>OX101728.1:10856990-15656990 GCA_944452665.1 Stenoptilia bipunctidactyla
TAAAATTCTAAGTTTCTTTACTCCACTTAAAAAATAACAACATTCTGTCTAGCACCAGCATGAGTAGTAATTCTCCAAGTTTTCTACAGTGGCAACGTAACGCTGTCGTCTTTGGGGCATCCTTGCCTAATACGAAGTGACGCTTCTCGCTTTAGAATATTAAGCAGTCACTTCCAGTAGATTTCACACCCATCTTGGTGCTTGCATGATGAATGTACAGCTTGCGACTATGGGCGTCAATTGGTAGCTGAATTAGGATGACAGTTTCGTTGCGCAATTTCAAACTTTATTAATTAACTTTGTATTTAAATAAAGTTATTATAGATATAAGTTAAGCTTCTTTGGTATATTTTTTGTACATTTTGATTTTTACATATTTTTGGCTCGCGAAAATTAAGTAAAGAATTCAATCCTCATTGAGAGTAACAATCCGTAGTGTAAATATTGTGTTGTTTTTGTTTTTTCAATCTTTACATCTTTTAGGCTAGTACTTTGTATCAAACCTTGAGTGAGGTGGAAAAAAAAGTGTTGTAATCATGAAAGAACCGTGAACCTAAATATCTTAAAAATACCTTTGATTAACGATTATCAAATCTCACTCAGATATTCCACTTTTACGACATATTTATCCAAGGACGATACGGCTATTTTAAGCCGGCGCTACACGGACTTATTATTCATAACGGAACCGGTAATTAACATATTAATGCGATTCGATTTTTATCATCAAAAGCTATTTTTTTAGGGCTATAAATAGCTTTAACTCTGCAAAAGGAAAATTAAATTTAGATTAACCTCTTTGAACCTCGCCATTTCTGGTCCTTTTCAGGCATCGTAAACACTAAAAGGTGACTGAAAATGTGAAGGTAAAATGATTCGTATAGCTAAACACAATAGAATTTAGAATGTCTGTTGGTTATAAAATATAAAAAATATGACAATATTGATAAAATCTAAATTAATAATGTTTTTAAGTTTTTGCATTTAAAATGGTCAATTATTCTTAAATAAATGAAAAATGTCATAAATAAAAAATACCCGACCAGGATTCGAACCTGGGACCTCTCGTTTGCCGGACGAGTGCTCTTCCATTTTTATTTTTTTTTTCTTTTTATTTATTACATTTTTCATTTATTTAAATCTAAATTAATTTAAACTCGTTACTTATACATATACTCGTTACTTATAGCCACGAAAATTATCAACGTTAAACTTTACGAGTTCTACCTACAACCACATTCCCTAAATGCATTTACTTTTAATTTATACCTACAGAGCTGAACTCTTATTATAATTATACCAATTTATTACCGAACCGGAATTATCCACAACTTTGGTAAAGCCTTCTTAACTACCAAATACGAATATCACTAATATGCAAACTGACAATTTATATTTATAGTATGTATAGCTTTGTAAATATAATTATTGGCTGTTTAGGTACTCTCAATATTTCCAGATAAGTTCAAAGTATTTTTCCTTGCATAAAGAAGTCTTTATTAGTGTTCAAATTATTGTTACTTTATTAAAAAATATATTTTTATCTTTGAGAGTAGTGTAGTTCCGTGTAAGAATAACTCTACCGTCCTTGGGTAGGACTTCTTTGCTAAGCATTCATATGATAAACCTTTCCTCCGTATTAGCAAACCTGTAGAATCGCCCTGGCCTGCGACAACCTTTATAATGTACCGTCAAAAATCGTCGCTCCAACTACGACTTTTCGAAAAACTAACAAAAAATTGGACTCTATGCTCTACCGAGCCTTCCTAGGTACCTACCTAGCTAATAGTTGGTAATGTTTAAGTCAACCAACACTAAAATTCAAGACAAAAAAAAACATTAAATAAAGCATTTAATGTTTTTTATTTTGAATAAAATGACTTTAACTTGGCGATGGGGTAAACCTGTGTGCCTCAGACGCCAGTGGTTGCGGGTTCAATTCCCGCACGGAACAAGAAAAAAAAATGTTTCGCATCCGGGTGTTTATCTATTTAGGTATCTAAATCCTAGGTGCCCCCTAGTTCGCTACATGGTATCCCATAACACAAGCTAAGCTTATTTTGGGGCCATGTAATTGGTGTGATTGTCTGGGGATTTTATTTTATTTGTTACAATGGTAATTACCGTAACTTTAACTTGAAGTCTAATATATATTTTTAAATATTTACATAAAAGATATAAGGGGAAATTAATTTTACGCAAATCGAAAACCAAATAACATTAATCCGACAGCGTAGGTGCTTAAAAATATATGTTTGATTACTCAAAGTAGCGATTCTGTTAGCTCAATAAATATATCAAGTCCATTCAAAGAATTTTAATTGGACAGACTAATTGTAAATATTGGCATATTGTAAAATTTTCAATGGTAATCAGAAAAGTCGTCATTCTTATACAAATGTCAGGTTATACTTAGAAATGTGTTGTAAGTTTTAATGATTTAATGGACAAACAATAGTAGGTATGTAGGTACTTTATAATTTTACAAGGAATTATCATTTCTGCGAGTGAGGATGACTTGCGTTATATTTTTAGATAAACATACAAAAGATGAGGAAATTTTAAATAGAAAATATAGGTCTAAATAGGGTAAAATTTGATCTATTACAAGTTCTATTTACAATTCTACATTTTACAAGACTTTTTTGTTTCTATTTCGCATCTACATTTATTTTACTTATATAGTTAGGAATTTGTATAGGCCTTAGATTAGGAATAAAACTTGTTTGTGTTTTTTAATATACTTTTTGTTAACGAAACATTATTTGCTCTGTTGAACACGTACAAGTTTAATTTGCAATTAAACTTGTACGTGTTACAAATAACAAAGCTACAAAAATATAGAGAGCTAATTTGAAAAATATAACTTCCAATTGCAAAAGCAAATTCCATATCTTTCTATAAAAAAAAGAAAAAAAAGAAAATCTATTTAAAATAAAGCCCATGATAACTACCGCCATAGGTCTGTCAATTCCGAAAAGCTTCCAGCAATTCGCACTGCATGCTGACTACACAAGTAGCATACCGTCCGAACAAGGAACCAGTACATACCATCAACTGACAAAAAATAAAATCCGTGATCAATGTAAATTACTAACAACATTGCCGCACGTGAAATTGCATGTGGCTACGTACCTACATAACAATTAAAACCCGATAGAAAGTGAGCGTTCGGCCGTCGTATGCGCATCGAAATCGACCGTTCTTTATATAGAAGTAATATCAATTGACACGTCCAGCTAAATGAACGGGTGACGCCTAGCGATCTGAGTTAATCAGCTGTTACATGACTAATTAGATAAGTTATGTTGAACTGGCTTTGAATATATCGAAACTACATAGCTCATAGTATTAATTGAACTTAATCAAAGCTTCAATGGAAGTATAACCTCAATTTTATCGTAAATAAAAACTTTTTTTTTTCAGTACTACCTGAAACGTCAACCTTGTTGGAGCAATTTATTTTTAACCGCTTTAGTTATTAAGGCATAAAGTTATACATCGCACTATTACAAGAACTTTTATAAAAGCTCAACACGACGCGACATTAAATTTGGAATCGACACATACATAATCGTCTCCATGACAAAATTCAATAGGTAAGTGACGAGAGCACCTTTACTCAAGCATCAAAGAAAAAGGTCCAAATGTAAAACAGATAGATTTGAGTAATGGAGACAAAAAAGGATTAATCTAAATTAATCTAAATCCCCTTGCACTTACATTTTTGCGAAACAAATCTTATGTTAAGGTCAAACGTCAGATAGTTCGCTAATTAAAATTTTGGACCTCCTCAAAACAATTTACTTGCGGCCGCATAACAAGTTATTTAATCTAGGTTATAACACTAATGTGTGACGAATCCTTATAACTACATTCACCTTGTTAGCAATAAATATAGTTACTTTAAAACAAATTGAAGGTGAAATGTATGAAATTATTTGGCACTGCAGTCCGATAGAAAAAAGAATCACTTGACTATTCAGTGTCACTAAAATGTGCTTTCACAGATGCATGTTTAGTCATAGTTTGTTTCACAAATAATCACTTTGCACTCACTAAAATAGAGAGAAAATATTCAGTAAATTGAAAGTGAATTTCAATACGTAATTGTATAATAGATCTTATTTTTAGACGACTTGATATCGCTAATAGGAATACTTTCAATAGTGTACAGTTCAATACATATACTTTTATATTATATTTTTTTTATTAGTTTACGAACATAAGATTAAATATACAATACTTGGGTCTGCTAAGAATAGCTCTACCTTATGAAAAGCATGTCATAAAAAGTATTAAAAATCTTAGATGAAGTATGAATAAATAGTGATAGAGAGGGAGTTGAATCCTTAACTCCTGCGTTCCATTTTAAAGAACTTAAATAATTCAAAAAAATTCACACTGCACAATTCAGATCCCAAAAATTTCCATCTAACAACAAATACTTCCAGATCAAACAAATTTTGTACAGCGGGAATTGAACCCATCCTCTTCCATCGCACCATCTACTAGACCACTGCTCCTTGAAGGCCGTGTACTTACAAAACCAAAGTAAACTTGAGCGAAGTGAGCGGTGTCCTCGACGATTGTGTTACTAAAATTGAACACAAATTTATAAGAGATTGGATTTATCTACTCTTATATTTGCCAACATTGAGGGGCGGTGTAATCGGGTTTTGAATATGGAACGGTCTACGAAGATTCCGATTTTTATATTAGATAAATTTATTTAAGGTTTAATTTCTTAGTTCTTTATTGATGGGATAAAAATATAAACAGTATACAGTGTGTCCGGTCACGACCTAGCAATAATTTAAGGTTACAAAATATACCTAATTTCATCGACAAAAACACCCATATATGGGGGTCTACCTCCCCTCCTCTCGGAATGGCCGCCATTTAATTTTTTTTTCATTCTTGTAGATACCTCTGCTGAAGGATGCCGATTTCTCTGGACAGAAAGATCCTACAGATGTAAAAAAATGTTATTTTAAAGGTAGAAATAGCAACTATCAAATAAAAATAAACATTATAGAAAATTTTCCCTACAAAATATCTTAAAACCTTCACAATGCTAATTTAAGTGAAAAAAATTGACTGTTTTTTATATTTTTCTTAACATATTTCAAAAACTAGCACATTGATACTAATTTTTTTACGACTGTCCTAATACCTAAGGATATAACTTACAAATTGACGTTAAAATTATTGTCCCTAATTGCATAACTCGAGAGTTAAGGCTGTTTGAACATGACCCTTTTGCGAGGATCATGAATGTAGTGCGCTATTAATTTATCTAACAAACATTTATCTTCGATACCTGAGCTGATCAAACATAATTTTTTGTCCTACTTATTCACTGCTCTAAAATAATACAAATAATTTTCCGTCCTTGTCACATAAACCCTATTCAATGTAGCAGCTAGCTCTACATGGGTTTGGGACCCTCACAAAAGGGTCATATTCAAACAGCCCTAACTCTCGAGTTATGCAATTAAAAACAATAATTTTAACGTCAATTTGTAAGTAATATCCTTGAGTATTAGGACAGTAGTAAAAAAATTAGTATCAATGTGCTAGTTTTTGAAATATGTTAAGAAAAATATAAAAAACAGTCAATTTTTTCACTTAAATTAGCATTGTGAAGGTTTTAAGATATTTTGTAGGGAAAATTTTCCATAATGTTTATTTTTATTTGATAGTTGCTATTTCTACCTTTAAAATAACATTTTTTTTACATCTGTAGGATCTTTCTGTCCAGAGAAATCGGCATCTTTCAGCAGAGGTATCTACAAGAATGAAAAAAAAATTAAATGGCGGCCATTCCGACAGGAGGGGAGGTAGACCCCCATATATGGGTGTTTTTGTCGATGAAATTAGGTATATTTTGTAACCTTAAATTATCGCTAGGTCGTGACCGGACACACTGTATACTATTCAGTTAGTAGAATTTGGGAAAGTTTAGTTCGTGAAATTAAACCAACATGCTATTTTTTAATTAAGCCATTGGTCAGCGACCATGTCTGTTTTTAATAATTTAATTATGAATACTCATGTGTACGGATGACCATTTATATCAAATGGATCTCTCCTTTTCAGTCTGTTTTAACTTCCTTCAGTTTCTTAGTCACTAAAAACGGTTAAATTAAAAAAAAATTGGTCATTGGACTCCTACTGTTGTGCATGAAACAAGTTACGAAACGACATCAACTAACGTTCTTGGAATATTAAAAAAATGTTCTTTATTTAAATAGATGTCCATTCTTTTTTTCTCCTTTCTGTTAAAGTTTAGGCTCTGTATACACACAGTTAACAGGGAAATACACCGAAGTACGGTGACCGAACATACATTATAAAAATAAATAAATTAACTAATAATAAAGGTTAGGAATAGGAATAGGAATTTATGACGTCCATTTTTTATGACGTTAAAGTAAATATTTAAAAGATAAATAATAATAATAAAGGTTATTTATAATCTTTATTAAGAACCTCCTTAACTCATTAATAGGGAAGAGTTAAAACAAAAAATCTCTAGAAATACTAAAGAATATTCATACGCATTCATAGTAAATGACAAATCATTCATTTTAATCGAAGTTTCTAGATCAAAAAGGGTCAATAGCGTCATGTTTAGCAATTATCGGGTAAAATTGCAGAGTGCATGCAATTGTAACCTTTGCGTGTTAAGTTCGTTTAAATTTCAAAAGTGCACTAAAGAGGACAGAAATCTAGGGACCTGCTATGTAATTTTGTAATACAATGTTATTGACATATTAACAGATATTTTAGTGTTTATTTTGTATATCTACATAATTCAATTTATTAGAATGAACTTCATACTTGACCGCGTTTCTATTATATCAACTACTTATGCTAAGCGTTTATATCGTAAATCATGTTTTTACAAAAACTATTTTGTTGTATTTCACTTCTCAAACGCATATTTTAATTATAAATTAATATACAGAATAGATTATATTTTTTTTACGTTTGTTTGAATAAACGTTAACTGCACTGCAGCGCGATCACAGAACTTTTAGTCCAAGAGCTAGTGAACCCTGCGAGTAATGGTGCTCCTGTAAGGTTAGAAATTTGTACACTTATGATTTATAGCATGCTAATGACAATGGCCATGACCTGGCAGGCGTCAGCCCTGCACATCATCAGCCAATTTATTGCTGAAACGGTAAAAAAAAAACGAAAAAATCTTGTTCCTGTAAGGCTAAAATTTTTATAGGATGTAATTAATTGGTTGTTAATCTTAGAAAAAAAATGACACGCGATTACCATGAGCACAAGTTTGTGCCAGACGAGTTGAAAAGTGCATAGTTGATGTGGTAAAATAAACTTTCTCCTGTATAGTTGAAATTTGGATATGTGTTTGAGCAAGTGTATTAGAATAAATATGTACAATGCCAGGTGGTTTTGAATAGCATAAGACCTTGCCAGGTGATAGCTGCTGAGGGCGCGCGAGTAAGAGTTGTTTCGTGAATTAAGCAAAAGTAAAAATGATAAATACAATACATTTTATTCGTTTTAAGGTAATCTACATTACTTTTTACATAAATTTTCAAAGAAGAAACAGTTCAAAAAAGATTTTGTGGATTTCATAAATTGAATCTAATAATCCATAGTGAACTTAAATTACAAACAATGACATACTCATAGTATCTACAATTACTTCATGATCTTCAATAAAAGTGATAATTTGTCGTATCAACATCATGAAGAAAAGCAGATACGAAAATATTTAATATACTATACATGCCAAATGGAAGAAGATGTATCCCTAAGTGATAATAATAATAAACTTTTTCCTGTGTAGTTACAATTTGGATATTTTTTTAAGCAAATTAGAAATTAGAATAAATATGTACAATGCCAATGTTTCAAACAAAGAAACTTTAAAGCTAACGGCTACCGGAAACATAACAGTCGTTGTCGTGGAGCTTTGCGATCGTCACCGGTATCCTGCTAGTCGTGCCTGCCTTTTGAGGTCTTCGTGGACTGCGTTCTTGATGTCTTCGAGTCAACTGCCTTCAGCCATCCATCTCATCGGGTACCACTTGGAGGAATATCGGAAGTTTTGAACTGACTAACGGTACTGAGGGAACAATATCGACAATTCCAGTTGCTTCTACGTGCATCAAGAACATAGACGCCGTGCATCATTATTATTGTCATCTCAACGTACTCATCATCACCCTCTCGATGGCATAAAACCGTGAGATCGTTTCAATGCATATTACTACCATTCCTTTATTTCCTTAAAACAATCATCTATTAACTTGTTTACAATTTAGTCTGTGTTAATAAGCAACTTTCATTTCAAAATTCATTTTTACTACTCGCATAAGTAGGTAGGTACTTACTCATTCGAATTGAGTTAACGTATATATTTTTTTCTTGAGCTTGTCGTGCGTAGTCTTGCCTTAAAAAACAAATCATTTTCTTAAATGCAGTCACTAAAGTCCTACTGAATAATAGTTTTTGCTGGCTTCACAAAGCATGAATATTTTTTTCTACGCCTCACCCTTTTAAATGGCAAAGCTTACTCTTGCAACATTTGCCTTTCCAAAAACATGGCGTGCGTTTCCAGTCATTGCGAATATTTAATAAATTACCAATGGATTTAAAAAGTATTTTTTACACTAAAGAGTTCAAAAGCAAACTACGGCAATTTTTATTGGAAAAGTGTTATTATTCTGTAGATCAAAATTGAATGAAAAATAGAACGTTACAATTTTTTGACATAATAATATATTCTAATTTTGTATTGACTATTATTATATGAATACACTTGTTAATTTGATACTATATTATGTGCTTAGGTTAGGTTTTTGACAAATTTTATGGTTTAGATTTTTTAATTATTTGACATATTAATATGTAGTATGTACTAATTTTGTTTGGACTATTTTATGAATACATTTGTTAATGTAATATAATTTTAATATTTTTAGGTTAGGATTTGACAATTGTTATGTTTAAGTTGGTAAATTCAGTTAATTTCAATTAATACATCTATATATAATTTTATAATAATAATAATTTATAAATTCATAAATTTTCAAAATGAAAATGAAATGAAAAGTGCTCTGTGCACTTTTCAACTCGCCTGGCATATCCTGGTGCTCATGGTAATCACCTGTAATTTTTTTTTCTAAGATCGGAAATCAATAAACTACATCCTATAAAAAATTTAGCCTTACAGTAACAAGTTTTTTTTTTGTTTTTTTTTTTTTAATTTCAGCAATAAATTGGCTGATGATGTGCAGAGCTGACGCCTGCCAGGTCATGGCCATTGCCATTAGCATGCTATAAATCATAAGTGTACAAATTTTTAACCTTACAGGAAGACCGTTACTCGCAGGGTTCACTAGCTCTCCAGTTATTTATCGATTCCTATGTTTACGTATAGTATGGAGTCCATTGCAAGTTGTAATTACCTACAAAGAGTAAAAAAGTTGAGAAGTTAATTTTAAACTTTTTCTGTCTTGAAATCATGAAATGGCCAATTTTTTATAGCTTTGATTCAATATAAAAGCCACGTGTTTGCGTTTTGTGTCTAGAATTGTTAAATCAATTAACGGTGTATTTAAGCAAAACGTTTTGAGAGCGACCGTAGTAGGCAGGACGTGTTGTCAAGTCAGAGAAACCGTGCCGATTAATTGTAATGCAATATAGGATTCAAAACTCATTTTCAATGAAACATTATGTTTCTCTATAAGTAAAGCCTTTTTTAATACAAGCTATAAAAAACGTGAAGAAATCCCATGGACACGATATATTAAAGCATAAGCATAGCCATACAGATAGCTATCATAAAAATAAATTTTATCTGTTATAATTTACTTGTCGAATGTTCTTCTAACTAAAACCACAGAATCTAGCCCCAGATGCAATGCTTTACATCGGCTATTACGTGGAACTGATATTTAATTTTATTTTAGATAAAAACGGAGTCAAATCTTTACTTAAACAGCCTATTTTAAAAAAATACATGTAGCAATACCGCAATTTGCTATTTAATTCGGCTAAATGTATTTCGAAGGGAACTTGATCGACCACAGCTCGGTAGCTGCAATTATGAGGTGGTACCGCCGCCGCTCACTGCGGGACAATCGCCCGTGCCGTAGGCTGTGCACGCATCTAGGCCAGACGCGTACTCGAACTAAGAGGTTATGAATCAAGGACGCAGGCTACGTTCAAATAAGGTCGATTGTAAGCACTAATCATCGTTGTTTAGTTGGTTAAATATATGTAGAACTATGTATAGCAATGTTATATTTGGTCTGTAGCATGGTCCGGGTGTCAGTTGCCTGAATGACGTTAAATATGTCAGCACCGCTGAGATTTTAGAGTTAAATTAGATTTTATTTGTAGACTAGAACATTTTTGTTGGGTTTAATTTAATTTATCACAGTTATTAATAAATTAATATATTATAAATGCGGTACAGCTGAAATACTAAGTCATTATGTGTAAATCGCGGCAGTTTTCAGGAGTGAAACGATACTTAACAGAATACAGAATTACAGCACTCGGCTACAGCGCAAATATATTAGTAACTACGAGATTTTGCCCCCGTAATTTTAGATCCAATAGGAATTTCTTGATATAAGCCTATAGAGTTAGTCTAAAGGTAACCTTTTTTAAAGGGTTCATCTATTAAATGCAGCAACATTAAATTAGCATGATCTGAACATTAGCATTCAACATTTTTTACTTTTATACAAATCAAGCTAAACGTTTGTTACAAAACAGAACAGGTTTAATAATTAAAATGTAGCAACGTTTCCGATTAAGTCCGTCAAGTGAATATCACGCAGAAGATTGCTACTAATTTTATGGTTTAAAAATAGAATCAAGCTGGTTTATACTAAAATATTACTTCGGAGCTTTGAAACTTACATAAGATTAATGTAATTTATGTTTTTGTCAAACGAGCTTTTTTCCGCAACTTCGTACGCGCTAAACTACCCTCCTTTTGAGAATTTAAGAAACTCCTACCATATTACAACTAGACATCCATTGAAAGAACCCGTGTACTAAGTGTCACATCCGTGCACTCAAGGAATAAGATTTTTCATATAAACTAAAAAAATCTTATATTTCCCGTTCCTGCGGGAATTTCCGGAACTCTTGCCATAATAAGTATAACCAGACACTCATTGAAGAACCTTTATACCAAGTATCACGTCCGTGCACTCAAGGCATAAGATTTGTCATACAAACTAAAAAGTCCATTATTTTCCATTTCCGTGTGAATTTTGGGAATTCCTGCTTTAGTGCTCCCTACACCCTCTAAAGAATGTATGTTTCAAATTTCAGGCCTCGGCGTCCAGTAGTTATAGCCCAGTAGTTAGACGTCCTGTACGTTTTGTCAGTCACTCAGTCAGTAAAAGATCAGTTTTATATATTATTGTAGGTACTAGCTGTTTCGCGCAGTTTTACCCGCGCAATTTCGTATATCGGGATAAAAAAGTAGCCTATGTGCTATTCCAGACTGTACACTGTAATTCCATGCAAACCCGTTGAGCCGTTCTCCCGTGCTTGAGGAACAAACATCCATACATCCAAACTTTCACATTTATAATATTAGTAAGATTGAGGCCCTTGCTCGACTGGATACCTATAGGTATTTTGCTTTGTAATTTTTTACAAAGCAAATGACCGATATTTATTTTTGGCAGTAAGTTTCGTGTACAGTCACGTCTAATAATATGTATATATTTTCATTGAAATTTGAACCTTATCACCATCGAAAAAGTTGCTAAGTGTGTACATATTAATGCACGTGACTGTACCTACTAATCGTAAAACATTGCTTTTCTTGTCTTCAGTCCAGCGCTGTCTGACAATTAATAGAAGAAGGTAGAGCACTGAGATGATAATTCATCTCAGTGACAACGACTCCTAATAAAATAAATTTACGATTAACACAACCCGGCTCTAGATAAATAGTATATTTCATTACGAGTGCGGAAAGCCTGTCATTGCAAAGAGTTCCGACAAATGTCTACACGAGCCGAGGCGCAGCCGAAGGCGAGGGTTGACAGTCGGAACAAGTTGCAATGACGGTTCCGCACGTGTACTGAACGACTATTTTTAATACAGTTGCGAAAAAATGAAGCAATTTAATAAAATAATGAAAACACAACAAACTCAACAATAAACAAAATGGCGCCAACCGTAAAAGAATATAAATAAGCAAAATATTTTTTTGTTTTCTTCACACATCCTGTCTGGGTAGGCAAGGGAACTATGCCCATACAGCCAAGTCTTTAGTAGATTTTTTTTATTAATATGTAATGAAAATTAAATGTAATGAGATGAAACCTAACCTAACACATTGAATCAAATCATTAAATCTGATATTGAAACAAATTAGTAGCTTCTTTTCAGAAATATTTGCATGAATCTTTAAAACTTCTGTGAATTTTTTTTAGTAAAAACTTCGTGGTTGGTTTTTTTCTTTTTAATAGACATTATTTTGACACTTGGGAAAGAAAAAGCACGAGTGCGTAAAAGCCCACTTTCCGAACGCTATACGTCCCTGCAATACGCCACTTTTTGAGCAACTGTATTAAAAAATTATTGCCTAATTTATAGGCTGCAGAAATCCTTTTTGTAGGATGTGCGATAAAAAAAATATCTCGCGAGAGAGTCCCAGTAAAAGTCCTCGCTTTGACGATTGAACACTTCTGCATAGACTTCATATTCAATATTTTTAAGTTCACAACTATTGAATCTCTAATTGAAGTCTCTAGGAATAATTGAAGTCTCTAGGAATAATTGAAGTCTCTAGGAATAATTGAAGTCTCTAAGCATAATTATAAAGAGGATCTCTTAATCATCATCATCATCATCATCATCACAACTCCGTGTAATGGGCCCACTGCAGGGCATGAGTCTCTCCTCTGGGTGACGAGGAGGTTTAGGCCATAATCCACCGAGCTGGCCCAGTGCTGGGTGGTGGATGTCAGAATTTTCAGGGTGCCGATATGGCTTCTGACAAACCCTAACGACTACTGTATACAAGTATACAGCACCCGGGACCGACAGCTTAACGTGCCCTCCGAAGCACGGAAGTCGCCGTGAGAAACGAATGGTCGGCGGTCACCCATCCAAGTACCGACCGCGCCGAACGTTGCTTAACCTGTGATATCGTAAGATACACACAGTAACCACGGCGCCACGACGACTTCGTGGACTTCGGATCTCTTAAGAGCGCACTGTCAAAAAATATAACTTCATAACGCACTGCCCTTTTCCGCGCGCCCCTGACGCGCCCCTCACGCTACACTCGTCATTAAACATTTAAGATTTGAATTTCGCGCCAATGGCGCCATCGCAGGTCAACAGCGTTCAAACCTAAGGAACAAGAAATCTACGGAGTCGCAACAACTGTTATTAAAAGTAGTTTTATAATCGCTTAATATTGTTTAGTGAAAAAATGTTAAATGTTTGAATGTCAGTGTTTCATTAATTATAAGTACCTAACGTGTTATATTTTTGTATTTTTTTTAAAGTGATTAATTGTAATTGTTGTTCTCTTATTATAATTTGATCGACTTTAATAATTTGTTATATTTACGTCTGATATTTATGTTGAATTCAATGGCATTACTTATACATAGTTACTAACGTCATATTAAAAAAACGGAGTTTGAACTTAATAATGTAGTAATAATGTAATGTATATATTTATATTTATTATTTATATATATTTATTTTACAAAAGAAAAAAAAAACAATCTTTTACAATTCCGAAAAATCCAATCTTCGTTGTCGAACTGGTTGACTATGAAGAAATAAAACGTCATCAGTACTATTATTTACTTCAAATGGTTGAATATTGATCGTCGACAAGGTAGGTGTGGAAACATTTACTATTGATGGGTCTCGAATATTTTTTGTTGTTGGGTAGCGAGGATCCACCAATTCAGGCAACAAACACTCCATATAAAATGAGACAAGTTTGGGTTCCATTTCTTTCTTCCAAAACTGGTCGTCCTATATGGTAGGTAGTCTCTTAGCTATATGGTATTGTCCCCATACCATATAGCTAAGAGACATTTAGTTTTCTTTGCGATATGCATTTGACCTTGGACTTGGAAATACCAATCAGAATTTTTGTTTATTTTTACCTGGAATAAGAATTGAATCAAAATATTTGAAACTCAAAAAAACTGTAAGCAAACATTTTTATGATAATTAATAAGTGTTTGCCTGTAAGTGTGTAGGTGTGAATACCAAAATTTTTATGTCTATTTAAGAAGTGTATTTAAATATTTAAGCAATATCTGGAACGCTCAGTATTTACCTAATCTAGATTAAAAAATATTGAAAAAAAAACTATTTTATTATAATAAAAAATCGAATTATAGATTCTAGGACAAGATAAGAGATTATGATGAGTCTTGTCGGATTTATAATTTGTACAAGAAAGGAGAGTTTTGACGAACATGAATTTTTTGCATGAATTCAACCTTCCGTATGCATGTAGTAACTTTTATCAGAACTCAGTCATATTTACATCTAACGCAAATATAATTGTAAATATAGTTTTATATATATAAATATATAAAACTGTTCCGTTACTGACTGAGTTACTGAGTGACTGACAGACAACGTACAGCCTTAACTACTGGGCGTAGAGAGCTGAATTCGTAACATACATTTTTTAGGGGATGTAGAGGTGCACTAAGGAGGGAATTCCCGAAATTCCCACGGGAACGGGAATTATTAGACTTTTTAGTTTGTATGAAAAATCTTATTCCTTGAGTGCACGGATATGATACTTGGCATAAGAGTTCTTCAAAAAGAGACTGGTTGTGTTATGAAAGGAATTCCCGAAATTTCCATGGGAACGGGAAATATATGATGTTTTAGTTTGTATGATAAAATGTTATTCTTTGATTGCACGGATGTGATACTTGGTATAAAGGTTCCTCAATAAGTGTCTGTTTGTATAATGGAAGGAATTCCCGGAATTCCCACGGGAACGGAAAATAGGACGTTTGAGTTTAAGCGTGTACGAAGTCGCGGGCAAACACTCGTTTTTTATAAAACTACAGATTCCTAAAATAAACAAAGAGTGAAAAATCAGCAAAAAATATTTATATAATGATGACATACTTTGTATATACAGGGTGTCCAAAAACGATCAGTTCTCGACTTCGATCGACTATAGATCGATTGGTCTGGTAACACCCTAAATAATAGAGATAACAAATTTTCGATTGCCATTTTTTTGTAAATTATGTTAGTAATTAAAATAATTAAAGATTTCATGGTATTCCTTTCATTCAATTAACCAAGTATGCTAGAGAGATTTCATCCTTGCAATTGACCCTAACGATCGATGCAATAAAAATAGTTTTTACAGATTTTAGTCGGTTTGATTCTCGGGTGAGGCGAGCGAACTTTCGAAAATCTTTGAATGCGGCTTTTAGGGACAAAAGCAACTTCAATAACGTATGAATTTTACATACCGAATTAGTCGAAGAGAGTGGTTCTTGTAAATTTTCGCCTATGTTTGTATTACAAATATTATCTTTGCCACTGTTTTGAAATGAAGCAAATTATCGTTATCTATTGTATCCAAATGTGCGATCTCCTAAAATACAACGTATTATATGAGAACACAAATATTTTACACTGACGATGATAGACTTTTACTATGCAGTGTGTGGCGGACATATAGTAATAAAACTTTAGAGAAGCAGGATAAACAGTTTTATCGATGAAAATACCACGTATGGATGGTTAAATCCAAAACCCTGCCAGTCTGCAGATACTTTTATTATTACTTTAGAAAAATTCACCTTAATTTGTAAAAAAATGGATTGATCTATGATGGAATAGATTTGTCGACGTCAATTGAGCTAATGGAATATAGTTGGGATTACTAGATCAACGTCGACCAACCGTCGATCGACTGGTTAGTGGAACGGTATATTTCTATCAATTTAAATTACCATATCAGTTCTCGACTTCGATCGACTATAGATCGATTGGTCTGGTAACATCCTTAATAATAGAGATAACAAATTTTCGATTGCCATTTTTTGTAAATTTTGTTAGTAATTAAAATAAATGAAGATTTCATGGTATTCCTTTCAATCAATTAACCAAGTATGCTAGAGAGATTTCATCCTTGCAATTGACCCTAACGATCGATGCAATAAAATATTTTTTACGGATTTTAGTTGGTTTGATTCTCGGGTGAGGCGAGCGAACTTTCGAAAATCTTTGAATGCGGCTTTATTTCTTTCCGAAATAAAGGAATATTTCGTTTGAGTAAAGGGGTTCGAAAATTTTTGTATGGAGCCTGGCACACCTACTGTCCGCCATTTTGATTTTTTTCTCGATTTTGCGTCGCACTATAAAACTTATATATTTCGATTGCTAACATACAGATGAGCAAAAAATGTTATATAACATATGGGTCTAAAACGTCACGTTTTAGAGATAATATGGGAAACAATTTTGCTAAATAATTAAAATTTTTCATATATTTAATCGTTAAAATACCTCTCAGAATGTATCAAATTAGCATGAATGTTTGTAGTATTATCTTGCACATTAGTTAAGAGTAAAAATAACTTGTTTCTACACCTACCTATCTGAAACCTGACAATGCCATATCAACCCAGCAACGCCGCCGCGCCGCACCGCGCTCCCAGCCGGCTAGACGCGTTAAAATGGATTTTGCTCATAGAGCGCAAAACGCCTCTGTGGCTATTCAGATTGTGTAGGTATCTATAACTAATTGTTATTGAATGCAGATATAGCTACTTTAGCAAAAAAATGTAGTACATACTTAACTACCTACTCTTAATGGAGTTCGGGAGTTTTAATTCCCAGTAAGTATTAATTATTGAGGCTATAGCGCGAGGACTAGAAAAGACAAGAAAAATAATTTATTTCTTGGGAATATTACAATATTCTCCTGAAACATGTCAGTAAAAATAATACACAACGACTTTTTCTCCAGTTCAGACCTGTGCACTCTTAGGGTGCGTACAAATTGGTAGTAATGCAACTAGTAATGTAATATCCAGCGTCCGATGCCTGCGCTCGCTGTATTTGTACGTGTATTCCGCACGAACTCAGCATTCAATACGGGCATCCTAATGGTGCGTACAGATTGCTAGTAATGTAACATTCTGCGCACGTTGCGTATTTGGACGTGTAGTGTGCAGAATGTTACATTACAAGTTCCATTACAGCAATCTGTACGCACCATAAGTAAGTTTATTTCCGTATTTCGTCGCGAGCACGGTCCGTCACCGCACACGTTCTTTTCAACCGACTTCCAAAAGGAAGAGGTTATCAAATCGTGTGTATGTTTGTTACTTGATTAATTGGTCAATTATGAATCGATTTGTATGATTCTTGTTTCATTTGATAGATCACAATAAGTCAGAGGTGGCCCATTGAAGTTTAATGAAATCGACTCAGTACCTACTTAAAAAAAACATGTACGAAAGCGGAGGATATTTTCCTACGTAGGTGACATTTCACTTCAGCCAAAGTTTTGACAAGGATTTAAAAATGTTAGTGATGTTGGTTTTTTAATGCTCTGCATTTCATAATACCTATCTCCGCGAAACTTCACAAAATTAATAGATCACACGGGATATAGAGTCCGAAGACCTCATTCGTGCTCTAATTTTTATCAGAGCTTTATCAGTATCATACGTACCTATATTAAAACTCGCCCGAGTGACTGGTAGACAAAGTACAGCCATAACTACTAGGCGTAGAGAGCTGAAGCTTAAACATACATTCCTAGGGAGATGTTGGGGTGCACCAAGGCAAGTAACCCGAAATTCCCACGGGAACGGAAAACATATGACTTTTAATTTATGAAAAACTTATTCACTGAGTACACCAATGTGAAACTTTGACGACCGGCTGGTGTAGTGGTAATACACACGATTTGATAACCTCTTCCTTTTGGAAGTCGGTTGAAAAGAACGTGTGCGGTGACGGACCGTGCTCGCGACGAAATACGGAAAAAATCTTACTCAGGATGCCCGTATTGAATGCTCAGTTCGGCGCAATACACATCCAAATACAGCGAGCGCAGGCATCGGACGCTGGATATTACATTACTAGTTGCATTACTAGCAATTTGTACGCACTCTTATACAAATACCTACAAAATATCTTTATTTAAAAACAAAATAATTTTACACAGCCGGGCTGGAGACCACTGTTAAGTATAAAAATACCTGTATTAGTGGACCCCTCTTTTCCACAATAGTACATTCACTAATATTAACAGTATTATTTAACTAGTATGTAAACTATTAGTTTAACTATTTAATTTAATTAGTTAATTATTTCGTTTAGTATGAAGTGTGGGAGTCTACTCTGGAGAAGAATTGGAGATAAAGAAACTCCAGAAACACTTTACAATCTACTTTATAACTTACATTATAATCACTTATATATAAGTCTCACATTTGGCAAAGAGCTGGGCGTTTTTTTCACACCCATGGCTCCTTTTCATTTAAGAAGTCATCCACTTTATAGTTGCCTTTTTTACGTAAGTTCCTGTATGTCATGGGGAACCGTGTTGTAGAAGTGTATACTCAAGCCCATCTTCTTCTTCTCGTGTGGGCTATAAGTATTTAAAGACAGACTTAAATATTATAGGGCGTTGAAATGACGCGTCTTTCTCTATCCCGCATTTCCGAATAGGTACAAGCAAATGTAAAAGAATTCTAAAAAAAAAAACTCTTAATCATATCATTACACGTTGTAACTCTTTAGTAATCTGTGTCATTACTTCTTGTAAGTTACTAGAATAATATAGTTAGGTACGTACCTACAGCGCCGGCTTTGCCAAGTTTTAGATAGGTAGGTGTTAAAACCAGTTATTTTTACTCTTAACTAATGTGCAAGATAATACTACAAACATTCATGCTAATTTGATACATTCTGAGAGGTATTTCAACGATTAAATATATGAAAAATTGGAATTATTTAGCAAAATTGTTTTCCATATTATCTCTAAAACGTGACGTTTTAGACCCTTATGTTATATAAAATTTTTTGCTCGTCTGTATGTCAGCAATCGAAATATACAAGTTTTATAGTGCGATGCGAAATCGAAAAAAAATCAAAATGGCGGACAGAAGGTGCACCAAAAATTTTCAAACCCCTTTGTTATCTCTATTATTTAGAGTACCTACTTTCCCTCCAGGTGGAATAAAAAAATCCACCCTGTATAATTAAAAAGGCTATAAAATATTATTAAATGAAAGATTATTTTCGACTTAAGTTACTAAATAACACTAAATAAAATTTCTAAATAAATAATCTACAGGGTTAATTTTAAAATTTCTTTTATAAAATTTTAATAAAATTAACCCTGTATAGTAATGACCACAATTATAAATATTAAAAAAAAAACTTTATTATTTACACTGCCAAATAGAGTACGTATATAATCTAAACTAAATCAAAGCTACAGAGAAAAACTAGCCAAAACTAGTAAAACGAGCTAATATAAAAAATCTAAATCTCCAATGAGTGAACAAGTAGTATGTGACATAATAAATCAGAGAAAATCATTATGTCATATACTTCTTGTTCACTCATTGGAGCTGTGGTATTATTAGGCATTATAAAACTATTTGTGGGTACGTTTACAATCTTTGTGTAAAAATTAATTTAATATAAGAATATATTTTTCAAAAAATTAATTGTATCTTTACTAACCGGTTTACTTCACCGAATTTAAAAAAAAAAACAATATTATTTAGTGATATCAGTAAAAGTATAAAATAAGTAAATAGATTAACCTTTTAACCGTAAGTAAATTAGTTAGTTCAGATGACGACTCCACTGTTGAGGAGCTCTGTGCCAAAGACTTTTTATTTCTGAAAAATATTGTTGATAAGGCAATAAAAACTATTTTTTTCATATCGTAATATTGATACATAATATTTAAATACATTGAATCTCGTACTAGACTAAATCGTCACGAATTGCATAAAAAACGGCGATGTATGTCTACATCGCATTTTTATATTTGCATCCTACTCACATCGCTTTCTTTTCGACAGAGGCATAGGTCAGGATAATCTGGTAGTGATCGACAGTTTCATACAAATTCACATGCCGTCCATTATAAGTAGACCTCCGTCAGTCAATACCTCATTTTGCAACGTAAATTTAGTTATCATGTTTTAAAATAAATAGTTTCAAAACCGACTATTGGTTTTTGAACCGATAAATGGACTAGCGCGCTATCCCTGCCGCTTAGATATAATTTTTTTATTTCCCATTATAAATTTGTACTATGAATTTTAATCCTTTATCGTACGTAAGCTTAGCACTGCCGACGACAAAGTTATACGTGTTCCCCCTTCGACGAACCGAGCGGCACTGAGTTGTCGATCCCATGAACGATCAATATAAGGTCTTTTCCAGTGGACGTAAAGGTTAGAATTGCCTGTTCTGTTTTAACACTTTAAGCTCGGAACTAGAGGACGTAAGTCTCAAAACCTGTTTTTGCTTCTTGTAACAATTGTGTACATTTTATTGAAAATATTTTTTGACAGCTTTTTAAAACGATATAATATCTTACACTCAGAAAAAATTCATATAGTTTGCTCCGGCAGTTTAAGAGATATATCGAGAAATCTCTAAAAAACACCTCTTTTTCAAATAAAAAAAGTATCGAACAAAAATATGAAACGTACAATTTGCTTTAATACAATAAAAAGAAAAAGATATGAATAATCATTCCTCTAAATTTTGGAAACATCGAATTGCATTACAATAAAGCAAATCACTTCAAAGTCATAAGATTCTTGAAAGCAAAACCTTAATATAACACTTCAATAGATTGCAACATCATGTCTGCCATGGTATACTATTTTCGACCTCTCTTATAGTCCTTCGTCTAAAAAACTTACCAGTAGTTCTGCCATCACAAATCATAAACATAAGGAATTCGTAGCATATTACAAAAAAGTTACAAAACCAGATTCTAGAGCTTAAATGACTTCGTTTATCAAAACATTATCTAAAAATTAGCCAACACATAATGAAACGACGAAGCTAAATGTTCTAGATAGACCTTCTGTTGTGTATAATTACTTTGAAATTAACTTAATAAATTAATTAGAGTATTTCTCAATCGGAAAGGTAACTAACGATTCATACTAATTACAGAGTTGAAAGTCTGCGTTTAAATAAGTTTATGTTATACGCATAGTTCGAGCTGCTTGTAAAATAAATTGTTTTGTGAAATCAACTTGGTACACGCGTACATTTAAAACTATTCTATCGCGATTTTGAAAATAGAAATTATAATTGTTATAAAGTTGTATACTTGTAAAATATTACCTAAAATTATTCAACCAAAGCTAGCAACCCAAATTAAGTTTATCTTCAAATCACTGTCTAAAAGTTTTGTTGTTAGAGACAGAACAATATTTTAAATATATGTGTATTTAATTAAAACATGTCAACATTAGCCTTCAACTCATATGAGAATGAAGTAACTAAGCCTAGGTTTGTAAATAAAATTTAAGGTGTGTCCACCGATTACTAGAAAAAATTAATCCCAACACTTCGATGGCTTCATTGTTTGAAGAAGGCCACTGAAATTTGATTTTTGTCTTAAGTTAATGAAGAAATGTGTTAAATAAAAATCACCCGACCAGGATTTACGACTTTAAAATATTATTAAACATTGCAATGCTTCACTTTAACTGAGATTCACAATTTCTGTAAAGAAATTGGTCTCGGGTGGTCTTAGCTGCAAAGCCGTTGTTTACGTTTACCAATGGTAGTTAGCAATATAACGTAAAACCAGTGGGAGAGCACTTGTCCGGCAAACGAGAGGTCCCAGGTTTGAGTCCTGGTCGCGTGATTTTTATTTAAAACATTTTTCATTTACTTAAGAGTTACTAAGCATTTAAATGCAAAAAAAAAACTTTAAAATATTATGATTTCCGTCTTATTATAAATACTAGCATTTTTGTGAGGCTTTACGCACGTATCTCCTGAACTCGTGGGAATTTGTTGATGTAATTTAACTTACTAATGTTAAAATAGTTTTTTTAATTCGTTAAATAATTTAAGAGTTTTTTTTAATAATAATCAACGAATGCAGAAATTTTGACTTCACGTCAAAACATTTTCAAAATTTTTTTTTTTAATGAAGTACTCAACCGATTTCGATGAAATTTACATAGGAGTACCTTCTACATTAGAAACAAGAGTATTTAAAATCGATTCATAATTGTTCGTGTAATTCGTGTAACAAAGATACAAAAAACATATACTCGAACTGAAAACCTCCTCATTTTGGAAGTTGGTTGAAAACAAAACACGCAAAAAATATCTTTCCGTCTATAATATATAATATGAAATATAAAATATAATATGAGTATAGATTGTATCTTATTATATTTACTTATTTATATGCACAACTATTTAGCTTTTCACGTAATCGCAAGGACGTCTTGCGTGTGGCTGACCGTTTCGACGTAATTTATTGCATTTGTTTTGACGATATGTGGCCCAATCGATACAATCATATATTCAATATTCTGTAATACTCATGCATTTTAGAGGTTCTAATTTTGAAGTACTTAACTAATATTACGAATGCCAAACAATATTGTCATTTTTTGTGTCTTTTAGTACTGGTTGTAAAATCTTTTTTGTTCTTGTTAGATTTTCATTTTAATACGGTAATAGACGAGTAAGCCAAACTTGAACACGGGTCTAGGAAGGAACTGGGACTTTGAAATTACACATCATTGTAGAAAGGAGTGATTCTATTTGGAGGTAGACTAAATTATGGAGTGGTCCCTGGCTAGATGGAACCTTATGAGATATATGCCGCTGTTCTTTGAGATGTGAGTCTTATAAGACCGGCTACTCTGCTAGAGTTAATATGGATGTTTTAGAACTGAACAAGAAATAAACCTGCGGTACTTAACATCATTAATAAGTGATAACCAATGCGTTGTGAAACTCACACATAAACGATGTCTTCGATTTGTCAAACTTATGTTTTAAACTAGTATACCTACCTCGTATTTGGTGATAGTAAAACTAGCTGTTGCGCGCGGTAATTTCGATTCCCACGGGAATTTCGGAATAAAAATTAGCCTATGTGCTATTCCAGATTGTACTCTATTACTATGACACATTTCATTAAAATCTTTTGCCGTGATTGAGGAACAAACATTCAAATCATTCGCATTTAAAATATTAGTAAGATAATTATACGTAAAATAATATACTTTTTAAAAAATCAGTTTTTTTTTGGCTAACTTGCGACAAGGGATTGAAAATTTTATATCTGTACTATTACTATTTCTCTAGATAAAAAATAACCATCTATTTCTGTCTTCTGTCGGCGGTTTTTTAAATAATACAATATAAATATAAGTTATTGTGAAAAGTGTTGTGATTGTATATGATTAGTGGAAAAGCATCAATTATTGGCCCAAGGCTGGTCTTCGGTGTCTCAATCTAAAGCCCACTCGTGTGAAATAAAATATTTGATGATTTTTACGCAACCAACGAACGCAGCTTTGGTCAATATCAAAATTTTACATTTTAAACTTTGAACTTCGAAGCAAAGTGTTCGAAGGATTTTGCGTTTCTACACCAAACTAAGTGAAGTAAAATAAACTGGAGTTTATTGCTACTTTAATAAGAATTGTGTTATCGTGTAGTTTCCAAGCACAAATATAGGAACTTTTACTTAATTTTCAATAAACGTCGACTTCAAAATTACAAGTTTCATACAATGGTAGAAAACAAAACACTTTAAGCTTTCTATGGCCTTTTGTATTGACATCACGTAATTTAGGATTTGAGTAAAATTACGAAAATAACATTGCTATGTTTAGTGCGTTACCGCGTGCCACAAACCTCTTATACAATAATGTCGACTGAACAAATAGTTAGTTGTGTGTTCCGCATTTCTACCGAGTTTCATTGGTAGTAGGATAAGACGCGTGCGTCGTTGATTCAGTCGAACGATTCCGATTCACCCCAATTACCGTTCCCTACCGATACCGATAAGTAAATCGTAGTAATCATCTAACCAACCGGTACTTAATCGGTAAAACAACAACTCAACTTACTACATATTTGGTATCTTTAGAGTTAAAACTTACTTTTAGTATTTAATTGCCATTTATAGAATTCTGATTGTTTCTGTGGCTTTACACCTAATGTATCCATCGAATCGAATGAATCGAAAACGTATCAGATGACTGAAATTAAATATTAATGTGAAAAATAATAGTTGGTTAGAAAGTTTTGTACGGATTGAGATCGTACATTGCATGCCCGCGGTGCGCGAGAAAGCACGACGCCCGAGCTGCGGCGGCGATATCATGCGCTGCCTGTGCCTGCACCAACTCCGTTCCATACCATTTACTAATAACTATCGACATCAAATTATCAACAGTTAATAGGTACTTACTTCTAAAGAAGAAAAAAATCATTAAAGACTCTTTGATTACAAAATAATAGAAAATTAGTTTCTAGTCTTTAAGAGCAGAGATTAAGTTTGCCCTTGAAATAATCTATTATACAACACGATTGTTACATGAAAATATAATTATCTTATAAGTGTTAAATGAACATAGTATATTATAATATACAAAAAGAAAGTAAAAGCTTCCTACATACAGCACCTACTAACAGTGAAAACGAATGCACGGAATCAAGAAACCTGTGTCGCGAAACGCGCGAGAGTCGACCCACTGAACCACTGCCGATGTCCAAGAAAATTTCACTTCTTCTACTACTTATAAATCGCAGTAATGTTGATGATGTTCGATGATTATATTTTAACTTAAAATAACACACTCTCTTATGTCAATTTTATGCCTCCAATAAGTTAACATCATACAGAATTACCTACAAAAAGTCGTATATTATTGACTATTATGATCAGCTGACTTTTAGGTTAGGGATATGTCATGCTCGGTTATGTAAAAAGACGTATCCAATTGCCTCAACGTTATAAGTTAACCAAAACGTATGAATACAGTGAACAAAACCTAAATCTGAAAGTTTATTGTTTACGTTTCTTAGCTAACAATTAATTAATAACTAAAATGGATAAATACCTGACAAGTCTTTCCAAATATTCGCAAAGGTGATGGTCCAGGGGGTTTGAGTTTCACAAATACAGTTTGTCTACGAACTTTATGTCCGAATTGACACAATAACTTATCTTGAACACGAGCACAGAGCCTACTCGAACTTAAACACGCCATAGCTACAACTGCTACTATCCGCTTGAAGACATGAACTACATTACTTACAATTCACACAAGCATTCGCCTTTTCTCCCCACTTGGACAGCTGATTGTCAAATTGAATCAATCGCCTATATCAGAGTGTTGCCGCAATAAATATATTTAAAAAGCGGTGACAGGTTTTTAACATAATATTTCAGATAAGAAGTTTCATTTATTTGCCTATAGGGAATTTAGATACTTTTTTTTAATTTGATAAGCCGTGCTGTAAATTTACAATAAAATCCACCGTACCATTCATTGCATGCATCACCTATATTTACTTTTCTACGAGCGATCGGCTTATTTGTCCAGTATCCAAGCCATAAAAATGTTTTAAAAAATATTATATGTGGCCAATAAAAAGCCATCAACAAAAATCAAAAGAACAAAGTCAGAAAGTCGAAGTAGCTCCACCTAGCTTTAGCATCAGAAGTTTTGGTAAGTAGGCAAAAAAATATTTTGAGAAAAAATAAAATATTTTCGTGTGCTTTGCTATAAAAGGGTTAGAGAGCAAGTTTGCATGGTGACCAATATATACTTTCTTTTTTGGTGAATATACTAATAACGGTATACCATAATAATTCTGAAGCATTTGAGCAGCTTTGGTGGGTTGATTGACAAATAATGCCAATGTCAATCACTTCACTAGTTTACTGTTTACCAATACCAAAAAAATAGCACTTTACATGAGAAATTAATTGGCATTGTAGCAGCTGTTGTTTATGTGTTGTATTCATACCCAATTTGTGTTAAATTACTGTTTTCAAATTGTTTCATGTAGTTTTTTCTAGATTTATATTTAGCACATGTAGTGATGGAATCTTCATCTATCGTAAGTTTCAATAATGACTCAACATTTCAAGCAACTCTTAAGGGCGATTATAACAACTTCAGCGTTCACGAGCTAGCTCTACATGCAATGCGAGATCGTTGTTTACTTCTACAGCGTCGAATTAACGCATTAGAGACTGACAATATGCGTTTGAAACTAGATGCCTCGAAACAAACTCAAGGCACCTCTTACATTCCAATGCAAGATGACGAAAAAAACGTCTTACAGCAGAAGATTGCTGAACTTTCGAAGCAAAAGTCACAACTAATGCACCATGTTTTCATGGTATCTTGTGAGAACAAAAATTTATGGACAAAATTAGCTACATTAAAAGGTCCGGACAATTTGCCTACCAGTAAACAAAAACCCCCATTAATAAGAACTAATACTTTTATACAGAGTACCCCAAAGTCAAGTGCAAATTACCAAGAAAAATATTCTGAAAGTAGTTTAGAAGAAATATCTTTAAAATTAATAAATAGTTACATTCAAGAAAAGTCGCAACTTGTTGAGCAATATGAGCAAATGGCACAGCTGCAGGATATGGATGAAGATGTTATAAACTTTGATTCAATAAGTTTTGCTTATATGGAAGACCCAGTGACAGATTCTCTTAAAGAAATTCATTCTCATACAGAAAAACTAAAAGATGTGAAAAAAGAATTAGCACAGCAAGAGCAACAGTTAAAACAGATATTATCACGATTAGAATCTATATTTCAAGGTAGATACACTTCAGTAAAATGTTTCAATATTTTTCTTATTTTATATGCACACTTGTCCTAGATCATCCTGATAGTTAGTATAATACACATGCTTAAGAAACAGGCTTCAGTTGCATTTCCCTGATTTTTATCTTAACCTATTGTGCTTTTTAATTCAAACTATTCCTCCTAAGATGTTAAACAGCATCTTCTTATGTAAAATAAGATTTTTAATTGATTGATAAACCAATTCTCAATTCAATTTCAACCTAAGAAAATACCTCATTAGATCATAAAAGAAGTCATGTAAAAGTTCTAAATAATAACATTGATACACTAATCATTTAAGTTTATGATGGGAACTATTCAATGATATATAAATTCTAGTATAATTATTTTAAAAATGAATTATATTTTTCAGATGGGTATAAATGTCCGAGCTGTATATCCTCAAGTTCTAAGATAAAATCCGAACATAAAGAAATTGAAACAAGTGATAGTCTTGTAAATTGGGCGACACCAGTTGAGTCAACAAACTATAACAATTTTACAGATGGCAACAATTCCACATATCAGAAAACTACTACTGAAAGTAAAGAAATCAAAGCTGAACCTACAGATAAAATATGTCCAATGTGCGGGTTGACCTTCCCAAAAGATGTAGCCTTTGCAGAATTCCAGTCACATGTAGAAAATCATTTTATAGGAGACATAGAACCTGATTCTATAGCTGAGAATATGGATGACAGTCAAAATTCATACGATATGATTTAGCTAAATTGTATATTGATAGATAAAAAAATGCCTTATATGAAGTGGTCCTTAGTCTAAGCAATAAAATTAATACTATTTGTAATTATGTAATTTTACCTATGAAAACTACCTGATATATAATATTATTTAAAATCCAATGTCATTCTATTCTAATTTTTGTCAGATTGTGAAATAATGCAAAAAAATAAGTAAAATAGTCTTGTATATTTTTATCTCGTACCAACTTCACAAAACTCTGGAAAAGAAACCGATATAATTGACTAAACTGCTCGTTTTTTATTTCAGTAAAAAATAATAAAATCACACCAACTATGTGGCCTCAAAGTAAGCAAAGCTTGTGTTATGAGATACCTACGAAGTAGAGAACAAAACCCTGGAAAATAATCGTGAACGTCAAGATGGCGGTATCACGTCAGGTTTTTCGTTAACTATGTGTATAACTAGGCGACCCTTTGGGGTAAGCAGAGACAAGGGAACACCAATTGCTTCGATCTAGACATGCCTCTTTCGCTTCCTCCACGCTCATTAATCTTTTTATACATGACCGCCAGTTACGGGTACTTTTAACTTGGCCCTTTTTAAGAACGTCGCCAATTTGATCGGCATACGTGCGCCTAGGGCCCCTTCCGACAGCACCATCCATTCTAGCTCTGTACACCTCTTTAGTAAATCTACTTTCACTCATCCTTTCCAAATGTCCAAACGACCGTAGCATACCTTTTTCAATCTTAGTCACTACATCTTCTTTCAATCCGCATATCTTTCTTATTTCACTGTTGCGCACCCTATCACTCAATTTCAGTCCACACTTCTCAAAGCTCTCATCTCCACAGCATTAATCCTGCTTTCATGTCTCTTCTGCCACACCCAAGATTCACTACCATACATAAGCGTTGGCGCCAAAACTCCCTCAAGTACAGCAAGACGAGCCTTATTCGGCATGATTTTGCTTGCCATAATCGAGTATAAGGCGCCACTAACACAATTTCCTGCTTTTACCCTCTTTTCTATTTCATCGTCATACTTCTCATCTCTTGTAAACAAGGACCCCAAGTACTTATACAAACTCTTTCACTTGTTCCACTTTTTCGTCTCCTATCATAATATTGCATTCCGTCATATCTTCATTCCTCTGCATAACCCTAACTTTTGTCTTTCCGACATTCACTCTCATACCTTTTCATTTAAATGACTCATGCCATTTGTTGCAATTCCGACGCTGACGATGCAAGTAGAACCTGGTCATCGGCATAAAGCAGAGTTTTGAACACTTTTTCATTCATTTTTAAACCCCAATCAGACTCTTTCAGATCTTTCAAACAGCTATCCATGAATAGGTTGAACAGCCATGGAGACGCTACACAGCTCTGTCTAACACCGCGATCGATGCTAAACCATTCTGTGTAGTCATAATTCAACCTGACACAGGCACTCGAGTCCTTATATAAGAATTTAAGTGCCCGTATCAATAACTGTCCACCCCAAACTCACATAGAGTTGACCACAGTTCATTACTCACTGTCTTCCGCCTTTTCCAAGTCACTGAAGCAGCAGAAAACCTGTCGGTGTTTAGCCAGTACCTTCTCGGCAACTGATCTTGAGGCAAAGACTTGATCCGTGCATCCCATCCCCTTTCTAAATCCCTCTTGCACATCCCAGATCTTGCTTTCTGTTTCATTCATCATTCTTCGATTAATATCTTTGCATACATTTTGCCTACACAATACCTACTCAAAAAGCTAATGCCACGGAAGTTTTTGCATTCATGCTGTGAACCCTTTCCTTTATAAACTGGCACAATAACTGCCTTGCACCAGTCGCCTGGAACACGGCCAGACCGCCAACACTTATTAAAAAGCTGGTCCAACAGGTTTGCAGTGACACCTTCACCCGCCTTGAATGGCAATTTCAAACCTGCCATTGCTTGCATAACTTCTTCCATATTTATCTCACTTTTACGATTGGTCATACCACTCGAAGATGGGGAACTACTTTCTAAAACATCACTCGCGCTTCGTTCAAATAAATTCTCGAAATATGCTTTCCACTGATTCATAATATCTTCATGCTCACTAACAATATTCCCATCCTGATCTCATAACATGCCCACTTTCGAGTCTCCAACCTGCCCTCGGCCCTTCTAACTAGGTGCCAGAACAGTTTGGAATGGGCTCGAAAGTTTTCGGAGAATTTCCTATCAAGCTTGTTCTTACATTCTTCTTTCTTTTTGCTCACCATATCTTTCACAGTCTTTCTTAATATATCATACTTTTCTTTTGCTACTCTTTCACCATAATTCAAATCATATCGTATTCTATTTCTGCCCCTCACAGCTAGTAGATCTAGCCACGCTTTTTCTAGTACAAAACCTTTTACTTCATCATCCCACTACTCGTTCTTATCTCTTCTCACATTCTTCTTCACACTTACCCCACATATTTGTGTGGCCGTTTCTACCATATCATTCTTAAATCTACTCCAATATTTCTCTATCTCGCAGTCTTCATCATTCAATAGCGGTCCCAACCTTTTTTTCAATTCTAAATTATATTTCTCATGGACAGTCTCTTTTTGCTTTTCGACTTTCACTCTTTTCTTTCAAGACATACGTACCCGTGGGCGATGTCGCCATTTTTCAAGCAGACCTGCTATTGGTGGCACCACAAGAAAATAGAAAATTGTCGCTTCCGACATTTACTCCACGGTACACTCTCGTATCCTTGACTTTCGTTCTCAACCGTTCATCCACAATTACAAAATCAATCATACTTCATAGTGCTAGTCACCGCTAGCTTTCTGTCCAAACATACATCTAACAGACTAGTGCCATTTTCAGTGGCCCGATTCTCTTAACAAAACTGCAACTGCACTGCAACGTCGCGTCGAAAATATGTCAAAAATATATCAAATCGGTATTCCCTTAAATGATATTTGAGTAACTTTGAGTAAAATTGTCGCTTCCGACATTTACTCCACGGTACACTCTCGTATCCTTGACTTTCGTTCTCAACCGTTCATCCACAATTACAAAATCAATCATACTTCATAGTGCTAGTCACCGCTAGCTTTCTGTCCAAACATACATCTAACAGACTAGTGCCATTTTCAGTGGCCCGATTCTCTTAACAAAACTGCAACTGCACTGCAACGTCGCGTCGAAAATATGTCAAAAATATATCAAATCGGTATTCCCTTAAATGATATTTGAGTAACCGCGTCAACTGCGCGTCAACGTCGACTTAACTGCAAGAAAACCAAAAAATGGTAGTCGCTTAAATTAGTTCGCAGTTACGTTGCAGTCAAGTCGCAGTGATTCCGTATTCCCATATTTTTTTACTTACGAGAAATGTCAAATCTCGCAGTGTTTTCGACGTAAATAAGACGCAGTTTCGCAGTTTATGTGAAGGAACTTTTACAAACTTTTCTCTAAATTTTGTGTATTAAAAATGAGTTTTCATTTGGCTTGGCACATTTTAGAAATAAGCCACGCTGAAGATGCACGTCCAGCGAGGCTAAGACGGCGACGAGATAATAATGATGCACTATTTATAAAAAATTATAGACTAGATAAGGGTAAGCGATATTAAACATATTTTAAATCCTGCTTATTTAAGACTTAAAACTAAGACCGTTTCATTTCCAGATTTAGTCCAAATGCTTAACATTTCTTAAAGATATGTGATGCAGACTTAAAAATACTGTGCATAGATCCTAGCAATCCTGGATCAATGCATGATTCCACTATATGGACGAATCATCCCTCGAATTCCTATTTGAATTCCCTATTTGATGAAGGGGAACAAATATACCTACTAGGTAAGCAGAATAAGTATTGTTTAATATTTAAAACGACGGAACGAAATTTCGGTGTTGGCCATCTCAATCTTTCTCAGCAATGACAAAACATTTGAAGGTGAAATTTAATAACATGATTCTGCATTATAATGACTTAAATTTGGTATAATATGTGAGCATCGTCCTTTCGTTAATTGGAGAGTCATATACCTTCGGGGAGAGATCTCATCAAAGTTCGCTAAGATTAAGGTACATTTTGAAATGAGATGTGGATGAACACTTCTTTAAAATGATTTTATGTTTAGAGGTGACAGTGGTTATCTCTTAAGAAAACCCTTAATGACACCTTATTTAAATGCTACCCCAGCTACTCCAGAGGCACTTTATTATGGAATGCATGTGATTGCTCGTAATACTGTTGAACGTTGCATAGGTGTTCTTAAGGCTAGATATAGGCAAGTCAATAAATACTTAATAGCTACATAATTCATCAACAATAAAGATAATTTTGTATTCAGAATATGAATCTGTTTGAACATTTTTAGATGCTGTCTGGTGGCAAGATGCCTACACTATCACCCAGTGTTTGCTGCAAAATTGGTCAATGCATTTGCAGTTTTGCATAACATTGCAGTTCAGACAAGACGAAACATTTTGGGCAGTAGGTACATACGTTGAAGCCAGAATTCGGAAAGACATTGAATTACCACAAGCTTCCCGAAATATAGACTTGGTGCACGGAACGCTGTACAGAGATCTCTCATAAATGCCCTGTGGTCCAATAGGAACATATGATTGACCTGTGTAGATCAAATACCTCCTCCTGACTAAATACCTACGTGTAGGACGTTCTGTTGTTAAATAAAAAGCTTTAATAGAAAATATATTTGTTTTATTGGAAGCAACTTAAATAAATAATAATATTTTAAAGAAAACCAACAACATTAGTTTTTTAGTCACCAGTGTCACCACCTTTTGATCTGAAACATATGAAAAGTTTAAGTAGGTACATTTGTGGAAAATGAAAAGATTATGATTGAAAATTTTATATACCTTTGCTGTAAATTGTTACTGCTATTTTTGTTTGTGCTTGGGCGATTGTAGAAATGGCATCTGCAATCTGAGATAGAGCAGCGGGAGACCTTTCTTCTGGATTGGCTATTTCTTGCCATAGCTGCTTGCTACAATGCCGCGCATCTCTACTTTTCAGTCGGCCGAGCACTAAATCTTTATGTAGAGAGAATCTTTATGTAGAGAAATCTTTATGTAGAGATTCTACAAGTATTTCAAATTGCCTCGTAGATACAGTTTTTCTATTGAAATACTTCTGAAATTAGTATGAAAAGTGAATTTCGACAGCTATGTAAAATTTTAATCTTAAATTGTTTATTGAAATCACCTTTGAAATAGAAAATCGATTTGTTTTTAGTAAACTTTAAATCTCCCTCGGTTTATTTACTTACAGTGCCACCAACTTATCTGTTCAGGTGGCCAAATGAAGAACTAGCGACGCCATTTTTAAATGTCATTCCGCTGTCAGTTTCGATTAGTGTGAGTGCTCTTTGTGATTTATTTTTACTTTTGTGGTAATAAGTGTTTCTAAAATGCCTAAGGCTGTAAAAAGTGATGCACGAATAATTATACTAAAAGTATTAGCTTTTATGAAGGATGAAAAACGTGCACAGCAGCCAATAATACCATTCAAAAAGCTGTATGAACGCGTTGCTGCAGCCACAGGTCAGTGTTGCTAGATACAAGAAAATCAATTTCCTAAGAGGATTAAAAACAAATTATAGGAACATTAAAGCTTCAATTAAAATATTTCTGTTATTATGACTACCTAAATAAACAATTTGCGATATTTGACATTTAAGCCGTATTTCTAATCTTCTCAAATTCGACATTTTAATTCCAATAACTTTAAAAAATGATAATTCTTAATGATTTTTATATTTAGTTATCTCATTTATTTCAGGTGTTTCTGAGCGATTCTTACACAAGTTAGTTAATGAACAAAAATTGGCTCAAGAATGTGGCACTAAAATTGAAACACCAGGCAAAAAGAGAAACAGGACTTCAGGTAAAATTGAAATGGACGACTTCGATATAGGTGTTATTAGAAGAAAAATTCATGAATTTTACTCTATAAAAAAAGAAATACAAACTATTCCAAAATTATTGAACGTACTACGTGAAGAGATAAATTTTAAGGGAAGTCGTGAAACGCTTCGCAAATTGTTAAAAAAAATTGGATTTAGATTTAGAAGAACGCAAACAAACAGAAAAGTTCTTTGCGAACGGAATGATATATGTGCTTGGAGATCATCATATTTACAGAAAATTAAAGATAACGAGCGTGAAAATACTAAACCTGTAATTTATTTAGATGAAACTTATATAAATTCATCACACTCGACTGGAAAATGCTGGCAAGGCCCTGAAGAAGATGGTGATTTAGAGCCAGTTGCAAAAGGTCAGAGATGGATCATTGTACATGCAGGCGGCGAAGAAGGCTTTGTAAAGGATGCCCTTTTGGTATTTAAATCCAATACTAAAAGTGGCGACTACCACGACGAAATGAATAGCACGAATTTCAAGAAATGGTTAACCGAAAAGTTATTGCCAAATTTGCAGCATCCGTCTTTGATCGTAATGGACAACGCGCCGTATCATAGCATATGCATTAACCGAAGCCCCAACTCAAATTACAATAAGGCTGATATGCAAAAGTGGCTTTTAGAAAGGGGCGTGTAATTTTCAGCACAAATGACAAAGCCTCAGTTATATGAATTAATTAAAAATAACAAGCCCGTGCCAGAGTACGAGATTGACAAAATAATAAAAGAAAATGGGCATCAAATACTACGTCTCCCACCGTATCACTGTGACTTGAACGCCATAGAAATGGTATGGAGTTCAATGAAACGAAAAGTGGCAGAAACAAATATTTCAAAGTCAAGTGCTAACATGCCTGATTTAATTTCGGATGCGTGCGGAAAGATCTCATCAGCTGAATGGATGAAATACTGCCATCATGTGAAAAATCTTCATGAAGAGTACAGAAAGAAAGATGCACACTTGGATGAGCCGTTTATCATTACATTGCTTAGTGATAGTGAAAGCGAGAGCAGCGACTCTGAAGACGATATGCAGTGTGATCCAATAAGTAGCAGTAAAAGAAACGTATCAACCCGCGTAAAAGAACACATAGCTGATATTAAACATCGAAGAGCTTCAAAGTCTGCAGTTTGTGAGCATTCCATGGACAAGCCCAACCACTACTTAAGGTTTGACTCAGTGAAAATTTTATCTAGAGAGAAGCATTACATTCCTAGAATGATCAGAGAAGCGATTGAAATTAAAAAACACCCTAATTTTAATAGAGAAGATGGTTGGAAACTATCACCGACATGGGACCCTATCCTGAAAAATATTAAATCTAACATCCAGCAAGCTGCACGACCTGAAACTCAAAGTGTTTTATTTAAAAATATAAATAAATTTGTTGACCCATTTTATGATTTTTTTATTATTTTTTGTTCCATTTGTTTAAGTAAGTACAAAGAAAATGTTTAACTCATAATTGTGATTAAACTGTACCAAATTATTGCAAAACACTTGATACGACCACAGCGACGCCGCCACCTGAACAGATAAGTTGGTGGCACTGTACCTACCACTGACATATATTTTAGCACTTCATGTCAACTTTCGAGACAAGAAGACATGCGCATTGACGGTTTTCATTCCTTTTGGTTCAGTATTCATTCTAATTTCAGCTGCTTACGCACTATTTTATGGTTTCTTAAGCATCAATCACTCGACGTTGACGTGCAGTTGAAGTGAAGTCGACGTGCAGTCGACGTTCAGAGTTTGAAATAAGAGATTACCAAATTTATCCTGCGCGTCAACTGCACTGCAACGTTCTCTTGACGCGCGTACGTTCACTTTTTATTAAGAGAATCGGCCTGCAGTTATCCTTTCATCACCAAAATTACCTAACACCGTAACACTGTACGCAGTAGCTAGGGAGGCCGGGGTCGCTTACCCGAGTGCCTTTTCTTCATAGTCGGACAGACCAATGACAAACCCCATGACCATTTTGTTATTTTATTATATATACATTGTATTAAAAAATAAAAAACAGATTCCAAAATTGTATGTAAATAACTTACCTAGGTATGTATGTTTAGAAAGAATATAACAGCTAAATATTTTTGAAGTTGAGACTATAGTTTTATGGCATGTTGACAACTATGGTCCAGGTTAAAACGTATGGCAATAGTTGCTTATTACGATCAATTTTACCATAGTTGAGAGCTTTATTTAATAGAATACTGAGTACTCTCAGACAAAAACACAAATTAGTTACCTTCAATTTAAGTCCAATGAGGTATTTTTTATCCACTGTAACCACTAATAAACAAAATATTCCACACTCACAAAGCCCGCGTAAACAAGTTCTTCTTGCGAACATCGAATGGCATCAATCCATGGCGCCACCTGTCAAATGCACGTAAAACTAATCTCTTCGTGCCTTAAGCAAACGAAATAGTACAAAACAATAAAGCAGATGTCGTTTCCTACCTACTGCAAAAAAAGGGTTTGTTGTCCTTCAAGCTGTAATCCTCACTTTTGAATTCTCAATGGAAAGGAATTTTGACTAGGTATAAGAAAAAATAGTCATAAATAAATAGTGACGTACTCGTATAAAAAAATAGTCGTATTGTAGGTTTAGCGGTAGGTATAACTATACGTTGGTGAGGATTACAGCTTGAACGTCAAGCTGTAATCCTCACCTCTCGTGCACGTAAACGGTAAGGTCTATCGATTGGCTTTAAGTTTCAAAAAATAGTCGTGAAATCGCGGCGTGAAATAGTAATAACGACATGCCAAGTCTTATAAATATTCGGATTGGCATGTCGTTATCACTACTTCACGCCTTGATTTCACGACTATTTATTTTTTTATTATGCAAGTTGTACATTATGTCGCACACTTATCAGTAGCCCCTAAACTAAGGAAAAACTTGTATTTTAGGGGTAGAAGTCCTTATAAATTGTTGGTCTAACAACACAGAAAAATAATAACAATAAGTAATACAGAATTTTAAAAATGTGTATAAGGCACAATGTATTTTATTTTTAAGGACGCTTAATAATTATTTTTTATTTAACGTATTAATAGGTACCTAGTATGATTATTCAATTCTTATTTACAGTCAAAGCATATTTATTATGATATTTTCATTCGCAACATAATTAAGAGATAGTAACCATATAGTAATTTTATTCTTAACCTCACGTTTGTTTGCTGTGTAAATATAAAGCTTTTTATTGATGTTGTTATAAAGGCGTGAGCTAAGAGGCTTGAAACGGGCGACCAGCTTCGGTAAGGTAGCGGTAGGTATTACATACCGAGTGACCATGGCGTTTGAGTAAAGTGTTGCGGTCTAGAGGCAGTAAGGAATGTTTTCGTAGCACTGCATTAACTACCTATATATGTATAACTTTCTCACCGTAAAGACGCTAGAGTCACTGTATTAAGTTTCAGTTGGGTAGTCTCTTCGTTTGAACTACATCACCTTAAGAATTGCCCTCTGGGCTCTTCCGGCTTTTATTAATGTTGTTTTATAAGTTCCACCCCAGACAGATATGCTGTAAGAAATAAGCGACTCGGCCAGACTGTGATACACTATGAAGAATGTTTGTCGACTTAATTTGCTATCCATTTTATTAGTTAGTTTAGTAGTGAATGATATTACTGCATCTTCAGCAGATATAGGTACCGCTTCTAAAACCAAATTGGTTTTTTGCAATAATATTATTTTTATTGAGGTAACAAACCAAGGAACAATTAAGAATATTTTCCAAGATCTTTGATAAAGTACTCAAAACTGAAATTGGCCTGTAATTTTTTATATCGTTTCTGTCCCCGCTCTTGTAGATCGGATGCACTACCGCCTTTTTAAATGCCCTGGGAAAAGTGCCGTTGGCTATGGCAATATTGCAGATGTGCCTAATGACAGGGATTAAGGCAAATCTAGATTGTAATATTATTTTTGCTGAGGTATTATCCCAGCCATTAGCAGAATTACTTCTGTACCCGGCTACGATATTCTCCAATTGATTGTCTTCAACAGGTAGAATAGCGTAAGAATCTCGTTGTGAGAAGGATTGAGTATAAAAGAGCCAAAAAGAGAAGGATCATTCAACGGTTGTTGCAGTCTTTTGACTAGATCTTTACCCATATTAGCAAAAGTTTTATTGAATATGTTTAGCGAAGATTTTGGATTGTCAGCTAATTGTAGTAATTCTTTAGGTGATCTTGGATTTACAGACGTGTTTGTAATCGATTTAATTGTTTTCCGTGTAGCTTTAGGATTGTGTTTGGCTTTATTTAACTAAGCTTTTTCGTACGACCTTTTTATATTAACGATATCTTTCATACGTTATTTTAAGTATCATTGGGGTTTTTCTTCAGTTTATTATGCATGTTATCGCGATTTCGTATGCAACGCATAAGACCAGTTGTCGTCCACGGTTTTATTATTCTTTCTTTCCTTGATAATTTGATTTCTTGTGTATTATTACAAATTATATTTTGTATTATTGTAATAAAGTCATCAATTGCTACATTAGCGTCCCTTTAACTCGTAATCGTACTAAAATCAGTGAATTCAATTTCAAGTTTAATCGCTCTATAATTACCTACGGACGCTTATGTTTGGGGATCCTGATTTGGGTGTTTTGATTGTAGGCATACAATGACAGGTACGTGGTCAGTGATGTGAGTTTCTAACACAAGTACAATAGCTAGTTTACTGTTCTTCAACAAAACATGATCTAGGCAGTTTTCTAGTCTAGTCGGCATAACGTGCGCGGGCCATAACCCAATAGCTGCTGTATTTAAGAGATAATTATGGTAGTATATGTCAGTACTATTAGGTTTTATATCGACATTGAGATCTCCAATTAAAACAACATTTTTGTTTGGACTGAGGTTATGTACTAGACTCTCGAGGCTGGTGTAAAAATTATTTGAGTTATTACACGAAGGTGAGCGATGTACGCAAATAACGGCCGTATCACCCGTGCTTAAAACAAGGCAGTTAGCGTCGATAAAGTTTGGTTCAGATATAGTGCAATTCATTGAGTTTTTTGAATATAGTACTACTCCATCATTTTGTAGAACGTTGTTTTTGTTCATATGCGATGTATACCCGGGTAGTGCCCGGATGGAATTTGGCTTAGAAAAATGTAAAACACTCCACATTGCTAGGGGTAAGATTAAACCTAGTGGATACAGACACAATTACTGCAATGGAACCCCATAATTATTTTTTTTAGTATTTAGGTTACTCAAAATTAAAAGGACTACCTAAGTAAATCATGTCAGGATGAAAAATAACTTAACCACTGAATATAAAAATAGACTAAACACTATATGCACAACACAACCCAACTTAATGGACGACACCTTACTAAAGCTATAAAACACCTTTGCCGTCCCCATATTAACATACTCATTTGAAGTTGTAAAATGGAGTACAACAGATATAGAACAATCGGAACGAACTACACGCACAACTCTTACAAAACACACTAATTTACACCCTAAATCAGCTATTAGAGAGACTTACCTACTATTAAAAGACAAAATGGTGGAAGAGGCTTAATAAACCTTCAGCATTTGTGGCAGAAACAAATTATTCGGTTCAAATCATTTTTCCACATAAAATACCACAAAGTGACGTACAGAAAGTAATAGTTTTAAACGATTCCAATGATGGCTGGGAAGCGATACAGGACCAGATTATCAACACAAAAACTACAGGAAACACATCATCAAAGATCCCACGGTAACGAACGATAAATGTCGGAAGTGCCATTCCCAGTCAGAAACAATACAACATATAACTTGAGCATGCACCGCCCTAACACAAACACATTACACTCGTCGAAATAATCAAGTAGCAAACGTAATCCACCAAAAACTTGCAATCAAATATTCACTTACACATGAGACAAACCAGCAGTCCAGCACGTCCAGCAGTGGACGTCTACAGGCTGTGAATGATGATGATGATGATGAGACAAACACGCCATACTACAACTATCACAAGCTGTACTGTGCTGTACTGACTGATAGAAAAATTCACTAAATTAGACCAGACAAAATCTTACAGGATAAAACAAATAATATTACTTACATAGTAGATATCGCAGTAGCTAATACACACAACATACAAAAGACAATCACCGAAAAAGTTAGTAAATACGCAGAAGTTAAAGATGAAATTACCCGTATCTGGAGACAACACAAAGTTTACATAGTACCCATAGTCCTATCATCTACAGGTGTTATCCCAAATCACCTTCTACATAGCCTCGAACTATTAAATCTGAAAGAAATTCTCTATATCACCCTACAAAAACCTGCAATACTAAACACATGTAGAATTGTTAGGAAATTCTTGCAAACGGAAGAAAATAAAATAAAATAAAATCATATCCCAATCATCAAAGCCACTTTCCTTCAATGTAAGTACACAAAGCTGCACTTACTTGCTCTTTTTTGCCCGTACGTAGGTGCATTTAAAACCAGCCTTCGTTGGCTGAGAATCTCGACCACAGATGATAAATGCCGAAAATGCCATTCTTAATCCAAAACAATCCAACACAAAACTGGAGCATGCATAACCCTGACGCAAACAGACTATACCCATAGACACAATCAAATTGCAAATATTATTCACCAACATCTAGCTCATAAATACAACCTCATACAAAATGCGGAAGAAGTGAAATGATCATTTAATGAGTTGAGGTTGACATTTTTCAGAGAGCTATCACTCTTAGATTTACCGATACCCAAAGTTCTAAGAAATTTCCAAACTTTAGCTGCGCCGTTTGAAACTGATTCGTGAATATGGCGTCGTTGTGCATCCCTACACATCGTATTGTAGCGATTCCTCAAAATTTTATACACCGATGCATTCTCACCAGTTGGATTCTTTTTCATACTTCCCTTCTCTTGTAAACAAGGACCCCAAGTATACAAACTCTTTCACCTTTCCTTTTAAATGACTCATACATCACATTGACCATTTGTTGCAATTCCGACGCTGACGGTGCAAGTAGAACCTGGTCGTCGGCGTAAAGCAAAGTTTTGATCACTGTCTCATTCATTTCTAAGCCCCATTCAGATTCTTTTAGGTCTTGCAAACAGCTATCCATGAATAGGTTGATCAGCCATGGAGACGCTACCCAGCCCTGTCTAACACCACGTTCGATGCTAAACCAATCCGTGTAGTCATCATTCAACCTGACACAGGCACTCGAGTCCTTATATACGGATTTAAGTGCCCGTATCAAGTCACTATCCACCCCATACTCGGATAGAGTTGACAACAGCTCACTTCTCACCACATTGTAATAAGCCTTTTCCAAGTCGATGAAGCAGCAGAAAACCTTACGGTGTTTGGCTAGAACCATCTTGGTTACTGATCTTAAGGAAAAGACTTGATTCGTACATCCCATCTCCTTTCGAAATCCCAGTTGCACATCCCAAATCTTGCTTTCTGTTTCATTCATTTTAACGACTTAAGGAGTTAACAAATAAATCAGTTATCAAGTCGATTTTACTGTTAGATTTTACTGTTATCGTTTTAAAGCACAAAGTAGGTATGTTTGGAAATTCAATATTTTCATTTCAGTTTTTTTGAAGATAAAGTACACACCACGATTTCAATGCTATACATTGCTTTATATTTTATGTAAAACGAATGACAAAGACTCATTCATGTTCAATCATTCTTATCATTATATTTCCTTTTTGACATTTCCAACTATCACATTACTGCATTGAACTGCCATTGCCAGGGTATAGAGCTGCGGGAATATTCATGAAGCATTTCTAACGGTTCATGCATGACAACTACATCCTTTCTCAACCTATGTGATGTCATCTTCAGCAACCATTAGATGAGATTGGGGTCAAACGCGGTTAAAAAATCCTCTCACATACCTGATGGAAATGCAGCCTTGAAATTTTAAGTGTAGCAAGTATAAAATAAAAAATAACCTGAAATCACTATTTTATTTAGAACTAAGTTTATCTATAAAATTTTAGACGCAACAACCTAAGCTAAGTCAGTAGGTTTAACATCTGTGGAATTTGATGGCTGTTGAGTAGATTTTTGCAGCAAGTTCTTGCTAAACCATTGTGGTCTGGGCTTCTCCATTTCTATGATTCTTTTCCCTTTCCAATGTTCACTGGGCTGAAACGAAAGGAGTAATATTATATTAGAGATTATTTCATACGAATAAAATATTGTTTCGGGCTAATAGAATATCGAGAAGCTGCTTGTGCACTTGAATTTCGTCAAATATCTCTAAAACGGGTGCACCGATTTAAAAGCACTTTTCTGCGTTAAGTGCCACCTATACAACGTGTAACAAAATGGAGAGATAAAACTTTAGGGTTAGCTTCTATACCATACGTAGAATGTACAGTAAAAGAATTAGCATCATCAGTGCTGGTATAGACTTTCATACAATTTTTAAAATTATTTTACAAAAAAATATTTTGACAACCCTAGTCAACCTAACAAGCTAAAAATAGACTTGCGCCGCAATCGGTGACCTTATGACCTTTCCCGCACCGGCTGAATAGCGAGCGATACGCCGCGGCCGCCCACTGCGAGTAGCGCAGATATCAGCGCAGCTGATTATTACTTACCTATCGTTTGGCACATTGAATGAAACAATTTTTATCACACTACCTAGCTAATGAAAACAAATAAAACAACATGTTAGTACAACTTTCAAGTTTATATTTATTAATAATAAACGGGTTGCCCGGAAGAAATCGGGTTGCCTGAAAGAAATCGCTTAAAGCTTTTTAAATCGCTTAAATATTGTGTACATAATTATTTCTATGTTTAATGACAATAAAGAGTGTTTGTTACAATTATTACAACTTAAATTTGTAATATCTGAAAAACTCTGGCAAGTATCGCACTTATTTCAATCGACATTCAGTTCACTTTGCGTAAAAACACTCACAACTGTATCTAGGGTTTCCCTTACACTTGGCCAGAATTACAAAAACGGCTCACAATTTCTGCCTTCTTTTTCAGTACACACACATCCACATGACGTTTGTGCCACCGACAAAAGCCTAACCGAGGAGGTCACAAATCCGCTGGTATCGGCTCTTGCGTCCATCGGGAATGATAAGGATGTTGGCCATCATCACTAAGCGTGCGCCATATCACCATGTGATTGACATCCAAAAGAGCGCCGACTCGTCGAGTGCTGCTCCTCGCATCCTCCTCGAAATGATCCAAGACTTGCTCTTCTAAGTTCTCGGAACGCGAAGGAGGCCGCGCTGGGTTTCGCGTGAAAAGAACCGGCGGCGGCGCGCTGAGCCGCAGACTCATGCTTCGAAACACGCCATAGCCGGGTAAGTGGCGCTGTTCAGCTGCCGGCCTGCACTCCACAAACCGCTGCCTGTAAAGCCTTCGAGCTTCGTAGATGCTGTGGTTACTAGCGGCTCCAACATACAGAATCATATCGTAACATTTGTTGTTTGAATACACATGTCGTCGTGCATTACCTCCAATACTTTCAAGTCGAGAAATTTTAAGAAAACTTCGAATAAAATAGCGATAGCAGCTGACGTGCACACTTCACAACGGACATGAAAGCACTGAAATAAATTTCTATTAATTTTACTTATAACCGAACCAAACAGTTCTCTAGTACCTAATTTTTTTAGGGTTCTTCCGTATAGCGATATGAAAAACAAAATCTTAGTACCCAATTTATTTCATAATACAGTGAAATGACTTCATTATATTATGTTTTTGTATTGTTAAGTTATGCTGTTACAAATAAATAGTTTTCAATCGTGAAATCACTTAAATAGTTTTTAAGTGGTTTGTTCAATATCAAAATATTAAAAACTGTTAAGTATTTGTTAATTATTTGTTGCTTCACACATTTTAAATAAAGAAATTAATCCACTTTGTTTCTCAAGAAAGAGAATAATAATATAAGATGAAGATTCCTCATAAAAAAATGAGAAAGTTTTAGGACAGGTGTACTTAGGATATTTTCTCTATAGCGTTTGAAAATAATTTCAGCTGCCTGAAACAAACGCAACTAAAACAATAATTAGTTAGTCATCAGTAATTTAAATTTTTTAAATAAAAAATTTAGTTGAGTTGAGAATTTGTTCATAATAAAAATTGAACGGAACAACCTTTAGTTTGGCTTGGAAGCGGCGCGTCGCGGCGGCGGTAAATCTCAAAGGGTATAATTCCGAAAGGCGCAAGTTCGCGACGACACGCCGAAAGAAGTCCCGCGATTTGAGCGATAATACACCTTGTGTGTATGTTATAAGAGCTATGCACGGGTCTTTTCTTTTATCTTTTATGAAAACGACTTTACTTAGCTAATTTTATTTTATTAATTTAAAGCTTTTTTGTCGTATGTATTGATAGTTATAAGTATGTGAGAATACAAGAAGTACAAGAAGCTGTAAGTATTGTATCATAGTTTGAGGTTTACAAAATCATAGGTATTTACCGAATATGTTTCCTATTTTAATTCTTAGAAAGTTTGAATGTAAGAGAGAGAGGATATTTCTTGGTTTTTTATTAGAAGTATGGGTAAGTTTGATTGTCTATTTGAGTCTCTCTTCATTAGGCATAAGTTGCGATTTGACGCCGTGCGAAAGAATTTCCACGTAATACCTACCGATAGATTTGTAATAATTTCATATTAGTTTCTTGCAATAGCGTATTTCTAAAGAAATGTGATAGTTTTTTGTATGACAAGTTTGATATCATAGTTTATTGAGAGTACCTAAATTAATGTTTTGTTTTACGTTTCTCTTAAATTGATGATTACTCATGCTTAATTTGATAACATTTTTGATTTTAGTCGTAAATGTATTTCGATCATGTATGTTGTTAAGTATTAGAAATAAAAGGCTACCGAGCCTCAGCATCCGTTCATAACCACAAACAGAGCGACTAAGAATAAGTATTAAACATTTTTATAATACGTAACACTTAACGTGAGAGCCCGGGAGTAGCGAGCGAGCGATCCGCGGCAGACAAAGGGCATCGAACTTGCTATTTCATAGACTATAAAAATTATGCAGAATGCTGGATTACTTAAAATTTATTTCAAGCTTTATTGTATGGTGGTGATGATAGTTGTAAGTGTGTGAGAATAAACAAGAAGTTAAATATCCTTGTCAGTGATGCATCATAGTTTAAGGTTAAGAAAATATATTTTCACGGATACTTAAAATTAACGTGTTGTCGGTTCGAACGTGCAAATCTATTATTTCAGTAGAATTTTAAATTGGTAAACCGCGTGATAAACGCACATATTGGTGAAAAAAAGGCAGTTTTAAAAATATTCTGCACTTAGATACTACCGAAAAAAACATTCCCGAGACGTTGTTGTCGTCTAATTTAGTAGGCACAAAATTACACTTTGTAGTATCTCTCTTGGTTACTTATCGCTTTATTTTAACGCCATCTGTTATCGAATAGATTCTATCAAAAGGTAACAGCTGTTTTTAGGGTTGACACTTAGATATTTTGATCTAAACTTTGAACTTGTTTTCCGAACCAACCGTAGGGATTACAAGTTTATGTTACTGTTACTTATAAACTACACCACCAACCATACAATCCCCTTAAGTATAATCTCTTCATTATGTTACACATTGTATAGGTAAGATAGTTTGAAAATGAAAAATACGAATATTGCTCGGTAGGGAGCGACACTGCTTCGCAAAAACGGGCCTAAACGAGCAGGGAAAAGCGGTTTTCTATAATAAAATAACTCATTTAGGTATGTTATTACAGAAAACCGCGAGTCCTTAGCTAGATGTTTTAAAATAATATAACAAGTGCGTGCGGTGCGTCCGGCGCGGCCCAGTGAATTCTCACCTTAAGCCATGGGGCAAAGAGAAATGCTTAAAAATTTTGAATGGATTCTGCCTACCAAAACCAATTTTAGGGTGGTAGATTCCACTAATTTTTAATCTCGGTGGATTTTGTCCACCAGTGCTGGCACTTTAGAAGTTTATGCATAAGAAACTATATTTAATAGAAACAACAATATTTTTGTTATCTTGGGTTAGATTGTTTTCTACTTTAATTTTTTATTAACTTTAAAAGGAAAGTAATAACTTCTTTTTAGAAGTATAAAATCAAAGCTATTGAGGAGCTATTACCCTTCCTAAAATGTAACTTTGCAAGCTATTCAATTTTAGCATACCTGGTAACAAAAGTGGAGGTTTAAAATAAAATAGTCCAACCTATTTTATCGAGAAAGTCCTATGGGATCAAAAGTAAAAACATATGCTATTCAAAATCTATGAAAATCTCCTATTATATTTCCTACATAAAATAGAATCAATGAAATAATTATACCTTTTCTGGAGGATGTTCACCATCATACAAAACAATGACATCATTTTCAATAGGTTTTAAATTTCCCAGCTTCTCTGCAATTTTATCTTTGATAGCTTGAGTTTCAGTTTCAACTCTTTTGTAACATTTCTCTGAAAGAGGAAGAAAGGGGATTTTATTAAGTAACATAAAATACATACCCAGTTTTTTTAAATAGTTTATGGATGATAGAATATCATATTTTTAACCCGTGTCATTTGGGCCTCACAATTTGGTACCCACAGTGTCCTAGTGACAACAATTGGCACTAACACATTCTTTGGAAGATGAATATTGCCATAATATATGTTTCCAGAGAAAAAAAAGGCATTCACCCTGAAGGCACTATTCATATATTTTTTGTTTAAAATGTTTCTAATATTAATAATTGATATTAAAAACATTAATTAAATTACAGTTTTCATTCACTAGTGATTGGTTTTGTCTCTCCGTAAATAAAGAAATATTGTGAAGTTATCTTTTAGCCTTGCTATCAACTTATTATTGTAAAGTATTCAGTAAATAGTAGAGTTTAAATAATGATATATTAATAATGTGAATGTAATGAGTGTCTAACAGTGTATAGTAATAAATCAAAGAACTTCAAAAAGTTCAAGTCAAAAGTGCAATCTTCATGAAAATCACCTATTTCTGGAAACACAAGTTACTTTATTTAATGATATTATGAACCAATTATACAGCTTTATTATTTAAGCTTTCAAACAATATGTATATTGTGGTCTAGGAGTTATTTTAAGTTTTCTAATCTAAGTTGTGAACTAAAAATATTTTTTAAATTCTTTGGACACTTTTGGCATTATTATGTTTCAATAAAACACTGATATTAATTAGATATAAATGTAATGAGCTCAGGAGCAAAACATGAATGATGAAATATATATATACCCTCACTTACAATATTATTATTAATCAAATAAGAATTATCAAGTGTTGATACCCACATTAATAAATATATAACATACCTTTCCCCCAAGTATGCAATAAACTAACAAACTAAACAAATCTTTAACATAAATAATCTTTAAACATCATCATCAAAATCTAAGAACTAAAACAAATAACTATAGTATACAAAATCAAATCATTGTTTTGTTATATAAATCTAATATAAGAAATTAATGTTATCAGGTCGGGCATAAGGCAACTTACTGTGTACATTTAACTTATTTTTAACTTTTCCACCAGAGTAGCCAGGTTCGGGATCTAAAGGTATTCCTAACATATCCGCCCACTGGTCCGAACTCGGTATCTCAATGATTTCTTGGTCGTCCTGACTTGAGATGTCTTCCGTGGGCTCATACTGCTCACTTGTGTTATTAGATTCCTCAGCCTCTTCCATCTCTTCCTCTACATCTTTTCCTTCTTAATTTTCGTGGTCTGCCTGTGTACGCTGCTGTACCAACTGATCAATATGCCTGCTGATGACTGTACCTTCTCCCGTAGCTATGCGGTAACTGGCAGGACCTTCTTTGTTGACAACTGTACCAGGTAGCCAACGTGGCCCACCACCAAAGTTTCTGTACATAACCCTTTGCCCAACATTTGTCTGTCGTTTTCTTTTTTCACTATTTCTTATGATTTGTTGTTCCTTTTTTGATTTTGTAGATTATCAGGGTGGATGGTGTCCAGTAACGTTCGAAGTCTCCTTTTCATTAATAACTCCGCTGGAGTCTTATTGGTTGATGAGCAAGGAGCCGTACGTAGTCAAAGTAACATGTTAGGAATTTTTATGTCCCAACAGATTCCGTCCATTTTACGAAGCTTATCTTTTACCGTCTGAACCATCCTTTCGGCTAAGCCATTTGTCGAAGGGTGATAGGGTGCTGTCGTGATATGTCGAATTTTATTAGCATCCAAAAACTGCTTCATTTCTAAAGACACAAAAGGTGTTCCATTATCCGAAACGATCACTTCGCATAGACCGTGAGTGGCAAATAACATTCGTAAGTGACGAATAACAGTTACTGTAGTCATATTGTTCACAATAAACACCTCGGGCCATCTAGAGTAGGCATCGACGATAATGAGAAAAGTTTTACCCTGAAAGGGTCCAGCGAAGTCAATATGAACGCGCGACCACGGCTTGGTAGGCGTGATCCACTCGTAAGTAGTTTTTGGAGGCATATGTCGATTCTCTAAACATTTAGTACAGTTTTGTACTAACGTTGTGATGTCATCGTTCAGCTGCGGCCACCAGACGTAGCTCCTGGCGAGGGCCTTCGTCTGCACGATGCCGGCGTGCGTGGTGTGCAGTGCGCGCAGCACGGCACCTCGCAGAGCGGGCGGCACCACCACGCGGCTGCCCAGCAACACGCAGTCCGCGTGCGCCGACAGCTGCGCGCGCTGCAGCCAGTACGGACGAAGCTGCTCGTCGGTCACGCGCGCCGGCCAACCCGAGAGGATGTAGTGTATGACCTTCGATAGCACCGGATCCTGTTTCGTCGATGCCACGATTTGGTTTACATCTATAGAGAAATCGGCAGGAGTCTCAGCCATGAGTAATATATCATAAAGTTGAGGCTCTGGCTCTTCGGGAACTTGTTGCGGCAGCCGACTCAAACCATCTGCGTGGCTGATCTGTGTACCCGGCTTGTAGATAATACTGTAGCTATGGGAAGTAAGTACTAAAGCAATTCTTGTAAGACGAGGTGATAAAACGTTAGGTATAGGTTTTTTTTGGGTCGAATATGCCCAACAATGGTTTGTGATCGGTTACGATACTAAAGGTGTTGCCCATTAGATAATTATGGAATTTTGTCAAGCCAAACATGATGGCCGTAGCTTCCTTGTCCAACTGTGAATATCGGCGCTCGTGTGTGTGCAGTGTTCTAGAGCCAAATGCTATGGGTAACTCCTGTCCATTATTGTCGAAATGCGACAAAACTGCACCAACACCGTATTCAGAGCTATCACAAGTTAACACTAACGGCTTGCCCAGGTCGAAATGTACCAACGTTAGCTCACATGACAATAACCGTTTTGCAGAATCGAAACTATTCTGCTCCTTAACCGTCCAGTTCCAGTCTCTCGATCTATCGAGTAACCTGTGGAGTGGTTCGAGAACCGTAGCTTTATGAGGTATGAACCTCTCGTAAAAATTGTATAAGCCTAGGAATGCCTGTAGCTGTTGGATATTTTTAGGTTCTGGGGCATTCAATATCGCCTGAACTTTACTAGGTGCTGGATGAATTCCGTCAGCATCTATGACAAAACCTAAAAATTCAACTCGCTCCTTAGCAAATTTACATTTGTCACGGTTGAGGCGCAAACCTGCTTTCTCAATCCGGCCGAGCACGGTGTGCAGGCGCTGCGTCATCTGCTCGGCGCTGCGGCCGCTCACGATGACGTCATCAATAAGCACGGCCACGCCGCGCACGCCCGCCAGCAACGCCGTCATCAACCGCTGGAAAATCCCGGGGCATGCTTTCACACCGAATGCTAACCTATGTACACTGTAAAGACCTTTGCAGGTGTTGAGAGTCAAGAGCCGTGCCGTTTCGTCAGTCACAACCACCTGTGTATATGCTCGGTCGAGATCGAGCGTCGTATAGAATTTTCCCCCGGAAATAGAGGCGAAAACCTCGCTGGCTGTAGGCATCGGATATGTGTCCGACTCAGTTGCTTGATTTACTGTGCTACGGTAGTCTCCGCATAATCTTATATCACCATACTTTTTAACAATGGGTACGACCGGAGTAGCCCACTCTGAAAATGATGTAGGGCGCAGTACACCCTCATTGACCAAACGCTCGATTTCATTTTCGACTTTATCTTTGATAGCATATGGTACCGGCCTGGCTTTTAAAAATCTAGGTACAGCATCTTTTTTTAAATGGATAGTGACCGGATCGCCTCTGTAAGTACCGAGTCCGTCCCTGAAGACTTCACTATGTTTAGCTAACATAACATTAATCGCGGTCATATCAACTTCAGCTGTAAAGTTTATGTTAAGAGAGATTCTCAGCGCTTCGAACCAATTACGGCCTATCAAATTAGGTCCCTCCCCCTTGGCTACAATGACGTTGAGATTACACTTAATGTCTCTAAATTGAACCTGCACCGTTGCCTGTCCGAGCACCATCACTCGCGAGTCGTTCCACGTGCACAGCCGCGCCGGCAGCGCGCGCAGCGGCGGGCGCGCGCGCAGCCGCTGCCACGTGCGCTGGGTCACCAGCGACAGCGCGGCGCCCGAGTCCACCTCCATCGACACCAGCACGCCCTCCAACGTCAGCTGCACCTCGTACGCTGGTACCCGCACTCGCGAACTATCCACTTTGTAAATGCCGTTTAAAACCGCGTCGGGCTGATCATCATCGTAATTCATGTTTTGGAAAGTCATTTTTTTCTTAGCTGAACAAATCTTTTCAATGTGGCCGCGTTTCTTGCAATAGCGGCAAACTGCATTAACAAAACGGCATTCACCTCCGTGGCGATCGCCACAGCGATAACAAAGTCTAAAACTAGTTTTCATTTTCACGGCGTTCACATCCATGGGCTCAGGGCCCGGCGGCGGCGGCCCCGCGGCCCCGGCCACCGGCGGCGCGTACATAGAGCTTGAGGCGGCAGTCTGCATCATACGCGCATCCCGTCCTGCACTTTCAGATGACAACATGGCATCCACAACGTCCAAATAGCTTAGATTGTCTTTCTTTAGAAGTTCAAATTGTAACTTTTGATCTTTCATGCCACACACCAATCTATCTCTAAGCATCCGTTCTAGATCTATAAAATTACATCCTGCACAAATTTTTCGTATTTCTGCTATATAATCTGATACAGATTCATCATGACCTTGATCACGTTTATAAAATTTGTATGAAACAGAAATTTCATTTGGTTTTGGGCTAAAATGTTTTGTTAGGACCGATAATATTTCACTGAATGTCACATCACTAGATTTCTTAGGAGTAATCAACGCGAGAAGAGTCTCAAACACTTCAGTTCCACAAATTGTGTAAAAGTTAGCCCTTTTGGCGGCATCGTCAATGACGCCATTTGCTTCGAAGCAATAATTTAACCGATCCACATAACTGTCCCAATTATCACTTTTTACTTTGAATTCACTGAATTTCACTGGTTTTCGATTCATTTTGACTATTTTTCATACGTCGCCACTATTATGTTTCAATAAAACACTGATATTAATAGATATAAATGTAATGAGCTCAGGAGCAAAACATGAATGATGAAATATATATGTACCCTCACTTACAATATTATTATTAATCAAATAAGAATTATCAAGTGTTGATACCCACATTAATAAATATATAACAGGCAGATAAGCTTATTTGATATTAGACATGTGACTTAAAAAGTGGTTAAAAAAGATACTTTTGTTAATCCATTTATTTTTAGTGCCATTAAAATGGACCATTATTATTATTATTTGGGGTTATGGAACTATATGAGCAGTCTTGTTAGGTCGCCCCACTGCAAACTAGAAAATCTATTCTATGAGTCCTCATCATCAAGTCGCCGTACACTCCAATGGAGTCCAGGAAGTTTAAGATTTTCTTTACGGCAATGCTCTTCATCTTTTTTTTTATCTAGTTCATGCTTATCCAGGTGAGCAAAGCGCTTGTGCATAACTGCGGAGCAGTGGCACAGTAGGTGTAGAGAGGTTTCCTCGGTGCTGTCACAGTACTTCAGAGTGCCGTGTCAGTAAGACCCAGATTGGACATATGCTTGTTTAGTTTGCAGTGTCCGGTAAGTGATCTTAGTAGTTGGGATTTGTTAAGAGATACTACCAATCCTGTGTATCCCTTTATCAGTTCCCTCGAATGTTTCAAGTTTAGTGAAAGCTCCCATAGGCTTTTGCTTTCTGGACCATGTTCAATATTCTAATAAAAAGCCTCTTAACATTATTTTGTATCAAACATCATAATTTTTTGCTTTCATAATAATAAACAAGTCCCAGGGTCACCTATCCCCCAAAATTGGACTAATAACTCCTAAAAAGAGGAGAAGCTACAAAAAGTATCTTCATATGAAGCAAAACAAGTAGGTATCAAAGAATAGCGTATTATGCAATAAAGTCTAACAGCTATACAACATTATTTTTTGGTTATGCAAACTTGAAAACAGTTTTTAATAGAATCAATTGCAATAGTGTATACACCAACTCAATAATCTCTTCAAAACCTTAACTAACACACACATTCACACCAGATGAGCGCATTTACTAGCTGCGCATGATTTATGTTCCCAGGATGTAAGATACCTTATCTATGTTGCATAAAGGCTTAGCAAGTGGAACATTGAAGCTTGCACAATGAAACCAAGGCGCTACAAGAAACTTGAAACTTGGTCAGTTTTAATGATAATATTATAATTTTTTCATACCAGTCCTTAGAATGAAAATATTTGACCCATGTTTAATGACACAACATTACTAATAATAATGTTGTGTCTAGTTACTAATATACCTAAACAAAAGGAAGGATCATAAATAGATTTCACATACCACAGAGACGGCCTCTTTCATGATGATGTCCGCAGTCATTACATATTATTATGTTCGTTTTAGGAACTAGCATTTTCAATACATACTCCGGAGACCCAAACTTGCGTTTCCAACGTTTCTCGATAGTTCTTCTAAATTTTGGAACAGCCATTAAAAATCCATCTCCGATTAAATCTTTAAGAGAAAATTTACTTGCTGGAGCAGGCTTTGGTGGATCACAGTGTTGAATAATTGCAAGTTCTGCGGATCAGACATGAAAAAACAACAATGTAAATTATGTTAGTAAATGTTGAGTACAGACATTACAATATGGATATAGTACCTCTAGGTGGCCTAAAGAATTGAGATATAGTCCATTCAACGTTTTTTAATATACGGGATATGTAAGTAGCGCGAGGTAACATTATCCTGTTAACCTATCAAACTTAATCAAAATATCCAACTTTTGTTCTCTGGCTGGTTGAGTATTATTTTTTAGGTTATAGATTTATCTGTCAGATTGTCAATTTGACATTTACTTACTGACGGCGGTTTGCACTCCTTTTGGTAAAAGCAAAGATCTTAGACCATGCTGCCTCTGACGATTTATAATCAACTCTTTGTTCACTCCCATCCTGGATGAAAAGGCGATTAATGGCGGGTTTCAATATTCAACTGACTGCTATGCGTAACCGGTACAGGTACAAAACTGGTAGGAAAAAAGTAGCGTTTCACAATATCTACTAGCTACGGGCTGTAAGTTCTCAAATTTGGCATGGGCCCTCCTTGCGTGACGTTCTTCCAAGAAAATAGGTGATATGTGATTTATAGAATATCACGCATTCGCAAATTATTTGTATGATATTTGAACTAAAGAAATATATAAACTTATTTAATTTATGTTTGCTATGTTTTAGTATTCGATAAATATATTATAGTATGTTTTTAGAGCTTTTTATTAATAATTGCGTTTAACTGCTTACGTAAAACGAAACGCCAATCCTTCGACTAATTTTGCCATTGGTTGAATCAAATTTTTATGACGTCAAAGTAAATATTTAAAAGAAAAATGATGTCATACAATAATATTCGTCCTTTTTTTCAGAAACAGTTATAGATAAGTTAGAAAGAGAAAACTGGATTATTTATATGTTGACAGATATTTGATAGGCTATTTCTTAATTTTTACGTCGTTGGCTAGATAAAATGACCTATTCTTTAATTGGTCATACGTCATGAAAAGATAACTCTTATTGGCCGCAGCAGACTGCCATGCTACCTTTACCTCATTGGTTTAAATTAATAACTTGTTACGTCGTCGTTGGCTAGATATAATGACTTATTTTGTAAATGGTCAAATGTAACCTAGCAACCCATTACAGTCAAACAGTTCGTAAGCAGTGGTTTAGATGTCAAGATTTTGAATATAGAAAGGCATTTTGGTAGTGATTTCTATTGTTCGTAGGCAAAACGAACAGTTTTCATAATATTGAAACCCGCCATTAGATCGTAAACCACCAAGCTGGCCCAGTGCTGGTCGGTGGATTTGAGGATTATAAGGGTGCCGAAATGACTTTTAAGAAGCCCTACTACTACTGCATACAAGTAAACACTCGGAACCGATTGCTTAACGTGCCCTCCGAACCACGGAAAAGGCCCCGTGAGAAATGAATGGTCCACGATCATCCTTGTACCGACAGGGCCTAGCAATATCGACTGATATACACAAGGGCCACTCCGTCATGGTTATTGTTGAAAGTATAACAAGTTGAGTGAACAACAAGCCCACACGCAAAAGTAAGTTCATAGTGAATTTCACGACGTTGACGGATACGGACATAAAAACAGCTTATTCGAAACCTGAAAACTGTACTGTTTTTGTATAATGCTGTTTGGTTTCACATAAAATATTATTGGCAGGATGATATAAACGAAGAATGGTTACATCGGTGTAACTTTATCTTCTTCTAATTTTATTTATCATAATTTTGATCAGCACAAAAGTGATGTTGACGACCGTCTGGTGTAGCGGTAACATACATTGCCTTCTATCGTCCTGGATTAAAATAATCTTTGAATCCCGGCGGCGGCGGATATTTGTGTGATGAACCCAGATATTAGCCGTCAAGTCAAGTAATGTGTTTATTCAATATGTATGTTTATATATTTCTGAAGTAAGTATATCAGTTATCTAGTATCCATACCACAAGTTCTTTAAGAAACTTAATTTGGGCTAGATAATGTTGTGTGAGTGTCAAAAAAAAAAATTAGTAGGTGTACCCCTTAAGGTTATTCACCATAAAATACGAAACGTGTAATGTATGTAAGTATTAATAACATTTAAATTCATCATAGATGAATCATATTTCGACTGAGATTATTTTAAGTAAATGAACTAGGCAAACTGCTAAACTACATTGTGATGAAAAATATTATGCGACAAAAAGGGTTCCCGTCCCGCACTGAAAAATTTGGTAGTAACAGTTAGGTGCGTCAACGAGGGTATAAGGAGTAGCAGTTACATTTCATATGGGCCATAACTAATAATATGCCTATTGAAATAAACTATATCTAACTTTAGTGTTATTACTATAGGTGACATTATGGTATTCCATAAGACTTGTAATCTTTATGCTTTAAAGTGAGATGGCAAAAATGCTATAATTAGAAATCGTTGTTGAGAAAACATTTGTGCATGAATATTTTATTCAGATGTATCATTATTACAATAGAAGTTTTGGGTAAATCAACTAAGCGTAATGATTTATTCTGTATGAACGTTATGCGAAAAGGAGAGTATGAGAAAAAAATACGCATGTAGGCTTATTGAATTTATGCGGTCCAATATGGACCCAGCTTGACATGCCATGACTAAAAAATATACACAGAGGCCGCTAAACTACGATATGACAGTACAATTAATTATCATTATCTGTAACGTTGCCGAGGATGGACTCCGGTATGGTCTGACCAGAGTCGGGCGGGCGATCTAGGGCGACCGCTGTGCGAGGACCACGATGCACGTGCCGAAGTACCTAGTGCTACGCGCCGCTAGATGTCCGCTTCCTCGATGATTGTTGCGCCAGCTGGAAAGACGCTTCCCACCAGCAGACTGCCCGCAAACCCGAGGTGCCGCAGATAGGGAGAGTAATGTGGTTTTCTTCAATAAAACTGCCGTGTACTCCAAATACCTTTTATTTCTAGATACAGTGACGTAGGCATATACTATTTTGGGTATAGACAGTCATATGAATTAGGCCTAATTACACTGATCTAGGAACTAAATGATTGTATAGTATAATGAAAATGTGGAGAAAAGAGAGAGGATTCAAACTTACAAACAAACTTTGAAAGTAATCTTATTAGAAACATTGTAGGTATGATTTACGAAACCTTAAACTGTGGTGCGTCGCTGACAGTCTCCCCCGCAGTGCATAGCACTCCATCTTGCGGTAGCGACGCTGTGGCAGGAACCAAGATGATGAACCTTCGTGTTGGTCTTCTCAGTATTTCCCTTGGTGTCTGTACGTCCAGAACTCGAACCCTTCCATCTGGTCCTGGGTAGACTTGGTGGACCTGTCCCCGTGGCCAAGTGTTTCTTGGTAGCGTGGATTCTACTACCATTACTAGGTCTCCAATACGCGGACCTTCTGTTGCCGCTCTGCGTTCTGGTGCCAGGTGACTCCCCTCGTTTTTCCATCTTCCTCCCAACGGAGACTGTCATGGGTCCGTAGTGGTCTACAGCAGCGCAGCTTAACAGCGGCTGGTGATGCCGTAGGCGCCTGACGGGCAAGTCTCCAAGTGGAGGGACTTGGGGTGTGCCTTCATGGTTTCTCAGTATTTTTCTCAACCATAGCTCAAACACGACCTTTCTTTTTTGACCTTCGCTTCTGAGGTTCCCATGGCCTTTCTTCGTTTTTATTCTGCCGTATCAGCCCGGACTCAAACTTCCCGGTAGGCAGTCGGTTCTTCACAATTTTCTTCACAGATCGCAGATCATCTGACGCTCGTTTATCTGCGTCTTTGCTTTGGCGGCGGGGCTGGTCTTCTATGGCTGCAATTTCAACATGGTGCCGCACCAAGGCTTCTTTTTCATCTTCTTTGATGAGTCTGTTGTGGTTCACTAAACCAACTGTAGGTTTCTTCCCCACATTGCACCCGTGAAGGACCCATCCCAAACTTGTTAGTGACGCAACTGGGTCTGTCGTCTTGCCTTTCTTCAGTTTTATTGTTACAATGAGACCCCAGTTGTCTTGTCCGATGAGAAGTCGTGGTGCATCTTCTTTGTATATGAGCTGCTCATCAATATTTCGTAAGTGCGCGTATCTTTGCACGTTACGATCGACAGCTTGTTTCGAGAGCTTCAGACCATCGATTGTTCGTACTTCAATCGTGCGCTTGTCTTTTCGATGAGCTCCCTTAATCTTCACACTAGTCTTCTGCGAGTCGCACCTTCGGATATCATTTCCTCCAACCGTCTCGATGGTGATCGAGTCTGGTTTGCCCTCAGCTCCGATCTGCTTGGCTACGGCGGCGTCCAGCAATGTCACCGTAGAACCCTCATCCAATAGGACTAAGGCTCTCGTAGATCCCTTGGGTCCATACAGATCTACTGGGACCATCTTCAGGTAAACTTGTCTGTCGTTGGAGCCGTGTATGGAGGTGACTACTTCTCTATGATAGTCTTCGACACGTGTTCTTTCTTCGCAATTCTCTTCCGAATCCGGTGGACCTCTCTCATGGTGAAGGCTATAGTGATGCCTTCTTCTACATTTCTTACAGCTACACGCTTTTCTCAAAGGCTTCGGACAAGTCTCCTCATTTTCCCTTATACCGTGAAACATCCTCTTCAATGGGCTCTTGCCCTGCTGCCATGTCTTCGTGGGATGTTCATAATGTTGACGGGTCTTCTTTATCTCCTAAGATACTTCAGGTGGAGCGAAGTCCCCACACATGTCAGCTTCCATTTCTAAAAATTCGCTGATCAGTTCCAATTCTTGCATATTCTCATCACGACGACTTCGATGATAGATGAACCACCTGTATTTCATTGAAGGTGGCATCTTCTCGATGAGGCTCTTCACGGTTTCCTGTGAGCTCAGGTACTGCTTCTTCCCCAACGCCTTGATAGTAGCCACGCAGTTACGCACATGGCTAAAGAATGTGCATACGTCATTAGGATTCTCGGTGACTCGTGGAAGGTTCTTTGGTAATCTTGTGGTCTTGTTAAATTAAACACCTTTTTTCACTAGCACTCCAGGTTTAATTTAGGATCAATATTACAAGTAATTCACAGCACAATAGTTGTAAAGAAGGAGAAGATAAAGATAGTAGTTATGAAGAGAAAGCACATACAGTTAATAACTATCAACAATGATGTTCAAGCGCGAAAGCAAATAAAACTGCGTCGGATAACCGAGGTACGAGGCCCATACGCAAGCATCAAAAAACGACTAGCGAGCGTGGCGATCGGAGAGGCTCGGGCTGCCGTAGGCCGCCAGCGCAGCCCCCGCTCGACCGGTTTTGAGAGCGAGCGCCGCGCAACTATCTACTAATAATAAACTGTTTTACGCGAGGATGTTTGCACGTTGAACTATGTCTGATCGTTTAGTATTTATTAATATTATTAGTAGATAGTTGATATTTGTTTTTAACGTTACATTATTTATTATTTACGTAATATATATTTTATAGTTATAAGTAGATACAAATATAATATGAACTTAAACATTAATTATGTAATAGAAGATAAACTATTTTATTCTATACATTAATAAATAAACCTAGAACAAATATTGCCACATCACCCCCCTTCCAGACCGTTCTAAGGGCGATAATAGTCGGGAAATCTTACGCGACGCCCGGAACGCGTTTTCTTGACCGGGTGTTGGTCAAAGTCAAGATGAGTGTGGGTGTTAGTATGAGTGTTGTTTGTGTGGGTGTTGTTACGTGTTTGAGTGGCAAAAGGTGTGTTTGAGTGTGTGTGAGTGTTAGATGGTGCATGAGTTGAAGGTGGTGTGTATGTTGTGGTGTGTGGAGTGTACAGTATATAGGCTGGTTTTATCCGGTCTATAGATACTGTCACTTTTGTACCATTGATGAGTATGTGAAAAACTTTGTCCCCCCGTGAAATAACCTCATAAGGGCCAGAGTAAGCGGGTTTCAAAGAACCACCTATAGTGTCATCACGCAAGAAGATGTGAGACGAAGAAGCTAAGTCCTTAAATACAAATGTCGGACGCTTACCGTGCCGAGATGCTGGTGATGGCTGAAGCGTTCTCACCGTGTTGCGAAGCCGAGAAATGTAGTCTGTTAAGTCTACGGTTTCCTCGGCTTCTGATTGGAAGAACTCGCCGGGCAGACGAAGGGGTTCTCCGTAAACCAGTTCAGCGGATGATATCTGAAGGTCCTCTTTGTAAGCACTGCGTACGCCCAGCAGGACGAGTGGGAGAGTTTCTACCCAGTTCGAGGAGGAGTGGCAAACAATAGCTGATTTCAGCTGGCGGTGGAACCTTTCTATCATCCCGTTTGAGGCGGGGTGGTAGCTAGTAGTTCGCCTATGTTGAAAACCTACCAGCTCAGCCAAGATCTTGAATAGGCCAGATTCAAACTGCCTGCCACGATCGGTTACAATGTCTCTCGGGCAACCAAAGCGTGAGATCCAGCCGCTAATTAGGGCCTTGGCGACGGTTTCGGCTGTCATATCTTGCAGAGGTATTGCCTCAGGCCATCGCGTAAAGCGATCGATGGCTGTGAGGCAATAACGGAAGCCTTGGCACAAGGGAAGGGGCCCGATGAGATCAATGTGGAGAAACATGAATCTAGACCTAGGGAGATTGTAATTTCCGATGGGCGAAGAAACATGGCGTGTGATCTTGGAGCGCTGGCAAGGTAGACAAGCTCGAACGAATTCGCGGCAGTCCTTGCGGACGCCTGGCCACACGTACCTGTCTGTCACTAATTTAGTTTTTGCTGTAGCCCCGGGATGACTGAAAGAATGCAGGTTTTGGATCACTTTCTTACGAAGTTCTAAGGGTACGTACGGTCTAAGCTCTGAGTTGCTGGTATCGCAGAAAAGATAGGTATCCGTGCCAGGAACTTTAATTTTCTTGAAGTGAAGAGATGTCTCACTATCGAGAAGCTGCTTCAACTCTTCGTCAGAGGCTTGACTGAGGGCAAGTGTCTTGTGATCGACTGGACTAGTTATTTCATCTACGCGGGATAGTGTATCGGCGACAATGTTGTTCTGTCCCGAGATGTGCCTTATATCCGTACTGAATTGCGAGATGAAATAAAGATGACGCCACTGCCTAGGTGAACAATTGTCTTTACGAGAGTGGAATGCGAAGGTCAAGGGCTTATGATCGGTATAAATCACGAAGTTCCTTGCCTCAAGCATATGGCGAAAATGTTTCACACTCTCGTAAATAGCTAATAGCTCTCTGTCGTAAGCTGAGTACTTTTGTTGAGCTGGTGTCAGCTTACGAGAGAAGAATGCCAACGGTTGCCAATCGTTATCCTTCCGCTGTTGGAGACTCGCGCCTATTGCGGTCTGAGAAGCGTCAGTGACGAGGGCGACCTTGGCGTTGCAGTCGGGGTGGGCAAGCAAAGTGGCTTGACAGAGACTGTCCTTGCAGGCCTGGAATGCTTCCTGCTCCTGTGAGGTGAAGTGGACAGGATGGGAACCCTTCACTGAACCTTTCAGAAGCTCGTTGAGAGGGGCTTGGTGTTGCGCTGCCTGGGGGACAAACCTGCGGTAAAAATTCACCATGCCGAGGAACCTGCGAAGTTCTTTTATCGTTTTTGGGGTCGGAAACTCCCTGATGGCCTCGACCTTGGTTGCTAGAGGTTTGGCACCTTCGGCTGACACGGTGTAGCCTAGGAACGTAACTTCCGAGACGCCAAAGACGCATTTAGTTGTATTAACGACCATGCCGTACTGCTGCAGTCTGCTGAAAACCTGGCGAAGATGGTGCTGGTGAGTCACCTGGTCTCTGGAGAAGATAAGAAAATCATCTAAGAAACTGTAGACGAAATCCAGCCCTCTCAGCATTTCATCGACCAAACGTTGAAAGGACTGTCCAGCATTACGAAGCCCGAACGTCATGTACGGAAATTCGTAAAGGCCGAACGGTGTGGAGATTGCCGTCTTCGGGATATCATCCGGGGAAACCGGGACCTGATTATAAGCTTTAACCAGGTCCAGCGTTGAAAACACGGAGCACCCAGCAAGGTTATGGGAAAAATCATGAATATGACGGATGGGGTAACTGTCGGGAATCGTACGTGCATTTAACATACGGTAATCCCCACAGGGACGCCATCCGTTGTCCTTCTTCTGGGCGAGGTGGAGTGGGGAAGACCACGCTGAATCTGAAGGCCGGCAAGTACCATTCTGTAACATTATCTCAAATTCGTTTTGAGCGATTTTTAATTTATCCGGTGCTAGCCGGCGAGGGGTACAAGACACGGGAGGCCCTGGTGTCGTGCGTATGTGGTGAACCGTGTTGTGTTTAATGGTGCGGTGAAAGCCGGGTGGTTTAGTTATATCTGGAAAAAATATTTTCTTTTAAATTCACGAGTGCAACCGTGGTCGTGAGACTAGTGTTACTGTCGATTAGGCGTTGGTTCCTAATATCCACGGCTAGGTTGTAGTATGCTAAAAAATCCGCGCCTATTATTGCCCTTGTAACGTCAGCTACAATAAATTGCCAAGTAAAGTCGCGGCGTAAGCCTAGGTTTAACCTTAAATTTAAATAACCATACGTACTAATTATAGAACCGTTTGCCGCGCACAATTCATAGTTTGTTTTATTACGACATTGTTTCACTGCACTACGGGGAAAAACGCACAAATCACTCCCGGTGTAAATTAAAAAACGCACTTTTGAATGTTTATCAGTTATAAATAAGCGACCGGAAGTGGGGCAGCCGTCGTCAGCCACCATCACCGACTGCCCTCGCCGTTTCCCGAGAATGCACAGGGTTTTATGCATTTTTTTGCTCGGTTTCCAAATTTATAGTGGTACCAGCAGTTTGGGTGACTGCGGGCTGCTGAAGGCGAGCGGGACCGGGACTGCGTACGTTGACGGTTGCGGTTAGAAGAACGGCCTCTGTAACTCACCATGCGATCCAGCTTTGTTGTGAGCGCCTGGACTTGCCTGGTCAATTCAGCGATTTGCTGCTCTGTACTGCTTCCCGGTGTCTGGACTGCTGCAAGCTGCGGTGCGGGGGTCACGACGTCGTGAATGCGGTCAGCCAGCTCCGCGACCTCCTCCAGCGAGGCCTTGGCCTGCGAGGCGATGATGGTCTGCGTGCTGCTGGGTAGCCGGTTCGTCCACAGGGAACGAAGGAATTCATCCGGGACGCCTGGTCCCGCCAAGTTCTTCAGATGCCGTAAGAATTGTGATGGCTTACGGTCCCCTAGCTCCTCGTGGGTGAGGAGTTGCTGCACCTTCCGCTCTCGAGACGCCGACAATCGTTTCACCAGCTCTGTCTTCAGTCGCTGGTACTTGTCCGTCGCGTTGGTGTCCATGATGATGTCTTCAACCTCGGCGGCATACACCGGTTCCAGTTGCCCCATGGCATAATGAAACCTCGTGGAATCGGATGTTATGTTTGCCAAAACGAACTGGCTTTCCAGTTGAGCAAACCATAACGCCGGTTTTTCAGGGTAAAAAGGGGGTACCCGCACTCCAACTCTGTCCACGTTTCTTTCTAGTCTGCTCGTGCTCGCTTTATCGGTGCTGTCTTCTCTACTCATCGTGTTCGATAGGGGTCACCACTTTGGTAATCTTGTGGTCTTGTTAAATTAAACACCTTTTTTCACTAGCACTCCAGGTTTAATTTAGGATCAATATTACAAGTAATTCACAGCACAATAGTTGTAAAGAAGGAGAAGATAAAGATAGTAGTTATGAAGAGAAAGCACATACAGTTAATAACTATCAACAATGATGTTCAAGCGCGAAAGCAAATAAAACTGCGTCGGATAACCGAGGTACGAGGCGCATACGCAAGCATCAAAAAACGACTAGCGAGCGTGGCGATCGGAGAGGCTCAGGCTGCCGTAGGCCGCCAGCGCAGCCCCCGCTCGACCGGTTTTGAGAGCGAGCGCCGCGCAACTATCTACTAATAATAGATGATTAAACGAACTTCTAAGTGAAGTTCTATCGCTATTATATGAGTCGCTTCATTCGAAGATATTATATAACAGGTAGTCCTTTTTAGGTACTAGGTAACTTCGCACAATTTAAAGTATCATAAAAAAAAACACTGTGGTGGGGCGCCGCGTGGCATGATCCACCCGGTTCGCGCCAAGCCCTCATTCTTTAGAGACCCTAAACGAAACTTTTAAATGGGTTCTGGGGTGGGTGGGTACGTCATATCTTCGAATGAAGCGACTCATATAATAGCGATAGAACTTCACTTAGAAGTTCGTTTAATCATCTATTATATTTCGTCGCTTCATTCTTCAGATATTATATAACAGGTAGATTTTCAGAGATAGAAAGTTTTGTTTAGGTATATACTTGGAATTGAAATAAGTAAAGATATAAATATGTAATTACATATTTTATTATTATAGTACTTAATAATTAGTATTATTGCATAATGAGCTTCAAATAATCTTACTTTATTTGAGTTGCTAGAAATTATAATCAGCTTAAATTAATGAAACTTAGTGATAGTCTATTTATAGACACATAATTTTTAATGTAGTAATTTACTTAATATCAAAATACGTAATATTCAATAACTATTTTTAATATTAGGTTAAGTATTGTTCATGTCTCGATTAAGTATCGACAAAGCAAAGTTATTTTGTTGATCATCTAAAGGCCGATGGTAAAACTTTGCGAACACCTGTGAGTTTTGTGTCCACCCGGCCGTTTTTCGAATGACATCGACACTGATACCGGCCGCGCGCGCGGCTGAGGTTGACGCGTGTCGTGTGCTGTGCGCACTAAAACGCTCATGTCAATGCCACTCGTGGCGAGCGTTTGCTTAATCCATCGACTTAGCGTCTGACTTGATGCAGTTCTGTGGGGAGCTTTGAATGTTACGAAGAGATTCCCGGAGTTTGAACCTCAGATATTTTTTGTAATAAAAATATATTCTTTTAAAGTTGATACTGGGCATATGTTGATATTGCTTTGAAAGTTTGAGAAGAGGGAGAGATAATAAGGGCTGTTCACGATTTGGAGCGGAAGTCTTGATTATATCTGTTATAATAATATTTACTTTATCAGATTGAAAAACAATATTTTCTAATTTAATTAAAGACAATGTCTGTACTCTTTGACCGGTACATAAAGCTAATAATGTAACGAGTTTTTTTTTTTTTTTTGTAATATTTTCTAATGATAAATTAATATTTGGATACCAAGAAGACAGTTGATTTAGTACTAAATTTGGATCCCAAGTAAATGAATATTTAGGCTTAATAGGTTTAGTTTTATAGGCTCCTTTTAAGAGGCGTTTAACACAACTATTGTCACTTATCTCTTCTCCTAATAAAAGAGATAATGCAGATCGATGCGTATTTAATGAACCGTAAGAACATCCCTTATTAAATTGCTCGTTTAAGAATCAAAGAACTAATGGAATGGATTTTTCGAAACTATTAATTCATAATCACACTTCTTGAAACCATAACTTCAATGAGACGTTGTACTAGCGAACAGTAGCGAGCGAGGCGAGCATCAACGTGAGAGCCTCTGGTGGGCAGCCGCTGGAGGTAAGGCTGGAGTGCAGTGGGTGCTGACTCCATGGCTGAGAAGGCCAGAAGGGGAATACAAGTACCCCTTCGGCTTTATCATCAATGATTTTTCGTAAACATTTTAATACAAGAGAAAAGGGAGGAAATGCATAAAAATCCAAGTCAGCCCAGCTTATTGTAAATGCATCAACTGCGACTGCATCAGGTTCAGGCTTCTAGGTGACAAATAATTTACATTTGGCTCGACTTGAGAACAAGTCGATCTTAATGGGCCCGAAACTATTTACAATAAGTTGGAAAGCGCTATCCGAGAGGGCCCATTCAGTATCAGGGTTAAGTTTTCTGGACTCTTTCTTTCTTTCTTTTCTTTTTCTTCACTAGCTATACTTTTGAGACCTAACAAAACCGCGAGTAATTCTAAAAAGTTAATATTATTTTCTTTTTCACTGTTCGTCCATGAACCACTATATTTATTATTTTTGCATACTGCTCCCCAGCCTGTCCTAGATGCGTCGGTGTAAATTTCTAACTGATAATTTTGAGTAATGATTGGACAAGAAATAATATTAATATTATTTTTCCACCACCATAAATCTTTTAGTAATATCTTATTGAGATTCATTTTTGCCTCATAGTTTCCTCCGAACTTATTTAAGGCTAAAAAATTTTGTCTCTCTAATATTTTTGTATATAAGAATCCATATTTTGTGGCTGGACAGGCTGCGATCAATACACCTATAAGTTTAGCGAAATTTCGTATTGAACAAGTTTTAAGATTAATGTACCTATTTATTAACTGTGCAATGTTATTCCGCTCATCGCCAGTTGAACATAAAACCTATGAATTTGATTGACTTTTTTGGTACAATGTGACTTTTATCGAAATTTACAATAAAACCTAGACAATGTAATAACTTCAAAGTTTCTCTTACATTAATCATGCATTCTTCATATGTATCTCCAATAAGAAGATCGTCTTAATAGGTAGTAGACTTAAAACCTTGTTTTCTCAAATGACTCATTACTTCACGCATAATTTTTGTAAATACCCACGGAGCTATCAATAATCCATACGGCATTGCTGTGAACTCGTAAGTGATCGGCTCAGACGAATCATTTTCTTGGAATTCGAATCGTAGGTACTTTCTGTCACTAACAAAAATCTGTATAAGTAGATATGATTCTTTCATATCTATATTGGGTAAGTATCCATTACGAGGAATTAATTTCGAGGCTGTTTTATAAGATTCCATTTTAAAATGTACTTTTGTTACGAACTTGTTTAAAGATTTTAAATTTAGTATAAACCTTTTTTCTCCGTTAGGTTTCGGAGCTAAAAATATATTTGAAATACATTGATCATTTGAAGGAGAACAAGGTTTTATAGCCCCTAAGTCTAATAATTTATTTATAGCTATTTTCATGTCTCGTTTTTCACATGATGACAAATTATTTTTAGGAATAGAATACTGACAAATTTGAGTATCGAATGGTATTCTAAATAAATACTTTAGCCACTTCAATATAACTTCATTTTTAGTTATTTTTGTCCAACAATCATAAAATAAATTAATTCGACCTGCATGTACCTTGATTAATGTTGGGTCGGAGCACGCATCCTGGATGAAGTCTGCGGCTGGAACTTGGCGTTGAACGCAGAGTTCGATTGTGGGCGCTGCTGTGTTTGAGCTGCTATCGGTTTCCTCTGACCTCCCCGCCCCCCCCCCGAACGACGGGTAACGAGGAGGTCCTGTCCAGTTTCCCTGCTGAGACGACCGGTTGACCGTTGATATTTGAGAGGCGGCTGTTTTGGCTGGGCCTTTTTTAATTAGGGCTCCCTGCTTTTCAATGGCTTTACTTGCCTTTATTTTTTCCGGCACTGAACTTCCGAATAAAGTTTTGTCTCTTTCGGAGTCTTGTATAACATGTTTAAAGTTTGTATCCAAATTAGGTTAAATCAGTTTTACCCTATCTTTGGTTAACATAAAGTGGAGGTCTGATAATAGGCGGCATCCATCACTTACGTGACGGAGGGCCTTCATTTGTTTTCTTCCTTCCCAAGGAGGACGTCAATCCCTCGATTTATGGCGGTAATACCGTACCCCAGCTGTTGCTGAAAGTTTTGGATTTTTTTTTTGTCACGTGCTCGTGCTATGTCAGTTATGGCTGCCAAGATTTCCGCATTTAATTTTGGGGCTTGCAAGTTTTTGCAGTTTTCGGGTACCGTATTTTCTATGGTTAATTTATCTTTGTCTTCTTTGGACAGTCCTTTTCTTAGTAAAGGTGTCCATAAATTTGAGAGCGTATCGTGTATTTTAGCGCCAAATTCGGGTGTATCGGAATTTGCAGCTCCAAGTGCAGTAAGCAGCTCTGGATCCAGATCGGGATTAGGTTCTCCCGATATACCTGGTGCGTCTTGTGATATTGACGGCTCCGGATTAGGGAGCGTCTTTGCAGATAGCTTTTGATCCACAGTGAATGACGCGGTAGTCTTCTGGTTATCCAGGTTTACATCATCCAGTGGTAGCGGTAACTCATACCTTGGAGGCGACATGTTTATGTTTTAACAAACATATAATTCATATTAATATAACGCTCATAACGTATTACAGACAACGAGATAAATCTCCTTGAGATTACCCGCATTTTCTGTAATCGTATTGAAAACAAAAGGTGATCGATAAGATCAAATAAAATTTATTAAATTTTACATCATTACGATATTGAGCGGATAACGTGATATATCTATTATAGATTACACGCATTTTCTGCTCTGATTTTTTAAATAACCTTGGAGGCGACATGTTTATGTCTAATTCATATTAATATAACGCCCATAACGTATTACAGACAACGAGATAAATCTCCTTGAGATTACCCGCATTTTCTGTAGTCGTATTGAAAACAAAAGGTGATCGATAAGATCAGATAAAATTTATTAAAGTTTACATCACAACGATATTGAGCCAGTTAACGTGATATATCTATTATAGATTACACGCATTTTCTGCTCTGATTTTTTAAATAACATTTTTACACTGAATAAGTAGGTCTTGCCTTGTAAGATTTCTTCTTCATCGGTAGAAATAATTCGCTGTTTCCGTTTTTTATTTCTTTTTTGTTCCAACTTTTTTATCTTTATATTATAATGTTGAAGCTGTTCTTCTGCTGCACGTTTAACATTTTGTAAAAACTTAAGTAAATGATTAAAGTAAATGACGTATGCTTGTTACCACGCACGAAAAAAGAATGAGGGCTTGGCGCGAACCGGGTGGATCATGCCACGCGGCGCCCCACCACAGTGTTTTTTTTTATGATACTTTAAATTGTGCGAAGTTACCTAGTACCTAAAAAGGACTACCTGTTATATAATATCTGAAGAATGAAGCGACGAAATATAATAAACTGTTTTACGCGAGGATGTTTGCACGTTGAACTATGTCTGATCGTTTAGTATTTATTAATATTATTAGTAGATAGTTGATATTTGTTTTTAACGTTACATTATTTATTATTTACGTAATATATATTTTATAGTTATAAGTAGATACAAATATAATATGAACTTAAACATTAATTATGTAATAGAAGATAAACTATTTTATTCTATACATTAATAAATAAACCTAGAACAAATATTGCCACAGTTCTTCATCTTCTCCAGCTCCGCGAGTGCCAGAGCTCCTGGTCTTCCAAATCGCGCCTGCAGCCCTTTCATGACTTCATCTGGATGTGCTGCTTTGAACAAGAGGCTCTTCACTGCCTCTCGCGCCTTTCCCTGGAGTGACTTTCTTAGCCTGGCAAGGTTCTGCACATGACTGAAGCGGAGCGCCGTGTCTTCATATGATCTTCGAAAGGCCAACCATTCTTCAGCGGCGCCGTCGAAGTATGGCAACTCGATGATGTTCGTTGCTTCCAGTGGTGCGCTTCTCGATAACCTCGTGATGGCTTCAGCCAACTCTACAATTTCAGACTTTCTTCCAGGTGGCGGTAGTGGTTCTGGTGGTGGCCGCATCGGCTGTAATGACGGTGCCAGTTGCGCAGGTGTTGACGGCAGAGGAACTACTGAGGATTCCGCCTGCTCGAAACATGCTTTGATGTCATGCTGCCGCACATCTTCTTCGAAGTCACCTTCATCTTCACTCTCAGACTGCAGTTGAATAAGTTCCATTTCTGATTGACCTACCCTTGATCTTGCTTCAGCGACTTCCAATTTGCGCCTCGCAATCTCCAACCTGATTTCAGCCTCTTTTCTCTTCGAAGATCTTGATGACCTTGAAAATGAACCCAGCCTCGTGGGTCGGACCATTGCACAGGAACGCTTCATCGATACCCAATCCATAACAACCGATATGGTGCCGCCCTCAACAAGGCGTGATGCTCCTCCGGCGGGGTCTGGTGCTTGTGATGCTTCATACTCGACTGGCCTGTCTTCATTCGTTGCACCGTTCTTGCGCTCCCTCGTAACCCCTTCCATGGCTGGGGGTACGGTGCGACCTTCAGCAAGGCGTGCCTCGGTGCTCCTCCTGCGGGGTGAGTTGGTGTCCTCGTAGTCAGCGTCAGCCTTGTTGTGGACGGTCCCATATCAACCGTCGTCTCTGTCAGTCTTCCTGCTCTTCTATTCGCGATGGCCGTAGGTCTTCTGTCTTATAATCTGGTGATCGGCATCTCCTTCTCCAAATCCGGCTCGAAGGACCAAATGTAACGTTGCCAAGGATGGACTCCAGTATGGTCTGACCAGAGTCGGGCGGGCGATCTTGGGCGACCCCTGTGCGACGACCACGATGCTCGTGCCGAAGTACCTAGTGCTACGCCGCTAGACGTCAGCTTCCTCGATGATTGTTGCGCCAGCTGGAAGGACGCTTCCCACCAGCAGACTGCCCGCGAACCCGACGTGCCGCAGATAAGGAGGGGAGAGTAGTGTGGTTTTATTCAATAAAAACCGCTGTGTACTCCAAATACCTTTTATTTTTAGATACAGTGATGTCAATTAGGACTAATTCATATGACTGTCTATACCCAAAATAGTATATGCCTACATCACTGTATCTAGAAATTAAAGGTTCTTGGAGTACACGGCAGTTTCATTCAAGAAATCTACTTTGCTGTCCCTGTCTGCGGTACTTCGGGTTCGTGGGCAGTCTACTGGTGGGAAGCATCCATCCAGCTGGCGCAACTGTCTTCGGGGAAGCGGACGTCTGGAGCGTAGCACTACGTACTTCGGCACGGGCAGCGTGTTCGTCGCACAGCGGTCGCCCTAGATCGCCCACACGACTCTGGTCTTACCTACCGGAGTCCGTCCTCGCAACGTTACATTATCATTGAAATCATAACGCACTTTACGGCCAAAATACCGACACAGATCGGGGGACTGTTCTACTCACTTATTTTCTTGTCAAGACAAACAGCAAGAACGTCATGCTCCCTCAGGTGGCATGGCTAGTGGTAGAGTCGGGTATTGGGTCACCCTCGTCCCTAAAATATGGTTGAGGAGGGTGTTGTTTTTTCATGTCACTGTCAATTTGTACTGTACCGATTTGTATTAATTTGATAATTCTGACTGAAAAAGAGTGCCAAGAGCTTTTTTCCGCCTGCTTTTTTGTCTCTTGGTCTACTGTAATATCTTATTCAACAACTATCAACAACTAGTTAAAGCCGAAGTATGTGATGACTGTCTTTATCAAGTGTTTTGTGAAATTCCTAAGGTGAATAAAACTTTTTGTTTTTCTTTTTAATTTTGGACAGCCGCGTACGCGTGTTAGCTTCGCAAAAAACACTCACGTTCAGTCCTGTTCGCGGGACTTCACGGCAAAAATGAAGAACAACCTTTAATCTAATACCGAAAGTACTACTCTCTTTTGGCAGTTGAATGTATGACGTTATGTCGTTGAGTGTGTCGTTACGTGTGAGGTTGAAATTATTGTTATAGGCCAACAAGGATCTTAAGCCGCGTGGCCAAAATTGGAACTAACCACCGTCTTCGGAAATGTCACTTCATGACTTTTACCGTTCATATTTGTGAATGTAGTCTGTTCTGTTTTCTAACATGAAAAAACTAAAAGTTTATGCATTTATGTTTTTCCCCGAGAAGACGGAAATTATACTGAATGGTAACAATAATATTTTTACCCTCAAGCCCCTCTGACGTCATCATCTAAGCGCCAAAAAAGCCTTGTCGGACTGTAGCATTCAGTAGGTAATCCATAATCCCTATTCTTATTTGAAATCATATTATGGTAACAATTGAATGCTTTTTTTTTAGTTTGAAATCTTTTCTGCTTGAATTTTTTTCAAGAATGACAATTATTATTCAAATTCGTTCGTTCAAATCTGGCTCATATTGATGCTTAGTAAATACTGTAGATACTAAGCAAACAAAACTATAGTAACTGGTGAGTAATTTCTCGTGTTTTTCTTGCGTTCTCACAAAATTTTCGTGTGAGTGTGGAATGCATTTGAAAATGGATAAAATTTAAAAAAAGTGACAACATGACCTCTTTAGAGATACCTACTGAATAAATATAGCCTTGATTGAAGTAAAAAAAAAACATATTTTAAATATAAATTATCATGTGATATAGTTAGAAAATGTGGGTAAAACATTATTTTGTATATTTATTTTACTGAATCATTGGGGACTGAAAACTGCTCGCGTCCGCAAGGTTTAGCCCTCGATGCCTTGTACGTGGTCCCTGGGTGGCGCTAAACGAGCGGTATCATCTGGTGGTAGGCTTCGGCCGCGGCTTGTCATCACCCACTAGACAAAACCATGCCGCCAAGTGACTTAGTCGCGTTCCGGCATGATGTTTAGTGTTGCCATTTATGTTGAAGAACCTCTTTTTATGTTAAAGTTTTTCTTATCTCTGTCTGTGTCATTTCCTTTTTTGTTATTAAAAAAATATATATTGTTGTCACATCATATCAGCTACTTTAATTTTGTATTTTTTATTTCATTGAAATAATAATGTTAAGTATATCATTGAATATACTCAACAAAGGTTATGGGTAATAATTAATAATTATTTTAAAGAAGCTAGAAATACCCATAGGTTTGTGAAACAAAAATTACGTGAGTAAAAATTTTTTTTCTCTCTTGAAAATGACTGACAATACTGCTATGTCTAGTAATTTAATATTTGCCTCCGGATCTAATATGATCATCGGAAAATTAGAAGGTGTCAAAAACTATGGAACATGGAAATTCCAGATGAAGTTACTTTTGATTGAAAATGGGCTTTGGGAATATGCAAATGGATCTTTAAAAGCGTCTACGGACACAACCAAGGATCAAAAGGCGTATGCAAAGTTCTGCCTCAACATCCAACCTGTTTGTTACCCACATGTGAAAAACGCAAAGACGGCAAGAGATGCTTGGAATAGTTTGAGAGCTGCCTATGAAAATGCTGGCATAAGTCGACGTCTTTACTTAAAAAGAAAATTAGCTCAAATACAATATGCAAATTGTGACTCCATGGATATTTATTTAGGAAATATTATTTCCATCACTCAAGAACTAGCTGATATTGGCTGCATAATTGAGGACGAAGAATTATCGGAATTGATGCTGATCGGCTTGCCGACTGATTTCGACCCGCTGATAATGGCCATGGAAGCCACCAACATAAAGCTGACGTCAGATTTTGTGAAATGTCAGTTAATTCAAAGCGAAGTCAAAAAGCAGTTTTCAAGTACAAATAATGAGGAGCCGACTGACAAGATCCTTATAGCAAAGAATAAATTTATTCCTATTTGTCACAATTGTCATGAGAAAGGGCACATAAAACCAAAATGTCCTAAGTTGAAGAAAAAGTGTAAGAAGTTATCAAATCAAGATGCTTTGTCTTCAAGCAAGAGAAACACTAAGGCCTCCTTATATTCCAGAGAGACTGCTTTAGTCAGTCTTAATTGTGATAATAATAGCTGGATTTTAGATTCAGGTTGCACAAGTCATATGACTAATCGTAAGGATTGGCTGGTTAATTACTCTCCTAGTATTAAATCGGAAATTACTACTGCCAACAATGAAATAATATGCAGTGAAGGTGTAGGTAATGTTAATTTGACATTAAATAATTACAATGAAAAGATTATAACTGATGCTTTGTATGTACCAGAAGTAGCAGCAAATCTTTTGTCTGTTAGCAAAGTCGCGGCAAAAGGTTATGTTTTAATATTTGATACTAGCTTTATCCCGCAACTTCGTATGCGCTTAACTACCCTTCTCGTGGAAATGTCAGAAACTATACAACCAGACACCCACTGAAAGAACCTTAATACCAAGTATCACACCCATGCACTCAAGGAATAAGTTTTTTTCATAAAAACTAAAAATCATATATTTCGCGTGCCCGTGGGAATTTTGGGAATTTTTTTTGTAGCACAACCAGTCACTCTTTGAAGAACCTTCATGCCAAGTAGGTATCACATCCGTACACTCAAGGAATAAGATTTTTCATACCAACTAAAAATTCCAACCCCTTCCCGTGGGAATTTCGGGAATCCCTTCCATAATACAAACAGACACTTATTGAGGAACCTTTATATCAAGTATCACATCCGTGCACTTAAGGGATGGGATTTTTTCATACAAACTAAAACATCATGTATTTCTCGATCCCGTGGGAATTTCGGGAATTCCTTTCATAACACAACCAGACACACATTGTAAAACTTTCACACCAAGTTTCACATCGATCCACTCAAGGAATAAGATTTTTCATACAAACTAAAAAGTCCTATATTTCCCGTTCCCGTGGGAATTTCGGGAATTCCTTCCTTAGTGCACCCCTACATCCCTTAAAGAATGTGTGTTCCAAATTTCAGCTCTCTACGCCCAGTAGTTACGGCTGTACGTTGTCTGTCAGTCACTCAGTCACTCAGTCACTCAGTACCTCAGTCACTCAGTCAGTAACGGAACAGTTTTATAAGTATCACATCCGTGCACTTAAGGGATGGGATTTTTTCATACAAACTAAAACATCATGTATTTCTCGTTCCCGTGGGAATTTCGGGAATTCCTTTTATAACACAACCAGACACACATTGTAAAACCTTCACACCAAGTTTCACATCGGTCCACTCAAGGAATAAGATTTTTCATACAAACAAAAAAGTCCTATATTTCCCGTTCCCGTGGGAATTTCGGGAATTCCTTCCTTAGTGCACCCCTACATCCCCTAAAAAATGTATGTTCCAAATTTCAGCTCTCTACGCCCAGTAGTTACGGCTGTACGTTGTCTGTCAGTCACTCAGTCACTCAGTCACTCAGTACCTCAGTCACTCAGTCAGTAACGGAACAGTTTTATATATATTGATTAACAAATGCAATATTTACAGGAAAGATAATGTGTCTATAACTGGTTCCTGTGAACTCCAAGCTACTAATGTGGGCGGTATATACAAAATTGATTAGAAACGGGAATGTTTAGAGCCTAATGTTGTCACTGAAGGTAAAGCTTTTGTAACAAAATCAGATTCTTTAGAGCTATGGCATCGTCGTTTAGGACACTTAAGTTTTAAAGGTATGTTAACTCTTCGTGATTATTTGGCTCGCGGTATTAACTTTCCAAATGGTGATTTGACTCCATGCACTTCTTGTATTGAAGGAAAACAAAATAATAAATCTTTTCCACATGGTCAGGCGCATAGAAGCGTGACAAAACTAAATCTAATCCATACGGATATATGTGGACCGTTTTCGGTTAATAGTTGGGGAGGTTTTCGATATTTTATTACTTTTACAGACGATTTTACTCGCAAATCTTTTATTTATTTTCTAGTTCGTAAAGATCAAACGACAGTTTTGAATATATTTATTGAATTTAAAAATGTTGTTGAAAATCAAACTGACCTTAAGATTAAGCGTGTTAGGAGTGATAATGGCACGGAATATTGTAATAAAAGCTTCGCGAATTATTTTAAGCAATGCGGTATAGTTCACGAAACCACCGTTCCATACACACCTCAACAAAATGGCGTTGCTGAACGCTTGAACAGAACTTTAATGGAAAAAGCCAGAGCTATGTTACAAGATGCTGGTTTAGGGAAAAAATATTGGGCTGAAGCAGTCAATACGGCCTGTTACTTAAAGAACCGTAGTCCTACTGCTGCTTTAAATAAGGCTACCCCTGAAGAGCTGTGGACTGGTTACAAGGTCAACCTCAGTCATCTTCGAGTCTTCGGTAGTACAGCATATGCTCTTACTCCTCAATGCCAGCGTGACAAGCTTGATCCAAAATCAAAACCCTATATAATGTTAGGATATTGTGATCACACTAAAGGATATAGGCCTGGTGATCCATCTGATGGTACTAAGTTAACTAAAGCTCGTTCTGTTCAATTCATTGAGTCTGTAAGAGGTATTCAATATAAAACTACAAATTCTAATGATAAAAATATAAAGGATTTAATAAATACTTTTGAAGTTCCTCTATATGATTCAAATAGTTCTGAGGAAAATGTCATTGAACCTAATAATAGTGAGCATTCTCAACCAGATTTTTATCTACCATTTCTGATACTGAAGATCACGTTGTTGACCATCGAGAAATGGAAGCAACTGCTGAATTAGGTGAATCTGACTCACCGTCGAATCTGCAAGATACTCAAAATGTGCAACCAAACTTCGATATCATAGAAAATTCTAGGTCTATACGTACATGAAATCCACCTGTTTGGTTAAAAGACTATGAAGTGAACTATGTCACTAAGTTAATGAGTCGAAGTGAACCGCGAACGTATAATGAAGCCTTAAAATGTGAAAAAGCTAAAGAATGGTTGGAAGCTAAGGAATATAATTCACTCATGACACGTGGTGTCTGGGAACTTGTAGATAGACCAAAAAATGTTAACGTAATAAAATGTAAATGGGTTTTTAAAGAAAAAATTGATCCTAGTGGTAATTTTGAAAAATTTAAAGCTCGTCTAGTTGCAAAAGGGTTCACTCAACGATATGGCGTTGACTATGATGAAACTTTTGCACCTGTCGTCAGACATTCGACTTTACGTTTATTATTGGCAATAGGAGTTGAAAATGATATGGATATTGAACATGTAGACGTCAATACAGCATTCCTCAACGGAGACCTTCATGAACGTATTTACATGGAACAACCTACTGGATTTGAAAATGAGGGGCAGAATAAAGTCTGTTTACTCAAGAAAAGTTTATATGGACTCAAGCAAGCCAGCAGAGCTTGGAATGATAAAGTTCATAAAGTTTTAATTAGTAACGGTTATACACAACTTAGAACCGAGAAATGTGTTTATTTCAGAGATAAGGTAATAATAGCTTTGTATGTAGATGATTTTTTTATATTAAGTTCTAATGAAACTGAAAAGAAAAAGCTATACGAATTGCTCAGATCTAACTTTAAAATTAAATTACTTGGACCTGTGACACAAGTTTTGAGTATGAAAGTTGAAAGGAACAGAAAGCAAGGAACTTTGAAGTTAAGTCAGTCAGAATACGTAAAAAATATTTTACATAAATTTGGTATGGAAGATGCTCATAGCATAGCTGGAGTAGCCGGTAGCTGGAGTAGTATGGAAGTCAATTTTAATCTACCAAAAGCAGATGCAGTAGATCTGAGGTTTCCATACCAAGAACTTATTGGAAGTTTGATGTATCTCGCTGTATGCACTCGTCCAGATCTAGCATATGCGTGCAGTAAGCTGAGCCAATACAATACAAGTTATAATGAGTCACATTGGATTGCTGCTAAGCGAGTTTTACGGTATCTTTCAAGTACAACTGACTATGGACTCAATTTCAAAAGAGGTAGTGGTAAGCTTGAAATTTCATCCGACGCAGATTGGGCGGGGGATACAACCGATCGGAAATCATATTCTGGTTTTGTAAGTAGATTCGGTCATTGCATAATTAATTGGCACAGCCAAAAGCAACAAAATGTAGCCTGTTCTAGTACAGAAGCCGAATACTATGCTCTTGGTAGTTCTGTTAAAGAGGCAAAATTTATTCGTAATTTCTTGTTAGAACTTAATTACTGGGATAAGGCACAACCCAATATGGTCACCATCTATAACGATAATCGTAGTACACTGAAAATGGTAGAGAACGAATGTTTTCGTCGCACCAAACATATAGACGTTCGACATCATTTTATACGCGAGTGTATTGATCGCAAAGTAATCAGTTTAGATTACAAACCGTCAACGGAATTAGAAGCCGACATTTGTACAAAAGCTTTACCTAAGGTTAAACATAATTACTTTGTCAAGTGCTTAGTATAGGATTAGTTTAATATTTTTATTAATACTTTTATTCATTTCTTTATATTTTGTACTCTTGCACTGTGTGATTTTATTTTAAATTTAATGGCTGTATTAACAAGTTTAAATTGAGTGCTCGAGTAAGGGGCAGTGTTGAAGAACCTCTTTTTATGTTAAAGTTTTTCTTATCTCTGTCTGTGTCATTTCCTTTTTTGTTATTAAAAAAATATATATTGTTGTCACATCATATCAGCTACTTTAATTTTGTATTTTTTATTTCATTGAAATAATAGTGTTAAGTATATCATTGAATATACTCAACAATTTAGGAGGGTAGGTCTGAGTAATCGTGCTGCATTGGAGAACTGTTTTCAACTCGTAGGATAGTGATTCACCGGGTAACTCGTTTTGGAGGGTAGCGGGATCCGCAGCACGGTGCACCGCTGGCCGACCGTAGGTAGTAGGGGGCCCAAGTAGCATGCCAGCCACATGCAAAAGGCTGCCCCGCCACCTCGCGAAAAATCCCGGGAGGCTCCATCGTGCCGGTTGGCGACCGGTTGGAGAGGACCCGATGGCGACCTCGGGGGGTTCGGGCGTCCCCGCAGTCTCCAGGCGAGCTCCCCAATGGTGCGTTGTTCCCTACGAGTTGCTTGGTTCCATTTGCAGCGCTTCACTCAACTTCTATTCTCCTCCCTATTCACTCCACCACCAATTCACAATGAAAGGTCCTAAAAAGAGTAAGTCTTATATTTTATATTGTAAGTAATAAGAGGGTCTTAGTCACATAATATATTTATTTTAATATAAACCACAAAAACACATCTTTTACATTTTTCACTTGTCAAAAGTAACAACGCCATGGTAACCAATATTTTCTTCTTTACCGAGTGTTCATAGTAATCTTTGTCGTAGCAAAGAGGTTTTCTAACACTCCCCCTCACGAGGTAATTTCTGCTGAGTGCTGCAGAGTCCTAGCTGCTCACGTAACTTCACCAACTTTGGTTGCGGAAGTCCTTTGGTCATTAAATCTGCTTCCATATTATCTGTTTCCTTATATGCAACCTTAATGTCTTCACGCTGTATACAGTCCCTAATAAAATGTTCTTTAATACTAATATGTTTTGATCTTTTACCAGTCATGAAGTTATTTGCTAATTTTTGTGCAGCTAAATTATCATTATATAAGGTGACAGGCCCTGATGGTACTCCAATCTCATTTAACAAATGCTTCAAATGTAGAGCCTCTTTTGCAGCTTCTGTCATAGCCATATATTCAGCTTCGGCTGTTGATAATGCTACTACTCGTTGTTTCTTGGTCTCATAACTAATAAGGCCTCCACCGTATTTAAAAGTGTAACCAGTATACGAACGTCGATCTATTGTACATGCTGCCCAGTCAGCATCAGCCATTCCAATCAATGGTTTTCCAGTTTTTCTGTATTTTAGGCCAATTTCTATTGTGCCTTTGAGATAGCGTAAAACTCTTTTCGCTGCTTGCCAGTGTTCGCTCGCATAACACGAATTAAATTGACTCAAATAACTTACAGTAAGTAATATATCAGGACGTGTTGCGACTGCCAAATACATAAGTGAACCGATTAACTTCTGGAAAGGATACTGTGCTAATTCTGCACTGTCATTACTTCTGTTTAACTTTAATCCAAGTTCCATCGGTGTTGATACTGGCTTACATTCTGTCATATTGAACTGTTGTTATATTTTTTCGATATAAGCCCGTTGTGACATTATCACCTCTCCCCCTACATGGGTGAATTGTATACCCAGGCAATGGTGCAATTTTCCCATGTCTCTCAATTCAAATACGTCATTTAGTTTCTTTTTAACTTCTTTTAAGAGCTTTTCTGATTTATAGGCGATTATTATATCATCAACATAAACATTTATCAAAATCTTTTCTCCCCCTTTCTCTAATAAATACAAACAGGGATCTGCTGTTGTGTTTTTAAATCCAATTTCTAATAATCTTTCGTGTAATTTTAGAAACCATTGCCTTCCGGCTTGTTTGAGTCCGTATATAGCTTTATTAAGCTGACAAACGCCTTTATTTTTATATTTCTTCAAATCTTTGTACATTTCTTGGGCTTTTATAATTATGGGTCTATCTTTTTCTTCTGAAATGATTAGCTCTAAATATTTTTCCAAATTTTCTGGTTTCTTCATATAGATATTCTCTTTTATATCTCCATTTAAAAATGCTGTGCAGATATCTAGTTGGCATAATTTCATATTATTTTCGACAGAATGTGCCACTACGAGTCTCACCGTACTCATTTTTGATACGGGTGTGAAGGTTTCAGTATAGTCTATTCCTTCTTTCTGACTAAACCCTCGTGCAACGAGTCTAGCTTTTCTTCGATCAATTTCTCCAATAGCATTATACTTGTAACCTAAAATCATTTTGCTATCAATTAAGTTTGTATTTTCAACTCGATTCACAATTTTCCAAGTATTATTTTTAAGATGAGATTTGATTTCATCTTTTATTGCTTCTTTAAATTCATCGTTGCTTTCTTTTACATCATCTTGACCGTACATTACATAATCATTATGCCAGACAGGAACTTTCCTTTGTCTCTGATTAGTAGAAATAGTAACAGATTCATTATCATCTGTATCTTCAAATATTTCATTTTCCCTTTCAATGACTTCAACATTTTCACAGTTTTGTTCTGATTCATCATTTTCATTACTATTTTCAACATTACAACTTGAAATATTCTCTGCATCATTATAATTAACATTAACTTCCTCATTTTCGTTTTGGTTAAATATAATTTCAATACCTTCATTGTTGTCATTAGCCTCATCCTTTATGTTTTTATTTTTATTATTATCATCATAGTACATTTTGTCAATTATTCTGACGTCTCTGCTTATTATGACTTTGTTGGTTTTAGGAATATAAATGCGATAAGCTTTTGAATTTTCGGAATAGCCTATAAATATTCCTACAGTAGCTTTCGGATTAAATTTTGTTTGTTTTCTGCCTTTGTTTAAAACAAACGCCTTGTTGCCAAAAACATGTAGATGATTAATGCAAGGATATCTGTTCACCCATTTTTCAAATGGTGTAGCATTATTAATGCTGCTGCAAGGATATCTATTACTTAAATAATTCGCAGTATAAATGGCTTCTCCCCAAAACTTTTCAGGCATTTTAGCTTCTATGAGCATGCATCTTGCTTTATCTAAAAGACTTCTATTTTTCCTCTCGGCTAACCCATTTTGTTCTGGTGTATAGGGTGCAGAAAGTCTTCGTACAATGCCATTTTCCTTTAAATATTCATTGAATTCATGATTTATGTATTCAGTTCCATTATCACTTTGAAGTTTTATTATTTTCTTTTTCGTAAAGTTTTCTACTTCCTTTTTATATTCCTTAAATTTCTTTATGGCTTCGTCTTTATTCTTCATAGTGTATATTCTACAATATCGACTGTAATCGTCTATAAAAGTAATAAAATATTTTGATCCAATAGTTGTACCGAACCTCATTGGACCGCACACATCTGTATGCACTATTTCTAAAGGTTCAAGGGTTCTCATTTGCTTGTTCTTATTTTGTTTATATGGTAGCTTAGTAGCTTTTCCTTCTAGACATATTTCACAATCTTTGATTTCATCATTTTTGTTGAAATTTAATCCTTGTATGTTTTTCTTTTCCAATGCAATTTTCATTTGACCTTCATTCAAATGACCTAATTTACGATGCCAAGAGTCCATTTCATTTTTCTTGCACATCATTGTCTTTTCTGGATTGTTTTCATAAACATAATATAATCCGTCCTCACTTCTTTGAGCTTTCATTAGAAGTTTGCCATTTCGCATTACTGTCGCTTTTTCCTTTTTGAATAAAATTGTTGCGCCATTGTCTGTCATTTTTCCTACTGACATCAAGTTCGAAGATAACGTAGGTACATAAAGTGTGTTATCGAGATTAATATTTGGTATTTAAATGTTTAATTTTGCTTCACCCCTGCCCATGACTTCTGCTGTACACTGCTCTGAAGCTAGTTTCAATGGATTGCAATTAACATTTTCAAATTTTACAAATCTATCTTTCTCAAATGACATGTGCGAGGTACAACCACTGTCTAAACACCATATATTCTCCCTTTTATCATTTGCATTATTTGCTGATAGACATAACTCCTCAGTACAGTATAGATTTTTCTCGTACTTGTAATTGTTTTTCTTGTTACTGTCAACTTTAGTCCTACATTCATTTGCTTTATGTCCTCTTCTTTTACATTTATAGCATTGCACAATTCTTTTTTCTTTATTTTTAGAAAGCATTGCTTCTTCTAAATTATTACTATTGTTACTAGTGTCGGCTATATTTCTTCTGGCTTCAGCTTCTTCAATTATTTTGATTTTTAAACTGTTTGGGTCTGGTAACTCGTCTCTTGTTTCTATGGCAATGCGGAAGTTTTCAAATGTCGCTGGTAGACTGTATAGAAGCATTATACTCAGTAGTTCTTTATTTATTTCTATATTCATATCCGCTAGCTTATCTACATTGTCCATAAACTTGTTTAGATGATCTACAATATTGTCCTTATCTGCCATTTTTCTAAGAACTAATTCCTTAAGTAGAGTTGCCTTGCGGGCAGGACCTTTACTTTCATAAATATTTTCTAGAGTGACCCATAGTTCATTACTAGTTTTACAGTTCTTTACTTGTTTCAACTCTGAAGGAGCAATCATTAGAAGTAATTCTGACAATGCTAGGGTATCTTTTTCGACATACTTAGTTAGCTCTATGTCGGAAGTGGGTTTTACGATTTTTCCACTAACATACTCGAAAAGGCCGCATTTTGTTAGTAGCGCCTTTGCATGAATTCGCCATGTATCATAATTTTCCCGTTTTAGTGGTTCGATCCTGACGTGACTATGACTACTCATTATGAGTTTTAAGTAATCAATATTTTTTACTTACGATTTTCGCCCATAACCTCTTATATTTTATATTGTAAGTAATAAGAGGGTCTTAGTCACATAATATATTTATTTTAATATAAACCACAAAAACACATCTTTTACATTTTTCACTTGTCAAAAGTAACAACGCCATGGTAACCAATATTTTCTTCTTTACCGAGTGTTCATAGTAATCTTTGTCGTAGCAAAGAGGTTTTCTAACAGTAAGGTTCAACAGCGGTTGCACTTCCTCTCCCTCAAAGTGCACTTCTGTAACATCCGAGGAGTGCACTCCAATCTGAATGATGTCCACCACCATCTTGAGACGGAGAGACCACACCTACTCTTTCTAACGGAGACGCAGATCTGCGATCCGTCAGACTCGGCATACCTTGGTTACCCAGGCTATATCCTGGACTCTCTATTCCGCCCGCACGCCGGGGTGTGCATGTATGCCAGTGACGCGATCTGTTATCAGCGTCTCCGTTACTTGGAAGTGCCGGACCTTTCAGTCATGTGGGTTCACATAGATACTGGCCTAGACCAAGTGGTTTATCTATCGTTCACATAGCGGAGATCGGGAGACAACGAGGCTTATGGAATACCTTGGTTGGTGTTTCTGGGGGATTTTAATGCTCACCACGGGCAGTGGTTATACCCGTATCAGGACACTGACCATGCTGGCAGAGAGGCCTTTAAGTTTTCGTTGACTTATGGTCTCTCACAGCTTGTTAACGAGCCTACGCGCATCCCCGACGTTGCTGGCCACACTGCGTATTGCTTCGACCTTCTGCTGACAACCGATCCTGACAGATACTCGGTGTCCGTCACTGCACCTTTAGGGACATCCGATCACTGTATGGTGAAATCTGTATCGCTGTACTCGCCACCTGATACCCGCCCAAAAGGCTCCAGGCGAGTATGGCGTTACAAGTCAGCAGATTGGGATGAAATGCGACATTTCTTCGTGTGGCGTCCTCCGACGTGACCCACAGAGAATCAATATATTATTTCCTATTCATCAAACGTGCTCGATAAAATCAATACCAAGATAAAATCAAATATTGTTAACTTAATTATGCACGTACATTTTACTATATAAACTATTTCTATTTGTTAATAAATTGTCACTCAAGATGTAATCGTGTCTTGCTCTATCAACCCTTTCCTGGTCGTAATAAGTGGTGACCCCGAAGTTAGTCACGCAGCCAATCAAGCAAGAAGATTTTTGAGGACCCGACCAGAAATAAAAAGGAAAATGGCACTACGTGCTCCAGTCAATCCTGTTACATTGGAACCTGAAGTTGCCGCCAGAAACATATCAGAATAGAAACATATCGGAACGTATCCCGCGCTTCTGGGAAGATCAACCCAAATAATGGTTTACCCATTTCGAAGCTATAGTCGCCGCACAGAAACAAGGAGATGACTACAAGTACAAACTGTTTTAGAAAACGCAACACCCAAAAAAATAGTGAGATGGCAGACCAGATATTTGAAAACTTAAGTAATGAAGTTAACGAGGTCACTAGACTTGCAAATCAGCTGACACATATGAAAACTGAAATCGCTGCACTACGCGACGAAAACGATGACGAAAAAGTATTGACACAGTGAATTCCGTTCAAGATCAAGGTCAAGAAGTGCATCGAGGTATCGTAACTAAGGTCAATATCGTAAGCGATTCAAGAAAAAGACACATAAATGTCAAGAAAAGTGCCAGGAAAAACCAGAAAAAAAACAATGGGCTCTACAATTAGCTCGAACCAGGGCGGAACTTTGTGCTATTCACCCCTACGACCGCCTTATCCTAGCCGACCTACAAAGTGGCGAGAGGTTTTTAGTCGATACCGGGGCAAATATATCAGTTTTAACGACGGAAAAAAGCTTATTGAGAAAGTTACTGAGCTGTCAACGCCTGCAACAAGCATCAGAGCAAATCAACCGAGCGTTGAAACTATTTCACAAGAACGAATGCTACTTGCATAAGAAAAATATGAAGATATAACCAAGCCAGCTGCCAACATATCTAACTCCAAGTGCCAAGTGGAACACCTCAAAACAAAAGGAAGAACACTTGCAACACCTGGACATAATTTTAAAACGCCTCCATGAACATGGGATAACTATTAACCTAGAAAAATGCGAATTTCTCAGACCGAACTCGATTTCTTAGGTTATCATATAACGAGCCAAGGAATCACTCCAAAGGATGAGAAAGCAAAGGCTATTTTAATTCCCATTTTAATTTCCCGAAACCAGCAACAGTTAAAGATTTGAGACGGTTTCTCGGAATGGTAAATTTTTACCAGAGCAGTGTACCACATGCAGCATCAAACTTAAAGCTATTCGCCTTAATTGTTTTTGTGGTCTTACGTAATCATAGTACTATATAAATTGCTAGGTTTTCAAATATTTCTAATATGTATTATGTCAACAAAAAATAGTATTTTGCTTGAAATTGTTATGTAGTATTTAATTTTAGAGTAAGAATATTGAATTGTTATTTTGTGTTTACTTTTTTTAAGGGGGGAGTATCTGTGGCGTCCTCCGACGTGACCCACAGAGAATCAATATATTATTTCCTATTCATCAAACGTGCTCGATAAAATCAATACCAAGATAAAATCAAATATTGTTAACTTAATTATGCACGTACATTTTACTATATAAACTATTTCTATTTGTTAATAAATTGTCACTCAAGATGTAATCGTGTCTTGCTCTATCAACCCTTTCCTGGTCGTAATACTTCGCATCTTATCCATGGCGGCAAACTAGTTTTACATCAACCAATCCATCGTGCTGCGCTGATGCTGTCTCAAGTGTGATAGTTCAAACAATGGAGTACTACATTCCCCACGCTGACCTATCCCTTGAAACCAAAGCTAGCCCATGGTTTAATAGTGCTTGCCTTGCCGCTGAAAAGCGAAAGCGGAAAGCATACAAAGCCTGGGCAAATGCTCGCAGAAGCAAAGCCCGGATTCGCATGAGCTGAAGAAAAGATACAACGCTGCCGCCAAGTCCTGCAAAAAGGTGATCAAAAGAGCTCGTTTTGCCCACATAGGCCGTATCGGAGACAGAATAGCAGCATACCCTTCGGGAAGCAAAGCTTTCTGGTCCCTTGCCAAGTCGGTCGAAACGAACTTTTGTCGCCCGTCGCTGCCACCATTGAGGAAACCCGATGGTTCTCTGGCCCACACTGCTAAGGAGAAAGCAGATTTATTTGCTAGTATCTTCGCGGAAAATTCTCGTCTAGATTGCTAAGGAAAAATCCCACCTCAATTACCTCAGTTCGGACCTACAATGGGTACCGTTCACATTCGCCAAAAGGAGGTTCTTAAATGCTTGCTGCACCTAGACGAGAACAAAGCTAGTGGTCCAGACAGTATTCCTGCAGTGGTCCTAAAACGTTGCGCAGCTGAGTTGTCTCCCGTTTTGACGCGCCTCTATCGACTCTCATTGGAATCGGGTAAGGTCCCCAAGTCCTGGAAGCTTGCTAACGTACAGCCAATACGATTATTCAATAGTGTATTGAATAATCGACTCCTGGCATACCTCGAGACCAACGAGCTCCTAAGCGATAGCCAATATGGTTTCCGCAATGGACGCTCGACCGGCGATCTTCTCGTGTATGCCACTCACTTATGGAGTGAGGCCTTGGAGAGTCATGGTGAAGCAATAGCTGTATCCTTAGACATTTCCAAGGCCTTTGACAGGGTCTGGCATGATGGTCTTTTAAGTAAGCTCCCAGCATATGGCATACCGACGGGGCTCTGCGACTGGATATCTGATTTTCTGAGGGAACGGTCAATTCAAGTAGTCTTAGATGGCTACTCCTCCGACCAAATGGCAATTAATGCCGGGGTACCTCAGGGATCTGTTCTCTCTGCAACATTATTCTTGCTGCACATTAATGACCTTTTAACACCGGGCATTATTGGTTATGCTGATGATAGCACTGTTGTAGAGAGATACGTATCCGATGCGCGAGCGAGCCCCCGTGAAATCGAGAGTTTAAGAAAGTCAATGATTGAGCGCGTTGATTTGACCTTACGGAAAGTATCTGATTGGGGTGAGTCGAATTTGGTCAAATTCAACGCGTCCAAAACTCAGGCGTGTCTATTCTTCGCAAAAAAGAGCACCTTCACATTTACGCCCACTTTCCAAAATGTATCTGTCCCTATCACTGACCATCTAGGGCTTTTAGGCGTAACTGTAACATCCAGTTTAAACTTCGGTCAACAAATTGTGTCCATGGCTCAAGTAGCTTCGAAAAAGTTGGGGATCATCTCGAAGGTACGGCGGTACTTCGGCCCTGCACAGCTTCTTAACTTATACACAGCTCAAGTGCGATCATGCATGGAGTACTGCAGTCATCTTTGGGATGGTTCTGCCAAATATCAACTAGAAGCGCTGGTCTCCGTTGACCGAAGAGCCCGTAAATTAATTAACGACGTCGACCTTACAACCAAAAAACTGCAGACCTTAGAGCATCGTCGTAAGGTTGCGTGTTTAACCATGTACTACAGGATACATTTTGGTGAGTGCGCCAGTGCTCTGTTTAAACAAATTGAACCCTCACCCTTTTACTATCGGACTACTAGACGCAGACAGAACTTCCATCCGTATGTGGTAGATATTCCGAAAAGTCGAACTAAGCGCTTTGACAGTTCCTTTTTGATACGGGTCGCCAAGGTTTGGAATGAACTGCCTGCGTCTATTTTCCCTGACCAGCAGTGCGATCACAGAACTTTATCGAATCGTATATTAACGAATGTTTACGAATGCTCGTATAGTATGGAGTCGGTTGCAAGTTTTGAGTAACATTGTATTTTTTTATTTTACAGATATTTATGAGTACAACATGTTTACAAACATTCAAAATTAACAAGGCACACATTTATTTAAACTGGCCGTGCGGCAATGGATAGATTTCAATTTTTTCTTAAAAACCGTCTCCATACATACAAACATTCGTTAACAAACGATTCGATAAAGTTCTGTGATCGCACACCAGTATAGTCCTAGTACTTTTAAGCGTCGAGTGAATAGGTTTCTCGTGGATGGACGTGTAACAACTTAGTCTTCATGTTCACTTAACATCAGGTGGCATGGAAGACAAACATCCCATCCATAATTCATAAAAAAAAAAAAACTGGAAATCCCGTGATGGCTTACAAAAAAACTCTTCAATTATTAAGATATTTTACACTGGCAAGATGTTAGAGAAAGACACACTACTTTCCTTTCACAGCCCTCTCGCTCTTAACGTTTTCACAATACAGTACGTTTATTTATTTATCAGTCACAAAACATTATGAACGCTATAATGTTGTGTTAAGAGGTTAAATTGATTTGATGAAAAAATATAGTAAATCGTCTTGTTTCGGTCTTTGGAAAAAAAAACTACTTTAGACAGAATTGACTGACTGATGACACTATCTGACACTGACTGACTGACAGACAGTCAGTAACAACTAACTTGTTTGTCTTGTTCGTTGAGTCGTAGTGGAATGTTGTAAGTGTAATAACTGTTTTCGTATTTATTTTTTTGTGCTGTTTTATCTTATTAAACTTTGGACTAATATTGTAAAAAGAGTTACTCACTTACAAATATAGAAGATAGTGTGATTGTGTTGGGTGTTAAATATGGTGAAAGATCTGTGACAAAGGAACCGAACAACAAATTAACAAATCCTGTTTATGCGCCAGTGGAATGCTTATGCTGTGTGTTGAACTTTGTTTGTTTGCTGTGAGTTTGGTAAGCCCCATATTTTTATTTACCTTACCTATCCTACTCTAGTCATATGATGTGAGGACAAGTCTAACACAGAAAACTTTAATAATAACAAACTTGGAAAATCTAAATATCTTTGTTCATATCGGAATCCGATATTATCAATATATATTTTCAATAGGGTTAATTTATGCTTAATTTCAAGCTAGTGTAATGATTAGATGCTAAGAAGTTATAATGATATCCCTTACATATTTCTCCAAGACTCAGGATCAATAAATATTGATAGGTACTTCGTTTTTCAGTAGCTTACTTAAATATAAATTATTTTTTAAATGTGAAAATTAAAAAATAAGCTTGCAATGAAAACATATCACATAAGAATTCCAGAATTAAATTAGGTACTGTGCAGCCTATTTCTAGAGCAATTTCTTTCAATAGACCTAATAAAGAATAGTTAAAAAAGGTACCTAATAAGATGCACTGTTTCTCAATCATCATTATTAAAAAGAAATCACTCTTAAAAACAAGACTGTCTCTTATAACTAAACTATACTTTGTATTTTCTGGTTACTTTTATATAAAAAAATAACAAATAAAAATTTTAGTTAAGTATAAAAATATTTAACATACATGTTTGTATACTTCATAATTATAATTACTATAATAATATGCCTATTTTTTATTTGTACATGAACTGGCCAATGCTGTAACATCTGACATCATTATCATTAATCATTGCAACCCTTTGTAATGAGCTCACTGCAGTGACATGAGGCTCTTCTCTGGGTTACAATTAGGTATAGGCCATAAACCACCAAGGAGGCACCATGCACAATTTGTTAATCATGTTGTATAGATAGTTCAACTTAGTTTTGCATGCGGCCCTATTTGTGGGTAAATCTTTTATGTATCAGTGACTTTATGTGAGTACAGTGACACGACTGCAGCTTCCCTACCACACAAATAGAAGTTGAATATTTACAAGCGCACACACACATGCAAAGTTGAACTATCTATTAATTTTGTTATTATGTTCAGCTTAATAAAACAATTTTTACATTGTTTTTACTCATAGCAACATATAAAGTGAATACCATAAATGATGGAAGACTGATTAAAATAGCACAATTAATTTTCACATGAAGAAACAATGTACTTCAAGCACAAATGTTAATTCCTGGAATGTGCTGATATTTATTCTAAGAAATTCTATCATAATCATAACATCCAATAATATCTTGCAAACAATGTCCATTTTAAACTATGTCTATTTTGCAACAACTATTTTAATGAAAACAGCTGCATTTGTAATGTATAAAACTTTTCAATTGCATAAAATAAATTTAGACTTTGCTTTTGCTAGAAAACATATATTTGATCTAGAAAAATAAAAAGTTAGGCAAATCTGAAGGTAAGTCTTATTAGGTTAGGTTATAAAATTCATAATATTGTTTCCGCTTTTTAAACACTTTATTGAAAATGGTGACTTCAAATACTTAGGTACTTCAGTATGTTTTGTTGGAAAGATATGAACCTATGTGTCAAAGCTGAAAATTTAAAAGTGTAGTACCAAAAATATAATTCAATGCACCTCATTTTCTCAGTTTAGTTCACTGTTCAAGTTCCAATAACTTTCAATAATACATAAAATATTTTAAAATTTTAAAGGCTAGGTTAATTTTTAATGACAAATAATAAGTCCAGCCACAGAATATTTTTTTTGGCCACATGATCAAGCTTCTATTTTCATAACTTAGCCACGAGACAATAGAAAGCGGCCGGCGAAGTGCCATAAAGCCTAGAGCTTTTTTTAAATAACCCCGACGTGGTTTGTGGCAGGGATTGTGGCTGACATAGTAATTTAGAAGGCAACTTAGATTTTTAGAGGGGCATAATGCTATTTAAAAGAAATCTGTTTAATTAGCACCTATTTTTACTGGAAAACTTACATTTTATTAAAATCAGAAAATCTTTAACAGTTTGCCTATAGATCTTAAGGGTATTTTTATTAAAGGTATACAAGTTCAAAATGAAATCAAACAAGTAAGTACTTAAAAATTAATTAATTTATCATGTTTTTGGGTTTTCTTATTTATAAAGAAAAATTATTTGATAAATTATACAAATATGAATATTAATATAATTTATTTATTTATATAAATCATGTTTGTTTCGATTGAAGCATAATCGGAAGTCGAATTTTCAACCACTTTTTGATCTACTGAATTCGCAATAACGCGGCGAATGTAAACTTGCAAGTAGTCCAACGTCTTTGGTTTGTTTGCGTAGGCGTGTGACTTCACATACTCACAAAAAACGTAATCCATAGGTGTGAGAGCACATGATTGTGTGTGGAGGCCAGATCACAGGTTTACTACACGAAGTTGTGCGCTCATCAAATGTTTCCCGCAATGTTATTTGTATTATTATTTGGGGGGTTATGAGACTGCCTGAGCAGGCTGACGTTCATAACACTGCGACTTTAAAGATCTACATATTGTAGGTCCTTTTTTACAACTCGTCTTTTTCTTCGAAGGAGCTAATTTACAATTTTCCTGACTGCACACACAAATCTTCCTGTTTTTAAAGTTTTCGCATCGATAACTTCCGCGGAAATTTTAAGAGATTATGCTTTTGTGTTGGCTCTCTTCTCTCAATACTCTTTTCATAAAACGGATAAGATTGCGGTTTTCGCAAACTTTTTCATTGTATTACTTATATAAATATGTAGTGTAGAATGTCCCGACTACTTCAACCCGCAGCAAGCCCACTCGATTAGTTTCGGAAGTGGAAAATTGAGGTCAACCCAGAGAAAAGTACAGCAGTGCACTTCTCCCTCGTGCACTGGCCTCGTGGTAACCTTCACTACAAGTTGCATGAATGTCTTTGTTTAGTATTCAGATTATTAAGAAAAAAACGGGCTTTCCTAAAGCTCATTTCAACGCGTATAGCTGCTTCTCATGGGTTACTAGTATACAGACAGTGGCAGTAAAACAATTAACCATAATCACACTTTAATTTTGTAATGGTTTCAGCTTCCTCTAAGCTTTAAGGTGTTACTACATAAATCGATCGATCGTCGCTCGATGGCGTCGATTGATGGTAGAATGGATTAGTCGACGGCGATCGATAAAATCGATCAATCAATCAGAGAAAATCGATCGACGTCAATCTATTGGTGTGGTAACACCTAAAACTTGGATCGGTCTTAAATATAACTTACACCATTGTAGGTTAGTAGTAAAATACCTGTACCCACTAATGCAGATCTGCTTTAGTACTTTTTATTGCTTTAACGTTTGAGAGCATTTCCTAGCTGACTAATTTCTTCGATCATCCCAGGCAGTGTCATCATTGGGGATATTTTCACGTTGAACTTTGTAGCTGTGCGGACCACGGTGCTTTAGAGTACATCTTTTTGAGAATATAATATAAATTATCCTACGACTTAATCAAAACGAATATTTTTCTTCTAATGGCAGCTATTTTCCCTCGAATTGTTTATGGTTTTTCCTCTAGGTACACTGAAAACCGCAAATAATTATTTTCTAAAAAGACAATAAACTATTTGAACAAAGGTATTGTTTTTTTTTTTTAACTTTAAGTAGGTAAGTAAGTGTTAACTGAGTTTTATCCTTTTAAAGATAAACATTTGCGTACTTACTTTGGTTGTTGATTTTATCGAAGTATTATTTAAATTAGTTGTTGGATCACTAATTAATTAATTATATTACTAATTGGCGCTGGTCACATCATAAATCTGAATTTAGCAGTTGCTTCTTACGATGGTGGTATTTTGAAAATAAATTAAAGTAAGGTCAATAGGGGCATTTCCGACTAAAAAAATGCAAACATAAAGTTTAACTATTTGTACATTCATATGTTACTAAATTACTACACATCTGAATAATTCATTTTATAAAACCATTGACTGAGATTGATCTTGATGTATTCTTCAGTTAAAATACTTATTATATAGGTACAAAAAAGATTAATTTAGCAAAAAAGTCAGAAATAGTTGGTTTTACCCCTCTGTGAGGCAATTCCGACTATTGAATATATTAGGGTTTAGATAAGAGCAACGAACACAAAAGTAAGAGAAAAACCAAGTCGATGCTTTCTAAAAGCAAATTAATACTTTAAATTCAATGCACAACGGTTCAATTTACCAAAACACTATCATAAACATTATGAAGGGGCAATTTCGACTGTTCTCTATAGACAATAGTGATGGGACTCAAAATTCGATTAAAGTAGTCGATGAATGAAAGGATAAGAAAACTAAAAAATGCACTTAGATTCACAAATCAACCTGAAGTAACTTGTGTTAAATAATCAACAAAGTAATCTTCTATGATATAAGTAACTCTTATAATTTTTGGTATCTCATAGTGTACGTAGTTTAAGCAATAATTTAAATTACCTACATGGGAAGTGTCGATACGTTGACATCTCTAGTTTTTTGCATTTTCATATTAATTGTCTGTGGCAATTCCGACTACCAATTTTAGTCGTAATTACCTCGTGTCACATTTTTGTGGGGCATTTAAAACTGTGTAAATATTCCTCTTAAAACGTATCGTAAGCAAAAACCAATAAGAAAAAAACAATTTATGGTAAACAAGGTCAACACTCACCGTGAAATTGGAAGAAAATAAGCCACAATTAATTTAAAACAAATTAAAATCTGTAACAGCTCTTTCCGACAAACACTGGTTAAAATGGCGTCTGTATATAAAAACATGGTGGGAAAGCAGCATGACGATTTAGCTGCGCCATTTATGCAATTTCGTAAAACTTGGGTTTTCTCCTACATGGACATAGATGGGGCTTTTGATCAACTGTTATAGAATAAAAGTTATTGAGTTTGGTTGGAATTACCCCTTAGTCGGAAATGCCCCCATTGACCTTATGCCAATCTCGGGAGTCGGTTGCGTGCAGCTGAAACAGAACTATTAATTGCTCTTTATATTTATTTGTGATTCTTCTGCTTTTGGTGCCATCTCCTATCGGAGGTCAGCGATCATCATGACGAGTCTAACTTTATCGAAAACAACGATCGAGTGCTCATCCTGAACCATTTATGATTGAGTACTTAGCCAAAAACAACAGTAATAATCATCAGCAGCAATAATCATCTCCATCAATTTTAAATCACTGTAAATATTAGAATGAAACTATGATCATGGAACTATTCAACACCGCGGTTTCCTCCACAAGACATAAACTTAAGAATAACTTGAATGAGTGCTATTCGTGGATATCCTTCGTATAATGACGTCAGTCCATTGACAAGACGCCACGTAATCCTTTGCAATGTTTCCTAGTAATAACTGCGAGCTTGGTTTACTCATACCATAAATCGTTTAATGAATTACTCTGTAGAATCTCAGACTAATCTTGTATACACGTTGCTTGTGTGCAGTGATATACTGAATAATGCTGCGTTACAAATTATTTTCCTGATAGTTTAGCTTTGCTCTGTATAAGGCTGCGTTTCCACTGACGCGGTGCTGAGCGGAGCGGAGCTTAGTGGCACCTAAATAGGCCAACCACTATGCTCGTTCTGTTTCTATTGAAGATTTCGAGCATAGTGATTCGTCCATTCAGGCGCCGCTAAGCTCCGCTCCGCGTCAGTGGAAACGCAGCCTTAAGGTCTCCTACGGAGTGATAAAACAATAATAATTGTGAACTCTAGTCGTTTGGAACATATTCCATGTCTCATGCTTAGGCACTACATGTGTGAGAAAAAGAAAATTAGTTTTCTTGTAATCATAGTATAGGCACGGTAAAGTATTACCGTGGTGTAGGTATTGCTCTGAAAATGTTTTCGGCGATTCTCAATTTTTTGCCACGAATCTATATCCTTAAATTTTTTATTAAAGATACAGTAGGTACTCCATTTTGCTCGATTACCCATTATAACGAATTGTTAGCGCTGTAGGTACAGAAGGCAGCAGGTCAAATGTTACAAATCTGTCAAAAATTTAATTGAATATGAACTCTATGCCCTACATATTAATAAATTTGTCAGTTTTGTAACGCTTGAACTACTGTCTTCTGTGCATAGTCTACTGGGTATACTGAGCTTCTGAGTATACTCAAGAACTATGTGTGAAGGTGAAGGTCTTTCTTTCTGAACTTACTACGTAGTGTATAGTGCAATTTGAAGTTTTTTCGAACGATTCTGTTTTGTTGTTTGTCACGTCCGGTACGTCGTTTTCGTTGTAAAAGGAGACTTAGGTACTGTTCGCATGTGACCCAGTTTCTTGATTGTTTTTAATAACTCTTCGAATTATTGACACATTAGGTGAACTTTCTCGACCAAAAATCGTGACCTAGTGACCGGTCTTACTAACTTTTCTTTATTATATATTTTTTATATAAAGTTATTATCTTTTTCTTTGTATAAAAGTGAAGTTGCTTTATGGTTTACGTAAGTATGTACAGATACTTAATTATAAAGAGAAATTATGTTATAAAAGTGACAGTTGCTTACCATTAAAATATAACTTTAAATCGTAATGTTTTATTTTATTTAACTGAGTAGCACACTTAAACTTAATAAACAAAATAAACTTAAACGAATGAACTGACTGTTAGGTTAAGATTTTTGTTAATTTTTAAACACTCGTTCTTTTTAAAATATTTTTAATGAATAGGTATGTATTTTCTACTAAATAAGTACTCATTAATAAATAATCGGTAAAATTCCAATTATAAACAGCAGAGTTAACTGCGAATACGTGATGACAGAAATCGCACGTTACCGTTATGGATAGGGTTGCCAACTTTTTTTTCTAGGAATAGTTTGAAAATAATATCGAACAGTATTTTGGAAAAATAAATAGTATTCAACTTCTTTAATGTTTCACACACATACTTTTAGAGCTTCCGCACATCTAGCACATTTTATGCTGAAAACATTATTTTGTATACTTTATTTTTGTTCAACAGCTTGCAGCAATTGTATTTAATGTAGTGGAAAACAGTTTAATACTGTTAAAAGAGTATGGTTGGCAGCCCTAGTTATGGAACATGTATGTCTAGAACAATGACCCAATATTCAACCTGTAGATCAAATAAATGTAGGTTTTACTTAGTATTCTACAAGTATTATTTTTATTTGACAAAATGCTGAAGCATTGGTATTGCAATTTTTGATTTATGGCAGGCAACTAATTTGTACTGCGTATTTTGTACCTAGGCAGTTGCGGTGACTCTGGTAACCCACATGGGTTATGCAAGGGCAATCTTCGGCGTCATGGGGCCCTAATAAGTTACCCATGATTTGTCTCTTAGCTTAAGAGCACTTTTCTCAACCTTGTGGCCTTGTCTGTCGCTGTATTAAGTTCCTCTTCTTATTTCGTTTCCCTACATATTAGTCCCCTTGTGTTTTTATGTAATTTGCTTAAATAGTCCAGAGTTTGTGAAGTTGAAAATATTAAAGTTCTTTTCAACCGACTTCCAAAAGGAGGAGGTTCTCAATTGGTGTGTATTTTTTGTGTTTCTTTGTTATACGATTTTTGCAAGGGCAATCTTCGGTGTCATGGGGCCCTAATAAGTTACCCATGATTTGTCTCTTAGCTTAAGAGCACTTTTCTCAACCTTATGGCCTTGTCTGTCGCTATATTAAGTTCCTCTTCTTATTTCGTTTCCCTTCATATTAGTGCCCTTAGGTTTTTAATGTTTATATGATTTGCTTAAATAGTGAGTTTTATCGGGTTGTTAAGTTGAAAATATTAAAGTTCTTTTCAACCGACTTCCAAACGGAACTCAATTCGTGTGTACGTTTTTCTTTGTGTTTCTTTGTTATGGTGCGTACAGATTGCTATTAATGCAACTAGTAATGTAACATTTTGCGCACGTTGCGTATTTGAACGTGAGGTGCGCAGAATGTTACATTACAAGTTCCATTACAGCAATCTGTACGCACCATTATAAGATTTTTCGGACAGTTATGAACCGATTTTAAATATTCTTATGTCATATGATAGAAAATACTTCAGAGGTGGTCCCATATAAATTTCATCGGAATCGATTAAGGACTTCACGATTTTTTTTATTTTTTGATAAAATACGTATAAGTACAGAGAATATTTACCTTGACGACCTTATACTTCCGCCAAAGTTTTGTACGTGAAGTCGATTTTTGCTCTGCATTCGTAGATTAATGTTTTTAATGGAATGTGAAATTTCGAAATCTTCAAAGTTAAAAAAATTAGGCATTACGTCAATATTTGTAATATTTAGCTTCAGTACGTATCACTAAAACAAAAAATTCAACGAGATACAATCACGTAGAATTTGTTTAATCCAAACTTATATTTCTAAACACCAGATTCTTCAAATTATGCATAACATAACATCACAAACAGCTTAATGTAAATACATCACCTAATTTATCTGCACTTCAACACATATTTTCGACTCGCTCTGTGTACCTACTCTAAGTATGTGGGCATCTGACTAATACGATGTTCATTGGAAGTATCATTGGACAAATCATAGTCATACTATTACAGCTTGTGTATAATTTAAAATCATGAATAAAAGAGATGCGGATTGAAAGAAGATGTAGTGACTAAGATTGAAAAGGGTATGCTACAGTGGTTTGGACATTTGGAAAGGATGACTGAAATTAGATTTACGAAAGAGGTGTACAGAACAAGAATGGATGGTGCTGTCGGAAGGGGCCGCCCTAGGCGAACGTACGCCGATCAAATTGGCGACGTTCTTAAAAAAGGCCTAGTAAAAAGTACCCGTAACCGGCGATCATGTATGAAAAGATTAATGAACGTGGAGGAGGCGAAAGAGGTATGCCTGGATCGAAGCAATTGGTGTTCCCTTGTCTGTGCCTACCCCAAGGATACAGGCCTGAGGTTATGTATGTATGTATGTAGTATTATGTATGTCAACGTATTAGTTTGTGAGGATGGAAGGTTTTTATGACGGGATCACACCACCAAGCGGGGCTCACTCGGATTAGTCGCTACTTACGACACGCTAATCCAAGGGCGGTAGGGCTATTCTAAACCGACCCTGCACGTACGAAAATAATAATAATAATATTGGGTTGGGGAAAAAGTTTCTTCGCATTTATTAAGATAATTCAAAACATTTTTTAATATAGTTTATTGACATTTAACTAAAGTATGTATGTACCATTTTGTTCGATAACCTTTTGCCATCTTGTAGGTAGGGACATGATCCCATTGCTATAAAAAATTTGGGACCTCTCATCAAAATACCGCGACAAGTGGATTTGGCAGTCCTCTCGTGATGTTAACCTAACACTGCCTAAAGAAATTCTGAAGAGACCGAAACAGGTGGAAATCTGAAGGTGCAAGGTCTGGACTATACGGCGGATGTATTAACACCTCCCAGCCAAACTCTCTTAATATTTGCTGGGTGGCTAAAGATGTGTCAGGTCTAGCGTTATCATGATGAAACACCACACCCCTTCAGTTGATCAATTCCGGCCGCTTTCTCTCAACTTCTTGTTTTAATCTCATAAGTTGTTCGCAGTAGAGTTCAGAATCGATAGTCCTGCCTGGTGGTAACAGCTCATAAAGAATAATGCCCTTCCAATCCCACCACACACACATTACCTTATTGCGAGTTTCGTCACAGTCTGTGAAGCCTGCCCGTCCTTTGACCACGACCTTTTTCGGTCGATCCACTTTTCATCACCAGTTATCAGCTTCTTCAAAAATGATTCGGTTTCGTTACGTCGTAATAAAGAATCACAAATGAGTACGCGGTTCATTAGGTTTTTTTCAGTAAGCTCGTGAGGTACCCAAATATCGAGCTTTTTTGTGTACCCAGCTTTTTTCAAATGCGCCAAAACTGTTTTGTGGTCAATTCCCAGTTCTTCAGCTACGTCTTAACTACTGATATGTCGATCTTGCTCCACTTTTTCAAAAATGGCATCCATTTTATCCGTAATAGGGCGACCAGAGTGAGGTGCATCTTTGACATCAAAATTTCCGGATTGAAAACGCTTAAACGCACTAGGTCTATAAACATTAAAAAAAAATTCGCGGCTTGCGTTGCATTTTTACCTTTTTTGTAGTAAAATTAAAAATGTATCGAATTTCTTCATTAGATTCACTCATCTTGACAGTACGAAAAACAAATGAAAACCACACATTTTCTAATTTGAATTTGGAATAATTTTCTTTAAAATTTTAACTTTCAATGATACCAAAACCAGCCAGATACAAATACTATAGCCAAAGAGATTTTATTACAAGTACAAATTTTTGGTTTTCAAGTAGGTAATAAATAAGCCCTCTGTAGGGCTAATAGTCCCTATATGTTGTAGGGATACGTAAAGGTAGTAACATATATTTTTCAGTTTAATGAAAAAGATAAAGAAAAGTCATCACGAAAACTTTGTGCTTGTATGTTTACAACAGAGGCCACCTTTACGCCATAATTCATTCTCATAAGGATTCTTGAATAATTGAATCTGAACTCTATGTTGCATGTAGTTAAAACGACAATGGTTAAAATGCTATGGCTTATTGAACAGCTTGAAAAGTATTATGTTTTGGAACGTTTTCCTAATACGCGTTTCATCGTCACTTAACACAGAGGTTGGTGTTGACCGCGGTAATTACCATTTGAACCGCAAATATGTTTAGTACAGTAAGGTTCTTTAAAAAATATCTTTAAAAATGCGTCAAAAAGTAATAATGAAAATAAACAAACATCAGAGTCTTTTTTTTTATTAAATCGATAATATGTATAGGCTGTGATGAAAACCAGATCATATTAAAATGGTGCCTAGTCCATATATTCCATTACATATTCAAGTTTTATCTTATTCGTAACAACGATTTCAGTTAACAAAGGTTTATAAAGTGCCTTATTAGATTCCTTTCAAAACATGTTTAGCAGTATAATAAATAATAATAAATATAAATATTTCTGACACTCACACAACATTATCTAGCCCAAATTAAGTTTCTTAAAGAACTTATGTTATGGATACTAGATAACTGATATATACTTAAGAAATATATAAACATACATATTGAATAAATACATATTTTTTATTAGAATAAACTTAAATAAACATATCAACATCCATGACTTGACGACTAATATTTGTGTTCATCACATAAATATCTGCCGCCGCCGCGCCGCCGGGATTCGAACCCAGGACCTCTGGCATAGAAGGCAATGTATGTTACCGCTACACCAGCCGGTCGTCAAAAGTATTTTTACTAAAATAGGTTTATTTTGCGTTTACGAACTAAATAGTTAAAGTCACTCTAGGAAGGCAAAAAATTAACACTAGGGAGGCAGAAAATATGTTACTCAGAGCATGGTCAAAGGGCTTTACAACAAAAATTTATATGACCCGATATGTGAGGAACGATATGATGCGGCGCAGTTCCCTTTAATGGGTGATAATGGTAAATACACTTGAACAATGGGTGTTATCATTCACTGAAATAAACGTTATTCTATCAGTTGTTCGTGAATAACTATTGTCCATGTGTTTTGGAAAGTTTTATTAAAAAAACATCTATTATAATCTGCCTATTATTTTATTGTTAAATTAATATATTTCACAAATTTATATAAAATTATCTCTTCCACTTGTGTGGTGTATCTGTAGATAAAGAAAAAACTTACATTGTAAAGAACGGTGTTTTCTACCGGGTTGGCAGGTAGTAATTAGTATTACAAGAATGCAGTCTGATGGCTTCTTTTTTTTAAAACTGTTTAGCTTTTTTAGTTCTTACATTTAGTACTTGCTTATTTTCAACCGATTTCCAAAAAAGGAGGAGGTTCTCAATTCGTCTTATGTTTGTTTTGTGTGTTTGTTACACGATATCTTGGACAATTATGAATTGATTTTATAAAAAAAATTCACCGAAATCAGTTGTGTACTTCATTGAAAATTTCAAAGTTTTGAAAAAATATGTATAATTTCGGAGAATGCTTACGTTGATGACATTCTCAACTCAACTCAACTTTTGACGTGAAGTCGGTTTTTTAATGCTCTGCATTCGTTGATTATTAGATCATGAGCGTATCTCACGATTCTTGAGTCGAGTACTAGTTTTGGTGTACCTAACGCTTCTGCAGTGCGAGCACAGAACTTTCTCCTCCTTGACTCCTTTGTTTATGAATGTTCGTATAGTATGGAGAGTGTCCGTTACTGCAGCTGGAAAGTTGCTTCTAGAGAGCTGTAATTGGGCGCACAAATGGGTCGTTATGTGCTGTAATTGTGCGCCAAATAAAAAAAATGTGGCATTGTCGTTTTGGAAAAACATGGAAAAACGACTCCTGCTGAAGGGTAATTATGTTCCAGTTGGAAAATTCTAAAGGAAACATTGTACATGCGCTCGCAGGTACCATATGGGTGTAGAAATGAGTGCGCTGAAAAAATGATAAGTGGTTCTTCAGGTTAAATTTTTTTATTTTTAAATAATTCTGACACTCACACAGCATTATCTAGCCCAAATTAAGTTTCTTAAAGAACTTGTGTTATGGATACTAGATAATTGATATACTTAAGAAATATATAAACATACGTATTGAATAAATACATATTTTTTATTGGAATAAACTTAAATAAACATATAAACAGCCATGACTTGACGGCTAATATCTGTGTTCATCACACCGATATCCGCCGCCACCGGGATTCGAACCCAGGACCTCTGGTATAGAAGGCAATGTATGTTACCACTACACCAGCCGGTCGTCATAGGTTCCCGAGATATTCAGTTTCCTGCTGCGGTAACGTTTAGCAAAATTCTGCTTGACTCATTGTGCTTTCAGATAATATTAACGGTTTTTAAGTAATCGGGCTTTTAAGAAAAAACTGAAAATAATCACGAGACAATTGCAATTACAATACTAAAGACTCGATAAATTTCTGCACTCGCACCGCTCTGTTTCGAATGCAGTAACTGAATGACAGATTTAACAATTATCTCATTGTAACATTGTACCAAAATTTTAGTAGGGAGTGACTTACAAAACATTTATAACCAATCGTACTTTAAAATTAATATGTTATGTTTGTTGCAAAATTTGTTATTAGGAAGTGACTAACAAAACGTTTTTATTAGTGCCAAACTCATTTAGAAAGAAAAACGTACATGCAGGTATCATATTTTAATTAGATATTTATATTGTATAAGTAGTACATATTTTATATATTGGAAAATTACGAAAAATTAAGAGCTTTAATGAAAGCATAACTAAAGTACCTACATGAAAGTAGTAAAATTCGTGGCCGTTCAACGGCCGTTGTGCACGGCCTAAGCTTAGCTGGTGAAAAGATAATAGAATTAATAGATATGATAAGTAGTATCATATCTATTATTTTTACCAGATTTTAGAATCACAGTACAGATATCTACAGTAATTCAACTCATACAAACGGACGAAACGCGAGCTATACCTACCTACGCGGTTCGGTCCGTTATGCTCTCGGCATGCGGCCAGTCGCGAGTGTCTGCATACCGAAATAATTGTTGATTGAGCTTTACGTTAATATGCGGATTGTTTATACTTTAAAAAGTAATAATAGGTACATCTTTTCGTGGATCTCAATCGAGGCGCAAGTACTTTTTTGTAATTTTGTGAACACTTCCTATTCAATTTACAAAGCGCTTTATTTGTTTATATAAAGAAAGTATATATTTTGCAGTCACAAAACAAAATGGAAGTAAACACAAAGTAGGCAAATGTAATTTAAACGCTGAAGGCGGGCGGCCCTGTCACATAATGAACGGACCGCGGCGCTGCTGTAGGCATTTATTTCAAAGATGCGGCTGAGTTGAATTGCTGTTGTATATCTGTGCTGTGCTAAAATACTTGCAATACTTTGAAAAATGTAATATTTATTATATGTGCAAACAAAAATTTTGGTCGAACCCCACAACATGTATACCCGTGTTCCTACACCACAACGCCACGGAAGTTGTCAAGTGCAACGTTAAATAAATTTATTTATTTAATTCTCGCACCGAGGCGTTCTTACCTGGTAGGTATTTCAATGTCAGAATACACTTTTTGAGCATTTTTTTCCTTCTTGTCCTTTCAATTATTCAAAGGTGTAGATTTTTAAATGGCTATGGAATACTCATATATTTGTATAATATTATTATGTGTCTGTAAATCTTCCAAAAAATATATAAATAAATAATTCAATAACCGCGCTTATTTTTTAAAATCTTGGATTGAAAATTAAGATTCAGCATAGAAATTCTTTATTGAGCAATCTTTATGTCAGCATGAAAGTGCGACGTAAAAAATACACTAACGACGTCGTGATTTAAAGGTTAGAGTTGAGTGTTAAATGATGTTATATTATTGTAGGTTAACGTTTTTATTTTTATCTTATTGTTGTATGACTAATTAAAAAGGAAAGCCAAGATTGTTAACAAAATTTGATAAAAGAAACAATATTATAGGAGTGTCAACTTGATTGCTTTCGAAATAACGTCGATTTTATAACAGTAAGGTTTGGTTGTTATGTCTTTTCGGCGATTTCTTGATATCTATGATCGAGTCAAGGTTGATTTGCATTAACTTTCATTGACACTGATTTACTTTTCGCACCGGCATGCGGCACTATAGAAAATGTTTTGTGGCATTTTTATCTACATTTTAATATAGAATGTTGGTACTGTATAAAACCGAAGCCTTAAAATTAATACCTTTCGTGCAACATCCTTATTTATTATTCCCATTTTAAAATAATAATACTAGTCACATGAATTTTAATAAAACCAAAATAGTTTATTTATTTACAAAACAATTGAGTTGGCACTTCCCACAGTTGTGCCAAATTTCAAATCGATAACTCTAGTAGTTTTATAAATATAGAGATGACGTATTTGAAACCTAAACAAAAAGCACCATAAGTACCTAACCACTGTAATAAATAAAACATCTCGAAACGGTGCAAATGCACACGAATCAAAATTAAAAACAACTATAATGCAGGCAGGCTAGATAAACATTATTTTGTTATTTTATCCTACTTTGTTAGCTTACATGCGCACCATGATAGAAAGAATTACTCGATTTGATACCATGATTAAGTCCAAAGAACTAAAGATGCCATTTTATAAAAAAAAATACATACTGTAAGTGCCAAATTCTAAGTAAATAGTATGACATGTCGCAATAAGGCAAGGTAGCGCCTTGTTCGGATGAGTCTTAAGTATGATAGTATGACTACTAAAATATTTGATTGATTGAACACTAGCTGTTTCACATGGTTTCACTCGCGCAATTTCGAATCCCGCGGGAATTTCGGAATAAAAAGTAGCCCATGTGCTGTTCAAGACTATACTCTATCATTATGCCAAATTTCATTGAAATCTGTTGAGTCGTTTTGCCGTGATTGAGGAATATAAGTCTATCTAATAATCATATTCGTGGTTTCACCAGTGTATATCCGAAGCTCGTGGAAATATCAGGATGCAAAGTGTGCAAAATTTTAGCTCATTCCAGCCAGCTGTTTTAAAATCACAATGTGAGTTATATCAAACATCGATCTTCACAATATTTTGCATTTATAATATTAGCGGAATGTGCAAGCTTCTTCGTTTCAAGTTGTAGAACTAAGGGTGTAGCTATAGTCCAACCCAATTTTTGTAATAGCTATTCCTGAGTTTTCAACGGTTTTTCTCAAAATTATCATTTAACATTTTGTTTGTTAAGTTAGATTTTTTTTGTAGTTTTTTTTTTATTTACGTAAAATACAAATCGCCTCTTATTTTATTACGCATTTTCACGCGACGTACTAACAATGCCCTTTTAGTTTCCTGCAGTATAAAATACCTATCCTATATTATATCGACCAATTAAATTGATAATATTAAGAACACTTCTTACAAATTGTACGGAATGCAGAACACCCTGTGCTATACTTTTACAGAATCGTTCCATCAATTCGATTGTTGTTCAAGTGGTTTCAAGTTCATTTATTGCGGCCTAAATTGCAACCAGACATTTCCGTTTATCTTATGTATATTAAGTTTAATGCTACTTCTTGAAAAGTATAAACTGGAAGCGACTTCTTGTTAATATTTATACAGTTGTTATGAAAACAAAAATGTAGGAAGTAATGAGGCTTTTTAAGGTTATTAAGTTAAAAGTGTAACTCTTCGTATTTAAACAAGTTCTCAGTGAGTATTTAATTCCTCATAGTTTTAATCAAGATACGCATTACAATTTTTATGACATAAATATCTTGTTAAGTATTAACAATCCAGGCAGTAGTTATCCTGAATTAGCGGCTTCTGTAAAGGTATATCGGTCGATATTCCCAAAAGGGCATAAAAATGTTCGGTACGGTACCAAGTTGAGTTTAAGAAGGGTGCCGATAAGTTCCATCAGCGTCAGACTTAACCCACTGGTGGTTACGGGTAACAAGCCGTCGATCTAGACTTACCTACCTGATAACTAACCGATTCCTATAGTTTCTTACTCACCCTCTGCAGTGGCTGCGTTTTCCGAAACGAAACTTAATTATTACCCTATTGTATACGTTAAGGCGGCTGTGCATAGAATTAATTTTAGTTTTGGCTTTGCGCCCTCGCGCTTGAAATACTTAAAAGGCCGTCAACTCCAGTTGAGGTACATTCTTGCCATCATTGCAAATTTGGTTACGAGTTATTGTGAAATTTATTTGTAATGTACCTTCTTGAACATCTCATAAGTCATTTATATCTCAATAGCTATTGCACTAGCTCATTTCCTGTTTCTGTAGAAAATATTGATGTGGACGCCTATACCTAACTACATACACATACAGATGTAGTTAGGTATAGGCGTATTAGGTATTTATAACTTCACGCCTGTAGCCCTAATAACATTTTTTTGGTAATCTTACCGGTAGTTTCTGAGATAAGCGCCATCAAGTTAAATGTAAAAAAATGTGCTTTATGATATAAGAATAGATTTTTCAACACACTTGCTCGTAAAGTGAGCGTTATTCTATTGAATTTAGAACTATAAACTGGGCTATAAGTCACGGGTGCATAATATATTATACCCTAGTGCATAATATAATGAATCCTACAAAGTTGAATTGTACCTTTGTGCAAATTACATGCGAGTAAACAGAGCATATTTTATTGGTCCGGGTTATATATTAAATATTTTATTGTATATATTTAGGCACTAAGATTAGTTTGCTTTCAGTTTGGTTTTGGTTTTATGACTTTTTTATTTATTTTTTATTAAAAATTTTTGATATTTGTATTATAAATTGAATAAATCCTTCAAATCCATATACATTTTTAAATGTTTGCGCCTTATATTAGTAAAACAAATTTGTATATCAAACAAATTATTCACAATTTACAATAATTTGTTATAAAATATTAAAATATTTGCATTTACCACTCCAAATTAAACATTTTCACTTAAAATAGGCTGTATATGCCTACAGACATTGACACATTTGACGGAAAAAAAACCTACGCGCATTCACAGCTTTGTTATCAAGTGTGTTTGTTATTTTATGACCACGTATGTCTGTCTTTTACTCACAAGTGTGTTGAAAAACGTCGTATGTAACTCTTGAGCGTTGCTAATTACAGTCTCGGCTCATCATTAAGCCTCGACTGTAATTAGCAACTTAGCTCACTTGTTACATAATATACTATAACACGATATGTTTGACCCAAATCTCACTTAAAATGGCAAGCGGCGATATGGTCGAATATCACAGGCGCACAGACAAATTCTAACTTCATATTCACCAGGCGTGGTCGCAGACTGAAATTTTGGGGGGGAGTCACAACTACATTTTTAATCACAAGTATCTTTTTTTGGCTTCAACTCTATTAAGGGGTTCATCTTTTCATGATAGTGGGTCATGTCCCCTGTGACCCCCCCTGGGACCACGCCTGTACAACACTGGAATAAAATAATCTTCTTTTAATATGTTTTCACAATGTTAGTTACATCTTTGTACCTACTTTGGCTACTTGAGTGTCCGTTTTTCCATTGAATTATAACCGGGCATAATAAATACTTCATAAAAGTAAATATGTTTTTTCTTAAGGGTTCGTTTCATTTTGATTTCTTGTCCGGGAGGATATCTCATATTTTAGACCATTACCGCTAAATTGTGCCAAAAAGAATGAAACCTATGGAGTACCCTGAGTTAATTTACATAAAGGTGTTTTAATACAATAAAATGGACAGAATATAGTCTTTAAATGTCACCATCATAACCACGGCTATTTGACTCCCTTCGTTGACGAGAAGGTCAAAGTAGAATTTTCAGGGCGGCTACACCCTCTTTCGAAAGACACGTGGTAATTATAAATTACAGAGCTTTGGCAAAAAATGGCTATAAGTACAATTTTGAAATTGGCCCTAGTTTCTAGATAAAGCGAAATCCCCACAGATGACTTCCTAAGTTATGCGATTTTGTTGATTGCTCAGTTATATAAAAGCATTTCTTTCTTTACAGGCTAATCGCACTGTGTAAACAAGAACCGTAGAGTGGTCATTGTGACGTTACCATACAAACTCTACAATGGCAGTGCTGAACTAAGTTTCGCGAAGTTATACCGCGATGTGGCGACCGGTGTTTGTGTTAGTATTTGCGGTTTCGGCCAACGCACTCCTTGAAGGCCCAAATGTCTGCACCAGGCAAGAAGAGTGAGTATAACTTCTCTCTTTTATGTAGTCCTAGTACCTGCGCTCTTGACTTCGCTTGCGTTTTAGTTGTGATAGTGTAATTAGGATCCGTTTACAGTAAGTATGTAAGAAAAGGTAAACGATGATGTGTGTTTTCATTTTAAACTTCTAGTTAATTTTGTAGAATTATTCCTGTGTTGCAGTTACTTGAGATTCTAGATATAGTTTGTATAAATAAATATATGAAGGGTGAAATATATAATTGCTGACATGAAATGTACATTAAATATGTAACGTTCAGCAGGGTTAGCGTGAGACAGTTTAGTCGACAGATAATATAGTGGACAGTACAGAAGAACAATAGTTTCTATTGGTAACGTCAAATCTAGATAAACATTTTACCGGCCCACCAATGCTGTAACTAAACTGTGGTTGCTCCAATACGCTATACTGGCAGTAATAAGTTGTTCAGTACGCAACGGCAAGTACGGCTCATTGCTACAACGCTCAAAACTGAATTCAACTAAACATTTTATCGATGTGACCGATTAGCTTTACTGTTTGTTTTGCCTAATTGAATAGCAAATATCAACATTCATATTTTAAAAACCTTCACATGTAAATGTTTGCTGTAAATATAATACTTTATTTTACTATGGTAGGTTACCTATAACTGTCATGAGAAGCATGTCTTTCTGTATCACTGTTCTACCTTTTTCCACCATGAACCAGCTTTGCCTGCATATTAGAATGATAGTACAGACAGTTTAATCACTTTCACCGTGTATTGCTTATGTCCCATCCCAAGTCCCAACAGAGCGATCACAGAACTATATCGATTCCTAAGTTTTCTTTGGTTCGCCTAGTGTAGTTTAAATTTAAATTTTCTCACTACCGTACCACAGGTGTAAATAAACGTGTGCCTTGTTAATTTTAAAGGTTTGTGACACGTTGTATTGTTAAATATTTGTAAAATAAATAAATTAAAATTTTACAACTTTAAACCCACTTCATACTGGGTAAACATTCGTAAGCATACGAGATAAAGTTCTGTAATCGCCCTGCATGGTCGGTAACGTAACAGTTCCCCTGGATTTGTATGTAGGTGTCCTTAGGCAGTGATGATTACTTGGCATCAGGTAACCCACGCCGTTTGCCCCCTATTATAGATAAGCTGTACATTGAGTATAATAATTTCAATTGTGCGTGAGATTATCGCGATGGATGTAACGTAGAGTATTGAGTTTCGTTTGTCATCTCGTTACTGTGCTATGTTTGCATGCTTGATTAGCTGTAATTGAGATAACATTGTACCAAATAGGCAGCGGCGTAGCCACCTTAACTACTGTACAAACTGTAATAATGATAATGCAAAGTTATTATTTTTTTTTTCTCGAACTTCTAGGAATAGTATATTGTTTCAGATTCTATGAGTAATTTGTATATAAATAGTCATGTGTGATACCTACATATGTGAAACACATGTATGTTTATCTGCCTAGCAAAATTCTAATGTTGTATGACTAAGTAGGTCTTTATTTAGAAAATATGGGACGGAATCATCAAAATAAAATATTTCGCCGTAGTTCACACTAAAGTTATTAATATCAGTGTATTTACTATCAATATCATACCAGTACCTATATCATTTACGTTCGTGACTAAAATCTTGATCTTAAATGTATTATAGTATAACTTTACTTATACTAATAGGTTGAATATCATAAATTTCCTCCAAATCATCATCCCTAATACTCTTTGATTATTTGTTTCCTTTTCATCTTCAAAACCATACAGTATTAGGCAGTTATATCCTACTAATATGCCATAATTGAAAGTTTGTGAGGAGTAAGGGAAAGAAATTACTCTTGTACGTTAAAATGGCTGAATGGAATGAGCTAAAAATTCAGGCGCACAGAAAGAGTAGAGCTAGAAATAACCATACATTTATACCTATATTAGCTGCCACAGGAATTGAATTTAAACGGGCGAAGCCGCGGGAGATAGCAGAAGTATTGATAGCCAAATGGGAATAAAGCTTGTTACCAATTGTTTACATAATAATTACTGCCAGACAATAAGTGTCGGGACATTATTTATCTATACACATTGACCCGCGTGAGTGCATGAATCACTTCCACGCAAACTAGTATAGTTGATTATGGAGGCAAGAAATAAATTTAAATACCTATGAATATGACAGTTTGCTGTAGTCATGTTAGTTAAGACAAGCATATTTTAAACTAAAGACTATCAAAGGAATGATTCTTTTACTAAAAGTTATTAAATCTTAGAAAAATACTTGTAAATTAAAGCGGTTCACCTAATTGTAAGCATTTACATTGGTAATTGAGTTCTAACGAATGACCTCGAATACTGCCGATTCCGACGTTGCTGTAAAAGTAAGAAAGTGTGTCATTGCGCAGCGTAGCGTAGGTGTGAGCCGGCAAAATGTGATAGCTACGTTGGAAAGTGCAACTATCAGTCACTTGCAACAGCCTAATTAGATATAGCTTGCAAACAGTTTCCACTGTTCTAGAAAAAATATTACGTAATTTACGCCTCTGAAGGTTATCAAGACTTGGCAGGATTCAAGCTGGTAATCATTTTGCATACCTCTCCGAGTAGTTGACTATAATCACGTTCATTTATTTATGTTATTTTAGCATCACGTTTCGGTTTTGAATTCATTCGTTCGAAATACGAACGTGCATTGTTCAAAAAGGTTTCTACGTAACGGATTTTCGTTGTTTTTTCATTTTTATGCGATGAGGGTCACTGATTGGCGACAATTTGCAAAGTGTCATGTACGAGTATAACAGAATTATCCCAGATTTTATATCATACAGTGTGTGTCCTCTTTGTTCGTGTTAACTTACAATTACTGGACCATGAGTCATGCAACAGAGTTGTAATCTTTTTATCAGACGTGTTGGCTTAAGAATATAAACACTTAATAAGTCAAAATAAAAATAGTCTCGCAATTTTCGTTTTCCTTAAAAATAAATATTCGTCAAAAATAATTGCGTTGTTTTGTTATCAACTTGCTATGTACGTACTTACGTAGGTATTCAATTGTTTTTTGCTAATCTGCATAGCAACTTGTATAGTTTTTGTCATGTTAATACGAGTGTGTTCGTTCCGACGATCAAAATTATTTTAGGGGAAGTGCCCTATGAATTCCCCTATAACAATTAATTCTTAATATCCGCGCTTCAGCCTTTAATGCACTGTGGCATAACGGCGTCATTGTATCCTCCCATGAGGTGAGATAAGGGTCTAATGCGGGTCTTATATATTTGTTATGTTGGAATGGAATCCAACTTGCATTTTACTTGAAATCTTTTAAGAAAAATTTCTAACAAATCGACGGTTTTGGCTTAATCGTTGCCATACTTCTTGATAACTAGAGCTCACAAGAGTTACTCATATGTGTAGTGTGTAGGTTAAATATAAGATCATTAATAACTTATTGCAATTTTCTATCGTATGAGGTAACCTGTAATGATGAATGAAAGTGGTTTGATGATAAACTTTAGTAAATATCAACTGTAATTACTGTATAATCAATCTGCTTAGAAACAAAATAAAAGACGAGAGCTAGTTGCGAACTTTCGAGTAAAATTTTAAACACGGTTGATTTAAAATTGACCACTTTAACCGCATTGGCTGATTTTAATATGACCCTAACATTTCTTTATATTTTACATTATTATCAAAAAACTAATTCCAACTTAATTACAGATACACAACGACGATACGAGTGTCAGAACAACAACCGTATCAAACAAAGGAATACGGGTGGTGTTTCAACGTGCCCCCTCGGTGTTCGAAGTACAAAATCAAGTTCCGCCAAGTGTTCAAAACGCAGACTTTAGTGAAGACCCGTCCGGTGGAGGAGTGTTGTGCTGGGTACGCGCCTGACGTGAAAGGAGATCAGTGTGAGCCTGTGTGCGTGGAAACGTGCGTACACGGTAAATGCGTCGCGCCGAATACGTGTGCGTGCGCGCACGGATATGGGGGACCCGCGTGTGATATTTGTAAGTTTAAATCAAATTCTTTTGTTTGCTGGGTTTTGGTATTGAATTGTAAGGGTTTATTGATATGTCGGTATGAAAAGTATTGGTAGCTATTGTTTGTTTCCAAATTTTGGAGTAACTGACTGATGTTTTTACGAGTTCAAAATATTTGGTTAATGTTAACGAAAGTAATCAAAAGATACGTTTAGATACTATTGAGCATTAATATAATTATGAAGGTGTTTAATATTATTTAAAAATAATTCGCAGATTACAGCGCAGTTGAAACTGTCAATTGTATAGGTAGCAGTAACGTATGGTTGCCATACCTAATTTATAAATAGTAATAAACTTCATTCTCTAGTTTTCATTTCCCACCGGCAAAGATCAAATACAGGATGTTTCTTAAACTAAATTTCACGTCAAGTTCTTTGACCACGCAACAAGCATCTCTTGTGAAGATCATAATGAAACACTAGGTGGTAGTCTAAATCTAAATCACACAAGGTCATTTATAACACAATCCTTTTTTGAGTTTTTTATATAAGACGGAAGAACCCATGCGTTCTGCTTAGTACTGCGCTGTCTAAGTACATCCTACTTTGACAGACGTCCTTGACCACATTTTCGTTCCACTTTGTCAATGCCCTCCCACGCTCCATCTTTCAGTATGTGGTCGTCATATCAGAAACTTACTGTATAACCGCCCATCGGTTCTTAAGCTGTGTATCCAGCCCGTTGCCACTATAACTTTGCATGCATTCCGGCTATGTTGGTAACATTGATCCGCTTACGAATCTTTTAATCGTTTATTCCATTCCACAAGACAGTTTGTGACCAAATATTTGAGTTAGTCATATAAATAACATGTAGAAGACATTTTTAAAATTATTCTTTTTATTGTTATATCAGCCAGCGCCATCCCACTGCTGGCAGAGGCCTCCCTCCAGTTCTTCCATTCCTCTCTATTTTCAGCTGTTGCTATCTACGAAGGCTTTAAGCGGATAAGCTGGCCTTGCCATTTAGGTCTAGGTTTTCAAGAAAAGTTAGTTTCTTTAGTTACAATTGATTATCTACTGATATCCATTAATAATCGTCTTACAAAGTTTTATTTACTTAACAATGACACACCTTTACCTATTGAATCTAATGGCGTGTAAGGACTTTTTTTTGCCAAGGCCTTCTTTTTATCTCGAGGTACATAAAATGTCAGTGACTTTGGATTTTCAGTCAATATCTAGTCATTTACGCATGACGCAGTTCTTTTTGATAAACTAGAAAATATTAGCATACTTTACAGTATCGCGAACATGAAGTTAGCATGCAGGCGCTACTTTGATCCTTATTAACACCATTCTAATCCACTGGGCTTAAGGTCAGCATCTTACATAACCTGATGTGGCGATTCGCAGTATAAGACCCCGCAACGTCTTCACCGACCTAGGTGATGCCACCACCTCAGCAAACCATGATACTATAGAGTCGACAGATACAAAAAACAGTCTTTTTAGGTACAACTGATCGCTAATAAAGGTCCCTAACAAAGCATCTAGCTATACGCAGAAGATCGTCAATGTTTGCTGAGTTTTTGCTCGCCCTCCTGAGTTTTTGAGAAGCAATCCAAAAAACTGCGAGCAGTAACCGCTATTGCCTAATGTCGATATAATGATTGTATGTAAGTTAGTTATGGCTTTGTCACTTTTACTTTTTTTTTTGACGACCGGCTGGTGTTGCGGTTACATACATTGACTTCTATGCCAGAGGTCCTGGGTTCGAATCCCGGCGGCGGCGGATATTTATGTGATGAACACAGATATTAGCCGTCAAGTCATGGATGTTTATATGTTTATTTAAGTTTATTCTAATAAAAAAATATGTATTTATTCAATATGTATGTTTATATATTTCTTAAGTATATCAGTTATCCAGTATCCATAACACAAGTTCTTTAAGCAACTTAATTTGGGCTAGATAATGTTGTGTGAGTGTCAGAAATATTCATTTATTATTATTTATTACTTTGAGACACCAGGCTTGTACAGGTAAAGTCCCTAAAACAAAAGAATTTCGATACTTCAGTTATGTCCTTTGCGTTCCAAGTTAATCTTCTTGTTATCAAGATAGTGTCTGCTCTGGTCAAACCTAGTATAGATAAGCCATACTGCGCATGACCTGTCGGCTTTTAAATATAGCTATTGAACCGATGAAGCAGCCAGTTTTTATATTAACTCAAAAATTTAATGTACTTTTGCCTTTGCTTTGCATGAAAGTAAATAGAAAACATTTTTTTTTAATTCTAACTTATTAATGTTTAACAATTCATATCATAGTAATCATATTTGAGAGTACTATTGTAATCTAGAGTTATTACTGAAAAATAACCTCTGTTACGAGAAATGGTGCAGTTATTAATTTGTAGTTCTTATCTTCTCTATACATAATATTACTCCGCATAATTAACTGTTTACTAACAATTATGATTCTAATACTTAACGCTACTATTACCTAATTGCTGAATTACCGTTTGCTTGGCTGCAATAACGTGACCTTCCCGCGTCCCTACCGCAAGGTACAGTGCTACAAACTTATCTGACCGGGTGGAGAAAATTTTAACTTAGATTTATCCTTACTAGAACTAGAGTTGTGGACTTAATAGCAAAGACGCTAGCGCCACGGTTTCTGGGTCAGATAATTTTGTTATGCTATACTCATTTCGTCCGACCGCAGCAGCCGAGACAACACGAACACACTGACATACGTACTCTCACGAGTACCTAGACAGTGTCGATTTCCTTTTCGCATAAACATTCTGTCACCTTATACTAATCTTTCAGTTCTGTGTACACATGAAACTCATACCATAACAGCTAGCAGGCATTCAAATATCAGTCTTCTGTTAATGAATTAAAATAAACATTTTGTATAAACCAGACCTTTTTAGACTTTTCAGTACAACCAAAACAAGCCTCAGAAATTACTTTGATTATATCATGAGGTGTTTTTAAAATCGAGTTTGACCTTTGCGTAGTTTAAAATAAGAGCTCTTAAGTGTGTTTAATTTATTTGCAGCTAGCTCGACTAGTTGTTTGGTGCACTTACTAGAATTGTTCTTGTTTATAAATAGATGTGAACACGTTTCGCTGTTTCGTATTGACAAAATAATGGTTACCTCATTATAAACAAGTTCTAAGAACTGCAGATTTGGACGCCTTAAACCGTTTTTAAGATAAACATTTTAGAGTTTAATTTATACCCATAGAAAAATGTAATATGTAGCTAGTATAAAGGTTCTTTTACGAAATAAAACACTTTAGTTACCGGATTTATTCGCTTACCGCTGCTGTTATAAAAGATCAGGTTAAAAAAGTACCGTAAAACGGGGCGAAATTGATCAATTTTAAAATTCAAATAAGTTCTTCCTCTAAAGTTATGACATTAAAAATGAAATAAAAATATTCAAGCAATGAACTTGCTATATGCTACAATTATCATTTAAAAAAAGGAAAAGAAAAACAGGCAATTTTTTCAAAAAATAAAATAAAAACTTCGCTGTCAAAGTAATATTGCATATGGGGTTTAGAAGTTTTTTCATTGGTATCGAAAATATAAAAGTAGTATAAAACTGCAAAAATATATATTTTATTTTTAAGATAATTATAAAATGAAACAAAAGAAATTTCAATATTGATTCCTACCATGACGTGCCTGGGACAAAAAATAACTGGGGTGAGATTGATCAGATTTTCTGTATTTTCCCCAATAAATTTTGAAAAATAATTATTTTGGTTGCACTTAATAAAACACGGTAAGCACTTTGGTAAAATGCGCTCCAAATGTCAATCGAATACGAAAAAAAAGAAGTTACGTTATGTTTTGTCTGACAATTAATAGAAGTTATTGTTTTAATTTTAAATTATCACCAGTCACCCCCGCTCTCAAAGATACCCCGGTTTACCGGTATGTTATTTTGCATACCTGTAGAATCGTGAAAACTAAGAACAAGATTATGTTTCTCTTTTGTTGTAAATGTTTAGTATTTTAATTAATAAAATCGTATCGAACCAATTCAATCATGCATGACCCACCATAAGCTCATATTGGCAAACCGTCTAATTGCCAGTAGGTCGAAATTCGCTTGAAGATAGGTTTCGTTGGTGACGAACTTGTTATAATTTAATTCGACACTGATATTGACTGAGTACAGAACTCGTACCTATCTAAAATGTACTAAGTGCATTATACGCGTATACGCGATAGACCTTCCAAGTTTGACAGTTTCAAATGAATTGTCAGCAAAGTCGGTCATGCATGATTCAGTTAGTTCGATAGTACCCACATTGTATTTATTATATTGTAACGATAGAAAGCATGCTCTGCAAAACCTTTATTAAATCTTCAAATTCCAGCATGCCCCGACGGCAAATGGGGTCGTAACTGCCAGAACGCCTGCCACTGCCTCAACGGAGGAACCTGTGAGCCTCTCACCGGCCAGTGCTCATGTACTCCGGGCTGGAGAGGAACCGACTGTGAACGGCCCTGTGCCAGCCCTACCTTCGGGGAGAACTGTATAGAGACGTGCCAGTGCAAGAATAACGCTACCTGCAACCCTGCAAGTGGAGCTTGCGACTGTAAACCGGGCTTTACGGGGCCAACGTAAGTGTTTCATGGTGTCCAAAATTCTCTTTGTTTCATAGGTTTCACTTAATATGTTCATAAGGCAGATCAAGCGTTACAAAACCTGTCAAATTTCTAACTTAATATCGAGGGCGTAGAGTTCAGATTCAATTACATTTTTTTTTTTTTGGATTTGGAACCCTTGATCTGCTGCCTTCTGTACATACACTTAAGTACTTCTGTACATTACATTTTACATCGTGACTAAGGTAATGGAACATCGATTTGAAATGTAATATAGTACTAAGCGATAAAATCCTCTTAAAAACGTATTTTATTTAATTAAATGAATCGCAGAGCCTTGCAACAATTTTATGTTCTTGGTCATTCATTGAACATATTTTCTTGATAAAATAAAAATGAATCATACTCGTGCCTATTATTCGCAACAATTAGTGATGTTCTTATATTTTTCTAATAAGGTCTCATAAGCAGTTATTTAAGTTTTGTAAATTAATTAAACTAATATATCTAGTAGCATCGCGCAGTCACGGTAATACTATCAATACAGTATTTCAACTTCATACAAACGGACGAAACGCGAGATGTACCTAGGCGGCTCGATCTCGGCATGCGCTCGGCCGAAACTTCTTGATTGAGCTTCACATTAAAATGCGGACTTTTTATCCTTTGAAATTTTATAATAAATCATTTCGTACGTCTCAGTCGAGGCGCAAGTATTTTTCGGTCGCTAATTTATAAGACCGATTTGTTATTCAAACGTAAACATGGTTTTTTTGACAACTCTTTTTTGATCATTTTCTATTCAATTCACAAAGTATGGAAATAAACACAAAATAGGCAAATGTAATTAAAATGCCGAAGGCGGGCGCCCTATAGCATGTGAACGTACCGCGGCGCTGTAGGCATTTATTTCAAAGATGCGGCCGAGTTGAAATACTGTATAGATTATATTACCGTAGCGCTGTTTTACATTCAGGTCCGTATTATAAAACTTTTCTAAAGCATTGACTATGGCTCATAGGTTGCTGTCAATTCTTCATAGAAAAGTGTAACAAATTCTATGATTTTTTTATTATTAGAGACTAAACCCGCGTTGACCTCAATCTGATCTGATGGTAAGTGAAGACAAGGTCGAAGATGTCAGCTTGAACTCACAATTAAACTGGCTCTTCATTCTACTCAAGTAGAGATAACTTTTCTGCGGGCTTTGTTCCTAGGCCGCGTTTTCACTGACGCGGAGTTGAGCGGAGCGGAGCTTGGCGGCTCCTGAATAGACCATTGTTTGAAATCTCCGCTGCGCTTCAATAGAAACGGAACGAGCATAGTGAGCTAAGCTCCGCTCCGCGTCGTTGGAAACGCAGCCTTATAGGTCTATTTTTTAATCTACTTTTATTTCGTTTTTGAAAGTCTTCTTTGTATTTTTTAAATTTCATGTACCTACAGTGGATGAAAACGAATGATTTTGAATTAACGTTGAAGTATAAGTAAGCTTTCTTTCATGATACGATCTTTAATTTTCTAAATTTCAGTTGTGAAGCCCTGTGTGAATCCGGGGAGCCGTGTCCACAAGGGTGTAGGTGTCAGAACAGCGGTCGATGCAATACGATCACTGGAGAATGCATGTGCTTGCCCGGTTGGACGGGCCCCGTTTGCGCTAATAAGTAAGTCTTTGTCATATAATGTTAGTTCTTTATATTTAGGATGGAAAGTTTGTCTTCCATGATAACTATTGGAAAGTGAGCATGAAGACAAAGGTGGTACAAGTTGAAAAACCTATTCACTCGACGCCTTAAAGTACCAGGGCAGTCAGGAAAAACAGTAGTAACTGTGTAGGAATGAAGGTTTTGTCTGCGTCTGGTAAAAATAATATTACTACCAAATAAGCAACTTGACGTCGATATTCCAAACTCAAAATTTATTGATTAATTGAATTACTATAAATTCCCATTCAATGCGTAAACCTATCCCCTGGCATGTAATTCAATTCAGTAAACTGTCAAATAGAAAAATAATGATACCAGTTAAAAACTCTGTAGTGTAAGTACTGAATGAGAATGATTGAAAACCAAAATATTTTTTTCATACATTACAATATTATTATTTAAAAAATAATTACATTCATTCACTTAAAAGACATCTCTATTTTTTTTCTTCCTTGAAGTAGGCACACTGGAACTGTAATTTTACTGCATTGAATTATTTGCCAGGGTATAGACGTAAACTTAGTCGGGGCGTTCACTCTTAGTAGTAATTTTAGTTAGTTCTGACTTGGCCTCCTTGCTCTGAGCTACCAAGCCCAGTGAAATTTTAAATCCCTGATTTATCGTTTCAAAATAAGAAAAAACCGCTTATTATAAAACTAACCCAACGTCTGTTTGACTCAACGCTATAACTAATAGACCGAATGATTCATTAAGTGCGTAATTCATTAAGGTTGTTGTACTATGCGATTCAAATGAGAATAGGAACGCCAATGATTTCTATCTGTCAAAAGTCACTTGAAAAAGAAGGTTGCCAAAAAATTTTTTTTTCAGTAAAAATAATAACTACTTATTTATTTTGTTTATCAGAGTATTAAATGAAATAGAAATAAAAACTTTATATTATTATTTTTGTTTTATTATTTAATTAGATTTTAAACATTATTTACGCGAAAGTAAAGAGGATGCATAGTGAAAAAGCTCGGAAGCGATGCCAATATTATACGACGAGGATTACTATTCAGAAAATTAATTTTCATCATAAGTGGAATGGAAGAAATTGATAACGTGAAATAACTTTTGTATCTAATTGTAAATAAATTCAGTTTTAATTTTTTTGCTTACTCTACCTAAACGGTTCGGTATTTACTTTCGCTCTATTTTTACTGTAGTACAGCTTTGCTAGATAGATATAGAAGGGCGAGATAGGTTCAAGCACCAAAACTCTTGGTCCAAGACTAGTCGTTCATACCTCAGAGTCATTAACAGGTCTTGTCTATGGACGCTGGTTAAAGTAACGCAATTCTTTGTGTCTCCTATTGTTTTCGATACGATTCTTTACTTACGGCCTTCTTTTTACTGGGCTTGGTAGAAATGCGCGAAAGCGCCAAGCCAGTACTAAAATCTCACCTACGTACAATAGTGAAGCTAAAGAGAGCTAGCCTCGAATTTGAATACGTTGTTGACGATGTCGATGTATTTGTTTCGGAAAACGCCACCAAACCAAGACGACTAGTTAACCTTATAATCATAGGGCTTATTATGTCCTTCATAAAAATAACGTTGTAGTTATTTTTGGTCGTTTACCTATTTTTGATTGCATTTGCATAGCTAAATATGTCTAAGGTGTTTATTATTACTTGCACGTTGAATTTGATGCTCAAGTAATGCACAAAAGGAATATTATATTACTAGCTGACCCGGCAAACGTTGTTTTGCCATATAAATAAAAAAAAAAGATGTTGGCCGATTCTCATAGATACCGGATAAGCACAAAAAATTTCATCAAAATCGGTTAAGCCGTTTCGGAGGAGTATGGCAACGAAAACTGTGACACGAGAATTCTATATATTAGATGATATTTACTATTTTTATTCCTTTCTATACGTTATGGTACTTATAAACAGAGTAAAGTAACTCAAAAAATCTAGTAGTTTAGCTGCAAAGCTATAACAGGCCCCGGTATTGGGAGTCCCAGGTTCGAGTAATGGTCGGGTGATTTTTTTTTGGCATATTTTTCAGTTCTTTGAGATTAATTGAGCATTATTAAATGCAACAACTTCACAATATTTTTGGAGTAAAGTACTTAAACGTGTAGCTTATAGGAAAGTCTTTGTTTATTTTTAAGCATTATGACAACTTTATTTATACTTATCTAATAGATAAAGTCTCAAAATCATTAGACATGTATAACAGTTTATATCCTGTTATTATAATTAATTTCATATGAGTCCTCAATAAGTGTTAATATAAATGAATGGAGTATTATTGAACAAGGGTATAACAACATTACTTGATGATGATTCAGAGCTATCGTATCATTATTAACTTACAAAAAATGCACTGCTTTGTTTACTTTATAATTACAGCCTCAGGTTTTATTTCAACAAAAAAAATATGATTATAGAGGTAATAACAATAAGTTGTCCTTACAGCATTAGCTGCATTAAGATTCTCACGAGATTTCGTTTCTGGAGTCATTGATACTTTAACGCTGCTATTTATAAATAAAATAGGCAATTTTTGTACAGAAGGCAGCAGATCAAGTGTTCCAAACCTGAAGAAAAACTGTAATTGAATCTGATCTCTATGCCTTCAATATTAAGTAAAAAATTGATTAGGGAAATCTGCTGTATTGTGATTATATTTAGGTGCACAGCACATTTAGCCATAATGTAGGCTGACTTAATAGGTTGTATTAAAGGTTAACTCTGGCTTAATCTTAAATAAAAAAAAATATATATATATTTTCAACCTAGTTCCAAAAAAGGAGGAGGTTCTCAATTCGCCTGTATGTTGTTTTTTTTGTGTGTTTGTTACACGATATTTCGGACAATTATAATTGTAATTTTCGGACAATTTAAATTTCACCGAAATCGGTTGAGTACTTCATTGAAAATTTCAAACTTTTGAAAAAATATGTATAATTTCGGAGAATGCTTACGTTGATGACATTCTCAACTCAGCCAAAGTTTGACGTGAAGTCGGTTTTTTTAATGCTCTGCATTATAAATCAAATAAGGTTCATATTTAGAACAATGAACATTTAGTTTAAATGTATTAAATTATTTCATGAAAGTACTTTACATCTGATAGAAAGGTATCGACTGTGGTGGTGAAATGAAAGGTGTTTATGTAATTTTTTGGATGAAATTGTTTGTAAATATTGGAGTACATCGGACACATTGCGTTTAATTCTATACTGCATTCTCTTAAGTTTCTCTGATATTAAATTTTGAGTCTTAAAATTTAGTAAGGACCAATTTTTTTTATTTACACTAATAGAAACCTCACAAATAGAATAGGAATCGAAAAGATGACCACCTCTACGTAACTTTCTTTTTAAGAAATTCTTATGTTTGTAAATATATTAAACATAAGGAGGTTTTATATCACAAGCGTGTGTAAGCTTTCTTTGGGGCCACCATAGTTCATTAAAATTCTTTGTTAGGTGAATGCCAGACCTGTTATAGGAAGTCAGTCACGCTCGCCCATGTACATACTACCTATCGTCAAAATAAATAAAAGCTATTTTTAAAATACTACTATCATTATTGCCATCGCTATGATAACACGGATATAGTTGTCAAATATCCACAGAAGTTCTCACGGACGTTGAACTGATGACTACATGTTGATATTGTGCTATTGTTTTACAATTTACGATTATGAGTTTAATACTAAACAGTTATGAATGTTAGGTCTTTGAAACGATTTTGCTTATTCAATTAAAAAATTGAGATGACCGATTATTATTAAAAGAACTTGAATATATGCGTAGTTTATATTTCTCACAGTATGAGTATGTGTGATATGGAAAAATATTTAAACAAAAACAGTTTTAAGACTTCCTTACGTCCAATAGGTCGTATACAAAGCTGAAGAAGTTAAAAAGAGAATACTCCATAATCGTATTTTTACTGCATGGTATTGTTATTTTTATTTTTTTAAACCAAGTTTAAAAATTAGTCTCATTAGTTGCTTGGTGGTAGGATCCCTTCTGGGTCCGCCTGGCTAGCGACCACCCTTTATATAAAGTCTGCCGCCAAATGTTACCGCTCCGGCGGTAATGTGTTCCGGCAATATTGTATTAAGAGCCAGTTCCTTCCTAAACCCGTGTGCTTTCATCTTCGACCTCATCGTCACTTACCATCAGGTGAGATTGAGGTCAAACGCGGGTTTAGTCACTTATAAAAAAAAAATAAGGTATTTCTATAACTCGGGTTATGAATGTATGTAAAGGAAGGCACATAGAAATCTAAAGTATCCAGGTACCTAAAGAATCATCTTTTATTTTTCAATTCGTATTTAAACTGTCAATTGTGGTTTTCATCAAACAAAGAAAGTACAGATATTGACGAGGAGAAAAATGAAAAGCAATACCTTCTTAGTAGGTACTTAGTTGGTTATATCTTAAAAATGGGTTTTACTGACGCTGACCGTACATTGTTTGTTTGATGAAGATATGAATAAGAGCTGGGCCGTCAGTAAATATACTTATCAAATAATTCATTCAGATAATACGGTAAAAATAGAAAACCTCTTGTCATCAGAGGAAATAATAATTTAGAGGTCCATTTCTTAGTGTACATAATTTGGTAAACAAGCAAATTAAGATAGCCATTGTTCCTTACTTTACTTTGAAAACAATATTAATCGGGGAAGTTTCCTACACTTTGGTTTTCGGGGTGCTAGCCACCACCCTACATTTAAAGAATGTCGCTAAATATTGCGGTAATAATATATTTCAGTAATGTTTTTATGAAGAACCGGTATCTTTCTAAACCCATTGCACTATTTGAGGCCTTTTTGTTATCTTCAGGTGATATTAAAGTCAAACGAAGGATTATACGCCAGTAAAAAATTCTTTCTTCCATGCTGGACTCGGAGCAAAGGAAAAACATATAATGTGCCGGCTGGTTCTCTTCCCGGGCATACTGTAAAAGTCCGTTAAGGGCCAGAGGTTTCGTCGGAGGCTTTTTTTGTAGGTGATAGGCTGTCACTGCAGTAGTTTCTCTGCATCATTATAATACTTTCAAATTTGTCAAACGTGACATCAGATAGTTTTATACCCTACTTTTAGTTTCTCTGCCTACCCTTATGCCTTACACAACTAGGTAGGCGTTAAGTTATGTATGTATGTAAAAATTGTAAAAATAATTGTTTGTAGTATGCGTATCAAGAATTTAAAAGTATCAACTTTATTACCGTTATGCCATCAAAGTGGTGTTTAATGTGCAAAATAATTATGTTTTATTACGCTTTCTCCTACTTAACTTATCAAAGTTGTATTGCGTCTCGGCTATTTTAATTCCTCGAAAAATATTTACGTAAGAATTCGCTTTATAATTTTTTTTTTATAGTGGCAACAGGAATTGTGTTCGCTCTTTGTTTTGATAACTCTTTGTGTTACTTATGTTATGAATGTATGTTTGTTTGTATCATATTGTTTCAATACGTCTTAACGGTTTTGTTTACAAAGGTTTTAAGTAAATTAAGTGAAGAACATCCTTGAGTAAAACATGTGATTATTTTATCATATTAAGTTGCTCAGGAATGTTTTCGCAAATAAAGCAAAGGTTATTATAAATATGCTGTTTTAATTGTGTTACTAGGTAATTTACAATAGTAGATTATTGAATACCTAACATGTCAATAAAATACTTTGTTCACCAGAAGTGACACATGACATAAATACTAGTGGCATTGAAATTTATTAATTTTAAATGCAAACGCATTCATCCTCCACTCTAAGCGTCGTATTGCTTTGAATAAAGAATATGAATTATTTAGAGCTAAGGATATGGATATCTTCAACTGTGAATATTATTGATAACTGTTTCTTAAAATATGTAAGGAAAAGTTGGTTACCCTACGGTAACCAATTTGCTATATGTCAAAGAACTTATCTGAGATCTTGGTGAACAGAAAATATAGTTTTAATAGCTCTCAGATTTACGAATGGGGGTCTACTAAATTTTAATAGTTAATTATAATAAAATTTCTATAAAGAATTATTGAGGTCTAAATGTAGAGATTTTTGATTGTTACTGCAGTAATAGTTAAAATATGACATAGACATTAAAATTATATTTTAAATTATAGATGTCCAGCCGGCAAATGGGGAGAGAATTGCGACAAAACGTGCGAGTGTGCGAACGGTGCGGGTTGCCATCACGTGACTGGTCAGTGTCAGTGCGAGGCCGGATACATTGGACATAGGGTGAGTAGTCCCTAATGCAGCAGGGTTTTTAAGTGACAACCAAGTACTGTAAAGTTGCTATTCCTCAGCATTTATAAAAATAAACACCCCAAACTATCACACCAACTACATGGTCCCAAACTAAGCATGGCTTGTGATATGGGATACCATGTAGCGGACTACGGGGGAACCTAGAATATAAATACATACATAACACCCAGGCACCGAACATTATTTTCTTGTTCCTTGCGGGAATCGAACACGCGACCTCACTATTGGCCTTAAAGTAAGCAAAGCTTGTGTTATGAGATACCATGTAGCGAACTAGGGGGAACCTAGAATTTAAAATACATACAAGGTGCTCTTTTTGATATCCCATAACTTTGAGGTTTTGTTCCTTACTAAAAAATAATATTTCTTGCCAAAGAATATGTAGTTCAAAAGTGCATACTTTAAAAGATATCATCAATCTTAATATTATGAGTTCATAAATTATCACCCTTGTAAAATCTCTTTAACATTCATTCAATAGACGCGTATCACTCAAGCCATACAATAAACAACAAAACATTTTAAACGTTGAGGAATGTTGCATACAATGTACAACGCAAAACGTTTCCATCTGTTCCTGTGCATAGCTATAAAAAAGGAATAGAAAATGCCACGTTGTTATACCTTGAATGAAGGTGTTTTACATAAGCGGTTTTGACTTAATTGAATTATAAAAAAAAAAATGAAAAATTATTTACATGTTATTTGATTCTATTACATGGTCCCATTAATGCCCTAGAGCTATGGGAAATCAAGCGGAATACCTTGTGTAAATAAATGCCCAGACCAGGAACATTTTTTTTTCTTCACAACCACTGGCGTCTGAGGCAGATAGGTTTACTCCATCGCTACTGGTCGTCAAGTGGTCGTAGAACAATAGGAGATATTGTGCAGCGAGTGTGCGAATGGCACCGGTTGCAATCACCTCACTAGTCCCCAGTGCATTCTATTTTCGAGTGGCTATTATGCTGAAAATTTTAAAGGTATAAAATAGAAATAAGGCAGCGCAGAATTAAGGCTCGTATTATGAAAGGTTACTCCGAGTTGAGTTCTACTTAACATAGATTTTTCGGACAGTTCTGTATGAGCAATTGACGGCAAATCTTTGCTTAAGTCATGATCAACGTTTAGTTAAGCTATCATAGTATGTGTCTTTTATATGGAGTTGTTTAGTAGAATCTTTTTTTTTTTTAATAAAGCTGGTAAGTAGCCCCTTTAACCAATGAAAGTATTCCGTTATGTTATGCAAAGTCACAAAGTCACCTAATAAATAAATAAATATTTCTGACACTCACACAACATTATCTAGCCCATATTAAGTTTCTTAAAGAACTTGTGTTATGGATACTAGATAACTGATATACTTTTTTTTTTTTTTTTATTCAAATATAATTACAACATTAACTTATAGACTAATTGAAAATGCCATAAAACCCAATTGGGTTTGACTTGGCATTACATTCGTTGTTCACAATCGTAAAATTAAGTACAAAAAATTAAGCTACTTACGATAGACAAATTCATTTCTACGCGGTATCACAATCGTGCACTGCGTATGTGTGCGTGCGACTTGCGACCCGACGACAGCGCATCGCAAGTACAAACACAAGGGTATGCAATAAATCAACGCAGCTCGCTTACATCGCGTCAACAACAAGGCGCGTGCGCCAATCACAGCGCTCGAGCGCCGGTATCGGTTTTTTGTCTACTTTAATATACAGCGTGATCCATTTTACAACAATACACTGACCAATTTTTTTGATAACGTAAAAAGATAAAAATGAGGTTAAAATATTAATATGTGATTTGAATATGTGATTATGTGTTGAATATGTGATTTTTAATAAAATGTTTTTTTTTTTATAGTATTGTGCGAAAACAGATAATTTGTATTTTTTTTATTATAAATGTTTATTAATTTATTTTTTGAGGGAATTTATGTTATATTGTTATATTATATTATATTGTTTTTTGATATTTTGAAGATAGTAGTTTTTTAAAGCATTTTTGATGTTCTTTTGATTAAGCGTATTGCGAAGATCAATAGGAAGGTTATTGTACAGTCTAGGTATAAGGAATTTGCATGTGCGCCTTCCGTAAAAATTATTTGTTTTAAAACTTGTATCCATATCATTCCTATACGCATGTCTTGTTCTAAACTTGAACTTGGAAGGCATAAGAAACTTTGGTGAATGCAAAAATTGGTATGACAATAATGCTAAGTCTACCTTATCATGTACTGATAATACTTCGCACAGATGAAATAAGGCGTGGTAATTATCTTTATACTTTTCTTTAACTTTTTTAGGAATAAGTAGTTTGAGGAGTCTAATCTGGATGTTGTAGATTTTATCTAGGTGAGTTTTAAATGTGCGGCCATAACTTGAAATACCATATGAAATGATGGAATCTGCTAGAGCGATATAAATATTTCTTAGGGTTTTGAGCGGGACTTTGAATTTGAGTAAATTCATTTTGGCTAAAATTGCTCTTAACTTGTCACATACCATATCTACATGCGGCTCCCAGCTAAATCTGTCATCCACAATCAAGCCTAGATACTTTGCTTCTCTAACTTGATCAATCTCTTTGCATCTACCAACACACTGTGTTCCTTTGTACTTATGCAAGCAAGTATGATTGTGAGCGATCAGTTTTACGCTATGAGAACCTTGTGTGTTATGAGCTGAGCGAGCGTGAATTAGTTGTGTTTTACTCGCATTTAGTACTAAACCTGCATCGTGAGACCACATACTTAAGGCCGTGAAGTCTTTTTGTAGTTTATCCAAGGCTGAATCTAAATCTTTATCAGCACTGATGATGCATGTGTCGTCGGCAAATTGATAAATCTGGCAATGATTTATAACGTTATTAGCGTCATTGACGTATGTTAGGTAGTGCAAAGGCCCGAGTACGGATCCCTGCGCCGTGCCCACTTTTACATTTACTTGCTCACTTGTGGTATTGCCAACTTGAACTCTATATCCTCTATCAGTAAGGTAATCTTTACACCATTCTAATAGTGGCCCTCGAATTCCTGTAGCAGAAAGTCTTTCAAGAAGTTGGTCGTGTTTTAAAGTATCAAACGCCTTACTGTAATCAATAAATAGAAGTAGAACATGATTTTTGTTATTGAGATGGGAATTGACAGTATCTGTGAAATTTGCTAAAAGAAGTGAGGTACTGTGATTTGGCCGAAATCCGAATTGCGTTGTTGTTAGGATGTTATTCTTTTCATAGTAATTATAGATTACTTTTGCGATATATTTTTCAATTATCTTATTGATAATAGGGAGAAGGGTTATAGGTCGATAATTTTTATAGTCATCTTTATTACCTTTTTTGAAAACGGGCCTGACTATTCCACTTTTGAGTTTTGACGGATAAATACCAGATTTTACGCTAGTGTTAATCAGATTTTTTATCGCATAAACAATCTTATCTCCAATTTTTTTAACGTCTGACGCACGTATTTTGTCACACCCGGAAGCTTTTTTTGGGTTTAATGACGAGATTATTTTTAACACATCTCTATCAGTTGCTTTTCTAAAGAGTATGGATTTGTTTTCATTAAATAAGTAATTCTGTTTATTTAGCAAATGGTCATTACAGTGAGGTAATATTTCGGTTACTGAATTTTGAAATTCGAGTGTGAAATTTTTTACTATTTGTTTTTCACTATATTTACTAAAGGCTTTATGTATTGTATCTTCTATTGACTTTGTGATTTTACCAATGAGCCCGTTCAATATTTTCCAACATTTTCTCGGATCATTTTTATTTGATATAATTGAATTAGCTATATAATTATTTCGACATTTTTCTATTAGTTTATGCGTTTTATTTCTCATATTATTGTATTCTAGTCTAAGTATTCTATTTGTTGGATCTTTTAAGCATTGAATATAATATTTGTCCATTTTATTACATTTTTCTACAATTTTATTAGTTATCCATTTTTCACAATTCCGTTTAGAATCAGCCGACATTTTTTTTGTATATGTTGAGAGCTTATAGGCCTCATTGAATTTATTAGAAATAAAATCATAAATTTTGTTTGGACAAATCATTGAGTTAGTTGATTTCCAATCTATTTTATTTAGTTCATCAGTTAAAACTAAATTATTTATGCAGGTTATTGTTTTTGGAGCACGCTGTATATGGCGTATGCCGGACAGAGTAGTGACGATCATACGATGGTCGGCGAGTTGCGTACCGACTGCTGCGGAATACAGTTCTCCCGTGCAATTACGAACAAAAAAGTGATCTATACAAGTTTTGCTTAAATGTCCCTTAACTATTTCAACTCTTGTAAAGTCGGAGATAACGCACTGGAGACCTCCTTCCGACAGCAGATTCGTGTATCGCTCAGTTATGCTATCTTTGTTTTTTAGATCAATATTTATATCACCGGTCAAAATGAAATTATCTTCATAACCGTGTTTACAAATTAACTGTGGGAGTTCAGATCTAAGGAAGTGATGCTTACTATTTTTAGGCGGCCTATACAGTGCACAAATAGTTACGGAGAAATTGTGAGGTGTTGTAATTTTTCCTATTAGACATTCAACGTGAAAAGTGTGATGTTTTATTTGAGTGAATGAGTAACTTTGTCGTATATATAATATAATGCCCCCACCTTTGCGGTTCTTTCTCAACTGTTTGTGCATTGAATAGCCTTTTAAATTAAACATGTTGCTTACATTATCTGAGATGTTAACTTCGGTTAAGACAATGGCATCTACCAGATTTTGATAGTTACTTATGTGATAAATTAACTGCGCGTAATTTTTAGTTAATGATCTTATATTAACATGCAATACAGTAAAGTTATTTTTTAATGGTATTAATGAGAAATAAGCGTTCAGGTCAGGACAATCAAATAATTCACAGTGATCATTTAAATAAGCCATTTTTAAGACTATGATATAAACAAAGATGTTATACAATGAGTGTAGGTAGTTTAAGATAAGATATGATTTAGGTCTTCTTCAAATCTAATTACCTTAATTTTGCTGTTGTCTTCTTTGCGTACGAGGATCTTTCCGGCAGCATTAACCCATATATACTTGTACTTTCCTGTTAGTTGTTGTTTTGTTTTGAATAAAAGTGACTTATTGTAAGTAGTGAGCGCATGACGTATAATAACATTATTCTGGGCACAATCATTGTTATAATTTGGCATCAAATCAGTTACCTTTAGTTTTACAGACTTAGACGCTTTTACCCACGCCACTGGATCACTATGTTTATTGAGCTCCAGCTGGATAACTCCTTCCGTTTTGCCTTTAATTCGTTTAAGAAGTTTAATGTCCTTTGAGTTTTGATTTAGTTTGCTAGCTATGGTTAAAGTCAACTGTGCAATATCCTCCTTGTCTTCGTATGGAATTCCTGATATCTCAAGGTGGTGTTCAAGGCTTTTTTGATGATCTTCATTTAATTTTTGTTCTAAAGCCATAATTTTTAAACCTAGGTATTTGTTATTGTTTTCTAAATTCTCATTCTTTTTTTCTAGCACTTTTACCTTTGTTCTAAACGCTGACATTTCCTCTCCGTATTCATCTATTTTATTGCTACAATATTCTAATGCTTTTTCAATTTCGTTGAGTTGCTTTCTAATCGCTTTTTCAATTTCTTTCGAGATACTCTGGGTGATTTTCCGCACGTCAATAGGTATTCCTTTCCCATGAGCTGGAAGGTTTTTTTCAACCTCATCGTCTTCCTGTTCATCGTCATCAGGTATAATTAGCGATGACCTATGAGGAGATCTGGTGTAACAGTCATCACACATCCACTCCAACTTCCCGGATGTTTTAAGTGCACCAATTTGTTTGTTGGTGAGACCGGCGCATTCGGCATTAGCATGAACTACCATGCCACACTTGCTGCAGTCCACTCCAGGGGCTCTTTTTGTAATGCTCTTGTTACATTGGTCACATTTAGATGGAGCCATTTTTGAGGGTATTTTGTAATTTACTATAAGGGCGGAACACACACGAGTTGCTCGTACGAACGGTGAACGACGAATGATTTAAGTTTATTCTAATAAAAAATATGTATTTATTCAATATTTATGTTTATATATAAGAGATATATAAACATAAATATTGAATAAATACATATTTTTTATTAGAATAAACTTAAATAAACATACAAACATCCATGACTTGACGACTAATATCTGTGTTCATCACACAAATATCCGCCGTAGCCGGGATTCGAACCCAGGACCTCTGGCATAGAAGGCAATGTATGTTACCGCTACACCAGCCGGTCGTCAAATGATCACCTAAACGATATGATTTATTGGGACACAATAATTTGTTCTTTGGAAATTGAGCTCTTACTTTACTTAAGATTTTTCGTCTTACTACACGTGTAACTGTATCAAAAAATGTTATTAGGAGAACATATCAAAATCTTGCAAAATTTAAGGTTAATCGCATTTATCATTCAACTATTGTTTTCAATTCGTAGTCCACGTGAAATCTCAAAATCTTCCTACGATTGCATATCACATGGCTATTAAGTACTTAATCTACATATGCCATATGAATCCAGGACACGTTCTGCCTGTGTGCCAAATCAAAATCAAAAGCTAACTCTTCAGTAGTTGTTGCTTGAAATAGTAATAATAATAAATAATAAATATTTCTGACACTCACACAACATTATCTAGCCCAAATTAAGTTTCTTAAAGAACTTGTGTTGTGGATACTAGATAACTGATATACTTAAGAAATATATAAACATAGGTACATATTGAATAAATACATATTTTTTATTAGAATAAACTTAAATAAACATATAAACATCCATGACTTGACGACTAATATCTGTGTTCATCACACAAATATCCGTCGCCACCGGGATTCGAACCCAGGACCTCTGGCATAGAAGGCAATGTATGTTACCGCTACACCAGCCGGTCGTCAAATAAACATCTATTAATCCGTACAAACTCTAACGCTTGAATATTAGTAGGTGATGATATATTGAATAAAGGTTCCCCGTTTCTCCAACCCTTTTGAAAAATATCGCTTTGTTTATTGTGATAGATGCCGTACGGAAATATCGGAACGGAATTATACCAATGACGCACGGACACGCTGCGTTACTAAAGCGTGGCGGCTTATCAAATTCCGAGAAAGTGAAAAGATTACATGTAAATTATATAGCGATAGCCCGCGTAAATTAAGACCGTTAAACAGTTATACATATATATACAATTCAGTATCTAAAATTTGTCACCAGTCACCCTGTATATATTCTAGGTTCCCCCCTAGTTTATTACATGGTATCCGATATCAAAAGCTTGTATTAGTTTGAAGCAATGTAGTTGGTGTGATTGTCTGGCGTTTTTTTTTTAAATATAAATATAAAGTCTGCCAGCTCCGGCGGTGATTTGTTTCGGTATGCTTTCGTCTTCGAGCTCATTTTCACTAAGCATCAGTTGAGAGGTCATACGTGAGTTTAGACACCGATAAAAAAATATACACTTAATTCTCCACTGAATATTATCATCCAGTAATACGCTACTACGCTTATCGTGAAGGTTGACTCCCACACGGAACAAGAAAATAGTACATTTTGTTACGAGTGCGGAAAGCCTGTGATTGCAAAGAGTACCCACAAATATCTAAAATGTTGAAAGTCGGAACAAGTTGCAATGACGGTTCCGCATGTGTACCTACTGAAAAACTTCTTTTAATACGGTTGCGAAAAAATTAAGCAATTTAATAAAATAATAAAAACACAACAAACTCAACAATAAACAAAATGGCGCCAGCCGTAAAATAATATAAGCAGAGATTTTTTTGTTTGCTTCACCCATTCTGTTTCCCCCTAGTTCACCACATGGTATCCAATATCAAAAGCTTTGCTTAGTGTAGGACAATGTCAATAGTTGGTGTGATTGTCTGGGGATTTTCTTATTTGTTTATAATTACTAAAACACAATCTCGCTCCACAGTGCCTCGAGACGTGCCCAGTCGGTACATTCGGCGTCGGCTGCCTCGGCACGTGCGCTTGCCAGCACGGAGGAGAGTGCTCCCCCAAGAACGGTTCCTGTGCGTGCCGGAAGGGATGGAAGGGAGAGTTTTGTGAAGAAAGGGCGTGCGAGGACGGTAGATGGGGGGTGCATTGTGAGCATGACTGCGAGTGCCATCCGAGGAATACTGATATGTAAGTGTTTTTTTTATAATATATTTATAGCTAGCGAAGTAGTCATGGCACAGTTGTTTCTGTGCAAATCATTCGCATATTATCATATGCTGCAGTTTAAGCAACGTTCGGCCAGGTCGGTACAAAGATAAGTGACGTGCTTCGAAGGGCACGTTAAGCCGTGGCGTCGGTCCCGGGTGTTGTGTACTTGTATGCGGTAGTAGTTAGGGTATGCTAAAAACCATTTTAGCGTCCTGCATCAAAAGGTTTGATAATGACGATCTAAAATTTCATTTCCATCAATTGCAGCATTAAGTATTTCATTGTATTAACCGGTCCATGAGACTTCATTATATGGCTTCAGTAACACGCATCTATTGAATGTTAAAGAGTACAAGGGTGATAATTTATGAACTCATTAAGTATATTAAGATTGATGATATTTTGGAAAGTATGCACTTTTAAACCACATGTTCTCACAAAACAAAACCTCAAAGCTATGGGATATCAAAAAAAACACCTTGAATATTTAAGTATAACGAATAATCGATACTAGCGTGCTCAATAAACAAACCTGTATAGGCGCGCTTCAAGCACGCACGCTTCTACCCGCGCCGCTGGTAGCATGCTCAAAAATCGCAAGTCCGTCGATTTATGAGCATGCTAATTTTGAGGAACATTCCGATACACATGCTGCTACGTAGCAAGTGCTCAATCGAAGCATGCCTTCGTGCTTTAAATGAGCTTGTGCAACAGTAGCTTTAAGCCTGATTCAATCAATTACTTCTTCTTTGAATTTTTATAACAATTAAATTAATTTATTTTCCCAGGTGCGACCCCTGGTCTGGGACTTGCGAGTGCGCCGCGGGCTGGACTGGCGAGTCATGTTCGCGGCAATGCCCGCTGCTCACTTACGGCAAGGGCTGCCGCTCCAACTGCCGCTGCGAGAACAGCGGACACTGCTCGCCCGTCAATGGTAAGGATTGAAATCGATATTACATAATATTGTCACGATTCATTACACTAGAAAAATATAACACGTTTTTAACGAATTTTATAGCATTGCCATGAGGGACTTTATTTACTACGGTGGTAATTCGGTTCCCGCAAAGAAAAGTAGAATTGAAAATCTACAATTTTTTTCTTTCTTTTATACTTATACCGCCATAAAAAGAGTGCCAAATAAAAATCACATAATCAGAGAAAATCACATATCAAAGTTTTTACGATACATCGTGTTAAATAAAATACTTCCTTCACTCTACCGCGGATCCTGTAAAAACACCGAAACGTCGAATATAAAATAAAATTTATATGTAACCAAAATTAGATACAAAAGTTCTTTATCTATGACTAAACCTGTTTCAAAAACGATACCAGTAGCTATACGTATAAAACCACATGAACTGCAATTTATTTTTTAATTTCTCCTCTTTTTTATCTTTTGACTAAATATGAACCAAATTGATGATGGAAAAAGGCCTACATAAAAATAACCGCAACTGGCGCTCATAGGTATATGTAAAGATTAATGAACATGGAGGAAGCGAAAGAGGTATGTCTGCGGTGCGAGCACAGAACTTTACCGAATCGTATGTTAACGAATGTTCGTATAGTATGGAGTCGGTTGTAAGTTTTAGTAGCATTGCAATTTTTTATTTAACAGTTATTTAAGAATAAAACATGTTTACAAACATTCAAAATTAACAAGGCCCACATTTATGTAAGCTGGCCGTGCGGCAATGGATAGATTTCAATTCTTGCTAACAAATCGTCTCCATGCTATACGAACATTCGTAACAATACGAGTCGATAAAGTTCTGTGCTCGCACTGCTGGATCGTAGCAACATCCTGTCTCTACCTACCCCAAAGGGAGACAGGGATTTGTGTAAGTATGTGTAAGAAACTTATTTCTGTTTCTCATTTCACTAACATAATGTTTTCCCAACAGGATCCTGTCTCTGCGCCCCCGGCTATCGAGGCCTACGTTGCGAGGAACCCTGTTCCTTTCCCTACTACGGAGACAATTGCGCGGACAAATGTGATTGTCGGAACAACGCTACTTGCTCGCACGAGACTGGGGAGTGTGATTGTAAACCTGGGTAAGGCAGTTATATGGAAAATCTTAATGGACGGTGCCATTAGGTAGTAGCTAATATACATAAATCTATTCGGTATTAAAAAATATAGCATAGAATATTGAAATCAACTTTTATTCTGCTACAACAGCACAAAATATTTTAAAAAACAAACCTAATTTCACTTAATACATCACATAAATACAAGTTCCCACGAAACAGAGTAAAGTGATGCGAATAAAAATAGACAATTTAATTCGGTATGCATAAAAACATGTATAACTAAAATGCAATTATTAAAATGTACTGATTTTTTTTACGCAGTAGGTATTGTATATCGATTAATATTCTAAATAATTAAAGAATAAAAACATCCATTACAGTTTCGATGGACTAAAGTGTGATCGTCCTTGCGATGGAAAGACTTACGGCCTCAAATGCCGACAGCTGTGCAACTGTGAAAACGATGCCCCATGCAATCCTGTTAATGGTGAGCTCTATTTATATATTTTTATTTACTATTTTTCTGACTCAGTCCTTTTGAGTGTCGAGTGAGAAATCTGTTGTCATGGATGGACGTAAACCATTTTAGGTCTCGTGTTCACTTTCCACTAGGTAGCATGGAAGAAAAATCATTATCACAACTCTTTGTAATGAGCCCACACTAGGGCATGAGTCTCGCCCCTGGGTGAAGAGGAGGTAAAGGCCATAACCCACCAAGCTGCCCCAGTGCTGGATGGTGGAATGCAAATGTCCCATCCTTATTATGTAAAAAAAGTTGACTATACTCCATTTCACGATTAAAGAGTTTTTTTGTAAACAAACAAAGGTCAAATTGACATGTCAGATGTATTCAATAATTTTGGATGCATTCATTTAAATAAATTATATTTTTTGAATCGAAAATATTGTTAATACTCATTAATACAGACAATAAATTAAATAAATTATAATTTAAATATATACCTACAGAGTGTCACAAACAACAGTATTAAGTCCATGGGTCCTACGGGTACCATATAGTAAACGGCACTATACCTCGTGTACAAATAAATAAATGTTTAAACGATTTTGCATTCGTGTATGAACATCACGAGATACCTAAATGTATTTACAGGAATTCTAAGCTTCAACCTTTCCTGTACAGTTAGAAAAAAACTTTGCTTGTTGTTGTGAGGTCCGACTATTTGGTTTTAGTTAATAAATAAATTGAATTTATCTGTCGTTCATTCTGAGGTTTATAATATAATTTGAAATGGTTCCGAAAACATGGTTTAGGTAAGCTTTTGACTTCTCAAACCAAAAACGGTTTGTAAAATTTGATTGAATATTGTAGAAATGAATGCAATAGTAATCCAAGCAACTTGTTGACTCCAGCTCAATTATTTGCTATTATAAATAGGAACATCATTGATTTCCGTCGTTTGGTGTCATGGGTAGTAAATTTTGTATGAGGAGTGCTAGCTAACCTGACAGAACCTGGCTCCTACCACCTTCGTTGACTTTTACATCACGCTTACCCAGAAGCGGTACTGCTAGTCTAAGCCGATCCAAGGCGGGCAAAAAATGGTTTTGTACCGAGTGCCTTGTTCATGTCTGATCACGAGATCCGTTCCACCCCAACGCGTCACGCTCCAAATGGTATAATCTAATCACGTTATCAGATGCGCCTAATTTAAAGTTCAACCATACAACGAATATTTATTACCGATAAATTACTTCAAACAAGGCGCAAATAATTATACTCATTGAAAGTAATATGGAGTATAAAATAAAAAAAAAATACAATAACGTAAAACAAAAATATTAATATTTTCAAAAATTAACCAAATGTCCAGGACCTCATTCGAGATAACAAATGAATAAAACCTTTTCCGCCTAGAAAATGTTTGAAGTAAAAAAATATTCTTTTTATTTCAATGTTTAAGTATCATATAGGTTATAAATTATTTTCTATATTTATTATATCGATCCCTTATAACATAAATCTTACTGCTAGTGTGGTTCATGAAATAAAGAGAACTACCACGTATTTCGTATTTTTTTCACCCGGTATCACCTTGGTTTAAAAAAAAACTCTTTAATCCTGTAACGGAGTGTAGGGTTTTTTTGCGGCTTAACCTGCTTAAATCCCGATCACGTCAGAGTAAAATTTCTATGTTATGTGTTATTCAAACAGAGGTGTAGGGCCCCTGTATGATATAACTAGCTATTAAGCCGTTCCACCGTTAATGAATAACAAAGATACATCCACCATCTATAATAATATTACATTTTTGTAACGTTCACATGACATTATCTTGTGCAAATGATGTTTCTCAACGAACTTGTGCTATGATACTAGTTAACGGATAAACAATCTTAAGAAAGATAAAAATAAAAATTTATGTCGTTACATAAGAAATAAACTTAAAGAAACATCTACGACTTATTGACTTATAAAAATCCGCCCCAATAGTCAAACAAAAAGTAAGAATTTATCGTGCGTCTTACCAAACATTTCATCCTGCGCGCCTATCTTTGTGAAATAGCAAGATATTTTTGCGATAATGAATCTGCCTTTACAGAATCAGCAGGGTTATTCTCCTAAACAACAGCGTCGAGTTCATCGATGCATCAGCAACGAATTACATAATTGGTATTCACAAAACACATAACTCGACCCCAGCGCTCGCCGCTGATGACAGCGTGGGTAACAACTGAAATTTTGTCGTCGAGTACAGCGCTGTTATTTTAGTTACGCGAATAGCTCTGCTGGACTCTTAACATTAATGAGGCCGAGAATTAAGGTTACCAACAACATTTTCCTCCACAGGCGAATGCGTCTGCGGCCCTGGTTACCATGGCAACCGCTGCGAGCGTCGTTGCCCGCCTGGCTACTTCGGCCAGGGCTGCCAACATGAATGCAAGTGTTCCGGCAATGCGATCGCTTGTCATCATATCACTGGTGCTTGCACTTGCAAACCGGGTTGGAGAGGTAATTTATTGATACAAAAATGTGTGTAAGTGTTTGTGTGTGTGTAAAGGTGAAGGTATGTGTGATTGTAAGAGTTAGGCTCGGTTTATGTAAGCATTCTTGAGCGATGATCATGGCTGTGTTAGTACGACTATTACCTAAGAAGTGTTTAAAAGCCTGAGTAAGCATGATGATTATGATGATGTAGTCCGGCCGATTTCGACCACGGCGACTGTCGTTCATGATAGATATATTGCCCATCTAAAAAATAGATATTTAGAAATATATGACCAAGATTGAAGAAAACTAGTGGATAATAAACCAGTAAAACTTTAGATTCAAAACACGATAAAAATTGTGTGTGCCTACACTACAATATTTTATTTAGTCTTTACTGCTGAAGCGATTTACAGCTTCGTTATTATTAACTTGGCATATCGATATTATCTCCAGTGCGTTACAATTTACCTCTAACGATCATGAAAGTGTGACGTCATAAGTGCATTTTTATAATGGGTATGCCCATCGTGCATGTAACGGTGGATCCGCGTGAGTATGTTATTGACTGAATCAAGCGTTACTTTGCGGAAATCCATCATATCTACTATATGGTTATGGCTCATCTCACGTTTGTAAATTTAATATTAACAAGCTATCATATTAATCTCGTGACTAAAAATCACAAGCTATGCTGGATTTTCGAGCCTTAGGGCACCGCTCGAATATTATACCTAGATAGTTTGGTTGTAATAGTTGAGTTAGTGTTTCGATGAAGTTGTGATTAAGTGTAGGTGTGTGTATGTATGTGACAACACGAAACTATTTTCTAAAAGGTATACAAGTTGTTATTTTGCTAATTGAAAGAGTGCTAAATTTTATTGTAACTGTTTTGTACTGTACATAATATGCTAATAATTTTAATCAATTCCCATTATGCAGTAGATTGAAAGAGAACTCATTAACATTTTTACTAAATATTTATCACCGAATTGTTATGTCCCCATAGTTGTAAAATAATCTCCCTAATATTAATATTAAATGGCATGTCATCTCACACATTATCATACAAACTTTTCTCGTGCAGGTCTTCCTAGGAATGGTATGTAAATTTAAAGCGTATTACTCAATGTCATTAACATTTCACCTCACCAGATATGTCATGTGTCAACAACACCTTACAGTCTTGGCAAGGGAAGGAAACTATGGCAGCCGGCGACGATTTTATTACTCTGGATTATCTATACCATATTGTGAACCTTCAGAAAAATAAGAATCCGAAAATGTATAAGGATAACCAAATAAATCCTTGGCGTAGCAAGAATCAACGCGACTTCATGAATCGCTTGGATAAAATTGTAATGAGGCATTGCTTCTCTTGGTCCATAGTGAATAACAAAACTGATCATTCGTACATTCTAGATTTAATCACGAGTTCTTTAAGCGACCTAGATAAAAATGCCACGGTTATTGTAGCGTTTATAAATGAATCTCCGGTTATGAACGAAACGGCGAAGATTTTCAACGTTATTGCTGGTGATAAAAAAGTTCACGCGAAGAAATTGTATTCGGGTGCTTTTAAAAATCACCGTCATTAGTTTTGGTTGTAATAAAATGGATTCGATCTTATTTTGGTTTCTTTTTCATTTTAATAAAATTCTAAATATGTTTAAATACGAACATATAGACAACTACTTATTATTGTTATATCTTTCTTACAAAGTAAATTTAAAAATGGTATTCCAATTTCAGGAAGTACAAACATGGTATTATTTAAGTCAAGCTTTAGATAGTTTAGGGGCGGACTGTAGTTACCAATTTGATATTTTGAAAGAGTCTAGTTTTGGGTACCTATGAAATACGTTTCATATTACAATGTGATAAGGTTTTATTTGGAAAATGTTAAAATGTTAAGACTCCATAAATACAGGGTTGTTTTTGTATTTAAATGTTTTTTTTCTTTGAAACGATATAAACGTACCTGCATATTTATTTTAGTATCGTTCAGTACAAAAAAAAAATATAACACCACATATTATTTTATAAATAGTCGATGCTGATAAATATAGCTACTACGACGTCATTCATTGGTCACACAAGATTTTTTGCAGTAGCGCGTAGTCGTCTTTATTTTGATGGTATTCATAATTTAGAGTGACCATGCTTTGCTTAATATGTAAAACTACCCTGTATAAAAATTTTGTGTACAGTGTTGTAAAATCATAGATAGAGTTTATCAGTCATAGCTGAGACAATTTTCAAGGTGAAAGCCATTTAAGGCTTATTCCACTGAACCCCAAAGCTCATTGTTCTCAAAATTTTACAGTCCATACATTCATTCCATAACAAACCCAAAAAATGTATAAATTATAAATAAATAATAATAAATAAATATTTCTGACAACAACATTATCTAGCCCAAATTAAGTTTCTTAAAGAACTTGTGTTATGGATACTAGACAACTGATATACTTAAGAAATATATAAACATAGGTACATATTGAATAAATACATATTTTCTATTAGAATAAACTTAAATAAACATATAAACATCCATGACTTGACGACTAATAATATCTGTGTTCATCACACAAATATCCGTCGCCACCGGGATTCCAACCCAGGACCTCTGGCATAGAAGGCAATGTATGTTACCGCTACACCAGCCGGTCGTCAAAATCGTCGAATGTATAGGTACGAAAACTAAATAAACAAATATTTCCATACTTCAATTCCATTTAAACCCCCAAACATTTTGGTAGAGTCAACAGCAAAGTTGTAGGATAAATAAATAAAACACATGAGCATAAATTGCTGTAATGCTCATGTGTTTTATTTATTTATCAATCAACGACCCACTTTAGAAGTACAATCAATTTAGAACTTTACTATACTATAGAAATGAAGTGGACTAAATAACAGCTTTCGATCAGAATTGCTTTACAGTAACCTAATTTGTAAAAAGTATAAAATAACTGCGTCAAATTAGCACTGTTACATTAAACCATATTCTGAAAACGAGTGCCCCCAGATAAGCGCGTCATAAAAGGCGACGTATACAAGAGGCTTCGCTTAATCGGAGGATCCCTTCAGGGTCAACCTGCCTAATGCCCACGTGAGTCGTGTAGAGTCGTGGAGTCGTTGTATATAAAGTACAATAATATTTTTATTTTCAGAATAAAAAGACATAAATTTGTGTTAGTATAACCTTGAAATATGTAAGTAATAAATAACTATTAGACTACTTACGTACAATAATTTCATTTTTCTATCTTTGGTTGGGCAGAATTGACAATCGTTTGCAGTGTGGAATGGAAGGATTGTCAACTCCGTTTACCAACATGCCCTGGATGCTGCCGGAACAGCGGCGATAAAATAGTAAATTTTTCAAAGATTATCAGAGTAGGTACTTGTAATGCAAGGTTGGATAATAATTTTAAAAAACCTAATCACAAAAGCACATTCAGGAAACGGTCTAATATAAGATAAGAAATCATCCTTTGATTGGTTGAGAGGTCGAGACAGTTTTTTAGTAATTTTTTTGTTGACTTTACTTTTGACGCTTCAGATGTAAGTAGAAATAAATATTACGACTTATGATTCTTTTAAAAAAATGTTTTGGGGTGGAAGTGGAACAATTTTTTGGGTTCAGTGAAATAAACCAAATTTAATTGTATATTCATAATTTACCGGTGACAAATTATGTAATTATTTAATTGCCCCGCATTTTTTATGATATTATGATATGAATTGATACTAAAGGCATATTTTTCGCTTAAATTAGATATATCTGATTTCTAGTAGCCCCCTCATTTAAAAACGGGTAGTATTTAATCGTATATTTAACTGAGTAACTTAAAGCCTGTAAATTAAAGTTTTAAGTGTCAAAAATAATGAATTAGGCTTACTGTTTTAATTAAAAGAGCGACTCACTGCGAGTGATGAGAAATCAATGAAACAGCGATTTCAAAATATTATTTAATCACGAAGCTCTAGGGTTTATGGCGTGTGGCTTATATAAAACCGAACTGATCCTCCTCGCTACGTTCGTCGTCACGCCTATCCCTACCGACTCCGTCTACCCGTGCGAGAGCCCTTCTTGTCGCATATCCTTTTTCATCACAATCTTAATGAATATATTATTATTTCTCTTTATAGACTGCTATGTATATTAATTTCAACACACCAATAGTACTACTCAATTGAATTATCACGGTCAATATAAAAAAAATTACATATTAAAAAAAACGGATATATGTTCCGTAGAGTACCTACGGAAGATAAAAATTTAATCTAGATAATAAGATGTGCTAATGATCTTACACAGATCATTCAGCAAAATAAAAGAGTTTTGAGAGATAAGACACCATAGAACCTCTGGTTTGTTCTTTTAGATTCTTTGGAGACTTATGTAAAGAAAAGTTATACAAACTAACTTTTGCAGTAAGCTACACTTATAACATATTCTCACCATAAGTTATAGTAGAATAGCTTATAATAATATATAAATTAATAGATTGTCAGCTTGATTGGGCTTCCAAAAATAACTTTATCCTTTCAAACCATATCAAAAGTAACTGTCACATATTTAAAGCCTCTGTACAAGACAAACTAAATTATTTCCTACATACAAAAAACCCTTAGGGGTGCCCTCAAGCTTTCTTTCAGAGGCTACGAATCTGCACTTTAAACATTGTGTTCCAACAACTTTTAAATCGGGTTCAGTAAAACTTAAGCATTTGTTTTTTATCCTAATAATATTCTCAAGATTTGGACTATCGAATGCGCGATAAGTTTTTCCAATACGAATATTTCTTGTTCCAATTATGATTCAATCATAAAAAAACACTTTGTCTTTATTATAATAGTATTGACTATGTATATAGGTATATCTTTTTAGACAGATCAGCGGATGGACACGTAGAACGTCCGTTACTTTAGGTGTACAATAAAACACAAGTCTTTTGAAAGTTAATAAATTCGTCGTCGTGCTGTCGTAGGTTTCTAAACTTTTTTTGTCTCATAATTCTTATTATTATGTATCTTATCCTGCAAACATTAACACAAATTAACTATATTAATATGAGCACACATTTTTATACACAAAAAGTCTCGCACTTTAATAAAGAGCTGTTTTACTTTATTATTACACACACTATGAGTGATCTTGTCAACTTCACCAATAAAAGGGCTTAATTAATTAAAAATACAACCAAATTTTAATCTTATTGTAATTAATCTGGAATTCAAAATTCCTTGCAGGCGTTAGTTGCGAGACTCAATGCGCAGAAGGTTTCTACGGAGTGAACTGTTCGACTGCGTGCGTTTGCGCGAACAATTCGTCGTGTGATCCGGCGACGGGCTTGTGCGTGTGTTCCGCCGGTTGGACCGGCGACGGCTGCCGGTTGCCGTGCCCGCCGGGCACTTATGGCGCTGGATGCTCGCAGATTTGCCCAGAAACTCCTGGTGGTGAGATTGGTTTTAAGTTTTTTTTTTAAAGTTTTTTAGACTCTTATTTATTTATTGTACAGGGTTTCAGGAAATAACTTCTGTGAATAGATGTTAACATAGCCTTTTTTGAGAAAAAATGTACGGTTTTTTTACTACTATTATTTTTAAGGTTTTCTGTTTGTTTGCTAGTCAGAAAACAATGTAACGTTTCAACCTAAAGATCCTTTTTTTCTAACTCGGTTACCTTAGGAATGACTAGGTTTCGGACACAGGGTGCTTATTAGCCATTTCTCCCGTTGCGTCTTATTTCCTGTATAAAATACCATTCAATAGCACCGAGTGTCTTGTGACTATGGTATCTGGAAATGCATGGAATACCGAGTCCACAATTTAATATAAGACACTATAAAATGCGGTTGAAAACGTTTAAGATTTTTCAGACTGAACTAAACATTCTACTGAATGAAGTTTAAGGTATTTGCGCTCGACCACAAAGTATGATTTGAAGTAAGCAATTGTGGAGGTGAAGATTTTTAAAAGTTATTCTTGTTATTCATTTATCCAATAACAATTCTAATAAAATGTAAAAATTTAATGGAATGTTGAAAATCACTATTGTAAGATATTCAAACATAGAACATAAAAAATAATAATATACTAATGAAATAAAACCTTATAAAGTTTGAAACAACTTCTGTTTTATTAATGGGAAACCAGCCAAACCAAAATCCAGTCTAAAAATAAAAACAAATTTCAATTATAAATAAAATAATGTAAATGTATTAAAAATGTATGTATCAATAACTCATGATACTTACCTGCAATCAAAATCCAATATATTTCGGATATATCCATTTTTCTTATCACCTCTCCTAGAACACTCTTTGTCGAATGACTTGGCCGAAATAGTTAGCGGGCATTGCAAAATATTTTCGTAACTTCTACACAATTGGGGCAACAATGCAGCGTTTACTAAACATACTTTATTTAACAAACTTTGAGATTTTCTCGGATGCCAGTAACATTAACTTTAGGCAGTTTTTTTTTTGGTATTCGTTATTTCTTTGACACGCAACGCCGAGAATACTTGTTTGAAACGTCCTTGCACGTTTTTACGTCCTCGAGCATTTTGAGATATTCTTATGTGTTTTATACGTACTTATGAAAGTTGGTAAAAAGTTTAACAATTAAATTTGTTAAATAGTTTTTTTTTTTAGTTTTGTTCTATCTTTAATAGCTTTAAGACACTTAATTTTAGCTGACATAAATTGAAAGTCACAAAAGGAAGTTAGAAGCATGAGACCTTGTTAGTGGTGGCTTAACGAGTGTTGCGTAGAAGTGTAGGGAGGAAGACGCAGGTTCAAATCGCATATTTAGGCGCATTCTAAGTTATTAGTAAAATTTGTGATAAAGATCTTTGTACAACAACAAACAGCGAAATGTACTATAGGAATGACAAACCAACTTAGTATTGTATTTTATTTTATATATCTCGGAAAAAATATCGGGTTCTCTAGACTTTTCTAATTTGGGTATTAATTGAGGTATATTATATAGTAACAAAATATTGGCACTATAGGAATAAATCTACTCAGATTATCGGTGTCTTTGTAATATAATTTAAACACAATTTTTTGTGCATCTTTATCGCTTAAAATTTTATTTTAATTCAATTTCTCAGTGTCTTTATAGACCCCTTTTCGCAACCCCTTTAAAAACCGTTGCAAAAAGTGTTTTATCTAATCCTGTGATACTTAAGACAATATTAACTTGTATATTGCAGGGAACAGCACCTGTGACCCCGTGAATGGCAAATACACCTGCCCTAGTGGGTACACCGGAGTGAACTGTGAATACCCCTGCCCCTTAGGCACTTACGGACCGAACTGTAAAGACCGCTGCTTGTGCAAAAACGGGGCTGACTGTCATCATGTAACAGGTAAAGATTTGCTCACTTGATTTTATAATGTGTATCTTAAACATTTATTATTTTAAGATACACACATGATAATACCATGAACAATAAAAGGAAATACATAGTAACAATTTTGAAATAAAATTGGCGGTCTTATCGCTGGGAAGCGATCTCTACCAGACATGGATGTAGAACATTTGTACATGTAGCTTGAGGTTAAAGGCATACCTATTATATAAAATACACACATAGATATAATAAATATATCAATAAGTATACATAAATACATATTTTAGTACAAATATTAGAATCAGATTACTTCACAAGCTGTTAAATAGTGGGATTTTAGCAGTTTTTTTTACGATTCACGATTTGGCAGGGTTCGAAGTAATATCTATACTTATAACGAAAAAGGGTTTGTCTGTTTGAAAGCGCTTATCTCAGAAACTACCAGACCGATTCGAAAATATATTTTGAATTTGAAAGCCCAGCTCAAGGGGAAGATTATAGGCTTAATCAATAAATTATTAAGGGATTAAAGGTTACGCGGGATTACGCGTGGCTTTTAGTATTTTGATGAATATCTGAATAAACAACAAAAAAATATTATTTTGTTATTATAATTTTTAATAATCAACAAACACAGTGTGTTAAAAACAGACTTCATCATCATTTTCAAGTGCTAGACAATACTTAGGCTGAAGTGAAACGATATCTAGGCATAAATATCCGTTTTTCGAATTTATTTTTTCGAAAATTGCAAAAGACATGTCTCCATTTTATTGTATCTGGGGCTAGTATGAGAGCACAAGGGTACTATGAAGAGAAAATATGTAAATAACAAATAAAAATTAATCACTTAACTCCAGATAGACATCGTATTAAAAAAGCACAGGATTTACTAAAAATCGCTCCTCCGTACATAGACATTCCATTCCTCCATGCTTGTAGTGACAGATTTTTACCAAATGACAAGACAGATGACATGGCAATGATAGTTTTGACAATCAAAAGAGTATCAAAAAAGGCGAAATTTAAAGACGACCTAGCATAGCGGTTGCCATTTACGTTAAACTTTTTCATTTGTGCGCCATTCATTGAGCTTATTGTAATTGTTCGATATTTTATAGAAAACAGCGTAATTTTAGCTACACTGTGGTCAAGTGTTAATCTAATATTCCAATTTGGAAACATGACCTTTTCAAAAAGTTATTTAAACATTTTGATGAATTTTATATTGGAGTACTTCTGAAGTTTATTGTATCAAATGAAACACTTTTAATTAAAATCGATTCAAAACTGACTAAATAATCGCGGAGAAAACATACAAATAAAACCTCTTCGAAGTCAGTTGAAAAGGCTTGCCGTGAAAATATATGTTTTGATTTTCGAATAGTTTTCGAAATAAATATTGTTTCTTTAGTTTTTTGACATATTTTTCGAATTAAACATTACTTTTTTATTTCCCAGGGGTGTGCCAATGCCTGCCCGGATGGCGGGGTCCGGTTTGCGGAGAGAAGTGCAACTCCGGGTGGTGGGGCGCCGGCTGCTCGCAGCCTTGCCGCTGTGCCGCCGGCGCCGCTTGCCGCCCCAACGACGGCTACTGCCGCTGCCCGCCCGGCTACACCGGCAGCTACTGCACACAGTGTGAGTTATACACGGTTATACTGTCCAGTATACACGGTGGTCTGTAGCTTCGGCCACGAACCAGATAAAACACCGCAACCCTTACTGTGGGCAAGCTCGTCACGCATTGTAATGCAGTTTCAAATTTAAACATATGTATTTCAGACATCCATAGGTGACATCCAAACGCTTTTTATATCAATACTTACATGTTAGGGTCGGGTTTTTTATGGAGTCCTTCTTCAGGGGAAAGAAATGATAAACGATACTATGAATATACAGGGTTAATTTTAATTAGCCCATCACCTCTTGCAGGCATCCACTCCACATCAATCCCAACAACACTTGTTCTACGAATTTTTACAAATCTTGATAAATAACACAAAAATTAAAAAAAAGAAAACATTTTTCTCTTAACTGACCCCCTGTCACTACAATAGTCTCTCTCCATCTTAATCATACCTCCAAATTTGTCAAACGTGACATCAGATGGTCTTGTAACCTCTGGTGTTCTGTCTACCCCATAAGGGATACAGGCGTGACGTTATGTATGTATGTATTTTTCTCTTAACTCTACATTTTGTAAGAAGTCCCTATAATTATTATGAAGCGATATTTTATAATGCAAGGTGCGTGGCATACCACGCTCAGAGTAAATAAAACTGCCACTAAACCGAGGCTATAAATATTTTTTGTATGGGAACACAATTTTTTTAAAAACTATAACTTTTAATAAGTTGTAGAACAAATGGTCTTGTTGTTTCCCCTGAAGAAGGACTCCATAAAAAACCCGACCCTAACATGTAAGTATTGATATAAAAAGCGTTTGGATGTCATCTATGGATGTCTGAAATAATATGTTTGAATTTGAAACTGCATTACAATGCGTTACGAGCTTGCTCACAGTAAGGGTTGCGGTGTTTTATCTGGTTCGTGGCCTAAGCTACAGACCACCGTGTCACTAAAACTTAGTGATATGTTAGTGCTTATATTATTATATGTATTTGACGGCTTCATTGATACTTCAAAACCGTTGCCTTTTTCATAACGCAAGTGTTTAAACCTAGTTGCTGTATTTATAATAAATAGATTGATTGAAATATAGTTTGTGCACAGGTACTATTACTAAAGGTATTACTTTCAGCAGTTATTTTTTATTTAATAGTAGATTAGTAGCCAAGGGCTGTAAGGCATCAATTGCAGCCCGAGATATGTAGGCACGAGCGCAGCGAGGCCGCCTATAGTTCCAAGGTGCAATTGATGCTTACACCCGAGCTAACTATTCTGCTTTACATCTCGATTGTGAGGTAAGTAGAATAAAACCGGCATTACAAGAATAAAACATTTTATTTGTTGAAATTTATAGTGAAATGAGAACAATTTTCAAATTTTAGGGACAGGTGTTTTCTATTCCCGCCTTTTTTCACTAAAAAGAATCAAGTAAAGAACTTTTTAATTATTTTTTTTCAATATCGAAATTGAGCTTCGCCTTTCGATATTTAAAATTGATGACTACTATACTCACACAAAGACAAGGCTGAATAGCAAAGCGACCTCTTTGGTGATTGAGCTGAATGCATGATGTCTATTGCCAGTATGATGGTTAGATGTACGCGAACTTTTTGAAAGATTGAAGTGTTTTTTTTAAATTACTTACCGCCTTAGGGCTTTCCTAGCTAGATTATTACCCTAGAGCGCTAATTAGTCACCTACAAGCCCCATTTGGAGGCAATAAGAACCTACTTACCGAACATGAGAGGTAAATTAAAAATTAATTTATATCTGTTCACAGTCTGCCCTGAAGGTTACTTCGGCGACCACTGTATGGAGGCGTGCAATTGTTCGTCGAATGGCAACTGGGTTTGCGATCCGGTGAAAGGCTGCGTCTGTCATAGAGGCTTCATCGGACCCGACTGTACCTTGCATGCAAGTGACGCTATAGTCATCGATCAGGCTAAGGGTATGTATTCCATACTGTTAATATGTCTTGTAATTTTACATTAATTAATGAATTTAGAGTATAAAAAACCGACTTCAATAACATTTTTCAAAACTTTAGCTGAAGCGAAATATTTTCCTTTTTCATACATAGTTTTTTAAAAATTGCAATTTTTTCATAAAGTATTCAATCGATTTCGATGAAATGTATAATATAGGGCCACCCCTGAAGTATCTTTTATCAAATAGAATAAGAATCATCAAAATCGATTCGGAATTGACCAACAACTGGCGTAACAAACATAGAAAATAAAGAAATAAATATGATATTTTTTTTTTCAAGTAAGCGAGTTGAAAGTATTTATAAAATTTTTGAAACCATGAATTAAAAAGAATAAATTTATTTTTAGCTAAGTTTTAACACATTTATTTTGATCTGTGATATTTTAAACATAAGCATTCATTATTTCGCACTATAAATTCAAAACCAAGATCTTCAAATTGATGGTCACACATCTAGTGTTTTTCAAATGCGAGGAGTCCGGTGACACATTGAAATTTTACGATTTACGCATACAATTTTTGTAAAGGATTTTTAAAATGTCATTGATTATTTGTCAGGATGTAATTAAAAAAACAAAATAATGCTTTTTGAAATATTATAAAAATTTGTGTCTACTGATTACATTTTATCTGAATCCGATTAAAAATAATTTAATTTTTAAATTACGCAATATATGAAACCGAACATATTAAAAGAGGGAAAGAACATAATAGGCTCCAAAACTGTCAAACTTGAAACATCACAGGACTCCTCGCATTTGAAAAACACTATAAAAAGATAATGATTAACTATTTATTTATAACCAATATCCTTCCCCAGCTTCATCAAATACCGGACTAACAGTAGTGATGTGTATTCTGGTGCTTCTCTGTTTGGCGGCTGCCGTTCTGGTACTCCTCTACTATAGGAAGAGAGTCAAAAATCTCAAGAGGGAAATCGCTCATGTTCATTACACTGCTGACCCTAATTCGCAGCCGGGTAAGTTATATAAAAAATGATGTAAAATTAGTAAATTAAATTGAATTAAATTAAATTAAAAAAAAAACACGTATAATTTTTTTTTGTGCGGATTGATGTTATTTTATTTTTTGAAACAACAGTTAATTGTTATTGTTACTAAGCTATTGAGATAAGTCGCATTTAAATAAGTTAAGCACATTACTTGAGGGTCCAAGGACCGGATTGGATTTTGAGGGACCATAAATAACCTCTGCAATTTTATTTTCACAGAACAACAACATTTCGACAATCCCGTGTATTCGTACCAGACTTCACAAAGGAGCGATGATTCAACCACGTTACTTAACAACGGGACTCACATTCTGAACAATTTGGGTGCTGCTAGCAAACTTAATAACACTACTATGGAGAAATTAAGGATGCGAGCTACGGGATCAAGTGATAGTAAGTGGGATTATTTTATACACATGGCGAAAGTATTTTATTTTTTAATAAATTTGCATGCATTTAGCAAAGTTTAGGGCCGAAGTACTGCTGGACCTTTGATATGATCGATTAAGTTTCCCACGCTGTTTGTTGCCCGAAAGTTAATTCAAATTGTTACTTTCATCTATACAAGGTGTTGCGCTTGATTTTTCATAATAGCATCAAATAACATGTGAATAATTTTCCAATTATATTCTTTTTCTTTTTATTTATCATACAAAATAATTCAATCAAGTCAAAACATCTCATGTAAAACAACCTTATGCGAAGAACGTGGCATTTTTTATTGCTTTGCACAGGTATAGTTGGCAACGTTTTGCGTTGTACATTGTACGCAACGTTCCTCAACGTTTAAAATGTTTTTGTTGTTTATTGTATGACTTCAGTTACACGTGTCTATTGAATGAATGTTAAAGAGATTTTACAAGGGTGATAATTTATGAACTCTTTAAATATATTAAGATTGATGATATCACTTTTGGAAAGTATGCACTTTTGAACCACACATTTTTTGGCAGAGTATTATTTTTTAGTAAGGAACAAAACCTCAAAGTTATGTGACATCAAAAAGAACACCTTACAAATACACTACGCTAAACATTAACACATTTTTTTTATTATAAAAAAATGTAGGTACATAAATAATTAAAGTTTCATAATTTCATCAACTATTAGTTTCTTTTTATATTCACTGATCTTAATCACTGATTTATGAGCTTTCCAAAACTATATGTACTATTAAAGTCACAATGTTTAATTAAAGTGTTAAAATGATATTTCGTTTTTATTTACCCAGCATACGACCCGCTTTCGTCGTTGAAGAACAAAGATGCCGACGCGACCAATCCCAACCTGTATCATTGCATCGAGGACGATAGCAAACCGGATCATGTTTATGATGAAATTAAACATAAGGAGGGTTACGGTGAGCTTTTTTTTTTTTTTTATAAGTGACTAAACCCGCGTTTGACCTCAATCTCACCTGATGGTAAGTGACGATGAGGTCGAAGATGAAAGCACACGGGTTTAGGAAGGAACTGGCTCTTTATAAAATATTGCCGGAACACATTACCGCCGGAGCGGTAACATTTGGCGGCAGACTTTATATAAAGGGTGGTCGCTAGCCAGGCGGACCCAGAAGGGATCCTACCACCAAGCAATTATTGAGCTGTTATTGTATTCTATTTATTACCGGGTGCGAATCCTCGAACGCACCCGCGGTGATATATTTGTGATATACACAGCTTATTATATTTTCTTCAATACAAGTTTCAATGCAACTTAATTTGAGTTCCATAATGGAGTAAAATATTTATTTATTATTTTGATGTACGAAATTACTGGACTGACTTCAAGTGAGTCTTAACTCTTAAGTCAAATTTTGTATATGCAGTATAAACTTTGTATTTTTATATAGAAATCTTAGTCAGTTTCGTTATCTTCCAGTGTAGTTTGATTTGATCACGACTTTTTATCTTGAGAATTAAAATTGAATTTTGTATATATCAAAATGCGAAAGTTGTAAAATATCTGAATGTATGATTTGCAATGCCTGTTTAATTGTTATTAATCACATTTTATAATAACTTGATGTTTCGGTATCGTTAAAACACGGTAGGTACGAGTGTCTTTTTTATATTATATGTATAAGGAATCGTTGAACTTAAAACAATATAATAATAAAACTGTTTCCATTTCAGAAATGCAATACGATCATCTCAACTACACTCCACCAGCTAATAACTGGAAGCCGCACTACCACAGAATGGCCAACGGTGTGGCCGTTCCAAACGGGACCGCCTCCATAGCTCCCCGACAAGAATCTCCTATTCCATCTACGCCCCCTATCCCACCCCTACCTAAGTTAGCTGTAGCCCCCATCCCACCGAAACGAGAGAGCATCCCTAACGAAACCACAGTGCCGATACTCAATGATGACTTACTGGATGAACCTATTACTCCAGATAGTAATATTGAATTGCCTGAAGAAATCGAACCCTGAAGCATCTAACATCAGTGTGTGAAAATAATATGCGTGTAGTATTATAATGGGTCACTATAAAAACTTCTTGAACGTGTTATCTACCGTACTTTATTGAGTGATAATCGGTGAATCCCAAATGCTTCCTAAAATTGTGCTCATTTGTAGTAAGATAGCCCTATTTTTTGTAAGTTAAGTAAATTGAGAATATTTTGATAGCGACTTTAATGAGTGGTTTAAACATTTGTAGGTAGTGTGTGGTAGAGAACCGATCTCTTACAGTGTTCGATTATTATATCTTATGAAATGAAATCTATATAATATATTTTTTACTTTAAGCTAGCTTGTTCAATATCAATATTTTTTGAAAAACGATAAATAATTTATATGATTGTCAAGTCCTTTTTGAGATTGACACGGAATGAAGGTAAATATTTATAAGTGAGCAAATTTTCATTATTACTTTTACACAAATTAATATTACTTTATAGTATGTGAAGGCTATTTCCTAAGGAATAAAGATTATTGATATTGAACAAACATCTTTCTGCATTAAGTGATAGTTGTTTGCCATATCATATATAACTTTCGAAGTTATATGAAATCAAATAAACATGTTCTTAGATGAAAAGGAAGTAAGTAAGAAAAACTCAAGTAGTTAATTTAATTAATGTTCTTTGTTATGGACTTTTATTATTGACAATATTAACACCAATTTAGCTTGTAGGTATAATGCGAACCAAATGTCCCAGAATCGCCCTAATTCGTGACCGAAAACTTTTTTAATTTACGCATTTACTTGCGTCCCGAAACCTAAAATCCGGACTTAAAAATATAACTCACTGTAATAAACGCATATGAGTATGGTGACCGTTATTATAAAATAGTTTGACAGCTATGTTATTTTAAATAACTTTATTCAATAAAATATTTGCGGCGATTTCTATTTTCATAATTTAGTCAACGAAAAATTTATTTAAAATATTTATTTATAATTTACTGTAGGTATATTATCTATATGATTCGTGCTTTTTATAGATTTTATTTATCTGCATTTCCAATTATGTTACTGCTCGTTTCTTTTTTATATCAGATCTCTTTCATTATGCATTATTATTGATCTTTTATATTTTAATCACCTTTATTGAATGAATTATTGTTTGAATTAAATTTTGTAATCATTTAACATATTTTATTTATACACTATTAAAATGTAAATAAAAATCAACAATTTGCTCATTTCGTGTTCCAATATTCAAATTCAAGCATTATTGTTAATGCACTAACAAAATTAAGCCATGTCTTTTTATTGTATACGTAATTTTGTTCTGACAACACCACTTTCAATACTCTAAGCATTTTTATAATTGGAACAATATTCTATATTTCATGTACATATTGATGATATTTAAACATTTTTTTATGGATTAATTAATAATGTAAAAAAAAATTACATTCCTTACACTTTTTACAAATCCTGCTTATTTTTTTTTACGTACTTTTGAGTTACATTTTGATTTCATTTTTCTTTTTCATAATTGGTCTCTTGTTTGGCAGCTTTTATAATTTGATATAGTTCAATAAATCAGTGCTATTAATATATATTTTTCTTAATCGTATTATATTGTTTGCCTCAGCATTGATCATAGATACTTCGTGCGCCGAAACCACTTATACCAGACTTTTATATCTATTTTTAGTTATTCATTTAATTTTACACTCCTGAAAATAATATAAAAATATTTAAAATATACAATAGTAAATTTTTATATGTTTAAGTGTGATCTCTTTCTTATACACAACTTTCTTTTTTGTATTATTTGAAGTAACGGCGACATGAATACTTGTTATCGCAGGGGTGTTTGTAAAGATCAAATTAATATTGTATAATATAGAACACTAAAGTATATATTTTTATCTTTCTTTAATTACTTTATGGTTCATTGCGACTTGCCTTTTCTAGACTAACTTCCTATGTCTTAAAACTTCTTTTGATATTTCTTAACTTATTCTTATATTTACGATTATTATTATATCCAAATAGTATTGTATTTTAAAACGATAAGTGTATTTTGTAAATACTCATACTTTGAAAAGTGTTTCGTTATCATAGGCAAATAACACAACAGGATTTCCTTTCGATCATTTTAATGAATTACGAAAAACAACAAAAGTTTTTATGAATTCCTTTTTTATTTTAATTATTTTTATGAAAATTGATCTGAACATTTTTACCAAGAGGTACTAACTAGTATTACAAAAAAGGAATATATATCATTTATCTTGAAATTTTACAATTGTTGAAAAATATTGAAGTAAAGCTATTTTTATAGCCATCAAAAGTAAAGATATTTAAATATTGGTAAGCAAAAACAAATTGTAAGATGTCAATTTTAAAAATAAATTTATATATAGCAAGGTTCATTAAAGAAAGGAATTAAAAATGGCGGCTCGCACTCCAGTGCCGTCTATACCCACTCTCGCGCGTACGGTCAGTAAAAAAATATTTCAGTTAATCGAGTTGTTATATTTATTAAATATACATATTCTTTTTTTATTTAAGTATAATATTTTTTTTGGACATGGTCGTTGTCTGTATTTTCCGACATGTTTCTAAACCAACATCCGTTGTTGACATCGTTTTTAGCCAACGATGCCGATACCACAGATGTTATGTTGAATAAGCGTTTTAAACGGTGAGCGTTTGTAAAAACGTTGTGTTGCATCGTTGCATGAAATGAAATCATCAAATTAATGGCATACACGCAACTGGAATATGATTTATATCAATCTTTTAAGTTTATAAAAACTGTTATTTAACTGCTCTATGATTGGTTAATTCATAAAAAATATAATTAATAATTAATTATTATAAAAGATCTTCTTTTTATTTATTTATTTATGTTTGATAAAATCTAAATAAATTAATGACATTATTTTTACCAAAACTGAAAATTACTCATTAGAATTATTCAAAAATTCTTGTTGTATTATGTGCTTGTTTTATTTGAAACTTACTGTATTCCGCAGTCGGGTTTTTTAGTTTATGTTAATACTTTTTTATGGTTATTTTTGAATAAAAAAAAACTTTTTTTGCTATCTGTACCATCTGTCAACGTATGCACAGGCCGGCATTTAAGATTCCTTTAATGAACCAAGTTATATCAAATTCATTCATTAGTGTATTTGTAAATGTTATGATTAAATAAATTTATTTTGGTTTGTGATGAAACAGTGGTTTTGATGGTGTTATAAGTCAGTTTCGTCAAAAGTGAAAAATTTAAAAGTGTAATCGAAACCTTTTTGTTGGAAATTAAGAATCACATTCGTATATTTAACATTATCAAGTGGCGTTGGTCAGACGCCCCATTTAATATTTTTTTATGCGCTAGAATTGCATCTTCCTGTTTATTGTATTATAATTGGTAGCACCTTTAAAGTATTTGCAATAAAACAGATGCGTATTTTTATCATAACTACTGAACATTTTACTCACTTTTATACAGTTAATCATATTTTAGGCATTATATTAAGAAGTAGGTAGCAATAACAAACCTGTAAAATAAAAATAAAATAACTTTATGGAGCTATTGTAATTGAGTCATTTGTTGACTATTCTCAAATCACTGTCATTTTATAAATCGTTGGCAAATCTAAGAGGGCGCTTAAAGAAATATTTCACATTTTATAGTTAACAATAGCTATCACGTCATATCACATATTTCTAGAAACTAAGTTTAAATTATCATTAAATATTTATAAGTCACATAAGTGATCACGGCGGATTGTTAGTTATATGAAGAAAAGGAGCTGTTTTTTAACTTTAAAGTATACTGTTGAAGGTCAATACCTTGCTCAAAATAAAGTAACATTTGGCAATCTAAAATTATGTATAAATCTAAAAAAAACAATGTACAAAATCATAAGCAAACAAATTTTGAATACGTATACAAATTATTAGAATATTATGGACTTAGAATAGGTATACTTGTAAAGTTTGTGATAAAAAATCATTTTATTACACAAAATTAATAAATGAATTTATAAAGTGGAAAATATATTTTATTTATTTACCTACATACCCTGAATAATTTAAGAATAGCTTAATAGATTTTTATCGAGCATCCGTATGTTGCAATTACCTGCTTGTTGTTTAATCGGCTCGATTCATTATTTACATACTTTAGATTCGCTAATTTATGTCTCTCTTATGTCAAATTATGAGACGTCAAATTCAAAAGTTGTTGAAAAAACTGATTTTGAAGCTTCTAAGTTTGACATGAGAGATAATTGAAATTAGTTAAAATTAGATATTGTTATGTCGAATACGGCCCAAGTCTTCGCATCTTAACCGATTCAATGCGGTGGACTATTTAACAAACTTTTGCGCCTGGCGGAGAACAAATATCTCGTGGCTCCTCTGGGGCGCCTAACGCCAGGGAGTTTGATGGCTCCTCTAAGGAGTCTTCCGCCATGTAATGTAACCTATCGTTTTTTTTTTGTTGTTTTCAATCGCTGCGAGTTTAGTCGCCACCCTGAACCGACCACAAGCGGTTTAGCTGTTCGTTTTGTGTTAATAAAAGTGATTATCTTCGTGTATTTACGGAAATGGAAGGTAAGTGACTTATTTATATAAGGTGTTTTAAACCTTTTTTCAACACACTTGCTCGTAAAGTGAGCGTTATTCTATTGAATTTAGAACTATAAACTGGGCTATAAGTCACGCGTGCATAATATATTATACCTACCCTAGTGCATAATATTATGTAATGAATCCTACAAAGTTGAATTGTACCTTTGTGCAAATTACATGCGAGTAAACAGAGCATATTTTATTGGTCCGGGTTATACATTAAATATTTTCAGAAACAACAAAGAGGTTTTATACCACTTCAAATCCATATACATTTTTAAATGTTTGCGCCTTATATTAGAAAAACAAATTTGTATATCAAACAAATTATTCACAATTTACAATAATTTGTTATAAAATATTAAAATATTTGCATTTACCACTCCAAATTAAACATTTTCACTTAAAATAGGCTGTATATCCTATACAGACATTGATACATTTGGCAGAAAAAAAAAGCCTACGCGCATGCGCGAGGTTCGGCACCATTTTTCTATCACAATTCACAGCTTTGTTACCAAGTGTGTTTGTTATTTTATGACCACGTATGTCTGTCTTTTACTCACAAATGTGTTGAAAAACGTCGTATGTAACTCGTGAGCGTTGCTAATTACAGTCTCGGCTCATTATTAAGCCCTCGCCTGCGGCTCAGGCTCAAATCACAGCCTCTACTGTAGCAACTTAGCTCACTTGTTACATAATATACTATTGTAGTTTTAATTGGATTCATGGATTTGGTATTATTGTAGAATGAAATATGAGCATTCGCGACATGTATAACATAATATTATTATTAATATGTTGTTAATAGAATATCAATTACTTAATTACGACGTGATTTATTTCCATAAAGGCAAACATAGAGTTATAATTCAGCTAACTGACTTTCTATTAACGTTTAAAACGAAAAGTAGTTGTAGGAATAGGCGCAACTATAGTAATATTTGAAATCTTTGAATGTTAGTTTTATAATTGATCTTTTTAATGTTTTGTTTTAGAATTAACTAAAAAAAGAAGATACATCCCAGAGTCACAAATTGAAACGCAATGCGACACGGACAACTAGTTTGTCGAAGGACTCATTTTGGACAAAATTTCCAGACTTATGATGTTTGGAAACTTTGTGAAGAAAATGAAGATGAAACAAAATCTATGATGGGCGATACAAAAAAAACATCGAAGGATTGTGGAACATACGCAAAAATATCCACCAAAGATAATGTGATAAATTAAGGTTGATTTATTTTATATATTTTTATTGAAACGTTATTAAAATAATGATTAATTTCTAACAATGTTACAATTATTTCAATAAACAATAATAAAGAAGATCAATAAACGTAAGCAGAAACGAATCGGTCAAAACTAATTCAGTACCTGTATCAATCTTAGAAATGTTTCTATTGAAAAGGTTTACAACTCCTGCAAAGTGCGTATTCACGGAATATCCCGAAGCTAACACCAAAACCGTAATCTACGTGACAAATTAAAACACTTACATTTTGGAGTAGCCTCTGTAATACGTAATTTTAGCCGAGGATTAAAGGTGAACATTTTGGATCCTTTGGGTGCCATCCGCCATACACAAAAATAAACAAAAATAACTAAGGCGTCACTCGTACGGAATCGGTTAAATACAAATCGAACGTCTAATTATTTATTATTTATTTATTTATAAATTGCCAACAGGTAATACACTACCTATACATGATATAAAAATAAACTTAAAAAACATGGTTGGGTGTATACCCAATTATAGGCAATAACATCGTAATTAGATCTATTACAAATCGACTTACTGTGCTAACTCGGGATATTAATATAATTTACTTTTATAAATAAGTAAAAACTAAAGAAAAACTAAGTAATTAAACAAATGACAAAAATAAACTGTAAAACTTCAAAGAAAAAAATATTACAATGGTAGGTATGCTATAATTACATTCTAACTTTATTACTCTTAGTACAAATTTAAATTTTAATTAGAATCGCTCTACCTTTCTTGTATAAGCGTGTTCTAAAAACGTACAGAAGGCGGCAGATCAAGCGTCAAAACCTGTCAAATTTCTCCAATCAATTTTTAACTAAGGCCATAGGCATAGGCATAGAGTTCAGATTCAGTTACAATTTTTTGACAGGTTTGGAACGCTTGATCTTCTGCCTTCTGTACTATGCCGTGTGATTCCCACTTGGTGAAGCGGTAGGACCCGCTTATTCCCAGTTGTCGACACTGGCTCCTTCAACACTGTCAACAATGTAAAAAAAAATCCTATACGTCAACAGTGCGATCAATGGGAAAGTGAAGTCCCAGTTGTCGCCAGTTTTAACAAATGAAACAAAATAATTCCCAGTTGTTGACAGTGTTGACAGATTGGAAATAAATTCTCATCCGTTGACATGTGTAAAGTCGTTTTCATAAAAGATGTCCCTTGCTCTTATGTCTATTATCGCTCAAATCGCGGGACTTCTTTCATGAAAAGTACTATCCGAAACGACTGATTTTGATGAAATTTTTTGTGCTTATCCGCTATCTATGAGAATCGGCCAACACCTATTTTTTTTTTATTTATATCGCAAAACAACGTTTGCCGGGTGAGCTAGTGGTATTATAAAATAACAATTTTTAGTCTAAATATTTGTTTCAATATTTACAATAATATCACTGAGACAAATTACATTTTAGTACTGTTTAAATTTTTACCAAAATCAGGCGTCAATGTTTGATGTTTACCTACTATCGACTATGTTGTTACCCTGCGAACAATAAATTGACTTTTGTCATTATATAGAACTAATCATAAAATGATATTTTTGTAAATAATAATTTCTTACTTTAAGCCTTAGAAGACCTTTGCACTATGCTATTTTCGTACATTCCCATACTGTAAGACCCCTTTTATGATTTTTTCTTACGTGATATTCATGCCCTGCATGGAGAAGTATGTTCCCATGTTGAAACGTTGAAGCACTTTGTTCCGTCATTATTGAAGTACACAAAAAAATTGTTATGATATCGACTGTCTTACCAAACGCCATCGGCGCCGGTCCCTGATTATCCCAAATTATCCAGACGTAAGAGTGTGTTGGAGCGAAATTTAAGCTGCACACTGGACGGCAGCGACAGCGAAAGCGAGATCGACTGCGGTGCGGGCTGCGATTTCCGCGACACGATAGAAAGTATTGAGTTTGTATGAAACCGCGACAAATCGCTCGAGCGCCCGCTGGCGTCGAGAACGGCCCAGATTCCCCCCGTCGCAGCCCGCGCCGCTGTCCCTCTCGCTATCGGTCGGTACCGTCAAGTTTGCAGCCTCAGTGTCGAAAACGGTCAAACAGATCAACTACTCTGCGATTCTAACTACCTCCTACTACTAAATCGTAAAAAAATACTACTAAATCGTAATTAGTACTCACAGTATGAACAATTGGGAATTTTTTGATTCCCATTTGTCAACATGTCATAGTATGGGCATTTATTTCTCAGTCGTGGACAGTGTAGACGGAACCAGTGTCGACAACTGGGAATAAGCGGTAGGACCGTACGACCCAATCACTTCATATGAGGGTCACTTGACCTCTCATATAAAGTCTTTGATGTGTTCCGGCTCTAGGTAGAGCCAGTTCCTTTCAAAACCCATGTTTCCATTCGACTTCATCTGCACTAACTACCACCAAGTAAGATTGAGGAGACATATTGAAAAAAATACATTGACTTTCATCGCAAACTATGAAAATATTATGACAAGATGAACGGTTCTGAAATTTTGATATGTGTAAATTTATACCTTTATCTATAAGTATTTATATGATTCATGATTTAATGATTTTGAATCGCTCGATAGTTTTTGTTTTCGAAAACACGTTTAAAAAAAACGTTTTCTTAAATTACCACGATGTTATCCATATACTTAGAAATAAATTAAATACAATCTTCACATTCTTGTTTGAACTATTCTTGATCAAAATAGCTTGATCAAGATTCCACCTTTTTATCGATTCTTTAAATGATTTCAACATCTGAGCGGTGTCGATGGTCACGAATCCTATGCAATACGCGGCCTTATGCCAGGGTTAACTTAAGCCAACGTGCTAAGATTTCAAAAAAAAAAATTTCGATGTGGCTCTTTCAAATCAAACGCTAGTGGAGTTACTAAAAAACGAGAACCGAACGTTTTGGTGCGTTTGGTACGTTTCGGTGCGTTGGTGGCGCTAGAAGAACCGTGGAGAACTCAAGAACATTGGAATTGAGAGTCCTTTTTCATTTTAGAAGCGCAATCAAAATGTTTAATTTATTAAACTAATAGACTAATAATAAATTCACATAAGTATATTAAGAATAACCTGAAAAAGTAGGTACCTACGTATTTACTACGAATTTTTCAGTGACATATAAAATGGAAGTCGGAATTGAACCTCCCTCGAAATTCACTTTCCAGTAGAACTGCCGAGGCAACTAAGGCCAACATTAAATAAAAACTAGGTTTACCAACAATACGTATCTATCATATTAGTCCTATACTCATGTTAGTCCGCGTAGAGTATGCTAAAAATAGCCGTAGGTACCACTGGAGTAACTGCTTCGTTAAATTAAAACAAATTCGATGTCAACTCTCTAATTTTTGTCTGCCTGCAGATATCACCTCGTTTGCGGTGATGTGCTCCTAGAAAAAATCACAAGCTAGTTCCTTCCGAAACTCGTGTGCTTCCATTTTCAACCTCATCATCACTTATCCACACGTGAGATTGAGGTTTACCTTTATTTATTCAATTAAAACAAAAACAAATCGCTCATGTTGTTTAAGTTGTGGCGCCCTCATAGGTGCAACGCCATCGGGGGTCGTCGACGTATAGAACAGCTGTTGTTTCGGTCACCCTGACCTTACTCTTTTAACGTTGAATAAACCTGCCTTTGACCTCAATCTAAATTTATGGTAAGGGAAGATGGGGTCGAAGATGACAGCACACATAAGTATATTGTAGTCACAGACATACCTATACTTTTTCAGTCACTGAAGTCTGTCGTGATCGTTAATTTAAAAAGCCTACCTATCACTTTCCTTACAATTAAATATTTTTAATACGCAAATATTTGGTTATCGGTCTCGACGTAATCAGGCGATTGAGCTTAGCTTTGCTTGTCAATATTTAAACAAGTGTTTTCCTCTGAATACATTTGAACTGAGGCAAGATACTTCTACCGTAAATTTTTCATACGCAATTATATACTTAAGGAGTAATTATATTATTTTAAGATTAGTTCAGTATCGTACAGAAAGTGTTAAGAGAAGACTGTTGGGATATTTTTTGTACTAATATCAGTATGATATTCCGCCTGACTGGGATTTCTGTAAGAACACTGTATAGTTTAAAATATTTTGTGTGAACAACAAGTGAACATTTCATGTGCAAAGATGAAAGTGTTAATAGTTATTCTACTTTTTGTCCATGTGAGTACCTATTGAATGAATATTTACTACCACCTTTATAGTAATTCTATGAAAAATTGTGTAAATTTGACTAGCCTTAAAATACTAAGCACTGTATAAACCTACAGGTTGTAATCATTAACTGTGCATATGCGATTATTTCGTAACTATAAGAAATATAAAAAAAACTTGAAACTGATATCAAAGGTTCTTAATGGGTAACTTGACAAAAAAAACAATACCTGCTTTTACCTACTCAAAGACACCCTTCCGAAGTTAAGCGTCAGTATCCTGATTCTATGAAAACATGCTCTGGATGAGCTAAAGTACCTAATGCTAAACATATGTTCATTTATAATTTGTGTCACGGCTGAAAGTAGTGGGTGAAGTTTACAAAGCTGCAAAGTTACAATAACACGGCTATACTAACTTAAATAAATTATAGTATGAGTAATGGAATTGAACTTGGGGTCCTATGGTGTAATCTAGGTACATGGTACCTATACCTTGTTTAAAAATATCACCCATATGGCCGGATAGGTAATCGAATTCAGGTATTTTTGAGTATCCAACTGTTAATCTTATTTTGTAATAAATATAGTTGTCTTTATATTAATAATAGTGTCTTTGTTACAGTGTCAAGCTTCGTTTTTCGATGACTTCAATGATGCAATGTTTTCAGTGCAAAACAGTTTTGAAAATTTGGTAGAGGATGTTAAAATTAACATTGAATGTACCGTGTTTGCTGTGCAAAGAGTTTTGTCACTTGGAGGAATTACTGACGAACCTTCAGATGATTATGGTTGTGATAACGACCGAAGGCCAGAATATAACCTACCACAAGTTAACGTTCAAACTCGTGGCAAGGAATATTTTTCCAAACAAATTGACATTTCGATAACTAATGTTAATAGAACTCTATCTAACTTATTTCAAAAACATAACCCTAGTGAAAATACTGATAGTATGAAAACTGAATTAAAGTCTGAAACCGATCGTTTGTCGGAAATAAGTGCTCTTCTCATGCGTGAATTGGAGAATATTATGAAGAACGTAAAAAACAAATATACCAATATTGATTTAAATATTAATAAGCCCAGCCTGGAAAATATATGGTCAGATATTAAAGTTCTAAGAGAAATAGAGCAGACTCAAAAGAATGAAACAGAAGCAAAAGAAATACACGAAGTATTTAATAAAATCATACATATTTTGAATGTAAATGACACAGATAGCACTTTAAACGATAATGATAAAACTGAACAAATTATAAAGACCTTAGAAATTCGAACTAACACTAATATATCAGATGCAGATGTAACATTTGCTGAATGGAAAAAAGAAGGATTGATCCATGATGAAAAACTTCAAGATCGAATCAATGAAGACATTCCTGCAAGTTTCAAACAAGTATCACAACAAATATTAAACAGATCTAAGAAAGATTCTGAGGAAAGCCAAACTAATAATGATGATAACTATTTCAGTTATATGCAAGACAGAGTTCAAGAGGATTCATCTGAGCATCGTAAGACTATTCCTACAAGTTACAGACAAGTATCAAGCCAAATATTGATTAAATCTAAGAGAAACTCGGACGAAAGCCAAACTAACTATGGTAGGGACAACACCCGACAAATTCAAGACAGGATTAACGAAGATTTGCCTGAGTCTCTCAAAAATATTGGCCAAACATTTGAAAAGAAATCATTATCAAGAAGCTACGCCAGTACTGAAGGGGCTGAAACAAGTAATTCTGATTGGAATACACAAGCCAAAGATGACTCTGAAGAGCGAGATAAACAACATGATAACTTTCCGAAAACTTTTAAGGATGTATTCAAAAAGCAAGTGAATTATGCACAACAGGATGAGAGCGACGAGATCAACAAAAGTAACGAAGCTTCACAGAATTATAATGATGAGTCCTCAAAATACTTCTCATCATATTCTAATTTCAACCCACAATACACAGCATCTCAGGAGAATGTTATTCAACAAGCACAGAGTATTATGGCAGATAATAAATATACAGAAATGATCATGAGTGATATTTTAAATGATCCAGACACAGTCACTGAGAGTATTTTTGACAATCCAGAAATGTATGGTTTTGCTTAATTGAATAATCATAACGTAAACCTGCTAAAAACGTATTTATAAAAAAAGAATCCTCATCCGATTAGAATAACTGCCTATTAGTTTCAAGGAATATTTTTAATGTACTTACGCTAAAGTAAATATTTATTTCGAGATTTCCGTTTTATTTTCCCATAGAGGGTTTATTGTGACAATCTCCGGTCAAGTTGTGACCTCCGTGGTTCTAATTCTAATGGTCAAAATTCTAATGTCGTGTTTCCAAGCTATACCTTTCCTTTTATGTCCAGATGTATATTTTACATTTATATTTTTTAACCTACTTCAAAAAAAGAAGAAGCTACTCAATTTGTCTGTATGTTTTTTTTTAATGTTTGTTACCTCATAACTTTTGACTGGGTGAACCGATTTTGGTGATTCTTGTTTCATATGATAGAAGATACTTCTCATTTGGTCACATATAATCATTAATTCATCGAAATCGATTGAGTACGTCATGAAAAATTTGATAATTTTTTTCATGTATGTATGAATTCGGAGAGCGTTTACCTGGACGACCTTATATTTCGGCCAAAGTTTTGACGCGTAGTCGGTTTTTTAATACACCCCATTCGTTGATTATATTTTTAATTTTACAATAGAGGGGGTCAAACAGTGAACGTTTCGTTCACTGGGGTCAAACGAGAGTACCAAATGTTAAATAATAACTACCGCCTATACACACTTGTAACTCCAGAAGTACTACCGGTCGAAAATGAGGATAGATCTTGCAGATTTAATTTGAAGAGGCTTCTTGTTGCATAGGCTTACTGCGCAAACCATAAAGTATTTTCTCGTAAGTATTCCTTAGAATTTAATGGTGTACTAAGCTTAAGGTTATAAGGGGATCGTGAGCTAACCTCGTGTTGAACATGGCGATATTTAAAGTGTTGTTGACATAGCTTGGCATGATGATGATGGTTCGGACACGCAAAGAACATGCATTTGCGTTATCCATATAGATGTATGTCTGTGTTAAGGACTGTGTGTACGCTTGTTATTATATATTTTACTAAGTAACTAAAGCTATAAATGACTCGAGTTTTGTAGCTTTTTAGCCTGCGTTTCAACTTTTCCTTCTTTATATCCTCAATTGCATACAAAACTACCATCGCGAAGATGTTGCCAACGGGAGAGATCAAAGCGCACTGACGATTTGGGGCGTGGCCTAGCGTGACCTTGGCTTGTGTTCTTGTTTGTCTCTTTGTTTGCAACCACCTTTTGTAACAGTGTGGATGTCTCGGAATTGGTTGTCAACAACTTAACCTTCCTTTACCTTGGTTGGAATAATTGGTTTTCAACGTGTTTTCAACAGTCTGGCTGGGACTTGATACATGGTATTAGGTACGTGATACCTAAATAAGCCCAGCTCTCCATAACAGCCTCTACAATAGTGCAGGACCTCATCAGGAGACCAGTCAGCCGTGTAGGGTCTGCTTAGAATAGCCCTACCGCCCCTTGCAGAAGTCGATCGATTTTAGAATGGAGTAGTCTACGTAGATCGATAGTTTTTACTAGATCAATCCGATCAGAAAAAAACGATCGACGCCGTCGTGGTGACACCCTAAGCGTATCGTAAAACTGTCTGAGTGACCCCTGATTGGTGGTAGGACCTCTTCCGAGTTCATCTGGCTAGCGACCACCCTTCATATGACCCTTTATATGATCGGAGGATTGTTCCGGCGGAGATCAGTTCCGACTTTAACCCGAGTGCTTTCGTCTTCCGATGTACTTATCCTCAGGTGAGATGGAGTTCACAGCAATAACAAAAGGCCCTCGACACATTTTGAAGACTTTGAAATCTCCCGTGACCACCACGGTGGTGGCGGCTAAAATGGCACAAATTTATGTCCAAATGTATTAAAGTAAACGAGATAAAAATCAAGTTAAAAATTTATTTTATTTATAGCAGTCATGTTTTCTGTACAGTAAGTATTTTACAAGTATTGCCATGCGACCCCGAAGTAAGTAATTTATGTAGTTCCTAACACGGAACAAGCTGCAGTCTGTATTTTCATTTGTCTTTTCAGAAAACCACATGTATTTTTAAAGTAATTACGTTGAAATTGCTGTGTTTGCTTTACTAGCCTTTTCTGTTTGCCGGGGTCTTCTTATTTTCAGTACTTTTTATTTCAACCACTGTAAGCTTATTGTATTGTCACGGGCGATTTTCGAGCGAAAATATATTTCACATTAAAACCTTTTGCTATTTTACACTTAAGATAATTAATTTTACACTTATTTTACACCGTATTTCAAAATAAAACACATATCAAAATAGTTTATCTAGTATTAAGGGTTTTTTTATAGCATGGAAAATGCGAAAACAGCTGTTACTTCGATCCAACCGCGACGCTCAACCTCTGGCCCTGCGCTTTATTTATTCTCGTATCGTAAAATATGATCTCAGACAACTTGACCCATTTTAAAACGGGGACCGATACATCGAAGAAAATTTACGTTGCATTTATTTTACGATATGACATCATATTAATTGGCATCCCGAAAATATTAATAATCAAAAACTCGAATACTAAAGCATAAAGTAAAACGGATATTCAATTAATTATTATATTCTTGAAATCAATACTCAGCTCTATTTGCTTTGAAATATATTCCATTTTGAATTCTTGTACGAGATTCTGATTATGTCATTTGTCTCTTTCTGTCACTTATTAATTTATTGTGGTGACTTTGCCTTTTCCAAGAACATGTAGATAGTATCATTAATTTAAGTTTACGTTCGTTTATTAGGACTAAAATGTTACCATCACCATTATGAATTTGAAAATGTTTACCTGTTATGATATTTTCATCCTTATAAATTATTTGAGGATTTGGAGTTATACCATATAGTAGTAAAACTGGTAGTAAACCAATAATATGTAGGTATAAATTAAGGAACTCCAATGCAACATGAGTTTCGTAGGACTATATTCTTTGATATAAAGCTGAAATTGGCAGCCCTGTATGCTAAGATAAAACAGAAGTAGAAGTTCAAAACAATGTTAACGTAATTAAGTTTACACAATTCTAAATCAATGGGTAACATTAACATTGTGATTTTGGTTTCTATCTCATATTTTCTTGCTTGTAATTGATGCATGAGTCAATTTTTTTTAATTATGATTCTCTTTTTGATTTTAAATGTCATGACGACGCTCTGCTGCAGATAAATAGTTAAAACAAAATGCCATTAAAATAAAATTATTATTTCGATTGAGATACAACAATTAGTCCATTGAAAAGTTACATTTGGGGTTGCGTTTTTCAGAGGACGCAATTTTATTTTTTTGATGTGTAGGGGGGGTCAGTGTAAAGCTAAAACCAAGTTTGTGGGGTCGCCACCCTTGTCTTACGGCCGCCATCTTGAAAATAGGGGTTGAAATGGTTTTTATGATATATCTCTTAAACTATTTATCTGATAAAAAAAATGTATCAACATTTTTTGTTGAAAATTAAATCTTCTACAACTTTGGTCAAGTAACTTTTTGTCGTAGAACTAAAAATAAAAAAGTTATAAGCGAAAATGTTTAGAAATTCGAGAAAATAATTTTTATTTTTTCATATAACTTTTTTTATCATTTTACGAAAAAATTATATCAGACCATTTTTGTAGATCGTTTTTTGAGGAACAACTTTTATAAGCAATATTTTTTCATTAAGTCAATAGTTAAGGTTTTACAGCGCTTTACAATTTTTACGAACTGTTTCGGAAGATACTGTACATATTGCGTGTTATTGTTATTACGTGGACAATCGAACCGATAATGTTGTTCGTCGTCACAGCAGCAGCTCCAGTAGTTTATTGTCAGTTTCAGAAGCTCCAGAGCCAGACTTCGATTTTGCGAACAATTGTTTCATCTGTGCCAAAGCGGTTCAGGATCCAAGTAATTCGTGTACAAGCCGACAAGCGCGGGTTTGTGCTGTACGTGATGAGAGTACAAAAACTAGTATTATGGACGTTGCAACGAATATTACTAATCGCATAGCAAAATTTTTAACTTTCTTCTATGCTGGACTGGGGGCGAAAGAAAAACATAGAATGTGCCAGCTGCTTCTCTTCCCGGGCAAACTGTAAAAGTCAGTTAAGAGACGGAGGTTTTGCTGGCGTTTTTGCGGGCGATGGGCTGACCCCCTATCACTCCATCATAATAGTATCTCCAAATTTGTCAAACACGACATCACATGGTTTTATAGCCTCTGGTGTTCTGCCTACCCCATATAGGTGTGAAGTTATGTATTATGTATATGTATGTATGCACAGCTAATATTCCCAGCTTAGTGGAAGTTGGAGCAAAGTATTTTCTACCTGGACAGTATTCTCGGTAACGGCCATCAGATTACAATTATTTTAAAAATCAATTGTCAAACAAAAAAATTGTCAAATTCTGTAAGGAGTGGAAAAGAGTCAATAATTAATTATTAATAATTAAAAAAAATATAATATCAAAAAAAAAACATAATTGATGACACATTATTAGTACATACGTATAATATAAGTCTAGGTAAGAGTACTGAAAAATATTACTCATTTCGGAGCGCTTAACTATTAAATTATTGAAAAAATGTTGCTTATAAAAGTTGTAACTTAAAAAACGATCTACAAAAATGGTGTGATATAATTTTTTCATAAAATGATAAAAAAAAAGTTATATCAAAAAATATAAATTATTTTCTCAAATTTCTAAACATTTTCGCTGATAACTTTTTTATTTATAGTTTTACGACAAAAAATTACTTGACCAAAGATGTAGAAGATTTAATTTGCAACAAAAAATGTTACTAAATTTTTTTTATCAGATAAATAGAGAGATATATCGTAAAAACCATTTCAACCCCCATTTTCAAGATGGCGGCCGTAGGACAAGGGTGGCGACCCCACAAACTTGGTTTTAGCTTTACACTGACCCCCCTACACATCAAAAACATAAAACTGCGTCCTCTGAAAAACGCAAGGTTAGGCCTAAAAAATGTAACATTTCAATGGACTAAATCTAATCCTCCTCTTTGCGGCGATTTATAGATTAAGAACAGGACACGTGCCACTTTTCAAGTTTGCGTATGTTCTGAAAAAATTGAATATTCCAGTGGGACCTTCGAAGATGATCACAAGTTGTTAATGGAATGCATCCTTAATGGTTAAGAAAAATATGCAATGATGAGAATGAAATTTGATCATGACGCTTGCAACAGTGCCGAAATATTGAGAACTTCAAATAATCTCAAAAATCTGAAGGGAATTTAAATGTTAATGACCAAGATAGTTAAAAATCTGAAGATTTAGTAGCTTTTCAAAGCGTTTTTATTATTATATACAGCGTTAAAAACTTCTCACGTGTGGTTTATACCTAAGTATGAGAGCAATTCGCGGCTTAGTAGAATATGGCAAAAATTCAAAAAAAAATTGTCGCATTCGGTTTTTTAAGAGAAAAATAGGAAACATGATATGTGTAGTTTGATTAATACAAAAATAACATAAAGAAAAGTGAATTTTGTTTACTGCCAAAATTAACTGTCTCTACTTAAAATACCCTTGACATTATAAATTTTTAAAATTACGAGCGCAGCAAGTGAACCTCAACTTACAGAGCAAATAGGACACCGATTATGTAATCGCTCAAACAACGTATCTTGATCATAATAACGAGATCATAACTTTTAAAGCCATTTAAACGGAAGTTTCAATGAACGGAAGTTGTATTCAGCTTATTTTTTATTTATGTAGGTGACAGCCAAAATGACGTATGTTGACCATTTTTTGATTAATAAACTAATTTTGTAATAAAACCATATAACCTTTTTTTATTTACCCAAAAAGTTTTACTGTTCTGTAGCCGATAAATAAAGCTTTATTTGAGTTCTAGTAATCAGATATCTAACTATAACTATAGATGTCTAGATATAGATTTTGCCATAAAATTGTTTCAAGATGACGGTAGGTAAATTTCAGTTGCCTTTCGGCTTTCCTGTGAAGTAGTTATTTTGCCTTTCGCTTCTCTGGTTCTTAACCCGCGAATTATTGGCACCATTAAAGCAATTAGTTATTCTTTTGACTACAGTGATAGGTATAAATCGTTATTTTAGAATCAAAAAGCCTAAAAAATATAACGAACATCGAATAATTAGACATTATTTTTTAATGGATTAATCGCTTGTTTCCCATTTTTCCGATGGAAGGCAATAATGAAGACAATTATTAATTAATGCCTACTCACTCTTCACTTCTGGCACTAGCATAAAATCCGAAATCTTTATAAATCTTTTTAGCCTATGAAACTTTAAGCTCTTTCTGGCCTGTCTCAAATAGTAGGAGAATGTATGCTAATGAGTAAGTATATTGTGAAAAAGTAAACTATCTAGATAACGGGCCTGCCATAAGGTACTGAACCCTCCATTTAAATCATAGACTTCATAACTAGACCACGGTGTATGAAAAGACATTGAAATATCGAGTCAAAGTATAAAATAGTAGGCAAAACATCATTCTAATATACCTATGTGTCTTGCATATCATAATGCTGCAAATAATTATAAATTTTGAAAAAATGTGTGCAATAAGTAAAATATGTGTAGCCGATAGTAAAACTTATTACATTATAGCATGGTGAGGGTGTTTCCGTAACGTATCGATTCATTCCCGAAAGTGCTACAACCCAAATATAATAAAATAATAGTAAATGCTCTTTTGAAAGTATTCAGTTGGTCAGGTTTGTTAATTTACCAGTGTAAGGTTGGCAATACTAAGGGTGTTACCACATTAATTCATCGACCGTCGATCGACGCCTGATATTTTGCGGTATTTGAAGGTTGGTCGTTAGCCCGTCGGCAATTGATGAGATCCTACCACCAAGAGGGAGTCACTCGGATTAGTCGCCTTCTACGATACGCTTATCCAGGGTCGGTAGGGCCTAGGGTTGCCAACCATGCTGTTTTTAACAGTATTATACTGTTTTTCACTACATTATACTTTTTACTGTTGAACAAAAAAAAAGTATACCAAATACTGTTTTCAGCATAAAAAGCTAAAGACTTTATATATGCTAGATTTTAATTGATAATTTGTGCAAGAAGCTCTAAAACCGTGTGTTTAAAACGTTAAATAAATTGGATACTGTTTATTTTTCTAAAATAGTGTTTGATATTCTTTTCAGAGTCAAATATACTTTATTTTTAGAAAAAAAAGTTGGCAACCCTATTAGGGCCATTTTAAGCCGCCCCTACACGGCTGTATATGGAGCTATATTGTGGAAAGTAAAATAAAAATCACAAGTCTATTTCATAACGGTTTTATTAACAATATAAACAGTTAATTACAAACTTATGTCTATATTATTGAGCTGCGCTACTCTACGGCGAGCAGACCCAGTGCATAATTATTTTACAAATATTTTTAATTCATTAGTTTCGCTATGCATACAAATGTTTTTTCGAACCTCTTGTCCTATTGGTACGTATCCATTTCATACAATTATCTGAATTCATATACTGTTTTATACATAAATATTACTTCATACATATAAATAAAAATATTCCTACATCGATCATATACTTAGATATAAATATTAGAAATGCTTTTTATTTTTCATGTTTTTATTACTTTCTTTTTATTTTGTACAATATTTTTTTATATTTTTTTTGTTATTTTATGTGTCTATAAAATTAAATTATTTTGATTTTCTTCAATTCCTGAATTTGGCACAATATTCGTTTAGTAACGGTGCCTGAATATAATTCTTTACCTAGGTATATAATTTTATCTAATTGTCATGAAAATTCACGTTTGAACACAATATACAGGTATGTGAGTAGAAAATCCATTTTGTTTATCATTGAATTAAATAAATTCTAAAAATAACCACATTTTAAAGTAAAACTCCTGAGTTTGTCAGATATCTCTGAAATTACCTACTACATATACATCATTATTATTATTGTGTACCTATATATGTTCTATTCTACGACAGTTAAGTCATTGATTAATAGACTAAGCGAAGAATTTAGAAAATATGAAGAATTAGGTTTAGTTTAAGTCTATAGAGATAATATTAATGAGGCTATTTATTCTAGAAGTCTTGCTATGCAGACTTTATGATATGACGTGAACAACTAAACTACGTACTACTTTTCTACTACATTGACAGGGTGCTTCGTGATTTAAAGAATGATTGTGTTTACGAATTTTTATTTATATCGAACATAGATGATATTTTCAATAACTTCTTTATTAAATTAAGTAGTTATATTTTTGGATTTTTGCCTGCTAAAGTCTAAACAAAATGCCTTTAATTATGTCTCATAAGGGCCAGTATTCTGAAAGATTATTTAGGAATCCATCATGAGAGATTCTCTATAAATAATTGTCAAAAAGTCTTATTCTGAAAAGCTTTAGCCTGAAAGCCTAACAGTAATAATAAGAAGTCGCTGATGGCATTTGTGACTATACATTTTACTATTGTTTACTATCTGTGTTTGTTTTCTACGATAGCAATTTTATTATGTTCGCTTTTGTAGGTTTTCACAGTAAGGAATTTGAAACCTTGGAAAATGAACCTTGTGTAGCCTACGCAATTTTATCTGTAACAGCATTTATTTATTTTACTTCCTTAACTTTTGTTATTCATTATCTAAACGTGAGTTAACATTTAATTTTAAAATAAGATACGTAATTTATGGTATCTATCGGAATAAGTGTCCCTGTAATCACAAAGTTCTATAAGGAAGCAGAAAATTCGTGACACTTTTGGAATTTTTGTGCAATTATTAATGATAATTTAGCTTCAGTAGTAGTGTTCAAAACACTTGTTTCACAAAATATATTGAAATCAAACAGATTAGTGGAAGAAACGTTAAGGTTAATTCTTAAATAATTGTGTTTAAGTCTGATTAATATAAAGCAGACATATTTTTCTCTTTGTAAAATGACCGTCTTGGGTTTCACCGTTGTTTTAAATGTTTACTTATTAAGTTTTAAGTTCAGATCGCAATTTACGTGGCGAATGCAAAGCGAAGTTGCATGCAGTTGCTGAATGCAAGATGTACTGCCAACTTATATTGGAAGTAAAGCTAAAAGTCTACTTAGAATTAGTTAGCAATTACTTGGTGTTTGAACACAGACAATATTAATTTGGTGGTGTTTCATTTTTTTATCTATAGATCTACAAAATTTTAAGCAGAAGTTCTAAATTGTTTATTTAGTATTAAAGTTATTATAAATTTATAAATCTAAATATTTGGCAGGTTTATTCAACAATACCTAATTGTTTTTAGTTAAGTCAACAAATTGCTTTTACTTATTGTCGCAATTAATTGCTGAAATTATATTAGGAACGTTTATGATATAGGTACACAGAGGGTAGTTAAATTATATTACATGATTAGTTTTAATGTGCGTTGTTTAATATTTTTCTTTCATAGTTCTTTGTCTTTAAAGTTGAAAAAATAAAATTCTAATATTCACTTTAATATAATTCAAAGAGTTAATAGTTTAATAAATGAAATCCATCTGAAATCCTCGAAAATATATCCTCGAAATTTCATATTAAAACATTTAAAAGTTATATTACAAACACTAAGTCCGTCGTCAAGCGAAGTTCAACCATCAACATTAAGACTTAAGAGTCTCATTGACGTCAAGTACACTAAAGTCGTAGAGATAGGAGAGTCTTATAGCATAGATACAATATACATACATTAAAGTTGGTAGATCATAATAGCGGTGTCGTGGAATAGAACACATTCCGGGCGGGACGGGTGTGCGTTTTATAGATAAGGCGACAAATACAGAGGAAACATAATATACAGCTTCACTCACAGTATAAAAATTCTCCTCGTGTATATCCCACCTTTTCTAACTACTTAAATAGATCGTAGAGGGCGTGTAACTTTTCCGAGCCTGCATAAAATGTAGATAACTAAATAAATGCCTACCTAAAATATACTATCGTATGTTAAAAACTATTGTCAGATACGTTGTAGTCATATCTAAAATAGCGGCATCGGAAAAGTTACAACACGTCATTCTTAAGTTTATATAGAAAATTCACATTGTAGATTTGGTTTTGTCATTCAATACTCGTATGTAAGCAGGCGTAATAATTAATTCGAGTGATTCGATTCGTCTAGGTTTCAACCAGTTGTTTCAATAAACTTATAAAAACATTGCAGGTAGATATAGGAATTTTGAAACATAAGTTTAAAACGCAAAAAGAAACTATATTTACATATAGTTTTGGTTGTTCATTATGCTCTTACTCTATTTTTTATACAAAAACATTGACATAATGCAGCATCGTAATAAAATGAAACACATTATTTCCAACCAGATTTATCGCAAATTATATTTGAAATTTCAACTCGACGTTTCGGTATTATTACAGACACCCTGGTCCCTTGATGTCCAAAGGCATACACGCGATAAATCAAGTTAAAAAAAGTGTTTCATTACAATTTTGAATCCTGAAATTTAAGAAAAAAAAACATACCAAATGACAATGTGAGTTCCGTTCTTTAATTCTGTTTAGTTCGGTGGTGGGCACCGAACTAAGGACCCTGTGGAAACTTGGTTCATCTGGTTGTCTATGGGCACCCGGTCGTCGTAGAGCGTCGGTGCTTGCAGGATGATTCCTGCTGTGCCCACGAGCACTGCGAGAGTGAATATCCAGAGAAACAGACGGTCCAGCACCATCGCTACGTACTTCCAGTCTTCCTTCACCTGTGGTTATGAGATAAAGAAAATTTTATATCAATAATATTAAACTCTTTATTGTACACGAAAATGCAATGCGGTCACAGAACTTTATCGACTCGTATGTTTACGAATGTTCGTATAGTTTGGAGTGGTTTTCAAGTTGTAAACAACATTGTATTTAATCTATATTATATTTTTAACAATACAACATGTTCTCAAGCATTCAAAATTCACAAGGCATACATTTATTTACATTTGTCGTGCATTGGTATTACAACTTGAAACTATGCGAACCCCATACTATGCGAACTTTCGCAAACACATCTATCGATAAAGATCTGTGATGGTAAGCTTTATTACATAGTATAAAAATAACAAGATAACTTAGGTATGTATAGACAAATATGTTTCATTCCGCATCAAAAACTTTTATATATAGATCCCCTTCATTTTTGTCGGGCACTATAAAAGCAGCGTGCAGTTTAGCTCCCATTACTCTTGATCCTGCAGGAATTTCTTTATAATATATGTATAGCCAAAAGCTGGGCTATAAAATTTAAAAATATTTTTTAAACTGACTTAGCCCGTTTAAACAAACAAGCCCTTCAGTTTTATGTTATTTGTAAGGATTGGAAAGCTCTTATTATATTTTGTTACAGTTAGCTTTTTAAGCAAAATTGTACAGGGTGCTCTTGAGTCACCCGCCAATTTTTTACACATTTTTTTTGCAAAAAAAGGTGTGTATTTAAAAAAAAATGAATAAATATAATTAATTCATATTAACCAAAGCATGGTAACTCTAAATTATGAATGAATAAAATTAAATTAAATACGACTACACGCTACTACAAAACATCTTGTTGTACTACGTCGTAGTATTATCAATGAAATGTCGCGTTGTAGTAGATATGTTCATCAACAGCGACTATTTGTAAAAAAGTTTTTGGTGCTATTTTTTTTTGTACTGAGTGATACTAGAATAAATATGCAGGTACGTTTATATCGGATCAAATAAAATAACATTTAAAGGCTGGTGAGTAAAAAACAACCCTGTGGTGTACAATGTATCTAATTTCCGGTCAACCTGTATATTGTTACATTATGTCTTTGTCTATCGCAAGACTGCCATAAGGTTTATATTGTCTATTACAATATGTCGTCTCTCTTACACTATCTGTATTTGAATAAATGTCTAAACCCACAACTATTGTTTTAAATCAAGTCAGGATAAACCCAACAACAACACATGGTGTCAGAAGTGGGATTCGAACCCACGCCCTCACGTGGCTCACTTGCTTTTTACAGAAAGGTAAGTGTTTCATGTTGCACTAGTACAGGTTGTCAAGACTGTTTACTAGAAACAGACTTTTTTGCAATACGAGAGCTAAATGAAACAGCCTTGCCAAGAGAAGAAGTTTACATTTGCTTCGCTCTATACTTCTAACTGCTTTAAAACAACATAAATGGTCGACACAATGTTAACATTAAAATGGTATAAACATCAAAAGGACTAATCATAAAGACTAATCCCTAATTTATGATTGTGCACAATCTGAATACGCGAAGCAAAGTTTTGGACTCACACCTTGATGCTATAAAACCATGTTTTTTTTTAAAACACAGTCCAACTGGACAAGGAAACAATAGCTTCACAAATAAAGCGGATTACTACAATTCTACAGAATTAAATTACTTCCGCTCCGGGAACACACGGTATTTTCATCAGTATTTTTCATATCTTTGATCATATTCGTAACGAAATCTGTATGGAAATGTAAAAAAATGAAACTCGGTAAAAGCATTCCGCTTTGTTTCAATGAACTGGAATTCCAATGGCTGATTGCGTTGTCTAGTTGAATTGTAGTTTTTGTTAAAGCGTTTTTCACAATGAAATACTAAAATCAAAACCATATTTCCATATAAATACATGCTTATAAAAGATTTAAAAGATCAATAGAGCATGCAAACCGCAAGCTTCCCTTAAAAGCTTATGCCAGGTTTCGAAATCGGTAAGTGTGATAGGACTTAGGGAGTTAGAGTCCGGTCAAGGGTATTTGGGTCATCCCGAGCTACCTAGCTAATCCCGTGCAAACTGAGTTAGAGCCAGACTGCCAGATTAGTGGAATAAGCGCCACACTAATTAAGCACGTATCTGCATTAAGGCCTCTTGAAATCATGTAGTGTTATTAAGGCTAAAGGTATGTTTTGTAATCTTATTTTCTACAAAAGTAGATCTAGATCTGCTTAATGTTTTGACATGAAATATAGTAGGTAGTATTTTTGCCCTCAAATCACGTCACATTCTCTGAAAGGATTTAGTTTAATTTTAGAATTCAAGTGTAAATTGTGCGAGTCCTAAAGCTACATATGTAAGGTAATTTACACCTTGATGAGGTGCCTCGTTCAGCAGAGCTTTGAAAGAAAATTAGTCTTTCCATACTATTTTTTTTCCACTAACGAAAAATGTACATTTTGAGAGCGAACTCAAACATGGCTCTAAGTCAAGTCTATACAAATACTATTTTCTCCACTTTTTCATGCAATTAATTAAGAATGAGTGTCAAAGTAACATGCTCAATATAACACAGAGTCAATTGTCAGTGCGAAGTTAAACTTTTCGGTACCATACATCGACTGTAACCAACTTTTATAAAACTTTCATATTTGTCGAAGAGCTTTAGTTTAGAAGTTGGATGTCGTCAAACGGGTGGCACGTCCGCCTTACTGAGTCGCAACTTCTTTGCGTCAAAGAACTTGGTTTTTAAGTTTTGTTGATATTTAAAGTTGTAAACATTAGTTTGTATTCATTTGCTATTTGTAAAATTATTGATTCTTTTTCAAATTTCATTTTATCTAGTGTTTTTGAAATCGTAGTATTTTTTATATGGAAATTTGGTTGTTTATAGTGCTGGCTAGATTTTTCGGAGATGCATGGCTTGAGTTCGGCTCGTAGCATCTTTTCAACATTTAGTTTAAATTTTAGAATGCATTTGACTAATGTTTTATGAAGTTCTTTCGCTTTTCGAACATATTTTCGTCCCCAGGCTCGGGTTCTGATCGGGTTTATTATCGGATCGGATTTTATTTAGAATATTTTCTCAGATCTTCGAGAATAAATTGAGCATTAATAAATGCAAAACAATTAAAAAAAAAACTTCTGAAGCCTACCTTAGTAGACTCCTCCAACATCCTCGTATGCTCCGCAATGAACCGCACACAAAAGCACGTCTTGTGCATCTCGGGCGGACAGGCGGAGTGGCTGAACCCGGGCGGCGGATCCGGCACGGGGCTAAGTGGCTCGTCCTCGCTGGACATGCCCATGCCCCCGCCGAGTACCCCGCCCTCGGTTGATCCGTGGACGATGCAGCTTCCGCCGAAGCGGTTGCTTTCGCCCATTCTAGAAAAAATATAAATAAAATGAAATCTCCAGATAATCAGATGTGGGATACCATATAGTAATCCAAGGGGGAACCTGGAATCTAAATAGTTGTATATATAGACAGCCAGACCCGAAAAATTTATTTGTCTCGCTCCGTACGTGTCGCACCTCTTCGCCACGGAGGTCGTTGAATTGAAATTTAGAGTTTATAACCATTATGACTAAGTTTTATTTTGTAACCACCAGAGGAAGTTCCTAAAAGAGACAAGATCTTAAAGTCAAAATATCCAAGTAAGGGGCAAGGAGCCAATCCTCTCTGGACATGCCCATGCCCCGCCGAGGACCCCACCCTCGGTGGACCCGTGGACAAGGCAACTGCCGCCGAAACGGTTGCTTTCGGCCATTCTGGATTAAAGAGAAAATAAAATTAAATCTCCAGATAATCACATCAGCTACATGGCTCAAAAACTGAAAAACTGATATGGGATCACGTGGCGAACCAGCGGTTTTCACTTAGACCCGGAACATTTTTTGTTCTTGCAAATAAATCGAGGATGTATAAGTTTCATACTCAAGCGCATCGTCTTTGCAAGAGGTAAGAGTCGTACATTTTTTGGATTTGCCATTTCGTACCGCACCTTCACGCTACCTCGATACGAAGGTGGTAATTTAAAGTTGAATACTATTGCATCAACCATCTAATTTTGGAATATTAAATTTCGTCCAAGGCAAAATCTACAGGGCGCCATTAGGTCAAACGTAGATTCCTTATATCGAAATCCATTATTTATAAACTGGCTTTTACTCAAACGTTAGTTTCAGAGATGTCCGACTAGTTGCGCTCTTAGGGAATCCGTCTTCAGGGTCGAGTGCGGGATGATCCAGTTAATAAATAAATAGTTCTGACTCATCCAATATTTTTAATGCCAAGAATATTTTTTTTTCTGTTTTCTATTATATCCATGTTAATAATGAAATTAAGAAAATGTTATTAAGAAATTTATAATCGGATTAATTGGTCATTCTAGTTTTTATAAGGTTTTTATTTTGTACTAGCTTTATCCCGCAACTTTGTATGCGCTTAACTACCCTTCTCGTGGAAATTTCAGAAACTATACAACCAGACACCCACTGAAAGAACCTTTATACCAAGTATCACACCCATGCACTCAAGGAATAAGTTTTTTTTTATACAAACTAAAAATCATATATTTCCCGTGCCCGTGGGAATTTCGGGAATTTTTTTCGTCGCACAACCAGTCACTTTTTGAAGAACCTTCAGGCCAAGTATCACATCTGTACACTCAAGGAATAACATTTTTCATACAAACTAAAAAGTCCAACCCCTTCCCGTGGGAATTTCGGGAATTCCTTCCATAATACAAACAGACACTTATTGAGGAACCTTTGTATCAAGTATCACATCCGTGCACTCAAGGGATGGGATTTTTTCATACAAACTAAAACATCTTATATATTCCGTTCCCGTGGGAATTTCGGAAATTCCTTTCATAACACAACCAGACACAAATTGAAAAACCTTTACACCAAGTTTCACATCGTTGCACTCAAGGAATAAGATTTTTCATACAAACTAAAAAGTCTTATATTTCCCGTTCCCGTGGGAATTTCGGGAATTCCTTCCTTAGTGCACCCCTACATCCCCTAAAGAATGTATGTTCCGAATTTCAGCTCTCTACGCCTAGTAGTTACGGCTGTACGTTGTCTGTCAATCAGTCACTCAGTACCTCAGTCTCTCAGTCAGTAACGGAACAGTTTTATATATATTGATTTATTGGTCAGTTTTTTTAGTTTAATACCTGTTCTGGTTTTTCTTTTTCAACCGACTTCCGAAAAAGGAGGAGGTTCTCAATTCGTCTGTATGTTTTTTAATTCTTGTTTTATAATATACTTCATAGTTGGTCCCATATAAATTTCATCGAAATCGGTTGAGTACTATATGAAATATTGAAAAAATATGTATTATTTCGTAGAATGTTTACGTTGATGACATTATAACTCAGCGCAAGTTTTGACGTAAAGTCGGGTTTTTTAATGCTCTGCATTCGTTGATTATGTTCTATAGTTTACAGTTTGTATGTTATCATGTAGTTTAAAGTTTTTATCTTATTCCTATTTGGTGTTCTTGTGTACCGCTTGGCAACTAAGAGACATATTTTATTCTACGTTCAAATTTTCAGCGGCAAAGTGCATGTTCTATATAGCATGCACCCTTATTTTGAGAGGGAGATATTTCACTATAGTTTTTTGTTCATATCTTTAGATATAGGATTTTTTTTTAATATTCCGGTCTAGCTCTATTTTACTATATCTTTCCACAAAAACATTAGCCGTGTTCAAGCCAGTCAGCGACATTACGATATCCGGTTTGGATTGGTATGAAAGAGCTATACCGCTTCTGGGTTAAAAGTATAAACGGTCGTTAATCGTTGCAGGGCGAGTAACCACCCCTTATATTAAGGTAAAATATGATCGTTTCGTTGATGATGAAGCGTTATCGTTTCGATAAGTTTTATGTAGCGATTTTCTTTCTTAGCAACTGTTTCATATTTAGTTTTACTCACTTGCAATGAATAACTATCAGTTGATTCCATCATTATCATCTTTCAGCCAGGAGTCACGCTTCAGTGGAATACCACTACTCGATAAAGGCCTCCATGGCCTGGCATGGTTAACCGGCTATTTTACTTGATATATAAACCTCAAAATATACCAAATGCAAAACAGACATTTTCGTAAGCGCAGACCATGTTTAAGACGCGTCAGTTTTGATCCTTTTTGTGAAATACGGTAGTATGAGCACATTTTGCATGCAGCGCTCATTTTCACGGTTCGTATCATCCAGGAAAATGCAAAAATAACAAATTTCAAAACTTTGGAACCATCGAAAACATAAAATGTTACGACCCCTTTTTAAAGTTTGTTGAAACAAACAAACTGCTTTGTGAAAAATAAAATTGCCAATGCGGAGAATGGAAAGAGGAGCATTCAATAAATTAGAAGGTAAACTCTTATTTATGTGCGTGATGTCAAAACGAAAAACCGTGACATGGCTCTTATTTATTACTAAAGTTGAAAGTTGGATACTGTAAGATTTAATAGTTTTGTATATTTCGCTAAATGAAGTAACTATAAAAGTATTTATCATCTTTTTCTATGCAATGCAATGAAATGCAGTGTTGTCGTAAGTTATCAGGAGATTTGTTTTTGAAGGTTTTCAGACACGTTTCAACACAATTTGAAAATTAAATATAAGTATATGAACCTCATCATCATCATCATCACGACTCTTTGTAATGAGCCCACTGCAGGGCTATGAGTCTCTCCCCTCGGTGACGAGGAGGTATAGGCCTTAATCCACCAAGCTGGCCCAGTGCTGGGTGGTGGATGTCACAATTTTCAGGGCGCCGAAATGACTTCTGACAAACCCTGACGACTACTGTATACAAGTATACAGCACCCGAGACCAACTGCTTAACGTGCCCTCCGAAGCATGGAAGTCCCCGTGAGAAATGAATAGTCGGCGGTCACCCATCCAACGTTGAACGCCGAACGTTGCTTAACCTGTGATATCGTTTAATACGCACAGTAACCGCGGCGCCATGACGACTTAATATATGAACCTAGTTAACATTAATTAGACTAAAAACGACTTTTTTGGGTTTAAAAATAAATCGGACCCTTTATAGGATCACTTCGTTATCCATCTGTCTGTCCGTCTATCAAGTTGAAGGTACCAAACGCTTTAAACTGCAGTCCTTTGAAGCAGAGAACTACTCGTATGTAATCAAAGTTCGCAGTCAACGCAATCAAAAGATACGACCGTTTCAGCTCCGTTTATATACTACATTCTCGACGTTTGCACGGTAATCGAAATCTATAGGGAAGGTAGTTTCTGTTGATCTAGCTAAAATCATGAAATTTAGTTCAAATAAAGTAAAAATACATCCCGAAATTTGGAAGTATAAGGACGAAACTCTCGATGCACGGGTCCGACTAATAGGTGCTTTTTAAATAAATGGAATCCATAGACTATTGTCATTAATTAAGCGAATATTATAACAAAGCATACATGCCTTATTCTAACATAAAAACATTTTATACAATACCGAAGTACTCTTCAAGTTGTTATGAATGAGAATAGCACCTGCGTACACATTTATCTAATTTGTCTTGATTAAACAATGACTACCTCCGACTTAGTACTTCAAATCAATTACTAAAACGGTTGAATATCGCTGATTTTACACGAAGCTCACGTTTTGGTGGATCTAAATTTTTGATGAGATGTTCAAACATATCCCTGGCTTTCTATCACTTTACCATTTACAGAGAGCGATTAGTATGCGGAGGACAACTTTGGGTGTCATTTCCTAATAATTTGAGCTTTGCGCACATTATCGTTTTTTTGTTAACTTTTTCGTATTTTCTCTGTTCTTGGAAATGTCTAGCTGAAGCTAACGTCAACTACTCTGTTCTCCATTTTCTTGAGTAGGGATAAATTCACACTGTAAAAAAAAATACACGCTAGCAAGATAATCAAAACCTAGAATAGAATAGGTATTTTTATTGAATTTAATCGTTAAATTAGGTAACAAGCTAGAACTTACAGTTCAAACAAGGGAAAAGAAAGAAAATTGTTAATAAGAAGTTATATCAAAACTCATCCATATATTTCTAGTTAATGACATACAAAATGAGCACCCGTGAATTTAAATTTATCAACAAGTTGATGCAAGCTTTTGCGGAACCCTTCTGACCGGTTTTTTTTCACTGCACTCTTTTTAACTTTCGGCAATGAGCAGACAACAAAAGCGATCCAAGCCAAACAACTGTGCACTCAGCGGCGACTCGTTAAGAAGTCATCTTTTGGTTTATGTTTTGGAAACGGTACAGCCGTATGTATGTTTATTTTTCTTCGATTTTCAGAAAAGACATTTGACTTATAATTTATGCTGTAATTGAAATTAACACTTGCATTGTTTTTAAGAATGAGCAATAAATAAGAATACTAACTCAAACTACGAGTGACCATTTTGTTTTCTGAATTGAATTTATAGTTATAACCGTTATCGAAATAAATGAAAACAATTAGCTCATTAGGTTTTTTTAATTTTCAGTGAACAGTGAGTTCAACAATTTCCAAAAAATCTAATTAAAACTTCACTTATTAAATTCGATAAATATAAAGAATGCTTATATCCTTTTCATATTGGCCACTAGACTTCCATTTGTTGATGATCGTAATCGTCACCAAGCCTATTGTTTCCTTTGATTGACCCACAAGTCAGCAACGCTACACATCGTTAAATCAAATGAACTGCCATTAGCCTCAATTACATTACACTTTGCTTAAATGGATTTATCGCATGGTAACGTTCGAGCAGCAGTTTTGTTGGAGACAAACAATTAATCGATGATTGGACACGACGCTATCTCGAAGAATTGATAGAAGAGGAAATCCATTTAATTCCTGTCTCCCGACACGCCAGTGATTAAACTCGAAGGCGATATTGATTACATTTGGTCTCGTGATCTGTGATCTCGTTGGATTATTTGTTGTTTTGCAGGTAAATACAAAACAGTTTGTAAAAGGTTGAAAACGTTTAAATTAGAAAAACACAATTTCGACCGATGGGCATTAAAAGTGAAGTGATTAATTTGGTGTATCTTTACACCCTCTCGAGCCTCGGAAGTATAACCTCTTATCAGGAGTTTTGTAATGGTAGTCATACCACAGAATAGATAATAGTACTAGCGTACAGAAGTTGCACTCCTTTGATGTTGAAGAAAGCCGACATTTTAAATACCTAAACTTAGCGCGCTCGACCGCGCGCGATCTAAAATGTGCCTTTACGCCGCGCGTAAGCGTATGTTATTCTTCGTCCCGCTGCTTAATGGTCAATCGGTAGGGTTGCCACAAGTACTAAAAATAAATTACCTACTGATGTGAAGCATGGACATGGAGTAGTGAAACTAATATTATATGAGTATTAGCCGGGTGTTTGAGCATAGCATTCTCAAATTTTTTTATAAATGTATTCTGCATTTCTTTGATAAAATTTGTAAAGGTTTCAGGTGGGAGTTTTAGGCCTCCATAAAAAGACGATTTATTATTGAAAACTTTAAAATGCGTAATCATGTTCGTATCTCTTAGATGTGAGGTATTTTTACATGGGTATCAAATTCGGAACAATGATGCTTTAAGGAATTTACTAATATTATCAATAAATCCTGTTCATAAATCCAATAGACCTGTCGAAAGAGCGCGAAAACATACGCACGCCAGGAGCGTGACAGCCATACCTACTGCGTTTGCACACTCAGTGTGAGCGAAGCGGTAGGCAATTATCTTATACCTACACACGAAGTGACAGAGCTCTGGTCATACTCGCAATTTATTTTAATCTGTATTGGGAAGTGATGATAAGATCGAGAATGATAGCAAATGGGCTTGGAAAGGAAACTAGTCTTCATTAAAATTGCCGGGACACATCATTACTGGTGCGGTGATACTGGGTGGTAGACTTTGCATTGGCGATCGCTAGCAAGGCAAAGAGGTGAACGCTATACTGGAATACCACCAAACGGGGTAGCTCAGATAAGTTGCTTTTGACGAGACAGTTATCCCCGGACGGTAAGGCTACTTACTGTAGACGCAAAATATTAAATAATAAATAAATATTTCTTACACTCACACAATATTATCTAGCCCAAATTAAGTTTCTCAAAGAACTTGTGCTATGGATACTAGATAATTGATATACTTAAGAAATATATAAACATACATATTGAATAAATACATATTTTTATAAGAATAAAATAATCATATAAACATCCATGACTTGACGGCGAATATCTGTGTTCATCACACCGATATCCGCCGCCGCCGGGATTCGCCCAGGACCTTTGGCATAGAAGGCAATGTATGTTACCACTACACTAGTCGGTCGTCAAAATGTATGAGATGATTTGTTTGGTGATAGCAAACATATTTTGACGACCGGCTGGTGTAGCGGTAACATAAATTGCCTTCTATACCAGAGGTCCTGGGTTCAAATCCCGGCGACGGCGGATATTTGTGTGATGAACACAGATATTAGCCGTCAAGTCATGGATGTTTATATGTTTATTTAAATTTATTCTAATAAAAAATATGTATTTATTCAATACTTATGTATGTTTATATATTTCTTAAGTATATCAGTTATCTAGTATCCATATCACAAGTTCTTTAGGAAACTTAATTTGGGCTAGATAATGTTGTGTGAGTGTCACAAATATTATATTATATTATTATTATATTTTCCAATTATGTTTGCATTGATCCAATGCAAACATAATTGTAACTGCCTTTACGTCACAACTACTACTAATTTATACAATAGACGTAAAGAAGTTTGTGTTAATTGTTAAAGCAATAAAGAAACTTGTCGATTCAAGAAAGGACATAATTCAATTTGCATAGATAGTCCAAGAAAATGTATTGCCTATATCGTGTAGATGACATTACAGTCCGTAGAGCCGCTCACATGCAAATGCAGGCTCTTGGATTTAAGCAAGAGGCGTTGGTTTGCACGGAAACGTATTGTGGCAATAATGCATGCAGCTATAATTTTGCACTGCATACAGTGGATTTCAATATTCGATTGTCATAGTTTGAATGTTGATAGGAGTGTAAACATGGTACGAAACAAGCTTATGTCTAATATTCAAGAACTTTTTTTTGACAGTGTGAAAGGTTACTAAAATATCTCTTTGTAAAACCGGGAATACTAATGACTAATGATGTCTAGATATTCGAATTTCAGACACGCGCCATCAAAATATTTTATGTAAATTAAGTGGTATTCCATAGCTTTTTATGTAGAAACACGCAGCCAATGACACATTTTATTCTTCGTCATTTTCTTCTGCGGATCAAGTTTTTCTTTTCACGATTTTTTACTTGAACTTTTAAACAAGATAACTATGGATAGCGGTATACCTAAAGGTCGCTAAAATACTTGAAAGTATTAATTTTTGCTCAACTTTGAGATTGATGATTTATTTTTATCTTAATATTGTCATTCATTTTTGAGATTCATACATTTTTAATTTTAAAACGTAGTCATACTCTGTAAATCCGGTTAAAAATTGTTTTATAATATACATATTTCAATTATCTGACCTATGAAAAACTATCATCCTGCCAACTTATTAAAAATCAGGACCCAGGGATATGCCTTGTTTTCTATTTTCCATACGAGGTTTCCTTCTGGAAGGTATGTAAAGTTGGCAATGGTTGGCAAGGACAAACGATGTGTGCCGTGAGTTGTAACTTCCATAACCTGCAACACACGTGCATTGTATATGCTTGCCAAATGCTAGCAAACACCAGCGTAGACAGGTATTTGCTTTGCTTATCTAACAAGCTAAGTGCAAAGTGTCGTCAAGCTGTATAGGGTACATTTGGCGTGATTTTTCTACATTTGCGGTACGCGGTGCCGTTGATTCACTACGGAACGGTGTTGACATGTTTGGTAAACACATCAAAATAAAGTTCTTGCAGTAAATAGGTACGTCTAATATTATTTCGGTATCTTTTTAAATTTCAAACCACGTTGGTTACTTATTTAATTGTCGTGGCGTAGTGGCTCCAGTATATATTTTACGATATATAGAAGGTTAAACAATGTTCAGTCTAATCGATAAGGATGGGTCGCCCACCCCTAATTTATCAGGACGAGTTAAGAAGTGGACTTAAAGCAGTCGATCTAGAGTGCTGTATCCAGTTTTAGTCAGTAGTAACAGTAGTGATTATGGTTTGTCAGAATCCATTTCAGTGCCCTAAAAATTGTGAAACCAGGAATGAGACTCATGGCCCTTCATTAAAAAGGATGATGATAATTTACTTTCTCTGACTAGACGCATAATGCTTTAAATAAAAAATATATGTACCCAGAATTGAGATACGTAGTGTGAGTAAGATCTTCTTTACTAGGCGTCCTGGTTAGAGGTCGCGGTGGTGCTAGCGGCGGCTGCCAGTTGACAGAAGCACAGCAGTCATCCTCACCCGTCGCCAGCCGGTACGGATACAGTGGCCGCGCGGTGCCGCCGCACCGGACCACCACCCCGCACGCTGTGTACCGAGACCTGTTGGGAAAGGTTTTAATTGTATTTCAAATATTTGGAATTCGAACACTTGGTGTAAATTGAAAAGTAATCTAAAATCCTGGTTATCCTACTACGTAAAACACTGTATTCTTGCTTGACGACTACGAGTGAACCAATAATTAACCGTGTAGTATGCAAGCAGTATCAGGCCCGTACGCGTAACTCCTCTCTGCTCATATGCAACAAATTTTGCGAAATTTCATGTGGCACCAAAAAACGACCACAATTTCACTAAAAAAAAACACTAACTTAAAAACAAATAACTGAATTTGAAATAAGAATAACACGGCTTCCGAATTATATTTATTTGACTTTCGTATTGCGTGCCAATCCACATATTATAATAAAATCTGAAAACGCTGGTTATAAAATCTCCAATTACATAGGATATATTACATACCTATTATAACCTTCCATGACTTCAGCTCATATCCGTGATCATCACACAAATATTCCCCCCTCCGGGATTCGAACCTAGGCAATTATTTACCCCAGCTGGCCGTTATTAATGACAGCGTATTTGTAACCGTTGTGTGTAATTGTAAGTTGTACGCGTACGCGCGAGTTGCACAGAAAACTCGTTTGTGCTGTAACTCGTAAGTCCTTTCACTGTTCACTTGTAAACTGGACACAGTCCAAGTTTCGCCTGTCCTCACTCCAGTCTTATATCCTCTTTTCGATTATTATGGGACTTTTAAAGAAAAGGCCACAAGCCACACTACCCGTAAAATTTCACATTAACCTTACTAGAAATGTAATCACTGTGTTTCAATGTGTTTTCATACAGCTATAAAGGTATTATTCTGTATATTTGTTATGGCTAGAAAAAATCCTCTAGACCTGGACAAAAGGAGTAGGTTTACTTTTACTTTATTACTTATTTACACAAAGATTTTCGCTTTCCATTTGTCCTATTGTTTTGTGAATTTCATGCGTAGAATTTTATGTAACGTTCTCATTTTCATTGTGTCTTGTTATTGTATAGGAACAAAACGTTTTGACCCGCACGCTACACAACATATCACCCGCATAACTTGTGATCGCGTTGGAAATTAAGGATAAAATATAACGATCCTCAAGAACGGGTTGGGCTATAAATGAAGGCAAAGATATTTTTAAATCTGATAAGTAAGTCCACGGATAAGGGCATTTGAAGGAGGGATGACACCAGGCTATAACACCAATATTACTAACAGGAAGATTTTTTCCTTTTAGTCACACCACGGATTTTGCTACACCCTTAATTTTTCCTTACTATTGTTGTGCTAGTTATATTACTTGGTTTGTTAAATTAAACAACCTTTAAACTAAGTACTTATATGTATTATTTTTAATGTAATGTAATTTTTTTTTGTAATTTTCCTGAATGTTTATTGCGTGTTATTGTTTTCTGTTTCTCTTTTGTTTATTGCTTGTGATTTTTTTTTCTATATACATAATTATTTTTTGTATTATTCTTACTTTCTTTACCTATAATATTAAATAAAACAACCTTAAAATTATATATTATACTTAATTTTAAGGTTATTTAATTTAATAAACGAAGTAATATAACTAGCACAGCGTTAATTACGGTAGAGGGTGTGGCAAAATAATGGTGTGACTACGAGTCATCCCTCGTTACAACTACGACTCATGCCTCGTTCGAACAAGTACATAAATTACCTCTAAAGCTTCTTTTATTTGTTTATTAATTACAAGTAACAAGTTTTATTCAAATAATTATAAAACTAAAGATTATTTAGACGATAAAAAGGCATAGGAATAAGCACACAACAGGCAATTTCTAATAGCTATAAATTTTGTTTACGGCTTGGCTGTGCAATTAGCCATGTGGCTTACTGGTGACTGTTCCATTCACTTATTTTCTGGTCAAGATAACAGCAATAACGTCAAGCTTCCTCAGGTGGAATGGCTAGTGGTAGCGTCGGTTGTCGGGTGATGGCTGGTGCTTGCGTTATACCCCTGAACGGACGCTGCTAGCGATGCCAGGTCGTTTTGCTGATAAAACTATGACTATTTTATTCGACTCTTTTTTAAATACTCTGGTATCAGTTTGTCATGTTCGTGTTGTATATCCATAGCTCACTGCAACCTACTATGTAAGCAATTTGGTTGTGGCATGACATTGACTCTGACAATTAGTTGTCTGCTGGTTGCTTTTTTTTCTGTCACGGTCAATTTGTACTGTACCTATTTGTATTAATTTGATAATTCTGACTGAAAAAGAGTGCCAAGAGTTTTTTTACGCTGGCTTTTTTTGTTCCTTGGTCTACCGTTATATCTTATTTAACAACTATCAACAACTAGTTAAGGCCGAAGTATATGATGACGTCATCAAGTGATTTATGAAATTCCTAAGATGAATAAAACTTTTTGAATTTTGAATTTGGTTCAAGACCCACTAAACAAAAACATTAACAAAACAATATTATTCTTAAAGCCCAACACTGGCATAGCTTAGTTCCAATAAACCAATGGCCGTAAATTTCCCAGATATTCGAGTCACTTATTGACCTAGTTACATTCACATCGATACATAAGGTATCGACTGTAAACGGGAATAAGTCCCGTTTACAGTCTGTCGAAAATTCTTGACAATACCAAGAAAAGTAGCGGAACTGAAAGAAATATCGAATTCCTTTTAGAAACTAGTCGAATATACAACTATTCATTTATTAGCTGCCTTCTTTCTCCGTTTGAGTTTTATTTCCGAGTAGAAATGTTTCAAAGAAAAAGAAAATAAAATAAGGCTTACAGATTGCGGTTCACCACCACTTGAAAGAGATGAAACCGCATCTTTCGGGGTGCCGCATCACCGCCGGGTCGTTTTTAACCTTTTTACCACCATAAATAATATTTTTTGATAAAATATAATATTCACAGTGTAATATATATAGAAAGTTATATTATTAAAATTAAAATTAAAATATAAGATTTGTTGCTACCTGCTGATGTTTGTACAGTTTTTCTTTACCTGTCCAACTTAGGGTTGTCTGGAATAGATCGCTTTACAGCGATAAGACCGCCAACGAATATTTTTTAACTTTCTGTTTTTTATTGTACTTTTCCTTTTTTACTGTGTGCAATAAAGTGTAAATAAATATATATATCCACAGATCTATTTCTTCACTTCAGGCGCAGTAGATACATAATTTGTCAATCTAGGCCCTTATTATTAAAATTTTGTAAAACATCAGTCATGACTCAAGTACAGATTGCCAATACTCCATTGAGAACTGTACAAATCTCCGAATATACTTTCTTAACATCAGCCTTAATCCTCCAAAGGAAAACTCTCAATCGAAAATTATTAATAATATCCATTTCGGTTTAATTTGGCATCTTGCGGTGACTTTGTATTCACTGAGTAAATATCTTGCGTTTTTAATTTAGATATTTACGTAATCGAGTGTCGAAATTTTTTTGATAATAATTGTAGTGATTTTCTGTAGATATTTGAGCTTTTTTATTAGTTATTACTTAAAATAAGAAAATATGTTTAACATAAAACACTTTTTAACCGGAATTATCACGTATAATTTATATTTTACATTTTAACTAGATGTTAAAAAGTGTTTTATAAAGTGTTTTATTTTTGATATAAAATGTAGGTCTTAACTTTCCTCAAGAGTTAGGTATCAAATGCAAAAAGGTATTATTTTTTTTTAAATCAGCCTGTAAGTTTCAAAGATTAGCGTTTTCAAACCTTCAAGTTCTTCAGTAACATCAAACTGAAGGAATGCATTCTGAACTCGATTTTGATCATAATAATGTAATAAAAGTAGGTATTTAATTTTTCAACAGAAATCCTTATGGATAAATAAAGAGACCTTGCTACACTTTTCCCGACGCGCTGCCTTAGTCAACACGTACACAGCAGTGTTCCCGTCACACGCGCACCACCACCCTCTAAGTATCTATTGCATTACGCTTATTTTATATCATACGGTGTGTGATGAATTCTTTAACTTTCGGTTAAGTTACATCAGTAAATAATTAATATTTTTATTATATTTAATTTTCTCTTCATGTATGATATCAAATTATCACGTCCAGGAATTTCGAAAATGACCCACAATAACTATACAAGTTACCCTGTAAACTAAGCGACGACACCGCCAGTCAATAATAAATACCAACATTTTCTATGGCAGGTAACTTAAACTTTATTTATATTTGTATATTAAATAAAACCAAGTATATTTTCCCCATCTAATATCACCAAACACGCCTTTTCAATACTGCGCCAAATGCTCGATGAATTACAATAGCGAACCGATTCATGAGAATGATAGTCGGAAATAACACTCTATATTCGAATCTTCCAGAAATCGAGGCCAACAGTTACTGCCCTAACTTTAAGAGAAATATTAGATTGAACGTATCACGCCCTGATGTTTTACTCTCCTTCCAGAGGTCCAAGAATAGGATTGGTTATTTGCAATGAATATGAAATATGTTTGAAACGTTTTGAGAGTTTTTTATTAGATATCGATTTATACTCAAGACACTGTTTGATAAATAAGTCGTAGGTTTAGTCAATGAAAAGGTTGCCAAACTGGGTCACAGGAAACCATACTGTATTCAAATTTATCGAACCTTGAATGGGTTATTCATTAAGGAAAATTACTCAAAGAAGATTTTTTGTTTCGTTTTTAATTTTGCCTACATTTTTTTAAGTTGTAATATTTATTTTTTACGGTGGCTAAAAACGAGTTTGACCGCAATTTCATCTGATGTCTAAGCGACAATGAGGTTGAATATGAGAGCACATGAGTTTAGAAATAAATGTAGTAGAATTTGCTTTCAGTAACTTTGATATTTGGCTGCAGAATTATATCAAGGGACACTAGCGAGGAACAATGAAACCGTCAAGCTGGGGGCATTCATATAGTCGCCTTTTATAGACTTTTCTTAGGGAAGGGTTATTCTTAACCGACTCTATGCCGATCCTAATAAGGCTCATAAATATTGAAAACTCAGAATCATGGATACGGAGATGGTAAAAAAATATAAATAAAATAAAATTCCTAGACATTCACACCTATAGCCTCAAAGTAAGCAAAGCTTGTGTTATGAGATACCATGTAGCGAACTAGGGGGGAACCTAGAATAGAAAATACATATACATGGTGTTCTTTTTGATATCCCATAACTTTAAGGTTTGTTCCTAACTAAAAAATAATACTTCTTGCCAAAGAATATGTGGTTCAAAAGTGCATACTTTCCAAGATATCATCAATCCTAATATAAAGAGTTCATAAATTATCACCCTTGTAAAATCTCTTTAACATTCATTCAATAGACAAGTAACACTGAAGCCATACAATAAACAACAAAAACATTTGAAACGTTGAGAAACGTTGCATACAATATACAACGCAAAACGTTGCCAACTGTACCTCTGCATAGCGATAAAAAAGGGATAGAAAATGCCACGTTGTCATACTTCGCACAAAGGTGTTTTACATAAGATGTTTTGACTTAATTGAATTATTTTTTATGAAAAATAAAAAAAAATGAAAAAATATTTACATGTTATTTGATTCTATTACATGGTCCCATAATGCCCTTAGAGTTATGGGAAATCAAGCGGAACCCCTTGTATAGAGAAATGCCCAGAACCGGAACATTTTTTTTTCTTGTTCCGTGCAAAAATCGAACCCACAACCACTGGCGTCTGAGGCAGATAGGTTTACCCTATCGCCAAAGTGGTCACAAGCAAATGTTGAAATGATACGGTTCAAATCGAACTGCATTCAAAACTAAGCAATAGTATGTTTTGACCTTCAATATGTTTTTTTAAATAAAGATTATTTAACGTTCGTTTCATGAAAGCTTACTTAGATTTGAGCTCTACTCAAATATAGATTTATCGACAATTCAGAAGATCTGAATATATCATGAGTAATCAACGTTTCGGGATGTCCAGCACATTCCGTTTATTTTCCATGGAAGCTCTATAGCTTAGTCACATATACCTAGAAATAAATATGATATGCATTGACGATATTAAAGCTTATTGGTCAGCTTGTTGCTAATAGAATATAATTATAAAATTAAGATTAAAATAATACTTCAACCCCAATTTTAATGCAATTTTAAACTGAATTTCCATTATAAGAAAATATTAAGGTTATATAGCTATCAGCGATTTTTTTTTCAGTCCATTCTGATAAGTTTTTTCAAATATAAATTAAGTAAATACATACATACATAACGTCATGCCTGTATCCCTTATGGGGTAGGCAGAACACCAGAGGTTACAAGACCATCTGATGTCACGTTTGACAAATTTGGAGGTATTATAAAGATGGAGAGAAACTATTTTAGTGACAGGGGGTCGGCCTATCGCCCACAAAAACGTCTTAAAAGCCTCTGTCCCTTAACTGACTTAACTGACTCACAGTTTAACAGTGACTTAAACAGTGCCCGGGAAGAGAAGCAGCTGGCACATTCTAGGTTTTTTTTCGCTCCCAGTTCAGAATGGAAGCAATAATAAATACATCGTTAAGTAAACACATCGTACGAAAACAAATTCTAAAATCTTAATTTAAATATTTTGTGTATTGATTCCATTAAGTATCACTTTTATTATATTTAATTACAGTAATCAATGTAGCTGAGTGAATAACAAGATTTCTCGCCGAGCGGAACGACGAGTTTGTCGGGGCGAACTGAGGACTCTTCAAAAACCTTTTAAAATACGAGCCTTAATCTTGCTGCCATTTGGGTTACGATTGTACGATTGTCTTATTACTAAAAACTGAGTAAATATCCAACTGATAACCAAGAATATGCCAGTTTCAATACGTTGAAGGGCAAATATTTGAAATTATTGGTCAAGGGGCAATCAATTGTGTTCAAATTCACAAGCTCTGTTACGTGTTAAATTTATGTCGAATAATATTTAACGATTATCTTAATATTATTATCATGACCATATTATTTCAACTACTATAATAACAACAAGCAGTTTTGTTCGGTTTCACTACGTAACCTTTGGCCCCATTAGAAAATCTTGATTAAATATAGCCTTTATTCTACTCAAGACTTCGAAATGTCTTTTTTACACTTACATACATAACTTCACGCCTGTATACCTTATGGGGTAGGCAGAACACCAGAGGCTATGAAACCATCTGAGGTCTCGTTTGACAAATTTAGAGGTATTATAATGATGGAGAGAGACTATTGCAGTGATGGGGGTCATCCTATTGGCCGCAAAACTATCAATAAAACCTCTGACCCTTAACTGACTTTTACGGTATGCCTGGGAAGAGTAGCAGCTGGCACATTCTATGTTTTTCTTTTACTCCCAGTCCAGCATGGAAGGCATCTATCAGATCTTTGATCGAGTTATGTTTATCTTAGCAAGTCAAAGATAGCGAAGCTTATTATCTTGTTTAAAACCTCTTAAACAACTTTTACGACGTAGATACGGAACAGCTCTGTCGAAGAACGACACTATTTGTCAAGACGACACTTCTCGGCGACTACTATCAGGGAATTTCCGGAAATAAAGGAGTATTGATGTCTTCTACCTTAGACTCATTATTGGTTTCACTGCAATCTTACGAAAAAGAGCTGTTACTTTATTTATATTAGATTTATACTAGATTTATTAAATTTTGACAAAAGTACATAAGTAATAGTAAGAATGTATTTGTGCTCCAATTTGTTTGAATGGAAAATTTTTGCTTCTGAAAGCTCTGAAATGTGTAACATAATATCATTAAAAACATAAGTTTTATTTTAAGTTAATTTGAAATCTATCGGATTCTGATTATATTCTTAATCTCATATCTTAATATCAATCTTAAATGCTTGGTATATTAATGTACGGCCATTTTCATCTGTATTTGAATTTTGAAGTTACCTGGCTTCTGTTCTGTGGGTATGTATAATATTTCAAGATCCACTTAATAACCCTCAAGTAATATTACGCCAAATTAGACATGCATAGCCTCTATTGATCTTCCAGCGAACTGAGCTTTCATATATGATTACAGTGGCTTACTCAAGAGCTTCTAAACTTTATTTGTGGTACATTTAGTAAATTACTTGCTGAGTTTATACATTAAGTCACAAAGCCAAATGCTTGTTCATAAGATGAAGGTATGGTAAGGCGAGGTACTTTAAATCATAAAGGAATTTATACCAACTGGTCGAATTATTTTTTATTTATTATTACCTAAACAATTCGTAAACAAATGCTTTGTCATATGAAACCTTGTATACAAATTTTATCGAAGAAGTTTTTTGTTTTATTTTATGTATTTTATATTTTCAGCGTCTTTTTAGAAAAGATATTGCCGTCACTTTCTATTGTTTTATAAATGAAAATGTAAGATAATTTTGTAAGCTGTTTTTGAATTTAAGCAGTTTTTTTTGCAAATACTTCATATTCCACTGTTTAAAGTTAAAAATTAAAATAGGACTAAGTTTTAATATTAAGTTTTAATTTAGTATATGACTATAGCGTACTGTATAACAGTTTAATATGTGATCCTAATTATTTGTAATTCCATCTATTGTATACCATATTTATTTCAATAAATTGATTTGGATTTTTTGATTTCAATTACCACTAATAGTGGTTTTCAATATCGAATCTTTATTCAAAATTCTTGTTCATAAACACTTAAATGTATGGGCGTTGAAACGACAACCAAAATTTAGATTTCTTTAAGTATGAAAAAAAATGGATTTAATTTTTATTAAAATTTGATTGATAAATCCATTATAAGAGAACTTAAACCAAAACATCGTTCATAGGTAGGTCGTATTCTGGATTAACACATTTTTTTTAATTTTAGTAATAGACCTACATAAAAAATAGTAATAAAGTAATAAATAAAGTAACGCTAAACTTAATCGGACTTTATATATTTTTGGTGTCTTTTACAGGCACCACACATGATGGTATGCTTCCGTCTGTTTCCCAGTTTTCGAGCGTAGTCGAGCGAGTCGAGTCGAGCGAGTCGTCTTGAGTTTTGGATTCCACAATTCTTATTCTAAGTCGTTAATGGAAACTAAAGGACAGGTTTTTTTTTAACGTTTAAAGACAGGTGGGGCGTTTGCTGAGAGCCATACCGTTCCATATTCGCAAATGTACGTTAATAATCACTTATGTTTGAAAAAGGTCTCGCAGTTTATGGGGTTTGTAAGGAACAGCCAAAGGAACGTTTTACTATGGATGAATTGTTCAAAGTAGCAGTTGGGGTTGTGGATATTGGCTTCATTTGAAGATAGTTGTTAAAAAGAGGGACAAGAACATCAACTTTACAAAAAATAGACTGGAGTTTTTTAACACCAGTGCCTCATGGAAATACCATAGTTTTAAGACTATTTAAGTTATTTATGAAAAAGTATTTAAACAGATTTGGATTTCAGAACACTAGCTGCCCTACATGATACTCCCCTCTAATGTTGATTTTGTAAGATTTCGTGATGAAATATAACTAGTAACCTTCCGTAAAAGACACCGAAACATCGAGTTAAAAATATTAAATGTAATTTTACGAGATATATCCGGGTAAAAAGTGTTTTATTTAATAGCGTTTTATTTATTAAATGAATCGCGAAAGCTTAAGCAAATAATATTTGTTATAAAAAAACTGTCCTTTGCGCACGTTGCGATATTATTCTTTAAATATTGCAACAAAAATCATTTTCTTTAGAAAACTTGTGTTCATCGCTTTTCACTATTCATTTGGGAAACTATCGAATTCCGTCTTTAGATAGCCTTAAAATTCCATTATGAAATTCCTACCTTGCTACACGCTTTTAAAACATAAAATCAGTAATAAAACTTTAAAAAGTTGAACATGTGCGTCAATGTGATAATACCCAGGAAGCACTTAACCAGTTTGCTGTTGTAGTTTCTTAACTTAATTACACCATTAGCGAGGAAATAGAAAGAGAGAGACATATACAGGGTTGTTTTTTATTCACCAGCCAAATTTCAATATTATTTTCCTTTGATACGATATAAACGTACCCGCATATTTTAGTATCGCTCAGTACAAAAAAATAATAATATGGCACTTAAAACTCGTTTTTACAATTAGTCGCTGTTGATGAACATAGCTACTACGACGACGCGGCATTTCATTGATAGTACTACGACGTAGAAGTACAATATGTTTTGTAGTAGCGCGTAGTCATCTTTATTTTAATAGTATTCATTTATAATTTAGATTCCCGAAGCGTTCAAGCGCCATAAACCTTTTTTAAATAGCTTTTTTAAATAGCCCCGACGTGGTTTGTGGCACGGATTGTGGCTGACATAGTAATTTACAACTTAGATTTTTAGATGGGAATAATGCTATTTAAATGAAGTCTGTTTAATTAGCACACAAAAAATACATAATAATAAGCAACGCAAGTACTTGGACCTTGCACACGAGATGACCGAAATGTGGGAAGTAATAATAGCGTAATAATAATAATAAAACTCTTTTCAACACACTTGCTCGTAAAGTGAGCGTTATTCTATTGAATTTAGAACTATAAACTGGGCTATAAGTCACGCGTGCATAATATATTATACCCTAGTGCATAATATAATGAATCCTACAAAGTTGAATTGTACCTTTGTGCAAATAACATGCGAGAAAACAGAGCATATTTTATTGGTCCGGGTTATACACTAAATATTTTCAGAAACAACAAAGAGGTTTTATACCACTTCAAATCCATATACATTTTTAAATGTTTGCGCCTTATATTAGTAAAATAAATTTGTATATTAAACAAATTATTCACAATTTACAATCATTTGTCATAAAATATTAAAATATTTGCATTTACCACTCCAAATTAAACATTTTCACTTAAAATAGGCTGTATATGCTATACAGACATTGACACATTTGACGGAAAAAAAAACCTACGCGCATGCGCGAGGTTCGGCGCCATTTTTCAATCACAATTCACAGCTTTGTTATCAAGTGTGTTTGTTATTTTATGACCACGTATGTCTGTCTTTTACTCACAAGTGTGTTGAAAAACGTCGTATGTAACTCGTGAGCGTTGCTAATTACAGTCGAGGCTTAATAATGAGCCGAGAACTTAGCTCACTTGTTACATAATATACTATTATTGTACACCAACATGGTACAATAAATACAAACCTTTATTCGCAAATATCGTTTCTGTAAATTATATTTATTGTGTAAAAAAATTTGGCTGGTGACGAAAAAACAACCCTGTATAAATTAAATTTAGCAAGTTAGTATCGAAGTTAGCACTGTTCTACTGTTCAGTTCCGTAACCTGACAACTTGGATCTATTCCGAAGTAACAACTTGTCTTTAAACTTCAAAGATAACTTTACGGGGCATTACAAATGCTCTATACAGGGTTTTTTAGTCACTGGCCAAATTTTTTACACGATAATCATCATTTATAGATACGATTTTTGCAAAAAAAGTATGTATTTTTTACAAAGAAAGTAATATATTCGAAAACATATTAAGTAAAGCTTGGTCACTCTAAATTATGAATGAATACCATTAAAGTAAAAAAGACCACGCGCTACTACAAAAAATCGCACTGCTTTAATAACTCATTCTCTGTAAGAGCCGTGGTCCTGTGGAATAAGCTTCCTTATGGAATAAAATCGACGGGTCCTACGTAAACTGGTGCAAGTGCATTTACACAACTTTACAGTAGAGCGATTTGAATGTTCTAATGTGTGTAATTTTAACATCATTCTACACACATAGTTGAAATTTTGTAATGTTATACTTGAATCCTTTTGGATAAAAACTACATTAATAATTTTTAATTATTTATGAAACTTTAGAAAATAGCTGTACTTGCATCCGCGTAGCTTATTTTTCTTAAAGTTTTATAACAGGTATACTGGTGTAAGTGGCACATACACCAGTTTACACTGTTATATGTTTTATTTACAATTATGGTAATGAAATGATAAATCATTACATAAAATATTTATTGCTGTTTAAGCTTATAACTTTGTTTATAGCCTAAACATTAAAAACAAAAATTAAATTAATATGCTATTTCTTTGAATATAGAGTAAGACTAACGCAAACTCTGTGCACTTACACCAGCTTTAAACGTGCGTGTGGTAGCGGCGCCGCGCGCGTACTGGTGCGACTGGGTGCGACCTTCACTTGTACTCGAGCATCGCGCAGTTCGGATTCGCGTAGACTGATGCAAGCGGCTTACACCAGTACTGACAGTCTTTTGGCGCAAAAAAGTGTTATTTGCACCAGTTTACATATTTTTATCTTCGAAACTTATTGATTGTTGGAAATTATTTTTTCAGGAAATTAAAGAATGGGTTATTTAAGTACGAACGGTGCAATAAAGCGGTTTTTGTCATTTTGCTGCTTGTACTAGTTTACTTAGGACCCGTCGAATATGCCTCTTCGCTAAACTCATTTAAATTAAAACTGAAAAAAACATTATTTAACTTTAGCGCAAGATTAATTGACGTATTCGTTATTTATGTATTATGTTTATAATATATGTTATATTGTACATTATGTATTAAGAATATCGAGTTATTTTATTTTATTGTATATTATTTTTATTTATATATTTTATTGAGCCCACATACTGACTCATGATAAAATATCCCTGCTTTCTTTTGTTTGTAATTATTATAAGTTTTTGTTATGTATTGTCTAGGTTGTCTGGTAGAGATCGCTCTAGAGCGATAAGACCGCCTTTTGTACATTGTTATCCTTTTATGTTTATCTGTATTTTTTTTAATCAATATATATAAAACTGTTCCGTTACTGACTGAGTGACTGAGGTACTGAGTGACTGACAGACAACGTACAGCCGTAACTACTGGGCGTAGAAAGCTGAAATTTGGAACATACATTCTTTAGGAGATGTAGGGTAGCACTAAGGAAGGAATTTCTGAAATTCCCACGGGAACGGGAAATATAGGACTTTTCAGTTTTTATGAAAAATCTTATTCCTTGAGTGCACCGATGTGAAACTTGGTGTAAAGGTTTTTCAATGTGTGTCTGGTTGTGTTATGAAAGGAATTCCCGAAATTCCCACGGGAACGGGAAATATATGATGTTTTAGTTTGTATAAAAAAATCCCATCCCTTGAGTGCACGGATGTGATACTTGGTATAAAGGTTCCTCAATAAGTGTCTGTTTGTATTATGGAAAGAATTCCCGAAATTCCCACGGGAAGGGGACTTTTTAGTTTGTATGAAAAATCTTATTCCTTGAGTGTACGGATGTGATACTTGGCATGAAGGTTCTTCAAAGAGTGACTGGTTGTGTTACGAAAAAATTCCCAAAATTCCCACGAGAACGGGAAATATATGATTTTTAGTTTGTGTGAAAAAAACTTATTCCTTGAGTGCATGGGTGTGATACTTGGTATAAAGGTTCTTTGCAGTGGGTGTCTGGTTGTATAATTTCTGAAATTTTCACGAGAAGGGTAGTTAAGCGCATACGAAGTTGCGGGATAAAGCTAGTAAACAATAAAGAGTAAATAAATAAATACGTCGTAGTACATATTATCAGTGACCATAAAAGTTTGTCTGTTAGTTTTAAAGCGTGTTTCCCGAAAGCCTCCAGTCGGATTTGAATAATCTCCTTAGCATTTTATATCCCATCTACTGGGAAAGTTAATAGGTTAAAATATGAGTATTTTATCAAAACTACCTTACAAAATCAAAAGTTAAACTAGTGAGACCTTGCGCAGCTATTAACTTTATAGTAAAACTTGCCAACATCATTAACAAGAGAATAGATATCTAGATATATTTCATTTACATTCAGTACCAAAGTTTGTGTCGAAGTTAGCACTATTGTGTAGTTCAAGTTACTTAGTAACCTGACAACTTGCATCTAACCCGAGGTAATGCTTTGTCTTAAACTGCTAAGTTAAGTTAATGGCGCTAACGTGCTACATTAATAAAGGTGTTAGTTATAAAATAGTTTAAAATATGTGGCTGTACTTTCTGTGAAGTTCCTCCGAAGTTTCACCATTCATCATCGATACTACGAATATGACGAAAATTCATGGATGTTTTATATGTTTATTTAAGGTTAAGTTGTTATATTTTTGTAGCCAATATGTTTATATAGAATTGGTTTTTTAGTCACTGACCAAATTAATAAAAAAAGGGTTTTATTTTTTTTACAACTACATTAATATATTCGCTAACATATTAATCAAAGCATAGTCACTCTAAACTGTGAATGAATACCGTTAAAAAAAGACGACTACACGCTACTACAAAACATCTTGTAGTTCTACGTCGTAGTAATTTCAATAAAATGCCTAGTCGTAGGAGCTATGTGCATCAACAACGACTATTCGTAATAAAGTTTGTGGTGCTATATTTTTTTTTTTTTGTACTAAGCGATACTAAAATAAATATGCTGGAAGGTTTATATCGTACCAAAGAAAATAACATTTTTAATTTGGCTGATGACTAAACAACAACCCTGTATATTTTATTTCCTTATCACAATTCACAATATGAGCTAAATAATGGTCTGTGTGAATGTAAGAAATATTTTCTGATTTATCATTATCTATTCTAAATATCATAAAGATTAATATTTATTTGTTTTAAATCGCTAATCTCGGAAAGAAACAAGTCGAATTTGAATCATGTCATAAGCTATATTAAGTTGAAGTTGTAAATTTAAATTTAATACAGTAATTAATGCTTTTTCCCATCTTTGACATTCCAAAATATTATTATTGAATTTTTTTTTGTATTCTGAATTATTTAATTTTGTCATTTTTCATACTAACATTCAATTTGTAACTTGGTTGATAATTCTTATGTTCTTATAACCAATAATCTATTAATTGATTGAAATAAATGATTTGAATTGAATTGAATTATCAAGAAATCTCTACGGTATCAAAATTCACACGGGTAAAACCACGCGCTGGTGCTAGTTACTAATATAATAAATCTGATGAGCCTATTTGTTCGAGCGCGCTAATCCCAGAATTTTCAGTCGGATTTAAAAGATATTTTGCTTATCAAAAGCATAATTCATAAGGAAATTTGTAGGCCTAATTTTATGAATAAAAATTGTATGATATCAGTTGCTACGCGGATAAAACCGTCCGTTGCTACGTAAATAAAGCACTTAGTTCTTTTACATACTGTAGGTATTTAATCAATTTTGACAGTACGTTAAAGATTTTGCTATTATACACTAAAATTTAATGTTAGTGTTTAATAACATACCCGAAATACCCATAGGTATTCAAATATTAACAGTTATAAAGTTACCTTTAAATTTGAAGGCTTCAGTTTTTTTGAGTTTAAATAAATCTGTTTCATGTAATATTTATTGATTTGATCGAACAATATTTACATTTCCTGAAACAATCGCTGATATATCAAAATTCCTTCTTAATTTATGTCAAGAAGCTAAAACATGAAAATTTCGAGAAATTCCGATTGTATTTTTGCTAAAAAGAATTCCTATAATAAAAGACCTAATTAAAACAACAATACAGGGTGGATGAAAAGAAAGTTTCTTATTAATTCTCCTTTGTAGTTATTTAAGTGCACTCCGCTTCTGCGTAAATACAGTGCAACATTTCAAAGTGAAATCGCAATATCATCTTGAATTGGCCATTGTTCTTCTATCTTTGCAAGTTCTGTGTCTCTTTTAAGATTGTTTGTGAAAATTGTCAGTTGAAATAAAGATACACAAAAGTAAGTTTCTATTTTATAGTTCATGAATTATAGAGGATGATACGATAGTTTATTAACCAAGTTTGATATTATGTTGAATGCTCGCTAGTGGTTTTACCAGAAATATTTTTTTACATTAATTTTAATCAGATTTCAAAGCATTTATTTATAAGATAAATGAGCTGCTCCCTTGTTATTATATTTCAGATTTATGTGAAAAAATCAACACAACTTTTAGGTGCAGTATAAAAAAATAATATACCTATAATGTATTAATAATATTCAAAGTTTTTGTGCCATCTCAAACGCCGTGGTTTTTATGCTTCCCCTAGAGATGGGGTATATAAATATTTTGTCAAGTCTGACTGGTACTTTTGTGATAGGGGTATTCCGTGGGCGTTCGAACTGCCCACGGAATACCCCTGGTTTTAATATAAAACATTCATTAAGTTCGGAACGAGTATGTGGTTTCAATTACATGTTCTGATTCGCTTTGTTTATAATGGTGATGAAGCTAGCCTTTGACCTTAATCTCACCTGATGGATTATAGTATTACAATAGCATAAAGCACGTATCTGTGTGGAAACGGTTCTTAACTGGCTCGAGTCTGGGTACATATCAGAATACAATTATATTCCTACTCTAATGCCGGATTTCAACTAAAAAGTTTTGTTAATATAGGCAGACTTATCCCTAGTGAGCAATAAGTTTATGGAGGCTGTAAAAAAAGAACGTTTAGAAAGGTTCTTCGTTTTAATTTTTTTAATTTTTACAAAACTCTCATTTTCTCTTAAAAAACAGGGTTTGTCAATCGGGTACCAGGGAAAATCCAAATAACGTATCATAACGCTAGTCATGTATCTTAATTAATATCCAGCGCATCATGCTTGCTGAATTAAAAAATTGTTTCAAATTTTAGACACAGAATGGCCACGTGATCAAACTTCTATTTTCATAACTTAGCCACGAGACAATAACTTTTGCGAAAAATGTGTCTTGAAAAGACCACTCAATCGTTCATGACTACATCAAAACGTCAAGTTAAAATATAAAGTATAACAATTAGCGATAAAATCTGGATATTTTAAGCCTTTTCATAGTTGTATTCTAAATAAATTCAAGATATGCAAAGTTGCGCCAAAAAAAAGATGCTTTCGTACAGTCATACAATACCTATTCTTACACTAAGTACCTACAAAGGTTTCCATATTTTTTCATTGAATACTTTAATTAAAGTTCAAAGTCCAATTAAAACTGATTAAAAACGGCTGACTGATTTTCAGCATAGTTGTTGATTAGCAAATGATTATTATCAATAGAATCCACAGTGGTTGGTGGATGTGATGCCCAATAATTGAATTGTGATCGCATTGAGATCCATAAACCACGGCGTGTGGTGGAATATAACTAGTTACGAGTACATTTGCCGGTTCATTAACGACAGTCTGTATTCCAAATACAATTCATATTTGGAATATATGGGCGTGAATTATTGCGAAAATTTGATGGATGTGATTTTAATATGCTTTTGATAAATAATCTATTTTGTTCCGGTGGTGATTGCTATGATTTGATCAGTAAGATTATATTTCGCTGTTGCACTTTTCGATTGAGATGAAATGGAGCTTTGGTTTTTGGTGTAAAAATGCTATTTATGTATTTCATAGTAATTTCTTATGTATTGCGTACATTGTAATTATAAAACACATCAACGTACGATACAATTAAACGTGATTACGTCCGGTTTTTATTAATTTATTTGACTTTTTTTTTAATTAATAAGGGCTCATTCATGTCAGTAGTAAGCTGCTTTGGAATAAGGTGTACCTACACAATATTGCTGAAATATGTCCACATTATATGACAGTTAAGAGTTTTGAACAACTTCTCTTGCGCAAACTGACACCTGACACCGGATCGTCGGATCGCGTAAACTTAGACCAACTTAATAACATCACATCAGAAACATTACCCTCAACAGCTTCATCTAACATCAAATTAAGTTAACACTATATATGAATATGGGAACTCGAAAATGTGTAGGCATATTATGTATGATACCAGTACAAACACGAATCTTGCTATATGATATGGGACCTGATCGTTTTATTAACATTTAAAAACACACAGACTCTTAAATATCAGCTGATTTTATAAACATGAATCTTATTTCCATGATATGGATTGCAAATACTCTACAGAACGTTTGTGAACTTTTTTTACACAGGGTGAATGGTGACAAATTTTAGATATTGAAGGAGAGCACTCTGTACTCGATTCTGATCATAATTAATTATAAAAGTAGGTACTAAATTTTTCACCAGAATTCCCTATAAATAAACATTACTACTCTTTTCCCGACATGCCTCCTCGGTTAACCAACACCCGCTATGTATCTATTATATTACACCTATGTAATGAATTCTGTAACATTCGGTTAAGTTTACTCAGTAAATAATTAATATTTATTTTTTCTCTTCATGTATGATCTCAAACTATCACGTCCTCGAATTTCGAAAGTGACCCACCAGACACCCTGTATAATAGCAAAATAAATTCTTCAACTATGATGGTTATACCGTACGCCACATGGCCAATCTGGTCTGATCTCTAGTTGATCTTTATCATTATTAAATATTCAATGAGTAAAACCTATTAAGTCTTTCTCCCTCAGAACAAAGCCTTATCCCGCGACAATGGCCGACATCCGTTCGAAATCAATTCCAAAAAGTTACCCAAGGGCTTATTATAATTCAGAAAATGGATCCGTTACGTTACGACATCTCATATAGATGAGTTTGACTTAGATAACGGTAAGCCGCCCTTTAAGAAGTTAAAGCTTATTAATATTAAAGTTAGAGCCGGCGTCGGGGAGGCGGGAAATAAGTGCGGAACTTCAACGGTAGGCGTCTGTATAATTAATTTACACTTGTTTCTGGTTTGCTGAAGGATTTACAACTAACGAGGCCCGCCGAGTTTAGTTTGAAGTGACTACGTTAAGCGATTACACGGTAAAGTCTAACTTGACTTCGACACTGCTGTTACTATTTCCGATAGAAGTTCACCTTGCAGCTTGGTGTCTAGTTTGATTCGGTTTCGATATAGTTTGACACTTGGAGGTATGAAGTTTCAGGTTATGCAGGACTGTTCTAAGTTGAGAACTATTAGGGACCTTGAAAATCGTTGAGAGCACAATCTTGGCGGAATGCTGTGGGCTTCAAATTTATTCCTTTGAAACAATGTCAGACGAGAATTCTGATATGCCTCTGCTAACTTTATGACTAATTTGGCAAAAAAATGTTTCTCATACACATCGTCTTATTGTGAATGCTTACTCAGATTGTACTTTATTAAAGTGTAGATTTAGGGCGGTTCGCTATGAAGAATTGACAGCGAATTATGTTTGAGTCATGATTAACCCTCAAGACAAGTTTCATAAAACGATCCTAAGAATTAAGTGAAAATAATACCAGATATCTAATAAAATATACCTTTGAGGCGCGGCTTACTTTATTTTAAAATATTTTTACTTGAGGATCATAAGAGTCACATAAAGTCTGATTAAAAATGCAATTTATAAAGACAATATCAACTAAGCTAGCAGTTACTTTAAGTCTAGTTTTCTATTAAGGAAGGGAAAACTGTATAGCTTATACATCTTAGGCTTCAGAAAAGCATTGTATATTAATTATAAAAAAATCAAGCTCTTGCAAAAAGGGCTTTAAACAGCTTGAATTTATACAATTTATGTTCCATGTTTCGGTAATAATAGTGGTATAGCCATGTTCCTAAGCTATTCGAATATTGCAGTAGAATTTCATTTTCACTTCCTAACCAGTGTTTCCAACCTATGAATGTTCATGTCAGTTACAGAGAAAGTTTTAACAACTAGAAACAGCTGTTAGAAACTGTAACATGTACTCTGGGAATAATAAAAATAGGTTGTGTTTATCCTAAACCTTGTCTAAACATTTACGCGATTTTTCAGGAAAGTATTTTTTTTTTCTTGAAAAATACGTGAAACGGCATTCAAAATGGAAATAATAAAATATTAAAAAGTATGTTAAACCTTTTAGAGCCACGCGTTGTATCGTTTATGAGCATTTTTTTCTAGGTACTGCAAAATAATGCAATTATCTACCAAATAAAAGTTGTGTTTTTTATTATAAATTTCGTAGTTCTTTCATATTTTGAATACCATTGAAATTTTCAATGTGACGCCATATTGCAGTTTCAAACATGGAGTGTATGGATTGCGATTTATCAATTAATTGTAAACCGATGCTATTTTTGTTACATGAAAAGGGTTTATCTTCAAAATTGTGTATAAATATAAAAATATGGTTTGAGAATTGAATCAATTGAATAGTATTTTTTTTAAATTCACTGACTGTGTTAGTCTCTGGTCCAAATAATATTTCAAATAAGGAATTATTGTAGTATCGGAACTAGTTAACGAATGAATTAGGTAAAAATATATTTTCACACATATAAATACAATTTTAATTTATCATTAATATTTTCAATTAATTTATTTTTAATTACGTGGTCTACCTTTCCGATTTGCCTTCTCTTGCGACAAAAAGGTATAACCCAATAACCCAAACACATTCAGTGTATGGTGTCATACAGTGTCGTACCAGACCACTTCAGTTTTAGTTCTTTAAATATAAACTACAGCAAGAAGTCAAGCTAGAGCTGTGAAGCATTTTTGTCTCCGTCGTAACTTTTCATTAAATAAAGTCGAAGAAGAATGTCTCATCCAGTATTCATTTGGACATAAAGGTTACGTATTCTGAAGTTAATTTTCTCAGTGACAATAGTGGTTTGCTCTTTTAAATTTGATGAAAACGGTATTGAAAGCGTAACTAGTGAAAACTAAGTTATGGGATAGAATCGTTTTTAGTAGCTTTATTTAGCTATATTTTTTAAACCTCTTTTTTTTTTAAATTTTACGTTATGTTTATAAAAAAAAGATTTCTTTATCTTTGACGAGCTAAGTAACCAAGAACACCCGTGTAAAATTGCGTGGCCAGCCGTTGTCGATCACTTAGATTGTAGCTCATGATGCCCGTGCATTGCATACATATACCTTGATTGTCTATCTATCCTCAATACATAGCTGTTTAACTATAGATACAGATTACTATAGAAATAGCAATCTAATTGTACTTACTAAGCATGGCACTCGTAGCGCTTCTCCTTTATAATTGCAGGCTAAATACATTCAATATACAGGGTGTCCCGCAAATAGTGGACCAACGGAAAACTCGAGATACAACGGGTTGTCTCGAATCCGAAACAGCAATTTTTTTTTCCTAGACTATGTTGTTTTTGAGATACACCGATTTTGAATATTTATAGGATTTTACCCTACTGCGTGCAGAATATTCTCTCTAATTAATTTTTTATTTAAAAAGATTATTCTCTCTAATTAAATTTTAATTTGTGATTTTAATTTGTTTCTCTTAGTTTGTAATTTATGGCCTTAGGAAAAAAAATTGGTGTTTCGGATTCCAGACAACCCCTTGTATCTCCAGTTTTCCGTTGGTCCACTATTTACGGGACACCCTGTAGTTTTCATGTTTTTGAAAGCATCAATCAAAGGGTTCGATCCACTGTTCATACATCTGCAGCCAATAGCTAGTGTATTGAAAATATTTTTATTCTTACACTAATTAAGCTACAAAAACAGGAAATTATCTGTAAAATTATATGTATTTTAAGTTTGCATGGAAAAATATAAAAACATCACGTTATTAAAATGCTTCTTTTTGAAACACAATTACTTCCTTGATTAGATGCTGGGCAGATATTTTAATACTATTTTGATGCCTTGCACAGTCAAACTATGATGAAATATCTACGATATGTCTAGAGACACGAAACACAATTATCACAGCGCAAAAGGAACGCAGAATATGCACAGATAAAGATACAAAAGATGTTTAGAAGGCGTCACGAACGGAATACACTGATCATGTTTGAACTTTACGCATAGATGGCGCCACTTATAACCAGTTTTATAATTGTGCTTATATGTTACACATAAAACATGAAATTGCACTATTTTATCGCAATTAATACGTTTAAGGGCAGCCTCATTGCTTAATACTGATACATACAGAAAGATGGCGCTCCTACGCAGCAATGATTGACAACTCACAATTATCAATCTTGAAGAATAACTTGTAATACTCTTTTATATATTGTTTACATTGTGGATTTACAAAAATAAGTACACAAAATACTTTTTTATTTGATATTTTGTTTTACACAATTATATTTTGTCAAAAGTTTTGAAAATATAAATAAATACTTATGGTGAATTGGTTTTGAATCAGAAAAACTGTACAAAAAATGGTTATGATGGCCTGTAATGGATCAAAGCATTTGACAAATGGTCGGTGGTAGTGATTACTTGACATCAGAAGAGCCACTTCTTCTTATTACTTCAAAAAATATTTAACTAGTATAAAAACGCTTGCGTTTGGTTGGCATTTATATATGTATAGCTCGAACCAGGTTAAGTCTGGAATGCCTAAAAATATTGTTTGCAACCTTCCACGGCCCACACAAGTAGGTCGCATCAACTTTATGAATAAATATTCAAACTATTTTTCAAACCAAGTAACCTTGTTAGTCGGTGGACAGAATAAAATATGAAGTGTCTAGAAAGTTATACAATAATATTTAACGTCTTTTCTTGCGATATTGGTGTATGACTAATTCATTTATTTTAAAATAATATATAAAATAGTTTCATCTTTAGAATACATAAAGTAGCTGTGGATTTTCTAAAAAGTGTTTTTATATCGCTCGTTTCGTTTTAGAGAAATATTTTTCTAGTTAAGTCTGCTTTACTTCAATGGTCATTCATTACTTGAGCAGTTTTCATTTTTTCTTGATTAAATCAGTTTCTGATGGTCCTGGGAATGGAAACCTTAACCTCCCAGACATAGTTGGTTGCCTTCCCAAGTGTCATGAATTAATTAAATTACCAAAAAGAGCATGTGTTAGCGAGTTAGCTTATGTCATTGAGTATAAATTTATCACAGTCAATGTTGATACAAATAATAAAAACTTAACAATGTCAGTATAGTAAAGTTAAGTCACACGTAGAAGTAAAATGATATGATAACGTTCAACGGACGTAAATTAATTAGATCAGACGACAGTTCCACTGACTTTCTGAACAAGATAACTTTTTTGACACGTATTGTTATTTCAGGAAGTTGTAGGTAAATACACTTGAATGAGGGATACGTTTCCTTCTAATAAACTATTGCTTTATTAATTCAATGACTAGATTTGTTTTTAAATTATGTTAAGTACTATGAATATTGTTATAAATAAAAAAGTAAGATTTCCTTACAATATCTTCGTAATCTGAAGAATATAGTTTCGTGAGAAAGTGCTACTCTTCCATGTGTTTAAGAGCGGTACGAAAGAATCGCTTTTATATAAACGACACAAATTCGTTTATCTCTGATAATAAAAAAGAAACATAACAAGTTCTAACATAGCTAATTTTTAAAAATCTTTAGGAAGAAGCTTTTTAGATATAAATTATATTTATTTGTTTATTGGATTACACATAATATTATGTATGACTTACTAAACGACTTTATTTTCTTTTAAACTTTTGCCAAAAATACTTACGTTTAGTGTAAAATAACATGATAACATTTTTAGTTTAATTTTATTTCCTGCCCTTACGGAAGGTTTTCAAATAGATATGGCAAGCTTTTCTTTAGTATTCTATCTTAACAGTACTCCAACTCACAATACATAGAAATAACACCCTTAAAACATAATTCGTAGAACTTCAAATAACCTGGCCGCGCTTACCTTGTTGTATCAAACTTGTACTGCGGTCGTTTCATGAACAGCAGCCTCGGCAGGATGTGGATGAAGACGCGCTTCACCCAGGGCGCCATGCGATGCGTCTGCGGCGACCGGAAGTGCACGTTCAGCACTACCACCGTCACACATATACTGGGGGACAAAGATGAAATATTCAGGGTTAATTTTAATTAGCGCAACACCTCTTGCAGCAACCCCTACGTATCAATCCCTACAACATTTGTTCTAGGACTTTTTAAAATTAATTTAAGTTTTCCCATACAAAAAATATTTATTGCCTCTAAATTGGCGTAACTCCACTAACACTGAGTGTAGGAATGCCACCAACATTGACGACCACTTTGGCGATGGGTTCAACCTATCTGCCCCAAACGCCAGTGGTTGCGGGTTCGATTCCCGCATTTGTTTATCTATTTATGTACTTATTTTCTAGGTTCCCCCTAGTTCGCTACATGATATCCCATAACACAAGCTATGCTTACTTTGGGGCCCTGAAGTTGGTGTGATTGTCTGGGGATTTTATTTTATAAATTTCGGAGGTTTGGTCTCTTTACAAACTCCGTGGTCACAAGGGTCAATATCGAAAGTGTCGGTGAATGTTTGTTAGTCTAAACACGCTAACCTCAAACTACTATTTAAAGCACTTTGATTTAGTTTTTAGTTCACTTATCTTTATCACAATCAATTAATATAAGAAACCCAAGAAAAAGAAATTCAATTTAATTTCAGCGTAGTTTGTACTCTAGCCAAGATCAATATATCTACGTTATGCAGTGTTTCTCCAATTATTTGATCCCTTCAATATAACGAGCTTTTGGCAACTCATCAAAATAGACATTGGTTTCTTGGATGATCTCTCTATTTTCCACCCCAACAATTTGTCATAAATTCGTAAACGAAAAAAGGTAGCCGAGTTCGGGATTACCGCAAATATAGTAAGTGAAAATGCAACTTATAGTGAAACAAATGGACTTTGGCTTTGATGATTGGGACGATTTCAGATTGGAAAGGACATTATCTAGTCCCTAATAAGCTTCAGACAACATTTTATACCCTATTCATTTTTACAAATTTTGAAATAGAAAGTTTGGTAGGTGGAGAAAATTTACAGTAAAAGTAAGAAATGAAGTCTTGGCAATAGTATATTAATGGAGTGTGCCCTAATAGAAGAGCGTTTTTGAAACGTGACTGCTTTACCATTATTACTTTCATCCCATAAATCGCCATAATATTTGCCCATAATGTTTAATCTGGCTAGTACATCATTTCATCCCATTGATGGGTATTAAGCAACTGAAAATCTGTGTCCATGTTTTTATTTGCCGATAAAATTGCTTCATTACAAGGTATTTGTGCAGTTTTATCGCAAGGACCAGTTACTATCTCGATTGTTTATATAGTTTTTATTTCTTTCAAAAATCGCTGAACCTATCTTCAAAGTGGTTAAATATCCGTCTATGTCTCATCCAGAATCAGCAAACGTGGAGTAAGCGAAAAGTTTCTCCATGTCGAAATTGGTGAAATATATATTCGTAAGATATTGCGCACCTGTTTACCCTCGGGTCAATGGGATGTTAGGGTTTTAGTGATGAATCGGAAGTGTCAGGTCTTCCTTCGGGCGTTTAACTTGGCCTTCTGAATATTTAACATTGCTTGTGCTTGTACGAAAATCGGTGAGCACTTTGTGGATATTTTTTATAGACGAATCCAATTTGTTCACGATTATTTAATTTCCATTTCACTAATGGACTTTAATTTGTTTAGTCCACCGATGAAATTAACTTTATACCTACGTTATGTAATTTTTTTAATAAATTTACATAAATACATACATAACTTCACGTCTGTATCCCTCAGGGTAGGCAGAACACCAGAAGCTATAAAACTATTTGATGTCACTTTTGACAAATTCGGAGATATTACTATGATGGAGTAGACTATTGCAGTGACAGGGGGTCAGCCTATCGCCCGCCGAAAACGCCAATAAAACCCCCGTCCCTTAACTGACTTTTACAGTATGCCCGGGAAGAGAAGCAGCTGGCACATTCTATGTTTTACTTTCGCTTCCAGTCCAGCATGGAAGAAGACATTAAATAAATTTAAGAAAATAACGGGAGTGGCTGAATATACAAATAATACCTCAAATTACTCACTTCACTCCGAATCAAACAATATATATAATATAAGTTTTTAAACTGGCATGGTCATTAACATTTAAATTAACTTTAGAAACGGGATATTTACCATGTTTTTCATTTATTTTGAGTTCTCGATATTTCGGCACTGTTACAAGCGCCATGATCATGACGTACATGACGTACATGATCAGTACCGTCGTGAACATGGCGCTTGTAACAGTTCCGAAATATCGAGAACTCAAAATAAATGAAAAACATGGTAAATATCCCGTTTCTAAAGTTAATTTAAATATATATATATACTCGTATAAATATCCTAAAATGTGCGAAATGTAATGTACTACGCATGGCTTTCAACCTTATAATGGATACACAATAAAAGTATTACATACAAACGAGCGGAAACCTTTTATATCGTATAAAATCAATGATGTGTTGTCATCTATTACATTACATATAACGTAATCCCTTTTCGTTGTTCTCGTAACAAAAGAGCAATATATTATCCCTTAATCTTATATCGATGAAACGGCTTATCGAACACCGAGGTGTTTGCCATTCAGAAAGGATCCGAGAAAATTGCTACGATAACATTACACACCTTTATTGTATCTCCAATATATCCTCATTATTACATCCAGCTGTATCGAGAATCTAAAGGACCAACGTTTATTATCATTAGGATAATTGGCTGTTAATGACTCAATGGATATGTATTATAATATTATCTATTCCTTTATAAGTGCTCGTGAAACTTTGTATAGGCCTGTCGGTAATTAATCAAGATTTATTACTGGAAGTTAATTAAAGGGTACGCGGTAAAGGCGGTAGCGGCGGCCCCGTCAGACGCATACTCCACGCTGAATAAGCAGTTTTGTTATTTGCCCTCCGACCCTCATTACCGTGTTCATGTTTGCTCTCTGCTTTCAGTCTACCACGTGCCACTACTTCTCACGGAATATCCAGCTAGTCAAATACTTTTATATAGGTACGTCATATTTACGCACGAACCAGTTTTCTTTTTTGAACAAAGACTGCTTTGTTTAAAGGTGAAATTCAATTTATATGGTAATTGGGCCTATGGAATTAGTGACGTTTTTTAAATTACTTTTATAAAACAGCAGGCTTCACTGGCTAGGGATAGGCCGGACATTTTTATATTTTTTACTTTAATTTTCTTTACTAAAATTCTTTTCAAAGCGCTAACCGTACTTTGGCAGACCGCGGTAAATTAGAATTTGAATTGGGGATAGTCTGCGGAGGTCCGCTGCAGCCGGTGAACTACGGTTTAATTCTCGCCTCAAACTCGGTTAAACTGAGATACGGGCGTAGTGCAGACGTAATGTAATTACAAAGTTTCATATTTTGCCTTTCATGTTCCTATTTTGAATTTTCTGGTTCAAATGTGGCGACGGAAATATTCTGATAGCAGGTATTAATTAAGACTGTTTCGCTTGGGTGTTGAGAAGAGTTTCCATGTTAAATATACCTAGTCTCTCAATAATTTTCTTTGAGCACTATTTTCTAATTCAAAAATGAACTCTAGCATCGCTCTTCTACTGTGTAGGGTTGGCTTACAATAGCCCCATCCCTTTAAGATAAGCGTGTCGCAAAAGTCGGCTAATCCAAGTGACCCCTGCTAGGTGGTACGATCGCGTCAGCGACCACCCTCCATATAATATCTGTCGCCAAATGTTACAGCTTTAAAGGTGATGTGTTCCTAAACCCGGGTGAAACTTCAAACGCATCTTCACTTACCATCAAGTGAGACTAAGGTCAATCGCGAGCTGAGTTTTTAATCAAAAAGTAAATGTCGGCTAAACAAATTTTTATAAGTAACCACTTTAGCACTTTTGTTTATCAGTACATACTATATTTTTCTTTCCTTACCTTATAGATACGAGTATCATAGCAAATATGAGGTACTTCCCCAGCAGTGGGACCACCAGCGAGGTCGGCGGGATGATCTCCACCACCAGCAGGAAGAACACGTGGAGACTAATGAGGATGGAGATGGACAGCGTCACCTAGGAAAAAATACCAAGGTATAAATAAATTCCTTGTTTTATTTTATTTTATTTATTTATTTATAACATCATAACATTATATCTATTATTACTGGAAACCTAATGCGACAGTAAAGAGCAACAAATTAACTAATCATCTTAAACTTATTATAATAGCAAAATTAAAAACTATCTTAAAAAACATCTCACATACATAATAACAAATTATAACCTATCTTATATATATAATGAAAACACGAGTTTTAAACTATAGGAAGGTATTTATTTTAACAAACATATTGCAATCATAGTAAATCTAGGGAACTCGCTCATTGAACACGTAAAAACATCAATGCTATCTGCAACAGTGTTGAGCGTGCGCAGGGCGTGAGTGAAAGGCGCGTCGCGCACAAGACACCGAAATAAGTCAGACACTTACATGTGAGTAAAATGCCTTCTACACAATAAACCTAATTAATTTATAATTACCAATCAACTTGACAGTTCTCATAGTGTAAATGTTTATAACTAAGGTATCTCTATCTCTCGACTTACAAAACTACTAACGACACTATAGATATACGACAAAAGACACGACATTTTCAGGAACTATGTATTTACTTATCTACTAACAGTTTATGTACAGGTAGGTACTCCATTAGATAATATTTTTTTTACCATGAACCAACTATTAGTTTTCCGCACTAATTCTTAGATATCAGTAAAGCTCCCCTTTAGCTGATATTTCTAAAAGTTATAACCAATTTTCATGTTTGACGTGCCACCATCAACGTGTTATGTTCATAGCTGACCTGTCAGACTTTTGTCAACTCATGAAATGTATTAAAACAACATATAGTGCAAATAATAGCTCATGTTCGGTTAATTCCAAATCATTTACTCATATTACAAACCACAGCAAGGATTTTAATATTGTACACTTTCAAGTTACTCAATAGACTACACGTATCATCCACTTGAAATAAATATCCCGATATCGTTTCTAAGAAATTAAATCAAGTCTGCACCAATATAGATGTAAAGAGGCAGCATTTCAATGACAATATCATCTTAATACATTCACATATCTAACAAAAAGTAGTTTGACAGGTCAGAGACTGTATGGACCGTGAACGTTACTCTTTGGTAAGAAACCGACGTCTACACGGTCCATTTGCATTCACCCGACCGATTAGACAGTTAGTCCCGGCACAAACGATTTACTAGAATTGCCCGCGACTTCGTTAGCTTGGTATTAGATAAAGCTGTTGAAAAATAAATGCTGTTAAAACAGTTAATTACTTTCATCCTCTTTTTTTATTGTAAATTAATGCAAACTCTGCTGTTGCCCTTTATTCGGAACACAAATGCCTAGCAATAAATCAAAGATTATTTGGATGACTAAATGCGTGTAATTGATGTCTCCAAAGTTTGTTTCTTAAGATTAAATTTAAGACACCTTGAAAGCAGTTTTGTTGCGACATGATATATACTGCCTTATGTTTGTTCCTTCAAGAATCAGCCCAATTTTATTTCCGCTAATTTGTATAAAAATATGTACTTTTGCATCTTTTTCTTTTTGTACTTTTGACATAAGAGTGCTGTGCACGGAGGAAATATATAGAGGAGCTGCCCTATCCGGTTTTTTCTAGGGACTCAAGTGAAGCTTACGCGCGGGGTGCGGGAGGGGTAAGCGGTGGGTTATGGCCAATCATAGCCAAACAGGCGATGGCATTAGTCACCTAGTAGCGAGTAGTAAAAACCGGTTGAAACATAAGGTTAAAATATTCACATGATCATCAAAAAAGTTCAGCTATACTTTACTAGGTGGCTCTAGTATTTTAATGAAATTTCATACGTTACAAATCTGTCAGAAAAAACCGCGAAATAAAAGTATTTCTACTTGACGGCAGATAACGCAACCTTTTTTCGCGGCATAAAAATCACCTAGGCAACAAATAACAATCTGAAATTTTGGACACAAATAATTGGAAAATAAACAATTTGTAAAAAATAATTATGAATGAAAGTATCTTCGTGTTAAGTTAATTTAATTTGGATTGTCAATGTAATTCCTTTATAAAAGTATAGAAAACTAAATTTTACATCGAGAAACAAATGGAGGATTTAATTTTTTTTAATATCTACGCGTGTACATACTTCACAGAAGTCAGCGACGAACTGACGCAAGAGCCTCTAGCGAGGAATAGCTTGCACTAAAGGCTGTGACGTCAGGACAACCCAAACTGAAGCTGTGCAACTTTGCTTACAGCAGCTCTACTATGTATCTGCTTTGTGGTGCTGTGAGTCTTTTCATAGTCTTGGTCTTGTTGTGATCCGCGTAATGGCAATGTTGTATACGTTGATACGTTTACGACATTGTAACGTTCGTAAGTGAGTATCAAATTCGAATTCATTTATTGCGTATCTTGAAACAATTGGTAATAACTCTGTAATAATTCAATGTATTTTTGTATTAATGTATTTTTTAGTGAATAAAAACAATTGATTTTGATTTTGGAAATAAAACTATGATTTTCTTTTTCACGTTAATTTGAGTTCGAATATTAAGCTAGCACTTCATTATTGTGTCACATACAAGTATGTCCATTGTTTATGGCCCGGCTGTCGTTATTGGCTTCGGAATGGAACTCCGTGGTCAACATTTAGAGACAGTTGTGTCAACAATTTTTTGCTTCGCAAAAATATTGCTGCATAATCTATAAGTACCTACTTATATTATAAAGCTGAAGAGGTTGATTGTTTGGTTGAACGCTCTCATTTCTGTAGCTACAGGTCTAATTTAAAAAAAAAACATCTGATAGCTTATTTCTCGAGGAAATACATTTTGTCCAGAATTTCCCACGGGATCATAAGTAACGCGAGTAAAACCGTCCGACGCAACTAGTATTCAATAAAATACATTTTCAACTGTCGCTCTTGACCACGGTCTCCGTAAAGACATCAAGACGTGAAGATTTTATGTTAAAATTCGGTTATTGATTTTAGAATTCGTTAAATAATCAATACATATAATAAAACAGTAAAAAAAAACGTGTCTGTACATTTAATATTTTTACAAAAAAAAGTATCTAGGGTTATAAAGAAATGAAAAAAGAGTAAGAATCTGAAAAAAAAAAAATGTCTGTTTGTTTGTTTGTAAGTTTGTCTGTTTGCACACGCTAATCTCTGGAACCGCTGGACGGATTTGAATGAACCTTTTTTTGATGTATAGCTGTGAAGCCGGGGCAACATATAGGGTATATTTTATTTCGGTTACTGGAACACCTGATGCAGTACCCTTAAGAGATCATCAAAACCGTAAGAAATATAGATGTGATGCCTTAACAAAAGTTGTCCAGGATGATGAGCAGATTCTGCAGACATTAAAAAAATCTAGGATCTAAAAAAATTGTAATAGATTTTTAAAAGTTATGCCTAAAGCTTACTTTACTAGAATATGGTGGAGATGTTGGGCATACAGGTCAGAAGTACTCATTGCTCAGTTGCGCGTAGACCGACCATGAGTCTAAGGTCGTGGGTTCGATCCTGCTCACGTAATTTTTTTTTATTATAGGTATTTTTTTTTATTTTGTTTACAATAAATATTTTATTGTGAACAAAATTGTCTTTGACACCACTTGATTTCAATCAAGATCCAAAGAGATATCGTAATAATTTTAAAATAACTCCGTAATAAAATAGGTAGGTATGTTCGATAAGACGCGGGCGGGCGAGCGAGTGATTCGCTGGCATGGCCGGCCACTCACGCTGTTAATTGTTCGAGATACCTACCAAACTCTGGGTGCCTATGACCATATTCACCCAACTTTTATTATTTCACTTGGAAATAAGATTTCTCTGAATGAACCACCAAATTTTTGTAACGGTTGGGAGTCAGACTACCCACGAGTTTAAATTTATAACTTTCTATTCTAAAATATTAAAAATACTAAGTTTTTTTTCAAATCGGTGAATAAGTCCGAATTTGACCTCATTCTCACCTGATGGTAAGTATAAATGAGGTCGAATACCGAAGCCAAGCCATTTCTATCATAAACCCGTTTGCGGCTCTAAAACTGGCTTTTTATAAAATGTTTTCGGGAAGCGTCACGCTGGCAGTAGTGATATTTGACGGCAAATTTCAGTCAGCCGAGACAGTCAGCTTACCACCAAGCGGGGCTCACTCGGATTAGTCAATTATTCAGACGCGGTAGGGTTATTCTAGGGGTAAATTATAACTAAATTGTCGTCAAAATCAATGAATGCTGGGTTTCAATATTTTACATGAGTAAAAGCTACTACAAACGAATGGTAGGTAGTTATAAGAATAGTAAGTAGTAATTTGACAAGACGTTGAATATTGAAACGCTTTATACGCTTCAATATTCAACGTATATGATAGCTAAATCTACTGTTCGTAGAATAAACGAACATACATACATATAACTTCACGCCTTTATCCGTTATAAAACCTCTATCCAATAAAACCTCTATCCCTAAAATGACTTTTAAGGTAGGTATGCCCGGGAAGAGAAGCAACTGGTACATTCTATGATTTTCTGTTGCTCCCAGTCCAGCGTGGAAGCAACGAACGAACAGTGTTTTTGATATTGTAACGTGGCATTAGTAGATTAGATAGATGTAAAAGCGTTCGGATAGCCAGAAGAAAAAAAAACTGAACTACACTAAAAATAAACATGGGAATAAGAGTTCTAAGGAAATTCTCCTGGTAAAAGTACTAGGGGCTTAAAAATAATAAATCTGAAAAATAGTTGGTATGCAGTAGAAAATTTTGCTATGTTGATAGGGCTAAATCATTAATAAAGCTTCTTGCGTGATTTAATACAGGTAGGTACAGAAGGCAGCAGGTCAAGCGTTACATTACCTGTCAAATTTCCTCAAACAATTTTAACTTAGGTAATGTCGAGGGCATAGATTTTAGATTCAAGTAAAAAAAAAATTACCGATTTGTAACGCTTGATGTGCTGCCTTCTGTACATATAGATATATATTGTATATTGTTAAACTTAAAATAATGGGACTCAAGGTTTTATTTATTTCGTGATCATTTCTAGCTCTTGGAAGTTAGAAACCGTAGATTTAGAAGTAGAATAAAAAGTAACGTAGATGTGTTAACTACCAAAAGAAATTACATTAAATTGGCTTACCGTGAAAAGTAGCCAATCATAACTATAGATAGATACACATTATACACTGATAATGGCTGGATGGATGGATCTTTGCTACTCTTTCACGCAAAAACTGCCGAATGTATTCTTCTGAAACTTTACAGTAATATAGCTTTACTTAGAATAACAATAAGCTATAATTAATGAAGATAGGTGCTTCCATGCTGGGCTGGGAGCAAAAGAAAAACATAGAATGTGCCAGCTGCTTCTCTTCCCGGGCAAACTGTAAAAGTCGGTTAAGGGACGGAGGATTTATTGGCGATTTTGCGGGCGACAGGCTGACCCCCTGTCACTGCTATAGTCTCTTTCCATCATAATAATTCCTCCTTTGTCAAACGTGACATCAGATGGTTTTTATAGCCTCTGGTGTTCTGCCTACCCCATTAGGGATACAGGCGTGAAGTTATGTGTGTATGTAATGAAGATAGGTATTGCATGAATTATGTAAAATTTAAGACACTTTTGGCACCCGATTTGTTTATAACGCAAGGTGCCTAATAAGGTGTTACCTATGTTTGTAATGTACCTAATATAGTTACCTATGTTTGTGGTTAGGAGTTATACATATTATTTGGGCGAAGATTCTTCATTTTTATTTTTGTTATTAAAGATAGTACTTAGGACCTTGGAGAAGAAAATAACCTACTCGAAATACTAATTCAATACAGACGAAGTCGCGGGCATCATCTATGTAATACCTATACCTACCTACCTATACTTTTTCACAAAACACCTAGGTGAAACTGCGGATCACAGCTTTGTTGTAACAGTTTTTGAAGTAACTCTGTCTGTTTATCTATCAGTAACGCTTAACTACTGAATCGATTTTGACGAAATTTTGAATAAGGTAAGTTTGAAATCCAACTCCAACAACCGGTATCCACGCGGACGAAGTCGCGGGTCACAGCTAGTAATAATATAATTATTGGCTTCCTTTAGTCAATATCGTAACACTTTCCAATGTTAAAAGAAATTATACAAAATGTATGAATAGCAAAAATCTCGTATTTAAATTATTCAATTTCCATTAGACTAAGCTAAGTTCAGAATAAAACTAAAACAGTAGTTATAAAGTTTTCCTGACTTTTATTTCAAAAAGGTAAATCTCTATAAAAACTTTTCTACATTTACGTCTCGAGCCAAAGTAAACTTTTGGAATTTAATTGAGCTTTTAAAGAATTGCGAGATTGTTACCGAGCTAGCTGAAATATCGGGGACTGGATATTTTAAAATTCTGAATTTTCTTTGAGCTCTCCTTTAGCACATCACCTTGGCCTTGTACTATATGGATACTTTTAACCGGTCGCGGTGTGGCGATGGGGTAACCACTCTCTTTTGTCGGTACACAAAAAATTATAATATAAAAACTTAAAAACTCGGTAAGTTTAAAGCATCATGGGCTGTCATGCTTTTGTCGCAGGAGTGACTACACCCAACTTGAGGCGCTCGCTCGCTGCCTCTTCATGCGACGTAGGTACTGTAGCGTATATGAACGTCCTTACAGGACTTCTAAGACATATTATATTCGTCGTAGCTTTGGAAGGGCAAGGGCATTTAAAATAAACACCTCAATAAAATATTTCTAATCTTTTAGTTTAGAGGAGTGATTTCGCGCCTTACCGTACCTACTTAGTTCTGGGCTCCGATTCTGTAACCTCATGTTAACAGAAGTTCGAGAATTAACTTTTTCGAAGCTACTTGAGCCATGGACACAATTTGTTGACCAAAGTTTAAACTGGATGTTACAGTTACGCCTAAAAGCCCTAGATGGTCAGTGATGGGGACAAATACATTTTGGAAAGTGGGCGTAAATTTGAAGGTGCTCTTTTTTGCGGAGAATAGACACGCCGAGTTTTGGACGCGTTGAATTTGACCAAATTCGACTCACCCCAATCGGATACTTTTCGTAAGGTCAAATCAACGCGCTCAATCATTGACTTTCTTAAACTCTGGATTTCACGGGGGCTCGCTCGCGCATTGGATACGTATCTCTCTACAACAGTGCCGTCATCAGCATAACCAATAATGCCCGGTGTTAAAAGGTCATTAATGTGCAGCAAGAATAATGTTGCAGAGAGAACAGATCCCTGAGGTACCCCGGCATGAATTGCCATTTGGTCGGAGGAGTAGCCATCTAAGACTACTCGAATTAACCGTTCCCTCAGAAAATAATCTCTACAGATCCATAAATAATGTATACACTCACTATCGTATACAATAGTGAGTGTATACATTATTTATGGATCTGTAGAGATTATTGAGCTAAATATTACATACATAACTTCACGCTTCTATCACTAACCTATAGGGTAGGCAGAACACCAGACACTATAAAACTATCTGATGTCACGTTTGACAAATTTGGAGGTAGTATAATGGTAGAGAGAGACTATTGCAGTGACAAGGGGTCTGACTTTTACAGTATGCCTGGGAAGAGAAGCAGCTGGTACATTCTAGGTTTTTGTTTCGCTCCCAGTCCAGCATGGAAGCAAACGAAGCAAACATGTAAAATATAACATGCTATAAAAACTATTGCCGTCGATTCTGTTCCCGATTCTGAACGAACTGGCTTCAGGTATAAAAAAATAATATTGATTGATAAAGATGTGTATTCATTAGGATTAGCTTGCGTTGTTTGATATATGCACAATATATGTATGTAAAACAACTATTTACTTAATAAATGTAAATATTGTCATTGGGATCTTAACTTTATTACAAACGAATAATATAAACATTTCATTCGAATTTTTATCATTGTAAGATTTGATTTCAGAGAGGACCACATCTAAATTGTGGTTATAAACGAATTTAAAAAACAGCGAAGTGAATGCTCAGAATGATAAGAACATTAAATAATAACAAAGTATTGCGATATTTGGGAACCTAAAAGCTTACTAATAAATACTGTGGTCTTTGCACACAAAAAACCATAATACGTTACAAAAGCTGTTGAAAGCAGATTCTCGATTTCCCGTTAGAAATCGGAGCTAGGTATTGAGTTAAGCAAGTAATCGAGTTTCACCCTTTACCAGGCCCCAGAGAACTGCTGCAGTCACTATGTTCTTTTGTTATGGATTTGTGATTTAATTAAGGCTCTATTAATAAAGTATTACTGAAACTGAAAAAAATCTGAAAACATTTAAACACATAAATATGTCGGAAAATATAGGGCTATTGTCCACCTTGATTAAAAAAAATCCCCAGACAATCACACCAACTACATGGCCTCAAAGTAAGTATAACTTGTGTTATAAGGTTGTGTAATATTACTTTAAACATTTGCTTTTAACGAAAATGAGATTTCATTTAATTTTTTTTTTTTTATGTTACCATTGGCAATTTAAATAATTCTACTGCGTTTTTCACAGTTATGTGCAATAAATTGCTTAATCTGTTAAAGCATTGAAAATACCATGTTCCCTTAATTTGATTGAACAAAAACCACATAGAGCGTAACGAAAGAGAAGAAACGAGTTAAAAGTAGACAGATACTGAACTGATTAGAGCTCGTCATTTACTGCTGAAACGTCAAATAATTATTTATGTTTTACTGGTTTGTTAAGCGTTTTGTTTTTAACGTTTAAAAATAAAAATATTAGAAGGTAAAAGAATATGAAATTCTACTATTTGTTTCTATGCTTACCAATATTTTAATCGTTTTTATTGTTACATTTAAATTTACAGCTTAAAAATGAAATCAGCATAATATATTTATTCGATTTTATGTCATTTATTTCGTTTTCGTATCTTTCATTATAATATAAAAAATACTCCTCCATTTATTTCCTTCAGTGTTTATTAAAATTGTTTCTACGTGTAATAATGCCATTTGACTTTTTTGTCGTAATGCCGGAGATTTTTAAACTTAGTTTCCTTAGTTGCCAGTCTAAATACAGCTCGTTAGACCAAAGGGTAAAATATCACCGCAAGGTCATCGAAGGGCAATAAATTGTCTAAAGGTTCCGAAGAAGAAACAAATTGCCCAAAGAACCGAAGTGTGCCTCAAGACGCTTGGTCATAAATCATCGTGTTATACAAAGTGTTTCAGCGACGCATTGCCATTTTATTAGAATACTAGCAACTTCGTACGGTTTTAACTGAGTAATTTCACTAGATCACGGGATAACTTCTCGAGACAATATGGCCCAGAACATTCCACTAGAGTTAAGTTAAAAAAAACTAATTAGACTGGTAGTTTAAGAGTTTACGTAGCTTCTAAAGACAAACAACATACGTTTTATCTGCATGATATCGGAATAATTAATAATACTGGCTCCTAACTATTTCAACCAACTAATTACTCTGTTTCTATCTGAAAGTGAAGACTTCAAAAAGTGATACGATGATAAGACAAACGTCCCATAATCTATTAAAAAAACCACTAAAACTTATCAAATTGTTTATCACCTCAACACTGAATTTAACCAAGTAAAACATACAAACAACTCAAATATTAGCGAAACTTATACAATATTGAATTGAAAAACTGGCAAAGTAGTTATTGAGAGGGAATTTCGCAAAGCCTTGCTGACACAATTTGCATGGTGCGCGAGCCTCTGGCGTTGTGCCAGCGATCACGCGGGAAAGAACTCTTCCTGATAATAATACGAAGATAATTGATGCTGTCCCGGCGGCGTTGCGCAAAGGAATTCAAAGGCTTTCTAAAATGAAACTTCTGATAATAGAAATAGGAATTATTTTTAGATGATGTTTGGTTGGAAATAGAAAGTGCATTTTTTATTTATGCTAGTTGTGCGTAAGTTTAGTATAGGACAATATTTTTTGCCTACTGCTGGGAGATTTTGTTACGGGATTATAGGAATATCAAAAATTGGCCTTCAAAAATAACGAATGATAATGAAAACTGAAATCCTACCATACGTCCAGATCGAACATCAGATCACGTGGGGGCGGACACACGATTTTTATATTACTGGCTTAATTATTTATATTTATATTATTTGATGATGGAAAGACAACATTTGAACATACGTATAGAGTCATTACCCGGGGGCCGCCGGGGCGCGTCTGGTGCTGGCCATCTTCAGGGAGCCAATTTCAGGGAGTTTGGTACCGGCAGTGGTGACACAACCCCCGCAATCGGTACCCGCCCTTAAAGGACGGCGCATGAGATGGTCAAAAACACAGAACGCCAACCTCATGCGAGCTTATTACGGGGCAAAAGAGACGGAAACGGGTAGGACAGGGTATCGAGCGTGCATGCACCGTGCTTTCATGCCACTGGGGCCTAATTTAATCGTTGCCTAAAAAAACCTTGCGGATAGAGTTCGGTGGATCATGCGGTCTAACATTTTCGCTCCCACTGAGCTCGAACAACTGAGACGCAAAGCCTGCTCTGTGGTGCCACCCACAGCCATTGCGAGTGTCGCCTCTCCAGTGCAAATGTTACACAGTAAGTATCATATATTGAAACGATTTTTGCAAAAAAGTTATGTATTTGTTTACAAGGAAATTAATAAATTCGCTAACATATTAAGCAAAGCATGGTCACTCTAAATTATGAATGAATATCATTAAAATAAAGACGACTACATGTTGATTACAATTGCAATTGCAATTGTGATTGCAAATTACAAATTGTTGTAGTACTACGTCGTAGTATTATCAATGAGATGCAGCGTCAGGAACTATTTGTAAAAAAGTGTGTGGTGCCAATTTTCAATATGCAGGTATATTTATATCGTATCAAGGACACTATCATTTGAATTTGTTAAGCGATTAAAAACAACCTTGTTTATATTTGTGTGGCTACTTAAGTACATAATCATAAGATTTATTCCTTAATATTATCGATTTCAGTAAAAAAAGAACCTTTTACAAGCTAATGATCTCATATCACGGTAAAAATCTCGTTTTACATAAATGCGAAAATGAGCTACTTAATACCGAGAGATACTTATGCAGTATGCTCGATTTTTCTTTTTCAGAAAAACAAATTTCCTTGATAAGGAAAGTTCCGGCATTTATGGAGACGAAAAACGCGGAAAATCTACGTCATCTTGAAATCTGTCGACGAGAATTCAAACCTTCTTTGCTTTCTATAAAAGTTTTTTGAATTACTATCCCTTAATTAGAAGAAGTTGGACGGGCGGGAGTTGTCTGACTAGATCTTTTCCGAGGTGTCATAAGTGCTTTAAATAAGGGAAATTACTATTTCGGTGTAGGGAAGTTTAATTTGAAAAAAAATATGTATATGTTGTGGTTGTTTTTAAATTTGAGCCTAATTTTAATGAGAAGGCTGTAATCTAGAAATATTCTTATTTTCCTATAAAACAAGTCCCATACAAGTTGTCACCAAAGATCATCGACTGTTTTAAGCGGCTAACTTTTTACAAAGGATGAAATTTTACAATTCTTTATGTGGCCAAATTTTTGCGACTATTGAAAAATCGGGGCTTAACGTATTAGGTAATCGTATTAGGGATTACCGTATTAAAACGCTTGTATTTCTTGCTATTTAGTCGTAAGTGACAGATTCAACTAAAATGTTGTTAACTTATGAGAATTATAAAATATCAAAATACCAAACAAAAAAATTTTTATTTTTTCATAAGTTCCACTCATCATTCTTAACCTTCTCCTAAAATATTTTGATCTTCATAAAAAAGACCCTATATAGTGACATTCGCAGACATCTTTAGTTCTCTAGTAGTCAAACTAAAAATATAGCAGTAATGTAAACAATAGGAATAGAATAGAATAGAATAGAATAGAATGGAATGGAATGGAATAGAACAGAATGGAATGGAATGGAATAGAATAGAATGGAATGGAATAGAATGGAATAGAATAGAATAGAATGGAATGGAATGGAATAGAATAGAATAGAATAGAATAGAATAGAATAGAATAGAATAGAATAGAATAGAATAGAATAGAATAGAATAGAATAGAATAGAATAGAATAGAATAGAATAGAATAGAATAGAATAGAATAGAATAGAATAGAATAGAATAGAATAGAATAGAATAGAAAAGAATAGAATAGAATAGAATAGAATAGAATAGAATAGAATAGAATAGAATAGAATAGAATAGAATAGAATAGAATAGAATAGAATAGAATAGAATAGAATTGAATAGAATAGAATAGAATAGAATAGAATAGAATAGAATAGAATAGAATAGAATAGAATAGAATAGAATAGAATAGAATAGAATAGAATAGAATAGAATAGAATAGAATAGAATAGAATAGAATAGAATAGAATAGAATAGAATAGAATAGAATAGAATAGAATAGAATAGAATAGAATAGAATAGAATAGAATAGAATAGAATAGAATAGAATAGAATAGAATAGAATAGAATAGAATAGAATAGAATAGAATAGAATAGAATAGAATAGAATAGAATAGAATAGAATAGAATAGAATAGAATAGAATAGAATAGAATAGAATAGAATAGAATAGAATAGAATAGAATAGAATAGAATAGAATAGAATAGAATAGAATAGAATAGAATAGAATAGAATAGAATAGAATAGAATAGAATAGAATAGAATAGAATAGAATAGAATAGACAATAAACAAAAGGAATCGTTTTTTTCCCTACTATAATGTTGTATTTGATTAAGGCTGATTTTTCAATTGTCAGATAAAATTTATCATAGAATAAAGTATTACTCGGCGGAACACTGTTGTTTTACGAACTTTATTTTTTTATTGCACGAAAATGTTATAGAATGACAATAAACTAGAGATGAGCTTGAATATGTCGAGTAATTTATAATAATACTTTATTCATTAAATAAATTTTATAATTGACATATCATAAGCTGAGAGACCCGGTAATAAGATTTAAACATTAATATCTTACTACTAGCTTTTGCCTGCGACTTCGGACGCGCATATTCATTCTTTATATTTAACAAAGCCAGCCAATCATTGAAGAATCTTTATACCAAGTATCACATCCGGTTTTTCATACCAACTAAAAATTCCAAACCATTCCCGTGGGGATTTCGGGGATTCCTTCCAAAACACAAACAAACACCTATTGAAGAACCTTTATACCTCTATACCAACATCCTTGTACACCCATTTACCGCCAAAATGAAAATAGCAGAGATTATCTTAAGAATCATTGATTTTTGTCTTGTTAACAAAATGCGTAAACGAAAAAATACAGGAAAACTGAAAAATAATAATTGCCCTCCCTTAGAGGGGGGTGTACTTGATTAGGTACAGCAGCGTATTACAGGTAAAAACTTTCAAAGCACCGTTTTTTGACGCATAATATTTTAAGACATTTTTTACATTATTAGCAGATTCTTGGGTGGCATTGTGCACATTGTAGGGTTTTTCAAGCATTTGAGGGTAGTGCCCTTTCCCATCTTGTAGCAAATCTGAAACCATTGAAGAAGTGCGTGCCTTATGCTGCCTTTTCTGTCGTTAGTAGAACCTAGCAATAGCGCGTCGAAACTGGAGTTGATCCATGCTATTAGTGCTGCTCATAACAATTAGACGCCAGGCATTGCCAATAGTCATATCTAAAATGTAAGTAAATAAAACTCAACACCATTTTTTTTCATGTATGGCAACTCGGTACAAGGAAATCGACTGATCCAATTCATTTACTGCGCCCATATTTTTGTTGTAAGTTTGAAATAATTTTAGTATATTCACATCAAATTTTTTTCACTGAATAGGAGACCATCATTTTACGATTTCCAATGGTTCAATAGTGTCATAATTCGTCGCGATTGTACATACACTATTATCCTTCCATCACACTAAAAGTATTTCATTTTGATCATATGCTGCGCGATCTTCTCTTTACATCTCCTTAGAACTTTTGAGAGGAAATTAATTTATTCTATTGATCTGTAAAAGGAATTTCATCCCCTCTGAATATCTCTATGTTACCGGGAACATCACGTGGTAAGGATATCTTCGTCAACAGCTCCTTTTTTGTTAGTTATATTGCGTATAATTGCAATTTCGTAATTGGCATCACTATCTTCTTCAATGGCGTTTACAGCCTCTTCTTAGCTATTATAATGATTGAAAATGTTAAATTGTTTTGAACTCATTGCTAAAAAAACCTGAAAAAGTAAATAAATATATCATATGGACCAAGCCGCTGTACGCCGATATCGTAAAGTTATAAGGTTCACAGTGGCAGCATTTGCGGAATTACCCGTTAAAACATAATTAAATTTGACTCATTATTCACCATCTAACAAACCGTATTAATAAATTAAGATTATGACTTAAAATTTTATAACTACCGTCAAAAGTTTATCTGTACCCAAATAGGTACAGCGGCGCTAAATGGGTTAAGGAAAAATACTTTTTTCTACAAACTAAAAAATCATATATTTCCCGATCCCGTAATTTTGGGAATTCCTTGCATAAAACAACCAGTCACTCTTTGAGGAACCTTTATACTATGTATCATATCCGTGCATTCAAGGAATAAGATTTTTCATACAATCAAAAAAAATCCAATAATTCCCGTTTCCGTGAGAATTTTGGTGCTTAGTGCACTTAGTCCACAACCTCTAAGGATTGTATGCTCCAAATTTCAGCTCTCTACGGCTAGTAAGTATGGCTGTACGTGGTCTGTCAGTCACTCAGTCAGTAACGGAAGAGTATTATAATATATTAAGAAGATTACTGCTCGTAGCCAAAAAAAGTTAAGCACTTCATCACATCTCGCGGTTACCTTTCAAAAGAAAGTTCCACTATAAAATATAAGGTGTTATTCCGTATTAAAATTAAATATACAGTAAGTTCTAAGAACGGTGCAAGAGAGACAAAATGCCATAAATCAAGATTACTGAGACGTTTCTAGGGCAAGGTGTTCTCTGAAGTTAAACCTCACTGAGTCTAAGCAAACGTGACTTTTTATTCGTGTACTTTCCTCGATTTAAGCGCGATTTATATGAAAGTGGATTAGCGGGTTAAATAGTGTACTAATCTTGGGCACGTGCGAAAATTGACTTCATTAGGTTATTAAAAGGACGACCGCTGTGGTAATAGGGTAACTAACACTATTCATTAACGCCTTAGATGTTCGATCTTTGCCTTAAAACAATTGTTTTGCATTGGTCTGGGTTTTTAATATATGTATTGTGTAAAGGAAAACAGGCGTGAAGTAATGTATTAGGTATGTATTAAATGTTAAGTAACACGTCCGTATTTTTACAGCCGACTTAAACAAAGGAGGAGGTTGTTCCAATACGTCCGCTTGTTTCTTATATTTGTTACCTCATAACTTTTGACTGGGTGAACCGATTTTGAAGATTCTAATTTCATATGATAGAAAATACTTCACAGTTAGTCCCATATGAATTTCATTGAAATCGATTGAGTGCTTCATGATTTTTTATAAAATATATATGAATTCGGAGATCGTTTACCTTGACGATACTGACTTATAGGTACTTCAGCCAAAGTTTTGACGTGTAGTCGGTTTTTTGATACACTGCATTCGTTGATTATTTGTAAATTATCTAACTGAAGGCCTAAATTAGGTGTATTTGCAAAATTGAGTTTAAAATAGAATTAATCAAATATATATAACATTTGATTAATCCTATTTTAAAAACATTATTTTTAGAGATTATATCTCCTTACATCATTGAAGTATCCAGTTTTTTTGCAACTCAAATTTTTTTCTTATTTATAGTTTAACTAGATTTATTTATAGATTATTAGATAGACACACCAGTACTGTTTTCAACTCAGTGAACCTTCACGATTCACTACAACGAATACGAATACTGATCGAAAAGTTATTCTTTGAGTTTGCGACCGTTCTAGCCAAAGTTCACCCGCGCCGTCCGTAGCCGCTACAAAATGAGAGCTTAGCCGCAAAATTAATAACCTCTGTGAAAAATTTGTTAACAAAATAACCAAAAAGCTTACTGAAATTCTGGGATCTTATAAATAGAGAAAATGCGTTTTTCTTCCTTTGAATATTGATAGATGTAAAAGAAAGTGAGAAGAAGGGCTTGCTTGAATATACTTTAATATTTATATCTAGGTATCCATGAATATGAAAATGTTTATGTATGGGTTCGAGCGAAGTGCAGATTAATTTCAAAGCGATTCTGAAAAGTTTGTTTGATTTCCTGTAAATGTATAAGCATATAAATAAATAAATAAATATGTTTGTGATAGCAAACTTCGACAACGCTTCTTAAATTATACATTTTTGTCTCAACCTAGCGGAAAAGTCAAAGGCAGTAAATACTATATTATGTTTTTGTCGACACTTTAATATAAACACTTGAAATAAGTCATATAATGTAAGAACTGTGCCAATTATGTTACCACTTAACAAAAACAAACTGTTGAGAAGAAATTGCAAAAAAACTCAACAGCAGAAGCTAATAAACAGTAATGTATTTTATTGAAAGAAAGAATTCACGGTAAAAATATTTAATTACTCTAAAATTTTGCGATTAATAATTAAAACTCAAACTTTACTCAATCATTTTTTGAGTAAAATCTAGCCCATTAAATTGACGTGAAGCCGTGGCAAACAGGTAGTCCAATATAAAATGTATAAGTTTAAACTAATTAATTATTCATAGAAACGTATAACGCTATACGTATAACGTGCCCGATTCCAATATTTATTTTACCTTTGGAAATATGAAACATAATTCCGTATTAATCTATCATCAATAATAATCATACCTAATACGATGGATACTTCAAATAATTATCCTTCAAAATTCAAAGCCTGATAAGCAAATTTAATATCAAATCTTCGCCCTCTCTTATACTATCAAGAAGATGCAATCGATACAATATCTCACGGCACGACTCAGCGATGGAGATAAAGTGTGCTCCACTGACAGCTCGAAATACCAGATTGATGGATATGAAGCTCCCTCAACACTTTCCCGTTATTTGATATTCAAACAATGGCCGGTCGACTAATACAGCCCGATTTCTCACAAGGCGAGTAACGACGTACTTTATCGGACCCCATTATTCAGCCGACACCTAACCGTCGACTGCCATTTACTTAGGATTAATTTCAACTTTTTCAGCTCCGAAAAGGAAGTGTACAGTCAGCTATGAGGGTAAGCCTTTCCTGGCGATGTCTTTTGCTGACGGTATTTATTCGACTGTGAAGCGGAAGAGCTAGAGCACTTATAGGGGTATTTAGACAACTTTTATTTTTATATTTTCCTCGAAGCTGCAGAAAAGCGTTATTTTAAAACCTGGCTCGGAATTTTGAGATTTTGTTTGCGGGATATTCTTGAAATTGCTTCGTTTAAAAGTTTTATGTGCTCGCGTTTGGGTTACTCGAATTGTCAGGAAGTTCAGCTTGCTAATGTTTTTTAGCGATTTGTTTGTTTCAATTTTAACAAATTCTATATAACTTTTAGAGAAATAATGCAGTGCGAGCACAGAACTTTATGGTCTCTAATGTTTACGAATGTTCGTATAGTATGGATACGGTTTGTAAGCAATAATTAAAATCTATCCATTACTGTACGACCAGCTTAAATAAATGTGTGCCTTGTTAATTTGAGTATTTCTAAACATGTTGTACTCTTAAATTACTGTAAAATAAAAAAATACAATGTTACTAAAAACTTGCAACCGACTTCATACTATACGAACATTCGTAACAATACGAGTCGACAAAGTTCTAAGCTCGCACTGCTGTATTTGAAGTGTTAATGTTTTATTCAATTTGTTTTTTTATAGAAATGTACTTTATGTGAAACATTATGAGACTTCTCAGACGAGGCTTAGCATGACTTGCACGCTTAATATGTGAATTTAAATTAAAATAACAAGCATTATAATTTGGTTATTTGTTAAACTCATAACTACTCACATTAGCAGTGAAAATAATATGGAAGTCATACGTAGGTACCTAGCTCGTTTAATATAAGACAGAGACTGAAAAGTTTGGATATTATGAATGAATTATGACTAGCTCACACCTTCCCACGCTCGAAAATCTTTACATTCTTCATGTTTCCGTAACATGGAAAATTTGTTCAGTTCATCGCAAATGGGAAAGTTTTGCCCAGTACCGGCGAGGCGAGGCGACATTCCGAGTATTTTTTAAAGTTATAATTAAAATAGTTAGGCGTGTTGAAGTAGACGTATTTAAGATTTTTATTGTGTCGACTATTGCATGACTAAATTTAAAAAAAATATTTATGAACACATTGTGTATATTTTTCTGATCGTCAATTAATTTAATTTATATCATGTTTGTTTAAAATAACAAGCGTAAAATAAATTCAGTTTCAAATTACTAGCAATTCAGTGCTTCAGCCTTTTGTTGTTGAAAGGTGAAATTAAGGTCAACCACAATTATAATTGATATTGTTTATTTGATCAATTGAACAATTGTGCAAACGATTCCATAGGAATATTTTTTTAGGCACTGGAGCGATACAGCTAAACTTATTAGAGAAATAGCAGCTTCGCAGTTCCCTCATCCCATAACAAATAAGTACTTGAGAAAACCCATGATATCTTGTTTTATCGAAAACAAATAATATGGACCTGTACTTACAGCGAACATTATCTTTATTAGTGATTTAACGGATAACCTTTTCATACAACACTATTAAATACAACACCACTAAAGCAATGTTATGTATTTAATGAGGGGTAACTTAGACTTTCTTCTCACCATACAAAGATTAATATTTCTACACGCATATCATTTATCAAATAATTTAAAAATAATTCTCTTTTATTTTTAAGATGTTTATAAAACAGACAGCTCTTAGACCACCTAGCCTACTAACTCGCCTTACTTGCCAGTTACAGTATAATAAGAAATGGTTAAAGAAGGTAAAGAGTAAGACTGACGTGTAGGAATGGTTGAACACTCCCAAGAAAAGGGATGGCAGGCCGCGGCCCATGGCCCGACGACGGTTGTTGTCGGGAAGCTGTATATATTGTCACTGCTATTAAATTAGTTCGCGTTGTAGGCTCCGTTGTGTCGTCATCGTCGTAGTCGTCGTAGTTGCTATAAAGTGATATTAGATGTCGCTACAGACGTAATGGTTAGTAAGACCAGGCAACACTTAGAATAAGTAATCTTTAAATGTTGCTAAATCTTAGTTTCTTACCTTTTCTCCGCTGTCCGAGGGCAGATAAAACGTGAGCACCGTGAGGAACGATATCCCCATGCAGGGGATGATGATGTTCACCGTGTAGAACAACGTCTTACGCCGCATGGTGATGTTGAAGGTGATGTCCAGGTACGGCTCATCACAGCAAGTGTAGAATTTTTCATTTCTGGAAGAAACAGCTTTGTTAACTTGGAATAGAATATGAAATTGCGTAAAAATTATGTAGTTTATTTGTTTGGTTCATGTGTGGTTAAAGAAAGTTTCTTTGAAAGCTTTTAACAACTAAACCGCTCCATCACCAAGGTTTCCTTAAGGAAATATAACAAATTGGTGTTCAATAATAGCAAAAATTACAAACTTTCTGACGAAAAAAGAATAGCTAAATAAAATGTACCGTAACCATATATTTTTGACCTAATCGATAGCTATTATTTTTAAGCTATTGCATAGCTTCTATCGCGGGCCTTGAGCGTGGGGACCGAATCCAGAAATTCCGTAACGACACAGCGGTGATACTTTTATTTCATAACTTTACATGCGGGCTTTAATAAACAATCAGCGCCATCTACTAGGAACTTGTTGAACTTCATATTAGATCAAACATTACTGCATTAATAAATTAAATAAATAATTATAATTGCATAAGTTGATAAAAAATGCTATGCAATAGCTTTACCGCGGCAGTCTCCGAGTGCCATTTTTGTACACACAAATCAATATTACAATAAAACAGTTAAGTTGACAACAATGTACTAAGCCACAGCTCATTTTTGAAAAAAAATCTCCCAGCAGTCCGAAGCTGGAAAATGAACACACACACACATTATGTAGCGTACCTTTATATAGTGTATAATGTGTTTTTATAGGTAATTAAAAATCATCAGGTTTTTGTTGAAAACAGCTACTTATTTTTTGCATTTGTTTAAGTCATTGTTTTGTTTTGGCACTATTTTAATTTACACAGGCATTTTGTTCTTTTATATCACTGTTTTTAATGATTCGCCTGTTCTGGCATGTTTGCGGTGCGCGGTTTTGAGGTGTTGGACATCATTTGATCGGTCAGTTTATTTCCTTTTTGCCTCTTGTTTGGTATGTAGTAGTAGTAGGTAAGAGTTGGCACTCACTATAGGCTATTGAAGTATAGATACCTCACCGGAAAGTCTAGTTTTTACGGTTTTTGTCAACCGCATAGACAGCAACAATTTGAAACTAGAATCTGATCTATCCGCGCGGAGTCGGTAATTTCAAATTTAATTCTATTAGCGTACTGACGACCAATAATCGTAAATATCAAGAAAACCAAGCTTTTTAATGGTACCTATGTAGCATAAAAGAGTGAAGTTCCGAAGTTCGCAAGGAAAAAAATTACGATACGGGCAATTTTTACTAATTACGCATTTCTTAAAATAAGATAAAAACCCCACTCATTGGAGCAGTTGTTTGCAGTAGATGATATTTTTGTTAAATCCAATAGTACCTTTATGAATAGGAATTCATGCTAAGCCGCAAGCTGAATAAACTTTGTGTTACACGCGCGTATTTGTTCAGTGACAATAAAATAGTACGATTTCAACGAAAACCAATCATAGGAGATCATAACACGGATTAAATTGAATATAATCAACATAAAAATTTGCGGTAGTGTATGTATCTTTATAAATTGCGTCGTTATCAATATAGTATTAGATACACGTTTAATTTTAATCAAAACATTCAGGATTTATAGAAAAACTGTAACTGGGATAGATTTCAGTTTTTTAATTCAACCGCATTAATCTTTCGTGACTACGTCAAAACATTGAGAATTGAACTCTCTTCTTCTTCTTGCGAGTCGACACAAATTCAAATTTTGTTTGTCCAAAATTTCGCCACCTCTACAGCACCATCGCTTGCCTCCATCAATTCCTCGAGTGTGCAACTATGTGGACATGCTGGGCAGGTGAGTAGGTGCGTCATTGTTTGCGGGGAATGCCCGCATTGACAATTATTGTCTGAGCTCTCAGAGAAACCCCACTTGCAGCGATTGTCTTTGCTGAGACCTACCTGGGTTCGGAGCCGGTTTAAGGTTTTCCATGTCGGCCACGAAAGATCGTGTCCAGGCGGAAGGTTCTCCAAGAGTGGAACAAAAGGTGTTAGTGAGTTCCCAAGTTTTTTCTGCCACAGTTCACAACGCACTTTAGAGACCTCGCCCTGAATTGGGGTGCTACGTGTTAGGAAACTTTTGAATTGAACTCTCTAAAATCTGGTAAGAAAAGTCCGTTATTTAATAGGGGAAGGTTGATAAATCGTACCGCCCACATATTTCCTACCCAGAAATGCCCAGAATCAGTTTTTATTTTTCCGGCAACACTAAATTATATTTGGCAACACTTAGGAAGCCATGTCAGTTTGGGACATCGCTGTGAGTGAGTTTGTGTTTACAATTTAAATAATCAACGAATGCAGAGCATTAAAAAAACCGACTTCACATCAAAACTTTGACCGAGTTGAGAGTGTCATCATATTTTTTATATAAGTATATTTCTTCAAAAGTTTGAAATTTTCAATGAAGTACCAAACCGATTTCGATGAAATTTAGATAGGACCAACTATGAAGTATCCTCTATCATATGAAATAATATTTTTTAAATCAACTCATAATTGTCCGAAATATTGTGTAACAAAGACAAAGAAAAAAGACATTCAGACGAATTAAAAACCTCTTTCTTTTTTAGAAGTCGGTTGAAAAATAGGATTCCGTGGATTATGCTACTATTTTTTGGGTTCACTAAACCTAAGGTGTAAAGCGCAAACAGATAGCCTTTAGAATTAGCTAATTATTTAAAATGATATTTGACTGTTATCCTTTTTATCTGTAGAAATAAAACAACACAGTCGTTTGAGGTTATGAAATAACAAATTATTTTTTCAAAACGTGCGTGGTTCTGTAAATCGTAACGAGCCATGGTTTTTAAATTGTACCGGTACGATTTATAGGTCCATTTTTTGTTCAATGTTTCAAAAATATTTATTATTATTTAAGTGTTTGCTATTAAAATGATTATAACACAAGTTATAATCATTTTAAAAGTTTCGCTTGGTGGTAGGATCCCTTCTGGGTCCGACTGGCTAGCGACCACCCTTTATATAAAGTCTGCCGCCAAATGTTACCGCTCCGGCGGTAATGTGTTCCGGCAATATTGTATAAAGAGCCAGTTCCTTCCTAAACCCGTGTGCTTTCATCTTCGACCTCATCGTCACTTACCATCACTTGAGATTGAGGTCAAACGCGGGTTTAGTCACTTATAAAAAAAAAAAAAAAGTTACCTACGTGTAAATATTATATGTATAATTATATTTTTATACTTTGTTATAAGTCTCGAAGATTAAAATACAGTACATTAAGAAACCATATGGTACAAATTAAATGAATCAGTTTTTAAATCGTACCAAGAGCTTAGTATTTCTCCTTTTGGTAGGATTTAACCTACCGGTTCCTAAATCGTACCGATAGCTACTTTTTAAACAAAAAACGATTTCAAAGAAATTACTCACTTATTATAAACTAGCTGCTGCCCGCGACGTCGTCTGCGTGAACGCTATGCAGCACCAAACGCACCTACGATTATAACACTGCTAGCGTGATAATATGTAGCCTATATGTTGACCCGACTTCTTAACTATCTTCATGCCAAATTTGAAGTAAATCCATGCAGTACTTTTTGAGTTTATCCCGGAAAGACAAACAGACAAAAATTCTAAAAACTATATTTTTTGTTTCTGTTTCGATTGTAGATCATACCTCAAGTATTCTTTTAAAAAAATATTCAATGTACAGTTTTGACTTTCCTACCATTTTATTATATGTATAGATAATTACTACAGAATAATAGATTCAAAAAAATTAACAAAAGCTTTAATTAACCCTAATAGTTTTTTTTTTTTTCAAAATTAGATAGAACTTAAGTGGTACAATATAGCAAACTTTCACCTATAATAAAACGTAAAAATTTAAAAGCTCGTGTAAGAAATATACACATGAAGTTTTTATTGCTTGATGACTATACCTTCGATACACCTCAATCACACATGTTGGTGAGTGTGAGGTCAAAGGTAAGAACTGTCGTAGAATATAAACATTTGTCGGCAGATTTAACATAACGGATGGTCACACCGAAGGGTTTCTACGCTGGAGATAGTCGCTTCAGTCATCTTTTTATGAAACGATTATTGCGTTCTTGCTTGCTGTTCTTCTTCTTAGCCGACCCGAGTGTTCAAAAACGTTATTAAGTACATACATACATAACCTCACGCCTGTCTCCCTTTGGGGTAGGCAGAGACAAGGGAACACCAATTGCTTCGATCATTAATCTTTTCATACATGATCGCCGGTTACGGGTACTTTTAACGAGGCCCTTTTTAAGAACGTCGCCAATTTGATCGGCATACGTTCGCCTAGGGCGGCCTCTTCCGACAGCACCATCCATTCTTGCTCTGTACACCTCTTTCGTAAATCTACTTTCACTCATCCTTTTCAAATGTCCAAACCACCGTAGCATACCCTTTTCAGTCTTAGTCGTTATTAAGTATATTTATTTATTTAGTTCTTATGTAGTATAATATTTATTTCTTAAACCTGGTATTTTTTATGTTTGTGTTCAATATAATAAAGCAACTCTTATAGGTACTTCTAGTTACTCTTCGCAAAGTTTAGAAATTCGGAAAAAACTAATAAAATATATTCTTCTATAAAACATTCACAACACACCCTGTTCAATTTGAAAAAAGCCTCTGATGTTTACTGTTATGAAAAACACAGTAACCGACTGTTACACTCAAAAGGCATACCAGTCGTCTCAGTAAACAAAAAAAACAATCAATGCTAGTTTCTAAAAATTTCAAAAAGTCTGTTCAGGTACGAAACATTGCAAATATAGGTCATAAAATCAATCGCATGGTTGTCAGACGGTTTCATTTTAACACAACGAAAAAAGAAGCAACAATGTTTGCCTATTTTTTTAGTCTGTCGAAATTACTATTGTGTTGGCCGTACGAGTTCTATTTGGAAATAATCTCCGTAGATTAAAATTCGTGTATAATATCTCTGTCGTTGTATATTGTACGTAAGGTTAAGGCTGGCTTAAGAAATTTTAAAATAGAGTAGTAGGTACTAAACGTATAAATTTTAAATCATATTTTTTTAAAGGTTATATTTGTCTCTCTTTTATATCGCTTTGTTCGCAGTTTAGTGACGTTACCAACCTATGTAAGACTTAAATTAAAGATCATACAATTTTTAACCGGATTTCATTTCTTATAATTTTACATCTTTACTCCACATATCAGTTTCAAAAATACACCGTGGTCACGAGTGACTGAAATGGTAGGGGCCAAATTGACAGTTACAAAGTTAGCAAGCATCACCGCCATCTTTTTCGCATGTCTCCAAGCGTTGCGATCATGAAATTATAATTAGGTACCCAAACTGACACACTAACTTTGACACAATGTTCGATAAATGTCTGTACTCAAATGTTTTTCGGCTTATACTCGACTCAGAACTCGCCATTTGAAATATTCGGCGCGAATTAAATACAAGTATAACATTTATTAATTAGTTAGGTACAGTAAAAATCTAAGAGTTAAGGCTATTTAATTTTTCCACCGACTTCCAAAAAAGGAGGAGATTCTCAATGCGTCTATTTTTTGTGTGTAAGAAATTACACGATATTTCTGATAATTATGAATCGATTTTAAAAATTTAAATTTCATCGATCGAGTACCGGTTGAGTACTTCAAGGTAAATTTCGAAGTTTTGAAAAAATATGTATGATTTTGGAGAATGTTTACGTTGATGACATTATAACTCAGCCAAAGTTTTTACGTGAAGTCGTTTTTTTAATTCCTGCATTCGTTGATTATTGGTGTTCTGAATAATAATTGAAAAGACTTATGATTATGTACATCTAGCCACGACAAATTAAAAAGTAATGATTATCTAATGTTGCAAATACACCCATGAATATCGCAGAAGACATACTTAAGTAAAATTATAGCAAAAACCTACATTGCTTACAAATCTTGAGGTTGTAAATAGGTTGTTTTGAAAGTACCTTCAGTTATAACTGTGCTTACCCGTTTCGCCCAAAAGCCTGAATAAGTAAACGGAATAAAACTTGCAGAGTAATTTCACGAAGTGAGTTATTATTACACCTTGGTAACGGTGCGGTAGTAACAAGACCACTAAATCTTTTCCCGCGTCACAATAAGTGTAGGTGTGCTTATGGATAACATTCCTTTTATTTTGTGTTTTTTCTGGAGTCCGGATAACTGATAGACTTTTGAATATTTGATGAGAACGTTCGTTTTGCGTTAGGCTTTTGTTTTGTTTGAAAGTGAAGGATATATGTTGACAAATGGTAGCTAAAAGGTTTGCGAGTGAAATCCCTTTTAAGTAATAGTGTTTTTACCCTAGGGCCAAACCTGCATGAACGTAATAGCAAAGTACGACTCTATACAGAAGCCCTTAATAACAATGTTTTTTGTACTGTCAATGTGATTTTCTAAATATTTAGATTAGATGTAACTAAAAGATTTTCTTTTCGTTTTTATGGTTCAGCAAAAATAAGTGCTTATGAATTTTTGTATCGCATTGTCTGTACCATCCTGATTTCTGTGATTTATTTAAACTTATATTCTGAGTTTGTTTCAATGTAATTATTTTCAAACAAAGGATTCGGTAGCTAAGATTTACTTCAAGAGGAAATATAAAGCTTTTAGGCTATATGTATTTTTGGGGTAAAACGCGCGAGGCTACTAAATAAATAATAACCTAAAGGGGACTCGCTATAGAGACCCCTTACCGAGTTTATCCGCGCACTTCTTGCTTATATTATATCCGTTACAGTTTGTAGGGACAGTTTGTTGTCCAGCTTTTCAAAATATTAAACACTATCTATTGCTTCTTTTTTTGATTTCATAATTTATATACTTCAATAAGTTTTACACTGGATTTCATAGCATAAATATAATTATCCTACCATTTTACTGGACATAAACAAAAAAATATAACTGAGAATATAAAGACCGCAAAAAAGGCTGCGCCATAAATATACAGGTTACCTTCCATTATTTCAGTTAAACCTAAACAAACCATAAATAACTTCCAGTGTCCATGGAACAACCCATGCAGAAAAAAACTCTATATTGTTTGTTTAAATGTCAAAAAACCGTTAATAAATTTAAAACAGAGTTATAAATTATCCATAAATTTGTAACTCATAAACGTTGCCTTACCGCGACCGGCATCAGTGATTTGCCTCGGGATTTCAGAAGGACTATAAATATCAAAGTTTTAAACGAATCGTTTATACCGTATTAAATTGTCATAACTGAGTCTGGTCAGTATTTATGTCTGCGGTTGCGACATGAATTACTGGAAAAGTACTTTGAAACATATTTTTCGGTATTTTGTGTATTAATCTGGATTGAAAAGAATTTTTCGTGAAAAAGTAATCGGAAAACTCGATTGAATGCGCGGATTTCACTAGAGCTTTAATGAAACTATATAAAATACGCATTATAAAAGTTTTCAATTAATCTTTTGTTAATAAAAGTGAAAAGGATTTTCTCATTTCAAAGTCTTGGCTGTAGGGAAAAATACTTTTTGTATTCTAAATTACTGTTAATTTCATCCCACGTTTGTGAAACGGACCATTTGCTACATCTTATTATCACCTAAAGAATTCCAGGATTATAAAGGACCGAAATACGTGTGATATCAATATTTGTATAATTATGAAGACTTTCCAAAAAAGGAGGAGGTTCTCAATTCTTCTGTAACTATGTTTTTTTTTGTGTCGTCGTTACACGATATTTCAGACATTTATGAATCAATTTTAAAAATTCTTAATTCATATGATAGAGGATACCTCATAATTGCTCCCATATAAATTTCATCGAAATCGGTGAGGTACTTCATTGAAAATTTCAATTTTTTTTAACAATATGTATGATTACGGAGAATGTTTACGTGGATGACATTATTTGTCGGCCCAAGTGTTGAAGTGAAGTCGGTTTTTTTAATGCTCTGCATTCGTTAATTATTATAATATACTATCACTTAGAACTTCACAAATGGTAATTGGAATAACAGAATTATTCGAAAACCTTGTGTTTATTACGATTAAGCGATAAAGCGATACCTACGTATCTGAAAGACCGTTTAAAGTACCGTTATACCAACAACGACCGTAACTTGCGTTCCTCATCGAATTTACTCCTGGCGACACCATCGCATACGTCCACATTTTTAGGCAAGTCCTTTTTTATTCGAGCGGTGTCGTTATGGAACGAGCTCCCGATTGAGATCCGTTTGGCGCGCACACCGCGCATCTTTAAACGAATGCTTAAACGGCATTACCAGGTGAAACACTGTCCATCTTAACTATCTATATACCTATATTTATATGTGTAGTGATATAGTATTTATTTATAAAGTACATAAGTATTTATGTACACGTTTATGTATGTGTATGTAATTATTCGTATGTAGTTTATGTTTACGAGCCGTACACCTCGCCCACATCCTTTTCCATCAATGCCTGGGTTGCCTGGCAGAAATCGCGCTTCGGCGATAAGGCCGCCCTTTGTATGTTAATTGTGATTGTTATTTTAATTTAATCTGTGTAACTATGTTGGTGTACAAATAAAGAGTTTTATTATTATTATTATTATTATTATTTATGTGGATTTCAAATTGGGCAATGATTGATTGATTGATGAAGTGATGTTCTAACAAAATTCATCTGACTGAATAAGTCTATATCGATATTATATTCGATAGAAGAAGGAAATATATCAATTTATTAGTGTATGTAAAAAAGGCAGCACATCAAGCGTTACAAATCTGTTAAAAAGAATTACTTGAATCCGAACTCTATGCCCTCGACATTAAGTTAAAAATTTGACACGTAATATAACGCTTGATCTGCTGCCTTCTGTACATACATAATCGCTAAAATAAATAGTTAAAATTGTTATGCAATGTGAAAACACTGACCTTATAAAATAAATGTTTTTTTTTAACAACATGTGATATAATAAAGTGAAAGACCTTTCCCTCAGATGCCAGTGGTGGCGGGTTCGATTCCCGCACGCAACAAGAAAAAAAAAGTGTTCCGGGTCTAGGCGTTCATCTATATATGTATTTATTTATAATTTATTTATTTCACAAAGTTTTTGACTTACGAACTAGATTAACTAATTTACAAAATTTACAAATTGTACTGGTGGTTCTAGCATAGCAGCACTGGCATCTGAACTAGGCCGAGCCTGTATCTCAGACACCAGTTTTTTACTTCCCTATGACAAGATACAATTGTTTAAGTTTCTTTTCAACACACTTGCTCGTAAAGTGAGCATTATTCTATTGAATTTAGAACTATAAACTGGGCTATAAGTCACGCGTGCAATAATATATTATACCCTAGTGCATAATATAATGAATCCTACAAAGTTGAATTGTACCTTTGTGCAAATTACATGCGAGTAAACAGAGCATATTTTATTGGTCCGGGTTATACATTAAATATTTTCAGAAACAACAAAGAGGTTTTATACCACTTCAAATCCATATACATTTTTAGATGTTTGCGCCTTATATTAGTAAAACAAATTTGTATATCAAACAAATTATTCACAATTTATAATAATTTGTTATAAAATATTAAAATATTTGCATTTACCACTCCAAATTAAACATTTTCACTTAAAATAGGCTGTATATGCTATACAGACATTGACACATTTGGCAGAAAAAAAAACGTACGCGCATGCGCGAGGTTCGGCGTCATTTTTCAATCACAATTCACAGCTTTGTTATCAAATGTATTTGTTATTTTATGACCTCGTATGTCTGTCTTTTACTCACAAGTGTGTTGAAAAACGTCGTATGTAACTCGTGAGCGTTGCTAATTACAGTCTCGGCTCATTATTAAGCACAGCCTCGACTGTAATTAGCAACTTCGCTCACTTGTTACATAATATACTATTACAAAATCATTCTAAAACGGTACAAAAAACAAAATAAAACAAAAAAGCATCATTCATCAAGCAATTACAATTGAACAATTTAACGTACCTTATTTCTTACTTATATAACACGAAATCCATTCAACAATATTTATTCTAGATTCCCCCTAGTTCGCTACATGGTGTCCCACATCTCAAGCTCTGCTTAGTTTGGGGCCATTTATTTGGTGTGATTGTCGGGGGATTTTATTATTATTATTATTTTAATTATGAAGCTCAGGTTGATTTTACTTGTACTTAAATAATATCTCTAAAACATAACACGTTCATTATAAGCTTTTTCCATGTCGTAAGCCTGATAAATTAGTGTATATTGCGAATGTATATTACCTATGTGATAGTATTAAAACAACCGTAAGAAAAGAAAACACCGAAACGTCGAGTCAAAATTTAAAATGTAAATATACGCGATAAATCCGGTTAAAAAGTGTTTTATTTTATAGTAATAGTTTTATAGACTATAGAATAATAAATACGACTCGAAAAAGCGTAAGCATCTACTAACTTCGTTATTGGACAGATAAAACACATATGTTGTTTCATTGCTTAGAAATTGTCCTTTGATCCTTTATTGCTTGTATAGATCGTTTTATATTTACCATTACATCGCGTGCCGTGGTCCATTTGGGATTATGGGCTGTTGTTACGATACGAGGCTGGGGATCCTAAAGTAAAAATCGTAATATCATAACACGGTTTCAATTTGAAGGCAATAAAGGGATTTCCTTTTCGAGGTAACGTTTTTCATCGGCGTAACAACCAAATTAATATGATTTTCACAGTTCATATTTCGTCCAAATGTTATAAAAGTTATACGGAATTAACATACTTAAAGTGTTTAAACATTCAATACGTGGATGTAAATTAATACTGTGTAGATTAAAAGGGGATTAATTAATTTGCATTTTAAAACATCTCATTTTTACTTAAATTTTAATAATTATAAAGCCAAACAGGGCTAAGGATGTACTTTTTATTTGATTCGCCCATTTTATTAGATCATGTAAACATTGTTGAAGAGGCAATAAAGAAATGAGAAGCTGATTTTTTTACCAAATTGGTTTTCCACCCTCGTTTCGCAGTTCGCAGATTTGTTTGTTTATCTAATTTCAGTTTGCTAAACTTATTTTGCATCGAAATACGTTGTGTGGCAAAAGTGCGAGGCGGAGTGCAACAAGGAAGTATAGTTGGGCACGTGTTAAACGTACCTATGTATATTTTACTCAAACAATGTGTTTTGTTATTTAAAAAAATAATCATACAAATAAATCAATAAACCAAGGCGTGTAGGTACTCCGTTCTTGGGTTTCATTTTCCTTATCTATACTAATATTATAAAGAGTAAACCTTTGTATTTTTGTATGTTTGTATTGAATAGGCTCAAAAACTACTGGACCGATTTCAAAATTTCTTTTACCATTACTTAGAGGGATTCTTCCGAATCCGTATAGGCTACTTTTTAACCCGAAAATACCGCGGGAATCGAAATTGCGCGGGTAAAACCGCGCGCAACAGCTAGTTTATAATAAAGCTTAAGCCGTTGGAGCCTTTTATCCATTAAACAACCATCCAATTAGGAAGGTATATTTTTGCATGTGATAGACCATTTATCAAGAAATTCTTAAGAGACTTTAACTTAATACTGTAAAAGTCAGTTAAAGGACAGAGGTTTTATTGGCGTTTTTGTGGGCGACAGGCTGACCCCCTGTCACTGCAATAGCCTCTCTCTATCATTAAAAAACCTCTAAAGTAAAACGAGACATCAGATCGTTTTATAGCCTCTTGTTTTCTGCCTACCCCGTAAGGGATACAGACGTGAAGTTATGTATGTATATATGCTTGTCTTTAGAGAACATTTACGCGAGTAGACGCGTCGATGCTGCTTTAAATTGCCTATAAAAGACATCTCAGAAACAAGGCGTATGTAGTCACACCGAAATGTCGATTTCGGATGATGATATTAATAAGTAAACGTAACAAAGTGGTGATAAAAAAAACCTGTCTCTTATTAACCCGACAAACATTACTTTGTACAATTGTTTTCCATGAACTGTTGCGTAATTGTCCAACTGCAATACAGTATTTTAATAATTATTAGGTATATGAAATAAGGCTTCGCGATAACATTTACGATTCAATGTTATTCGATCAATGAAAAGTTATTGGGTCGTTTTCTTGTGATAATAAAATAAAATTAATGATGATTATCACAAGGGTTTTTACCTACTCTTGCGTAGGATTAGCGCACACAAAGCTTAGGAACCTACTTAGCAAAAACAGATTACCCATATATTACTTCCAGTACTAAAATAACTTAAAATGTGTTAATTTTGATCATGGCTCCCGTGTTATATCCCCGCCATAATTTTGTTACTATAAAGTGTGCATAAACCACCATCTTCAATAAAAGCATAAACATAACACATGTATGTAAATTAAACAACCGGGTAATACAAACTGTGTTTCAATGAATGGAGAGCTAAAATGTTGCAAGCAATGGTAATCTAAACTTGATCTAGAGTACCGAATAGCCGTGGAAAAACTTTTGCTACATTATTTAATATTACAAACTAAAAAATAAAACAATGATCTACACAAATATCATAAAAATAACTTACGTACTTTTTACAGTTCACCAAATATACAATGCGAAAAGTTTCACAGAAAAATAGCTCAAAACGATCTCTTTCAGGCAACCCTAGAATGAACTAGATGGTAACTGTCATCCTTTTTTGTATACAAAATCTTCCGACACATGTCATCACTCCACCGGTTATGTGTACATACATAACGTCACGCCTGTATCCCTTATGGGGTAGGCAGAACAGCAGGGGTTACAAGACCATTTGATGTCACGTTTGACAAATTTGGAGATATTATAAAGATGGAGGGAGACTATTGTAGTGACAGGGGGTCAGCCTATCGCCCACAAAAACGCCTTTGAAACCTCTGTCCCTTAACTGACTTTTACAGTATGCCCGGAAAGAGAAGCAGCTGGCACATTCTACGTTTTTCTTTCGCTCCCAGTCCAGCATGGAAAGCACATGTCATCACTCCAGGTTATGTGTTTCAGCAATATTTCATGAAAAGCTACTTCCTTTCTTAGCACCATGTCACTGTTCTTTGATATCATCACATAGTTACAAAGTAATTAAAAACAAAAAGAATCGCTGTTGAATATGGTGTCTGTAAACACCGAAACGTTGAATTAAATGAACAATAAAATAACATAGAAAACGTGTTTCATTGAATACTAGCTGTTTTACGCGGTTTTACCCGCGCAATTTCCCGAATCCAGGAATCCCAATCCCGGAAAGATCAGGATAAAAATAGCATATGTGCTATTCCTGAATGTACACTATCACTATGCCAAATTTCATCCAAATTCGTTGAGCCGTTCTGCCTTGATTAAGGCACAAACATCCATCCATACTTTCACGTTTATAATAATAGTAAGATAATTAATCGTGAAAGCTCAAGACTATAGAAAATACATTTTTATAGCCAGAAACGTTTCTACTCACATCCTCTTTACCTTATACCTACTTCCTTATTCCACGAATTCTTCTCAACCTAAATCACACATTTTGGAAAAGCAAAGATAAACCTCAGGGTTTTTTCTTGGAGCCGGCGGTAACAGATAACACGTCTATGCCTGATAAGGGACTTTTGGAGCTGTGGCATTAGCTTAACTTGGCAAAGCGAGTACATGGCTTAAAAGTGATGTCGAGGTAAGTGATGTTAGCTTAATAATGGCACTACGTTCGAGGAGTTTGCTTGCGAGCTGCAGTTAGATGTGTGAGAAGCGATTTTTTAAGTGTTTATGGTAATTTTTCACTGAATTTTGTGTGAAATACTTCAGTTGGGAGTCATTTTTGCGAAAATAATAAAGGTAAAAAAGATTTTGTTTTGTATATGTTTTTTATAGGTCTAATAGTGAAGCCAGTATTATACCTAACCATCTGCAAACGAAGTTGTGTTGTCATATTATTTATACCTACACATAAACCATTATTATTATAAGCTGATTTTTGACATTTAAAAAAGTACTTGATAATTAAGGGAACGTAATTATTTTTTTTGGTCAAGTAATGTGGTAAAAACGATCGATCGACGTCAACTTCTCCGTTCTACCATGTGGTTACACCCTAAGACATTTGATAACGTTTTAAACTTTATTGTCAAGTAGCTCAAGGTCAATACGAATCTCTTAATTATATAAAATTTCTTATGAAAAAACATTATCTTATAAAAGTAACTAGGTACTGACTAACGTTTTCAAGTTAATTCTTAATTTTAATTGTGCATCGAAAAATATGGTGCCACACCTTACAAGATTAAGACTGATGTGTTTAATATTTTATGCCGCGGCTACATTTCGTAGACGACCGAATATTAATGGCGTTGGCTCGCCAGGCGGACCTTCCACTGAAATGTTGAGCCATGCAAACAAGGAAATTGTTTTAAATTAAGGAAGTTTTAAATGTAGATGACAAAAATTTACCAACATTACTCAACCGCTATCAAGACTTGAATCAACTTACTAACGAGATATTTGTTATGTTTTTTATTTATTTACAGTTTACGATATTTCGTCACTGTTGTAAGAGCATCACGTTTCATGAACTTTCAACATTAAAGGAAAATATACACTTTTTACTGAATATTAATAACGAAGCATTTCTTCCAACTATTCATCCAAACAAATGATACCCCGTTATTACAGTTTCGAAATAAAACAGAAGTGGTGACTGACGCTATTTGCCAGATTGCGAATGATCGGTTTCAACAATTCGCCATTATTCACGTTGAACACTTTTACCCGGCGAGATTGGAATTATCACTGAAAAGCCGGGAAAACCAGAAATGTACAACGCATTTCACAGTTAATTAGCTCTATTTCTATTTAATCTGTATTTATAATATATGAGTAGTTCTATGTACCGTTATATTCGAAATTTAAACGTAATTGACTGTTTTCAATGTTTGCTTTCAAAAAAAGAACCGAATACTTTTTATTTACTCGTATACAAAGAATACAAAACATGAATATTTGAATACATTATATGCACGAAAAAATATAAGTTTAAAGAAAACTCCTTACTCATACTATTCGATCAGAGTACTTTTGGCTTTGGCTTTTAAATGTCATTTCGAAAACTCCTGACTCATACTCGTCGATCAGAGTACTTTTGGCTCACGTGTGTATGGAGTAGCATTGGAAATTCAAAAGGTACTTTAGTGTTTCAATATTGGAATTCAAAAAAGGACAAGATGCAAATAAAAAGATTTTTACATTTCATCTGTAGGAGAGGCCGAGGTTCAAGGTAGATTGTTCGCAAATAGCTTCGCGAAGGAAAGAGATAATAATAGGTAAGAAGTGCGTCGTGAAACTTCATACTATCCCGCTGTTGCGTCAGGCATTTTGATGACGCTGTTAGTAGTCGATCAGTGGCTCAAAAACTTCACGTAAGTAAATTATTACATCTTCAAACTTTTTGGTCTATAATTCTATATCAATTAATTTACTAGCTGTTTGTCAGTGACTGAGTATTATCAGTTAGAAAAACTAAAGTGATTATCTTTTTGATATCATTGTAGGATTTTTATAACCTATTCTGTTATTATTGCAGACTTCTTTGAAAGTGGGATTGGCTAGTTGTTCCTATGTGACCTTATTTATGACCGGACTTAACAGCGGAACAACTTACCTCAACTAAGGAACTAAAGCCTGTTTGTTGAAAAATGGTCAAAAATATGAAGATTTTGTACTCTTTATCTATTCATGTCATGAATTAAACTTTCATCAATATTCAGTATGTACTCCTTATTTATATTATACATATCTTTCCCTCTAATGTGACCTTATTTATGACCGGACTTAACAGCGGAACAACTTACCTCAACTAAGGAACAACCAACCCCTTTGTGGGGTAAGTTGTTCCTTGACGACTTGCTACAGAAAAACTATCTAATTCAATTAAACAATTTGAAAGTAGGATAAATTCTGCGTCTATTAATATATTAGTCATGGCATAACAATCATTCTACTTCATTCATATTGCGTCTAACACAAAATCGGAACTTCAAACCCCGTCCTCCCCTATTTAAACAGTTAGCTCTATACATGCTTGGCTAGTAACATAAAGAAAAAGCTTTATGCCACCTTAGGTGGCTACTTTTTAATATTTGCATAAAAAATGTAAACTTAAAAATTTAAACGTTCGAATTAGCGCGGCAATTTATATTGTAACAGCTCCTGTTAATGAGACTATTTTGTTTTTTCCGCTAGTAAAACTGTTCGTTACATACGTGTGGCTAAATACTTAAAATTTTAACTACATAATTAAATCAGTCTAGCTGTTCATTAAAAAGTTTGAAACTGGAGTAAAATTATCCTCATTTAAATACAACGCGGCAACGATCAGAGCTTAGAGCTTGTGTTTTTTACTTAAGAGTTTTAGGACGCTCAATCGGAATATTTGGTTTGTTAGGCTGTTTGAATTGGATCAATGGATCAATGGCCTATCCTAATAAAGGATAAATTTTAAATAATACTACTACATTTATGGTTTGATTGCCTGGCAGTGTTTGTTACGATTTGGGACTTTAGAATGTTGTAACACTTTTGAATATTTTACTGCTTATCATTAAGACTAACAATTTTTTTTGGTATAGAACGACCTCTCTCTGTGCATAACCCGGACTTACAAAATCGTTGAAATTATTTCAAAATGTCAAAAATTTGCGGAAACATCTGGCGCAGGAACGTTTATTATTAAAATATTATATAGTGAAAAATTGAGACACAATTTTTTTTAAAGAAACTAATGGCATTCGAAATGTAGGTACTTAAATTCAGTAGGATATTTTAACCGATTATGTTTTGATTTTGAAAATATAAATCAAAGCATACTGCAAGACTTTAACGTCAGAACTAAATTTTTTTTATCTTTACAAAAGTCTCAAAACATTGTATGAAATGTAAATACCGTCAAAAACGGTACGTGCGTAGGATTCAACAACACAGGATCTTTATTACTCTAATTTATTAAGGAGTTTGCTCTTGAAGGCCCTGTCGTGGTTAATTTAACTGTGCGACTGAAAATTATAGGAACCGCACGTTCTCATTACCTATATTTATTGTGACGCTATACATTTTCGAGTATAATTATGCAAAATAAGTAACCTAAATTGAAAATATTTATAAAATTAAGATATGAAGGTTAATTATATTAACATTTAAACTTTACATCACCAGATTTTGTCTCACCAGATGATAAGTGCAGACAAAGTCGAAGATGGCACACGGCTTAGGAAGCAATTGGCTCTTCATAAAATCTTCTCAAATAAATAAAATCGCCAGACAAGCACACCAACTACAACACCAACACCAACAACACCAACTGAAACATGACCTATCATTAATAGCCCAATCTTGCCATAATCAACTTAACTCCTGTAAATCTTGCCCATTAATATCATCCTCAAATGACGTCAAATACCTAGGAATATTTTGAAAAGCACCTTAACATAAACGCCATATCATATAGAATGCGAAAACTAATTTACTTATTTAAATCCCTCCGCCATCTTACATCCTATGAGATGATAAAGACTACATATTATGCTCTATGCCAATCTTATCGTATTGAATCACAGCCTGGGGTGGAATACCCAAATCTAACCTAATATTAGTATTAGAAAAGTCACAGAGAGCGCTGCTAAAAGTAAGTACGTTTAAACCACGCACTTATCCAACTGTACAACTCTATAAAGAATTAAAGGTACTTATCACCAAACTTCTTTTATTACGTGAGACCTCACTTATACAACGCCACAAACAAAACTCTTTCACAACATAAATTACCTTGGCACACCTTGCAAAAAACTAATTATAAACTAACTTATAGGAAAATCATACCTAGAACCTGAAAAACCCCACACATAAAAATTAACCTATTCGCTTTTCGTCACTGTTGCAAGAGCATCACGGTTCATGAATTTTCAACATTAAAGGAAAATATAAACTTTTTACTGAATATTAATAACGAAGCATTTCTTCCAACTATTCATCCAAACTAATGATACCCCGTTATTACAGTTTCGAAATAAAACAGAAGTGGTGACTGACGCTATTTGCCAGATTGCGAATGATCGGTTTCAACAATTCACCATTATTACGTTGAAAACTTTTACCCGGCGAGATTGGAATTATCACTGAAAAGCCGGGAAAATCAGAAGTGTACAACGCATTCCACAGTTAATTAGCTCTATTTCTATTTAATCTGTATTTATAATATATGAGTAGTATTTATAACTATGTACATTCGAAATTTAAACGTAATTAATTGTTTTCAATGTTTGCTTTCAAAAAAGAACCGAATACTTTTTATTAATACAAAGAATACATTACATGAATATTTGAATACATTATATGCACGAAAAAATATAAGTTTAGAGAAAACTCCTTACTCATGCTAGTGGATCAGAGTACTTTTGGCTTTTAAATGTCATTTCAAAAACTCCTGACTCATACTCGTTGATCAGAGCACTTTTGGCTCACGTGTGTATGGAGCAGCATTGGAAATTCCAAAGGTTTCGCTAAAGTGTTTTAATATTGAAATTCAAAAAAGGACAAGATGCAAAAAAATAGATTTTTACATTTCATCTGTAGGAGAGGCCGAGGTTCAAGGTAGGTTGTTCCGATCCAAATAGCTTCGCGAAGGAAAGAGATAATAATAGGTAAGAAGTGCGTCGTGAAACTTCATACTATCCCGCTGTTGCGTCAGGCATTTTGGTGACGCTGGCAGTAGTCGATCAGTGGCTCAAAAACTTCGCGTAAGTAAATTATTACATCTTCAAACTTTTTGGTCTATAATTCTATATCAATTAATTTACTAGCTGTTTGTCAGTGACTGAGTATTATCAGTTAGAAAAACTAAAGTGATTATCTTTTTGATATCATTGTAGGATTTTTATAACCTATTCTGTTATTATTGCAGACTTCTTTGAAAGTGGGATTGGCTAGTTGTTCCTATGTGACCTTATTTATGACCGGACTTAACAGCGGAACAACTTACCTCAACTAAGGAACTAAAGCCTGTTTGTTGAAAAATGGTCAAAAATATGAAGATTTTGTAGTCTTTATCTATTCATGTCATGAATTAAACTTTCATCAATATTCAGTATGTACTCCTTATTTATATTATACATATCTTTCCCTCTAATGTGACCTTATTTATGACCGGACTTAACAGCGGAACAACTTACCTCAACTAAGGAACAACCAACCCCTTTGTGGGGCAAGTTGTTCCTTGACGACTTGCTACAGAAAAACTATCTAATTCAATTAAACAATTTGAAAGTAGGATAAATTCTGCGTCTATTAATATATTAGTCATGGCATAACAATCATTCTACTTCATTCATATTGCGTCTAACACAAAATCGGAACTTCAAACCCCGTCCTCCCCTATTTAAACAGTTAGCTCTATGCATGCTTGGCTAGTAACATAAAGAAAAAGCTTTATGCCACCTTAGGTGGCTACTTTTTAAATATTTCATATCACAAAAAGATAAAAAAGGTAAACAGACTTTTTTATAGATCTGCATAAAAAAATGTAAACTTTAAAAATTTAAACGTTCGAATTAGCGCGGCAATTCATATTGTAACAGCTCCTGTTAATGAGACTATTTTGTTTTTTCCGCTAGTAAAACTGTTCGTTACATACGTGTTGCTAAATACTTAAAATTTTAACATAATTAAATTAGTCTAGCTGTTCATTAAAAAGTTTGAAACTGGTGTAAAATTATCCTCATTTAAAATTTAAATACATCGCGGCAACGATGAGGTTAAAGCTTGTGTTTTTTACTTAAGAGTTTTAGGACGCTCAATCGGAATATTTGGTTTGTTAGGCTGTATGAATTGGATCAATGGATCGCTTTATTGCCTATCCATTGCCATTGCCTATCCTAATAAAGGATAAATTTTAAATAATACTACTACATTTATGGTTTGATTGCCTGGCAGTGTTACGATTTAGGACTTTAGAATGTTGTAACACTTTTGAATATTTTACTTATCATTAAGACTAACATTTTTTCTTTTGGTATAGAACGACCTCTCTCTGTGCAAAACCCGGACTTACAAAATCGTTGAAATTATTTCAAAATGTCAAAAATTTGCGGGAAACATCTGGCGCAGGAACGTTTATTATTAAAATAGTATATGGTGAAAAATTGAGACACAATTTTTTTTAAAGAAACTAATGGCATTCGAAATGTAGGTACTTAAATTCAGTAGGATATTTTAACCGATTATGTTTTGATTTTGAAAATATAAATCAAAGCATACTGCAAGACTTTAACGTCAGAACTAAATTTTTTTTATCTTTACAAAAGTCTCAAAACATTGAATGAAATGTAAATACCGTCAAAAACGGTACGTGCGTAGGATTCAACAACACAGGATCTTTATTACTCTAATTTATTAAGGAGTTTGCTCTTGAAGGCCCTGTCGTGGTTAATTTAACTGTGCGACTGAAAATTATAGGAACCGCACGTTCTCATTACCTATATTTATTGTGACGCTATACATTTTCGAGTATAATTATGCAAAATAAGTAACCTAAATTGAAAATATTTATAAAATTAAGATATGAAGGTTAATTATATTAACATTTAAACTTTACATCACCAGATTTTGTCTCACCAGATGATAAGTGCAGACAAAGTCGAAGATGGCACACGGCTTAGGAAGCAATTGGCTCTTCATAAAATCTTCTCAAATAAATAAAATCGCCAGACAAGCACACCAACTACAACACCAACACCGACAACACCAACCGAAACATGAACTATCATTAATAGCCCACTCTTGTCATAATCAACTTAAATCCTGTAAATCTTGCCCATTAATATCATCCGCAAATGATATCAAATACCTAGGAATATTTTTTGACAAGCACCTTAACATAAACGCCATATCATGTAGAATGCGAATTTAAATCCCTCCGCCATCTTACATCCTATGAGATGATAAAGACTACATATTATGCTCTATGCCAATCTTATCGTATTGAATCACAGCCTGATGTGGAATACCCAAATCTAACCTAATATTAGTAATAGAAAAGTCACAGAGAGCGCTGCTAAAAGTAAGTACGTTTAAACCACGCACTTATCCAACTGTACAACTCTTAAAGAATTAAAGGTACTTATCACCAAACTTCTTTTATTACCTACGTAGGACCTCACTTATACAACGCCACAAACAAAACTCTTTCACAACATAAATTACCTTGGCACACCTTGCAAAAAACTAATAATAAACTAACTTATAGGAAAATCATACCTAGAACCTGAAAAACACAACACATAAAAATTAACCTGTTCGCTTAACATTCTTATGTTCGTTATAAAAGTACATGTATTTTATAATACACATTGCAGTCATTAAAATAATTGGAGTAAATAATAATTAGTAATTGTTTAGTAAGTATTTTTTTGTCAGTGCTCTAGCAGTTGTTTTTATTTTTTTCATTGAAATGTATTGAAGTGTAAGCAAATTAATTTGTGTCTACTGGCTACCTTTTCATAATAACTTAGAGAAGGCTTTTTCTGGGGAGAGAAGACTAAGCCCTTAGAACAGATTATATCAAATAGTTTAGTTAGGGCTCTAGTAGCACCGTATTAAAAAAAAACAATTAGCCTTAAGAAACTTTTAATTTCAATATTAACACAGCATCTGTGGCATATGTAACAAAGTTATATTATAATAGTTGTTAATTTTTTTTCAGCATGCAAACTTTGAAGTCTTCGTGGCGCCGCGGTTACTGTGTGTATCATACGATATCACAGGTTCAGCAACGTTCGGCGCGGTCCCGGGTGCTGTATACCTGTATACAGTAGTCGTTAGGGTTTGTCAGAAGCCATTTCGGCGCCCTGAGAATTCTGACATCCAACACCCAGCACTGGGCCAGCTTGGTGGATTATGGCCTATACCTCCTCGTCACCCAGGGGAGAGACTCATGCCCTGCAGTGGGCTCATTAAAAAGAGTGGTGATGATGGTGAAACTTTGTAATTTTTTTGTATGGAATGAAAAAAGAATAATGTGTCCCGTAAATTTAATTATATTATAGTGAATAAATAAATGTTTCATGTTCTCTCTAGCTTGAAACGAATTGATGTAAAATACAGCTTTAAGGACCAGGTATGGAATTATTCACGGGATACTTTTTATTTCGATATTCGGTTGTAGGGGAGACCTGTACAAAACCGTACACCTGGGTAAATCCGTTAAGCGTAGATATTTTCGCCAATAACTCAAATTTCGTGCGCACAAGCCGCTCAGTGGTGCCTCCCAATGAGTGCTATTTGTAAACAAACACTTGTCGCTGTAGGCTCGCGCAATTTAGAGTTATTGAATTTCATTGTTTTTCGGTAGTCTTGATCCTATTTTCGTGAATATACAAGCAGTGATTGTGAAGTGTACATATGTCACAGATAAGTCACTAATCAACTATGTTGTAGGTGATGTATTTATTCATAAATGCAATGTTTGAAGCGGCAGGTTTGTGTTGACTATGTGTGAGTGAATGATGTTTTTGTTCCAAACCTGTGTTGGGGCAAAACCGTATGGGGTGAAACCGGTTATGTACGATTTTGATCCAGATAGATAAGTCTTATTATTACTATATTTTCATCAGCACTGCTCGTTGACTAAACACCTTCAACTTTCAATGTGTCATTCACTTCAATGTGTCATGAGTTAAACGTTCACTACGCAAAGAAGTTGGTCGACCCGATCTCATCAACATCTCTTACACTACTCGACCTCGTGAAATGTGTGTATAGGCTGTCAAGCTTGGGCCCATGGAGGCTGAACCAGCTGTGATACAGAGAAGTTGGATGACTGCTTTTGAACAAGATGCGATGTCACACTGTAAATTCCGGGGCAATATCGTATATAGTATACGGTTTTACCCATGGTTCGGGGCAAAACCGGAAAAAGCAGTTGTTTGCTTTTTCGTTGAAAATGTTATCTAATTTCATTTGTTTCAAAAGTATGTTAATTGTAATGGATACCTTATGAGTTTGACTGAATCTTAGCTAAACGGCTTAGTTCCGGTCTCCCATATATTAGATAGGAATAATTTAGGTGCGAGTTACTAGATTTTTATATCAACTTCACTAATCATTGAATTTAAACTTTAAGATTCTTATGCTTTATTATTTTTATTATTTTAAACATGTATAGTGCTCACAGGAACATCATCTCTCCTAGTCTGTATTTTCAATTATTTTTTTATGTATATGTTGTAAATATTAAATATATCATAATGAAATAAAATAAAAAATAATAATTATATATTCATTACTTACAACATATTACATAATAAAATAAATTGTAAATACAGACTTGTGAAATATTAGTGCGTTTAAGTAGTTTGAGCGCGTTTGAATACAACGTATCAAAACCTCATTATAAAATTACTCAAATGCCATATCAATAAGCGGAATAAAATAAGTGTGAAAACACCCTTATAACTAATCTCAACTTAGTAATTCAACACATCTGATGATATAAGCCGGGTTATAAATTTAATCGCATTAAACGTCGAGGAAAATATATAAAACAACTACTTAATGTTCTGACGCGATTAAATCCCGACTTATAGTATCAATAAAATGTAAACAATAAATGCGTAATTTTACCCGCGCAACTTTTGATCTCCATGGATATAATGTATACTATACAGGGTGACTGGTGGGTCACTTTCGATATTCTAGGACTAGTTTGAGATCGTAGATGAAGAGAAAAAATAAATATTAATTATTTACTGAGTAAACTTAACCGAAAGTTAAAGAATTCATCACGCAACGCATGTTTTCACTTTAGACATTCGACCTTGTAAAACTCTTTATTTATTTATAGGGAATTCTGCTGAAAAATTAAGTGCATACTTTTAATACATAATTATGATTAGAATCGAGTACAGAGTGCTGTCCTTCAATATCTAAAATTACCTTGTCACCTTGTATAATTTTCCACTAGAAGAGTATATAAAACACCAAATCCAACTGGCAATTTCCGAGGTAGACACAACAAGCCCTTTAGATTTATGATATCAGTATAATAGAAAACCCTTTGTGTAATACTGTCTTAAGTTTTCACGATTCACTATATTAAATAAAATACTTTTTTTAGATCATTTCCGTGTTTTAAACATTAACTCGACGTTTCGGAGTTTTACACACCCCACGATCACGAACCCGTCAAGAAAAGTATTTTATGAATTTTATTTATTCACACTTTATTGGACACATAGAAAGAAGATAAAAAAATTACAACGATAACACAAAATTAAGAATGGTACAATGGGCGGCCTTATCGCTTCACAGCGATCTCTATCAGACAACCCTCAGTTGTATAGAGTGAAAAAAACTGTACAAAGATCGGCAATAACAAAACTTATGTTTAGTTATATGAATATAGATACTACATATTTACATATAATAAAAATAATACAAAATATACATAATGATAAATACACAAATAAATAAAATATATACAAAAAAAAACATATAAATAAGCATACATAAATAATACTAGAATACCTATAAGAATATTACTTCTAATCTTCAACATATTTATTCAATAAAGAGTTTCAGAAAATCATATCGCTAAAGCCTTTTAAACAATAAATCAATCATGCATCATCAATTTACCCGGCACTCGTCCGTTCTGCTCACCAGTGTGTGCCACTTAAAGGCTTAATGAGCGCGGGACACTCTGTCCCCGTACGCTCGTTTTAAATTCCTACCCGCAGGTTAAGGGTTACCTATCCCCTCCCTGTGTAGCAGTTGTTAAAAGCTTTGCGTATTTAATGGACTTATTTTGGAAAAGCGACTGTCCCCGTTAAACTGTTATTGTATTTGACAGTTAAGTGACAAGCTACTTAGAGGAATTATTGTTTTATAATTGAAAACATGAACGCGGCAAAAAAGAGCAAGCAGTGGCTCCCTTTTTTCAGTTTTGCCTTTTTACAGCTTTTTCAGCTGTAGAAATAAGTCACTCTTTCTTTAGTCTAAAGCGCTAAAAATAAATAATTTTGATAAAGATACACTCAACTTGTTTTATAATTAAAACATAAACGGGAGAGCGGCAAAAAGTAGAGCAAAACTGGCCCTTTTTTTCTTTTTCGACTGTCTATCAAGAAATTGACCACCATTGCCCTTGAGGCAATACAGATAAGTAAAAAATTGTAGGTTTAAACCCCGCCGTATGACATGTGTTTCTTAAATCTGCAGATATTTATCTGGGTCTGAGTGTTCTTCTGAGTTTTATACGCCTATAATTCAAAATAAAAATTTATTTAGGTATCTGTTCTATCCTTGTTGCCTTGTTCTGCTTGGAATTTTGGGTAAAATGAAGGAGTGGAAAATGTCCAAATATTTTTTATCATTAAAAATAAATTTAACCTTTTAGGTAAGTAGCTATTAAAGACAACTGTCAATAATTTAAACAATCAAACCCACTTTCGCCTTCATAGCTATTAAATACCACAGTCAATTATCAAAGCCTTCTGTACAACCAACTCAAATTCCTCACACTTAAAAAAGCTCGCCTAGAAAAAAAAGTGTGAAATAATGAACTAGGTCAAGCCTAAACTCTAAGCCCACAATAGTTGTCCACGCTTCACAGGTACGGGGCTTTGCTCAACAGTTCAGCACGCTACGCCGGATCACAAGCGAGCTTTGTGCAACGCCACGTGCCGCTTACTATTAATGCTTGAAGCTTAAAATATTGCCGATCAATTGAATTTCATTGTGAGTGAAAACTAGGATATTTGCTGCATTTATTTCTTTGTTTATGTAATTTGTAATGAGCAACGAAGGAAGTGGTGCAAAGGAAATTATCAATTAGTAGATTACACGAATCCGTTCTTTTGCGTTCGCATTAAATCTTAGCTATCTCTCACACTTTTATAGCACTGTTATTTTACTAGGAAAGGTTTTGAAGATATTGTATTATTTTATTGTTGTTAATTTTTTTTTAAATTTTGCTTCTTTACTAATATAATAGATCTGAACCATTCGTTCGTTGAACGCGTTTATTTCTGACACTACAACAAGATATTTTTTTTGGTTTTAATAGAATCAATCTAAACAACAAGCTATTTTTATTCAGAAGTTTAAACGGAATCAAAAGATACGCAGTTAAAACCACACGAAGCAGCTAGTCATTGACACAAAAAACTCGAAAAACAAAGACAAAACTAAGAGACACTTTCCAAACAAAAATAAATCTAATCTAACCCGACAAGCAAGTTTGACAAATTGCCCCAATTACAAGGGTATTTGTTCGATTTTTTCTTGTATCCCAACATCGAAACTGTGTCTAACAACAAACTACAAAGTAGCAACGCAAAGTTTTTGATGACTGTTCAATCTGTCAGTTGTCCCTTTCGTGACTGTGTCCGTACACTAGTGCACCGTGCGCGGCGGACGTTGAACGATCGCCGTTTTATTGCAGATGACAATTTTCATCAGATTTATGATGGGTTCGGGAAACTTTTGTATTTTTTTTGGAAACGGTTTTATTACGCAGGTTTTTTTTACGAAAGAGTTTGTCAAAGCTTGGTGGTAAAAGCTTTTTATGTTTGCTTGGATGTCAACCAACATTTTTTAAGAATATTTTCGTAACTTATACTCGGCAAATATAAGTTTCATCGAGGCACATATATTCAAATAGGATTAATAATATTTCAATATATTATAATACTCGTAGTTTTACGTTATATAAATCAACATTCAAATAAACATAACTGTAACTTATTTAAATCAAATAAAAAAAGTCATTGTTAAAAATTTAAAGCTAGAATAAATACATAGGGTAATAAAGCACAGTGTATTTTTTTAAATACATTTTTTTAAAGTACCGTTTGTCTGTTTTAACGGATTATATTCAATTAAATTAACATTTCTTAAGTTCCTTTTTAAACACAAACATATTGTATTTTAACCAGACCTGGCAACAGAATGATAAAATTATTTATAAAAAAAAACGGTCGTTAAAAAATAAAAATCCAATATAAATTTTACAAAACTTGCCATTGATAGGCAACTATTTATTCTGGTTCCATTACAAAAAAAAAACACACACAAACTCTGTATCACAAAATATTTCAAAGGATCGCTACACTGTGATGCATGACAGAAAAAAAGCACTCCATATCAATTAGCGTTTGTACGTCGTATAATATTTTCTTTGAGAGCGAGTTTCACCCACATAAAAGACCCAGAATTCAAAGAATAATATATTCTGATTAAAAAACATGTCAGCAAGAAAAATATCAAAAGCCCGCCCTGCTCGGATGCATGACAAAAAATTACACCACTCATTATCAATTTCAAAAGTCCCTTCCGCTTATTCGGGAAATTTTATTTAATTTGGTCCATCAGTTCCTGTTCAAAGTCAGTGTTTTTTAATTAATGAAAACGGATGTCACTGGTTGTAATTTCAGTGAAAATGAGAGAAGGAATAAGTAATGTGGTAGCAAATAAACAGCGCAATCTCTGACGTGTATATTCCAATATGGACCTTATTGATTAAATATCAAAGTAGCATTGTCAACACGAGCCAAGCCCCATTTAAGAAATAGGTTGGGGATTTCAGTGGCTTGCGAAATCATTTAAACGTAATCCCAGAATATGGAAATACCTTCTCGAAGAAATAAATTGTATTTCTAACAAAATTGCCGGAAAAGATGTGAAGAAAACCGAATGAATGGGTGTGATTTTTGATCTTTCAATTTTCATTGCGCCTGACAAGTGAAGTTCATACTTTATGTTTACGTTTAAATTATTATAGATTTTAGGTTTCTCAAGTCAGGCACGTGTATTGGTCAAAAACCAAGTGTAAGTATTGGTTTTTGACTAAAATTTTAACTAGTCCCAACTGGCTCATTATAAAAACGATGCCGAAACACAGAATCGCCTGTAGGTATATTTCGCAGATTACTTCACATAAAAAGTGCTATCTAACCAACTGAATCATGAACCACAACAAGCTCATTTTAACAAATCGTCTAAATGCTAGTAGGTCGAAATTTGCTTGAAGATAGGTTTCCTTGGTGACCAACTTGTTATCATTTCATTCGACACTAACATAAAATGAGTACAGAATTCGTACAGTATCTAAAAAGTCATAAGTGCATTATACGCGATAGACCTTACAAGTTTGCCAGTTTCAAACGAATTTTCAGCAAAATGGGTCATGATTCGATGGTACATTATTCAGAAACTTACGTGGTTTTCCTACTACCTTTATTGATACTTAAGTGAATTGTAAATATAAAAAAAACCCAATCACACCAACTACATGGCCTCAAAGTACGCGAAGCTTGTGTTATGAGATACCATGTAGCGTAGATCAACCTGGAACTAGGGGGGGAACGTAGAAGTACTAGGAAGAACTAGGGAATATAAACCCATATATAGATAAACACCCAGACCCGAAACATGTTTTTTCTTGTTCCAGGCGAGAATCGAATCCGCAACCACTGGCGTCTGACGCAGATAGATTTACCCCCTCCCCAAAGTGGTCCTCAGATATGTTCTTAGTAAATGTTCTTTAACAAGGTAAAACGTTCTAAATAATGAACAAGTATCAATACTGATTTACATTCCTCTGCGTCCAATAACTATAATTTGAACATTTTTATAAACTCTTCCAATTTCCACGGAATTATTAGTAAAAAAATGACTTACCTAACAGCAGGCACTTCCAGTATATCCCACTCGACAGACATGTAGAACTGTGAGAGGTCCACCCCGACCGATACCACATTGCTTCCAGCTGCCTCATCCATGTGCCGTAGATCAACCTGGATACGTAAACAATTGTTATAATAATGAAATTAGCACTGTATCAACTACAAGCTCCTAAACTTTTCAAAATACTTACGAAGTCACGTGAAGTGAAAAGTCACGGTTACCTATCGATGTAGCTGTTTCATTAAATAGATGATAATTGACAACATTTAAGTTAAAACACCGATAGCAACATTGGTATCTATGCAAATTAAATGAATATTACAATTTATTATGTGTTTTTAGTTAACAGGTTTTTAGTTAGTAAATTTAATTTATTATATTACTATGACTACAAATGTGAAGAAAAAATCATATAAGTTTTGCAATAATACGAAGCTGTTTAAAGAAAATTGAAATTAAATCTCAATTCCGATGATTTTAGCTTCACATTTCAAAATTTCATTAAAAAAAATAGTATTTATCAGTTCATTTTTATATTGATACATGCACCCTGTCAGACAATGTGTGCTCCAATCCTATAGGCAGAGCTGCCTTTAAATTCATCTAAATCGAGTTCGAGCAAGAACTAGCAGGTTGGTAACTTTCAACATCCGGCGGTAAGAGGCTGCCACACATGTGCCGACTGGATGGCCCTGCATCGGAATGTTAAACTTGCCGAAAATCTGAAATTTCCACTCACGGCACAACAGAATTAGACACATGCCTACGACATCGCGAACATCGATCACATTGAATATTTATGGGTCGTGGAAATGTAGCAAGGTGAGAAACTTCCGGGTCGACTTGCTGCTCTCGTCGTTGTGTACAGGTTATATTGTAATTGAAATGAACACAATGAGGAAAGACAACAAGCCGGCCCGAAGGCGGGGACAGCCGGCTCCGCTGCGCTGCCGCGGCGCCCGTCCTGTTGGTCACTCGGACACCACATTTTAGTCAGAGAAACTTAAAAAAAACAAGTGCTGTCCGAGTAACCGACAATCATAGAAGCGATAACATGCAATGAAATACTTCGTTGACCAAATTAACACACATTTTGACCAAAGAAGCTGCGAGCTGCTCTTCGAATATGAATTATGGCATTTAATGTTTGCGTTTAATGATTTTATAGTTAAATCCCGAAAACGTGCATTGACGGCAAAACCGGCCACTATGGAGCCACTAGGAGTCGCTAATAGGGAAAGGTATAAAATATGCATCATGATGGCAGCTTCGTTAAAAAGTGTTTTGATACAGAGGAGTGTTAGTAAACTTGTGCGTATTGTTCGCGTGTAAGGTATCGTGTCAAGCTGTGTGTGGGCGGGCCGCCGGTGTGATCGGGAATGCAAGTGTGTGCAAGCGCATGCGGTGACGTGACATCGAGCAACATGCAGCAAGCGGCGGCGCGGAGCCGCGAGCGGAGCCAGCTAGGTGTGGGGCTCCGCGGCCGCGCCCCGGTGCCGGCAGCCCGGCCGCCCGCCGCCGGAGCGCGGCCGCCGGAGAGACGGGCAGTCGTGTTTGCATCCCATATCACCTGGCAGATCAATTTTATACCTTTCCGTGACGAGCGAGGAAGGCCGATCGAGCTAAGTGGAACCGGCCGAGGATAAACTGGAGCATTCGTGGTCACGCACGTCGACATACCGCTACTCCACAAACTTTAAAAACACCATCGCAAAAGATGTAATGTTGAAACATGTCACAGCTAAAGTAGCGAACGTGGCGCGAAGCCACTCCGCTACCCTCGTACAGTCAATTTGTAAAAGTGAGATAACATACCACATAGACAAGAAAATGAATAATACGACGAGTTACGTTCGAGACAACAAGCTATGGCATGGACACGGGCGAGGCGAGGGCCCTAGGGCTACGGCCCGCGCGCACCCCAAGCATCGATCAACGAGCCGTCACCTTGAAGCCGTCATACGTCCAGCTGCCTAACTTAAGCACACAGGTTTGCACGTCGTAAGGAAAGAACTCGACGTCGATCGAGCACGAGGACTTATAGACGGCAGGCGGCTGCCACACCACCATGCCGTTGTAGTAGACGGTGGCCTTTGTCATTAGCGTCACCTCGTAGTTCCCGTCGGCGCTGCGGACAAACAAACGCATCAGCCAGGGCGACGCATCGCGTATTACCTTGAATCCGTCGTACGTCCAGCTACCGAACTTAAGAACACACGTTTGCTCGTCGAACGGAAAATATTCCACGTCAATTTCGCAGGAAGACTTGTAAATGGCGGGCGGTTTCCATTCGACCAGCCCCTGGTGGTAGATGGTCGCCTTGGTCGCCAACGTAACCTCGAAGTTGCCGTCGGCACTGCAATGTGAAGGCACGTTACACGCCACACGCGGCATTCTCGTCGCTCATTACTGCGTGTGTTCAGTGGTGGTTGTGTGTGTCATAACTATCTTACAAAAAGAGTACATACAATAAAATACTACTAAAACTCATACCTTCATGAATAGAAATAAATTTCTTGTGTACCTATATGAAACAGAGAGAAGTATGATAATTATTTTACTGCTAAATATTAACTTTAAACAAAAGCTATCTACCGTGAATCAAAAACAGACTTGACCTATAGTTCAAAATCTATTTCTGTACAGCGTAAAATGAAAATAAAACGCGGCTGGTATGTTACGAGTGGAAGTAAATAGGCGTGTCAGTTGTTTGACGGACGCGCGAACCAAACGGCTAATGCACCTGTCAAAAGCGATTTTACCGCCACCGCCTCGCCGTGCCGCGCTGGTGTGGGCGCGGGAAGTAGAAAAACTGAACTTAAATGCCGAACAATATTATTTTGCACAAAAGACAGCGTTCATTTTAAAAAGTATAAAGAAAAAACTCATGCATTAGGTACCAATTTAGTTAAGTTCGAATTAAGATAGTGAAGTATGTTTACAAGAGGGAAAAAATCAAATTAATCATAGTCACTGATAAGCATAACTACAGGTCAACAGAGGTATGAGGAGAAAAAAGGCAAAAACGGGAATTAATCGGAAGAAACCGTCGGTCCTAAGGGAAGGGTCGGAAGCGAATCGCAATTGTTGTACCGGCTATTCATCACAACCCAGCCTTGGGAGAATAAAATGATCGTTCGGTGTCCTATAATAATTACACTGTAAATCTTCCTTACTTAAGAAAAAGTATAAAAACTCCTGCAAACGTAGATAATTCTAATCCTTTATTTACATTCAACTAGAGGAAGTAATAGCGCAAAGCCCCGGCGAGTGTTGCTCGCATTATTAATGCGGCAGTCACGCACCTGCCCTGAACAATTTGTAACATTACCAAGTCACATTAAATGAAATGAGTTGACGATAAAATTTTAATATTTACACGAATCCGGTTCGAAGTTGGGAACGCACTTGAAACACATTAGTCCGTGGGGAGCGGCGACGCTCGAGCGGCAGCCTCGCTAAATAAACTCATTAGAGACAATCATTAACGGGTGAATTTATGTCCCTAAACTTAATCAAACGTAACACTTAAATCTCAAGTGAGTGCCGAATAGTTAAACACTATTTATACGCGAAATAATAACGATTTCAAAATACCAATAAATGAAATCAAGGAATACAAAAACATTTATCATTGAATCGAAAACGAAAAGCTCTTTCGAACGCAGCATTCTTTTACGACAATATGCTTTCAAAATTCTCTTCAAATTCATAAGACAGTTTTCATCTGAGCAATATGTGCCGTGATTTCTGTTTAAAGCTAGTTTAAAGTCGAAAACGCGATCCGTGTCTTCTAAAGTGGCCCGTCGAGGATCGGCAACGTCGCTCGGGGGAAGAACCCGAAGGTTATTGGCTGCAACCCGTCCCGCGTCCCGGACCGACTTACTACGTAATACGTTTGAAAGACTCCTTTGTAATCTGCCTTTATTCCTACAAAAAGCTTTACTATGTAACTGTATACCGTATAGCTGCTTTACTGAAAACCATTGATGCGTAAAGAGACGCGATTTGAAAAGGTGATTGAATGATAATAAAGACTAGAGATCCTTTGTGGTAATATCGCTTCCACGATAGCTTTAAGCGTTAGGACAGTATGTAAATAGCTTGTGTAATATAACATAGAGAAAATGTGAAGATATAAGCTGATAATATTTCTTACAAGAACCTAAATAAGAAAATTGAAATTGCTGTTTAACGTCGCATTAGAGTTAATTCAGTTTGCGGAGTTAATAGATATATGGGATTACTTGATGTTCTTAACGTCTTCTGTTAACTTTTGTAATTATAGATGGTTTAATCTGGCGGTAATCTCAGTGTAAAGGGATTAAATGATTGGAAAATGGATGTTTGAGCTGTAGGTATTCTGATCTATGTTAAAAAACAAATACATATATTAAATCAAATTCAGAGTTAAATACACATTTTAAATTGGCAGTTATAGCGATGTTTAAGTTGTATTTTTGTAAACGGTAACAATAAAAACTTTTTCTTTTCAAGTTTGTTTTACTTCAACTCATCATTCATAAAAAAAGTTCGAAAAAATTTAAATGGAAGTTTCATTTGAAATTAATAAAGTTTTCAAAAATAGATCCACGGATTCGACTTCGGCCAACTTTATAAAGTTTATAAACCTTTAATGAAATCTTTTCGTAATTTGAAAATCGAGAAAAGTGTTCATTTATGAAACAAAAGATTTCTGACAAATGCTATTAAAAAGAATCAGATATGACTGAAACAAATAAAGACTGTTTTAAATAAAAATATAATTTTATAAAAAAATGAAATACTTAAACTAAACCGACCATCATCGCTGCAACTGCGACAGTACTTTTATAAAACTTGATTTCATTCACAACATGTAGAAGCGTGTACCTATTAGTTTACTCTTACTTATTGTACAGCACGATGTCAGGTCTCCAGATGTGATCTGAAGGCACATGTAACATGTGAACTCCACCGTACTCCCGAGGCTCCCAGCGCAGTTTGTAGTCATACCAGGATTGTTCCACCCAGAGGTTGGTTGTCATTATCTGGTTCTTAAGGTTCTGAAACAAATGAATTAATTTAAAGCATGAATCCTTCGCTGTAACATTCTTCTGCAAGATTTAAATTAGGAAAATCGAATTCCAACTCGACCTATTGGTGAAACATTAATGGTCAAGTATGCTTGTCTCCTTTATTAACTTCCTAGCCAAGTAGGCCATTGTTAACCACACATTAAAAGAACGGCTGCCGTAAGCAATTGCAAACCCTCTGAAGTAATAGCTAAGGGAATGATGAAGAGTAAGTTCCATTCTGAATTCCCAAGCTCCTCATGATCCACCTTATTTCCAATTACTGCAATGCCAATTACTGCAATGGCAAATGGCAATTATTGCCAATGATTAAGGCTAAACGCGGGTTCAGTTTAGACCTGCAACATCAAAGCTTTCTTAAATCATGTTAAAGACTCAAGAATACATTCGCAATCGATTCTCCATAAACAGCTGTCAAAAAAAGGAAGATACGTTTAAAGAAATATAACATTTTTGTTGTCAATGTGTTAACCGATCAGCAACAATAATAAGCGGGATTAGAATATCTGTGTGATTAGAATCTTTAGAATCTCACTCTGAAGACAAAGCTACCTAAACGTTATCTTAGTAGTGATTAAATCAAGCTATAGAAAAGAATAATGAAATAAGAAAATAAACCAACAACGTATTCCAAACACAGTAATTTGTTGATCGATTCGAAATAGGTATTAACGTCACGTTAGCAAAGTTTTATAGAAATTCTTACACCGTGCAGGAAAGTGCTCATAAAGACGAATGTTAACTTCACCCTGTTTCAAATGTACGTCAGTCTTCTTGTTTTATTGCTCACTTCGACTGGAACATGTAATCGAATTGCTAGCTGGATTAATGTTAAAGGTACATATATAAATACAGAGGCAAAAGAAGTTAGCTAGACATCTGTTTGAACCAACAGTTTTTCGTTTTTTTTTGCTTTTAACCAATAGTTGAACGAATGTTCCTGCGTTTTAAATTTTATCTCACAAGCTTGTGATAAAATTTTAATTAAAAAAGCTTTTATATTAGGTTACGTAGTTCTGATTAGCTTAGGTTGTGTTAAGAACTGTCTAACAATGCTATAGAACGCTTCTGCCCAAATTCTATAATTATTAGAAACACCAGTATTCGGAAACAGAAATATGTCGCGATACTTTTGGTATAATGTCAAACTTTACGTGTTTCTTATTGTCAGTAAATACCGAAGCACGGGTTTGTACAATACAATCCATAAGATGAAAATTCTGAAGCTTGAAAATACTTACAAATAAGGGGGTGCCAAATTTAATAATCACCTTAGCTAAGTTCAGATCAAGGAAACTGGATTTAAGCCTGTAATTTAACTGTTTAATCTGTTCTGATTCATTTTGTTCAACTTTCAGTTCATATTAGACAAGCTAACTACAAAAAAAACAATGCCTAAGCAATTACTCATGTTCAACCTCTAACTTGGGTACATACTTGAAATGGGATGCTGCAAATTAACCGCAGATGTATCTCAGCAGTGAGTAACTAATGGAATGTTGTATGCAACTATGTCGGCTAAACCTCTGCACGGCATTTCATTAGTATTCTAGTTAGACTGTTTCACAGAAACTGTTCAGTTTTGTGGTTGAGGTTTGGGTTTTTACTACACAGTTGTGGTCGAAATTAGGCCTCTATTCTTAAACCCATCTTTCGGAACTCTTACTTTATATGAAATCATTGTCCAAAATGTGATTCAAATGGGACACAAATTCTATATACCTATATACATAATAAAAAATATTTTTAGACCATTTAGTATATAAGGTGTTGTTGACGAGATATAAAGGGGTTTGAAAATTTTTGGTGCACCTTCTGTCCGCCATTTTGATTTTTTTTCGATTTTGCGTCGCACTATAAAACTTGTATATTTCGATTGTTGACATACAGACGAGCAAAAAATGTTATATAACATATGGATCTAAAACGTCACGTTTTAGAGATAATATGGAAAACAATTTTGCTAAATAATTCCAATTTTTCATATATTTAATCGTTGAAATACCTCTCAGAATGTATCAAATTAGCATGAATGTTTGTAGTATTATCTTGCACATTAGTTAAGAGTAAAAATAACTGGTTTTTACACCTGCCTATCTAAAACTTGACAATGCCATATTAACTCGGCAAAGCCGGCGCTGTAGGTACGTACCTAACTATATTATTCTAGTAACTTACAAGAAGTAATGACACAGATTACTAAAGAGTTACTACGTGTAATGATATGATTCCCGTATTGAATGCTCAGTTCGTGCGGAATACACGTACAAATACAGCGAGCGCAGGCATCGGACGCTGGATATTACATTGCTAGTTGCATTACTACCAATTTGTACGCACCCTAAGAGTGCACAGGTCTGAACTGGAGAAAAAGTCGTTGTGTATTATTTTTACTGACATGTTTCAGGAGAATATTGTAATATTCCCAAGAAATAAATTATTTTTCTTGTCTATTCTAGTCCTTGCGCCAGAGCCTCAATAATTACTGGGAATTAAAACTCCCGAACTCCATTAAGAGTAGGTAATTAAGTATGTAAGTACTAAATTTTTTTGCTAAAGTAGCTATATCTGCATTCAATAACAATTAGTTATAGATACCTACACAATCTGAATTGCCACAGAGGCGTTGCGCTCTATGAGCACAATCCATTTTAACGCGTCTAGCCGGCTAGGAGCGCGGAGCGGCGCGGCGGCGTTGCCGGGTTGATATGGCATTGTCAGGTTTCAGATAGGTAGGTGTAGAAACAAGTTATTTTTACTCTTAGCTAATGTGCAAGATAATACTACAAACATTCATGCTAATTTGATACATTCTGAGAGGTATTTCAACGATTAAATATATGAAAAATTGGAATTATTTAGCAAAATTGTTTTCTATATTATCTCTAAAACATGACGTTTTAGACCCATATGTTATATAACATTTTTTGCTCGTCTGTATGTCAGCAATTGAAATATACAAGTTTTATAGTGCGACGCAAAATCGAAAAAAAATCAAAATGGAGGACAGTAGGTGTGCCAGGCTCCATACAAAAATTTTCAAACCCCTTTAGTGTAACTTAAACATTTCTCAGAATTAAGAATATTGAAAAATTATCAGAAGAATTGTGAAGCTTACGTTAACACTGTATAAACATGGACAACTAATTCGATTTTTTTAAGATTAGAAATTTTACACGCCTTGGCTCGCGCCGCGCAACTACCGATCTCATGAGCCCTTCTTAGCTTATATTACTCCTGAATTTATATATAATACATAGTTTCATTTATTGTTGTGAAAAGAAAGGTTACCCTAAGATTTTATTTTTAACGAGCGTTTGCCCGCGACTTCGTACACGCATAAACTCAAAAGTTCTATTTTCCGTTCCCGTGGGAATTTCGGGAATTCCTTTCATAACACAACCAGTCTCTTTATGAAAAACTTTTATGCCAAGTATCATATCCGTGTACTCAAGGAATAAGATTTTTCATACAAACTAAAAAGTCTAATAATTCCCGTTCCCGTGGGAATTTCGGAAATTCCTTCCTTAATGCACCTCTACATCCCCTAAAGAATATATGTTCAAAATTTCAGCTCTCTGCGCCCAGTAGTTACGGCTGTACGTTGTCTGTCAGTCACTCAGTCACTCAGTAACTCAGTCAGTAATGGAACAGTTTTATATATATTGATATAGAAGCAATTGCGTAGCTGGCTACTTGTTGACCGTTTTTAAAATAGCGAATCATGAATTGTCTTAAAATGTTTAATGAACGTGCAAAGGATTTTATAAAGTAAAATTGTATTTTTTTACCTTAATTATCCTCATCCTTCAATCTGCCGCCAAAATGCCACATAACCTCAGTGTGGCTATTTGGAGCGTATGCCAGGAGAATAATAGAATTTCCGTTTGTTATGACGCCTTCCCGTGACCGTTTCTCCCTGTATAAGCTTACTCCGGGGCACGTCTGTTAGTCTGGGTTATTCATTGTTATTATTAAACACTCTGTATAATTAAATTGTATTTTAATCTTATTGATCTTGTACTTTTGTAAATTATTTTTTTCCATACTTAAATCTAACGTATTTTTGTTTTCCATGTACGTAAACTCTACTTTGATAAGCAAAATATCTTACCGCCCTTGCTCATATAAGTTGAAAATGTTATAACTTAATGTTGTATGTAACCTAATTGGCGTGCATATTAGATTTTAATCTATGCATATAAATACGTTTTTTTTCCAAATTTTATCATATTTTACGAAGTTTCGCTAAAAACGTTAAAAAGTTAAAAACGTAGTCTAATGAAGTCGTAACTCAGTCAGAGGTGGTCAACAAAACTCTTACTCTACCCCGCAAAGAGTGGTCAATATTGGTCGGTAAGCTACCGTGGATCTATAACCCGTACAATTTATATGTATTGTATTTATCTTCAGACTTATTGCCTGTAGATAAAATATTTTTAATATCGTCGGGATAAAGTCATGAAATGCCATTTCAATTTTAATTTTGATTTATGAAATTTAAAATTGTTGGGGATAGTGATCAGAGCCACAAATACCCTTTCGATTTTTATCTATGGCTATCAAGGTGCATCTACGATTTATTATTAAAACTGGCACTTTCAATAAAATTTGTACAATACTGACTACAAAAGCAATTCATCATTATTATAATTTTCACAATAATTCTGAAGGCCTGGTGAAATGTTTTTTTGCTGAATGCTTTTCTCAGACACCAGTTTCTAATAATTAATTGTAATCATAAATTGTTAGGAAAAATAAAAAAATAATTAAAGAATCCTTTAACAAAAAGAATGAATATCTGGATTGGCTACCCGGTGTTGTTATGAGGTAATGATTTTCTTTCTAAACGAGCAAAATTTTCGTTGTATTTTAATTTCATGTACGTCAAAGTTCCGCTTCCTTCCGCCTACAGCCTGCCTCGTTATAATGCAAGCCTTGTCGTTAGAAATAGTTTAACTATACATTTAGAACAGTGACATTTGATACAGTTGTTAAAGCATTATGATAGATAATGTAAAGGCACTTTTGTTCAAATAAATATACATAATATAAAAGTATTAGGTATTTGATGAAAGTATGCGTCAAGTCGTTATGATCGTGTTCTAAATTGATAAACATTGGTACACTTTTAATTCCAATTTCTGTATCCATGGTGCAATGGTTGATTTTTCGATGGCAGCTAAACAGCTGGCCGCTGACGTGACCCCGCCACGGGGTCTTAGTTTGGGAAGTAAAAAGACCTAAACTGAATCCGATTCAATTGTTTACTAGAAGAACACCAACTATTTTGCTTAAACATATCCTCTTGACCCAGGCTATGCTTACTCTTGGGATTCATATCTTGTTTTGTACGGAAGGCAATTTAGGTATAATTTTTTTTTATACCTACTCTCGTCAATGTACTCTTAATATATATAAGCAAATATAAGCAAATAAATCTTTTACTTTTTTAAACTTTTCACAGTGTTACAAAACTTATGAAATCAAATAAACATCATTCTCCTTCCAACAAAAATCAACTGAAGTTTCGGCACCCAAACAAGCGAAACGCAATGCTAAAATTCCACGTCAAGATTAGTAACGTGAAATTAATGCTGTTAATAGCCTTCAGAGAGACAGGAATCTTTATTTATGTTCTGAATTGTGAAGAGCACAATGCAGAAGTGAAAAAATACGGGGAGAGCACGCCATGAATTATATTGCTGCGGCGGTGAAATAGGGATTAAAACCATTTTTGTTATGCTTCCTACTAATAGAATAAACGTGATGCTATGTGAGAGTAGATCGATAGAGGTTTTTCACTCTGTCGGGCATATACAGGGTGACTGGTTGGTCACTTTTGAAATTCAAGGACGTAATAGTTTGACATGAAGTGAAAAAATATAGTAAAAAATAAATATTAATTATTTACTGAGTAAACTTAACCGAAAGTTAAAGAATTGATTACACAACGTATGGCTACGCTAGCGTTGGCAGTGATCCGCGTGCCAGGTCAAGTGCCACGTTTGACTCAGTTGTATGTGAATAGTAGTGTTACTATTTACATACAACTGATTTCACTAGAATTCCCTATAAATAAATACTACTGTGTAGTAGTATTCATTTATAGGGAATTGTAGTAAAAATATAAGTACCTACTTTTATTACATTATAATGATCAGAATCGAGTACAGTGTGCTCCCTTTCAGTATCTAAAATTTGTTACCTGTCACCCTGTGGATGAAAAATGATAGGTGGATTGTGCTTAAATTTTACACAAGTATGGTCTATAGTCTTGGAAAACACATAGACTACTTAACACTGATATTCTTTAGGGATCTGGATTTATGCCAGTGAAGCCGCGAGGGACAGCTTGTATGTCATCACCATCTTGGGATGATGGTGATGACATACAAGCTGTCACCAGTATAAAGCATCCGAGACCAACTGCTTCACATGTCGACGACGCATGCACGGAAGTCATCGTGAGAAATGAATAATAAGCGGTCACCCATCCTCTTACCCACCGCGCCGAACGTTGCTATATGGAATGTTAAAATAACGTTCATTCCCTAACCCCGCATAAACAGAAGCCACTTCGATAACTTCACACTACGCAACGACTTTATTTATGTAATGATAAAGGTTGTATTTGGAAACAAACTAGAGATATTTAATAGTAACTTGATCATAATAATTAATTATCTTTTAACAGAACTCGCTAATTTACTATGTAACATACGATAAAACAAGAAGATGCTGTTTTTAATTTTGTAATAAAACTTATTGCTCACAACAAGAAAACTAATGAATAAAATAAATATCGATAACAATGTTCGTCCGCATGAGCGTCCAATATTTCGTTGCCAATTATTGTTCTCCCGAGTTTAATTCGTTTGCTAAATATCTGCTTAGCTTCCAACAGCGGAGACTTATCTCTTAAAGCGCGAGGGTGCCTAAAATCGTTTATTTACTTATTCTCGAGGCACAAAGCAGATAAATAACGTGATAACCTTGTAACTGCGGACTTTCAGCTGAGGCTGGTTTTACTGTCGGGATTAACTTTCACTCGACCGTCTAACTTTATGACCCGGCAAGAGTAAAACATCAAGTAAAAAATTATGTGCGCCTTTTTGTCACGCAATATTTGTCAAATGATGCTGTGATGTATTTTTTACTAGTCCTGACTTAGAATATGACTACGATCCGTAGATAATCAAAAAAGGCAATATTAAAGGCAATAAAAGCACGCTGAGCGATCGACAAATAAGTTTTACAGATTAATACACCACGTATTGCAAAAATATTTTTATTTCTCTTTGTTCATATACGTTAGGCAGTACCTATTTCATTTTTAATCCATCAATAACTAAATAATAATTAGCAAGAACACTTTTATTATGAAGATCCTAATCCTTAAGATAAACCAAATTTTAAATCAGAAGAATTTATGAAGTTTAGTCATCAATAAAAAGTTCACGCAATTCATTGCTAAAACCTTCATTTCATCTTTAACTTTTACTATTAGCTGTATATCATTTTATTCGTACTTATCTTGGCGGAAAACATGTTACGAGGCTTTTATCTCAAGGGTGACTGTGCCGCTGAATATTTTAGCTGGCTCGGGACCGACTATTGCCGGCTGCGTTTTCCCATGATACCAACGGACCTCTAAAAGCACTGAGGACCGGTCGCTTAATGTAATTTAGCATTGTTTTTCGAAGATATTTTTTTGCAAAAATCGCGTCTTTGCAAAAGAAAATGCTTGCTTGCGTTTAAGGAATGGTTTTGTTTATTTGCCTTAATTCTTTTAAGATAATATTACCGAAGATGATTCTATTAGGATTGGTTTGTATAAAACATAAACCTAACTTGACGGAACAAAACAGCACAAATAGCAGAAATAGTATCTATGTGTACAGGGTATGCAGTCAGCCTGTTTTAAAACATTTAATGTTTTAAAGATATGTTAATTTGAAAAGACATGATAAATTATATTGGATCGACCCGTGGATCGAGCATCGCGGCTCATTAGGCAAAAAGCCGACTGAGACCCAAAAATTGTTCCTGAGGGAGTCCCCTTCTGCAGATTTTTTACATAAATCTCTATTCTTTATTACGTTTCATCGAAATAATATTGTCTGAAGTTTACAGGATTCATAATCTCGGTATCGAATCAACCAGTTAAAATGTAAAATATAAATTACTCAAGTTATTTATTTTAGATATATCGAATTCACACAAAATCATAAAATTAACACCACTTTTAAATAAAAACAAAAATACTCCCATTCTATTACATCCAAAAAAGTTATAGCTACCCAAAAACAATTGCTAGACCACAAAAACAATCCACAATCATCGCATTTTGCGGTTAACCAAAACAATTATGAAACTCATTTATATGATCGACTAACAATTTATAATTTGACACGTTAATATTCGGAACAAAGGTGGCTCTGAAACTCATTGCTTCATTCTTTCATCTTTTGAGTATAAGACAAAGGCAATAATTTTACGGCGGTTCCAGTGACCTATTAAATAATAAACGTCTAAGGGTATTTTTGTAACTGGGGCAGTGTGGCGGAGTCTGATATTGTAGTACATACAAAGATCTTAGAGGTGCACATTCCGTTCTCTTTTTTCATATTAGCCCCATGGATATACAATTTTGAATCAAATATATACAATAAGTATGATTTTGTTTGGTAATTTAAGATTATTGCTAGTCAACATAATATTGATTAAATACATTTTGAAAATAGGTATGTCGCTTATACAAAATTTCTTTGGTTTAGAATTTTCATCAAAATGATCCTTCCAGGCACTTTAACATATTTGTTGAAACGCACTTATTGTTTTACTTGTTGTTAGCTTAACTTCAATATGTTTTCAACTTGTTATACTTAGTTTCTTTGCTTATCGATCGACTTCTTCATTTTCATGTTTGCGGATATGAGATGGGAAACATCATAAAGTTAATTTGATTTGTTTACATTTTAATAGGGCAATTCAGTTTTATGTAGAACGCGATACGCAGTTCGATATTCGTAAGAATATATCGTGCGTTTTACCACATATAACAAATTGTGAGGGAAGTTGGCGCTCCAGCGATCCGTCTTGCTTTTCGGCATGCGTAAGTACTTAAGAATACTTACTTTCCCTTTTTATAACGATATTAATATATTTGGTTAATAATAAATTGTTTATGAAGTTTGGTATTTCGTATAACAGAATTACACCGCTAATCTTTTAATGTCTCATAGAAAATAGAAACTGATTGATATGTTTTAATATCCGGTAAATCAAAGCATCAAAGTGAAGCAAGAATAAATATAAAAAGCAATTTCTCAGAAGAAACAAACATCACAGAGAATGAAATGACACACTGAAAGTAACAATTCGGATCAAATCGATGAGAGTTTCCGAAAAAAGGTAAAATATCACATTAACATATTTTATAAACAAAATACATTGATTTCTTCTGATTAAAGCTGTAAAAAAACATATGGTTTTTAATAAGTATTTTCCAAAAGATAAATCAAAACGATCTATACGGTTATGAGAATTGTTCTCTTCGTTTTTCTTTTGATAATGTTTCTTGTTTCATAGATTTTATATGCTGTTTTTTATAAGATTGCAGTAAAATATTCAATATTTCTTGACATATACTTGACATTTCGCTCGCATACCTCGCACTCTACTTTATTTTTTTGCACCGAATTATTTATATCATTTAAGTTATAATATATGTCTCGAATTGAATTAATATTTGTCTCATGAATAAGAAAAGGACTGTTTAAGCATGTGATGTATTTAAAAAAATTTGTTTCTCATTTAAAGAAGTCCCAATCATAGAATCATCAATATACGATATAGATTGGATATGATTACAATATATTTTGCAATTGGCTGTTAGGCGAATCAGTCAGTGCTTTTAAAAGTAGGTAATCTACTGGGTTGCCCACAAATATTTAACATTTATTCCTCCATTCCAATTCTTAAATCAATTATTATAACTTATTTTTTAAATAAAACTACTAAAGACACCGAAACGTAGAGTTAAAATGTAAAATATAAATTAAACGCGATTAATCTGGTTAAAAAGTATTTTTATTTAAATTATGAATCGTGAAAACTTAAGAAAACTTATTTTTTATTATCGCACTCACGAATAATAAAAATAGGTCGGTAAAATATTTTTTACAAGTATACCGGAAATTATCAGCGACACATTTTAGGAGATGTTGATGAAAATGTGTACAAAATTTATATTTAAGAAATACGTATCTTTAAGATTGACAAATAAATCTGTGAATAATATAACTTCTGTATCTTCTACCATTTCAGAATTCAATAGTTATTTAAGTTACAAAACCACAAAGTTTTATTATTTCATCGGTCACGCCGCTCGCCGCAAAATTGCTAACTTTGCCTTGTCACACAGAGCTCAAAGAAAAACTCTGTAACTTCATCAACTTGTGAATCAAATATTGATTCGTTTTTTTTTTGTATTTTAAAAGACGTCAAACATGAAAGAGCATCTGATTGTAAGTTTCAACTGAGACCACCGAAATCCTTTAATATAAGTAGATAACGGAATTAGTGATGTGTCACTGACCCAAAGCCAAAATTGGGAAAATATTTGTTCCTGTAATTTCTCTGGCTAATCCTTCTCTTTATCTGACACATAACTACGGCCACACATCGTTATTATGACAGTTATGATAGGAAGGATAGTAATACCCCACCGAGCGCTTCGCACAGAAGATTCACAAAATTAATGATTGAATGTAGATTTACGCTTAAATAAGATTTTTGAATACGGCCATCAAAATAGGTATAAAGTATAAATTATTGATGGGAACAACACTCAAACATAACATTGTATACGCTTTGCAATCGCTGTCTTTGCACGATGATAACATCAAATCGTAATATGTGCGGAAGCGTATAAATAAAGCTAAAAAAGCAAGTTTATAAAATGATCGAATCTTTACTTATTTATGTGAACATTAACTTGAAGTCAGAACCGGATAATCTGTACTAAAAGGCTTTTATATGATTAGATAAAACTTTGTTATCTAAAAATGAGCTCTTCGTAAATACTAAATACAATTTGAGAATTCATACTTGATATTTACGTATTGATATATTTATTTATACCATACCTACCCTAAAAAGCTTATTAAAAACGCCTTTTATTCACTGTTTTGATGTTTGAATTTGGAACAAAAAAATATAACCGATCTCCATTTCAATACTAACACAAACTCCTTGCGCTAAGATTCGAAATTCAAACTCTTTGGTGCCAATAAATTCTCGAGATTTGATTAGTCGATATTTGCGACAAGGAGTTTGGCATTAGATTAAAAACTTTCAATTAATGTAACATTTCTTATTTCTTGATTAAATTTATATTTTCGCTTAAATTATGTCTTTTTCTCGTAGTCATGGTATAAAGTATAGTATGCAACTCCTGAATAAAGCACGAATTTATATCGAGGGCCATGAATCACTCGCGTCGCTCAGGATTCTAACAGTTATTTAACTTTATTGTTTTTCAGTAGTCTTGATCGTATTTTCGTGAATATACAAGCAATGATTGTGAAGCGCACATACGCTACAGGTAAGTTACTAATCAACTATGTTGTAGGTGATGTATTTGTTCACAAATGCAATGTTTGCACCGGCAAGTTTGTATTGACTATGTTGAGTGAATTATGTTTTTGTTCTACACCCGTGCTGGGGCACAACCGTATGGGGTAAAACCAGTTATATACGATTTAGATCCAGATAGGCAAGTCTGATCATAATCATTTTTTCATCAGCGCTAGTCGTTAACCAAACACCATAAACTTTCAATGTGTCATTCAAGACAACCTTCACTGCGCAAAGAGTTGGTCAAAGCCCGATCTCATCAACATCCATTGCACAACTCGATCTGGTGAAAGACTGTCAAGGCGCAAGTATTTTTCGGTCGCTAATTTATAAGACCGATTTGTTATTCATAAGTAAACATGGTTTTATGACACAAAACATATTTTTGTTGAACACTTCCTGAATGAAATTTAAACGCTGAGGGCGGGCAGCCCTGTCACATGTGAACGGACCGCGGCGCTGTAGGCATTTGTTTCAAAGATGCGGCAGAATTGAATTACTGTAGATATCTGTACTTTGTTTTGTACTGTTGTTGGGCCCATGAAGGCTGAACCAGGAGTTGGACGACTTTTTTTGCACAAGATGCAATGTCACACGGTAAATTCTGGGGCAATATCGTATAGTATATGGTTTTACCCATGCGTCGGGGCAAAACCGGAAAAAGTAGTTATTTGCTGTTTCATTGAAATTGTGGTATATATTTTTTTTTTTCAAAAATATGTTAACTGTAATGGGTACCTAATGAGTCTGACTGAATGTATATGTTCATTTGATACCTTTGCGTTTCGAAACGGATGAACTACATGCTTAGAGCCTTTTAGCTATACGGCTTTAAAGATTCATAAAAAATTATTGTCTAATCATAAAATATTTCTTGATTTTAAGAACATTTTATTGAACCCATTTTTTTATAAAAAATACATACATAACCTCACGCCTGTCTCCCTTTGGGGTAGGCAGAGACAAGGGAACACCAATTGCTTCGATCCATACATACCTCTTTCGCTTCCTCCACGTTCATTAATCTTTTCATACATGATCGCCGGTTACGGGTAATTTTAACTAGGCCCTTTTTAAGAACGTCGCCAATTTGATCGGCGTACGTTCGCCTAGGGCGGCCCCTTCCGACAGCACCATCCATTCTTGCTCTGTACACCTCTTTCGTAAATCTACTTTCACTCATCCTTTCCAAATGTCCAAACCACCGTAGCATACCCTTTTCAATCTTAGTCACTACATCTTCTTTCAATCCGCATCTCTTTCTTATTTCACTATTGCGCACCCTATCACTCAATTTCACTCCACACATGCTACTCAACGCTCTCATCTCCACAGCATTAATCTTGCTTTCATGTCTCTTCTGCCACACCCAAGATTCACTTCCATACATAAGCGTTGGCGCCAAAACTCCCTCAAGTACGGCAAGAAGAGCCTTATTTGGTATAATTTTGCTTGCCATTATCGAGTATATGGCGCCATTAATACAATTTCCTGCTTTTACTCTCCTTTCAATATCACCTTCACACTTCCCATCTCTTGTAAACAAGGACCCCAAGTATACAAACTCTTTCACTTGTTCCACTTTTTCATCCCCTATCATAATATTGCATTCCGTCATATCTTCATTCCTCTCCATAACCATAGCTTTCATCTTTCCAACATTCACTTTCACACCTTTTCTTTTAAACGACTCATGCATCACAGTGACCATTTGCTGCAATTCCGACGCTGACGATGCAAGTAGAACCTGGTCGTCAGCGTAAAGCAGAGTTTTGATCACTGTCTCATTCATTTTTAAACCCCATTCACACTCTTTCAGATCTTTCAAACAGCTATCCATGAATAGGTTGAACAGCCATGGAGACGCTACACAGCCCTGTCTAACACCGCGATCGATGCTAAACCATTCTGTGTAGTCATCATTCAACCTGACACAAGCACTCGAGTCCTTATATAAGGATTTGAGTGCTCGTATCAAGTCACTGTCCACCCCAAACTCGGATAGAGTTGACCAAAGTTCATTCCTCATCACACTGTCATACGCCTTTTCCAAGTCAATGAAGCAGCAGAAAACCTTTCGGTGCTTAGCCAGAACCTTCTCGGTTACTGAGCTTAAGGCAAAGACTTGATCCGTGCATCCCATCCCCTTTCGGAATCCCCCTTGCACATCCCAGATCTTGCTTTCTGTTTCATCCATCACTCTTTCGATTAATATCTTTGCATACATTTTGCCTACAATACTCAAAAGGCTAATGCCACGGAAGTTTTTGCATTCCTGATGTGACCCCTTTCCTTTATAAAGTGGCACAATAACGGCCTTGCACCAGTCGCCCGGAACACGGCCGGACCGCCAACACTTATTAAAAAGCCGGTACAACAGGTTTGCAGTGACACTTTCACTCGCCTTGAGCATTTCGGCATCTATTCGATCATACCCTGCCACTTTACCCAATTTCAAACCTGCCATTGCTTTCATAACTTCTTCCATACTTATCTCACTTTCACGATTGGCCACACCACTCGAAAGTGAGGGCCTACTTTCCAAAACATCACTCGCACTTCATTCAAATAAATAATAAAAAATACTAAATAATAAAATTGATCTTGGCTAAACGTTACCATCACTTTCAATTAGGCTACTTGTCAAACACATCTACCATAAGGAATTGCTTAATCTCAACAAAAGTCGGTAGCAAAACCCCATATTCCCTGCTGTTTTTATACCAAATTTATCGTGAATCGAATGAAATGTTAGGGAAACAATAATTCCAAGTTTTATGTGCGAACTTGTCATTTCATTTTCCTCCTTCTTTGTTGTATAAGCTTATGAAAGAAAACGTATCAGCAAGAAGAATGGAAAGTCTTGCAAAAATAAATATGCTGTTCTTTTCAGATTGTCATATTTTTATTGGATTTGTGCCGCTACGGAGAGTTTTATTAATACCCTAATCGGCTTGCATTAGCGTGGCGACGAGGAGTGACATCAATTTTGATTTAATAAGTCGAGAATGGTCGTAATCGTAACTGACGCTTGCTTCTTACGACCTGTAACGCAATACAATCTTATTAGCTGTAATGAGAAAGGGCGTATTTTTCATCCGTTGATTTTAGGATTGATTGTCTTATCAAGGCAAGTGTGTTATTGATAGCGCCAAATACAAATGACCCAAGCTTGCCGGTACTCCTTTTTGGATGAATAACTTTAGACCTCTTTCTAAGTGCGGATAGGGCCGAAAATGTTGCTACTATCTTATACAGGGTGACTGGTGACAAATTTTAGGTACTCTGTACTCGATTCTGATCATATTTATGTAATAAAAGTAGGTACTTAATTTTTCACTAGAATTCCCTATAAATAAATACTACTATATTACTATTTACTTTACATACAACTGAGTCGATCGCGGCATGTGACCTGGCACGCGGATCGCTGCCAACGCTAGCGTATCCATGTGTTACCTACGTAATAAATTCTTTAACTTTCGGTTAAGTTTACTCTGTAAGTAATCAATATTTTTTTAAAATTTAAACTACCACGTCCTTGTATTTAAAAAATGACCCACCAGTCACCCAGTATAAAGACGTGAGTGCGGCACTCATGGTGACCAAAGAGTCTTATTTTTTGACCGAAAAGTTGATTTAAAAATCTAATGGTAAAAACGTACTTTATTTGATTTGCGAAAATTTTGAATTAAGGCATGTATCGTCTTCTTTAACACATGTATGTGAATCTTATTGAATATATCAAGAGATCTGAAATATCTCGTGTGCGGTTGGTCGGGCGAGTAGTGGGAGCTGGGCGGGTGCTGGACGAGAGCAGGGCGGGCGCGGGTGTACTGAATCAGTTCTTATCATAGACGCGACAGAGCGAACTGAGGAGGTATACAACTAGACTCAAGTCAACACAAAAAGCTTATTTTTCAAACTGACCCATCTGGGAATCGAACCACAAGCCCCATAACTTTTGAATCATTAACAATTAAAACAATTTTTGTGTTAGAGACACTATTTTAAATCTCCTCTCAATCTGTTTTAATACTAAGTATCATGTATCTATGATGCGTCGTGAATTATAATGTCTTATTAAATTATTTACCAAATTACCTACAAAGACAAGCTTAAATATCAGGGCTTAGTTACAGTAACGTCGTAATTTCAACTGATCGTATCATCTTCGTCCCGAATGTCGGGCATATTTACCCTGCGCGTATCCCCAAATATTGACACACACATATACAACTCATTTACATGTACAAAATCACGCTTTTGTTTGTGTGTGTTGTATTTAATTAACTGATTCATTCGAAGACCCGTTACTGTTCAACGCTGTATAGAGCATAATTAAGTCTATATTATTTATGTATAACGATACTGTATGTGTGTCTTTAAGAGTGATTCCAAGCTTATGAAACATAAAAGAGGATTTATTATCCTTAAGCTTTTTCCTTTCTTTATCTCGAGAATGAGATTTATACTACTTAATTAATCTGAGAAAAAACGAATCGTACGATTACTCAGTCACTGTAGCTATAGAAAGATGTATTGTTGAGTAAATTATCGGTTAGTACTAAAATTGCATTTTAAATAAACTCTCCAATCTTAGGTCTGCTGTAAGAGATTTCAATAGAGATAAGCAGTTATTACCTTTATACTTATTTTCTTCAATGTGTCGTTATATTGTAAGTAAACTTGTGTGTACATAAATTGTTAAAAAAATAAAATAACACAAGCAAATACCGATTTTTTTATTGTTTTTAGTAACTATATGCAGGGTTGTTTTTTAGTAACCAGCCAAATTTAAATGTTTTTTTTTGATATGATATAAACATATCTGCATACTTATTTTTTATTATTTATTTTATTATTATTATTTCAGCAACGCTTAGTAGAAAAAATAAAGATATGGCACCACAAACTCTTTTATAAATAGTCGCTGTTGACGAACACAGCTCCTACGACGCGGCATTTCCTTATTAATACTACGACGTAGTACTACAAGATGTTTTGTAGTATCGCGTAGTCATCTTTATTTTACAGTGACATGATCACTTTGCTATCGAACATATTAATTTTCTTGTAAAAAAATACATACCTTTTTTTTTCAAAAAATATTTCTATAAATGATAATTATTGTGTAAAAAAAATGTGTCTGGAGACTAAAAATCAACCCTGTAGAGTTGTGTGAGATGAAATCAAACAGATATAAACTTTTGAAAAAAAAATGAAACAACATGACGTTTATTGGTTTATAAGAAGGAGCCCAGCCAAACTTATTACGAATTGAAAAATGAAAAGACATGGAATAAACTGTCAACGTCCGGTTTTACAAATCATAGGGGGTTGATATGATAAGGGTTGATAAATGACCGATTCGGCAAGCAAAATAAGTGTATGATACAAATTTTGTCTTTCTGTCTTTGTGTTATCGATGGAATGAAAAACTACTGAACGTTTTTGACCCATGCCGTGGATTTAGGATAGAAAGAATAAAAATGAAATTGAAAAGAAGATTTTACATTGATTTTAAGGCTTAATTTACGGATTTGAAGAGTCATAATACAACAAAAATAAAATAGGCAAGAAATAATTACATCTACAAATATAATACTTACGAACGAGGTACTTTTTATTTCGGAATTATCGCCAAATTACCGGATGTTTCATAAAAAGACTTAACTTAATAATTGCCTATTTATAATCGAGGAAACCTTTTTTATGCTTATTAATTTCCGGTCAAGTTTCTCATTAAAAAAATATATTTATACCTAAAAAAAATATCCAAACGAAATATGCTAATTACAGGAGGTTGTTGAGGCGCTGTTGATAAGTAAATAGGCGACTCTATTTCTAAAACAATAAGGTTGATATTGGTTTTTAATTGGGATCTGCTGCTTCCACGAAATTAGAATTTGCGCATGGGAAACGGCTTATAAATAAATAAGAAAACTTTACAGAGATAGGTATTAGTGATGTAGAAAATACTCAAAAGCTTATGAAAAAAAAACGGGGAATATATTCGGGGAATTCAAATACTTGAAATATTTTTGTGAAAATTATCATCTAATACATTTGAATTTCTTCGAGGTCATAATGGTAATAAGCCTCACATAAAGTATATTTTCCTGTTATTGGTATTCAACTGAAAAATGAAAGTTCCTCAGAAACGAGGAAAATAAATGATTAATAGTCTTTGGAAAGGCTACATAATAAATATGTATTAGCTAAAGAAGTCCTTCTCTTGCAATTTCATATACAATTTGATCAATTATTAATATTATACTTGCTGTTTCACGCGGTTTTACCCGCGCAATTTCAAATCCCGCTGGAATATCGGCATAAATAGTAGCCTACGTGCTATTCTAGACTGTACACTATTACTATGTCAAATTTCATCCAAATCCGTTGAACCGTTCTGCAGTGATGGAGAAACAAACATCCATACATCTAAACTTTCACATTTATAATATTAGTAAGATATCGTGCAGCTTATTATTCAGTAAACATATTATATTAAATAATACTTTACATGAGTTATGAGAAAGCATTAGAACGAAAAGTATAAAAAAGTATTTTTATCAAGTTTTCAGCCGTTAATAATTTCTCTTTTCATGTGGTCATTTATTATTGAAATATAAAATCATCAATCATTTATTAAATATCATCGCATTTGGTGGTTTAGTGCATGGGGGTCTCAACAAGGGCGTCAGGCCTTAAAATACATTAGCTAAGATATTATTTATAACTAGTAAATTATGTTCATTTGGTGAAGAACGTTTAACAGTGAAATGTTCAACCAAGTCTATCTTTGAAGGAAAACCAAGCAGCTCGTAAGTTACCAGATTGATTGATGATTATTGATAAACGATTTCACCACAAAAAGGTCAGTCGGGCATTTAGAGATATCTTATTCGATCATTGATCTATCTTTAACAACTGTATCTATGGATTCTAAGACAGCGTTAAACTATTATTAACTCGATATACAGGGTGACTGGTGGGTCAATTTAGAAATTCGAGGACGTGATAGTTTGAAATCATACATGAAGAGAGATAAATAAAAATAAATATAATTTATTTACTGAGTAAACTTAACCGAAAGCTAAAGAATTGATTAGGCATCGCATGGTTACACAAGCGTTGGCAGCGATCCGCGTGCAGGGTCACGCGCCGCGATTGACTTAGGCGTAATAAAAGTAAATAGTAACAAAACTTTATTTATTTATAGGAAATTGTAGTGAAAAATTAAGTACCTACATTTATTACATTATTGTGACCAGAATCGAGTACAGAGTGCTTTCCTTCAGTATGAAAAATTAGTCACCAGTCACCCTGTATAATCAGTGATTAAGTGTTTCCAATTATACGACCATCACGAACTGCTGGTGTAGGGGTAACATACATTGACTTGCTTTTTAATTTTTATTTATTTATTTTGAGTTATATTTTATCTTTTAGCTTCCAGTAAATGAAAACTGAAGTTTCACGGTATCAACTTCGAAGGAGGAATGTTTAGACAAAATTTCCCAGGAATTTCGCTATTTTACTTGAAATGAAAAGCTCGCAACAAATTTAATACATTTCCTGTAAATCTTCCTTCTTTGATTTATGTTAAAGGAACCGGTATGAATGGAAATAAATGCAAGTATTTTGCGGGAAATGATTTTTTCTGAGACAATTTGCTATCAGTTGAAAGAGGTTCCCAAGAAATTATAAATTAATTAAAATTGTTGTTTAGAAATCAAACTGACCTTATTTTTTCTAAGTCTTTATTTAACAAGGCACTTTCAGAGAACAAAAATTAATATTTTTTTCGCACTTCATAAATTTAACCAACATTCTTATTATAAAACAATCCTCAAGTTTGTCTCTTGACACATGGTAATGGCAGATTTTGTTTGATAGTTGGTCGCCAGATAGGCGTACCTCGAAGGGGTCCAAGTGATGGCACGTGACCCTTTTAGATAGGTTTATTTACGTAAATTGCGCGCTTCCACAGGGAGCTTGGCCCACTCTACGTGGAAAATTCTTGTTTTTAAATGTTTCATCATGCTTGAACGTTTCAGCTCTATATTCATGATCCTTATTATAGATAAAATGTAATATTTTCTATAATATACTTTTAATTTTGTACAATACGTCCCGTTAATTCCTTTCATAACACAAGAGACTGGTCTCTTTTTGAACAACTTTTATGCCAAGTATCATATCCGTGCACTTGAGGAATAAGATTTTTCATACAAACTAAAAAGTCCAATCATTCCCGTTCCCGTAGGAATTTCGGGAATTCCTACCTTAGTGCACCCCTACATCCCCTAAAGAATGTATGTTCCAAATTTCAGCTCTCTACGCCCAGTAGTTACGGCTGTACGTTGTCTGTCAGTCACTCAGTCACTTAGTCAGTAACGGAACAGTTTTATCTAAATTGATTTATAAAAAAATGGTTTCAAATTCTAACGGAAACACTGTAATCATTCTCCATAGATAACAAAAGTTATAAGCGTGTAGGTGCGCCAATTCTCTTCGTGATAATAAACTTGAGACAAGCCATACAGTATTAATCAGAGCAATGTCAGTCGTAGTTGAAGTCGGGATTCCATTCGTCAATTTGACGATGTCGGTGCTTTGTGCTCGGTATTTGGGCATGCGAACGTCTACAGTCTCGTGGCAGACCACAGACATACATCTACATAGATAACGCAAATGCATATACTTCACGTGTCCGAATCCCCACCAAGCGTCAAGGGTGGTCGCCGCTAGATTCAGTCCGCGCGTATATCAGTCAGTTTATGATTCAGTCGTGATATCGTTCTTAATAATCGATTTCATTGGTGGTATCGGTGTCTTTGAATCGGTTTGTATTTCCCAGTAAAAATACCAGGTGTGACATCACAGTATGTGTTAAAAAATTGGCACGCTTGGTTTCAATACAAATTGTGACACTTGCGTTATCTATCAAGATGTATGTCTGTGAGGCAGACCGTATGTAGCGGGGCTTTGCCTTGTGAATTGCAAAACAGAACTACTTGCAACAGTTACGTCTACTCGACTTCTGTATTCAAAAGCTCACTGGTTTTAAGCTTTGGCTACAAAACGTTTATAAGGACCACATTTTTGGACGTTCTTGAACGTAAACCACCCAAAGCGACCTTTTATTATAAACAGGGTGACTCTACTTGTTTATAAAGCTACAGTTTTGTTTACCAATTTTAACGTAAATTGAGACCTCTTGTTGTCGTAACAAACATAAATTTGAAACGTCAATTTAAAATCAAGCGAAAGACGACACGAAAGACGGATTAATTTGAATATTTTCAAGACAGATTTAAAACGTATAAGTTAAAGAGAAGGGCGTTAAAATTAACTTAACAAATTAGATTTTCTTAGTCCTTTTCCGTTAACGCGGCCTCACAATTTATATCTTGTAACTTAATACAAAATGTTGAAGACCGATTACAGAGTATCACAGAATTCAAATTTATACCGTTTTAATCTCCTACCATGATAATTATAATAGCCTTGGGATATTGGATCTTCAATTTAATGTAAATAGACTTATGTTTTCAACCGACTTCCAAAAAAGGAGGAGGTTCTCAATTCGTTTTTTTTTTGACTTTGTTACACGATATTTCGGACAATTATGAACGGATTTTGAAAATTGTTGTTTCATATGATAGATTTCATCGTAATCGGTTCAGTACTTCATTGAAAATTTCAAACTTTTGAAAAAATATGTATGAAATCGGAGAATGTTTACGTTGATGACATTCTCAATTCAGCCAAAGTGTTTGCGTGAAGTCGGTTTTTTAATGCTCTACATTCGTTGATTATTAATTTAACAGATAGGTAGAGAAATGAATACTAAAACCAAACCTATGGAGAATTGATTGCATTACAAACTGATGAAAATCTTTTCATTTCTGTAAAATCATGTTTATATTGTGTTCAATAAAGTCATGGAAAATTTGTGATAAACTGTTTGCATAAAGTCATTTCGTTTGATTTCGATATACGATTTTAATACATTAATTCTGCTTGCATTCTCAATGTAGCGATTGTTGTTATATAATTAATTTCAGATCATTTCATTCATTTTGTTGGCAACGAATTAAAATGGAGGCTACTTTGGCAACGATGCTTAAAATTATTTATACAATGAATATATCGGAGTCGGTAGCATAAATTTGACAAATTACGTGGATTGATTTGCATGTTTTATCGAGTTGTTGTTCTGTAAAGTTCAACGTAAAATAAAGAGTTCGTGTTTAATGGAAGACAATTACTCACAAAATTTATAAAATGGAATAGTTTTTTAAGATTAAGACGGTATATTCTTTTAGATAAGCTTCTAATATATAATTGTCTGCTGTATAATAGTAACAAAAAGTAAAACTATGAATTTTATTAAGCACTATTTGTACACATTTATTCGCAAATAAATTCATTTGAATCTGTGCTAAGAGCATAAATGAAATAGTGTTACCAAAAATAGCAAAGTTATTTTTATTTTAACGGAACCCGCTTTCGTTCAGCTCACTTGATAGGTGAACAGATTGAAACCGTCTCTAGGTTTGAATGAGCGCACGTAACCATCATCGGGAAGCTCGCAAATTTTGCGTCTAAACTGTGTCACCGAGGCGTTGATGCGATGTTTATTAAAATCGGGGGCACCAATGCATGTAGGTCAGTGTTTACATGGACTTACGACATCGATGAGCTGGCTGAGTTTGAGTTTGATGCAGACGCGGAGTACGTCGGTGGTGTTGACGACGGGGCGGACGAGTTTGTTGTAGTTGGAGAGGAGGTCGTCGTAGAGTCGTTTAGCGTCGGGGTTGCCGGCGGCGGCGGGGCGGGCGAGCCAGCAGGCGACGAGCCACCACAGCAGGCGGCCATGGCCGGGGGGCATGCTCGCGCGGTCGCGGGCGCGGCGCGCTGAACACTGCCGCCGCGCGCACTTGCGCCCGGTACCGTGACGGACTTGCCGGAGAGGGTACGTAGGGAGCTGCGTTGGGATTTTAGACGGACTTTGGTTTAAAAGTTTTGTTTTGTGATTTTTAATGTTTTGCTTCGTTGTTGGTTTTCCTATAAAATTCTAATGATTATGTACCTTCAATTTCACTTATGTTATAAGTAAACAGTGAAGTGTATGTCTTTTACAGCTATAAATAAATAGATTTTTTTTTATGACGCTTTAATATAATAGATAAAAATACTAAATAAAGTCAATCCCGACTGGACTCGAACCAAGATCTCCCGCATTCTGCGCGGCTATTTTTATCTAAGAAAATATCTATACTTAAGATTAAAATTTAAAGCTCTTAAAATATTAAGTACTTTGATTGCAATGTTTCAATTGAACTGAGATCTCTAATTTTTTGTTACGATAGCATGAAGAAATACAATAACCCAAATAAATTCTTTTCAGATCTAAATAAAAAACATTATCATGAACATGACAAAATTTAATCAATTAAATTACTACAAACAATCTTAACTCCAGGTAAGTGACAAATAGGTAGCATTAAATGATGAAGACAGAGTAGTTATTTGGCGGTAGAATTTATACGAAGTATGGTCGTTAACCATGTACAGTAGAACTCCAATTATCCGCATTAATGGGGACCGGGGCCCATTCGGATAATCAAATATTCGGATAATCGGATTTTTTTAAAAAAAATTGCCATTGGAGAGAATAAAAGCTACGTTTTGATATTGCACTATTTTTTTATTGAATTAAATGAAAGAAACATAAAATTTTCACATGTTTTAAATATAAATAAAACGTACTTATGTACAAGCCGTGACTGCAATGCGCCGGAACTTGTCTTAACTTGCCGTTGTGCCTACACTGACTGAATTTTTTGTGATTCGGATAATCGGCGATTCGGATAGTCGGAGATCGGATAATTGGAGTTCTACTGTAGTCCCAAAAGGGGTTCTACCGCCTAGTAGGTCATTTCTTAAAAAGCGCTTATCCAGAGGTAGTAGGGCTATTCTTTGAGGGACCCACAAACGCAAAAGACCTTTAACAACAAAGAACTCTGTGTCTTAGATAAGGCTACGTGCTGGTTTCAATACTACAGACGTAGCAGATAAGTCTGCGTAGCACTTCAGTCAACTACGTTGCTTTGCGTAGCTGCGACTCGTCATCATCATCACGACTCTTTATAATGAGCCCACTGTAGGGCTATGAGTCTCTCTCTTGGGTGACGAGGAGGTATAGGCCATAATCCATCAAGCTGGCCCAGTGTTGGGTGGTGGATGTCAGAATTTTCAGGGCACCGAAATGGCTTCTGACAAACCCTAAAGACTACTGTATACAAGTATGCAGCACCCGGGATCGACTGCTTAGCGTGCCCTCCGAAGCACGGAAGTCACCGTGAGAAATGAATGGTCGGCGGTCACCCATCCAAGTACCGACCGTGCCGAACGTTGCTTAACCTGTGATATCGTTTGATACACACAGTAACCACGGCGCCACGACGACTCTAGGAAGCTGCCACTATAAGATTAAAATAGCTGACGTTTTGACAGGATATTATTGCGTTTAATATAATTTTACATTTCATCTTATTTTACCATTAATAGAATAAAAAAAATGTTGATAGTAAAGTAGTGTTTAACTCAGCGATTCAACTTGATGTTAGCTTTTCACATGTTTTATGTATTTTTGTAAACAAAGACTTGTATCTTAGAATTCCATAGTTAAGCTCGTTCATATTTGTTCTCGCCATAGTTTAAACTAACTACATTAATGTGTAAACTACGGAGAGATTCAAGTTTTAGAATACAATAGCATTCTGGAAAAATATCGTTATAATTTAAAAATCCGTAACAAAATCTTTCTTACTTTTTACTTTTCAATGGCCGTGATGTATTTCGAAAATAATTTACGATTTGATAGTTAGTTCCTTAATAAACTCGTGTTAATACGTCATATCGAAACTTTCATATTATAGAAAAAAAATGGTGCAAATTAGAAACCCATAATTTGGTAATAGTGATTTAAACATCAACCACAATGCTTGATTCCTAACTTAAATATTTCCTAAGATACCAATGACCTTAAAAACCCCAAGTAAGAACCGATCGACCGGAAAACTGAAAATAATACGGTTCACCATTTGCGAGCAATTATGCCACACACAGTCATTCAGATACATCTTTGTAAACCCTCTTTTTAATCGACTTCAAAAAAACAAGAACTGCCCAGTTTTCGAATATGTTAGTCTATATCAGCGTCTGAACAAATGTACCAAATTTCAAAAGTCTAAGTATGTAAGTAATGTATGTATGTTTTTATGTTTGTGTTCGCATATCTCCAGAACTACAAGTCCGATTTCAGTAATTCTTTTTTTCTTTTTGTTAATACCGACTATATTGTTCAACTTAGGGAACTTTATGGACTTACCTAATTTACCCTACAACTGAGGTTAATTAAAAAAAAGAAAAAGAAATAAAAGTATTCTAAAAAATAAAACCGACTCCAAATTGAACTAAAAAGTAAAAAATAAAACGATAACTTCTGTCTTAAATAAACTCACTTTAGTATACCAACTAAGTCGGTGTACTCTTTCTTTGAAGTCTGTTCCTGTCCGAATTAAAGTAAGAGGAATGAAATAAAAGTATACAAATAAATCGTTAAAAGGCACAGAGTTAAAAAAATACTTGGTATATTAAAGTGAGTTTATCGACGGAAGTTATCGTTTTTATTTTTTACTTTTTATTCAATTTTGAAGTCCGTTTTATTTTTTTAGAATATTTTTATTTGTGTTATTATAGGTTGATAATAAAACAAATCCAGTTTTTGGCACAATTCCGCGTCGTACGTTTACTAAGTATCACGGTTTGACGCAGCTCTCTTTTATGTTATTAGTTCCTTTTCGGCTTAATTAACACTAGTGTCTGTCATCCAACTGACACTTGCTTTAATGCAGTTTACGGCTATAAGTATCTCTTTCAAAAATATATATTTTTAAAATGTTTGGAGACAAACTGCTCGATTTTGCAAAGCTTAGCCAGAGCTTTCTTTTTCCGGTAAATGGTATATTTGTCTAATCGAAATAACTTGGGCTAAGTTAGCAGTAATTTCGGGTTATATGCTTTGGCTCATTATCAAGCTCTAGAAAATGGAATATTTTGTTAAACAACTTAGTTTCGATTGGGCATGGCGAATAACAAATGTTACCCTATAGAAAGAAAGGTTAGAGTATCTTTTAGTTATAACTATAATTTTTAGTTATCAAATCATGACGACCGGCTGGTGTAGCGGTAACATAAATTGCCTTCTATGCCAGAGGTCCTGGGTTCGAATCCCGGCGGCGGCGGATATTTGTGTGATGAACACAGATATTAGTCGTCAAGTCATGGATGTTTATACGTTTATTTAAGTTTATTCTAATAAAAAAAATATGTATTTATTCAATATGTATGTTTATATATTTCTTAAGTTTATCAGTTTTCTAGTATCCATAACACAAGTTCTTTAAGAAACTTAATTTGGGCTAGATAATGTTGTGTGAGTGTCTGAAATATTTATTATTATTTATTTATTTATTATTAAATCATACTATTAATATCAAAAACTCGAAAGTTGTATTGAAAGACCGATATTTGTTACTATTTCTGCTAAATCAGCTTTTATTGATTAAGATCTTTAATTAGTACACATATTCCTAAGGGTTCGGGATTAACGCTCGTGAAGTTGATGGGAGTAGATATATGAGTCTTTGGCTAAAACTTAGAAGCTGGGAACCATTTTGACGGTAGTTAATGCATAGCTAAGGTTTGATCTTTAGAGCAGTTTGAGATTTACTCGCAATTTTCTTGGAAAACTATCATAAGCCCTACACTTGAGTCAGCTTTCAGAATAAGAGCCACAGAGTGTAGTCACTTTTGGATTAGTTCTGACTACAACAGACTTGAAGTCACTTATTTGACCGAAGACTAATGAGTTCATAGGTAATTTGATTAAATGGTCGGTAAAGATACATATGGTAATTATAACGAATATTTAAACTATTTAAACATGATGCGTTTCATTACATAAAATTCGTATGTCAGCTACGTTTGGTCTTACTCGAAAAAATTTACAACCTATTTGATGTGTTTGTAATAGAGCTATTAGTTTACTTATTTTAGTAAATTTTGAGCTCATTTAAGGCAAAGTTCTCCCACATAAGAGAAGAAGAGGTTTAAAGTTATAAAATAGCGCTATCCCAGTTGTTGTTGGTGACCGCTAGAACTAAAAATGTCTTCGACAGACCCGACTGTGTACAGCGCCCGTGACCGTCCCTCCAAAGTGCGGAAGTCATTGTGATAAATTAATGGTAGGCGGTCACCTAGTCTTAAACCGACCCGGGGTCGACCGATCTTTGCCTTCCTACATCGAACGATATAATTAAAGGTCTGTTTTTTACAAACGCGAATAGGAGAAGGTGAAACGATTCGCTTCGGGTATCCTTAAGACATACGAAACATTCTTGATGATATAAGGCAGGTCATGAAATGCGTAGTGACTATGAGCGTTGCAGCTCGGTAAAAACGTCGAGGTAAATGAGTTAAACTATTTTTAGCGCGATTAAGTTCCGACTTCCATTGTCAATAAAAATGTCTTAAAATAGCGCCAATTTTTAACTTTTAATTTTGTTGTTTTATCAAATAAATAAAAATCTCATTGCTTTACCTTTTATTTTTATGTAAACGAATATCAGTAATCCTTAGAACACGTAGTGTATCAGAATATAGCTCGCTAGAAATCGTCTTATAAAGACTGCCACTAAAAATCAAGGTTACAATATGATCTTTGGTCTTACCGATAAAAATTGCAGACTCATGTTTTCGGAGACACCTAGGCACCCCAGGTTGACTGGCATTCCTATTTTGATCATTATTTCGTTCCGGAGAAAGGGAGATGAAGATACATGCACAAGAGGCTTTTCAAACTTAAGCCTAGGGTCGGCAACTCATCATTCATCTAAAATTAATGACGTCCATAAGCCGGAATTTCATTTATCATCGGGTGGAACCCAATGATCGATATCCAGATTTATTATGATAAAAAGTACCAGCAATGTTGTTTTGAAATTAACTAAGTAAAATTAAGAAAAACGTGGCTTTGTTGACTTGGCCAGCAAATATAAAGAAAGGCTGCTTGTAAATGTTTTTTTCTATACGTGAAAATAAAATATCGTATATCAAATTGCATGACCAAACGAAAATTTGTGAGTTTAATATAACATTTGTAACATGTTTCAAAGTTACAAAACGGCATATCTTGCGACTGCAAAGAAAAGTTGAACACATTCTCGAGACAGAAAAGCTGTGCATGCACCGAAGCGAGAGACTTCGACGGTGCGTGTACAATATTCTTTATCGGAATTTTCCGATGTTTAAAAAAAAACAAAGGCCCGTACCATCTTGGTTGCTTTGTTTGTAGAAAATATTTTATTGTGGCTAAGCGCCCTCTGCTAGCCACTAAGATCGGTAAAGTCGGATGTTTACCCCGCAGGCTGTAAAATATTTTATATTATACATCGCATCGAAAAAAACTGTGATTTGAAACGGCTGTAGCCAATTGAAAACGATCCCCGTGGTTAGTAAACCATGAATATTCTTTATTGCGTGCACAGTTGTGCATTGTTTAAAACTTCTGTCCAAAGTACTGTGACGCTGTAGTGCAAGTAATAATGATGATAGTATGTGAAACGAGCAAGTTGTATATAGTTTCGTGATTCGTTTTATAAAATAAATCCTTTTTGAACCAGATTTCATTGGTTTAACTACATTTTACATTGAAGCTAAACATTTAAGTGCCTTTTCAGAAACACTCGTGACTCGTGTCTGAAAACGTATTAAAAAGACGAAATTGTCGGCTCGGAATCGAAAGCTCTGAGGCAACAGCGTGAGCGGAAAAACTATTCATAAATTCATCCTGAAATACACGGATATTCACCGATACAGTTTACAAATATTGATTTTCCTAGCAATAACAAACGGTATCGTTTCTTTTCAACATTATAGTTTTAATGAACACTTTTCTTTACTTGATAGTATGCGATGATGAGGGCGAAGATGTATATGAAGGACTAAGAAAGGAATTGTATTGTCATAAAACATTGCCCGAATAAACCATCTATTAACCATATAAAGGTTGGTCACTAGGCAAATGATCCTATAAAGGCACTTGTCATTCGCGTAGGGTCGGTTTTGAGTAGCTCTAAGATCTTTGGAAAAACGTGTCGTAACAGACAACTAATCCAAGGAACTTCGCCTGGATAGCAACCAACCTGTTCTAGCAGTAAATATGTTATAAAGAGCTAGTTTTTACATAAACCCGTGTGCTGACATCTTCAACCTCATCTTCATCTTCAGGTAAGATTAAGGTCAAATGTGTGTAAAGTCACCTATAAACTAAAAACTGCATGATAGCTTTGCAAGTCGTAATAATAGATGGTAGAGTGAAAAATGACCCGTTCTCTAGATCAATAATCACGCTTTTCAAGCCCACGCTGCTCCCACAATCAAGCGTAGGTTTTATGATACTTTTTTTGGGAGATTTGCGGCAGATCAATGTTTGAGTCGTAGTTAAGCTTGTAGATTGTTCTACGAGTATAATACTGCATGATGTTGGTTTTCTATTAAACAACTTTAAGGTTTACAAATAAAATTTAAATTTAAAATTGCAGTAAAATGTTTAATACGAGTACTTCATTTAAAATTAAATAAATATGAACGTATGGCGTCGCCTTAAAAATTACGCTACCCCATCTCTTCCCCTGGGTGTCGTAAGAGGCGACTAAGGGACAACAATCCAGAGGACGGGCTGCAGCGTCCTTCTGCGTAGCTACAACCTCTTACTGAGATCGCCAACCCGCCTGCTATGCGTGGCGATTACGGCATTTCCCCTCAAAAAATACATGATCCCCGAACAAAGGTCCCGGACCCTTGTCCGCGTCGGTCCTGCTAGTTTCGATCAAGGTTGCGGTCGAGGAAACTGCAGGACAGGGGGTGCTACCAACAACGACCCTTGACCTTGGCGACATACAATGTTAGGACACTGCGGACCGACGAGAAGATTGTTGAACTGGAGGAAGTATTGAGCGGATTTCACTGGGTAACCTGGGGTTATCTGAAGTACGTAGACAGGGAAAGGAATCGATAATCCTAAAATCCGGCAGTCTTCTCTTCTTTCGGGAGGGCAACCAACTGTCCTAAGATGTTATCGGGCTTCTCGTCCACAAATCCTTCGTGATCAATGTTACAAAAATCGAGAACGTGTCCAATAGGTTAGCGTATACTCAGAATTACCAAACGGTATTCGTTGAAGGTCATACAGGTCTATGCTCCGACCTCGTCACACTCGAATCGAATTAGGAATGAGGAGATTCGCAGGCAAACCAAAGTCATCGACATAGCCAGAGGGATTGCAGAGCTGAAGTGGCAATGGGCAGAGCACACAGCCCGCAGAACAAATGGCCGTTGGGGCAGAAAAAATCTCAAGTGGCGGTCACGCACTGGGAGATGCAGCGTTGGCAGGATCCCGCAAGATGGACCGATGATCTGGTCAGAGTCGCCGGTAAATGCTGGATGCGGGCGGCGCGGGACCGAGTGACGTGGAAAACCTTGGGGGAGGCCTATGTCCAGCAGTGGACGTCTACTAGCTGTAGATGGATGGATAACTGCATTGTTTATTTCAACGAAAACGCTCTGCACTCCGAGTTATGCTTCAAAATATGGTAGGATAAAACCTTAATTACTTAATCCCTAAATTAAATTCCAAGCGAAAGCAAACACACCCTCGTTATTTTTTATATCAAGGGTCTAAAAAACGATAATGTCTCAATGCACCTATGACAACGCGAACCACAGCGCCAGGCGTGTGTACTGGCCGTAATGGTGTGTTAACACGTTTAATGCCGCGGACTGAGCATTTTATTAAAACGGACGCAGGAATAGAAGTGTCTGCGAAAATCTGTTTTATTGATCGAAATGTTTACAGTGATAACAATCGGTTTGATTTGTATAACAATTGTCAAAACTCAGACTTTTGTAATATAATAAGTAGGTTTTGGCATTTTATTTATGGTAAATTATAATCACTAACAATTTTCAGTTCAATGCGAATTTTTCCTAAGTTATGACTTATTTTTGTCTATTTTGACTTCACTATACATTTTAGGCTTGATAGAGCTGCGTGAAAAATAATATCTAGGATAATAAAAATAGTAACTGAGTAAAACTGCGAGTAGAGAAACTGCACTACAATCCTACCATGGAAATATCGGTTCCATTGTTAGGTATATAATATTATGGGGTAATTGTAGCTACTTGAGTCGAGTTTTTATTGCTCAAAAAGCATGCATGTTGTAGGCGACCAAACCGTTTAGTAATGCCAAAAGTCCGCACAGCTATGCGTGACAAAAATTGTCGGTCAATGGCAATACGAATTTTTAATCTGTTGATATAAAGAGCCTTTCATTAGTCATTTTAAAAATAAACTAAAATCATGGTTGGCACAAAATTGTTTTTATAGTGTTCAGGAATATATGATCTTTTAGTTGACATTTTCATTGCATGTTATATACTGATTTTTTTTTGTTTTCGTTTAAACTTGACATTTTAAATTTATTATTTGATGGTATTTCTGATTAGTTATGACATTTTAACTTTGTTGTAATTGTAACATAAAAAATTAACTTAATACGACCAATTTATAAATTATAAATTTTGAACAACTTTTGTAATAAAATATGTTTGCATGCTCAGACGGAGTGAATGTGCGTACTTTAGAATAAGACTGTATTATAATACTGTATTTTAGAACTTGTTTTACCACATTCTGGCAAATAAATAAATTCTTATTCTTATTCTTATATATTTCAGTTTGATGGCATTTTGCGACCAATGGCGTCTGAAGCACTGTTTGAAGCAGATAATGTGACCCAAGCTAGAATATGTCGTGACATAAAACGTGTTGGATCTGCTCTCACTAGCTACTAAAGACTGCGGTGCGAGCACAGAACTTTATCGACTCGTATATTTACGAATGTTCGTATAGTGTGGAGTCGGTTGCAAGTTTTTAGTTACATTGTAATTTTTTATTTTACATTTATTTAAGAGTACAACATGTTTACAAACATTCAAAATTAACAAGGCGCACATTTATTTAAGCTAGCCGTGCGGCAATGGATAGATTTCAATTACTTCTTACAAGCCGTCTCCATACTATACGAACATTCGTAAACATACGAGTCGATAAAGTTGTGTGCTCGCACTGCTGTTTTGTGTTATAGAAGTCTATTTGCTGGTATTTGTGTTTACTACAGGTAGGTGGCGTTGCATGAAATAATGTGTGGCATTCTTAATTGTTAAAGTTTGTTGATTGTTAAATTCATTTTTAACAAAAGTCGCACAAATATACAGAGGCTTCAACAGAATACAGCCTTGTAATAAATCCGACGCGTGCTTGTGATTAATATTACTCGTTAAGGTGCGGCCGTTGCGAGAATGCGTTCCTTACAGCTCCTTATGTCCACTGAATAAAGTTTATTTCCGATTCGAAGGGGTAAAAAAGCTATGATTTTGACAGCTGTCAGGAACGCAAACTCCCACCGGTCGCACTATAATCTCAGATTTAACATTTATGTTTATAGTCCTTATAATAACAGTTGTAAGTTTGGAGCTAGGTTGCGCGGTGTGAAAATTATGTCCAGCGTTATTTTATTTACATGAAGTTCTAGCTAGGTATCCAAATTCATCCAGTGCTAACCTAAATTTGAATAATTTGACTCATTTTACTTCCTATAATTCTGAATATAAAATCTAAACAAAAGTTTAAAAACAGTAAACAAGTATTATTTACGTATCATACATTAATACGGAAAGTTTAAAGTTAATGTACATACCTACCACAAATAGAAATACATAGGTACCTATATTAAAAGTTATCTTGCACAAATATACCTATTCCCTATTTCTGCAGAAATATATTGAATATCTAACGTTTATTTTCGCCGCTTTGCACTCGAAATCCAAGACGGACTAGATGGAGAGGTTTGTTTCGTGTAAATGTGTATTTTTAGACTTTCACAAATGTAATTCAGTTAGACGCAAATGCTGTGTCAAAAGCAACCATCTTCTGTAAGTCTGTAAATAAACGGGGCCATGAGTCGATATAACTTCATAGACTAATGCAATGAGAAGAACTGTTTTGACCTCAAAATATTTTTATTCATAGGTAAATTTGTCTAACTATACTTTGGTATGAGGAAAATAATAGATTTGTAAATTAAGCAAAGTTTTAGCCTCTTTGAGCTACTCCACTGAGTTATGGCATTTATACAGGGTGTCCAAAAAAGTACTTTAAATAAATAAATATTTATGACACTCACACAACATTATCTAGCCCAAATTAAGTTTCATAAAGAACTTGTGTTATGGATACTAGATAACTGATATACTTAAGAAATATATAAACATACATATTGAATAAATACATATTTTTTATAAGAATAAACTTAAATAAACATATAAACGTCCATGACTTGACGACTAATATCTGTGTTCATCACACAAATATCCGCCGCCGCCGGGATTCGAACCCAGGACCTCTGGCATAGAAGGCAATGTATGTTACCGCTACACCAGCCGGTCGTCTAAACTTTGGGAGAAAAATATCCTAAATAGCCGTTTTTTATTTGGACTTTTTGTTTTTCCATAAAATGAAAAAAGCGTTTCAATCGATCCGTTGATCCCCCTCGCTAGGATACAATGACAAAACAAATACGATAGATACAACATGGCGAGAAAACACCGCGATAATTGATGTGATACTTAACAATGGTCGAAAACGGGCAACAGACATTTCGGTGTTTTCGGTGTATAACGCAATTCGTTTATACGAGGGCGAATCAAAAAGTTCTTAGAATGAATGCAAAAAAGAAAAATTTAAACAAAACAAATCTACGTGATCTCCTTCTAATCTACCGCAATACCGCATCTCCAACTTTCCTATTCCTATTCCTGCCGCAAAAAAATCATTTTCTCGACTATTAAAAAACTCCTCTACGGCAGTCATAACCGCGTCATCATCGTCAAATTTAGTTCCAAGAATATGTACCTTTAATTTTGGAAATAAGTGAAAATGACTCGGGGCTAAGTCTGGAGAATATGGTGGGTGATCAAGGACTTCGAAGCCAGCACTGCGGATTGCGGTGAGCGCAACTTCCGAACGATGAGGTGGAGCGTTGTCCTGGAGAAACAACACGCCCAATGAAAATTTCCTACGACGTTTTTCTTTAATCACTTCACGTAATTTCGGGATTAAGTTTGCATAATAGGATCCAGTTATCGTTTGCCTTTTTGGCAAGTAATCAATAAAAAGGATTCCTTCACTATCCCAGAATACCGAGGCCATAACTTTGCCAGCGGAAGGAGGAACTCGAAATTTCTTCACGGGTGGATGGTCGTTTCCAAGACATGCTTTGTCTTTTCGTTTCTGGGTCGAAATGGTGGACCTATGTTTCGTCCATGGTTACAACACGACGGCAAAATTGATCTGAATCACGTTGGAACATTTCGAGATTACGCTTAGAAATTTCCAAACGTCGATTTTTGTTTTCTTTGGTTAACATTCGTGGCACCCATCTTGCTGACACATTTTTGAACCCCAGTGAATCGGTTAAAATTGAATAAATGCTACCAAAAGATATCTTAATGATCTTAGCTAAATATTTTATTGTAATTCTTCTGTCGTCTAAAACCAATTTTTCCAGTTTTTTGGCATTTTCTTCGGTGATGGAGGTTGAAGGTCGTCCAGAACGCGGGTCATCTTTACAGCTCGATTTACCGCTTTTAAATTCAGCAACCCAATAAGCCGCAGTGGAATAGGGTAAAGCATCATTCCCTAATGTCTGTTGAATGTCCGAAAAAATCTCTTTCGTTGACATTTTTTTCAGGAACAGATATTTTATTACCGCGCGTAACTCGTTTTTCTCCATAGTTTCGTTTTTTTATCAGACAGAACACTCAACAATAAAATTAATATTTTGCGAACGATCTGTCGAAAACAATTGAAAGTTTGGATAAATAATGTAATTGTCAATCTTTAAAAAAATATCGAACTGCCTCCAAAAAGGTTAAATACATATAAGTTTCTTAGAAATTTTTTATTCACCCTAGTAGACTTTAGAAGTTATTTTTACTGTTTCAATTTGAAAAAAAGGTATGAAGAGGCTTGTCTACAAGAGTCGAAAGTAAAGTAGTTATAAAAAGATTAAGATACCATACCAATAATAATAGGATATAACTTCACGCCTTTTTCCTTTATGGGATAGGCAGAACACCAGAGGCTATAAAACCATAATGATGGAGAGAGACTATGGAAGTGACAGGGGGTCAGCCTATCGGCCAAAAAAACCGCCAAGGAAACCTCTGTCCCTTAACTGACTTTAACAGTGTCGACAGCTGGTTGCCAAAACTACAAAAAAATATTTTATTAGAAATTTTACAGTATGCCCAGGAAGAGAAGCAGCTAGTACATTCTATGTTTTTCTTTTGCTCCCAGTTCAGTATGGGAGCAAAGGAACACAAGAAATTAAATACCTTTGTACAAAATAAATACCATTGTACAAGAAATTAAAATACCTTCATTCATAATAAAGAGTACATTATTACATTATTGTGACAACTTTCTTTAGCGAATAACCAAATCGACGTGTAACAACAAGAAGGTAAGACCTTGTGTAAGCGTCAACTTCCGTTCACTATTTGCTATTCACTAGGCGACTAATGAGCTAGATATTCTCTACTTTTATGTAACACGTAGCCTGAAGCAGAAAATATATGTCAAAACTAAGGTGCCAGGTTTTTATTTCGTGATACTGCTGTTATTCTACTGATGTTTGAAAAATAATAAAATCATTATTGCGTCATCCTTGAATGAAACAAAAACAACATGATGGTTTGATTCGTTTTTATTTAAACTACTAGCTGCCGCCCGCGACGTCGTCTGCGTGAACGCTATGCAGCACCAAACGCATCTACGATTATAACACTGCTAGCGTGATAATATGTAGCCTATATGTTGACCCAACTTCTTAACTATCTTCATGCCAAATTTGAAGTAAATCCATGCAGTACTTTTTGAGTTTATCCCGGAAAGACAAACAGACAAAAATTCTAAAAACTGTATTTTTTGTTTCTGTTTCGATTGTAGATCATACCCCAAGTATTCTTTTAAAAAAATATTCAATGTACAGTTTTGACTTTCCTACCATTTTATTATATGTAAATAGATTACTGTTTATCTCTAAATAATTTATAAACTATTTAACACATACAGCAAAACATCAAAGACACACTTACGTTTTTTTTTTTAAACATTAATTAAATTAGCACGACTAAAAGACGATCAATTATATGCTTTGTCGGAAATAACTTACTTATGGATATTCAAGCACATCTAAACGCCAAATCTCGCTGCAGATAAATCATAAACAGGCTAGAGTTGTGCGTTAGCGGCGCGGGCGCAAGGCCGTTATCGATAAAAACACGTGAGTTATCAAGGGCCCGAATAAAAACGTAAACAAGGGACTAACTGAAATGGAATGTACTAATGGTTAAAATAAAAAAAGTCTTATGTGTTTTCCATACTGCAAACTCATTAGTTAATTTGTTAATTGTTGTTGTTAGTTTATATCCTAATAATTTATTTCTTTGTAAAAATTATACTAAATTTAGTAATAAACATAATATTGAACTATATATGTTTTTAATTTCTTTTTTTTTTTTTTTTTGTTTTTCCGCCACAGAAAATTTTGGCACCCCCTAAAACAAGCTTTAACCAGTAAAGCAAGCTTTAGCGGGAGGAGGATGAATCCTATTACGGACGAATGGGCATTCTATAAGCTGTTAACCCCAGTGGCTAACGGAAAATAGAATGCCCAGACAGTGTGGAGACTCACTCAGTGAAGCCGAGCATACCCACTAAACATCCCCCTTTACTGACTCACCTTGATTGAGGCCATTAGTCTTCATCGGAGCGACAGCCAATTGGAGAGAGAGGCTGCGCAGCGAGCGGCATCCAGACGGCTGCCACCAAAAGGAACTGAAAGTGAGAAAAATAAAGCTAAGATTAGCAGAAATGACAAAGCTGAAACTAAGATATTATCTAGAGTGATCAGACTCACTCTGAGATAGGAATGCTGGAAAGAAGGACTACGTTTAGAAACGTTGAGCTTGCTGGAGTTTCCTGATAAGGGGAGCGAACTTGGTTAGGACCGGAAGAGCACCGTTTAAACCCTCTGGGCTGGCGTCGAGAGCGGCGCCGAAAGCCAGGATCTCGTCGATGGGAGCGAGCTGGATCCAGAACGCCATGCGGTCTTGAGAACCATTTGCATTCTGGCACTGGGAAGCCGATTTGGCGGCCGGTTGCGATTGAGTCGCGACCCGGCTGCGCTGACCTGGAACGAAAGAAGTAAAGGCTTTGGGGGCCTTTGAACTGACTGGAGGAGCGTCCGAGCTAGGCTGCGGTCGCTCTCTCCAGTTCTCGGTGGGTTTCACGGTAGCCCTGGCAGCACGCGGTGCCTAGGGGCAGCCGCGAAAGTTTGCTGTGTGGCCTGACTGGCCGCACAAGACGCAGGACGGAGCGGTGGGCGATTCGGGAGTGCGAGAGCACTCCTTAGTCCCATGCGGATCTAGGCACTTGACGCACCTAGGGGAAGCAAAACAATTTGCCGCCGCATGACCATACAGTTGGCAGCGGTGGCACTGACCTGGGAAACCACGCTTGTGTGGAACTTCGACGCGGTTGTTGGACAGACCGCACACGGTGGGCTTGCCTCTGAAAATGGACTGCCCTTGCGGGTTCTTCGCTAGGATCACTAGCGCAAGTGGGAACTGCTTGCCTCGGCGGCTGTGCATTTTGTGCACAGATTCGACGGGGAAGCCTTGAGAAGACAAGTCCTCTTGGATTTGCTCGTTCGAGAGCTCGAACGGCACGTTCCTGAGGACGGCACGAATCTTACGCTCCTCAGGGAGAGCGTAAGTGTGGTACTCGAGCTTTTGATCAGCAAGAAGCCGAGTAAGATTCCTGAAATCGGAAATGGAACTGACAACGACCTTAATAGAGTCACCCACGTTGGATGCCTTACTATACTGGATCTTGGGATTGTGCCTACCGCAGAGTGCTGAGACCTCGGTCCAGCGGCTCTTGTCCCGTAGAAAAACGGGGGGCGGAGACTTGACTTTCGGCGGAGCCGAATCTGATTGTGATTGCGACGCAGGCTGTGTTGCTGGGATCGCTGAAACGGATAAGGGCGCGAGTGTAGGCACAGAGGCCGGTATCGCTGGGGACAACGGCGTTGCTACATCACTCGAGGCCTGGCTATCTGGAAGGGAAGGAAGCGAAGTAGAAGTAGCTGACTGCTTCTTCTTTTTCGACTTAGACTTAGATTTTTTCTCGACGAGAGTGAACTCCGAATCTACCGAATCTTTCACGTTAGAATCAGACCCACTATCAGGCGGTGTTGTTTTCCGCTTAGACGCAGAGGACTGGCTGACTGGCTCGCATACCGACATAGGTTCGGGAACTGGAGACGCTGGGGACATGGACAAGAACCCCGGGGGGACTAGCAACGGAGAGGCGCTGCTAGAAGCAGCGGGCTGAGAAGCTGGAAGAGAAGGAAATGACAAGAGGGCTTGGGCGGCCCTTGCGGCGGCCTGAGCGATCGGGATCGGAGCGGTTGCTGGAGGTACCTGAAAATTCAAGACAGCCGGAACGGCTGGAGCTTGAGAAAGACGAGTGCGTAATTCCTCTAGTTCTTTAAGACTAGCATCTAATTTCTGAGCCTGTTCCGCTATAACCTGACGTTTAGCGGAAATATCCTGACGTTTAGCTTCCAGTTTTTGATGTTGGACATCATTTTCCTGGTCTAACTCAACTAATTCCTTTTCTTTAGCAGCAATCGTTTGATCTTTATCAACCAATTGTTGCTCAAGAGACTTGATACGAGACCTAAAATGACGGACGGTCATTTTTTTCTCAGTTTCGAACACGGCCTTGATCTCGGCGATTTCGGCCTTGAGCTGGGCGATTTGATCTTCAGCATCCATCGTACTACCTGAAAATCCCTATCTTAAACGAACCTACGTGCCGGTGAACGGCGGAGTGGCTGCACAAACTGCGCTGTAAGAGAAACGACCTAGTACCAGGCCTGGCTAACTCCGCGCGGTTATTATTTAGCAGCAGATTAATTATTCTTCACTAGGCAGCAACCCTAACAGCTTAAGAAAAGATAAAAGGCATGCGATAGAAAGAGACAAAACTTCTAGGTATATAAATTTGCAGGTACGTAATGCTGTGCGAGCTGAATTCCACCGTATCGCGTCGTACCAAGACTCGAATTTATTTAGATTTTCTTGCGGAGTAATTCTTCTGTACCAACTATTACTTATTCTGTGCTAGTACGGACCTATTGCCGGTGAACGGCGGACGATCAGGCTTAGTTGTCACGGTTACGTATCCACCTGACCAGCGATGTTTCGGCCGGCAGCAGTCGGGTCCGCCCTGAAAAGGGCAGATGAATTAGCCCCGACACCACACAGCCTCCACAAGAGAAAACTTTCCGAAAGAGCTTAACTTGGCACCTGACCCGCACGAGTGCGGGGGAGGGAACAAGGGCAGCGCAATACGAACACTCGGGAGCGGCCGCAGACACGACCGTTCGGGAGCGAACGCAAACGGGAAGTGTGCCACGTTTTTAATTTCTGTCAACCACCTTTAAAAATACACTATCGGGAACGCTCACCGACAGCAATAATACACAGGCCCGTGAGTGCGAAAGGGAGCGAAGCTCTCGCGGCACCGCTCCCACGTTTTATGACCGAGTCTGCAGCGAGATTTGGCGTTTAGTATAACATTTTAAACGTGAAAGTTTGGATGGATTTATGTATGGATGTTTGTTTCTCAATCACGGCAGAAATGCTGAGCGGATTTGGATGCAATTTGGTGTAATCATAGTGTACGTACAGTCTGAAATAGCACATAGGAATACCTTTTTATCGAGATATTCCCACGGGATTCGAAATTGCATGGGCATATCCGCGCGAAACAGCTAGTATTCATAAATTGTGATAAATGGCATTGCACCCAAATCTGTGAATTACTTTTTAAAACCTCTGGCGTTGTTTAAACTATTTAGAGGGGCCATGTATCTGCTTGGTTGACTGTACATAATATGTAGAAAAAGTTATATACAAGTAAATAAGATAATGAAAATATTTTCTATAATCTAACAAAGACACAAACTTTTCAGCATTGTTGAATAGTTGAGTAAATTTTTTTTTAATTTTCATAGACTTACATAGGCGCGTTCAAACAATAAAAAAACGTTTCGGCTTTATTGAAAACTTGAGACAAAAAGTAATAGTACTCATGTTTTATTCAAGTAAACTTTTCATTTTCTGAAACAAAGTCTATGTGAATGATTAATAATGATGATTCAGGTGAAATACCTTAAAAAGCGTTAGGGGACCTCCCAGCTCCCGCAGTGAAACGATGATGAATCAGCACTTCGGATAATATATTTTTTGCCTATTTCCAAAACTTTGGAGATTCCTTTTACTTTGAGTTGTCACATTTACTTGAGAAATTTATTTATCTTTTCTAGGGTGTTACTACACCAATCGCTCAATCGTCCATCGATGGTAGAATGGATTCAACGTCGATTGATAATTATTAACATTTTTTTTATTTCGGTATCAATTTTATGATTCACAATAATTAGGGGCTGGAGCTTTTTAAGCACATTGTGATTACAAGAAAAAAAAACTATAAAAAGAGAAAAAAGAAAAAAAAAGTGATGATGTGATAACAACGATCGACGTCGATCGACACCGTCGATGGTTGTCGATCGATTGGTGTGGTAGCACCCTTAGTGTAGTTATATGTTATAAATATTTACACTCACACAAATTTATCTAGCCCGAATTAAGTTTCTTAAAGAACTTGAAGAAGATATTACATAACTGATAAACTTAAAAAATATAGGTACAGGGTTGATTTTTCGTCACCAGCCAGATTTAAATGTTAGTTTCTTTGAAACGATATAAACGTACCTGCATATTTATTTAGCGTCGCTCAGTACAAGAAAGTAAAAATAGGGAACCACAAACTTTAAAAAAAATAGTCGCTGTTGATGAACGTAACTACTACGATGCGGCATTTCCTTGATAATCTTACGCCGTAGTACTACAAAATGTTTGTAGTAGCGCGTAGGCATCTTTATTTTAGAGTGACCATGCCTTGGTCAATATGATAGCGGATAAATTTATTTCCTTGTAAAAAAATAAATACTTTTTTTTTTGCAAAAATAGTTTCTATAAATGATACTTATTGTGAAAAAAAATTTGGCCGGTGACTACATATCGACCCTGTTTAAACATACATATTGAATAAATGCATATTTTTTATTAGAATAAACTTAAATAAACATATAATCATCCATGACTTGAAAACATATATCTGTGTTCATCACACAAATATCCGCCGCCGCCGGGATTCGAACCCAGGACCTCTGGCATAGAAGGCAATGTATGTTACCACTACACGAGCCGGACGTCAAAATGTTAATGTTATACCAGGCCTGGCTCACTCCGCGCAGTACATCCGTTATTTACCTACAGCGAAGCGCTCCGCCGGCGTATTTCGAATGGATCGTGTATCGCGCGTGCGCCCGTCGGGACGTTGTAGATACCTACCTACCTAATAGCACGCAAAGTAATTCTATGATCGAGGTCGCAAATAGTATTTAAAAATGGACATAAAAAGAAACAAATATTCAATTAGATTATGTTTAGATTTGATTATGTTCAATTTAGCAAACAATACATAGGTAGTATTACTAATTATTCGTCGTAACTTTTTTTTCCATTTTGTACTTTAGGTAAGTTGAAACAATATTTTTTACAAAGGTAGAATAACAGTAATACCTACATCGGTAAATACTTAATTACAAATAAGGAGATTAATTATTCTTCACTAGGCAGCAACCCTAACAGCGTAAGAAAAGATAAGAGGCATGCGATAGAAAGAGACAAAACTTCTAGGTATATAAATTTGCAGGTACGTAATGCTGTGCGAGCTGAATTCCACCGTATCGCGTCGTAGCAAGACTCGAATTTATTTAGATCTTCTTGCGGAGTAATTCTTCTGTACCAACTATTACTTATTCTGTGGTTATACTTGAAAACAGTATAGACAAACTATATGTATATAGATATTTTTACCTTCGGTAGAATAAGGTAAGAATAAGAATTTTAGTGCATACACGTAAGGATATAGGGGCGACCCATTACCTTACTACCTTTTTTCGAAAATAAAACATATCTGTACCAAAAAAAAACGCTTTATTTTAAACTAGGTTAAATCAAAGTATGAAAAATTATTTAAATAATGTTGAACATATGTGAATTCAAATATTTAGATTTACGTCAGCTCAGGCAATTATACGAGTAATTACGATGATCGGTACACCCGGGCAAATGACGTTTTACAAATTAATACAATTTAAACTTATTGTAATTTTTGTCTTGTAGTTCAAGTATTTAACAATTTCATCTTCCGCAAGTATAGCCATGTTCCATGAAAGTATATTGTTTTCTTAGTTAGCTCTTTTATACAAAAATACAAACGTAAAAGGATTACGAGGTTATTGGTCACCCCAGCAAGGTAAAAAAATCTACGACTGGCCGCAAATGATACATGCTACTAATTTCGTAAATGTACCTAAATCAAAGAATACAAAAAAAAAACAGAACTATGCTCAGTTAATGTGTAAAAAGTTATCCTAACTTTTTTGGATGAGTGGGGTGATGAATCACCCCCCTGTCCTTTCGAAGGACAGTATAATATACATGCTTGTGGATTAGGGGATGCTCCGGTTTTGTCTCATAATTTTTTGACAAGTTTTTAGTAAAGAAGAACATTTTTGTATGCTCGAACAATGAACTTCAATAAAAATGTGTAAATGTGTTATAAATCAGACCTGTTTGCAGAAAGTAAAAGTTTAGGTATTGTCCCGGCAGAAGATTGAATAAATAAAATCTGTAATATTATGTAATATTTCAAATGATAAAATAAGTTAATAACTTTGATATCCGATATCTCATTTCTCTAATAGGTGCTCTGTTAAATATATTTTGTTATTTGTTCAGTTATGTCAGTTTAGATATCAAAGTTTCGCGGAATACTTAAAATTGTATTTTGCAAAACTTGGATCAAAAACTAGATAGATGATGACAAAAAGCATACAATCAGTTCACTTTGATTTAATGTATTTACGGTATTCTTACCACGATTTTCGATTTTATTCTCGCACGTCCGATATTTCGATGCTGTTACAAGCACCATGATCGCGGACTGGATCAGTGAAATAAGTGAAAATAACCGCGATAGTTTAAAACAATTATTACAATCATTTCGTTCTAGATGATGACTTGAACCAGATATTTACAGTCAATCAAACCAGAAAGCGTTGACCATAAAAAAACACTTATTTTAGTTTGAAAGATCATTTCTTTTTTTCCGTATGGACCGGTTTGTTAGTTCTCATCACTCACCATCGGGAAAAATCGAGCCAAAATTACTTTTAAAGTTTTAAATAAACAAGTACGTTTTTTTGTTGTATCAAATATTCTGTCATTCTACCTCAATAAAAATAATTTTGTCATGAACATTTTCTATTTCCGCGCACAGTAAGTGCACTTGTGTATTCTTACGTAACTTAAACCAACAAAATTGAATTTTCTACGAAGAAGACATATTGCATGGTCTAAAATAGTCCTTGCTTACCCTCCCCCGCAACCACCACTCACAGTATTGGTAGATGATAGATAAAGTGGCGACGTAATGGGTGGGGGGCTTTCGGATAACAACTTATAAAATTCTTGTTGGTACTGGTATTTTTAAGACGAATTATTATACTATGATAAAATTTGTAATATGTGTGGAAGAGAAGTTATGTACGTGTGTTTGTATAAGTTCACAAGGATTATGTTTTAGTTATTTTGAGATAGGAATAAATAAATAACTGAAAACTATTATAAAGATGAGCCAAACAAAGATTACTAAAATTGGTTACTTTTATTTAGAAATTTCATAGTATTTTAATAAATTTTAACAAATAAAACTAACAAAAATTTTCTAGATGAACTTAAATCATACATATGTTTCATTATTTCACACTGTAACGTAAACGCCATATCTTTAAAAACTTTGAAAACAAAACTTTTCTTCACTTCAATAGATTTTTGGCTTCAATTTCAAAATCCTTTTCAGTTTTTCTGATCAAACGATAATTTCCATAATCAGAGTCTTAAAATCTTGAAGCAATTTACATTTGTCAAGACACCACTCGTTTTAAGTATTTCTGTTTGGTTTGCCAGCCCACATTTGGCAAACGTAGTGGACCATAAACTGTCGTAACCTTCCGACGGTCGTTGAGAAGTCGATGATCCAAGAATGGGTTGAATAAGCCTGGCTGGAGCGACCAAAATTACGTACATTCTCATCAATTTATCCAATAGTCTGAATATATACAGACTATTTACTTTGTGTTTGAGGCATCAGTAAAAGTAATTTTCTAACAAAACACAATTTATTACAGCAACACAATTAACCTATTAGGCTTCATAAACTTTATAAGTTAATTGGATATATTCTACAACATATTCAATTAGGGAACTTCAGTAATTATAGGTATCTCTATGATAGCGAGAAATCGTAATTTGATCAGCAATTCAAATTCGGGTTGCCTGTAAAATAATTTTAGCGCTATTATTTACATTATTTATTGATACCAGTCAATAAAGCAGAAACTTGACAACCAATACAAATAAAAGCAATAATATATCAGAGTACCGAAACCGTAATAATTTGCGCCAATTGTAATCATATTAATATTCAGATTTGGGACCCTTAGAAATTAATATAAGTAATGGTCCGTTTCACAAATTGTCTGAACAGAACTCGTTTTCCAAAGGCCAAAGCCATTCTTATTATCTACTAAAGCGAAAGTCTTTTGACGAAGTTCTTTGTATTTAGATTATTCAGTCGAAAATACTACAACTGGCAAAGTTTAAGTTTAACACAACCAAAAACTTTTACTTCGCTTTCCACTGCGAATTTTGAGGCGTAGAAAATATATCGGTGAGATTTGGCACCAGTGTTCGTAACTTTCTTAACTGTGCTTTATTAAGTTTTCAAGATTCATTATTGAAATTAAAGAACTTTAACCGAAAGGTGCACTAGCATTCTTTCAGTTTTTAAATGAAACCGGAATATTTTCACAGCGGTGCATTTTTCAACCTTTTTCATATTTGTGTGTTTTTGTAAACCATTTTCCCTGGGTAACAAGGAGGTACAGTCACGTCTTATAAAAGGTATACACTTCGTAACTTATTCAGTTGTAATAAGGTTAAAATTTCAATGAAAATGTATACACTTTATTCGACGTGACTGTACAATCATTATCCTTTTGCTGATGTAATAGATGTTTGTGACGAAAAACAACAAGCAAAGATGATTCTTTAAATTAAATAAAAAAAGTCATAAAACCAAAACCAAAATGAAAGCAAACTAATTATTTATTTTAAAGAAAAAGTGAACCGCATTCAAAAAACCAACCCACTAAAAATGTTTAAATAATTTTTATAAACGCCATCCTATTCCTGTTTCTATTCCATCCATATTACTACCCCGTATAGTAAATTTCTGCCAAAAATTAATTAATATTAATGAATGTAATAAGAACATTAACAATTTATCTGGGTAGGTATTTACATAGTTTTTGAAGTCGGTGCCAAACCAATACAAGTAACACTGCGGCCAAACAGAGAAAATTATAAGGCGAACGTATCAACGAAGTTACATCCACTCACGACGACGCGACGACGACGACTTGTTGCCCTCAAGTGTGTGCTTTTCGGTATTTTTTCTGAAAACCGCATCCAAATCGGTTAAGCCAAACGTGAGAAAATCGCGGACAAACATACATACATACATACAGGTCAAACTGATAACCTCCTTTTTTTGAATTCGGTTAAAAACCAGCCATTGTCGAACGCGATATTTAAAAATCTCATTTCTTTTTACAGCAAGCAATGGAAAGCAATAATAGAACTTCACACGAGTATAGCTGCAGGATTCGAGGCATTTTCTAATTTACCTTTGATATTCAGCTATCAACGTTTGCAATTCCAGAATCGCTTACAACCTGCCGCTGACGAGTAATGAAGGTTGCCGGTTTCCATCGACATTTCATATTAAATTTGATTTCCCACTGAAACCGATAAACGGATTTCTGATACTGCTTTTGTATTAAAATGTAATTAAACTTTTATTCAGAAGAAACAGAAAAAAATAAGTATTTTATGTGTGGACTGTATTGGAGACCATTATTACGGCATAAAACAGTAAAACAAATAATAGACACTCTCTAGAAGTGATTTTCTATATTTAGTTATTCTAAATTTTCAATTCAAGATAGTTTCAGTGCAAGGGAAGAACTTTATTTGTCTTTTATTTGCAATAGCAACTCACATACATTGTAGTATTTTAAAAAGATCGTAGATCGTTGATTGAGAATTAATATTAAAAATCATAGTTATTTAGTAACTTATCGACGTTTCAATCAACGGTATAAAACGAATATTGGTATTTCAGTTACAATGGATGCCGATTTGATTGCAGCGATAACCAAAATACATATTTCTCGTTTTGATGAAAAAATTCACAGTCCTTGCAAATACAAAATGCGTCAATGTGAGAGTAGGCGGAAGCAGCGTTGCGACACTGACAAAAACGCTGGTTAATATAAAAGGAAATAAATAAATTACTCCACGCCATGCATCCCAGTCCTGCTTCCATGCTGGACTGGGAGCGAAAGAAAAACATAGAATGTGCCAGCTGCTATTCTTCCAGGGCAAACTGTAAAAGTCAGTTAAGGGACGGAGGATTTATTGGCGATTTTGCGGGCGACAGGCTGACACCCTGTCACTGCTATAGTCTCTCTCCATCATAATAATACCTCCAAATTTGTCAAACGTGACATCAGATGGTTTTTATAGCCTCTGGTGGTCTGCCTACCCCATTAGGGATACAGGCGTGAAGTTATGTATGTATTATGTACTCCACGCCACACCAACTTTGTCCCTGAAATAAGCTTAAATAAGCTTGTGCTATAAGAGCTCACTGCGAAAGTTGTCATTCTTAATAAAATGTGAAGTTAAAATATTTGCACGTCAACTTACGGCATAAGCGTTAATTAAAAAAAACTTCCCTCAATATACTAATGGTAAAAGTTTCACGCAGTTTCATCTACGTACCTCTCAAGGGATTTCTTATAATATAGCCTTTATTAGTCCTGAATAATGTAGCTATTTACTTCAAAACGAAAAACAAAACATTCATTAGTTTTTGAAACTCAAATAATCTAAGAAAAATAATAAGTCTAGCCACAGAATTCAACGACCACTTTGGCGTTGGGGTAAACCTATCTGCCTCAGACGCCAGTGGTTGCGGGTTCGATCCCCGCACGGAACCAGAAAAAAAAAATGTTCCGTGTCTGGGTGTTTATCTATTTATGTATTTATATTCTAGGTTCCCCCCTAGTTCGCTATATGGTATCCCATAACACAAGCTATGCTTACTTTGGGGCCATGTAGTTGGTGTGATTGTCTGGGGATTTTATTATTATTTATAAGAATAATTTTTTGGCCTCGTGATCAAGCTTCTATTTTCATAACTTAGCCACAAGACAATAACTTTTGCGAAAAATGTGTCTTGAAGTAATTTATGCCATAATTATACCATAATAATTTATACTTAGTAATATATTCATTAACATTGCGATGAAAAATATTAGGCGACAAGAAGGGCTCCCGTTCCGGAAGACGTAGTTGGTACGGTTAGGTGCGACGACGAGTGCAACAAGAAGGAGCAGTTAGGTTGCATATAGTAATATAGAGCCTAGAGCTTTTTAAATAATCCCGACGTGGTTTGTGGCACGGGTTGTGGCTGACATAGTAATTTAGAAGGCAACTTAGATTTTTAGGGCAGAATAATGCTATTTAAAAGAAGTCTGTTTAATTAACACCCATAATCTAATACAAAAATACGTAAACCAAATCTTTTCTCCATAAATTTCCACCATATTTCATAGCTTCTTAAGTTGTTGTTAAATTCTTCTATCTCCCTTCGCAACACAAAAGACTTAGATGACACTCAACGAAATGAGTTCGGAAGGGTGTCCCATAATTTACAGCGAAAACATTCAGTAACTATGCGTAACTCGTTCACTCTCTGTCGGGTTACTCAGCTGTGCACTCGCTCGTAAACGAAGGACTGTATTAAACTTCCTGCTTCATGATACTCGGATAACCTTTGTTATTGTGTTATTTCAATGCTTTGTGATTGTGAGAAGCTTTACAAAAAGTCCTTTGTGTAATTTTAAAAAGCTGTTACAGAGATAGAAACAAAAAATAAAGACACGAACATCCTTGGCATGCCACTGTCGGGTGAAAAGAATGTGAAAAACAATCACTAAATGTAAGACAAACACGTATTTTTTTCTTTGGTCAAATGTACAACAGAATTATGCATACAATATGTATGCATTTTGTATGAATGTGGGAGACTGGGTGGTATACATAATTGTGTTGCAGACTGTACGTATTGTACAAATTAGTTTAATTATTTGTATATTGGTATTCTATACAACTCTGCTGGCTTTCTAGTGGAAATAAACACAAGACTGACTCACGGCTAGGCTACTAAAAAGACTTACATTTTATAAGAAATAACTTGTAGAGACCTCAATCCCACGCTTTTTTGGTATAAATAAAAAAAGCAAACATGTAACGTAATTGATTGTCCACGATATCGGTCGATCAAAAGCCCCCAATTTTGAGAAACTTCCACATAATTGACTACAGTATTGGATATTTAATTTTAATAATTTTAAATCCTAATTATATAATTTTGTACCCTAACACGATAAAATTTAAAAGTTCATTTGGATACTAGGTATTGTAATCACATTACTTGACACCTACAGGGTACCCAAAAAACATATATTTTTAGTACAGCCAACAGAACTTAGTTAAATGTTGAAATACTAAAATTTTTAGGCACACACCTCTTACTGTTTCACCAACATACCCATAACATCCCAATCACATTGAAATATCAAAATCAAAAAAGCGAGTGAAAGAAAAACATAGAATGTACCAGCTGCTTCTCTTCCCGCGCAAACTGTAAAAGTCAGTTAAGGGACAGAGGTTTTATTGGCGTTTTTGTGGGCGATAGGCCGACCCCCTGTCACTGCAACAGTACCTATCCATCATTATAATTAGTACCTCCAAACTCAAACGTGACATGAGATGGTCTTATAACCTCTGGTGTTCTGCCTACAGGCGTGAAGTTATGTATGTATGTGTGTGTAAAAAACTAAACTTCGAAAACTGTCAAGGCTAATAATACACTCTAGGCTTTGCTTATCGGTTTTCGAAGTTTTTTTTTAATCTGTCAAGAAGTGAAAGGGTATCCCATAACTCCTCATAAACTTTTACGTTGATGATACCTAGATACTATTTGGCTTTAAAAAAGTTAACAGGGCTTTTATAACATTTATACTATATTTTTATGATGACTTAAATATTTCATATTTATGGAAGTATCGCACTCTGTAAGCGCCTTTTCAGCCCTAAGCTTGTTTGATTAATTTTTAACAAGCACCCTTCTCTTAAGATATAATGGTAAAGTTTTAAAATATAAATGACACTTAAAGCACAGCCAATTATTAGTTCAACTAACTACTGGTCAAATAACCCTGTGATGTTGTTTAACCTACTTTTAAAAATATAATAACAAAATTACTTCTCTTTTTGGGTGAGTACATTGATGACAATGGTATCTGATGGTTGTCAAAAGTTGTCAAATAACGCAATTGATCTTTAGAAGGAAGTAGGTCTTCTGATAAAACTCTCAGGACACATCATCGTCTTCACCGAGCGGTATTTGGCGACAAACTTTGCCTGAAGGTTGCTAATCTTGCGCCATTAATAAGTTAAGTTATTATTGTAAATAGTAAATCTAAGCCATTATTATTATACAAGCTGTAGCTCGTGACTTCATCCATGTGAAGATCGGCTTTTGCAGTTGGATAAATAAGATTACTATATCCTCCTTGTAAATCAAGCTTAGATACGTATTCTTTTTTTAAATTTCGAGACAATCGATTCAGTAGTTTAGCTGTGAAAGGGGTAATTACCGAAACATAGACAGAGTTACTTTAAAAACTCTTGTAACAAAGCTGTGCTCCATAGGTTCAACCGGGTTTTGTGGAAGACACCTATAAAAAATAAATGCAGTAAAAATAGAACAGGAATACCTACGAAAGGCATACAAAAGTTTTTTTAAAAGTAAACCTAATATTTTGATTACCTATAACATGTTGTATTTTTAAGTTACGCAAAACTATAAGTGTGACGTAGTCTTTTGCACAAAACCCAAGTGAAACCGCCGTGCAAACCTTTGTTCTAACAGTTATCAAAGTAAATCTGTCTGCCTTTATTCTGTTAGCTTTGTAACGCTGTCATAGCTAAGCTACTGATTTAAATTAACTTTAGAAACGGGTCATATACCATGTTTGAGATTTATTTTGAAGTTCTAGATATTTTGGCCTTTTGCAAGCGCCATTATTACAACAGTAATGAAGCTGCAGGTATGTTGTTAACTGTGCTTTAACTGACTTTTACAGTATTCCCGGGAAAAGAAGCAGCTGGTATTTTATGTTTTCCTTTTGCTCCCAGTTTAGCTTGGAAGTTAATAAATAAATAAATATTTCTGACACTCACACAAAATTATCTAGCCCATAATTTATTTATTTCTTGTTTACATAAGTAATACAATCATATGATTAAGCTGGCTTAGTTTTAATAATTATAAACTTTCCTAGTACATAAAATCCAAATATAAATAATAAATTAAGGTTGAAATCTCATCGTACAGAGACTGCATGACAAAACTCAGTAATTGGTCGCTGTGTTTCTCTGTAAAGATAAAACTCAGGACATTATGGAACTTAAACATTAAATTTTGTATAGAAGACTGACTATCCTATAAAAATTGGATAGACCAAGACCTATTTATTTTACACATTACCGGTAGAACGGCAGGTACTCTATACAATCCCTAGGAATTGTGTATACATCACCTGGGTAAATAATGAAATGGATAATAATATTCATTATATTTCATACATTAGCTAATAATCATTATAATTAACATTAGCTCTCATACATTCCCTAGGTATTGTACAGAATTCCCGAATCATACAGATTGCCGGTAACAAATACAAAAAATTGCATTTATCGGGAATGAACTCGCGACCACGAGGCAGATAGTGTCACCGCATCGCCACACCAACAGTAGTTTTTTTTTTTTTTATATTGTAAGGATAGGACGTTTGTCTTCCATGCCACCTCATGGTAAGTGCGCATGAAGACTATGGTGTTACACGTCCATCCACGAGAAACCTATTCACTCGACACTTAAAAGTTCCAGGACGTAGTGGTCAGAAAAAACAGACGCAGGCAGATTGTTCCACTCCTTGGCAATCCGTACCAAAAAGGAACTATCGAAGCGTTTTGTTCGACTTCTTGGTAAATCCATTATATAGGGATGGAAGTTCTGTCTGCGTCTGGTAGTCCGGTGGTAAAAAGGGGTGGGTTCAATTTGGTCAAAAAGAGCACTCGCACACTCACCAAAATGTAGCCGATAAAATACTGTCAAACAAGCAACCTTACGACGATGCTCGAGCGTCTGCAATTTTTTATTTGTAAGGTTGTTGTTATTTATGATTTTACGGGCTCTTCGGTCAACAGAGTCTAGCGCTTCGAGCTGGTATTTGGCAGAACCATCCCAAAGGTGACTACAGTACTCCATGCACGACCTCACTTGGGCTGTGTATAAGTTGAGCAGCCGTTTTTGCCATAGACTCAATTTGTTGGCCGAAGTTTAATTTGGACGTTATAGTGACGCCCAAAAGCCCTAGTTGGTCGGTGATGGGAACAGATACATTCTGGAAAGTTGGCGTAAAAGTAAAGTTGCTCTTTTTTGCGGAGAATATACACGCTTGTGTTTTGGAGGCGTTGAATTTGACCAGGTTAGATTCGCCCCAATCGGACACATTCCGCAAGGTCGAATCAACGCTCTCAGTCATAGACCTTCTCAAAACCTGGATTTCATGGGCGCTCGTTCGCGCATTGGATATATATCTCTCAACAACAGTGCTGTCATCAGCATATCCAATAATGCCTGGTGTTAGGAGGTCATTAATGTGCAGCAAGAATAAAGTTGCAGAGAGAACAGATCCCTGAGGTACCCCGGCATTAATCGCCGTTAGGTCAGAGGAGTAGCCGTCTAAGACTACTCGAATCGACCTTTCCCTCAGAAAATCAGGTATCCAGTCGCAGAGCCCGGTCGGTATGCCATATGCTGGAAGCTTGCTTAAGAGACCATCATGCCAGACCCTGTCAAAGGCCTTGGATATGTCTAAGGAAACAGCTATTGCTTCACCATGACCCTCCAAGGCCTCACTCCATAAGTGTGTGGCATACACGAGAAGATCGCCGGTCGAGCGTCCACTGTGGAAACCATATTGGCTATCGCTTAGGAGCTCGTTGGTCTCGAGGTATGCCAGGAGTCGATTGTTCAATACACGTTCCATGACTTTGCAAAGTATGGAAGTGATTGAGATTGGTCGATAGTTGACAGGATCAGCACGGCTTCCCTTCTTCGGTACTGGTTGACGTTAGCCAGCTTCCAGGATTTAGGGACTTTACCAGATTCCAAAGAAAGTCTATAGAGACGCGTCAAAACGGGAGACAACTCAACTGCGCAGCGTTTCAACACCACTGCAGGAATACCATCTGGAGCGCTAGCCTTATTCTCGTCTAGGTGCAGCAAGCATTTAAGAACCTCCTTTTGGCGAATATGAACGGTACCCATTGCAGGACCGAACTGAGGTAATTGGGGTGGGATTTTTCTTGGCTATCTAGACGAGAATTTTCCGCAAAGATACTGGCAAATAAATCCGCCTTTTCCTTAGCGGTGTGGGCCAGAGAACCGTCAGTTTCCGCAGTGGCGGCAGCGATGGGCGACAAAAGTTCGTTTCAACCGACTTTGCGATGGACCAGAAAGCTTTGCTTCCCGAGGGGTATGACGCTATTCTGTCTCCAATAGAAACTATGTGGGCGTAACGAGCTCTTTTGATCACCTTCTTGCAGGACTTGGCGCTTCTTGCAGTAGTATTTATTCAGTGTTTTTGTTGACAATGGACACGAAACTACGGGCACTTTTTATAGGTGTTTCATTAAATCTAAGCGTTTTCTTCAAACAGAGCTCAAATAATGCAAGAATCTGATACTTGTTCATATTAAAATTATATGAAATATGTTCATAACATACCATACAATTACTTAATAAGGCAACTTATACGAATAGGAAAAGTAACGCTGCAAAGAAGATTAAGTTCAACAGACCTATAACAATAAAGTTTATTCTTTCTTAACGACACAATATTACCGATATCTGTTGGCCGTGGCTTCAATAAATTAAACGTAGCATATTATTATAAAGCTTTTCTGTTTTTTTTTTTAACAAAACTGTTTATTTTACGCAATAGTAAAAAGCCTTTTTTAACACAACTAAATATACAAATGAAATAGTTTCAAAATAACCTGAAATAAACTTTCAAAAGAGAAACTCTTTATTTTCAATCGTATGATTGATAAATGATTACTGAATGAAATGAAAAAAGTGATCGACTGTCAAAACACAGACCAGAGGCGGGCCGATCGTAAATCTAAATCAAAGATGGGAAAATTCATTGCCAGAGTTTGCAAACTTTAGGTGAAAGTTCTTTATTTGTTCTCGAGAACTTCTGCATATGGCGAAGTTGTGTTTGTGTTGCTCAAGTTAAAAGGTTACTTAGCTGAAGTAGATACATAAAATGAATTGCTGGAATAAGTTATTTATACATCGACCCAGTATTTTCCAAGAAAGGTATTTTTCTATTTGTGAATGGAATTATTGACCTAATTTTTGCCAGATATTAATATTGTAGGAGCGATGACATTTGGCGGCAGATTAGTTATGAAGGTTGCCCTGAAGAGGTCTTAAGATCAATAAGGTGTCATTTGAATTAGTCGCCTTTCGCGAAAGATTTATCGAAGGGCGGTAAAACCATTCTTGAAAAATCTGCGCGATTATTTTCGAAAAATACTCGTATTTTGGGATGCAATTGTAAAGCCTATAGGTTGGTTAATAATTCCATAGTACTTTTTCGTAAAAGGAATTACCTATATAATTTGTTATGTGAGGCTGTTCGTAGCACAAGAATCAATTACTTTTAGTGCGAAGTGTGAAAAGGTTTAAAACAACTTACATAGACTACTGCATTTAGATACTTAATATTATCTAAATAGAGAAACTATTTTCAATTTTATTTTGTTTTATTTTATGAGCTATTCTTGCAATTTAACCCGTATAGTCCCCGCCTGCTGCTACTATTTTTTATTACAAATAAAATTTAAAAGCTCTTATGTGCTTGTGTCGCGCTTTTTATTTTGAACTTACTGCATTACACAGTAGGGCTTTATTTTTTGTAAGGAGTTACTTTTTTAAATATTTATTGTTTAAATTTTTTATGAAGAATGATCATTATGATTTTAAATGAGAAACATTTTCGGTGTCCGTAAAAAAAAATTGCAATTGACCTGTTTATAACCCTTTAAAGGATTATGTTCTAAAACAATAACAGCATATATTGCAAAAGGAGTAATTTGATAAAAAATACCCAAACTTGCAATTCATTTTTTTATTATTATATCTATGGACTAACAACCAATAATGTGTTATCAATCCCCCGGGTCCTTCAACCCTAATCAAATTATTTTGACCGTGCGGCACTTATTACGTCTGCCATTAGAATATTGTATTATTTTGTTTGCACATTTTTTTATTTTGGATTAATACAGATTATGAAAGACTAAGATGCGAGGTTCAAAACATTTAATCGGACGCTTTAAATTTCAAATATTGAACGTTGAACACAAATTCATTTGCCAAAATCATAAGAAAATGCTCAAAGCAAAGCCCGATGGAAACTGAAATGGATAGATTGTGTACACTGCATCGGAAATCAAACAAAAACTTGCCCGAGCACTCCAACAGGGATAGAATTCCAAAGATCAACATCGACAAATTGTCAGTACATAAATCGTTTTAGCCTTAGTCCGTTACAGTTGCCTTATTTGTTTTTGTTATTCTTAGCTTTGACTCCGGGAACGTTACTGTCGAGACGGAGAAGCTTTAATGATTTATAGCAATGAATAGTACCTACAGTTTAAGTAAAAGCTAATATTCTGTTGATATATTGTTTGAGGATTTCTCCCAAAGCAAAAGAACACAACTCTATCAATTGAGAAACATTGCTAAACATTCAGTGGCGTGCAAACCACGGACTTTAAAATATAGATTATTTTAGAACATAACATGAGTAACATGCACTTATTACTTATTGCATTAGGTATTATGAGGCGCTTGACAATTTATAAATTAGTGTATCTATGTATAATTACAGTTCATAATACTTAGCAAAATATATTTTAATTTTGGAGGGAAGGATAATTATATCTTCAGCCAAACAAGATAGAACGGGCATAAGTTTTTTTGGAGACGGTATAACATATAATTTACAGCCACTTGTCTAGGTATAGGTACAATATCTTTGACGGCAATATTTAGGGTAACAATAACGATTTGTTACAATATTAAAGCTACGTAACGGAATATAGCTACGTAAAATAAATAAGTGCCATTTTTAGATGCCTCCAATACGATTCTAATGTAACGGTGACGGCACTACAAGGTTATGTTGTGGAAATTACTGTCAGTATCATAAGGCTCAAGGTTCGCCGCGCCGGGTATAGTGAGAAATTCGGCAAACAAAGTCTTTTATTGAATACCCTGATTTACCTTAAACTAAATACTTTTGTAACGAGATTTCACCGCGTTGATTTTATTTTATTATAACTTAAAAATAATGTTTCGGTTTAATACATATTTTATGTAGGCTCGATTTTTCAATGGTCAGATAAAAGGTATTAAAGTTGAATAAAGTGTAACTCGACAGCTTCAAGCTCATCTCAAGTTTATTGTCATACTATTTCAATTGTCATACAATTATAAAAAATGTTAAACAACTATATTTCGTCGAGCAATGCTTTATACGTCAGATAACTTTTATCCGACGATTGAAAAATCAGGCCTTAGTATAACGAATCGAAAAGACTTTTTACTTTATAATTAATGAAGATTAAATTATTACAGTATTGGCTTGGAGTTTAATTAAATTAAATTTAAAGAGACAAGAGGTTTAATAAGGTTTAAAAGTACGGATTGCCATGAAATTGCGAAATCCGATTATATGATTGATACGTTCTGTTTGAAAGCTTGAATAAGTATCCATTCATTTGCGAAAAAACTGTACTTGTCTATTCGTAATGAACAGGATAAAGTACTCTGGACATCATTTTAATGTCCTGAGCGTTAGTATGTCCGTTAGTGTTTAGTACTTTTGATAAGATGTTTTTCGACTATACGATACATTATTAGCCTTAATTAGTACGGCATTCAATATCTTTCTTACTGTATAGGTAATAATTTATGTCTTCTACACCAGGGACTCTGGTTTTATTTCATTGTATGGTACATATTTGTATGTTGAGTACAGATACTTGCGCTAAAGTAGTAGATATATTTAAATATAATAAAGTTTATTTCTAATTATTTTATTATTTATTTTCGTTGTGTTATTTTTATTATAGTATATGTTTAATCTACTTTCTGAACGAGTTACCGGTGCAGTTCCAACAATATTTCGTAACTTTTTGGGTGCAGTTTTATTAGTTCAGACAGACAAAATAAGTAATAGTACCGGTTCAGAACAGAGTTTTTTAGTTTCACAGTAAAGGAGAATTTACTAGCAAAAGTTGTCAAGCTCATACTTTAGCAGTAGAATAGGAGCTCGTAAAATTCGTATTAAAATTGTTTTGTTGCTTAGATTATATCAAAAACCTTAGTTTTCACACATGTTTTGTGAGTTAGATTCTAAAGTTTACATCAATATTTTTGCACAAAAAAACTACGAAATAAAAAAAATCCTCGAACAATCACACCAACTACATAGCCTCAAAGTAAGCGAAGCTTGTGTTATGAGATACCATGTAGCGAACTAGGGGGGAACCTAGAATATAAATACATGTATAGATAAACACCGAGACCCCAGAACATTTTTTTTTCTTGTTCCGGGCGGGAATCGAACCCGCAACCACTGGAGTCTGAGGCAGATAGGTTTACCCCTTCTCCAAAGTGGTCGTGCAAGAGTTTTACCAAATTAGGAGGCTTTTGTGATTAATTAGGTAGGTATGTATTTACAGTACGACAATATTTTTATTTGAAAAGTGTACTTGAGTGTGTAAGATTTATGTGTGAATATTTCACAAGTTTTTCTTTAATTTGCTGTGAATGCCACTCAAATGATGTTTTTGATCGAAAGCACTGAATTCGAGGACCATCTAAAAGTAAAATGGACGAAGAAGTCCATTAGCCCAAACATCAAACACTGAATCATTGGTAGAACCACATTTATTTCAAGACTTATGAAATAGAGATTCCTAGAAAAGTGCAAAACGAAGATTGTTTTTAAGCTTATTATAAAATATCCGAACATGCGCACAATACAACAGTCCTTGGGTATTCACAATGTGTACACATGTGTAAACAATGTGACAAATTTCGAGGGTTCACGTTTATACTTACCCTTCCATGTAGTCAATATTGTTTTCCTCTGAATCCACTTAGAGTGGACCGTTATTGCGAAGCGAAGGCAACATGAAGTACTTGTACTCGTAAACAAACCCGATCAAATTGTAATAATTATTGTATCATAAGTAAACATGGTACATAAAAAGCTTTTATTAACTTGAACTTTAAAATCCAAAACTATTTTGATAACGAATTCTTAAGAACATAATTACAATAAAGAAATGGTTCAGTTTAAAAAAGCTGTTACAATTTTCCATAATCTTCAATATATTTATTCATTCTGTTCCTTTAAAAATTTTACTTGAAACATATAAAAATATTGTACACCTTATCTTTTAAACTGTGAAATGAAATTCGTTATTCAAGTTATAATAAAATAGGTTTTTGATGGGTCTCCGAATCGAAATTTTAAAATATCTCATGGGTATTGACTATTCTGTCACAAGAACAAAACCAATCTATGCTTTCTATCAGACTAAATGGTTGATGCGTTGGTCTCATAATAATAAATCTTAATTAAAAGCCATCAGCAATTTCATACAAGGAAATTAATACCTATATCCACTAATATATTAACCAAGGCATGATCACTCTAAATTTCCATGAAAATAAAGATGACTACGCGCTACTATAAAGCATCTTGTATTACTACGTCGTAGTATTATCAAGAAATGCCGCGTCGTAGTAGCTATGTTCTAAACTAACTAACTAAACTTGCTTGGTGGTAGGATCCCTTCTGGGTCCGCCTGGCTAGCGACCACCCTTTATATAAAGTCTGCCGCCAAATGTTACCGCTCCGGCGGTAATGTGTTCCGGCAATATTGTATAAAGAGCCAGTTCCTTCCTAAACCCGTGTGCTTTCATCTTCGACCTCATCGTCACTTACAATCAGGTGAGATTGAGGTCAAACGCGGGTTTAGTCACTAATAAAAAAAAAAAAAAAAAAAAACTTCTTTCCTAAACTCGTATGTTGTCATCTTCGACCTCATCTGCAGTTTCTGTCAGGTAAGATTTATGTCAAACGCGGGTATAGTCACCGCACAACAGAAGGGAATGGTGCCTGGTTAAATATTATTAAATAATGTTTAAAAGAGAAACGTTTACCTTTTTACTTTTATCTTTTCCGGTTATATCTTCAAATAAAAATGATAATCATTCCATAAATTCGCGGAGCCAGTACAAAAGTATAGCCATATAATTACGTTTCTGTGAGAAGGTGTACTTATAAGAATTTATGTGTGACGTTACTCGAGGTCTGCAGAATTGTAGGTTCAATTTCAAAATGGCGCGGGTAAATTTGTAATAAGAATTACAAAATTTTGGTATAGGAAGGAATTTATATTTACGTAAATTTTTTCAGGCCTTTAGTGTTATTTTTATTATTTTTGTTCTGAACAAAGTCAGCCTATTCTGTGTAATTTTGGAGAATTCGCGAAACGAGGGTCGACAGATGAGTGGGCGTAAATCTTTTTGTGTAATGTAATTTTTTGTTGAATCTGTAGAAATTTACGCTAAATTTGAGTCTTGTCAAGCATTTTCCTTTATCAAAACCAACATATTTGTTTATGCTGCGATTTATGCAAACCTCATCTCATCCAGGCCTATGGACATCATACGTTAGGAATAAATCATCCATTGCCGACCCGGAAAATTCAATAGCTCCCCTTATTTTAGTGATTTTTTTTGTCCAAATAGAAAGTTCGTAAGAACCAACCTAGGCGCACCAGAAGATGTAATTAACAGTAAATACATATAATAAATATTTAAGTATCTACAGGTATCTGCTTTCAATTTTATAGACTGTTCGATTTGGATATGATGTTGTTATTAAATAATGCCACGAATTATTTAAACTTAAGAAATAATGTAAGGTTGTAGTTTTATAGGACATTATAAAAAGTTGTAAGCTCTTTAAAAACCCTTGTTTTAAAAGGCCACAAAAATAACTTAAATAACTAAGAATTTAGTTTAATTTCACAACGTCATAGATTGTACGTATATCGAAATTAGGTTTTAAGTTTACCTACTTGAAATTACGTATTGTCTTACTTACAGCCTTTAATAAAATGGCATGACTGGCTTTCAATATGCTTCGGTTTTGCCCACACCTTAAAATAACAAACAGCTCTAAACGAATACCATGTTCTTAGTGGCAGGTTTAATTTTGAAAGGACACGTGGTACTACGCAAATCTTTTAGTGGGGCTTAGCGAGTTCGCTCTGGTTTTGTTCTTAAAAAGATTTAAAAAAAAAAAATTATACAAAAAAGTTTATCCTATTCAATGATTTTTGTACCTAAAACATAGATCTTTTATCTAGTAAATTGAAAATCTAGTTATCAAGTGCCTAGTTATTAAATGAAAAAAAAATCTCGTAGAAAATTATTTGATCGAAATGGATTAAAATCATAAGAAACCCCTGGATCCAGTGGTTAGTGCTATTCAAAAGACGGCACTCCATGCTACGTCATCTTGCTTTAAAATCTCTTATTCGCATATTCGGTGTAAAATATGAAAAATGAAATTTTAATATAGTAACAGCATTAATTTTGTTGAAAAACAAATCAAATCAAATATATTTATTGCTATACAGACTTACTTACTCAAACAATTTAGACTTACACCAAAAAATATTTTTTCTAACGAAGAAATAAAAAAGATTATCTATTACATCAAATTATGGTCTCGTGGCCGTTTGTGCCTCGCCAATTATTAGTAAAGAAGCGAGTAGGACCGGTTTCGTGCTTTTTCCAAACTTTATAAAAAATGCCTTCACCAAATGCTTCACCCAATAATATTAATTTATTTTGATGTCCACGACTCCTGCGACCGTGGCAATTTCACAGTAAACCCATAGATTAACTAAATGCTTAGACATGGTACTTAGTAAGACATTGATACTTGAAATTGATATGTATCTAATTATATTATATCTATCTAATTATATACTTGAATTAGGAATAGGTTTGGAGCATCTGTAGTTTTTTATCAAAAAAAATATGTTTTGGTCTCAGACAGTTTGATCCTCTTTTGTTTCAGTAACTATATCTTTTACCTTCGTTCCTTTTGTGAACTTCATTATGAAGATTAAAGTCACTTAATCAAAAAATTAATGAACAGATGTATTATTCGCTTAATTTGTATTAAAATAGTAATATAAAACGTATTTTATATGAAAAGAAATATATGAAAAGATTAAACTATACACACGTTTAGTATCCTTTAGCGATAAATATCGAGACTAAATATATGTAAAGACATTTATTATGTACATCCTAAGGTATCAACGGAATGCTACAGGGAGTTAATGAATAAATTATTATGAAAAATAATACTAAATCCACCCTATAACCATGCACATTTGTATAGTTATTCGCAGTTTAGCCACAAGTTGATATAAGTTTTCCACATAAGCAAAGTAAACAGTTTCGATATATTTTTTTTTGTTTTAGGTAACATTATTTAACTTAAATGATTGAGGTTTAGTTTTGAAGATTCTTACACACATTGCACACAGCCTGTGATAAAGCTGCAGCCTTCGATTTCCGTTTCCTTTCTATATCATTATCATCTGTTAGACCAGACGTGTATTGTCAGTGACAAAACTACCATAAAACTACAGTTGAGAGCGCACTACGTACACTAGTACCATAATAACGTTAGTTTCATCCACGTTCAGTAATCAGGAGTGCTACGCTCGAAATGTCCCTACGGGGTGCAATCAGATATAAAGCAATTCGCATGCAAACTAAAATCACCGACATAGAATTACTTCCTATCAAACGGTAGCTTCTAATATTGGTAGCCTGAAACTAGACGTCGGGGATCCTTTGATATAATAATGTGAGGCTTCACAAATCAATGATTTTAATACATACATACATGACTTCATATCTGTATCCCTTATCGGATGGGCAGAACACCAGAGGTTTTAAAACCATCTGATGTCATTTTGACGAATTGGGAGGCTTATAGTGATGGAGAGAGTCTATTACAGTGACAAGGGATCAGCCTATCGCCCACAATAAAGTCTCCAATAAAACTTTTGTCCCTTAACTGACTTTTACAGTATGCCCGTGAAGAGAAGCAGCTGGCACATTTTGTTTTTCCTTCGCTCCCAGTCCTTTCCAGGCAGCATGATTTTAATAGTCCTTCCGATAAATACTGTTCTAATAATTTACGAAGACCACGGTGTCAAAAAATATTATAATTAAAATTGTATCCGCGATAAGATTAGTTATTTATTTAAGTACATCATCATCATCAGCCAGAAGACGTCCACTGCTGGACAGGGCCATCCTCGGAGTTCTCCACGTCATCGTCATTCTACTCTGTCCAGCGCCGCCTTTATTCACGAATGGCAATCACGTACTGGGAGACGCAGCTACGACGGTCTGGTTAAGGTCGCCGGTAAGCGTATTTACAAAGGCCATTAGAGTGAAAGCGCAAACTGAACTGGCTTAGCTTTTTTATGACAAAACTTGCCGAAACCCTAATCTGTTCTAATACAGAAATTGACAGAAATCGCGTAGACTTTGTGAGATAACTTAAATTTAACATTGCAGCAACAAATGTCATTCCATTTTATATCGATATTTATCGATCGTTAGCTTCAATTATAGGTTGATACTTAAATGGTAATTGTACTAATTTTCAAAGATAGAAACAGAGTGTGCATGCACTAACGTTTGACTTTTGACCATGTCAGGATTCTCCAGGGTTAACTATATTAGCTGACCACGTGTATAACTATATAGATAACAATAATAAATAATAAAATCACACCAATTACATAGCCCCAAATTGAGCAGAGCTTGTGATATGGGATACCATGTAGCGAACTAGGAGGAACCTAGAATATAAATAGATATATCGATAAGCGCCCAGACACGCTACATTTTTTTCGTCGAATTTTATGCATCTCAGAGAAACGACATTCATCAGAGAAGTGGAGATTCATCTGATGAATGCCGAAGGTATCTTTTGGAAAATTACTTTCGTTTTTGCCCACACCTTAAGTTTTTAGGAAATTCCACACTTTATTTATTATTGTTTCCCATTTGTGACTGAGTTATGGATATGGCATCGTTGTGCATCCCTACTCAAAGTACTGCAGCCATTGCGAAGTTGGCAATATCTCTCAAGGTTGTCTGCATTAGGCAATTTTTTATACTTAACTCATGCCCTATTTCTTTTTCTCATTACAGCATTAATTTCTTCGGTGAGCCGGAAGATGGAGCTGGAAGATGTTTTATTTTAACTGGTCGAGTTGGGGCGTGACGGTCATATAGCTGAATCAGCAAGTAGTTAAAAATGGAAATCTGTTCGTCAGCATAATCAGTATCTTTAACCGCAGACCAGTCAACCTCACACGCGTCTTTAAGTAGGTCGTTAAAGTTAATGCTACCAAAATTTCGCTGCAGAAATGTGTTTGGCTTAATTTTAGGAATTTTTAACTCGTAGGACAAGTAGATCAGATTGTGATATAAAAAAGCCTCTGCTTCAACTTGTCCATGTGTGGCAACGTGATCTAGGGAGGACATCTTAAGATCTAAGAGAGAAGGAACAGAATCAGGAAAATAATGAGTGGCGCCAGATGGAAGTAAATTCAGGTTGCAGCTCTCAATAATGGACGTTAGTTTGTAAGCACGTGTGTCATTTTTTTATCAAACATGTGTTAAAATCAGCCATACCCACCGTGTGTTTGTAGACCGATACCATTTAATCGAGTATGCTTTTCAGGTTTTCAAAATAGTTGACGGTACAAAGTGGACTATATAGTACTCCTAAAAGAAGCTTAGTGTGCGCTAATGAAGCCTCGATAAAAATATACTCAGCGGCATTTGAATTTGGGGTTGAATTCGAAGTCTTTAATATTTTATACGGGATGTATGATCAAGGATAGATTGAAACTCCACCTCCAGTGCGATTTACGCGGTCATTGCGAAGCAGATTGAACCCGGTAGGGAATAGGAGAGTGATGCAAGATATGGTTTAAACCAAGTTTCGGACACAAGAATTGCGTGAACACATTCAAAGGATGCTAGCAAATCAGAATAGTGTGCCGGAATACTTTGGGCATTTATGTGAACAACATTAAAAATTTTCAAATAGCCTGAGAATTGTGAATCAAGTTGCTTCGATATAGGAAGAAGGGTACGGTGATAACTACAAGAACTGTTCAATCCATCTGAAGAACAAGAAGTCATATTATATATAATAAGATAGATATGTGATATTATTATAATAATAATATTTATAAAGTTTAAGATGAAAACAAAACAAAACGCATTACGAAAACGCAATGCAACAAAAACAAAAGATTACACTCGATTAAAATATTAATAATAAGATTTCAGAACGAAACCAAAATAACTTTGAGAGATTGTTGATTGAATTGACGTAAACAAGTTAAAGGAAATGTCATCATAGCTTCTTCGCAACACGCCTTTTAGATGCCACACTTGGCTTGGCCTGTTGCTTGGATCCGGTATAACCATGCTAGTTTGTCTTCCATACAAATACCAAAATTCTGTTACTACTAGCGCCACGTGCCGGGCACTACTGGAACTTTTTGTATTTTGTTCTGCGTCCGATATCGATATGTCTATAGTACCATGCTAGTTTGTCTTCCATACAAATACCAAAATTCTATTACTACTAGCGCTACGCGCCGGGCACTACTGGAACTTTTGTATTTTTTTCTGCGTTCGATATCGATATGTATATCTATAGAACCAGGCAGCGTATTTATAGTATAGTATTCAAACAATCAATTTTTTGCACTCGTTGCATTTGCTTATTTTTCTGTGTGTTTTTTGTCGCTGAATTCTTTTGTTAGTGTATTCTACAAAGTACGTTGAGTAGAGTGTTCACTCCTCGCGTTTTTACGATCTCAAATCAAAGATTTTACTTTTGTGAAGTGATATTTTTGCATAGGATGCTGACTTTCTAGTGAGATAGTGAGTTAAGAAAAGGAATTGCATTGATTGTGAATGACTGGTGCAAGGAGGTGAACAATTTGTGTGGCAAAAGCATTGAGTTTGACGAAAACAACCCGAACAAATCTATGGCCTATAATTATTATATCAAACACAAATAATTAAGAAAAAATAAATAATTGTCTGAGATGCATATTGTTTTATTACCCCCAACTCGCATAGCATCATGCTTTGTGCAGTTTATTTCAACTTATTAGTATTGCGCAGTTTGCACAATAGTAATAACTGGTACTACGAATTTCTGAAAATTTGAAAGTGGCGGTACGGCCGGGCTGCATTCTAGGGTTGTTTTGGTCAAAAAGGTTCCTAGAGTGGATACTGTGTGGCGCTAAAGTGCAAAAACCGCGAGACGGTCATCTATACTTTAGTACTTATATTCATCTATGTATAGTACCAGGCAGCGTATTTAAAGTATAGTATTCAACCAATCAAATTTTTGCACTCGTTGCATTTGCTCATTTTCTGTGTGTTTTTTGTCGCTTAATTCTTTTGTTAGTGTTTTCTACAAAGTACGTTGAGTAGAGTGTTCACTCCTCGCGTTTTTACGATCTCAAATCAAAGATTTTACTTTTGTGAAGTGATATTTTTACATAGGATGCTGACTTTCTAGTGAGACTATCTCTAGTTAAGAAAAGGAATTGTATTGATTTTGAATGACTGGTGCAAGGAGGTGAACAATTTGTGTGGCAAAAGCATTGAGTTTGACGAAAACGACCCAAACAAATCTATGGCCTATAATTATTATATCAAACACAAATAATGAAGAAAAAATAAATAATTGTCTGAGATGCATATTTTTTTTTACCCCCAACTCGCATAGCATCATGCTTTGTGCAGTTTATTTCAACTTATTAGTATTGCGCAGTTTGCACAAAAGTAATAACTGGTACTACGAATTTCTGAAAATTTGAAAGTGGCGGTACGGCCGGGCCGCATTCTAGGGTTGTTTTAGTCAAAAAGGTTCCTAGAGTGGATACTGTGTGGCGCTAAAGTGCAAAAACCGCGAGACGATCATCTATACTTTAGTACTTATATTCATCTATGGGTATAACATGCCAATCCGCTGCTGTAAAAACTTGGTGCTTGATATCGTTAGGCCGCACGACATACACGCAGCCACCTCGAGTCCAGCACTTCACAATGCCAAAGCGTGTTCTGGCTGCAATAAAGGTGTCGTGTCCCATTTTAGTAATAAACTCAGATAGCGTAATACCAGATTTTTTCAGTGGAGTTTTACTGGACCATATGCTATTCCGCACGACAAGTTCGCGAAATTCGACGAGCAAAGGCCTTGATTTTCCCTCCCTGATGTTACCCAAGCGATGACTACGCTTTATATCAGAGTTGAAGAAAGTGTTAATCTTCATTCTATTTATAAATATATAAATAAATAAAGGTATTATTTGAAATATTTGATCAGAATTACTATTTTTAACAATAAATAAAGCAGCAAAACATTAAAAAACTTCTACCATTTATTAAGCTACACCCAAAAAAAAACTTTATTTAAATTAAATACAATTGAAGACTTAGTTATAATATTCACAAATACGTGACTATTAAAACGCGTTTGCATTGAAATAAACTAAACATTTCACGAACACAACTTGTTCATGTATTTTGATTTTCAACAGAAATAAACCCAAAACGAAGTAAACAACTTTTTTGGAGCTAATCGAGTTACAGAACTGGCTTATTACACGAGTAGGTAATATAAAACTGTTACGTATACGGGGCTCGTGGGTAGTTGGAAAAGCGAGTGGGAAGCACTTGCCATTGTGTCATATAAATAGTTTCTACAGTACATAAAAGTATTTGAATCTGAAATATTTATTCTTCGGCAGGTATACTATGTGGTTTTATACCGCTTTTCTCATTTTGATTAAAAAAATACTCATTATTGTTATTTCAAAATACAAATTTGCTTTACAAAAAATTGAAACTATTTATTTATAATATTCAACCTCATACATCGATTTCTTCCTGGCAACATTTACAAAGAGCAATAGGTTTAGGACAAATTAAAAAATATGTACCTAAATTTTTTACAGAAAAACAATATCTATGGGCACAGGATTTTGATGATTTATATGTCGTTATATTTGGGATAATGGAAGGATCAGGTTTAGAATAGCACTATAAGCAAGAATAATAAGAATAATCTCGGAAAATGTGTTAAACCTGAATAAGCATGTCAACAGCCGTTTGATGGGAAGAACTCAACTTCATAAACAGTCTGTCGCTAAATATCACCCCTCCGGCGGTGATGATATACGGCAATGGTTTTGTCTCATGGGTTATCAATGGTTATCGTCGCCCTTATCTTCACTTTCCATCTGATGAAATTAAGGTCAGTCGCGGGCTTACACACCGTAAAAAAATGAATCAATTGAATATCATCATCGTCCTATTTCGTTTGCCAAGTTTAAACAAAATACTGTACCCGATATTGTAAGTAAAATTAAGAAAAAAAAATTACAGATAAGCTGGGTCTTATCATTATTTCACATTTGTTATTGGTTCATGTTGGAATTTCCTTTGCTCTATACTGCTATGCTCTAGATTTCCCAAGAGCCCGCGTGACAAGAATACAAATTGTTTATTAATAAGTTATGGAAAACATCAATGATTCATATTATTGTGTTTGATTACCTAAGAAAAAGCGTCAAATTATTTTTGAATAAAAATCTACAAAATTACAAACATTGATATTTTAACTTCGATCTTATTTAAAGACTTAATACATATATGTCAAGATGGAGAATTGGATTTATGAATTTAAAAACATTACGCCCATATAAAAAAAATAAAAATCCCCAGACAATCACACCAACTACATGGCCCCAAAGTAAGCATAGCTTGTGTTATGGGATACCATGTAGCGAACTAGGGAGGAACCTAGAATGTAAATACATAAATAGATAAACACCCAGACACGGAACATTTTTTTTTTCTTGTTCCGTGCGGCAATCGAACCCGCAACCACTGGCGTCTGAGGCAGATAGGTTTACCCCATCGCCAAAGTGGTCGTCTTAGGAGCGTTCATAGCAACAGCTTGTCTTTTGCGATAGAGACTGTATGTGTCTCGGAAAATATGTTAAACCTTCAGCGAATCCTTTGTGATAAGATAATTTCAGGATTTGCATAGCCTTCGAATGAAATCTGCCGCTTAATGTCACCGCTCTGGTTTTTTTATAATAGACTAGCTATTTCACGCGTTTTTACCTGTAGCAATTTCTAATCCCGTGAGAATATCGGGATGAACATAGTCTACGCACTATTCCAGACCGCACACTATCACTTTCTCAAATTTCATCCAAATCCGTTGCTTGCGCCGTTCTGCCGTGATTGTGAATATCCATCCGTACCTCCAATATTTTGCATGTATATACATACCATAATATTAGTAAGCTAATTTTAAGTGACTAAATCTGCCAGAGATTGAGGAGTAACGCAGGTTTAGTCAATTCATTCACCCAACGTTTTCTGAGTTCAAACTTGTTTCACGTATAAACCTTGCGGTGTAATTACATTTTGACCGATCATTATAACCCCATTTTCCGCTTAACTGCTGCTAGCCTCGCTTTAACTCAGTTTAACTCATTTATTTATAGCTAGCTTTTCCTCACGGTTTAACCTGCGTTAATCCTATGTGGTAATAATATCATGATAAAGTATCTCATGTGTCATTCCTGACAAAGCTCTACTCGTATGCGTAACTACACTTTAATCCGTCAAGCAGTTACAACGTGAGAGAGTTACAAACTGTAATCTCTAGTTTAGGAATATTCGCTTTTATAATATTTCTGGCAGCTTAGCAGCAGGACCACAAAAAGAAATATGCGACTTAACAACCTAAAAATAGTTAACATTTCCATAGCAGGACGAGCTGAACCACCAAAAAAATATGGCAAACAAAACATTTTTCTTTTTAAAATGGTAGGTACTCGTAAATGTCCCGTTATTAAAGTTAATTTAAATGTTAAAAATGAAAATGAAAATGAAAACTTTTTTTATTTGTAGTAGGTAATTTTATACACTTTACAAACGTCAAATGCTGGATGAGGGCGGCGCGGGTCCGGACGACATGACGAATCCTGGGGAAGGCCTCCGCCGAGAAGTGTGCGTCTCTCGGCTTATAAAGATAATGATCGCCCATTATCCACCAATGTCTTGGTGATGTCTACTACTACTTCTTCTTCGGCTTTAAAAAACGAAATGAAAGTAGAACCCTAGGTAGATCGAGAGGAAAAAAGCCGGCGGAAAAAAAACTCTCTGCTCTCTTTTATAAAAAGTGCTTATAATAGGTACAATTTGTCAGAAATACAGCTCTGCTATGACATGAACAAACAAACAGAAGACAGCTATAAGTGCTTGCCAATATCATATCGCAGCCAAGCTGCTTACATAGTGATTAATGTTTAATATTTGGAAATAACCTGTGGAGACATCAATCCCACGCTCTTTTGTCATCTAACTAATCTTTGAGTTTATAGTAGCCTTTTTGCATAATGTTTCTTTGATAGTTCTTTTAAATTTATTAAACGTTAGGGATTGAATTAACTGTGGTATTTTATTATAAATACGTATTAACATTCCCATAAATGATTTGGTGCTTTTAGCCTGCCTTAATGTGGGAAACGCTAATTTATGGTCGTTCCTTGTCATTACAGAATAGTTTTTGTCATGCTTATCTTTCATGGTTTTAAATTTACTACTATTCTTATAAATATACATAATGTTTTCATATATTTATTGTGATGCAAAGGTCAAGATACCAATCTCTTTAAACTTTTCTCTTAGAGATTCTCTATTTCCGAGTTTATACATTCCACGAATAGCCCTTTTCTGCAGTGTAAATATCGTGTCAATGTCTGCGGCATTGCCCCAAAGTAGGATGCCGTAAGACATTATACTATGAAAATAACTAAAATAAACCAGCTTCGCCGTATTAACATCAGTCAATGAGCGAATTTTCTTTACCGCGAACGCTGCAGAACTACTCGCTAGCTGTGAGATATGGGCGCCCCATTGCAATTTAGAATCTAAGGTAATTCCAAGAAACAGAACAGTGTTATCTACTAGATTCAACCTGTTCCCATTAAGCCGCAGATCAGACTCAACTTGTTTTACATTTGGTGCGAAGAATTTTATACATTTAGATTTTTTATCATTGAAAGCTAAATTATTTACATTAAACCACTGTACTACATTTGAGAGAGCATTGTTTACATCGTCGTAGTTGGTTTTCTGCCTTATCATTTTAAAAATTAATGATGTGTCATCAGCAAACAATACAATATCGTGATTATTGCCTACCATATAGGGTAGATCATTTATATAGACTAAAAATAAAAATGGGCCCAGAATTGAACCTTGAGGCACTCCCATTCTCACAACCGACCCAGCTGACCTTTTCCGGTTAACCTCAACTTTCTGGATTCTATCACTCAGGTATTTATTCAAAAGTTTGATAGTATTGTCTTAAGTTTTCACGATTCATAATTTAAATAAAACTACTTTTTAACCGGATTAATCGCGTATAATTTATATTTTACATTTTAACTCGACGTTTCGGTGTCTTTGCAGACCCCGTGGTCACGAGCGACTGAGGTGTCAGGCGTCAGATTGATAGTGGAAAAAGTTATACATCATCTCCATCTATTTCTCAGTCTTCGAGCGTAGCGTTCAGGGTTAACACAAAATGAGCTGACAGTGTCTCGAGTTTCAGGTCGTGCTGCTTGCTGGATTTTTGACTTAATATCTTTGAGAATAGGGTCCCATGCTGGTGATAGTTTCCAACCATCCTCTCTGTTGAAATTAGGGTGCTTTTTAATTTCAATGGCTTCTCTGATCATTCTAGGTATATAATGTGTCTCCCTAGATAGAACTTTCACAGAGTCAAGCCTTAAGTAGTGGTTGGGCTTGTCTATGGAATGCTCACAAACTGCAGACTTGGTTACTCTTCGGTTTTTAATGTCAGCTATGTGTTCTTTAACGCGGGTTGATACACTTCTTTTAGTTTGACCAATGTAGGAAAGCCCACAGCCGCAGTCAATCTTGAGTTAAAATGTAAAATATAAATTATACGCGATTAATCCGGTTAAAAAGTAGTTTTATTCAAAAGTTTGAGTTCAGTGCCTCTGATGCCTTAGTGGTGGAGTTTCCTGATGAGATTGTCATGCTGAACACAGTCAAATGCCTTGGATAGGTCACAAAATACACCTAGAGCATCCCGTGACCCCTCCCAGGCACCAGCTATTACTTCAAACAGTTCAACACCAGCATCAGTTGTCGAACGACCCCTTGTGAATCCAAATTGTTTGTTATGAAGTAAATTGTTTTTTGTGAAGTGAGCTAGTAGCTGGTTGAGTTTAATTTTTTCATAAATTTTGCTAATTGTTGGTAAAATCGAAATTGGTCTAAAAATTGGTCATAGGAGTGAGTGTTTCGGAGTTTCGATGTTTGGTGCCTTACAGACTCCCTGGTCACGTGTTTTCCATTTAATTTAATTAACCGTGAAAAAATATTTTTATTGTATTAAAGGATAGTGTTGCTGCACAGTAAGATAGTTCAGGCTAATATAACAATACAAAAATGACAATTCGGCAAAGAAATTTGCATAAATGATGAGTGCACTTCCTGTGCACTCGTCCTGTGTTAGGGTATTACCACACCTATGGATCGATCGTCGATCGATGGCGTCGATCAATGGTACAATGGATTAGTCGACGTTTTATAGATCGATTGATTTTACTAGACCAATCCGATCAGAAAAACCTTATACAGACGTGTAATTATCATCAGTGTAATAATCATCAGTGGTAAGTAGTATTAAAATTACTATATTAAGTTTTATTTTAAACACAAACTGTGCAATTTCAAGCTAATTCTGTTGTATGGTACCCAATGAATAGAACAGTGAGGTCTAGTGATATAAGGCGCTATTCATAACTGAGCCTTCAAAGTGAGCTAGGTAACTGGAAATCAAACCACAACATCCTGTGTCTCAGTGATCCATTCAACCCGATGCATAACTGAGGTTAATAGCTTTACCATCTACATGACAACTATATTGGTGTACATAATAACCTAGCATTAATATAGAACTGAGTTACTGGTGTATCGGTAATACTTTGCCTTATATAGATGATTTACTGGCTTTGAATCGCAGTAGGATACTTGTGTGATGTAAGATACTAGCCGACTAATCATGGATTATTTTAAGTATGTTTATTGTTCAGCTAATGTCTTAATTATATTTCCGTTTTATGTAGTTTTGATTACTACACTCTCTTGTAACATTTGTTTTAGGCCCGATTTTTCAATCGTCAGATAAAAGTTATATGAAGAATAAAGTATTACTCGGCCGAATAAACGTTGTTTTACGATTTTTTTGGAATTGTATGACATTGGCATACAGTGACAATAAGCTTGAGACGAATTTGAAGCTGTCGAGTAATACCTTTATTCATTAGAATAACTTTTATCTGACTATTGAAAAATCGGGCCTTAATCAAACAATCAGTTACCTGGTATTCCATGAAAAAAGTTCATAAAGCAATTTAAATTGTGTTAAATATTTGTCGCGAATTTTAGACATATTCAGGTATTTAGAGCCTAGAACAATTTAACAGGAATATTTCAACCGTTATTTTATAGAGTAACTAGCTGCTGCCCGCGACGTCGTCTGCGTGAACGCTATGCAGCACCAAACGCACCTACGATTATAACACTGCTAGCGTGATAATATGTAGCCTATATGTTGACCCGATTTCTTAACTATCTTCATGCCAAATTTGAAGTAAATCCATGCAGTACTTTTTGAGTTTATCCCGGAAAGACAAACAGACAAACAGACAAACAGACAAAAATTCTAAAAACTATATTTTTTGTTTCTGTTTCGATTGTAGATCATACCCCAAGTATTCTTTTAAAGAAATATTCAATGTACAGTTTTGACTTTCCTACCATTTTATTATATGTATAGATACTGGTGCCAAATAATTTTAGAACCAAGAATGCTGGTGTGCTGACAGTTGCAACAGCAGGAAATATGAAAACATGGCAAATCTCGTAAATCTTCACAATATGTTTTAGTGAAACCAATATTTGAAATATAGATAACAGAGATGTTCAAAACTACATCGTATATACTTGAGATTAAAGCCTATCTTTCTTTGAACAAATACGAGTAGAGTAGATACCTGTGCAAAAATAGATTTACAAAATGAAAAGAAAGAACAATAATAATTAACTAGATCTCTTTCTAGCTTTGGAAGTGAAGATACTCGTAGTTTGTTCAATTGTGACTAGAACGGGGACAGAAACACTTTAACGACTTTAACTAAAACTCCATTTACGAATTCAAAATCGAATTCGTTGGCGAATTCCATGTAGAAAACGTACTTTCAATTAAAGTTAAAACTTCTCAGTACTTAATGCTAACACGAAAACTAATTGATACCCAAAGTAACGAGTATTACGTTTTTACTTATGTTTTCTTATGTTATTACTTATGTTTAGGGTATTAGTAATTGAATAAAATAAAAAAAATGAATTATTATTTTTAGTTTTTTGAAAAACTTTATGTCCATTAGAATGAAAAAATAAAATTGTTTTAATGATTTAGTTAGTACTAATAATTATCACGGTTTAAATTTAGATATTTAGATTTAATAATAATAACAGAGAATAAAACTATTATTGCTATTTATTTAAATTTTTCAATTTAAGTACGTAAAGTATATAATTTTTGATAAAAATTCGGAAAAAAATTCTATCTGTTGTGAAATAAAGATAGATATTGCAATAAGACAAAACACGTGAGTTTTTCCTTGACAACCTAGTTTTTTACACTTCTTGTGCATGTTTTTTTATAATTTTCAAGTAAATGATCGTAATTGTTGTAATTTATTTAGATTGCGGGTATAATACCTATACCAAGACGTCATTTCGGGGTACTTGTCCGAGAATTTACTAGGTTGCTTTCAAACGCTGGCTGTCCTTTTATTTACAGTGGAATGTCCCATTTTTATGAGAGCATCTGCTATAGGGTGCCGAATAAGCAGAAGACCTAGGACTTGTTTTATAGGAATATTGCAGATTTCACTATCTAGTTCATATTCGAATCAACTATTGGTTATTGATAAATCAATAATGTGAAATATCATTCGCAGGGTCCATTTGTCTGATGAATATACGATGTTAGCTTATTGGGTGATCAAAACCACCCTTTTTCATTGTTTTATAATGTCACAAGTTCTGGACGAGCCAATGAAATTTACTGAGTAGATACTTTGTTCCATCATCTTACTTCATCCTGTTCTATTACTTCGACAAAGTTTGAAGCAAGAGCCACGCCTTTGTTTTCCATCCACTTTACAATACCTACAACTTTGTTGTTATCAGTAACCTGATATGATCTTTTTTTTTGTACATTCTCTGTCTGCAATTATAGGTGGCTTTCCAAAAAGATCCATTCTAATTGTACCTCTAGCATAAATTTCTCTTTTGGGAAGATGCAGCATCATGTAATTAGAAAAGCAGTTGTGCTTGCTTGGTCTAGGTTATTTTGACTATTCTTTCTCCTTTGCTTTGTCCTCAAAATTTGTACTATTAGCTTGGTCAGGAAATAATATACGTATTGTACATTTTGAGGTAGTCTGCAAAATTTCTTCATCAATTTTTTTCGTCAATATCTGATATTTGTCTACTTTCTAATAAGTCCAATTAGTTCTCCAAAATCACGCTGGCTACAGACATCAAGTTCTAAAAGAAATAAAATAAAATGTTGCTGTTTTTCTAATTCTTCTAAACAATGTATAACAAATTGCACAGTATCAACCGAGACCTACTGTCAACCTACCTTCATAATTTTTCTTTACTTTTTATATGCTAATCGTTTTTTTAGTATAGGGAGGACATGATACATTTTTTACATTTAAAGGTCACTATGGATTATTTTATGGAAGTTACAAAACTATCAGATCAGAGATCAGTGGACATAGTTTTGATCACCAGGACCGAAAGGGTTAACGGTTTTATCATACATATCTTCACGCCTCTATAGTTTAGGCAGACAACCTGTGGCTATAAATCCATATAATGTCACGTTTGACAAATTTGGAGTTATTATAATGATGGAGAGACTACTAATAGGTTTTATTAATTTACATCAATTAGCTTGAAAATAAAAATAAAATATATATATTTAAATTACCAATTAGAGGCGAATCCGCAGTTTAGTTTTATGGAACAACATAACATTTTTGTTACCGGCGTGTGATCTTAATTCTTTCTAACGGTAAGCAATTTGTGTTTAGCTTACATCGTCTAAACTTTTAGCTCATTCAAAATTTTAAGTAAGAACTGGCTCTTCAAAAAACATTGTCTGAATATATCACCGTTGGATCGGTGATACTTTTAGACAGATTTATTATGAATGGCAGTCGAGAGCTACAGAGAATCCTGAAGGGGTCGTACGGTCAGTATCAAAAGTTAAACACATTGAAATTTTCAAAGTCGCTTTGTACCGTATTGTACCTAAATAGCAAAAAATTATATATTAGGATTAATCTACAATATCTATTATACAAAAATTCTTGGTTTACTTTTGCGTGTACTTTTATTTCATTTGCTTATTTAAAATTCTGATTGTTTATTTAATAAGATTAAATAAATACCAAAGGAATCCTCCTCTCTCATTGCCATGCCTAAGCTAGGTTCATAATTTTACATGTAACTATTATATAAACTCCACAAATTGTATTTTTTTACCATCTGTATTATTATGGAAAGCAATAAATAAATATGAAATAACGGCTAATATTGATTAACTTCTATGTACAACTCCTCAGGTACAAAGATGTGCTGAAGCGACACATGAAGCAGTGCGACATCAATCCTTCGCTGTGGGAGTAGCAGGCTGCCCGACGGCCGGAGTGGAGTGTGCTTGTTAAATCTAGCGTCCAAGCCTCTGAAAACCGGCGGCTCCTTGAGCTGGATGCCAGACGCGACGAGCTGAAAGCCCAACCACCTGCGGCTGTCAGCTATAATTATGTGAACGGTGTGCTCTCATGCCAGCAATGTGCGAGAGCTTTACAAACAAAATTGGCTACATAAGCCACATGCGAGCACACCAACGGCAAAACTGGAGTTGAAGACAGTCGCCGTGGTCGAAATTGGCCGGATAACATCATCATCATCAATAGTATACTAGTAATAATAACATAATAGTAACACAGAAATTAGTAAATATTAGTCTTTTTTTAGGTACAATATGGTGGAAAGCGACTTTGAAAATTTCAATGTGTTAATCAACTTTTGATGCTGACTGTACAACTGATTGGAGGTCGCTAGGATTAGTCACCCTTTATCACTATGTTGGGTCTCTCAAAAGCACTCGTATGACATTTTATATGAACCTCTTTTTCAAGTTATTTTTTTTGTCTTTTTGTAATGTGTGCAATAAAGTGTTAATAAATAAATAAATAAAATAAACCTCGGCGATGGTTCACATAAAATGTATACGAGTTACTAAGGCGTTTTGCTTTTGTTTGCTTTTGCAGGAACGGTAGAGATATTCTGAGGCGATACGGCGAGATTTGAAAATTAATTCAAATCAATTAAAACTTAAAAGGGTACAACATAATCTCACTAATAAAAAAATACAAGCTTGAAAAAGTTTCTTGCCAGCAAGCGGAAGAGGAAGAAAAAGGAAGGAGGATAATTATCCGTTCAATATTAGCCGATTCTTTTAAATCGCTAAAAGGGTAATTACCATAATAAGTTAGGTTGATGCGAAGATTTTTTTTACAAAAGATTATTAACAGGATTTGATTGTCTTAAATTATAACTATTTTATTTCATCACGATTGTATACTTAATTTAAATTATTTATAATTAAAATATTGAAAAGACTGAACATTAAGATAAATTGGGTTTATCTTTCATCGTATAAACTTTTAGCTATATCAAAATAAAAAGAAATGGTTTTTTTTTATTTAATTACACAATTTTTTTATAATTTTCTTGTGGTGTTTGAATAATGCCTTGTTTTTTAATTAAGAGACTTCATACAAATGTCTGTTTTCCCAAAATATATTTTTTACAGTATTTTGTTGTTTTGAACTATATATTTCATTCTATATATTTAATGTCTCTAGATATTTAAATACAAAGAAAAATGTATTTATATTAGATTTATTTAAGTTTATCCCAGAATAACTAGATAGTTAAATACTTAGATAATAAAGCAATATAGATAAAATTGTTGAGTTATATTCCTACGCTCATTTTGTTTTGATGGCAAAGTTTTATTATATCACTCATATCTAATTAATTCTACCCCAGACTCTGTTTATACTTTCTAGTCATAAAACGTTGATATTTCGCGTGTATTAAATGTTTGTTTATTTTAATATGTTGTTTAACTTTAAATTTTAGCTTACATTAAATTTGTTCTTATGTAAACACTATTATCTAAAACGAATATACAAAATTTAACCCATGGTCCTACAGTCCAGTAAATATTGAAGGCTTTATTCTTTGATATGTTAAAATTTAAATGACATCTCGTATTTTGATTAAACTCGTACGTTGTTCTTAAGGCTTACACTCGAATAAAACACTGTTTTCTAGAGCACTTGCAACAAAAAATACTATACAGGTACTCAAAAAGACATTATTTTTATTCCACAGTTTGTGCGTTCGTGCAGCTTGTCATTGCCATGGTTAAATCGATGTATATAATTGGTCCCTTAAATCCAAATCCATCAAACCATAACTTGAAGGGCATGCCCAAGAAAAATGCATACATATACTCGAGGCCCCGTAGACCCCTTTTTGCGGCAGCTTGTCAATAAAGCTACAGTTACTTTTATTCATAGAATTAGCCCACGTTTCACCTCATTATCACCTGATGGCCAGTGAAGAAAAATATTGCCGGCACGGTAATATTTGGCGCAGATTTTATTTGGAGTGTTGTCGCTAGCCAGTGGGACAAAGCCGGATAATTTATAACAATTAATACATCGAACGCCGAATGTACACATTGTTTTAGACAATAAAAAAAATTCTCACTGTTACAAACAAAATAAATATATCAACGACGTTGTTTCTGCGGGCCAGTTTGGGCAAAATGCTTTTAGTCAGATCATCGTTCCACCGACGACGGCGTGGTCATCCGTGTCGCTGCAGGATGCCACGCGGTTGTTCATTTGGCCCAAAGCTGTTCTGACATACGAAATACATGGCTTGCCTATCCGATTTAAAATTATAAGCAGAATATTTTTACCCTAAAATAATATCTTCTACACAAAATATGTGGAGAAACTGCGTCGTCACGCTGATATGATATTTAATAAAATGATGACGCGTACGCGATACAAAACTTGGCGAAAACACGAACATTTCATGACATAGTAAAATATTCCCTGAATATGAAATTATATTCTATCGATTTCAATCTGTTAGGCTACACATTGGAATGATATTGTGAGGCTCTGAGATAGCTCTTGAGATTGTTTCAGCTATATTTATTCATCATTTTTAATTTTAGATTAGCCTTATCTTTGGCCTCCATGACCATATGGACATGACCATATTTAGATTACGAGACTATTTTACATAACTCTTATTTTTATATCAAAGCTTGGTTACTTTATGAAATACTGAATTTTATAAAATACTTAAATTTTATTAAACTTGCATTTTAATTTCACTGCTGTCAATTCCCTGAGTATTCCGTAGAGGTTGTTCATAGCAAAATCAAGAATCTGAGAAATCTTTTCGACCGATATTTATCTAGATTTGCATAATTTTTGTCTCTTGTGACCATAACCTCTAAAAGGGTTCCGGGGTTTCAAATTGAATTTCAAATGTTAAGAAAATAAAAAACTATCATAGATAGCTCCTTAAATTTGAATTTAAGTCCTTTGAATCTCTATACAGGTCAAGCTGTAGGATACTTTGGAAACTGTAATAAGAACGTCGATCGACATCGCTTTCTTTCAACTTTTCTTTCACGCAAAAGGTTTCAGCGTGGTATTTTGTTTCTAATAAGATAATTTATGTTACTTCAACCTATACTACAACACCAGAATTTGATTTTTCACTCAATAAAAATCTCAACAGCTATAAACAAAAACCAAACAATATTGAAATGAGAAAATTAATTGACTCTCGCTCTAATAAATAGTACAGACCAAACAATACCCTGCATTACAACCTCTCTAGAGTCTAAAGGGCCAAAAAAACATAAACAATGCCCTACAATAAAAGGTACAGTCAAGGCAACGTTTTTAATTACACATTCTTCAGTATTCCATTCACGTGAAACAAACAGGGCTCGTGTGATAGTGAAATGGCAGTACTGTAGCAGACAAACGCGAGCAATGCCACTGAAGGCCGAGGAAAGTCACGGAGGGACAATCACAGCAAACAGTTTTTGCACGGAACCCTGCCTGACCAGTGCGGGTAATAATATACGTTTTGAGCGCTACTATTGGTTCTCGAATACTTTCGGTTCTACGTTTGTTTTTTATTTACAAGGGACTTGTGTTGTATCTGACTTTAAATTTTGGTCAGTTCATGAAGATTAAAACAAAATTCTAGCTTCTATTTTGAATTAAATAAAACGTATCTGGATTTTAACACGTTAAAGTATATTAAACATTTCCGCAGAAAATCTTCTTCATCTTATTTTCTTATCGTGTCGATGAGTAGTCTTACATAGAATTATATTTTACCCGCCTAGAAACTTGCCACCTTTATACGAGGTCTATACGAGGTCTTCTATAGTGCAGATTTCCGGGCACATAGGTCAGGACAGAATGTGTAACATTGTTTGTGGAGTCGCGCCGCGCCAATACTCATCATCGTTAACGCTAAACCCCCATTTGACTAAGTTTGCTTTACTTCAGCCGACCTGGGTCCGGAATCTGTTTAAGGATTTCCAAATTGGCCACGGCAAATCTTTTCCAGGCAGCAGGTGTTCAGACGAAAGCATGGGGGATTGCGCATATTTTTGATTCCATAAATCTAGTTTTGGTGACATCGGCAGGGTTTAACTATTATAAAATACGGTAAAAAACAATCGTCTATTCTTTATTAAAAATCTTTCACTTTTAATTAATTACCGTTGTCTACAAATATAAAAAATCATAATAACCTAATGGATTGGATTTCGTTCACTGGATTGGACTCACCCATTGGACCCATTATTTAAACGTTCTTTCAACGTATTGAAAGGTAAAGAAGCCACAACATAACGACGGCATCAAAAAGACATCTTAGCTTTCAAGTTTAGTAAGGACAATTACGTACAGAATAAAAGAATTTCCTAGTTGACTTCAAATGATATTTGCTTGACATTAGTAGTTTTAACATCCATTTTTCTGATGTAAAAATGTTCCACTTGTGTTGGGGTTTGATAGATTCAACAGCTTCACTAGAATTGTTATGGATGAAAAACTGATGAAAAAAAATAACATAAAATTCAATATCAGTTATAAATTTCTCAATATCATATTACGAGTTACGACCAAATAAATTTTCTCCTGGATTTTTGAATTTCGCACGCATGGATGAGTTCTAAAGGAATTTAACGGTTGAGTGGGTAGGTATTTCAATAGTAGGGCTGGCGGTTCTCATGATCTCAGTACAGAACCCTAGGGTTGTCCCTTCCTTAGTTTTTGTCAAATCAAGACTGTTCGCCCGAAGAGTGAATTTACCTAGGTTTTTGTCTACTCTGCTTTGCTCAAGAGAAATCTTGTGTGTCGTTTGTTTTCATTCAACTGACTTATACAAATGAAAATCTTAAGGGACCCGCAACTTAAATAGGTTATAGTTTTTATCACATCTTTATAATAAATTGTAATAATAAGATCAAAATGTACACCTAGAATTAAAGATTTAGCATTTGTATGTAAGAATATAAAGAAATGAATTAAGAAAAGACGCAAAGTTAAAATGGTGTTGAATATAAAACGAACAAATTGTACAACTGCAACAAGCAATACAAATTTTAAAAGGAATAAAACTAAACATTTCTTAGCTTAGATATTCTACAGAGGTGACTTTCTACGGGCGCTACGTCGTAGTCACGGCGTAGAACATTTCTACAATTTAGTTTACCCACCGCGCGAAACACAGAATACCTTTTTGTGAATTTGAATAACTTTCTGTGAAATATTTCACCTTCCTTTATTTGTGTGATGTGTTTTTTATAGTTACTTTGTATAATCAAAAGTAAGTTTAATTGTTCAAACGGTATACATGAAATCATACGTGTTTAAAAAATTATTTTATACTTGGAGATGTCTTTAGTCTTAAATAATATGTAATGAATAAATCCAAGCACGAGTAAGATTTATTCGTTTGAATATTACGAATACCGTCAGGCAAAGAAGCGTTAGCACGCTACAGTTTAAAATATGACGTGCACGACTGTACACTCGCATAGCAAAAGGCCTTTTAAAAATAACAAATGGTACGCTCCATGTTGGGATAGGAAGTGACTGTTCATACTACAAAAGTTTCCAAAAATTTTTCTCATTGACCTTACGATGGAATTCATAGATAAATATTGAAAAACATGATTTTTCGCGTACACAGAAACAGACAATATTTTATGAATTTTCGTAAAATTATATTCGTAATATGCTAATGCGTTGAGTTGGTCCAGTCATGCAAACGTTTTATTTGTGTTACCTGAAATTTAATTTAAATATCTGACAGTGACAACGAAAAAGGATAAAGTTTTTCTTTCTTTTCTTGTTACCCGACACCAAAAAAGGAGGTTATCAATACCACTCGTATGTATGTAATATTTTCAGAATTACCGAGTTTTCCTATATGTTAGTCTATATCATTGTCTGAACAAATGTGCCAAATTTCAATAGTGTATATATGTATTTATGTTTGTGTTCGCATATCTCCGAAACTACAGGTCCGATTTGACTAATTCTTTTTTTGTTGTACTAGGTATCGTTCAACTTAGGTTATAATATAAGTTTATCAAAATCGGTTCAATAGTTTTTGAGGTAGGGAATTTCAACCGACTTTTTTTGGCCAGTCAAAGCTGGCATCATCGCGCAACTTGCGATTCACATTTCAATCTGTTAGCGATATTTTACGGTGGTATTTAACCGTAACAAGCATAAAATGCGGTTAATTAACCGTTAATAACGAAAAATGCATATTTAACCGTGTGGTTAAAATCGTTAATGACCAGCTTCGCATCTATAGTTTTGTCAGAGTCTGGCTAACGAAATTAGACACTGGGGGTTTTTGCAAACTTTTTATATGGCAGCACTAGCATGAATGTCCAAGTCGTATTTCTGGTGTCACTGTTGTCAATCGAACGGTTGTTGGTGGTTTTGGTAATTGAGATTTTATAATTTTCGTATTTGAAAATTAATATAAAAATAAAAATTTTGATAGTTTCATAATCAACGTAGGAAACAGCGATACTGATGCTGACGATTCATTCCATATAGAATTGCTGGATTCAGATTTTGATAACAATGAACAAAAATAATTATTGCACCTATTTTGTTGTTTTATTTTTAAACCTGATTAATACTAGTTGCCTATCATTTTACTAATATACTTCTCTTCAAAAAGTAGAACAGTACCAATATTGTTATTTTTACGATAATTTTATAAAAAAATAATAAAGTATCAAGTTTGTTTAATCCATTTATTTCTTACTATTGTCAGGGTTACCATGATGGTATTTTTTTTAATTCGCCAGGTTTTTCCAGTCTCTACTTTCATTGGCCAGACTATAGTAGCTTTTGAATTTGAAGTCTCTTAATTTGCCTCTCTAGGCTTAAAATTAGCAAATCTAATGTGGAATCGGGCCATATTGCACTTAATTTTTATATAATTAGCATATACTTAAAAAGTACGATATATTAGCAAAGCGCCCTGACACATCAGAATAATCGAAGATATTGCAAACAAAACACGGTTTTGAGAGTGAATACTGGCCTTGTGCACAGACCGCAACATCAAGTTAAAATATTTGTTTAATAAAGGTAATAAATAATCAAGCTTAAAAAAAATATGAAACTAGGATCAAGCTAGTAACTTTTAGCGTGTTCATTCAGTGCGTCATTGAGCCAAAATATCATAAGGCAAACCTAATAAACTAATATAAAAATTTACTTTGAAGGATGTTTTCTCTTACATGCATTAAAAACCTAATATACGAATTCTGAGCAAACTTGGCAATGTTGTAGATTATAAACCAAAATAGGATATAAGCTATATTTAACACCGGGTTTAACGCGAGCAACGCCATGGGAGGAGCTAGTGTTAAGTTATTGCTTATGAAATATGTATGTAGCTTGTATGTCGTTTGCACGATCCTGTTTTCATGCGACTTATCCCCACTATGCAAAGTAAAGTTTATAGTAGTATAGTAGAGTATAGTTGTGAGTTTTTCAAGATAGCCGATGAATTCTTCTATCTATTCGGTAGGAACTTATCGATTAAATATAGTCCGTACACTTTGTAAAACAGATTTCCAGACTGACGCGTTTACAAACCAAACTCCACATGCTTTATTATTTATTTATTTTTTAATCACAGGAAAACTTACAGCTAGGATTAAAGATTAATTATAAAAACATGTATAATAAGCGAAAAAAAAATCACATTTAGATAATTTATTAAACTAAAAAACAAAGAAATAGTCGCAGAAAGACAATAAATAAATAACATTAAGTAGTTTTAAGTTTTGATTCTCACTGACTTATTGTTCATACAGTATTAGTTAATAAAATAAACATCTTCTACAAGTCAATTAATTTTTAAATCTCAAAAACCAATCTAGCTATGGCCGCTCTGACACTTGGGATACCGGTGTAAAATATATCTAAATTGTGTAATTTACGATTTGCTTTATTCATAAGATTGCTAGATCGTATAATGAATGAGTTCTGCCTATAGTTGTACTTGCGGTAGGGACGTGGAGTAAGGTAGGATTATTTATTATTGTATATATATTAGCTATTTCTTTCCAGGAAGGCTTGAAGCGGATAATCTCGTCTTGCCATTTACGTTTTGGTCTGCTGCGGCGCCTCTTGGTAATTGGAGACCAGCTCGTGGCAACTTTTGCCCATGGCGCCTCCGCGAGATAAAAATAGAGGGGAATGGAAGAACTGGAGAAAGGCCTTTGCCCATCTATGGGATAGCGCTGGCTGATATAATTGATAGTAATTTATTATATTAGAATAGATTGTGTACCTTTATACTAACAACTTCTGTCACTTTAGCCCGCGTGAGGCTGCAAACTGGACGGCAGCGACAGCGAGAGCGACAGCGCAGCGGCGCGGGGAATCTGGGCCGTTCTCGACGCCAGCGGGCGCTCGAGCGATTTGTCGCGGTTTCATACAAACTCAATACTTTCTATCGTGTCACGGAAATCGCTGCCCGCGCCGCAGCCCGCGCCGCTTTTGCTCTCGCTGTCGCTGCCATCCAGTTTGCAGCCTAACTGTAGATCCCGTAGGTAGTTCTGGATAAATTTTAATAATAATTGTACCTTCTTCAAGCATAATGTTATTGAATGTAGAAATAATGATTTATCTGCTAGTTTCAGAGGTAAGAAAGACCAAACTAAAACCAAAAAGCTATTCAGTTTTATATTATAGGTACTATTTTGAAACGAAACGAAATTACTAGTAGCGTAATAATATGAATCGATTATTTTATTATTAGATATAATCTGACTCAATTGTTTAATTTCTCTGCTTTTACGGCTATTTACAAGTAGAGAACACTAAACACTTAGTGCTTTGTTTTATTTGTGCAATAAAGTTTCGAATTAATAAAATGTGACATGTGAAAGCGCGCGTCGGTCTTTCAAACATGAACAACATGATTTTCAACACACTTGCTCGTAAAGTGAGCCTTATTCTATTGAATTTAGGACTATAAACTGGGCTATAAGTCACGTGTGCATAATATATTATAGCCTATAATATAATGAATCCTACAAAGTTGAATTGTACCTTAGTGCAAATTACCTACATCCGAGTAAACAGAGCATATTTTATTGATCCGGGCTATACATTAAATATATGAGTGCGCGCGTCCAGGCGGCGCGCGGCCACGTGCAGCAGCAGCAGCAGCACGGCGGCGCCTCCAAGCAACAACAGCGTGTGTGTACGTGTAATGGGGCAGGGCTACTGACGCGCAGCAGCTAACAGCTGCTTCAAATAAATTTTATGACCACGTATGTCTGTCTTTTACTCACAAGTGTGTTGAAAAACGTCGTATGTAACTCGTGAGCGTTGCTAATTACAGTCTCGACTGTAATTAGCAACTTAGCTCACTTGTTACATAATATACTATTATGTATGTGTGTGGAATTCGCTGCTTAGCATTTTGATCAGAAATTATATTTATGATAAGTTTAGTAATCTTCCTAATGTCTGACACGTGAAAGTCTGATATTATTATTATTTTAACTTGTGCGATACTGTTCGGCATAGTTTATTTTAAACATTTTTGAATTTTAGCTATATCAAAAAAATTGAAAAAATACTTATTGAATAAGTATATCTTTATCGAGATGCTCGTTAGACTGCTCATAATTAAATAAAAGTAATTATAGCTGAACAGCCTTTATTACATATCATTAATTAAAAACACACACGAAACGACGAATTTAAAATTCAATTATAAACATTTAACTGTAAAATGATCCAGTTACAAACTTATTTGATTTAATTACGAAAAGGTTGAAAACCGAAGTCACAGTAATCACTAACGGTCTTTGTAAAAGCAATTAAATCTCTCATCGACTGCACGACTATGTGAGCCTGTTAATCGGTCGACTGGGCTTGTCAAACAAGCACACATTAACACCTCCGGTCTTCTGATTGGCAATAACTCTGTGGACAGTCAGCCTACAGACACATACTAATAATCATTTTATGATAACTGTATTATAAGCTATCGTTGTCAACTAGGTTTGTTAATGAGTGTGTCGTATCTCGAATGTCAATGTTAAGCTATTATTGACCTGGTTTAAATACCTACATGATATATTTTTTTCTGTTTCTTGCGGGTTTATTTGAGTAAGCATCGATGACATAGGAATACCACGATAAAAAGACAAGATTTTGTAAAGAAACTAATAAAATAACCCTTAAAGTATTAGAAGATTCAATGTTGCATATCTTACATATCATTAGAGCTTAGTCTTGTAATAAAGCAATTGAGCTTTTCAATTTTTTCGTCAAACGGTTTCGATAACTATAGAGCAACAAAGGCGCCTAAATAACTTTATAAATTCAATAAGTTTTAAGTAGTTCATTTCTGTAATATTTTATAACACCATAAATAGTAAATAACAATAAAGTTAAATATAATTTATAACAGAATATACGATTGACGTCAGTCTTTCAGACGTCTAAGGCTGTTACCACACCAATCGATTTGACGACGTCGATTGGTTTTTTCTGATCGGATTGGCCTAGTAAAAACTATCGATCGACGTCGACTTATCTATTCTACCATCGATTGACACCGTCGATCGACGATCGATCTATTGGTGTGGTAACATCCTAAGACTCAAATTACGTGTAAAAAAATTCAAAGTGAGGATGACACGCGTCGCGTGCGCTGGACGTTTCGTCTCAATGTGGCCTTAAATGTTCCAATTCAGTACATTGCATACAAAAAAATTTAAACAAATTCTATCGCGTTTAGTTAAATTTTTCAAACCACACTGTCGTTTTGTAACCATGTTATCTGTGAGAGCTCCGACCCTCTTGTTAAATGCAAAACGAAATTAGTCGCGATAAAATCTAGTGATACATGTACGGTCGTATACCAGTCGTAAAAATGTTCAATTAAATTAAAAGCAATGATGTCCTGAAAACTTGGTGTTTTGCTGGTAATAACTTATATGACAGCATGAACACGCGATGGTTGATTGATTGTCCGCTTATGGCACGTGGGTTGTGGGTTCAATTCCCAGCCGGAAATTTGGGGATTGAACTTTTCTAAATGAGTTTGTTCTGATGTTTTCTTTAGACAGGGTGTTTGGCGTTAGTAACAAAGAAAATTTAAAAAGCAAGATTGATATTTGACAATGACGACCACTTTGGCGATGGGGTAACACTGTCTGCCTCAGACGCCAGTGTTCGCGGGTTCGATCCCGCACGGAACAAGAAAAAAAATTGTTCCGGGTCTGGGCATTTATCTATATGCATTTATATTCTAGGTTCTCTAGTTCGCTACATGGTATCCCATATCACAAGCTCTGCTTAGTTTGGGGCCATGTAGTTGGTAAGATTGTCTGGGGATTTTATTTTATTTTATTAATGGTTCTTTTTATTTTATGAATGAGAAAGTATGTTCTGCTTCGTCGCTACAAAATACCTTTAAAATAGTAGGTAAGGATTTTTTTATGTTTTCGACACACCCTAGTCCTTTGCCTTTTTTAAATTTGTTGCTGAATCTGAGTTAAACATTTTTACTCCTCGTTTTCATCAAGGTAAACTGTATGCAACATTCCGGAATACAACATCAATGAAGGCATGATATTTGGCAGCAAGGGTTAGTAATGAAGTGAGGCAAACCCAAAAGGGTTCTAATACAATGCGTAGGTTTTCGTATTAACCGTCCCTTTTGCACGCTTTTGCAGAAGCAGGGAAAATCTTATCTTCAATGGACAATTCTGAGGTAAAAAATAAACTTCGCTACTATAATTTATGATAAAAGGTAAGGTAGTGATAAGAACTAAGCTGTTTTTTGGTGTTGCTTTGATAAGGTAATTTATGTAAACATTTACTGTCAGTAAGATAAAGTGCTTAGATTTTTTTTATATCTAAACATTGAATAAAATTTCGTTTAAGCCTAAATTTCTTTATTTTTTTGCGCACTTTCAAGTTTTTAACTAATGTTTTATGTATAAAATTAAAACAACTGAAATCCGGAATAAGCGACTATAATACTTGAAGTATAATTTCCATTATCATAATCTTAAGCAGTTAAGACTGTACTAAAGTAAAAACTGTTATCTTTTTCAAACCATTTTAATTGCTATGAGTATTTTGTGTTAACTTCTGATGCTAACTGTACCTGTCTCTCAACTAGTGAACATAGATGCGAAAGTCTATTTATGTAGGTACTGTAACGACCCATCTGCACATGCTCGTTTTAGCATAGGTAACTTTGAAAATATACAATAAAGTTTTTATTTTTAATGTCAAGAAAAAGGAGAGAGATTGTGTATATTAAACACACAATTCATCCTAACACACACAAGTGCGGTGCTGCAATAAAATTTAAGATTGTCGAAGAACTTTTTACCTGTTTTGAAATGAATTGTAAGACGTCGACTGTAAAACTTGACTTGATATAACAAAATAAAATTTCTTATGTACGCTGATGACACGAAAATTTTTACTATCGTAAAAACACAAAACGACTGTATTCTTATGCAAGAAGATCTCGCTCGACTACACAGATATTAAATCAATAATACAATAACAGTTAATAAAAAAAATGCGAATGCATCACATTTTCTCGTAATACTAAACCTATAAAATATAATTATACATTTGATAATGTTCAGATTTCTAGGACTAATCTTGTTAGGGACCTGGGAGTACACTTTGATAGCAAAATGTTAGTATCGGAACATGTTGACCTTGTAGTAAACAAAGCATGCCAGAAACTTGGTTTTGTCTTGCAGGTTTGTAAGCCTTTTAAAGATATCATTCCCATAAAAATAGTGTTTTTAGCGATGGTTCGAAGTATCTTAGAATATGCTAGCCCTATATGGTCTCCGCAATATAACATATATATAGATGCCATGGTTGTCTGTAAGAAATCGCTCGTCAGCGATAAGACTGCCTAGTAATACTTACTCAACAAACTGTTTTTTTTTCTCTCATTTACTGTCTGAAGTGTAAATAAATAAATAAAATAAAAAATGCCCTGGAACGCATTCAGAAAATATTTATTAAACATCTAAATTTCAGAAACTATACTGATATTTCTTACTATGATAGCTATAGTAACTATGGTCTTTTAACGTTGGAGAAAAGGCGCATCGTCATAAATATGTGCACATTATACGACATAGTTAATGGTAAGGTGGATTCCCCAGAACTAGTCGCTCAAATTTAATATCGAACACCCTCAATCCGCACACGTCACACCTCACTATTCCATGTGCCAGCCCATTACACCAACTACGCCAATAACGCTGTTATCACTTGAATCACAAGCACATACAACAAACATTTCGATCATATAGACCCGTTTGTAAGCTCTAAGTTTAGGTTCAAAGCGGATGTCGTGAGTGCATTAATGGACAAAAGTAATTTAGTTACAATTAGTGATAATTTTGAAATCATTATGTTTCACGGCTTAATTCTTTGCGATTTAATGTTAACATGTTGTAGTAGTACTTTCAAGCGTCAGCCTTGCACGGTTTTCAGAGACACGTTTTTTTTTTTTTTTTTTGGCAACCCTGATCCCCGCTCTTGAACTCCTCTCCACTTACTTCCTCTCATCATCCCTCCTCAATAATCATTCTGTATTTCCGTGCTCAAGCCTTCGCACGTGCGTCTATAATTTATTACTTAAAGTAAACGTTAGATAGATAGTCTTATAGTTTAAAAATTTAAATCTCAACTTATTATTTGTCGTTCGTCAAAATGGGAAAAAAGAAATATGAAGACATCGAGACCATTCGCAAGAAGATCAGAAAACTGGAAAAAAAAAGCTTCAAAAGAAGCAAATGCCAAGTGAAATTTGTACCTTATCACTATCCATGGCTCTTTACATCGCATAATTGCGTTACGAATCCTTATTCGAAAACAAAGTTCAATGATCTTTATCACTGAATTTGAATGAGCCGAGTTTAAAACTCACAAAGTTACCTAGTAAGAATCTTTATTCGAGACGATGGTAAATGTCATTGTTTAGTGATCATTATCGCTAAAATGACTTTTCGAATCCTTATTCGAAAACAAAGTTCAATGATCTTTATCACTGAATTTGAATGAGCCGAGTTTAAAACTCAAAAATTTACTTAATTCGAATCTTTATTCGAGACTATGGAAAATTTCTTTGTTTAGTGATCATTACCGCTAAAATGACTACCCTACTTTTTGCATTTTATGCTCGTAGGTGCTAAAAACACTTCTTTCGAATTATTATTCAAGACGCTGACTACTTTCGTCTTTTCAGTGCCATCTACCTCAAAACATCCACCAGTAGATGATGTTGAGGATACAGAATTGGATAGCGATATCTTAGAGATGTTGGGAGATGCTCCTAAGATTGCTGAAGAACTAGGAAAACCTTTACATAAGGAAATTTCAACCCAGTGCGGTGGTCTGAAATCCTTTTAAAGGGACTACCCAAAGAGACAAGAGATAAAATCCTAGAGGATTATCTTATTCCTAGTAATTGTCAACTACTCCTTGCCCCTGCTCTGAATCCGGAAGCAAAAGTGGCAGTTATCGAAGCGGTCTCTAAACGGAATTCCTCCCTCATGTTTAGGCAAAGACAAACTGGTGTGGCTATAGCAGCTCTGGGAAGAGCTACCGAAACACTCGTAGGATCATCTTCATTAATACCACAGAAGCAACAAATAATTAAGCCGCTTAGTGACGCTTGTCGCATTCTATGCGACTTGCATTTTAATGAAACCCGTACACGTAGGAATTTCGTTCTTTCTTCTATAAACGCTTCACAAGTTGTTGTTTGGAGACAATGTAACCGAAAAACTAAGGGCTACTAAGTCCATTCAGCGGTCAGGAGAAGAGCTGAAAAATACTCGAAAACCTCCTTTTAAGAATAATATGTTTCCGAAGCCCAGTTACCATGCCAATAATAATAAGAACCATTTAAACTGGAAAAGTCAACACCGCAAGACTCCCAACAAGCCGGAGAACTTGCAGCGTCGGCCTCCACCCTCGACTGCTCGTCAGCAGTTTCGCAACAAACAGCCTTATCAACGATCATCGGAAGAGCCCCCTCAGGGGAGAACGCAGAGGAGATATATATATATTGACGACCAGCTGGTGTAGCGGTAACATACATTGCCTTCTATGCCAGAGGTCCTGGGTTCGAATCCCGGCGGCGGCGGATATTTGTGTGATGAACACTGAACGTCTTATAACTGAAGACGCAGGAAGCGTTCGAAAATCGCCTTAACTCAGCGTCTACTTCTAAACAAACACCGAAGCAGATTCCTAGCACACGACAAGAAGAAGCATCTAGCGAAATAGCAAATCTTTTTCGTGAGCAAGCCTGTAACTTCAAAGCTTTTAAAAGGCTACAACAAAAAATTAACCTGGGCCACCTTCAGGCTAAGTGGCAACTAGAAGATGCTGTCAGCATGCTTAAATCAAAATGGGAACCCATCGATAAACTTAACTGGAAAATAGACTATTCATTAAATGAATCTGATAGCAGCTACGAAAGACAATATGATGAAATTGAGAGAAGCTACGATAACTTACGAGAAAAAATCCATGAGAAGATATTTAACAGCACCCAATACGAAAAAACTACCCCAAGAATAGAGATCCCAGAGTTTACAGGGAGCTATAACCAATGGGTATCTTTTAAGTCTCTATTTACTGAAATAATCCACAATAATCCACTGATTCCTAAAGCACAAAAAATGCAACATTTAAAATCTAAACTAAAAGGAGAAGCAGAAAAACTAATATGTCATTTAACTACGAGCCCAGAAAACTATGACTCATGTTGGGATATACTCACACATCGATACGATAACAGGCGACTTCTATCAACATCATACTTAAACACCATACTTAATTTACCTATTATACAAACGCCAAATGCATTTAACATGAAGAAAATGCATGACGTAACTTTGGAATGTCTAAACGGCCTTAATAACATTAGTGTAAACACTAACGGCTGGGATCCGATTATTGTTCATATATTATGTCAGAAACTAGACACGGAAACCTATAATGAATACATAAAGGATATGAAGTCTCCAAGAGACCCAGCCGAGCTAGAAGAATTTATCCTGTTCCTGGAATCAAAGTTCATCGGATTTGAAGGAATGAGGTCCCAGAAAAATCATAATCAAAATAACCAGCACAACTCTAATAATTATACAAAGAAAGTTAATTCATATAAGTCGATAAATAACAACAATATGACAAAATCATCATATACCTTTTACATAACTACAACCAAAACGTGCCCGATTTGCAACGCAAGCGATCATGTTTTAATGCAATGCACAAAGTTCACAGACCTCAATGTTAATGATCGACATGACCTAGTCAAGAAAAAACAGCTTTGCAAAAATTGTCTGTTTAGTCATGGCAGTAAACAATGTCATTCGACGCGTTTTTGCAAGATATGCGGAAAAAAGCATCATACACTTTTACATGATTTTAATTTTATAAACTTGAAATCGAAACAAACTTTTGAACCTCAAACTCCATCTACGAGTACCAATATGACCTACCAAAAATGTCAGTCCACGAAACAAGTCAATAATGTAATGAATGAAGACAATGAAGTTCTTTTAACTACCATGCTACTTAAGGTCAAGACTTTGGAAGGGCAATATATAACTCTGCGCGCATTACTAGACCAAGGATCACAAGTCAATCTTATAACTGAAGACGCAGCTCAACAACTAAGAATCCCAAGACAAAAATTAAATGCAGTTGTATCCGGAATCGGATCGCTATCTGGCAGCTGCAGAGGTTCATTACGCCTTGAGTGTAAATCAATACATTCGAGCTATTCCTTCTTTGCCGATACACTCGTTATCAAAAAATTAGTTAACAAATTACCTAGCCAGTCGTTTGAGGCCGAAGGTTGGGAATACCTGGAGAACTTAAAGCTGGCCGACCCAACATTTAATGTCTCCGCTCCCGTTGACATATTATTAGGGGCCGACATATATTCAAACCTTATAATGGAGGGTATCATCAAAGGTGACAAAAACTACCCCGTAGCTCAGCAAACCCACGCAGGATGGATTTTGTGCGGAAATGTCAAAACATTCAACTGTTTTATTACGTTAACTCAACTTGAAGACATTACAAAATTCTGGGAGTCGGAAGATATTATGGACCCTAAAGAACACACACATGAAGAACAAATCTGTGAAAAATACTACACGCAAACAACCGAAAGGGGAGGCGACGGAAAATATATTGTAAAAATGCCTTTGATTCCGAACTATGAAAGCCAACTAGGCAATACAAGGTCACGAGCATACTCACAATTTCTGCAACTTGAAAAAAGGTTACAGAAAAATCCTGAACTAGAATCACAATACAAACAGTTCATAAATGAGTACTTAAGCCTGGGACATATGATACCTACACTCACATTACAAAACAAAACCGCCCTCCGAGTCTATCTACCTCATCACGGGGTTGTACGAGCAGAATCAAGCACTACAAAGCTCCGTGTGGTGTTTAACGCCTCCATGCAATCAGATAACAAGCTATCCCTCAACGATCTTATGTACAAGGGCCCTAATTTACAAAAAGATATTTTATCACTGGTTTTAAATTGGCGCACCTATAAATACGTATTTACAGCTGACATAGAAAAAATGTATAGAAATATTTGGCTACATACAGATCAAAGAGACCTGCAAACTATTTTATGGCGCAATTATACCCATAATACCAAGAAACTATACGGTGCCATGCACCAAGAACCCGTACAAGAAATACATTTGTGCACTGTCACTTACGGTATGAAAGCTGCTCCATACCTGGCTATGAGGACGTTGAAACAACTTGCCTTGGATGAAGGTCACCTCTACCCACGCGCAGCAAATGTCCTTGAGAATTATTTTTACATGGACGATTTAATATATGGACAGGATTCAATCGAAAGTTCGAAACAACTTATACATGATTTAATCATACTTTTAAGCAAAGGCGGCTTTAAGTTGCGTAAATGGACAAGCAATGAACCTATTATCCTAGAAGACTAACCTGAAGATATGAAATGTCACAAACAAGTAATTAACTTAGACTCCGTGTCATCGATGAGCATAAAAACCTTGGGCTTAAGCTGGAACCCTGTGCGAGATGTCTTTGTATTTAATTGGAATCTACCAGAAAATAAAAAACAAACTACTAAACGCAGCCTACTCTCAGATATCAGCAAACTTTATGATCCCATTGGATGGATGGCACCAGTCGTGTTAAAAGCTAAACTACTATTTCAAAGGCTATGGACTTGTAAAACCGACTGGGACGAAGAACTACCCCTAGACATAGCAGCCGAGTGGCAAAAGCTACGCGAAGACCTACCTAATATAACGCAACTATCATTAAGAAGATGGCTACAATGTTCTGATAAACAATTAGAAATACATGGCTTTTGCGATGCAAGTGAAAAAGCTTACGCATGCGCTGTATACAGTCGCACGCAAGATAAAAGCGGCAATATTACGATAACTTTAATAACGGCAAAAACAAAGGTCGCGCCTATAAATAAAAAACAAATGAACCTTCACTTCTGGAAGAAATGGTCAAGTGAATACTTAAATCAGCTGCAAACACGTAGCAAATGGCAACTATCTACTAAAAACTTGTCAAAAGGAGAACTCGTTTTAATAAAAGAAAACAATTTACCTCCAGGTAAATGGGCCTTGGGAAGAATTCTCGAAACACACCCTGGATTAGATGGTTATGTCCGTGTCGTAACCCTAAAAACAAAGTCAGGAGAGCTCAAGCGACCTGTAACAAAATTAACTCCACTACCCATTGCCTACGAACCTATAGACGAATTCGAAAAACCAAGCAACAGAAAGGAAACGGTACAGCAGCCACAGTTGAAACATACCCGACGAACACGAAAACAATCAATATTCAGCTTATTTACGTTCACTATAATTACAGTCCTTACGCTCTTTGGGGGCGTGTTGACTGAACAATCACATAACTACAAAATTACTCCTATAGAAAAGGATCACCCTATATACTATGATAAAGTCGGAAACATGCATATAGTACATGATGAATGGACATTACTAATTTATTATAATTTAACTTTATATTGGCAAGCTACATCCAACTTAAACACATACATAAACTATATAGAAGGGCTGTGCAAGCGCATGACTCATCCACCATGCGAGTCGACGGTCAATCAATTACGTCACGAGTTGCTTCACTTATCGGAATACAACGACCTTCTACTTTCTAAACATCTGTCTCGACGAAAAAGAGGATATATAAATGGTATTGGAAACCTTGCAAGGACACTGTTCGGCGTTCTGGATGACGAATTTGCACAAAAATACGAAAATGAAATCGAATCACTCCATTCGAATGAAAATTATTTATTGGAGTTAATAAAAAATCAAACTCTCATTATTGAATCAGAAAATAACATCATAAAGAAAAATGAAAACATAACACAAAGACAGTTCGAAATCATGCATCAATACTTAAAAGAAAAAAACGCTGAACAAAGATCGAAACCCGAGTACAAGCCTTGTTTGCTTCAAATGATGTTAATTCAGTGTCATTGACAGCAAGTTTGTTATTAAACAATTTACATAAAATTCAAGATATGTTATTAAACATCTTATCAGACGTATACAGGGGGCATTTGGACATTCATTTGCTCTCAAAAGCTCAACTTATAGAACAACTTCACATAATATCCGGGAGACTCCCTAATGGCCTATCTCTACCAATTAAAAACATACAAGAAGACGTTCTAGATATCTACAAGATGGTATATACAAAGGTTAGAGTCACGGAAAAATATTTCTTATTTAAATTGAGTATACCGTTAATTCGAGATGAAGACTACACAATCTATCACGTGATACCACTGCCATTCATAAACAAAGAGGAACTGAAAACAAATAATCTGAAATATCACACATTGCAATCGATCTCGTCAAAAATATTTTTTTAATTATCGACGAGCATGACATACAAAATTGTATATTTTATGGCAATGAAAATTACCTGTGTACTTGGCAACAGCCTGTATATAACTTAAACGATAACAATGCGCCGTGCGAAGCAAAAATGTTCAGTCAGCAGTCTTCACTATCGTGCGCCGTGAATGAAGGTTATTGTCAAGATAACTGGGTCAAACTGCAAAGGCCTAACTTATGGCTCTACGTTGCCTGTGATAAGTACCTAATACGACTTATGTGTGGAACTATAGTGAGTGCAATAACGCTTCAAGGAAACGGACTTATCTCACTACAGCCGGGATGCATGATACAAAGAGACAGTTCGACTATTTACAGTTATAATCACTTTGGAAGCAAAATGGAATTACAAGTTAATATTGAGATTCCATCTTTTAACTCCACCATCAATAGCGTAGTTCATACAAATTGGCATAATTCGCAACTTAACTTCACAGCAGAGCGAACGGCCACAGAAATCGACAGAATAGAAAAATCAATAGAATACCAAAAGAGGCGCGAGAACTTACCGACCAGCTCATGGACTTTGTCTGCCCATGATATGACCCACTACTCCATCTCTATTTTGCTGGTGGCAGGAGCGTTAGCGGTGGTTATCTATGTCTACGTCAAGAGGCGCTGTCAACAAAGAAGAAGCCCAGTAGCGAAAATTAAATGCAAGCCTGAGCAAGAAAACCAACATGGAATCGAGCTACGAGTTATAGAAAACACAGGATCACATTCCAAGAAAAGATTTAGTTTTGATTAATGATTTTAATACTTTTATTTCTTTGTAAAGGATGCTTATCTTCCCTGAGCCTTACCTTTTCCCTCGGGAACATGTACGGTTCATTAACCGTACAGTCTATCGCGCAATGCTGTCCTAATTTGGTCACATGCTGCGGACACGCGTCACGTGGCCCTAACATAATAAATACTATACGTTTAACATACTCAGTGTGCATTATCTTACCAGCCACAGGGTAGACGAGCATCCTTCTTAACTTAACTGTAACTTAAAACAATAAACTCAATCTAACTATCTGTGGCGTTTAACTCAAGCTCCAACATCTACAACAACTCTAAGAAAACTATACATCTTTTGCTGTTGTAGTCGTTCTTCTTTTCGCGATGAAATGTCATTTTTTGTTTTCTCGTACATGTTTTTTACACGAGAATATACGTTTTCAGTGAAATATTCGATGTTTCTGTTTTCTAATTTGTTCAAAACTGCATGGTTAGTCTCGAACTTCGTCCAAATGTCTTCTAGGTAGTTTAAACGTTTTTCTAAGTATTCCAGAGTTTTCCTGTCTGCACTATCCTTGCCATAGTTTGTACAGAACCTCTTGATATCTTCAAATGTTTGCTCTTGACGGTTGATGAGTTCTTCCGCGTTAGTTGCCATTGTAGTAAGTTAATAAGTTGTTGAATGTAGTTTTCGTAGATGATAGGTATTTCAAAAAAAAAAAATTAAGTGTTATCGCTGGTTCGTGACACTGGGCCTGCTAGTCCTGACACTCAATATATCACGCAGCCGCCACTGCAAAATACACGTCTTCTCAATTAGCCTGGGGGATCCCGCTGGTGGGAAGCCAGGTAACCGATACGCTATTACAGCTTAAGCTACAAAATATACCAAGTGTTAATTGTGAAGGACTAGCCGGTCGTAGACAGTCTTCTCAGATCCGCACGTCGTCTTTTGGCACAGTAGTAAGTCCCAAAATTCTTCAATTGGATGTGATCTGATGTCTTCTTATTCAGTTTCTTCGCTCGAAGGACCAAAAGATGTATAGTTTTCTTAGAGTTGTTGTAGATGTTGGAGCTTGAGTTAAACGCCACAGATAGTTAGATTGAGTTTATTGTTTTAAGTTACAGTTAAGTTAAGAAGGATGCTCGTCTACCCTGTGGCTGGTAAGATAATGCACACTGAGTATGTTAAACGTATAGTATTTATTATGTTAGGGCCACGTGACGCGTGTCCGCAGCATGTGACCAAATTAGGACAGCATTGCGCGATAGACTGTACGGTTAATGAACCGTACAAACACAGATATTAGTCGTCAAGTCATGGATGTTTCTATGTTTATTTAAGTTTATTCTAATAAAAAATATGTATTTATTTAATATGTATGTGTATATATTTCTTAAGTTATCAGTTATCTAGTATCTATAATACAAGTTCTTTAAGAAACTTAATTTAGGGTAGATAATGTTGTGTGAGTGTCAGAAATATTTATTTATTTATTTATTTATTTATATCGAGGTATGCTATGCCGGTCGGCTTAAATATTTTGTTAATAAGTGGTCACAAATTACTAAAGACCCCACTTTACTGTCATGGCTGTCAGGTTATCATACCATTTACATCAATTCCATCGAATTCCGATTTTCACTGTCAGTCTGTTTTTTTTCCAAAATCCACACAAGAGAGCTTAGATTTCGACCAATCATTACACAACCTAATAAGCAATGGTGCCATCTCGAAATGTACTTATATTGAAGGACAATTTTTATCCAGTATATTTCTTGTACCTAAGCCTAATGGTGATAAAAGGTTTATATTGAATTTAAAAAAGTTAAATAAATTTGTACTTGCTAGTCATTTTAAAATGGAAGATTACAGAACAGTGTCAAAATTATTAACTGAAAACTGCTGTAGACAATAGACTTAAAACATGCATACTTCTTTGTTGCGACAAATGAAGCTCACAAAAAATATCTTCGATTCAAATACAACAATATATTATATGAATTCAATTGTTTACCGTTCGGCTTTTGTACCGCACCTCTCGTGTTTACTAAATTAATGAAACCAGTTATAGAATACCTGCGTAGTCGGGGTATGATTTCAGTTATTTATTTAGATAACATTTTTTTTTTCGGAAAGACTTACTCGGAGTGTGTCACTAATGTATCTACAACTATAGGTATATTACAGAGCTTGGGTTTTTTGATTAACTTTTCAAAAAGTTGTTTAATACCTAAACGTGAATGTAAGTTCTTGGGCTTCACTTTTGACTCACAGCAGATGATTTTAAAACTACCCGAGGAAAAGAAAATAAAATTGAAAGATTTTATAAATAGATTTCTTTGTATAAAACGATGCAAGTTACGCGAATTCGCTAAACTCATTGGTTATTTAATTTCCGCATGTCCAACAATAACTTATTCGTGGTTATATACAAAAAAGCTTGAACAATATAAATATAATTGTTTATTAAAAAAAAAAAACCAACCTACGATCAGACAATTGATATCTTAATTACCCTACATGAAGAATTATATTGGTGGTTAGGAAACATAGATATAGGCCATTCATCACTCAAACCGAACAACTTTGTTTTAGAATTTTTTTTTCTGATGCCTCCTCTACGGGATGGGGAGCGTATTGTGATACAGTTAGATGTTGTGGATATAGGAAAGACAACGAAACTTCTTGTCATATAAACGAGTTGGAACTAAAAGCAGCCTTTCTAGCTCTGAAATGTTTCACCAAAGAATTATCTAATTGTGACATCTTATTAACAGAATGGGCAGTATTCAATATAATCACCTAGATTATATATCTAGAAGTATGTGGAAATGGTGCGAAGAACGTAGAATAATCTTATTCGCTTCTTACATCAATACTAAAGATAATTGTGAGGCAGATTCATTATCTCGAAAACAGTTCGAGGATACAGAGTGGGAATTAAATCAAATTGCATTTAATGAAATAGTTCGCAACTTTGGTATGCCAGTATTGATTTGTTTGCAAACAGATGCAATACTAAGTGTAAACAATATGTTTCGTGGAGAAATGATCCCGAAGCATGTGCTGTTGATGCCTTTACACTGCCATGGACCAATATGTAATTTTGCGCCTTTCCACCATTCTCGCTTATAGTAAAATTAATGCAGAAAATCATTTGTCATAAGGCAGAGGGTATTGTTGTGGTGCCATATTGGCCAAGTCAACCTTGGTTTCCTATGTTTAAAAAGTTGTCTGTTTCAATTTTTTTGTATTTTGGACCAGATATTGACCTTCTAACATCTCCTTTCAGTAGATTGTAGATTGTGTACACAAGAATCTACGCCTTGTTGCCGCGAAATTATCAGGCAAGCATTACTAAGGAAATATTTATCGAATAGGTCAGTAGATATTATGCTAGCTTCGCTTGCAAATAATACTTACAAACAGTACGATGTTTGCATAAAATCTTGGATAATTTACTGTAGATTACATAATTATGATTATTTTAATGCTTCTATTCCAATTGTAATACATTTTTAACCGATATTTTTGATAAAGGCGCTAAATACGGGACCATCAATTCTTACCGCTCTGCCTTATCTCTTTTGTTAGGTAATAGCTTAAATGATGATCGAGTCAAACGTTTCATGAAGGGTGTTTACAAGTTGAGGCCCACCAATCCAAAATATAATACTTCTTGGGACCCAAACATAGTGTTAAATTATTTGGCCACTCAATGGCCAAATGAAAGCCTTAGTTTAGAAGATTTCTCTAAGAAACGCTGACTCTGCTAGGTTTGGTGACAGCGCAAAGAGTACAAACATTTTCTCTCATTAAAATAAATAATATAACTCAAAACAGAACAGAAATCTTCGTTAAAATACCTGACTTAGTAAAAACTTCAAAACCAAACTCCTTTCAACCCCTTCTAAGGCTACCATTTTTTCATACAAATCCTGCAATATGCCCTGCCAGATGCATTTTAGATTATATAAATAAAACGAGTGGTTTACGTAGTTGTGACACTTTATTTATTAGCCACAAAAGACCTCACTTAAAAGTTTGTCTCAAACTTTGAGTCACTGTATCAAATATACTTTACAACGCAGTGGCGTGGACACATCAGTGTTTAGCGCGCACAGCACGCGCCATGCGGCCACTTCCACTGCTAGCAGAGTCGGTGTCAATATTGATGTCATACGGAAAACCGCAGGATGGAGTAATACATCCTCAGTATTTGCCAAATTCTACAACAAAGAAATTGTATCGGATGCCAATCAATTTGCAACTAGTATTTTATGTAACTCCTTAGAATAAATAGATGTATATTAGTGATTTATTACTGTTGGTTATACTCTAACAATACAGTTTTACTTATACCTATACTGCAAAAATAATTCACATTAAAATACTCTGAACATCCTACAACATGTTAACTTTAAATCGCAAAGAATTAAGCCGTGAAACATAATTAAGGATCAAACGAACTTACCAAGTGAAGTTCGATCACAATTATGTGAACGGCTTAATTCGAAGCGATTGATATAAACCCGCCCAAACAGTAATATCACCCACCCATAATTAATGTGAATTATTTTTATGGGTACTACCTAGGAACTTTAGCTCTAAACAAAATGATTATTGAGGAGGGATGATGAGAGGAAGTAAGTGGAGAGGAGTTCAAGAGCGGGGATCAGGGTTGCCAAATAAAAAAAAAAAAAACGTGTCTCTGAAAACCGTGCAAGGCTGACGCTTGGAAGTACTACTACAACATGTCAACATTAAATCGCTTCGAATTAAGCCGTTCACATAATTGTGATCGAACTTCACTTGGTAAGTTCGTTTGATCCTTAAACATATGTATTAATTTTCAGATTTAAAATTTCTTGTCTGCAATTCGTTCTTCAATATAAACAAGATTCTTAAACAATAAGCTTTGGATTGAAATAAAATATTCATTTATAATTTGCTTAACGATTATGAAATGGACATAATACAGATTTTTTGTTTAATTTTTGTTTTTGTTACTATGGAATTTGCTGCTCCATAATTTAAATAAACTTTTTTGATTTATGTAAACGTGCCTACAACCCTATACCAATCAATTTTTAAATAAGGAAAACCTGTTATTAGCCATGCTCAAAGTAAATACAAATGTATTGTAATTTCAATTATATCGCTGTTGGTTTTCTAATAAATAAATAAATAAATCTATAGATTGAAATTTGACGGAAGAAACTCACGCCTAATATACAGATCACGCCATTCTATGATTCAGGGACAAATAAAAAAAGTTTTGATCATTATTCTGTATTTCTAAACGCCCATGGCCCAACAACGCCCGAAAATTGGGACATCCGCCAACCAGACTAGGCCAGTTTGGTGGTTTAAGGCCTTTACCTCCTCGTCACCCGGGCAATAGCCCAAGCAGTGGTTCATTGGGTTTATTACAGAAAGTTGTGATGTATTATTCTACGTTTAAAAATTGTAAAATTAGCTTACTATAGGATAGCTCAGAAAGGTAGGTACATAAATTGTCTCCTTATATCGTTTTTTTTAAATAATTTATGAACAGGAAAGAGGAAATTCGTGAGCAAAGGCAACATACACTTAAATACACATTATAAAATTAAATGTAATATTTATCGGAAACCTACGTGCACTAATTAGCAAGAATACTTTAAGTTAAGGACTCTCTGACTGTCAAAATCCTGTTATTAATTGATTTAATTCCTTCTTACAGTATACTTCTCGAGCCATTCTTTGAAAATGTGAGTGGTTGAAGAAATACCTAGGTACCTAACGTAATACACGAGCCACTTGAAATTTACGTAAATTCACGTCTGATATGACTTATGCACACTTATTCGATTTTAATAAGGTTTAAAGTCCAAAGAAAATGTATATATTTCTTTAAAAAAGACTGTACCTAGTCCCGAGACAGGTATTTTAATTTTTCTAGTAATTCGACAGTTGCTTGGGAATTTCTTAAGTCGTCAAGGTGATAAATGGCAGTAATTTTACCTCACTAGTTAACTGCTATATTAAATCTACTCCCCTCTGCTATATTAAATCGACGTATTGTTTAGATAGTAAATAGCTGACCATATAACGTTAACTATTTTAAATACTGATGAAGATATAAAAAAGTTTCAAAAAAAATAGATAAAATAAAGTCTTTACTAATAAATCTTTAAAAAAACTTGAAAAAATGCACTGAAGCAGAGCGGCCATTTTTTAACTTTGTTTTATTGCCGCTATATGAGGTGAGTACATTACAATACACAACTCTCCCTCCCTCTCCGGGTTCGACTTCACCCCTCCGCCCTTAAAAAGTGTCCCATTTTTCAGTTTTTTCCAATTTCCAGGAAATTATAAGAGCTAGGAGAAAATTTTCAAGGGTGGAATCATTCATTAATAAATTCGATAGGAGTTATAGTTTCCAAGAATGATGCGCTAAAGTTGAACAAAAGATATAATTCGCAAAAAAAAAACATAATATTCGCGCTCTAAATAAAACACTTTTTAACCGGATTTAACGCGTATATTTACATTTTAAATTTTTACTCGACGTTTCGGTGTCTTTGCAGACCCCGTGGTCACGAGCGACTGAGGTGTCAAGCGTCGGATTGATAGATGGAAAAAAAATCGACGCTTGACACCTCAGTCGCAAGTATCGCATGATACGCGATAAATCTAAGTATGAATCGCGAAAACTTAAGACAATATTATTCGCGCTCTAATTTGGTATGTATTAGTGATTGCAACATTGCCGCCCTTGGTGCATCAACAATCGTCAACATTCAATGCGTACATCTCATCAACTTCAACCATGGCGAGGAAATGCATTAAACCCAGAAAACAGAAACTGGAAAAGGCCAAATTTGCAGCTTTCCCCATACATTGAAATCTAGAATGACTATACTAGAATGAATAATACTTTCTACATCAATTTTGCATATAAATATAAGAAATACAACATTGAAGTTGCAAAAGCACGTTACAGTGCAAATGCATCGCATTCATCTAGCTTTCCACTTTGAAAATAGATGGCGCTGCCTAATGTCACCTGTCAAGTTCCGCGGCAATAAATCACGCAAGTATCGCATGACGAGAACTTTTTTGCATATTCGTCTCATAGGGGTGTCCCTGGGTACTTATAAATATTTATTTTTGGTACGTTCAATTTAATGATATCGATACATGATGATGACGTGCGATTTATTTTTGATAAAGTATTTAAATAAGTTATGTTTATTAATAGATATTAGATATTTCGTTGTATAAACAAACAGTATTAGCACAGAATAAGTAATAGTTGTATTAGTTAAAGTAATCCCAAAAGTGTTAAATTGGTCATCTTTTTCTACTGTTTTTTTTTTGATGATTGAAAATGAACGAGTCTGTCATTTGCTTTGCATAATTTTTCAAAGCAATTCATAAATTATTGAATATGAGGTGTGTCCTTTATTTTTAAAGTAACTTTAATAAAAATAATTAGTTACCAGACATACCTAGTGCTTTAATACGTTTACAGTATAAGTAATATCGACTTGATAACTTATTTATTTTTAGACTCGTTTTGTCGTTATAAATGTAATTTCAAGAATAGTTGCTCTTAGCTAACAGCACTATAAAAAAAGAAATATTTTGTGAGCCAAAATATTTTACGATATTATTATTAAAAAATAATTACATTCATTCACTTACACCACATCACTATTTTTTTCTTCCACAGTGGGCACACTGGAACTGTCATTTTACTGCATTTAATTATTTAACAGGGTAAAATATACACCCTGTCTATTTGTGCCACAGAATATGAATTTAGTTAGGTATGTTCTGTAAAGCACTGTATAAGTATTGCACTAATCCTTAGCTGACAATTGTAAACATACCTCATTAGTGTAATAAAACATAGTTTGTGAATTTCGTTCTAATGTAGTTTATAGAAACATACAAAGATGTTACATAGTTTTCTAACATACATAGATTATAGAAACTGAGCTAAATTCAACATTGCATTTTTCTTATTATTAATGCAAAATTAATGATTTGTATAACAACTATAAATAATAAAATAAATAATAAAATCCCCAACAACAAGGCCCCAAGGTAAGCATAGCTTGTGTTATGGGATACCATGTAGCGAACTAGGAGGGGAACCTAGAATATAAATACATAAATAGATAAACACCCAGACACGGAACTTTTTTTCTTGTACCGTACGGGAATCGAACCCGCAACCACTGGCGTCTGAGGCAGACAGGTTTACCTCATCGCCAAAGTGGTCGTCGGTCGTCTATGGACCTTAAATTCCTCGAATTTGACATAAGAGAACGTAGTGTGTTGAAATAGGCACCCCCTAAGTTTTGTTGTTTATCAATAAAGTGTATGTCCTTGTTTCTTACTCCTTGTTGATTCGACGACGTTAATATTTGATATCCTTACAAGAAATATTACCTTATAGTCTGGCTTATGAAATATGAATATAGTAGAGAATGAAAAAGCTCGAAAAAATTATAAAATTCCATCATGGTAAGCCCGACAATAATACGAAATACATGGATTATACAAACTTGATACTTGATTATTTTTTTTAAAAAGTATCGTAAAAAATAACTAAATGGTTATAGATAATTTCTTAACTTTTTGATGAGAAGTATATTGTTAAGAAGATAGGCAAACAGTTTCAACAATAAATTAACAAAATACAATAATTATTTTTATTCATTATAATCAAAATTGAATCCAGCAATTCTATACCTATGGAATGAATCGTCAGTCACTAGTATAGCCGTTTTCTACATTGATCATGCATGACTATCCAAATTTTCATTTTTTTATTCATTTTTAAATACGATAATTCTATAATCTTAATGACCAAAACCACCAACAACCGTTTGATTGACAACAGTGACACCAGAAAAAGGACTTTGACACTTATGCTAGTACTGCCTTCTAATAATTTTATAAAAAAATCCAGTGTCTACTTTTGTTTGCCAGACTCGAGATATAAAGAATCCTAAAACTCTCAAACGTTCGATATTTGTAAGTACCTTCTTCAATATTCTTACGATAATTTACATACATACATACATACATAACGTCACGCATGTATCCCTTATGGGGTAGGCAGAACACCAGAGGCTATAAGACCATCTGATGTCACGTTTGACAAATTTGAAGGTATTATAAAGATGGAGAAAGACTATTGTAGTTACAGGGGGTCAGTCTATCGCCCACAAAAACGCCTTTATAACCTCCGTCCCTTAACTGACTTTTACAGTATGCCAGGGATGAGAAGCATCTGGCACATTCTACGTTTTTCTTTCGCTCCCAATCCAGCATGGAAACTACTATAATTATATACTATTATATCGACATAACAGAATAATATCATAAACGTAAGTTATTAACGTCAAGAATATGTATAAACAAAACCAATTCAAAACAAAAACAGCTTTATTATAGCAAACATATTATTATTTCCAATTAAAACAATAATAATTCTTCTGAGACCTCTTTAGTAAAGAAAATAAATTTGAAGGTCCCTCTGTACGGAACCCGGCGGTGCGGGGCGTTTGATATCTGACGTAGAATATCGATTTCTAGAATCTGCCCCTATTCTCTATCTGCTTTCGAAGATATCATCGCGATTTTTTCGCAAAAAAAAAACTTTTAATTTTATTTTGCAGTTGGTCACTTTTAATATAATTTTCGCTATAATGCATCCGCAGCTAGGCTATTTATTATTTTTAATGTATGTTACATTATGAAGTAGTGGTTAACGCCGTACAAGTTGTTATTTTGAATCCTGGTATATTTGTTAAAATATTTTATTAAAAATTCATTATTCAAGTAGCGTGCTAAAAACTATGTGTTTATATCTAGCGAGGCCCCTCGAGCTAGAGCGAAAAGAATTGTAGCAATGCTTACTTATTCAAAGTTGAAGATCCAATGCAATTTAAATAAGATAAAAGTTACGATAAATCGCCTAATACACCCAGAGGGGCTGTCGCTTTACGCTCAAAAAAAAATACTGATAGTGGCTTGTTTCAAAGTATCTCTCGATTTATGTATTTACCCCAAGGCATCTTTAAAAGAACAGGAAAAAATCAGCAAGAAAGTTTTATCTTTCCAGCGGTGCCCTTTGTAATTTGAATTAATATCTGCAAAAAATGCACTTTGGTTTTCGATCAAAATCGTCCATCGGTTAAAACATACTTCTTGTAATTGTGGCAAAGCATGCTTAATAAGGTTAGCAAACTCATTCTAGAGGCCAACTATGCAGACTAAATATGTTGCGCATTCTCTGTTTTACAATATCTAATTCGACTCATACAATACCCACGGAGATGGAAGAATAGCAACACGAAGCGTATACTTAAACTGGAGCATCATTAAAGAAACAGGCGAAAGTTTTAAGGACCCTCTGCCTAAAAATAGATTACGTTATTGCTCGCGCATCGAAACCTTCGATGAAGAGGCTATAGTGGAACTATGAAATAGTTTATAATTTTTAAGCCGAAAGAACTTGACGACCAGTTTGGCGATGGGGTAAACCTATCTGCCTCAGACGCCAGTGGTTGCGGGTTCGATCCCCGCACGGAACAAGAAAAAAAAAATGTTCCGTGTCTGGGTGTTTATCTATTTATTTATTTATATTCTAGGTTCCCCCCTAGTTCGCTATATGGTATCCCATAACACAAACTATGCTTACTTTGGGGCCATGTAGTTGGTGTGATTGTCTGGGGATTTTATTATTATTATGCATATCTAAATCAACTCGCCTTTCGGCGGAAAATATTACCTATAAAGGTTGATTATTCAAGGACCGATCACATTTTATTTATCTTTACATGTTACGAAAGCTTGCAAACAAGCACTGGACCTGATAGTAAAAATATTAGATTGATTAAAGTTATTATAATTAATTAATGATGCGTTACCGACCCACGGCTTCAACTGGTAAAGTCTTTTGTTCCTGCCATCTTATCGTAAAAAAACAAAAAAAAAATTTTTGATCCTTACTCTACATTTTGTAAGAAGTACCTATTATTATTATGAAGTGATATTTTACTGAGCAAGGTGCGTGGCTTAATTACGCTTAGAGTAAATAGAGTTACACTACACTTCTAACCCGAGCTATTAATATTTTTGTATGGGAAAACTAAAATTTTAAAAACTATTAATTTTAAAAAGTTGTAGAACAAATGTCATTGGTATTGATGTAGAGAGGCCGCCAGTAAGAGGTAATGCGTTAATAAAATTAAAGAGGATTATGATTTAAACCTGTATGTATGTATGTATGTGGATATGAATGTTCATCTGTTGCCTCATAACTTCTTAACTAGTAATCACGATTGGACAAATGAAGTGTTGTTCGAAGCCTCTTAATTGTCCGCTGGTTATAGGTTACATAAGGAACGTCTTGTTAGATTGACTACAGCGCCTACTATGGTAATTAAAGTAAAGAGTTAAAAAAAAAAGGTTCGTGTTTGGGTATTAAATGAAAGCACTTAGCATAGTTCAAATATGTAAACACTTACGCTCCAAAATAAGTGAAATCATAAATTAAAGTTGAAAAGTAACATATTTAATCGAAAGTGCAATGATTAACTGCTATAGCAGGTTTGCTCTGCATAGTCGTTATATAAAAAAAAATCACAAAACTTCAAAATAAGTTAAATTAAAATAAAGAAGTCAGGTTTAGTTTATAAACTTTATTTTTTTAATATTTTTTGCATATAGTAAAGTTAAATAAAATATAACATATCCCTTTCTGATTCCATGAACCTACTATCGACTCTTATTTATTGGCTAAAGTAGAGCAAAACTTTGAACTATAATATACGGGTGTAGACTTATCTTTTGTATTTGACAGGTATTACACTAAACTTATCATTACACTTAACGTCTATTGCCGTAACTTCCGAAACTAGCAAAGCGATTCTTTTTCTATTGTACTATACTAGGAACTTCTATCTGCTATTACAAAATCAGCAAATTTCTAGCAATAATTCGTCTGCCAAAATAAACATCGATACAGAATAAGAGCCGAGGCCGCGCCAAATATCGGCGCGCGGCCACTCGAACTTGTCGTCTTCTGAAAACGCCACAACGGAAAATAAAGTTCATTCCAATTTTAAATGAGAGATTGTATCAATGAACGGTGGAGCTGAAACTAAGACGATTTTAATAACTTTTACAGAAGGAGAAGCTTCCTAGATTATTTCCTGTTGCGAAAACAAAATGTGAATATAAATCTTCACGCTCAAATAGACCGGAAAAAGGCTTTTCAAATGAGTGCCTACTTGTAAAGCTATTGTTCAAAATAGAGACCCTCGTTTTATTCACACTACTGATGGCAATACGTGTTGTTGAATATATTTGAGGAAGCTTTTTTTAAAATGTTGTATGGTTTTAGTTGTTGTTTGAAAGTGCAAGCTTAATATATTGGTATGGAAGATGAGTAACTTTAATTAGATTTTGGTGGTGATGAGTGGCTACAGTAAACGTTATTTAAACTGGTTAAAAATGATTTTTACGATACATTACAAAACCCTTTATTGCACTCGTCATTTAAAATGAAATATAATTAATAACAGAACATGATAGAGCGCCTTATCATTTTATTGATAAATTTTTATTTCTGTAAAGGTTTTGAAGTGAAAGGTGAAGGAAGACCAATACACGGCTAACGCTACTTTGGGCTTCAGTGCTTGTACTTGTAAACCTGTAGATAATATTAATATTTTTAAATAAATTATTATTATTATTAGGTCTTTACATATGAAATTGGCGTTTTGTATGGGAGGAATAAAAGTCTTTTATTTTTTTTAATATAATATATTTATTTTATCAAAGTATGATTCATTGCTATCTATGCACTTTTGCCATCTCATAGGTAGTCCATTTATGCCTTTTCTAAAAAAATAATTAGGACGGGAATCAATAAAATCTTTGAAGGCGGTTTGGACTGCCTCATCAGAGTTGAATTTTTTTCCCTGTAAAAAGTTATCTAAATTTCTAAAAAAATGGTAGTCTGTTGGAGCAAGGTCCGGGGAGTACGGTGGATGTTTTAAACATAACATTTTCCATTTTGTAAACTCAATAACGCAGAGAAAAAAACCAAAAAAAAAAAAATACGGCTTTCGAGAAACAAATTGATGAGTAAGTAGCTGTATAATTTTGAATTTGGAATTCTAAACCAAAGGGGAGATATTTGAGATTAAAGTGGCCAGTACGACAAAACACCAATTCCATATGTAAGGACCTAATATAATGTATTTTGCTAGGAACACGCCTGTTAGGCGAAAGGACCCGAAAATTTGATTTGTCGGGGATCAGGGCAAGAGAGAAAAGAATTATTATGTATACTTACAACTACACACCTTTCGGCGGAAAAGATTGAACAGTCAGAAAGAAAAGACCCGACAGTCTGACCAGTCGGGGGGTTAACAGGTGTTAACATTTATTTTTACAATTGAAAGCTTTTAAAAGAAATCGGTTTTAAAAATTGACAATATTGTCCTTGTAGTCAGACCGATATTTCCAAGTACCGAATTCGTATGTTTACTTACACACAACCTTTTACTCACATTATCAGGAAAAAAATATTGCTCATAAGTCAAAATTTTATTAAAAAACGCAGTGCTCACAAAAAGGTATGAGCTGGAAAATTCATCAATAAATAAAAAACAAATGATAAAATACTCGAGAATTAACTATCCTTTTTCGAAACTAATTCCAACATTAAACATTACTGTTTAAGTAAAGATAATAAACTGGAATGAATTTTTAACATGAAGGGTTATAATGGGGAGAATTTTAATCTGCACCCGCGCAAAGCCGTTCTTCTATACCCGCAAATCTACAGACAGTTGCTTTAATATAAGACCTTTTCTTTGCGGCCACGGGACGTGCGTTGCTAGGAAAAACCAAATACATTTTTTTATTTATCAACCGACTTAGAAAAGTCATCAAGTCGTGTGTATATTTTTACGCGATTATTTAGTCAATGGAGTATCGATTTTAAAGATTCTTGTTTTATTTGATAGAAGGATACTCCAGAGGTGAATTCATCGCAATCAAATAGATACTATAGAAAAATGTTCCGGTGTTCCACCTTTAAGGCTAAATTCACTTGCACTTTAATAACTAAGCAGTTCGGTTAGCTCCGCCTTGTAACTTGTCGTATTTGGTAAACAAGATTTCGAGATCAAACAATGTATTTTTATTGAAATAAAAAAATATAAAATAAACACGATAATCATTACATTTAAATGGTTTCACTGTTTAGTTACAATTTATTATTATAGTTCATTGTTGTCGTAACATGATTTGATCTCGAAATCTTGTTTAACAAATAAGACAAGTTAAAAAAAAGTGTAGTTTTACCTCCTTATTCATATGAAATATCAAATTAAAATAGTTTATAAAATGTTTTGTTTCTTTCACTCTTTTGCAAAATGAAAGAGACCCAACACATTTAATCAGTGTTTTTATAATATTCGGAGAAAAGGGGATTACAAAAAAACTAACCCGTATCGACAAGGGTTTACCTGCGCTAATTAAATAAAAAGGAGTAAACAAAGTGCATACACACCGATGATTATATATATGAAATCTATATTGTTTCATTGGCTGCACAGAAAAGTAGGCGGAGCTTCGATCCAAAAGCAGTTCTAGGGAAAATTTTCTTAACTGGAACACCGGGACGGGAGGCGAATATACAAAGGCTAAAAATACTATTTGAGTCACGAGTCAGACTCTAATAGAGGAGCTTTTGTTTATGCATATTACTCGACAATACCTAATCTAACTCAGTAAAAAAATTGACTGAAATGGATGAGATTTTGCTCTTGTAATTTTCAAAGAAATGCAAAGACAAAACCTAGTACCTACTGTATAATACATATTCACTCAAATAGATAAGCTTTGGTCAAGATGAAAAGTAGGTATGTCTTTGTTTAATATACATTGCGATGAAAGAGATAAGCTACGAGAAGGGCTCCCGCACCGGAAGGCCAAGTCGGTACGGTTAGGTGCGACGACGAGCGCAGCGAGAAGGAGCATGTTAGGTTGCATATACTCGTAGTTATACACGTGCGCGAGCCGAGCGAGCGAAGCGAGCGGTGCCGCGGCAGCGGCCGGCGTAGCGCCATAAACCTGGTCAGCTATCATAGTCAACCATGGACAATCCCGACATGGTCAAAGGTTAAGTCATCAAAATAACGATGGTCATAATGCATGCACATTTTATTCCTATCTTTGAAAATCAGAACTATTGCCATTTAAATATCAAATTGAAGCTAACGATCGGTAAATATCGATATCAAATGGGATAGCTTTTGTTGCTGCAATGTTACATAGAAGTTATCTCACAAAGTCTACGCGACTTCGGTCAATTTCTGTACTAGAATAGATTAGGGTTTCGGCAAGTTTTAATCATACAAAAGCTAAGCCAGTTCAGTTTGCACTTTCACTCTAATGGTATGGCCTTTGTAAATACGCGGACGGGAGGCGCTTGTTTTTTTTGAAAAATTTAAATTTTCTAAAAGAAATGATCATGTATGAAAACGGAGAAAATAGCTGACGTTATACTTCAGCCAAAGTTTTGACAAGGATTTAAATACAGGCTGTTTGCATAAAGTTGCATAAAGTTGGCCAAATAGAAATGGAGGGGAGGTGGGCCTATTCTGAACATACTTGCTTTAAGTATTACTAACCTATTTTTTATAGTTTAGTAAATACGATTGTTTTTCATAATACTCAAAAAAATCCCGAATTTCCACCTTCCAATTTAAATAACTTTTTTTCATGTACGAGTATCTTCGCCAAATAAGTTTGATTCGTGTTTTCGATACAGCTTTGTCTCAAAGGCGAGGCCAAAGTATATCAGATATTTTTTTGTATTGCAATAAAAATTGTCCACTACCTAATCCTGTCAAGACTCGGTTGCCTGGAAGATATCGCTCTACGGCGATAAGGCCGCCTTTGTGCCAATATGAAATTAAAATGTACCATTTTCTTTACTTTATTTTTATGCTGTTGGTGTACAATAAAGAGTTGATTAAAAAATAAAAAGAAATGATGAGAATTTTAAAGTACTCTTAAAAACTTCTTCGGCTTATTCATTTTTTAATAATTTGTTTTTAACGATATTCACATTATTACATTTCTTCAAAAATCACGACTTTTTTGAAACCGTAGCACTTGAACTCCGAATTCTTAATAATGTATCATCGAGATAAAATGTACTCTATTGATGTTTTTTATTGTAGATGTACTATACTGATACTGTATGTTACTGTATGTAACTTTGCCTTCTCTTATATTAGCTAATTAAAATAAAAAAAAAAAATAAAAAAACGAAAAAAAAACCTTAAAAGATCAGAAAAAGTAAGTTTTTTTAAATACTACGTTTATTGCGAGTTCTCAATAACGCATCATCGAGGGAAAAATGGGGACATGGTACCCGTTTTTCAGATGCCTTGGAGCTATGGACTTCCGCTCCGGCCCCACCACGGGTGGGTGACTCCCGATAAAAACACAATTTTCTTTTAACAGACGTTTGATGCTATGAAGTCATAAACTGAGTTGACATGACTGGTGGTTAACCCTTCATTTATTTTTTTTCAAATCATCGCCGTACCTGCGTTGATGTTTTCCAGCAGTATTTCATGAAGAGCCAGTTCCTACCTAAGCTTGTGTGCTTAGAACTCATATACAATTACCATCAGGTAACCAATAAAAACGTGTTACTAGAATCCTTTTTCTGAATCAAATTTTTTATGCCCTACCTAAACCACTGACCCCTCCAAAGATTTTCTTATAAACACTCTTTATAAGAAAATCTTTGGAGGGGTCAGTGGTTTAGGTAGGGCATAAAAAATTTGATTCAGAAAAAGGATTCTAGTAGCTAGTAAAAGCCAAAGACGTGTTTAAACTTTTTAAGTACAAGAATAAAGCAAATTGCAAAAGTTTTTAAAAACTTTTCTGTGGCATCCAAATAACAGGCACTTGCACAATCAATCATAATAAGGTTTAAGGCTTGTTTCATAATACAATTTAAAAAATTATAACACAGGAATTTAAAAGCTGAATTATATTATCTTTCAAACAATTCCAATTTGATACACACTATAAATATCCGTAAATTCAATTAAAAAATTACAATAACTTAAGGATTTCTGGAACAAATTGCTATTCAGCGATATGGCCACAGGTTGTGCAATTTGTTTTATAATATTATGTAGGTATATCTTTTAACAAAATGTTACTATATCATAGAATGGCTTTTATAAATTAGAAGTGCGGAAAACTGGATATATCTAATGAAACTGTAGATGAAATTTTGCACTACCACTGACTTAAATCTCTAGAATCACGTCTCAGACATGCGTTAGTGCTGCTGTTGCACGATTTACCCAGGATATCATCAACGCGAAACTCATTACTAACCATCTATTAGATTCGCGAAAAAAGGTTACTAATATAATAAATGTGAAATTTTGAATGTTATGGATGAATGTTTGTTCCACAATCACGGCAAAGCGGCCCAACGGATTTGTATGGAATATAGCATAGTAATTGTGTACGTACTGGAACAGCCCAATACTTTTTATCCCAATGTTCCCGCGGGATTATTACGACATATTACTAGATATTAGGGGAGCTAGTACGAAATAAATAAATCTAATACACTTCGTGTAGTGTTTCGAGTTGTATTGCTTCTTGAGGAAAGGAGGGCGGTGGATCTACGCTCGACAAATCTATACCACTAGTTTTTGCTGCAAAATTCGAAAAGTAAGCTTTACTTTAAGTTTAAGCACCGTTACAATTTAACTACTAACTTTAAAAAGACTGCGCGGAATAACCTACCTTTCCCTGGCCATACACTGTCAGGGTGCGGTCAGATTAGTATGCATTCCTCACCCTCCGCGCAGGACGAGAGGGAGATAAAAATCAGAGCGGTGTAAACGAACCGCCATGCATATGAAACAACGCGTTTCACTAAATACAAATAGCAGTCTTTTCGCCATCAAATTCGTAATACGGTTCAGGAATATGAAGCTCTAATCAAATGACAGTTCTTTTTTCTTAATTTTTCGTTCGTTAATAAAAACTTACTGGCCAGTTGCAAAGTTTGAGAAGCAAAGAGTTTGATTTTATATTTCTTTAAACAAAAGCTATATCTAAGACGTGATTAATCTAATTGTATTGCGTTACATTAGGTAGGTATACATTTAAACACCACGTTTCGGTTTCTTTCCAAAGCGTGAAAACTTAGTCTTTTATAAATAATGGGAAAAGTTTCTGGTACTTCACGTGACTTTAATTAGAAATGGAATCCTTGTATTGGTTTCATTGTATGCCAAGGGTACTCATTGTTATTTAGTGCTTTTAGAGGTTTTATGTTATTCCTACTTAAGCACAAAACATATATTTTAACAGGGAAAATGTAGACACATTCATTTTGAATATTTCTAAGACTTTCAAAGTGCATTAGTCATCCACCGCCCGTCTCTATCAACTCAGTCTCTCAATATCTCCGTAACACGTCAGTGATTTCATTAGTTCTATCCAAAGCTGTCACGGATCATGTGAGACTTACTATCACGTTGGTTAAAATTGAACAGACAGTATATTATATTATTACATTATATTATTAATTTGTCAAACGTGACATCAGATGGTCTTGTAACCTCTGGTGTTCTGCCTACCCCATAAGGAATACAGGCGTGACGTTATGTATGTATTATTATTGGCTTTGGTTTAGATTTATTGCTAGAAGAGCATCTGCTGGAACTAAGATTACTCCAAAATATGACGCTCCGCTCTGCGGGGCTAGCATGCTACCGTCGACAACGATAAATCGGGCCTTTTATCGATATTTTCTTAGAATATGGTAATTAGTGTATGTAATTTATGAAGATTATGACATATTTGGTTCTGTGGTCTTAATCATGGTATCAAATCGAGTAATTCTATCTATTTTGGTGCGCATATTAGCTTACATAATAGGATAAAATAACAAAATAATACTTATCTTGTCGATTCGACTATTTATCGATGGTTGCATGCTAACCCTGCTGGTGTAGAAATTTCTTAGATTCAAATGAACACAGGTGTTAGCTGTCAAGTCAAAGATGTTAGTTTATTTATAATAGTTGTGTATTCAACATGTGTCACAATTATATTTGTAAATATATTCATTTGCTATCCATAAAACAAGTTCTATAAAAAGTTCAATTTGTGCCAGATATTGCGGTGCAAAGAGTAGAAATATTTATTTATTTTAAATAAATATTTCTTCTTCAAGGGTTGCCTGGAAGAGATTGTCTTTAGATAATAAGGCCGCATATTGTGCACTGTATTTATAGCATTGTTATTAAAATTATATCTTACTCATGTGTACAATGAAGAATAAATAATAATAATAATTTACCGGTTACTGGGAGTAGCCCGTAAATGTAGTCATAACCAGCCAGCTGAGAAGATAAAACATCACAAAAATAATAATAATCAATAAGAATTATGTAATTTTAGCATACCTATGACTGTTTGTACCTATAAAATTGATCTAATGAAATAAAATAGAGGAAAGCATTCGGAATAACGCTTACCGAATTACAATATTATCTTATACTAGCCACCGCGCGCGGTTTTACCCGCGTAACTTTTGATCCCGTGAGAATTTCGGGATGAAATATAGCCTATTACCTTCCTCAAGAGTTGGGCTATCAAATGCAAAAATAATTTTTCAAATCCCACTCGTAGTTTCTGAGATTAGCGCGTTCAAACAAACAAACAAACAAACAAAAAAACAAACTCTTTAGTTTTATATATTACTAGCCACCGCGGGCCGATTTACCCGCATAACTTTTGATCCCGTAGAAATTTCGGCATAAAATATAGCCTATAACCTTCCTCAAGAGTTGGGCTATCAAATACAAAAATAATTTTTCAAATCCCACTTGTAGTTTCTGAGATTAGCGCGTTCAAACAAACAAACAAACAAACTCTTCAGCTTTATATATTAATTAGTAAATTAGTATTAGTATAGACTAGCAACCGCGCGCGGTTTTACCGCGGTTTTGAGATTAGCGCGTTCAAACAAACAAAAAAACAAACAAACAAACAAACTCTTCAGCTTTATATATTAGTATAGATATATTAGTATAGATTTATAAGAGTGAACTCTACGTTTGTTCCCTTTTAAGTTTCAAGTAATAATTACAACGTGAAGGATAGAATTTCATATATTTTGATCTATTTAATTTTCGCTAGTGAATAATAGCCATTTGAGTACAAATATACGACAATAAGAAACTAAGTTGATGATACTTTGTATTCGTAATTTATTTAAGAATTATCCTGATTTCCAGTACCTAGGCTGAATACATCCTTTTATTTTTCCTTTAATACCTTTACTGTTACTGTCTTTGTGATTTATTTAGATTTTTCGTTTTACTAACATAATACATAAAGATAATTTTTTATTTACCGATAAAATAAAAAATGTACAAAATACTTATATCTACTTAAAGGTAACATACCAAATTAAATTAAAAATCAAATAAAGAATAAACAAAATGAAAACCTTAAACTAAGTACATAAATGACCTTTCTTAGTGCCTAAATATATACAAAAATTAATCTAAGTATTATTCTAATTGAAGAGGCCTCCCCGGGTCATACCGGGCGCAAAGGTACCCATCACACTAGCCGCATTGCCTCTCTGTACGGCAATGGACAACCTCTGCGCCAAGTAAGACCCAGAGCGGGCATCTAAGCCTCTCTCCCTCAGTCGGCAACCAATCTGCTTTATGAAGGCTAATGCCTCCGACCCCCAACACCCTGAGGTCTCAAAAGCGAGGGGCACAAAGTAGTAATTAGGCTCTAAGTTACGATACTTTTCCCGCTTTTTAATGGCGGCCGCTTCAGCGGCGGCTGCACCTGACCGCATTGTGCGCTGGAGGTGTGATGCAGCAAACGTGCTGACACAAGTGGCGTCCCACAGCAAACACTTTCCGCGCTCCCATGGCACTAAAGTAAGGCCATCTGGCCTTTTTCCGTCCGAGCGACTAAGTCCCGGTGGCCCCAAGACACACGGAATACACGCCGAAATCAACGCTCTGAGGTTTAACGTATTCTTTTACTGTTACTATGATCTATCAGCATGTATAACAAAACGTTTTGAAATGTAGGTATCTGAAAAAATATAATTCTTTCATTTTAGTTAATCACCATTTCACTCTCATGGGCCGCCTTTATGTAAAATGTAAGAGTTGTTGCACATGTTTTACAAAAATCTTTGATAATCTCAACTTAAAACTATTCCAAAGATTGATATGAATAGACAACGAGATTGAATCATCATTATTAAAGGCCCTTAAGGTAGGAGTAGGATTATCGATCGCAAGATAAAGGTCTGAATTTTCGATACAAAATACCAGAACACATCATCACTGATACTGAAAGAGCGATAGATAGCCAGGGGTCGCTGAAGAGCACCTTCAACCAAACGGGGATCAATCGGAATTATCGGCCCTTATAACACGCCTTCCCAAGTACAGTAGGGCTATTCTTAGCTGACCCTACAGGTACTTAAGAGCTAGGGCATGCCCTGCAGTGCGATCACAGAACTTTATCGAATCGTTTATTAACGAATGTTTACGAATGCTCGTATAGTATGGAGTCGGTTGAAAGTTTTGAGTAATATTTAATTTTTTTATTTTACAGATATTTATGAGTACAACATGTTTACAAACATTCAAAATTAACAAGGCACACATTTATTTAAGCTGGCCGTGCGGCAATGGATAGATTTCAATTTTTTCTTAAAAACCGTCTCCATACTATACGAACATTCGTTGACAAACGATTCGATAAAGTTCTGTGATCGCGCTGCTGGTTTGTAAACCCCGAATAAACTGTTATGACTAGTAAGAAAATGTCTTCTCCAATAAGGAGAGACATAAACCCTGGCTGGATGTGTAACATTAACATGAACATTTTAAAAGCAAACATTATTTTGCAATAATTGGAAATGTCACAACAATTTGTAATAGTGTTTGTACAAACAAGCATACATACAAATCCACCAGTCAGCTTATAATAGATGATGCAGAGACAAGTCTAGAATTTTAATAGACAGAAGGTACTCGTGTATTTTATTATAAAACGTCAAGGCGCATGGAGTTATACAAGGTGAAAAGCAAGTCGAAAACAAAATTTTCAGTTTCTATACCTGTATTTTAAGGTAAATTAATTTCAGTAAATGCAGATTTTAAATAACAAAAATACCAACCCTACGTTCACCCTAAGGTTAAATGATTGATTAATCTTAGCACAAAAGCTATGAGTACAGGGTGACTGGTGACAAATTTTAAATACTGAAGGAGAGCACTCTGTGTTCCATTCTGATCATAATTATGTAATAAAAGTAGGTACTTAATCTTTCTCTAGAATTCCCCATAGATAAATACTACTACGTTACTATATACTTTACATAAAACTGGGTCAATCGCGGCACGTGACCTGGCACGCGGATCGCTGCCAACGCTAGCGTAACCACGCGTTGCGTAATCAATTCTTTGACTTTTGCTTAAGTTTACTCAGTAAATAATTAATATTTATTTTGTAATTATATATTTTTTTCTTTATACGTATGTTCTCAAACTATGACGTCCTTGAATTTCAAAAGTGACCCACCAGTCACCCTGTATATGACTATTAATGAATAATCGAACAACGCTTGCATGTTTTGCCTGTGTCACGTTCTTTTTTCATTAAAGACTAAGCCCGCGTTTGACCTCTATCTCGGCTGATGGTAAGTGAAGATGAGGTCGAAGATGGAAGCACTCGGCACATAAGAAACAACTGGCTCTTCATAAATAATTGACGGAACACGTCACCACCGGAGCGGTAGTATTTTTCGGCAGATTTTATATGAAGGGTTGTCGCTAGCCGGTCGGACCCTGACGTGAGGGGGTCGCTCGGATTAGTTGCTTTTTACAAAAAATTGCACGCTTGTCCAGCCAGCCCGGTAGGGCTATTCTTATGAGGAAAAAACTTTATTAACTATAGTTGCACATTAAGATGAGTTTCATTTTCAAATTCACAATATCAAAGGGACGGCGGCCTTCTAACTATTAGTGGCGCCAACTACCGAAAAAGGGGCAAAAATACGCCAATTCTTGCAAAATTGATCCTTCTCACTATTTTAGTTTCAAGATGAATACAAAATAAATAGTTTAGGTCTCTGGCATTCTGCCATTTTGTCGGTACACCAAGTTGTAACGCTTCCTTGCTCGTCGAAGAGCTGACTATCTATACGAGAACGATATTTGATATTTCCGTTTACCAAACTTAATTCAGCGACATCGAAATTTAGAAAATGAAATAAAGATAACCCATTATCAGTACATGCCTATATTCTAAGCAGAAAGTTTTTTTCGTTGGTTTGCTTTATGTCATTTAATAAAATAAGTGCCGATCATGAATTTCTCACAACGATTTCCCGAGTGCTGTGTAGTTGTATTCGACAGTTTTTTGGATATATCACCCAGAAAATTCTGACATCCATCAATCAGCGCTGGGCCCGTTAAGTTAGCATATTAATATTTTTTCACGACTCATTATCAATTCATATATAAAAGTGTTCCGTATCTGACACAGTGATTGAGTGACTGAGCGACTGAGTGTCTGACAGAAAACCTACAACCATAACTACAGGATGTAGAGGGCTATTTGTAACATACGTTCCTTAGGGGTGTAGGTAGCAATACACTAAGGAATTGGAAATAATAGACTTATTAGTTTGTATGAGAAATCTCATACAAACTAAAAATAGAGGGCACCGATATTAAACTTTGTAAAAAGGTTCTTCAGTGGGTGTCAACCAGACATGCACTGAAGAACCTTTTTACAGACATTATGGAAGGAATCTGAAAATCCCACAGGAACGATAGTTATAGCACTTTTTAGTTAGTATAAAATAAACAATTTTTAATGCGCGTACGAAGTTGTCTTAAATAAAACACTTTTTAACCGATTTATCTTAAACATCCTACTAATATTATAATTGCGAAAGTGAGAATGATTAAAGGAAGTCTACTAAGTAGATAAGGCTAAGTCATTGCTAACAAAGGGTCTAGAAAAATGGCAGCAGAAGCTATTTTACTTAAAGAGATTGTTCAGGTACTTCAATTTATCACATCGTATCTTACAAAGTTTTTGGGCATTTATTAGATAACATAGTATGTCCATTTCCATGTGTAGGTTTTTAGGCTCATAAACTCATCATACTTTTATATAAACTGATAACGCAAACCTACAATTTTAACTTAAGTAAAGTAACGTCACATCTCTGTGTCGGCCTCAGTAGCGCAGTGTGAGAGCTCCTTGGTTCGGGCCGGTTTAGAAAACCAACTTTTGTAAGATGGCTTGGATCTGGGTGTATGCTAGGCTGGCCCAGCTGTGTAGTCACATGACACAAGCTTACTTTGGGCATGGTAATAGATACTATACAATGTGTCTGTGCATCGGTGTCGGAGACTTTAGGGGGGTGAAATATGGGGATTTTTATCGACAAATCACTATCCCAATTTTCTCTTGGCGCCTCCATACTAAAATGGCAGCCATTTTGATTTTTTTACTTCGCAGCTCAGGAGCCTGCACTGTTTTAATCCTTGGTATCGATGTAGACGTCTTAGGAAGACAAAAGAGGTATCATTTGAAACCTAACAATGTAGACAATCAATTTATGATCCATTAAATTCTATATCTTTTTCAAAAAATAAGAAACACGAACTAATAAAAAAAAATTACTTATATTGCATTTTTCTTTTTAGTTTTTTATCTTTATCTTGAAAACGAATCTGTCAAACAATATTTTTTTTATTGTTTTTTTATAATACAGGACATTTTTATTAAAATAGTCTTTACATCAAGGTCCTAAGTTAAATAGTTTTGAAGCTATGATGATTGAAAAAAGGTCGTGTTTCTAACTACCTGATGATGGGTAAAGATAAAAAAAATTAAAACCATTAATCATTTATGAATGTAATATTACTTAAACTATTACAACCACGATTCAAAATGATTCAAATTTACCGAAAACTTGTGCTGAAAGCTACTGGGTCTCACTGCATGTGGGTTCTCTTGGTGCCACAGATGATCGTTCCGATGATTTGTTTATCCTGTTCTCGTAAAAGTTGCTTCATCGGTCCACATAATCCTCTTTAAAAAATTGGGATTAGATCGCACTTCTCGTGATATCCACGAACAAAAAACTGTCCTTCCAGCGACGTCAGGGCCAATTAAACCTTGCACTTTTCTAAAATGGAATGGGTGCAATCCTTGCCGTTTTAAAATCCGCGAAACTGTCCATTTCGATAAATTGAGTCTAATCGCAATGCGACAAACACTCAGCTGTGGATCTTGCGTTATTAACTCTAACACCTCTTCTTCCTCTCGCGGAAATACCAAACGAGTACGTTCGTTAGCGGGTCTTCTAATTCCATATTCGGTGAGATTCGAGTGTAATCTGATGAACGTGCGAGCATTCGGCGTAGGTCTATTGGGGAATCTTCTCGTATACTCTCTCACAGCAGCATTCGCATTCCCGTTGCAAAATCCATAGACAAAATGGATGTTGGCCACGTCGTGGCTTGAAAAACGACGCTCTTCCATTAGATAGTGAAAAAAATAACAATGCACAGTATCTTTGACAGATAAGAATGTAATCACAACGCTGGGCGAGGGACGACTGCCTGTCAGTGCGTCCTATTCTGAATAGAACCGAAATTTTGTCTCAATTAAAACCCTATACACGTGTCTTTCTAACATGTTGTCACAAAGCAAAGCTATCTTAAGACACACCCATTAAAATAATACTTGTAATCTGGGGCCTGGAGTCTATTGTTTGACATGTGTTTTTTACTTACGTTTTTAAGGGTCATATTTAAATCAACACAACTTTTGAACTATCTTACATATGGCTTTGACGTAAGATTTATTTGAAATAAAATATCTTATACTGTTAGAAAACAATAAAAAAAATATTGCTTGACAGATTCGTTTTCAAGATAAAGATAAAAAACTAAAAAAAGATGCAATATAAAATTATGTTTTTTTTTATTAGTTCCTGTTTCTTATTTTTTGAAATAGATATTGAATTTAATGGATCATAAATTGATTGTCTATATTGTTAGCTTTCAAATGACACCTTTTTTGTCTTCCTAAGACGTCTACATCGATAGCAAGGATTAAAACAGTGCAGGCTCCTGAGCTGCGAAGTAAAAAAAACAAAATGGCTGCCATTATAGTATGGAGGGGCCAAGAGAAAATTGGGATAGTGATTTATCGATAAAAATCCCCATATTTCACCCCCCTAAAGTCTCCGACACCGATGCACAGACACATTGTATAGTACCTATTACCATGCCCAAAGTAAGCTTGTGTCATGTGACTACACAGCTGGGCCAGCCTAGTATACACCCAGATCCAAGCCATCTTACAAAAGTTGTATATAACAGTATTTTAACTTCCTACAAACGGTCGAAACACGAGCTATACCTAAGAGGCTCGATCTAGGCATGCGACCATTCGCGACTGTCTGCATGCTGAAACAATTTTTGATCGAGCTTTACATTGAAGTGCGGATTTTTTATACTTCAAAATTTAATAAAAAAATATTTCATCCGTCTCAGTCAAGGCACAAGTATTTTTCGGTCGCTAGTTTATAAGACCGATTTGTTATACCCAGATTATACTATGGGGTGCTACAACACCAAAAAATAGCTCCTAGTTTACCTAAATTTTTTCATATTTTTTTTACTTTCATAAGTTTACGTTTTTGATGTCTTTCGGTACGTAGTGAATGTGAATTTTAGATGAAGTGCAGAAATTGATTTTAAAACTTATACTCTATTATATTTTGACTGATTTCGGTGTGATAAAGTGCAAGGTGAATAAATGGCTTCGAAACGGTTGGTTTTTATAAATCTTTTGATAAAATAACCTAATCATTGTTATTTATTTTATCAGTATTAGTTTGGCCAAGTAAATTATCATAATTTTAATGTTGCAATTCATCTTATAATCACTTTATTAGCCTGCAAACATGATAGGTGTACACACTGTAGTAGTAAGTGGAATGATAACAGTATGGTGACTGCTTTCCAATTTTGAAAAAGTAAATACACCCCACAGGGCTAGATATTACATATGCTTTACATAGTAACAAAAAAAATACAATGAAACATGGGAAGAGTAGACAGAGCTTATCGGAACATTTAGGTCTCTATAGGACTTTGATAAGAACTAAAAAGTGGTAGGTACGTACTATATACATATAACTTCACGAAATGCATGGCAATTATATAAGAAAGCTGGCGGAGAATATGATCGTCATACATTTCGGCGATTAATTGCAAGAGGTCTAACAGAATTATATACGGTGCCTGTTGACACTGGTGACAATGATAGTGATTTTAGATACTAAAGGAGAGTACTCTGAGCTCGATTCTGATCTTAATTATGTAATAAAAGTAGGTAGGTACTTCATTTTTCACCAGAAATCCCTATGAATAAATACAGAGACCTTAATACACTTTGAAGTCGTCGTGGCGCCGTGGTTACTGTGTGTATCGTACGATATCACAGATTAAGCAACGTTTGGTGCGGTCGGTGCTTGGATGGGTGACCGCTGACCATTAATTTCTCACGGCGACTTCCGTGCTTCGGAGGGCACGTTAAGCAGTCGGTCCCGGGTGCTGTATACTTGTATACAGTAGTCGTTAGGGTTTGTCAGAAGCCACTTTGGCGCCCTGAAAATTCTGACATCCACCACCCAGCACTGGGCCAGCTTGGTGGATTATGGCCTATACCTCCTCGTCACCCAGGGGAGAGACTCATGCCCTACAGTGGGCTTATTACAAAGAGTTGTGATGATGATGATGATGATGAATACACTTTTCCCGACGCGCTGCATCAGTCAACACGCATACAGCAGTGTTTCCGGCACATGCACACCACCACCCGCTAAGTATCTATTGCATTACGCTTATGAAACCATGCGTTGCGTAGTGAATTCTCCAACTTTCAGTTAAGTTTACTCAGTAAATAATTATTTTTTATTGAATTTTGTTTTTTTCTCTTTATGCCTCAACTATCACGTCCTGGAATTTCGAAAATGACCAGTCACCTTGTATAAAAACACTGAATTTCGAGGCCGTTTTACAAAAAATACCCCTTAGTAGATTATAAGAAAAGCAAAATTGATTTATGAAACTTTCTTTGCAATAAATGCAGAGTATTTCTTCACCAAAAAAAATTTTTCTTACTTACCATACAACAATTTGATTGTTTATTTTTATGCACAATTATAATTTTTATTTTTATATACAATTTAAGCGGATTTATTAAATAAACAAGACTTAAAAAAAGCTTAAAAAAGTGTTTTATAAAATCTCCCGCAAACATAGATTCTTCATAAGTTATACTACAGGGTGTCACAACACCCATCCCATTCCAGGGTTTGAGGGGGGTTAGATTTTTTGGTTGATTTTACTGTGTACTAGGGGTCACTATAGGGTACATGTGTAAAAATCAGCAAAATCGAATACCTCAAATTCAATTCAGTATAATGTGGGTTAAAACGTAAACATGGTTTTTTTGACACAAAACGCATTTCTATTGAACACTTCCTATTCAACTCACAAAGTATTTTGTTTGTTTATATAAAAAAAGTATATTCACAATAACAAAACTAAATGGAAGTAAACACAAAGTAGGCAAATTTAATTAAAATGCTAAATACGGGCAGCCCATGTGAACGTACCGCGGCGCTGCATATATTTCAAAGATGCGACCGAGTGAAATACTGGATAGATAATATTACCGTGCTTTAGGCCACATAGTTGGTTTGTCAGATAGTTTCATTCATTTGTTTCTATTTAAAAAAAATACATTCTTCAAGAACTACAAGGAGTGCTTCTCTACAATATAGACATAAGTGTAACAATCATATTCATGTTTGAATACACGCAACGACAGTCACGCGAGTTTTTTTCATAAATTAAACGGCTATCACTCGATTGATTATAATATAGCCATATTCGGACAATCCACTAAATTGACATTACTATTTCGTATGGAACCACTCACTTAATTGATACATTCACATTTATTGAATAAAATTTTGCAATAAAGAACATGAACGACTTATATTGTTGTTTTGTTTGGTGAAATCGCACGCTTAATAATAAAGAGAAATATTTCAAAAATGACGAATGTTGGGAAAACGCGTTTAAAGTTTTTGGAAAGTTGAACCCGGTTTTTAAAATGGCGCAGATAACAGAAGTATAGTATTTCCTGAAATATTATTACTGAATATTGAAGAAGGGACTCGAGGCTTTAATTTGGTGTATAAATATTTTTTTTAGGATAATGGAAACTATGCTAAAACTTAAAGGGATTGAAAAACCCCCGACTTATTTCGGTTTATCAAAAAACTAAAGATGTCAAATACACATTTGTTGCGGCGCAAAACAAAATAGATCTGTTTCGTGTAAACTATTTAGAAATTAAAACGGTATAAATAGTACTTATTTCTTTTTAGTTTTGATAATTTAAAGATTTTTGAAATCTATACTAATATTCTAAAGAGGAAACCTTTGTATTTTTGTATGTTTGTATTGAATAGGCTCAAAAACTACTGGACCGATTTCAAAATTTCTTTTACCATTACTTAGAAAGATTCTTCCGAATCCGTATAGGCTACTTTTTATCCCGAAAATCCCGCGGGAATCGAAATTGCGCGGGTAAAACCGCGCGCAACAGCTAGTTGTATATCTAAAGGTTACAGATTTTATTGCTCCTACTTTTAAAATAAGTTTTAAAGGATGATAATGAAAAACTTTTTAAGTAATACAAAGAAGCAAAAAAACATTGTTTATTTTTAATGTAGAATAACAATAAACGCTTTGCAATAATGAACTCTTTGCAATAATGAATAGCACATAAAAAATATAAAAATTGGAATCTTTTCAGGCATAAAATCAAACAGATTCGTTTACTTAATACTCATTAAGTAACATAGAGATCAGCATTTTAATCTTAGCTACTAACTAGATTTAATTATCAAGCAATAAAAGTCTCCAAAAAATCTGTAAATTAATAACTCATATTTTTTTCTATGACTATATTCAGCCTACATTTTGTAAAACTTAGAGAATAATGATAAAAACCAACTTCGAAAAATAAAATAAAAAACTATTAAACTTAAGTATCATCAGCAGTAAGAATTGTGATAGGTTCGGTTATCCTGTCCTAAGCACTCTATGTAGAAAAGTAGACATCCTTATAAAAAGGTGGACCCAGACATTTACTTTTATTTTTATAAAGAATGGATGGGACATTTGTCTTCCATGACACCTGAGGTTAAATGAACATGAAGACACGTCCATCCACGAGAAACCTATTCAGTCGACGCTTAAAAGTACTAGGACTGTACAGCTCAGGGAAAATGAACCCAGGCAGTTCATTGCAAACCTTGGCGACCCGTATCATAAAGGAACTGTCAAAGCGCTTATTTCTACTTTTCGGAATATCAACCACATACTGATGGCAGTTCTGTCTGCGTCTAGTAGTCCGATGGTAAAAAAGTGAGGGTTCAGTTTGTTTAAACATCAACCTTACGACTAGGGTCTGCAGTTTTTTTGTTAAGGTCGACGTTATTTATTAGTTTACGGGCTCTTCGGTCAACGGAGTCCAGCGCTTTGAGTTGATATTTGGCTGAACCATCCCAATGATGACTGCAGTACTCCATGCATGGTCGCACTTGAGCTGTTTATAAGTTAAGAAGCTGTGCAGGGCCGAAATAAGTCTCTAGTCTGTAAGTCTATTTTCATAAATCTCTTTTATATCTTTTCTTTTATCACCATCTAATCATTGAGTTACTATGTGTAATAATAACTCAATGCATCTAAGTTAGAAAAAGAAGTGCATAGATCACACTCATCTTTGCGTGGCTGAAAAAAGCTTATATTATATTGTGTACTGAATATTTTGTAAAAAGCCATTTTCTCTACTTATTGTTTTTTTTTTCAGTTTCTCTATTGTTTTTTATTTGTTCGTAAAATCGTCGTACAAATCCTTAATTGTTTTATTACCATGCCTAGAAATTGTGGCCCTGACTTAATGAGATTCAAGCTTATATGCTTGTGGTTCCCATGCTTTCCCGACGATCTTTTTCTACCATTCCAGTACTATTTATTTTGTGCTGATAGTATCAATCACATCAAGACTGACACATCGAGACTGCTTTTGAAAAATGTCTAGCAGACTCTTATTGCATGAATTGATAATTGCTTACTTAAATCAGCTAATTCCCACCGGAAAATAATGAATCGATCCTCAGTGTTAACACTTGTCTTCACATGGTAACTTTAGATGACGACTCGGCGACTTTATTTCTTATGTCTTTGAAAGAGTTACGTACTCAAATGTGAGATGTGAGAGGTTTTAAAGACGTTTTTGTGGGCGATAGGCTGACCCTCTGTCACTACAATAGTCTCTCTTCATCTTTATAATAATTATAATTTATAATACCTCCAAATTTGTCAAACGTGACATCACATGGTCTTGTAACCTCTGGTATTCTGCCTACCCCATAAGGGACACAGGCGTGATGTATATATTTATGGTGTTGGTGTAGGAGGTTTTTGAAAAATTTTATTCGATACAAACTAACTTATGGAATACTCTCTATTTTTAATAATGCCTTTAATAAAGCTTAAATACCTTAACATTACTTACATCAATGAAAGTTATTAAATCAAAAGTAGGGGAGTTAGCATCTTCTACATTAATGATAAAGGCGTATTTTTGATCTTGTGAATCCTATAACAAAAGTGATTAATTAGTATTTACGCATAACTTTGTTTGATAAAATATAAAGTTATAAATTAGGTATAAGATAATTTATCTAAATGAGTAAATTACCAATAACGCCGGATAGATATCAAACACGGATTCTGCACTTTCAGATTCATTTTGAGGCGCTGGTGTGTTAGGTAGGCGTAACATCGTGCCTTTGCAGTGCTTAAATAATCAAAAATAGCAATAAGTCTCAAAAAATCAACTCAATATTCTTGGCTATTAATAATAAACCGAAATAATAACTAAAGATTTTTCGATCGGTTGTCACTTTTTGATAATAAAAAGTAGTAACATTGAGTGTTTAAAAAATATCGATAGCTTCTTAATCATAAACCGCAATAACTCGAGATATTGCATTCAACAAATATAAGATTTACGAAACAAACCGAAATAATTTCAAATGTTCCCAAAACATTGATACATTTTGAATATTAAAGAGACCGAAAACAAAACATTTCACTTTATTAATAAATTAAATGGCATAAAAATACTTAAGGATGCGTTTCCGAAAAGGCTAGGTATCGAATTCTACTACTACATGTATAAGATTCACGCACACAAGCGTGCCGTGAAAAAGACGAAAGGTTTTGAACAGTTTTGATACTTTAGTTTTAAATATTTGCAAATTCTTTTATTAAGACGATTAAATTGGGTAAGATTAATTAAAGTGCTCGGAAAGTTTGAGCTCGTTTTATTCGTAACGATAAAACCTCACCATCGAACCTGATGAGCTGGTGGTACACTCGAGGGCTTCTACTGGAATTCCTATTCCTAGGCATGTCAAGTTCGAGTTCATAAGACGAGACATTACCATCAGTCCTGGTAGTGGGAGCTGAAGGTATGCCTTGAGGTACTACTGGAACTCCTAGACGAGTAGAGCTAGGCATGTCGAGTTTGGGTTCATTTTGATTCTTAGGACGAGACCTTACCACCCGTTCTGGTAGTGGAAGCTGAAGGTATACCTCGAGGTGCTACTGGTACATACACCTAGACGGATAGAGCTAGGCATGTCGAGTTTGGGTTCATTTTGATTCTTAGGACGAGACCTTTCCACCAGTTCTGATAGTGGGAGCTGAAGGTATACCTCGAGGTGCTACTGGTACTCCTAGACGGGTAAAGCTAGGTATATCGAGTTTGGGTTCATTTTGATTCGTAGGACAAGACCTTACCACCAGTTCTGGTAGTGGGAGCTGAAGGTATACCTCGAGGTGCCACTGGTACTCCTAGACGGGTAAAGCTAGGTATATCGAGTTTGGGTTTATTTTGATGCGTAGGACGAGACCTTACTACCAGTTCTGGTAGTGGGAGCTGAAGGTACCATATTTTAAAAGAACTGAACAGGACACAAGGAACTGAAATCTATAGGCGGTCAGATTTGGTGGAATCGGGTTTTCATATTTTAAAAGAAATAATAAAATTTATGGACAAAGGATAATGCAAGTGATTGGGCTCCAAAAAAAAAGTCATTGTGCAGAGATGAGATGAGAGTCAGATTATAGATTAGACACATGTCATTCATATTTGTTAGGACGCCAAAATAATTAGCCCTGGGAAAAAAAATATATGACCAAAAATACATTTTGCGTTTAATAGAATAAAAATCGTTTTCTTTTATGATACAGAAACTGAACGCCCGTAGATTTCTACGAGTGTATTCGTATAACCTTTACAGCCATTGACTACGAAACGAGTGAATATTGTAAATAAATACGATTATTGGTAAAAAAAAGTGCTTGTGTGATCCTTATAAGTACTTAATGGGTTGGCTACACAGTTGTAAACCGCGATTAGTTCGTCTCTTTTCTTAGTATAGTGACTTCCCTTCTTATTATCGTCGACACACAAAAGAGATGTTATTATTAATCTGTCTCTTTTCTTACTATAGCGAACTTTTTGCGGCACTGGTTCGGCGACATTGGAAGCACGGTTTACAACTGTGTAGCCACCCCTTTCGATTTGATTTGCCTTTTTTCTTACTTTAGCTATATCTCTTATACGGCACTGGTTCGGCGACATTGGAAAAGTAGTTTACAAATGTGTAACCACCCCTTATGAAATAATGGTATGTATGGTTCATCTAATACTGCCGTTTAGAATAAGCTAGTATGTTGCTATAAGTGGTTAATAAAGTCTAATAGTGGTTATATAATTATTACAACTAGATTTCATTAACGCTCTCTATCTCTTTCTCGGAGCACATTATTAGCGCGCATTGTCCATTTTATTCGAAACATTTCGGGGTTCGAGTCGAAAGTCGAACTTCTTTTATGATTATGATATTTAATTGTATTGTTAATATGAATCATGTGTTTAAAAGTACTATTCCTTTTATAATTTATGATGTTTGTTTAATTGTACTGAAATAATTAATAACGTCTTCAAAAATAGTACTTATTTTATGTTTAAGAACTCTTACCAATGGTAATGAATGAAATAATAAATCATGTGTTTAAAAGTCTTACTTTTTTCATTAACGATAACCACTTATACCAACACATTAGCTTATTCTAAATGGCAGTATTAGATAAACCATACATACCATTATTTCATAAGGGGTGGTTACACATTTGTAAACTGCTTTTCCAATGTTGCCGAACCAGTGCCGTATAAGAGACATCGCTAGAAAAAAGACAAATCAAATCAAAAGTGGTGGCTACACAGTTGTAAACCGTGCTTCCAATGTCGCCGAACCAGTGCCGCAAAAAGTTCGCTATAGTAAGAAAAGAGACAGATTAATAACATCTCTTTTGTGACAGCGCACTGCTGTCTCGCTCGACGATAATAAGAAGGGAAGTCGCTATACTAAGAAAAGAGACGAACTAATCGCGGTTTACTACTGTGTAGCCAACCCATTAGGTACTTATAAGGATCACACAAGCACTTTTTTTTACCAATAATCGTATTTATTTACAATATTCACTCGTTTCGTAGTCAATGGCTGTAAAGGTTATACGAATACACTCGTAGAAATCTACGGGCGTTCAGTTTCAGTATCATAAAAGAAAACGATTTTTATTCTATTAAACGCAAAATGTACTTTTGGTCATATATTTTTTTCCCAGGGCTAATTATTTTGGCGTCCTAACAAATATGAATGACATGTGTCTAATCTATAATCTGACTCTCATCTCATCTCTGCACAATGACTTTTTTTTTGGAGCCCAATCACTTGCATTATCCTTTGTCCATAAATTTTATTATTTCTTTTAAAATATGAAAACCCGATTCCACCAAATCTGACCGCCTATAGATTTCAGTTCCTTGTGTCCTGTTCAGTTCTTTTAAAATATGGTACCTTCAGCTCCCACTACCAGAACTGGTGGTAAGGTCTCGTCCTACGCATCAAAATGAACTCAAACTCGATATAACTAGCTTTACCCGTCTAGGAGTACCAATGGCACCTCGAGGTATACCTTCAGCTCCCACTACCAGAACTGGTGGTAAGGTCTCGTCCTACGCATCAAAATGAACCCAAACTCGATATAACTAGCTTTACCCGTCTAGGAGTACCAATGGCACCTCGAGGTATACCTTCAGCTCCCACTACCAGAGCTGGTGGTAAGGTCTCGTCCTACGAATCAAAATGAACCCAAACTCGATATATCTAGCTTTACCCGTCTAGGAGTACCAGTAGCACCTCGAGGTATACCTTCAGCTCCCACTACCAGAATTGGTGGTAAGGTCTCGTCCTGCGAATCAAAATGAACCCAAACTCGACATGCCTAGCTCTATCGGTCTACGAGTACCAGTAGCACCTTGAGGTATACCTTCAGCTTCTACTACCAGAACTGGTGGTAAGGTCTCGTCCTGCGAATCAAAATGAACCCAAACTCGACATGCCTAGCTCTATCGGTCTACGAGTACCAGTAGCACCTTGAGGTATACCTTCAGCTCCTACTACCAAAACTGGTGGTAAGGTCTCTTCCTTCGAATCAAAATGAGCCTAAACTCGATATACCTAGCTTTACCCGTCTAGGAGTACCAGTAGCACCTCGAGGTATACCTTCAGCTCCCACTACCAGAACTGGTGGTAAGGTCTCGTCCTGCGAATCAAAATGAACCCAAACTTGACATGCCTAGCTATATCGGTCTACGAGAACCAGTAGCACCTTGAGGTATACCTTCAGCTCCTACTACCAAAACTGGTGGTAAGGTCTCTTCCTTCGAATCAAAATGAGCCCAAACTCGATATACCGAGCTTTGCCCGTCTAGGAGTACCAGTAGCACCTCGAGGTATACCTTCAGACCCCACTACCAGAACTGGAGATAAGGTTTAGTCCTAACAAACATAATGATTCCAAGTTTCCAAATTCAATCCTAATCATAAAAGGTTTTGTAATTTTTTTTTTCAATAAAATTATATTATTACCTTTTCAACTCAGTTCAGAGAGCGTCAAGTATCGAGACTTGTTTGATGTAATAAATTGTGTATGTACAGCGATGTTTCTTAGCACGAAAAATAACTCAAAAGCGATACAGGTCCACTCTCGACAGCGGCTGAGCGCAGACTGAAGATATCTAGTTTTTGTTTGGAATGATATTGACATTATTTGCTAAAGTATAATAACCCTTACCACAGTGTGTTAAGATTTACGCATTTATACAAACATGAAGAAAATTACGTGTTTGGTTTTTTTTTTTTTAAAGGGTTTTTAGTAGTAATTTTAAAGAAAAAAATGCGTATTATCAAAAATGAACATGTCAACCATCGAATAGTATTTTTTTTATTCATAAATACTTGTGTTTTCATACCAAAAGTTGTACCGTAAATTGGCTTAAAATCGTCATTTTCGTGCGACGAGGCATCGCAAAATTAGTTTTTAAGCCACAAAAACAAATTTATTTATATTATTTTTATATCATAAATGGAGATGAAAGTCTTATCTATCTATTAGTACTTGTAATTATACTAAACTTTGCGCCATTTTATCACATTATGTACCAGAAAATACCCTATTTTGAAGATTTGCGGAAACGCGTCCTTAAGTTTTTATGATAAAAAGCAATACTTCACTTTAAGCGGCAAAATCGAAAGTGTTTTCATCACAAAGGTTGAAACATTACTGAATGCTTTACTTTTTGACAGACAACACGGATGACCTGTTTGGAAAGAAAGAGGCGACCGACCTTCTGTCTTGCTCAAAATCCTCTAAATCGAGCGGCTGTCGAATTCTACCCATTCTTCTTGAGTTGTTAATGCGTTTTATTAGAAAATCTGGATTTACCTAATTTTTGACTTATTTCTCTTTATTATTAGGCGTGCGAAATGATTCCTCAATTAACCAAACTTTGACAGTTACCTCGGTGATTTTTTGAACTTGAATTTATATTTTTACAGTTGGGTGAAGGCTTTCAGATGGAGTAATAGTTTACCAATACAATAGATGGACCATAAGGGCATTAAGGGCCGTAGTAAGGTGGTAGAGTTGATAGAGTAACCAAGAGGTACTCAGAAGAACTGGTACACACCTTATGACGTCGTTCGAAAGAGATAATGGTTAAAACTTTAAATTGGTGATACTCGTGATACGACAGCGATGACTTATCGATTTTATTGTTTATTCCTCGTATTTTTTTTTTAATTTCAATCGAAACTAACGTAAGACACTACTGCGTATTTCCCGTTAATTCTATAGAAATAAATTGCTTCATAAGTTTCGATGTATTTTCTTAGATTTGTTCAAATACTACAATAGGAATATTTTTGTAGGACCCCCAATTTTATAAAATCTGATGACGGATATACTTTAAGCCCTCGTGCCTCATCTTCGACTATATTATGTGCACAATGAAAAATTCAGGACTTGATATAATGCAAACGTATTAAGTAATACATCAATGGGTAACAATTGTTTGTTTATGCTAGTCATTCAATAATTAGTAGTACCTATATTGAGTCAATTAGCCAGAATTAGTAGTCATCAAGTTGATTAGCAGTAATGACTTCGAAGGTCCCTGAGATTAATACAATTACACATCACAGATAGGTTATTAAAGATCAAGGTATGGTGAATTGTGTGTTCTGTGTTTCTTTATAACCTGGTATTTTATTTTGCATACAATTGATTATTACGAACATAATGTGCCTACCTCAAGTTCATCTATATTAAACGAGTCAAGGTATAAACTTAACTGAATGAGATACGTTTCATTCCCTAAGGAGAGTTTCAAAGGTCAGCCTTCATTGAATGGGTTATGTTAATTTAGAGCCCATTCAAATTGGCAAAATCAGGGGAAATAATACGTGTAGTTTTGAAAATTGGCACACGTATGTGCACACCAGATTAACATATTAAAAGTCCTTAAGAGTGGGGGTGTGCTGTCGATATAGGGGGAGGATGAAGGGTATTTTAAGGTTTTTGCTCATATCTAGAAAATCTGTACCAATAGCATAACAGTTGTTTGTGACCAAATTTTATCTATAAAACTTTCTATTGATTTTGTCATATTAGTTTTTACTCTACGACCAATACTTCACGAGTTACGATGTGTTGAAATTTGAGATGTGCGCGATTTCCATTAGTTCTCGGCTACTACTGGCGTCCTCACGATGCAACCCTAATTTGTGTAGTCTTGAAAATGGACCTTATGAAGTCCAAATCATCATATTAAAAGTCCTCAATGGTGGGGGCTATGCTGACGGTGTAGGGCTTGACGGTTCCTATATTCAGATTTTAAATTAATTAAATCGGTGGAAATAAATCGTGTAGTTTTAAAAATTGGCATACGTATATGTTCAGTCTTGTCAGGGGTAGGGGGGATCACTTCCCGTTTGCGTTCACTCCCGAACGGTCGTGTCTGCGGCCGCTCCCGAGTGTTCGTATTGCGCTGCCCTTGTTCCCTCCCCCGCACGAGTGCGGGTAAGGTGCCAAGTTAAGCTCTTTCGGAAAGTTTTCTCTTGTGGAGGCTGTGTGGTGTCGGGGCTAATTCATCTGCCCTTTTCAGGGCGGACCCAACTGCTGCCGGCCGAAGCATCGCTGGTCAGGTGGATACGTAACCGTGACAACTAAGCCTGATCGTCCGCCGTTCACCGGCAATAGGTCCGAACTAGGTCGTTCTCTTTCTCAGCGCAGTGTGTGTAGTCCTTTCGCCGTTCACCGGCACGTAGATTCCTTGTAAGGAATAGGCTTCCTTTCAGAATAGTTCAGGTTCCCAGGGTTCGATGGAGTCCCCCACCGAATCCGGGGTTAGCCACCGCGAACACCAGGAATTCCAGAAATAGGTAGGTCAGACTCTCCTCCAACAAAGCCAAGAACTGCGGTCAATCAATGATATGATTATGAATCTCATGGCATTATTCCCTCAGGCTCAAACTGTGACCCTCCCGGCCACTCCGCCTTCTCTTAGTTTCCCAACAGATTCTCCGGCGTCCCCAGATGTCGAGTGTGTTGATACTAGGTCAGACTTCATGTCGGTTGATTCTTCCGCGTGCAAACGGAAAACTACCCCGCCGGGTAGCGATTCCGACTCCGCTCTTTTAGTTCCAGAATCTCCTACTCCGTTCACCGAGGTTCGCAAAAAATTCAAATCAAAGAAGAAGAAGAAAGAGGCTTCTTCGACTTTATCTCCATCCGTTTCAGCTGCTCCAGCCGCTGTTCCTGACCAGCAAACTGTCGCGCCTGCGTCTGCTCCGGCACCTTCTGTTTCAGCGATCCCGGCATCTCAGCCTGCGTCGCAATCAGTTTCGGCTTCGACGAAAGTCAAGTCTCCGCCCCCCGTCTTTCTACGGGACAAGAGCCGCTGGACCGAGGTCTCAGCTCTCTGCGGTAGTCACAATCCCAAGATCCAGTATAGTAAGGCATCCAATGTGGGTGACTCTATTAAGGTCGTTGTCTGCTCAATTTCTGATTTCAGGAATTTCACTCAGCTTCTTGCTGACAAGAAGCTCGAGTACCACACTTACGCCCTCCCTGAGGAGCGTAAGATTCGTGCCGTCCTCAGGAACGTGCCGTTAGAGCTCTCAAACGAGCAAATCCAAGAGGACTTGTCTTCTCAAGGCTTCCCCGTCGAATCTGTGCACAAAATGCACAGCCGCCGAGGCAAGTAGTTCCCACTTGCGTTAGTAATCCTAGCGAAGAGCCCGCAAGGGCAGTCCATTTTCAGAGGCAAGCTCTCCGTGTGCGGTCTCTCCAACATCCGCGTCGAAGCACCACACAAGCGTGGTTTCCCAGGTCAGTGCCACCGCTGCCAATTGTATGGTCATGCAGCGGCAAACTGTTTTGCTTCCCCTAGGTGCGTCAAGTGCCTAGATCCGCATGGGACTAAGGAGTGCTCTCGCACTCCCGAATCGCCCACAGCTCCGTCCTGCGTCTTGTGCGGCCAGTCTGGCCACACAGCAAACTTTCGCGGCTGCCCCAAGGCACCGCGTGCTGCCAGGGCTACCGTGAAGCCCATCGAGAACTGGAGAGAGCGACCGCAGCCTAGCTCGGACGCTCCTCCAGTCAGTTCAAAGGCCCACAAGGCCTTCACCTTTTTCGTTTCAGGTCAGCGCAGCCGGGACGCGACTCAATCGCAACCGGCCGCCAAATCGGCTTCCCAGTGCCAGAACGCAAAAGGTTTTCAAGACCGCATGACGTTCTGGATCCAGCTCGCTCCCATCGATGAGATCCTGGCTTTCGGCGCCGCTCTCGACGCCAGCCCAGAGGGTTTCAACGGTGCTCTTCCGGTCCTAACCAAGTTCGCTCCCCTTATCAGGAAACTCCAGCAAGCTCAACGTTTCTAAACGTAGTCCTTCTTTCCAGCATTCCTATCTCAGAGTGAGTCTGATCACTCTAGATAATCTCTTAGTTTCAGCTTAGTCATTTCTGCTAGTCTTAGCTTTGTTTTTCTCGCTTTCAGTTCCTTTTGGTGGCAGCCGTCTGGATGCCGCTCACTACGCAGCCTCTCGCTCCAATTGGCTGTCGTTCCTTAAGGACCTTAATCAAGGTGAGTCAAAAGGGGGATGTTTAGTGGGTATGCTCAGCCTATCTGAGAGAGTCTCCACACTGTCTGGGCATTCTATTTGCCATTAGCCACTTGGGTTAATAGCTTATAGAATGCCCATTCGTCCGTAATAGGATTCATCCTCCTCCCGCTAAAGCTAGCTTTACTGGTTTTAGTGGGTGCCAAACGACTTTCCTTGGCGGAAAAAAAAAAAAAAGGTAGGGGGGATGAAGTTTCTTATTCAGATTTTTACTCATATCTCAAAAACCTGTACAAATAGCGTAATTCTTACTTCCGACCAAAGTTTAAGCACAAAATTTTCTATTTATTTGATCATATTGGTTTTCATTCCACGACCCTTTCTTTAGGAGCTGCAAGGCGTTGAATTTGCAATGAAAGTATATCTTATATTCTATCTTCAGGTTCTCTTCGTATCACGAAAATCTATACAAAAAGTATAACTTTTGTTTGTGACAAAAGTTTAAACATATAAATTCCCGCTGATTTAGTCATATTAACTTTATCTCTACGATAAATACATTAGGAGCTACAGGGTGATTAAGTTTATAAAGAGATAAAAAATAACGTTATTTGAGAAATAAAACCACATTGGGTTGAATTTTATTTGAATACTAGCTTTATCCCGCAACTTCGTATGCGCTTAACTTCTCGTGGAAATTTCAGAAACTATACAACCAGACACCCACTGAAAGAACCTTTATACCAAGTATCACACCCATGCACTCAAGGAATAAGTTTTTTTCTTACAAACTAAAAATCATATATTTCCCGTGCCCGTGGGAATTTTGAGAATTTTTTTTGTAGCACAACCAGTCACTCTTTGAAGAATCTTCATGCCAAGTATCACATCCGTACACTCAAGGAATAAGATTTTTCATACAAACTAAAAAGTCCAAACCCTTCCCGTGGGAATTTCGGGAATTCCTTCCATAATACAAACAGACACTTATTGAGGAACCTTTATATCAAGTATCACATCCGTGCACTCAAGGGATGGGATTTTTTCATACAAACTAAAACATCATATATTTGCCGTTCCCGTGGGAATTTCGGGAATTTCTTTTAAAACACAACCAGACACACATTGAAAAACTTTTACACCAAGTTTCACATCGGTGCACTCAAGGAATAAGATTTTTCATAGAAACTAAAAAGTCCTATAATTCCCGTTCCCGTGGGAATTTCAGGAATTCCTTCCTTAGTGCACCCCTACATCCCCTAAAGAATGTATGTTCCAAATTTCAGCTCTCTACGCCCAGTAGTTACGGCTGTACATTGTCTGTCAGTCACTGAGTCACTCAGTACCTCAGTCACTCAGTCAGTAACGGAACAGTTATATATGTATATATATATTGATTGATGTATAAAAAACAAATAGTATCATCTGTATCAATCATTTCAGGTATTCTACTTTCATATCCTCATCTTCATCGGTCTCCAAGTCGTAGTCAGGTGCAAGGTTAGGAGCATTTTCAAACTTAATCAGCCTGTAGCTCCTAAAGTATTCATTGTAGAGATGAAATGTATATGACTAAATTAGTGGTAAATTATATGATACACTAGCTGTGCCCGCGACTTCGTTCGCGTGGACGACGAAACTTATCTATGAGTTTTTTGTGTAAGGTGCTATTTGTCTATTAATACTTCTCTGCGCGGGCCCTCTGTGGCAAATTACAAAAGAAAACCAATTGTGTCTCATTAGTGGTGATTAAGGGCGTTACCACACTAATCGATCGACCGTCGATCGATGGTAGAATGGATTAGTCGACGCTTTCGGTCGACCGTCGATTGACTTTAGATGATATCTTTACTCGCGGCATCGCTCGCGTTCTGTAAGTTTTTTATAGTAGGCTTTGGTACCTGTTTAGCAGGATAACCGATAGTGAAGCTAACGTTTATTGCAACAAATGCTCACAAAGATAATGGTAACGACAAATAATCACCGTTAGATATCAATTGAGAGCTTGAGCATACACGACGTTGTCAGTGAGCCCGTCCTGAATATGGAAATAAAGGTTTGCCTACAAACACGGAAAAGAGCGGCGTAAACATTTGAAAAACAACTCACGCTAAGAGCGACACCAGCAACACCTAGAGTCTGACCTTAAGCCTTATTTAGTGTCATAGCTTATTATTATTATTAATTATATATTTCAGTTAACGTGTTGCGTGGAAGTTTTTACAAAACGTCTCTCCCTATTCTCCTAGAGGGAGTCGGAGTACCATTAGAAGCGAAAAGAGAAAATATGATCTTTCAGCAAGACGGCTGCCCGGCACATTGGAGTTTGGCAGTGAGAGAATACCTTGACAACTGTTTTCTAGAGTGCTGGATCGGTATAGATGGACCCATTCCTTGGCCCGCTCGATCACCCGACTTAACTCCTTTGGATTTTTTTTTGTTGGGACGGGCCAAAAGACTTGTGTATACAAGGATTCGTGAAGCTTTTGTCATCATGAGGATATGCAACTAAAAAAACTACCACGGAAGTATGGAAAAGGGCCTGTTTATTTATTTATTTACTTTATTGGAGACAAAACAGAAATAAAAGATACAACAGATATAAACAAATTTCAAACTAAAAATAATTACAATTGTTTCCTTAGAACGTCACACTGAGGACATACACAGATATAGAAAAATGGTTACAATTAAGGCGCAGCCGTGTCTTATATAAGAAATGAAAACAAAGAACAGTTGAGAATTGTATAAATGAAGTGCTGCTTGTAATAAAATTAAGGTACAGAAGTATATCCTGAACTAAAAAAATTCGTGAGTTCAGCTTTATACTTAGAAAGGGACCACGAAAGCATATCTATATTATTTAAATTGTGAATTTGAAAGGCACGCAGTCTGTGAACTGGTGCTAGTGCACGCTTACCAGCATTAGTCCTAGTTGATAAAATGTGAAATAAATCATTTGATCTTGTTGCTTTAGAGGATATTCGAAAATTTGATAACAACTGGGAACATTTTAAATCATTTTGCAATTTTTTTTAGCGTTAGGTCGTCAATTAGTCATCGTCTGTCAGTCAGGGATAATGTATTCCGTTTAGATAATTAAGCGATCTAAGGAACTTCTATTTTATCTATGTAGATGGCGTATAGTGGGTTCCAGATTGGAGATACGTACTCTAAATAACTAGACTCTGAATATGGCATGTAAATGTTCCCTTGCGCTTAAAGGATTTCGTAACGCTTGTTATAAAACCTAGCATGCGGTATGATTTTACCAGAATATTCTAGCAAGATTTAATAGAGATTTAGCAAGCGATGTGAATGGTTAATATCTCTAAAAAAAGAACAACAAAACAGTAAATAATAAAAAAATTAAAAATGTTTGAACAATGCAAAGATTTTTTTTATGGCACATCAAAGTTATGCTCGTATCAACCTGCGATTTTTTTAAAAGTATTGTATGCCTCCATTTGGTTTGAGAAGCCATACATACACATAAAAGTAGTTTTATTTGGTCCGATATACATTAAACTATCGGAAACAAAAGATATTGTTTATAAACTAACGCGTATTTGGGTACTATTAAGTCGTATCTATCAAATCCTGGGTGTTTTTCTAAAATTCAAAAAAAAAACAATAAAAAAAATTAGCAAGTTTCGTCAAAAACGAATTGATCTTATGGCTAGAAATGTTCAAAAATACTTCGATTATTAACCTTTGCACCTAGCCACCAAACACCCTGTATATTATCATCCTAAAATTCTAAACATCCTAAAAGGTGTTAATTTTGAATTAACGTTATATCATCATGTTCACATACACGAATCATGCTAAAAATAAAACTTTCATTTTTTTACAATAAGTAAAAAATATCTACGAGTTTACACTAAATCAGACCTTCTCAGTTTTTGAAATATCTAAACACTATATTATTCATAAATCATAATAATCAACGTATTATACAACCAGCAGTCTTAATGCTTTTCGGTTTTCATTTTTGTCATACAAAATACAATAATCGGAGACAATAACCCCAAATATTAAATAGCTATTCGTACCCGTTTTGTTATTTTGAATTGATATTAATAAACATGCATGAAAGTCACGTCAAAAATTTCGAAAAATTTCCAACAAGGTGTTAATTTTGAATTAACGTTATGTAACATACACGTAAATAAAAAAAATTGAATTATTAACAACAAGTAAAAAAATATCTATCCACGTTGCAATATACGTTGGTTTAATGTATTGCGCATACAGATAATTCATATCTAGAATGAGTAAATGATGTACAAAATACCTTATAAAATATTTTAAAGTACAAAATAGTTTGTCTTTCATTATTAAACTTTTTTGATGTGACGTACAGTCAATGTATTACCTTGGACAATAGATTATGTTATTATTGATTTAGTGGTCCCAATCGACGGGAGAAAATTATTAAAATTAAATCCTTCTGGCGATCAAAGCCGCGGTTCCAGTCAAAGCGATCCCAATCGACGGAAGCCTCAGAAGTGGTACCATATAAATTCCACCGAAATCGATTGAGTATTCCTTAAAAAAACAATTTGAGAATATATTTATACCTTATAGTTCAGCCAAGTTTTGACGTGAAGTCAGTTTTTTAATGCTCTGCTTTCGTTGATTATAAAATATGTACCTTTAAAATATACATAGCTGTCAAAAATGAATTGAAATATAAAAGCCAGGTCGAGTCCGTTTGTATAAAGAAGCTTCCCCATCATCTTCAGCCGGAAGATAGACTGCTGGCAAAGTCACTAAAGATTTCTAGTTTATGTAAATATGCTATTTTCTATTTATATATATGCTAAAGCTGAATTTTATCGTCTTTTATTATATTAAGTGTGGCGTCCTCCTACGTGACCCACAGAGAATCAATATATTATTTCCTATTAATCAAACGTGCTCGATAAAATGAATACCAAGATAAGATTAAATATTGTTAACTTAATTATGCACGTACATCTTACTATATAAACTGTTTCTGTTTGTTAATAAATTGTCACTCAAGATGTAATCGTGTCTTGCTTTAAAACCCTTTCCTGGTCGTAATATTAAGCAAACCTTTTTAGTTAAATAGCTTAAGTGTCTTTTCAGAAGACTGACCTAACGCGACTGTTGTAAACCACTTTTATTTCATATGCGTAATAAATCCTAAAAGCATAAGACAATACTTCTAGCTTCCATTTCAGAAAGTTAGTAATTCAATTCTACGTAAGTTAATATAAATGGCTTCATTCTTCTGAAGCTAGCAGATAAAGTACGTGGTTCACATGTTAATCTAGAATACCTGATTAAGCTATCTCCGAGAATGTACCGCAATCATTTGTTTATTTTTAGTCTGGATATGTAATAAGGTTTTTAAAATATTGTGAAGGTTTTGAAATGCAGGGCGTTTATAGTGCAGTAGTAGAAGAAGCTATAAATAATAAAAATAAAAATGAATAATGCTTGAAGTAAGATACAGTACTATCATGTTACAAACTACGCAAAAGTTGTGCAGTGAAACCAAATAATGAACTTTTTTCTATTATAATACATACATTCAGTTATGTTTAGATACCTATGGGTTTTTTATTTTTAGTTAACATGTAGAGATATTATTGTATTGTATTTATATTATTGTACTTAACTAGCTTTATCCCGCAACTTCGTATGCGTTTAACTACCCTTCTCGTGGAAATTTCAGAAACTATACAACCAGACACCCACTGAAAGAACCTTTATACCAAGTATCACACCCATGCACTCAAAGAATTTTTCATACAAACTAAAAATCATATATTTTCCGTGCCCGTGGGAATTTTGGGATTTTTTTTCGTAGCACAACCAGTCACTCTTTGAAGAACCTTCATGCCAAGTATCACATCCGTAGACTCAAGGAATAAGATTTTTCATACAAACTAAAAAGTCCAACCCCTTCCCGAGGGAATTTCGGGAATTCCTTTCATGACACAACCAGACACACATTGAAAAACCTTTACACCAAGTTTCACATCGGTGCACTCAAGGAATAAGATTTTTCATACAAACTAAAAAGTCCGATATTTCCCGTTCCCGTGGGAATTTCGGAAATTCCTACCTTAGTGCACCCCTCCATCCCCTAAAGAATGTATGTTTCAAATTTCAGCTCACTACGTCCAGTAGTTACGGCTGTACGTTGTCTGTCAGTCACTCAGTCACTCAGTCAGTAACGGAGCAGTTTTATATATATTGATTAAAGGAGACAACTGATCTTCCATTGATTTATTTTTTGGGTCGTGACAAGGCCTACTTGGTAGTGTCTTATAGAACTGTTTATTGTGAAAGATTCAGAACTTAATATTCTACTTATACTCTAAAAGTTAAAGGAATTAGATCATCTATGCTCACCCTGTGCCAGGGAGGATAGAATCATCTGTAGATGCTTTGGTCCCTTTACAAAAAAAGACTTGTAATATTTAAGTTCACAAATTGTAGTTAATTTTTACACCGATAGATGTCTCTGTACGTCGATTAAAGCGCGCATGAAGAGTTATCAGTAATTTAGCCTTATACACTTGGTAGACTTCCTTAAAACATCCTCACTTTCGTAACGCGGCAGCGTGTCAAGCCAAGATCAAGCAAAAGAACTGGCTAGCCAGCGTCAAGTGTAATATTACACGAACCAATTGGTGCCACTTTTTACTCTTCTTTTACTTCTTTAACGTACACACAGAAATCTACCTGTGAAATGAAAATGAAATGAATTTTTTTTATTCATCATAAGACCATCGAATGGCCGCCTAATGACGTCACAATTTTGTACTTCGGCTTTAACAAGGTGTTGATAGTTATTGAATAAGATATTACAGTAGACCAAGAGACAAAAAAAGCAGGCGGAAAAAAACTCTTGGCACTCTATAACTTAAAAAAAAAAATTTCTCTACAATTAAAGTTAATAATCATAAAAGTAATTGAAAAAAAAATTATGAGTTTTTTCAATTTTTCAACAACTTATGATTTTTTAAAGTTCCTGTTATCATCCCCTAGTTTCTAGCTATCCTATCTCAGTTAATTTCAATTTTAGGAAACAAGTTATCAGAGGATTTTTATGTACAATTTTACGCTCTACAACTTTTATTCGAAACTTTTTTTTCTAACACCATTCCATTTCCCCAAAATTTAAAAAAAACACTTTTTTTATTTTTTTTACCCCTTCTCGGGGGTGAATTTAAAAAAACCTTTCACAGTTCGTTTTTAGATGCTTCAAAGTAACTTATATCAAAAATTCAAGTTTTAAGCTCAAAATTCGTATTTCATTGACCATTTTCTTGGACTACAATGGCATACACGTAACTGGAAGAGATTTGATATCAATATTTTAATTTTATAAAGATTGCTATTTTATTGCTCTATGATTGCTTAATGCACATATACGATCACTTTGGCGATGGGGTAAACCTATCCGTCTTACATAAATGAATTTTCTTCACGTGCCGGATGCAGCCAGTTTTATACAGTCACGTCTAATAAGATGTATACATTTTCATTGAAAGGGGAATGCCCACAGCCATAGATATTTTGGCTACACATGCCCAATTTCAAGCAAGGTACTAAACATAAGGTATAATTTTTTTAATACACCGGTTAGGAGATCAATTAAGGAAAAAGTTAGGGATTTTAAATAAAATTAATGTTTGTTTACGTTTTTTGATACAACTTTGACATTTATATAATAAAAAATATATAATATATATGGAAGAAAAACGTCCTATCCTTAAATAAATTAAAGTAAATCTTAATCGACTACGACAGCAATCGACAACAAAAATCAGTACCTAACTTACCTACTAAAAATCCGTTAAGTGCTTTTATGTCTAAAAAAAAGAATTCAATCTTTTTGTGGTAAACAAGAATTACTTATAAAAACATATTTTTTTATCAAATAACTTCAGTTGGCTGGGCGTGTAACCTTTAAATTAATTAAGTGCTAATTCGCAGCCATATTTGGGCATCCTTCTTTGAACCTTATGACTTATTAGAAGTGACTGTACCCCAATGAAAACAACGTTGTCGCTCACTCAATTGTTTCCTCGACTTCCTTCAATATTGTATACAACATTAATTGCCATTTTTAAAATATTTATAATAATAATAATAAATAAATAAATATTTCTGACACTTACACAACATTATCTAGCTTGTGTTATGGTTACTAGATAACTGATATACTTAAGAAAAATATAAGCATAATATTGAATAAATTAATATTTTTTTATTAGAATAAAAATAAACATATAAACATCCATGACTTGACGACCAATATCTGTGTTCATCACACAAATATCCGCCGCCGCCGGGATTCGAACCCAGGACCTCTGGCATAGAAGGCAATATATGTTACCACTACACCAGCCGGTCGTCGTTTAATTGGGTATGAATATTCTAACTTTATTGGTATTTTAATCCCAGGGGATTTTTTGATAAAATTTATTCCCTTAAATTTATTCCTTATAAAATTTATTGGACCCTTGTATTGAGAAGCAAGTAGGCGCATCTGTCAATCACTGGGTTGCCGTGATCCATTTGATAGATCTAAAAACGTTCAAACACATCTAACAGTTAATGCTCGTTTATTTCATTTGTTTTCGTGAAATAACTTGACGAGTAACGATACTGTTACACATACTCTAAAATAGCATGCTAAAAACGCGCTATTTAGTATTATTATTTGTATGTTTATTAAGTATGCTCAAAAATCGCAAGATTTACAAAGCGTGCTCGAAATGAGCATGCTAGTTTTTAGCAACATTCCGACACAAATGCTACGTAACAGGTGCACAATTGAAGCATGCTTGCAATTTTCAATTGTTCAGATAAAAGTTATTTAATGAATAAAGTATTACTCGACAGCTTCAAGCTCGTCACAAGTTTATTGGCATTCTATGTAATTGTCATACAGTTAAGAAAAATCATAAAACAACATTATTTTACTGAGTAATACTTAATCTGGAAAAATCAGGCCAAGTTTTCTTAGGTTTTAGGTGTATTTTTTGTATAGGATACATAAAAGTATTTTAAGCCGCCAACCTATTAAACAAAAGGTTTGGTGGCTCAGTACGGTGGGGCCATGTCTGGTCTATGTACACCCCTAATTGAAGTTCATATCTACTTACATAAGTACTTATACTGTTGATTTTCCATAACTCTAGGGTATTAATGCGAAAACATTTTTTGTTTTTATTTTTCATACAAAATAATTCAATAAGTCAAAATATTTTATGTAAAAGACCTTTATGCGAAGTATGACATTGTGGTATTTTCTATCCCTTTTTTATCGCTACGCATAGGTACAGTTCGCAACGTTTTGCGTTGTACATTGTATGCAATGTTCCTCAACGTTAAAAATGTTTTTGTTGTTTACTGTATAGTTTCAGTGACACGCGTCTATTAAATAAATGTTAAAGAGATTTTACAAGGGTGATAATTTATGAACTCATTATATTAAGATTGATGATATCTTGGATAGTATGCACTTTTGAACCACATATTCTTTGGCATAAAGTATTATTTTTTAGTAAGGAACCAAACCTCAAAGTTTTGGGATATCCTTATATAAAATTTATGAAGAATTTTTTTATTTCACTGTTCTATCAAAACAATACTTTTCTTAATGTCTTTCGTCTTCACGATTCATGGTAAATCGAATTACGAGTGAATACGACATCTATAGAGAGCCTGGAAATGTGAAGATAAAATGAAATGGTATTTTAATTACTTTTGATCTTGTATTCTGTAACAACTACCAATTTATTCCTTTATCAGCTTTACTCGTCTTCTTTATCTTTATTAATAAACTATAATAACACTGAAGAGCTTGTGTTTGAACGCGCTAATTGATCTGAAAGATTGTTTTTGCTCTATAAATTTTATCAAGAAAATCCCCCGAGATTAAATTACCAATAAAGTTAGAATATTCATACCCAATTAAACGACGACCGGCTGGTGTAGTGGTAACATACATTGCCTTCTATGCCAGAGGTCCTGGGTTCGAATCCCGGCGGCGGCGGCGGATATTTGTGTGATGAACACAGATATTGGTCGTCAAGTCATGGATGTTTATATGTTTATTTAAGTTTATTCTAATAAAAAAATATTAATTTATTCAATATTATGTTTATATTTTTCTTAAGTATATCAGTTATCTAGTAACCATAACACAAGTTCTTTAAGAAACTTAATGTGGGCTAGATAATGTTGTGTAAGTGTCAGAAATATTTATTTGTTTATTATTATAATTATAAATATTTAAAAAATGGCAATTAATGTTGTATACAATATTGAAGGAAGTCGAGGAAACAATTGAGTGAGCGACAACGTTGTTTTCATTGGGGGTACAGTCACTTCTAATAAGTCATAAGGTTCAAAGAAGGATGCCCAAATATGGCTACGAATTAGCACTTAATTAATTTAAAGGTTACACGCCCAGCCAACTGAAGTTATTTGATAAAAAAATATGTTTTTAATAAGTAATTCTTGTTTACCACAAAATGATTGGATTCTTTTTTTAGACATAAAGCACTTAACGGATTTTTAGTAGGTAAGTTAGGTACTGATTTTTGTTGTCGATTGCTGTCGTAGTTGATTAAGATTTACTTTAATTTATTTAAGGATAGGACGTTTTTTTCCATATATATTATATATTTTATGTTATATAAATGTCAAAGTTGTATCAAAAAACGTAAACAAACATTAATTTTATTTAAAATCCCTAACTTTTTCCTTAATTGATCTCCTAACCGGTGTATTTAAAAAAAATATACCTTATGTTTAGTACCTTGCTTGAAATTGGGCATGTGTAGCCAAAATATCTATGGCTGTGGGCATTCCCCTTTCAATGAAAATGTATACATCTTATTAGACGTGACTGTATAAAACTGGCTGCATCCGGCACGTGAAGAAAATTCATTTTTTTTTAATTGTTTATAAAAAAGTTATAACAATTTAAAAAAATTATTTTCAAATTAAATCAACTTACACAATTAAAAAAAAAATTTTTTTTCTAGTATTAAGGTTTATAATCATATAAGTAATTGAAAAAAAAATTATGAGTTTTTTCAATTTTTCAACAAGTTATGATTTTTGAAAGTTCCTGTTATCATCCCCTAGCTTCTAGCTTATCTCAGTTAATTTCAATTTCAGGAAAAAAGTTATCAGAGCATTTTTATGTAAAATTTTACGCTCTACAACTTTTATTCGAAACTTTTTTGTCTAACACACTTACCATTTCCCCAAAATTTCAAAAAAAACACTTTTTTATTTTTTTTACCCCTTCTCGGGGGTGAATTTAAAAAAACCTTTCACAGTTCGTTTTTAGATGCTTCAAAGTAACTTATATCAAAAATTCAAGTTTTAAGCTCAAAATTCGTATTTCATTGACCATTTTCTTGGACTATTTTATTTTCGGCTTTTTTCGCCCTCGATTCTGCTACGTCACAAGATTCCAGCAAGCCTACGGACTGGCATTCTCTAAACAATGTGTATTATTGTTATTTTCTAATGAACATGTTGGACATGTGAATCTAGTGTTCTACGTAAGATTTCCTTTGACTTCATCGTTTAATCAAACAACCAAAAACAAAAAAGTTAGTATATTATTATTATATTGATTTCATATAATTTATTTTTAGTCAATCTCATTTTAGTTTTTAATCTAATTTTTTTATTTTGTAAAATTATGGAAGAGCGGGGTCCTCAAACACAGGCATTGAATGTCTAACTGAAGACCCCAGACGACTATTTGTATTAGAATAAGAATAACGAAATAAATAAATTATTATTATATTATTATTATTTGGCATTTCAAAATCAACACGCCTTTCACCTTTTAAACATGGTTCATCTATTTTCTTAGTTCAGTCTATTAGTAATAATCATGACGGTATCAATGGGGAGTTTTCTGACAGCTCATTAAAAAAACAAAACTGTACAAAATTGGTACAAAAGGCTTCGATAGATGGCGCTTTACAAAAGGCGAAGGCGAAGAATTTATTCCACACTGCGTTTTTTAAAGTAAAATATATTAATTGACGTCTGTATCAGAAATTGAACGTATAAATAACCATAGATGGTAGATACCACTTACCTACATTATAGTTTACAGACTTAACGCCTTCGGCTTTTTAAAAGTGCCATCTATAGAGGTTTTTTGAACTAATTTTTATGAGCTGTCAGAAAACTCCCCATTGCTGAAACATCATCCGACGGCTCAAACACTATGGATTTACGCCTTTAAAAATGGATTTTGGCAACACTGACTCACTAGGCATTTCAATATTAAATTTCGATCGCCGGCTATTTACTACCCCAAAAAAATAAGACACCCAAATTAAGTAGCATTTGGTTGTAAGTAAACTAACGCTTGTTAGTAACTTAAACGCCTGCAAAGAGTCTCCTTAACTAGAAAAAGATATGCTGCTATCCAATGCAAATATAAACTCAATCCTAAAGTTACTTTACGATCTCCATTTTTTTGACTTGCTCACAATGACACGCAACACAAAAATACAATATCTCTAAGTAACGTTTCCGCCACTCCCCAAATCACTTGAAGTTCTTCCTATATGTTTTAGTAAACAAACATTATATGTTCCTATAAAGTCACGGAAGTAAAGAATATAAGGCCTATGGTAATAAAGTACACAATGCATTATGAAATTACGCATAAATATAATAAAAGCGGCTAAGTACGGGTCGAACCCGACTACGAAGGGTCCCGTACCGGCCAATAAAGACATTATGGTATCTTACTAATACATATTACTAATATCTTACTTATAATATTATAAATGTGAAAATTTGGATGAATGCATTGATGTATGTTCCTCAGTCACGGCTCAACGGATTTGAATGAAATTTGGAATAGTGATAGTGTACAGTCTTGAATAGCACATAGGCTACTTTTTGTCCAGATACTCCCGCGGAATGAAATACGAATAATAAAACGAAACAACTTCATACAAGTTGGCATTCATATCACTAAATAATATACATAATAAGTAAAAAACTCTACTTGCTCGATTTAATATACAAACTACACCATATAGTAAGTGCGGTAGGAAACTTCCCATCAACGTACTGCAAGCCTGTTGTATGGTAGCCCCTGTATTATTTATTTTATTCGGGCTCTTAGTATTCGTTTTTATAGCGGCAAAAGAAATACATCATCTGTGAAAATTTCAACTGTTTGACTATCACGGTTCGTGAGATACAGCCTGCTGACAGACGGACAGTGATGTCTTAGTAGTCTTAGGTCCCGTTTGTCCCTTTGGGAACAGAACCCTAAAAAGGAATAACTTTCTAAAGTAATCGAACCCTTGAGGAAATTGCGTCTTGAAATTGAAGGCTATCAAAAAGAACTAAACCAACTAATGTAAAGTCAAATTACAAAATGACATTGACAATGACAAATGACGAATTTTGTTAGCGGTAGCAAAATCAAATCTCTCTATCTACAACTTTTTTGGAAGAAGTGTAGAACGATTCCTGGTTTTTTGTTTTAATTTATCGTTATAAAGGCTAATAAATATAAATTAAATTAAATAAGGTAGTTTCGCCAAAGATTGGCGGCTCCTAACAAAAAATGGCGTTATGATTATCCGAAACCTTTGAAATTTCGAGGGTTTATGCCACTTGTCACTTGCTACATTGCCATTTTGAAGACAAATTTTGCTTGGTCGTGTCAAGACGATACACGTTTGGTCATGTCAAGCCGATAGCCCCTATCTCAATCCTTTTGGTCTAAACTGTAAGCATTCATATTTAATCTATTTAGGTACTGGTGATTAACAGATACAGTCCGACAAGGCTTTTTTAGCGCTTGGATGATGACGTCAGAGGGGCGTGCGGGTGAAATAAGGGTTACCATTCAGTATAATTTCCCTCTTCTCAGGGAAAAATATGAATGCATAAACTTTTAGTTTTTTCATGTTTGAAAACAGTATGTACTATATGTATTTTATTGTATGTACTACAAAAAAGCAAGTCGCGTAAACTTTGAGAAAAACGTTAGTGGTACCAAACCACAGGGTTTTTGTACCACTATACAGGGATAAATAGAAGATTATGAAAGAAAATATAAGTGTTAAAAGTAGAGTAACATAAAAATAATATCATGTTTTTATGATAAATTATTTTCCTCGTCATTCTTGTCACCACTACTTTCTTTATTAGGTACCTACTCGTATCTAGAAATGCTCATATTTTGAAAAGTTTGTAAAAAATCTGCTTATCTTTCTTCACTTTTCATACATTCTTTCTAAAGAGACAATTCTCCTGAAATCGTAATTTTATTAAGATTTAAAATATAAATAAATAATGTTCTTAATTGTATATTTCATAGTATGGCAATATGTAAATGTTGTAAAGGCAACTTGCTTCTTTACTATTAAAAGGGGATTTATTGACACGATAAATTGTTCTTTCTGGAAACAACTTCTTTCATTTTATAACTATAATAAGTAAGCTCACATTTTGTACATTTTGGCGTATTTTATATCTTAATATTGAATTTAAAAGTACAGAAGGCGGCACATCAAGCTTTACAAATCTGTCAAAAAAATTTACTTGAATCTGAACTCTATGCCCTGGACAATAAGTTAAAATTAGTTGGGGAAATTTGACAGGAAATGTAACGCTTGACCTGCTGTCTTCTGTACATTAACAAATATGAGCGGTAAAAGTCATGAAGTGACATTTCCCAAGACGTTGGTTAGTTCCAATTTTTGCCACGCGCCAAAAGATCCTTGTCGGACTATTACTGTTATTATTTCATTTCCTTTTTTGTATTTTTACGAAATTATTCTTAACCCGGGTGTAATTTTCTATTATGGTGAATTTTACTAAGTAATTTGTTTTTGTTTTAAAGTTGATTTTCATTTTGATAGATTTAAGATAGCCCACATTTCAATTTTTGGTTTATTGTTAACCTTTTATGAATAATTTTACTATAAGGATGTGATTTTATTTTGAAATTTTATGTTAAAATGTCTATAATGTTATATTTTCATTAATAATTCGGGCCATCTTGAGCGACCAGCTTCCCAGATAGCCCAATACCTAGTCTCTAAAAATTGTTTACACTTGTGTTGAAATGCCAAAAGTTACTACTTACTAAGTACTACTTTTTTAGATGTCTGTTTCTCAAATAAATATATTACAACTTCCATTATGTTTTTTCTTTACTTTACTCAACTATAAGATTTTACAAGGTTTTGAATTTAAGTGGGCCTTCATTGGCGCTTTTACCATTTTTCCTTAAAACCCCTTCAACGTTTCCTAAGTTTAATTGAAAAAAGCCACATTGTAATATTTTTTCATGAAGGTTTTATTATTTATTGCGCTAATATGAAGTAACTTTAGTTATGTATGCTAATTCGATATATTATAGACGACTATGCGTCATACCGAGCTATACATACTAATTTCAAATTGTTCTGAAAACAATACGTCAAAGTTCTACTCTCCGATAGGTAATTTTACCTTATGAACATAATTAGACCAAAGTTTAAATGTTACCGATCTAAATTGTACATAGCATAACTTTACACAGGTACGCGATAACTTAATATACCTAAGCTATCTCAAACAATAAGTAGGATAGGTAATGTTTCTAAAGTTTCTTGGTAATCTACACGGAGCAAGCTTGAGATCTTGTTAAGCTTCAAATAAAAACGGATCATGAATATATTTCCACTTTAAAATAAACGCCAAGCACGGCGTGAATATAATCTAGATAATTTTACACAGCAGAAAATTGTTTTTCACGTTCAAACATTAAACCAAGAAGTATTTCCAAGAATGTGACGTACACATAATTAACATGAAAAGTAAGATAATTTTGACATAAAAATTGTAAGGTCATATGGGAGGGAACTGTTATTAACCGCATCCAATAGGTAAAATTCACTTCAGATGTAGTATAGTCCAGCGAAGCCTTGCCTAGGCTTTGTTCCACTTAAAATTTCCACTTTTTTTTCTAATGATCATCAAAGTGACCTTATGCTCCTCATTTGGGGCCATTAAGATTTTTAGTGTCGTGTGGTCAGAATCGTGACATCAGGGACACAGTTTCCATTAATCTCTAGGGGACACAAATAAACTGCATAAAGGCCGAATATTTAGCAGACCTGACGAAGACCTAACAGGAATCTGAAAAAAAATTAATTTTTGCTTTTTCAGATTACACTTTGAGGCTGTCATAGTCACCAACAGTGACTGAGCCTTGTTAAAAGCTTAATAATTAAAAAAAAATTGGTTTGTTAAGAGACATTTTAAGCAAACATCACACCAACTATCAATCATTCTTCCATAAACCAGACTTCAGACATGCTAGCATCAGATCCTCTCAATTAATGTGGAAGGATCGGATGTTAAGTTTCATCTCAGTTTCACCCACGCTACTTTTATTTCCGTAAGGATTCTTTGATAAATTATAATTAATTTAAAACAAGCCCAAAAGTTGGGCTATCAAATTAATTCTTCAATTTTATTATATATATATTAATGTGCACAGTTTCATATTTCCTCGGAGCTTGTTTTATCTAAAAATATATAAAATCATGACATATAGGGCAAACATGTTTTGATAGATCACAAACACAATTGACAAATGGCAAAACACAAAAATAGGGAGATAGTATTTTCGCCTGAGAGAGCTATGCTAGCTGAGATGACCTTCCAAGTTATTTTATTTTTCTATATTTGACAAACAAGAGAATGAATTTATAAAAAGCTACCGATTTTATTGATATTAAATTTATCGACGCTTTTAAGGTTATAAAAGATTATTATAAAACCAAAGATTTCTGTAATCCTGAACAAAATAAATAAATACATGTAAGTAATATATATTGCCATAAAATTATTTTCCATCAGGGTCGGACCAGTCGGGTGGATTGCACTCTAAGATCAAAAGTACTTAACGTCGTTGTTGTGAAACCTCGCTTAATGTATCTCGAAACGAATACATTTTACATTGAATCTTCCCGTATTTCTAAAACTCAAGAAATAAAATGCAAAATACTAATGACCATAATTTGGGTTGAATTCGAGAACTGTTCAACAGTTTTTGCCGTATAAAATGGATACTCTTTCAGTAAAATAGGAATTTTCTTGTAAAAAAATAAATCGCATGTTGAAGAGGAAATTTGATTGTGTTTTTTTAAGCATAAACATAAATAAAAAATGGAATAACCAATAACTATTTAACATGAACGTACCACGAACAAACATACGTATAATGTAATACACATATACCAAATAGTGATAAATAAACCTACCATTTAGGGAGTAAATCTATTCGGTTATTTTGTTTTTCAGAACGTATTTCTTGTTTTTAGGTTTTTAGGTCTTTTTCTTCAGGTTTCATCATCATCATCACAACTCCGTGTAATGAGCCCACTGCAGGGCATGAGTCTATCCTCTGGGTCTTTGGGTTTAAATATGTATATTTTTTATCCTTGATTCGACGTCGTCCATCAGGAAACATCCATACAAGTGCACATTGGTTCGTTACCGAGCAACCTCAAGCCATACTCCGGGGCTTCATTTTAGGTTGATTTTTTTATATGTACCTACTTAACATTAATAAATGCTAGCTCTATTTTTATCAACATTGCAGAAAGGCAAATAATTTAAAAAGTTAAAACTAATAATATTTTCTTTCAATACTATCCTTCATTCAATTGCTAAAGTATTAATCTGTTTATATTCCCTGGGAATTACACAATTTGTTTTTGAGTTACGTTGTGACAGGCCGATTATCATTTGTTGCCTGCTGGGACATTCGTAGCTCTCCAGTTTGTAATCTTGAGTTTGTTGCGGTAATAGATCTCAAGCGGATTCGCTGTTGTCATTTGTGAATTAGTTAGAATTTGTAGTAATATCTGCTCACTGCTACTTACAGTTCTCTAATTTGTAGGGCCCAAACTGAGTTACGCGGCTCATGTGAAGATGTATACGTTTGTATGGAACCGCAACCCACTTTTTCCTTTTCCTTTCACTTCTTTTTTTCTGATTTGTTTATTTTGAAACTGTAATTTTAACATAAACAACGAACAACATGTCGTGAAAATTTCATAGCATATTTATTGAGGCGCACTTTGACATTACTTGATGACCGGCAGACGGCATCCAGCAACCAGTGAAGGAGGGTGAAATGCTCAAGGTCATAGTAAGACAAGTATGAAAAGTGACCATAGACTGATTACTACTCGATTAACATTTGACTCGAAACCGAAACGTCGATTCAGAGTCAAATGTTGTTAAAAAATAAAAGTCGCAATAAAAAGTTTCTTTCATTGAATATTGAATCGTAAAAACTTAAAACAACAATGAGTTATATAAAATTTATAATTAACATTCTCTTTGAATAATGAACAGAAAACCTTGACTAAAATCACCGAAATGTCTCAACCGTACGCCAATTATTACAGAGAAACTGTTTTCTTAGTTTTCTGAGAAATCCCTCGAACTAAGTCAAAGGCAATGCAAGTTGATCACAACGGCAAAGGAAACCGTTCCTGAATTTCAAATAAATTCGCTTTTGTTCGGGAATATTTTCAAACTTGTGTCCAATTGGAATGCCAAATATTTGCTCTCATTCGAACGGGTTGTAGATTTATTAGATCTAAATATTTTAGTAACAGCCTTGAAGAAATCTCTGTGGGCGTCAAGATTGCCTTTATCATTGGTTTGACGACCACTTTGTCGATGGGGTAACATGTCTACCTCAGACGCCAGTGGTCGCGGGTTTGATTCCCGCTCGTAACAAGAAAAAAAAATGTACCGGGTCTGGGTGTTCTCTATATGTATATTCCTAGCTCGCTACATGGTATCCCATATCACAAGCTCTGCTTAATTTGGAGCCATGTAGTTGGAGAAGTTCGCTGTTTCATACCAGGTGGGTTTCATACCAGTGTGGTATGAATCGCCGAGTAGCGTTTTTAAATTTATACCACTGTCAAAAAATATTACTTAACTGTCGTGCACAAAAGCGTTACGAATAAGAATTTACTTATTTATTAAACGTAAAATTATCGCCAGAAGATTTTCATTTCATTTCAAAGTGATTACCGATGGTTATTATCCCAAATCCCAAAAATCCGTGAATCCCGTGAATCCCAAAATTTTCTACGTTTAGTAGTCGATACAGTCTACAGATGTATCCGTTTTCCGTATTAATCTTCCATCCGAAGTTCAGCAATGTTTTATTACGCCGTTTAGTTTGAGTTTGCAAACTAAACAACAAGGGATCGCAGCTTTTGGGTATGATATTCGACGATGACGATGGAAATCGGGTGGTATTACTACATGGCTTGAGTTCATCTACCAGGAACGCAACTCTCAATAGGAGCCCTGATATCCGATCGCTGTGAGTCTATTCTTTACTTAAATTATCTAATAATAGGTACCTGTCGACCGTTTCTCTCACACTCGTGACATAATTTAAATGATACGATCACCAAGCGAACGCTCGCGCTGTGATTCGGAGACCGATGTTGCGACGGTCACCGAGACTCAGAAGGGCGGTACTGGCTCGAGCGCATTTAAAAAATCATCGATGTCAATCGTTAGGCCACAACAAAGGCGTCGCTATGATGATATGTTTACGGATGGTTTTTGCACATTTATATCGGACATAAAAAATTTTATTTCAAGAGCGGAACTCTTCATATCAAAACTTAAATTCTAGAAATTAAAAAAAAAACAATGACTTACAGAAATCAATGGAATTTATTTCTAAACGATATGATCTATACACAGGGTTGATTTGTACTCACCGGCCAATTTTTTTTTTACACAATAAGTATAATTTATGGAAACGTTTTTTGCAAAAAAAAAATATTTTTTTTTACAAGGAAATTAATATATCAACTAACATATCAAACAAGGCATGGTCACTCTCAATTAAAATAAAGGTAAATACGCGCTACTACAAAACATATTGTAGTCCTACGTAGTAGTATTATCAATAAAATGCCAAGTCGTAGTAGCTATGTTCACAGATTAGAAAGTATTAGGCTATGTTCAACAACAGCGACTATTTTTTTTAAATTTTGTGGTTCCATATTTCTACTTTTTTGTACTGACGATAAATATGCAGGTACGTTTTTATCGTATCAAAAAAACTAACATTTTTTAGCTGGTGGCTAAGAATCAACCCTGTATGTATTTATAATCTAGGTTCCCCCTAGTTCGCTATATGGCATCTCATAACACAAGCTTTGCTTACTTTGAGGCCATGTAATTGGTGTGATTGTCTGGGAATTTTATTATTTTATTTTATTTTTCATGTCTAAGATGAAATTGAAGCGATCGAATGTCAGGGCTCCTGTTGAGTGTTGCGCTCCTGGTAGATAAACTTTATTTATTATCTTCAATTTCATAATATTGTCTTAAGTTTTCGCGATTCATACTATTAAATAATAGTACATTATGATATAAGTGCGGTAATTTTCAAAGCGCACGTATGTCATACGACTTTTATAACATATTTACGAGGAAATTAATAAAACTCTGACTTTGTTAAACGAATAAATCTTTAATTAATTGTTAAAGCAGTTATAAAATTTGAACAATTTTTAAAAGTGATTGTTACTTTGCCAGTTGGCACTTTTAATGTTGACAAGTTATTATTATTAGTCACAATCACCCCAGTTTCTCTCTCACTCTCTTGAGTGAAAGTAGGAGAAACGAGACCACAGAGTTCTGCAGTCGTCGGTGGCGGCGGCGGAGGCGGTTGCGGCTGCGGCGACGATGGTGGAATGTACGCGTGTGTGCTCGTAGATGGTTGAAAGTCAACACTTGACTCCAAATGTATGTTCCTTGTAATGCGAGAGCTAATTTCTTCTTTATTTCTCATCGAGTCATCTATATATCCCTCGGCTACACTGCTCGACCGCTACCCTCCGTGGCGTTTTAGTGTTAATAAGTCCGCACCTGAATCGGCGAGCAATGTAGCCGAGGACCTTCTGAAACTGTGCCCTGTGTATTCATGAGCTTCAGGCAAATTTAAGAAAGTGGCAATTTCTTTCGGCACTGGTCCAAATTTATTAATGCCAATGGGTTGCTTAGTGCATTTTCCATTTTGGTAATTTTGAAAAAATCTGTTGGAATTAGCTTTTGTAGCTTTGAAGCGCTTCGTATTTCTTCACAATGTCGTAAAAAGGGCCCTGTATTGTAAACGACCTTGGAATTTTATTTCTTGTGTTTTTAACCTGGACAAGAACAGACAAGAAGAACTCGCCCATGGTTCTCGATATCATTAGTTGTGATGTTTGCCAACTCTTGACGTCTACATGCACCATTTATACCGAATATTAATGCAACCTGCAAAGAGATAAAAATGACGTATAAACAACTGTATAGTGAAGAAATACGAAAGTGACAGAAATTAATCACAATTATTTAGTTTCAACTGACCTTTGTTGCTAAATATCGGCAATCCGGAGCTTCTTCTAGGAACGTCTTGATATTGTCAGCCGAAAATACTTTCGACTTTTTACTCATATGGCCATCTGAGCGTCTTTTTAGAAATGCTTGCAAGTTGGAGTATGACTTGATATCAATACCATGGTTTGTTTTCATAGTGCTTTTTAGCATTGAATAGTAGCACCACAATGAGCTTGATTTATATTTATGAGAAAGTTCCATGAAATAGGCTAAAAACACATTTTGTGAAAATGAATTTGCATTTTGGCTTGTTTTCCATAAGATGAAATTTTGATAGGCTTGTAAGTATCTATCGGTAGATTTTTCAGGCAATAGGCTTAGAGTAGCCTTTTTCGCCGCGTTTAAGAGTTGTGGCGGTGTCAAATTAATAAATTAATCACTACTTGACGACATTTTCAAATAAAAACAATAGAGCGAAAAGAAAAGCGCGCGGAATTATTTTTACTTGTCCACAGATAAGCGATGCACGCGCATCAACGTTTTTTTAGGCAAAGGTACAAAAACAGCCAGTATTAGTAATAAAGTAAATTAATATTTTTGTGTTTTTGTTACAGATAAATGGTTGTAATTTATTGTCAAAATTAATTAAATTAAAGAATTAAATGTTTATTTGTTATATTTTATTTCCCAAAGTTAATTTTATTCATAAAATATTGACCACTTTCTTGACATAAGACCTCTTTGCTAAGATTTTTAAAAGTATCGTTCATTTTTAGACGGAGTATCTTAAAACTTTATTTAAAAAAAACACGTGCGTTTTACATTACATTATCGCACAAGTACGTAATGAGATACATTACGATATTGAAATTGGTGTAATTACAACCACTTTACGAGCAAATATGTTATAAAACACTTTTTAACCGGATTTATTTATTTACGGGAGCGACTGGCCCTCGTGACCACGGGGTCTGCAAAGACACCGAAACGTCGAGTCAAAATTTAAAATGTAAATATACGCGATAAATCCGGTTAAAAGTGTTTTATTTAATCTTCAATTTCAGTTTGAAATAAAATACTTTAGCGCTTAATACATCTGTACGCCTAAACGATCCAGAGAAAGTATTTCTCTCATATAACGCAGTTTTTCTGTATTTATTTAAAGCAATAAATGGTCTAAAAGTTAAAACTGTTGTTTTGATCATCTTTTATCATAAACGATTGAGATTAATGAGCAACCTAGATTATTAGGAGTTAGAATAATCGTAAGATTGAAATACAAATAAAAGCGTTTTCTACCCATCAGTCAAAGCAATCGTGTTTTTTTCTTAATTTTTGACAGTGAATAGACCCATTCAAAAACTATTCGGCGGTTCATACCACTAGTATGAAACACCCCTGGTATGAAACAGCGACCTCCCCTGTAGTTAGTGTGATTTTTTGGGGATTTTATTTATTTATTATTATTATTTAATGATTTTATTCTGTAAATACCAAATAACAGTCTTCAATTTGTGAAGGTATGGCAATTGAATTTGTATTTGAATTTAAGGAAATATATTATTATCATTATAAAATATTATAATATTTCAGATAATTGTTCACAAAATTCTCCGTTTGTAAAGAATAAGTAAAGAACTCTGTGGCATATAAATAAAAAAAAATGATAATTGATCAATTGCCTTCGCAAATAAAGCCTTTTCTCCTTCAACAAAAACTAACTTATTAAAAGCAACTTAATTCAACAATTTGTACCCTACACAATTACTTAAACAATTTCCAATTATAATTAATAGGTTCTGCTAAGGCGGGCATTTAGCAAGGACTTAGCTGTTGTTAAAAACAGTTTATGTTCTTAAGTAAAACGCGACTCTTTCGCGTAATTTTTTTTTTTACTCTAGTAACTAAATGAACAGCTTTTTAAATTTACCTCATGCTTATATGAAATCGGCACTTTAATGAAATGGGCTCTCTAATTATGTTTTAGGTTGTAATCAAGTTATCATTTCGTGCATAAAATATGGGAATAAGAGTTTATTTCAGGTACCAGTACGAAATTTGTATTCAGTTTGTAACAACCTTCCGCGCAAAAGAGTTACAAACAATTATACAAATATCCTTCGAAAACTTCCTCAATTCTTCATTTTCCTAAGTATACTTATTAACGACTCTCAGTAACTTTTATGAACTTGCTTGCTATGCAGTTGTGTTTATCAATACTAAATTTAACGATCCATAAATCCTTCATATTTTTCCTATATTTCCGATGTACAATTTGCACAAGTGGCGTACAAGGTCGATCAATTATTCTAATAAGTGCCTTTATTAACCACCGAAGCTACAGATTTTGTTGAAAGCACGCCAATTTAATTCACTTAAGCCACAAAACGAATCGGTCCTTTGGGATAGCTCCCTCATCGTGGTTTGATGTCGCCGGTACTTTATATCTTGGTTCATAGCTCCTTCTAAAACAGTGTAAGACTTCAAACGTACTGCACGTAAAAAAATATTACCTGTGCTATAAAAAAAAACGTAAAAAAATGAGATCATATTTGTTATTACTACTGTTTACCTTTCAAGCTTTACGTGTCTGTAAATGCACGAACCAATCTCGGAGATGCAATCCGAAAGTTCAAAAAGGAGGAGTTGAAACTAATTTGCAAGATGAGAACGGAAATATAACATCGGGGCTCTATGAAGATTACTTTATTGCCGGAGAGATTGAATTAAAAAGAGTAAGGCGAGTGCCGAAAGAAGTAAATCCAGCTCGCCGAGTTGCGGCTAAAATAGTTTCAAATGAAAAAGAATTTAATATTTCAAAGGCCGATAAGCACTTGGATTTAGTGGCTAACTTTAAGAAATTGTGGCCTGTTGAGGTTTGGAAGGAGGTTGGTTACTTTAATGAGAATTACTTGGAGATGATCAACGATCACTGGATGCAGTTTCCACCACCGCCGGCGTATCTGCATCGAATTGTTGGGGGAATCTACGTGGTCTTTGCTTGCATTGGCTGCTGGGGCAACATCATAGTACTCTTCATGTATGTCAGGTAAGACTTAGTTTATGGTCAGCACAACCCTCTATAATATGCACGCTATAAAGCCAAAACGACAAAGTATTCTAAAAGGTAAGCTACTAAGCTGGCCCAGTGCTGGCGGGATGGACTTATTTTACAAAAATCGCAAAAAAATCTTACAAATGAAGTGAGTCTGCAAAAAAATAATTTAAGTGTTATGTATGTCGCCGGGTTTCTGAAACCTCTCGCCAATTTATTCTCCGATTCATTATATTGAAATCATATTTAACCCCAAATAAATAAAATTAATTACCTGTCAAATTTTACCAATCAAACGATAACCCTCAAAATCAAACGCTGTTTGTATTATTGCAAAATGAGATTTTATTTAGGTATACCTACAACACTCAGTCTAGGCAACAACTTTAGTTATGATGCTTTATTTTCAATGATTGAATACCGTGGCGTTGACTTTTCTATTAAGTTACATAAAACGAATTGAAAATGAAGTCCCAAAAATTTAGCAAATAATTTAGTTTAAGAATAACTTTCTTAACCGTGATACAACCGCAAAATTTCCACAGTCTAGTGAAGCTAGCTCTTTTGAGAGAGGTTGCAGATCAGGTACGAAACGTTTGACACATGTTTGTGAGATTTGCTTATTTTTGTCATCGATCGCGATTCTTTTCACTTAATCATACAAAAAAATATTCATGCCATCTCTAGTTTTCCCGAAAACGCTGATTTTGGGAATAATTTAATATAGTGTATCCCTGGGTTAACAATACCTATTTATATATAAAATATTTTAAAAATATGCAATAAAAAACTAAACTATATATTCAGTATCATATCCGCAATCAGTCTTACGTATCATATCAGCAATCAGTAATACGTAGATATTGTAATTATTTGTAAGTGCTAGTTGCAGGTCATGAATATAGCTCATCCATTATTATAATTGTCTCTTAGCCTAATCAGTTCTTAATACTGGACACCGACTCGCCCATCATTATAATGGAGCATCACAATCACAAATAAATTTCCAGCGCCGCACAGGAACTCTACTGCGATGAAAATTTCTAAAAATAAAGTTTAATGAGATTTAAACTAATGGAAAGCCCAATTTAATGACTTGGGCCTTTATTTTACCGATCTACAAGTAGTAGATAAATATAAAATTGTATTTACCTAAACGAAAAACAACCACTTTGGCGATGGGGTTAACCGGTGTGCCTCAGACGCCAGTGGACGCGGATTCGATTCCCGCACGGAACAAGAAAAAAAAATGTTCCGTGTCAGGATGTTTATCCATTTATGTATTTATATTCTAGGTTTCCCCTAGTTTGCTATATGGTATCCCATAACACAAGCTATGCTTACTTTGGGGCCATGTAGTTGCTGTGATTGTCTGGGGATTTTATTTATTATTTTAAAAAGACACCAAAATAGTGTCAATGTATATTGCTTGAAATTATAATTAAAATTCCTTTTGACTTTATTAAAAAAACAACATCAAAATCTCAATTAATCTCCGTTTACACTAATTAATATATATTACGTTTTGTTGGATTAGATTGGTATTGGTACCTACCTATGTTTGTACATTTTTTTATATAACGATTACTTGACAATTTATTTTCAATTAATAGAAATTAAAACCCTCTGAGCAGAACACAAATCAGCGTGGACAAAACACGTGTTATTGGGAAAATTACAAAACATACCCTATATTCGATCGCCCTATCTCTTCTTTATAGGAAATCTCGTTAATCTGCGTTTTGCCTCAAACTTACGCAAAAAGCGCAAGCTGTCAGAAAGGAACTGGCCCTTCATTAAACATTACCAGCATACGTAACGACTGGAGTGGTGATATAAAGCGAAGGTCGATCAAGAGCCTTGGACCCTTAAGATGTCCTACCACCCAGTGGGCGTCGCTCGGATTATATCAAAACTGTTCTGCTATACTTCACCATCATTATCAAGGTTCTCCACGCTACCTGCTGTTCTTTACTTCCTGGAGAAATACCTATTCTAGTCACTTAGGAAAATCACTTATAATAAATCTTCATATAATCTTATAATAATCTAATAAATCACTTATAAAAATCTAAATGAATCTTTATTTCAGACCAGAGTCCGTATTGTTCATCGCAGCAGCGAGTGACATAATAAAATAAACCTATCCAAATAACACGACACCAGCGCTCGTCGTGAGTAAGAACTGTTATTCGACGAACTGTTTGTCAATTTTATTTAGATTTTTGTTATTAGCTAAACATCTATGAGCTCAACGACGAAATCTTTGCCATCTCGTCGACGAACGAGCTCTTCCTCGAGCACAGCGCTGTTATTTTAGTAACGTGAAGAGCCCTGCTAAATTACCTCTGTGTTCCTTTGTGCAATATTCAATCGTAATATTCAAACCGGTATTTTTTCTGTGAGAAAATAGCAAACTGCTTTCAGTCGTGGAAACGCTTACAAGCATTTAGTTGTGTTTTTAATTTATTGTAAAAGCACGTCAAATATACAGGTTGTTTTTAAAATGTTATATTTAACTACTCATTAATCAGTGTATCCCTAAAAATGTTAACACAAGTAAGTTTGACTCTTAATTCGAATGAGTATGAGTCTTTAAGTGGCCCTACCACCCCTTAATAATCGTATCGTAAAATGCGACTAATTAGTACCTCACTTGGACCCCTTCATGATTCCTCTGGCTAGCGACCACCCTCCATTTAAAATCTGCCTCAAAATATTACTACTCCGGCAGTAATATTCCGGCAGTATATTATGAAGAGTCTATTCAAAGAGAGATATTCCGAAACGTCGAACTAAGCGCTTTGACAGTTCCGTTTTTAATACGGGTCGCCAAGGTTTGGAATGAACTGCCTGCGTCTATTTCCCTGACCAGTACAGTCCTAGTACTTTTAAGCGTCGAGTGAATAGGTTTCTCGTGGATGGACGTGTACCACCTTAGTCTTCATGTTCACTTATCAACAGGTGTCATGGAAGACAAACGTCCGTTCCACACTTTATAAAAAGAGAGTCAGTTCATTCCTAAGACTGTAGGTCATCTCCGACTTCATTTTCACTTATCGTCCGATGAGGTTGAGGTAGATCGCGGGTTTTATCGCATTTTTTCACATTTTCTTATACATAGTATAATGTTCATTCCTACCATAATGTTATTTCAAAAATCGCTCTCATAAATACTTATATAAAACAAGACAGATTTATTCCACAAAAAGTTTCGCAATTTTTTAAGTGTTTCAGGCCGAGCCTAAGAAAAAAGGTTTTCTAACAAATATATTACGTGCCTACATGATAAATGCTAAAAAGTAATAATTGGTTTTCGGGGTTTGCTTTATCGAAGTCATTCGTAACAATAAATATTCCAAAGTATTCTTGTTAACAATACGAAATCAAAATCTTTGCAGCACACACATACGAGTACCTACATGTTATAAAATTATGTTTGTCTGTTTGTTTTAGGTACTGTACTGAACAGATTTTCATCTGGTTTTCACTGGTAAGTGAATCATAAACTTCCCAGATACTGTAAGATATCTGTATCTGAACTTATATATTTTATTATCATTTTGTGTATTATTATCTGCACTGTGTTAAATAAAACACTTTTTAACCGGATTAAAAAAAATCTACTCAATCTACCCATGGCTAATATCTGTGTTCTGCACATAAAATCCCGTTCCCGCCCGGATTCGAACCCAGGACCTGCGGCATAGAAGGCAATGTTTACATACGAAGCAGTCGTCACATTGCATTACTTATCTAAAGACTTTCGTTCATATATGGCGCTTTGCCCACGAAGCAACTATTTTAGCAACTGGCAACCATCTGCTTACATTTTCAATAGAACATATCATCTCCAGTTTCGAGTTTCGGCAATCGTCAACAGTTTTCAGTTACTGTAATCGATTACTGAGTTAGTTTCTACTTGCCGTAACTTACAACTATTCAATATGAACCGATTTTGACTGTAGCTGGTTTCCGCAACCGCTTCTTTGACATCCATAGTCATACTGTACCATATAATTGCGGCAACCGTAAACATTATAGCAACTATTACCTTTTTATAGGAAACTTTTATTAAGTTGATAGTGGCTGCAACTTAAATTGCTCCATGAACGTCTGAAAGTACCTTTATTAGATGTAAGTATCAAGACGTCGTCGCGGAGAATGCACTTATCTTTGTTTAAATTTTACTATCTTGCAACTAGAATTAAATTCCCAGTCACGATATAAATTGTGTGTAGACGTGTAGCTATTTGACATCCATTTTTGTAATTCTCTTTTTTATTTGAAATAAACGAAAGAGCGCTATTTTTAAATGTGGAATTTATAATTTAAGAATATTTATATAATCTCATTCGGTAATGTTCTAATTATGAAATGAAATACAGACTTTTATTGGCATATTTTATTTACATACTTCTATAAGAAAATTAAAAAAGTAAATTAAAGCATTATTCTCATAACAAAACAATGCTTTAAAACATTTTTTTAATTATTAAAGTACAATGTGTCCCGACCAAGGAGATTTCAATTCAATACATACGAATTTGAGTAATATTTTGTTAAATAAAACTTTAGTAGCAAAAATGTCTAGCAATACCGATGATACTAAATAACCATACCATGAGATTAAATAAAGTAGTGTATGCAACTGCATATAATTAGGTATTAAAACACTCGTGTAATCTTATTTTGAAAACTATTAAAAAACTATTAAAACACTCATGTTTTAATACCCTCTATTATATGACAGTTGCATAAACTACTATTTTAGCTTCTTTGATCTTTGTAGGGTTGGTTTAGAATAGCCCTACTGCCCCTGGATAAGCGTGCCGTAAAAAGCGACTAATCCGAGTGATGTGTTCTCATCTTCACCATCCGGTGAGTTCGAGGCAAAACACGGTCTTAGTCTTAAAAAAAACAACAGTTAAATTATTGCCCGCGTGGGGTCTCCTTAGAAGATTTTCATTGAAGATTTTCCCTATATCTGTGACAAGTTTTAGCTTTTTTAATCTACAGCAAGTCGTTTCTATGTAAAAGTATCAGTCCATCTTTTTTACGTTTCGCCTCAGATGAAAAACTAGATTAAATTCTATTAATATTTATAACAGTCACTTCCTTCCATTTTATACAAAAAAATTGATACACTCTCAGACGGGTTTTTTTGAACTATTTTCACGTTTTCAATAGGATAGTGAAATCACAGTTAGACTGTTCCGTTTAAAAAAAAAACGTTCCTTTTTCAAACAGTTTTTCTCAAGCTCCACCTTCAGCTTTCAGGAGCACTACACAAAGAGTGAACTGAATCAACCGCTCTCGTGCATCTTTCTTTGAGACGCTGAGTTTATTTTTGTCTCGTTCTGTGCAGTGAGTTGAAAGGAGAAAGGTCTTTGTACTACGTTTTGCTTCTGGTAATCGACATTTGTAATTACCCTTTGGAGGGCTGTTTCTACTTTATAGCGCTTCAGCTCAGTATTATAGAGTTGATGTACGTAATTAAGAACACCAGTGTTGGGAAAAGTGAATATCGTTGTGTTTGTCGGTAGCGTAGGTAATAATAAAAAAGTCTTTTGAAATTTTAATCAAATTCAGACACTAGGCAATATTTTGTGTATATTTGGTATTTTAAAAAGGTAAAGGGAATCGAGATTGTATTAGGTACATTTGTTTTTATAAAAAATAATTTAAGAATACATCATAAGTATAATCCAATTAAAATTGAAAGAACTAAAGAATTTTTTTCTATGCATATGTATTATTAGTGACCCGCGTAAATCTTAACGCTGTTTGCAAAAAAATCAAATTCAACTTCAAATAAACATTTATTTATTTATACTTTATTTTATGCCATAAAATAGTACAAAAAAATAAATAAATAATAAAACATTTTGAAAAACAATTTGCAGCCTTATCGCGGAGAAACGATCACTACCAGACAACCGTGAATGCAGAACATTTGTATATTATGTAGCTTGATGTTAAAGGCACATCTATTAAGCAAGGTACCTATATAAAATTTACAGTACATAGAAATAATAAACACCTAATCAACGTACCTATGTAAATATGGATGCTTAGTTTAAAACAAATAGTTCTCGATAAAATATAAATCAATCCTGAATAATGAGGCCTATAGTGGTGAAAATAAAACCATTCAATTCATTCAATACGTTCAATGTGTAATTTTGTGAATCATTCAGTCATTGCTATCGTTGAATAACCCACTTTAGTTCGACGATGCACTCAAACGGTAAAAGCACAATCTCGAATCTCAGGATTCGAATGAATGAGGTTCGTTTCTGCTACTAAGTTTATTATAAAAATTTTGTTAGCTCTGAACAAAGGACGACGTATAACTTAGTATGAGAGTTGGTATCCACCTCAATAGACATGAGTGATATATCGTTGAAAAGGGTTCATCTTCTAGAACAAGAATTGGTATGGCGCCTGTCTTGATTCAGGGTCCAAGCTGATAACCAACCTAATAAAATTAATCAAAATCTCCGAAGACAAAATTAAAAAAAGACCCTTAATTCAGGTGTGCAACAGATAATCAGAGCGTCGGTGTCGCTTTCTATCTATGCTATAGGTGACCCGTCTGCTATTTTGACTGAACGGACTAACGATCGGAACTTGGAACAATAGTAACTTTGATTCAGGTTACTAAGACCTATCCAACGGCGTAACTTACATGGCTTTTGGAGGTGGATACCGAAATTATGCGTCGTCCTTTATTTAAAAAAGGCTTAATGTAGATATAAATAACGTTTGACCAAAAAAAAGCGAATAAAGAAAGTATTAAGCAAAATATTGGTACAAGATGTACTCATATTTGTCGTACATTTTGGATAAACTTTGATTTCCCCCATTTACAACCAAATTGTGTACTAACTAATCCATCCCTTCATATTGTTCTGTGTACCCTCTTAAGAAGTTTCAGTTCATAATAAAAGATGGCGCTGTAATCAACTTTTATTTTCAGTCTAAGCGCAAATGAGTGAAAAATTTAAGGCGGGATTCAATATTCAACTGACTGGTATGAGTAACCGATACAGGTACAAAACTGGTAGAAAAAAATAGCGATTCTACGAGCTGTAAATTCTCAAATTTTGAATGGGCCCTGTTTACATGACATTCTTCCAAAAAATAGGCGATTTGTGATTTATAGAATATCACGCATTCGCAAATTATTTCAAATAAATGTGCCTATAAACTTATTTAATTTATTCTTGCAATGTTTTGGTATTCGATAAATATATTGTAGTATATTTTTAGAACATTTTATTAATAATTGCGTTTAATTGCTTACATAAAACGAAACGCCAATCTATTTGCCTCATTTTGCCATTGGTTAAATCACATTTTTATGACGTCAAAGTAAATATTTAAAAGATAAATTATGTCATTCATTAATACTCCTCCTTTTTTCAAAAACTGTTATAGATAAGTTATAAAGAGAAAACTGGATTATTGATATGTTGAAAGATGTTTGATGGGATATTTAGTTAAATTAATAGATTGTTACGTCGTTAGCTAGATAAAATGACTTTTTTTTTTATTGGTCATAGTAATGAAAACTTATTCGCTATTGGTCGCAGCAGGCCACCATGGCACCTTTAACTCATTGGTTTAAATTAATAACTTGTTACGTCGTCGTTGGCTAGATAAAATTACTTGTTTTGTAAATGGTCAAATCTAACGACATTGCCTAGCAACCAATTACAGTCAAACAGTTCCTAAGCAGTGGTTTAGATGTTTAGAAAGCCATTTTGGAAATGAATTCTACTGTTCGTAGGAAAAACGAACAGTTTTCATGATATTGAAACCCTCCATAAGTGAAACTAAGCGAACTAAACTGAAGTTGTCCGTCCAGCCAAAAATAAGCTTAATTTGCGGTGGACACACATAGTTAGTAAGTTAGAGTTTTGCTGAACCTATTAACCTCAGTTTAATGTAATGTAGTTATGAATGAAGGTATGTCCTTATTCATATACTGGAAGTATGAATGAAGATAAATTTATCAATAAAATAATGTTTCATCCCGACATTCCTGCTTCATAAAGAATACTGGTCACGGCCCATACATTTAAAATTCTTTAATTGACCCCATCTTGAATTCGCTGGTTCTCTAAACATTTATTTAATGCATTAAATATCTAAACCTATAATCAATATTTTAATTTAATTTAATTTCATAAAATAAATTCATAATCCCTACCTGTCAATGTCAGACTTCAATTTAGACTGAGACTAATAAAAATAACAATTGTGTTACTTTCGCAGCGGAATAGTTTCAAATATCAGGATTTCTTTTGTAATAATAGGTGGCCTACTGCAATGTAAAAATAAAATAAAATATCACTCACATCTAACTTTGAGGTCTGATTGATGTATGTGAGTGACAGAACCCGCATTTCATATCTTATTTCCGTTCAGTTTTAATATTTTATAACAATCATTATGAGGATGTATTCACTGTTCTAATAGTATTTTTATTTTTATATGATCTTTGCTCTTATATAATTTTTAGTTTCGGTCCTTGGTTGCTTTTTGCAAAACTAAAAACAATAGTTTGGCTGCATTCAAAAACAATATTTCTCGTAAATATGGAAAAATGTTTTTCTTTCTTTCCATAGAAATAGAAGAGATTCTTTCCACATCTTACCACGGTTTTTAATTAATTGAAATCTGTAAAAAAAACTATTTTGTGATATATGTGAAACTAAGACGCGTCTTCTGATTATCAATCTCTTCAATCAGTTGCCGATCATAATTGACCGTGCTTCTTTCATATTTAATAAGTTCGGAAACATGGTGCACACTAAAAGTTTAGCACTTCTATTTATTCGGAACTATTTGAAATTCAAATGTTATATTTTTTTAAACGACTTGCATCCTTCTTAGTAACATAAAAATCATTTGTCAACTGTTTTTTATCTCACACCAAAGATTTCAGAGCGATGATTGTTATTTTAAAAGTTTTCTCTCTCTCCGCAAGACTGGGCCGCTCATCTTTAAAATGCTTTTGAGAGAGAAATACCTTTTTGAGCACCGTTTGGCGATGGTTTGCTGAATTTTAGAGAGGTCGGGTTTCTTTACATGACGAATTTCGTGAAGGGTGGCCTTCAAGTGTCGTCAACAAAAATATTGCAGCTACTGTTAAGCGGCTAATTGAAGAAAATCCGCGAATTACTTAAGAGACAACTCGAGGACTATTGGGGATTGGTATGAGTCAAATACTTACAGAAAATTTTACACGAAGAGTTTAGAGTTCTGAAACTGTCGTTGGATCCCTCATGACCTGACAGCGGACCAGAAACGGGCTCGCATGGAATGTCACAAATGTACGACCACGGACATTCTAATGCTGTTTATGACATTGTCACAGGAGACTTAGTTTAAAAAAAAAAAATTTGTTTTTGGGGCTGCCATTGAATGAATTCGTTTTGTAGTTTTATATTGAAATTTAAAATATTGAATGGCAGCCCTCGACGGATTTTCTTGCTCTTCTTATAAAGTTCATAGGGAGTTGAATCCCTATGTTATTGCGGCATTTCTACATCTTCGAGAACCGGATAGGTAAGCGTAGGGAAGTGCTATGAAAACGAATAGTATGTTTTTCATAATATGACCGACTCTGTGTGAGATCAAGTGAACTTTTAAAAAAGCTTTTCAAGTTAATTATCTCTCGTCACATAAATCATTTCAGTCGGGGGATTTTAAATTATTTTACTCTTTTTCTATTACTTTCTAACCCCCGCGTCGTGGGTTTTTCAAAATTTTTAATATGTTTTTATTTTCAAACTTTTTAAAGAGCATAATATAGGTACCATACATTACATTACACAACACCTCGTTCCTCATCAGCCCTCTAATGTCACCACCACCGCTGGAAAACCCATATAGTTTATTTAAATACATAGTGAAGTATTATAATAAGTATTTACAACTCAACTTTGCTGGGGCTTTGTTGTAACGTAACTCGATATCATATTACGTAGAATGGTTTGTGCAAACCAATGTTACCATTCTTCAAAACCACTGGTCCGATTTTAATGCGGTTTTCAGTGATGGCTTTGGATTTGTTTATCTATATCTATGATGTCATGAGTCTCTATGAATGATTTCTGAAACTAATAATTACACAACATAAGCTGGGAGTACCTACCTCCTCGCGGTGAAGGCGGAAACAAATATTTACTGCAGCACCCCCTGGTGAGTTGTTACCGTAACACCTATCTCAGAACATGCGCTAATCAAATCCAAAGCGATCACTGAAAACAGCATTTAAATCGGACCAATGGTTTTGCAGATAAACGGTAACATTGGCTTTTACAAACAAATGTTTACTGCAGCGCCCCCTGGTGAGTTGTTACCGCTACACCTATCTAAGAACATGCACCAATCAAATCCAAAGCGATTACTGAAAACCGCTTAAAATCGGACCAGTGGTTCTGGAGATAAATGGTAACATTGGTTTGCACAAACACCCTCTCACCCCAAACGCATATACCGTCTCCGTTCCGTCGTGGGTAAAATTAACAGCAATCTTGTGATCATGCGTGTTTGAAAATGAGAACAGGCCAACTAAAGCGATTCAGGCGAGAAACGTTGGTAAAAAATGACAACGCGTCTTCGCATGCGGCCAACAAAACAAAATCATTTTAGCTTCCAAAAACTCGTCCCATCCTGCACATACCCCCGGCCTAGCATCCTGTGATTTCAGTATTTTCCGCAAAATCAAAGATTTAATGAGAGGTTTCACTTTTACCAACTCCGAAGAGGTGGTGATGTTTCAATCACGTAAAAAACATGCCTTCAGTTTTGTGGTCCTCCTGTTTTAAAAAATGGTTCGAACGCAAGAAAACATTTTTCAAGTGTAAAGGAGAGTATTTTAAAAAGCAGTAAACATTATATTTTGGTTATAACATGTTGTTTTATTAAGTTACCCAAAACTTTTAGTGTCACCTACGTACAGAAGACAGCAAATCAAATTTTTCTGTAAGGCAGGAATATGCACTCTATGCCCTCGAAATTAAGTTAAAAATTAATTAAGTTAAATTATAATATTTCATCACAACATAAAAGTTATTTGGAGATAAAATCTTTTACCCTATTTCCGTCAATTGTGAGTGAAGCCAAAGGTAGATTTAATACCAAAACATATTACATGCTTATATTAAAAATTTCATGAGTTTAATGAAAAGGTTTGCTATTATTGGTAAATTTCAGACAAGGGAAATTTAATCTTGTACATTGAAAATTTAGCAGCTGCGGCTGAAAACATTAAACCCTAAGCGTATATTGATGAAATATAGTCTGAATAATACTTAATCAAGAACTGAGCTATAAAATATAATCATCGGTGGCGGGTACTTTCATGACCTTCAACAAATAAAGGACAAGCCCTGGACACTAATACCTGCTGTTTTGAATGTTAGACTAAGAAAAAATTTCAAATGAAAGAATTTGGAATTGGAGGCGGTCACGGGACTTGAGGGTCAATATCTCGGAAAATATTGGGGCTAGACTGATTTTCTTTTTTCGACTTTACGCAATGCCGGCAATGCAACCAAGCCTTATAACTCCTTTGTTTATGCTTCAACGAATTCCAAATTTGGCCTTTCAGCTTCGAATTATTTCGGCTAAATCGTGATATATTTTTTTTCTTTAAAATCGCATTTGGCCGCGCGCTCAAAACGGCAACAAATACTTCGTTCCTCTGCGGATCGCCGTAAAACAAGCTGTATTGAGTTTTCTTAGGGAGTAATTGTTACTTTATCAGTTTGGATTTCTATTTATTGAATAAATATTATGGTTTTGGAATTGCTAAGTACGAGGACGGGTCAATAAGTCCGTGACTTTTGGAATAAAACACAGATTTTCTGAAAAAAATCATTTTATTTTTCAACCCTTGAGCTCTATACACTTTGTCCAACGCTTCTCCAATTTTTTTATCCCTTCCAAAAATATGATTTGTCAAGGTCCTCGAAATAGGCCTTTATTTAACTTTATTGGCTTTGTTGTTTGGTCTCTGGTGTGTTGTGATGGATCCATGTTTCGTTTACGGTTACAAAAGGGCGCAAAAACTTCTGCACATTGCGATTAAAAAAACGCCAAACCTTCCTGTGAAGTTGCGTTTGTGGTCGACTGTGAGCAAACACGGCACCCATCTTGTGGAAAGTATTCTCCTGCCCAAGTGATCCTTCAAAATTGAAACCACTGAGCCATGCGAGATCCCTACGGCTTCCACAATCTCTCGCACTTTCAGTCTTCGGTCGGCCATATCGTGAATTTTTTCGATTTTTTCGGGTGTAGAGACCTCAACTGGGCGTCCAGGACGTTCGGCATCTTCAGTGCCTTTACGGCGACAATGAAATTCAGTAAACCACTTTTTTACCATTAAAATCGATGGTGCAAAGTCTCCATAGTATATATCAAGCTTAGCCTTGGGTATTGTCATGGTTTGTTTTCGCAAAAAATAATGCTTAATAAGCACCCGAAATTCACTTTTTTCCATTTTTTCCTCAAATTACTGGGTAGTCTGATAATGCTAAAAATAGCTGTCAAACACAAAGTAACTGACGCCGCAAGTTCAAATTTTGACAGGAGTCAACTAACAGATGCCTGTTGACAGAAGTAGTGTTGATTTTTCAGTAAAGAGGTCAGAAATTCAAAAAGTCACGGACTTATTGACCCGCCCAGGTACCCATCAGTTTATTTCATGGTCTGCGTTAGTTATTACCATTACGTGAGATTTTAGTCAAACGCGGCTTAAGTCATAAAGTCAGCTAAAAATTACATACATACATACATGCTAGGCAAAACACCAGAGGTTATAAGACCATATGATGTCACGTTAGAAAAATTTGGAGGTATTATAAAGATGGAGACAGACTATTGTAGTGACAGGGGGTCAGCCTATCACCCACAAAAACGGCTTTACCTCAAACGTCCTATCCTTACAATATAAAAAAAAAAACCTCTGTCCCTTAACTGAATTTTACAGTATGCCCCGGAAGAGAAGCAGCTGGCACATTCTATGTTTTACTTTCGCGCCCAGTCCAGCATGGAAGCAAAAATTATGCAATAAAATATTCAACCTATTTTCTTGTATGTTTTTTTATTAAACAGAAAGGCTTTTAACAATTAATGCCACTCATCAGTTATGAATAATTAATGCAAATTTCCTGTAATTTAATACCAATTAGGCTTTCCAGATAATTGTATAAAATTAATTGCAAATAGTATTTCCAAATACACATATTAGGCGTTCAAGAGAAATTTAATAAATTAACGATAACACATTAACGTATTAATTTACACGAAAATTTCGTCCAGATATTTAACTGTTTTAATTAAATCAGCTTGGTGGTATAACAGTTCTAGCAAATTATATACTGATGGAACTATGGAATTTATTACTATTTTGATACATTGTAGGACTATCTCTATAAGTATTTCGTGTTTTCAACTGCGTGGTGGCATTTGCAAAATTGATGCGATTATAAAAGGCAGAAAGTTACTTAAAACTTAACTTCAAAATCCCCTTTTTTTAGCAATCCTTCAGAAAGGCTTTTATTAATTTTAAGAAGGTTTTCCTTTAAGTTTATATTTTTCTGATCTGCTAAATTAGCATGATTGACTGACCCTTAATGGTTACGCATTATTTTAAATGAAATAATATAAAACATAATACCTATTATCCAGTTATTAGTAAATTTATTAAAGCGTTAATTGGCTTGATAAAGAAAAAAAACAAGCACCCGTTTCCTTTAGAAATTAAATCGAGACTATGGCGAAGATTCATTAGCCCGGTAGCTCGCTGTAAGAATATTAATATTGTAGTTTTCACATTCTACCAAAAATGTACAACTCGTCTCATCCTGCACATACCCCCGTACAACCTAGCACCCTGTGGTTTCAGTATTTTCCGCAAAATCAAAGATTTAATGAGAGGTTTCACTTTTACCAACTCCGAAGAGGCGGTGATGTTTCAATCACGTAACAAACATGCCTTCAGTTTTGAGGTCCTCATTTTTAAAAAAATGGTTCGAACGCAAGAAAACATATTTCAAGTGTAAAGGAGAGTATTTTGAAAAGCAGTAAACATTATATTTTGGTTATAACATGTTGTTTTATTAAGTCACCCAAATCTTTTAATGGGACGTACAGAAGGCAGATAATCAAATTTTTCTGTAAGGTCTGTAAAATTAATTAAGTTAAATTATAATATTTCATCAAAACATAAAAGTTATTTGGAGATAAAAATCTGTTACCCTATTTCCGTCAATTGTGATTGAGGCCGAACGTAGATTTAATACCAAAACATATTACATGTTTATATCAAGTTTCGTGATTTTAATGAAAAGGTTTACTATTATTGGTAAATTTCAGACAAGGGAAATTTAATCTTGTACATTGAAAATTTAGCAGCTGCGTCTGAAAAGTTACTCGCGTAAATTGTATATTGATGAAATATAGTCTGAATATACTTAATCAAGAACTGAGCTATAAAATATAAATTAAACCTAACCTAAAACTTCAGTACGTACCTATATCGATCAAATAAAATTATAAATGTTTCAGCATTACTTTACTAGTATAGATTAACATCTACAGCGATGTCGTGGACCGACGACGATCGGTTAAGGTCACTGGTAGACGCTTGATGACCGGCGCGGGACCGAGCGATGTGGAGAACCTTGGGGGAACGTTTTTTGCACTTCGAAGCATTTGTTTGAACACTGTTTGCCAGAATCGTTGTCAATCCATAGCACTTTACACCCACGATTTGGGAACTCGTCCTTAGTGCCAGAGAGTAAGCGGGTTCGATTTCCAGCTGGGCATTTTTTTGTTATTTTATTTTAATAGTTGTTGCCGTTTCGACCCCGCGCTCAAGTGCGAATTTTAAGGAAATTAGTCGAAGCCGAAATGTCAAATTTGGAATTTGTCGAAGCATAAATAAAGAAGTTATAAGAGTTTAAACATGGCCGCGCCTTTGAAACGCGGAGAACGGCGCGGCCATGGAGGTCTAGACTAGATAAGGTCTAGAAACCAATTTTTTTTTCATGGTTTGTTTGCAATGAAAAGTCTGTACCGTACTCCAATTCTAAATCCAACAAAGCATTAGTGTCAAAAGCATAGTAGTAATTAAGTATTAGTGTCCAGAGCTTGGACTTTATTTGTCGAAGTTCATAAAAGTACCCGCAACACATGGTTTATCATCAGTCAAATAAATGGTGAAAAACATAAGTTATATGGCCGCGTCGTTGAAACTATTTTTGAAAGGCTGATATCTCATGACGCCATATATAAATAATGCATCTATGCTTAATATGTCCTCTAGAAGACATTTACATCTTGCTGCCCTATTGTTTGATGTTGTAAAGTATAACAAACCACAGTATCTATACGATAAACTAAAAAGCTCAGATTTTGGAACAATGTATAGCAGCAGAGCGAATCGTCATCCACTAGAGAGCCATCCGCACAAAACTGTTGCTTTTAGGGGCAGTTTCCGTTACCTAGCCAGTAAATGCTGGAATAATATCCCCCCGCCAATGCAAAAATTGACAACTAAAATAACATTCAAAAAGTATTTCAAATCGTACCTTTTAGAAAAACAAAAAATTGGTATTCCACATGGCTATCCGGTAACGGACTTCATAGTATGATGCCCACAACCACCACACATACATGCTTGAAACACCAATCAGACTCCCATTTTATATATCACATTTCATATGTATTATTTTATTATTAATTATTCATTGCTCTTATCCTGTTTATTTTTATTATTTATTCACTTTAGATATTTTTATTTTTGCACATGAGCATATGTTTATTATTATTTTATAATGTAAATAATCTAATATAATATTATCTCCCTATGAACGTTTCTTGGCTATGGCAGAATTATCAGTGATTTGTTCGCAAGAGCAATACTTCTCACTGAGCCATGGCCTTTTTGTACTGCCGCAACACACACTTTTTATTTAACTCAGTATCCTTTTCATTATGTCAATTTTCGGAATGCGATGTTAAAAAGAACATGCTCTCCGTTGCGTCCAATGCGATTGGATCAGACTGCATTAGTCGTAAGATGCTCATCCCTATCCTTGACATCATCCTTCCTATTATCACTTCCATTCTGAACAATTCTATTATTACCAGTGTGTTCCCTAATGTTTGGAAGGACGCTAACATCACATCTCTCCCTAAAAAACCAATCCTTCTTCCTTTTCCGATTATCATCCCATTGCCCTCTTACCTTTTCTCTCCAAGGTGCTAGAGGGACTTGTTCGTCAACAGCTCAGCACTTTCCTGCAAGACCATAATCTACTCAACCCTTATCAATCTGGTTCCCGACTTGGGCATAGTACAACTACTGCATTACTTAATATTACCGAAGATATTCGCATGGGCATGGAGGAAAAGAAGCTTACTGTTCTAACACTGTTAGATTTCAGCAATGCTTTTAATGCAGTTAACTTCGACATTCTTTTACAATTGCTACGTTCTCTTAACATATCTCCATCGACTATTGACTGGTTTCATACTTACTTGCATGGCCGCCGGCAACGTATATCTACCGAGATGGATACCTCTGATTGGTGTGATATCTAAGCCGGTGTACCGCAAGGTGGCGTGTTGTCTCCGCTCCTGTTTGCTTTATTTATCAATTCGATCACTCTTAATATATCTTCTCCCTATCATCTGTATGCAGACGATCTTCAAATTTATACATAAAGCAGTCTCGGAGATCTGCCAAATGCTATACATCAACACAACGAAGACTTGAAGTTGATATCGGACTGGAGTCATAATCATGGTCTTACTGTTAATCCTCAAAAGACGCAGTGTATATTAATTGGAAGTAACAAAATGATCCCTCGGGTTAACTGGAACTCACTACCACAAATAATGTTCAACGGTGTCTACATACCTTTTAGCCAGACTGTGAAAAACTTAGGTATAATAATAGATCGAACACTATCTTGGATACCACAGATTACTGAGGTGAGTAGGAAGATCTTTGCCGCGGTGAATTCGCTCAAGCGTCTTCGCAATTTCCTCCCTGTTGCCACTAAAATTGCGCTAGCACAATCTCCCCTACTTCCTATTCTCGACTATGCGGATGCTAGCTATCTTGACTTAACTGAAGAACTTCTTAATAAACTTGAGCGGCTCCAAAATCTCTGCATAAGGTTTGTATTTGGATTACGCAAATACGACCACATATCTGAATTCCGAACTAATCTCAAGTGGCTTCCCATTCGACTTCGTCGGAATACTCATATCCTATCTGTAGTCTACCGTATTCTGTATGATAAAGCCATTCCTGTTTACCTGCAAAACCGCTTTAACTATCGATTCAACAACAACGACCGTAACTTGCGCTCTTCCTCAAACCTTCTCCTTGCAACACCATCACATACTTCCACATTCTTAAGTAAATCCTTTTTTGTGCGATCGGTGTCGCTTTGGAATGACTTACCCTTAGAGATCCGCAAAGCTCCCAGTCCTTACACCTTCAAAAGGATGCTTAAACATTATTACCTCGTGAAACATTGCTCATCGTAACTTATTAATAAGTATGTGTATGTATTATTAATATGTAAGTCTATATTATGTAAATAATATTTATGTATATTTATGATTAATATGTATGATATGTAATTATTTGTATGTAGTCTATTTTATGAAATCAGTACACCGCCCACCCTAATTTCCTCCATTCATGTCCTGTCCTTACTGGGTTGCCTGGTAGAGATCGCTTTGAGCGATAAGGCCGCCTTTGTGCAAATGTTTTAAAATTTATTGTAAAATGTTATAAATGCTGTTGGTGTACAATAAATAATAATAATTATTATTATTATAGTAAAAAATAAAAAGAATTAGTGTACTTTTTACCAATTGTTTTTGAATATTGTTTTTTTTTCTTTTTAATATTGTATTTTTCTTTCTCCTTTTTTATTGTAATGTGTGTGTTTCTTTAAGTACAAATAAATGAATATTATTATATTATTATCATGAGCCAAACAAGACTGGGATATGAAGCTTGTATTGAAGTTTTCTTCATTTCGGGCTCTTTCAGATTCATCAACACGGAACTTCTAAAACCTGCTTTACGGCGAGCTGTTCATGCAAAACATAACATCCCAAAGTGTATGGGTATGGTGACCATCCGTTGTATTGAGAAGCTGGAACTACGTAAAAAAAATTGAAGTATACCGAAAACTTATCTTTGTACTTATAAAAAATAGCCTGAAATAACGAAGAATTCAATACGTGATTCATATCCCAGTCCTGTTTGGTTCATAAGATAATCAGCCTTTCAAAAAGCGTTTCAACGGCGCGGCCACGTAACTTATGTTTTTCATCAATTGTGTTAGACTGATGTTAAACCATGGGTTGCGGGTACTTTCATGACCTTCGACAAATAAAGGCCAAGCCCTGGACACTAATACCTGCTGTTTTGGATGTTGGACTACGAAAAAATTTCAAATCAAAGTATTTGGAATTGGAGGCGGTCACGGGACTCTCGGGAAATATTGGGGCTAGACCGAATTTTATTTTTTCGACTTTACTAAATAGCGGCAATTACAACCAAGCCGCGAAAAAAAATAGGTTTCTAGACCTTATAGAATTTCTCCGCGTTTGAACGGCGCGGCCATGTTCAAACCCTTATAACTTCTTTGTTTATGCTTCGACAAATTCCAAATTTGACCTTTCAGCTTCGACTTATTTCGGCTAAATCGTGATATATTTTTTTTCCTTAAATTCGCATTTGGCCGCGCGCTCGAAACGGCAACGAATAGTTCTTTCCTCTGCGGATCGCCGTAAAACAAGCTGTATTGAGTTATCTAGGGAGTAATTGTTACTTTATCAGTTTGAATTTCTATTTATCGAATAAACATCATGGTTTTGGATTTGCTAAGTACCTATCAGTTTAGTTCATGGTCTGCGTCAGTTATTACCATTACGTGAGATTCTAGTCAAACGCCGATTTAGTCACAAAGTCAGAAAAAAATACATACATAACGTCACGCCTGCATACCTTATGGGGTAGGCAGAACACCAGAGGTTATAAGACCATCTGATGTCACGTTAGAAAATTTGGAGGTATTATAAAGATGGAGACAGACTGTTGTAGTGACAGGGGGTCAGCCTATCGCCCACAAAAACGGCTTTACCTCTAAAACCTCTGTCCCTTAACTGACTTTTACAGTATGCCCGGGAAGAGAAGCAGCTGGCACATTCTATGTTTTTCTTTCGCTCCCAGTCCAGCATGGAAGCAAAAATTATGCAATAAAATTTTCAACCTATTTTCTTGTATGTTTTTTTATTGAACAGGAAGGCTTTTAACAATTAATGCCACTCATCAGTTATGAATAATGAATGCAAATTTCCTGTAATTTAATACCAATTAGGCTTTCCAGATAATTGTATAAAATTAATTGCAAATAGTATTTCCAAATACACATATTAGGCGTTCAAGAGAAATTTAATAAATTAACGATAACACATTAACGTATTAATTTACACGAAAATTTCGTCCAGATATTCAACTGTTTTAATTAAATCAGCTTGGTGGTATAACAGTTCTAGTAAATTATATATTGATGGAACTATGGAATTTATTAGTGGAAAGTAAATCTAATAACTCAAATATTACTATTTTTATGTAAAAAATATTGTACTGCTATCTCTATTAGTATATTTCGTGTTTTCAACTGCGTGGTGGCATTTGCAAAATTGATGCGATTATAAAAGGCAGAAAATTCCTTAAAACTCAACTTTAAAACCCCCCTTTTTTAGCAATCCTTCAGACAGGCTTCTATTAAATTTTAGAAGGTTTTCCTTTAAGTTTATACTTTTCTGATCTGCTAAATTAGTTGACTGACCCTTAATTTTATTAGTTACGCTTTATTGTAAATGAAATAATATAAAACATGATATTATCCAGTTATTAGTAAATTTATTAAAGCGTTAATTGGCTTGATAAAGAAAAATAACAAGCACCCGTTTCCTTTAGAAATTAAATCGAGACTATGGCGAAGATTCATTAGCCCGGTAGCTCGCTGTAGGAATATTAATATTGTAGTTTTCACATTTATTGACTTTCTTTGGGATATTATAAATGATATTTACTATAAGTGACTCTAAAGTAAACTTTGTTTATAAGAGACTAAGCTTGGTTTTGACCTCAGTCTCACCTAAAGAAATGACTAACCCTTTAAAAAATATTCTGGAACACATCACTGTCGTCAAAGCGGTTATATTTGGCGACAGATTGGTCGTTGTTTACTACGTGGCAAAACAAAACACATGCCAATAAAATATCGTTTTTCATTTTTTTTCAAATATTTTTTTTACTACTTTGCAAGTAGAATAGGTGCTAACTTTCAATAAAAAAGTCAGTTGGACATAAAATGATAGCTAAAGCTATCTCATTAGCAAGAAACATCTAAATATATAAAGTTATTGAATATTTTTATTAGACGATGACTTCCTGTTTAATCCGTGTTCTGTAAAAGCATTTAACTGGTTAACGTGACACTATTTGAAAAATATAATTATCTTAAGGTCGAAACTGAGTTAACCCGAACCCGGGCGGGCGCTCTCGTGCTAAGCCTCCTAAAACCGTGAAAATTGAGATCTATAAATAGAGAATCGTATGGAAAGAAATGTGTATGGGAGACCGGATCAAAGCCGTATAGCTAAGGCTCTGGGGATGTAGTTCCTCCGTTTAAAAACGCAACATACACAGGGTTGTTTTTTGTCACCGGCCAAATTTAAATGTTATTTTCTTTGATACGATATAAACGTACCTGCATATTTATTTTTGTAACGCCCAGTTCCAAAAATTAAGACATGGCATCAAAAACTTTTCTATAAATAGTCTCTGTTGATGCACATAGCTACTACGATGCCGAATTTCACCGATAATACTAGTAGTACTACAAGATTTTTGTAGTAGTGCATAATCGTCTTTATTTTAATGGTATTCATTCGTAATTTACAGTGACCATGCTTTGCATAATGTGGTAGCGAATATATTAATTTCCTTGTTAGAAAAATACATGCCTTTTTTTGCATAAATGGTTTCTATAAATGATAATTATTACTTAAAAAAAATTGGCCGGTGTCTACAAATCAACCCTGTATATTCAGACTCATTAGGTTCACATTAGAATGAACAAGTTTTTGAAAAAGACAACAATTTTAATGAAAAAGCAAATAACGACTTTTTCCGGTTTGCCCCGACCCATGGGTAAAACCATATACCATATACGCTATTTTCCCAGTAATAATATACAAAACATCTTGTGCAAAAGAAGTCATCCAACTTCTGTGTATCACAGCTGGTCCAGCCTTCATGGGCCCAACCTCGACAGCCTATTATATATATTTCACGAGCCTCGAGACCTAATTGTATAGTGGATGTTGATGACATCGGGTCTCGACCAACTCTTTATGCAGTGGAAGTTGTCTTGAATGACTAATTGAAAGTTGATGGTGTTTGGTCAACGTGCAGCGCTGATGAAAAAATGATAATATTAGACTTATCTATCCGGATCAAAATCGTATATAACCGGTTTTACCCCATACGGTTGTGCCCCAACACGGGTGTAGAACAAAAACATCATTCGCTCATACATAGTCAATACAAACTTGCCGCTGCAAACATTGCATTTATGAACAAATACATCACCTTCAACATAGTTGATTAGTGACTAACCTGTAGCGTATACACTTATGCAGTGTGTTAGGTATCGGATTTCCGATACTTCACCCCCGTATAGTATGCTAAATTTGATTTGGATGAAATTTGGCATAGTGATAGTGTTCAGCCTGGAACAGCACATAGGATACTTTACATCCCGATACTCTTGCGGGATTCGAAATTGCGCGGGTAAAACCGAGCGGTACAGCTAATTAATCTATATGTCAGATAGTTAATCTATCTTGCCTTCTATGCTAGAGGTCATGGGTTCGAATCCCGGCGGCGGTGGATATTTGTGTGATGAACACAGATATAAGTCGGCAAGTCATGGATGTTTATATGTTTATTTCAGTTTATTCTAATAAAAAATATGTATTTATTCAATATGTATGTGCATATATTTCTTAAGTATATCAGTTATCTAGTATCCATAACACAAGTTCTTGGGCTAGATAATGTTGTGTGAGTGTCAGGAAAAAAAGGAAAGGAAAAAGGATGTATAATTACTTTTTCAGCAAGATCGCACACAGGAAATGGGTACACTTATTTATTTTTGCCAAAAATATCTATGTTAAAGAAAATTTCATTTTCGGACTCCTCGTCTGAAGCACGACTACTCAAGTACTACCCGAGGGAGTTTCGCATTCTAGAACAAAAATAATAGTAAAGTGTGAGTCACACTCGTGTAAAGAAGGTTCCGTACCAACTTTTTACTACAATCTGTGCCAGCTTGTTGATAAACTTAATTGTGCTCATTTTGTATGAAACAAACTTCAAATTAAAGATGTTAAGAGTACTGTAAGTGTAATCTTGCCAAACTTCATGATTCTATCAACGAAAAGTAAGATTTTGATTATACATGTATATTTTGACTATTGTTCGCACCAATATTGCGCTTTTAGTTTATAGTTTAGGCTACCCGCATTTTGTTACTATTTGCACTGAAGTGGTAATTAGTGAAGTGACGTCATATCATATCATAAGCAGCAAATAAAGAAGCTGACGTACCATTCCAGGGTTCGTGTAATCGTGTATGGGTGAGCGATGGCGCTCCTTCCAGTTCTCTGTTTTGCAAAATAAAACACTTTTTAACCGGATTTATCGCGTATAATTTATAATTTACATTTTAACTCGACGTTTCAGTGTCTATGTAGACGCCGTGGTCACGCAAGACCAGTAGCTTAAATTTGTCAAATATAAATTATACGCGAAAAATCCGGTAAAAAATTATGAATCTCCCTATTTAATTAATAAAAATTACATTTTCCGAACCGCATTGCAAACTAAACTCCCACACAAAAAGGATATATTATGTTTCGTTAGCGATCCAAGGGTGGTTATTTTGCCTGTATACGACGCAGTGGCTCCACAAAGAGTTCACGGTCCATATGATACAGTCTCTGACCTGTCAAACTACTTTTTGTTAGGTATGTGAAAGTATAAAGATGATATTGTCATTGATATGCTGCCTGTTTATATCTAAACTATTGGTGCAGACTTGATTTAATTTCTTAGAAACGATATCGGGATTTTCATTTCAAGTGGATGATACGCGTAGTCTATTGAGTAACTTGAGAGGGTGAAATATTAAAATCCTTGCTGCGGTTTCTAATATTAGTAAATGATTTATATGAGCTATTATTTACAGTATATGTTGTTTTAATACATTTCATGAGTTGTCAAAAATCTGATAGGTCAGCTATGAAAATTACTCTTTAAGTATAAATGTTCGTATGTTTTTATTGTGTTTACTTAGAAAATTGTTAAGTCTTTTGACAGATTTCGCATTAGATATTAATTTCAGCTTGATATGTCCACGTATTGATGGACGGACATTTAGATATATAACAAAATAGTTAAATAGGAACAACTGAGAAAACTGAGAATTAGGTTTTTTTATATTGAGGTAAGTACGGAACCCTGAACACGAAGTTCTGAGCTGTTAACTTTGTTTTTATACTGGTTGTTAAATAATTTGATCCAAGTCTACGAATATTTTTTATCCATTTTTAACACGTTACTTTTTAAAAAGAAGGATGCAAGATCCATTGATGATCTAAGATGAGAATGAAACTAATAAGGATTTAAACATTATTCAAACCCAAATAACACTAAATAAAATAAAATAAAAGACTTTGACAGTTGATTTTATAGCATTTGATTATTTAAATATTCGGTTTCATTAAAAAATCATTGATAATAAAAAACACTTTATTGCTTACACACATTAAGAATGAATACAACAAGGTTACTTGTTATTGGCCCCGCATCCGTTGGGAGGTTCGATTGGTTCAAAACAAGTCATTTTCCAGTTACGTGCCAGTCGAGGTGCGGAACAGACGTACGCCAATCTTATTTTTTGCTTCTGACTTTTTACGACTGCCCGCGAATTGGAGCATCAAGAAACATGATTGAAAGTGAAAGTGAGGATGATGGAAATAAAAATAAGAGTGACGATGAAAATAGGAGTTGCCATTCTATGATTTTGGGCTCGGAACCAAAAGGGGAAAAGAGAAAAAGTAATATGCCAGAAAAAAGTGACGAAAGTAGCGAAGATGGATTTATTACAGTTACGAGAAGAAAAGCTAAGCGATCAATTGTAAAAGAATCTGAGTATGAGACAATAAAAGAAAAATCAACAGACCAATCGACGTCACAAAGCGAATACTTTGAGGTCAGCATAACCTCCACGGAAAATTTGCCTAAGCAGATGTCTATGGCTAAGCTTTTGAAAAACGAAAACATCAATAATATTACAAGTGTGAGATATAAGGGACCTTTCAAGGCTTTGATAAGATTTACCAATAAAAACGATGCTTTGAAGTTAGTAGAAAACTTAAAACTTAAAGAAATGCAATTAAGATGTCAGTTAACCTATGAAACAACTTTTAGTTATGGTGTGATAAAAGGTATTACTACGGATACTACAGAAGAAGACCTCATGGAACTTTTTGAGAGTGAGACAGAAATAACATCAATAAGAAGGTTGAAAAGATTGGAGCAAGACGGTAAATGGGTTGATAGTGAGTCGGTACGAATTGGATTTAAAAGTTCAAAATTACCTGAGAATATTAAGATTTATAGTATTAACTTTAAAGTGTTTCCATACACATTTCAAGCTTCCCAATGTACAAGGTGCTGGAAATTTGGACATTTCATAAAATATTGCCCATACAAAAAAGTAACCTGTCATAAATGTAGCCAAGAACATAGTACATGTGAAACCGATGTATATAAATGTACTAATTGCAACGGTCCTCATACAGCAATAGATAGATCTTGTCCCGTCTTCTTAAAAGAAAAAGAAATTCGACAAATAATGAGTGATAAAAACCTTACATACAGGGCAGCCTTGCAAGAACTGTTAGCAACAAAACCTCCAGAAATACAAAATTCAACACAAATATGTAATACCCAACGTCCCATAAGTGTTCAACCAACTAGTAATGACCAACTGGCGACCCCGCCAACCAAGAAGTTATATAGCAATATGATTAAAACGAAAGCTACCATACACAGAGAAAATAATTCAGACGAAAAATACAATCATAGTAAGAGACCAACAATGCACAATTCATACCATCGAGTAAATACCGGTGAAGACTTAGAAAAAGAGAACATAGAGACTGAAGAATTAAATGAAAATAATATGGAATTTGAGTATAACACAACAGAAGAAGAAAACCAAAGAAGTAACGAAAAAATTGATCTCTTAAAAAAATTAAAGGAAGTTATACTTTCAAAAAGAACTTGGGAAGAAAAAATCTTTGTCTTGATTAAAATCTTAATAATTGAAGTAAAAACATTATTGATTAAATACATATCAAACGGAGAACTCATGAAAACCATTTTTACAACCATTAATGGATAACAACGGCAATAATACTGTAGTGAAATTACAATTTGCACAGTGTTCCACAAAGTCTGCAACCCAAATGGTTAACCTTTGAAGCTCTACTGATCCAACAGAAAATTCATGTGGCTATAATATCTGAAACATGGTTGAACTCGGACATTAGTATTTCAAGTAACACTTATAATATATTTAGAATAGACAGGGCAGATTCTTACGGAGGAGTGGCAATATTAGTTCACAAATCAATTCGTTGCCAACACAAAATTATCCAGTTAAAAAACCCTGGAATAGAGGTAATTGGTTTAAAATTACTTAATTGTAAATTCCTAGAAAATATTTTATCTGTATATTGCCCCTCCACTGTACGAACATCGAGTTTAGATTTTAATGAGCTTTTTTCTCTTTGTACTAAAAAAACTATATTGGCTGGTGATTTCAATGGACACCACACAAATTGGTCCACCAAGATTGACTCGAGAGGTGATAATATTTTAGATTCATCATTAAATAATAATTTCATATCATTAAACAATGGTAGTCATACAAGAATTAAACTCGTTAATGGATTTTTACAAAAAACATCTCCCGACATAACTTTTGTAACAACTGATATCTCCATGTACTTTGACTGGTCCGTTACAAATGAAAACCTTAATAGTGACCACTTAATTATAAACTATAAAATGAATTATACTGACAAAGTTACTTTCGCTCTTAAGCGCAATTACCGATTAGCTGATTGGAATGCCTATCGAGAACATTTAATAACTACTTTTTATAACTCCGAGGTAAGTACAGGGCAACTTGATATCCAAGGTAAATACGATGTTTTTATCAGAGCAATTAATGATGCAGCCGATAATAGTGTACCAATGATAAAACAGTGCAACCTACCTACAAACCGTTTCAAACCAAAAAACTATTGGAATCCTGAATTATCCATGGCAGTAGCACAACGCCGTCTTGCTTTAAAAATATTTAGACGTAATCCTACTCCCGAAAACTTAAAAAAATTACAGGACCAAATAACTAATTGTCATAATTTAATTAGAAAAGCAAAAAATAAAAGTTGGCAAACATTTTGTAATCAGATAGATAAAAATACTACAAGTTCAGCAATGTGGCAAAAAATGCGCTGGATAAAAGGATTCCAAAAAAATAGAAATACCGTATCAATAGAAAAAAGTGAAAAGTTATTACGTGACTTAGCTCCAGATTATGTTCAGAATATGGCACCACAGTTTGTATCTTCTAATACTCTCTTAGACACTGAATTTACCTACCAGGAGCTGTGTCATTCCTTGAAAAGGAAGGACACATCCCCTGGAAAAGATGGCGTAACATACTCTATGATTTATAATCTTCCAAAAGTTGCAAAGCTATACTTGTTAGATTTGTACAATACGATCTACAAATACGGTGTGGTGCCTACGCAATGGCGCGATATTCGGATTATACCTATACCCAAAGCTAACCACCAAAATCATGAACTCGTTAAAATTAGACCCATAGCTCTTATTTCTTGTTTATGTAAACAGTTTCATGTAATGATGAGTAGACGTTTGGAATGGTACATAGAGAATAATAATGTATTGTCTAAGAATACTACAGGATTTCGAAGAGGTCATTCATGTTTGGACAGCGTTGCTAGACTAGTTAGCTACATACAAATAGGGTTCTCGGAAGGTATTTCTACTCTAGCTTGCTTTATTGACGTTGAAAACGCTTATAATAACGTTTCCACTGATAAATTAATTAGTACGCTCGAAAATCTTGAAGTTGGTAAAAATATATGTAGATACTTTTGGAATTTTCTCAGTGAACGTCACCTTGAAATTGATACTGGAGACTTCTCAATAGTAAGATGGACAGGTCAGGGCTTGGCACAAGGAGACCCTATTTCACCGCTTATGTTCAATATCATCACATACAAAATATGTACAGAGATCCAAAATGTAATTGTAGCTCAATATGCTGATGATTTTATATTATATACAAAAACACCAAATATTATGCAGAGTAAATTAGACATACAATCTGCTCTGAATGCAATGGTAGTATTACTAAATGATTTAGGATTAAGTATTTCGTTTACTAAGAGCAACTTTTGTTTATTTAGTAGAAAACGTAAAAATTTGCTTATAAATATAGAATGCGGTGGTTATCCATTGAAGTCACAAGCCTGCACTAAATATTTAGGAATATGGTTAGACAGACAATTGCTTTGGAACAAACACATAAAAGAAACTAGTCAAAAATGTATGCAGTACCTAAACATATTAAAAACTCTAACTGGTCCCCAATGGGGAATTCATCCAATTTATTTGAGACGCCTGTATATATCTTTAATCAGAAGCAGAATAGACTATGGAGCTTTTCTTTACGATAATAGTGCTAAAAGTAATGTTACAACCTTAGAAAAAGTGCAAAATCAAGCTCTAAGAATTGTTGGATCGTTTATTAAAAGTACACCAATTTACGTCATGGAGAGTGAGCTGAGTGTACTTCCTTTAAAACTTAGAAGAAAATATTTGGCATTTAAATTTATTTTAAAAACTAAGTCATTATATCACAATACTACTACTGTCTTACTCAATAAACTAAGCGGTTTATGTCAAAACAACTATTGGACCAATAAGAAAAAACCTTTACTGGTGCTTACTTTCGATGAAACGCGAACTCTCCCTTTGTACAGCTCCTACACACTAGAACATTTTAAACTCAATATTTGGTTAACATACATAGATGTATGCAACTATATTAAAACCGATTTACAATGTATTAAGGAAAGGAAAGACAAATATCAAATTGATAATTTAAAGTCAGATGTTTTAAATGAACTTCGAAATAAATATGACGGGTGGTATGAGATATATACAGACGGCTCAAAAAATAACAAAGATCTAGGAGCAGCCTTCTATGATGTAACAATGAAGACAGAAATGTGCTTTAAAATTGTCCACAATATGCCCATAATGTGTGTGGAACTCATTGCAATATATGAAGCTATAAATTACGTAGTTAATATAAATAGTAGTAAAATAGTGATATTTACTGATAGTAAAAGTGCCCTCCAACATCTGGCTCGATGCGCCTCTGGCACTAGCAGAGGTTCATCGATAGCCTATAAGATTTTAGAAAAAATATTTAGTTTCCAACAAAACAGTTATAAACTTGTATTGCAATGGATTCCAGCACACATTGGTTTAAATGGAAATGAAGTAGCTGACCGCTTAGCGAAGTCTGCTTCGCTGAACGGTGCAGAAATTGAGATTTTACCAGACTTTAGTACACATTTACCATCATGCAAGAAAAATATTTATGAATTATGGATTAATCACTTTAATGAAGAATCATCGCATAAAGGCATTTGGTACAAATCAATCCAGAGTCACCCTTTTCAAATACCGTGGTTTTGTAACATAGAATTAAAAAGATTTTATATTATTTTAGCTTTTAGGTTAAGATCTGGGCACTATCCATCAGCAAAATTTGCATATCTCATGAAGAAGAAGGACTCCCCAAACTGCGATCAATGCAAAAGAGTAGAAGATGTACAACATTTGTTGATGGAATGTGTCCGGAACTCTCGGCAACGACATAATATGTTGAGAGCACTCGCCATCAACGTAATGGACGTAGGGATACCTCAATCAATCCTGGCAGAACCTACATCTGACGCTGCGCAAATGTTATATGATGTGGTGGCGAGTGCTCAATTACTGTAGAATAATTGTTCATATAATAACATAATTTTAGTCAAAATTTTAGGATAAGTTTAATTGTGTTATACAATAGGGCTGACATGTTTAAAAACAAAAGCCCTTTCAAAATAAAGAAAAAAAAAAAAAAAAAAAAAAGTCATTTTCACACTGCCGCCATGCCAAAACTTTGCTATTTAAAGCTATTTCACACTTTAGGATTTTACAGAAGAAACCTATTTTTTACTGGTGAGGGAAAAAAATTGGTAGGTACTGTCCAGATTTTTAATGTAGATGATAAAAATAAGTACATTGAATGAAACAAAAACCTAAAATTACTTATGTTTAAACAAGTAAAAAGAAGGCTTCTACTGTAAAATCATTAAAAGAGACATACAAAACGGTAAATTTTTGAAGGGGCGGTTCTATAGTGAAAATACTCAGTTTTGACCTACTTTATAACTTGGTATGCGGGTCTAATAAAAATACACCTTTTATAAAAAGATAGCCGGACATGCCTTTAGTATAGACCAAAAGTAAACCTTAATGAGAGCCTGTTATAAACACAACAAAGTCAAAATACAAAAATCGGGTCAATCCTTAAAGAAAAATCTGAAATAGTTCGGAAACAAGGTGAACTATTCTGGCTCGGGTCTGAATATTTACTAGAAACCCAGACTGAGCTTCTTAGTTTAGAATTTATGTTTCTCGAAATCGAAACCACAACCACTTGTACCGTTGCATCGCTTAGGTACAGTCATGTGCATTATTAATATGTACACACTTCGCAACTTATTCGGTTGTGATAAGGTTCAAATTCCAATGAAAATGTATACATAATTTTGTCTTACGTTTTCGCGATTCATACTATTAAATAAAACACTTTTTAACCCGATTTATCGCGTATATTTACATTTTAAATTTTAACTCGACGTTTCTGTGTCTTTGCAGACCCGGTGGTCACGAGCAACTCGTGACTCGTGACCGCTCGGAGTCGCTCGTGACCTCGGGGTCTGCAAAGAAAGACACCGAAACGTCGAGTTAAAATTTAAAATGTAAATATACGCGATAAATCCGGTTAAAAAGAGTTTTATTTAAATGTATACATATTATTAGACGTGACTGTACTACATACATACAAGCTTTGCATAGTTACTTAGTTGCGCTAGAACACATAATGCTCAGAATTAATTATTAGGTACCTACCATTAAGTAATTAATTTGGCTTAGCTACTTTAAGCGATTTCTTCCACGCAACCTTAACGCGGGTTCAATAAAAAAAACTTAATGAGGCATGCTTGTCAAAGTAAAGAGATAAAAAGGAGCAGTATCTTGTGGATTTAATTGCCAACTTCTTAGAGTTTACTTAAATAATTACTCTTAAAACTAAATTTATGTTAAGATAACATTCCACAATTAACATAAAAGATGAAAGTCAATTTACTTAAAGAAGAATCTTATTACATAAAATATAATTAAGTTTCATTTGATTTAACTTAATAAGAAGGGCCTCTACGAATTTTATCCGTTCAAGGTCCGTCACATAAAAAATAGATAAAAACATGTACCTGTGTTTATAGCTTGTTACAGGAGACTTTACAGGTAAATCAAGTTTATATTACCAATTTAGATAGTCGTAGGCTTTTATTAGTAAACAATCATATAATTGTTGCACTATTTTATTTGTCATTAACAATAAATAAGTGATGTTCGCGCGGCAGCGTGTTGCCTCTATTTGTGGGTCGGTAGTCGCCGCGAGCGGTCGCGTTCGCTCCCGCGGTACAACCCGCAACGACAGACCGCGGGATGTCGTTGCGTATTCCCATACTACTCATATCCCTCACCGTCGCGGTTCTGTGTATCGATGTCACCTATGCAAAAGAAACAAAAGAGCTCTCAGTGAAAAAATATAAAAAAATGTGCGACGATCAGACAGCTATAAAAAAACCTCTCAAGTGCTACAGTGACTTTTTGTGGCGGCGCCTGGATAGGTTCAAAGTGTGGAAGAAGCGTAAAAGAATGTTCAAGTATCGGGATTTGAAGAAGATGCGAGTGAAAAGACGGGCTGTGGAGGGGTCGAGCGTGGATTTGTTGGCTGGGAAGGTGTCTGACGGGGGAGTGAACCCGTTGTCTGTCGTGGGTCGGTTCAAGCTGCGGTGGCCGGTGGCTCAGTGGCGGCAGTACGGGTTGTTCACGGACGAGTACTTGCTTCTGATCAACACTCACTGGCTGACCTTCGCCCCGCCTCATCCGGCGGTCAACTATGCTCTAGGAGGACTCTACATAGTGCTCTTTCTCATCGGCTGCTGCGGAAATCTTCTCGTTCTACTTATGTACTTCAGGTATGTTTTAATTTAGTAGATACTTATTAAAAAAAAAACATTTATTTTCAACTTCAGCAGTTTTAAAAACTCAAATCTAGTATAACTAAAGCGTCCCGGTCGAGGTGCAGAAAAGGGGCATCCCTCTCAACATAGAGCTAAACTGCAATCAGCAATGCACATTGAACAGAATAGAATAATATAAAATAAACGGTGAATTGCCAGGGCATTTATTTCGTTTTCCAATTTGTATTCAAATTTTTAAGTCACGGACAAAAGACCTTAGCTATGGGACTACATTAAACTCTACATAAAGCATCTATGCAAACAAAGCACTTCCTTATTTACATTTAAAACTTAAATCTATTTATTCTATGTTCTCTATTGACAAAGCAAACCAATCGTTAATGTATCAAATAAGTCTATATAATCTTATCATCAATAATGAAAGACATTAGTTAATTTACTTCTCCAAAAACTTTATCGATAAATTGAATTGTCATTAAATTTTAACTGCTGCACTTCCATTAGGACGTTGTAAAAACAAATATTTTTTTTTCAACTTATCTCGTCGCATTCCTTTTGTTACGATATTTTTCTTACTACTAATGTATTTATGATATAAAAGGTTTCAATTTAAGAAAGAGTGGCGATATAAAAATAACTGACCTATAAGTACTGCTATTTTATCGTATCAAGTGTCAAAGCCGCTCCAGTTCTACAAAAGACCTGTAGAGCGAGTTGACCGCGTGAACGAATTTAAATCGAGCCTTTTAAAAAGCACCGTTACCCGGCGGATATTGGTGCATAATTTGAAGTTGCATCAATGAAACCCTTTTGATGGGCCGTATTTTTGTTTCGCGCTTCTGTTAATGAAAGACAAGGATAAATTAACTATTGATAGGCTTTCGATGGATTATTAACGTGTGTTGCTTTAAACAGGTCAATTTTTTTTTAAAAGGTGTGCTCATTTTGACAAATGATGCGTGCAAAATGTCTTGTTGAAAATGATTTTTTTATAGGTTTAGGACGCTATATTGTTTTTTATTTGACAGTAGTATATTGTCTTAGTAAAAGCTAAATCTATTCAAAGCTTAATAGTTAACAAATATCAATAAACACAAACTTTTTCCGACTATGTTTATTAAGCGTCTTTATTAAAGAATATATTAATAGTAGGTACTTTTAATTGGTTATATGCCAGCAGCTATATGCTCACATAAACACTAAAATAACAAGTACAAAAATGTGACAACTTATGCGTCCTTATTGCTACTAGCTATTTCTTCCAGGCAATATAGTCATAATCAACAAGCTCGTTAAATATTTATAGAGTTCGTAAGTTATGAAAGCTAACACAATATTAGCAATTAATCACGAAGAATGTTTATAGGTATAGGACTTTTTTGTCAATACGACAATGTATTTTCCATCATTTGGTACAAGGATAAAAGATTTTACACTCCATTGAGCAGATATTCAAAATTTGACTGATTAACTGTGAAAAGTCGAATTACTACATTACAAACTACTTTTAGCCATTATATACCTAAATTTAGAATTGACTGATACAATTTAACACTCAAGAGTCGTTTTGATTTATAGTTATATGTATAGTTTCAAATGAGGACAAATGTAGCATTCCTAAAAGTTATCAAAAACGTAAAACATTAAATCAGATGGTATAATATTGTTTTCATTTATATCAAAAAGTAGATTTTTTAACGGATTTACCGAACAATATTTTGTATTCGTCACTCGTAACCACGATGTCTTAAAGACACAGACACGTTCAGTTATACGTAGCGTATAAATAACACTAAGGAAATTATTCGCTATAAAATCTGCTTAAAAAATGTCTTTTACCGTTCTATTAAAAGTTCCTAAATAAGTTGACGTTCACACCAGATGGTGAAAACTTCTCCTAATAATTAATGTTAATGCATCTCAAAAGCCTTGCTGTCCAAAAGGAAAATATAAACATTGCCAAAAAATAAAAGCAAAATGCTTTAAGTAAAGTACCAAAAAAATATAGTAAAAAAACATAGAAAATAAAAGCTGTCTTTTATTCCAAGCGTAATTTTTTACTATAGGTACAGGGTGACTGGTGACAAATATTAGACACTGAAGGAGAGCACTCTGTACTTGATTCTGGTCATAATTATGTAATAAAAGTAGGTACTTAATTTTTCACTAGAATTCCCTATAAATAATTAAAGTTTTGTTACTATTTAATTTACTTACGCCTGAGTCAATCGCGGCACACGGATCGCTGCCAGCGCTAGCGTAACCATGCGTTTCGTAATCAATTCCTTAACTTTCAATTAAGTATACTCAGTAAAAAAAAAATATTTATACTTTATTATAATTTTTCACTTCATGCATGACCCACCAGTCACCCTAATAATAACTGTTGGTAAGACTTCTAAAATCAAAACTTCGAAAGGTTTTGAGCGCGTGTTTCTGCAAAAGATTCTTCAAACTGGTCCAGAGCGAGTTTAGAAACTTATAAGAAACTTACCTGCTTCGCACGAAAAGCATTTCAGATTTGTACTTTCTATAAGAAAAATAGTAACAATAATAGTTTACCTTGTACTGACCAGTATTTTCAAAGGCAGCAAAAAGTTTTGTTAAACAGTCGTGAACATTACAGAGAATATTAAAAAATAATATACATATATTCATAACTCTTCTGCTTGTCGTAATCAAGAACTATTTTGTATTTATCGAAATAATAGAAGTAGCCAATAGCGGCCATAGTCTCTATAGAGATACTAAAACGTCGCAAATATGATTTAAATCGTGAAAAATAAACATAAAAAAAATTAAAACATTTACTTAACTTGATATTATTTATTTATAACTTATTCAAAAGCATAAAAGATATTGATACAAAATTAAGAATAAAATATAGTTTAATTGATTGTTTACAGCACGATATAATGCTTTAGTTAATACCAGTTATTTTTTTTAATTGTAAAAATTGTTTCTACAAAGGTAATATGTAATCGGTTCTCAAGGATGCCTTGCGGTGGTCAGTCACTCCGGTTTGCTTTTGTACTTTCATTAATCTGTTTATTTGAGATCAAAGCCCTACATATTGTTGTAAATATATTGAAGCTTTAGATTGAGAAAGACTTTAAGGCAAATATTTGAAGGTAGGTTGTAACATAAGATATTAAGTAACGAATTATATCTGCGATTTTGTCGATCTCTGTGGCACAGTTGTTGGGGATCCGGTCCTCATTTCAGCGGGGCTAGCATGCGACCATCGACAATGATAAGTCGGGCCTTTTATCGATATTTACTTAGAATTTGGCACTAACGGCATGTATTTTTTTTAAGAATATGGCATCTTTGGTTCTGTAGACTAAATTTTATTCTTCAAAATTTTAAAATTTATAAAAAATTAAATCACATTAATACCTTGCGGAACGACGAATTTACGCATTTTACTCGCGCGGGAATTACTTACTTTTACAACAATAATTGTCTAATTAACTAATGATTCTAGAAAACTTAATATTAATATCATCATCAGTCCTTATGACGATTGCGACTATGTCATAGGTAAAGCAGATTTCACAATTTTTCAGCTCCAAATTGAAAATTGGAATCCCTAACGATCTGTGTTTTCAAGAAAATACCACCCAAGAAGTCTTAACCTGCCGTCTAAAGTACGGATGTCATCATGATAAATTAATGTTCGGCGGCCATCCATCCTTGTAGTACGTGGTATATCGACATTATTGAGACAGGAGCCGATACGCCACGTCGAACTCTTGAGTGCTTTCGTATAGTCAGCTTTGAAAGTAGATTTACTCATAAAATATAATTATATTACTTGATAAAAGGATTTTTGGCGTTTAGAGATAACTTTAGTAACGGGATATTTAGGTTCTTTTTAATTTTCTATGATCATGGCGCTTGCAGCAGTGTGTAATAGCTGACCCAATGCACTGGGCTGGTCTATTACAGGATTTCAAAACTTCCAGGACCCCGAAATAACCCCTGTCGACTATTGTATACAAACTCAGGAATGACTGCTTAACGTAGCCTCCGAAGCACGTAAGCACGTCGTGAAAAATTAAGTATCGGCAGATCCTATCCTTGTTTAACCTGCTAGATCGAATTAAATGTAAAGCTGATTCAAATGTTAATATCCAAGCCAGTTTGAAAATTTATTTTTGTTTACGTATTCCGACTAAGATTTTATCAATGACTAAGAGCGGTTACTTTGTATTACATTTGACGGAAACTTTGTATGAAATGACGGATGACGGATGCCGTATGTAGCGCATAAGCACCCATAGAAATAGTTATATAGAATAGTCGTCGCCGCGCCGCCGCCGCCGCCGCCGCCGGATCGTCAATTCTCGGATTCGTATCGGAAAAGGATCGGTTGTAGCGCGTAACCGCTCTAAATTTTTAACATCTTTGATGTTTATTGTACTTCCTTTTACAACTTAAGGCCTCGTTACACAGCAAACGTGGTTTGTTATCCCGTTTTTAATGTTTTTCTTATTGATAAAAAAATCAACAGTCGAAGAATAAATTAGCCTTAATTTATAATTCGATAATGCGGGTAGTTATTTAAAAGGTGATTATGTTAAACACGTGCGTTCTCAAAACCCAATGTTAACGTGTTAATGACTGCGATGTGTTCGAAATACTAATGTCCTAAAATAATCTATTCGTCATTTATTTAAGCCTATATTATATAATTGCTCACGACAAATTTTCGCTTATCATTATCAAAATAAAATATGGTTAAAACAATCAAATTTAAAAAATGTATTAAACTATTTTGATGATATGGGAATGCAATGAGGTTGGCGATATCACTTGCTTGTATAGCTTGTATCTGTGAAGCAAGTTTAACAAGCATATGACGTCACTAGCATAATGTTTTGAGACACGTCACATCAAGTTTTTTTTAGTAAAAACATATTAGTTTGCCTCACCTTACTAAACAGTGATTTTTGATCTTATATTCTTTATTGATGACTCTAATTAATAGATACTTTACTTTTTAAGCTCTCAAAATGCCTATTGCAGAATTCCATTCTTTATCATATCATAAATTATACCTAAACGGTAATTAGAACTTATCGGTAGGGGTTTAAAAAGAATAGAGCAATAATACAAGAGGTCACTAACCGCGGTCTCACATTAAACTGGAATGCTTCCTTATCTTTTTATTATAATTTATTATATTATTTATTATAATTTTACCCCGAACACTTAATTTCAGCAAAGTAATGGGTAATTAAAAGAGATGGTCAAATTCAATAAGAGATGTTGCCCTGTTAATGGTCAGTAGTACACATGAAAGATTAACTAATGAGTAACCTTTTCCCCCTTAAACTTCCCCGATTTTAAATCTGAAAATCTTGCAAAAAATTAACAAATAATTTGCGAAAAATCAATTTTGGTTTCTTTTGAATGTACCAATGTCAATGTCAAAAACAGTTATAAAACTACCAGTTAAAAATTATAATTAAGAAATTTAGTAGAAAAAAACTAAGTAGGTATTAATAGACTTGGCAGCATCTATTATTGAGTAAGTCATAATAAAATATAGGAAAAGATATATATAAAAAAAAAATCTACAATGATAGGAAGGATTATATTTATTTAAACTAATGAATTTATGATAATCTATATTTATTGCCCTTTAATTTGATACACTGACTATTAGCAGGTAATTTTTTACTGTTTTACTTTTATCTCTTTTGGATAAAAATTTTAAAAAAAAGCTTTAAAGAATAAGCCACTAAAAACTTTTATATAAGTAGGTACATTCATTATTAAATAAAATGTATCTACATCTAAACCGTAAAATATTTTTTTGTAGGTTTAGCAAAATGCTTTCCATTTACCAAATTTTGCCGCTGCTCGTCGCCATTGCTCTTTTTTATGAGTACTTACCGAATTATTACTCATTTAAGGGCTTTATTACGAGCTTATGAAATACTACCAGACGTACGCTATTTACCCACATAGGTGACTGTTGATCTCTTAGGAATATCTTAATAAAATATATTATGACTCTAAAAAAGGTAGCAATCTATTTGAACATCATAAAGTCTGGTCATAAATAAAGTATAAAAAAATTAATATTGCTTTATAAATATACTAGCTTTATCCCGCAACTTCGTATGCGCTTAACTACCCTTCTCGTGGAAATTTCAGAAACTATACAACCAGACATCCACTGAAAGAACCTTTATACCAAGTATCACACCCATGCACTCAAGGAATAAGTTTTTTTCATACAAACTAAATATCATATATTTCCCGTACCCGTGGGAATTTCGGGAATTCCTTTCATAACACAACCAGATACACATTGAAAAACCTTTACACCAAGTTTCACATCGGTGCACTCAGGGAATAAGATTTTTCATACAAACTAAAAAGTCCTATATTTCCCGTTCCCGTGGGAATTTCGGGAATTCCTTCCTTAGTGCACCCCTACATCCCCTAAAAAATGTATCTTCCAAATTTCAGCTCTCTACGCCCAGTAGTTACGGCTGTACTTTGTCTGTCAGTCACTCATGGCGGGTTTCAATATTATGAAAACTGTTCGTTTTGCCTACGAACAATAGAAATCACTACCAAAATGCCTTTCTATATTCAAAATCTTGAAATCTAAACCACTGCTTACGAACTGTTTGACTGTAATGGGTTGCTAGGTTACATTTGACCATTTACAAAATAAGTCATTATATCTAGCCAACGACGACGTAACAAGTTATTAATTTAAACCAATGAGGTAAAGGTAGCATGGCAGTCTGCTGCGGCCAATAAGATTTATATTTTCATTACGTATGACCAATTAAAGAATAGGTCATTTTATCTAGCCAACGACGTAAAAATTTATTCCTTTAACGAAATATCCTATCAAATATCTGTCAACATATCAATAATCCAGTTTTCTCTTTCTAACTTATCTTTAACTGTTTTTGAAAAAAAGGACGAATATTATTGAATGACATAATTTTTCTTTTAAATATTTACTTTGACGTCATAAAAATGTGATTCAACCAATGGCAAAATTAGTCGAAGGATCTGCGTTTCGTTTTACGTAAGCAGTTAAACGCAATTATTAATAAAAAGCTCTAAAAACACACTATAATATATTTATCGAATACTAAAACATAGCAAACATAAATTGAATAAGTTTATATATTTCTTTAGTTCAAATATCATACAAATAATTTGCGAATGCGTGATATTCTATAAATCACATATCACCTGTTTTCTTGGAAGAACGTCACGCAAGGAGGGCCCATGCCTAATTTGAGAACTTACAGCCCGTAATAATTGTTTTAAACTATCGCGGTTATTTTCACTATGATTTAATGTATTTACGGGATTCTTACCACGATTTTCGATTTTATTTTCGCACGTCCGAAAAAAAATAAAAGTAAAAGTCCGCGATCATGGTGCTTGTAACAGCATCGAAATATCGGACGTGCGAAAATAAAATCGAAAATCGTGGTAAGAATCCCGTAAATACATTAAATCATACAGCCCGATATTGTGAAACGCTACTTTTTTCCTACTAGTTTTGTACCTGTACCGGTTACGCATAGCAGTCAGTTGAATATTGAAACCCGCCATCAGTCACTCAGTACCTCAGTCACTCAGTCAGTAACGGAACAGTTTTATATATATTGACTAGCTACTTCACGCAGTTTTATCCGCGCAACGTCTAATCCCGAGGGTTTATCGGGATAAAAGTTTCCAAAGGTGTGTTATTGCAGATAATAATCGATATCTGTACCAAATTGTATCCAGATCCATTAAACACGAGATAGAGTAACAAAAATACAATATACTTACAAACTTTTGTGTTTATTATTTTAATAGGATAGGATAAATAAATAAATATTTCTGACACTTACACAACATTATCTAGCCCAAATTAAGTTTCTTAAAGAACTTGTGTTATGGATACTAGATAACTGATATACCTACTTAAGAAATATACAAAGATACCTACATAGTACATGAATACAATTTTTTTTTAGAAAACTAACTTAAATATATAAAACATCCATGACTTGACGACAAATATCTGTTTTCATGTCACAAATATCCGCCGCCGCCGGAATTCGAACCCAGGCATAGAAGTCAATGTATGTTACCACTACACCAGCCGGTTGTCTTGGGTAAAAAAGAAAATTTAATCTCTGAGACTCGACCGTTACAAATCAACTTTTACGCATCTAAAATCTTCATGATTACAATTACATGGGATAATATTACGACGACGCCACAAATATGGCTGCCGGTGCTCACCAGATTTAAAGGCATTAGATTAGATAAATCACTCCACTCTAATTAAAATTGAAATATCTTTTAGCGAATTCTAATCTCGCTCTTTTGTGGCTTTTCCTTAACAAAGATTTACTCCAAAACGGTGAATCCTTTTAGGAACGGATGTTATCTGTAAAAAGACATAAAATACTCTGTGTCAGTCCTTTTAATCCCTATCTGATTAGTTATATAATGTGATAAATTAATGGTATATTTTAAAGATATAAAAAAAATATAACTTGATATCAATCTCACTAATTTTAAAATATTCAAATCCTTGCGCTTTCAGTGAAAGAAACATGAAGGACGATCTAAAGTCGTATTTTCTACAAATAGTTTTAAATCCGATCACCTCAAATCTATGAGTAGATAAAGTAAGGTAACATACGTAAGAAAGTAAAGGATTACGTAATAATTTTTTCAAAGTATTGCAAGTGCTGTAAGGTAAGAGTGAACATTAGTTCACGATCCATACAGTCTCTGACCTGTCAAACTACTTTTTGTTAGGTATGTGTATGTATAAATATGATATTGTCGTTGAAATCCGCCTGCTTATTTCTAAACTATTGGTGCAGACTTGATTTAATTTCTTAGAAATGATATCGGTATTTTCATTTCAAGTGGATGATACTTGAGTCTATTGAGCAACTTGAGAGGGTAAAATATTAGAATCCTTGCTGCGATTTCTTATATAAGTAAATGATTTGGAACTAACCGAACATGAGCTATTATTTGCACTATAAGTTGTTTTAATACATTTCATGAGTGGTCAAAAATCTGACAGGTCAGTTATGAATATAAGGTACTCTTTGCTAACACATATAATTCAAAAATCTTTATTATCTTTCATATTATAAAAAGTGCTACCTCATCATCATCATCCACTTATCTAATCAGCCTAATGATGGTTAATGAAAGTTAGAATCTTCAGGGTGCCGAAATGTATTCTGAACCCTATAAATCCGAAGTGAAGGAATGAGTCTAAGAATGAAATGCGGAGGAGAACCAATGGCACGAGCACGACAATATCGCGCTCATAAATGCTTTTAACAGCTCAATTTTTTAAAACCTGTAACGAAAAAACCGTTGGTTCAAAACTACGAAAATGCCGTAAACGTTTTGATGGCATATTTATCAATTTATGATTATCAAAGTTGGGATTAACATTAGGCCTTCGAGGAAAAAGCAAAACCAAAGACGAAAGTTCCTTATTTGGACGCGTTAATTTTTAATTGGCGTATTTAAGCCTGTCATTAATTCCGAAAATCAACGAATATTTGGTTAATTATTATAGTCACTAGCTGTGACCCGTGACTTCGTCTGCGTGGATACCGTTTATTAGAGTTGGATAAATACTATTATTAAATCCTCCTTGAACTTAAAACTTACCTTATTCTAAATTTCGTCAAAATCGACTTAGCTTAGCTTTAGCTGTGAAAGCGTTACTGATAGATAAACAGACAGAATTAAAGTATAGGTAGGTAGGTATATTACATAGATGATGCCCGCGACTTCGTCTGTATTGAATTAGTATTTCGAGTAGGTTATTTTCTTCTCCAAGGTCCTAACTATCTTTTATAACAAAAATAAAAATGAAGAATCTTCGCCCATATAATATGTATAACTCCTTACCACAAACATAGGTAGGTAACTATCTATTAGGTACATTACAAAGGCACATAGCGTTATAAACAAATCGGGTGCCAAAGTGCCTTAAATTTTAATATTGTCTTAAGTTTTCGCGATAACTATTATGTATGACTATTAAATAAAACACTTTTTAATGGGATTTATCGCGTATATTTACATTTTAAATTTTAACAGTCGCTCGTGACCACGGGGTCTGCAAAGACACCGAAATGTCGTCGAGTTAAAATGTAAAATATAAATTATACGCCATTAGTCCGGTTAAAAAGTGTTTTATTTAATGCCTTCAATTTTACTTAATTCATGCAATATCTTCATTAATTATACTTAGCTTATTGTTATTATAGGTAAAGCTAAGTAGTTTTTGCGTGAAAGAATAGCAAAAATCCATCCATCCAGCCATTATCAGTGTACATACAATACTACCTATAGTTATGCATGGCTGCTTTTCACTGCCAAACGGCTAAGCCAATATTAATGTAATTTGGTATAGTAGTTAACACATACGTTACTTTTTATTCCGAAGAAATCCACGGTTTCTGACTTCCAAGAGGCAGAAACGATCATGAAATAAACAAAACCTTGATTTCCATTTTATCTCTGTATGTACAGAAGGCAGTACATCAAGCGTTACAAATCTGTCAAAATTTTTTACTTGAATTTGAACTCTATGCTCTCGATAATAAGTTAAAATTGGTTTGGGAAATTTGATAGGTAATGTAACGCTTGTTCCTTCTGTACCTACCTACCTATATTAAATCGCGCAAAAGCTTGCGCTCGCCTCCCGCCTTTTTATACCCTACCGCCGCGCCGCAAGCCGCGTCGAGCGCGGCAACCGTTACGCAAAAATAATCCCTATATCAATCAGTAGGTATTCACGCGCGATGGGTTATTAGCGTATTTCATGTATAAGTTTGGTGTTTCTATACCGATTTCTATGGTTCTTTTTTTATTGAATAGGTAATAATGTTAATTTTTTTTAATTAGGGATGAGTGAGAGTATTATAAACGTAAGAGTAAACAAATATAATCAGAAAGCTCCGAACTGCTAAGCTATCGGGATTTACACGTGTTATTGTGAGTCAACCATAAAATATAGATATATACTGTTGTGATATATTTTTTATATAATTTTATGAAGAATATTTCTGTCATACATTATTTCAATGTAGCTTTAACCATTAAGGCTGCACACGCGACGGAAGCATAAAAAATTAAGTAACTTCTCCCGTTTTTCCAACATTTCCCTTCACTGCTCTGCTCTTATTGATTGTAGCGTGATAATAAGTATACTATAACCTGCCCAGGAGTATGAAGAATAATTTTACCAAGTTTCGTTAAAATCCGTCGAGTAGTTTTTGTTTCTATAAGGAACATACAGACAGACAGACAGACAAAAATTTTACTGATTGCATTTTTGGCATCAGTATCGATCACTAATCACCCCCTGATAGTTATTTTGAAAAAATATTTCATGTACAGAATTGACCTCTCTACAGATTTATTATAAGTATAGATATAGATTTATATTTTCTGCTCACTATTGAATGGAAATTCCTGTATAACATGCTGTTTTATTAACATAACAAATGTCAAAAGCACTTTTATTTATTTTGGTGAAAGTATTAAAAATAGCACATATTTTTTATGTATGCATAGCTTTTTTCTCTCACTATTTGTAGGCAGACTTATGAGAAATTGCTTGCCAGGTAGGCTCCGGATGGATGGCTACTTATTATTCTTAGGCTGAACAAAAGACAAGTTGTACCGACAAAGTAGGCTCAAGGACATACAGTCAATTTATTTGGGACCATCCCTTCATTTGTGTAGGCTGTAGGGCTACCTTAATACTCGTAAGAGAACAACAAATGTTTCCAGAATAAATCCAAAGGTTGGTCAGGCTTGCTGTATTTGTGTGGCTTGCAACCAACCTTCATATAAAATGTGTCTTCAAAAAAATATCATCAATACGTCGATGTAGATACTGGTAATTTTGGAAACAATCCATATTTTTTATCTCCAACCGCATCGTACGTCTTATTAGCTAGCTAAGATTCAGGAAAAACGCCGTCAGCGACCTATCACAAAGGATAACGCTGATCGTTGACTGTGTGATTTATAAATAGGTTAAATTAAATTGTTTACTTTCATCAATTAAAGCTAATAGTCGATGGCAATTGAAATCACAACCTCTTTTTAATTTACACTTATTGAATCTATATGTATGGCTTTCAGGCGTTTACTAATGATACCGTACTTAGTGGCAAGGGTGCGAAAGAAGTACTAAGTTTACACTTACGTACAAATCATTATGTCAAGATTAGTGCATTTTGTATTAAACTTGCGTTGTTTTAAAAAACCATTACCACAAGTTGAGATAGGTATATCTTGGTACAAGAGCCAACAAAGCAAAAAAAGCGAAAATCAACTAAAAGCACTGCTGATTTTTCGAAACCATTCAAAAAGTCGAAAATATTCGACCTTGCTCTACAAAAACCAAAACTTGTCCTTGCTTGTTTTATTTTTTGTATAGTATTTTGAATATTAATTTGTAAAATAAAGATAACAAAGTATACGTCAGCCAGTTCTCATACAACAAGATAACAGATAGCAAACTATGTCGTACGAAATATTTATTTACTTTTTGACAACAAACAAGTTTATTTCATCAGCAATAAAATTCTCTCTTTTTGGTGACATTACCTCAATCTCATATTAAGGTGTGGATAAGGTCGAAGTTGCAAACGGGCTTAGGAAGAAACCGTCTCTGTACAAAATATTGCCGCAACAAATCGCTGCTGGTGATATTTGGCTGCAGATTTTAAATGAAGAGTGGTCGCGACCTAGAAAGAGTCCTACCAACAAACGAGGAAGTAATTAGTCGCCTTTTACAACACGCTTACGGTAGGGCTGTTCTAAGCTGACCCTCCACTGAAAAATAACGGGTCCGCCAAATAACTTTTTTTTTTTTTAAATGCTATAAAAAAAAACTACTGAATATTTTTTAAAATTTCTTTTTTTATTTGAAAGTACAATCCTTCCGGTTAATAATAGAAAATAATTTTATTCAAATGGCTGCCTCGGCTGGCCATGCAGTAGCCTACACGATCGGTCCAATTTTTAAGCACATTATTGATTGTGTGCAGCTGTATTTCACCAATGGATCCACGAATATTGTCCTTTAAAGCGTCAATTGTCTCTGGCTTGTCGGCGTAACACTTATCTATGAGGGCACGCCACAAATAATAGTCCAACGGTGTCAAATCGCAGCTCCGAGGTGGCCAAACGATATCAGCTCTGCGGCTGATAATGCGATTTTCAAAAACAGGGCGCAAAATATCGAGTGTAGCTTCGGCTGTGTGGCACGTAGCGCCGTCCTGTTGAAACCAAATGTTGTTAATATCTTCCTCTTCAAGTTTTGTGAACAAAAATTCGTTCAACATGGCCCGATAAAGATCGCTATTGACTGTAACGGCTACTCCTTGCTCATATTCGAAGAAAAATGACCCAATTATGCCTCTGGACCAAAATCCACACCAAACAGTGACTCGTTTTGGGTGAATCGGCTTTTTAATGTATGCGTGCGGGTTTTCTGTGCCCTAAATGCGACAATTTTGCTTGTTTACATACCCGCCAAGATCAAAATGAGCTTCATCTGAAAAAAATATTTTTTGGCAAAATCGGCATCTTCTGTAAGTCGATCGCAGGCCCAACTAGCGAAGCGAAAACGCATTGGATGGTCAGCTGTTCAAGCGTATACACAACCATATTCGTTCAGCGGAAGGATAAAACTAATTATCTGTCAAATCAGACATGAGCTAAGTGTTACCATTCACGAAATAAGCACTAGTTGAAAAAAAAACGATTTACAATAAAATTCTGTACAACTTAACATTTATCTATTTCTTCGCATTTACATAAGTTGTAAAAGTTATTACTGAGCGCGAATCCGCTTTCAGTAGATCAACATAATTTGTGTGAAGTTCAAAGTGTAAACAACTGTATTTACAACCAAAATGAAAAGTCTCACCTTGCGGAAGATTGTTAGGAGTTTGCCAGAAAGTTTATATCTCGATAATCTTAAATTGTGTGAAAGGAAAACATTTTAGAACGGAAACTCTCAAAGGAAATAAAATTAGAAAAAAGTGTTGATTGATTGATACTTATTTTAGTAATTAGATAAATGGGTTCCATTAATTACTCTGGCGCTACTAGATAAATTATCAGACGCCGCCGTGAAAGTTGTCTTTGTATTGTTTTTGTGAATTTGCAAAAGTATTGGTTTCTTAATATTGTCTTAAGTTTTCGCGATTCATACTATTAAATAAAACACTTTTTAACCGGATTTATCCCGGCTCGTGACCACGGGGTCTGAAAAGACACCGAAACGTCGAGTCAAAATGTAAAATGTAAATATACGCGATAAATCCGGTTAAAAAGTGTTTTATTTATTGGTTTCTTTTTCTACAAGTAATGGTATGCCGGTATAGCTATTTATATAATAACATATAAACGAGAAAACTCTGTTAAAATCAGGATATTAGGTTAAGTGATATATCCATTTAATAACAATGAGTTTAATAGGTACCTACTATCATCCAATACATATCTATCAATATATAGGTATAGTGATTTAAGAAGACGACAATTTTTGAAAGAAGTTTGAATGATCAAATTAGTTTTTCATATTGAAGGTTTCAATGATTTTTATTAAATTTAAAATATGTTATTTGAGTCATAGCTATAGCAGGTTTTACCACGTTAGGTATACTCAAATATTAGTGTCAGATATGTCGGACTAGTTATAGAGTCCTTCTACACTTGTGAGTGCGGTCGCGGCTTACGTGTGAGTGTGAGTTAAAGCCGCTTAATAAACAAAACTCTCACTAACTTTGCCCTATAAAGTGAACAAAAATCATTTATCACCGCAAAAGTGGCACTACACTTTATAACATTATTTGTAACATTCTAAGCACGTACCCATCTCTTTGAACGCAACAGTCACAATGGAAAAGATTAATTGTAATAGTTTCGAGATACACCCATTTTATTAGAATTTTACGGTCGTTTTACATCACAGAGTAGGTACCGTGAGTAAGTTTTTAGATTTTATTGAGATTCATATATTTAGCTAAGAGAATAAAACCTGCTCTTGAATCAACATTTAGAAATATTGTTTTTTCTATTACAAATCGTGACTATTATAAATGCGAAGTTAGTCACCAAAGGGTCGTTAAATAATAGCCCTGCCATCGCTTTATAGGAGAACCGACCGGGCGACCGTATCCACCTGGCGTGCGATCATCCTTCAAATAAAGTTTTTTTAATAAATAAGATTGCATGCCACCTGGTACAAAGTGATCATGAATTCTACCCACTGCCATCCTCGAGAAACCTATTTATTCTATACTTAATAGTATCAGGACTGCAGTAATCTGGTAAATTGGACGCAGGCAGGTTATTCAACGCCGCGCTGGGGCAACCCGAACCAAAGAGGAAGTGTCAAAGCGCTTTGATTGATTTTCGGTTTAGAAGTATGTATTGCGAAATAACGAATATTTTTGTGAAAAAGTCTTTAAAAATCAGGTGATATTAATTTAAATAGCTATGTATGTTTGTTTAGGTATATGATTAGGCGGGAAACCGTTATAAACGTAAAACAAACAAATGATAGAAATGTCTTGTCGCCGTTAAATATTTTAGGGATACTTACGCAAGTGTTTCACCGGCTACTAGTTCGTTGTTTCTACATAGTCGTAAAGTGCATGTATATTTGTTTGACAGAAGTTAGTTAACGGTGTACACTCTAAATACTTCATAATGCATCATTCATAGCACAAACATTATATTCATATTAGTGACGTAGTCATATCACCTATTTACCCAATAGTAAAATAAGAGATTTAAAAGACTTCTACATGTTAATATCCAACCATCAAATCGTAATGTTGATTGAATCTTTTATTATTAGAGCGTAAGTTATGTATGTATGAATTCAAGGCATACCATTTATACCTATATAAAATTTCACAACAAAATGACAGAGATTAAAAGAAGCTAAACACAAAAACTATCAAAATAATTTCTAAAGATTCTATAGGTAAGTAAATTTATATCAGTTTCCAAGTCGTTCAAATGCCATCGACCTATGAGCTTCGATTTAAGGTCAAAGGGTTTTTACTAGTAGTGTATCGAAAGGTTGCCTCAGAGGGGCAATCAAGAAACACAGTAGGCATCGGTTATCTACGTCTAGATCGACATTGCCTTGCTTAGCTTAACCAAGCAAAGGAAAAACATACAATGTGCCAGCTGCTTCTCTTTCCCGGCACATTGTATAATTCAGTTAAGGGACAGAGGTTTTACTGGAGGTATTTTTGAGGGTGATAAGCTTACCCCCTGTCATTGCAATAGAGACCACTAGCTTTTTCCCGCAACTTCGTATGCCTTTAACTACCCTTCTCGTGGAAATTTCAGAAACTATACAACGAGACACCCACTGAAAGAACCTTTATACCAAGTATCACACTCATGCACTCAAGGAATAAGTTTTTTTCATACAAACTAAATATCATATATTTCCCGTGCCCGTGGGAATTTCGGGAATTCATTTCATAACACAACCAGAAACACATTGAAAAACCTTTACACTTAGTTTCACATCGGTGGACTCAAGGAATAAGATTTTTCATACAAATTAAAAAGTCCTATATTTCCCGTTCCCGTGGGAATTTTGGGAATTCCTTCCTTAGTGCACCCCTACATCCTCTAAAGAATGTATGTTCCAAATTTCAGCTCTCTACGCCCGGTAGTTACGGCTGTACGTTGTCTGTCAGTCACTCAGTCACTCAGTACCTCAGTACCTCAGTACCTCAGTACCTCAGTACCTCAGTACCTCAGTACCTCAGTACCTCAGTACCTCAGTACCTCAGTCACTCAGTCAGTAACGGAACAGTTTTATATATATTGATGATTATTATGTCTCCAAATTTGTCAAACGTGACATCAGATGGCTTTAATAACCTCTGGTTTTCTGACTACCCCATAAAGGATACAGGCGTGAGCTATGTATGTACGTATCACAGAAAAAGCATCAAATTAATTTACTACTATTGTAACCTTACAATTAAATTTTATCCTTTTACTTGTGTTAATTTTCAAACTTATCTACCAAAATTCTTTCCATTAAGGTAGCTCACAGTCACTGTCGAGATATGAGCAACACATTAATGCATTATTGGAGCTGCAATTAAGAAAATGCTTTCATTAACTCAGCTTTATGTGTATTAGATAGCATCTTGATGATTCATTCATGACACAAGCGTGAACTGATTTCAAATTGAAGTTGAAGCTAACATTTATTCCAAAAAGAATATATATTTTCAGAGAGACTTGTGTATTACTCAAAAGAGTTTCCATACCTTGGAGTTCGTGCAAAAAAAGGTGTTATTTAAATTCATTATGTTACTAAAATATGCAATTAATTTATAAAAGAAGTATGATATGTGTTTTATTGTTTTACCTCCTTTGTTTTGGATTCAGCTCTTCTATAAAAAACACCTAATTAATTAAAGAATTTCCATTAAGTCTAACTTCTGCAATCTTACATTTTTCATCCGATTTAATGAAATGGATCTTAAAAACTGAGTCAGCGAGTTTTTGTGAAAATATTCCTGTATTGATGGCCTGTATACATATTGATTTTTCACCGTTTTTTGTCTTAAAGCGGATTATACTGGATTTAAATCTTTGCTCGTATCTGCAAAGCCATGCATGATACGAAAACATTCCATGAGATTTAATTCAAATAAGTAAAAAGAATTGTCAAATGACAAGTAAAGTAATTTCTCAAATCTTATGAGATTGTATTTCAAAGCTGTTTCAAACTCAATGACTTATCAAAAAGTTTATTTAAGCCAGAGGTTACATTACGTTAGAGGCATTAAAGGACTATTAACATAATTCCAATGTTATCATATAAAGTTTGTGAGGCTGTTTAGATATTTTTCCTATAACAAGCAATGATACTTAAAAGACTTGGTTTACTCATCCACAGTGACGTATCCGGGATTAATACATGTGATACTTTTAATCCCACTAATATATCTTATGGAAAGTTTTCGGGATTTGAATTCGTGGTCGCGCAGTAGCTCCTGTGTATACAGGGTGACTGGTGACAAATTTTAAATATTTAAGGAGAGCACTCTGTACTCAATTCTGATCATAATTATGTAATAAAAGTAGGTACTTAATTTTTCACCAGAATTCCCTAAAAATAAATAAAAAGACTTTACTACACTTTTCCCGACGCGCCGCCTCAGTCAACACGCACATAGAAGTGTTCCCGCCACAAGCACACCATTACAAGGTTGTATTAAGCGCAATACACATTGAGCCCGCCGGGCCGCCGACATATGTCGGCAACTTTTTGTCGGCGGTCTAGTCGGCGGCTTCACTTATTACAAGTCGGAAAATTTGGTCGGCGGCATGTCGGCGACTTGAGATGAGAAATTTATTTGGCAGTCAGAATCATGTCGCCGGGCAACTGAGCGCAGGCGTACCCAAGCCGCCAACATGTCGGCGGGTAGACGCGCGGGCGCATGTTGCCGACATGATTCTTGGCCGCCGGGTTGTGTCGCCGCGCTTTGTCGGCGGCCCGGCGGGCTCAGTGTGTATTGCGCTTTACGCTTATGTAACCATGCGTTGCGTAATGAATTCTTTAACTTTCGGTTAAGTTTACTCAGTAAATAATTTAAAAAAAAAATTCTCTTTATGTATGATCTCAAACTATCACGTCCTCGAAAGTGACCCACCAGTCACCCTGTATAAATCGACAGAGCATGTTAAGCAACGCTCTGCGCGGTCGGTACAAGGATGGGTGACCGCCAACCATTCAATTTTCACGGTGACTTCCGTGCTTCGGAGGGCACGTTAAGCAGGCGGTACTGGGTGCTGTATACTTGTATACAGTAGTCGTTAGGGTACGTTAGCGTCCTGAAAGTTCTGACATCCACCAACCAGCAGTTTCTTGTTATTCAAAAAACATACAGTGAATTAAAACTGAACAAAAATAACAATAAAAACTAAAGATATGGTCTTTAGTTTTTATCGGTATTTTTTTCAGTTTTAATTGGTGTTGGTGAAATTGTTACTGACAAATTAATGGTTTGTAATGGTCTGAAATAAATGATTTTATTGTTTTATTAACACATTTTCGCATATAAAATCTAAACAGTTTAAAGTTCTAGGATTTATTTTGACCTGGGTCATCTTTCTGGTTTATGTTCTTAAAACTTCTCGTTACCTAGGAGAGAGGTTCCTAGCCCTGAAGTAGGCAAAAAAAGAGTTGTGGGGATATAGAGTAGATATTTGCAAAATTACCAGCGTAGTTAGGGTGTTACCAGACCAATCCATCGACGTCAATCGAAGACATCGATTGGTTATTTCTGATCGGATTGGTTTTGTTAAAACTATCGATCGACGTCTACTAATCCATTCTACCATCTATACTATATCCATTCATAATCTATACCATCCTTACTCAGGTATGCAATTGATGCTGAGCCTAGGCTTGTTTGTTGACTGTTTAATATTATGAATTATTATTATTACTTGAAGTCTAAATAGCATTGAAAATACCAAGCCTGATTGCGTCCCCCTAAATCTAGAAAAAAGTCCAACAAACGTCCAACAGCTCTTTTGTTCTGGTCTATTTGTTTTTCCGAAACTTTTGTCAATATCAGCCCGTGCTCAATTTGGCCTACTTACACGTCGTATGTGGGCCGCGTTCATCTGGTTTAACTGACTCGGATAAAGTTTACATAGCGCGATTCGTGACTACATTATTGCCCGAATTTTAACTAAGACTGGTTATTTAGACAAGTAGATATTAAAACTTTTTAATAGGTTAAAATTATAGTTACTAGGATCGAGTTAATTGCTTATATGCAGTTAGTGTTGAGTTATCTTTGTATATATTATTGAAAATTATGAGTCACAGACATGTAGTTCTGTAGTGCGTATGCTGATGATGATGATTTGATGAAATGAAAAATCAACTAGAAATAGCCTAACGGGATACATGTGTAATTTAAGGTATGTAGGTACAGCTTTTGGACTATTGAACAATACAAGCATTAAAATTATTAAATTACATTACATGAAATATGGAATAAAATAAGAAGGTTGTCTGGTAGAGATCGCTTTACAGCCTGTTGTTAACGAATGTTTGTATAGTATGGAGACGGTTTTTAAGAAAAAAATTAAATCTATCCATATGGCCAGCTTAAATAAATGTGTGCCTTGTTAATTTGGAATGTTTTTAAACATGTTGTACCTACTCATAAATATCTGAAAAATAAAAAATTACAATGTTACTCAAAACTTGCAACCGACTCCATACTATACGAGCATTCGTAAACATTCGTTAACTTACGATTCGATAAAGTTCTGTGCTCACACTGCTGATGGGCGCCGTAATGTCATGAGAAGGCTAGGGGAACGTTATGCCCAGTAATGTATACGAGAAACGGCTAGTTACGGCGCCCTCCGCCTCTTTAATGTTTTGGGGTGGGGTTTCTTTTACAGCACAGAGCTGGCTTTTATCAGAAGTTGTTTTCTAACTGGTCCAAGTTACATAAAGGAGATCTTAATGTCATGCCGTATTCAGGTTTCATCGAAGAAAACTTTGAGTTAATGCATGATAATGGGCGACTACATGTAGCAGGAATTGTTGCATAGTACTTAGAAGAGGTCAGCATTCAAGTTGTGCCGTGGTCAGCAGGAAGTTCGGACTTAAATCCCTTATATGATATGAGCCCGAGAACTCCCCCCACAACCTTAGAGCTTAGAAACCGCTATAAGAGAAGAATGGGACCGAATTCCTCCATGAAGCATCACCGTCTTAATAAGTTACAAGGATAAAAAGTTACACAGTGTTCTAAAATAGGGTTCAAACGGTAATTTCAAAATGTTTTGCAAAATGTAAAGAAAAATACCATTTAGATTGATATTTTTTTTAATAAATTATGATGTTGTATGATTATAATACAATTTCGTTTATTCAAAATATAAAAACATGAGCTTTCGTATAAAAAGTACGTGGGCCGATTTTTCTATGACATGTACACTATGTAGCCGAATTTTTTTTTGTGTTTTATTACTTTTTATTTAATCTTCACATTTTGGTGAATACAAGGTTATTAGAAGATATTTACTATATTAGGAAACAATGCCTTAACAATAGCAACATTAAGACAAAGCAAATAAACGACAAACGAAAGCGTTGTTACGAGCATGTTACGAGATAACACCGTTTTGCTTTCTTGACAGAACACTTCAAAAAGTTACAAGTGTCAAGTATACAATATTTCCGTAAATGTAGACATTTAATTATTTATGGACATACTTTTAGACAGAATAAATTAATGATTGTGGTGGTGCTATGCTGTAGTAAGACTATCTGGGAATATAGAGAAGTAAAATCTGCTCCTCATTAAACTCATTCAAATTTAAATTAAAAAAATATTAACTTTCTCTGATTGAAAATTAGAAGAAGTATTTTATTAAGTAGGTATTTTATTATTATTTATGTATGCTTATTTATTTATATATATTTTGTTTATATTTTATTTAGTTACCTATGTATTTATCATTATGAATATATTGTATTATTTTTAATGTAGTATTTATATTCATAAAACTAAACATAAGCTTTATTATTGCCAATGTTTGTACAGTTTCTTTTTTTTTTCTATACAACTTGGGGTTGTCTGGTAAAGATCGCTCTGAAGCAATAAGGCCGCCCATTGTACCATTCTTAAGTTTGTCTTTTAATTGTTTTTTTTTTCTCCTTTTGTAATGTGTGCAATAAAGTGTTAATAAATAAATAAATCTGGCCAGTGACACCAGTGAATGATCAGTGACGCTATTGCTTGCTCGTTTAAGGCCATTGACGCCAGAGGTTCAAATTCGATTTCGATTTGTGTTCACGTACATGTTTGCATAAGTCTGGTTATTTCCATCATGTCCTCTACGGTTTTACCCGGATAAATCCCGATATTGAGGGATTACTTTGGGATAAAAGTGTCCTATGAGTTATGACGAGCTTTTGGCAAAACTTCAGCTCAATCCGTCATGGCGTTGTTGCGAGAAGTGTTACAACTATCCATACAACTTCAAAAACTTTAATATTTACTTATTATTAAAGTAGGAAGTAGGATAAGTGATTAGATAGGTAACTGATTTTCATGGTCTAGTACCTATATTTTGACTTGGAACATATAGCGCTGTGTTTTGTTCAGCAATTTATTAATCGTTAACACTTAAAACTTTCGTGATTTAAACACATGTGAATAATGTAAGTTGTAACTTACTCCCGAACCATAAGTTGTAACATAACAAAGTTTTCAACACACTTGCTCGTAAAGTGAGCGTTATTCTATTGAGTTTAGAACTATAAACTGGGCTATAAGTCACGCGTGCATTAATATATTATACCCTAGTGCATAATATAATGAATCCTACAAAGTTGAATTGTACCTTTGTGCAAATAACATGCGAGAAAACAGAGCATATTTTATTGGTCCGGGTTATACACTAAATATTTTCAGAAACAACAAAGAGGTTTTATACCACTTCAAATCCATATACATTTTTAAATGTTTGCGCCTTATATTAGTAAAATAAATTTGTATATTAAACAAATTATTCACAATTTACAATCATTTGTCATAAAATATTAAAATATTTGCATTTACCACTCCAAATTAAACATTTTCACTTAAAATAGAAACGTTTTCCCCCGAAGGGAAGAAAACGAATATTTAGGTTTCAGCCGTAGCTTGACCCACTAGTGAGATTACCCCTTTGAACTTCCCTTAATTGCAGTGCGTATCAACCTTCAGGTTACGTCAAATATTCGATAGATCATAACAGTGTGAAGTCAGTTGCGGAAGAGACATTGCCGTCGGTTAGTCAATTTGCAATCAGTACTCTCACGTTCCGTCGGCAAGTCCGGAAAAGGTGGGTCAAGCTACGGCTGAAACCTAAATATTCGTTTTCTTCCCTTCGGGGGGAAAACGTTTCTATTTAGGTGTTCGAGCCTATGCTTGACCCACTAGTGAGATATGTTTAAATTCTGCCGACGGCGATGGCTAGATGTACTGTGACACTGTTATAATTTTGAAAGGTAGGTAGGTATTTACTAAAACTAAATATTGATTCGACCAATTTAATACGATTCGATAACAATAAATTTGTTATTAAACTGGTACAAATGATTGTGCTAGACAATTAGAATTAGAAAGTAGTGGTGTTTCATAATCAATCTCTTTACAATAGAAGCGTAAGAAAGTATCTTGGCTCCTCCAATTTCCTCTTTTAACCACTTCGTCTAGATTAACATTTTTATTCATCCAAAAATCACTATTAGTAGCAGATCGGCAACTTCCAGGTGACGCTATGATATTAGCACCTTTAAAAATGGTGCGAATCCACCCTCCTATGACTGAGGGTGAGGCTTCTTTTACCTTTCCTCTTGTGGTAATAAATAAACTATTAGTGTTAGGTGTTCTCCTAGTTTTTGAAGCTAATATTAATTTCTTTATCCAATTAACTAAGTTCAGTCTTTCAATGTCACTTCTGCATAATTTCCAGCCAGATTGTCTATATCTTGCCGAGTCTGTCTTTGAACCAAATCTGGGCCAAAAAACCACAAATTCTTCCGACGAATTCATTGAATGTGGTCCGATATCTAACAACGTCAAATCGTGGATTCTGCGTCCTGACGCAAGCAGAAGGAGCGTAGCTGTATGTCGTGAAACTTGAAAGAAATTATTTTCGTCGATGGAGTAAGACGTTAAATAGTTTATTAGTTTTGTAACCTCCCAGGTGTATGACTTCTGAGTTGGTGGCTTGCTGAGAAACACTGCTTTTAAGCTCTGTTTAATAATTGGATGGTTACTCATGTAGTCTCTCTGCGCTGGGTTTGCAAAAGTCAGCACCACGGATTTATGAACCGCTATGGTTGCAGGTGCCAAGTTTTGTACACTGTGCAGGAAGCAGATATATCTAGCCACCTCTTCGGGTGAGGGATCATTTGCTCGACAATTATTGTTTCTGGCCCAATCTATCCATCTCTTCCAGGCTGGCTGGTATGTTTTTAAGGTTGACTTACGCCATGATGATTCTAAAAGTCTTTTGTTGCTATCTGACCATGAAAGGGTCCACTCGGACCAGCCCGAACCTTCCAGACCTGCAAACACAGATGTTGGATTTCTGCCGGGGCTTTCCCCGTTTTTAGATCTATGAGATTCTGCTGAAGATTGGGTATTGTTATTGGGGCTTGAAGCGATCTTTGCATGATCTCCGCTTTCCAAAATGTGCGATCCCACTTGGGTGCAACCAGCAGGTAAATCCCTCTGCTTATTGCTAGGTGTTGTAGAACACGCGGTATTAGAGCTGGTGGAGGGAATATCCACGCTAGATCGAAGATCCAGGGTCTGCTGAAGGCATCCACGTAAATGCTGTTTGGATCCCGTGCGTCCTCGCTGACATACTGACTCAAGATTGCTGATTGGGCACTCGCAAAGAGGTCCACATCTGGCGTGCCTAGTTGCTCGAATAAGTGAGCAAGGAAGTCCTTTTTCAGAGTCCATTCTGGGAGTTTGTTCGCTCTGGATAGGCTGTCTGCGGTGACATTGTACCTCCCCGGAATATAACGTGCGATCAAGTGTATTTGATACTGATGAGCACGTTCTAATATCTCCCGGGTGGTTCTCAGCAATCGTAAGGAATTTGTGCCTCCCTCCTTCATTATGTAGGCAACGACTGACTTGTTGTCTGACTGAATCATCACCGTCTGATTTTTCATCTGAGACCCTAGTTGATTTATTACTTTCAGAACTGTCCACAATTCCTTCTGGTTGCTGTGCCAATTCATTTGATGATTTTCCCATATTCCTGATAGATGTAGGCCATTGATTGTTGCTCCCCATCCGTGGCCTGCGGCATCTGTTGTTACAAATGTTGTTGCCGCGTCCATGTGGATTGACGATATTCCGTGAATGTTGTTTAGCCACCATGCTAGTTCGTCCTTGACAACTATTGGGAGTTCGTAAGCTTGGTGAGGGAATTGGTGCGGGAGCCGGTTCGACTCTATTTGAATATATCGACTGTGTAGTCTTCCGAGTGGAACGGTGAATCCTGCAAAGTTCAGGTTGCCGAGGAGAACTTTCGCCTCCCACCATGTCCAGGTATTGTTTGTTAGAAATTGTCCAATTAGATTTTTTATTTTTTCTATTTTTGATAAGTGTAATGTTTTGGTATTTAGTCTCGTGTTCCAGATTATTCCCAGGTATTCTGCTTTTTGTTTTGGTACTAAAACTGATTTGTCCATGTTTATGCACCAACCCATGCTTTCGAGGGCTTCTTTTACTAATTGCCCTTGTTGATACAGAGTTGGTGCATGCTGATGTATAATCAAAAAATCGTCCAGGTAAATAACTACTCTTATCCCCCTTTCCCTGAAATAGTTTGCAACCCAATTAGTTATTTTTGCAAAAACATAGGGGGCAGTTGCTAAACCAAAAGGCAAACAAGTCATTTGATACAGAGATCCGTTATAGTTAAAGGCTAGAAATCTACGGTGAGTATTTATGACGGGGACGTGAAAATAGGCTTGAGATAGATCAATTTTGATCATGAATTCGTTTCTATTTATGCATTCTGGAATTTTGTGGTGGTTTATAAGTCGAAACTTAGGTGGGTTCAAATAACTATTGAGTGCTTTCAGGTTGAAAATCATTCTCTTTGAACCATCTGATTTGGGCCTTAAAAACATAGGGGAGAGGTAACCAGATTTAAAAGGACACTTTTCGACTGCCCCGTAATTGATCATTTTCTCTAATTCATGACTCATACTTTGTGAAGGCTTAATAAGGAAACGTGTAAGTGTATCTTTTTCGAAAACACTAATAGGGGGTGAAGTACTAAATGGGATTCTGTAACCAGTAATAATTGATAGGATGGACTTAGGGGCACCAAGATTCTCCCAGATATGAGAACAATGGCTCACCTGGCCGGCATGAAAGTTATTTTCTCCCGTCAAATCTCGCCCTTTTTTGATTTCCTGATGGATGTTGGAACTGGCGCTTAGTTCCTGTGTTTGAAGGACGGTTAGTGAAGCGCTCAGGGTAGGGCTTAAAGTTCTGTTTTCTTTGAGAATCGACCCTCCTTTCTCTATCAAGAGATGGGACTTCTTTTTTGTAGTTTCTAGGCTTGAATGTGGGGTTTCGAAAGCGCCCTGGAAAAAATTTCAATATTCCACCTTGTTCCTTAATAAGGTCAGATAGCTGCGGCTCTGAAAAGAGGTGAGTTGTAGATGGAGGGATGGCCTGTAGCAATTCGTTTAGAGTTTTATTAGTTGGTCTGTAAATACCCCGCCTTTGTTGTAGAACTTCTGCCCTCTTCCCACAAGTATACTGTAACAGAGCATCTGAGGTCTTTCGAAAATCCGAGTCCTTAGCTAGGAAATATTGATTAATATGCTTCTTTACTTCTGGGGAGGCCTTGTTGAGAATTTCGGTAAAATGTTGCCTCTGTTGAATTAAGCCATTGGTAATTGCCCCTAGGCAAAGATCCATTTTCTCCAGAAGTGACACTGACTGCCATGAGGGCGTTACTGTAGCTAGTAGGTTGTTCGTTTTTAGACATGTAAAGACTGGTGTAGCCTGAAATTGTTTCTGGACCTCCGCGTATCTTATATTTTGCCATCCGTCCGTGCCAAGTCTTTGACAAAAAGCACCCTGTCTGGCAACTACAGGATTTGCTGCCCCAACTTTTGCCTCTGACTCTGTTGTTACTGCTTCAAAATCATTAAAGTGTTCTTCTTCTAGGTCCTTCTCTATAATTTTTGATGACGTAGGAGTTAGAGAGCTAATAGGATCATCTAGTCTGTGGTCATCATCCATTTGGGTAAAAGAAGGCGGGGCCCAGTCATCCTCTTCTGTGTCGACTTCGTCTTCCTTCTCCCTCGAAAGTGGTCTAGAATCACTGTTTTGTAGTCCACTAATCGCGTTAAAATTAGCTTCAGACATTTGGACAATTCGAGTAAGCAGTTGGTTTTGCTGCTTCATGTAGTCCGCTAGGCTTTCTCTTTCTGTTACTAAAGGCCTTTTTGGAGAAATTGACGATGTTGTTCCCGGGCTATAGGGACGTTTGCGATTCAACGCTGGCGTGGAACCGTCAGATAAGCTCGAAAAGTGCTCGCTGGAGGCACTTTTCCGCAAAATAGACGAAGCTTCGTGACGAGAAATCAGCATAGGTTTGAGTTTTTGAATGAGGATTGCGAACCCATTGAATTGGCTTTCAGGGTGAATTTTCTTCATTGTAGCTAGAGGACTATATATGATTGTCATGCCTATGGGCCAGCTTAGCAACTTTCTCTTAAATATCTTATATTTCCTTTCGCTAAGTGATGAAAGCGGTTGGTCGCTTAAGGCGTTGGCTAAGTCGACTGTAGGTACAGCGAATCGTAGTCGATTCTCATCATCGGAACTGATACACTCCCCGAACAGCTCTTCATAAGACACTTTATTTACAATCCAGGATCTCCAATTAGGTGGATAATGTCTATCGAGGACATTTATAAGTCGCCTGTATGCATGTAGATCCTCTGTGGCTGGGACCCAGTCTACAATATTCTCTAACGTTGTCTGTTCCATGTCCTGAAATAGGTCAACAATGATCATTAGTGCAGTTCAGAAATTTCAGACAAGTTTAAAGTCTGTCGGCTGAGTTAACGACTATGACATACGTCACGTAGGCTAATCTTTGACGTGGCAGACGTCAAGTAGGCTGAGCTGTCGACTGTGCCAGACGTCACTTAGACTGGTTTGTCAACTGTGACAGCCGTCACTTGTCACAGACGACTGCAGATATGCAGTCTATAGCCATCTTGGCGGCTCAGTCAGCCGCCGTCTTAGATTCCAGGCGATTTTAAAACGTATGTTAGCGAGTCTACCGTCCGAGGGAGCGGGTATTCGCAAATTATGACGAATGTTTATGTCATTATTATTTAAGATGTTGTAATTTACAAGTGAAATTAATTTCTTACTTTGGGTTTACACACGTAATTCTTAAAAACTTTGGTAACAAGCAATATCGAGAATTTATTAAAAGCACTGCTCACTGTGAAGTTCAAAGACGTACTGATTGCAAATTGACTAACCGACGGCAATGTCTCTTCCGCAACTGACTTCACACTGTTATGATCTATCGAATATTTGACGTAACCTGAAGGTTGATACGCACTGCAATTAAGGGAAGTTCAAAGGGGTAATCTCACTAGTGGGTCAAGCATAGGCTCGAACACCTAAATAGGCTGTATATGCTATACAGACATTGACACATTTGACGGAAAAAAAAACCTACGCGCATGCGCGAGGTTCGGCGCCATTTTTCAATCACAATTCACAGCTTTGTTATCAAGTGTGTTTGTTATTTTATGATCACGTATGTCTGTCTTTTACTCACAAGTAAATAAATATAAATAAATAAATATTTTTGACACTCACACAACATTATCTAGCCCAAATTAAGTTTCTTAAAGAACTTGTGTTATGGATACTAGATAACTGATATACTTAAGAAATATATAAACATACATATTGAATAAATACATATTTTTTATTAGAAAATAAACTTAAATAAACATATAAACATCCATGACTTGACGACTAATATCTGTGTTCATCACACAAATATCCGCCGCCGCCGGGATTCGAACCCAGGACCTCTGGCATAGAAGGCAATATACGTTACCCCTACACCAGCCGGTCGTCTAGTGTGTTGAAAAACGTCGTATGTAACTCGTGAGCGTTGCTAATTACAGTCTCGGCTCATTATTAAGCCCTCGCCTGCGGCTCGGGCTCAAATCACAGCCTCGACTGTAATTAGCAACTTCGCTCACTTGTTACATAATATACTATTTGTAAATACGAGATTCAATGACGTGATTGCAAAGAGACTGATACCACAACTCGTATTTAGCAACTCAGTCGAAACATCAAGGTGAATTAATAAAACTAATGTTATAACGTGATTAACTCTCGGTTTATACCAGCACTTTTCATATCCAGCATCTTTCATATGTTAACCTATATTAAGGTACAAAAACCCGGCCTTGCTTTGATACTAAACTGAATAGCGTATAAGACGATTAGAGCATGATACGTTAACGTCCTTCAATATTGTTGAATAGAAGATATATACAGAAGTTGATTCAGATAAATACGTCTTAATGTTCAATGAAATAGGGTTAGAAAGGCATAAAAGAAAGTTAGAGTAAATAATAAATATCAATGAAAAGGTTTGGATAAAATACAGTAAGACTTATTTTTAGAGTAACTGAAATACATAGTTGACGTAATGAATTAAACATGTTTTATAACGTTGTTTTACGGATATATATATATATATATATATATATATATATATATATATATATATATATATATATAAATAATGTAATGGTAATGGTAAGTTTGGCCAAGTTGATATAATTATAAGTGTCTACCTTTATTTTACCATGACTTCTTTGCTTCCGAGAGTCTATCGACTCCATACAATTCCATACAATCTAAAAACTCGATAGCAACACTGCTTTTTGTCAAATATCAAAATCGAGACCTGATAGGGTTTTGTCCCCCCAATATTAAGGCTTACCGATATTCAGCACAAGGCCTCGGCGGGAAGATTTACTTATTGCGGTCAATGGCGAGTTTGGCTCAGTGGCATGCGTACTCTTGTCGTTCCCATTTTATACCTTTTTGCAAAGGTTTATAGGGGTCAAATCCATTACAGGGAATATTTTTCTACGGCGAACCCAGTAGAACTGTGTCAAAACATTTTTTAAGTCACAAAAAACACAGAGAATCCATCCCAAGAAGCCATCCCAAGAAAACTGGTGCGCATTGTTTCACATAACTTTTCAAATCCTAAAAGCGGAAGTCCAAAAATATTTCTCATACCATTTAAAATCATAAGGATGCGTACAGAACATGTAACATAACACGTTATACAACATTGCTATATAACGTGTATCAGATCGTGTGGACACTGAATGTTATAAAACAAGTTATAATAACATGTTGAAGATATTTACAACACTGTTATATAACTTTGTCACTAAATAACGAAAACGAACGACAATTTTTATATAACATTGTTACATTGCACTGTTATTCAAATCTGTAAGCTATTGTTAAATAACAAGGTTGCATAGTGTGGACGTGTTATAAAACATAAGTTATATAACATGTTACATAGTCTGTGCGCACTTTAATTATTATTCTTCATAAAAAATTAAAAACACTAAATATTAGGAAACATAATCATTGAAATTTATAGCATCACTTTTCACACAACTTTGATTTTGCTAATATATTTGTTCATACTTATGATCGAAACTCATAATCATTCGAATAAATAACTATAATATTCATAAAAATATTATCCATATTATTGAAAATCATAATGTATATATTCATACATTTGTTTTATGCAAATATATTCATTAACATTGTGATACAAAAGTTTATGCGACAAGAAGGGCTCAGCACCGGAAGATGTAGTCGGTAAAAAAATATGGTATATATTGTCTGAAGGCAAGCTATTCTGAAAAACGACATTATGAGTTGAGGTATGTGCTTATTAACAACATTATTAATTCAAGCTATATGATCATTAAATGTTATAAAGATCTGAAAAAGAAAATTATGAATTTTAACTGGTTCTTCGTAGCAACAGCATGATTAAAAAAATATGATTACAAACAGTTAGGAGCTTCGTCGATAGTACTCAAAATGTATGAAAAAAAAAAGTATGTAAACTTAAATTGTGAAAAGTGAATTTTATGTGAGCCGATATGGACCCAAGAGGAACATATCATAAAAGACGACGAATCCGTGTATTTAACACTCACCTTACGTGTTTTGTGAAGATTTGTCTCAAAATGTTTGACCAAAACTTTTCTTGATACGCATCTCGACGTTGGACCTCATAAAGAAAGCCTTAGACTGAAGTTAGTTAAAAGTTGTCTCGGTATACAAACAAAGGGACAACTAATATAAATGTTAGGTACCTAGTCCAACTATTCAGAAAGGTGTTCGGTGTAGACGCAGCAATTTATACAGGTATAATTTAAATTAAGACATCACCTTTTGAAGGCAGCTTCTCTACATCAATCCCCATAATATTTATTCTACGAATTTGTACATATCTTGATAAATAACACAAAAAAAAACTTTTGCTCCCTCTGTTATGGAATTCTGTAAAGGTACCTATAATATATGAAGTGATATTTTGCCGACGCAAGGTGCGTGGCACACCTACGCTTAAATGTAGAAAATAAATTTAAATACTTATGAAATCTAAATATAGAATAATAAAGTTACGCCAGTTTAGAGGTAATGAACATGAATTTTAAAAACTATAATTTTTTAAAGTTGTAGAACAAATGTTGCTGGGATTGATGTAGAGAGGCTGACTGCAAGAAGTGATGCGCTAATTTAAATTAACCTTGTATGTTTTACTATTGTTATTTCAAATTATTAAAGCCTTTTCTTCTTTCCTATTTTTCTTTCCTCCTTTTCAGGTGGAAAGAGCCAGGCAATATGGCCACCCACGGACGGGGGGATCAGGGCTATTTGTTATTATTTTTTTTTTAAATAGACATGTATCTTTTTAAATTTCTCAAGTTACATATTAACAATGTTAAAAGTTGAGTTAGATCTTTAATATTAAATAATTTTTAATATTCAAGCTAGTTCGGGTACAGCCCTGAACATAATAATATAGGTCGCTGGTTCAAATCCGGCTCATAGTGGTCCTTCGAGCCGGATTTGAACCAGCGACCTATAGTTTCCATGATTCAACATCCCTAAGCGTAAAATTTCAGCTCAATCTATCAGACTATTTCATCGTAAAAGAGGAATAAATACAAATCAATACATCCTGTTCAACGTTCCACATTAATTACATACATACATACATAACGTCACGCCTGTATCCCTTATGCGGTAGGCAGAACACCAGACGTCATCAAACCATCTGATGTCATGTTTGACAAATTTCGAGGTATTATAATGATGGAGAGAGACTATTGCAGTGACAGGGAGTCAGCCTATCGCCTGCAAAAAACGCCAATAAAACCTCTGTACCTTAACTGACTTTTACAGTATGCCCGGGAAGAGAAGCAGCTGGAACATTCTATGTTTTTCTGTCGCTCTCAGTCCAGCATGGAAGCAATAATTAGAGGTAGAAAATGGGATTCCAATTTTAAACGTAAAATTCCACACATTAGAAAATTTACTAAGCCTAAGAGTACAAACAATTGAGTGGTAATGATGCATATCGACAGCATTGACAGGTTTTCACATCAACAGACAGCCATTCATGTCACATTTCATATTACTGTATAACTGCCCTGCTTCGATTTCAATCAAGTTGTCAAATCATCAAGTTTGATTTAAATCGAAGTTTAAAGTTTTATCACTCTTTCATTGAGTTCAGTTGTAAAATTGTATCGTTCATTTTCATTTCACTGTAAGATAAGTCATCGGCATTATATCTATTCATATTAAGAAAGTAATGCACAAAGCTGGCCCGATGCTAGAAAAAAAAAATTCAGGGTGCTTTTTCAGCTTCTGAAAAACCTTGACGGCCATTGTATACAGAAAATACCCGAAACTACCAGTTTAAGTATTCCTTAAAGGTTAAGTCGTTCTCCCAATCTGTTACCGTCCGTTTCGTTCGTGCTTAAACTGATGATGCAAATAGAAAAAACGACCTGCAATATGTTTCTTAGAGTGTCAATTAACTGTGGTTACAACTGAATAGTCTCTGCAGAAAATCCGTATAACATTCGTTATAACAGATTAACCAACTTTCGATCGGGTCAGTAGAGGGATGAAAACAGTTAGTTCCGGTGGCTGAATGAATTTGTAGTCAGGTTTCTTCAGAGTCAATTCGGCATCATGACATCCACAAAATAGCAGCGGAACTGCTTACTGGTTTACATTCTTTATAAAAATAGACTCTTGAGTTAAGCGGACTCATCAAAAGTATTGTGATGGTGAGAAAGTGGAATATTCGCGGCAGTAAATAATGTGACTTTATTATACTGAATTTTTATTTCAAGTTCAAGATAGTTTCACACCGGACGACTTGGCACACATGGCGATTCGATGCTTTGTCGGGTTTCTTCTTTGAAAGAGATTTCTTAGCACAATGAGTAGGTACGCGTAACTGAAATGTTTCATGGTAAAGGTAACAAATAGGGGACGGGAAAGGTTATGATTATAGGAACGTCAGTTTATTTCCAAATTGGGACCGCCATTAGTCTAGGTTCATCGAAGGTTTTTGATACAGGGCATAAATTGACCGTAGAAAAGAAAAAAATCCAAAAAAAATTTTGACAAAACATATTTTGATAAATAAAAACATCACTGACAAAAACCTAAGTTTTCGCTGCACATTATCGGCACTAAAGTTGAAGTGTCTGTTGATGTGTTTGTTATACTTACAATCTTGGAAATAAGCAGTTAAATGCGATAAAAACCACCTTTTGTTTAATATAAAACATTTTAGCTGTCGTAGCTAATGCAAAAAAGTTGTTAAGGGGTCAGTACTCCTCTCAAAGACGGCTCAAGAAAAACTTTTAAAATATTGTTTTAATTACTTTATACTAATATCATAAATGCAAAATTAACACTTTCTGTCTGTCCATCTTTTACGCTTTCATGCCAAAACCACTGAGCCGCCTTTAATAAATTGGTACAGACATAGACTAGAGCTTGTAAAAGGACTTAGGCTATCTTAGATTGAGAAAAATGGGCTTCAAAGGGTTAAGATAATAAATATTATTCCTATATGAAACTCTGTGAAACTCTAGGGTACAGAAGGCAGCAGATCAAAAGTGACAAACCTTTCAAATATCTCCAAACAATATTTAACTTAATGTCGAGGGCATAGAATTCAGATTCAATTACAATTTTTGTTCATTGACAGGTTTGAAACGAATGATATATTGCCTTCTATACATAAAGATATCGGATTTTTTGACAGATACCTGAAATAGCACCTATTAAACTTTTTATCCTAATATTTCTACGGAAACAGAATCTAGGCTGGATCAGCCGAAAACAGCTTGTTCATAAATAGTAACAGCCAGGTCAAGGTTTTAACAAATAGGGATTGTTGAACCTTCATCATGGGATGTAAACATTCTGTGAAGGACTACGCTGCTTTATACGGAAACAAAAGTATTTAACTGAAAAGCTTCGATTGGAAGCGAAATATGATCTGTGGATATTAATAATACTGCTGACCAGTAAACTAGAATCACAAAAACTCGGCTCTAAATTGTGATTTGTTAGCCATATTTTGAACCACAATCTTTGTACGAAGTCAATTGATATTAGTGAAATTTGATAAAATTTTCTATTGATTAGATATTTTGTAGGTATATTATAAGTTCTAATAGGAGGAGTTTTTTTAAGAACCCTTTTAGAACAAATTCAAAGACAACAGGAGCATGATAATGTTCTTTTTTATAATTACTTTATGTTTAAAAAAGCTTAGAGAAATTTCTTTACAAAGAATTCGTTATATTTCTCTCTTTCTTAAATGAAATGAAATAAATAAAGGGACGTGTAAGTAAATTACAGCAAAATCTTTCCCCTAAATCCGCAAGTGAAAGACTTTCTAATCAAATGTCATCTTTACGTACATTTTATATGAGAAAACTCTAACAACGCTCACCTGTGAACCACTTATCGCGATAAAACATACATTCAGCACATTTACATGGTAATACAAAAAAAAAGCAATGATACAGTAACAGTGAGATTGAGGAAACACTCAGTATGTCAGGCTATAACTTTACAAAAAAATGTAACGACGCGCTGGTTTCCCGGAATAGATCGGTTTTCAATAATATAGCTGTCCAAATTGCATTAGTTTTCCCTGTGTTAGCTACTTGTTTCCTATATTTTTTATTGGCGAGGAACTATATATACCGGTTGTCCTCAAACCCTATATAATACCTTCACGGATGTATTGTAGTACCCATGAGGATTATAGAAAAAATATAAAAAAAGAAAAAATCTATATTTTTTTGTAAATTTTTGTATGAAAAAAAAATTACGAAATTTATTGCTTTCATACAAAAATTTTAAAAATAAATTTCGATTTTTTATTTTTTTAATGTTTTCTGTAATCCTCATGGATACAAGAATACATCCGTGAAGGTATTATACAAGGGTTTCCCCCCTGTAAAATAGATTTTAAAATAATGTCACGAATGTGGAACTTCATATATTAATTATCTGAATAATTAATTTACTGGACATGTAATAATATTGTCGTTCTCAATATTAATTAATTAATAACATTGTTGTCACACTAAGGTAGAAAAAAGTTAAATTTAACGGGAAATGTTAAGAAGTGCAAATATGAATTGAAGAAGGAGGATCTAGAAACATTAGAAACAGTTTTAATTTAATACACCCACGAGTGAGATCGTAAAGCTTTTGAAGATTCGCCTAATTCACTTGTGTCATTTGTATTTTATTTTGTTATAATACTACAAAGCTCAAAGTGTTTTACTTATTTATTTTAGGGAGACTTACCGTGAGATATGTTTGAGTGGGTTAACATATAAATATTCTATATCATTTCAAAATCGTCACCTATGTGATAAATCAATATGATTCAGAGTTTCAATGATTTAATCAAAAACATTCTGATGAGTTCTTGTTTCGTTAATTTATTGGGATATGCTATTTTTCTGTGAGTTCCAAAACTTTTGTTTACATCTCTTAATTGCTATCTATATTTTATTAGTGAACGCAAACGTTCACTGCATTTTACTTTTAAATGTAGTTTATCAAATATCACGCGAGTAGGTAAAACTGTGCGAAGCTGCTATACATTTTTACTCGTCATTTATAATATGCCTGACCACAGTCCCGGACGTACACATACCGGAGAAACACTAATTCTTTTTTATTTAGTAAACTAAATCAACATTCAATGAAGCTCAAAAGTACAGTCAGCAGATGATTGTTTAGGTATAATATTCTTAAGTAGAAGGAAATTTAAAAAATTTAGTCTTGTTTAGTCAGGGTTTATATTGTAATCACAGAAAAGTTCACAGAACAGTGTAGACCACTAGAAAAATCACAGATATTAATTATTTCTTAAATAGATTTTTTATACAGATAATCAAAATACCTAATATTAACGGAATAATTAACAATAAAATGAAGTTTAAGATGTCATTTTCATAATTAATTATAAATTAAAAATAAACGCTTGCCTGATCCTACGAATACTAAAATGGTTACATACACTTATCATTAAAAAAAAATAAGTCGAATAATTATGTTAATTTGACGTACATTATGTGACATTAAAATTAGTTCTTTTATCATTTGAAATTTATTAAATATTAATAATCATTTTAACATCTAATAAAAGAATAACTATGAAATATGAAACCTATAAAAATATCAGTATTCTAACAATAAATTTCAAATTTAAAAATTATAACTTTCGTCGATGAAAAATACTTTTTTAACATTAAAAATGAATAATATAAAAATAATTACAACAATAATACTTAATAGCAATATAATGATAATGTAATGGAAGTCATGAAAAAAAAACGATTCCTTTTCATGATTTCTTTTGCGAATTGTGGTGCCACATTAAAATTTTCCTGTTTTTATATTTGTATGTGAAAGATGTAGGCATGACTAATAAAAAAATAACTATAAAATATGAAACCTATAAAAATATCAGTATTCTAACAATAAATTTCTAATTTAAAAATTATAACTTTCGTAAAAAATTAATAGTACAAAAATAATTACTACAATAACACTTAATAGCAATATAATGGTAATGTAATTGTCTGTGAACGACGTAGGCATGACCGGCATGCAACAACCACTTTCCTCCCAATCCGTTTTTCGCAAATTCGTAATAGCGCTCGCGCCCGTTAGAAGGTCCTGCTTCCGACATCTTTGAGGTCACTATATTTTTGTAACTAAATAAGCAAGATCAACACTGTTACAAAAAACATATTTTACTATACTACTTACAAAATTCGAGTAAAAGAGAAACAAAGAGAAATTTAGCAGAGTTAACAGAGACGGACATATATTGTCCTCTATTGTTTATTTTAACTGGTTAGTGCCCGCGCCCGCGCAGGTATTTTTCAAGCGACTTCCAAAAAAATGAGGAGGTTCTCTATTCGTCTGGTTTTTTTGTTACACGACATTTTGGACAATTATGAATAGATTTTCAAAATTCTTGTTTCATATGATAGAAGATACTTCAAAGTTAGTCTCAAACAAATTTCATTGAAATCGGTTGAGAGCTTCATTGAAGATTTAAAATTTTTGGAACAATATGTATGATTTTGGAGAATGCTTACGTGGATGACATTCTAAGTCGGCTAAAGTTTTCACGTGAAGTCGGTTTTATTAATGCTCTGCATTCGTGGATTATTTGCAACTCCTTTCACCTTCTTCGTGCCTCAAGTTTTAACATAAATTGATTTAAAAATTGTTCAATATATTTATTTTTGAAGTATGGTTTGATAATGTAGTAATATTCTATATTTTGGTATCATTTATACACAATTTAATCTGAAATTAAATTTGAGATCTTCTGCTGACAGTACAAGTTAAAAACTTTAAGAAAAGTAAAAATAAAAATGTGATTAGATTTATAGTATTTGTGGTTCTCCGGTGCATGTAAGTCGGGGACTGTGGATCTCCGGTACCAACCCGAAAGAATGACAAGGTCGCTCGGAAGAAATCGTATTTTGATGATAAGATAGGAAAGCCTAACGTGATTTGTACGCATAAAATTGTAATAAATATATTTTCTACTCCATGTGAACAATAATGAACAAATAAATTAATTCCTTTCCAATAAACGAGAAGATTCCAGTTTGAAAGTTTCAAAAACGTGGTTTTCTTCTGAAATTTTCCGCTTTATCCCGCTAATTAAATAAATTGTTTTCCAATTAAAACCACATTCAACTAAAGCATGGTTCATTGAATGTTATTTAGTCTTTATTTGAAGACGCGAAATAACAAACTGAAACTGATCAATTTATTTAATTAATAGTCTTTACAACTTCAACTATTTGATGGAAGATATTTATCTTATTTCCAAAATTAAGATAAATATCTTGTATCTATGCTTATCGAAAAATTAATTAATCAATGTATGAAACTCAAATTAAGTCACTTATAGAACTTACTTATTTTATGGATACTAGCTCAAGATACTAGTTAATAGATCAATAAAGTTCACAAACATGTAATCATTCATATTAAATATATTTTATGTAATAAGAAGGCCCCCCGCAAGATGGACCGACGATCTGGTCAATGTCGCCGGTAAACGCAGGATGAGGGCGGCGCGGGACCGAAAGACAAAACCTTGGGGGAGGCCTATGTCCAGCAGTGGTCGTCTACAGGCTGCTGACAATGATGATAATGTAATAAACATCCATGATTTAACGGCTAATATCCATCTTCATAATACAAATATCCACCCCCTGGGATTCAAACTCAGGGTCAGGACCTCTGGCATTAAAGGCGATGTATGTTACCACCTACACCAGCCGCCCTTTGTCTACTTAGTTCAGACTTTAAATACGTTTATTTATTGATGGCTATGCTAATGTAGAAATTTTCCATAACCGCAGTTGCTTTTCCCATTCGTCATCAACAAACAGCTTGTCACTAAATATAGCTGTCCACAAAAATATACAAGCTAGGGTTGCCAATAGCTCGAAAATTGTAAAAAGAGGCCGAAATTCCAGAAATGTTCCCAAATAAAGTATGTACTAATAGTCTCCTGGGATTCTCTAGAACATTTTTTCCATACTTTTATAATTACAATACCCCGATGGCTAGGGCATAGAAACCGTAATTATGTAGCAATTTTAGATATATTATTAATTCAGATATGTTTCAATTATTTTGAAAAAGAAAAAAAAACTGAAAAAGTAACTATCTTGTTAAAAAACTTATTAATTATATCAAAATGAAGTGAGGTTTTAAATTCTTTATTTAACTGATGTCAGATAAGACACTCAACTAGATGTCTTAAAATTTAAATTTTCTTTTTAATTTCCTAAAAACTGATGTGGTTCTGAAGTTGACTCTTACTTAACTACTTTGATAAATAAATATATAAATAAATGATGAATATATTTTATATATTTGATAAATAAATATATAAATAATTATATTGATAAATATAGTCTTTTAATATTCAATTTCAATGTATTAATTGTTTTAAACTATCGCGGTTATTTTCACTATGATTTTCACTAGTCCGCGATCATGGTGCTTGTAACAGCATCGAAATATCGGACGTTGCGAAAATAAAATCGAAAATCGTGGTAAGAATCCCGTAAATACATTAAATCAATTTCAATGGCTGAAATTTGAAGACAGGCCTTTAAAATTATTTATGAAAAATAGAAGTAAGTTTCAAAATGTTTTTTTTCGCTAATCTTTTTTTTTCTTTATTTTATTACAGCATTCCAAAAATATTTTCATTTACAATTTTCTTAGTAGGTACCTACTACAGAAATTTCTGGAAATCATAATTTTGTGTCTGCCAACCCTAGCACAAAATGTTTCCCATTTGGGTTCACAAATGCATCTATGATAGACATTAAATGTATCCGTTAAATTTTCACCACTTTACTCTAAATATTCTGAATGATCACGGCAACGCTTGCCAACTTTTTTCATATGAAACAAACTCAAAATGTAGGTTAGTAGTGTACTATTCATATTTCGCTAACGTCCTTTGCATTAAAGTTTTGCCGTTCTTCAAATATAATACCATTTTTATTTGAGAATATTGTAGTTTTCACAGAAGACATTAATAGGAAATTTTCATTTATTATCTTTATTAACGTTAAGTGGACATTACTTACTTAAATATGACTCTTATATTTGAAGGCAGCTTTTTTAAAGCACTGTGTCAAGTATTAAAATATAGCAAACTCTATAAAAATGCTATGTCGAAAGGCTACATAAAATGTTACGAAAACAATTTACGGTTAAAATTATAAAAAAAAAATTAAGTCTGTCTTTTATTGAATATAGGAAATCGTGTTTTAATTGCTATTTCTTAAATGCGCCTTCATTGTCTGACTTGCAAGAGCATGAAAAGGAATGAATTTTTAGCGAGGTCGGTACAATAATATTTGTAAAAATTCAGCCGTTTCTAGCGATTTTATCCGCACAATTTCCAGAAAGACAGTTGTGCCATTCCAGACTGTACACTATCACTATGCCAAATTTCATCCAAATCCTGCTGAAAATCAGCTGTTCTGTCGGATTGAGGAACGTACATCCATACGATACATGCATCCATCGTAACTTTCACATTTATAATATTATAAATAATTAAAAAAAACCCTAGACAATCACACCAACTACATGGCCCCAAACTAAGCAGATCTTGTGATATGGAATACCATGTTGCGAACTAGGGTATGTAGCGAACAAAACTTCTAGTTATATAAATTTGCAGGTACGTAATGCTGTGCGAGCTGAATTCCACCGTATCGCGTCGTAGCAAGACTCGAATTTATTTAGATCTTCTTGCGGAGTAATTCTTCTGTACCAACGGTACTATTACTTATTCTGTGACAGTGTTACCCCATCGCCAAAGTGGTCGTCCAAGTAAGATACTAATGTGCTGACCTTCTAAGCTAGACACTAGTTTGTGTCTAGCTTAGAAGGCTATACCTATATTATATTAGCGTGATATACCAGTTGTCATTTAAAAAGTAGGACACCAAAACTAAACATTCTGTATTTTAAGTCTGAATTTCTTATTCAAAGCATTAGACCCTCACATTTTATTACCTCTTTTACCCTAATATGGGTTGGAAATGATGTAATAAGGGTTGATAACAAACCCAAAGTCTACAATGACTTAGTGTGTGTAAGTTCATAACAGTAATTTTGCGCAGATCCTCCTTTGTTTTCTTCAAGCATGAAGTATGAAATTATTAGACACACAGTATTACTTATTTAAAAAACCGTATTCTACAGTGCAGTTGTCTGTCTACACCAACATATTCGGGACCTTGTTAGTCATATGAAATATTCTCAGGGTATTGCCAATTTTATGGATGATAAAGATTTCCGTTTATATTAATGACAGCTCCAGAAGGTTATTTTTTAAGTAATAAAGTTACCTACATAATGATAACTCCGCCTTATATCTCTTACTCAGTTTCAGTTCTAAAAGAATAATAAATAAGAAAGTAAGCCTTTTGTGTCTTGTTCTCATTAAAAATAAAATGGAATGGAAATTGAATATAAACAAAAGGTAAACATAAGATAAAAGTAAAAGCTAAAGATGCCAGTATTTGTTCTTTAAAATGTGAATACATTATTAGAAATGCTTTTGCAAAATAGCGAACTGTTGACTGTGAACTGTTTACATTTAGGCAAACAACTGATTTTCAGTTATCTTTAGGACTTTTTGAGTTTTTGAAATATACCAAAGCGTTAATGTTAACTTCGTACTGTATAAGACCAAAACAGCGCCAACTGGTGATGAGAATAGGAAACCGAATTTGTGAAAATGCGTTTCGTAGTTCAAAGTATTTTGATCGATTAACTCGATAGCAGTCATTGGAATAACTTATGCAACTCGCACTAGCTATTTTAGGATATCGATTCGACCGTGTCAAGAAAGGAGTCTGTTAGGTTTCAGACCGAATTAATCTACATCGACTTTTGACGCCTATAATTTTTCAATTTTATTGCTTGGATTGATAGTTTTGATTTTATGGTGTATCCCCTTCAGTACTACATAGTTAATTTGAATAATAATAAATCTTAACTCGTTCAAACATCAAAGATATACTTAATTTATTATGTTAAGTTTTCAAGATGATATAACCTACTAAAAATAGTGTACTAAGGTAGTAAAGCAGAGGAAAATTTGACCGTTTAAAGGTGCTAATTAATCTCTGAAATTGTGTTTTTTTTTGTGTAAAAAAAGTTTTGTGTTTAATAGCCCAACTCTGTCAAACGCTTTGGCTGCTGGTCGTATTTAAATACGTTTTGATATGATTTCATCATGTTTAATTCTCTTGACCGGGGCAAAATCACCGAAAGTTCGAGAATTAAATATTATGGAGTATAATAATTTTATTCAGAATATGTATACAATGAACTCCGGTAAAAAGTTTTTTTGACTTCAGATATTATAAAGCTTAAGTACATATCTTTCACTATGTTCTATGATGTATCTTAAAATAGGTCTTTAAGCTCGTAACTAGAAAAGGCAATTTATCTTAATCTGTATTTATAGACTCTCCTCAAACATCAAGCCCTCATCTTTACTAGATACAACTTCAAAGATTTTAAGTCAGTTTTTTAGTGGTACAGCAAATGATGAAGCCTTAGGTCTGCAACGCATCATCTATCTTACCATCTTTAATTAAGGATGCCCTTGGGCCTGGATTCTACTCACCACCAGGTGGAACAAGTGCCCGCTTGCCGGCTTTCATGAGGCGTAAACTCAATTTGAAATCGAATATATTTAGTCCATGTCTATGTGAGTCACCAGTACAATGCTGGTCCCTAAATATTAGATAGTAAGTCCTTGCAAGTTGCCCTTCCTGCCCTTTTATCCGGGGTACAGTAAAGTAATTTGGCAACGGAAATGAGCAGGACTTTGGTCGGTTACTTCCTACCAATAAAATATATTTTGATACTTACATTACATGTCCCAACATTGTTATCAGTAACCACAATTTCATCTTTTGGTTTCATATTTAAGGACACAAGGTATAAGACATAGGCTTCCACTGATAATCCGAATGTGAATCTTAATTTACAAAAAAATAATAATGATATGTGTAAAAATAGTTGGTAAATAAAATACAATAACTCTACCCCTATAGAAGTGGACTCTATTTGTGGAGTGGACTCTACACGCCGATTTTATCTTTTTGTTTACAAAGAATTGAATTAAATAAATTTAAAAGAAGTTAATGTGGTTAGTTGTATATATCCATCCATTTCTTAAATATTACCCTATTTGTTCGTCCAAAACATTTGCCAAATCTTCACGAACGCGAACTCGAATATTCTTCACACACCAGTAATGCTGTGCCGTTCGTACCAGTAACACCGTATAAACATCGCTCCCGAATTCAATTCAAAAACGTGAAAATTAACGCTTGAAACAGTGTGGAAGATCTCTAATACCGCAGAAATACACTCAAGTGTCGCTTTGTGCTAAAAATCGTTTTGTGATAAAGTGCATAAACGTGAAATTTGAAGCAAAACAAGTTGTGAACAGTGAATTAATAAAGTGGTGTCAGTGGGTAGTTCGCAGAATCGTACGCAACCATATACAATTTGCAACTAAAGTTTTAATTTCGAAACAACTTATTGCCTATTTCAGACTCTTTGGTCGTGTATCTGTGGTGGATTGGAATAATACGCCGTCTACTCCACTCATTGAATCTCGGGACTCAGGTTCGAGACAACGCTAGAAAATTATTTTTATTTTTCTAAATTCAATATATTAATCCTTTTTTATTTTTTTTATATTTCTTTTTTGGAAATAATTAATTTTATTACAATTTTATATTTATTACAATTTTATATATCTTAAAAGTAGTATTTTTTGAAGTTTTTTTTTTTCCTTTTATTAAATTGAAATATTAATTTTAAATTTCAAATAATGGCACCAAAAAATAATTGTGGTGGTTGTGGGCGTTTTGTGGCTGCTTCGGATGCCGCTAAGTGCTCAAAATGCTCTTGCTTATACCATCGGTCATGTGTCGGCATACCAGATGGTGCAAAAATTGTTTATAGTTGGAGCTGTCCAGGGTGCAAAATTAGATTACCCAAAAGTAAAGATAACGCAGAAACACCTGTTAAGCCTCACGGAGTTGACTATATGGCGGAAGACACTCCTCAGAATTTAGCTTCCCCTTCCCCCACCCCTCAGAATTCAGTTTGTCCTTCCCCATCCAAGTCTACAGCCGAATCACCAGCGAGCGTTTTGGAGGAGTTAAGGCTGCTTAGAATAGAAGTGGTGGGTATGCGAAAAGAGCTACTGGAACTACGGGAAGATATCTATGGTTCCATCATAAAATGCAATGAACGTATAGACACTTTATCTACAAGGGTGGGTTGTCTGGAGGACCGGATAAATAACCAACCCGAGAGCGACACATCCAAGTTGGAAAAATCCATCGTCAAACTTCAAGAACATCTTATCGAACGCGATCAAAGTGCACTTTCCAACGATATTGAAATTTCAAATCTTCCGGAGTCAAATGGTGAAAATCTGGGTCACATCATCACCTTAATTGGAAAAAAACTGGGGGTAACCGTAGATGAGCGGGACGTAGTACATGCAACCCGAGTTGGACCCGTGAGAGCGCACATTGATCGTGGCGAGGTTGGAGTGGAGCGCCCGCGGCCGCGGCCGGTGGCAGTGCGGCTCGCCCGGCGCTCCCTTCGGGAGGACCTGCTGCGCGCCGCCCGCGTCCGCCGCAACGCCGACACCTCGCAGCTTGGCTTGGCCGCGTCGCCACAACGCTTCTACCTAAACGAAAGGCTCTCGAAGTTCAATAGAGAGTTGTTTCGACAAGCTCGCGATAGCGGCCGCGAAGCTAACTGGAGGTACGTCTGGACAAATGATGGTCGCATTCTTTGTCGTAAAAACAGTGAAAGTGCAGTGCATCGTGTTCGTTCTTTATCAGACATTAAGCGTATTTTTGAGGCTAATTAGGTTTGCACTGATAAGATTAGCTTATAAGTACTTATCATTACAATTAATGACATTATACAAAGTCTCGTATGAAACTAAAGTATCATGCAATCGTGTGACTAACTCAACTTATTTTTCAATTTTATACTTTGTAAAACTTATTGCACATCTACTGAAATTAAGAATTTACTTTATTTACATTTTACATAAAAAAATCTCTAATTTCTATCGTACAATATTGACTCTTTACTATTTTTTATTTTTGTTTAGAAATGTATAATAATAAATATATAAAATTGGCACTTTTTAACGCTGGTTCACTCGGTACAGGACACGACGATTTTGTCATAGCTATGGAGACTCATCGCCCTGATATTGTGGCCATCAACGAAACTTGGCTTCGGCCCGGCGAGGATGGTAGAGCGCCGTCTGTACCTGGTTATAAGTTGCGTCACATATCACGCCCTCAACAAATCCGGCGCGGAAGAGGAGGTGGAATAGGTTTTTACGTTAGGACTGATATCAAAATTCGTACACTTTCTCATCCCCTGGCATCTACTGAGCAGATGTGGGTTACGACAACGTTCAACGGTTTAAAAGTATTGATAGGCACAGCTTATCGACCTCCTTGGCTTAATGTGGATAGTTTTATAGACGACCTAACTGCTTCATTAACATATTTTTATAATTATAATCACATAATACTAATGGGTGATTTTAATATTAATCTACTAGACAGGCAACATGCTAATACGCTTAAAATTGAAAATTTCTTCTCATACTCAGGCCTGAAGCAAATAGTTTCTGAACCTACTCACTTTTCCCATAATTCTGAAACCCTTATTGATATTATTTGCACGAACATAAAGGTTCTAAACTCGTCTGTCCATAATATTACCGGTTCGTTAGGTCATAGTATGGTTTGCTGTACACTAAAAGTTCAAAAGGAGAAAAGCATTTCCAAATTTTTCAGTTATAGACCCCTATCCAAAATAAACATCGATCATTTTAACCGCGATTTAATGACCCTTGATATAGAATCCCTTTACAAAATCGAAAATGTTAATGTTTTAGTGGAAAAATTCAATGTCTTTGTTCTGGAATTATATAATAAACATGCACCAATAAGAACACAATTACAGAAAAAGAAAAAACTACCCTGGATCACGCCGACTATAAGAGAAATGATAAAACTTCGTAACGATGCATTTATTTTGTTTAGAAAAACCAAGGAGGATATTCATAAGGACTATTACCTGAGTTTAAAAAAAATTGTAGTTAAAGCCATCAAATCAGAAAAAATGGCCTACTTTAACAAAAACATCAACTCGGAATCCAAAAACTCACGACACTTATGGAAACATATCAGAAATAGCGTGTGTTTGGAAAACAAACGCAATCAACTGCCTGAATATATTAATAATCCTAATGAAATAAATAGTCATTTTTTGAGCATACCGGGGTCCAATGCAGTGTCCATATCAGACCTTACCTTTTTTGAATTTAATCGGTTTACTGACTCAACATTCAATTTAAAAACAGTTAATGAATTTGAGGTTGGCAAACTCATACTCACAATTGACTCGAATTGTTTGGGCTGTGACGCCATTAGCAAAGACATGATTCTGTTAACATTGCCATACACTCTACCACTTATAACCCACATAATTAATAAATCCCTAACTACTTCAGATTTCCCACAAGTGTGGAAAACTTCTATAATCACTCCAATTCCTAAAAATAGCACTCCTTCTTGCTTACAGGACATTAGACCTATAAGCCAACTACCTTTTCTTTCAAAACTTCTGGAAAAGGTCGTCTGTCTTCAATTGAAGAAATACTTAGAAACGAATCGAATTCTCCCCGACAGACAGTCCGGATTCAGAAGTGGTAGGAGTACATGTACAGCGTTACTTGATGTTATTGATAACATCTTGTATGATCAAGACAAGGGTAGAGCTTCTCTCCTAGTTTTATTGGACTTTTCCCGGGCATTTGATACTTTGAATGTTCCACTTCTCCTATCAAAACTTTCATTTTACGGTCTCAGCACGTCTGCAGTGACCTGGTTCAGCAGCTATCTTTCGTGTCGTAAGCAGTGTGTAAAGGTTTGTCAGCAGAATGGACTTCCTATATACTCTGAATCGCTCCCTGTAGATAGAGGTGTTCCCCAGGGATCAGTGCTTGGACCCTTATTGTTTATTATTTACACGTCGGACATAGCTTCTCAAATACATCATTGTCACTTTCACCTCTACGCTGACGACACTCAAATTTATACATCTTTCAAGTCAAAGGAAATGGATAGAGCAGTACAATGCCTTAATGATGATTTGGAGAATATTTACTTTTGGTCAAAACGCAATGGTTTGGTTCTTAATCCTGTTAAATCAAAGTATCTGATTCTGGGTAACAGACACGAAGTTAATAATTGCACGGCAGACTTGCCGATAGCAGTCCATAATCAAAGGATTTCAAGAGTGACAGAGGCCCGTAATCTTGGCATACTCATCGACGACAAATTGAGATTTGAAAATCACGTAACGGATTTGGTGAGAAACTGCTTCTACCGGCTCAAAATTTTGTACAACATTAGAGACCTATTGTCCCAAGAGTTACGAATCGTCATGTGTGAATCTCTTGTTTTATCCAAATTAACATATGGAAGCATCGTTTTTGGCCCTCTTATCTCATACTCCAGTAAAAAACTGCTTCAAAGGGTACAAAATGCATGCTATCGGTATTGCTACAAGGTTCCTCCTAAAACACATATAACACCTTACCTAAACAGAGACCAAACTTTGAACATTAAGTCTCGTCGAGAACTGCATTTTGGATGTTTAGTACACTCAGTTGTGATTAAAGGCGTTCCGGAATATCTGTATTCCAAATTAGTCTGGTCCGCAAACGATAACTCATATAAAACCAGGGCTTCTCAGCACCTGCTAAAAACGCATCAGCATCAGAGTGCAGCCTTCCGTGGAAGTTTCCGCTACTTAGCTACAAAGTGCTGGAATAACCTCCCTCCACCGTTAAAGCAAAAAATTGGCAAATCAACCTTTAAAAAACATTACAAATGTTTGATTCTCGCACAACAATCAACACTGTAGTTGTAGCAGTGAAGATCTATAAATAAGCCTTTCATGAGTCAATATTGTGTAATATTTATAATGTGTTATATAAAGATGTGTAATATGTAGGTATTTATTTATCTATGTAGGTATATATATAGGTATATATTATATATGCATATTTTACCACATATTTCTATTTATTTTCTATTTCAACATTATTTTATTGTGTACTATAAGTAACACGTCCATGATACGTATCTGTAAATATTGTAGTCTCACAAATTGTATACGATCCTAAGTAGTGTATCTAATAATATTTGGAAACAATATCTATGTAGGTATATGTATATAGTGCATGTATGTTTATTTTACTAATTGTATAGGTATATTTTGAAATTATATAATTTTTTTTTTTTTAATTTTTTAGATATAAGTTAATTTAAGTCCGGCGACAACTGAAAATCAGCGCGGTGCTACAGTTTTTATGCAGCAACGCTTATGCTGAGTTGAAGCCTTTTGTTTCCTGTATGGTCTATAAGATCTATATAATACTTCTACTAACTTTTAAATTAATAAAATGTATAACCTATAATCTTCCAAAATGTAACTGTGTATATTAAGGAAACAATAAACGTTTTTTATCTTTATCTTTATCTTTAATACCGACGATAGTCTTTTGTCTGATGCAGCAGGACTTTAAAAACGGCCACTACCGTAGCTGTGGACCGCCCGAGACATGGAAAACGATTCTAGGTAGGTAAACTTTAACATTACATGGAATTTTGGAAAAGAAAATTGCGAAGTTATTTAAAATTCTTTAACAATTTTTTTGTTTTTGTGAGACGGATTATTAAGAAAAAAATTTGCAATTTTTTGATATATTTTAGAATAAAACTAAGTACTACAAAACGATTATGTAGTTCAATCATACCCAAAAGCAAACGGAAGCGGCCCTTTTACACCTTTTATGTAATTTTGGACACTTTGCAATTGACGCAAGGATGTTGACATGCTTCGGGCAGTAATCTAATAACATTCAGAATTAATATTTGACTTACTTACGAAAGTCACCGGAAATTACTATAGTGAGCAACAAATCGTCGCACGACCGAGACAGCTCTGCCTTACTGAAGATAAAGTTTCTGAAACTAACTGTGAACACTATTAAAGTAAATCTCTTTGTTGCTTGCGATTCAATTTACGCTGCATTACCAACCGCTAGTTAAAATAGTAAACTTTCTTACATGTAAGGTTTTGCAAAAAACTTTTGTTGTAGTATGGATTATAGGTAAAACTTAAAAATATATAAAATAACCCTGCATGGCCCCAAAGTAAGCATAGCTTGTGTTATGGGTTACCGTGTAGCGAACTAGTGGGAACCTAGAATATAAATACTTTAATAGATAAACACCCAGATACGGAACATTTTTTTCCTTGTTCCGTGCGAGATTCGAACCCGCAACCTCTGGCGTCTGAACAGTCAGGTTTACCCCATCGTCAAAGTGTGGTAAACACACTTAATTAATCAATTAAGTGTGTGCAGAGTGACAGACATCCATTGATGTCGCGTTTCAATATCTAATATCTTGTTCCTTTTGCCTAGAATCAGCTACAAGTCGTAGCTAAAAAAACGTTTAAATTTTCAACTACCTACTTGTAATTTTACATTAGTAATGAATAGGACTAATAACTATTAGTGTGACTAATAACGATCTTAACTTAACTAATCTTAATTAATCTTAACTAATCTTGTATGGAAAATCTCCTCTTGGGTGATTCAATGTGCGTTAGTAAACATACTATCAGGGTACGGATGTTCGTAGATTGTAGGGATTGTGAAATGTTACCTACAATTCGTTGTTTGTAGTTTCTACTCATGACCATCCGTTGAATATTCAAACCTAGCATAAATAGAATACTTTAAACTGTATTTTGTAGCCGATAATTATTTCAACTTTATAAATTGAGGTTTCAGTGTCTTTAGGGCGGGTTGTATCAAACAGTTGGCTATCGTATCATACGTACGTAACTTTTTGACGATTACATCAGATGTTTAACGTACGTCAAATACAAAGCGTTGTTTCATCACAAAAAAAAACTGTTCGTCAATGTCTTTTCTCTTCCGTTCCACAATTGAATCATCGTCACTATCATTTAAAATATATGAAAATAAAACAGAATCCATAATGTTAAAAGCTTTCAACCAAAGATGTCCTGCCTGTCAACTCAGTTTTCACTAGAATGTTACGTTAACCAGTGGGTGGATGGATGGTCAACGTAATCGTTAATTTTTGACGTCCGTTATAGGTGAAACAACCCGTTTTCTAGCTTGACACTGGTTAACGCCATTTTTAACGTTGACAGACACGTAAAGTAGTTGTGATACAATCCGCCCTTAGTCTTTTCAGACCCCGCAGTCACGACTCTGTAGACGTCAGGTTGACAGTTACGAAGTTATCAATATCACCGCCATCCTTTTCTCAGTCGATAGTAGACAGTATTATCATAAATATTAGTGACGATGAAGATAAAGATAAAAAAGGCTCTAGTCGTGGAAGGAAATAAATAAAATATACCTACGCAAACCACCAAAACTTTGATATACTATAAGGTAGAGAAAAATGGTTACATATTAGAACATCAAAACTTTCGAGCAAATTTGAAAAGAACAACGTACAAATCAACAAAATTTTAAAATAACGATGGTCATTTGATCAAAAGTTCAGCTGACCAAAGTCTGGAATATCATGTTTATTAATTATCAAATGGATTAACTGAAAAAGGTAAAAATAATATTGATATTAGCGAAAAGCGCCTGTCTGATACAGAAAGCCTTTGCACAACATGACCGGTTTGCTAATACAAATAATATGAGATCACTTAACGTTTGACTTTTGACCATGTCGGGATTGTCCAGGATTGATTAAGATAGCTGACCAGGTTTATGGCGCTTCGCCGGCCGCTGCCGCGGCACCGCTCCCTTCGCTCGCTGGCTCGCGCACGTACATAACACATGACTTCTCGTAGCTTGATGAATCTCTTTCATCGTAATCATATTACAGACGTCATTTGTGATTAAGTAATATGATTAGTAATGATTCGTCATTACTACATTGTTCACAGTCGTTCATTTGATGTCACATACATAGGGATTCTAAAATTTTACTAAATAAAAGTAAAATTTGGTCATTTAAATTTTGTTATTTAAGGATATGTTTCCGTTTCTTTGTATCTGGGCCTAGAATGCGAGCACAAGGATATATTGAAGAGAATGAGTAAACAAACAAATAGTAATCACTCAATTTCAGATAGACATCGTATTAAAAAAGCACAAGATTTATTTAAAATCGCTTCTCCGTACATAGACATTCCATTTCTCCTTACTTCAAGTGACAGATTTGTACCAAATGACAAGACAGACGACATGCTAATGACAGTTTTGCCTTAAAAATAGAATAATAATAATAATAATAAAACTCTTTATTGTACACCAACATGGTTACATAGTTAAAAGGAAAAAAAAATTAACATACAAAGGATGGCCTTATCACTGAAGCGCGATTTCTACCAGGCAACCTAGAGAATCAAAAATGGCGAAATGTAAACACGATCTAGCATGGCGGTTGCCATTTACATTAAATTTCAATATTTTTGTGCGCCATTAAGCAAGCTTACTATATTTTCTCGATATTTTTATCGATACCAGCATAATTTTAGCTACGTTGTAGTCTAGTGTTTATTAAATATTCCAATTTGGAAACATTACCTTTATTGTTCTTTTGATATTTGCTCGAGAAAGTTTTGATGTTCTAATATGTAACCTATTATAGCTATTTTATTTTACATACAATAATGGCTATGGCATGAAATTAGGATAGGTTTGAATTAGCTAATGAAACGAAAATCAAAAAACATTGTTGTGAATATGAGCTTTTTTCAATACCTACTAAAATACTTTTAGACGAAAAACTTAATTGAAGTGCTAACAAATAACACTTAGTTATAAGCTCAGATTACAAAACATCACTCTGAAGTTATTAAAATATCAACGACTATAATACATGACATTTACTGTCATCAAAAATCCGCTAAAAGTTATAGAGTAGAGAATAGGTGTAACCAACTTGTAATAAACGAGCTTAATGTAATTTCATACATTTGTGTAACAAAACACGTTTAGATAAGTTTAGTTTGTTTCGAAATTATACAAAATGTTCGCATCGGTATTAATTTGCTAAATAGACGTACATGTAGACACCGAAATAGTTTAAATAAATTGATGTCGGTTAATACAAGGTGGGCCAAAAGAAGTCATCCGATGTTGTTTGGCTCTCATTTTTTTCCATATAAAAACTTTGATTCTGATATTTGATTATGTTTATTTAAACCTTTACAATTTTATAAGTCAAGAAGATCATATCGGTCAAATGGACGCCGTCACAATCTGCCAAGATAAAAAAAGTCTGAAACGCATAAATCAGGCGATCTTGCGGGCAAGTGCAAACGCCAAAACGAGAGATGAGACGACCCCGCCTTGAGAATATCCGTTGTGGCTCGCGCAGTGTGTGCCATTGCTCCTTCCAGTTAGAACCATATGTCCTTCGTGCAATTGCGGGCGAAAAAACTACAGTCATTTAGCCAGTGGCATTCTCGAAAAAAAATGGCCCGATGACTACTCCAGCTTGAACAGCGCACCATGCAATGAAGAGAGTAAAAGTAATCTTAGTTTTAATAATAACAAGTTTCAATAATCCTATTAATAAACAAGTTTCTATGAAAGAATTGAGATCAGTAATATCGCAAAGTAAAAACTCTAGCCCAGGACCAGATAATATTCCCAATATAATGATTAAAAATCTTCCTACTTGTGCTTTACAATACTTACTTGATCTCTATAACTTTATTTGGCGAGAACATGTATTTCCGGATGGTTGGAGAGAGGCTCTTGTAATACCTATTCTTAAACCAAATAAAATACCTAACTTAACCTCAAGCTATAGGCCCATATCTTTAACTTGTAACTTGTGCAAACTACTAGAAAAAATTGTGTGCAAACGAATAAGATGGTATTTAGAAGTAAATAATTTTCTTTCACCGCACCAATATGGTTTTAGACAGTTTAGGTCTACTATGGATCACTTAATTCATATTGAAAGTGAAATACTTAATGCATTTGCTAATGATCAATATTCAGTAGCTGTAGCCTTAGATATCGAGAAGGCCTATGAAATGGTGTGGAAGCATAGGGTCCTGGAGGTGCTACAAAACTTCAATATAGTGGGAAATTCTCTTGCATTTATTAAAAACTTTCTCAGTGATAGATCAATCAGGGTTAGGATTAATGATACGTTGTCCACCTCAGTCCTAATTGAAAATGGTTTGCCACAGGGCTCGGTTCTAAGTGTCATCCTTTTCTTAGTTGCTATTAACGATGTCATGTCATGTATTGATAAACCAGTTAAAGGATTCTTATTTGCAGATGACCTTACGATTATTTGCAGTGGTAGGACTCTTAAACCTACATTGACGTTAGTTCAAAACACTCTTGACAAACTACGAAATTGGTCAAAAATGACTGGATTTAGGTTCTCCAAAAGCAAAACTGAATATATTATATTTACGAATAAACGAAAAGTTTCAAGTCATACACAGTTAAAATTAAATGATTACAGCATTAAAAAAGTTAATCACATTAAATTGCTAGGATTAACGTTTGATTCTAAAATGAACTGGATAGCACACATAAATAAATTAAAATCCGATTGTATCAGAAGATTAAATGTTATTAAGATATTATCCTCAGTAAGTTGGGGGGCTGAACAGACTTGTTTGATTACGACATATCATGCCCTCATAAGGCAAAAGTTAGATTATGGTTCAATAATTTACGATTCAGCTAAACCGCGGTCCTTGAATACTTTAGAAAGCATCCAAAATACTGCTCTAAGACTTTGTATTGGTGCCTTTAAGACTAGCCCTACTTCAAGTATTTTGGCAGAATCTGGAGATTTTCCACTTCATTATAGAAGGAAACAACTTGTTTTAGTGTATACAGTAAATATTGTATCGCAACCTTCCAATCCAATCTATAATTATTATTCAGTGTACTCAGCAACCAATATTGAATACCAGTTTAGACCACATCTACCACAACCTTTTCGAATAAGATCACAAATATACCTTAAAGAACTAAATATTACCTTTCCACCAATAGTAACAAAGAAACAAACTTCATATGGTCCATGGGAACATTTTGATTTTCCTATCAACTTGGATTTAACTAAATATCCGAAAGATAAAACTTCTCAAATTGTATATAGAAGTTTATTCAATGAAATAAACAACAAATTTGAAAATAGTAAAGCATTATACACTGATGGCTCTGTATTGAACGGAAGATCAGGTTGTGCTGTAGTATTTAATTATGATATTTATCGCTATAGACTGTATGATTTTCAATCGATCTTTAGCTGCGAAGCTATAGCTATACGCAAAGCATTAGAGATTATCTCCAAAGAACCTAGTAATTATAGATATTTAATATATACAGACTCCAAATCTAATTTAATGGCTTTAAATAACTATGAAAATAAAGATCCTCTTACTAATGATATTAAAGAAATTATAGTCACTCTAATAAAAAATAATTACACATTTGAATTAGTATGGATCCCCAGCCATCAAGGCATCAATGGTAATGAAAAAGTAGACTATGAAGCCAAAGAAGCTACTATGTCTAACCAGATAGATGACACCATTAAATCAAATTTAGAAGAATTAAAACAGTTCATAAAACTGAAAGTAAAGTCTCTTTGGGATGCTGATTGGAAAATAAACATGTCTAGTAAATTGCACAATGTCCGAAATTCTATTCTCGATAAACCTCCCACTGCTTTTAATTCAAGACGAGACCAAGTAGTAATAACCAGACTACGCATTGGTGATTCTTTATTTTCAATAAATAATCAAATATCTTTTTTTCGTTTCTTAGTTAATTTATTTATGTAGGTAAATAAATACATATCTCTCTCATAAAACACAGAGGCTTAGGCTGCAAACTGAAAGGCAGCGACAGCGAGAGCGACAGCGGCGCGGGCAGCAACGACGCGGGGAATCTAGGCCGTTCTCGACGCCAGCGGGCGCTCGAGTGATTTGTCGCGGTTTCATACAAACTCAATACTTTCTATCGTGTCGCGGGGAATCTGAGCCGTTCTCGACGCCAGCGGGCGCTCGAGCGATTTGTCGCGGTTTCATACAATCTCAATACTTTCTATCGTGTCGCGGAAATCGCTGCCCGCGCCGCTGCTCTCGCCGCTGTCGCTCTCGCTGTCGCTGTCCACTTTGCAGCCTTATACTTATAAATATGTTCATGCACATAAATGATTGCTATGGATGAGAATCGAACCTGCGACCACTGATGTCTCAAGCAGATAATGTCCGAAACAATATTTTTCATATTGTTTATTTTTTTTACATATACTCTCTGTATGTAGGTATCAAATAACAATAACCATGACATGCCATAAAATTTGTCTGGAGGTGACTATTGCGCTAGCTCAATTAACTTTTTGTTCCCCCTGTAGATTCTATACATAGCTAAACGTGGACATACCTGTAGTAACTTCATTAAAGATAAGGGTTCCGTAATAAAGGGATGCTTAAGCAATTAAGCATAAGGAAAATAACAAGATTGTTGATAATTTCTCACAGGTAAATAAAAATTTACGATTAGCATTATCTGTTTTTGTGAGGTATTATTAGCTTTTTAAATAAATAATTTGCTTTATTTTTTATTGCTTACACAAGTATTTTAATTAATTATTTACTTTTTCGGGATAAAAAGTAGCCATTGTGTTATTCCAGGGCCTTAGCTACTTATATTTCATTCAATTCGGTTCAGCCGTTTTAATATGAAACTCAACCAAACATACAAAATTAATTTCGCATTTATGTCATATATTAATATTTTCAACATACCACAGTACCTAGACTTAATTATAAATCCTGGTTGCCTGGAAGAGAAGAGATCGTCTTTAGATGACAAGGCCGCCTTGTATGCTCTGTACCTATAACATTGTTATTAAAATTATTTCTTTCTCCATGAGTACAATGAAGAATAAACAAACAAATATGTAATGGAAACTAGATAACCGATAAAATAAAGTTATTTTCAACACACTTGCTCGTAAAGTGAGCGTTATTCTATTGAGTTTAGAACTATAAACTGGGCTATAAGTCACGCGTGCATTAATATATTATACCCTAGTACATAATATAATGAATCCTACAAAGTTGAATTGTAACTTTGTGCAAATAACATGCGAGAAAACAGAGCATATTTTATTGGTCCGGGTTATACACTAAATATTTTCAGAAACAACAAAGAGGTATTATACCACTTCAAATCCATGTACATTTTTAAATGTTTGCGCCTTATATTAGTAAAATAAATTTGTATATTAAACAAATTATTCACAATTTACAATCATTTGTCATAAAATATTAAAATATTTGCATTTACCACTCCAAATTAAACATTTTCACTTAAAATAGGCTGTATATGCTATACAGACATTGACACATTTGACGGAAAAAAAACCTATGCGCATGCGCGAGGTTCGGCGCCATTTTTCAATCACAATTCACAGCTTTGTTATCAAGTGTGTTTGTTATTTTATGATCACGTATTTCTGTCTTTTACTCACAAGTGTGTTGAAAAACGTCGTATGTAACTCGTGAGCGTTGCTAATTACAGTCTCGGCTCATTATTAAGCCCTCGCCTGCGGCTCGGGCTCAAATCACAGCCTCGACTGTAATTAGCAACTTCGCTCACTTGTTACATAATATACTATTATCATCTCAAATTTATACCTACTAACGAGTATTAGACACTGACAACCGCGCACGGTTTTTTGACTCCGTGAGAATATAGCCAAACTCGAAATAAACGTAGTATATGTATAATCAAATTTAAATTCGATATAGTTTCCGAGATCGATAAATTCAAAAAAGAAGCAAACCATTCATCTTTAATATACTAATACAGGGTCCACTTATAATAGTCAGTTATATTTTAATAGCAGATTAAAAATGATGAGAGGGTGCTGAATTTCGAAAAATTTTTTTTTTATAATTTTACATGATTTAAAATTTCAAAATTCTTTTCTGTGAGTCAAATTTAAGATTAATCTACACTTAGTGACTACAAACAATTAGATGGAAACGTTTTTATTACTTGCTGTGTAGTCCTCATAAACTACAGATCAAACTTAAATTTTGATCACTTAGAAGAATTTTGAAAAATTTATGAAAAATATTTTCAAAAATATATATTTTTTGTAATTATGACCCACTCATCATTCTTAATCTGCTATTAAAATATTATTGACTATATTTTAAGGCCACCCTATATAGATATAGACACGTCTCTGCTCTACAGCGGTGAGATTCGGCACCAGACCTTAAATTAACCCTTAGCACCACTCGGTATTTTCAGTCCACACATTTACACTCGTGGGGAACCTAAGTCCCCCACATTTTGTGTTCAAAATTTTGGTTATGAAATGTAGAATATCTTGGGATATCTTTTCATAATATAAATAAAAAACATGAACAATGAAAATGAACAGTTTTATTCATTTTTTTTTAAATAATTAAAAACATATCTAAGCTCAAAGAAACATAATACAAAATAGGTATATTTATAGACGTTACTTTTCAGGCCCAATTTAATTTTAAAAAAATATTTAAAAACAAAAAAGAAAGATTATTTTCAAATAAACTATTTACCTTTTATTAAAAACAGACATAAACTCTTTCATAAATTTAAAAATATTGGAAATCATAAAAGTTATTAAGACTTATTTTTTTTTTTAATTCTATGAACATATTAGCAGTCTCAGCAATTATGCACTTCTGTAGCTCTTGGGTGTCACTGGGAATACACGGAATCGCAAACGCGTCGGGCTCTAAATATTAATATGATTTGAAAAAAACAAAGCGCTGGGGGACCTAGGTCCCCCACGAGTGGTGCTAAGGGTTAATGGTAATCCCTAGCCAGACAGACCTTAAACTCCTTCACTACGGATCACTCGGATTAGGCTAGTTTTAGTTTTACAGGGCTGGTAGTCCTGACCCTTAGCCGACCATATGCGCTAGCAGAAATGGTCCATTTTGGCCTGTATAATTAGCAGTTCGTCTTCTCGCGCGCTAATTAGAGCAAGCCCGTTACTCATAAGCGGGCATTAATTATTAGTAATTATTCGCTAATTTAGGAATACCATTAATCATTCAAGATATTCCATGACAATCCTGTTATTATTATTTTGTGAGTTTTAATAGCTTGATGTATGTTACTCATTCCCTACTAAAATAGCATACCCCTATAGATATTTTTATCCTTATACTCCTTCGGGTTGAAAATAGAAATTTATACGCGAATAGAGCCTTAAGCAAAGCTTTTTTCATTTGTAACAATCTTTATTGTATAACAATACAAATACTTTACCAATGGAATATTTCAATATGCAAGCAGCCCAATATAGCTTTGTAATATTCTATTTTCTTTCTGAAGGTAACTGCTACATAGAAAAATGGTTCTATGTAGGTAGATATCAAAAATGTTTAAGAACAAATAATATTTCAAAAAATAAGTTATCTTTTGAAGAATTTTCTACTTTACACTCAAGCGTTAAGGTTCAATCTCATTCGCAGCAATCATAGATATAAAGGCCTTCATGTAACTGTAACAGTAGATATGGAAATTTTTCTACGAAGTAGTTTGTCTTAAGCGGTTAAGTTTAAATACTTACTTGAAGTAATCCAATGCATGTCATGCATACATCAAGCGTTTAATTAAGGTTGGGCAAACCTTGATAATCAACCTTGTTGATTATCGTTTACCAGCAACAGACGAAGAAGTGAATATTCAGAAGCTCGTTTAATAAGATTAGATCGAGTCCGACCCTTCTTAGGGCTGGGCCAAATAGCTGTTTTTCATTTAAGGAAAAAAACTGAATGTTATGTTAATCATACTTTTTACAGCATATTGTTATGTCTCTAAGAAAGCGAATATAAAAACCAAACAATAATTTAACCAAATATGTCATTTGGACACGAAATATTAAACACCAAAGAAAAAAATAGTTGCTACATATAGTTTATACAAGGTGTTCCTGTTGATTTCCCATAACTCTAGAGTATTTACGGGACCATGTAATAGAATCAAATTACATGAGAATATTTTTTTTTTGTTTTTAGTTTTCATACAAAATTCAAAACACCTTCATGCGAAGTAAGATCACGTTCATTTCACATTTTCTATCCCTTTAGTAATCGCTATGCACAGGTGTAGTTCGCAACATTTTGTGTTGTACATTGTTTGCAACGTACCTCAACGTTTAAAATGTTTTTGGTGTTTATTGTATGGCTTCAGTGACACGCGGCTATCGAATGAATGCTAAACAGATTTTACAAGGGTGATAATTTTATGAACTCATTATATTAAGATTGATGATATCTTGGCCTCATTATCTTTTGCAAAAGGTATTGTTTTTTAGTAAGGAACAAAAGCTCAAAGTTATGGGATATCAAATAGAACAACTTGTATTATCATTTTGTGGGATTAAATCGAAAAAAAGAGGGATATTTTTTCTAAAATTGAAAACAGCACAGCCATAAGATAAGCCAGACTGGTGTCCAAACTATACAGGGTGACTGGTGACAAATTTTAGATACTAAAGGAGAGCACTCTGTGCTTGATTCTAGTCATAATTATGTAGTAAAAGCAGGTACTTACATTTTTACTAGAATTCCCAATAAATACAGTTTCTTTACTATTTCGTATCGCACACCAACTACATGGCCTCAAAGTACGCAAAGTTTGTGTAATGTAATGAGATACCATTTAGCAAACTAGGATAGAACCCAGAATATAATATATATATATAGGGTAGCCTAATAAAAGTCAATAATAATTTACTATTATTAATAATTTGATTGATCAAAATTTACGTTTAAAAAAAGCTTTAAAATGTTCCTACTGAACAAACAGTTGTTAGGTATTCCAAATGGCTATTCATCAGCGGATTTTGCGGTGTAACGGCGACAGGTCCTTGCTTATTTCTCAGGCTTCACATCTGTTTGACCACCATTATTAGGTATGCAAAAATATTCACTTTCCCACTTATTCAAACTCACCCAAACATAACACTGCAATCACATAAACTAAACAGCTACACAAATTATTTACTTATATATAACTATTTTTATAACTTTTTTTAATATGTATTGTGTTTCCTTAAGTTTTTTTTTAATGTAATTTTTTTTTGTTTATAAGTTTTATTTATTACCTGTTAATATGTTGTGGACGCAAATAAATAATTTTCTATTCTATTCTATTCTAATCTATTGGCAGATAAAGACTGATGAGTGGGTCAGAATTACGAAAAAAAAATTAAGTTTAGTAATTAAGTTTGATCTGTAGTTTATGACTAAAATACGCAATAATAAAAACGTTTCCATCTAATCGTATGAAGACATAAAATGTATATTTATTTATCTTACATTTTACTCACAGCAACGCATTTTTTTTTTTCGAAATTCAGACCCTCTCATCATTCCTAATCTGCTATTAAAAATAATTGACTATTATAGACGGACCCTGTATAGATAAACTCTCAGAACCGAAACTTTTTTTTTCTTGTTCCTTGCGCGTTTGGAGCACACAACCACTGCACTGGCGTCTGACGCAGATAGGTTTACCCCATTACCGCTGCATCGCCAAAGTTTACACTTCAAATTTGTTATAAATATTCGTTAGCTGAAAACCTTAAACAGTATCGCGACTAAGTTGATATGAGTTCACAAACTTAAACTTGGATTTAGGTTCTTTCCGAAACAACTTTTGAAGTACATAATTTGATCGGGTCAATCCCACGAGAATGCTTGCGTAAAGTAACCCTAGCACCCTTGGCCAAAATATCAATATGTTTATTTCCTGTTTAGTTTAGTTTTGTTTGCTTTTAATAAGCAGTAGCTCCTCTCAGCTCCTTTTCCCCTGAAGATGCTTATGTTATTTTATAATAGCTATGCTTATTCAACGATTCAAACGAAATAAAGTGTTAGCTCCATGTGTTTTTGAGATTATGTAATACAGACATCATCATCACAACTCGCTGCAGGGTCCTTGAGGCTCTCCCCTTAGTGTCGATGAGGTTTAAAACCATTATCCACCAAACTAGCCCGGTACTGGTTGGTGGCTGTCAGAATTTTCAGTTGGCCGAAATGGGTTCAGACATACCCTAACGACCTCAAACATGCATGCAATAAATCCAATCTCCTAAAACAAGTGTGTCACCGCTTATGCTGTCTTAGAGAGTTGAAATATTAACTACTGTGTATCCCATCATCCGTGAACGTGACAAATAATGCTCATATCTTTCGAACACGTATCTATTTAAAATAACGTGACCGTGGCTGTCACCGCAATGACTAATCCTACTGTTCTATTAATATTACAAACGTTTATTGGCGTTGATTGCTTGTAACTTTTCCGCAAGGTATGAAATTTAGTAGATATCTACATAGGTAGTTGACTAACTTCTTAATTAACATATAGCTTTTTTATACCAAATACAAGTTTTCAATAATTTGGAATATCCTTTAACATTACAAGAACTTATGTCTTAAGAACATCTGTTCACAAGAACTTTAGTCCATTCCATTTCATTTTTACACTATCTGTGAGTTGGTCAGGAAATGGAACATACTAGTTATAATATAAGAGTCAGCCCTGATCCAATAAAAGCCTCATAAAGCGTGCATTGAGAACTAATATGACATAAATAAGCCTGAGCGACCAAAACGCCCGCTGTGAGCAGACGTCATCGAACAATCTAAGGACATCATTCCTTAAAAGTTGGGATGTATATTACGATACCAATTATCGTTAACCGCAGACTGAGGCTTTATTTACTCGAGTATTCCATGAACCGATATCAGAAAGGGATTACAGTTAATAATGATGTTGAAAACAGTAATTTAGAGTTTGTATAGAGATAAGGTTATGTTATGCTGACAACACTAATCAGTTGTCTTGTATTTTATAACGCTAACCAAATGATATGCTTTCGGATTGAATACTTGGTTTACGATATCTTATTTAACTTTAAGAGCTTATGTAGACGCTCGCTTAAAATAACACATATTGTTAGTACCTACAGTTGTCCCCAGTCCGTCAAAAGTGGCCTACGAATAAATAAGCATTTGTCCGTGTTAAACGATTTTTCTATTTCTTTGGACGGTTAAAATTTCGGGGAGATAAACCTAACGGACTTACTGACAGATTTCAAATTATCTAATACTAAAAATTATAATGGCAACGAGAAAAATCTAAGTTCTACAGGCTATAATAATTTTATAGGTAGTACAAAATAATATCTAAGTATATGTATAACTTCAATAATTCTTAACATATTACTGAGAATCCATTACAAACAAACGATGAGGTATAAATCTATTTTTCTTTGATTATCTATAGATAATCAAAGCTATTTTCATTTAGTCGTATAAAGCTCACATATGTTAATAATGTAAATTCGAAGTATTTCTTACAAAACCCTCGGGATGCGAATTGATCAGACCCTATTTTGTTTTTAAGAGATATACTTACTTTGATTAAGACGGTTCACATTTGTGTTAATAACAGATTACCCTAATGATATGAATTTTATTTTAGGATATACTTATTATCGAGTTCAATATAGCAAGGGCTTGTACTTTTGACTCCCCATTAATTCACTGTTTTGACTTTTATGTCCTTTATTGTTACGAAAGTATTATAATTTTTTGTCGTATTAGTCTTCACGACAATATTTTTTGGAAGTGCGTGTTACGAATTTCGTCAATCGACATCGATAGTGATATTTTTTGGGTATGGCGTTGTTTTTTCGCAGAGTCAAGATAAACAGTCTCCAAAACACGCCGTGTTAGTTGAAACTATGTACCAAAAGCAAGTTGACAAGTCAACCTTTACTAACAATTTTGCCAAACTACCCAAAAGTACAATAATTGCTTAAAGACTCCATTCCCAACCTTTTTTCTGAAGTCCCTTTTCCATCCCAGCTTTTGTTTTGCATATTTTTTGTTTAATTACACAAAAGCCTTGAAACGATGCGAAAGGCCAATGATAGAGGCTCATTAATTATGTTTTAACACAAAAATGAAATTTTGTACATTCATCTTGTTGATTTATGTTTATTTTTATTACTAGTACCCGGCGGAGTCACTCGAGTGCAGTCTGCCTTTAAATTGTCGCCGTTTTCGCAGTTGAAGTCTTTTCTGATTAATATATGTAATCAATCGGTTCACAAGTTATGTATTGTAATATTTTTAAGACTCCGTAGCCCGACGGCAAAAAACGGAACTCTTACAGGTCCGTCATTTCTGTCTGTCCGTTCGTTCGTACAGCCACTATTTTCCCAAAGTTTAAGAACTATACTGTGTTGATACTTGGTTAGTTGTTGTATTTTGTGTACCTCATTTTACACAAAAATCGAAATAACAATACAATACATTACATTTGGTAGTTCTCCATACTTGGAACTGAAACTCAAAAACGCGTCGAAAATGTCGAAATTAATTGCTTCCATACAAAAATTGAATTTTTCTTCATCTTATACTTATTTTTTCTGTAATCCTTATGGCTACAAGAATACCTCTGTGAAGGTATTATATAGGGTAGTAGGCGGGACACCCTGTATACCCACAGGCGCAGGTGCAGGTGTTCCCTTTTTTATAAAGTATTTATTTATTTAAAATCTTATTATTACCAGACGAAAAAATGATATTTTTTTTAATTTCGAGACGTTACAGCGCTTCCTCTTGAGGAAGGTATTATACGCTTTTTTTACAGTAAATTCTTAGGGGAACAAATATTACGCCAGTAAAACGTACAAAATTGTAGTAAATTAAATTGGAATAGTTATTAAAATGTATTTTATTATATTCTCTACATTCAAATTACATTTAAAAAAAAATCTTATTTCTAAATATGGTGCACAAGCAAGTAAGCCCATTTTTTATGGCCAAACTACTGTGATACTATTTATGTCATTTATTTATTTCACTTCATAATAATATCAAATTATTCAGCAAAAAACGAAACACGATAAATGACCTTTTATTTAATTTTATACGAGTATTATAGTGAAAACTTATAAAAATAGATACAGAATTTTGCAACCTTATCGCGTGATAACCTGACATATCCACAGCTAAGGGAAATGGCGCACATTTTCACAGCTTCAAGAACTTACAGATTTCAAAGGAATCGAAGTGACAATAAGAATTTACAAAGCTTGTCCGCGATACACTGGCATACACCTGTTACACCTTATTTGAATTTTCATGATGTACTTAAAATGAAATACTGATAGGATCCTTTATTTAAATTTGACCTCCATGTTGTTCGATGTAATAAGTTGTGATAGATTAAACATTTTGTGTTTGAAAAGGATTTTTATGAACATAGTTATACTTGTCCGTTAAATTCGTATGCAACTTATTGTATTATCCTTGTATTTAATCTATATAAGTTGTATTTATTCACAAGTGTTATAATTTTAAAACCCATTCAATATAATTTAAATGCCTTGAAGAGTACATTTTTATGCCATGACTGACAAAAGTCTATTTTTTAAATATGTTTTGCCTCGTTTTTATATCAGACTACACTTACTAACCGAAAAAGTTAAATAATATGACACATACGACGGATGATAATCAGCTCTAAATAAAATATGTTGTTTTATCTGAATACGTAACCGTAACAACACAAGAAAACCAAAAATTATCTCTTTATGCTCCGTAACAAACCATTAATTTGGCGACATTTGAGTAAATAAATTTTGACAATGAGCGTAATGGAAGCCCAGAATTGCCTTATTTCTAAGGCTTCATAGTTAATACGTATCGACTGTAGCCAGACGGATCCCACCAGTTGTATTTTCAAACAAGCTTATCAAAGACAGGTAGAGCTCTTCTTAGGTAACTCTCATAGCTCGACGGACATAGTTCAGACGACCGGCTGGTGTAGCGGTAACATAGATTGCCTTCTATGCCAGAGGTCCTGGGTTCGAATCCCGGCGGCGGCGGATATTTGTGTGATGAACACAGATATTAGTCGTCAAGTCATGGATATGTTTTTTTTAAATAAAAAAATATATATTTATTTAATATGTATATTTATATATTTCTTAAGTATACCAGTTATCTAGTATCCATAACACAAGTTCTTTAAGAAACTTAATTTGGGCTAGATAATGTTGTGTGAGTGTCAGAAATATATATTTTTTTATTTATTTATTAATATTTATAGCTAGAAAATTTTGGACACGTTAATTTCGGAGCCGCCTAAAGTCAACAGCTACAGCTAGTTATTAATCAAGTAAAAAAATCCTAAGTACAACTTTCCTCGAGAAATATTAAACTTAGGTTGACATTGATGACCACTTTGGCGACGGGATAAACCTATCTGTCTCAGGCGCCAGTGGTTGCGGGTTCAATTCCCGCACGGAACAAGAAAAAAACCGGGTCTGTGTTCTAGGGGGGAACCTTGAATATAAAGACATACCTTTATATTCAAGGTTCCCCCCTAGTTCGCTACATGGTATATCATAACACAAGCTTCGCTTAATTTGAGGCCATGTAGTTGGTGTGGTTGTCTGGGGTTTTTTTTTTAATTAATAATCACACAAACACTAAGAATTTTTGATGATAATAATAAAATGTAGACTTTAGATGTCTCCTCATGACGGTGTAATAATAAAACGTAAGAAGAAGTTCGTTCACTCTTCACGTACAACACTAACAGAGCAAAGTATACAAAATATAAAGGGACAAAGGGACAGTGTTTGTTTCAATAAGCGTTTTTTATCAATAGCTTGTAACGTTTGTGTACATCTCACGTACTCCTACCCCGGATGTGATCATAAAAAGACGAAAGATAGACCTACCCTTATCTAGCACTTGGTTCTATAACTCAGAATATTTATTGTTTGCCTCAATCAAAATAAATTTATGGTAACTATAATAATAGCAACCGTATATGGTTTTTTTGTACAACGCGACAAATTACGATCAAAAAGTATATGTTATTTTATATATCGTGACAACCAACAATGTAAAGTATTTATTTTATAATTATTGGACACATATTCACACAGCTTCATCGAACCTACAAGCACTAAGCTTTGTTGTAAGTACTAGACTTTAATTCTATTTGATTTCATTGCAATCCTTTTTCCGATTACATTTCTTAAATCTGTTAACCTTTTTAAAGTGGCTTTGAAACGGTTTCTAAAGAAATAGAAAAAGAATAGCTAAGATCTTTAGTTCATATACAACAAACATAAAACTTCCTACTATTAACAGAGTGCATAGTGAGTGAGTACATGAAACCGCAAATTATACACAGAACCAGCGTTAACCACAAGTCTTTGACTGTAGATTATGTGACGACAATATGTGTTTTTATTCTAATTTCGACCTTAATGTCTCGAAGATTTAACGCACAATTTACAACTAATATACGTATAATAGGCACAATGATAGAAAAAAATTGTTTTCAAATACAATAGAATAATACTTATATTGATACTAGATATAATTGATTGAATCAGGCGTTTCTTAACTATCTAACTAAGTTAAGTAACGCCTGATTATGATGAACAGGGGGTCCGTTCACACATGGTACGTTTTACTGGATACGTTTTACCGGATACGTTTTTTTTCATCGATTGCGCATGGAGTTGTATGGGCGACGTCACATATGCCACAGTATTCAGTATACGTATTTTCGATACAAAAAAGGTATCATGGTATCATGTGTGAACGTGCTGTGACTTTGCTAATTCCGCGATTTGCACAGAATTGGTGATGCAGGAGTTCCGTGCGTTGGTTCACCGCCCTCCTTCCCTCAGGAAGCAAGGAATGCAATGAACACACTCCGAGTGCAGTAACTTATTTATAGTAGTTGATACTAGATGATGCTCGTAATCTACGTTCGCAACTTGAGTTATAATCAGTGGACACGTGCCTCATACGTCATTTTCCGAATGTTGCCTGTGTGCTATTCCTGACTGTACACTATCACTATGCCATTTCATTCGGATCCGTTGAGACGTTATGCCGTGATTGAAGAACAATACATCCATCCAAACTTCCGCATTTATAATATGAGTGAACCTGAAAGATTATGACTAGAATGAATATTATTCTATTTTACTTAATAACGGATGCGTCCCCATTCTCTTGAATTGTCCGCCCATTCTAATAAAAATCAACTTACGTACCTACTTATGCCTTAAAATATTTGCCATTAGTAATAAAGGTACCCGCCTCCTATGCATACAATCTTCTATGAGGCAAAGCGTACATTTTACGGTACGCAGTTGTTACTTGTTGATTTTACGTGTGTAAAATCTGCTAAAAGGGCTTACAAAGGGTTTACTTAAATCCCATATAGAACGTATCCCATTTTATTAATTTAAGGTATCTACTTTGATTACAGGTAATGCCCCTAGAATGGTTGCAGGATTTAACGTATAAAACAGTAGGTGGCTTTATAATAAAAACAACTCAATCACACAATACAAACATCTTCATTTTGAGCTGTATTTTTAGGGTTACGTAAACTAAAGGTAAAACGGGATCCTATTACTTCGCTTTCCGCCTGTCCGACTGTCACCATGCTGTATCTCATAAATCCTGATAGTAAAACATGTGAAACTTTCACAGATGATTTATTTCCGTTGCTGCTATAACAACAAATAATAAAAAGTAGAAAAAATCATTTTTAGGTCGCTACCAAACCTACTAGATAGCGCAGTGTGTTTATTAAATCGCGAATGTAATAATTTAAATACTGTTTCATATAAGTAGTGAAAATTATTAAGCTCTGAATGTACTACTACTACTCTTACCAAACAGCTGTAGGTAACAATATAGAATTGGACGCAAAGGACATTTAAATCTTGGTGCGCGTGTCTGACAGCTGACTCGCACATAGCCGTCTTTTTCTTTCATACACACATTTAAAAGCTTTTTAAATAAGTATTTCACGTTCACGATTTGCGTAACCAAACATGACAAGCAGCGTGGGAAACTGGTGGAAATCTTACACGGACCTGCCGATCAATTATGTTTTATTAAAGCAGACTCTCCAATGACATGGTTTATAAATAGAACCTATTCTGGACAGGATACTTTTAATCCCGGTAATGGTAAGTCCGTGGGATGGGTTCAGGATTAAAAATATAATAGCAGTGGGTAGCAGCAAGTATTCAAGAATATTCACATATTAAAAAGGAACGCTATTTTGTGAAGTGTTTTTTAAGCCCGTGGGCAAAATATAAGTCAAAAAATTCTTTAATACACTTGAAATATATTATGTCAGATTATTTTCAAATTGAATTGAATCTAGCAGATGCTGTAATCATCTTTACTTACAAGGTGAGATTGAGGTCAAAAATGGGTTCAGTCACAATAAAAAAAGTGTATACATTTATCTGTATATTCGGATTAATCTTCATAATTAGCTGCAAAGCATTAAAACCTACTTCATTCATATTTTTAAGTCCTCCTGAAGACAACAGACCAAAACGTCATCTACAAAATGTTATATTTTTTTGAGAAGTGCAAGATTTTGAATATATTTTTTTAGAAATCTGAAGTATCTTCCACCAAATGAATCAAAAGTTGTTATATATCGATTTATAATTAATATAATATTTTTCCGAATTTAGCGCATCTTATGTAAATAGTTGGGTATCACATCACTAAACTAATCTATTAAATAACTTCAGTCTAAAAAATAAACTAATAACTTAACTACAGAGAAAGGTTTTGGTTTCCTTACAATCATTTTTTCAGAGACTCGTACAGTCGCATTTACAGTAAAGGGTTTACATATGACCGTTACAAGAGTTTTCACTTAACTAAGTATTGAGTGTTTGCTATTGATCGGTAAAATGCCTTAGAAGAATATGTTCTTGTATTAGGTGTTGTGTTCGGCATTTTGTTTGTTTCATTTGACATTCGTCCTGAGTTAATAACAGCCAAAGTTTGTATCGTAAAAAAATTTATGCGGAAAATTTATGCGGAAATTTAGGCTCTATTTCATGCGGAATTAAGACCCAAATGATAAAAACCGGCTATCAGAAAACATACATAACTTCACGCCTGTGTTTGTGTAATGGGGTAGGCAGAACACCAAAGGTTATAAAACCATCTGAAGTCACGTTTGACAAATTTGGAGGCATTATAATGGTGAAGAGAGACTACTGCAGTTACAGGGGGTCAGCCTATAACAAATAGGGGAAACCTGTACAAAACCGTATACCTGGATAAATCCGTATAGCGTAGCTATTGTCGCAAATAACTCAAATTTCGTGCGCACAAGCCGCTCAGCGGTGCCTACCAATCAGTACTGTTTGTAAACAAACACTTGTCGCTGCAGGCTCGTGCAATTTTGAGTTATTAAATTTTATTGGTTCTCGGTAGTCTTGGTCTTATTTCCGTGAATATACAAGCAGTGCTTGTGAAGTGTACAAACGCTGCAGGTAAGTTACTAATCAAGGGCCCATGAAGGCTGCACCAGCTGTGATACAGAGGATTTGGAGGACTTCTTTTGCACAAGATGCAATGTCAAACAGTAAATTCCGGGATAATATCGTATACAGTATACGGTTTTACCCATGGGTCGGATCAAAACCGAAAAAGTAATTGGTTCCTTTTTTATTGAATTTTTTGTCTATAACCTAAAGAGCCTGACGGAATATATATGTTCATATAATATATATATTTGCGTTTCGAAACGTAGGAACTACAGGCCCAGATCCTTAACTATACAGCATTGACCCGGTCTTCCATATATTTTTTTCATCATATATTTGTAAAATGCAGACCTAGGTATAAGTAATCAACTAGTAGTCGCGCGTGATTTTACCCACGTAACTTTTGAATGCGTATGAATGTCATGATTCGTATTTATTCAAGAGCTGGGCTATCGAATGCAAAGGTATTTTTCGAATCGGACTATTAGTTCTTGAGAGTAATGCGTTGAAACAACCAAAAAACCCTTCATTTTAAAGCTATTAATAGAGACAAGTGGGCAGTCCCGTTGAAATATATGTAACTAGCTGCTGCCCGCGACGTCGTCTGCGTGAACGCTATGCAGCACCAAACGCACCAACGATTATAACACTGCTAGCGTGATAATATGTAGCCTATATGTTGACCCGACTTCTTAACTATCTTCATGCCAAATTTGAAGTAAATCCATGCAGTACTTTTTGAGTTTATCCCGGAAAGACAAACAGACAAACAGACAAACAGACAAAAATTCTAAAAACTATATTTTTTGTTTCTGTTTCGATTGTAGATCATACCCCAAGTATTCTTTTAAAAAAATATTCAATGTACAGTTTTGACTTTCCTACCATTTTATTATATGTATATAATAAACAGCAAGTTGCCAGTTGCTGTAATACCTGCTCAGTGGGCAATGCGCCTTAACATTCAGGAAAACTCATTTACTGAATAGTTCTTTCCCGCGGCTTCACCCTTTAGTATAGAATAAAATTTTCCGAATCAAATAATAAAAATCCCCAGACAATCACACCAACTACATGGCTCCAAACTAAGCAGAGCTTGTGGTATGGGATGCCATGTAGCGAAATAGGAACCTAGAACATAAAATACATACATATTGTGTAGATAAACGCCCAGACCCGGAACATTTTTTTTTCATTGTTTCGTGCGGGAATCGAACCCGCGACCACTGGCGTCTGAAGCTTTGGTCTGGTGATCATGACGCACAACGCTGCGGTACGCGCCGCAACGAAGCGTCACAATGCAGCATTTAGCGTCCCTGCGGAGAGGTGGTCAGTTGATTTTTCCACAGCTACCAAAATTCCATATTGACTCAGTGACGCACACCCGTGACGCACACTGCACACCGCAGCGTTGAACCGAGAATGACGCCGCGCTGTGCGGCAGTACACCTCCCCACTTCACCGCGCTTGCCCCTCGCCGCTGACGCATACTGCGACGGAACAAGAGAACATTCTCGACGTTTTTCATATGATTGAGTGTCCGGCAACTCATACCGCATACCGCAGCGTTGTGCGTCATGATCAACAGACCAAAGCTTGAGGCAGACAGTGTTACCGCATCGCCAAAGTGGTCGTCAATGAATTCGTAACCGGATTAGTTTATCCTCTTGTTTTATTTGTGTTTCAAATATGATAGCTTTATAATAGAAGAACTTCATAATATGTCACATTGTATACAAATTTCAATAAAATCGCAACTGCGGCAAGTCGACCTGTTGGTAAGAAAGGTGCAATGTGTGACGAGGGAGCAAAATAAGAAGTATAGGTTCGAAGTTGACTGAATATTGACTATTAAAACTATACACAGGGTGACTGGTGACAAATTTTAAATACTGAAGGAGAGCACTCTGTACTCGATTCTGATCATAATTATGTAATTAAAGTAGGTACTTAATTTTTCAACAGAAATTCCTATGAATAAATAAAGAGACCTTTTCCGACACTTTTCCCGACGCGCTGCTTCAGTCAACACGCAACAGCACTGTTCCCGCCACATGCACACCACCACCCGCTAAGTATTTATTGTATTACGCTAATGTAACCATGCGTTGCGTAATGAATTGTTTAATTTTCGGAGAAGTTTACTCTTCAAACTATCACGTCCTGGAATTTTGTAAGTGACCTACCAGTCACCCTGTGTATATAATATCGGATGTAGCCCGTATCTCTGAAATAAGAAAAGTCCAAAACAAAAGCGCGGGATCTATTTCGTGGAATTTGATAAACAAAATTCACCTCCAATTTTACAGCCAACTGCTACCTGTTAATGATATTTCCGTTTTGAAAGTATTATAACGAATAAAATAAAGATGCGAATCGGAAAGGAAAATTCGATTTTCTTTGGCCAAAGTTTTTATTTTGTACTGACAATGACCCGCATTTAGTTCTGCAGCGCGATTTGAATTGAAGTGACTATGAACAGGTTTTTTCAAACAATATGGTTTCAAAGTAAGCTTCAATATAAGCTTTTGTTATAGACCATAAAGTTGAACTAGGAGGTGCCCTAGTTTATAATTTCACCGGTCATGACCCGATAAGCGAAATGGTTAAACCAAAAATAATAATAAATCATTTATTTCAGGCAACATAAAGTTTAAAGATGATAAATATGAACAAAGAGCACACAGATATATACCTTAAACTAACATTTATATACAGTGAAGTTCATTTTGAGGCATGACCCTAAGTTCCGCCTGTCTAGCAACTTTCATCATACTGAATAACTGAAAAAATGTGATAAATAGAAATTACCCGACCAGGATTCGAACCTGCGACCTCTCGTTTGCCGGACGAGTGCTCTTCCACTGAGCTACCGGGGCTTGGCGGCACGCCTCGAAATTACTTACCACATTTTTTGTTGTTACGTTATATTGCTAACGTGGCCCCATCTAATGGTATAGCTTTGCAGCTAAGACCACCCGAGATCAATTTCTTTTCAGAAATTGTGAATCCCAGTTAAAGTGAAGCATTGCAATGTTTAATAATGTTTTCAAGTTTTTTGCATTTATGATGCTCAATTCTTTCTAAATAACTTAAAAACATTTCATCATACTGTCCTGTCGCTATATATCATCGTTATGGAGATGATGTGTTTCAGCAAGCAATATTTTCAAAGCAGACCTGCTGAACTTGTGTGTTATAATTTAATCTTTATCATACTACTATTATAGAGATCTAACAATCATTACGACTTGTGTAAATAAATCACTATTGTTCAGATGGGGTCCGTTAGAAATAAACAATAATAAATACAAACAAGTTTCTCAATACATTAACAGTCTCTATAAATCAGGTATGTCATACCCTTGTACATATTGAAAAAGATATACTTTAATTTTCTTTTCTCGAGAAACGAACATGGTCGGTAAATCAATTTGTTAAATATGTCCTTTGTAAAACCGGGCTACATAAAAAAGGTATATAGGCCATTCATAGGATTATAAAAAAGATTATCATGGTAAATTTACATTCCGTTTCAATGATTGAAAAGACCAGATTTTAAGCAGCTTTCTCGTCAGGTTCAATAAAAACTTTTGGTTCTTGAAAAGACAGGATCTCAAAACAAATTAACAATTGAACCGTGGTGATAACGATTCAAATATCATCAGCCCTCCTAGAAAGGCTTTCTTGTCCCCCGATTTTATCTACTTTGATGGGACAAAACTTGTCCTTTCGAAACCCTATCGCATGACATTCAAACAAAAAAAATATATTTATTCCCTTTTCAGCCAACTTCTAAAAGAAGTAGGTTCTCAATTCCTATAAAAAATTTGTTTATTTGTTGCGCGAATGCTTTACTTTTGATGATTCTAGATTAATTTTGTAGTCATAATGAAATAATGAAAGTAGCGCTTTTCGAATAAAAAAATAATGAAAACAATAAAAAATACTGGACGAAACGTAAGTTGTAAACAGGAATTTAAGTCTCAGGTGCGCGTACAGTGGCCCGCGCCGGACGGCACGCAACGGATTCTGGTTTGCTTTGTATGCAATAAATGTATGAATTCATATAGAACTGCGTGCACTAACCGCGCTGGCCACACCGCACGCCGGCATTTATTAGCAAAAAATGCTCTGCGTGCCGGTTACGTCCTCTGCTGCTGTCAATCTCAATGACTGAAGACGTCAAGTCACAGCAAGAAAACACTCTAAAATAAATAAAAAATCCCGGATACAGTGGACGCATGCCATCGGCAAATTCAGTCCATCGCGTGCCGTGCGTCCGGTGGTGCGTCCGGCGCGTTCCAGTGAAGCTTACCAGCGTTTGCTGTTACATTTCTGTTTACGACTTTTGTGTCACCCAGTGTAGATGACGTTTTGGTTTGTGGCAGCGTTCTGCACAAATTTGGTAAGCACTTGCTTGGTTGAAGTGGATTTTCTAATGCTTATCTTTCGTTGATTATGACAATTGTGCGGGATATACGTCAGATTTACTCACATGGTTCATAAAATTCATAAGGGTTATAGAATATGTTGGTCCTATCTCTGGTTTGCCAGCGGGGAAAATAAAGTTTGCATTTAATAATACTCAATTATTAAATGCAAAATTGGGTGATTTTATTTAGCATATTTTTTCAGCTGGAATGCTATATTAGGGTCCCTCACTCATTTAAATGTTACACTCAAGGTCGTGTAATATACCTAAGTTTATATTTAAAATATACCTTTTAGGTTTAAGAACTACCAAAACCAAAACAATATCGCGTCATATAAACAACGCATAACCAAAATTCAATCTGTCAATCATTTTTGTTGGAAATACGACATGATTTCCATAATCCATTACAAACTGACATATTATTACCATTTTCATCATAATCTTTCGCAATTCTGAAAAGACAACGTAAAGTGTTTATTGTATTTTTGTTAATTCATTATTTCAAAAGGTAAAGTGTATCTCTGTCACACGATTTTTTGGACAATTATGAATCGATTTTGTATATTCTGGCTTCGTAGAAGATACTTCAGAGGTGGTCTCTTTTCTTATAAAATTTGCCGGAATAGATTGAGTACTTTTAAAAAATTTTAACTTTCGAAAAAATATATATCAAAACAATATTTAATTAAGCTATTGCATAGCTTCTATCGCGGGCCTTGAGCGTGGGGACCGAATCCAGAAATTCCGTAACGACCGTCCGAACGAAAATACCTAACACCCGTCACTCCGACCGGCACAGGGGTGATACTTTGATTTCATAACTTTACATGCGGGCTTTAATAAACAATCAGCGACATCTACTAGGAACTTGTGGAACTTCATATTAGATCAAGCATTAATAAAATAAATAAATAATTATAATTGCATAAGTTGATAAAAAAATACTATGCAATAGCTTTACCGCGGCAGTCTCCGAGTGCCACACGTCTTTTTTTTTATATTATGTGGAGATGTGCTTAATCTATGCGAAGATGACCTTATTGCCATCAAAGCCAATGATTACAAAAAGCACAGGCTGTAAGACGAGTGTTTAACTTATCGCATGTTTCTGTTGAAATCTTCTTGCAGAGAGGCCTTCAGCTTATTTTCAGGTATTCAAAAACAAATATTTGTTTCTAAGAGAGAGTAAAAAGATACTTACATACATACAGAACTTCACTCCTGTATTCCTTGCGGTTTGGAGATACACGCGCATACACGATTTCAACAAATTGCAGACAAGGTTCTTTGCATGAATAAAAACAACAAATACATTTTTTCGTTAAATCTCTTGTTTACATCAAATATATCATTCCCAATCTAAATTAGCTACGGCTAAGTATTCTTAGGAATCGTTTGCAATATTTATACCAATTTTTGTCGTTTAATATGTACCCATAAAGCTGAAGAGATTAATTAATTGTTTGAACGCGTCAATCTCAGAAACTAGGAGTTGGGTTTGAAAATATTTTAGGTGTCCCAAAGTGTTCACGGTCCATACAGTCTCTGACCTGTCAAAGTACTTTTTGTTAAGTATGTGAATCTATAAAGATGATATTGCCATTGAAATGCTGCCTGTTTATATCTATACTACTGGCAGACTTAATTTAATTTCTTGAGACGATATCGGGATTTTCATTTCAAGTGGATGATACTAGTAGTGTATTGAGTAACTTGAGAGGGTAAAATATTAAAATCCTTGCTGCGGTTTCTAATATAAGTAAATGATTTGGAATTAGCCGAACATGAGCTATTATTTGCACTATATGTTGTTTTAATACATTTCATGAGTTACGCAACATTCATCAGACCTTTTTTGGAGAAAAAAGCAATGTTTTGTACACGTTGCTCCAAAAAAAATATTTTAAATTTATAAAACTTCCTGTATCTTCTGTTTGGAATCATACTGAAAATTTTAATATGGTTTATTATTAATGCGCTAAACAAGTATCTAAAACTGATAAGAAAATTTAAGTCCGACCATTAGTTTTTTTACAATCGATGTTTGAAGGAGTAAAACAGGATTTTCAAAAAAAAGGTTTTTAAAAACGGTTCACTTTGGGATTACATAATTTGGGCTCAAATGATTGGAAATGACCTCTCCTACGTCACCTCAAGAGATTCCGGTCTAATTGCCAATAACCCTGTATAATAGAGTTGCTTTGCTTCAGCTTGCACAAAGATGCACAGCTTCAATTTGGGTTGTCGTGACGTCACAGCCTCAATAGTTCAAGCTACTCCGCACTAGAGGCACTGGCCTCAGTTCGACACTGACATCTGTGAAGTATGTACAATCGCCTCCCGTCCCGGTGTTCCAGTTAAGAAAATTTTCCCTAGAACGGCTTTTGGATTGAAGCTCCGCCTGCTTTTCTCTGCAGCCAATGAAACAATATAGATCTCATATCTATAATCAATATAATATAAGCGTAATTTATCATAATATTACTGACTGGCTTATTTACCTACTTAAAATAATATGATAATAGAAGGAGCTAACCGAACTGCCTAGTTATTAAAGTGCAAGTGAATTTAGCCTTAAAGGTGGAACACCTGAACATTTTTCGATAGTACATGCGTATATATTTAAAAAAAAACCTACATTGTTACTCGAGGTAAAATTAAGTTTTCCTTACTTTTATAAAGGAATTACATTGACAATCCAAATCAAATTAACTAAATACGAAGATAATTATTTTTTACAAATTGTTTGTTTTCCGATTATTTATGTCCAAAATTCCAGATTGTTATTGCAACATTTTTTTGCAGATTTTTATGCTGCAAAAAAATGTTGCCGGTATCTGGCGTCAAGTAGAAATATTTTTATTTCGCGGTTTTTTTCTGATAGATTTGGAACGTATGCAATTTCGAACGTATGCAAAAACTAGAGCCACCTAGTAAAGTATAGCTGAACTTTTGATTTAAAATCCCTTCATTATTGTGCCGTTTCTTCGTAACTTAAGGTAAACTGGTTAGTGCAGAGCAACGTAGTAGAGTAAGTCGATGTTTATGTGTGACTTATGCATGACATAATTAAGTTTAAGTATGCTTTGTAGAGTTTATTGCAAATGGGCATATAATTTTTTAGTGAGATAATGTTGTGTGAAAATTTGAAATATATATTTTTTAGATCAATTAATATTAATTAATATAGGGAAGCAAAGGAAGTTTCGAATAAAATGTTCCACCCACACCGACAGCGGAGCGCTCAATGCAAATACAAAAAGTAAATACCAATTAACAATTTATTTATAACTCTACTAGCGCGGTAAATAAAGTTCATATTTTCAAATTTTAATTAACTTTGCTTGTGAAAATCTTGGATGTTTAAAAAAATAAATAACGTGGTCGGGTTTTTTATAAAGTAGCCTTTAACGTTTAACCTTTAAAAACTGAAATTGTTTAATATTTTCCAGAACTTTTTTATGGAAAAAATTGCCCGTTTAATCTCATACCGAGCTAATGAAGTGGGCAACAGCTAGATGTAAATTTTTCGAGATTATCCAATACATGCACTCAAATATTAATAAAAAGGCTTCCCATTACTTCACACTTTTACCATTAATTACCTCTTCAAGTTTTTATAATTAAAACAATATAATTTTGAGGTTTACCGAATTTTAAAACAATTTCACCTGTGAAGTTACAAAACCAGCCGACGGACAACCACCACTGTGTGGTGAGTAAACATGTCCAAAAAGTTAAATTGTCACGGTTTTTTCATAATTTATAAACATTGGATTATCATACAAATTATAGAACTTTTAAACTTAATATTCTCTTATTATTATTGAAACTTGGAAAGTATAAAGACTGGCCAAGACCGAGTCAGTGCTCGAAGGGTTCCGTTGAGTTACGTATAAAAACTTCAAAAAATGATATTTGTTTCACATATTTGTTGTACTCAAACTTTTGAATTCATATCTAAGTGATAGAATTCAGAAGGTTGAGGTTAACCGGAAAAGGTCGGCTGGGTCGGTTGTGAGAATGGGAGTGCCTCAAGGATCAATTCTGGGCCCATTTCTGTTTCTAGTCTATATAAATGATCTACCCTATATGGTAGGCAATAATCATGAGATTGTATTGTTTGCTGACGACACATCATTAATTTTTAAAATGATAAGACAGAAAATAAACTACGACGATGTAAAAAATGCTCTCGCAAATGTTGTTTAGTGGTTCAATATAAATAATCTAGCGTTCAATGATAAAAAAACTAAATGTATAAAATTCTCTGCACCAAATGTAAAACAAGTTGAGTCTGACCTGCGGCTTAATGGGAACAGATTAAATCTAGTAGATAACTCTGTTTTTCTTGGAATTACCTTAGATTCTAAATTGCAATGGGGCGCCCATATCTCACAACTAGCGAGTAGACTTAGTTCTGCAGCGTTCGCGGTAAAGAAAATTCGCTCATTGACTGATGTTAATACAGCGAAGCTGGTATATTTTAGTTATTTTCATAGTATAATGTCCTATGGCATCCTACTTTGGGGCAATGCCGCAGATATTGACACGATATTTACACTGCAGAAAAGGGCTATTCGTGGAATGTACGAACTTGGAAACAGAGAATCTCTTCGAGAGAAGTTTAAAGAGATTGGTATCTTGACCCTTGCATCACAATATATTTATGAAAACATTATGTATATTTATAAGAATAGTAATAAACTTAAAACTAGGAAAGATAATCATGATACAAATTACTCTGTAAGGACTAGGAACGACCATAAGTTAGCGTTTCCTAAATTATGGCTGGCTAAAAGCAGCAAATCATTTATTGGAATGTCAATACGTATATATAACAAAATTCCGAAGTCAATTCAATCCCTGCCATTCAATAAATTTAAATCAATCATTAAAAACACTGTATCTCGAAAAGCTTATTATAAAACTAAAGATTACTTAGATGATAAAAAGGCATGGGATTAAGCACAAGAGGATATTTCTAAAAGTTTCTAATTACTTAATAATTTTGTTTACGGCTTGGCTGTGCAGTATATGTATGACATGCTGGTGACTGTCCCACTCACTTATTTTCTTGTCAAGACATCAGCAAGAACGTCATGCTCCCTCAGGCGGCATGGCTAGTGGTAGCGTCGGGTATCGGGTCACCCTCTTCCCTTAAATATGGTTGAGGAGGGTGATGGCTGGTGCTTGCGTTAACTCGTGAACGGGTGCTGCTAGCGGTGCCAGGTCGTTTTGCTAATGATACTATGACTATTTTATTCCATTCTTGTTCAAATGCTCTGGTCCCAGTTTGTCATGTTCGAATTGTGCATCCATAGCTAATTGCATCTGCTATGTAAGCAATTTGGTTGTGGCATGACATTGGCTTTCACAATTAGCTGTCTTGTGTTTGTTTTTTTTTCATGTCACGGTCAATTTGTACTGTACCTATTTGTAATAATTTGATAATTCTGACTGAAAAAGAGTGCCAAGAGTTTTTTTCCGCCGGCTTTTTTTGTCTCTTGGTCTACTGTAATATCTTATTTAACAACTATCAACAACTAGTTAAAGCCGAAGTATGTGATGACTGACTTCATCAAGTGTTTTGTGAAATTCCTAAGATGAATAAAACTTTTTGAATTTTGAATTTTGGGGAGCCCCCTAAATATTTATATTATTTGTTATTACAGCGACAGCATTAATACACCATGGAAATTCCGTCAACGTATCACGGATCATAAGACACAGCTTGGTAACAGATTTAACCTTTGGATACAGAACCCTAAAAATAAATAGGTTTTCTCATTAACTTTGATGAAACTGTGTTTCTTAGAGTTCCAACTTTGTTCCAAAGAGAAAGTTGGAAAGTAAAAATGAAAACAAAGATGTTCGAAGACATAGCTGCAACTAAGTATTATATTTGCGCTGTACATAGTGCGGTGTGACAGTTGCTTGACGTCTGTCAATACTACTTAGTATTTAAAGTTCAATTAGATTTTTTTGTAGACTAGCTGTTTTGCTAGGTTTTACCCTTACCATTTCTATTTCCGGGGGAATATCGGGATAAAAAGTAGCCTATGTTCTATTCCAGACTATACACTGTCACTATGACAAATTTCGTCCAAATTCGTAGAGCCGTTCAAACCAACCAGCCAAACTTTCATATTTATAATATTAATAAGACTAGCACCAGATTTTTAATTTACAGCTGAAATGCTAAGTGATAATTTGTGAATCGCGCTTTCAGGAGTGAAACGATCATCATCATCATCATCACAACTCTTTGTAATGAGCCCACTGCAGGGCATGAGTCTCTTCCCTGGGTGACGAGGAGGTATAGGCCATAATCCACCAAGCTGGCCCAGTGCTGGGTGGTGGATGTCAGAATTTTCAGGGCGCCAAAGTGGCTTCTGACAAACCCTAACGACTACTGTTTACAAGTATACAGCACCATATACAAGTATACAGCACCCGGGACCGACTGCTTAACGTGCCCTCCGAAGCACGGAAGTCGCCGTGAGAAATGAATGGTCAGCGGTAACCCATCCAAGTACCGACCGCACCAAACGTTGCTTAATCTGTGATATCGTATAATACACACAGTAACCACGGCGCCACGACGACTTTCTACTACTAGTGAAACGATACGTTACTGAAATTGTCACCCGTTCTTTGCTTCAGCGCAAATACAGGGTCCGCATATAATAGTCAATTATATTTTAATATCAGATTAGGAATGATGAGTGGGGTTGAATGGCAAATTTTTTTTTTTAATATTTGACATAAATTTAAATTTCAAAAATTCAACATTAAGTAAAATTTAAGATTAATCTATATTTCATGACTACATAGTATCAGATGAAAACGTTTTTATTACTTGCCGTGTAGTCATAAGCCACAGATCACACTTTGATCACTTAGAAGAATTTCAAAGTTTTAAGTTACGAAAAATATTTATTTAAAAAAATTTTTTTCCATAATTGTGACCACTTATCACTCTTAATCTGATATTAAAATATTATTGACTATTATAGGGTGACCCTATATGATAGTTAATTTTGCTTAAAGGTTAATCGATATTATTTTATAATGAAGTTATTGTATTTATGCATACAGATCAGAAATTTCACAACATTCATTAGAATTCAGGCCACGTAATGCCTGTATAATATCTCCTCGTACCTTCGTCTAATATACAAAATGTACTTGCCTACTCGCTGTCTTCATTGGAAATATAGAGATAGAGGCGTTTTTCAAAGAAGTCTGTTTTGAGTAGGAGTAAGTAATTTATATTCAATAAAATCAACGAATGCAGAGCATTAAAAAACCCGACTTCACTTCAAAACTTTGGATGAGTACCTAAACATTCTCCGAAATCATACATATTTTTTCAAAAGTTTGAAATTTTCAATGAAGTACCTAAACGATTTCGATGAAATTTATATGGGACCAACAATGAAGTATCCTCTATCATATCAGTCAGTATCAGCCTCTGTGAATATTGATAATCTATGAAAATCATTTTATAACCTTTCTTTTTTTATTTTTTGTAATCCATACCCATGTTAATAATTGACAAAATGCATGATCGCCGGAGTGATGCTATTTGTTCAGAGAATTAAATGACAGATTGTGGAGTTCTGCCAACGTATTCTGCGTCAGTTGACACATAATGTAACTTATTTTTATTGGATTTCGCAAATTTATCTTACTTACTACATTGGTTGAAAAGTTCGCGGCCTAGCCATTAAAAAAAAAACTTTTGTTATTTTTTTCTGCCGTCATTTTGAACTGTCATTATTCAATTGTCAGCCCGCGAATTTTCAATTTGATATCTTGTTTAAATAAAATTTTACGAACAATATAAATACGTGTGTAGAACAAATTTTCACTAATGGAGAAATTTGAACAACGTGCTGTGATTAAATATTTGTTTAAAAAAAGATTAACACCAAAGGAGATCCATGATGGCATGCAAACAACATTAGGGGAATCTGCCCCGTCTTATACCACTGTGAAAAAATGGGTTGCAGAATTTAAACGTGGACGAGAGAACATCGAAGATGACGCTCGCTCCGGCAGGCCAATGACGTCTACGACCGAAGAAAACATCAATAAAATGTGTGATCTCATATTGAAAGACCGTAGATTGACTATCAGAGAAATTGCAGACACTATAGGCATCTCATATGAACGAACGCAAAACATCATTGTCCATGAACTCGGCTTTTCTAAGGTTTCGGCTAGGTGGGTCCCCAGATTGCTTTCAGAAAAGCGAATTCGACTCACGATTTCTCGCGACTGTTTGGTGATGTTCGAGGCTGATCCACAAGGTTTTCTTGACAGATTTGTGACAATGGATGAAACCTGGGTTCACCACTATACCCCAGAATCAAAACAACAATCCAAACAATGGAAAAAATCAGGTGAACCAACTCCGAAAAAAGCAAAGGCAATTCTGTCGGCTGGCAAGGTGATGGCATCGGTTTTTTGGGATGTTAAGGGTGTCATTATGGTGGACTACCTTCCAAAAGGCGAAACAATAAACTCTGCGTACTATAGCACCCTTCTGCGCCGTTCACGTGAAGAAATTAAACAGAAACGCCCAGGATTACTGAGAAAGAAAGTGTTGTTTCACCAGGACAACGCCCGAGTCCACACGTCTGTCGAATCTATGGCTCAAATTCGTGATTGTGGTTTCGAATTGTTGCCACATCCAGCTTATTCTCCTGATTTGGCACCTTCGGACTTTCATCTGTTTCCAAACCTGAAAAAACACCTCGGTGGGCAGAAATTTTTAACGAATGAAGAGGTCGAAGCCGCTGTTAACCTGTATTTTGAAGACCTTGAGGAATCTTTTTTTAAAACAGGTGTTTGGGCAACAAGGAAAACTCCAAATTTATAATAGATGCTTCTTTATTTTGGGTTTATAATGCCTTGGTAATATACAATTGAATAGCTAGTTAGGTTGTCTTATACGTAAATACACGCGTGTGTACGCGCAGGCTATGTCCTTGCAAGTGGGGATGCTCCACGAATCGCGGCGATATATTGAAGCTATACAGCCCGGTCGAACATTCTGGTTAAGCTGCGCTAGGCGCGCGAACATCCTCCGCCCGTTGGAGAAGACATCCTCTTCTTCAACTCCTCTTCATCATCTGGTGGCCAAAGGGGACAGATTCTGTTCAAAGCTCGACGAACAACACCATTGCAAGTAGCGACGTCGGCTACCCGAGGTACTCCATCAGCTCCAGGGAATACAGCTTCTACTCTGCCAATTCGCCATTTCAAGGGTGGCAAATTCTCCTCCTTTAGAACCACCATATCTCCTATTTTCAGCGCCGGATGTCGCTGGCGCCATTTGGTACGTTGCTGAAGCTCTGATATATATTCTCCTCTCCAGCGATTCCAAAAATGTTGTTTCATCTGTTCTAACTGCTCATATCGCTGTAGTCTGCTTAATTTTATATCAGCCAGCTGCTTGGATGGTAATGCAGTTAATGGCTTTCCAATTAAAAAGTGACCTGGTGTTAGAGGGCTCAAGTCCGAAGGGTTTGAAGACAGTGGGCATAGCGGCCTTGAATTGAGAATGGCCTCTATTTCAGCAAAAAGCGTCGCTAATTCTTCAAACGTTAGGTGACGATCTCCCAGTACTCTTCTTAGATGGAATTTCGACGATTTCACGCCTGCCTCCCACAAGCCTCCGAAGTGCGGCGCATAAGGCGGGGAAAAGTTAAACGTAATGCCTTCGTCAGAACCGAATTGTATTACTGAATCTCGATTTGAAAAAATAAACTTATCTAATTCATTCTTAGCGCCCACAAAATTAGTTCCATTATCACAAAAGATGCTACTCGGTTTACCTCTACGTGATATAAACCGTTTTAAACTTAATAAAAAGGAGGCTGTACTTAAATCACCTACGGCTTCTAAATGGAGGGCCTAGGTTGCAAAACATACAAAAATACATAAATAACATTTAGATATTTTGCATCCACGGCCTTTCCTATCAGTAATATAGAACGGGCCGGCGAAATCAACGCCAGTATGCTCGAACGGAATACCAGGGGTCAGGCGTTGCTTTGGCAGGTTACCCATTAAAGTTTCCATACTTTTACTACTTATGCGTCTGCAAATTATACATTTATGTGGAATCATTCTTGCGAGATTCCTACCATTAATAACCCAGTAATTTTCTCTAACAGAAGCTAATAAGAGTTGAGGCCCAGCATGTAAAAGACGTCTATGCGCGTCTTCAAATATAAGGTACGATAAGGGATGTTTTGAATTTAATAGTACAGGGTGTTTTTTATCATAACTAAAACTCGAATTTACGATTCTGCCTCCAACTCTTATTACACCCGAATTATCCATAAAAGGATTTAATGACAATATATTTGAATTATTTGGTAACGATAGATTATTTTTTAAAGAATGAATTTCGGAATAAAATGACTCCAATTGAGCTAATTTATTTAACGCCACTGTACTACTTTCTAGTTCCAGAACTGTTAATTGTAATGAATTTTGATTAATATTTTTATTTTTGCAATTATTAATAAATCTCAAAACATATCCAACTACACGACGTAACTTACTTAATTTCGAATACCGAGAAAAATCAATAACCTGATTTTTTGGCAAAGTATTTATAATATTACTCACAACATATGCATGACTATCGTTATTAAGAAAAGAATGTGGACCATACTTTTCGCTTGGCCATTGGGATTCATTCAATTTCAAAAACTCAGGACCTCCCCACCAAAGGCTAGCTAGCCTTTCATCAAAGGAATCTACACCGCGCGATACTAGGTCCGCCGGGTTGTCCTTAGTTGGGACATACTTCCACCGACCATTAGGTGAAAGAACGTGTATTTTATTCACCCTATTAGCTACGAAAACATTTAGTTTTTGAGAAGAGGAACTCCGTAGCCACCCAAGGACCACCATGGAGTCAGTCCAATAAATACAACGAAGTACCTGACAACGTAGTGCTTTTATTATTTTTGCACCCATCTCAGCCGACAGCAGCGCCCCACATAGCTCCAGTCGAGGTATGGTGAGCGTTTTTAAAGGTGAAACTCTTGATTTTGCACATAACAGCTTAACATAAATCTGCCCTTCACTATCTACTGATCGTGCATATGCGCATGCGCCATAAGCCGCCTGAGATGCGTCTGAAAATAAGTGCAATTCAACCGATATTAAGTTTTTACAAAGTACATGTCTAGGTACATTAATACATGGCAGTGAGTTTATAGGTTTTACAAAGCTATCCCACATTTTTTTAATTTCCTCGCTAACTTTGTCATCCCATCCTAATTTGCATTTCCATAAATTCTGTAATATTATCTTTGCCTTTACTATAAATATACTCAAAAGACCCAAGGGATCAAATATCTTTGCTATCATTGATAACATAATACGCTTTGTAATATTTTCAATTATTTCAAATCGTACCGGAAACATGAAAACATCTGACGTGGGTGACCACAGCAGTATCGTTTCTTAAATCGGAGATATTCTTACTATCTAATACACAATTTCTATCAGTTAAAATGTTTGAGTTTGAACGAAATTTTCGAAGATGAAAACCAGCCTCATGTAATAGTTTAGTTACTGAATTACAAATATACTGTAATTCCTGTTCATTTTCAGCACCAGTCAATCCGTCATCAACAAAAAAATCATGTTTTATTATTTCTGCTATACATTTATCATTACATTCCTCCGCTAACTGAAACAAACAACGAGTACTTAAAAAGGGCGCCGATGCGGTCCCATATGTCACCGTATTTAATTTGTAATACGTTAAAGGTTCATTTTCGTTTTCCCTCCAAACTATCATTTGCCATTGTCTTTCATCTTCATTTAAAATAATCTGTCTATAAAATTGAGCTATATCTGCTGTGAATACAAAATTATGCTGTCTAAACCTAATCAAAATACTAAATAAATCATCCTGTATAACCTGACCAACACCCTGTATATCATTTAGCGACCGCCCCGAGCTAGTCTTAGCCGACGCGTCGAATACAACACGGAGTTTCGTCGTTTCACTCTTTTCACGAAGTACAGGGTGATGAGGTAGATAATACGCACGATCGAGCCTTCTAGATAATGACAAATGACCTAAATCCCTATATTCATTAATAAAATCTACATAAAGTTTTTTAATATGGAGTTGCTTCCTAAGCCTCTTTTCTAAATTATAAAACCGTTGTTTAGCCATACTTAAAGAATCCCCTAATATTTCAGGTGAAGTGTGAAAAGGTACTTTAACACAAAACCTACCGTTTTGCAATCTACGAGTATTTTCTAAAAAATGCATTTCACAAAAATCTCCACCTACACTAGTATTACCGTTCAATTTACTATGCGAAATTTCTTCAATCATCCAAAATCTTTCTAACTGACGACTAATATCAATATTTAATTGACAAACTAAATTATTATTTTTACCTTTTTGTGTACATACGGGGCCGCATACCAGCCAACCCAAACTCGAATGTTGCAGGGTAGGCTTACCCCGCCCCAACCTTACCAGATTACTATTCACGATTTCCCAATACAAATCAGCTCCTATTAAAATATCAACCTTAGCTGGATTAAAAAACTGCGGATCCGCTAAGTCCGCCATAATATCCTTAGGGATACCTATACCCCCTACATCTACCTTTACATTTGGTAAAATACTAGTTATGTGCGGCACTACCATACTATTTACTTCAATTGAAAAATCACCTTTCAAATTGTTTAATACAAAATTACAACTGTCCGCAATACATAACCGTATATTTCCAATTCCAGAAACGGTCACGGGCTCGTTACTTGTTACACTACTTATACCTAACTTGGCACGTAGACATTCGGTTATCATTGTGATTTGACTACCGCTATCCAGTAAAGCGCGCACTACAAATACTTCATTACTTAAATTATTGATAACTCGAACGAGCGCCGTAGACAAAAAAATGTATTGATTAGCTACCGGGAGGGATACTGATAAGGAAACCGGTTCTATTGCCGCCGAGTCGCTCCTGCCGGCCGACTCCTGCGCTTGCGATACAAATGATTGCAAATTATTATTTGCTACGGGATTGTACACCTTCGACCTATGTAATAGGGCGTTATGCTTAAATTTACATACCTTACACGGTTTTTGCCTACAATTTTTAGCGAAATGTCCACTATTTAAACAGTTAATACACAATTTATGTTTCGATACTAAATTATGGCGATCATCTAGATTCATAGAAATAAAACTAGGACACTCGTACAAGCGGTGAAATTGTTTACACACTATACAAATCACGTTATTACTTTTATTAGGCACTTGATTAGATGTTACGAAATTAGATACCCTTTCATTTTTGGAAGTTTTTGTAAATTTAACTGTCTCTAAAAAATCGGCACGGTTACGTAAAAATGTTATAAATTCCTTTAATGTGGGTGTTTCCCCAAGAGTGCATTTACGTTCTTCCCATAGTCTACACGTAAAATTATCGAGTTTTGTTGAAATTAAATGAATCACCAATGTGTCCCAGTATTCAACGGGTTGACCCAAATTCCTTAAAGCTTGTAAATTTTTCGAAACTTGATCGATTATAAAACGTAATGAAACATCCGACTCCTTAACGATGTTTTCGATTCCAAACAAAGACCTTACGTGATTAGTTATAAGTAACCTCTTATTGTTATATCTCTCACATAGTAGGTCCCACGCTGCGATATAGTTATCAGAACAAAAATCTATCGAATTAATAAGCGAAGCAGCACTACCTTCTAACGAAGACCTTAAATAGTGGAATTTATTAATTACACTCAAACTTTCACTATTATGTATCAACGAAGTAAACGTGTCCCTGTACTCCAACCACTTATTGTAACACCCATCGAAAGTTGGTAATTTAATTGTAGGCAAAGAAATACTGTTGTTAGATGTACAATTTTCAAAATTACTGGACTGATTACCGCCGTTTGTATTAGACAAACCTTGTTGCTTACCGCTTAAGTTATCCACAGCATCTAAAATAGATTGGATTTTCGACATTAATGCAAAGAAACTATTTTCCATAGTTTCTCTTTCGACTAATTGTTCACTAGAATCGTCGGATAACAATTCAATCTCGGTCTGCAAATGATCAAATAATTCGAGATTTTTATCCAATTTATTTAATCTAATTTTTAATTCGGAAGTTTGCTGGCTAGTTAATTTAGATAAACTAATTTGGCCTATTGTATCTAAATAATTTTTACAAACAGTTAATTGACCTTTCATACAGCTCCGTCGTTTAATAAGTTTTTCTAAGTTATCGCTAATATCAACCATTTTGTGGGACTAAGAATTTATTAAACCGAAACGAATTGAAATTAAAAACTTATTATGCACCAAATTTAAAGGATAAAATAATGAAAATTAATACCTTGATGATCCTTTGTATTTCGAAATGTCTAGAAGGAATTACGTTTAATATTCACCCACACAAATCCACCACTAGACGGTAGCAAGTAGAAAGGCGTTAGCTTTGGCTGTTAATCCTGGTCACGGCACCACTTTCCTTGTTTGGGCAACAAGGAAAACTCCAAATTTATAATAGATGCTTCTTTATTTTGGGTTTATAATGCCTTGGTAATATACAATTGAATAGCTAGTTAGGTTGTCTTATACGTAAATACACGCGTGTGTACGCGCAGGCTATGTCCTTGCAAGTGGGGATGCTCCACGAATCGCGGCGATATATTGAAGCTATACAGCCCGGTCGAACATTCTGGTTAAGCTGCGCTAGGCGCGCGAACAACAGGTATGGAAGCTCTGGAAAGCAGATGGAAGAAGTGCATAGAGCTAAATGGAGATTACGTCGAAAAATAAAAATATTTTTGTATGTACTTTATTCTGTTTTCTTGACTAGGCCGCGAACTTTTCAATCCACCCTCGTATCAACAAGCTTTGATTGACAAATAAAATAAGTATAGTCCGACAAGGATCACTCCATGACTTTTACCGCTCATATTTGTTCATTTACTTTTAAATTCAATATTAAGATATGAAATACGCTAAAATTTACAAATAGTATATTATGTAACAAGTGAGCGAAGTTGCTAATTACAGTCGAGGCTGTGATTTGAGCCCGAGCCGCAGGCGAGGGCTTAATAATGAGCCGAGACTGTAATTAGCAACGCTCACGAGTTATATACGACGTTTTTCAACACACTTGTGAGTAAAAGACAGACATACGAGGTCATAAAATAACAAATACATTTGATAACAAAGCTGTGAATTGTGATTGAAAAATGGCGCCGAACGCTCGCGCATGCGCGTAGGTTTTTTTTCTGCCAAATGTGTCAATGTCTGTATAGCATATACAGCCTATTTTAAGTGAAAATGTTTAATTTGGAGTGGTAAATGCAAATATTTTAATATTTTATAACAAATTATTGTAAATTGTGAATAATTTGTTTGATATATACAAATTTGTTTTACTAATATAAGGCGCAAACATCTAAAAATGTATATGGATTTGAAGTGGTATAAAACCTCTTTGTTGTTTCTGAAAATATTTAATGTATAACCCGGACCAATAAAATATGCTCTGTTTATTCGCATGTAATTTGCACAAAGGTACAATTCAACTTTGTAGGATTCATTATATTATGCACTAGGGTATAATATATTATTGCACGCGTGACTTATAGCCCAGTTTATAGTTCTAAATTCAATAGAATAATGCTCACTTTACGAGCAAGTGTGTTGAAAATGTAGTAAGCCTACATATATTGTAGATATAAAATTGAAGAAGATATTTTTTGGAAAGAAAAACAATGCAACGTCTCAATAAATCCTTTTTTAAGAGTAAAGAAGCAAGTTGCCTCTGCCATGTTTAAATATTGCCATACTTTGAAAAATACACTTTAGAACATAATTTATTTCACTTTTTTAATCTCAATAAAAATTACGATTTCAGGAGAATTGTCTATTTACAAAGACTGTATGAAAAGTGAAGAAAGATGACCAGATTTTTTACAAACCTTTCAAAATACGAGCATTTCTAGATACGAGTAGGTACCTAATAAAGATAGTAGTGGTGACGAGGATGACGAGGAAAACAATTTATCATAAAAAACATGATATTATTTTCATGTTACTCTATTTTTAATACTTATATTTTCTTGCTTAATCTTCTATTTATATCTTCAACCCTGTGTTTTTATAATACTAAAACTTTTTCAAAACGCGACTTGCCTTTTTGAAGTACTTTATGTAATAAATAAAATAATTTCTGTTTTCAAACATGAAAAAACTAAAAGTTTATGCATTCATATTTTTCCCTCAGAAGTGGGAAATTAGTCGGAATGTATGAGCAATGATTGATCAATAGATTTCCATACACTTCAAACAACGATAAAATGTAATAATTAACTCTGTCCCTTTTCTCTATACGTATTTTATGTTTCCTATACAACAGAACTTTATATAAATGAAATTGAATATAACCAAACAGATATCCCAGAGATGCGGATTCAACATCAAAATTAAATTTCCTTTGAATTGATCCAATTCTGTGGTTGAATAACCACTCGGTATTTCCAAACCCTTTTTAATTAAGTGTTTTTTTATACATACATTCGTGCTTAGAGTTTTACCAATATAGTCTATGGAAGTTTGATAATGACATTTTAATTGAGTACGAGTGACTCTTGAGAGACTCTTTATGACAACTTAGAATGGATGTTCACCTCGACAAACACATATAACCCGCATTACAACATGGCGTCTTACATGCGTCTAACACGAGCTGCAATTTGTTGTGTGTACAGGGTGACTGGTGACAAATTTTAGATATTAAAGGAGAGCATTCTGTAATCGATTCTGATCATGATTATGTATTAAAAGTAGGTACCTACTTAACTTTTCACTAGAATTGCCTAGAATTTTTTACCTGTAAGCCACCGCATCAAAAGTAGTAAGCCGCGCGCCGCGGCGCCGCGTCGCTGCAAAAGTAGTATGTGCGTTCGTGTAACCATGCGTCGCGTGATGAATTCTTAAATTTTTGGGTAAGATTACTAAGTAAATAATTAATATTTTATTTTTAATTTATTGTTTTCTTCATGTATGATCTCAAACTATCATGTCCTCGAATTTCGAAAGTGACCCACCAGTCACCCTTTATAATTTGAATCTTGTATAACAGATCAATAGATCTCAAATCGCTTGTACCGTGTGAGCACCGGTCGGGCGCTGGCATTCTCCAACTAAGTAGTTTGTGTACAATGGACTAAAATTTCTACCTTCTATACTGTTCTAAATAACTGTATATCCAAAACACAACCACGATAAAACGTACTTATAATAAGGTCTTAAACAAAATAGAAAATGTCCTGAATCAAATGACTAACTAAACTAACTAAATAAAGCGTCACTAAGAAATATAGGCTTCTTTGTTTGTGTAAATTGGAAAAACCTTTTGTACTGCCTACAGACAGAAGACAAAGCTTTTCGCTACGTTTGACTACAAGCTGGAATAAACGATGTGTCGTTTGAGATGTCTTATTCAAATTGATAGATCAATAAAAATACGTCTTGGTAACGGTTTATTTTTACTCTTTATTTAATTCTTTTTTTAAATAATATGAACATAGTTCCCTCAATCATGGACAAAAATATATATTAAGCTACGTAAAACAACGTTTACATTTTTTTTACGAATATATTAACATTTACAAAATTTAAGTCTAAAGTATTTCGTTTCAATAAAAATCTAGGTTTTAAAATTATTTCGTTTATTAAATTATTATCATTGTACGTATAGTTAATGTTGCCTTGCTCCTTGAAAAATGATTTTTCTCCCTAAAAAGTTTTACTGAGAGGATTATGAAATAATTTATCAGCACGCCATTGACGTTTACGTCTGCGAGGTACTCTAAAATAATTTTATTCATTAATTAATTTTATTCGTGGCATCTTCATGATTGATGATTATTTTATACAAGGTGTTCCTGTTGATTTCCCATAACTCTAGGGTATTAATGGGATCATGTAATGGAATCAAATAATATGAGTAAGTATAATTTTTCAACTTTTTTATTATTATTTTTTTTTTACAAAATAAAAATAATAATAAAAAAGTTGTGTACAAAATAATTCAATTAAGTCAAAATATCGTACCTTTATGCGGAGTACGTATGACAACGTGGCATTTTCTATACCTTTTTTATTCCTATGGACAGTTCGCTACGCTTTGCGTTGTACCTACATTGTATGCAACGTTCCTCAACGTTGAAAATGTTTTTGTTGTTTATTTATTGTATGGCTTCAGTGACACGCGTCTATTGAATTAATGTTAAAGAGATTTTACAAGGGTGATAATTTATGAACTCATTATATTAAGATTGATGTTATCTTAGAAAGTATCCACTTTTGAACTACATATTCTTTGGCAAAAAGTATTGTTTTTCGTTATGGAACAAAATCTTGAAAGTTATGAGAAATCAGCAGGAACACCTTGTATAGTAACACGAAATCAGAACGATGCAATGGTCCAAAATCTGGAATTTATTTTGATTTAGTAAGTATACTTAGCAAGTATAACCAGTCTTAAAATCTGATACTTTTTAAAGTTTTCTGTGTATCTTTTCGATTCTATTTATATGACATTTTGTAAAAAGGCTTGCTTTCTCTTACAGAAAATCTCTGTCAATGAAATCCTAAATCTCCACCTATTTGAATAGAAAACTGCAAGTCGGTGTATTCATTGTAAGCAGTAGTATAATCGAGATGAATACTTTTAAGAAAGTATCGTCTTTAAGCTTGAGACTTTGTGAAACGTTTTAAACTACTGTTTTGGCTACCTCCGGCCAAGGACTTTGCAGTTGTCTAACAAAAAATAACCGAAAAAAGTTTTATTTATCATAAGGCCGGCGCCAGACTTAGCTTCAAATGTTTGAACAAATGTTTGAACAAATGTTTGAACAAATGTGTGGCGCTGGACTTTGCATATGTAGGCCGGCGCCAGACTTAGCTTCAAACGTTTGAACAAATGTTTGACCAAATGTTTGGACAAATGTGTGGCGCCCGGGTAAGACTATCGCGAATGGCCAGTTAATGACGTAACAATTTTTTGTAATTCGGCTTTAACAAGTTATTGCTAGTTGTTGAATAAGATTTGACCAAGTGACAAAAAAAAGAAAAAAAACAGTCAGAAATTATACGAATTTATGCAAATTGGTATAGTACAAATTGCTCATGACATGTAAAAATACAAACTCAATACTGCTAATTGTGAGAGCCAATGTCATGTCACAACCAAATTGCTTATATGTATAGTAGGTGCGTTGAGCTATGGATGCACAGCACGAACTGGGACCAGAGTATTTAAACAAGAATGGAATGAAATATTCATAGTCATCAGTTATCATATTATACAGCTAAAGAATTTGTGAGTCTGTTTGTTAAATGGGCTTTAAAACTACATGTGATATTTTAAAACTGGAATGCAAATACTTGAGGAAAGTAAAATAATTATATTGAGAAATTCTAGTTGAAACATAAGTTAAGCAGGTAATTCTGCGTGCAACTGCATGTAGGACCTCACTATGCAGCTCAAAAATCCAATTAGTACCTATTCACTACGTAGCCCGATTCAGAAGTTTTAATTTTAGAAGTCAAATTCAAAGTCAAAACATTATTTATTTCATAGGTATTTAAATACACTAGAAAAAAGTCAAACTATTTACAAATTAAATTGAATCTACCACCACTTCGGAAAGTTGATCTGTTGAGAGAGAAGAAGTGGCAAGAAACTCAACAGCTATCTTTTAATTATCAACGAATGCAAAGCATTAAAAAAACCGACTTCACGTCAAAACTTTGGCGGAGTTGAGATTGTCATCAACGTAAACATTCTCCCAAATCATACATTTTTATTCAAAAGTTTGAAATTTTCATTGAAGTAGGTACTCAACCGATTTCGATGAAATTTAAATGGGACCTTCTATGAAGTATCTCTTTCATATGAAATAACAATTTTCAAAATCAATTCATAATTGATCGAAATATCGTGTAACAAAGACACAAAAAACACATACAGACGATTGAAATCCTTCTCCTTTTTTGGATTGAAAATATACAACGACAGTTTACAGCCAGGGAATCCCATCTTCTTGCACTCGGATATCTTATAGTACTTCTTTTCACACAACACTTGTTTTACTAAATATTTAATATTTGTACATTTTTTAATATGTCAATCTTATATATTTTTTAATTGTATTACAAAAGCGTACACCATGAACGAGTTGGTGACTTTGTGGAGTCTACTATTATAGCCGGCTAGTTTATACTTATTTCTAGTATTAATATTATGTAAGTAAAATTTTTTACGGAACATGACTTTAGGTTCTTTTTTACAAACATGAGATTTTCAAAGATATATGCAAACGTAAGAATATTTATTTCTTTAAATTTATTTCTATGTGTCGCTCTTGAATTAATTTACTATGCTTTAGTTAATTAGCATAAATTAATATCTTCAGTTAATTAACATGAATTAATACTTATTTTACCTATGTGGTCACAGAGTTGATTAAATCGAAGCTGATGCTATGACCTAGAAAACCCGATGCTATGACCTTGATACTTGTTTCAGGTCACTATGAGAATATCAGAATCTATAGTTATTTGAAAAGGACAATTATTTATTTCCACTCTTTTTAAATCTATCCTACTCATATTAGGACGTTATTTATTGGATTCAACCTTTTAAGGTACGGTCGAGAAAAAAAATGTTTTAGGCAAACCTAACAAGGTTTGTTTGAGAAACTTTAAGGGTTTCATTAAAAAGGGAACGAGTAAGCAAAACAAGAAATAGCTCGTAGCACTTTGTGTTCATATTAAGGTAATATTAAGGTTTGTGTGGTTTTAAGTAAAAAAAAATGGACAGAAATAATATAAACAAAAGACAAACAGTTCAGACAAGTTGTTGGTACAGTTGACGTATATGTGTCAAATTCAGTGGTACGAAACAAAAAGTCTCAAGCAAAGATTAATGTCCATACAGTCTCTGACCTGTCAAACTACTTTTTGTTAGGTATGTGAATGTATAAAGATGATATTGTCATTGAAATTTTAACTTTAAATTTATATCTAAACTATTGGTGCAAACTTGATTTGATTTTTTTAGAAACGATATCGGGATTTTCATTTCAAGTGGATGATGCGTGTATTCTATTGAGTAACTTGAAATATTAAAATCCTTGCTGCGGTTTCTAATATAACCAAATGATTTGGAATTAACCGAAAATGAGCTATTATTTGCACTAGGTACCATGTTGTTTTAATACATTTGATGAGTCGTCGAAAATCTGATAGGTCAGCTATGAATATTACTCTTTGTGTCTCATTAATACTCCATAAGACTCCTTTTGCAACAATTTAGATTTGCGCTACGCAAAATACATAAACACTGCCCGTCTACACTAAACACTACTAAGCATAGGCTTAGTTATGACATGCCTAAACTTTTTGATACTAAGTTGATACGTATTATAACGAGCAACGAGAATTGATTGACTTTTATTGTCATTTCACATGATCGAAAAGTAATGAGAACACTATAAATAATGTATTTTGGGAATTTGTCTAGCTTAGGTTTCGTCAATATACCAACCAGTGAAGGGGAAAGGAATTTTCGTTTTTGAGACGATGTTTTATGTTTTATTTTATTTTATATACTTGGTAAAATATTAAAAAACCAAACATCATTTTTTTAAACTAGCGTAGGTATTGGCATACTTTTTCGAACGTGTCTTGCCTAAAGTTATGACCCCGATTTCCCATGTCATAACTTTAAGCAAGAACTTGCGTATCATGTCAAATCAACCGTCAGACAGGACAAATTACAATAAAAATCAGAGTAGAGTGCGTTCACAGTTGGCTTAATTCCAGCCGTTTTATTGGCTGCCATGAAGCTTGGATTGCCGTATTAAATTTCGATAACAAAATACCGTTTGTATTAATTTTTTGTAATAATGAAAGCACCTATATTTTTGAACGTCTAGTCTAGTATAATTATTTCATATTTGAGCGTAATATTTCGTTCTTTTTTACAATATTTGGAACATTTACAGCTATTTAGTTTACCTTGTTGTAATAGAATAAAGAAGGCATAAAAAAATAAAATAAAGTTTGCATAAAAATGTAAATTTTTTATGCAAACTTTCAGGGAAACTGGACGGTAGGGCCAATATAGAGAAAACACACGTCAGAGGCAAACCAACTGCGAAGGGACTGTACAGATTTAAGCATCGACTTAGGATCGGGATTAGGACGAAGTATAGTGCCGACGGGCATGAGTGTTGTGGTGGACTTTCACCACGTAGGTTCGGTTAAGAATAAGCCTACCAAACCTGGATAAACCAGACTTAAAAGAGTGACTCCTGCTTTGTAGGTCTATTCAAGTGTCCACCTGGCAAGCGACCACTAGTGAGGCTAGTTTAATAACGAACCAATTCTTTTTTCATCCCGTGTGCTTTCATCTCCGAACGCATCGTGACTTAGCATCAGGTAAGATTGTGGTCAAATGCGCGTAAAATTATCGCAAGGAAAAAAAACTGATAGTGATCTAAAAACTCTTATTTTTGCATATTTCATGTAGCATAATGTATCATTAGCTCTACCCTATACTATAGAAATCTGGAACACAACAAAGTTTTTGAGGTACCTACATACATACATAAAAACCTCACGCCTCACCATTGGGGTAGGCAGAGACAAGGGAACACAAATTGCTACGATCCGCTGCCTCTTTCGCTTCCTCCACGTACATTAATATTTTCATACATGGTTACGGGTACTTTTCACTAGACGTTTTTGAGGTTGTGGACAAAATGAAGTCGGTATTTACGTATTCTACCGGCCCAATAGTGGGTTAATAGTGGTTAAAACATAGTAGCAAATTAATAACTCAGGGTTGTGATGATGATATGCTTACACTGAAGGCCACGTAGCACATATAGGTCACCTTGCCTTGTACACTGGCAAGTAGTAGTTACCTAGAGATTTTATTCGGCACAAAAGAAAATATAAGTAGGTAACTGTGTCACCTTGTTTCTAATATATATCTCTCCAAATCTTTTTTTATTACTTATTCGGGTAAGGTACCAACAAAACGCTTACAAATTATTTTATTACAATTTCTTAGTGATATAACTTAATTAAAATGTAATTTTATATTACAAGTATTTCTTTTACTAAACTGACAAAAAAATATTATTGAATAGAATAAAACTTTCCAAAAAGTACCCAAATCATTATACAAGGTTAACTAAATATCATGTCTATTTACGTATATTCGATATTATATTTCTAAAGCTAGGAACGTTAATGTAACATGAGAAATAATTAAATTCATGTTATTGCTCACCAGTCTATTTATTACCTATACCTTTACATATTCCTAACAAATAAGAGTTTAGTTTATTATTACTTCGGCAGATTCGAGTCGATTAAATCGATGATAAAAGATTTCTGTCTACTCTTCTTGGAACAGCAATTTTTAAAGTTCGATCAAATTAGAATTAATTATCCTCTTGTAGCTTGTGTGAAATTACGGCATCGTTAATTGGCTTCCTATTTTACGCAGAAAGATCGTTTTTAAATAAAGTAGGTACAAAAACAAATGAGTTATACTGGACTAATGTCTCAACTACACAGATGCTTGTGACGTAGAGGCTCCTGTTAACATAGAACTAGATAAATCTTCTCCGGGATCTCATATTATGTAAAATCAAAAACTCTCTCTTGCGCGATTTAATTCAACTCCCAGCGCCATCTAGTACTACATAATTACTGCAGGTTAAGTATCCATCAGGTTGGAATGAAGATGGGTGACTGCCGCGCATTAATTTATAAGAGAACTTTCGAGCACATTAGCTTTTTGGCCCCGTTTGCTGTGCACTTATATATAGTATTTTATAGAGGTTGATAAGAAGCCAAACTACTGACATCCACCAATTAACACACTACAAGCACACATGTATACGCCACAAAAACTCTCACATATTCACTCGCAACAGCTATAAATGAAGTATTAAATTATAGGTATATGTCACCCGAAAATAATAAAAAACGTAAATTTATAAAATTACTAGGAAATTTATAAACTCCCGTAGCATTCTAAACGGGATACAAATTGTATTATTGTTGGCGTAAGCCCATATTTTCTCAAATTGAGAAACTTACCAAACTCACGCGTAAAATAATGAGTTAGCGCTGATTGGTTGAAGAAGTCAGGGCGGAGATCCATCTCTACGGTACGGCGCCGTACGGTACGGCAACGGCACGGCGCCGTTGCAGCGGCAAGGCGCGGCGCCGCACCGTTCCACGGCGTCGTGCATGGCGCACCGCTCAGTACTTCATATTTGCTTTTTAAATTATCTCCATCATGGTTCATTATAGAAAAGTATACATTTACACCGTACGGCGGTATCCACGCCCTCACGTGTTCAAATTTCAAAAAACAAATGCACTGGAAGCCCTTTTTGAAACGGTTAGGTGCGACGTTAGGTCAAACTGACAGTTTGTTGTATATTTATTTATTGGAATAACGACCTTATTTGAATGACTAACAGAGTAGTGTCCATTATTGACTTTTGCTATGTCAAAAAATAATCATCTTTTGTTCCGAAACTTCAATTTTTTACAACTTTACATAATTTATTTCACAGCATTCAATCATATATAGGTAAATATAACCTATACATTACAGTTTCTCGGTTTATGCCCTACAATTTGGTGACCATGTACCTCGCGGTACAAATGTGGGTCAAAACGTATGTAGATAAAATCTTGTCCTTTATATTTAGTTTAGATAACCATAAAGCAGACAGATAAAAGATTATAAAGAGAGTGCACCTGTGATTAAAAAAACAGTATAAAATAAACAAAACACATCAGTAATATAACAGAAATAAGAAGTGGCAATAGTGTTTCAGAATAGTTTAATTTCACACATATCATATTCCTGGAATGAGCGATTAAAATGTAAATTTATTTAGTTGGATTCTGTAGCAGACAATTACAAAGTTAGTGTTCGGGGAATTTAATTATTTAAATTAAATTTGCATTTAGTTTCGTCCGTACGAAAACTGTAATTAATACCTGTTCTCATTTTTAAAGTCATTATTCATTATTTATATCAGCTTATTTTCACTGTAATTTTACTTTATTAATTAACCTTTAGCAGATATAATATAAAGGTACTTCAGGTTTATTAGCTCAAAAGCAGTGTACACGACAGGTTTTCTTGTTATTATTTTAAACAATATTATAGACAGGGAAGAAAGCTAATAGAAAATCTTAAATGGTAAACTTACCTACACAGAACATGGAAACACTTAATATAATAGGAAAATTAAATGAATTTGAATTAGCAATTGGTATTCGGCTTAGCTTATAAAACAGACTGTGTAAAACGCTGGTAATTTCGACAACACCTTTGTACTCGTAAAGTAAAATAAATCTTGTTTACTTATTAGGCTTGTGCTACTTATTTTAATCAAGAGCAAATGTTACAGAAAAGTTTTTACATAAAAACAAAGCACTTCCAGCTTTCTGTTGCATGTAATTTAAGCACAAAATAGGTAGAATAAAAAATCTCATAATAATGCGAACTGACAAGGTTATTATTTCTAGTTTCTTGAATTTTGTTAGGCTGAGAAACCCTACACAAATGGTACCAAGGTGAAACTAATATTTCTCCTCTTAAGTCGTCTTAGCTAATAAAATTCCTGTCAGCACATAACTTCAACGCGGATTTTATTTACCACTATACAGGGTGTCCCGCAAACCTTGTACAGGGTTCATTTGTAGTCAACGGCCAATTTTTTTTTACACGATAAGTATCATTTATAGAAACTATTTTTGCAAAAATAAGTTTTAATTTTTTTAACAAGACAATTAATATATCCGCTAACATATTAAGCAAAGCTTAGTCACTCTAAATTACCATTAAAATAAAGATGACTACGCACTAGTACAACACATCTTGTAGTACTGCGCCGTAGTATTATCAAAGAAATGCCACGTCGTCGTAGTAGCTATGTTCATCAACAGCGACTATTTTTTGAAAAGTTTGTGGTTCCATATTTCAACCATATTTCCATATTTTTTTGTACTGAGCGACGCTAAAATAAATATGCAGGTAAGTTTATATCGTACCAAAGAAACTAACATTTAAATTTGGCTGGTGACGAAAAATCAACCCTGTATAATACCTTCACGGATGTATTCTAGGACACTCTGTATAGGTAACCTCCAAGAACGTCGTTAATAATGCGTTTATACTCGTATTTGTAATAGTTAATTATAGCATGTCGGTCGTCATCACATCGCTGGTATTGCTATGGAAATAGATACAAAATGACAGTTATATTGAAATTGTCTAAACTGAAACAGATGCGTTTCGGAATGACATTGGCATTGAAATACATATCAGCAAGGTAATGTTGTGGTAGGGAATGACAACTCCACCTATTAAACTTACTATTTATATCGAATAATTTAGGCGTTTTATTAAACATGACTAGTCACACATCCCTGACAAATATTGTCTGAAGTTTTCTCAACTACATTAGAAAAGGAACTTTGAGCTCATGGCCACGGAGTCACTATAGAGACACCGAAACGTTGAGTTAAAATGTAATACATAAATATTCGCTATTCATCCATTCCAATTCATGCATTCTTGGCCAATCTGGAATTCCCTCAATTCTATTCATCGTGAAAAAGTTCAAGTCTTTGTACATACTGATTTAACAAAGAATCTTTTTATAACTTTCAGATGCAGAACCCTCCGCACACCTGGGAACATTCTGGTGGCCAACTTGGCTCTCAGCGACTTCTTGATGCTTGCCAAGACGCCGATCTTCATCTTCAACTCGTTCAACTTGGGACCGGCTTTAGGGAAAACTGGTCAGTACTTAAATCTACGTTACGTTACTAAAATAGAATTGAATCAATCAATATATACAAAACTGTTCCGTTACTGACTGAGTGACTGACAGACAACGTCCAGCCGTAACTACTGGGCGTAGAGAGCTGAAATTTGGAACATACATTCTTTAGGGGATGTAGGGGAGCACTAAGGAAGGAATGCCTGAAATTCCCACGGGAACGGGAAATATAGGACTTTTTAGTTTGTATGAAAAACTTTATTCCTTGAGTGCACCGATGTGAAACTTGGTGTAAAGGTTCCTCAATAAGTGTCTGTTTGTATTATGGAAGGAATTCCCGAAATTCCCACGGAAAGTGGTTGGACTTTTTAGTTTGTATAAAAATTTTATTCCTTGAGTGTACGGATGTGATACTTGGCATGAAGGTTCTTCAAAGAGTGACTGGTTGAGCTACGAAAAAAATTACCAAAATTCCCACCGGCACGGGAAATATATGATTTTTAGTGTGTATGAAAAAAACTTCTTCCTAGAGTGCATGGGTGTGATACTTGGCATAAAGGTTCTTTCAGTGGGTGTCTGGTTGTATAGTTTCTGAAATTTCCACGAGAAGAGTAGCGCATACGAAGTTGCGGGATAAAGCTAGTTTACTATAAATTGTCTTAAGTTTTTTTTTAAGTTTTTACATCATTAGTAAACAGTGTTATTGGTAACTAGACCAGAATATTTTGAGGTGCATTACGTGAGTCATTTGCAAATATTTGAGCCCAAATTCATTTTTAAAATATTTAGGTCCCCTTTTTATCTGAAAATTTAGTTTAACTCCATCAACATCGATTTAAAAAAACGAATTGTCCGATTTCAATTTTGGATAGGTGTTTATTAAATGGTCGATAAACTACAATAAAATTGTTTCAAAGTGATTCCAAACAGAAACTAGAGGACGTCTTTTTAAATAAAAAAATAGTATTACACACAACTTCTGTTTTATTTGTATTTACAACTTCAAGTTTCAGACGCTCTAAAATAGATAGGTGAAAAGGTTAGCCACATTTAGCTTCTGCTTCTAAAATTTGGGGAGGTTAGTAGTCAAATATACTCGCAACTACTGGAGCACTCACCTTTTACGAGCAATAGTGTTTTTATCATAAAATCTACGAATCTTAAAAACGAATCTTCTCTTATGAAAGTTTCAGACATACTTACTTTGAAACTAAGTACAGTCTACAAGAGAGTGAATGAGGTGCCTGATTTGGAATGAAATGATTTTAGTTTGAAAGTAAGCTAGGAGAAATGTGTGAAACTTTTTAAAAATTTTGGAGTGCTTCGAAAATAACTGCATAGATTGCAAACAATTGTAAAAATTTTAGAAAATAATGTATAATTGCAAATAATAATAAATAATCGCATTGTGGCAATTAGAAATTACTATTAAAGAAATAAATTATCTATTATTGTTTTTGTAAGTTAAAACCCGACCAATCTATGAAAACTAAGTTATTTTACTTACTTGATGGGCTTCTTTATAAGTTTCCCTACTTTATTAGGGTGTAGTACTTTATTACGGCGTCGATCGATGGCAAAATGGAACAGTCGACGTCAATCGATATTTATTTATTTATTAACAATAGATAAATAAATAAATAATAGTTTTTACTAAGCCAAAAAAACCGGTGTGGTAACACCCTTAGGTTACTTAAGTAAATATGAAGACTAAGGTGGTACACGTCCATCCACGAGAAATCTATTCACTCGACGCTTAAAAGTACTAGGACTATACTGGTTAGGGAAGATTAATTCCAAACCTTGGCGACCCGTATCAAAAAGGAACTGTCAAAGCGCTTAGTTCGACGTTTCGGAATATCTACCACATACGGATGTTAAAAGGGTGAGGGTTCAATTTATTCAATATGTTTTCGATATGTTTTAATGTTTTTTTTTTTCAAAAAAAGAGGCCTCAGTTCGAATCAAAGTAGAAATATTTGTGAGATAAACAAAGAGCGAGCTCTCAAGCCATGGTTGTTTGTATGTCTATTTTTTGTATTCATCCACAGACATAAGTATTAATAATTATGAGTATGTGTATAAATTACTCAGATTTATGTATCCGTTACCCAGTTCTCATTGCCCTAGATTTTAATGCAACTCAATTTGAGCTAAATCTTGCCACCAGTAAATAATAATAAAGCCGATGCTGGACTGGGAGCAAAGGAAAAACAGAATGAGCCAGCTGCTTTTCTTCCCGAGCATACTGTAAAAGAGGTTTTATTGGAAGTTTTTTTGTAGGGGATAGCCTGACCCCTGATATAATCTCTCTCCATCATATAATTCCTCAAATTTGTCATACGTATCATAAAATGGTTTTATAACCTTTGGTGTTCTGCCTACCCCATAAGGGGCACAGGCGTGAAGTTATGTATGCATGTATGAGTAAATAATATAATAAATATTTACTTATTTCCAGGCTGCGTGATCTACGGGTTTGTCGGCGGCATGACGGGCACGACATCGATCGCGACGCTGTCTGCCATCGCGCTGGACCGCTACTGGGCGGTGGTGCGGCCGCTGGAGCCCCTGCGAGCGCTGACCGCCATCCGCGCGCGTGTCCTAGCCGCCGCCTCCTGGCTCTACGCAGCCTTCTTCGCACTCATCCCCGCCCTCGACATCGGCTACGGACGCTACGTCCCCGAAGGCTACCTCACCAGCTGCAGCTTCGACTACCTCACCGAAGAACTCCCTCCAAGATACTTCATCTTCGTCTTCTTCTGCGCCGCTTGGGTCCTCCCTCTATGCACCATCTCGTACTGCTACCTTAACATTCTCCACGTCGTCGCCGGCACTAGAAACGTAACCACCAATAAAAAAGAACATCTCTCCTCTCGACATATTAAAGAACAAGCTAAGAAAAAAGCTGAAATCAAACTAGCTGTCCTGGTCATCGCAGTAATTGTTCTATTCTTCGTTTCTTGGACGCCATATGCAGTTGTTGCACTATTGGGAATATTCGGCAAAAAAGATCTCATTTCACCGCTGGCGTCCATGATCCCTGCTTTATTCTGCAAGACAGCTGCTTGCATCAACCCCTTTATTTACATTATCACGCATCCAAAATTCCGAAAGGAGTTTAAAAAGTTACTCTTCACAGACAAGTCGAAACGAATGGGTGGTACTACGAAGTCCAAAGGGTATACGGTTGCTTCTACTAAAGGGCGTAGAATTAGTAAGGAACTCAGTGAGAGCGACGAAGTGGAAGTGTTAGCTATGGAGGATATACCGTTTCAAACTGAGAGTTTGATGGCCAAGCCTGGAATGATTAAATCGATCTCATCGAAGATCTGCGCACGCGAGGGATCTCAGAGAAGTATGAGCATGAAGAGTTTCGAAGAGAGTGCAGTGACCCCGCCGTCCTGGTACACGAAGCCGCAATTCACCAAGCGGAAGAGTTTGCGGCTGTCTTTGAAAAGCAATTCGTAAACGATAAGAACATAACTAGTCTTTAGAATAATTAAATAAATGTATTCAATTGTTACACATAAAATTCAGATTTGATTCATCTGTCTATTTTAGTATTTATTAATTCTGTAGATGTAGGTAATTTTAAACCTTTATTAGACTTACAATATCTTGATGTTAACAGTTATGCTTTCTATGTCCACTCATAAATGTACGAAATATATAAAAGTAAGCAATTCATGTTAATTTTAATAAAATAAATAATTACTAATAGGATGCCGGTATAGAAATAAGTCTGTGGGTAGCTTTCAAAAAGTTTACAAGTAATAGTAAAAGTTAGTTCGATAAATTAGATCTTCGCAATGCACGTTATTTTATTTAAAAATAATATCTAATAATAACAGAACTAGTATCTTTTTTCTGCATCTTTTAAAAACTTTTTAGGTTCAGTATATTACAATACAAAAATACAATGACTGTTTTAATAATAGAATTACAAATGGTTACAACAGCAGTTGAAATCATTATTAATAAGTGCATATAAGCGATTATTTACAAAATTATGCAAAAAATTGAAGCTAGTTTTTCAATATTATTACTACACAGTCAGTATAAGTAGTTATTTTACTAATTATATCGAGTGCTCGTCCAGGAGTCGAAGCAATCGCCATGGATCAAATCCCCTGGGGCATAATTATCAATTATCCTCCAATACAGTTTATATGTATCTGATATCATCAAAGTTTTATTTCTATTCTATATTATTAGATATTATTTGGCTTGGAAACGACCTCCTATTATAAAATTTGTGCAAGAATTGTTTACGTGCTATATCGTCTTTTAAGTATTTTTTTCTGGTTGTAGGTACGTCAATCACGAATTTTGAAAAGTAAATTGGTTTATTGGTTTAATAAGTATTAAAATTATACGACTGGAGGAATTTGATATCAGTTACTTTATAAGTAACATTGAATTTAGTTTCTACGATTTATTAGGTACCTACCTATATTAAATTAATTAAGTACTTTTTAATCTTATCGCGTCAGTCACTCGTGACCACAAGATCTGTAAAGATTGCGCGATAATATCGAGTCTGAATGTATTTTGTTCAATACTTTATAACTGTTAGGCACAGCTATTTATCACATTAGATAGAAAAGGAATTTCGGAATATTTCTCGAATATTGAATTGCAGCATGTTTGAGTTAAAATTTTTTGAGACATCCAGTATGCAACGTATGTGGATTTAGTAAAATTTTATGAAATTACACTATTTTTGTAGTAATTGTACCATTCACAGTTAGGGCAAAATAGTAATTGTTAAATGTTGTTCGCAAATTATTTTAATTAAATAATAATCTTTAGAAATATGAACAACTTATTTTAAATAGGTATATTTTTAACTTATATCATTTAAATGTAAATAAAACTTTACTTTTATTAGTTAAGCAAATGAAATTAAACTGTAAATATTTTGTCGTTAAATCATTAAATGTTTACTTTTATGGATGATGTTTTTCTATTCTGTTTACAAAAATTTTGATTCAATTTTTTTTAGTCCCCAGACAATCACACCAACTACATGGTCCCAAAGTAAGCATAGCTTGTATTATGGGATACCATGTAGCGCACTGGGAGGGGGAACCTAGAATATAAATACACATATAAATAAAGATACGAGGCTCCACTGAGGTCATCGATCATGTTACTTAGGTCCTGCAGGGTCTCAGATATTCATTTCCATTTTCATTTAAGCCAGCATGGCATACAAAACCACTACTCAAACTTTTAAAAGAGAAAAAAATGTAACTTCGGTAATCCCCTTAATATATGTATTTATATTCTAAGTTCTTCCCTAGGTTCTCCCGCTACATGGTATCCCATATCACAAGCTCGCTTTGTTTTGGGCCGTGTAGTTGCTGTCATTGACTGGGAATTTTATTTTATTATTTTTACCACCAAAGTTTTAAAATTTGGAGCTAGGGCTAAAGAAATGGAGCGTGAGTGTTACAGTAATTATATAAAATTCACTGAAAAACGCATAAGAAACTTCCCGCGCTTCTTCTGGACATACGTTAAATCTATTAAAGCTAATATGGGTGTGCCCCAAACAATGTACTACAAAGGCCAGTCAATGTCGGATGGTAAAATTTTAACGCATTTAACGATTTTTTATTCTGTATTTGAACCATCTAGCCAAAATAGAACTGTACTTGATCAGTTGACGCCACCATCTGACTCGATGCTTGACGTGGGTATATACTATAGAAATAACTTAGGATGAAGTCTTACGTTGAAAATATGAAACAAGCTCTAGTGGTAGCAGGTTTTACTTCAGATTATAAGTCAATTACTTCTAGCGTGCCACAGGCTCTCACCTGGGTTCTTTATTTTATATACTTTACATAAATGACCTTAGTGAAGAAATGCGTAACTCTGAAATACTTCTTTATGTTGATGATACAAAAATATTTAGTCATCAAAAGTGTAAATGATTGTTTATTATTGCAGTAGGACCTAAGTAATTTCGAATCTCTCTGTAGGAGTCGAAATTTGTGCTTAAATAATAATAATTAAATGCAGATAAATGCAGGTTTCCAGGCACATACGAGACAGAAGATGTAACATTGTTTGTTACATTTCTGTTGACTTCTTTTGTTTCAGCCTGTTAGAGTTGTATAAGAAACGAGTCTTGGAGTTCTATCTACTAAGACTTGAGTGTTTTTTGAAAGACTTGAGTCTTAAAAATAAAACTAAGAGCTAAAGTGCTTTAGAATTTGGAATCTTTTGTAAAAAGTCTTATGTCCTGCAAAAAAGAACTCAACGAATGAGTCTTTTTTAAAGGCCTCATGACTGTCTCCTCCATATAAAACAACATAAATAAAACATAAAAAACAGCGTAATAAAACAGCTTAGTAAAACTTAAAGACACAATGTTCCAACACAACTTTTACTTTGAGGTCTATTTAATTTCATTTGCTATAATATAACTCGAGTTTCTTACAACTCTAAAGCCAGTAGGTATAGTGGCATTGAAAAACTTTATAAACACTGTTTATATAAAACAAGGGTAAGTACGAAGAACCAAGGTATGAACTTTCTGAAACTTTCAAGGTTACTCCATTCGAGTTGTCAAAGAACCAAGCAAAGGGGTCCCAAATTAACGTTCGTTACCGTTCGAAGTTCTTCGGTAGCTCAAAACAAAAAGCGTTAGAAGTTAAATAAAAAACCAGCCAGTGACAATGTTTACCATATTCATTAATTATTTATTTCTACATCGTATTTTATTGCTTACCTACTTATTTAATCATGGATATTTTAGATTTAAACTCGATGTTTTGGTGTTCTCAATCCTCAATCTTTAAAGAACATCTCTATGTTTGCCATGACAACAAAAATCCAGAGTACTCTTTGAATTAAATAATCTTGGATTTAAAATTTACTTTCAATCTACTATGAGTGGATTCCAATACTTTTCAGCGTCCTTGTAGCCTCTGACAAACAGTTTAAAAAGCCACGATTTTAGTCTGTTTCTCCGTCTAAAAACCTAGAATTACGGGTAATACAAAACGTCTGGACAGTTTCTGGAGTTTGATGTCTTGCATCTTGTTGGATGTTGGATTTTTCAAAATGGTCCAACTATGGAACGTGATCAGAAATTTTCATGTCAACAATTTCAATAGATTTCGATATCCAATCCAGGGTCCATGTTACATCCATCAACTTGGTCTGTTTCTTCTTAAACTAATCTGGAGCTTATAATAAAGGTATTAAATAAACGTTGTTTGTAACTTGTTTTTGTTTATGATTTTAATTAGGCGATTTTAACACGACGTGGATTCATTAACGAACCTAGACTATTTTACTTAGCTAATTGTCTCTGCGTTCTAACCACATGCGCCCGCCCGACGCACGCTACGCGCCTCATCTGCGTCCAACCCACACAAAAAACCGCAGTTTCAGCCCTAGAAGTTCGGATTATTCACAACACTTCCCGGTTCTTTTTTGAACTACACAGATCTCATGGAACACGAATTTTTGCCCGCAAGCTTTGAAGAACCTTTATACCAAGTAGCACATCTGTGTACTCAAGGAATAAGATTTTTCATTCAAACTAAAGAGCCTTATATTTCGCGTTTTTCTGGCTGTATTCTGTGTGGTCAGGAATTCTTCCCGTAATACAGCTAGACACCCATTGAAAAAAGTTTTGCGTCTGTATTTGTTAACCTGCTACGCGTAGCCAAAACAGATCGCAAAGAAGTGTATTTAAGATCTGAAACCATTCAAATACAGCCAACCTTTATTAACTACAACATCTTTTAATGAGGAGCTATAATTGAAAACCTACATTCTAATAAAGTCAGCACTAAGTTCAATGACTTTAAGTTATAAAAACTCATATTTTTAATCACTGACATTAATTTAATTAAGTTTTACTAAGAAATTATGTCATCAAACTAGTTTACAGATAAATGAACTTTTAAAATTCACATTAGATATTTCTATTACAAAACAAAAATATTTCGAGACTTGCCCGAACGAGGGCCGACTAGGAGTCAAAGTGGTCGTCATGGTGTATTATAATGTTTCACTATAATGTTCCTTGCTATGAACTAAGGTATTAACCGTGTCTTCACCCGCGTAATTCCCTTTAAAATCATATTCCAGGTCATTTCAGTGTGACTTTTAAGTTTATGTAAACAATGAACAGGTTGAAAAGGTAAAAAAAAAATTTCGATACTTATGAATGTTTATTTAATTAGCGATAAGACTTATTTAAGTTGAATTGTCAAAATTTATAATATTATAAGTGTCGTGCTTCAAGTAGTCAAGTTCCTCATTCCTTTGCGAAACCGCCTTAAGGCGACATATTGAAAAAATGCATTGACTTTCTTCGCAAACTATGAGAATATGACATGACGAGTGGATCTGAAATTTTGATATGTGTAAATTCATATCTTTATCTATACTTTGCCTGCTCAAAAACATGATTTGATGATTTTGACTCGATAGTTTTATTTTTCGAAAACACGTCTAAAAACATGCTTTTGTTAAAATTACTACGTAGTTATGCATCCATATGCTTAGAATTTACTTAAATTCAATCTTCACATTATTGTTCGGACTTTGGTTGCTCAAAATTTACATAGCATTTACCGATATTTTTTTATCGATTTTTGAAACGTTTTCTTTGTCTGAGCGGTGTCGATGGTGGCGATTTCTATGCAATACGCGACCTTATGTCGGCGTGTTAAGGTGTTAAGATTTCAAGAAAAAACATTTCGATGTGTCGTCTTAAAGGCCTTTATTTTTTCCATACAAATTCAAGAGTCCCAAGCTGCACTAATTTGTGTCAATAGCCAAAAACAAGGTACATACGTCGATAGATTTACCAATTGTGAGATTCTCTAAAATTTTACATTTCAACCCCAATTTTTGGCGCACCTTCCGTGTTAGTAAAGATGAATTCATTAATTATTTAATAACAGTTATGAACGACTTGATAGTGAAAAATTAATAACAATGTTCCTAGCCTGCCATAATAAATTAAAAAAGATCCTAGAAATTATAAGTTGGTCTTTGACTGAGAAAATAATAAATTAGCATCACAGTTTATCGGGTAACTAGTAAGATAGTCATTCCTAAGGACCGTTGGCGAGAACACATGTTCCAAAAAGGATTCTTTTATATTAACTCAATTTTATTATTTAAGTAGAAGTCTGAAAAGTACCTACAAAGTTTGTGAGTGATGTTCTTGAGTGTGTACGCCTAAATGCGTCATCGGTTTATTTCCTGGCTAACAAATTAAGACACTATTGCAAGTTGTGAATTTAAGCAATATTTGGACAAATTGTATCGTTTCGCGGTATAAACTTTAAGTTGATTCCTCCTATAACCTGAGTGACAACATGTTTGGGTTCAAACTTCACTTTGTGGGGCATACCTTCAGCTAAAACCACACGATACTTTTTAAATATCGTCACAAGCCCAGCCAATATCTGCATTTTTGCAAATCGCATACCTGAAAACAAAAGATAAAATAAGTGCTTAATTTCAGGCTAAAAAAGTAAATAACACGTTTCATTTTAGTATGGAAGTCTGGCCAGCACCTGTGCCAATAATAGTTGTGGAATACCATTATGAAAACAGTTAAAATAACTGTTAATTAAATTGTTAGTAACTTTTAGTGTACATAGAAAACTACTTGAATCGACAATGACCACAGGTGACTGACGACGCCATGTTTATGTCATATTTACACTGAAATTTCTATTTTTGATTTCTGCCTAGATGTAAAAGCTGATTTCAATAAAAATACCTAGAAAAACAAACTGAATGTCACTTCTGTACATTATGTTGACCTTTCATGATCATCTCTCATTGACCGTTTATAACTTTTTGTTTAAAATCTCGTATGCTTCGAAGTAATAATATATTTTTTAAGTTTTTGTTATTTTTTATACATTCTAAGAACAAAAGACAAATCTTTATAGGTACATGCAGTAAGTAGGTACTTACGGCCATTTTGTATAACTGTGGAGATTTATGGCAAAAACGTGATTAGTGATTCAACTTTAAATGTGGTATTTTTGATTGATTTGTGAATAATTTGTCATGGTTGTCTGGTAGAAATCGCTGCCCAGCGATAAGACCGCCAATTGTGTAACCTAAGTCATTTTGTTTGTATTTTAAATTGTTATAATATAAGGTTAACAATAAAGTGTAAATAAGTAAATAATAAAAAAAAATCCAAGAACTCAAAATTTGCGGCCTGGAATGCAACGGATAAAGAAAAAGAAGATGTTGAGTTTTTTTTATGTCTAAAGATGTTAACTTGTCAATTAAAAATATATTAATATAAACAGCCCTAACTGACACACCCACTATGTGGCCCTGAAAAAATGCTTTGACAAGCTTGGGCTATAGGGATGACAAATCGGAAATAGTGAGTATATCCTCAGACCCAGATCCGAGCCGACTTAGAAAAATTTGTTTTTCTAACTGAACCGACTAGAACTAGCATCCAGGAACTTTCATACCTCAAACAAACATATGACAAATGCACTCGGAGGCCGACAGTTATATTTTATTATTTAAATTATATTTCGCAGCTTAATTCTTTGCGATTTATTAGGTTTACTTATTGTAGTATCGGTCCCATGTGTCAGCCTTGCACGGTTATTTTAGAGTCTTTTTTTTTTTTTTTTTGTATTGGCAACACTGCTTCACCTCCGGCTCCTAATTAACCGGCCCTTTTGGAATCATTGTTCGTTCCCGTGCTCAAGCCTTCGCACGTGTTCCTGGCTACGCTCAAGACTTCATTGTAACGGTCATCTAGTGTTACACAAAGCTCTCAAGATGGGGAAGAAGCGCAAGAACGAAGATAAGAATGAAATAATACGAAGAAAAATAAGGAGACTCGAAAATAAGCTGAGGAAAAGAATTCGCGTTATTTCATCTGACGAAGAATCCATCGAATTTAAGTAAATTATGTAACAATGTCATTTAACATTGTTTAAAAACTTGTATTCTGCGCGTCTGTCTGCAGATATACTTACTTTATAACCCAATTTGTACTTATTTAAAGTACTCACTTGTCAAATGACACAAATTTGTACCACGCCTGAGGGTAGGTACTCACTAAAAAATATAATATAAAATAATGCTTTACTTAAGCACAACACACTTACTTTATAACCCAATTTGTACTTATTTAAAGTACTCACTTGTCAAATGACACAAATTTGTACCACGCCTGAGGGTAGGTACTCACTAAAAAATATAATATAAAATAATGCTTTACTTAAGCACAACATACTTACTTTATAACCCAATTTATACTTATTTAAAGTACTCACTTGTCAAATGACAGAAATTTGTACCATGCCTGAGGGTAGGTACTCACTAAAAAATATAATATAAAATAATGCTTTACTTAAGCACAACATACATTATTTGTGCCCGATAGCATTTATGAAATAAAACGTATTCATGATAATATCAAAAATTATACTACAGAACTAAACCTATTTTAAAAATACCCACAAAAAAAATACGAACATGGTGAAGTTCTAATCATAGCATAACCGTGAATCTATCGTGGAAGTCATTCCCGAAAGTTCACCACATCACGAAGAATCGCTTGAAGAGGAGGCATGTATGAACGAGGCAGTTCCTCATACGTCGTCGTCGGCACAGAATCCAGTACCTTCGATGTCGGATCTCACAAAGGAGGTACGAGGAGACAGTGGTATTGATGTCGAAATACTGTCATTATTAGGGGAAGTTCCCCAGTCGCAAGATATTTTGGGAGATGAAATTAATAAAAACATATCCGATAGATGGCAGCTCATACTTACCAAGGGTCTCATCAAAAAACAAAACAGTCCTTGTTACAAGAATATCGGGTACCCAAAAACTGTGAAATGCTATTAACGCCTATCCTCAACCCTGAAGTTAAAGCGGGTATTTCAGAACTGACAAGCAAAAAAGATTTTTCCTTAATGCTTAGTCAAAAACAAATCAGCATTGCTTTGGCTGCATTAGCGCAAACGACAGAGAAAGTCATTACAAAGAAATATTCATCGCAGGATATTCTAAAACCCTTAAGTGATGCAAGCAAATTGTTGTGCGATTCCTTCTACTACCTAACGAAGGCCCGAAAAAATTTAGTTATTAATACTATCAATGCAGAACTAAAAGATACCCTTCGTCAGACCACCATAGATACATTTTTATTTGGGACCGATTTACCAGAAAAGTTAAGATCCGCAAAAACTATACAAAAAACCGGAGAATCCCTTAAGCCTTCACAACCATTTATTTCAAACAGAAACAACCAAAATTATAGGATCACTTCTCAAAATTGTTTAAACTGGAAGCCCCCGCAACGGAAGCCTGCTGCGCGGCCCGAAGCGGGGAGACCTCGCCCGGTGCAGCGCTCGGGACCGCCGCCGCCGCCTCCGCCGCCGCCGCGACACACCCCGAACTACACACGCTCACGCTCGCCGCCCAAGAAATACAACAGGAGATATTAACATCTGAGGTCAGTTATTCTGGCCGTCTAAAGCTATTTTACAAAAATTGGTTAAAAATAACTAATGATCCTATAATTTTGTCCTGGATTAAGGGATATAAAATACCGTTTATTAAAAAGCCCTTCGGAAATAGTAATCCTGACTCAAGATATAAGCCAGATAAAAATTTTAACGATTTTAAAATTTGCATAGATTACTTGATTCGAATAAAAGCCATACCTAAGTGTACATACGATAGTGAACAGTTTGTATCCGATATATTTTAGTACCTAAACCAAACGGAGACAAAAGGTTCATATTGAATTTGAAAAAATTAAACAAGTTTGTTGAAACCGTCCATTTTAAAATGGAAGGCTATAAAACTGCATCTAAATTCGTTACCGAGCGATGTTTTGTGTCAACTATTGATTTAAAAGACTTATATTTTTTTCTACCAGTTCATAACTCGCACAAAAAGTACTTAAGATTCAAATTCAATAACAAACTATATGAATTTAATTGTCTACCTTTACAAAACTTTTAAAACCTGTTATGGAATTTTTGCGATCACATCAAAGAAATATGATATCAGTTATTTATCTCGACGATATTTTTTGCGTTGGTAAAACAAAGGCAGATTGCTATAATAACGTACTTTTTACAAAGACACTTTTAGAAAGTTTAGGCTTCTAGATTAATTGTGATAAGAGGTCTTTACAACCCTCAAACACATTTAAATTTCTAGGCTTTGTATTTGATTCCCAAAACATGGTTTTAAAATTACCTCAAACAAAGAGGGTAAAAATAAAACAATCTCTTTTAAAAATCTTCGAAGCAAAAACAATTAAGTTACGTAATTATGCACAATTGATTGGACTTCTCATATCGGCTTGCCCTGCTATTCAATATTCGTGGCTTTATTCTAAACGTCTTGAAAGACTTAAGTATTTAAGTTTATGTGAAAATTCATCATATGAACGACAGATTAGTTTATCATTAAATATCCGGGAAGATGTTTATTGGTGGCTAGACAAAATTGATAATGGTTATGCTAGCTTAAGATCTGATGATTATAAAATTGAAATTAATTCTGATGCTTCTCATTCAAGCTGGGGTGCCTCGAGTAATAACAAGGAATGTTTTGGTTATTGGAAGGAGTCTGAAATGACACTTCATATTAATTAATTTGAATTAAAAGCGGCATATTTAGGTTTAAAAACGTTTGCTAAAGAATTATCTGACTGTCAAATTTTGTTACGCATTGATAACGTAACCGCGATATCTTGCATTAATAGAATGGGCAGCATAAAGTACCCAAATTTAAATGATATGTCCAAAAAAAAAAAAAAAAAAATATGGCAGTGGTGCGAAACACGTAAAATTAAAGTATTAGCTTCTTATATTAATACGAAGGACAATTTTTTACCCACGGCATTGTCTCGCAAAAAGTTTCTAGATACTGAATGGGAATTAAGTGAACATGCTTATTGTGGTATTAAACGAGTATTTGGTGAAATAGACCAGAAATAGATTTGTTTGCCAGTAGGTGTAATACAAATTGCCCATTGTACTTTACGTGGAAAAATGAACCCGAAGCATTTGCTGTTGATGCGTTCACCATCAGCTGGACTAACTATTATTTTTACGCATTTCCGCCATTTGCCCTCATTTTAAAGACACTTAGAGAAATAATAGATGATAAGGCCGAGGGTATATTCGTAGTACTAAAATTTTTACACAGCCATGGTTCCCATTATTGAAAAAGATATCTATTTCTAAATCAATTTATTTTGAACCCAATATTAACCTTCTTCAATCTCCTATCAGATTGACACACAGCTTACACAAGATACTCGGTTTGATTGCCGTGAAGTTATCAGGCAAGTTTTATTAAATAAATCGTTGTCTGTTGATTCTACAGAAATAATGTTATCTTCTTTATCTAGTAATACTTACAAGCAATATAACAGCTGTATCAAGTCTTGTTTAGTTATTGTTCCGAAATGCAGCACAATTACTTGACCTGTTCAGTTCATGTCGTAATTAATTTTTTAACCGATGTTTTTAACAAAGGTGCAAAATACGGAACTATTAATACATATTCTGCAATACATATAAATATGAGGTCATATGGGACACAAACATAGTCCTTGATTTTTTGGCTCAAAAAAAAAAAAAAAAAGCAAACATTATCTTTAATGCACCTCGATAATATAAGTAAATATAGTGTTGAAATGTTTATTAAAATTCCAGACATAATTAAAACCTCCAAACTACATTCACCCCAACCATTATTAAGGCTCCCTTTTTATAATGAACGTCCAGAGATTTGTCCTGTCCGGTATATAGAATCATATATTAACAAAACAAGAGAACTTCGTAAAAACTGTAAATATTTATTTATAAGTTATAAAAAGCCACATTCAAAACTATCTTCACAAAGATTAAGTAATTGGATAAAACAGACTCTGTATGAAAGTGGAATCGACACTTCGCTGTTCAGTGCTCACAGCACTCGGCATGCTGCAACATCTAAGGCCAACAAGCTTGGAGTTAATTTAGATACAATTAGAAAAGCCGCTGGCTGGAGTAACTCTTCCAAAGTATTCGCTAAATATAACAAAGAAATTATTGAAAATTCTAGCAATTTCGCAACAACTATTTTGAGTGATTTTATGCCTACATAATAATTAATGTAGGTACCTAATTATGTTGTTCTATTTTGTATGGAAATTGATTTAATTGCTATATTATAACTAAAAATGGATAATAATTGTTGATCATGTAAGCTATTTTACTTATTTTCTCTCTGAACATCCTACAATAAGTAAACCTAATAAATCGCAAAGAATTAAGCTGCGAAATATAATTGAAGATCAAACGAACTTCTAAGTGAAGTTCGATCAAAATTATATGAGCAGCTTAATTCGAAGCGATTTATAATCACCCTCCCAGTTTAAAACGAAACATATATACATATATATTACTTATTTATTTACTAAAAATAAATATCCCAACCCTTATATCTTAATGTAAGTAAAATACTTACCTGTGCTTATCGTTTTTTTACCTTACCATGCAATGGTTTATCCTATAAATAGAATAATCCATTACATTTTTATATAATTCGGCTTTAAACAAAATGATTCCAAAAGGGCCGGTTAATTAGGAGCCGGAGGTGAAGCAGTGTTGCCAATACAAAAAAAAAAAAAAAGACTCTAAAATAACCGTGCAAGGCTGACACATGGGACCGATACTACAATAAGTAAACCTAATAAATCGCTTCGAATTAAGCTGCTCATATAATTTTGATCGAACTTCACTTAGAAGTTCGTTTGATCTTCAAGTATAAGTACCTACCTATACAGTTAGTTAGGGGTCGGATTTCCGATACTTGACCCACGCATAGTGCGTTATTTTTTATCGACAGAATACTATCCTTTGTATAGTATTTTGTCGATAAAAAATAACGTAAAAATAACTTCACACTCCTCACCCCTCTGTATAAGAGCCATTATATTATAACTTATGTCAATATTTCTCAGTTTATTAATTTCTGTTATCATTTATCTATTTATTATAAGCATTACATAGATATTATATTATCAATCTATTACTTATTTATTAGCAAATCAAACCAAACACATATTCTTAAGTAAAAAGTAAGCCTTAAGGAAGCAATAGCATATTAATAGTAGTGGGATTTTCATTTTCATTAATGTAGGTACACATATTCCTAAGTTCACACATCTTCAAATTGCACATTTAATGTTATTTTGTATACATATTATTGTTTGTTAATATTTATCCATTCTATGCAAATGGCAATAAAGTATTTGAATTGAATTGAATTGAATTGAATTGAATCTTCACACACATGCACTTACGCAACCTCACGCACTTTATCGTTAATACACGTCACACTATAACAAACTACACATACACCTTGATACATAAGCACCGCCGTTATCATTGTATTTCTCTAATTTTTTATTTTTATTTTTGTTTTATATTATACCTCATTTCCTTTTACTGACCACTTGTCCGGAGCCTGGAGAGGCTGGTAATCTGTCATACAGGTCTCCTAGTACAGACACCAGTCTCTCGCATAGATATACCTTAGAATTGCACTTAGATTTAATTTGGATCTGTTTAGCTCTTAGTTAAGATATCATTATAAGTTGCTATTTGTTATAATATTTTTGATTAATTTTAAGTTTAAATACTTTCTATGTGAGAGAAAATAATAAAACATTTTTTCATTTCCATTTTTCATTTTCATTTTGATTTTAAAATTTTATATGTCGTATTTGTAAAAGTTCGCGGAAACTTTTTTTTTCATGTGGCCCCCAAACTTAAAAGTGGTTTTATTTGAAAGATTATGATATTTGCTACAATTTAAAGTAATTTGTGTAGAAGTTAGGCCTAAAAAGTTAAGTTATAAAGAAGAATAGAATAGTCCATGAAATCCATCAGTTTGTTCCTTATCCCTTATCCTTCACTTGGAAAATTTTAACTACCTACTTATTTTTTTTTCATTTTATTTGTTCAAGAATCTGTGCTAACAAATAAGCATCACATTTTATTGTGATTCTGGCTAATTCGGTCAAAATTAAAAAAACTCCACTTTTGGGTTTTACAAAGCAGGTAACAGCCCTAGTGTGCTTTTTAGTTACTTTTAAGTATTGGGGCGACATGAAAATATGAAAAAAAAAATTTAAGAAATAGGAGATATTTTATTTTAAAATAGCTGTCATGCAGAGTGGCGATGGGTGCGATGCTCCGTTGTAAAGTATTTTGTGGATAAAAATGTATTTATTTATTAATTTATTGTGATTTTGGCTAATTTGGTCAAAATTCCAAAAAAATCTTCAATATTAGGTTTTACAAAGCAGGTAACAATCCTAGTAAATTATTTAAAAAACCTAGTTTAACAAATAGCCTTAGTTCTAGAAAACTTGGGGCAATTGTGTCATTATTTTTGACTTAGGTTCTAGAAATGTTATTTAGGGTTACCATAACCCTAAATAACATAACCCTAAAATTTAAATGAACAAAAATAATAATCATCATCGATGAATGCAAAGCATCAAAAAAACCGACTTCTCGTCAAAACTATGGCCGACTTATAATGTCATCCACGTAAACATTCTCCGAAATCATACATATTGTTTCAATAATTTGCAATTCTGAATGAAGTACTTAACTGATTTCGATTAAATTTATATGGTACCAACTATGATTTATCCCCTATCATGTGAAACATTCACATGTCGTTATTCATATAAGAGAATTGTGCATTGAGTTGAAATATGTTTTGTTTTAAATTTGGTATTTTTGGAAAGTTTGCGAACTAAAGAAGTTTTTGAAAGCAAAATAAATTTACAAAACCATTCCGGTTTATTTAAATGTGTTGAAATTTTTGTGTTCGAGATTTTTTTCAACCTTTTGTGATTTTTCAAGGGCTATAGAAAGTAGGCTTTAAACACTTGCAAAAGATCCCATTTTGTTTCTATGACGGGTCATGTATCAGTCACCCTGTATAAAGGGCGGTATAGTAGCTTTTATTTGAACGGACGTGTCAATTGGCGAGCGTTTGTTCAGCATGTTTATTATTAGCATTCTATAAATTGTATGTTTTAACTGTTTTTCCTTGCAATTCTAAACCGTGCTTTTCAGTGCGACATTTTTATTTCTTTTAGTTTTTACTAAGTACAGTTTAAGTACAATTTATTTAAGAATAATTGAGCATTTTAAATGCAAAAACTTAACAACATGATTAAAAACATTGCAATGCTTCACTTGGGATTCACAATTTCTGTAAAGAAATTGGTCTCGGGTGATCTTGGCAATATAAAGTAAAAACAAAAATGTAAGTAATTTCGAAGCGTACCGCCAGGCCCCGGTAGGTCAGTGGAAGAGCACTCGTCCGGCAAACGAGAGGTCCCAGGTTCAAATCCTGGTCGAGTAATTTTTATTTATCACATTTTTCATTTATTTAACTCATTGATAAGTTTCGTCATCCACGCCAACGAAGTCGCGGGCACAGCTAGTCTAGACTAAAAAATAATGTTTTCATAATTGTTATAATAGAAAATTAATTAACTCACCGATACAAATTCTTGGTCCTTCCCCAAACGGCATGTAAGTGTAAGGTATTATTTTCTTCTTTTCATCCTGGTAAAATCTCTCGGGTCGGTATTCCTCTGGATTAGGAAAATAGTCTGGATGTGTTTGAATGTGGTACACGGGGAACTGGATTCTCATTCCTTTTTCTACCGTCAGACCAGAAGGGAACGTATAGTCATCAGACACCTCACGAGTAACAACACCTAGGACAGGGTAAAGGCGCAGGGTTTCATCAAGGCACGCCTCTACATACGGCAATTGCGTGAGACATTCATAATTTAGTGTATTATTACTGTCCCGAAGATATCTGTCTACATCTTCAATCGCCTTTTCTTGTACGTCTGGATGTTTTGCTAGTTCATACAAAGTATGGCTTAGTGTTGAAGCTGATGTTTCAAAGCCAGCAGCAAATAAATTAACACATAAGGATGATAATAATTCATCTGTCGCTTCCAATGATGCTTTCTTATCTTCCCCTGTTATCATATTCCTAATACTATCACCAACTATGTATTTATTCTGCTTCCAACTGAAAATCAAAACTCTGAACACTTGCTTCTTTATTGCGACTCTCGTAACCATTAACGATGAGGACTCTGAAAAAGTCACTAATACTTTTTGGTAATGCTGTTAAACCCAATCCATAGAAGATTGACGGCCAAGCTAGGCGTGACGCCCAACTGAGGCCTCTAATAGAGGATATTTTAAATATAGATTTACCAATATCATTGAACGGGTTGCCGTCAGGTTTTCCCATCACGTTCGTTTCGACTCCAAATGCACAAGTACCAATACTGTCCATGGTAAAGCGAGCCATAAGAGAACGAACTTCGATACCAGAAGATCCGCAAGTTTCTTTTTCTAATAGCTTTTCAAATGCATTTGTGCACTTCTTTACCAAAGTAAACATATTTCTCATCTTTGCTGAAGAAAATAAAGGAGTCATATTTTGACGAAGTACCTTCCAGTTATCGCCATAAGCGAAAAAGAGCCCTTGAGCAGCCGTTTCATAATGCATGTAATCAGATATTTCTCTGCTATTAAAATAATAAAAATCTTTAGTTAAAACTTGTTTCATTAATTTTGGATCTTGAATCACCAAAGCTGGTTCAGTTCCAAAGTAGGTTCCAATATAAGGCTTGTTAGGAAACTTGTTACAAATATCTTTCACAACGTCACCGAAAAATCTTTTTTGAAGTAAAAAGTCTCCATAATTCCCAAATACTAAGCTTGGTTTTAAATGTGGAACTTTTTTCTCAAGCCAGTAGTTATATTTTTTTGTGATAAAAAATATACATAAAACTGTCAAAAAAGTTAACAAAACTGCGATTAATAAGAGAGACATTGCGCAATTGATGAAATAATTTGTCTGCCAGTTATAAATATATCTACTTAGATAAGGTCAATTCAATTTTCGAATATCTGATGATTAATATGTCGTAGTGCAATAGCAAATCTATCGAAGTTGTAAATGTCAAGCTAGTCACGAGGGCTAGCCCCTGCAAGGTGGACATAAGGACTGGAGACTGGTCAAGGTCGCCGGTTTACTCTGGATAAGGGCGGCCCGGGACCGAGCGTTCGTGGAGAACCTTGTGCAAGACCTTGTCCTACAGTGAGCTTCTCCCGGCTGATAATGACATGACAATAAGTCTCTGAGATAAATCAGACCCGCGGAATTAAACAGCACCTGGTAATGTAAAAAAGAATATGTGCATTGGGAGCCACTTAAGTTTAAAACGGTATGTGGAGACATGGTCATATTTACGTAGTCCAAATATCTAATGTACGCAAAGATTTTGGAGCCGCTCAAGTTTATTTAGAAGTTCTTCTGTGAGGTCGAAATAGCTGAAATCGGCATAGTCATAAACGGGAAAAAAGAGAGTGTGTGCTATTGAGATTTTGGTGGGTATTGGCAGAAGATTGCGGAAACGTTTTACTGAACTAATGACGGCAAACATCTTCCTGCTCCCATCTTCAACTTGATACTTTCATGAAAAAGACCTGTCATATATAATGCCCAGATTCTTGACAGAGTCACTGTAGCAAGTTTATACGCCATTGAATATTACAGGATTAATTGTGTCGAAGCTTAAGCGATTGATCAAGTTGGTACTGCCAATAATTATGATTTGTGATTTAGTGGGATTTACTGTAAGCCCGTTTGATTTGCTCGAATTAGATATTTTAGCAAGGTCACAGTTAATATGTACTAGGGCCATGGGTAGGTCGTCAACACGTCAAGATAGGGCAAAAATCTTTTAAGAATTTGGAAAAGGATTTTTGAGGCAGAGGGATCACTTGAGCGTTTTTCCATTGCGTAGGAAAAGTGTTGGACAGGATGGAATTATTAAATATAGCAGTGCTTATGGAAGTAAGGAAATCCTGGAGAGGAATAATCATGTTACGGCTAATGCCGTCGAAGCCAACTGCATTAGATGTAACTGCATTAGATGTAACGGATATAATGACTCTCTTAACACCACGTTCATCAAATGGAGAAGAAGTAAAAGAATCTAATTTTGGGGCAGGCAAAGAAGAAATATTGTTTAATTTGTTGGACTTATCATAGGCGTCCATGCGGCAAGTAGAGGAGAAGTGATTGTTTAATCAGTTTGTGTCGACTCTGCTAGGGATATTATTATATTTATTTTTGCCCACACTCAATGTATTAAGAAACTTCCAGACCTTAGCTGGATTTTCATTAGGTACGGAGTTGTGAATATAGTGTCGTTGTGCGTCCCTACACATTGTATTACATCGATTTCACAGTTGCCGATATCTGTCGCTGTTGATCTTTGTAGGATCTTTCTTGTATCGCAAATGTGCACGATGGCGCCTTGCCATAAGTGCCTTTAAGTCGTCAGAAAAGTAAGGAGCAGGAAGATGTTTTATTTCAACAGGTCGTACTGGAGCATGGCAGTCATAAAGCTGGGTAAGCAAAGAGTTAACTATTTTACATTTTATGCAATATAAAGTTCCGGACACTCGAATCGAGCCACCTTACATTCCCGGGCCTAAAAGCCCAATACACAAAAAATATACAATATAACAAAAAAGTTTTTATGCATTTTTAATGCTGGCATATTTCATCTTCTTTACCGTATGTATTGTTCCAAATTTGAATTTTAAAATTTAAAATAAAGAACAAAAGCCGAGCTTGGTCAATGATTTGAAAAAAATAATGACCGTAGAAAGTTCCTTTTGAAGCAATTTAATTTCGATTTTGTTTGAATTTTCGCAATTGTTGTTAACCAAAGTTTAATTTAGTTATTTTTCTATAATATGAACCGCTTTTGGCTATAAAATTATGGATACTTCACCTGAACTAGCCGCGCAAGCTTTGTACTCCTTCAATCTGGGCTAAGTCAGCGAGATGTGAGTTCACAACTTCACATAAGTCGTTCCGCTGTTCAAAGAATGTACCACCGATACCTGGAGATTGGGGGCTTCGTTCGGCGAACAGGAGGACCTCTTTACGGAGTGACAACGGCGAGACCAAATCAATACATTGTCACTACCAGCTTACGAAATCGACGCCTTACCTTTGTTCAGATACAAGAACAGCTCAGGGAGTGGCTGTAAGTGCTCGGATCGTTAGAAGGCGACTCCGTCTATAGTTTGCGCGCGAACATCTAATTTGGACTCGACTTCAATGGAGCTAGGTTCTCTTCACAGATGAGTCCAAGCTATACGCTAATGACGGAAGGTGACAGAACGAGCGTTTCGCGTAATGCTGTATTGACGATAAAGTGAGTTATGGTGGAGGATCATGGACAGTCTGTGGAGGAATTTGAGTTAGAGGTAGTGACGGGACTACGACTGCCGCCCCTAGATGGCAATAGATACATTCGCCAATATTTAGAGAACCACGTGATGCCATATGCTGGATTTATTGGCCAAGATTTCGTTTTAATGCATGATAACGACAGGGCCCATACTGTGGGAATCGTCAGGGAGTACTTAAATGACATTGGTATCACTGTTAAGAGACGGCCAGCGTGAAGTCCTGATATGAATCCTATAGAGCATCTATGGTATACGGTATGAAGGCGTGTTCGAGCTCATCATCCTGCCCCACAAACCACGCAGAAGCTCAAAAATGTAATTTTGAAAGAATCGGAGGACATTCCTCAACATGTCATAACGACATTGATTAATTCTATGCCAAACCGTATTAGAGCTGTCATAAATGTACTGGGAGGCAATACAAGTTACTAAATAAACATTTATTTTTATGCAAAACATTTCTTTATTTAAAAATCGATTAGATTTTGTTCCTTGAAAAAAGCTAAAGTGGACTTATTTCAACGTAACTCGACTTATTTAATAAACTGTAGTTCAAATTTAGAACAGTGGCACTCTAAATGAGTGATGAGTATACCAGCTCCAAAACTGCATCAAAACATTTTCCTTCTACACAAAGATTTAAATCAACATTTGTAAGTTACAGTACTCCAAACCAAAAAAATGTGGCTCGATTTAGGTGTCCGGGAGTGTAGCTTAACTCTTTGCAATTTGGGCGGCCTTATCACTTTCAAAGCATGTTGTGTAGAATGTGAACTTTCCACAGTTCAAACCGAAATATCTCAAAGGTGAGTCGTAGTTAAACAGTGTATGCACTACAACTTTAGTCGGACCCATTTTCACGATAATCACCACGAAAACAAACTGGAATAAGAACTTAATTCTGCATGTTTGGCCTTGAATATTTTTTTGCAGATACCGGATAGAAGGGGATTTCTGACACTTGTTGTCATTTTACATGTGTATTTAATACACGGTGTATTTAACGTCTCCGCCAACTTTCAGGTCTATGCGAATTGTGACTGAGTTATGAATTATTTTTGTCTATTTTGACTGGACTACTGTAGCGTTTACAAATTAGTAATGTAGTATCATTTAATTTTAATTTTATCTCGTATCATCAAATTATCATATTTGTTTCACAATGATTTCATTAATGATATGATTTCATCAATTCATATATAGATGGCGCTAGAGTCAAGTCAACATTGGCTCTGTAATAATTATTGATTAAAAATAGACAAAGTGCAATATATCTTATATAAAGTGTGTACAATTATACATCAAAGCAAGATTCAAACGTGCAATTGTTTTCAATACTGTAAAGTTCGTGTTGTGATGTAAATAAACTAAATTCATACAGTGAATAATCCGAAAATAATCTATGTGAAATAAGGAATATGTTATAAATCCCGGACTATCAAGAGTATGTGCATTATCTAATCTCGTAAAACAAAGTGAAAAAACATCAGCATTTATTTATAGAATGCAACAAAAGCGCAGTTATAAAATATAATAATACCATTGATACTGGCTGGCAGTTGTGAACAATATTTGCAAATACCCACCCACCTAAGTTAAACGGAACTTGATTAATTCGAGCATAAATACTAAAGCGTTATTTGGAGATTAACATCACAAGCTGTTTGGAGTATTGGTTGAGAGCGTCGGATTTCTAAAGTAAACTGGAACGGAGTAGTCCAAGTTCAAATCCTGTGAAGACCTCCGAGGAAATTTTTTATTTTTTTTTTCTTTCTTTTTTCCTGTTTTTCCCTTTTTAAATTAAAATTGTAATTTACTGGAAAACTCATTTTGCTAATTAATATTTTAAATGTTAGTTAAATTTGATGCACAGATTATTATTTTTAAAAAACTTAATAATTAAGTAGATAAGTAATAAGCAATTTGATTATGTATTTTGAGTGACTGTTTAATTTGTTTCTTTTGGATAAAATTGTTAAAATTAATTGATATTAACTCAAATAAGTGATTGAACTTAAAGGGACTTTTACAATTAAATTATATTTCTATAGGACCCCTTTTATTAAGTACGTAAAATTAAGGTTTTTATTTGTAAGAGTATATGTTTGTTATCATAAATTAGGTTTTTGACATTGCTTGTTGAATGGCTGCTTATTATTATTCTTTTTTATACTGGTACATTATCGGATAATTTTAATTTTAAAAGTTTTGAATTGAACTGAACCTTGATCTGATTTGACATAGTTGTTTACTAAGACATTGTAAAATAAGAACTTCTATAACTACATGCAACTAAATTCGTAAATATTGAAAGGATTTGCTGGCAGATATTTTCACATAGGTACAATATAAACTAAGGTTAGATAACATCTTTTGAAAATTCACCTGCAGTAATAACAGTTTAAGTTTAACTCGTATTTTCTTACATCTCAGGACTTAGTATAATAATTATTGTTTTCTCTTAGGGTGAGTAGGTAAATTGTCGTAAGTAATTAAATAAAGTAAAATTAAATAAATTTGTAAGTTAGTAAATTGGTATTTAAATCTCTATTTGGTTATAAAATTTAATAAACTCTGAAATGGCCTCAAAGAATGTATGCGCTGGTTGCTTTAATTCCATCAAAGGAAAGGAATGGCTAAAGTGCAGTAGCTGTAACGGAACCTACGACATTCTATGCGCAGGGATATCTGAAAAGCGATTCTATAGCTTCTACGCTGCGGGACCCGCCACAAAAGAACGCAGAGATTCCTGGATTTGCCAAAGCTGCAAAAGCAAAGCTCCAAAAAGAGACAACACTAACACACCCGTCCGCACAGATGCTCTGCAGAAAGACTTCAGTAGGGATACCGTAGATAGCGAAGACTCTCCAGTTAGTCACGTCACTCTACGACAAAGACCTGCAAGTGGGAGTAACACTCTAGATAATGAAATTATAGCACTAATAAGAGCTGAAATATGACGGACTATTCGCTCAGAACTTGCACCTATCAACGAAAGATTGCAAGACTTGCAAACAAGTGTTCAGCATGTTAGTTCGCAATATGATGATTTAATTGAAAAAACTACCAAAATATTACAAGAAAATAAGGAGTTACACGCAAAATGTGAATATCTCAATTCTACAGTAGCGAACCTATCAGAGAAGCTTAATGCTGTTGAACAGCACATGAGAGATAGCAATATAGAAATCCATAATGTACCGTATCACAAGAATGAGAATATTGTATCCACAGTAAAAAAGATCTCCGAAGTTGTGTCACTTAAGCTTGAAGATTCTGACATTCTTCATTGCACTCGAGTAGCAAGTTTAAATAAAGATTTAAAAAGACCGAAAACCATAGTGGTTAAATTGAAAAGTACTCGCTGCCGCGACGAATTCTACTCAGCAGTTGCCCGTTTCAACAAACGCAATCCAAACAATAAACTCGGCACGTCTTTACTTGGTATTTTAGGCGAGAATGAACCCATTTACGTCTCAGAACATTTATCCCCAGCAAATAAATCTCTACACGCTGCGACGAGAGCTAAAGTCAAACAGCTTTCATATAAATTTGTCTGGGTGCGAAATGGTCGCATATTCGTACGTAAGAGTGAAACTTCACCTTTCATTCATATTAAAAATATGAATATGTTAGACTAAATTAAAATAGACTTCAAATAGAATTAATATAATATCTTAAGTACGTTTAAACATTAACAATGGACAGTCTTTCTATATATTTCCAAAATATTAGAGGCGTGAAAACCAAAACCTGTGACGTCTATGCATCTATTCTCATAAATAACTATGATATTGTTTGTTTGTGTGAGACATGGCTGGATGATTCTATTCACTCAGCGGAGCTTTTTGATAGTAGGTATATAGTTTTCCGCAAGGATCGTTGTAAAGAATTTATGGCTAAGTACAATAAATCTCACGGTGGAGGAGTGCTTATTGCAATCCACAGAGAGATTTGGACTCCACGATACAGGTTCGCCTAGTGTGAAGTCCGCTGCAAGTTGTAAGCAACATTGGTCTGGTTAAATCTAAATCTACCTACTACCGCACGATAAATGTAAATAAATTAGTGTTTTGTCAATTTTGAATGTTTGTAAACATGTTGTTGTATGTTAAATAATGGTAAAATAAATAAATATTATTATATTAAAAAAAATATATATTATTATATTATTTGCATGGAGCCAAATGCACACAACTCCATATTAGAATCTCTTTGGGTTAACATTCGTTTGAAAAATGGAAATATTTCTATCTGTACTGTATACCTACCATCCTACTTATCATATGAAGATTACACCGATTTTTTTAATGAATGTGAACGTGTGATTGACTCAACTTGTGACAAAATCCTCATTATAGGTGACTTCAATTTACCTGACATTGACTGGTCTACATCTTATACGACTCCATCTTCTAATTCTAAAGTTTGTGACCTACTTGATTTCATAGCGAGGACGGGTCTAAATCAGGCTAATGACATTGTAAATAAACAAAACAAAATTCTTGACCTTGTACTACACGATACTGACACTTCATATGTTGTCACTGAAGCAAAAGCTATTAGTCGTTGTGATACCTATCACCCGCCATTAAATTTACTTGTAAACATCCATAAATACAGCGCAATAAAATATAACACAAAGCCTAAACTAAATTTTTATAAAACTGACTTTACAAATTGTAATAAAGAACTCTCCAAAGTGGACTGGAAACAGTATATTCATCTTGACTGTGATGGCTTTGTCGAAATCTTTTACAATAATCTATGGACATGTATAAAAAAACACACTCCGATCTCAAAAAGTAAAATGTCTCATCCACGTTGGTTTTCGCATTCTTTAATCAAGATCTTAAAGGAGAAAGATAGATTCCACAAAAAATATAAGATTTTCAGAAACCCAAGAGATTTTGATACATACTCAATGTTGAGATCTAGAGCTAAAGAACAGTTTGAAATATGTTTCAAAAAATACATTTCGGGGATTGAGGAAAACTTGAAAAAGGACCTTAAATCTTTTTGGAACTTTGTTAAAAGTAAAAAGAATAACGATCAAACACCCAATCAAATGTTCTATAAATCTGAAACCGCAGACAACACTCAAGATATTGTTAACTTATTCGCAAAATATTCTTCTTCTATTTACAGTAATAATAAAAATATAACCTATACTCCTGATTTTCCTGAATCACACATTGGTTTATCAACAATCTTTATAGCAGATCAAGATATTAGAAAAGCTTTACGCTCACTTGATGTGAAGAAAGGGGCCGGACCGGATAGAATACCTCCATATTTCGTAAAAGCCTGTGCTGAACCTCTCGTAGAACCATTAAGCATTATTTTTAATAAAAGTTTAACGTCGTGTACATTTCCCGTGAAGTGGAAAAGATCCCGTTGTGTCCCTATTTATAAATCGGGCAATAAAATGGATATCGAAAACTATAGACTGGTTGTTATCATCTCCTGTTTTGCAAAGATTTTCGAAAGTCTAGTGTATGAGCATATTAATCACCATCTTAAACATATTATTAGCCCAAATCAACATGGTTTTGTATCATCTCGATCCACCACAACAAATCTTTTGACTTACTTTCACCATCTTAGTACAGCATTCAATGAAAAGGGCCAGATTGATGCACTATATACAGACTTTTCTAAGGCATTCGATAAGGTTGACCATGATATACTTTGTAAAAAAGCTGACCACCTTGGCATTCACGGTAATCTTCTTAGGTGGCTCAAATCATACCTAATTAACAGAACACAGTTGGTCTCTATATATGGTTACGAATCTGATCCATTTATTCCCACATCTGGAGTTCCTCAAGGATCGAATTTAGGACCATTGCTGTTTTTACTATTTATTAATGACCTCATATCGACTTTTTCGTGTCATAGCCTTGCATACGCTGATGACATTAAATTATTTACATATATTAAAACCCTCGCTGACTGTAAAGCACTGCAAGGCGATATGGATTATCTCTGCCGGTGGTGTGCCAAAAACAATATGACTCTTAACATTTCTAAATGCCATGTTATTACTTTTACGAAAAAGAAATTACCTCTAGTTTTCAATTATAAAATTAATAATATAGTCCTTAGTAGACAGAAGGTAATTAAAGATTTGGGAGTATGGTTAGATTCGAAATTAACCTTTACAACTCATTACGAGCATATTATTGCTAGGGCTAACCGATTGTTAGGTTTCATACAGAGAACAGCAAAACCATTTCGGAACGCTAGCACTACTATAACTCTTTATACAGCTTTAGTAAGGACTATATTGGAGTATGCTTGTGTTGTTTGGTCCCCGTATTACAAGGTTCACATTGACAGAATCGAAGCCATACAAAGGCGTTTTTTGCGTCATCTATGCACCAAATTTGGAGTCAGAAGAAAGCTACCTGAATATGAAAATAGGCTGCAAAATTTCCAATTAAGTACTCTCCAATCACGTCGTACAATATATGACTTAGCAATGCTACACAAAATAACTAACAGTGGCCTGGACTGCACAGATCTATTAAATCATTTATCATTTAAATTGAGTACAACGCGGCTTCAAAAGCTATTCTTTATACCTACTTGTAACAACAACGTAACAAATAATGACCCTATGAATCGTTTATGTAGACTTTATAACAAGCACTGTAAGGAACTGGACATATTTTTGGATTTTAAGACTTTTATCAATAATTGTAAAAAAAATATTATTTTTTACTAAATTTTAATAGTGACATCGTGTTTTTTTATTTTTATTAGTATTTTAAATAATTTGAATAACCTACTTATTATTAATTCTGGTTTGTGTATTGACTTTTTCTCTTTGTAATTTTAAATAATGTGAAAAACTTATTATTTTAGTTTGTATACCTATTTGTCTTTTTATTTTTGACATTTTGTGTTTGTAATTTTTTATTTTATTTTAATTTTCGATCTTTTTTATAATTTGCACCTAATTTTGGAGTTGATTAACTTGACATTATTATCTAATTTTAGTTCAATTTTTTTTTTTTTTTTATTTAATATTTTGCTGTTTTATTTTAATCAATAATCATTTACATTATTATATAAATGCTGTGCGTAACTGTCATCTGGTTACAAACTTAAATCCTTGCATGTAACATTTAATTAGAATAAGAAAATAGTTTGTAATCTGTTGTTATGCCTAATAAATAAATAAATAAATAAATAAATAAATTAATAATGTTATTCGCTGTCATTTTAGGTAGGTAGTTATAATAGTTGATACGGGTTTAATTTTTCAATCGTCAGATAAAGTTGTTTAACCACTTGGCATGACATACATGACTAGCTTGAAGCTGTCGAGTCATGCTTTATTTATAAGATAGGTAACTTTTATCTGACCATTGAACAATCAGACCTTTATCGTAATAGAATAAAATTTTAACATTCATGTAGAGATAACTTTTACATGGCTTGTATCTGTGGCTTGTGGCAAAAAGTTAAGAGAAGAAAAAAAAACAAAGAACTTAGTATGTCAACATCTTCTCAATAAAACGTACGACGATAAAAGAAACCTAATTTACGCAGCCGTTCGCACTTTGCTAGAATAAAGCAACAGTAAAGGTGAGTGATATAAAAAAAAGTACAATAACTTTATTGAATTCCATTTGAAACAATTGGCATATAGACATTGAACGTCTTGTGAAATTAAGCAAAATGCGGACATATTGCATCGTGTCTGGGTATGAACTTAAGGTTGATTCCTCCTCGAGGTTGAGTGACGATAGCTCTGGGTTCATACTCTAGTTTTAGCGGCATACCATCAGCTAAAACTACACGATACTTCTTAAACAGTGTAACCAGCCCAGCCAACATTTGCATTTTCGCAAAACGCATACCTGGAAACAAAAGACAAATTAGTTATTTTAAGAGGGAAGAAATATGTTGTAAAATATAATCCAAAATATAATTTCACTCCCAAAATACTTCTCTCATTTAGAAATACTTTTCAGAACCGAGCGGGTTCTGAAATGCTCGGCTGGGACTTTTATCCAGGACCTCTAGAACCGTATGCAAACACTAGACCAATTGGTACATTAATTCTAAATTTCTATGTATGGGGAAAGCGGCAAAATTTTTAACTGTGTTTTGTTGCCGCTATTTACCACGAGGTGAGTACATTACAATATACAACTCTCCCTCCCCCTCCAGGATCGGCTTCACCCCCCAGCTTCAGTTAATTAAAATTTTCAGGAAAACTCTATGAGCTAGGACAAAATGTTTAAGAGTGAAATTATTCATTAACAAATACCCTATAGATAAGTTTTGACTATTGTTTCAATAGGAGTTATATTTTCAAAGATGCGCTAAAGTTGACTAAAAGATATAATTTGAAAAAAGAACATAATACCACAAAGGCTCAAGAACATAGTTTCACAATCAATACTGAAAATAGTATTTCACTTGGCCAGTTTTCATTGCATCAGTCATTTTGTAAAGTTATTCAACATTTTAATTTTGATTAAAATTGGTCAAGTCAAATCTAACCTTTTAAGGTCTCACATTTTTAAAGAACAGCAACTATTATAGGTAGATATCCAATGAAACAAAGAGAGTTCAATACTTAATAATACTGTTATTTTGTTCCTATAAATACATACATATTTCGATTTTGCTAAAACTTGGCATTCATTTAGATCTCCATTATTTTTGCGGCCCAGCCAAGCATATTTTTTGTATTGAACTGGACTCTCCTTTTTACATATATGTTTTTGGTGGGATATCATTAATTTTTGTAAAGAAAACTAGGCAGTTATTCAGGATTTAAGTTTTTTCTTCTATGTATATTGGCTTCTGTTCTATTCGGTGCCGCGCGCCACCGACGACTCACCGGTGGCCGGTTGTATAGCGCATATTACAAGTTTTTTGTGTGGGGACACCACTTATTTTGTGTATTTTTTTATTTTTTACTACGCACGTACCGAGTTGTATTTGAAATTTCATCCTTCTAGCTCATCTGGAAGTAGGTTAGATTTAAGTACTACATATCAGTCAGTGCTAAATTACCACTTTTTGACCTTCATATCTTTATAACCGTTTGAGCTAGCTTCATAAAGTTTGGGCTTCTACATGTCTATGGATATAATTAAATACACGTAATTTTATGAGTTTACGTAAAAGAGGTTTTAAGTAATTGAAGGGTCAAAAGTGGCACCAAGTGGTTCATGTAAATTTAATATGAGCTAGCGACAATATACTCATACAGGGGATATATTCTTTTGGTTTTAATTTGTTTAATAGTTTATTTAGATATTACTTCAAAATAATAGTTAGTACCTAAGAGTTACTGTGTATTGAAGTTTAATTTTTACCAAGCACTCAGTTTTAATTAACTTTGAACCTTTCAACCTTATCTTTGAAACCATTAATCCTATAAATATGAATGTTTTAACTTATTTGTAGGGAATATGTTAATAAATAATTCAGCCTCTGAAAATTTCTTCTTAGCTCATATAGTTTTCCTGAAAATTTTAATAAACTGAAAAACGAGACACATTTGAAGGGTGGAGGATGCCGAATCCGGAGGGGGAGGGAGAGCTTTATATTGCAATGAACTCACGTCAAAGTATAATATAGCGGCAACAAATCAAAGATAAAAAATTTGCCGCTAAAAAATCTAGAATGAATGTCCTAAATGCACTAAAGAGAGCGCCGTGTATTTTGAAGCTATGTATTTTTTTTTTAAATAAAAGATAAAAAAATACAGAAAATGAGATAATTTCAATGCACGATTATACTTTGGAACTTGTTGCATGTTTATAAACGATTAATACTACATCAAAATATTTAATAAGTGTGATTTCTTATCAAACTTCACGTACTTAACTATTTGCTGTCCAGTATCATAATAGAATATTGTTTTCATGACGTTAAAATTTCTAATGTGAGTTATCTTATTTACGGAAGTCTGACTTCTGTCAAAGGTTATCATATCATCAGTTAAAAATAAAGCTCCTATTAAACTTGGGATCGCCTCTTTCAAACATACTTTACTAGCTGACTTTATTCACAAATAATGCAAATGAGATTATCAAAGATGAAATGAAATGATTGACTACATTAAATTAAATTAAACTAATTACTAAATTAAATAATACACTAACCGATACAAATTCTTGGTCCTTCCCCAAACGGCATGTAAGTGTAAGGTATTATTTTCTTCTTTTCATCCTGGTAAAATCTCTCGGGTCGGTATTCTTCTGGATTAGGAAAATAGTCTGGGTGTCTTTGAATATGATATACGGGGAGCTGAATTCGCATTCCTCTTTCTACCATAAGACCAGAAGGAAACGTATAGTCATCAGTCACTTCACGAGTAATAACGCCTAGGACAGGATAAAGGCGTAGGGCCTCATCAAGGCATGCCTCTACATACGGCAATTGAGTAAGACATTCATAGTTTAGTGTTTTATTATTGTCACGAAGGTATCTGTCTACATCTTCTATCGCCTTTTCTTGTGCGTCCGGATGTTTTGCTAGTTCATACAAAGTATAGCTCAATGTTGAAGCTGATGTCTCATAGCCAGCACCAAAGAAATTAACACATATAGCAGATAACAACTCATCACTCGCCTCCAAAGAAACTTTCTTATCTTGCCCAGTTATGTTATTCTTTATACTATCACCGACTATGTACTTATTCTGCTTCAAACTGAAAACCAAATCTGCAAAACTCTGAACACTTGCTTCTTTATTGCGATTCTCATAACCATTAACGATAAGAGCTTCGAAGAAGTCGCTAATGCTTTTAGGAAATGTTCTAAAACCCAATCCATAGAAGATTGCTGGCCAAGCTGATCGTGAGACCCAACTGAGGCCTCTGATGAAGGATATTTCAAATATAGATTTACCAATATCATTGAACGGGTTTCCGTCAGATTTTTCCATCACATTGGTTTCGACACCAAAAGCACAACTTCCAATACTGTCCATGGTGAAACGAGCCATAAGGGAACGTACTTCGATACAAGAAGATTTGCTAGTTTCTTTTTCTAATAGCTTCTCGAATACTTTTGCACAATTTCTTACCAACGAAAACATATTTTTCATCTTTGCTGAAGAAAATATAGGAGTCAAATTTTGACGAAGTACCTTCCAGTCATCGCCATATGTGAAAAAGAGCCCTTTCGTAACCGTTTCATTATGTATGTAATCAGATATGTCTCTGCCATTAAAGTAGTAAAAATCTTTAGTAAATACTTGTTTGAGTAATTTCAGATCTTGAATCACCAAAGCTGGTTCAGTCCCAAAGTAGGTTCCAATGTAAGGCTCGTTTGGAAATTTGTTACAAATATCTTTCACAACGTCACCGAAATATTTTCTTTGAAGTATGTAATCTCCATAATTCCCGAACACTAAAGTTGGTTTCAAATGTGGAACTTTTTTCTTAAGCCAGTAGTTATATTTCCTTGAGGATACGTAAATAAATAAAATACATAGAACTGTTATTACACCTGGCAAAACTGTGAATACTAGGAGAGACATTGTGCGATTGATCAAACAATTTGTCTTGCAAGATATAAATGCAGCCACTTAGATAGAGTGACAACAATTTTCAAGTAAGTACCCATCTATTATGTCGTAGTACAAAAAACAAATTTATTCAATCAGTAAATGTCTAGCTAGTCTGTTATGACTACGCTTCTCATTGCAATAAATATAATAAAATTAAAAATAGATTTTAGTTTATCTTAGTAGGTACTTAAGTCTTTACTGAAATTATTGAAACTTTAAGTATTTTTAACGTAATAGTTTTTAAAATAAATGACGATATTTTAAGGGAGATCCATTTTTTTAAGATAAAAAGTATTACAAAACCTATGTTTAGTTATATATATCGTCAGTGGAAAGGATAAAATGCTAAAGCTCCAAAATGACATTTGTGGAAAATCGAGTTTAAACTTTTTTTTTTGAAAAAAAATTATATCTCTTATATTGATAGAGTTAGAGAGATGTTATAAAGAGACAAAATATTATTCAACTTTTTGCCTAAATATTCAGCATAACTAGTAGTATCTATCTCTTTCCGTTACTAAAATAAGTGTCGCTTTAGCAAAAAAACGCTGAAAAGTAAGAAAAAAATATTCAGGAAAAAAATGCTAAACTGTATCAACTTTGAAAAACCAATTCATCAGTTAATACTAAAATATGGCAAAAATATCTTATCCATTCAATGGAAAATACTAATCTACTTGAAGTTATCAAATTATAATTACGAAAGTTTTGCTAATCTAATAGGTACGTCTGGTAATGTAATTCATAGAAAAATTCTAATCATTCCCATATCCTCGTAAATAGCTTGCAGTATAATATATTTTTTCACTAAACATATCTTGCTTAACCTGTATAGGTATAACATTTTAGCTAATGTTGAGAAATGATAAGAGCAACAGCTGGTGAAATTTTGCTAAAGCGACATTCGTACTTATTATATTACTAGCTGTTGCGCGCGGTTTTCGAATCCCGCAGATAAAAATAGCCTATGTGCTATTCCAGACTGTACACTATCACTATGTCAAATTTCATCTAAATCTATTCAGCTGTTCTCCCGTGATTGAGGAATAAACATCCATACATCCAAACTTTCACATTATAATATTAATAAGATTCAGTGAACTTTTGCTAAAGCGCCAAAGTAATATAGAAACACGAAAGGCATTATCGCTATACCTGTCTTAACTATCAAAATAAAATTCAACGAAAAAATTCTAACATCACAGTAACCAAAGAAAAGCGTAACAAAAAAGGTCCTAAGCGACTTTTGCTAAAAAAAAGCCCGAAAAAACGCCGCTTTACTAATTTTGCTGGCGATGTTTTAAGGGCATCTGTCAAAAATTTGGACTGCTAAAAAAATGCTGTCGAACTTTATATAACTCAATATAGCCAAATTGGCCCTTTAGCATTTTATCCTTTCCACTGACGATATATAAATAAGTACTTTAATATATAAATTAGTTTACTGATAAACTATTATGTTGTTTGCTCTAAAGTCTAATCTCCTTTTTACTAGTAAGTAGGTGTGTTTGTGCTATTTCACTCATTGTGAACTCTTAGTGCGTGATGTATAGTAGGTACAAAATAGAAATGTCGTTTACCGTTCACAATAAGTCAGAAATAAATTAATTAATTATTTTTTTATTTTAATATGACATGCAAGAAAAAAGAACTTTTTCACATACGTACAGAAATGTTATGTGTTTTATCACTTACCTTAAAAATAAGTGCATTTTCCAGCAAACTGTAACCGATTTACAATACAGCCATATTCTCATTTAATTAAATTTATTAAATTAAACATGACACTTCAGTCTGTAGGACCGAAGTTTCAGGCGCAATCCGCGTTGAATACTTCAATTAGAGTAAGCACTACTTGAGAAGAAAGAACGTATTTTTAATTGCAACTTTCGGTAGCCAAGAAATTTATTTTATTTGAATGTAAGTGTATATTGATATTACTACTCACAAACGCCGCGACAATCTTTCGTTTATTTTTCTAAGTAAACGGCTAAGTACTTACGGACTTAATTCCTAACTGCTACGTAACTTCAAGACTTGAGACATAAAATACGAATTTACAATAAATTATTGGTAGTCAAAACAGTTTTTTTGTTATAAGCAAAGATTTTCTTTTCAACGCCATTTGATTAATTTTTTTCTATGCATACTTGTGTCAGTCACATATGTACATGTGCCTACTTACCTATTATTACACACACAGTGTTCCAAGTCGTGTGAAAATATTCAAATGGCTCTTTAATGTTTGTCATTTAAAATAATGGACTTTAAGTTGTTTTGAGAAAAAAATATCCTACAGATTTTATGTCATGTCATGTTCTATAAACCGAGAAAAGCTTGTCTTGAGCAGGACCTTAATGAGCAAGACAAATAATAATAATAATAAATAAATAAATATTTCTGACACTCACACAACATTATCTAGCCCAAATTAAGATTCTTAAAGAACTTGTGTTATGGATACTAGATAACTGATATACTTAAGAAATGTATAAACATTATGTATTTATTTAATACTAGCTGTTGCCCGCGACTTCGTCCGCGTGAATACCGGTTATGGGAGTTGGATAAATAATATTATAATATCGTCCTTGAAGTTCAAAGTCAAAATCGATTCAGTTGTTTAGCTATGAAAGCGTTGCTGATAGATAAACGGAAAGAGTTATTTCAAAAACTGTTACTTAAAAAAAACAAAATAAACATTTTGAAAAACCTACGACGCGACGGTTTAAAAGTAATTGAAAAAGAATAAAATAATTTAAAATCCCCCGACTGAAATGATTTATGTGACGAGAGATAATTAACGTGAAAAGCTTTTTTAAAAGTTCACTTGATCTCACACAGAGTCGGTCATATTATGAACAACATACTATTCGTTTTCATAGCACTTCTTACGCCTACCTATTCGGTTCTCGAAGATGTAGATGTCGCAATAACATAGGTATTCAACTCCCTATGCACTTTATAAGAAGAGCAAGAAAATCCGTCGAGGGCTGCTATCAATATTTTAAATTTCAATATAAAACTACAAAACGAATTCATTTAATGGCAGCCCCAGACGGATTTTCTTGCTCTTCTTATAAAGTGCATAGGGAGTTGAATACCTATGTTATTGCGACATCTACATCTTCGAGAATCGAATAGGTAAGCGTAGGGAAGTGCTATGAAAACGAATAGTATGTTGTTCATAATATGACCGACTCTGTGTGAGATCAAGCGAACTTTTAAAAAAGCTTTTCACGTTAATTATCTCTCGTCACATAAATCATTTCAGTCGGGGGATTTTAAATTATTTTATTCTTTTTCAATTACTTTTAAACCGTCGCGTCGTGGGTTTTTCAAAATGTTTATTTTGTTTTTTATTTGAAACTTTTTAAAGAGCATAATATAGGTACCATACATTACATTACACAACACCTCGTTCCTCATTACCTATTTAAGAACATTATACCAATCAAATCCAAAGCGATAATTGAAAACGGCATTCAAATCGGACCAATGGTTTGCAAACAAATATTTACTGCAGCGCCCCCTGGTGAGTTGTTACCGTAACACCTATCTCAGAACATGCGCTAATCAAATCCAAAGCGATCACTGAAAACAGCATTTAAATCGGACCAATGGTTTTGCAGATAAACGGTAACATTGGCTTTTACAAACAAATGTTTACTGCAGCGCCCCCTGGTGAGTTGTTACCGCTAAACCTATCTAAGAACATGCACTAATCAAATCCATAGCGATTACTGAAAACCGCATTAAAATCGGACCAGTGGTTCTGGAGATAAATGGTAACATTGGTTTGCACAAACACCCTCTCACCCCAAACGCATATACCGTCTCCGTTCCGTCGTGGGTAAAAAGCTGTCATTCGCAGTTTCACCTAGATTTTGTGAAAAAGACCTACAAAAAATAAAATAGAAAAAGTAACCTACAAAAAGTATATACCAAACAGGAATACCCTACGAAAGGCACACTGGATAAAAGTAAGGCTGCAAACTGGACGGCTGCGACAGCAGCGCGGGCAGCGACGCCACGCGGCGAATCTGCGGGGCTAGCACGCTACCGTCGACAATGATAAATCGGGCCTTTTATAGATATTTTCTTAGAATATGGTATTTAGTGTTAGTAATTTATTAAGACTATGACATATTTGGTTCTGTAGTCTTAATCATGGTATCAAATCGAGTAATTCTATCTATTATGGTGCGCATATTAGCTTACTCTAGCCACCGAAAGTTACTCTTACCCGCGTAACTTTTGACTCCGTGGGAATTTCGGGATAAAATATAGCCTATAACCTTCCTCAAGAGTTGGGCTATCAAAGGCAAAAATAATTTTTAAATCCCACTTGTAGTTTCTGAGATTAGCGCGTTCAAACAAACAAAAAAACAAACTCTTCAGCTTTATATATTAGTATAGATAATAGGATAAAATAACAAAATAATATTTATCTTGTCGATTCGACTATTTGTCGATGGTTGCTAGCCCTGCTAGTCCGTTCTCGGCGCCAGCGGGCGCTCGAGCGATTTGTCGCGGTTTCATACAAACTCAATACTTTATATCGTGTCGCGGAAATCGCTGCTCGCGTCGCTGCCCGCGCCGCTGTCGCTGTCGCTGCCGTCCAGTTTGCAGCCTTATGGGGGTATGTATAAGAGTTGGTTTATATGTAGGTAGGTTAATTGCGTAGATGGTGCCTGCGACTTCGTCTGCATTGAATTAGTATTTCGAATAGGTTATTTTCTTCTCCAAGGTCCTATCTAAAAAAATAAACATGGAGAATCTTCCCCCATATAATATGTAGGTATAACTCATGGCACATTCTACGTAAAGCTATATTACTGTAAAGTTTCATAAAAATCCATTCGGTAGATTTTGCGTGAAAGAGTAGCAAAAATCCATCCGTCTAGCCATGATCAGTGTATAGTATGTTTAGTAACCTATATGTTTGGCTGTTTTTCACGGTCAAACGGCTTCGCCAATTTTAATGTAATTTGGTATGGTAGTTCATAAAGTCCTGTGTTGAGTTTTGACACATACACCACTTTTTATTCTGAAGAATTCTACGGGTTCTGACTTCCAAGAGGCAGAAACGATCAATAAAGAAAACCTAAACGATATTGAGTTCCATTATTTTACGTTTAACTTTTTTATAATATATCTCTGTATGTACACTACCTACATTAAATCTAGCAAGAAGCTTTATTTATTAATGATTTAGCCCTATCAACATAGTAAACTTTTCTACTACTTACATACCAACTATCTTTCGGATTTATTATAATATTATATGTCAGCCACAGATGTCAGCAGAATAGAAGAACAAACAGACAGACACAAAAAGACATTTTTTTCTTTCAAATTCTTACTTTTTTTTTCATTTCTTAATAACCTTACATATTTTTTTTGTAAAAATATTTCATGTTCACACGTTATTGTTTACTGTTTTATATATACATATGTATGTAAAGATAGATGCATGGTAAACATTGATACAAAATAAAAAATATATAATAAAAAAATATTACGCGAGCAGGATCGAACCCACGACCTTAGACTCATGGTCGGTCTACGCGCAACTGAGCAATGAGTACTTCTGATCTGTATGCCGAACATCTCCACCATATTCCAGTAAGTTTTAGGCATAACTTTTAAAAATCTACTACAATTTTTTTAGATCCTAGATTTTTTTTATGTCTGCAGAATCTGCTCATCATCCTGGACAACTTTTGTTAAGGCATCATATCTATATTTCTTACGGTTTTGATGATCCCTTAAGGGTTCTGCATCAGGTGTTCCAGTAACCGAAATAAAATATACCCTATATGTTGCCCCGGCTTCACAGCTATACATCAAAAAAAGTTTCATTCAAATCCGTCCAGCGGTTCCAGAGATTAGCGTGTGCAAACAGACAAACTTAAAAACAAACAGACAATTTTTTTTTTCAGATTCTTACTCTTTTTTCATTTCTTTATAACCCGAGTTAATTTTTTTTGTAAAAATATTAAATGTACAGACACGTTTTTTTTACTGTTTTATTATATGTATTGATGTATTACATATTAAATAAATACGTATTTTTTTATAAGAATAAACTTAAACATATAAGCATCCATGACGTGACGACTAATATCAGTGTCGATCACACAAATATCCGCCGCCGCCGGGATTCGAACCCAGGACCTCTGGCATAGAAGGCAATGTATGTTACCGCTACACCAGGATGCTTTGTTACTCGAACTCTTATTTCTAATGTGGTGTGTCCTTCAAGCTGTACCTAATCCTCACTTTTGAAATAAACTAAAAAAGTCGTTCCTATCATAGTTTCGGCGTTAGGTTAGCTATAGGTTGGTGAGCATCACCTACAGCTTGAATGTTCACCTCTCGTGCACGCAAATGGTTAGGTGTATTGATTCGGTTTAGGTTCCAAAAAATAGTCGTGAAATTGTCATAACGATGCCAAATCTCATAAATAGTCGGCAAACGACTCCAGTGATATGAAGATACCCTTTTGTGGATTGCAGATTGAATATTTGAAAACTTCGAATTTCTCCGGAACGCTTTTGACTTTCAGGTTAAGGTTAGTACTTAAACAGTAGTTGTAGTCAGGATAGCAGAAAAAACCGAAGGCGGCTAATCTGTTAGTAGGTATATTGGCATAAAGTCAACTCTTCGGCAACGAGGCGCGGTCCCAATGGGACATGACCTTCCCCCAATTCTCAAAATCTCCTCCTTTTCCATAATCATTTCAATTGGTATTAGATATGAAATATCGCCGTAAAAGCAAAACAAAAGGAGGAAGAATCGTTTGCAAAACTACTTAAAACTATATTAATATGTGGATAAATTTATCTATTGTCAAATAAAGTCCTATTTACTCGACATATTTTTTCCTATGACCCGCCCAAAAGTTCCGAAGTAACCGCCTCCAAAGTTTCAGTAGTGACTCCCAAAAAATTTAAGCCTGCGACCGCGCCTGGCGGCTATAATGTTAACATTATAGGGAGGTACTTAAATTGTGTATCATTTCCGGTTGCTTTGTACGCAGTTCTAAAGTATATGGCCCATTTAGAAGAATAGCCATGTTGTACGTTTAATATCGGCTACGATACTTAACATAAACACCTAAGTGTCGTAAACAGTTGCAAATCATTGTGTAGTCTGCTGCAAAACCCTATTATTGTTTAAATTATATGTTTATGAGTTAGCCTCTGTCACTTAAGTGTGTGGTATAATTTCAGCTTGTTTATTTACGTAGTAGGTACATACGTACTAAAACCTGTAGATACACTCAATATACTATACCAATTTTTTGTCTTATTGTGATATGGTTATACACTTACCCCCAGTGCTACCCTAGCCAATTATCTGTATTAACATCCCCAACACATTGATGATGAATTCAACAAGAAAGTGCTTCAATAAAACGGCTTCAGCGAAGTTTGTTAGTGACTCTCTGGGGCTTCTAGCAAGGACCATTTGTGAAGCCTCAGGCGGTCAAATATACAGGGTGACTGGCACATGACCCGCCATAGGAACAGAGTGTATAGATGACGAAAAATAAATAAGTTTAGCTACGTTCCGATCCTTCCATAGTATTGTTTTGTTTTTTAACTAAAGTTCGTTTTTATTTAAAAAATTTGTATAGTTTAGGTTTATTACATACGAAAGTAGATTTTTCATTATTATTTTCTTATGCAAAGTTTATAAGCTGGCAAGTATCTGAATGATAACGTAAACCGTAAACCTTAATATTAGTATTTATAGTTTTTTTTATATTTATTTGATTATAATTAGGTAATTTTATTTTTACTTTATTATTATTTATTATATAGCTTATTATTTTTAAAGTATTTTATTAGTATATTTTATTTATATTACGTCATAATTTGCCAGACATGGATGATACGAGTAAGAGCGATGGTTCTTCTTTCTTTGAATCGTGTGCAGATGAACAAGAACGTGACTCAAGCTTTTATAGTCTTATAGCTTTTATAGGCTTTTATCTCTCTCAAACCCTTGGAGATTTCTTACAGTCTCAATATTCGGATGTTCCACGTAATTTTAATGTAGTTCATATAAACGCGCAAAGTATTCCTGCCCATCATACAGATATGCTTGATACCTTTAACTTTAAATACCTCCACGCAATTCTCGTGTTTGAATCCTGGCTGAAACCTTGTCTTTTATCCCTGAATTTCAGCTGATAAGGAATGAAAGAGTTAGTAAAACAGGTGGTGTTGTGGCTATTTATTGAAATTTAATGTTATTTGTCAGTCTAACGAATCTTCTGTTCCAGGACTGGAGTATCTTTTAATTGAAATAGCTCTTTCACATACAAAGTTTCCTTTAGGAGTTATTTACAGCCCATCGCTGCAAATAAATTATTTTGTAGAGCTTGAAAAGCTCTTAGAAGACATTACTCCTCACTATAGCCACACTATTATTATGGTCGATTTTAACACGTTCATGTTAAAAAACGATCACCGAACTACTAAGCTCAGATTAACTGTACAATCCAGTAACCTTCAAATTGCCCCTCTTAATGCTACGCATTACTTTCCCAACTGTGCTCCGACACTTTTAGATTTGATAATAATTTCTTCCCTCGATCATATTGCCAAACATGGCCAGCACGCTGCTGATGCTTTCTCGTACCATGACCTTTTGTATTTATCTTATAAGATCCGTTCTCCTAAAATCAAGCCCAACTCTGATAAACTCTGTGCGGATGCAGCTGAAATGGAATGGTCATCTATAGAACGTTTGACAAGTATAAGTGATCAAGTGGATTTGTCAAACCGCCTTCTGATAGACCTCTATGATCGGCATGCTCTGACCTGTAAGAATTAAACATTTGCCTGCCCCTTGGCTAACCGACGATATAAAAATACTCATTAGGGAAAAAAACTCAGCACAGTTCAAATATAAATTAGACCCTAGCGATAAAAACCAACAGCGATACAAAGCTATTAGAAATCTCTGCAATAATATGTGTAGGGATGCACAACGCCGCCATATTCACAATTCAGTCCAAAATGAAACAGTTTGGAAATTCCTAAAGGCATTGGGCATTGGCAAATCTCATGCGAATATTACTCCAACTTCAGAATGAAATGCCTTGAATAAGCATTTTTCCTCAAATACACAAATTTCTGCTTTCACATTCTTGCTGCTGTCATTACGAAAATATTTAACTTTGCTATTTCCTTTTCCACTTTTCCTGAATCCTGGAAACAATCCAACATAATTCCTATACCTAAAAATTGTAAACCTGAATCCTTTTCCGACTACAGTCCCATATCAATTCTTCCGTTCCCTATTTCATAAAGCTACAATTCGTGGTAAACTGACAATTGTTAGTGATTTTCACATGACTTTCGTTTCATAAAACTACAATTCTACAGGTGACATACAAGTGTCAGTAAAAAGCGTGTCATAAAAATTATCACGACAATTTCAGGGTTTAAAGTGTTACTAGATGTAAAAAACCTAAAATTCATTTATACCTCATTTCACTCACCTTTGTTGATAACGAAACGTAACTAGAAAAGGGTATTTACAATTTCGAAACGCATGTCAATTTAAAGCGACGTCTCTCATGCATGTAGGTACCTACTCATCGTCATCCTTCCATCCATCACAATTTGTGAATCATTAAATTCTATATCTCTATTTCGTGGTTGTCTGTAAGAAATCGCTCGTCAGCGATAAGACCGCCTAGTAGTACTTAAACAACACACTGTTTTTTTCTCATTTACCATCTGTACTGTATACGGAAGTATAAATAAATAAATAAAATAAATAAATATTTCACATACATACTTCCTTAATACTTATTTAAATCCAAACAAAATTCGTAAATGGTTCTGCTACTTAATGTAGTTTTTAGTAATATACAAAGTTTGCTAATGCCCATTTAATTCAATTACGTGTACAATGGCCACCATTATCATTTTTTGCATCAATTATTATCATTTTTCTTCGTTTTTTTGCAATTGTAAGTCGTCGACAGGTCCTCGCTTGCCTGTCGGATTGTCAGGACAATGAGAGGTTTTCGGACAGCTCATTAAAAAAACAAAACGGTACAAAATTCTTCGATAGATGGCGCTTTACAAAAGGCGAAGTCGTGTTTTTCATATAGCCATTTATTCCACCCTGCGTTTTTTAAAGTAAAATAAATTGACGTCTGTATCAGAAATTGAACTTGTAAACAACCATAGATGGTAGAAACCACTTACCTACATTATAGTATAATGACTTAACGCCTTCGGCTTTTTAAAAGGGCCATCTATAGAGTTTTTTTGAACTAATCTTTATGAGCTGTCAGAAAACTCCTCATTCTACAATTACACATGACAGGCGTTTCATAAACGACAATGGGGAGTTTTCTGACAGCTCATTAAAAAAACAAAACTGTTCAAAATTGGTACAAAAGGCTTCGATAGATGGCACTTTACAAAAGGCGAAGGCGAAGAATTATTCCACACTGCGTTTTTAAAAGTAAAATAAATTAATTGATGTCTGTATCAGAAATTGAACGTATAAATAACCATAGATGGTAGATACCACTTACCTACATTATAGTTTACAGACTTAACGCCTTCGGCTTTTTAAAAGTGCCATCTATAGTGGTTTTTTGAACTAATTTTTATGAGCTGTCAGAAAACTCCCCATTCATAGCGATTTGTATGACATGAATTGTCAGGGTTTTATGAAACGCATTTTTGTAATTTTACAATGAATTGTCGACATACAATTGTCAGTCGATTTGAGTTTTATGAAATAGGGCCCAGGACGCATTGTATAATATCGTATAAGTTTTCGATTGATGAAAAGTTTGGAACTTTGTTCGTCCATAATCCTCGCTAGTCAAAATTGACATTGATATTTAAATGACAAGACACTGGCAGCCGAGAGCCGACCTACAGGTAAACAAACCACAAAAGATGAATTTACGTCTGCGACACTTCTTAAACTTGAAAGTTTTTAATGAAAAGTATTTAATTTTGCGCCACTACTGTAATCATAAAAAATATAATGTGCTTTTCTTCGGATCCGATAGTATTGCGCTAAGCAGTCTTAGAAAAGTCAACGAATATAGGTTAAATATAAATGAAATTTTAAATCAAGGTAGATTTTACATAACAATCTTATTTTTAATTTTCCAACGTATTTTTCAGGATAAAAGAAAATAGAATAAACCGTCTGGATTTAGTAACTGCTAATAATTCGAAGAGTAAATCTTTGATCGAGAAGTATGCAGTTTCAGAGAAAATTAAAACAATACAATGGCCCTTGTCTAATGTTTATATTGGGGAATATGACATCGGGTTAATTGTTGCATTTGGCCACCTCATAAAAGATGAAATACTTAACAAATTTCCACTGTAAGTAATGTTTTATTATAACATACCTACTTAATCAATTGTTAAAAATTTTCACTGAACAATTGTATGGACTACCTACTTTTAACTATGATATTTCAAATCTAATGCATTTTATAATTATTATCCTGAACTACCTTAGATAACTTTTAAAAAGATTTTTCTACAGAAGTCAAATTAAGACATGCCTGCTAACTTTTAAAGAAAAGATCAACATCATATCATAAATTATCCAAACATACCAACTTTGAAGTTCTAGCCAGCAGGGTTGGCATGCAACCATTGACAACGATAATTCGGGCCTTTATATTGATATTCTCTTAGAATATGGCACTTACGAGTATGTATTTTATTAGAATATCTCAGCTTTGGTTCTGTGTAATCACAGCGTATATTTGAGTAATTCTATCTACTATGGTGCACTAAGTTTGGAAGATAAGTAGTGAGCCAACATGATAGAATAAAATAACTCGGTTATGTTTATCTTGTTGATTCTAGTCTTTATCGGTGGTTGCATGCTAGCCCTGCTGTCTGTTCTGAAAAAAACTTTTCAGAGCTGGTCCATATCTGGGTGTATTCTAGTATATCCTATAGTATTTCTGTGTTGTCTCTATAACACAAGCTTATATAAAAACCTTACTTTTGGGCCACTTAGTTGTTGTGTCGGTTAGTATTTATTTATTTATTACTTGTATAGGCTTAAAGAAATGTTGTACTATGGAGACATTAGGAAAATCTAATAAGAAAACATTATTTTCATAAAGGTCTGACGGTCAGACAGAAATAAATTATTAGTCAACTAAGCTTCTTGTGCCTTTTTACAATGTTCTATCAATTCTGTTCTTTTTACATATCTAAAGGTTAAATTTCATTAGTCTTTCTTATCCACTTCCTTCTTGAAATATTTGATTGAAGAAATTGATTATGAAAAAAAATCTAAAGAAGATATGTCTTCTAACACACTCAGCTCTGAAACAACTACTTACTCAGATTAATTGAATTTAACTATCAATAAAATAAAATCCCCAGAGAATCACACCAACTACATGGCCCCAAAGTAAGCATAGCTTGTGGTATGGGATACCATGTAACAAACTATAACCTAGAAAATCTATAACCATGGAACTTAGAATATAAATACATAAATAGATACTGTATCATGAAGACATTACAGTTGAATCAAAAATTTTGATGTTGAATTATGCAAAGCTGCTAAAGATAATAAACCAATAGAGTTTTTATCATGTCTACATGCTCATTTCTTGTAATATTAACTAATGGGTTAATACATATAATATCAGCCTCTTGAGCTTAGAGATCTTTTTTGAGACCAACATCAATTTCCTAACAACATAGTTTCAATTCGGGAAACAAAAAAGAAATTTAACAAATTTAAAAATAACTTACTTTCCAGCTTTATTATATTAGAATTGATTTAAGTGTTTAATGTATCTTTTTATTTTTATATTTTATTGACTAAGTACATTGTGGTATAGATTGCTATTGATTTCTTGCTACAGGTAGGTAGGTATATTATGTACTATTATGAAAATATAAATACCAACAATTGTCATAAATATTACCGTTAATTTTCAATGACCATAGTATAATTAAGTGAAATAAATTAATATAAAATAAATAAAATGAAGACCATAAATTACAATTAATGTAACACCAAGATTTTTAGCTTAGATCATAACCATTAGCTTGCTGCTCAGGATTCATTCAGTTTGCCTTTGAGTTCCTAGAACCATCATTTTAGATTTGGATAGATTCAGGGTGAGAGAAGTATTATTTGACCACGATGCAATACTATCCAAATCCTTATTCAATAGTTCCGTTGCCCTAGCTACCTCTGAAGGCTTTACAGATATATAAAGTTAGATGTCGTCTGCGTAACAATGGCATCTGCAGTGCTGAATCACGTTGGGCAGATCAGCACTGTAAATTATAAAAAGGGGTGGGCCTAATATTGATCCCTGAGGAACTCCCCGCAACACCGGCTTAGGATCTGATATCATGTACGTTCCATCGGGTTGACGCAATTTTACTGCTTGGAATCGTTTGCTTAAGAAACTATGGAACCACCATTAATGTCACACCTTCCAGAACTCACCATTTTTCTGATACTCACTTTCAGTGGAATGCTCAATATTCACCCAAGTTTATTGCCGCGGTGGCGTGGCGCTGCCCCCATCGTTCACACTCTGCTGCATGGGGATGAAGAAACTGGAGTATCACTAATGAAAATTAAACCCAATATTTTTGATGTCGGTAAGCATTTATCCTTCTTGATGTTATTTAAATAAAGTTTCACGTACTTACTTACAGTTTTCGATTGACTACCGTTTTGTGATACTCATTAAGGTTTGATCTGCCTAGCAACCACTCTATACGAGTCTGCTTACAATATTAACGGTTCGGCGAAAGAGTCTCCTGTTTATGATTTATAAAGACCTAGTTTCCCACTTCATCATCATTACAGAACAGCCAGTACTTTATTTTCACCAGAACTCCTTATAAATAAATAAAGAGACGTTCTATTGTATATGTAATGAACTGCCTGCGTCTATTTTCCCTGACCAGTATAGTCCTAGTACTTTTAAGCGTCGAGTGAATAGGTTTCTCGTGGATGGACGTGTACCACCTTAGTCTTCATGTTCACTTAACATCAGGTGGCATGGAAGACAAACGTCCCATCCATAATTTATAAAAAAAAATATCTTATGTAACCTTGCGTTGCGCAATGAATTCTTTAACTTTCGGTAAAATTTACTTCGTAAATAATTTATATATATATTTTTTTTTTTCTGTTCATGTATGATCTCAAACTATCATGTCCTTGAAGTTCGAAAGTGACCCACCAGCCACCTTAAACTAACATTATATAAAATACACTTAAAGCTACACTAAACTTAACACATTTAAACACGTAAAGTCGACGACGTGTGACGCGGGTCATGAGACAGTCGCCCTCGAAATTTACGGAAGACGACTCCCTGCGGCTAGAAGTCCTCCTTCATGAATGTCCGCAGATGTTGGGTCGGCACTCTCATTGAGCTGAAACTCGCATTATGGCGAGGTTCCAACCGCTTAACCTTCAGAGTAAAGAAGGTGTTCTTTCTTATATACTCTTCAACCTCTTCGACCTTCGTATACCAGTGTACTCTGGACACGTAAATCTGCGTCGATGGTACTTCACCGCGCATCAGCTGACCTAGTACGAGCGGTGCGGTGCCGCGATGGCTGCGGACGGCTTCTTCTTCTTCCTCCCTTTGATAGCCTTCCTCATCACACTTCTTGTCCTACCGAGCTTGTTCAGCCTTGCGAGCGGGCCCGCTACAACTTTTCCTCATCTCCGTTGCTCGCTGCGATGTAGAGGCGGCAGCGGCAGCATACGCGCGCAAAGTCGATGCGCGTTGAGTAATCGGCTCCGTCACAGCGAGGGAGCGGCGGTGGGGCGCGGGGTGTCACACGCAGCGACCTGCGTTACGCACGACGCGGGCGCTGGACTGCTGGCGGATGCAACTTGCGCTCCTCGACGGCTCGTGTGCACATTAGACGCATCGAACTCTGGTGACCCACATACCTACTAAGTTATTACTTTTTAAAAGTAATACTTCTGTACGAAGTTCACTGATTCTAGTATTCGATGCATCCAGCTTCCTCTGGGCATCAGCGAGGCTTGATTTCAGGAACGTGATGTCCTTCAGCAATCTGCTTACGTCGACGTGGTCGAACCCGATGCTTGGCAACTTGTGAAGTTCCTTTGCCACGAATGCGGGAACATCGTCCGGGTCGGTCTACTTCAGTAGGGTGGCGATGTCCTGCAGACTTCGTTCACCACCATCCCTCCCGCGGGAAGGCATCTGCGCGGTCTTACCGAGCGTCTTTCCGCTACTTATATGTTCCTGTGTGAAGTCAGACTTGCAGATTTGCAAGATGCTGATTTCATTCATCGTGTCGATGGCGTGCTGTATGATCGCCAACAACTCATTGGCTATGAGTTTTTGGAACCCATAGCCATAGTGACGTGCAGCAGCTAATGCCGCGCGGATCGCGAATTAAATTTGATGCAATACTGTAATGCGAGACACGTCCGTTTCCGAGCGCACTTCCTTACGTATTGTGTTTTTAAAGTGTGTCATTACGTAAAGTGGAGCAACTTCAAATGTATTATGTTGTCAAGTCATTCGATAGGTTCGACATCAACCCAGGTGCGTCTAAAATCTTACATCTAAAACCTGTTGCAAAATATCGTTGCTCCGACGGTTATGTGCTTTGGCACCATTTTATGAAGAGCCAAATCACTCCTAAACAGCATTACTTGCCATCAGATGAGATTGAGGTCAAACGATAGTTTATGCAGTAATTAAAAAACTAAATTTTTGTTATAAAGTTTTAAAATCAGGTGTTTGTCCTAATCTTGTGCCCTCCATTTGTCTGCGCCATTGATCAATAGAGATTATGATCACTCATCATCCTTACCATATCGTATCTTATGAGCTATCTAAGAACAATGTATTATTTTAATAAACCAAATAAAATTACTTACCATACCGAGCTATAATAAATGTTAATGTTTTAGGAGAAATAATCAGTCAGATAAAAGTTCCAGTATCCAAAACTGTTAAGTTGCCAGAATTGACTGAGAAACTATCAGACATTGGTGCCGACATGTTAGTTCAATGTCTAAAGGATTTACCTGCAAGTTTGGAGAATGCGCGACCCCAAGGCTGTGAAGGTGTAACTTATGGTAAGTAAAGATACACTTTTCTTAAAGTTTTCTTTAACTTATTTAAAAAATAAATATCGATCGCTTTAAATTTGAGAACCAAGACAGATATAGGGTAGTCTTATTATAGCCAATAATATTTTAATAGCAGATTAAGACTGATGAGTGGACCAAAAATTACGAAAAAAAAAATTTTTTTACAGTTTATTTTTCTTAAATTAAAATTTCAAAATTCTTCTAAGTGATCAAAATTTAAGTTAGATCTGTAGTTTATGACTACACAGCAAGTAATAAAAACGTTTCCGTCTAATTGTATGTATACATAAAATGTAGATTAATCTTAAATTTTGCTAACAGATAAGAATTTTATACACACTTACTCATCATTCCTAATCTGCTATTAAAAATAATTGACTAGTATAACCGGACCCTGTGTACCATCTGCGTAGTTTTTTTACAATACTTGCCTACTTGTCTACGCAGTAAACTAGCATTTGTAGAACGATTTTCCATCACGCACGACTGTAATACCTATAGATGCTAAAATTATTTTATAACAGAAAGACCAATGAATTTTGATATTGTGGATTAGCTTATGTAAATTTGTTGTCAATTTTCCATAAAAAAGCTGTCAAGATATGTAGCATTCTTTCTTGAAACAGGCATAATGCTACAAACGCAATATAAGTTACATAAACAAAAGGGACATAAGGCGGTCTTATACAACCTTACATAAATGTAAACATCACTTTGATTTATACTCACGGTAAATTTAAACTAAATGAATCCATATAAGGACCGACATTTATATTAGATATGCCAGGACCAAGCTACATTTATGTTTGATTGGTATAGTTGGCTGAGAATAAAGGCGACTGAGTCCAGTACCACGCTCGGTGGCAAGGTTCACAGTCTGCATGGCAAGACCCCACTCTACGAAGCCTTGTTTCGGTCAATATAAAAGTCCCGCATCAATTACTGTAAACCTTAACTAACGACTGTTGTTAAATAAGTACTTAATCCACATCCAGTGTGTTAAATGATCGGCCTTTGTATTAAGTATTGAAACCATCTGAATATGGACCATCTAATACTTTGCTATTTTTCAGCAAGAAAAATTACCAAAGACATCAGTGAAGTGAGATGGACAGAGTTGACAGCAGTTCAAGTATATAATCTTTACCGTGCGATATTTGGAGTCTACCCCCTCAGCACAAAATTTAGAGACAAACGGGTAAAACTATTTGACGCTTTTCTTCAAGACGCAGATGAAGTCGAACATAGGAGTATACCAATAGGATCTTTGGAATACTGTGAAAAGAGTAAAGCTCTTAGAATATTATGTAAAGATAGAAAATATATTTATTTTAGATCGTTAAGGATAGTTGGAAAAAGGGAAATAAAAGCTTTAGATTTTTATAACGGTTATATTAAGAATATGCCATTAGGGAAACGAAGTTGTAAAGTTTGTTGAAACAATAAAAACAATCATAAAATTTCTGTTTTTTTTTTTATTAGTTAAAACACATCACAACACATCACTCTTAAGATATTTGTGAAATGGGCTAGAATAATAAATACTTTATACTACACGGATCAATAAGTTAAAACTCTTAAATCTATAATGTCTTTGGTCTAATACTGTTAACAATGCGGTGAACTATTATATTTACTGCGTAGCAACTCTGACCCTGAAATAAAACAAAAATATAAAATAAATAAAATGTTCTAAAGTTATACATACATAATTATAATTCGGAGGTCATAATTTTTTTGTTAGTTTCAGAATGATAATAATGTTCGACAAAGTTAAGTATATGAAATATGAAAACAGGAAAATCCTACTTACCGATCGTTAATCACAAATATGCACTATTATGCAAGCGACTAGTTTGAATAACTAATTGCAACTCAAGTTTGCATGGCCAAAAGCTAGATAGCTAAGTCCTCGTGCAACAGAAAAAACTATGGTTTAGCAGCATGAGAGCCAGGCTTGTTGTTCCTTGAAGACTAAAAAATGATTTTCATATCTATGCCAAATATACCTAGAAACACTCACAAGATTGATTGAATTGACTTCAAGAGTATTTGCCAAAGATAAATAGCTAGTACAACTTTTATATCGTCTTTAAGTTGTCCACTTGGAGATGGTATAAAATGTGAGTAAATACCACTTTATAATACAAGTGAAAATGTCCTATTAGTAAAGAGAAAACTTTTCTCTTCTTAAAGTAGGTACATAAAATATTTCATACAATTCAATTCTTTGTATTTTCATGATAAGCATTATTAATAACAATGATGGTAGTGATATGAACTATCGCACAATTTGACGGGGCGCAGCGGGCCGCAGATCATATAAAATATGTACGAGTGTCAAATTTTTAGACAGTATTTGAACTTTATCCAACAATTAAATTATCAACAAGGCTTTTTGTTAGACTGTTCAGAATTTCGGGTAATATAAATTGTCAGTTTATCTTTCTATACGATTCGTTAATCATCTATTGTAATAATGATTCTACGATAAGAATGATAAGCCCAATTTTTGTATGTGTCTCTTCATCAAAATTTGTAAACCATCAGGTTAAATATAAAAAAAAAAACACTTAAAGCAACTTTGGTCCGAACTACTAACGGAATATTTAGTTATTGTTAAACAATTAAAAACACTACATGTATTCTAAATGTATTAAAAAAGAACATAACAGGCGTACAAAAGCACGGCTCAAATCGTTAAATATTTGTATGCTTACCTCCAAATTTTAAATTATTGCAGTTTTAAGAGTAAGCAAATAAAGCCTGTTATGATATGGTATATAACCTTACCTCTATGTAAATTAGCATATACAGCAATGAGATTTTCTAACAATGCGTATCCTGAAAATGAAATATTTGTAAGGCCTGATTTTTCTATCTTCTGATTAAAGTTATCTGGCGAATAATGTACTTATTACTCGTCGGATGACAACAATGACACAGAATGACAATAAACTTAAGACGAGCTTAAAACTATCGAGTAATACTTAATTCATTAGATAACTTTTATCTCACCATTGAAAAATCAGTCCTAAGGGTGAAACATGACATGGTATAAAGTAGTCGATTAAAAATGTGTTCGTTTAAAAAGTAATTATATTCTTCGAATGCAAGATAATCATATCTCTTATATCCAAAATAAAGACGCGTTATCATTGTTTTTATTAATTTAAAGTAGTTTTTACTATAATTTTGTATTTTATACTGGCAACCACATTTTTTTATCAACAAGGTTTTTTTCCATTCATTTGCAGTAAGTACTTAATGGAGTCAAATGTTGTTATGTTTGAAAGGGTTAAATGAAATATACACACGTGGCTCTTAGCTTTTATTGTTGGCATACGTAAAAATGACATTTCATAAAACAAGTTTCAGTAACGACTAGGTAAAATGGCGAAATGTGTAAGAAAGTATTCTTTATAGGAAATCTAAAATAGTTCTCTTACATCTAGGCTACAATACAGATGGGAATTTTAAGAAATATAGAAAAAGACATTTTGATGAAGGTTTGAGATGTATGTAAATATATCTAGGTGCAGAGTCAATGAAATAAACTTGTACTTGAATCATGTTTATGTTAACAACAATGACATTTGCAATGATATAACAATGCGCACAAGGAATAACATTTCACAAATTTGGCATACTTAATTGAAAACAACTTTTTTTCTCAATATTCAACATGTATAACTTTTTATTGGCATTTTAAAATAACTCTATTCAATTTATTTAAAATCACAATGATTGAAAGACAAGTTTATTTACGGCAATGAATTGTAGATAACTGCTTTATATTCCACACAGTTTAAAATTTAAATGCTTCTAATTCAGACTAGAGCAGAAAAAACTAGATTTTAATTTATAATCAGCAAGTTTTTGCAATGAATCCGTTTAAGTCACATAACAGAAAAATATACTTAAGAATATTAACGGCAAAAAAACATGTAAAAAAATACTTAACCTTAATAAACCCTTTCCAATTTTTGGAATATCCCAAAATAATAAATATAAAAAATGACGTATTATTGACTACAATACGCAACTTTCAATACCTAAATTATGTTGTATACAACATTTCTGCTCTATTTTTTCTCATATCTATGGTAGAGTGCCCTTAACTAATGAGTTATAGGTGTCTTATAAAAGCGCTGTTGAATCACTTCACTCTAATCTCGATCACAGAGAGCATTTCGTCTGCGGCGCACTCCTAGAATGATTAGTAACACACATTACAATGACAGTGACTAGGGAAATGAGGTGCTTACAAATAAAAAGGTGTTACTAGTGAAAAAAAAACCAAAACCATAGACTTAAAACATAACCAGAAAGGACCTTACTCATAATTTTATACACTGTTAGTATATTAATAACTTTGATAAATAATTATTTATTAAATTGTACTCATATAAGTCACTTTCTTTATAGAACTAATAACATATTTTGTTTAAATTTAAACCAAACAGTGTAGTTTATTATGATTAAGTTTAAAGAAGCTTAAATAAAAAAGAAAAATGTTAAGAAATACAAAGACCAGAATCATCCCAAACAGATTTTAATAAAACATATACACAGCACAACAGATAAAAAAATACCATGCACTAAACTATAACAATGCGCATATGAGAAGTTTCAAATGGCTCGAAAGTTGATTTCAATATTTCTTTCATAACTCAATATATGCTTATATTCTTTGGTGCGAATCTGTAAGCCATGTGATATGTTAGAAGGATTAGCATTATATAAAAAGTAAAAAGATTTCTCAATCAAGAAGACAAAACAAAGGTATATAAGAATAATTTAAACAATCAGATATGTCTCTTTTAAAATATGCTTATCAAGTACTTCAGATGTAGGGTACTTATCTAATTATACATGCATATTAAAACTACCACACTATTCAACTATAACAAAAAGTATACAGATTTTAGTCACAAATAATTATATAAATATGTATAAAATATGTTCTATAAATAGATGATTGTACTTATAGCCTATATACGACTTATGTAGATACATGATTATATCCATACAAACAACTTTAAATGTTCATTTAGTATGCGGCTACTACAGAGCCATGATAAGCTTCCTCTACATAACTACATAGCAGAATTTGTTAGCGCAATATAACAGATAAAAGATCACTCCAGATAACTTTTCAATAATATATTAGCTACGACATATACATTTGTTTAAATTATTTTCTGATGGCGTTCTTATTTTAATTTTCTGCTTTTTAAATCGACTTTTAAATTTATAAATGTTCGTTAATGGGTTTTAAAGAATGGGATTTATCGATATTGCAGTTTTTGCTTTATGTATCGTAATGTCAAATAAGTTTGAACGCTTTTAAAATATGTATTTAAATGATTAAATCTGTCTTAAACTATTTCAGTTCTTATGATGGCCGCATGAAACCGTGTTTTGTGTCAATATGATAATATTTAAAAATTCTTATTCTCAAATAACTCTCTTAAGTACAACAACAAAGTTTTTTAACAATTTATATAATTTCACTTAAGGTACGTGCCAACATTCATGATTACAATTTGGAAAAAATAACACGTTTTTTATGGCAAGACATTAAATAAGGAACAGCTGCAAAACGTTACACTCAAACCACACAAGTCCGAATATAACAAATATAAATAGCGTTATATGTATATACCAAAAAATCCAGGTGTCTAAGTACTAGCACCCTTACTATAAAAAATAATGTAGGTTTATTAAATACGCAATTAGCTTTTTGATCACCTGTGTTCAAAACGCCGATTTAAAATTATTTTTAAGCTTTGGCACCGAGAAATAAAGGCTGGAGCAAATACCTAAAGCATTTTTTTAAGCAAAGTTTTAGAGAAGATCTATCGTTTTCTTTTTATCTTTCGCGCCACACTACTCGAAATAAATTATAAAAATAAGTTAATTTAAATGACTTCAAAATGTTTCTCTTTTACATTTACAAAATACTCATTTATTATAACTTCAATCTGCGAATTAAAAATCGATTATCTAGCGCGTTGTCAACATAAATACTACAAATGATCCTACTATAAACAAGAATCGTAGCTAACAAACGGCGTTATATACAGATGTATATCTAATCTACTTTAGTTTGTCAGGAAGCGGGTAACCAAGGGGCAAGCTGAATGAGTCTTACATGTGCTCCGGGTGACTGCGTATGCAGTCGATGAAGTCACTCGGCTTCAACTCGCCGCGGCAAATCTTGTATACGGCGGTGAAAAGGGGAAATCTGGAATTGGACATAATTGACTTTGAGCATTGGATGTGTAAGATTGCGGAAAATGTCCTTTGTGGTATAAAAGGAATTTAACAATTCTAAAGGTAGATAGATGGGTAATACCTTTAATGTTTAAAATAGGTAAGTAATAAATTAATTAAGTGTATATTTGGAGTGTAATTTGCGAGTTGCGAAATGAATTTCGACTGTGCATTGATTCGACGCGTAGCAAATTTCGAAAACACATAGACCGACAAATTATTTCTTCGACGGAAAATACACACCTACGAATGACTGCTACTTCGACAGGATTAGGACTCATAATTTGCATTTATACCTTTATCAGTTAATTTTTTTTAATAAATATACGTACTTAGTAGTCTCGAGTAGTTAAGAGTTTACTCATTGAATAAACCAGCAAATAAAGTTTAATCGCAATGCAAGATAAACTTTACTCTTGAAATCATGAACGGCATTAAGTAGGTATGGGTATAAGATCATAGACGTGTTACGGCATCGCAATAATGATCACGCAGGTATTGTAGCAAACTCACTAGAACGCGATATATTAACATAGTTTGAATGAAGTTCATATTTCCATATCTTACGTGTAAAATAAAACCGTTTTCGAAATACATATTTAAATTCAAACGATTCTAAGGGTGCGTACAGAGTACAGACTATGTAACATAACACGTTATAAAACATTGCTATAAAACATGTTTCAGATAATGTAGACACCGAAAGTTTTAAGTTATAATAACATTTTAGGGAAATGTACAACACTGTTACAACACAATATAACTTTGCCACTGAAGAATGACAAACGAACGACAATTATTAGACGCCAACCAGTGCAAATCACGCTTACCCAGTACCGGTGGAGCTATTCAAAAACTGGGTACAATAGGTACCCAAAATGTGTATACTTAACAGCATTCCCGTGTCAAAAATGTATATCGCATATGAAAAAAGTAGTGATAAGTTAACACGACTTATTTTTCAGGTGGTTCATTTAAATCTTCTATACTAATATATAAAGCTGAAGAGTTTGTTTGTTTGTTTGAACGCGCTAATCTCAGAAACTACAAGTGGGATTTGAAAAATTATTTTTGCATTTGATAGCCCAACTCTTGAGGAAGGTTATAGGCTATATTTTATCCCGAAATTCTCACGGGATCAAAAGTTACGCGGGTAAAACCGCGCGCGGTGGCTAGTGTAACATATAATTAAACACTATTTACAACGTTTTTAAGCAAGTTTAATAACTTTTATCAATAGATTACTAGGTAAGAGTTAACGAAACTGAAAACAAATAACACTAACCGAATAACTTTTTATCAGCAAGAGATTTTGAGTACGTACAGGAATTTTTACTACTAAGAACATTTGGCAGCTATCCAATTATGTATAAAAAGTTTGTTATACAACACTACCGGAACATATCATTATGGAGGCGATGACATTTTGCGAGAAACGAGTTATGAAGATTGGTCACCAGCAGTTACCACGCTAACCCAGTAAGTACCGGTAGGACTATTGCGAATACGGTTTACAACTAGCTCACGTCCACCAAGATTAAACGAAATTTCGTTGAAAACAGCCGCCTATAATTTGTTAACTACTCAGCAAAGTCACCTCCGTTCGAAGCTTTATTTTAAACAGTGTAGCCGGTGCTTTAGAAGCATGTCCGCGTCACATTTTCAACATCAATTTTGACAATCTCTGTCACTGACCTGACACTTATAAACGTGGATTGCGGCCAAGACAACAGACAAATACTAAAGCTATTTATAGTGCAACCTTACAACGTTCAATACTTGCACCAAGATCACATGCCGCACCAAGGTAGTGGTGGTACTATTTCTAGATTACTATTATACAATTGCCTTAAGCACCGAACGATCTTTTAGACTGATTACCTTTTATACGAGTCATATTTATAGAAACATTTCATACGCTTTAAATGTAGGTTATGTATGTATTTAAAGATCGCACATTAACTTGTTTTAAACTCGTGCTAGCACGTCTAGTAAAAATCCATTTTAAAGGTTGAGTGAGACTTTACAGTTCTATTACATAAATATTTGCAAGGCATTCAAATCAAATGATTAATTTTATCATACAATATATCAAAACTCTTGAGGATCTCTATTTACTATGCGTTGGCGACGATGTTTGGCGGTAATATTTTATAAATATTTTTATTATTAGGTGCTAGACTGAACCCCGAAGTCGTTGTGGCGCCGCGGCTACTGTGCATATCAAACGATATCGCAGGTAAAGCGCGCTCGGCGCGGCCGTTATTACGATGAGTGACCGCCGATCATTTATTTCTCACGACGACTTCCGTGCTTTAAGGGCTTAAGAGCTTTCATTTTCGTACCTACATTTTGCCATACAAGTATAGGAGGATAAACTCCAAAAAATAAGTATAATATAATTAATTCTTGTCAATGTTTAAGTTTGTTGCTAGTCGGCATAATGGTTAAAGAAAACATTATAAGATTATGATCATTGAAAAATTCATATTTCAACCTCAATTTTAACGCAACTTTTGGCGTAAATAATTCGTATTTGTCCAAGAACATATTTAAATTATATGATCCATGGACCAAGTTTATTTAAAACTTACTTTAAATAAGTACTTTTTTCATGGGTAATTTTTTCATACGAACACAAATCCCAAAAGCATTTTTAGTGTCGATATCTGTAACAATATGTCGAGCGTCTCACCAAATATCAACCTGTGTGTGAAGCTGAGTGAAATAGCAAGATAGTTTTGCTCAAATGACAAGTTTGGCTAAGCGAGCGGCGGCGGACTCTTAAGCAGTCGGTCCCGGGTGCTGTACACTTATATACAGTAGTTTTTTAGGGTGCTATTTCGGCACCCTAAAAAATTCTGACATCCACCAACCAGCACTGGACCAGCTTGGTGGACTACGGCCTAAACCTCCTCGTCACCCAGAGGAGGGGGCTGCAGTGGGCTTTATCTAGTCATAACACGGAGTTGTGACGATGATACTGAACCCGAAAACTGCATTTTTATGACATCATCACTTACCAGCTTTGAATTTAATTTAATAAATGTAGGTCTCTGTCATCTCTACATCTTAAAAAACGGAACTTCTGTCTCTACGTTCGGGTTAATCTTCGGAACTAGGTTATTAACAGATTTAAATGTATAGGGTATTTCAATAACGACGGGTCGATTTCAAAATGGAATAACACAGGCTGTGTATGAGATATTAACGTGTTTTTTTCCTGTTATTTGAAAGATCCATTCATGCCATTTTATTTTGAATATGATATCATACAACTGTCCGCCGCCTCTTTGAATGGTGGCACAAATCTGGGAGATTCAATTTTGAACAGTCAGACAACAATCAACAGGCATATCCAAATTTTTTTATCCAATTTCCAATTTTTTCCAATTGAACCATATGAATATGATATTTTCTTGTAGGGATTTATAATGTCCAATTGAAATGACCAATGAGCCGCAATAAACTGATACCCTGAAAGTCGACATGACCTAGGCCATCACTCAGTTTCAGTAGAATGAATGCAGCGGAGTCATTGAATTTGGGACTTCCCGGATCCGTGTGAAACTGCGGCGGACATTTGAATCATGTTATATTCAAAACAAAATGGCATAAATGGACCTTTCAAATAAAATAATCATTTCGTTAATATCTCACACATAGCCTGTCTTCCAGGGTGGCTGGTGATAAATTTTAGATACTGAAGGAGAGTACTCGATCGTACACTCGACTTTACTCGAATCTGATCATAATTATTTAATAAAAGTAGGTACTTAACTTTTCAACAGATTTCCCAATAAATAAAGACACCTTACCACACTTTTCCCGACTCGCCGCTCCAGTCAACACGCACACAGTAGTGTTCCCGCCACATGCACACCATGCGTGCGTAATGAATTCTTTAACTTTCGGTTAAGTTTACTCAGTAAATAATTAATATTTATTTTATTTTTTCTATTCATGTATGATCTCAAACTATCACGTCCTGGAATTTCGAAAATGACCCACCAGTCACCCCGTATTTCATCTTGAAATCGACCCGTCCTTATTGAAAGACCCTATACATTTAAATCTGTTCACAACCTAGTTCCGAAGATTTGGCTATTAAACAACCTGCTAAGTGACCTAAGAGTCCAGATATCACGGTTTATCAACGTAGTTCTTGAAGATAACGTTTTTTAATGCATGTCATCGTAGTCTTCTCCAACATGGTGGTTGAAGACCTTTACAACGTGTTTTTAGCATGAAGATTTATAACCAGATTGTTTGTTTACGGCCTAAGCCTTTAAGTCACCCAGGGGAAAGAATCACAGCCCAGTAATGGACTCATTACAAAGAGTTTTTTTTTAATGGTGACGCCTTTGACGTCAATCTCATCTGATGGTGATTTAAGATGAAGTTAAATATGACAGCACTTGGGTTCAGGCAGGAAATTGCCTTCTTTATTGTGGTACTTTTTTTTGTATATTATTTACCATTACCCAGTCCAGCATGGAAGATAATATAATTTTTGAAAAACATAGAATGTACCAGCTGCTTCTCTTCCCTGGCGTACTGTAAAAGTCAGTTAAGGGACAGAGGTTTTATTGGCGTGTTTTTTGGGCGATAGGCTGACCCCCTGTCACTGCAATAGTCTCCATCCATCATTATAATGATGGATGGAGTCAAACGTGACATGAGATGGTCTTATAAACTCTGGTGTTCTGCCTACCCCATAAGGGATACAGGCGTAAAGTTATGTATTTATGTGTGTATGTATTAAATTACTCACTTGCCCTCCATGCTCTTGTTCGCAAGCATGTGGTTGACTTCTTCAGCGGTGATAGGTCCCTGAAGCTTCTGACCGTTGAGGAGTTCATCTTCCAACTCTTTGATGGAACGACCGGTTTTCACGAAGGCTTCCGCAACCCTTCGGTTTCTGCCACCTGGGGGTAGAACAATATTTTATAGTTAACCTCCTTGTAAACAGTTTTACGCTCAGAAAATTTAATAACTAAATAATCAAAGCAACTACATACGCTTGACGATTTCTTTCGTGTAAAAACATAGCTGCAGTAAACTATACGAAGTCAAACTATCGAACCAACTGAATGAATCATGACCCACTTTGCTGAAAATTAGTCTGTCAAACTTGTAAGGATCAGGGACCGGAAAACCCCTTTATTTGATTAAGCCTATTGATAGGGTAACCCTATCAAAATCTTACCATATGGAAGTGTAACCCTATTGATATGGTAAGCCTATCGACGTGGTAACACTTTGAATAAAGTTAACTACTTTCGGATGCGCTTACCCTGTGATAGGGTTGCCTATTTCTACCTCTTTTCCGCGCATGCTGTTGAATTCGGAAGTATAATTCGAAGTGCGAGATTGAATAGATGGTGATATTTTTGATAATTTGATATTCTTAGAGATAAAATTTGCCTGCAGGTTTTAAAACCCTATTGAATCGGTAACCTTCAATAGGGTTTTCGATAGGCTTACTGCTTACATGAAGCTAACTCTATTGATATGGTAAGCCTTAAATTAGGGTAAGTCTTCGATACGGTTACCAAATTGATAGGGTTTTTTAAAACAAGTCTATGAAAAACCCAATCAAAAACCTCTTTAAGGGTAAGCGGTTCCGGTCCCTGGTAAGGATATCGCGTATAATGCACTTAGGAATTTAAAATACTGTACGAACTCTGTACTCAGTAGATGTCAGTGTCGAATGAAATGATAACAGGTTCGTCAATAAGGAAACCTATCTTCAAGCGAATTTCCACATTTAGACGAATTACTAGCATTTAGACGATTTGCTATAATGAGCTTATGGTAGGTCATGATTCAGTTGGTTCGATAGTACAAGAACTTATTGATAAAAATCATCATTGGCCAATTTTTCAAAGTCAATTCCTTATAATGCTTTTTTTTTGCACGACTAAGTTCTTTTTTTTTCATAATTTATAAATTTGGGCTGCAACGTTATTGAATCCTTATGTTTGATATTGGTCATGCATGAATCACTCGTTGCGTTACTTTAAGTCAGTTTTCATTATATCGACATCTGACAACCAGGTACATAAAATAATTATCCGTTATCATAAACAGCAACCAAAGCTAAACTAACAATAGCATTTCCATCATACAATAATTACATACATACAATATATAGGAAAATACCTTTTAGTTAAGAATTGTTTCACAAACGCTTCTAAAAAAGTACAACATTATCCGTACTTTAAAGAACGTCTATGTATCGAGCGATAACAGATGACAGCAACTCGTAAAATGAAAAATCCGAGCTATATATAAAAAACTACAATTATTATAGTCGCTGCACGTCTGTGTCTAATCTCTATTCATAAGTTACAATAATACCCACGCACTCAAGGTCACGAATAGTACAAATGTACTAAACATACAAATTATCATACCAACGCTAAAAACCGTGCTTAGTAATAGTAGAAAATACGGCAATACATTCTTTAGGTTCTCTAAAATTTATAACACTGTTTTTCGCGGTCAAAAATAATAACAAAAAAAAAACAAAAGGAGTTCTGTATTAGTAAAGTATGTTTCTGTATAAATAAAATTAAACAAAGACCAATCGCGCTAATCAACATTTAAGTGAGACGTAAATCTCAAAACCCTTTTAATTCCATCTCGTTCCAATCGTGACATTTCTTCGACGATTTAAAAAGTTACCTCTCCATAATCGTAATGACAGAATTGATTTCCTGTTAACAACCAGTTTAAAATTCTGTAAGAAATTTAAAAACTAAGAAGTAAAACAAAAATACTAGTTTACGTATAAGGTCAACTAGCCATGAACATAATTAATACGTCCTGCGCTGCGGCTAAGACCTTGGCTAAACTGTGATCAAACAATCAACGTTTTGTAGCAATCTATCATCGCAATATAATACGACGAACGAAGTATTGTCACATTAATAACGATTCTTTGCGAACTATGTCTATTTTAGAATGAGATAAAAATCTTCCATAAAAAATCTGCGAAATCGAAAACTGATAAACTTGATCACAAATTTAATTTATTTCAGATGTTAGTTAAGATTGAGTACGCCAATTTTCGAGAAGTCCATTACAACAAGATTACTCGACTAACTTTAAACAACATGTTTATGTTTGCTATACAACTTGACAATGAATATAAACACCTCAATCACTCCAACTGTGTTTATTTCTAATATTTATATATTCAATATGCATGTTTATACATATATTTCTTTATCTTTATCCGTTATCGCGTATCCATAACACAAGTTCTGTAAGAAACTTAATTTCGGCTAGATAATGTGTAGTGAATGTAAGAAATATTTTTACGAACCTCTTTTTGTTTGAGTTATGCAAAAATAAATAAGGTTAGGCATAAAATTAAATGTTTTTTTACCTTTAATTACTGTGACAATTCATCGAAAAATGAGCTAATATTGAAAAAAAAAACGAAAAGGTGACCTTGATGTGTATTTCGTAATTGAGCATTGATGAAAATATTTAGAGCGTAAACAATCCTACAAAAGTAAAATAAACACCTGATTACTAATAGGTATAATAAATAAATAAAAATATGACACTATAACGTTATCAATTAACATATTATCTAAAAGTTAGTATTAAGTACCGTTAAATATTTACAGAAACTATCATAGACGCTGTTATAAAAAAAAAAATATTCAACAAACAGTTTAAATGTGCACGCAAGACTAAAGGCAATTTGTCATTTAAAGTTAAACCTTAGTTTATTACAATAAGGGGCAATTTAAAAAAAAACAGAGAGCTGCATAACTATCTATCTTGGATCGACCTTTGACACTTTGTTAAGGTAGTGATTACTGAGTAGATCGAAACCAACCGTCACAGTTAATTCGATTTTAATGTGTTTATTATTATGCATTCAACTCAATTGTTTTAAACTTTAGAACTTTATTCTATGTATCACAGTGTACGTGAGTATGACTGACAGTGTAGAGTAAATAAAATCAGAAATATAATTATCGTGACGTCCAAATGGCTTTTATAATTTACCTAATATATTCACTTACAAGTTGCATGACCTTGAAAATTGCAAATGCGTCGATGTATTAGTTTAGAATAATACACCTATAATACATTTATTATTCTAGCAAACGGTTTAACTTGTCAAGGTATTTACGATTTTTAAAATATCAATTGGTTTTTGCCTATTTTTATTAACTTATCGTTAGAATTAAGTGAGATATAGATAGGATATGATTAATCAGCTATTGGTTATAACTATTGCTTTAAATAAGATTTCAGAATGGAATGTTAAAACTTGCTTACGTTATGGTTTCGGTCAAACTCTAACGAGCATTAAACTAGTTCAGTATCTGGGATCGGCGGCTTATCGCGCCCTGTGGGGCTAGCATGCTTCCGTCGACAACGATAAATCGGGCCTTTTATCGATATTTTCTTAGAAAATGGTATTTAGTGTATGTAATTTATTAAGATTATGACATATTTGGTTATGTGGTCTTAATCATGGTATCGAATCGAGTAATTCTATCTATTATGGTGCGCAAATTAGCTTACATAATATGATAAAATAACAAAATAATATTTATGTTGTCGATTCGACTATTTATCGATGGTTGCATGCTAGCCCTGCTGATCATGTTAAATGAATAGTCGTTGATCATCCATCCTAGCCATGAACAAACCCATCATTGTATAAGCTACTGTATCGTACTAAATACGCAGATATACAATTTGACGACCGCTGTGGCTGTGGGTAACACTAACTGCCTCAGATGCCAGTGGTCGCGAATAATTACGTTCATTAACATTTTGCATGTATTGGGCTACAACACGAGCTATGTGCATACTTAAGATTGACGATTGCAGTACGGTAGCTGGTAATCCGCACAAAGCTGTAAAAAATACAGCTTAATCATTGGTTAAAAATACCTTAATTCACCTTTACGGATTTATCGATATCAAAACTGCAATAAACGTATAAATCATTGTGTTACCTACGAGAATTAAATCGCTTATGAAAAAAAAATTGCAAAATTTGTTGAGACTTTATCTTCAACTATGATTTACTTTCGTAATTTGAAACAATAACCACACTTTAACTACATCACTACTTTTTTTCTTCCCTAAAGTGGGCACACTGGAACTGTCATTTTACTGCATTGAATTATTTGCCAGAGTACAATCGTGCAATTAGCCGTAACGGTATTTAAAGAAGTAATTGCTACAGAACGGAAACGATTTTTATTTAGAGCCCCATTAAAAAAAAATGTAATATGTACAGGGTTCATTTGTAGTCGTCGGCCAAATTTTTTTTACACAATTTTTATCATTTATAGAAACGATTTTTGCAAAAAAATAGTATTTATTTTTTTACAAGAAAATTAAAATATCCGTTAACAGATTAAGCAAACCATGGTCACTCTAAATTATCATTAAAAAAGGCAACTACGCGCTACAACAATAGTAGTATTATCAATGAAATGCCGTTTCGTAGTAGGTATGTTCATCAACAGCGACTATTTTTTAAAAGTTTGTGGTTCCATATTTCTACTTTTTTGTACTAAGCGACGATAAAATAAATATGCAGGTACGTTTATATCGTATCAAAGAAACTAAAAATTATATTTGGCTGGTGAATTCAAATCAACACTGTATATATATAAATAAAAATGTATTATGTATTAACATAACTAATTATTTTGCATTTAGCCGCGTAGCGTCTCTACGAATAACCCTAGCGCCTCTAGATAAGTGTGTAGTAAAACGCGACTAGTTCGACTCCTTCAGAGATCGCCTGACGATCGACCATCCTTCATGAAAGTGTATCGAAAGATTTTATAAAGAACCAGTTCCTTCCAAAGCCCGTGTCCTGTCATGTTCAACCTCATCTTCACTTACCATCGGCAGGGCTAGCATGCAACAATCGATAAATAATCGAATCGACAAGATGAATATTATTTTGTTATTTTATCTTATTATGTAAGCTAATATGCGCACCATAATAGATGGAATTACTCGATTTGATACCATGATTAAGACCACAGAACCAAATATGTCATAATCTTAAAAAATTCAATACACTAAATATCATATTCTAAGAAAATATCGATAAAAGGCCCGATTTATCGTTGTCGACTAGCTACATGCTAGCATGCTACCGGCATGTGAGATTGAGGTCAAATTAAAAAATTACAACAAAAATTGAATGGAAAATTAGTTCCTGGATCGATGTGTTTATCAGTATAACAATAAAGGTATATGCATATTGGTGTTCAGATAGAAGTGAAGTGTACACTGATAATCAGCTCTAGATAAGCTATGTAAATTAATTATTATTCATAATATTGACGCGAATACGAGTATTGTATTGGCAAAGTGAAACTATGCCTATAAGTACTGTTGTTAAGTAGATTATACGAGAATTTTGCTAACGAATAGGAGGGATATTAATTACGATTCGTAACTATTTTGGTCTTTCTACAGGGTGACTGGCGACAAATTTTAGAAACTGAAGGAAAGCACTCTGTACTCGATTCTGGTCATAATTATGTAATAAAAATAGGTACTTAATTACTCACTAGAGTACTCTTTAAATAAATAAAGTTTTGTTACTATTTAATTTACTTACACCTGAGCACGCGGATCGCTTCCAACGCTAGTGTATCTACGCGTTGCGTAATGAATTCTTAAACTTTTAGTTAAGTCTACTCAGTATATAATTAATATTTATTTGTTAACTCATTTTTTCTCTTCATGTATGATTTCAAACTATCACGTCCTCGACCCACCAGTCACCCTGTATATCCACTTTTTAACGACAACAATTTTTTTGAGTTTGGCCATTGAGAAAATAAGTCGTTCACATACACAATTGTGTTTATAATCAAAAAAACTTACCATAACACGTGGTGATGAGGTCAGCGACTCCACAGGACTCAAAGAACGTGCTAAGCTTGCTGCCCGGGTAGAACACATCCACGAATTTGATCATCTCCATCAGACCAAGTCGGATTACCGCGGCTTTGGTGTTGTCCCCAAATCCAAGACCGTCGACGAAACCCGCGCCTACTGCTACTATGTTCTGTATAGAATAAGAATAATAATAAACAAATGGCGCTGACGATTTGGAGCTAAAGAAAAAATGGGCCCTAAAGAAGCTAAAAAGTTTTTTACTAGAAAATACTGTTATACAGAGTGAAAGCAATTAGACACACACAATCCTTGAGAGGATTAAAGAAGACCTAATTTGAAGAAGTTTAGTCACATGAAAATCAGTATTTCCTTTCACCCTGTAAATTTCCTTAATTTTTAACTGTCAATTCGGAAAACAATATTTTGATATAAAATCACATCACTCTATTAAAAATTAAAACCGTCTACGAAATTAAAGATTCAGTACGTACATAGTAAATAACATTCATCATTGTAATATTTTTTTTTAATTTCACTAATTTTAACCTTTAATTTTATTATGATCATATGCATATTGTGTTAGATCAAACAGACGACGGGTTTATATACGTAGGTATTTACCTATAAATGAATCATCTAATGCACGTGACGTGAAACCTTTGTATGTATTCATTTTCAGTTTGAAATTTACAGCCGGAGTAACAATATATAACACGGTCACAATATCTGTGCACCTCGCTGGAATGCGGAGCCCCTCCCTCTACCCTTTCATTTCCCCGCGCTCGCCTTGCTTGCTCAGTATTGTCAACCATACCAGCGCGATGACGTCACGACGCCAGGTGCACAGATATTTTGACCGTGTTGTACAATGTCATATTTGGAGATGAAACTTTTAGGTCAATTTAGTTCTATTTTCAGTCAACTACTTATTTCGAAATAGAGACACATATTATTTTTACCAATATGGTAATTCAAATATCAAAAACTACTATATGTGTATTTGATACGTCGTGTTATAAATGACATAGGTGCCTACTTTAAAAAAAAAATTCATTACCTTCAAAGCTCCGCAAATTTCGACGGCGTCTTCATCATCAACGACTACCACCCTGAAGTACTCAGTCTGGATGATATCCCGCATCATCGGCGCCAGCATCACATCCCGGCAACCGATGGTAGTCTCGCAGAATTTCTCGTCAGCTACCTATTTTGTTTAAATTAAATTCGGTGTGAAAACATTGCTTATTTCGTACGTTTCTTTCGTATGTATAATAAAAATGAACACACTACTAATAAAAAAGAAAGCTACATTGTTCGAGATACCTACATATTCTGTCTAATGCATATTTATAATCAAGATATTTCATAGGATCAGAAGCTGCGGTACCTAATTGGTAAAGGCATGCAAAACTGTGTGCCGAAAAAACAATTTAAATAAGTCACATTATTTACTGACTGAAATCAGAGTCAGAAAAATCTTTTTAAGATCTGTTGAGAAAAAGTAGAAACAGTGGTCATATATTCAAAACATTATACAACCAAGGTCTTTAGAATACATGTAATCTGATATTTTAAAAATCATTCGGCAGCTTTTGTATTACATTATCTTTTACATTTAACAAGGGGTAAAACTTGAATACTTTTTCGAACAGAGTTTCGGTGAATGGAACATAATTTTTTTTTGTCATAAGTAAAAAAATTTATACTTAATATTTATTTATACAGCAATTGATTATGTTGCTAACACTATATGCTTACAAGCGACACACACGTTTTATCTGTCAAATTTTAATAATCTCAAAGTCCATTTTACGTATCTTTTAATTCATATTGGTACAAAATCCAATTTGACAAAAGTTTTCCAGTAGCCATGTTTGACCTTAATTTTATCTCATGGTAAGTGACGTTTGCATGAAGTTGGAGCACGAGGTTTACCTACTAAACGCGCAATAAACAGTAAAAAAAGTAGGTAAGTAAATAAAATATGTTTATGAACAAAAATTGCCTTTAAGTTGAAAAAAAAAAATTAACAGTGCATTGACTCCAAGTACTTTTCAACCGACTTCTAAAAGGTGGAGGTTTTCAACTCTTCTTTTTAGAATTCGGTTGTATGTTTGTTACGAGATTGTTAGGTCAGTTATGAATCGATTTTGATGATTAGTTCATTTGAAATAAGATACTTTTTTCGCATATAAATTTCAACAAAATCGATTAAGTACTTTTTGAAATATTTGCAATTTTCGAAAAAATATGCATGGAAACGGAAATTTGAAACTGTTGGTGAAGTAGGCTTTTGAGTGCTCTGCAATCGTTGAATATCTCGTAGTATAATTCTACCTATACCTATTTAAACATTGTTGTGTGTAAATCATATGATAATTAATAAATTAAACTTACTTCTGAAGCAATGTTAGCGCCCATCAGTACGGCGCAGGGAATCTTAAGGCATCTTGTGATGATGTGTGATATTAGGTCAATGCCACCTCCTTCGGCAATATCGAAGCCCTAGGAAAATTGTACTTATTAGTTTCCCTAGTATTTTTTTTTAATACTGGTACCAAAAAAAATTTTAAGGAAAGGAATTATTACTCAGCCAAATATGTAACAAAAATGTTTTTTTTTTATTCTAACTGCCTAATGAATTAAAAAAATCTAATCTGAACTGCTAAATTAAACATCATCCAACCAAAGATGGTGTGATACTCATGATGGTTTGGTACATAAATAGATAATGCTTAGTTAAATCTATGTCTTCGTACTAGAATTGAATAAGTGTTATTTATTATCTTGAATAACATGCTTATATCAGACTTAAAACTATGCAAGTAATACAAAGAAACAAAAGGTTTTAATAATTATTACTACTTAAACATAATAAACATACATAAAAAAAAGAATACTCACTGTATCAATAGATAGATTAATTTCAAATTTTGAGATAAAACAAGGGATGTGACAAAACTTCGTAAACTAAAGATAATATTAAGTGATCAATTAATTGTCTTTACCTTGATTAAAGAGAGAGCAGCGGCTGTTGGTTTAATTTTTCCTAGAAGAGTCGAGCAGATAGTTCGCACAAACTGATGAGGGACCACAAAGATCAGCAGGTCGGCATCTTTTGCAGCATCCACCACATCTGGGATGGCCAGCTTTGACATGTAACAATAAAAGAATTTAAATAATAAATAATTAAGGTGTAATTTGAGCAAATAAATTTAAAAAATATTAAGTTGGAATAGAAAAGAAAAGAAAAAGTATTTATTTGCTAAGTATGGTAGTTACATACATGATCTTAAGATTATTAAAGTGCAGCATACTTAACCATGCAAATTTTTTTTATGTCCCAACTTATAACATTGTAATATCATAACAATCAATAATATTCAATTTTTTAAAAGTATACATAAATTTCATTTAAAATTTCTAGATAATAATAACAAACGCAAAAAACTTATGGGCAAAAATATATTTAAGAGTGAAATGAAATTATTCATATGAAATTTAATTATATAAATAAATGAAAAAATGTGTTAAACAAAAATCACCCTACCAGGACTCGAACCTGGGACCTCTTGTTTGCCGGACGAGTGTTCTCCCACTGAGCTACCGGGGCCTGGCGGTACGACTCGAAATTACTTAACACATTTTTGATTTTACCATATATTGCTAACGTAGCTCCATCTAATGGTATTGTCTTGCAGCTAAGACCTCCCTAGACCAGTTTCTTTACAGAAATTGTGAATCGTTAAAGTGAAGCATTGCAATGTTTAATAATATTTTAAAGTTTTTGCATTTAAAATACTTAATTACTCTTAAATAAATGAAAAAATGAGTTAAATAAAAATCACCCGACCAGGACTCAAACCTGGGACCTCTCGTTCGTCGGACGAGTGTACTCCCACTGACCTACCGGGGCCTGGCGATACGCTCCGAAATTACTTAACACATTTTTGATTTGTGTTAAATAAAAAAATTTAAGACATTTTCTAGCTTTCTCTATTATCCGCACCACATAGAGATTGTATACACTTTTTTTGAGCTCGAAAGATCATTAAAGTGTATACAGAATTATTAATTTAAGTGCCCACAAAATTATTCCATATCTAATATGTCAACAAAAACATCATCTGGATGCGATCCTTGATAGCAATAAGGCATTCTTAGCCCAACTTAGTTATAAGATATTTAATTTTAATAGTTGTAATATGAAATGTGAGTAATCAATAAAGAGTTTTAATTAATATTATTGAAAATCTACTACAACTGTAGGTTTATATACGACAGACCCTTAAGGTTTCAGTATGAGTAGAACAAAAGGGTCTTAAATAATTAATTTTTTTTTACTGTTGAAGAAAGTGACAAGTTAGGGAAAATGACAAATCAATATAAACACAGTGTTTGACAAGGAAAATAACCTTTTTCGATAACTACCTACTTCTTTTGCTGATACTGGCTACTTGTATTGAAAATGAAAACCACAATCACAGTGACGACTGAAATTTGTTCTCACATATTATAATAAAAAGTGTATATTTAATACTAAAATATTAGCATTTTAACAATGAATCCGATTAAAGTGAAGACTATAAGTTCAAACAAAAAACAGTCTTTTTTAGTCGAATGGGGAAGACTCTAGGATATGTTTCTCCAAAGTACTTTTTTGGACACCCTGTATAAACTTTTTATTCTCTAAACACAAGGCGCACACAAACCTTACGGTACTAATAAAAAATATTTCTCCAGAAAAACCCTGAGATCATGAAAGTATTTATGTTTTTGGTAACTTCAAAATCTGCTTTGTTTTGTATATTTCAAAAAATATACATAGGTTATGTGTTTTTTTAGTTTGTGTAGGATACTTGTTTGAACATTTTGAATTTACACTATTTTCTCTTAGGTTTTATTGCTATGCTTGCACATGTTCCCAATAGAACCCCTTTTTTCTACTATTTTCAATTTGTGGCATACAAAATAGTTCACCTATTTATTTGAGTATGTTAGAGTAAGTAAATATAATACTTAATTAATTTTGAATACCTTTTTAATGAAAATTTAATACCAAGTAGTTTAGTTTATGTCTTCAATCTTAGCCTCAAGGGTTTTTTATAATATTAGAAAAATAATAATAGATATATTAAATACAAGATATTACCTATAGCATTATCACATAAGATTTAAGATTGAAGACATAAACTAAACTACTTGGTATTAAATTTTCATTAAAAAGGTATTCAAAATTAATTAAGTATTATATTTAATTACTCTAACATACTCAAATAAATAGGTGAACTATTTTGTATGCCACAAATTGAAAATAGTAGAAAAAAGGGGTTCTATTGGGAACATGTGCAAGCATAGCAATAAAACCTAAGAGAAAATAGTGTAAATTCAAAATGTTCAAACAAGTATCCTACACAATATCCTACACAAAGTATCCTACACAAATATATCTATTATTATTTTTCTTGTATTTAATATAAAGGCTTAAGACAATAAAATCTGTTTACATATGTATCTAATAGCATGTAAGTCTTATATAACCCTGTCAAAGAGAGCTCAATGACATTGGCAGTGAAACAACTTTAACCTAGCAAAAGATCTAAAATAAACCAAACAAATACTATGCATGACTTAAATTGATGCCAAAATTTTCAAGGTTACACAATTTAACATAAATAAATAGAAATCTCATATCATTCATATATAAAACCACCATTAGACTTGTTAAAAACCTTGAATATAAAAATCGACATCATAACTCACCACATTCTCAGGCAATTTGTGCCCAGGTAAGTATTTAACATTTTCATGGGTTTCATTAATAATTTCCGTAATTTTCTTCCCATCAATCAACTCCTCATATACCCACATAGTCACTGTGTCTTCGAAGTTTTGTAGTCTCGCTGCATTGCGACCAACTATTTTAGCAATAGCTGAACCCCTGCAAATACAAAAACATATATTTTCATACTTAATCACATTAAATTTATTTTAAAGTACTAACATATAAATTTATTTTAAGATTCTAGGAAAGTTTTCTTACCAGTTTCCAGATCCTATAATGCATACTCGATTTTTTACTTGTTTTTCAGACATTTTTAATATACGCGGATATCAAAATACACTTGAAGGAATTAACTGTTACTTCCACCACCACTTATGAGATGAGTTTATGAACTGATAGAACTACACGGACCGTACGGCTGGCGTGTAAGAAATGGATCGTTTGTTATCAGATAACAGAAGGCAAAGCTAACATTTACGACACGCACAGTTTACCATTCAATACATACAACTATACTAACTAATAATTATGTACCTATCTATTGTACCTACCAACCACCTACCTACAGACAGATGTCAATTACCTAGTGTCAGTTGTCACGCATATCGGTTGACAGTTAATTGACATAATTATTGGAAATCTTATATCACAAGCACAACCTATGGACTGATGCTCGTTCCATATTGCATACCATTCGTATCCCCATGTGAGAAAACTCTGTTAAAAACGTCCTCACCAAGTTGCTAGTTCGTTCAATAGAAAGACAGCAATACATAGTGGCTCCTTAATAATATTAAATAAATCTTTAAAATTTAAGGAGCGTAAGGACATAGTGAGCCTATCTATTGAACAAACTATTGAAATATCCTGTGTAGAATTGACAAACTTTATAATTGTTTGCATAGGGTCGCCATATAATAGTCAATAATATTTTAATAGCAGATTAAGACTGATGAGTGGGTCATAATTACAAAAAATAAAAATTTTATTTTAAATATTTTTCATAATTACCTAATGTTTCAAAATTCTTCTAAGGGATCAAAAATTAAGTTTGATCTGTAATTTATGACAACACAACAAGTAATAAAAACGTGTCCATCTAATTGTATATAGTCATAAAATGTAGATTAATCTAAAATTTACTCACAAAGAACAATTTTAATTTATGAAAAATATTGAAAAAAAAAACTTTTTTTTTCGAAATTCAGACCCACTCATCATACCTAATCTGCTATTAAAATATAATGGGGAGTTTTCTGACAGCTCATAAAAATTAGTTCAAAAAACCTCTATAGATGGCACTTTTAAAAAGCCGAAGGCGTTAAGTCTGTAAACTATAATAAGGTAAGTGGTATCGTTATCGTATCTACCATCTATGGTTATTTATACGTTCAATTTCTGATACAGACGTCAATTAATTTATTTTACTGTTAAAAACGCAGTGTGGAATAAATTCTTCGCCTTCGCCTTTTGTAAAGCGCCATCTATCGAAGCCTTTTGTACCAATTTTGTACAGTTTTGTTTTTTTAATGAGCTTTCAGAAAACTCCCCATTCATTATTATATGCGGACCCTGTATAGACCCGCTAAATCAAATTATGATAAACAAAACACTTTTTAACCGGATTTATCGCGTATATATACGAGCGCTCGTGACCACTGGGTCTGCAAAAGCACCGAAACGTCGAGTTAAAATTTAAAATGTAAATATACGCGATAAATCCGGTTAAAAAGTGTTTTATTTAATAGTATGAATCGCGAAAACTTAAGTCAAACTATGATAGTTTTAAACTTGCTTTGGAAGAATTATTGGGTAATAGTATATTATGTAACAAGTGAGCGAAGTTGCTAATTACAGTCGAGGCTGTGATTTGAGCCCGAGCCGCAGGCGAGGGCTTAATAATGAGCCGAGACTGTAATTAGCAACGCTCACGAGTTACATACGACGTTTTTCAACACACTTGTGAGTAAAAGACAGACATACGAGGTCATAAAATAACAAATACATTTGATAACAAAGCTGTGAATTGTGATTGAAAAATGGCGCCGAACCTCGCGCATGCGCGTAGGTTTTTTTTTCTGCCAAATGTGTCAATGTCTGTATAGCATATACAGCCTATTTTAAGTGAAAATGTTTAATTTGGAGTGGTAAATGCAAATATTTTAATATTTTATAACAAATTATTGTAAATTGTGAATAATTTGTTTGATATACAAATTTGTTTTACTAATATAAGGCGCAAACATCTAAAAATGTATATGGATTTGAAGTGGTATAAAACCTCTTTGTTGTTTCTGAAAATATTTAATGTATAACCCGGACCAATAAAATATGCTCTGTTTACTCGCATGTAATTTGCACAAAGGTACAATTCAACTTTGTAGGATTCATTATATTATGCACTAGGGTATAATATATTATTGCACGCGTGACTTATAGCCCAGTTTATAGTTCTAAATTCAATAGAATAACGCTCACTTTACGAGCAAGTGTGTTGAAAATTAAGTAATATAACTAAGAAAATATTTGTCTGTAGGGACTTTAATGTTGACTTGTTAGAAAACTCAACGCGGCTCGGGCTGGAACATTTCATGGTAATGTAACATTACGTTACGTCAAAAGTTACAAGTTAGTCGCCCGCCACCATGCGGCAAGAGTTAGGTGATCATCAAGAAGGCGTGCATGCCTACAAGGTAAATTATGAACGCAGCTTAATACGTATAATGCTTCCTCTTTTAGAAGGTTACTACTATTTTTATTCCTCATAGTGCTTCTCTCTCGACATTATTAACGGTTCCATTTTTGAGGAAAGAGATAACTATATTGCACGTACAAATTATGTCAAAATAATTGACATTTTCATAAATTCAGCCAGTTTTCTTTACGGTATTCCATTCCAGTCACTGACCTCTATATTTACCACTGGACTGGCTGTTCCGTAAGTTTGACAGCTATTTTTTTGTGCCTATTTGAAGCGCCACTAGCGAGTAGCGAGTGTCCGCAGAACAAATTTTGACGTATATTGCAAGTGGCCGCCAGAGAAGTGCTAGCTTATTGTTAAGTGATTTTATATTTTTTAAATATTAATTCGAATTTTATGTTGTTATTGTTATAAGCATTATATAAAAGTTATCAAGAATGAGGACATGTGACATATGTGTAAGCGACTAGTTTTAGTACCACGGACACTCGTTACTGCTCGCTACGTCCGACAGCGCCAAAATGGCGATTATCAAACGGGCACAAAAGCACTTTGACAGCCGCCAGTCCAGTGGTAAATATAGAGGTCAGTGATTCCAGTCATTTTGTTCCGTGTGCTGATGTGCTGTGAAGAATTTTCTCGAAATTGTACTTTCTGCGTTGTTCAGATCTAGAAAAGCCACTCAGTTTAACGCGAACTTCATTGTAAAGTAAGTGAGTGTTGTTTAAGTATTGATCTTATATTGTGCTCGTGCATTATTACCTGCAAAATTTTCGTCAAGAAATCAGAACCTAAACCTAATTTTGATTTTTACATATATTGATAAATCGTTCATTCTCAAGACTGCTGCGGGCTTCTGGAAGTAAAAAATTGGTTTTTAGGTTAGACTTTTTTTTGATTTGAATAATGGCTGTAAAAATCAATTTAATCCATTATATTTCTTGTATCAATAAGATCCACCATGGCATTCAATTTCTCACATGCTTTATTGATCTTTTCAGTTTTAATAATATTTAGGTTCTCAAAATGGTCAAAGAAACGACTTTTTATGACGTTCTGGGGGTTAAGCCCACCTGCACTAATGACGAATTAAAGAAGGCGTACAGAAAATTAGCTCTCAAGTATCACCCAGACAAAAACCCTAATGAAGGTGAAAGATTCAAACAGATTTCACAAGCCTATGAAGTATTATCCAATCCTGACAAAAGAAGAATCTATGATCAAGGTAAGGACATAGGACATAAGACATAGGGATCAATGGTGAAACTGATCAGTCCGAACATTTTGTAAAATACTTATAAATTTTATTTCTTGCCGTTCAAAGTAATGGGAAATGTGTCTATGAGAACTCATAACTTTTTAAGGTTTTACGGAAGTTCTCACTGATTTTAGAAATTTCCCATGAAAGGGTTTTCTTGAAGCAAGAGTTTTCTGTCAAAAAACCCTTCTCCTGTGAAGTTTTCTTAGAAATATTTTTTGTATAACAAAATATATACAATATAATTTTTTTTATTTAAATGTCACAAAGATTTCCTTTGGTCTTTAACCCTTTGAAATCTCTTGTCAACTAATTACAACATTACACACAGGTTTACACAAGGATTTAATTTCTAGTTATCTCATCCATACCATCCCTTATAGTCCACCTTCTATAATTATACAATCAATACTAATTCTCATAGAATACATAGTAAACCTCAAGAACAGAGGAGTAAATCTTTTATACATACAACTTGAATCGAGTAATCACAATTCCATTAATTTATGTCTCCTGTGGTGCTTAAAACATGCCAAATTAAATTTCAAGTAATCTTGTATTTAAAAAAGGGCTTTTAATAAAGCAAATAATTGCACACATTGAATTCAATTTTACAAACAAACCTAAGTTTGTTTTTGTTACGCTTGTTTTGTTAGACTTTTATTGTAATCCTGTATCATTAATAAAGTAAAACATGATCATACAAAAAAAGAGAAGCTTATAGCTTATCATTATAATATTGGATGAAAAAATCCATGTAATAGACAATATTTACAGCTTTCATCCCACATGTTAATATTTTCCTTAAATGGAGTGCTGTGATCCAACCTCACACATCACACTACTTAATTTTTTTCAAATATTTTTTAATTGGAAAAAAGAAATTAAAATTGCACCTGAACCATGTGACATATTTATTGAATAAAACAGGTTATTGCTATACAAAATAGGTTCTGAAAAAAATTGTACTCTGAATTTGAAGAATTTTATTTTGTAGAATGAACATAGTTACTGGCAAACTCTATGAATAGATAACACAATCCCTGATTATTTTAAATTTTAATATGAACTGCAATTTTAGGTGGCGAACAAGCCCTCAAGGAAGGTGGTGGTGGTGCCAGTGGATTCTCATCACCCATGGATTTGTTCGACATGTTCTTTGGTGGAGGATTCAGTGGCGGCCGCAGAAGAGGTTCTGAACGCAAAGGCAAAGATGTCATTCATCAGCTGTCTGTAACTCTGGAGGAGCTTTACAAAGGTGCAGTCAGGAAATTGGCACTGCAGAAAAATGTTATTTGTGAGAAATGTGAAGGCCGTGGTGGTAAAAAGGTAAGTTAAATGAATGACTGTAATATTTAATTATACATTTTCTGTCATAATGTTTAAATACAGGTAATGAATTTTGTGTTGGTATGATCTCTAGTTACATTTTACAAGTTGTATTTTAATTATTTGGCTATGCATTAGAGAAAAAAATAATATGTTTGTAAAGTTTTAACCAATTTTTTGCATTGCATTAATGAATTCATAAATTGTTCCCAATCTATCAATTCAAAATGCATGTAAAGGGTGGTTTAAGCATGCTATGCTATATATGTATATCTTATTTTCATTTCTTTCTGCAGCAGTATTGCACCAATTATTTATTAAATTTTGTACCCAAGTTTTCTTTCATAGTAAAGAGCAATTTGTTTTCATGGCAACACACAAACATTGAATGTGATGTAATACTGACTGAGGGCTGACCTTGAATGTTGTATCCAACCATTCCAATATGAAATACACAGCTAGGCTGCCACTTCAAAAGCTTCTTATATGAGGAGTTTTTTTTTAATCTGTTAAAAGGTCTTAATCCTTTTACTAGTTAAAGATTTTTCTACATAATTTCTGAATTTCAAAGTGCAAGAAAAATGTTATTGTTTAACAAATAAGTACTGCTTTGTAATTAAATAATAATAGGGCAATAAAGATTTAAAAAATATTTTCGTTGAAAAAAAAATGATAATGCTACATACAAACATATAACATGGTTCATTAAAGAGAGGAATTGAAAATGGCGGCGCTTATCATGTTTTGCTTGCACACTAGTGCCGTCTATACTCGCTCTCGCGCGTATGGTCAGTAAAAAAAAATTCAGTTTAATTAATTGTTATATTGATTAATATATGATTGTTTATCAATAATTATTTAATTGGAAATGGTCGTCATTGTGATAACATTGTGTTGCATTGTTGCATGGAATGAAGTCATTGCACATCGAATTAATAGCGATCTACATAGAAAACATGCATTCAGATCTGTAGTCTTTCAGTTTAAAAAAATAAATCTTGCTTACACTCTGACATGAAGGAGAATATTTTGTAAAGCAATCATCATATTTTGATTATAACATAATTTTTTTTAAGTTACGCAAAAGTTTTAGTGTGACCTATGTAAGCATTATATTAGCAAAGAATTTAAAAAATTACAGTTTAATGTAATAATTATGAATTCGTTATGGCGCCGTGGTTACTGCATATACAACAATATCGCACATTAAGCGTATAATGGTATTAAGACGAGTGACCGCCAATCATTTATTTGTCACAATGACTTCCATGCTTCGGAAGGCATTATAAGCAGTCGGTCCCGGGTGCTGTATACAGTAGTTAGTCAGAAGCCATTTCAGCACCCTGAAAATTCTGACATGCACCAACCAGCACTGGCCCAGCTTGGTGTAAACCTTCTTGTCACCCAGAAGAATTAAAAACATTCAAAATATTAAAAAAAAAATTAGTTAATTTAATTACTATTTTATTATGATTTTGAATTGAAAAATAAAAATTTCAATTTTTTTTTGCTAACTTTACTTACTATCTGTCAACTTATGTACAGGCCGCCACTCGCCATTTATGATTCCTTTCTTTATTGAACCGAGTTATACATATCTTCACTCCTGTATCCCTTATGGGGTTGGTGAAACACCAGAGGCATACAATGTCACATACTAAAAATTACAGAAGATTGTTAATTTTCTACAAAATGCTTTTTATGACGTCCACTAAGTTATTATTATCTTTGTTATTTCCCTGTGATGTCAATAAATGGATGCCACTGATATTAAAAACCATTTGTTCAAATTTTCTTCATCAGTCGAGTAAGTAAGTCGAGGGTACTTTCAAATAAAAAAATTTTTACAACAGGGTGCAGTTCAAACTTGCCCTACATGTAGAGGCACTGGCATGCAAGTACAGATCCACCAACTTGGACCGGGGATGATTCAGCAAATTCAGAATGTGTGCAGTGAGTGTCGCGGGCAAAGAGAAATCATTGACCCTAAGGACCGTTGCAAAGTTTGCCAGGTAACAATATTATTGGAATTTTCTTTTCTAATTTCTTATATTTTATATTAAATTATTTTCTAACCTATCACAATAGTTTAACCTATAAAGTAATGAGTGTTTCTGTCTAATAAGGCAGACTCTAAGTAGTGTTGGCAGTTATCAGGTTATGTTTTTAGCCCGCTAAGACGGATGTTACAGCATATGTTTTAACTATATTATTAAATACCTATTCATGGTATCAACAGGGTCGTAAGACTGTGCGTGATCGGAAGATTCTCGAAGTACATGTTGACAAAGGCATGAGCGACGGCCAGAAAATAGTTTTCAGTGGAGAAGGTGACCAGGAGCCAGAACTTAAGGCCGGAGATCTCATTATTGTCTTGGATGAGAAAGAACATGAAGTAAGTAATTATATTATAACAAAAGTAATTTAACTTTAACTGAAACTAAAAAAAATACTTTAAAAAACTTGCTTGTGAATTATAATCATAATCTTTGGACTTGTATGTCTAATGCTATGTTTCATTGTTTTTTAGGTTTTCAAACGTTCCGGCAATGATCTTGTATTAAGACTGAACATTGAGCTTGTTGAAGCGCTGTGTGGATACCAAAAGGTGATAAGAACTTTAGATGACAGGGACATTGTTATCACTGTGCTGCCCGGAGAAGTCACCAAACATGGAGACATCAAATGTATTATGAATGAGGGTATGTAAACTATATCTCTTTTATTTTTCACTTTAATTACACTAAGGCCAGATAAAAGTTATCTGTCGAATAAAGTATTACTTGGCGAAATAAAGTTGTTTTTTTAAAATACTATGGGCCAATTTTTTTATGGACGGATAATCGGCAGACAGCTGTTATTCGTCACATAGGATTTATTTCATTTTTTACATAAATACACCGTAGGATAACACTTCTATAATAATAATAATAAATAATAATAATAACCCTTTTTATTTCGAAAAGTAAGATACAAGTTTGTTAGTAAGTATTGTGTTACATCTATGTTAGTTTTATAGGATATCCCTCCTTTCGATGTGCCTTTTGGCATAGGCCTCCTCCAACTGTCGCCATTGGCCTCTGTCTTGGGCCACTCTTGTCCAGTATGGTCCAAGTGTCTGACGGATGTCATCTTCCCATCTTCTTTTTGGGCGACCCTTTTTTCTACTTCCATCCCTTGGATACCATAGTGTGACTTGTTTGCTCCACTTGTTCCTGTTGTCTCGTAGCATGTGCCCTGCCCAACCCCATTTTTGGTGATCAATGCGAGTGAGTATGTCTGTTACCTTAGTAAGGTCTCTTATGTTGGAGTTTCTTACTTTGTCCTTGAGTCTTATTCCCAACATGCTTCTTTCCATCGCCCGTTGACATCTCGCGAGTTTGGTTCTGTGGTTTTCAGTGAGTGACCAGGTTTCACAACCATAAGTGATACAAGGGAGTATAACGCAGTTAAAAGTTTTTCTTTTTATATGTATTCCCAAATCTTTGCTCTTCATTATCTCCTTGAGAGACCAGTATTTTCGCCAGCTGTAAGCAATTCTTTTGTTTACTTCCTTGGTCATGGAGTCTTGGGGGCTGATTATTTGGCCTAGGTAGACATATTCTTTTACATATTCCAGTCTGTTGCCATCCAGTAATATGTCCACCTCCTTGAAGTTTGTCATCATTTTGGTCTTATTTGCGTTTGTGTCCAGACCAACTTCCTTGCTTCTGTCGGATAGTGTTTGAACCATTAGCTGTAATTTATTTGGATCTTCTTCTAGCAATATAAGGTCATCAGCAAATCTCAAATGGTTTAGGCGATTGCCGTTGATGTTTAGGCCATATTCCTCCCACTCAATTTTCCTGAATATAGTCTCCAGTACCGCTGTAAATAACTTTGGGGACAGTGGGTCTCCCTGTCTGACACCTCGGTTTATGGGGAATGGGTCACCTTTCGTTTCTAGCTTTATGATGCTTTTGCTGTTGGTATAGATATTTTTGATTATGTTTATATAGATGTCTTCCACTCCTTGTTGTTTGAGGCTTGACCAAATGTGTTTATGATCGAGGCAATCAAATGCTTTTGAATAATCGATGAAGGCAATGTATAGGGGCTTTTGGTACTCGTTGTACTTTTCTATTAATTGTTTGATAGTGTGTATGTGGTCGATTGTACTGTAATTCTTTCTGAAGCCCGCTTGCTCAATAGGTTGGTTTTCATCAAGTGTTTTTGTTATTCTGTCTAAAATGATTTTTGCGAACACTTTGTACACATTTGATATAAGACTAATGGGTCTGTAGTTGCTGATGTCATCTATGGGTCCCTTTTTGTGAATTAGAATGATATGAGATTGTCCCCATTGTTTTGGTATAGTACTTGTTTTGATTATGTCGTTAAATATCTTAGCCAGGATAGGGCTCAGTTCTTCTACTGTTCCTCTCATCAGTTCGTTTGGTATATTGTCTGGTCCGGGCGCTTTCTCTAGTTTTTGCGAGTTGATCGCTTTTTTCACTTCTGCTGGTAGGATTTGTGGTACCTCTTCATCCCAGTTTGGAGTCGCTATGTTTGCGCACTGTTCTTGTTCTGTGTTTTTGATGGAGTAAAGAGATCTGTAATAGTCTGTGGCTAGTTTATGAATTTCAGAGCGTTTAGTCACTTGCTTGGAGTGCTTGTTTTTCAATCTAGAAATCCATTCTTTTCCATATTCTTGTAATTCTTTCAAAGCTTTTTTGACACCGCCTGTTCTTTGAATTAGGTCATTTAATTTCTTTATTCGCTTTGTTTTCCGGTCTTTTCTCATATTCTCTCTTATTTTCTTACTTATGCTGGATATTTTGTTTTGATTTTCTTTAATGTTTTGTTTATCTGAGATAAGTCTTCTTCTTTCTTCTAATAGCTCAATAGTTTCTTGACTGAACTTGTTGTTATTTTTGTTTGTGTTAGATTTCGTCATTTGTGATAGTTTTTTGTCTAGGAGCTCATATTTCTGTAGTACACTGACCTCAGAATTTACTATTTTGCGTAATGACTCGATAGAGTGTGGGTTATTATATATGTCATGTTGTTCTGATGTTGTAGCCGTGGTATTTTTGATTGTTTTTCTGGATCTTTTTGGTTGACAAGTTGGTAAACAACCTCGCACCATTCTGTGGTTGGTATTAAAATTCAAGTTTTGTATGATATGTGTGTCTTTGAAATATTTTGGTTTGTTAGTAATTATGTAATCTATTTCGTTTTTGTGTTGGCCGTCTGGAGATATCCAGGTCCACTTGGTCTTGGGGTTCTTCTTAAACAATGAGTTAAGCAGTGTTAAGTTGTTTTGCATTAAGAATTCTATCAAAATATGTCCATTTGCACTTCTTTTCCCGTAACCATGGAGTCCTAATATATTTTCTTCTCCCACTTCCTTGGAGCCTACTTGCGCATTGAAGTCTCCCATAATAATAAGATTATTGTTAGAATAGTTTTTCACATTATCCGATAGGTATTCATAAAATTGTTCGATATCATCTTTTGTAGCTTGCTCCGTGGGAGCGTATATCTGTATAATTGACCATTGTTTTTTGTAACCAGGAAGTGTGATGTTGAGTATAGCTACTCGGTCATTAACTCCTATCAGCTCCTGTATGTGATGTTTTAAAGGTTTTTTGATCATGAATCCCACTCCCCGATGGCCTGCTTTTTCTCCTTTCTGGTATAGTATGAAATTATCATATTCCTCTATTTTTTCACCGAGTCGTCTCATCTCACTAATACCAAGAATATCACAATTTATGTTTTCTAATGATTTTTCTAGTTCCAATAGACTGTCTTGTGTTCTTAAGGTTCTGGCGTTGAGTGTAGCTATGTATAGTGTTTTAGTTGGAGGGTAATGGTCTATATCCCCACGGTGACCAACCGGATTGGGGAATGTTGTTGTGGTTTGCTTATTTGTTGTTCTTATTGTTTTATTTAGTTTCCGGTTGGTGTGTAGTTGCTAATCTTTTGGATTTGGATCTACACTTGGAAGTGAGTCTGCCCTTTTCCTCATATGTTCGAAGGCGTTTATTCTGTGTACTTTTTGCGGGTTAATTACATTATTACTTTCTTCGGAGGGTTTGGACGGTGTTATATCTGATCGTTTTCTTTTTTCTGTTTTGTTTACGTTGTTATCTTTTATTATGAGTTTGTCATACTTGATATATGCATATTTTCCTTGCTTTCTTGCTTCTTGCAGCTGTCCTTGCAGTTCTTTACGTTTTTCCTGTATGTCCTTTGGAAAATCCTCCGTGATATAGATTTTGTTAGGTAAATCTTTTTTATTCCGTAGTATGTCTATTTTTTTCCAAGTTGTAGTTAGTGAAACACGTATAGGTCTTTTATTCTTTTCATTACGTTTTCCAATTCGAAATGCTTCGATAATTTCCATTTCACTTAATACTATATTCATGCTTTGTAATACTTTCTTGATTAAAGTTATGAGTTCCGTCATGTTTTTCTCGGTTTCATTAACTCCATGTATTATAATGTTGTTTTTAATTGCTTTTCTTTCCAAAATATTCACTTTGTTTTTAAGAATTTCCACTGAGTTTTTCAGTTCTTCATTTTCTTTCCTTAGTATCATAAATTTCTCTTCGAATGAGTCTTTCACTCTGTTTGTTATTTCTTCGGTTTGTTTATTCATTTCTTCTTTAATTTTTCGAACCAAATTTGCATTTGTGGCTCCATGATAGTTTGCGTTTAGTTGCGGTGACACAAGCAGTTTTGGAAGTTTGGAACGTTTGGAACGCACCCGGGACGGCAGGTGACAGATGACGTTGGTTGACGTTTTTCTGCTATGTGTGTGTAACTGTTTGATTATAACCTCAAAGTTTTTACGATTTTAGAACACTTCTAACTGACAGATAATTTATTTGCTGCTTCAACCGCGTTATTCGACGAATAGTTGATGATTTTACTATTTAATTGAGATTAGAGTAAAGACTAAAGGGTACTTCTCCTACGGTCTTATCACACAGGCTAAGTAACTGGACTAAACTGTATCACCGAGTGTGACAAGACCCTATAGTGTACCTATTAGATCAATTTTATGGAGGCATCCAGCCCACTTGCTGTTTCCATTTAAAAAAGTCCAAAATTCACCTCACTGACAATTGCGTCACTGATGTTCTCCAGCATTATTGACCAGAATTGAAATCCAAGATTGCCAAATATGTGACTGCGGACAGGGGCAATGGATCACATATTTTTTAAGTGCCCTCTGCACCCCGCCTATCTATATTATAATATCCTTCCCTTCCAGTTCCCCAGACCTATCAGCATGAAGGTCTTCCTATCTTCTAGTCATTGCCTTATCCTTAAAATCCTATGTAAATAAATAAATCCAAGAATGTAATTTTCCTTTGTAAATATGTAGTTATTCAATTGCTCAAATTGAAGAGGAAAATAAAATACGACAACTCTTTTTTATTTAATAAGGCACCTGCAGTATATCCCACATTTCACAATGGCTCTTCGTCAATTTATATCATTATTTACTATCATGTACAAAACGAGGGACTGCCAATGTATTTTTAAAATCTGAACTGTAATTTTAGTTTTATTTACATTTTCAATATGACAGTTGGGATAAGTTTATTCTGAAATGAATTGACAATGAACTGAATGAAATAATTATCAATAAAACAACAATTATGTATTAAAATAATTGTATGAAAAAATTATTGATATGTGTTTTAGAAATCTGTAATTGTATTATTACTCAAACTTAATAACAATTTCAAGCTGTATTTGGAAGAAAACTTGTAAAATGTTGACAGGGTGTCATCATTCTTTAAGACGAGTCTGAAGCTGTCGGGTAATACTTTATTCATTAGATAACTTTTATCTGACCATTGAAAAGTTGGCCCTAAAAATAAAGCTTTTAATCTTGGAATCTTTCAGAATATCAAATCTTTAATCCAATTTATTTTGTCAATTAACATTTCCCAGCAAAGTGTTGATGATTCCAAAAATGTAGTTATTGTACATAGGTGGTATACAATCCAAATATGTAAATTATGCTCACATTTGCTCACATCTTATATTGCCAATTATGTGACTACTTCCTGCCTACTGTTTGCGTCAATAGATAAAAATACATGCATCTAACCACCTATATCTAACATTGCAGGTATGCCTATGTACAAGAATCCATTTGAAAAGGGACAGCTGATTATTCAGTTCTTTGTTAACTTCCCGGCCACCATTCCAGCTGAAGTTATTCCAGCATTGGAGAACTGCCTGCCTGCAAGACCGAGGGTGAGTAAATAGCATAAAAACAAAAATTGTCAACGTACAGGCCTTTGCTGTAATTTTTTTATAGAGTATGTATAGGTGTGTGAATTACATTTCAACGAAACCGGTTCTATAAGTCAGCGCTGCTTTAGGCGGGCGCGGTTCTATACAAGAAAATACACGCAGGGAAACGCGACAGTGCAGTTTTGTATAAAACCGAGATCCGGGCCAACATAACAGTGCCTAAAATTATTTTATTTATTTATTCTTCACTTCATTATTTTATTTATTGTACAACACATGGACTTAGTAATAATTTTAATAACAATGTTATAGGTACAGTGAACAATAGGCGGACTTATCATCTAAAAGCCATAAATTTCCATCCAGGCAACCCTGATGATTGCCCTATTACTACGTAGCTCCTGCTTCGTGCTAGAACGCCTTTAGGTTCGCCTGGCTGGCAACCGCTCTGAATATAAAGTGTCTCTCCTAATACCACCGGTTTTTTGTTCCCTTCATGTTTACCGAAAAACATAATATTCCTGCCTAATATTCAAACGCGATAGATGTCAAACGCAGGCCTAGTCATCATAAAATCAAATTAAAACTTCTCATAGATGCACAAATAAATAATAATATAAATATAATAATGAAATCCCCAGACAATCACCAACTACATGGCCCCAAAGTAAACATAGCTTGTGTTATGGGATAGGTACCATGTAGCGAACTAGGGGGGAACCTAGAATATAAATACATAAATTGATAAATATAAATACATTGTTTCTTATATACATTAACGACTTGCCAAACATAACTCATCATAAAACTGTTTTGTTCACCGATGATACGACAGTAATCATTAAGGAGGAAAATAAGGAAAATTTTGAAGATGACATTAATTTGACGCTCAGTAAAATGATTAGTTGGTTAAGGAATAATAATTTAAAAGTTAATGTAAATAAAACTCAAATAATACAATTTCAAAACTACAGAAGAAGACATATCGACTTAAACATAAATTATCACAATAATAAAATAAACGAAACAACCACGGCTAAATTTCTAGGGCTTATGCTTGATAAATATTGTAATTGGAAGGCCCATGTAGCATTAGTTTGTAATAAATTAGACAAATTTGTATGTGCAATCAAACGTTTGCGGCAGACCGTGTGAACGGGAGCTGCACTTAGTGCATACCACGGATACGTATCATCGGTGCTTTCATATGGTCTCCTAATGTGGGGAAACTCGGTTGAGATTGACTTAGCATTTAGAGTCCAAAAAAAATGCGTCAGAGCGATTTGTGGTGCTTGGTCTACAGACAGCTGTAAACCAATATTTAAGAAATTTCGTATACTATTAAATAAAACACTTTTTAACCGGATTTATCGCGTATATTTACATTTTAAATTTTGACTCGACGTTTCGGTGTCTTTCCAGACCCCGTGGTCACGAGTCAAAAACGTCGAGTCAAAATTTAAAATGAAAATATACGCGATAAATCCGGTTAAAAAGTGTTTTATTTAATAGTATGAATCGCGAAAACTTAAGACAATAGAATTTCGTATACTGCCACTGGTTTGTATGTATATTAGGGACCTTTGTATTTTTTTTAAAACGAATCCACAATACTTCGTCACGTTGCAGTAGGTAGGAATTCTCGTGACAGATATAAACTTTACCGCCCTAGGTGCCATTTGGATATTTTTGAAAATAATTGTTTTATTAAAGCTATAGATGTTTATAACAAATTACCTAATAAATTTAAAGAGTTACCACTGACATTATTTAAAAAAAGTATAAATGTTAGGCTTACAGAAAAATGTTTCTACACTTATAAGAATATTTGACATTCAAAGAATATAATACAATAAATTAGGCAATCAATCTAGAATTTAAAAAAAAAATTGACATCCAATGAGCATTATGTATTTAAAAAATAAACTTTACTGTAAACTTCTATTTGACATATTTATTAATATAATTCAATAAAAATTTTGACCTTAGGAATTTTTGATTTATATTTTTATTATATTTTTTTATATTTTTTTGTGCCACAATAATAATTTAATATTTAATAATAATTCTTTGTAATTTTTTTTGACATATTTACACACCATTGTTATTGTAGATTGTGAATGATGTGTATTATATTTTAACACCCTTATGTAACCACAAATCTGGTAAATAAATGATTAATAACACCCAGACACGGAACATTTTTTTTTATTGTTCCATGCGGGAATCGAACCCGCAACCACTGGCGTCTGAGGCATACAGGTTTACCCCATCGCCAAAGAGGTCGTCAAAGATGCTGAAAACATAGAATATGAATGTAAGGTACAAGTGGGTATTAAGGCCTAGCTAAGGGAAATTTGCTATAAAATGAAAAATATTCAACATAATCAACAAGTTTTATTATATATCAGTTATGTACACTCTGCAACAGAATAATGTATACCACCCCAGACGCACGCACACATACAATATGCATTCGCGTTGTATGTGTGCGGAAGACTCAGAATAACGTTGACCACCAGTCGTACGCACACAACTAAAGATCAATTCTAACTAAGCTAACCAACTACATCGTGTCACAACAAGAAATAATATAACTACACGGATGTATAGATCTTTAGTTTCAGTACTTCGACGAGCCTATGTCAGCCGTATAATGTGCAGATTATTGTTTTATAGTATAGAACTCTGAAAGGTCTGCATTTTGCTTTTCCGTTGCTATATTAATATGTCTTTTTTATTGTTAAATTATTGATTGATTGTTAAATTAATAATGTTTAAAGATATATCTTCAATATCTTTTTTTTTGTTCAAATTTAATGAAGATATATTCATCAATAAACCATAATATATATTCATTTAAATTAAGAAATATTTTAATAATTTATTATAATTTAAAATGATATAAATATAATTTTTATGTTCTATATTCTAATTATATTTATATTCTAATTAATCAATAACTTAAATATAGTGCAAGCAATCGAAAAATAAGGTGCAGGTAAAAACTACTAATTAAAACAACACTATCTTTTCCAGATAATTATTTATTTTTTGCATTTCACAATATGTTACGTCTGACTAGGAATTTTTATTTCTCAAATTTATTAAACGATTTATTTTAAAAACAATGATAGTTTAGGTAATAGTTGTTATTTGAAAGATTTGAATGACAGTTCTCACTTTAATTTTTCTGTCACTTGGCGTATGAACTTATTATTTAGGTTGTCTGGTAGAGATCGCTCTAGAGCGATAAGACCGCCTTTTGTACATTGTTATCCTTTTATGTTTATCTGTATTTTTTTTAATAAACAATAAAGAGTAAATAAATAAATAAATAAATATATAATTGAAGTAATAATTCCATTGTAAATATGAATCAACATGTTATTAGCCAGAAACTATAAATAAGCTAAGCTAAGCTTATTTCTAAGCTAATCAACAATAACATCATTCACTCTGGATTATCTACTTTTTAAAAGACAACTATTACCTCACTATTTTATTAATAGCTAATTTGAGCGCCGTCGGAGTCTATGACCTGCTGCAACCGAGATCTCATACTGTCAACTAAATTCCAGCACAAGGCAGATCCTCTCATCATCTCCCAAGTTGAAATAACCCGCCCTTCTAATTTGGCTCTGGACCTCACTTGAGATGAATCCAAATTTAAAATCATTTGACCCCACAAATTCTCGATGGCGTTTAATGCGGCCGCTTAAACTAACAGGTAGGGTGTTTCGAGCATCATAACGTTGGCATTTTCTCCTCCATAATATTTTACGGCCATCTTTGTCCGACTTGAATGTCGTTTATCCGTAAAAATAACTACATTGCTAGACGAATCAAATTCCAAATATTGCTTTCGTTCATCAATATCTCTTTTGCTAGCCTGTAAATGAATAAATAAACTTAAGTTCCCTTGAAGTTTAAACAAATTATATTGCATGTATAAGAAAGTTAATTCATTTTAAGTTATAATATATTGTATATCTAACGTCGGATTATATACTTCTTTATTTACCTGTAACAATATATGTTGCTTGCTTTCAAATGTCGTCACACAGTTTGCAAACTCACATCATATGTGGTGGCCGTCGAACGAGTGGGTAAAAATGGATATATCCCCCGGTTCCTCTTAACGACAAACAGATAGTTGCACTGTTTTTCTCTGAAAATAAAATTATCAACATAGAAATAACGATCACGTTTAATACAAGGATTGAGTCAGAATAATAATTAACTTAAAACTTACAAATATCATCAATCGACGTGCAATTCCCCTGATAGAAAAGTATTGATTGAATGAAACAATGATTTCAGCTCTCTGCAGCAATGTTAAATGATAATTCATTTTTAATTTCATTTGGGCACAACAATCTGATAGTAGTAACAAGTAACGACGAATGCAAACCATCTAGAAACACGACTACACAATATTAAATAATAGAGGGTAGATTTAACTTTTTTTTCCTAAAGATATGACAAGCTAAAAATAAATCTAGCAACACAATAAAAGATAATCGGGGTCTTCCACTTATTTTGTCTTAAGAAATGAGGCATCGTTGTTATTTCGAATAGTGTTACGCTAATAATAGCTACCTACTTCAAATTCAAACTTAATAAAAAACATAAAAAAAGTTGTAATATATTTCTTCTTTCAATCTCTAAAAATGAATATGAAGTCACAGTTTTTTGACAGTTTTTTTTACACTTAAACCGCTAGGCCATGGACGCTATGACTTGAAGTTGTGAAATTAGCATCATATTATCTTGTCTGCCTGCTATTCATCCATATAGCTCGTCATGTGAGACTTGAGAGTAGCTAAGAACGAGTTTAACAAATTAATGAATCAGCAGAAGTAAAGTATTTTCACAGTGTGCGTGTGTGCGTAAGCACGTCCACTTATTATGCTTGGATTGGTTGACTTTCTTGGTGTGAGTGAGTATGGATGAACGCGCGTGTGCGTGCGACGTCAGATGGTGGTATACATTATTCTGTTGCAGGCTGTACTTAACTGACTACCGTATTTAACTGAAAAGTTTGATCTCCGGTTGAAAACTAAATTAATACGAGACTTCTTTAAAAACTCAATCTAAAGGCCTTATTATACTATAGTAGGGTAAAAAGGCCTATAGTATAAGCCATCTAAAAATCAACTTATGGTGTGTAAATTGTTATTTTTGAGATCATACAAATAAAGTTATAGGAACATAGCACTCATAAAACAAAATCTATCTATTCGAATTCACCAGGACACTAAAATTTATTAGTATCTTCAACCGATAAACCGACGTCCTCTTTGTGATACCATTTACCATTGCGAATGGATGATGCATTGCGTGGCATCATCTATTCTGTCTCATTCGCAGGCATGACTCATGGTACCAACTGAACTGCTTTTATGTAGTGCCCGGTGATGGTGGTAGACTTCTTGGTATATACGATTTTAGCTTTCTTTGGATTTTAAGTCTTTTTATATTTCTTATTTTCTGTTCTACATTTATTACATTCCCTTGCCTTATCAAAATTCCCCTTCTGGGTATTTTTCTTTCCCTTACTATTTCTTATCTTTTTATTATATTTATCATACAGATCGTTTGTGACTGGCGTACCGCGATAGTTAATGACTTTTTCAGCCGAATAGGTGACTCATAGTCTTTGTATTGCTCCAACAGCTGAGATCAGATGATCTTCTGACCACAATGCCCGTTTGGTATGTCGGCATCTTGACTGTAATAATTGAAAACAATTACAAATAAATTAGACATACATACCTACACACACACAATAATTTCAAAAACAAGCCCCGCCTTATTTACAGTAAAAAATATTGGAGTATATTAATGCCTATGGTACAATTTTATAGGCCTTAATATCCGCCGACCATAGGCATACAGTAAATTAAGTTAATTTAAATTTTGTACACGACTCATCTTTTAATTATGGTAAGTAGGGATAAGCAAACAATAATAAATAAACAGATAACCAACACAGGTATGTAAGTGTAATATTTAAAAAAAAACTTACGTTTTACTGGGGCCGATTTTTATAAGACATGCCACGTGACCCCACCGCAGAAAGTTTTTTGGAGATACTGGCACGAGGGACAGACCAACGTGCTTCCGCGACATCGTAGCAACTTGTACACGCACAATACATGTGTGAGTGTGTAACCTTAACCTCAGCTACTATATTTAGTACGATTTTGGTCCCTTAGGCCTTATTTCCCGACAGGCCTTAATACCCGCGGGTACCTTACAAATATCAAGATGATACTCAACCACTAATGAATCATCACAATGTTATCTTCGTTTATAATAGCCTGCTTATGCTCCAATTAAATCTCACAATATGAAATTAAATATTTACTAATGCTCATAATCACCAAAGTCGATCGTATTGTCATCGTAACTTCGCATGTTAACATAATATATGACTGTCTATCGTAATGCGCTGACGTAAGGTGAAGGTCGCAAAAAACAGTTTCGAATCAGCCATGTTAATTTATTACAATCACCGTGATACGAAATTTTATATCACTCATAGCGAGATTTCGTGGCTCTGAACCAACTATTCTTTACCTGGCAAATGCCTAATTTTTGATCACATGATGACAGTGCTAAAACTCTGTAAAATATCGTCTGTGTATTATTTAAATCAATACTATTTTAGAGCAGGCGAAGTTAAGATTTTAAAGATGAGTTTTGTTTATAAAAGGATTAAGTTTTAATCCTTTTATAAAAGGAAAGGATGAGTGAAAGTAGATTTACGAAAGAGGTGTACAGAGCAAGAATGGATGGTGCTGTCGGAAGGGGCCGCCCTAGGCGAACGTACGCCGATCAAATTGGCGACGTTCTTAAAAAGGGCCTAGTTCAAAGTACCCGTAACCGGCGATCATGTATGAAAAGAGTAATGAACGTGGAGGAAGCGAAAGAGGTATGTATGGATCGAAGCAATTGGTGTTCCCTTGTCTCTGCCTACCCCAAGGGGAGACAGGCGTGAGGTTATGTATGTATGTATGTATTAAGTTTTATAAAAAAAAGCCTTTTTAACATAATTTTATCGAGTATAATGATTGTATTTTACATTTTAACTCAATATTTAATATATGTAATTTATCGAGAAAATTTGAGACCTTATTACATAAATATTTGTTGGACATATTGGAAGTTTTTATAGGCCTAAACAAACTAAGCACATTTATTGGTTCACAATGGATATACATTACTATTATTATTTTCGTAAATATAAAAATGTACGAATTGCGTTCATACGTTTAACGAAATAATGCTATAATATTGTGCAATACCGTGAGGAACATTGTACATTTTATATCAGCAGAGCTTGTGGTACATAAATGTGAGAGATAAAACTTATTGTATTAGGCCTCCGTTAGTGCAGTGGTCGAGTGATCGGCTGTGGTATGAAAAGTCCTGGGTTTGAGTCCCAGTAGATTCAGTTCAAATTATAAACGTTAGAGTCTGGCTAACGAAAGAAGACACTGGGGAATTTTGCAAACTTTTTATATGGCAGTGCTAGCATGAATGTCAAAGTAGTTTTTGTGCTGTCACTGTTACCAATAGAACGGTTGTTGGTGGTTTTGGTAATTGAGATTTTGGAATATTCTTATTTGAAAAAGAATTAAAAAATGAAAATTTAGATAGTTTCATAATCAATATAGGCAACAGCGATATCAGTGACTCTGACGATTCATTCCATATTTGTGGATTGAGATTTTGATTACAATGAATATAAATAATTATTGTATTTTGTTGTTTTATGTTTAAACCTGATTAATACTAGTTGCCTATCATTTCAATAATATACTTCTCATCAAAAAGTAGGACAAAACCAATTTTGTTATTTTTTACGATACTTCTATAATTTTTTTTTATCAAGTATTAAGTTTGTTTAATTCAGGTATTTCGTACTATTGTCGTGGTTTTACTATGATGTCATTTTTTTAAATTCGCCAGGTTTTTCCAGGCTCTACTTTCATAAGCCTGACTATTGGCGGGTTTCAATATTATGAAAACTCTTCGTTTTGCCTACGAACAATAGAAATCACTACCAAAATGCCTTTCTATATTCAAAATCTTGACATCTAAACCCCTGCTTACGAACTGTTTGACTGTAATGGGTTTCTAGGTTACATTTGATCATTCACAAAATAAGTCATTATATCTAGCCAACGACGACGTAACAAGTTATTAATTTAAAACAATGAGGTAAAGGAAGCATGGCAGTCTGCTGCGGCCAATAAGAGTTATGTTTTCATTACGTATGACCAATTAAAGAATAGGTCATTTTATCTAGCCAACGACGTAACAATTTATTCATTTAACGAAATATCCTATCAAATATCTGTCAACATATCAATAATCCAGTTTTCTCTTTCTAACTTATCTATAACTGTTTTTGAAAAAAAGGACGAATATTATTGAATGACATAATTTTTCTTTTAAATATTTACTTTGACGTCATAAAAATGTGATTCAACCAATGGCAAAATTAGTCGAAGGATTGGCGTTTCTTTTTACGTAAGCAGTTAAACGCAATTATTAATAATAAGCTCTAAAAACATACTATAATATATTTATCGAATACCAAAACATAGCAAACATAAATTGAATAAGTTTATATATTTCTTTAGTTCAAATATCATACAAATAATTTGCGAATGCGTGATATTCACATATCACCTATTTTCTTGGAAGAACGTCACGCAAGGAGGGCCCATGCCAAATTTGAGAACTTACAGCCCGTAGCTAATAGATATTGTGAAACGCTACTTTTTTCTTACCAGTTTTGTACCTGTACCGGTTACGCATAGCAGTCAGTTGAATATTGAAACCCGCCATTAATCAATAAAGTTAACCAGCGTTTTCGTAACCTTCAAAAACCATCATTTCTTTCCACGCGAAACGTTCAATGTTGTGAAGCTAGAGATAACGAACTGCGGTTCTTAAAACAACTAATTAAAAACTAGAACTATCCTAATTAATCGGTTAGAAAACGAAACATTTATTTCAAACTACTATTTCGATAGATAGCGCAAGATCGATCGGCGTGTAACCTTAGGGGAGGCCTTTGTCCAACAGGGCGTCACCCGGCTGATGATGATAATGATGAAAATAATCCCATTAAGGAGGAAGATCGTGCAAAACACCGAAAAGAGTGTTACGATTCTTTATATTTTACCTATTTAAATGTGATTGAGAAGGACGATTATTTGCACATATTAAAATGAAAGACTTTTAACTCTGAAAACCTAATAGATATTATAAAATACGTCAATGAACGCTCAAAAGAAAAAATGCAAAGACATGCCTTCGTATTTTCAGATTTTAACCCAGTAAATCAATTCGAATTCATTAAAAAAATACTTTTTTAACACTTCATAAACCAATTAATATAGTCATGTACTTTTTTGTACCTTTACAAAGTCTTCTTTTTTTAAAGCCCTAAAATCTAGATAAGTTTTATAAATGCTCTATAGAAAAATGTATGAACAATCACGCGCATCCCAAACATTCGATTTAGCACTCTCATGGCATGTGCGCTTTTGGATTTCAAGGCGACACCACGCGTGTTTGATGCATCATTAAAGTTACGTATTATGAATTTGTGTGCTCTGTAAGTTAACATTAATAATTATTTTTGTAACTAATTAATTTTAGTAAGTAGAAAGTACCAATACAATGAAATCTGAAAGAAAACAAAGGTGCCAAACCAAGTTACCACCAAACGACATCAATTGGTTGTTGGATTTGAAATATTATAGTTGTAAAGCCCTTTTTAAATCACTGTCGTAGCATGACCAACAAAAAATACTCACTCCACACTTACACACACACCCATCCACACACACATTAAGGGAGAGAGATACTTGCAATTTGTTTAATCTCTTTTTTTATTTTATTATTACTTTAATCCATTTTATTGTTCATTAACTGTTACACCAAACATAAAATCGTACTTTAGGGGTAGTAACTGCTTTCTGTAATACAGGAATACCTAGCACAGGAATCATTGTAATTATGTTATAGTGTTACCAATATTTTTTTAAATTTTCGTCATTATTTAAGTAAGCGTGTTAAGATCCGGTTTCTTAACGCTTTCTAACCCCGTGCTTGACCTTATTCTCACCTTATATTTAGAAAATAATGAGGTGGCAGATGGTATAGAAATGTCACTCTGCTTAGTCGCCTTTTACCACACGTCTATCCCTGGGGCGATAGGTTAACTCTAAGCCCACCCTTCGCGTCTTAAAAAACGTCTTTTATTTAAAAAGTTCCTACATACGTACATATCTTCACGCCTGTATCCCTTATAGGGTAGGCAGAACAACAGAGGCTTTAAAACCATCTGATGTCACGTTTGACAAATTTGGAGGCATTATAATGATAGGGATTGCAGTGACAGGGAGTCAGACTATCGCCCACAAAAACCGTTATAAAACCTCTGTCCCTTAACTGACTTAAAAAGTACCCTTGTTTATATGTATTTTGCCTCCAGGTCATCATACCAGAATTAGCAGAGGAATGTACCCTAATGGAGCTAGACCCAGCCCAAGAATCCATGAGGAGACGGCGTCAACAAGGCAACGCCTACGAAGAGGACGATGAGCATCCGGGCATGAACCGAGTGCAATGCGCCACCAGCTAAACAAAGGACAAAGAGACTACGATATCCAAATGTAACAGCAAATTATTATTGTGAATATAACCAATACAATTTGTAATGAAATTAAATAAACGATTGGTTTATGATGCGCTTCTGCAAATCAAGCGGTTTGTCAATTTTGGCATACTCAAGTCCGTTGCTTAGCAACCAGTTTATGACGTAGGTACTTAAATGTATCAAGTCGTATTCACACCAACAATATTGAGATATTGTATACTTGGAACTGTTGTTCTTAGATAGTGAGGCATCTGTCTATTCGAAGCGTAACATAGACCAATAGTTGAAACTAAGCAATAAAACAATTTATAGAAACAAAATTTAATAACGTTTTCATACTATTCCAAAAAAATATTACGAGTGCGATTACTAGGTTTATATAGGAATAATTTCACCAATTTTCACACAGTTATTATTAGTAAGCATGTCTGTGTATTTTAGGGTGTCGTAGTTTACACGTATTTTACTATGTATTTTTATTTAGATATTACAATGATGATTTTGCTTACCTATAACGCTTATGATTCTTAACATCTCAATCATGCGCTTTGGCTTAACACCAGGAGCCACTTGGTATAAATATCATCCTAAAAATTGTCAAAGCTTTGAAAACCAGAGATCTGCATTCATTATTAGTAATACTTTAAAGTAACGCCGATGGACCTACATAAATAATTAATGATATAAAATAATAGTTATAATCTCAACAATTCTTGCACACATATTCATTTAAACTAGCAAAATAAACTTAAAACAGTTTATTCAATTCCTAAATGACATTCCTAATTATTTTATTAGCTCACTTCTAAATCACTACTTACAGTATTTCGTAAAACTAAATTTAAATAGCTATTATTTTATTTCATTAATAAAATTGTAACAGTATTCTTAAATTTCTGTCTGTTTTTTCACATTTTTTTTAATTGCAATAACTAGAATAAATTTAGTATAATTATGATAATATTATAGTTTAATTTCGTTTTATAAAAGTGTAAGGTTCCTTAGTAATAGTATTCACGGTGTAATGTTTTATTAGAATGAAATTTATCCATTAGGTTATTTGTAAGGCACTGGGCATATTTTCAAGGAAATTATATAATAACCTATGAACAAGGTCCATCTGCAAAATTAACTTCTAGAAAACTGATTTCTTTTGTTGTAGTAACTATATTATTATGATTTGATTGTCATCATCCGGCAGAGCTTTGGCAAGTTCTTAACAATTTACGCCTTTATTTATTTCTTAAGATGTTTTACTATCATTCATATTTATTTTATAATATACTGTCACCAATTCTGTGATCACAAACACGATGCATTAATTATGGGTTTTAGTTTGTAATACTTATGTATTGGCTTAGGAGATGCCTTTAGTATTTTACCTTGTGGTGAATAATGTGTTCTTTTCTGGCTATTATTGTAACAATATTGTTGGATAATATACATGTACCTTTACCTTTCAACTTGTTTTTTCTTTTATATTACACATCTTTTACAATCTTTATTGGGTAGGTATCATCAGTATGGTTAACATAGCGTGGCTTAAATTTTATAGAGAAAAATTGTAGTGTAAAGGAAAAAAATAATCTTTTCATATTTTTTTAATAGGATTTTTATTGAAGATATATGATGATGCTTCAACCAGCAAGAAAGTATCTACTGTTCTTGAGTAATTGAGACCGTTTGGTAACTGTGGTTCCACCAGTGGTAATACGGTTACTTTTTCATAACCGTGGTACCCCTGGGGTACTATGGTTACTTTTTAATTACTATGGTATATCTGGTGATAACAGCGCCTTAAAAAAATAACCCTAGTACCCACAAAACATATATATAGTAGAGCTGCTGTGAGCAAAGATGCACAGCTTCAATTTGGGTTGTCGTGACGTCACAGCCTCTAGTTCAAGCTATTCCGCACTAGAGGCACTGAACGTATGCAAGACATAAACCGGATATAAGCCCTCCAGCAATGTTTTAGATAATAGAACCGTAAGATCATAGTCATAACTGCTCTAGGTACATATACACACACCAAAAAAGTCAAGCAACAAGCATAAAATTTAAAAAATCACTAATCTCTTTTTTTTTAGTAAAAGTTAGGAAGGTATGCAAACTTTTTTGTTCTAATTTACTCACTGGCTGGTTAGAAATGAAAACGATATTCTATAGTTTTTTTATAAAACAAAAACGAATGCATTTACAGTACGACCAAAAAGTCATGAAAAGAATGTTTGAGGAACTAAAACAGATCTGAATATGGTAACTCTAAATTGAACTGTCATTAACGTCACTGTCTGTTATGATATCTTTGATTGAATGGTGCACGAGTCTTCGGTTTTCTTATTGTTTTTTCAGTTTCTTGTGTGATATTCGTTGATATTCTTAGCTATCATCATGGATAAAGAGATAACGAAAAAACCAATTCGTAGTGGAGCTCGGCAAGTAATTTTTAACGTGTTACAACAGTGTTTTGCGGAATACCAGAATGGAAGCATTTTATCAGATTTGGAGGATGTTTATGGCCGAACAGCATTAATGACAGGTATGTAGCAGAGATAAAGTCTATGTTTAAATCGAAAAAGATACTCTTAATATGATATTATTACAGTTTTTTCAATTTATTGATATTGTTTATATTGCACTATTTTGAGGTTATGTTTATAGTTCGGCCGAACCAACATGCTACTTTTCCATTTCCTATTGTTTTAGCTACTTCTTTTTTTTACATTTATTGTTAGTTTAGGTACATATATATATTTATTTATTGCTTATTCAAACATTTGTAAATGACTAAAAGTGCTAACTTTACTTTCAGGAAAATCAGAAAGTTCTATCAGACGAATTGTAGATGAAGGTTTTCAGAACAATGGTGTATTTAGGACTCCTGGTAAACATAGAAGTGGACGTCCAAGAAAAGAAATGGATGATTTTACTATTTGTGCACTCCGTCAAAAAATTCATTTCTTTTATACAGTAAAAAAAGAAATTCCAACGCTTAAAAAAGTTTTGGCTATTGCTAAAACGCATATCGATTTCAATTGTAGTGAAGAACATTTAAGAAAAGCTCTTGGATTTTCCTACAAAAAATGTCAATCTAACCGATTAGCTTTGATAGAAAAACTTTTTATTTCTGCAAAAAGAGAAGAATACTTGAATATCATAATGAATAACAGGAATTTTCCAGAAGAATTATAAAAAGAAATCATTTATATTGATGAAAGTTATATTCAAGAGTCATATAAAGTAAAAAAATGTTAGCAGTCCGCTGACATTCCGGGAGTACAAACTAATGTTTCAAAGGGCAAGAGGTACATAATTGTACATGCTGGAAGGTCTAAAGGTTTTGTCCCAAATTGTTTGCTTGTGTTTAGTGGCAAGAATATAATGGATGATTATCATTCAGAAATGAATGCGCATAGTTTTACTAAGTGGATTAAAGAGAAACTAATACCAAATCCACATGAAAATTCTATTATTTTTGAAAATTGTTTGTTATCAATAATAACAAACAAAGCGCCAAATTCAAGTTCTCGCATTGACAATATAAAATTATGGCTAATGGAAAATAATATCCCATTTGATCCCACACTCAGAAAACCAAATCTACTCAAGTTAGTAGAAAATAATAAACCAGAGCCAATTTATGCAATTGACGAGTTACTTGGAGAACATGGACATATTGTAGCAAGGCTTCCACCTTATCACTGTAATTTAAATCCTATTGAGCTCATTTGGGCTCTCACCAAAAAAAAATAGCCGAACATAATGTGGGAACTCGCGATGTTAAAAGTTTAACAGAAGAGGCATTTAACAGTATCACAGCTGAAAATTGGAAAAATTGTTATGAACATGTAAAAAAAAATAGAAAAAAATTATTACGAGCGTGGGAGGACATTATATAATGATATTGATAATTTAATCAAGTCGAAAGTAATGTTAGCAGCAGTGATAGTGAGTTATCAGGTGTTGATTACCTAGATGTATGTATGGAATAATAAAGAAAAAATATATTGAGTTGTTTTTTTTTTAAACAAGTGTACAGAAGTCTTACCCCCGAATATTCAAACGCATCTTAGATTAAAGCGTCGATCAAGTCACGATTTTTTGACAGTTTTCTATGATTACCTGTCAAAAACCTCGTTGCTTGAGCTACGCTTTAATTTGAGATGCGTTTGAGTATTCGGGGGTAAGTGAAATAATTGAGAAAAAAAAGGGTGTTCTATGGTCAATGATCCTTATAACATCATTATTTGAATCTTTAAAAAGTTTGAACCATACTATAGGTATACACCACTGACCTCTATATTTACCACTGGACTGGCGGCTGTCAAAGTGCTTTTGTGCCCGTTTGATAATCGCCATTTTGGCGCTGTCGGACGTAGCGAGCAGTAGCGAGTGTCCGTGGTACTAAAACTAGTCGCTTACACATATGTCACATGTCCTCATTCTTGATAACTTTTATATAATGCTTATAACAATAACAACATAAAATTAGAATTAATATTTAAAAAATATAAAATCGCTTAACAATAAGCAAGCACTTCTCTGGCGGCCACTTGCAATATACGTCAAAATTTGTTCTGCGGACACTCGCTACTCGCTAGTGGCGCTTCAAATAGGCACAAAAAAATAGCTGTCAAACTTACGGAACAGCCAGTCCAGTGGTAAATATAGAGGTCAGTGGTATACACACATAGTATTAAACAAAGTTGCTTCCCACTGTCTGTCCCTATGCTTAGATCTTTAAAACTAAGCAACAGATTTTGATGCGGGTTTTTCCAAATGATAGACTGATTCAATTGAAAGGTTTATATCACAGACTATTTAGAAGATACTACGTATGTTTATATGTACAATAAGCTGGTGCCCGCGATTTCATTGAATTCATCGCGTTGGCAATCGCGGGTTATATTCCTGCGCTGAACAATAAAATATTCTAATTTTGGGTTTTATATGTGTATTCCAGGTCCCTGGTTCGCTAATGGTATCCCATAACGCTTACTTTAGGGCCATGAACCTAGTTGTTGTGAATGTCTGGTGATTTTATTTATTTGTTTTATTATTCAATAAAGCTTTAGGAGTAAGTTACCAACACACATTTTATCAGGGTGTCAAGTGAATATATAATTTAAAAACTGAATATTACTATCCTATATAATAAATTATACCGCAAATATCAAAATCATTCGACAGCCTATTTCTGTGTTGCCATATTCCATTTAGTAATTGGAAGTGGCGCCCTCAATTTTTGTCATGACTTTTTGGTCGCACTGTAAATAGAATTTCAATGCATTTTCTTTCTTAATTTAATTTGGTGTTGAATCTTCATTTTACAAATTTTAATAATAATTGTTGTAATAATTTTTGAAGTGTTTTTGTAGCATTGTTTAAGCCGCCATTTAATTTTCTCCTTTGCCTTCGTCAATGTTTGAAGGTTATTGCACAGAAACATGTTTTTTTTACAAAATTCTAAAATCTGACTTTTTGCGTGTTTCTTCAAGTATTTTTATATTACCCCGCATCCAGTAACTTTCATGTAAAGTTAGGTACAACTGATTCTTTTGGATATTTAGTAATAACTTTTTATTTACGTTTGCGTTATTAAACAGATTTTTTTCAATTACCTACTCGTATTTTAGAAATTGACACAATTTTCTGTCTTTACCCATTTCATTTTGTTGGGATAAGAAAAACATATCAATTTTCGAGTAAGATATTTGGACAAAATTTTATTTTGTGATGAGTCGCGATTCGGATTTAGGCCTGATTCCAGAAGAGTGAGAGTGTACCGACGTCCCGGAAATAGAGAAAGGCTGAGGTGCATTCAAGAAGTGCATCCGTACAGGGGATCAACTGTTATGGTGTGGGCGGGGATTATGAAGAATAGGAGAACTGAGCTCGTTTTTGTAAATGGAAACATGAACGCTGAAAATTACGTTGAGGATGTTCTTAAACCCCATGTCCATCCATTTGCACATTGGCCCAGACTTCACATTGATGCATGATAATGCACGTTCACATACAGCCTTGTGGACTAGTCGGTACTTGGCAACAGAAAATATCCGGGTGTTGCCCTGGCCTGCACAGTCTCCGGATCTGATCATTAGTATGTAATAAAAGTAGGTAGGGTAAGTGGGGGGATGATGAAAAACGGGGTAAGACAGAAAGTCAACAATAACGCCACATCTAGCAGATTTTTTGAAGTGTTTGTAGCATTGTTTAAGCCGCCATTTAATTTTCTCCTATGCCTTCGTCAATGTTTGAAGGTTATTGCACAGAAACATGTTTTTTTTTACAAAATTATAAAATCTGACTTTTTGCGTGTTTCTTCAAGTATTTTTATATTACCCCGCATCCTGTAACTTTCATTAAAAGTTAGGTACAACTGATTCTTTTGGATATTTAGTAATTACTTTTTATTTACGTTTGAGTTATTAAACAGATTTTTTTTCCATTACTCGTATTTTAGAAATTGACACAATTTTTTGTCTAAATACCCATTTCATTTTGTTGGGGTAAGAAGAACATATCAATTTTCGAGTAAGATATTTGGAAAAATATTATGCTACCAAATATGACAAATGTAACATAATTAGATTTTTTGTTTGTTGCTGATTTTGCCTTTAACTTTTATTATCAATTTTACTTTACACAATCGCTCAGCAATTTTTGAGAACATCCACTTCGATCTTTCCCCGGTGGGGTAAGATTGAAATACAAAAATTAAAATATTTGTCTTGTCTTTGTTTCCTTAAGCGTTTTGACGTATGAGCCTGTTATTTTGTTTTCAGGGCGTTAAATTCCATAGACTAGTGTTGACTAAGAATGTCTGTCATTTTCTTGAACGATTTTAGAAAATACTTTGATCTTTCCCCATCACCTTTCCGTCTTTCCCCGATTTTATTTTTGTCCATTGCAAATGATACTTGGTGTGGTATTCATTACTTTATAGATTTAAATGAAATTTAACAAAACAGTTTAAAAATATACTCTCTGGTCGTCATCCACAAGACATCAAGTTCAAATTTTGATTAATATGTAGTGTTTCACAAGGATTCAAAAACAACACTACTCATCTCACTAAAAACCCATTCGATCTTGCCCCCTACTCAATTTTTCACCAGAATTCCCTATAAATAAATAAAGAGTTCAAGACTGCTTCACGACTCAACGACCTTTTGTGAAGTCGTCTATAAGTACCTACCTACCTATGTTGTTAGCGCCGTGCGTACGTCTCGTAGTTACCAGTGTAACAATGCGTAATGAATTCTTTAACTTTCGGTTAAGTGAACTCAGTAAATAATTAATAAAGAATTTATATTTATTTTTTATTTCACTTTTTCTCATCGTGTATGATCTCAAACTATCACGTCCTCGAATTTCGAAAGCGATCCACCAGTTACCCTGTCATCTGTATAAAAGGTCAAAATTACTGATTGTTTTAATTATTTCACTGAGAAATTATCTCATTTAGTTAGAAAGTTAATATGTTACTAAATACGTTATATTTTTAAGTTGAAGAGAGGGTAAGTACTGAAAAAAATTTTGAGTCCTATGAAACTTATGTTATATTCCTATTTAACTCTATAGCAAGAAATAACAATAAAAAAAGGGTACCAAAACGGCATTATACTTATTTATTTAAAACCGCATGTTTTATGAAAACTTACTTATTTATTTAATTATACTTCATTGCACACTTCCAAATTACAAAGTAAAAAAAAAAAAAAAATCAAAACAGTTTTGAAACACACTATAGGCGGCTTTAAAGCGATTTCTTCCAGACAACCTAAAGTCAGACAAAATATAGTCAATCAGTATTCCAATTTTTTTTTATTAGTAATTTCTTTATTTATACAAAATTATGATTACACATTTACACCACTAGATAAATAGACTCAGGTAAGCGCTTACAGTTGCAATTAAGGTGGGAACTAAGGCAACCCCAATAGACCAAGGTCTTTGCTAGGGTTAGCCAGGTTTTAAGGAACATAGTTTTTGACCAGAGCATAATAAGGTGTATATTACTAAAATCTTTTAGTATGTAAAAATAAAATAACAGTTATTTAAAATTTAATAAGTCATAGAATTGTTATATTGCTATATAGTCCGGCTAAATTAGACTAAAAATAGGGGTAAGGTTACAAAAATTCCGACTTGGCTGAATATATATATATTTTTTTTATATTGTAAGGATAGGACGTTTGTCTTCCATGCCACCTGATGGAAAGTGCGCATGAAGACTATGGTGTTACACGTCCATCCACGAGAAACCTATTCACTCGACACTTAAAAGTTCCAGGACTGTAGTGGTCAGGAAAAACAGACGCAGGCAAATTGTTCCACTCCTTGGCAATCCGTACCAAAAAGGAACTATCGAAGCGTTTTGTTCGACTTCTTGGTAAATCCACTATATAGGATGGAAGTTCTGTCTGCGTCTGGTAGTCCGGTGGTAAAAAGGGGTGGGTTCACTTTGGTCAAAAAGAGCACTCGCACACTCACCAAAATGTAGCCGATAAAATACTGTCAAACAAGCAACCTTACGACGATGCTCCAGCGTCTGCAATTTTTATTTGTTAGGTTGTTGTTATTTATGATTTTACGGGCTCTTCGGTCAACAGAGTCTAGCGCTTCGAGCTGGTATTTGGAGAACCATCCCAAAGGTGACTACAGTACTCCATGCACGACCTCACTTGGGCTGTGTATAAGTTGAGCAGCCGTTCAGAGCTGAAGTACCGCCGGACCTTCGAGATGATACCCAATTTTTTTGAAGCCGTTTTTGCCATAGACTCAATTTGTTGGCCGAAGTTTAATTTGGACGTTATGGTGACGCCCAAAAGCCCTAGTTGGTCGATGATGGGAACAGACACATTCTGGAAAGTGGGCGTAAAAGTAAAGGTGCTCTTTTTTGCGGAGAATAGACACGCTTGTGTTTTGGAGGCGTTGAATTTGACCAGGTTAGATTCGCCCCAATCGGACACATTCCGCAAGGTCGAATCAACGCGCTCAATCATAGACCTTCTCAAAACCTGGATTTCATGGGCGCTCGTTCGCGCATTGGATATATATCTCTCAACAACAGTGCTGTCATCAGCATATCCAATAATGCCTGGTGTTAGGAGGTCATTAATGTGCAGCAATATTAAAGTTGGGGTGCTAATTAAACAGACTTCTTTTAAATAGCATTATTCCTCTCTAAAAATCTAAGTTGCCTTCTAAATTACTATGTCAGCCACAATCCGTGCCACAAACAACGTCGCCGGTTCGGGGCGTCGGGGTTATTTAAAAATGCTCTTGGGTTTATGGCGCTTCGCCGGCCGCTGCCGCGGCACCGCTCGCTTCGCTCGCTCGGCTCGCGCACGTGTATAACTATATGCAACCTAACAGCTCCTCCTCGCTGCGCTCGTCGTCGCACCTAACCGTGCCGACTACGTCTACCGGAACGGGAGCCCTTCTTGTCGCAAAATATTTTTCATCGCAATGTTAATGAATATATAACTAAGTATAAATTATTATGTTATAATTATAGTATAAATTGCTTCAAGACACATTTTTCGCAACAGTTATTGTCTCGTGGCTAAGTTATGAAAATAGAAGCTTGATCACGTGGCCAAAAAAATATATTCTGTGGCTGGACTTATTATTTCTCTTAAAGTTGCAGAGAGAACAGATCCCTGAGGTACCCCGGCATTAATCGCCATTAGGTCAGAGGAGTAGCCGTCTAAGACTACTCGAATCGACCGTTCCCTCAGAAAATCAGATATCCAGTCGCAGAGCCCGGTCGGTATGCCATATGCTGGAAGCTTGCTTAAGAGACCATCATGCCAGACCCTGTCAAAGGCCTTGTATATGTCTAAGGAAACAGCTATTGCTTCACCATGACCCTCCAAGGCCTCACTCCATAAGTGTGTGGCATACACGAGAAGATCGCCGGTCGAGCGTCCACTGCGGAAACCATATTGGCTGTCGCTTAGGAGCTCGTTGGTCTCGAGGTATGCCAGGAGTCGATTGTTCAATACACGTTCCATGACTTTGCAAAGTATGGAAGTGATTGAGATTGGTCGATAGTTGACAGGATCAGCACGGCTTCCCTCCTTCGGTACTGGTTGTACGTTAGCCAGCTTCCAGGATTTGGGGACTTTACCAGATTCCAAAGAAAGTCTATAGAGTCGCGTTAAAACGGGAGACAACTCAGCTGCGTAGCGTTTTAGGACCACTGCAGGAATACCGTCTGGACCGCTAGCCTTATTCTCGTCTAGGTGCAGCAAGCATTTAAGAACCTCCTTTTGGCGAATATGAACGGTACCCATTGTAGGACCGAACTGAGGTAATTGGGGTGGGATTTTTCCTTGGCTATCGAGAGACGAGAATTTTCCGCAAAGATACTGGCAAATAAATCCGCCTTTTCCTTAGCGGTGTGGGCCAGAGAACCGTCAGGTTTCCGCAGTGGCGGCAGCGATGGGCGACAAAAGTTCGTTTCGACCGACTTGGCGAAGGACCAGAAAGCTTTGCTTCCCGAGGGGTATGACGCTATTCTGTCTCCAATACAGCCTATGTGGGCGAAACGAGCTCTTTAGTAGGATTGTTCAATACACTACCTATTATAAAGGAAATGTGAAAAGTCCTCATCGATCCGGCACGTGCAAAAAATTTACTCGGGGTCAAAGGTCGCAAAAACGAGTTTCGCGATTTTCAGCAAAAGAAAACACGATTACAACTCTTTCAACTTTTTGAATCGCTATATCTCAAAAACGGTGGCTCTTAGGAAAAAAAGTATTTTGTCATTTTTTACAGATAATTATCAGATCTACAATTTTGGCTGAGCTAATTTTATGATAAAACTTACCGTTTTGCTGAAAATCGCGAAAAACCCGTTTTTGTGACCTTTGGCCCGAGTAACTTTTTTTGCACGTGCCGGATCGATGAGGACTTTTCTCCTCTTTTATAATATAGTCCAGTCATTATAGTAAGTTCACCTCGGAATTCGAGATACCCAGCTGTAAGTTTGTAATTACTTGTATATTGACACCCTAAAAGTAGTCTCAAAACCTACATATGGTAGGGTGTACCTACGCAACTATTAAATTTCAAGGTCAAAAGTCATAAAAATCTGTTTTTTGCGCTTTTGTTGTAAATATCTCATTTCCTATGGGTTTTTTGCTATTTGTATTTATTATCAATATTGTAGAATACAAAATTCTCTACAAATTTGTTCAAAAAAATGTTTCATACGGTGAACCGTTTTCGAGATAGAGGGCGGAGAGCGCGCGGTCACACATAGAATTACTTCAGGTCAACCGGTGCCTCCGGTCGAAAAAGCGCCATATAAGTATAGTTTTGCAGAAAATTGTATTTAACAAATCTTCTGGAGCAGGTGGTAAAATTGTCATGATAGGCTCCAGAAAATCGTTTCGCATTGCCCAACCCCATAACTGGGGTTCCAAATCTATATATATATATACTTCTAATACGACCTTATTCTCTCATAATATGTTCGGCTCATTTTATATCATCAGATTTCGCTATCACACCAACAAGATTAACAAAATTAGTTAGGTAGGTAAGTACTTACTTAAATTGGTAAACGAGTTTAAGAGGTTTGCCACCTTAATGTGGTGCTGTGGTACTTGTAACATTTCATACCAGCTTTAAATATCATCAGCTCACTTTTAGTTGAGTTGTAGGTACTTGAGTCCGCGAGCCACAGCGTACTGCTCACAAATGTTGAGCAACTTTCTTAAGGCACTTATCGATGGGCTTAGCAGCGCCATGTCATCAGCGTGGGTAATGTTGTTGACACAAACACCACCAGCCAATGTTAGTGCTGCTAAGCTCAGCGACCAGCCCATTCATGTACTTACAAGTTGAAGAGCGTAGGGGAAGTCACACCCCTCTGCCTTACTCCACACTCCAACTTGTAATCGTCAGACCTCGCACCACCCCAGTTAACACTATTCCTCTGGTTATTGTACCAAAATTTGAAAACAGTTGTAATTTCAGGAGGTAAGGCAGTTTCAGTTTGCAACTTGTGACAAAGCTTACAATAGGAAACAAGATCGAAAGCCCTAAGACAGGTCCAAAAAACAGGCGTGTAGGTACCGGTGTTTTTCGTGCCGTATAGTATTGGACAGTCTGCTTGAGACAGATAATAGCAGACTCCGTTGATAACCCCGGTCTAAAACCAAATTGTGCGTCATGCAGGTTAATGTGCTTACCTGTTTGTCAAGCAGCATGTCCAAAACCTTGGCCGCAATTGTAGCGACAGATATGGGCCTGTAGTTGGAAACATCAGAGGAGTCACCAGTTTTTAATTAGTGTTTTTAATTATTGGCACAACAAATGTGTACATTAGGTCATCAGGTAAATAGGAATGACTTAATATACAAAGATTAAATAATAACGCAAGTACCCTTGGCAGGTGTCCAGTCAACATTTTATTAACGACACTAGCAACATCCTTAGCCAAAAATCTACTATTCTAGAGTGTGTAGTTTTTTTTTGTGTTTAGTTTTTTATCTCTATTTTTCTTCTCTAAAGTGGGCACACTGGAACTTTCATTTAACTGCTGTGAGTTATTTGCCAAGTTATAGGTATTCTCTGTGGGTGTCCTAGTATTACTATACCCAACCCTGGCTGGGACTCAAGCACAGGACCTGTCACACCAAAGCCAAACACTTGTACTGCACTACCGAGGGCATCAAGAAATATAACATTCCGTAATATTTGATATCAAAATGAAATGTTTTATGCACTGTAGGTACCTTTTATTTATTTATTTGGAAATCAACAGCGTTACATAGTTTAATTACAAAAGTACTTATCTCTAAAGCTTAAGGCTAATAACAGATTTCCCACAAAAACATATTATAAGTACAACGAGGCATGTATTGTTGTTTGAACCACTCTAGTAATATACATTTTAAATATGGCCACACAAATATAAACTTTTTACAACACATTAGTACCTAACATATTATTATAACAATATACATACACACAAATATATACACATATATAATATGCTTATACATACGCACACAAACATAATACACATACATATACACATATGCATTGTGAAAAAAATATATACATACATATATATATAGGTAACAGTAACGCACAGAGATTTCAGTTTACATACTTAGCGTTGGTATAACTATGCTAGGTAAGAAATTATATTATTTTTAAATTTAATTTTGCTACTCGCAAAGATATCTAATTGGTCAAACATTGTGTTATAGGTATGTGTTAAACGTGAAATAACTGTGTTCTTAGCGTAGTTCGTGCGATGTGTTTGCTCGTGCAACAAAGGAGTGTGTCGAGTTCTATATGGTGGTGTTCGGTACGTCACCATGGTCACCAACTCAGGACAGTCCACTCGGCTGTTGATGATGTCATATAGGAAGCACATATCCAGCACTTTGCGCCTTTGATCTAAACATAAGAGACCGTGTTCTCTGCAACCCTCCTCATATGATCCAGGGTTTTTACGACTAAGGAAATTTAAATGCTTGACGAATATTTTTTGGATGCGCTCCAGGCGATGGTTATATGTGATATATTGTGGAGACCAAATCGGAGCAGCGTATTCTAAAATACTTCTGACATAGGCAAAATAGAGTAACTTTAAAGTTTCTGGATTTGTAAAGACCTTACACTGCCGCAAAACAAAACCAAGATTTTTATAAGCTTTGCTGGTGACATAGTTGACGTGTTCAGAAAGTAACATTTTATTATCAAAGTAAACTCCTAAATCACGAATAGCATTCGTTTTTTTTATTAATTCTCCGTTAAAATTGTAGTTAAACTCTATTGGTTTTGTTTTGCGAGTGAAAGTTATACAGGCACATTTTTTTACGTTAATAGTAATGTTATTATTTATGTAATATTGAAATAGATGATTAAGATCTTCTTGCAATTTTAAGCAGTCCGAAAGGGATTTTATTTTAACATATACTTTTTTGTCATCAGCGTACATAATAAATTTTGAATTTTTTATACAAGTGCTTATGTCGTATAGATAAGCATTATAGAGTAAAGGACCGAGATGGGACCCCTGTGGGACACCAGTAGGTATATTAATGAAGTCCGACTTGTAACCACCTATCACCACGGCCTGAGAGCGATTTGAAACGTAAGACTGAATCCAGCGCAGAAGATCACCATGAATTCCAAGTCGCTGTAATTTGTCTAAAAGAATCACATGATCTACACGATCAAACACCTTCTCGTAATCAGTGTAGACGACGTCTACTTGTCCACCACTGTCCATATTATCAAGTACAAAACTGGAGAAACACGTTAAATTAGTTGTAGTCGACCGATGTTTTAAAAAACCATGTTGCTGTAATGGGATTTGCCTTGAAATGACAGGATAAATAGCATCATATACTATGCATTCAAAAACTTTTGCAACAGTGTTTAACATTGAGATACCTCTATAGTTTTCTATGACAGATTTAGAACCTGACTTGTGTATAGGTATGATGTGTGCCGATTTCCATCTATGAGGAAATATTCCTTCAGTGAGAGAGCGATTAAATATAACAGCGATGGGCAACGACAACGACTCAGCGCATAAGGACCAGAAAAGAGGAGGAATGGCATCACAACCAGGTCCTTTGTTTACATTCAGTTTATTAAGCAGTTTTCGTACAGCACCGGGGTTAGTTCTTATTTTAGATAAAGTTTCAGGACATAAACTAGTATTACTTGTACTTGCACTTGATGTTGAACTAGGAGTACCAAAAGCACTCTTAAAAAAATTATTGAAACCATCGCAAATTTCTTTACCATCCTTAAGCTTTTCGTCACCTAAACTAAAAGTCTTAGGGTAACTTGATCCTCCCCGAACAGCTTTCACATATGTCCAGAAAACTTTTGAATTCTTTTTAATGCCTTCCTCACACGTCTCTGTAAATTGTTTAAAGCAAAGTTTTTGAACTCGGCGCTCACGTGCACGCAGAAGAGAAAATTCGTCGTAATCTAACCTATTACCGTAGCGTTTCCATCGAGAGTGCACTTTACTTTTTTCTTTAATAATTTTAATTAAAGCTGGACTGTACCATTTTGGATAACGACGTTTTGAAGATTGTCTGTGCAAAGGAACATATTCATCAATGCAATAGTCCAATACATTATATAGTCTATCCAATGCTTCATCGATAGTACAGCCAAATAAACTACTTTGCCAGTCTTGATTACTTATGTAGGAATTAATGCTATCATAATCTGCTTTATGGAAGTTATGCCGAGGTGCATTTAATTCAGTAAAAGAAGTAATACATAAATCAGAAATACTAATTAGAAGAGAGGGATGCGCTCGATCCTCGTTTAAAAGAGTAGTTGTGCACCTTGTTACAGTTAGAGGCAAATTACAGAAAGCTAAGTCAAGAGTATTGCCAGCATGATTTTTTATGAAATTAGATTGACTAAGCCCAAGAAATTGAAGATCCTCGATTAATTTAATACCCGCATTTTGAACTTCAATAGATCCCTTTCTTAAAAATATAGGGATTCCATTTTCCCATGAAATAAAAGATAAATTAAAGTCTCCAGTTAATAAAAAATTTGAATTTGGGTATAAATCTACGACATGTTTAAATAATTCTATAAAAGCATAAATGTCCGCCGGCATGTGATGCTGGTCGGGTGGTACGTACACGACACAGAGCAGCAGCTCGCGGGCCGCGGGGGCGGCTGCGGCGGTCGCAGCGCGCGCTGGCACCAACACCCACAGCAGCTCGGCGTTGGGCGGCGGCGGCGGCGGCGCGCTCGCACCAAGCGAGAGCCGCGTGGCACCGAGCCGCCGATGCGTAAACAACGCAACCCCACCTCCGGTTTTCTTATCCGTAGCCTCTAAATTCCTATCTGATCGAAACACATCATACCTATCATCACATAGTTCTGCGTCGAAAATTCCATCCTGCAACCATGTTTCGGTAACTGATATTATGTCGTAATCGTGACACAAAATATTCTGCCGGAGTTTATTTTATTTGGGATAAAAAACAGTTATACAGTGACAGATTTATCATTTAAAAAGTTATACAAAACAGTGGTAACTGTATAACCAGCACCATTATCCACATATGATATTTAATAAGTAAAAAACAAGTGAATGGAAAACAGAACACAAAAATAGAATTGGACAGAAAAAAAAAACAAAAACAATACATTTAAATTTTAAACCTTAAGAACTTCAATTTAGCTACTGTTAGTTCTAAGCATTTAGTCCTCAAACCGCGTGCGTTTTGATAATAAATATTCACACCGTTAGCCATCATTATAATAAATAACACCTAAACGCGTAAAACAAAAGGTACTTAATAATATCTCTAATTTCATTAAATAACTCAGTAAAATTTTTAAATTGTAAAACAACTGTAAATCTAAATAGAAACTATTTATGAGTATAAAATTAGTAAATATAATCAATTTGTGAATATTTGGTCCGAATACATTTAATATCAGTAAGAAATTTCGAAACTCAGACATCATTCTATAACCTTTATAACTATAACTACAGTGTGAAGTCAGATATAACTTAAATGTATTCAAGTCAATTTTAGTCAGTAGGCAACACGAGTTATTTGCACGATCGACACAATGTGAGGGTAATAATAAATTCCTCTTTGCGAGTAAGATTTCAAAATGATAAGAGCAAGCACAGTTATACTTATTATATAAAATCTTTATAGTATGAAACCTCAATAGTATAATAAATACAATAAATACTATAAGAACGCAATATGTATGAACGTACATATACTTAATATATAAGGTTATTAAAACTATTAATATATTTAGATATAGGCCTTTATGTATTTGAACATTATTTTCTTCAATGTATATATTCACTTCTGCTTGTGGGCGAGTTTGTGGAATATAAAACATAACCATGGAACTAAAATATCTAAATGCGGCAATATTAAAAGTGAGGGACATATAAACTGATCTTGGAATTAAAATAGGAAAATAATTATAACACTTTTTAAACATTTTTAAATTAATTTTGATAAGTCGCTTTCTTCTGTAATATGGATTATAGGGGCAGTGTCGTTTTTTCGAGTCAATATTCGACCATTTTATGTCCACACGAATTGGTGCTGCTTTAAAACCGCCATCTTTTTACATTTCTTCAATAGGACCTTGTTATACCGTGTAAGTTGTTCGTTAACAAAAAATGATTTTACGGTACCTGGTATATCTAGATCTTTGGTAGTCAATCGATTTTTTCGAGCTCCCGATATTATGTTGTCCTTAATTAATCGGGATTTTAACTTTATAATAATATTTCTGGGGCGGCCTAGTAATTTATTCCTTGGGGTTACCCGGTGCACATCGATGAGGTCCGCGGAAGAGATGCTGACATCCGCGAACTTCGCAATGTTTAGAGCAATATCCTGTAGGTTTTCGTTCTTCAGCTCTGGTATTCCTACCACCTCCAGGTTTAGCATATGATCCCGCTGATTGTTAGCATTCACTTCCAGAAAAAGAGCACTGTGATTTTTTTGTAATATTTCGAACTTGGAAGTCAGCTCCTTGTAGTCTTTATTTTGTTTGCTGAGATTCTCCACTTTCTTTAATAAGTCATCATAAAAATCACTGTTGAGTTGAATTGAGGTTTCAAGGGCGGTTAACTTTTTAGTTGTTTCGATTTGTTGGTAGTTCAGTGAGTTGATTTGTGACCTGGCGTCCTGGAAATCTTGTCGAATGCTCCCTATTTCAGATTTCACTTCCTGAACGGTAGTTTTCATTTGCGCAATATCTCTGGTTAAAACGGTTTCCAAACTATTCTTTATAAGATTTATATCCTTTTGTATGTTACTTTTCCAATCATTAAGTGAACTCATCATTTCTTCCTTAAATGTTTTCAAAAGTTCCATGAAGTCCTCATTCCCGGGTTTTTTTCTACGGCTGGTGACGTTGGATGGTGCAGAGACCCTGCTTGGATCAGGATCTGAACTCGAAAGTTTATCTGGAGATCGCAACATAGTAACGTGTCACTTCTAATAATTGTCACACGCGAAAAAGTATATTATTGTTTAGTGCTTAAGGTTTAATTTTGTTTGCACTATAATTTTCGATTAGATAATTGAGCGACGCAACCAACAGCACAAGCGCTTCGATGCAACGCTCGCACGGAACGAACCTACAAATATACACTTATGATTATATGATTACAAATAAAACAAGGCCAAACTGTAAACATATTTTAATAGTTCTTGTAATGTTTCAACCTATACAGAAAAGCACTTCCTTTGTTATTACCTAAAGCCATGTAACCACTACCAGGAGAAAAACTGAATGTATCTATTTGGAACAAGTTAGTTGACTGCTTTGGAAAATTCATATACACATGGTATGATGGAATATGCACTAATTTCAAAGCATTAGGATAAAAGCCTGATGACACTCCAAGCAACTCGGTAGTTGCATTGAATTTTAGACATGTAATTTTAGTAGTAATATTGGATATTGTTTTTAATGGAGTTGGATTTTCTGTAGTCAAATTGTCCATTTCATACAAATTAACAATTCCTTCACCACTTCCAGTTGCTAGCAGTTTCCCACATGGACTTATAGCTATCCTTGCAGCATTTACACAGCCTTGGTCATAGAATCTATGAGTAACTCTATAAGTGGATAAGTCAAATGTAACCACTTGGCCTTCAGTACAGTAGCAGTAAAGTTTAGAGCAATCAGGATTGAAAGTGAGCCACCTTATATTGGCATTTGTTTTAAGACACTTGAGGAGTTCCTTTGATTTTGCACACAATAGGAATAAATCATCAAATCCTTCTGTAATAGCAATGTATCTTCCATCTGGTGATAACTGAAATTGCCTTGGTTGCTTCACCATCCTTGGCAGTTGTACCAGTTTTGGGTCAGCTTTAACTAGATTGTACACACAGTAGCTGTGATTATCTCTGTTTGATATATATGCTTCAGAACCATCAGGAGTAAACTGAGCTGATGATACTTTCCATTGTTTAAGTTTGAAACTATGTAGCTTATTGTTTACATCTCCACCAATTGAAAAAAGAGAAACCACTCCAGCACTGCCACCTACCAAAGCAACACTTGCTTTTGGATGAAATTCTATAGTAGATATAATAGAGCCTTCATTTCCTGTAGTAGCATTAAGTTTGGGTAAGTTTTTCACTTCTAATAAATCCTTTTTTAATAATTCTGATTTTTGTTTATGCAAGTGGCCCACAGTACGAAGCAGTTCATCATCACCTAGTTCTGTTTTTGTTTTCTTCTTCAATTTTGCCCAACTTGGAGTTCCAACCAATAGTTCATATTTTTGTTTTAATTTGTCTGCATATAATAAGTTGCTTTTGGTATTTACAACTGCACTGGCTGTAACTTGTTCATCATCTTCATCAACCCATGCAGGTTTGCTACACTTAATGTCATCTTCATCTTTAAAATCTGTTCTTAAGTTTTCTACAAAGTTTTGAGACTTATTGAATAGTAAACCTGATAGCCTGAAAGAAAAATAAAAGTATTTTCATATTTACTTTGATAAGAATATGGGGACACACAATCAATTTGTTCAAGAAATACTTTTATAATATAGTGCATGCAGCTCTAATCATAGCTTAATAATAAATGTGGAGCGTCGGAGCAAAAGCTGATAAATCACTTTTTGTATATTATTTTTATGATGCCATTTGGTTGTTCACGTACATATCTTGCTCTCTGGCTAATGTAACCTGACCGAAAAGTGATAAATCTGCTCTAAATCTGTCCGTGAAATACTCAGATCTGAACAAAAACTGATAATTACAGCAATCTTACTAAACAAACATGATGATCAGAACATATACTGATGAATCCCTAACAATTCTCATTGTTGACTAATTTGATTCTGTCAAAAACCGATAAATCTAATTTCGAGTTTCTCATGACAAAATCATAGACAATTTGCAGGTTACATTAGAATTATAGTGTTAAGCAGCCTTATTTTTTAATTGGTTGGTTTTTTCAGTTGTTTTGGTCAAAAACCAATATATCCATTTTCTAATTATTAATAACTCGACATGTACCAAGGTCAGGAATGTACAATTTAGGTTTCCAAACAGTGATGCTAACACTCATAAATTGCTAGATTTCGTTTAATTCTAAACTGCAAAACCATTAACGTGGCCATATTTTTAGTTTTCTACAAAATACACAAATGTGATTTATCAGTTTTTGTTCTGACACTCCTCAAATATCAGAGGACACTTTGTAGTATTGTCAAATATATGTATGAGAATTATATGGACATTTAAGTTTCGTAAACATAGTAAAATGTTGATTCTAAAGGGCCGTTTAAAAGTAAAATGTAATAAATTATTCAAAATATTGAAGCATAAACTTAACCTCTATGGCTTAGCTAAGCACAAAATTAAAAATACACGAACCGTGATTTCTGTTCATCTGAAGTGGAGAGTTTCCGTTTCATCTTCGTGAGATAGACAACAAGTGTTGGACTTGATTAGTAGCTTTATGTCTTTTAAATATTGAAACTCATAGATGAGGTTAACTTAAAAACGATCTTCTGTTTTGTCTCAACCTTGCAATTCATCAGTGGATATTTTGTTTTTAGTAGTAGCTACTAATGAACTTTTAACAAAATTATCATTTATCTCAGTTTTAATAATAATTCGCAAAATAAAGAAATAAAAACAAAGCATGTGTTGCATGCATGAAATGAAATTGTATATGCTATGCATGAAAGGTAAGCTAAGTGACACTAGTGACAGTGACAGTAGTGACACTGATTCATTTTTTGTCAGTATCACAGACAAGATATCAGATGAGTGAATTAAAACAACCTTAAGGAACAACCAAATACAATCTTTCAAGAGTTGTATATAGTTGTATGTTTAACATTATTTTCAGATTTGTACATTAATCTTATATTTTCAATATGTTTTAATGTAAATATTACACTTTAAGATCTTTAATGAGCTTTAATAATCTTCGTGTACGCTTTATCATACTCATTCACTCGGTCCTTGCCTTTATGAGAAGAAAACAATAGGGTTCCCAAGTAAAGGGATTTAACATGGAATTATAGATTTTTTTATCGTTCTGGATCCAGTATTTATATTGTTATGTTATGAATTCATAGTTATGTATAACTAGATATTTTTTTGTATCTTCCCAAACACGAGATGTTTAGCTGTTATTATGTTGAATTTCCAAAATAATCTTTGATTATTCCTTGTTGTTAGTCATAAAGCTATAAAATTAAATTGTTTGTATAAATAAAAATGTTTAAAATTTAAGGCCATGTTCTTCTTAGCACCGAATAATTAGGTACCCCGTACCTCTAATATGCATAGAACATAAAAAATATTTACTTCATATTCAAACAATAATCAATTATATAAAAATAATACTAAATTCTTATGCGTAGAAAGATTCTACGACTCTCCTTTGTGGAAGTAAGAGTACCTACCTACCTACATATTAGGTATTTATGAAAGTGTTTCTAAAAAGTGAATTCACAAAGGTTTGCTGTATACATTTTATTTTTATAGATTAGTAGGTTATGTGTGTTTTTAAGAGTCATGTTTTTTTGATATAAAAATTCTTACTTGTCTGTTTACTACTGGAACTGTTTGCGCTTTCGGTTTTATTCCCAACAAACAGCATCAACGCCAAGCTTTACTCGAGTAACTTTTGATCTTGAAACTTTGAAATATTCAATATTTACTTTAAATAAACATTATTGGAAATAAAATAACATTAGAGTTAAATAAAATAAGAAAGAATATAAAAGTAATAACAGAACCAAAATTAAACGTAATTCAGCACTGTTATGCTTACTAAGCAGTATTGTTATTTAATAGCTTACCGATGGATTTGAAGAAGATAAGAGTTTGACTTTATTCAAAAATGCGCTTAAAAACATCTTCTTGGAAGATGCTGCTATTCCATTGACGATTTTTATATCAATAATGTACCTACATTTTTTAATATGTTATTTTTATGATACCTGTAATTAATTCCATGACACTATATGTAAAATTATTATTCAGATGACATTTATAATTATTTAATGTATTAATAAACTTGAAACTTAATGAAAAATATAATCTTCCCAAATAACTGGGATTTCAAACTCTAAAACCTAGTAGGTAGGTTACAGAGTTTTCACGTGTTCAATAAAACAAACAAAGCCTTTAGTTTGAATGAATAATACATATTAATTTCGAAATAATACCAACAACTCTGGACAAATATTTTCTTACTTCATAATACATTTAATTAAAAGCAAACGTAGTTGGAATAAATTTATTCGAAAAATAAAAAAAGGTGAGTGTAAAGGTTTTTGTAACTTGTTTTGTGTGAATTTAGTTACACCTTCAGTTGGCAACCCTGCTTGCTTATAGTTGCTTCTTCCTTCTATCTACGACTGTTTCATTTTTGTAAGCAAGCTACATGTCAGCATCAAAATTTATTGTGCATTGATATTTGTTGGCATATGTTTCATAATTAAATAATCAAATAGACAGTGTTCGGAAGTGTTTTGGTCTTGTTTAAATTTTACAATATTTTGAAATCTTATGTGAAAGGTGATGTGATCTCAACTTTAATTATTGTGACCTTTTTTGCATCGCAATTGTTATGTGTCAATATGGATTCTAAATGGGTGGATAAAATACAATAGTCTAGATAAAAAGCTGTGCTACTGATTTTATTGCGGTGCAATAAGCTTTACAATGGGGCCACAAGGAGCTCCGCCATAAAATTAGTCGGTCGTTCGGGAGGTCGTAAAATCATTATCCGATTCATGAGATCGGTGCGTAAAAAAGGAGCGGTCGAGGATGGTGCTCGGGTTTGGCCGATCGGGTTGTGATGCGCGCCGGAGCGGGTGCGATGAGCGGGGCGGCAGCGCTGCGAGCAGCTAGAGAGGCGGCGGCGGCGGCCGGGGATGCGCCATGTCGGCCAGGCCGGCGAGCGTGGGCGCCGCGCCGCAGCCGCGCGTGCTGCTCTACGTGCCGCCGTCTGCGCCGCAGCCGCCCCCGCCACTCTACTACAGGCCGCTGCAACCCGGCGCTAAGCTCAACTACCTGCCTGACCAGGACTTCTACCCTGGCCAGCACTTTTTGAAGGACCATTGTGTGAAAATTCATGAAACACGGACTGACACTGTGAATGTTGATAGGGACTGTTCGGAAGTTAGTGGTGAAGTGGGCAGTGTGGAGTATCAGACGGTTCCAGGAGAGTTGACACTTTATCAGAGATGTGCTGTGCAAACGAGTGCTGAGAGTAGTCATAGTCAGCTTGGAGATAGTGTTGACAGGACAAGTGACAAAGAGTTATTAGTGAATAAGAGTATAGTGAACTATCAGTTTGCCGAGCAGGGAGTTAACAGTGCTGGGTTGCAGCCTTCAGTCACTGTGCCTGTGGGCTGGCGCCGCATTGTAACTTCCACTTCAGTTGTTTATGTCAGGTAAGATTTTAACTCTTAAGTTTATCTTATATATTCTTAAAATTATATTTTAACAATTCAGTACACAAAGATTCCAGGCTTATTGTAATAACATCTAGATCCACTGCTTTGAACATCTTGTGACTTTGAGTCAAATTCAGGTTTTACGAGTAAAAAGTTAAGTTTTATTTGAAGATCAAGTGTCATAGTGCAAGAGAATAATAAACATCTTGAATATTATAAAAACAGGAAAAAATGTAAATAATATCTGAAAATAAAGTCAAAGAGTTACTAGTTATTTGTGATATTGATTTTTTCAAAGTGGATTGTTGTAAAACTTCTTTTTTAAGCTCTTTTATCTCAAAACTTATTAGTTAAGCGAGATTATTATTTAAATTAACTTTTGAAACGGGATATTTACTATATCATATATATTTACATATATCGGTACTGAAGTACCATCGTGATCATGGCGCTTGTAACAGTGCCGAAATATCGAGAACTCAAAATAAATGAAAAACATGGTAAATATCCTGTTTCTAAAGTTAATTTAAATGTTAATGACTATGCCAGTTTAAAAACTGAGATTGTTATTTACTTACTATAGATGTTCTATGTCACGAAGTCCGTTTGGCTATGAATGTTGTCAAGCGTGCACATGCACATTGTTTTTGTGTGCGTAACCTCGAGAGCGCTCAGTGTCGATCGGGACACGGTCCGGATCAGTAGTATGTTTAGTTCGCGCCAAATTGTTTCACGGAGTAAGGTCAGCATGGCAACAAAACGAAGAGGAGTTGTCCATAGTGAGGCAATATTTATTTATATGTTTTCGATTAAAATTTTATGCAAAGATATTTAATATAGCAATAGAAGTATTTATAAAATGAATATTTCTTGTGTTATAAGATGTTTATATTTCTTAATTATTTTGATTACATTTTGTTTTATCTCAATATTTTGATCTCGATTTTGAATTTATAATCAATGTACAAGATGATTCTGACGACAGCAAAACGGAATCGGAAATCGAAAATTTATCTGATAGTGATTGAAAATACTGAATAGTACTACTTATTTCCAGGGACCGGAAAACCCCTTTATTTGATTAAGCCTATTGATAGGGTAACCCTATCAAAATCTTACCATATGGAAGTGTAACCCTATTGATATGGTAAGCCTATCGACGTGGTAACACTTTGAATAAAGTTAACTACTTTCGGATGCGCTTACCCTGTGATAGGGTTAGCCTATTTCTATCTCTTTTCCGCGCATGCTGTTGAATTCGGAAGTATAATTCGAAGTGCGAGATTGAATAGATGGTGATATTTTTGATAATTTGATATTCTTAGAGATTAAATTTTCCTGCAGGTTTTAAAACCCTATTGAATCGGTAACCTTCAATGGGGTTTTCGATAGGCTTATTGCTTACATGAAGCTAACTCTATTGATATGGTAAGCCTTAAATTAGGGTAAGTCTTCGATACGGTTACCAAATTGATAGGGTTTTTTAAAACAAGTCTATGAAAAACCCAATCAAAAACCTCTTTAAGGGTAAGCGGTTCCGGTCCCTGCTTATTTCGTTTCCATTCTGTAACACCAATGCTTCATTAAATGCCTACATCTTCTTTATATTTTTGTATTTATTGCAACCTAATCTAATTTATTTACAAAAAGTATATACTTTTAAAACCAAAATTTTATTTTGATTATTAAATCTCGATTGGAAATATTATATTATTATGATTTCTTTGCTAACATTACCTACATTTACACACACAAGCGCGCTTGTCGGGATACGTCACTACTACAACCAAAGCCGAACGGACTTCGTGAAATAGAATATCTATACCAGTTGTGTAAGTGAAAACAATGGGATTATTGCCTCTGCATTATTATGTTCCAAATAGAAATCATCTAGATACTGAATCCACCGTCTAGGGATTCTGGAACAACAAATCTGTTCTCTTGGCTGCAACCTTATATGGCTATTCTTTGGTTTAAAATCACATAGGATAAGTATACACTGTATCCTATGTGATTTTCTAGGACTGTTTACCTATAATAGGGCTATTTCCACCTTCTGAGAGTTATAAACATCCATCTATCCTTGACTTGCAATCCTTTCACATTTATACTATCCACCATTAAAATGCCTCCAATATTGTCAAATATGACATCAGATGGTCTTATGACCTCTGGTGTTCTGTCTACCCGATAATGGATACATGCGTGAAGAAGAAGTTACCTAATTTTCAGAAAACTCACAAAAAATTAAGTTCTTTTTACTACATTTTGTGACATATACTTACCTAAAATATATACCAAAAGCATGTTATTGGTACATATGAACAAGCTTAATGACGTCTAGAAAGGTAAAAAAATAGCCTAACACTCTTAATATCTGATCTAATTTACTACTGTACTTTTTTTTTATTATTCTTCCCGTGATTGTATTCTTTACTATTAGACTTATCATAGAATTATATTTTTTTCTTTAAACTTTTACACTGCGTGTTTGTGACGACTCCAATTATCATTCAAACACGCTGCCTTTTTCTGGCTCCAATCGTTATTTCAGAGAGCTTCTTAATCATTCTGTTAATTTTAACCTGAAGAGTATGTATTGTTCTCTGCTGAGCCTTTATTTTAGCATTTCCCTTTTTTTACGCTAACATATACTATATCTATCTACTTATTCGGAAGGCATTGTATGTCACTACCATGCATCCTATTGTCACGACCAAAGACTCAAAAAGTCCATGGTGGTGATTTTTTTACAACACCATGGTCATGACAATTTCATATGTGTTCGATATAACATTAAACCTATCTGTTAATTTGTAAAACTCAAACAATCATCGTAATCTACACTGTGAGCGGTACTTAATATACTAAGAACAGTAATGTAACACTACTAATAACGTTTAAAATTCGTACACGGCGTTGACGTGTTAAGGTTGTCCTTTTTTTTAAGCAGAACAATTTGCGGTACCCTCATTAATTTCCACTATGTGAAAACCTAAAAAACTAAAGGAACGCTGCTCTAAAATAACTTAGAAAGTGTTCCTATCGATGAAATTGATTTTCTATTCCGCACTGCATTCTTATATCTTTCTTATATGGTCATGACACAAAAACTACTCACAAACTTATTGATGCTCAAAATCATAAAATCATTATTATTTTTGATATAATTTTATATTTGCTGTATAAAATAAACATTTCTTTATTTAAAATAAACATTGGTGTAGAACTTTGCACATAATTTCGTTATTTTTATTAAAATATTATTATATATTCTGTGACATTTTCGATTTTCTTTTTTTTTAATATTATTCTACCCATTTATGACATAATTTTCTATTCATATATCATATTAGAAGTAATTTAAAGGGTAAATAAAAATAAAGTTACGAGATTTTTCCAAAATTAATATTCAATTCTTACAACTCACACATAAAGACATAAGAATAAGAAACCCTAATAGAGGCAACCTTCCTACCAAAGCCTCTGAGCTGGTGCTGTCTGGATCCCCTATATGAATAGGGAATAGTTGAATCTGATTTGTCTATTAAAATGCAGTCATATAATTCTTGCATTGTTTACATAAAGGGCTGAGTCCAAAGGGTTTGAACGATCGGCTACAGATGTTTCAGTAAAATAAAGAGTAACAATTATTTTTATTAGAATAAGGAGTAAGCGAAATACTACATTTTATTATCAAATGAACCAAAAACTTATTAGTTATTTAAAAAAAAATTTGTTGAATTAGCCCGCAGTAGTGCAACATAAGAGTTTGTATCTTTATATAACTATGCTTTTTAGCACTACTGATCCCTTAGTCTGATACTATCAACTAATATTACTTATTTAAGAAGGATATCTGTTATAAATTAACAAAATGAACAAGTGATTACTTATTTTATTTTGTATATTAATAACCCCTTGTTCGAGAACCTTGTCCGTGTCGGTAAAGATGCATGCGGAAAGAGATTTCATGCTTTGATTTAGTGTCTTTTATATTATTTGGTACATTTGGTGGTTCCAACTTCGTTTTAAATAATCGCTATAGACTGATATATGAATTAGCGTATAGTTATTTTTTTCCTATAGGGCTGAAATAAAAAGTAGCCTGGGATGGACTCCACTATTTGTGATATAAAAACCAATCTTATCAGTTTTCTCATCATTAATTTATATGAAAACAAAATTAAAATATACATAGCATTCATGATAAATAAATTGAAAAACTTGGCTACCATCCGGTGTATTCCTACCCATTCACCCCCATCATCCTTAAAAGCCGGCAACGCGTTTCCAACGCCGATCCGTGTATTATGTAATATGTATTAGACCAATCAAACTCCTAAAAACCAACCAAGGGAGATAGTTAACGCTTTGTAATGTCTTAGATTTTCACAATTCATAAATATGTTTTGGTGTCTTTGTTAACACTGTCATTCACTGTGTCTTTAAAGGCGAGTTAGGAGGTATTAAATATTTGAAACTGATTAAACTATTTCTATTATACCTAAGAACTGCAGGGAGGCCTTTATCCAGTGGGACAGTGCAGGCTGATTAATAATAATACCTACAGCAATGTCAAATTCAGTTCCCAGCTAACGAAGGTTAGAGGCTTAAAGAAATGCTAAATACAAATCTATCCATGTTTCATCACTTTTATAAGTTAGACGACGAAAAGAGTTAAAGAAACTTTTAAATCAAGCTATGTAAAGAGTCAAGTACGGGTTTAACTTGAGCACTGGGAATTCGGGACTTGCGAACGTTAAAACTACGAGAACGTCAAAGCTAATTTTATTAGGAAGCCCCAAAAAGGCAGGTAGATTTTTCTGAAATCTTTGCTGATTTAGCAGAAAACCGAGTTACATAGTGTTTACGAAGTTACGTAGTATTGAAAGTATTTTAATTGTATAGAATATAAAGCTTCTTAGATATGGAAATGTCTAAGAAGCTTTATATTCTATACAAAGTGACTATACAGACACACAAAGTGACTCCATAAAAGTTATAGACCCTATAAACATCAAAATTTTGTTAATGTTTGTTCAAAGATAATTCCTTTCTAGCAGCTTATCTCATACTTCTATATGCGAAACTATAGCTAAATCCATCAAGAAGTTTTGTAGAGTCAAAAATATTCATCCATTGATTAAGTAATATAAGATTACTTATTTCGTTTACGTAAAGGATTTACGTAAAAAGCTGGATTCGTCAGCTACAAATGTTTAGTCGTCAATGCTATTGTGTACCGGGTTTCAATGACGTAACCTGTGGATAGTTCATAAATAAATTCTTGTTTTCGATTAAATTTTAATAAATATTGAAACATTGTTATTTTTAAACTAATTTGAAACATTGTAAAAATGAACATTTGAAAAGCTTGTAGTACGTAAACAAGTAATTAAAATCTAATAGATATTAAGTAAGTACGGATTCATAACTCATACTTAATAATTAATATATCAATCCTTTAACCCTTTCATGTCAATAACATAACTCGAAGCAGTTAACAATAAACTACAGTACTCGAAACAACAATACGTTTAGAGATAATTTTACCTCTTCAATTATGTAATTGTACATTTTCAAAATCCATTACATTGTGGTAAAGGCTTCCCCTCCTTATTACTGCAGTTTTCGCCGCGAAAGACCTGCGGGGTTGTGGTTGCATTCCACAGTAACCTGCTTAAAGATTACTGCACAACTTTAACCATGAAATTGGTAATAACGACTTATAGTAACTGAGAATTACTTAGCTAAAATAAACATTGATTTTGGTAACGTCTTTTAAACTGTTTCGAAGATTCTCAGCAATTAATGCTCAGTTTTCTCAAGTGGTAATGAAGTGCAGGTCGAGCAAACATAGCGATAAACGGCGGCAGGCATCGTGCGTTAACGTTAAATCAATCCTGCGCAAGTGGACAAACCAGTCGCGCAGCTGCGTCCGCGCAGCCCGGCGCAAGTCAAGAGAGCCGCGATATCGGGTCCTGACCGACATTCAAGATAAAGATTCTATACAGATAATTAATAACAAGCTATTAAGGATGTATAGATCTCACAAGCGCTCCGAGACTAAACATGTGTGATTATGCAAGACGCGGAATGACTGGGTTACGTGTTCAGTGATCGTTGTTTGTTATTATGCTTTATTAGCAGCTATATTCACGCACACTTATAGCCTGCAATGTGGATACGTTCGGACATTTGTATGAAATATATACGGTCTTGGGATTTTGCATCTATAAGCGATTCGTGATCTGTCTCGGTTACTTGCGACAGCCAATTGAAGGGACCTGATCTTCGGGATGCTATTTCATAATTTACTTTTCAAGAGCACTTATAAAAATACATTATTTTGACAAAGCTTTTAACTTTGCATTAGGGTACTTGTTATCGAATTATGTTTATTCATAACTTAACAACGAGTTCTTATGAATTGCACTGCAAGAATCTTCCGTTGCAATCGCGGAGAAATTCCACCGTCGATGACCGGAGAACATCATTGAGTTGACATTTTTCAAAAGGCAGTAATCAAATTACATGGCACGTAAATATTTAAAAAAGTAATATCAGAAATAGGTTCGTAAGACATCGTGTGCGGTACTTAGTAACAGATACAAAGAGAATAATATCATTTAGAAAGTTTTGTCGACGATGAGCGAGTGAAGCGGTGTGTTGGGGCACGCCTAGGGAGATGCCATTGTGCTCATTACCCGACTGTTATCTGTCATTGGCAGCGACAACGCCTAATTCGAACAATACCATTACACGTTCTCCTAAAGGCTTCTAATACCTATTTCGTTGTTACCATGTACCTACATACAGTACCTATCTGATTTTTCCTTATAAGAGAGTCTTTAAAGGCAAAGCTGATCAAAATAAGCGAACAATAACTAACACGATCCAGGCGAGAAAGTTTTACGACCACTATTCTTTACTGTGCATTATGCACAGTACAGCTGAGTTGGAAGAAAAGGCGTAATCACCGGGCCGGACCTTTATTGAAGATCTAAAAACAGTTTGGACTGATTTACGGCTGCCCTCGCGTCCGAAAAATAAAAGATCTACGTGTATTCTTTTGAAATCGCAAACACTGTGCGGCATTGACGGAATTCTTTGGTTGTACAATATGGCGCGGGAGCTCGCTTTGGGTTTTTGCCCTCCGATTGTTCCCATGATGGGTGGGTGTCACTCAGCTATGATCCGATTTTGAATTCGTTCCGACTTTCTTGCTTCAGAACAATAGCGGAGCCCGACACCCGCGGCGGCGACAACTCGAAATCCCTGATCTTTTATACACGGTGTGGTCATAAATAAAGCTTACGAGAATATTCTTACAAAGGGAAATTAAATTCTTTGTCATTGTACAAATTGACGAAAAATAAAAACCCATATTACGCAAAAATTCTTGAATCTATTTAAGCAGCTTTGGTAAGTACTTAAAAATAACAGTCATAAAATAATCAGCGTTTTTTTAGAAATATGAAATATGGACTTTACGTAATATGGACCATCTGAAGTCAGTAAAATTTTACAATGTCCCTAATTTGAGATTTATGACCCCACTTCTTAAAGAATGGCTATTGTGAATGCAAAGAGCATTATTTTGCCCACGATAAAACAATGCCAAATTGCTTTTGACTGCCATTGTTTGTTTGTTTTGTTATTTTAAATATGATATGGCTATAAAAGCCCTTTACTTTGCTACAAATATTATTTAGAGCTAAAATCTTACTGTATTATTAATGGTTTATACTTATATTTAATGGTTTCCTAAGAAAAGCTTTCATTTCATATTGCTGACTATATTCAAAATTCATTTGGTGTTGAAAAAGCTTAAACTTGTCTAATTAGGTAGAGTCGATCATAGGTACTAATTAAAAGTTTCTTTCAATTTCTCCCCTTCAATGGAGGTTTGAAGGTAGCCGACATACCCTCCAACAATAGGCGGCAATTAAAGTTTTTAACACGCCGTTATTAGGCCGTCATTTCGATAAATTATGGCCGACAATGTTTTTTGTTTTATTTCGACTCGAGGCATACGTGTACATATTTGCTTACTGCACCTATTGAGTTATGAGAACGCCTTTCATTTGTTTTTTATTTCTTAATTTAGTCTGTAGTTTTAAAAGTCTGAGTGGCCAGTATTACAATCTTATAAGAAAGCAAATATTTATAAAGGTTTCAACCTAGAGTCTAAAGTTTTTTTTAAACGTAACCAATACGATGAATCTTTGTTCTTGCCATGCGGAAAAGTAGGACAATCTACTCAACATTGCTTAATGTACTGAAGCCTAATAGCGGCATCTGTTTAGAATGAGAGTCACGTCAATATTATAGTTGACTCTTCAGACTAAGAAGTACCTAGTTACGTGTAAAAAATGTGTAAAAAGACGCAATTCATGAAGAGGAGTGTTGAGTAGTAAATCTTAGTCTAGTTTAATTGCTTTGTCTGTATAAACAAGCTCTAAGATTATTTTTTTGTGCACACGAAGTTGTTTACTAGTGTTAGCAAAAATACAGAGAATAGGTACCTAGTTATTTTATTAATTTGTGTTTATGTCAAACTCTCAATATTCTTAGATATGCTGGAAGAAATTTCTGACTTTGTACCTATTTGTTTGCTCCCACTTCACCTTATGCAAATTTTGACTATTGTGTTCAAAACTTGTTGAATCAATAATTCAAAAAGTAAAATCATAAAGATGCTGTATTATTTGTTTTAAAAAACCTTAATCTCCGTCATACAAAGAGGTCGTCTTAAGATCCAAAGAACGTACTCATCGTGACCTCCGTAGTAGTTTCAACAAGACTTATGGCTTACGTAATTCATGTCGATCATTTTTATAGCTCCACCAAAAGAGGCACACCGCCAGAGATGGGTGGAGAGCTCAGCACTAAATAAACCATTCGAACCTATACACGATACGGTCATTAGTTTTGCGTACCGTTAATTGCAGAGTTAAATTTGGAGCGTTTGAAGAAGCCATGTTTGTACTGTTACGCTCGTGAGTGCAAAGATTAATTATCCGCTGTCCTTAATAAGCTGAGTCTTTATGTAGGTGGTAATATATAAGTTTATATCGTTAAATTGTGGTAAATTAACACATAAACAGTTGTAAAGTAGCACATTTCCATTATAAGGATGTTTTCAACATTAGATAACTCCTTTTAAGATGTAGCAGAATCAGCGCTTTAAATTGCTCTATGAACAAAAATGACGCTGGGCTACGTACGGCTTCTTAGCTTGTGGTAGCAATAAATTAATGATCTATCTATCTGCATAAAGGAATAGTGAACTCGTTTTGGAATCCTTGCAAGGACTCCACCGGATGCGTTTACTCACATGGACGCCATACGGAGGACGCGATATGTGCGCCGGAGTCGTTCCCACAGTCGCGGTACACGCACTCAAGGTTACAAAGCGAACCTAGCAAAAACAATCCAAAGTCGATACTGTTTAGTAAAAGAACGAAGTTAAGATATTCACACGAGTAAATACGCTGTTTTTGCGATAAATCAATTTGCTTTGCCTTTGTTAAAAACGATGAAATACAAGTTATCTTATTTATGTAGTGTCACATAAACCAATTAAATGGTTTTTCTGTACACTTGTACTCATATATGTACCAATTATCTTGTCAGAGGGCTATAATTTTAATATTTTTTCATAATAAATTGCAGTAAAAATTTATGCTTATTGCATAGATAATAAAGAAGATAGACGAGGCTATTATAAAGTCAGTTTTTTTCTTAATTATCATACTTAGTAAACAATCTTAAATGTATGTATGTCCTTTTATTGAAATGAACCAATTATGTGATTAAAATAGTTTTGTAATTAAATTATTGTTCTTCGTTCTTCTTCAAAATGAATGTAATTAAGATAAAAATAGTTTGTTTACTTAGTCATGTAAGAAAAAACAGGCTTCTTAGTTACTTATATTTATGTAAATAACAATTTCAAATTTTATAGGCACATAAACTTGAAATTAACATACATTTCAGTGTGTAAGTACCTACAGAAAATGCGTTATTGCTTATAAAATATAAGTAACGGTAATTTCTGATAGAGCTAATCTCCACGGTTGTGTTAGCACGTTTGTAATGAACTGGTTTAATGAACGAGTTGTTTGAATTACTGGCGAGCAGTGAGGAGACGCGTTTGCTGCATACGAACAACTATATTGATTCATAAAGATTTAAATTAGATATGTCTTTAAATAAACTTTTCAATTTAGGAGACAAATGTCCTTAAGACGTTTCAGAAGAAAATGAGAAAAAAAATCCGTTGTATCTAAAGTATGAGTATACGTATAAATAATAATGAACAATAATCCATAAGTAAAAACTGATGTAGTCTATGATCAGATTAAAAAAGGTATACCTACTTCATAATTTCACTTTAAAATATGAAGCCTACCTAATTAAGCCAGATAATTCTCTCGTGTTGAAATTAATCGCGGCATTACCGAAGCTAGGCCTGGTTAATTTAATGGTAATATCAGTTAAGCCAATAGAATGCTTGCAAATCATTGAAGGTAAGCTAAGTTGAGCATAGCTCGCGTGCCACGTATGTCGTACCGGCCATTCACTCGCTCTACGTAGCCTAAGCGAGGGAGCTTACTTCATGTTATTAAGTATATTAATTTTGATCGCACTCCAGTTATGACTCTTACGGAGCTATTGGTCAAGTGGATTTGAATTTATGTTGTAGTTAAGAGATTTTGTTAGATTGAAATTTTTTTTAAGGAAAGATTTATAAATTTCGTCGTGCTTTAATTCTGAACGTTGTAGTTTCTGATGCTTGTTACTCGTTGACGATAACAGATTAAGGCTAATAGATCTCTTAATGGTAGAAAATAACCCAAAATAACACATGTTTATCCTATAACATTGCGTGGTTTTGCCCGCGTAACTTACGATCCCGGCACAATATCTACCTCAAGAGTTAGAGGCAACAAAGAGTTAACTAACAATAATTGGTGGTTTCACATATTGAGCACTTTCAAACAAACAAACTATTCAAAAATTATAAATGGAATGTTTGACACCACAGGGAATAACTATTAGGTAATACTAAAAAGTTTGAAAATATAATGGTTTTGAATTTAATCGATATACCGTGGCAAGAAGACATGATACTGTATTTTATGGGATGAAGTACTGGGAAGTTTAGTGTTAGTCTTAATATAACTTTATGTGTTTTGAGTTAAATTATCAACAAGCTGTATAAACCTGAATTTCGTTTATTTATGATTAAATTTTCCCTTTGAATATGCAATCATTAAATCCACACGAAAATTGCCGCTGCAAGCTGAAATTGTAACAAAATCCTGTAACAAGCCAAAATTTGTTTCATCTGCTATTAAATATTACTTTGATTGTAATAAGGTGAAAAATATCATTTATAAAGAGACTTTAGTTTCATTAGTCAGTCAGCGTATTAAAGTATTAGAGAGCAAATATTATATTTTACCAGTAGAGAGTAAAGCCACAATACTCTGCAGTGGCATAAGGCTAAATTTTACTAATTCCCACGGTGTCTGGAGTTATGTGTTATGTGAAACTGCTAGTTAGTAAAAAAATAAAGTGTCATAGTCCTATTTCGAAAAGGAAATATTATTCCTTGAAAAGGTATAGACGACGCGACGGTTCAATATACTGCAAATGATTTAGATGCCTTTTACTACCATATTCTACGAATAAATTATATTCTATTCAATCTAACTAAAGAGACATTTCATATCGGCTTTAACTGATTGATATGTTAAGATCTAATGATAGGAACGTCATCCTTTAGAACAATTTACAGGGTTAAAGCAGTCCTTTTCCAAACGACCCCGACCCATATCAACCTCATTCCCTCCGCATGAATAAATAAAAGCTCAATTTGTAGCTCGTGGTCGGACCAATGCAGATGGATCCCAGTAAACGAATAGGTCTCCCTGTTTTTCCACGACTTGACTAAACAGAACAAAGAAGGTTTGTCGATTTACAAAAGGTCTAGAAGGGCGAAGTGTGCTTGTCAATGGGTTATGTTAAATCAATTCAATGGAAAAGTTGAATATTGAGCCGAAAAGGGGATATTTGGGTGGATTCAGAATATACGCATTAATTTAAAGGAATCAATTTTTTTTAATTGAATGAAATCGATCTCGATTTTAAACTATAATTGAATCGCCGAAAGCTCATAATGCGTTGTTTTTAGTTATTCCATGGATAGTTAAACAGATATTGAACATTTGAATAATCAATGAACGAAGTGCAGTGTGCTTGATTGAAGGGTTCGAAAGGGTGTTTTAATGGTGTTGCAAAGCGCGTAATTACGTGTTGTTTTTTATTATTTATTTTATGCATGCATTACCTATTTACTTTTAGGGTTTCGAATAATCTTATCGTGGAATCTATTTGCTATTAAATATGCGTTGGTATATAGACCTTGATGATTAATATACTTCGTCGTGCAAGGTGTAATGCTATTAGCCGAAATTTTATTTCTGCAAAACCTTGTGCCAATAGTGGCTTAAAACTTGTTGGCAGACGAGATTCCATTTAAGGTTTGTTTGAGTTGCTACTGGGGCCCGGGAAGGCTGGTTTTCTACCAGCACGTGTAATGCTCTTGTCAATGTTTGTTTAACTTTCGTTCGTGTCGCCAATGCTGGTGCACATTTTCCTTTTGCAAAAAGTTAGTTAATTTTAGATTGCGAGCTTATATTGGCTTATGGGACGGTAATGTCGTTGGTTTTTACTGTGTAGGTAGAAAAATAAATTATAAATAATAATGCACATTATTTGTATTCGGTGCAATCTTGTAAGGTTGTGCTAATTGTTCCATATTATGCATCGAAAATTTTCTTAATTATTCTGAATATTATCTTCAACATTCATAGTATTCCATAAAGTCATACACCAATGATAGCCGTTGTAATCTCTTTATATCCACAACAACACCATCAAGAAAATCATTTTTATCTAATTCCAAAAACGCATGTTGCCATGCATTGCGAAAGTCCCTTTAAATAACAAACGCACTATGAATTATTTATACTCAATTTAGATTTTTCATTGTCCTATCGGGCGAGCAGTGTTTTAACGTTGCTACTTAGTGAGTCATTCTGGAAAACCCTTCCGTGACTTGGCTTGTTATCGAAACGCGAGCATCGGGGCTCACCCCGTTATTGATAATGCTTGTAGTAAATGTTTGGTCCCCTACGCGTTCATGTTGATACGACAGTAAAGTCACTTACGTATGTGTCTACTTGCCAGGCTGTTTGTTTGCGTAACTGTTTCTGTGTTTTTTTGTCTTTGGTATAAGTGACTTTCGAAGTTACGTAAATGAGCTCAACGGTTTTGCCAGGCTTTGTTTTTAGTTTAACGTTTGTTCTCGACTACTTAGAATAAATATATTTGCGTTCGGTTGTTTTAAACTGTTATTACCGCTATATAATATTCAATACTGTTAATTACGTAGACGTTTAGTGGGTTTCAGTTGTTTGTTTTTCTTAAATACATGCACGTTTATCCTGTTACACTCTTTAATTCAGTGGACCTTTCTTTCTTAGACAAAAATTGAAGGAAAACTATAGACACACTGCAAAGAATCTTCCAGAACACCAGAAAATCGATCTGTCTGGAAGAAACTTGACAGCCACAATGTTTCCGAAATTCTTCACCAATGCATAATTTTATCGTCCGTATATTTTATAATAGTCTCCGCCCTGGACATTGTAATAATAGCATATTAACACAGTGAAGCGTGAAACTGTTTGCATGAAAACGAGACACGAGCTAGGAAGTCTCGACATTGTCACAGTGTGAAATGGCCTTAGGCAGTAAGGGATTTCATTTTATTTCTATACAACGTGAGCTTACGTATTGTATATGAATGCCGAGGAAGACGATACTTTGTCATCCGTTGGTGAGTTTAGATAAATAGTGTAGAGGAAGAAATGTTTATACTTGTGCGAATTTAAAGATTAACATCTTAAATAGAAAATCCTTTCTACTAATATTAATGTGGAACTTTGATAGGATGTTTGATTATGTTTCTTTCTGATGGATTCTGCTGATATACACGCAGAAAAGGCAGTATACATAGAACACTTAACTTCTGATCTTTATATTCCCTTGTGAATAGGGAAATCATTGGACGAAGTCCTAGGAAATAACTAGTGTCTAAAATTACAATTATTTCATTGCCGACAGTTTATGCCCAAAAACCTTTTCTCTAAAGATTTTGGAGTTACGCAGACAATTTTTTTTTGGTAAAAAAATCAAATTAGCGTCTATGTAAATTACCAATTTCTAGTTTATTTTTTGCGTCGTCTGCGTTTGTTATAAAATAGTTGCTAGCCAATCGCAGCGCTTTCACAAACATCACTTGCAAATTAATATAGTACGATTAACAGCCGGTTTCTTATTCTTATTCTATTCTCTTGCTAGCGGTAAAATCGTTTTGCCACTCGCGTTAGATGTTCATAAGTTTCTAAAACAAACAAGTATTAAGTTGTTAATATGAGTACCCTTATTGCCTAACATGAGACGTTAGGTGTCGGTTAAATATGTTATTTCATTCACAATTTTTCATTACTTCTGTCCTTAAGACTTCAACTGCTGGACAAAACATTTTCCCATTCAAAGAGCAGCGCCAAGTATCACCTCAGCCTGTAGAATCGAGTGCAGTATTCATCGAAGCAAATGTATTTTATGATTTGTATTTTCTTGGTCGAGTTTTAAGAAATTGGGTGATGATATTCTTTGAGAAACACCAAAGCTTGCATCAATTACTATTGCTCTTTTATAACTTTACCAGTTGTAGGGTTAGGGTAAATACCTCCATCCTGCTTATTGCCACTGCTACATAGATTAATTAGCTTTGCCCTTATAAAAGAGAACAATTGTTACTAAGGATTGATTCCGGGATTTGATGTTATGCGATGTTATAAGATCGAATTGTGAGAAAACATACATGTGTGTGTATGAATGAACAATGTTTCATTTTAGAAGCTGTTTAAAATAATCCTGAGTTTAGGCACCTGTTTAATTAATGTTAACATATGTATATCTATCGTTCGAAGGAGCATAAAAAAGGAAACTTCTTTGTTTTTTCATCGGGAACATGACACGAAGCCGTTTTTGTCATTTCATTGTATGTTTACTGTGGCTTTAAACAAATCGGTGCGAGTCCTCAGCCGTCAATAAACCGTGAAGCAGGGCAGCAACTTGCTGCTTTATGTTGATGGGCACGGTTAGCCGCAGCTAATTCTATTTTAAACTGTTTGTACAACTTTAACCGTATTACTAGGTCGAGTTTCGTAATTACGCCGTGTGAACTGTAAAAGTTTATGGTGATTTCGAGAAGCTGTAGAGATTATTGTTAGTGTATTAGCTACATGTGTTTTAGTGGTGGTGTTATGTTTGATTGGCGCTTACAGATTAGCTGAACGGTTGTTTGTGTATAAATGAAGAGTTGGTTTTGAATTAATTTCCTAATATACTAAGTACTAAGCTAAATAAAAACTTTTTCTAGAAAAAGGTAATAAAAGCTTTCATACATTCTTCAAATATTAGTTTCTGATGGAATTCAAGTTTGTAGATACCAATTTGTTTATGCCTTGCTGAATTGGCTACGTTCTATTTTATATTTTTGTCAATCTCGTTGCTCAATCACAAGAACTGTCCTCAAATTATGTATGGCATCGGTAATTGGCTGGGCGCCAGAGCATTTCGCCATTACACTTGGTCGTGCCTGCGATCACAAAGAAAATGGGATCAATCACGGACTGTGCATCAGAAACAAATGCAAACATTCCATAAATCATATCCGTATTTAATTGACTCGGCCTGTATAATTGCTTCAGTGAGCTAAAGGGATTCTTCGTTCAAAGACTGAGCGAGAATGAATGATGGTAGTTGAAGAATGAATTAGATGAATGCGCAAGGAAAGTGTTATGCCAAGAAGGTTAAGTATTTTGATGCAATTAAAGTTACTTATTATAAAATTGCTATGATGAATGAGTTTTTTTGTTGTACGGATGTAATAAATAAATGCAATCGACCTAGATCTAATTAAAATAATGAAACGCTGCGTAGTTTTTAAATGAGATTTCAACTCGTCATGCAATCTAGTTTATAATATGGATTAATAATTTTATTACTTATTAAAATATTTAAAACTTGTATAAACAGCGATAAGCAATGAATCACCTAGATAATTAATAACAACCTTTTAGTCAAGGCTTTTCCTGTTGATCAACCATCTTAATTATTCGTAATCACTGCATTAGGCACTTAACAATTTTTATTTCTTCATCATCATGTACCTACGTGCCATTGTGTTTGTAGAATAATTTGTATTTTTGTTTCTCACGCTCCTATTGATATACTGTTTCTATTGACTCTAAATCGCTACTCATCTCTGTAGGAACGTAAATTGCTGACTTTAATGCAATCTAAACTAACTAAACTTTGAACTTGTTTTCGGCCGAACTGTAAGGATAACAAATTTATGTTACTGTTACTTTTAAACTACATCACCAAAGATACAATCACCTTAAGGCGTATTCTCGCCCATACTAATTTCTTTTATCAAATATGGGCGAACAGAGCGTTATTTTACTTTGGAATGCTTGCATTAGCAATTATTTCTATATTTAGTTACAGCAAAATTACTTTTAAAATAAAAAATCTGACAAGAAATAGCTTAACTGAAGTATTAAATTTTGTTCAAATGTGTCAATGTATGGGTGGACGGTGACAGTGTAGTACGTTAACTGGATGTTTTAGTGTGTGTGCGTTCATTGAAGCTACGTTGCGTGTTTGGCGTTTGCTGAAAATGCGACGTTGCCGCTCAGGTCAGGCAACCTATGTATTTTGTCGCTCAGAACTTTGGAATACTTCGGATTTCAGCGCACGAGATCTCCACGCCCGCGCCCCGCTCCGCGCCGATTTCATTCAGTCGAAAGATTTGTTTTGATACTATCTTTTGTTGCGCGTAGACCGACCATGAGTCTAAGGTCGTGGGTTCGATCCTGCTCGCGTAATTTTTTTTTATTACATTTTTTTTTATTTTGTATCAATCTTTACCATGCATCTATTTTTACATACATATGTATATATAAAACAGTAAACAATAACGTGTGAACATGAAATATTTTTACAAAAAAAATATGTAAGGTTATTAAGAAATGAAAAAAAAAAGTAAGAATTTGAAAGAAAAAAATGTCTTTTTGTGTCTTTCTGTTAGTAATTGTTCTATTCTGCTGACATCTGTGGCTGACATATAATATTATAATTAATCCGAAAGATAGTTGGTATGTAGTAGAAAAGTTTACTATGTTGATACGGCTAAATCATTAATAAATAAAGCTTCTTGCTAGATTTAATGTAGGTAGTGTACATACAGAGATATATTATAAAAAAGTTAAACGTAAAATAATGGAACTCAATATCGTTTAGGTTTTCTTTATTAATCGTTTCTGCCTCTTGGAAGTCAGAACCCATAGAATTCTTCAGAATAAAAAGTGGTGTATGTTTCAAAACTCAACACAGGACTTTATGAACTACCATACCAAATTACATTAAAATTGGCTAAGCAGTTTGACCGTGAAAAACAGCCAAACATATAGGTTACTAAACATATTAGGTATACACTGATCATGGCTAGGCGGATGGATTTTTGCTACTCTTTCACGCAAAAACTACCGAATGGATTTTTATGAAACTTTACAGTAATATAGCTTTACCTAGAATGTGACTTTGTAATGTATTGGTTAGGAGTTATACCTACATATTATATGGGGGAAGATTCTAAATGTTTATTTTTTTAGATAGGACCTTGGAGAAGAAAATAACCTTTTCGAAATACTAATTCAATGCAGACGAAGTCGCAGGCACCATCTATGTAATAAACCTACCTACATATAAACCTACTCTCATACATACCCCCATAAGGCTGCAAACTGGACGGCAGCGACAGCGAGAGCGGCAGCGGTGCGGGCAGCGACGCGAGCAGCGATTTCCGTGACACGATAGAAAGTATTGAGTTTGTATGAAACCGCGACAAATCGCTCGAGCGCCCGCTAGCGTCGAGAACGGCCTAGCAGGGCTAGCAACCATCGATAAATAGTCGAATCGACAAGATAAATATTATTTTGTCATTTTATCCTATTATCTATACTAATTTGTTTATAGTACTTTTTATTTCCTTATTTTTAATTATTTCTCAAAAACTTACAAAAGCAAAACTTGTACGTTATATTCTGTATATATTACTTGTATATATTAAGCTCTCCAGCTAATTATAAAATGTAAATCCGTCATTGGACGTAAGTTTATTGTCAATCATGTACATTATTCAAATATACTTAAGGTCTGTGGATTTTGTGAATGATAATAAATAATAATTTATAAAGCTGAAGAGTTTGTATTTTTGTTTGTTTGATTGTTTGTTTGAACGCGCTAATCTCAGAATCTACAAGTGGGATTTGAAAAATTCTTTTTGCATTTGATAGCCTGACTCTTGAGGAAGGTTATAGGCTATATTTTATCCTGAAATTCTCACGGGATCAAAAGTTACGCAAGTAAAACCGCGCGCGGTGGCTAGAGTAAGCTAATATGCGCACTATAATAGATAGAATTACTCGATTTGATACCATGATACAGAACCAAATATGTCATAGTCTTAATAAATTACTAACACTAAATACCATATTCTAAGAAAATATCGATAAAAGGCCTGATTTATCATTGTCGACGGTAGCGTGCTAGCACCGCAGATTCCCCGCGTCGTCGCGTCGCTGCCCGCGCCGCTGTCGCTCTCGCTGTCGCAGCCGTCCTGTTTGCAGCCTTACTTTTACCCAGTGTGCCTTTCGTAGGGTATTCCTGTTTGGTATATACTTTTTGTAGGTTACTTTTTCTATTTTATTTTTGTAGGTCTTTTTCACAAAACCTAGGTGAAACTGCGAATGACAGCTTTGTTGTAACAGTTTTTGAAATAACTCTTTCTGTTTATCTATCAGTAACGCTTTCACAGCTAAACAACTGAATCGATTTTGACTTTGAACTTCAAGGACGATATTATAATATTATTTATCCAACTCCCATAACCGATATTCACGCGGACGAAGTAAAAATCGGTCCAGCAGACAAAAATTAAAAAAAAAAATTGTTTTGGTTATATGTTTTATTTGTAGGTATAGATAAAGATAATCTATTATAAGATTATTCTTTGTTTCTTTGTTTTATAGTAAGTACTTACCAACTATTATTTCGATGTAAGTAATTGAAATTAATTTTATCCATCGAAAAAAGTATCAAATCATAAACGTACAATATTTAGCATTCGCAAATGTATCAAAAATAATTAGCTCCGCGCGCACGAGTGTCAACGACGTCTGCTCTCACGTGTCAGTCCATTCGGGTAAGCGCAGTCGAAAACCTGCCCCCCGCCCTTCGTGTGTCAATGTGTGCGTGAGAACTTTGCTGCCACTAAGAAGTTGTTATTTAAATCAAATATACGAATTTCGTGACTTAAAACTCAGCTAAATCTTGCTTGAGACATTACAAATGTTATGTTATTACAGCAAAACGTATAATTTTTAAAGAATTTAAACATTATCATTCATTAAACAATTAAAAACGTTCAAATTTTCGCATCAACGCCATCTATGAGCGCGAAGTGCTTAGCTGATGGTGAGAATCCACCTTAAGTATAATCTCTTCATAATGTTACACGTTGTATAGTCCCAAGTATTTCTGCATCGAAGCGATAAAAACAAACTGAATAAAGCTTTTATGTTCTGTTTATTTAGCGTGATTCACCTATGCTGGCTTGAAATGTCATTGTTTGATATTTAAATAATTATTTGAAGTTTATATTTTGTAAAATATAACTCGTTATTTTATTGACAAATGTACACCCAGAGTTACAGCATTTTGAGACGTACCGTAAGATAATGGTTTCCCAATGCAAGGTGCGAAAGGGTTCGCGTGTTAAATAAATTGCTATATAAGCAGCTGTATTCATATATAATTAAAGTTCCCCTAAACGAGGCATGCGATCGCTAAAAGCGAAATTTCACTGCACACCACAGACATACATCTGCATAGATAACGCAAGTGTCGCGATTCGTATTGAAACCAAGCGTGCCGTTTAACAACTACTGTGACGTCACAGCTGATATTTAGTGATGGAAAATACAAACCGATTCAAAGACACTGATGTCGCTGATGAAATCGGACATTAAGAACGATATCGATATTGTGATATCGATTTTCTACCAGACATACATACGCGCGGACTGAATCTAGCGTTTCGGACACGCGAAGTACATGCATTTGCGTTATCTATGTAGACGAAGGTCTGTGTTGCACACTCTGGTCGGCCGCGAACACCCCTCGGTGATCGAAGCCGCAAGTCCGCACATGAATAAAAGAGCGGGTAAACAAAAATATTTTTTGCGGTCGCGGCTCGCCTTTGCCGAGTGTACCAGACCGTGAACAATCACCGAGAATTATCATGTAGAGCGTTTATGAAAGAGGCTGTTTGCTAAGCGAATCGAGGTGTAATAACGCCGCGCCGGAGACGTATGTACGTATGCTCCACGAACGCCTGTCGTCGTAAACTGATTGTGTTGTTTGCAAATTGTTCTTAATAGCCCATTTAGGTATGTTACGTGGATGTTATCTCGCTTTATAAGACACAGCATAACGCGTAAAGCCATGAAGAAGTTACAGTTTGGTATGTTAATGTTGAATTTTCTGTGCTATCTTTATAATCTTGACCGCTCAATCTCCGGAAGATTCCTTTGTGTGTTGATAGAATTAAAACATAAAGGGTCAGAAAATTAAATATCGATTGACCGGGCGGTTGTTAGTCGGATGATTACACCGCTCGAGTCGGCCATGCACGCTTGACTAGAAGCTTTTGCATCGTTCGCTTTTCAGCAAATATGCTTTCAGTTACACGAATCACTGCTCCGCTCCCCAGCGAGTACTGGCCGGTGAATACTCTGTTAATTACCGACTCGATTACTATTACAAGTCTCCTTAAAAGCTCTTAGGCTATCGATAGATGACCCTCATCAAGTACCTGCGATTTAATGTTGTTTTTTGTTATTAATATGATTAGCAACTTTGTATTTAATTGCAGTTTAATCAAGATCATTTGTTTCCAGTTTGCAATGAATGACTGGTACCACTTGTTTTGCAGCGTTGATCTCTCAAGGTTATCAACGTAAAAAAATCTCCTGTTAATTTTGTCCTTGTTGTTTTAATGCCAGTGGATTTATTTCCACTTTTGTATTACATTATATTTTAGTCTTAATATTTATAGAATGGGCAGTTTTTATTCATGAGTTTGCTTGGGTCCAGTCGTGGTTGATTCTGTGATAGGACGATTGTTGATGAGCAATTATAATTTTATATTTTATTCATCAGTGTTTTTTGTTAACAAGTACTTATTGATATTCTCGTGACTTTGAGGCGTCTGCTGTATAGGTAGTTTCAATGGGGTGGAAAACTGGAAGCTCGTCGACCTGAGGGCGATATAAATATGTTACATGGCAAAAAAGTCACAAGTATCTTTATGAAAATAAAAAAGTACTTTGACGTTCGAAGCAGTTAGAAACAAGTCTCTTCTGCCTGTTAGATACTACTCGAAACAAAGTTACAGCGTCCTCAACAACGAACCAATTTGACAGTTTGCTTCTCCATAGATTTGAATTTGGAATGTTTATATTTAAATTATGTATGTATCCACAACGATAAAGGTTACTCACGCTCTTACTTACCTCGAATTCTTTGTTTCAGTCCAAGTGGGACGGCGCTGAGCAACTTGCCTCAACTGCGGGAGTACTTGCAGACCACTGGCACGTGCAAGTGTGGGCTCCCGTGCCCGCTGCGACCAGAGACCGCCTTTAGTTTTGATCCTAAGGTAATAACTTCATCCTGAGGTAATCCTTTCTAAACCCGTATGCTTTCATCTTTAACCTCATCTTTTCTTAGGTGAAATAGAGGTGAACGGAGGCTTAGTCACCGATGAAAAAATAACTAGTAACTTTCTCGTCTGCTTAAAAAAGTGACCTTAGTGTGAATATGGGAACTGAAATAAGATCACGCTTTTAAGCCGTACAGTGTCGGCTTAGAGTAAACTTCAGGCCAATAATGATGTGTCGCAAAGTCGACTAATTCGAGTGCCGATTGGCGGTAGAAACACAGCAGGGTTCAAAATTCAAAAACTTTCGTTCATTATAGGTTTTCAAAAATGAACGTCAAAAGGTAGACGAAGGTGCGCGACGTGAAGAATCTTGGTGGAGGCCTCTGTACAGCAGTATGCGTCTCTCGACTCAAGATGATCGCCCATTATCCTTCAATATAGCTACCTTCGCCAGGCTAACGATCGCACTTCTTATAAAATGTGCCTTCTTAAACCCGTGTGTTTCCATCTTGGCTCTCATCTTCACGTACCATCAGGTGAGATGAAGGCCAAATGCTGGTTTCACAGTCACCGATGAAAATATCAATACTTTTTGTTCGGTTAAGAATAGAGTCCCAAGTTATGTCCTTCAGCAAGCCCAAGTCAAGTCTATATCTGTAGGTACCAAAATTCATTAAAATCGACCCGGTGGTTTGAGCGATAAAGCGCAGCAGACGGAGTAACTTTCGCATTTATAATATATCTTTTTTTTTATAAATTATGGATGTGACGTTTGTCTTCCATGCCAACTGATGTTAAGTGAACATGAAGACTAAGGTGGTACACGTCCATCCACGTGTGAATGGACGTGTACCACGATAATATCCATAATATTAGGTAAAGCTCCCTACATTAAATTGGTAATAATACAAATGAAAAACCTACTCCATATTAAAATATCTTTAAGCAGGTTAAGCATAAATGAATTCTTATATGAAAAAGCAAATGAAACACTAATGGTAATTACTCACAATCTGTTCAGTACCTACGTACCAATAATAAACTATCAAGTCAAGGTTAAATTATGTATCTTGATGATGTAGATTGCGGGCACATGTGGATATTCTCCGGTATAATTTTAGTTAAAACTGTATTATTACGACTGTATTATTTAACTACCGAGATCACATTAATAGCTTGTTGTTTAAGTGGGCTCAAAAAGGTTTAAGCTTCTTAATATCCATATTTAAATTATAAATGTTTTTTTTTTTTTTTTTTTATAAGTGACTAAACCCGCGTTTGACCTCAATCTCACCTGATGGTAAGTGACGATGAGGTCGAAGATGAAAGCACACGGGTTTAGGAAGGAACTGGCTCTTTATACAATATTGCCGGAACACGTTACCGCCGGAGCGGTAACATTTGGCGGCAGACTTTATATAAAGGGTGGTCGCTAGCCAGGCGGATCCAGAAGGGATCCTACCACCAAGCAAAAAATGTGTGTTGGCAATGTGAGAGTAGAGCTCCTAAATTTTGCAACATTTTGTTAAAGATTTCATGTTGCTTTTTTACTTTAACATTTTGGTAATAAATGCTTTCTCATTCGACAAATTACAATACTTTTCATGCCATAATTTGCCTCAAATTATAATATTTTTTGCATCTGCCTCGATTAGTCAGTTTATTACTTCCCAGTATAAAACATGCGACATTTGTTCGATGTTTCCAAATGGCTTTTAGCTCGAAGATGTTAGTCATGCAACTGAATCGTTTTGTCTTAAAAACGTTACAAAAGTTTAAACAGTCCTAATACAATGTAATAATGCCTTAAGTGATTCAGATTTCGTCATGCAGGATGTTTTAATATAAGAAAATTGTTGCTGCCTTGTACATAGCATCTGCTATTAAAATGTTATGCGCAGTTCGCTTAATTGCGAACATATAAACACAAACTGCTGTTAATTCTGGTCATTGCATTCTTTTAAGCAATATTGACGTATCGGAATGCAAGTCAGTCGTTACACTTTTTTTTCACAATTCGACGTCGCTGCCAGCCGGTTGCAGAATAGCGAGAAACGTTTTTATGTCGCGTTGACGAGCTCTTCGGTCGCAAATGTGTCATTTATACCCCGTTAACGATAGTTATAACTCACGTGGGACAAAAAACAAGCGCCCTTTTCCACATTGTGACTAAAATTTATGGCAGCGCTTCCCATAAGAACAAGCGATCGATTAAAACATTATCTTAACACGGCATGTCTAGCGAGAGCAAAAATCTGATATTAGCTAATATTTATAACTTGAACGGTGCGCGATAGTGTTTAGTCGTTTTTACTGAAGAATTTATGTTGATTTTTGATTCGTGTAATTTTTCCAAGTTGCGAAATTGTTCAGTAGAAGGGCTCTGCTTTGCACAGAAGGCGCGGTAAACATTAATAATTGGAGCAATTACTGTGTCAGTGTCACCTTGACATCGCTACAACGATTATTTATACGACATGAGTAATAAGCCCTCTGATTTAATGTTGGCGCTGGTAAATTGCATCCATTATATTATAAAAGATACTTAATATGTATAGACATTTAGAAACAAGTGTAACAAACGAACAATTAAAGCGAGATCTGAATAATTTAGTTGTACCTTGATTAAAGTCAGACAGCCTTGATTGTTCTGAAATATTGGTTGTTCTGTGTAAATGTAAATTGAATAAATGTTTCTGTTGCTAAACGAATTAAAAACACACAGTCTTATAAATAGACGGAGTTAATTGTTAAAACACAAAGCGATCTCATCTTGAACACGTGTGGTCGAAAACGAGTTAGTTAGTAATCGTGTTAAGGATTTAAGTTCAAGGACACCTTTGCTACTTGTCATCTTACTAATATTATAAATGTGCTTATTTGGATGTAAGGAGGTATGGATTCTAATATTATAAATGTAAAAGTTTAGATGCATGGATGTTTGTTCCGCAATCAAGGCAGAACGGCTCAATGGATTTCGATAAAGTTGTGTACAGTGATAGTGTAGAGTCTGGAATAGCACATAGGCTACTTATTATCCCGAAATTCCCACGGGGTTTAAAATTGCGCGGGTAAAACCGCGCGCAACAGCTAGTCATATATATGTATGTATATATTTTTTATTAATTGTTCGACTCTGTAAAAAATTGTCGATGAGTTATGAAAGGTCTTTAAGGAGAAGGTAATTTGACGCTAAGAGTATTAAATAAAAATGTCGTGCCTGATAGCTTTTGTCTGGCCGTGCGTGACACACTTAATTCATACACTATTTCATTAGTCTAAGTGATTAAATAATAAGGACTAAGTATCAGAAAAAAAGGGAATAGGTAGGTATGTCGTTTTTTTAATGCTAGCAGCTCTGTGCGATTATACCCTTATGTTGTTCGTAGGAATTTCTCGATAAAACCTTGGCTATCAAATGTAATGCAAACAAATCAGACTGGTTCTTCAAATTCAGAGATTCAGAAAAACAAACTCTTTAGCTTTATTACCTTTATTAGTATAGGTAATTTTATTTTAAGGTTTTGGAATATTAGTAAACATATTCAAAGTATAACAAACATATCGTAAAAACTCTACAATGGGCAGCTAAATATTGAACTTCTTTTACTCCTGCTTCATCAACTGCGAATTGCCATCCTCTCAGATGCTGAAGGTAAAATACGCATGATTATAGGTGCAGTCTGTGGAATACGGAGGACTCTTAAGTATTTCATAGGAAACATCGCTTTTGGGTTGCCCCGGCGCCAATGCTCTGTCAATGATGTATTTCAGCTATGTTATGTAGAGCTAGTTCTTTCTGAAACCAGACTACACTTTCCGTCAAATGGACTGTCTAAAAGAAACAATAAAAACAAACAGACAAGCAGGTGACAATTTAACAATCATTTGCCATATTATACAAACATAAGTGGCAAAACATTGGTTGGCAAATGCCATGCCATGCAAGGAAGCGGAGAACGTTAAAATTAGCTCTTCCCACGCTCGCTCGGGCTGGCGTTGGCGTATCCCCTCACTTTATTATCTCTATGACATTTCGCCTATGAAATGATTATTTTATTTCTCAAGAGTTGACCTATTATTACTTTCGACGCCCATTAAATAATCTTTTGTATAAACTGTGTAGGATCCGGTCGTTATGACTGGCGTTTTACGACTCGTGTACGTATGTATTAAACTATTCATGTGTTATGTTACGTTAAATATTATTTTTTCCTGGTTATTAGGTAATTTATAAACCGTGTTTAAAAATTTCAACAAGCAATGCTAATTTAGAAACGCTGTCAAAGAGAGTATTAAATATTTACAGTAATACATACACCATGTTTTATTATATCTATAGATATAAACATCGTAAAACATATTATCACTGACAGAAAATTCAAGAAGTATATTACTTCCCTTAGAAATTCTGCAATAAAAACTTCAGAGTACTCATAAAAGGTATTAAAAGATCATATCGCAATCATTTTATTCCTGAAAACAATGTTGCTTTATAGCTTACAGATTCTTCGAATTCTACTTTACAGTATTAACTCCATTATTACATCCCTTTCTCTACAAGATAATAACTGTAATATATTAACCTTTTTTTTGCAGCAAACACACGAGTATTCTATTCGAGTAAATACCTTTTATTTAAAACGCAATATCATCAAAGTTAAACTCTGGCTATAATGACCGAGCACGATAGAAGATTGCATCCTCTAAATAAATAACCACCTACCGGATCGTATAATCGCTTGGATGTGTCACGTATCAATAACCGACATAATCATATTAAATGATCACAGGGCGCATAATCATATGCCTTTATATCCTAGCTGTGTTCTTTTATTATAGGCTATTGCTGGAATGACGGGTTATTGTTAACATGCGAAATATAAAAGGCAACATAGTGTCCACAGTGCATATCTTTGTATCGACTCCACGTAGCATCAAGGTAAAGACTTATGATCCTTACGACTGGCAGCGTAAGGGCGTTATTTGACTGAGCAATAAGGCAATGACACGGTGCTGATCGCTGAGTGCGAAACCCAATAAGATGAGCGAGGATAACATAAATATTCGATTAAGTGGGTAACGGTCTTGTCTTGTGTGCTTGCAAATGTTCGCTGCATAATGTAAGCTTCGTTTATTTTTAGATCTGTGTGTTTTTTTACATCATTGTGTTACTTTTTACTCCGACGTCAGCGAGTATTGCATACGCAGCTTGAATAGATTCAAGGATTATCTAAAGCTGTTTCGAGATGTTTTCTTCTTGTTTATGAAAACGTGTGATAGCTTTTTCGCCATTAGTCTGTGCTCATCGACTGGCCGTGAATCTCATTGTACTGTCACGTTCGTTAGATGCGCTGGCTCACTAATAAAGCGAAGTCCTTGCCTTTCGATATATCTAATCTTGATTTTAAACGGTTAGGATTCCATGAAACGCGCCGATTTTATTTATAGAAAATAGCATCGTAAACACGTTTTATGTGCAATAACATGTGAACAATGGAGCGTTATCGTTTGCACGCTATATTTCACTAGGGTCAGGAATTGCCACCGATTCTCCAATTGTTTTAGAGTTGCATTTATTTTTATTAAACATCCTTATTAGTTTGACGTTTATAGATCATATTCTGCCACGTCCCTCAGCAAATGTTCTTGACTGGTGAATAGTTGTATACTTTTTGAACAATCCTTAATCACTGGTAGTTTGTGGGAAAAACGTAAAGCGATGGAAAATGTAGAAAGCAATTCGAAAGACGAAAAGTTGAAAATAACATCCCAAATTTATTTGTACACAAAATAAACTATATCAACTATTAAGAAATTGAAACTTTTGAAAGCGGTATCAATGCAAATGTTTAAGTGCTTATTGCAAATTGAAATAATATAGTTCAAAGGATATTATCATAGCTATCAAAGTAGTTTAAATTCAAAACGATGTTAAATTAACATGAAACTCTGTAGGTATAAGTAAATTGAAAAGGTCAACGTAGACGTTCAAATATAATCTATTTTTAACTTTGCGCTTGCTTAAAATAAATAGTAGATATTTTCTGACTTTATGTATTCAGATAATGAACCTCGATTACGGTCTTTAGGTAAACTATAGAACATGTTTAAATATACTCGGAATAATATCTACTTATAACATATTTCACCATAACAAGAAAACCCAACGGTTCAGTCGTGACCATTACTTAACAAGCTAGTCATTATTATTATGACTAGCTTGTCCTACTTTATAGCTCACAATAGTCCTCATGTCGGTTCCATTTCAAACTGTGTACATATTTTCATTACGAAACAGTAAAGGGCTTTGATTGGCAACCGTGTATAATAAATGTTTTGCTCAAAGCGAATCGATGTAGTTAACACGAGTACCTATCCATGTTTAAGCAGATCGTATTGACACTTGAAAACGTATGTAGAGGGGGATGTTTCAGGGAGTGATTCACGTTATCGTAAATTGAATGCATCTAAAATTCTCGTTTGTCGGGAGCAGCGTTTCAATAAAGGTGAGCGGTAGTTGCAGTTGCGACGGACAAGTTAATTCTGTCAAAGCTGGCTCCGACCTCGCCTTTGTGTGCACTTGAAATGTACAAATTGCACCGCGAACCGGGGGAGGTCGCTGCACTCGCTCCTATGCCCCCTCCCCTGCCCTCTCATCGATTCCTCTTTGTTTCGAGCATTCGTCTTGAGATGCACTCCACGAGATCTCGATTTCACATTTACTCGAGAAATCGATCCTCTCATATCTTTTTGATGAGATTCAATAAACTCGGACCGGATTATAAGGAGGTACTCCTGGATTTGCATATAGAAGATTCGATTGTTTTGTATCAATTTAGTTTTTTCTTCTATTTGGATGTAGCGAAATATATTCAAATGTGTTCTCGTTACTTGGTGATATTTGAGACAGGCTTCCGATAAAGGATAACCGATTTGTTTGAAATTTGTTATGAACCATTTTTTTACCTTGTTTTTATTAATACCGAAATCGATATAAGGCTTTATTTTTCGTACGTAAGGACCTCGTTGACATTTTACGTTCGTGGCAAAATCGAAAAATTGGCCGAATATCAAATTACTCATTTTGTAACTATTTTGTGCCGATTATCTTTTTTTTTATTGCCATAATCACGTTAGATTTGTGTATTAATGCACCTTAAAACGCTTTTTCAGTTATTCATCCTACAATAATAATTGAATTGTAAGGTCAGCAACGTACCAACTCTGCTTTAGCAATTTCAACTTTAGCAAACATAAAGAAAACTGAAATAATTTTCCAAAAAATTAACATCCTTTCCGCTCAACAAGTTGGCGTGTTGATTGGAAATGAGGGAGTTTTCAGCGCAACACAATGTTTTGTTTTGTAGGGAAATAAAGCATCATATTCGCAACGAAGTTGAACCATGGGTCACATTCTTGATCTTTTTGCCTTTCCTGCATTTTACATTTGCCGGTGAAAGGTTAGCGCGGCGTTCTTGGCACCCTAGTTATGTGTTGAATCCGCAGCGAATACTGTGTATTGGCTCGATCGAATAGTATTGAAATAAATAACTAGTTGGAAGAGTATGTGTAGATGTTAAATAGACTTAGCTTGAATTTGAGAATGAAACTTATAGAAGATGGGTTGTAATTGTTACTTACTTTGCGTTTTACATCAGTCTCTTCAGATTGTATTAGAATATGGAACATACAGCAGAATATATCATTGCCGAATCGTAGATATTAGCCGGCAGACAGAAGTTTTATGTATCCTATCACTTTAGTCTTCTTCTACGTCACTTCTTACGATATTTCTACACGAACGAAAAAGTGTTCTATCATGTATTGTTTCTATATCCGTAAAGTTACTACTTGCCTCAAATAAGTTGGACCAAAGAATGTGTTATTTATTATTTATTTATTTATTTACTCTTTATTGTTTATTAAAAAAAATACAGATAAACATAAAAGGATGACAATGTACAAAAGGCGGTCTTATCGCTCTAGAGCGATCTCTACCAGACAACCTAAACCAGACACCAGACAACCTGTGTTCTATTCCTAAAAAAAAGAAAAAGTCTATAACAAGATTGTTATTTCGATACGGAGCTGTTTATATCATAGGTTCGAATAGCTGATGAAGCAGATTTTAAACCTTTATTTCACGCGCTAATATTCGTACCTGACCATAATGTGTATTAAATTGTAATATTAAAATGTATGATAGTTACATAAACAAGTCAATATTGCTTAATGTATAAGAGACCGCTCGACTAAAACTAGTTTTTTCTTCTAGCCAAGGTCGCGAAATGCTAATGCGTATTTGATATTCAATGCTTACTTGCTATTCAATAATATGATGTTTATAGATAGATGTGTTCTATGATAATGTCATTCTTGTATCGAAGGCGCCAGAATTATTTATATCATAGACAAAACGAACCGAGAACCTGTGACTCACAATTGAAAAAGCTTTAAGTAAATGCTTTTGTAAATGAAACGGTCATTTCATAAGTGAGAGAGTTATGAATTTATGCTTCGAGTTATATTTTTTAGCGGCAATCAATTAAACTTTATCGTAAATAATGTATGGCTGCGCTACAAAAAACCGCGAGGCATTTTGCTCGTGATAAACTAGTGTGCGAAGTATTTTACAGTAGGTATGGCTGGCTGGCAATGTTCCGGTTGATCGATTTATAAGAACTGTAGCACTTTGTGTGCGCAAATTGTAACTACACGGCTGTGATATAAACAAGGTAGAGGAAGGTAATTCCTATGTAATTTGTTTCTTTATTTATAGAAAATGAGGCGGTCTTTTCCTATAAATGCCGGTTGTATACCTCAATTTTAATCTGTTTATTGTATCTACTCATTATTAATTCACAGCTTTGTTCTATTTCAATGACCAACTAAAAACAAACAATTCTCCAAGTAATATTTAAAGCCATCTAAAAAGTATTATCGTACGTGAACGTATGATGGGATGAATAATAGACTTGTTATTCACGCTATTCGTGCACTCTCGACATTTAAGAAGTAAAGGTTAAATAAAATATTCGAGCTGTTTATTACAAATTTCTCTATTTAATGTGTTGTGATCACAACTAAGTATCTTGTCACCGCAGCAGTACGGGAGAATCGTGCGCCGAACATTCCCTTAGGCCGCTGACGTAGAGATATATTTACCAAGCACGGATACTCCGACTTGTGTCCACGATTCCGCAGCATTTTACTGCCAAGACGGTTCCAGCGAGCTATAAATCTATGACTGTTTTGCGCCACAATATCTCGATATGGAATTCCGATGATATTAGCATTTACAAAACGTGCTCTCTAGATATAGTCGGGTGTGAGTTCTCGATTCGATCGCCGCGTTACGTACGGCTTCAACCTCGGTAAAGTTTCACCTAAACTGTCATAACTCTTACAAACGACGTCGATTTATCCGAAAGGTCCCTTACATTGTTGCCATGAAATCTCATTGTTGTGTTCCGCTGAGAACAAAGCGCTATTTCTTCCGCGTGGCAACCGAATCAAGTGACATTTAAGCGATGGATGGAGGTCGTGATCTTTGTATTCATTGTTTCTTTCCACAAGCGATATTTTTATGTAATTAATCGAAGGATTTTACAGACAGTCGTGGTTTAACGGAGAACGATATTTTGAATCGTGAAGAGAATGCTGTGCTAGTTTGTATTGGTAGAGCGAGTAACGATTGGTTAGATTTCTAAACGCTGCCAACTTTCCCACAGAGGCTGAAGTGAAAGTGGGCCCGTGTGGAGGGCAGTACCAACATTCCACGCGCGAGAACAAACCTTATTTTTCGAACATGATTGCTTTGAAACAAAGACTTGTATTTTATGCTTCTGTCATCTTATTTTTTATAAAGAATTAATCGATTTATTTACATTTTTATTTTTTGATGACAATTATCCATTACAACAAAGGGATCCGCAGCGTTTAGGTGTTTATCTGCATCACCATAGGATTTTAATATTCGATTCCCAGTGGGGTCAGTTTGCTAAATGAAATGATTTTGCTGACATTTGGGGTATGAGCTTATGCCACTGTGTTGATTCACGTTAGTACAAATATTATAATGTACGTTAGTCAGACTGGAGAACGTTGTTTGCAAACTGTTTATACAAAGCACGGTTAATTAATCTCGCTACGTTTCATTTATACACTCATCAAAAATAATCTCAATTTACTAAAATACGTTACGAGTTTCTATTAATTTTAACAACGCCTTTATACGCCGGGCTGGCGCTGGACATTAAATTTATGAGGCCATTTCATATTCGCCGTTTTGGCGCGGAATATTACTATTAAACAGTTAAAGTACTCGGAACTAATGTTAGAAAAAACTGCAGTATTAGTGTACATGTAAATGTTATGCTCCATCACTAGATGAAGACGCTTCAAAGAAGTCGTCATGCTTAGACACGCCATTCGGCGGCTCAGTTAGCACAAAACGAACTGTCATTTGTAAGATTCAGCTGGTTCAGTGTACTTGTACTGTTTAGTATAAGTAACTAATAATAGTTCCACAATAACTAAGTTAAGTATAGTAAAGGTCAGTGTTTAAACGCCTTAAGCGCGAATAAACTTGTTGCATTGGGTTACCATAGAAGACGAAATACAATATGTTAGTCTCCAATTTAGTAAGTACTGTGACTAATAACTACAAATCGGAACTGTGTTGCACTAACAGTTTGAACACAAACAATTGTCTAACACCAGGACTGTTTGTCCGCACATAGGCAGTATCTATGTCAGTTACGACGCATGCATATGGCACAATAAAATGTGTTTACCGACAGTTGTAAGCGACACGCTCTACCGCGCTGATCGTAGATACGGCAACCCAGCAGTTAGGGCTGCCGAACACTCTTTAAATTTAAATAAAAAGCTACATTCTAGTGGCCAGTGCTACTAACGAAACAATTCCAGCAAAAAGGCCGAATGATAAATTTCTACGTTTTTGTTTGAATGTTGCCAACCCTGAGTTTCAAACCGGCTTTGTCTATATCGCTTAGTCCTTGTTTATTGACTATTGTAACCCCAGATATCGGCTTCTGATTTAGCTCGCAATTGTATACAACGACAGCCGAGGAGGTGTTCATTGCATTATGAATTCAAATTCCTGAATTACAGCCTGTCAGTGAAGTTACAAGCTGCATGTTACCATAAATACTGTTATTTATGGTAACAAGTCAACGGATACTATACGTATACTATGGATGTTATTATAATTTTATCAGTAGCTGACGAGGGGAGCGCTATTCTTCATGGAGGTCAAGGTCGTCGGTATCACAAACAGAATTACGACCCTCGCCCCAACGATTGAATAGTGTTACAATATTTGAGGTGGAATAAATCCTAACGCGAGCAAATAGGACGTATTCATTGACACGAGGTTGGCGTCGTCGTCAGATGAGACCGATTATATGAATAGGGATATGAAGTCGTAAATATCTCACGAGATCCTTAGTTGCTTATATAGCGTCTATTGTGCATTTATCCAATATTTAAAAGATGGATACGTATAAAAAGCTTTATACATTTTATATACTTTCATAGTATTTATTTACAGCATTAAACATCGTAATCAAAAACAAGCATGAGTAACTATTAAAACAATTTAAGTATAGTGTTTAAAAAAACACATTTTTAACACGTAAATATTTAATCTAAATAGGCTAATTCATTGATGGAGTTGAGTCCTGTAATCTTGTTTTCTGACCCTCCGTTATTAGAAGGCTCTCTTGTGGATATTTATATCTCTTTTCACAACAGCTTGACCCAAATAAAGATTATACGAGGGGAACGCTCGCTCTGCTCCCCTTTACGGCCACTTACGTTTTCAACGACAAGATAATTACTTACAAAGTTGAACGTTTAGAAGCATGGTGCTAAGTCAAATTTCCATTTCTGTTGAAGCATAAAAAGCTGTTATTTTAGACCTATACAATACTATAACCTGGCGTTGTGAATGCAATTTAAATGCGACAGTAAAGTTGAATAGCTGTGCCAAGTGGAGATATGCAACGAGCTCCCACCACCGGCGCGGTGGGGGCGCCGCCGGGCGGGAGGCTTGCGGGACCGACAAGTTTGGTCGCTGCAAATGTCCGTTAATTAGTGCCGACCTGTCGCCGATACGCCGACAAATTGCCAGCAGTTTCATTATCGAGAGCCAAATGAATCGTTCCAGTATTGATGAGCTGGATCTCTTGGGAATCGAACGGATATGCACACTTTCTATCAATACATTTTTTCTCACTATACGTTGTATAGCAAAGGCTGTAATTGCATGTGTCCCCTGTTATGTCGTTAATTACTAACACAACACTGTTGGTGCCAATCAAAGGGTGTCATTAGTTAGCAATTTAGGTTTCCATACATATAATGCGACATGTGTGCCAGAGCGAGCACGATACATCCATCACATTGATTGGATTCATATTGAAATGACCCGTTTCATTGTCCAGACGGCTTATCTATTGACGCAGACGGACATCCCATTAAGGTGGATTTGCCATTAGTGGTTGTCACCGGAACAAAACTGGTCATCGTAGAAGTCTATTCGAAAACATATTGCGTATTAACATTCTCGGGGAATATAATTGAGGAAGCTTACTCGAAACATCCGTACTTTACGCAATCTATACAATAAACGGCTATGTGCGTGCGGTTTGTGTGTGTATTTATTAGCGGTGGATAATGCTCGTAAATGTCACTGAACAGTTACTAGTACAAGGACATACGTGACCTGTAAGCTTATTCTGAAGTCCCTTTAATTAACATGTCAAAGGAGATGTAATTCTCGGAGTGGGTTGCGCTGAGCGTGTGTCGCAGTGACAGTGGGATTTGCTTAAGTGGGTGTTTTTGTTAAAGACGCGTCGAAAACCTCATATTATTTTGTGGGGTGTCAGTTTGGTTATTTCTCGTGAGCTAAAGTTGCACGTACGGTACGCTAGTTGGCGCAGCTGTGTCAACGGGTAGTGCAATTTGCGTGTGCAGCGGTGCACAGTGGGCGTCCGCCAGTGATGAATGCCGAGCTCGCACCGCAAATCCACTATTGCATGTACTTTACACTTCTGCGTAATTGTGTCCCCGATATTCATAACAGTTACGCAGTCGACCCGCCAACTGATTGAATTAGCGAAGTTAAAGGGACCTTAATGCGACCCTTTTACCTTTTTATAATCAAACCGTTTTGAATTTTATTACTCCCTACCAGTTTACATTGTATAAAAGGTTATGTTATTTTTTAATATCTTTATGGATTCTTATTATGTAATAATATTAGCATTATTATTACATAGTGATGTTATTAAGTTTCATATTTTATGCTTTCTATTTATTTAACCGCTTTTCTAATCGCACGCTTCGAGCTGTGGAAAGTCTCAACAAAATAAACCTACGCATTTACAATGTGAAAGTCTGCAAGTGCCGCACAGTTTATTGAAACATGTTATCATACACATTACATTCCCTCATAAATGACTATTGGTTAGAGCATCTAACACATTAACAATACAGTGCATGCATAGCATTGTGCCAGGTATACGCGCTAAGTAGAACGTAACCGATGATTTGCTGGCGTGTAACTAGGAAATTCAGAGCTTGTTGATCGGTTTACTAAGCAATACGTAATGTAGACATGGATAAATCGATAACCCGCCACTAATCTATTCGATTTTCGAATCTTACAACGTGTGACGTTACAAAAACAAAACCGGTCGGATTACGCAATAGGTTTTTGGACATCGAGTTTCTTAATTGCAGGTATTGCGTAAGGCTTTTCAGTTAAGTTTAGGTGAGCTGTTTTTTCAAGGTTGTCCAGTGTTTTTTTTGTTGGTTTTTATTTCTCTGTTATTTAATGGTGCTTTTGTTTCGCAGGTGGTTAGCAAACCGTACCAGGCGGCTTCGGGGGCAGAGCTGACAAAGCTGTGCAACCACAAACGGAAATTATTGGCGTCACTTCAGGCGAAGACGCAGTCGCCATCCACGCCGCCTCCAGCACAGGTTGAAACTAAGAAAGGTATGATCTTAATAATGTGTTAATACGTCCAAAACACAGTATTTTAGTACCGCTACAGCAGACTAGCTTAAACTGAAACTTTACCGAAACCGAAAACCGAAGCTAAGGTCTTTTAAGGCGCCACAAATTCATCATGCATATAAAGCAACTCACAAAATGATATCTCATTCCTTGTATTTCTGACAATGTAGAGTTTAACTTGTAAACTGCATTCTTCACTTGCTTGACACTTAAAATTATCTAAATTCATTAAATAAATTAGTAAAATCTAATCAAATTTTCAAATATCAATATCAGTAAAGGTCTTTTCATTGAAAAGATTGACGATCAGATTTTCAATCCAAAATTTTCCTTTGTTTATGGATAAAGACACGCCATCTTTGTTCCCTACATATCCGAGCAAAACAAAAATAGACTCGATTTAATGAATATAAACGGCTCACGAAGACGCAAATTTATTTTATGTAATATTATTGTGAGCAATAATACATGGTTAGGTCGTAAGCTATTCATCAGAAAAGCCTGCCCTATGTCATTAGTGTTGGCAATGACAAACATTGTCAAGGTAAATTTAAACATTTTAACCTGATCCGAGTCGTGATTTGAGTTGACAACTCAAATTTCTATAACTCATCATTAACGATATTACTTTACGAAAATATTCCCAACGCCGACATCCATCGGTCTTGATAGCGCAATTTTCGTTAAGAGCGTCAGAATAAACAAATTATTTTGTGAAACTCAATCTTCAATTTAGCTGGTAAACAAGAAGAAATGAGATAACAATAAACAAATTATTATTCATGTCATAAGAAAGGAGAGAACGGTGGAAGGAGCCGGAGAAAATTGTCGGCGGAATAACAGAGGGTAAATTGTGTTTACTGTGTAGTGCGTCATCAGTATTTATGTTGTTGTAAAGCCACAGTGTAGCTCTCGCAGAGTATGTGTCAATTCGGATTTCATTTGATGGACTAACAATGGAGAGAATCAACTTTTCATACGTGTCTGCACGAACACAATGGGAATTGATTTTGATGCAGATTGCCTACACGGTATAGATACCCGGAGGTATTCACGACTGATGTGTCATTTTGTTTTTAGATATCTGCCTTTTTTACTATGCTGGATTTTATAATACAATATGATAATATTTTTTGCATAGATATACTCGTGCGATTCTCTGCTCTGTGATTTCTGGAGGAATGTTCGTATTTTCAAGCCTTATTACATTTCCGAGAGAAAATTATTTTCTCAATTTTCGGACGGTCAAATTGTTTACCCGATGCTTTGAGATTTGGTTCTGGGTATTAAATATTGTGAATGTGGAATATTTGTATTCGTTCTTCGAAATTAGGTCACAGGAAATAACAATCGTGTTAATGGCGTAGATACACATTGCTCGCGATAAAATCATAAGCAGCGGAAGGTGAAACCAAATTCTTAGCTATGCAATGTATTTTTTTTGACAATTCTTAAACTATGTATTTTAACTTTTTAGAGAAATGTGTTTAATTATTGAAAACCAAGATTATATTACCTTACAGACAGTCGACATACCTACTAGGACAGTAAATCGAAAAGAGAACGCAAGCTGTTCATTAGTTTTTATACATTTAAAATGATTAATATTTCAAAAGTTGCATATAACTTCGCTTTACCTGCACAATTCCATGATACATCAATTCATTGCATCTCATTTGTACTGAAGACGCTACTTGCTACCCACATCTACATCCTACCAGGGTCGTTCAATAAAACCTGAGAATGAGTATGTTAATTTATCTTTTATTAAACGTTATTTTATTGTTCGGCATTGTCCTACCGTTTAGTTTAATCACAGGCTTGTTTTAACCCAACAAACGCCGCGCAGTTTCTTGCAGATTTCGAAGTGCAATTGTTTTTTCTGCATCGATAACGTGCACGATCTTATTTCTGCAGGTTGAAAATTCGGTTTAGAGTTTACAGTAGCAGTAAAGCTGTAGGTTTATCAATTGATACATTTGAATCAGTCAGAATTTTGAGTATCGATACCTTTTTATCCACAAGCGTAATACGCAAGATCTCGAAGATCTCAAACAAGAGTCATCTTTGATAATTCCCAAAAATATCCATTTACTTGCTCCGTAGTGACTTTTATAAGATACATATGGGGCCGAATTCGATGTAAAACTCTCGAATTTTAAGTCTTTCTAATGTCAAACTTAGAGAATACAAAATCCAGCTGTTGTCTTATGTCTAATTTAGCTCATTATATTCCTTTAAATATAAAACAAATTATTATAAGTGTAAATCACGTTCGTCGTCCTCATTTTCCTCATAGCGCCGTAATGAATAATTAAACAATTACTATACAAAAAAAAATTGATAGATAAATACTGTTTAACAAACAACATCACATAAACATGGCATATCTAACCCCCTTGATTAATAAAAGCGCGTAACGACACCCACGCGTCTCCAATTCCACACGATTCCAACTACTGAGTGTAACGGCAGATAAAACCTGGAGACTGGAGCCTGGTGTATTGGATCTGCACTTATAAACTTAGCTTAAAGTTATAACCTTAAAATTCAATAAAAATTACAAGTATTGCATAAAGATTTACAAATGAATAAGAGTGAAATAAGAATATTCACTGTAATACTTTAAATTGCATTATCAATATTAAATTTGACTCTTTACAATTTAAACATAAACGACACAACCTTTGATTTCTGCCAATTCGTCTTCATAAAAATATTTCTACAGATATAACAAGTGCTTCTTTATACAGCGCAGAGATTTACATATGAATCCTTTTCACTCTAGCATTTTTATAAACGCAAGTTAAAGTAGTATAAATACACTTAAAGGATGAAAAGAAGCGCCTATCTATTTCTAAAGGAGTAAAGCAACATTGAATGAAAAGTGGTTGCTCTGAGAGCGGAGTTGTTTCTTGTAACAAAGAGGGTAGAGCGGTGTCTTTGTTGTTAAGTGGCAGAGAACTGAGGGGGGGGGCGCATTTAGTGCGGTATGAATACCGGGTAACTGCACTTCGTCAGCCGGCCGTCAGGGAGGAACAACCTGCAATACGCCCTCCGCCACCCTCCGCAATCCACCACCTTTAAACTCCACACTTTAACAATTTAAACACGCTAAGACACACATTCAATGAATAAACAACCTCTTCTTAGAGCATGCGAAACGATGGAAAAATACACGGCTCGATATTTACCTGGAATTCGAAAGGGAAACAAGATACTCGTATTTTAATGGAAAAGATTTTCCAAGAAACCGAAAAGCTCCTCTGTCCCAATTTGAACGCTACTTGTAACCAGGTTTCCTTTATGTATATTTCAAACATTTACGGAATTAATAAAATTTACGTAAATATACCATAATGAGGCCTTCAAATGAATATTCTCCTAGTACAGCTGGGTACTCATGAAAAAGATAATTACTTTATCGTTTTATTCAAAAAGACCGAAACCAGGAAGTCTATATAGGACAGACCGCAGAATTGCGTAATTACCGTAAAGGAAGTGGGCCGTTTAGGGCAAACAAAAACACTGGCGACTCGATCAGTGGCGGGAACAAAGAGCTCGGGTGTAAGTTGAAACAATCGGTGGTGCAGAGCGGCTAGTGGCTTGGGCGCCCACCCCTACGACTATTGATCTGACGAGTCGCGCCACCCCAGCCCGTCCCACGCCACCACCCGCGCGCCTCGCTCCGCACACAACCCGTATTTTAATTGCAAATCTGCCAGATAATGTGCAAATAGATAACGGCATTATACTTAGCTTGCTAACTTATTTTGAAACATTGGCGATTTTAAACAAAAAAAAAAAACAAAAACAAGCCAGGTGTTTCTTTATGACGTTTTCAAGATATATTAAAAGTCAACGGTTAATTTATTATTACTCATTTGTCATGATTACGATCAGAATCAATTTATTCGTCGACTGGTAATTTTGGTTATGTATGTTTCTTTTCTGCTGTCGATTCCTTTGTTGACCTGCAAATAGGTCAATCATTGACTCTCCATCCCTTTCCGTGTTATTATGAAGTTGCTTATTTTCCATTTCCCCGCTCCGCAATCTCGGCCCGGCAGTTTCCTCTTGAAACGGACCCCGATAAGGGGAAGCGTTTTAATAGATTTTATTATCGCTGAAAATCGACTTTATAGGGTAACTTATTACCGCAAAGTAGGCTTAATATTTCTTTGTTATTCTATCTTTATTCTTTACAGTTATGAATAAAGGGATAAATTAATTTGACGGTGTATCTTAGGTGTTCATTTTGTTGAAAGTCTTTTGTTTGGTTACGACAGTGAACAGTGTGTGAGTAACTGAATATGGGCCGCTAATTACTCGATGTTCTGGATCGTTCGTAGTTCCAATTATCGGCTAACGAGATGGATTGGTCGTCTTTTGAGCGACTCGCTTGTTATACGAGCTTGGTTAATTAAGTTTTTTCGTAACCGTTACAAGTGTTGAAGTAACAAGATCACGTTTATTGGAAACAATAGCGGCTGCCTAATTGCCAATTAAAGATGTATCAATATAGTTTCGTACTTTTTAAAACATCAATTTCATTTGGTTTCAATAAATATCTTGTGGATAAATATTTTATGTGGAATGGAAAACGGAATAAAGATAGGAGAAGGAAAATAAAAAGAAACTCTCAGACAATGGTTTGTGATAGGATAGACGCTTTTTATAACGACCAGCGTACTCGTAATAGAATCTGTTTGGCTTTACGTCTTATTTATGTCTCTGTTTTATTATGGTTAGTTGCAATAAGAGATTCGATTTGATTTGAAATATAATTATCTTCCATATAAAGAATTGCATAGAGCATTCTTAAATATTACCTTTTTAGAGGGTAGCAAGTTAAAAAAACACTTTCTAAGTCTATAGTATGTTATTGTGAACACTGAACATTTTTACAATATAAATACGTTCTTTTTCATTTTTACAGACATGACCTTACAACAATTTTATCAAATTTTATTGTTTAGTTAAAAAAAACTTTTTTTTTTAATATTTAAACCAACAAAGTACCTACCTTAATGAATAAAATTAGGTGAGCGTTTTATTAAGCCCATAACTAGTATATTCAATAGAAATGTGTTTACGTCGCGGAGTCGCACTGTATCGATCTAATATCTAGTCATAATGAACTTTTTAAAAGGTTAAACGAAAGTTATTCTGGGAATAAAGACGTCTCGAGATAGGTTCAAAGTCATAAAGGTCACTTTCGCAAATGTTCTTGTCTACGAATAGATTTATAGATAAATACATGACGATCGAGTGGTGTAGCGGTAAAAAATTATGCCAGAGCTCATGGACACGAATGCCGATGCGCCTAGATATTTGTTTTTTGAACAAAGATATGAGTCGTCAAGTCGTGGTTTGTTTAAGTTTATTTCTACTATTAATATTCAATATCTTGAGTTCATTTATCAGTTATAACAGTATCACACAAGTTCTTCAAAAACCTAACTTTGGCAATGTGAATGTTATAAATAATTATTTATTATTATTGTATTTTTTAAAAGTTATTGTATTTTTATTTACAGCGCCAGAGGTGACAGTATCAATGAAAAAAATGAAGAAACGTCCCGGGTTCCCGGCGAATATGAGCATGTCGCAAGTGATGGTGCAAAGGGAACGACCCCTCGACTTCAAGGTATGAACTACGGTTATTACGTATTCATAGCTGTGATAAGAGCTGAGCCAGTGCCAGCGGCGTGCCTCGCGGGCTATTCCTTATTTTTTATCGCTCAAAAGAAAACCTTATCCACTACTCGTTCAATTTTGCGCCCGTTTATTATATGAATATTTAGGAACTTTCATGAGTGCACTACATTTTTTATTGTTTCTCCGTTTCAGAGTCAAGATGTCGATAGGACTGGATCGCCTGTTGGGCCCCAGCACGGAAACAGTGGACCTTTCTCCAACTTTACACCTGTAAAACAAAATGTGGAAAGTGATGTTAATAAACAAGAAACTCACGTCCAAAGGAGTAATCATTACCTCACTGTCAGCAACGGGTGGATATCTCAACAAGAGAATCATAATATTAACCAGAAAACTGGGCAAAATCTACCCAACCCTATGACCGTTGGCGGTATGCCGGTTTTAGGAACCAATGGTCAAATTATCGGCGTCAACACGTCTTATAACAAACAACCCCAAAGTTTCAAAAATTCCGTTAGCATAATTCAGCATAATAACAGTTTAGAAGAAGAAATGAACGTACAGAATGTACAGTCTGCAAAACCAGTGTTTAAAGAAGAGGAATCGCAAATATTCTGCGGATTGAATCAACCGTTAACTCCGGAAGTGATGCAGAAAATAAACGAACAACAGCAGATTTTTATTCAACAGAATCAAAAACAAATAGAAATGGCCATGAAAGGCTTTAGGACGCAGTTAGCTGAGAATCAAAGTAAACCATCACCAAGTCCTAATCAGTACATGCCTCAAGGACAATTAGTTATTCAAAACGGTACGGTTGTTAAAACGAATACAACTAAAACCCCTCCATGGCAGGTGAAGCGGAATGAATCAAGCAGCAGCTCGAGCTCACTAAGCAGTATAAGTCCCAAACCTAACACTGACCATGATGACTCCCCACAGAACTCTTCAGAAGATTCTACCAACTACTCCACGTTTCCTAATAACGACCAGCAAGCAATGTGCTCGAGAGTACCACCTCTACCCCAACACTACAACATGGTTAACCAACAATGGCCTGGAGCTGAACACAATAAAAAGAAAACAAAAGCGAATTTAAAGAACGCCAAGAAAAAAGTAAGCCCAAGCGAAAATAAATCGATGGCTTACGGAAATCATCACATGAGGCAACTACAAGACATGAAAAATGACGAAGCACCAAATAATGTTCCGTCGTTCATGGATGACCCAAGTGGGTATCTTGCCCAACAAACAGTTCTGCTCAATAATACGATATCAAAACAAGTTGGGATAAACTCAAATTTCGATGGAAACCAGTACGAAAGCTCTAACTACGGCTATGCTCAAGGACAAGTAGATAAATCGTGTAAGGTTCCTAACAAACCCTGTGAAGTGATGAATGCCTACAGAAGCAATGTAGTGCCCAATTCGTCGCCTTCACCACACAACACTCCAGACAGCAGTCTTCTACCAGACAAGGTTTTAGAAAATGTTCCTCAATGTTGTAAAGGATGTAACGTCTCAGTCAAAGGTCAAATCACCCAAGACTACTCAGACGGAAAAATGCGATTCAGTTACATGAAACAGAATTCGTTCAAAATGGAAATGGAAAGCAATCTAGCTATTTCAAGTCCGAAACACAACTTTGACGATAGTCCCGTGACATCGTCGACATTTATTGAGAGAAGTCCAATAAGTAACGATTCATGCAACCCTATCCAAGCGGGGACAGTTAGTACCAGTAATGTGTCTCCAGTAGAACTTCCAGAAGCTTCTCCGACTTTGTCGAATAGTTCGAGAAACACAGATACTCCGCACAGTAGTGGCAGTAGCAACTGCCAAGTACAAGCCAACTGTAACTTCCCCATGCAGAGTCCAGCTAACTCTCAAATGATTCGAGAATTCAACAACCCTATGATTCGCGGACAATCCTACCTTTACAACTCTCCAGGGCCACCAGTCAGTCAATCAATGTCGGGCACTCAAATAATGCACTTCATCTCGAACCACAATGTCAACAAAAATCTAATGGAAGTTGACAACATAGCTATGGTGGGTATTAAGCCCGGTATTAAAGCGCAGGAGTTTTATAGATCTGAACCTCATAAGAAAAGACCAGAGAATATAATGCCCGGATATTGTCCACCGCCACACATGGGCGGAGGTCCAGCGCATTCATTGATACAAGCTTGCTATGTTCAAACTTTCGTTAGTACAATGGCCGGTGGCCTTTCAGTGACTAGAGACACGGTCACTTCTGTACTAGCGGGGAAAGCAAATACTGCTACTACGTCGATAAATGCATCGCATGCGAATTTCGTAAGACCGCCACCTCCACCGAGTGTGAACTTAGCAACGACCTATGCCATTCCTAATAATCAACCGGATCCATTCTTGAACTCAGTCAATTTACCAACGAGTTATCCATTGCACATCGCTGGGACAACAGCACAGAACATGATATCGAAATCTCCTTTGGAAATGGTACAGAACGTAATCGTCAGTATGCCCTCTAAACATGAGCACGTGAATAATAATCAAGTTGTCGTATCGATGGCTCAGTCGGGACGAAGGCGACCAACAACTCCCGGGCAGATATTGATTTCGTCGACTGGACAAATAATAGTTTCGAACAGCCCTATGCCGCCGCCGCCGCCGAAAACGACGAATGCTATGTCATCGAGTCACGGCTCAGGCGCAGCGACTAATGTCACGACTTCGGTTACGCAAGTAATGCCAAACGTCGGTGGACCCGTCATCAATCAACAGACCGTCGTGGTTAATACCTTGCAAGCTCCATTCGTTCTTCAACCGCCAATGATGCTTGAAAATAACGTATTACCCCAAATAGTCAGCGGAGGCTTAGTCTCCAACCATTCTTCCAATGAAAATAGCCGTCAAATCGATGTGAAAAGCAGCCAGAATTTCGTTCAAGGTGTAGCAATGCTGTCACCGGAAAGCTTAAAGAAGCGCGGGAAGAAAAAGAGAAGTCCCAACACAAGTATCACTAATGTGTTGCAGATAGCGGCTCCACAGCAAAATCCCAACAACATAATGGTGCATTCCTCACCGCCAAATAACACGAGCCCGCAGTTCTCGCCGCGCGGATTCCAATTGTCACCAAACAATAACATTTCCCCTACACCGATGTTGCAAGCTCTGACTATCGTACCTGGAAAATCGGGCACTCCTGCTCACATCGTTATGAATGGTCAAGGCAGTAACAACAATTTCGGCTCGCAACAGATAATTGCCAACACATCACCTACGCAACAAATTAATCTATTACAACCCGTTAATTTGATTAACAACGCGAGTGGGGTGATGCCCAATTTCTCCGCTTTCCAACAGTTTATAGTTCCCAATTTGGGAGGGATGATGATGACAGCTGATGGCACTGCTATCATACAAGATAACTCAACCGGAGTCCCAATGCAGCTGCAGTTGCAAACTGTAAATGGACAAAATGTTTTGACTCCAGTTCAGAACTTCACTGGATCCAATGGTGGAGTAGTTATACGAGCACAAAACCAACAAGGCAAGATAATACAATCACAACACAGTCCTGGTGCTCAGTTCTTGTCTCCGAACAACCAAGTTATGATGAACAGTCCAAACTTTAATGGACAACTAAGTCCACTCCTTGCTAACTTGAGTCCGACAAATGTTACTTTTAACACAAGCCCACACCAAGTCAGATCAGGCAATGTGCAAACTCAAGAATTCATCCAGACCAACCAAATGGGACAAACTGTGATGGTACCTTTATCACCGAAACCGGTATCCATCGCATCTGCGACAAACCGAACTAATTCAACTTTTGTGCAACAAAACACAACTATAGTGCAGCAGCAAACTACCCTCGTTTCAAATTCACAGACGCAAATGTCCTCGATAACAACCAACCTTCAAGGAGGGAATTCCCGCCTGAGCATAGATCCAAACATGATACTGACGAAACAAATATCAAGTCAGAAACGTTTCGTTGAACTACCAGCTGAGATTGAAGAAATAAAGGAAGAAAAGCCGCAATTCTTAGCGTCAAACGAGAATGAAAAAGAGGGTGATTACGCGAAATTCATGACGGAGTTTATGGGGCATTCGTCTTCGTACCGGCATTCTGTGTCTACGCAGACTTTAGTTAATCAACAACGTGGAGGCAAGTCTCCTAGCCAGATAGTTTCTGGAAGCAGCCCACCGGATACAACGACGCATAGTCCTTTGGGGCCTTTAGAAGCGGCGGCGAGTCCCCGTCTGTATAGCGCTCGCTGTGTGTCCACGCAAGGGAATTATGCTGATACAACGACTAAGTCGCCGGAACCAGCGGACGCTAATTCATCGGTAAGAACTATTTAATTTTAAAAGTATTTTAATTAGAACCAAAACATTAATAAAGTGTGCTAAATAAACTATGAAAATGGTCTGTGTATAAGATACTCAAGATATTCGCTTGTTACTAAGAACAAACCATTAGTAGCGTTGAGTCATCTATAACATAAACTAATGCCAAATATTACCGCTCCGGCGGTGATGTGTTCCATTATATTATGAAGAGCTAGTTCTTTCCTAAGACCATTTTGCTTTAGTCTTCGACCTTACCTGGACTTATCATCAAGTAGGATTTAAGTCATACACCGGCTTTGTATATAATAAAAAAGATGTCTCATTTTCGGGCTACAAAGTAAGTTGAGAATATCTTAGGCATTTAATAAATTCTATTCTTATGTTTAGTGGGAATGAAAAAAAAAATTGAATACATACATACATACATACATAACCTCACGCCTGTCTCCCTTTGGGGTAGGCAGAGACAAGGGAACACCAATTGCTTCGATCCAGACATACCTCTTTCGGTTCCTCCACGTTCATTAATCTTTTCATACATGATCGCCGGTTACGGGTACTTTTAACTAGGCCCTTTTTAAGAACGTCGCCAATTTGATCGGCGTACGTTCGCCTAGGGCGGCCCCTTCCGACAGCACCATCCATTCTTGCTCTGTAAACCTCTTTCGTAAATCTACTTTCACTCATCCTTTCCAAATGTCCAAACCACCGTAGCATACCCTTTTCAATCTTAGTCACTACATCTTCTTTCAATCCGCATCTCTTTCTTATTTCACTATTGCGCACCCTATCACTCAATTTCACTCCACACATGCTTCTCAACGCTCTCATCTCCACAGCATTAATCTTGCTTTCATGTCTCTTCTGCCACACTCAAGATTCACTACCATACATAAGCGTTGGCGCCAAAACTCCTTAAGTACGGCAAGACGAGCCTTATTTGGTATAGTTCTGCTTGCCATTATCGAGTATATGGCGCCATTAATACAATTTCCTGCTTTTACTCTCCTTTCAATATCACCTTCACACTTCCCATCTCTTGTAAACAAGGACCCCAAGTATACAAACTCTTTCACTTGTTCCACTTTTTCGTCCCCTATCATAATATTGCATTCCGTCATATCTTCATTCCTCTCCATAACCATGACTTTCGTCTTTCCAACATTCAATTTCACACCTTTTCTTTTAAAAATAAATTGAAATAAAAACTTTTTTTTTTTTTTTTCAATGCAAATAATAGCATTATTTTCAGGCCATGGTGCAATGCGTGTCCAGTAGTGAACAAGATATAGCGGAGTCGCAAGACAATACGTGGCCCTCGGCGCGACCTGAGTTTTCTCTTGATAACGATACTCCAAGTAAGTCACCTTATTAATAAAAACATAACACATAAATATGGTGCCTTTGGATGGGTGCCTTTAATGTCATAATAACTTCTTTACATAACACCTGATAGGCAAAATATCCTGAGTCCCAAAAAATTCATGAAATTCATATTGCATCATTGTGCTAATAACTGAATGACTAAATACCTTCAGTGTTTCGTAATAGTATATTATGTAACAAGTGAGCGAAGTTGCTAATTACAGTGGAGGCTGTGATTTGAGCCCGAGCCGCAGGCGAGGGCTTAATAATGAGCCGAGACTGTAATTAGCAACGCTCACGAGTTATATACGACGTTTTTCAACACACTTGTGAGTAAAAGACAGACATACGTGGTCATAAAATAACAAACACACTTGATAACAAAGCTGTGAATTGTGATTGAAAAATGGCGCCGAACTTCGCGCATGCGCGTAGGTTTTTTTTTCCGCCAAATGTGTCAATGGCTGTATAGCATATACAGCCTATTTTACATGAAAATATTTAATTTGGAGTGGTAAATCCAAATATTTTAATATTTTGTAACAAATTATTGTAAATTGTGAATAATTTGTTTGATATACAATTTTGTTTAACTAATATAAGGCGTAAACATTTAAAAATGTATATGGATTTGAAGTGGTATAAAACCTCTTTGTTGTTTCTGAAAAAAATTAATGTATAACCCGGATCAATAAAATATGCTCTGTTTACTCGCATTTAATTTGCACAAAGGTACAATTCAACTTTGTAGGATTCATTATATTATGCACTAGGGCATAATATATTATGCACGCGTGACTTATAGCCCAGTTTATAGTTCTAAATTCAATAGAATAAGGCTTACTTTACGAGCAAGTGTGTTGAAAATTCAATAACAAAATCGTATTGAGCTTTTTTGTCGAGTGTCGTATACCTATAATCCTTATAGACGCATAATACTTCTTCATTATATTTGTATCACTAGCTGGCTCCTTGAAATTTGAAAAAGAACAAATTATTTGACATTTAATTTAATACCTAAAACCAGATCAGATGATACAAATCATACCAGTAAAATGACTGGACAGACCTGACTGGTAGACATATCACTCGTTTATGTGCAAGACTTCCACTATGGCCTGTACAGTACATATGAGTCTATTAGTTGAATATTGTTGGAAAAATGGAGAATACTAGCAATATGAAACGATTTTTTAACAAGCAATGGATGACTGGAATCTATAGGTAATCATCAGGTGCGCAATGCTAGATAAATTAGATTAGAATTTCAATTATTTTGTTTAGTTTTTTTTATATCTGCAGATTTAATTAAAAGAAATAAAGTTTATTTTGAGTTATGCTCTATTTCTTAAATTAAAATACTGTCAACTACATTCCAGTATTTAATTCATAGATGAATATAAGTACTAAAGTATAGATGACCGTCTCGCGGTTTTTGCACTTTAGCGCCATACAGTATCCACTCCAGGAACTTTTTGACCAAAGCAACCCTTGAATGCAGCCCAGCCGTACCGCACCATTTTCAAATTTTCAGAAATTCGTAATAAAAGTTACTTTTGCTATTACTTACTGTTGCGCAATTATAATTTGATTCGTTTTATTACATAGGTAACGAGTCAAATTTAAACTGCGCAATAGTAATAAGTTGAAATAAACTGCACAAAGCATGATGCTATGGGAGTTGGGAGTCATAAAAAAATATGCATCTCAGACAATTATTTATTTTTTCTTATTTCATTTTTTATTTTTATATTTGTGTTTGATATAATAATTATAGGCCATACATTGGTTCGGGTAGTCTTCGTCAAACTCAATGCTTTTGCTACACAACAAATTGTTGACCTCCTGCATCATTCAAAATCGAATTAGACTAGATAGTGAGATAGTGAGCTAAGAAATGTAAAAGATATCTAAGAAATGTAAAAGATATCTTATGTAAAAGTATCACTTCACAATAGTAAAATCTTCTCGAGATCGTAAAGACGCGAGGAGTACTCTACTCAACGTACTTTGCAGAAAACACTAACAAAAGAATTCAGAGACAGAAAACACACAGCGAAATAAGCAAATGCAACGAGCGCAAAAACTTGATTGGTTGAATACTATACTATATAGATACGCTGCCTGGTATGATACCTGATACTATAGATATATCGATTTCAAACGCAGCAAAAAATACAAAAATTTCCAGTTATGCCCCGCGCGTAGAGCTAGTAGTAATAGAATTTTGGTAATTGTAGGTAAAACAAACTAGCATGATTTAATTAAGCATTCTATGCGACTACATCAACTGTCATTTTCATAATCTGACGTTTTTACATTCAGGCATTTTAGGTATCAGGCATTTCGGGACATAGAACATTTTTATCTTCAGATATTATGTTTAGATGTTATTATGACAATAAAGCTGCACCCATAAATATAACTTAAACTTTAATGATTGGCAAAATATATTTTTCTACATTGTATGAATGTATCTAATGAGTCTAATTAATTTCTTTTCCAGATACTATGTCGAACATACAAATGATGCGACAACACAGAACTCACAATTCGATGGAGTCCACAGATATACATTACAATCACAATTTACCAAACAACATTATAACTGCTCAACACAACATGCCAATGGTACCAACCTACTATGATAGACAGCACTCTTACAAAAGGAAAAATGAATTTGGTGATGGCGCACCTTACAGAATGGATAAAATGATGAGAACAAACTACAATATGGTACACAGTCTTCCTAAAGATTCCGATTTCGACAATTTACTAAGTACACCGGACAAGCAACCAGTTAGACATTTTCAAAATTCAGGACCAAGTATTGAAACGGTCAATGCACAGAAAATATATGAGAGACGTAATTTAGGTCATGGAAACGGTGAGTCGACTTTCAAATTTGAATAACAAACTCAGCTTAAGACACCTTTGCAATATTAAATTTAATTGTATTTAAATAACTAGAAATGTTTCTGTTAATTCTAATATAAAGCATTAACTTGATATGTGTACTTACTAATAAAATCTTAATTGAATGATCACTAATTTCAAATGCAACATTGCACAAATCTTTTCTCAAATTGGACCATTTTTTCTTATCCTATATTCTATTTCCAAAGCATACTAATATCCAGAACCATTCCACCCTTCAATCACGGCTAACAAAATTCAAAATTATTAATCATAAATGTTGTGTCTTGTATTGGTTTTGGATAATTTGTCGCTCCACACTCAATCAACCAATTATGTATTTTGTTAAGAAAATGTACTCATTCTCTTTTGTGATATATTTCAGCTTCTTCGTAATGTGATTTATTGGTCATTGGTTTTCTTTTGGTTGGGTTAATACAAGATACAGTGTTAATACAGGGTGTACTGGAAAACTAATCAGAATGTAAAATGATGTCGCTGAACATTTTCACCTTTGCTTTCTGTCGCTTTCCATTGCACCACACTAAGTAACAAAATTGGCTCACAGATTGGGAATTCATTACTAACGCATCATTGTAAAGATATCATCATTTCATTCTACCATCATTGTAAGTAATGCACATCTAATCATTTATCAAACTGTGTGTTAAAAATAAGTTTGGAAAAAGAGAGCAGATAAATTATTTATAGAAGGGTTGACACATTAAAACCGATCATGTTGTTTAATAAATCTTTCAATGCCTTCTATTTATAATTTCCCTGCCTATATTGATGCAACAACGGAAACGTTGAACTGTAAAACATTGTAAATATTGTCACCATTAATATGGTTTGAAATCTTGTTAAAAATATATTCCTATACAACCTATCTCGGTGTTGGTTATGGTGAAGGATTGAAAATGTAATAGTAATAAGATGAGTTTATGATCGCTCAATAGATTTGAAGAGTGAACCGGGGACTTCTGAATCTGAAAGCCTGCCAAAGGAAAGTTCTCAGTTTGAAGTTGGTGACCTTGTATGGGGTCCTGTAAAGGGTTATGCTTCCTGGCCTGGTAAACTTATCGGAAGAAGTGATGATGGCAAATGGAATGTAAAGTGGTTCGGTGGTGATAAGGCCCCGGGCTATGTAGAAGATTCAAGGCTGCTAACTCTCAGTGAAGGATTAGAGGCACATCACGCTGCAAGGACGAAACATAGGAAGTGAGTGATAGGATGATATTTTTGTAAGGATAGGGAAATTAGTTACTTGCTTTTTGAATAGCATTTCTAAAAATAAAAGATGTTCGTAAATAAACGAAAATTCAGATATTTTATACAGAGCAAAGAGGTACTAATATGAAAAATAATAAAGTCTTGGCTTTGTTGGTTTTCATTTAATGGCACATATGAATTAAAATCTGCTTTATGAAAGTAGAATTGTTAAAGAGATTAACGAAAAATATACAAGGTATTCCGCTTGATTTCCCATAACTCTAGGGTATTAATGGGACCATGTAATAGAATCAAATAAAATGTGAATAGTTTTTCAATTTTAATTTTTTTTTTGTTTTTATTTTTTATACTGACAAAATAATTCAATTAAGTCAAAACATCTTATGTAAAACACCTTTATGCGAAGTATGACAACGTGGCATTTTCTATCCCTTTTTTATCACTATGTACAGGTACAGTTCGCAACGTTTTGCGTTATACAGAAGCCAACACATCAAGTGTTACAAATCTGTCAAAAAAAATTACTTGAATCTGAACTCTATGCCCTCGACATTAAGTTAAAACTGGTTGGGTAAATTTGACAGGTAATGTAACGCTTGATCTGCTGGCTTCTGTACATTGTATGCAACGTTTCTCAATGTTTCAAATGTTTTTGTTGTTTATTGTATGGCTTCAGTGACACGCGTCTATTGAATGAATGTTAAAGAGATTTAACAAGGGTGATCATTTATGAACTCATTATATTAAGATTGATGATATCTTGTAAAGTATGCACTTTTGAACCACATAGTCTTTGGCAAAAAGTATTATTATTTAGTAAGGCACAAAACGTCAAAGTTATGGGATATCAAAATGAACATCTTGTATTTGGCTGATTATTAGTAATTTCATAACACTATAACAATGCCAAAAATATGAGCGCCAATTTCTATAACAATTTTGAGCATTTCTTAAACAATTTTATCAGGGTTTGTAATTAATGCAATAATAAAATTATACCTTTATTACTGCAATGTTGGTACGTGTTTGCAAAACGTTGCAAATACAGGTTGAAGCAAATGATTGTATCATTAAAATGCCCTCCATCTTTAGATATTTCGACATTTCATTTTACTTATCTGTGAGTAATAATTTTGTGAAGGAACGGCACTATGTCATTAACCCAACCTAAAGAAGCCCGATTTGTGTATGTTCAAGTTTTAAATCTATATTTTTATGATCCTAAGTTATTTTATCTGATTTGGTTTATTAATTCCTACAGGAGTAGAAAATTAAATACGCTTCTAGAAAATGCAATCCAGGAAGCAATGGCTGAACTAGACAAGAAGACTGAAGCGGTCTTAGAGTTGAATCCTTCGCAAAGTACAAGTGGTGAGGACTCTCATGTCGTGCCACCCATCACGGAAACGCCGAAACGGCTGAAAAAACAGGATAAAGTTAAAAAGGATAAAACAAAAAAACATTCCCTGAAAGTAGCTGCAGCTAAATCAAGTGATATTTCGAGATTGAGGAGTTCTCGATGACATGGCCGCCATTTTGATTCAAGTCGCTGTGTCTCTTCGTAGCTTTGTAACGTTGTTGAACCTTTAAAATAGATGGCGTTGAATTAAATTTTAGGCTACTTTATCTCGCTTGTGATTAAATCACATTTATTGCACTAGATGTCTCTTATTTCAACATAATCATTAATAATGTTAGTAGATGTTTTAATTAATTTATGGGTTAGTGTTAGTTAGTTCTATACAACAACTATAATACAGATTATAAGAATAACTTATTGTATGGCTATTGTAAAAAAGTGTTTTTTAACGCCCTAGAACAAATACAATATGTATTGCTTCCAAAATAATGCAACAGCAAGAAATCCCTTGAACTTATATGTAAATAGTAACTAATCAGATAAATCGATAAATAATATCATTCCTTTATTAATGGGTGTGTAGAGTATTGTAAAGTATTGAAATTAATGTCAAACATATTTTATTCGTATTTACAAATGAATATGACAATTTCGATTTTAAATCAATGTTGTCTTACCTATACAGTTTTACGTGTTCGTTGTATTAAATTAGGTAACAACTGTTCTGATATTTATTTGAACACATCAGAATTTCGTAGAGTCTCTAAGAATAATTCCAAAACTTTCATCGAGATGTTGTACAATTAGTGAACTGTAAAATGATATGAAATTATGCTATAGTACATAATAATGTGTAAATTTTATGTTTTTTATTATAATGTAAGGAGTATAACATGATTTCTAGTCAAATATTGAGCATATTATGTAGATATTATAGATGAAGTAATTGACAATAAGACAGGCCTGGCGTTAACTGCGCATTGTTCATTTAAATTTTATTTTTGTTACTCATATATAAAAAAAATCTCGATACCTATGTTACATGTGATATCTTTGTTCATACAAGCAACAAAACATGTTGTTCCAATTAATTCATAAAATCGACTATAATAACAATAGCAGATTATTAAAACTTACTATTTGGGGAGAAGTACTCAAATTATGATATTAATTTAAAGGTTACAGCATTTAAAAATGCAGAGAGTAAGCTTTAGAACATTTTTTTTTTACTTTTTACATCACTTTTGAAATAACCATCACAAGCTTTTACAGGTTATTGTTTTAATAAGTATTTTAATTCTGGTACAAGGGAGATTAAGTTTTGAAAAATGCTTTTTATCACATTTTTAAACATATTGTAGTATTTAAGAGATTTTCTGAAATATCTAGATATAGTGTTTACAATAGGACATGTCTTAAGTAAATTTATACTCCGAGATAGTTACAGTTTCATGTACAATGTATTTTGAACTTTATAAACTTTGAGATAAGTATCAAAAATGTTTGTTAAAACGAACTAAGTGTCTATGTTAGTTAATTAAAATCTTACGGATTGAATCTGGTTATAATGAAATATTATATCTTTCAGATTAATAGTATGGAATGCTTGTTTAAGTAAATTGGAGATGAAACTGTAACAAGTCTCATAGGTAATTTGTTATCATTAAATCAATGTGTAAAATTATTTTACATGTATTTGGATATGTCCGATAAATATAATAAATGAAGGGATTATTCATATAATAGCTGTTTTTATCGTGTTTTAACCTTAGAGATTCAACAAAAATTTTTTATAATGAATGTGACTCCAGATATCGAAAAATAGTATTTAAATGTTAATAGATATTGTTTACTATATAAATTAATTAATTATTAAATTAGTCATTTAGCCCTTCCCCGTGAGATGGTATTATGTACATAATCGTACTGTAGTTATGTATAGTATTTTATTTCAATGAAATTAATGTTTTATAGACTAATATACAATATAAGATTTATTTATTTGTTTTGCTGTGTACATATTTTTTCAATAAAATGTACCTGTTTTATTTATATTTTGTTTTATTTATTATCATTTGACACCAACGAGGGGTTTTATAAGTTAAACTTGTTTTGTCAGTGCGTCTGCTTGCTGTAGCATCGTAGTGCACGAAAGGATGAAGTGAATTGAGTGTTGTTTGGTATAAACAAAAGTCTTGCCTGCAGGATTGGTTCTAGGCTATGAGTGTTGCAAGTAAAAGAAATATCTTGAACATAATATTATTGTAGCTAAAAATTCAAAATATTCGGTTATAACCCATGTTTCATTTCAAGTACTATTTCTGTGCGCACTCATTCGTGGGCGTTACATAAATGTTAGATATTGTAGGTCATTCTTGACTCTTGTGTGCTTAAAACTTAAAACACTGAACTTTGATACAAAAATTTACCTAAATACAAATGAATAAATAACTGCAAAAAACAAACGCATAAAAACTAGCACGCTGAACAAACTGTTCTGTTCTGATAAATAACAAAGTAGTTTTTTGGCCATTAAAGTTAGATACTACTTTACAGCTGTACGCAGTAGGTACCCTAGTAGGGATACGTCAATAAATAAAAAGTAATGTGCTTGTTGTGATGCGCCCAGTTCCGTTCCAACGCCACGTTCAAGATCGATTTACCCTAGAGACTGCACAACCAATTCACAAAGACCCCTGACTCTTTCACCCAGATTATTGTCTGTTACTTTTATTCGTCTTAAAAGTGAATAGTGTGGTCTCTTGTTACGCTGGCTATATTTAGAGTAAACAAATTCCGGTTGGCAAGTTTAAACATTTCGTCGGCAGTTATTCGCGACGAGCCCTATGGACCGTAAAGTTATTGCTTTTACGAGTTATTTAGAGGGTAGCAAATTTAGTTAATAACGCTTGTATTTTTTTGTCGTAACTACTTCTACTGTTACTTTTCCTGACCTGAGCACTATAGTCCAGGTACTTTTAGCGTCGAGTGAATATGTTTCTCGTGAATGGACGTGTACCACTTTAGTCTTGATCATCTTCCAGGTGACATGGAAGGTAAACCTCCCCTCCGAATTTTATGTATTTAAAAAATGTATTATAATACAGGAAAAAATCTACCATCCCTGGAAACTAACTGTTGAATTCATAGAGTATTTGTCCACGTTAAAACACCGTTACTGAGGGTTTACAAAGCACAACCAAAAAAAGATGATTCATAGACGATAAATGACATTATAAACATACTATAACGGCTTTTTAAACATCTCAAATTTACAATCAGGATGAGCTTCTTTAAGGACGCGTTTCCGCAAATCTTCAAAATAGGGTATTTTCTGGTACATATTGTGATAAAATGGCGCAAAGTTTAGTATAATTACAAGTACTAATAGATAGATAAGACTTTCATCTCCATTTATTATATAAAAATAATATAAATAAATTTGTTTTTGTGGCTTAAAAACTAATTTTGCGATGCCTCGTCGCACGAAAATGACGATTTTAAGCCAATTTACGTTACCACTTTTGGTATGAAAACACAAGTATTTATGAATAAAAAAAATACTATTCGATGGTTGACATGTTCATTTTTGATAATACGCATTTTTTTCTTTGAAATTACTACTAAAAACCCTTTAAAAAAAAATAAAACCAAACACGTAATTTTCTTCATGTTTGTATAAATGCGTAAATCTTAACACACTGTGGTAAGGGTTATTATACTTTAGCAAATAATGTCAATATCATTACAAACCAAAACTAGATATCTTCAGTCTGCGCTCAGCCGCTGTCGAGAGTGGACCTGTATCGCTTTTGAGTTATTTTTCGTGCTAAGAAACATCGCTGTACATACACAATTTATTACATCAAACAAGTCTCGATACTTGACGCTCTCTGAACTGAGTTGAAAAGGTAATAATATAATTTTATTGAAAAAAAAAAAATTACAAAACCTTTTATGATTAGGATTGAATTTGGAAACTTGGAATCATTATGTTTGTTAGGACTAAACCTTATCTCCAGTTCTGGTAGTGGGGTCTGAAGGTATACCTCGAGGTGCTACTGGTACTCCTAGACGGGTAAAGCTAGGTATATCGAGTTTGGGTTCATTTTGATTCGCAGGACGAGACCTTACCACCAGTTCTGGTAGTGGGAGCTGAAGGTATACCTCAAGGTGCTACTGGTACTCGTAGACCGATAGAGCTAGGCATGTCTTATGAACTCGAACTTGACTTGCCTAGGAATAGGAATTCCAGTAGAAGCCCTCGAGTGTACCACCAGCTCATCAGGTTCGATGGTGAGGTTTTATCGTTACGAATAAAACGAGAGAATTTAATCGTTTTAATAAAAGAATTTGCAAATATTTAAAACTAAAGTATCAAAACTGTTCAAAACCTTTCGTCTTTTTCACGGCACGCTTGTGTGCGTGAATCTTATACATGTAGTAGTAGAATTCGATACCTAGCCTTTTCGGAAACGCATCCTTAAGTCCTTTTTACCGGCCGAGTCTACCCGAAGGTTAACGAATATTAACGAGTTATTGAAATTGATGATTTGAGTTTCACAGGTTCACTCTTCGTCTTCCTTCCTAGTTCCCTGTGATTATTTTTTTCGTCGCGTCAATTTGTGGTCAGTGATGGATGTGATGAATAATTTGATTAACATACAGCTGATAGCTCCTATTGATGCAAATAGAGTGCGACGTAGGAAAAAGGTGTACCGGCGAAGAAAAGACCCTTTTACTCTGGACGATATTGAATTTAAAAAAAAAATATCTCTTTAATAAAGATAATGTCCGGCGTATTACCGATTTAGTTCCTAATGAAATTAGGGTTTGCAGTGTCCCCTGAGCTACAGGTGCTGACAGCGTTGCGGTGCTGGGCGAGGAATGAGGTTAGTACAGAGAGTGTGTTTCTATCTGAGTGCGGTGAGAGTTTGTGAAGATGAGTCTGATATAATTATAATGACCATTTCTGGCTCTTTATTTTCCTTGCCTCACAAAAGAAAATCTCACTATAAAGCGATAGGTAGGTATTACATAGAGGACATCTCTTGTGAAGCAAACTCATGTACCTACACCCCGTACAGAGTTCATATTTTAATGTAATACTTGTACGTATTGTAATACAGGTAAATGAAATATCCATAACCTTAGGGCGAACCACAGTAAGAAACGGCTTTTCAATCATACAGTATTACACAAAAAAAAAACTATTTTGTCTCTGTTGCAATGAAATGTGACGTTGCCGCTCATTCGTATTGTAATCCGTATAATACGGTGTATTAGTTATACAGGATTTTCAGATGTCTATGAATCACCTTCACTTACAGCACACTATAGGTAAACCTTAAAGAGTGTTGTAGCTAAAATGCATATTAAATGCTTTTTAACTATTTTCTATGAATTTGACTGTAATTGTGTAGCTATGATTTAGCTAGCAACACTGATGACCTCTACACTTGTTCGCCGGTCTGTGTGTAGACATTGATTTATTGAGGCGATATGATTTTCGCCATTTGGCGCTGAAAGCAAAGAGGTAGGTATACAGGGTGACAGACAGGTGGGTCACTTTTGAAATTCAAGGAAGTGATAGTTTGAGATCATACATGAAGAGAAAAAATTAATATTAAGTAGGTAATTATTTACTGAGTAAACATAACCGAAAGTTCAAGAATTGATTACGCATTGCATGGTTACGCTAGCATTTCCAGCGATCCGCGTGCGAGGTCACGTGCCGCGATTGACTCATTTGTATGTAAAGTAAATAGTATCATAGTAGTATATTAGAGGGGACCTCTCGCTTCCTAGCGTGGTTAAAGCCATGTTAGGGAGTCGAGAGGCTTGGGCGGCCATGACCTCCTTCTGCGAGGACGTAATGTCGCAGAAGGAGGTGGCGGAGTGGTGCCGGGAGGATGACGCCTCATCGGCACCGATCCGCCGTAGGCGGAGGGGGGGACGGAGAAGGAGATACGCTCACCTTCTCCTTTCCGATAGCCAGCTTATGTGTGGGGAAATGGTCTCGTGTACTGGACCACTTCCTACGTCGTGGGCGCTCGGCTAAAGCTGAGCGCAATCCGCCGGGGCTCGCGGGCAATGCCAATGGCTCCATCTATGGCGGATGAGGTACACCTGGAGGTTTTTAGTGGGTAGGTCTGGCCTCTGCCGGATCGTCCCCACATATCCCGCCGTTCCCCCTTGGGTGGTCGGGGACGTGATTGCACGTTTTCCTCCAGTAAAAAAAAGGATCAACGCATATCCGAAACTACTGTACCTACCTTAGAAACTTGAAAGATACAAGAGTTTCTTTTATGATGGAAATGAGCACTAAAAATGGATTTTTGGAAAGTCAACCCTTATAGGGGTGAAATGGGGGGTGATGTTTGTATTGAACTTTCTCATTTCTGGACTTAGAAGTATGAAAATTAGTATAGGTTTACGTTTACGATTACAATTATTATTGAAAATGATCTGTGTAAATGAAATTGTTAAAATTTCCGTAAAGAGTAGCATGGGCGGGTGGGGAAATTTTGTATGGGATTTTCAGATTTTTAGACTTATCAGTATAAAACTTGGTATGTAGGTTCTAAATTACAATTAAAAATGACCTGTGTAAATGCAATGCCTGTGTGGGTCCAAAGACTAATTGTAAACTTTCCCTACTTGAGACCTACAAATATACCTACTTATGAAAAATAATCTATTCAGCATGGAAACTATAATAAATAATAAAAAAATAATGTTATTTATTTGCTTTTCAACCGACTTCAAAAAAATACGGAGGTTCTCAATTTGTCTGTGTTTTTTTAAATGTTCGATTGCCTACTTCATGAAAAAATTTCGATTGTTTTTCAAATATGTATGAATTCGGAGATCGTTTACCTTGACAACCTTATACTTCAGCCAAAGTTTTGACGTGGCGTCGATTTTTTAATGCTCTGCATTCGTTGATTATACTTGAACTGTTGCCTCAAATACGTGATAATAATCATGATACAAATTACTCTGTAAGGACTAGGAACGACCATAAGTTAGCGTTTCCTAAATTAAGGCTGGCTAAAAGCAGCAAATCATTTATTGGAATGTCAATACGTATATATAACAAAATTCCGAAGTCAATTCAATCCCTGCCATGCAATAAATTTAAATCAATCATTAAAAACACTCTATCTCGAAAAGCTTATTATAAAACTAAAGATTATTTAGACGATAAAAAGGCATGGGATTAAGCACAACAGGATATTTCTAAAAGTTTCTAATTACTTAATAATTTTATTAACGGCTTGGCTGTGCAGTATACGTATGACATACTGGTGACTGTCCCACTCACTTATTTCTTGTCAATACAACAGCAAGAACGTCATGCTCCCTCAGGCGGCTTGGCTAGTAGTAGCGTCGGGTATCGGGTCACCCTCTTCCCTAAAATATGGTTGAGGAGGGTGATGGCTGGTGCTTGCGTTATACTCGTGAACGGGTGCTACTAGCGGTGCCAGGTCGTTTTGCTAATGATACTATGACTATTTTATTCCATTCTTGTTCAAATACTCTGGTCACAGTCTGTCATGTTCGTATTGTGCATCCATAGCTCATTGCACCTGCTATGTAAGCAATTTGGTTGTGGCATGGCATTGGCTCTCACAATTAGCTGTCTTGTGTTTGCTTTTTTTCATGTCACGGTCAATTTGTACTGTACCTATTTGTATTAATTTGATAATTCTGACTGAAAAAGAGTGCCAAGAGTTTTTTCCGCCGGCTTTTTTTGTCTCTTGGTCTACTGTAATATCTTATATAACAACTATCAACAACTAGTTAAAGCCGAAGTATGTGATGACTGACTTCATCAAGTGTTTTGTGAAATTCCTAAGATGAATAAAACTTTTTGAATTTTTAAATTTTTGAGTCATAGGTTCCTCTTTAGTTGTAAGACACCCCAGAAAGAGTTATATTATTTCGAAAAAAATATGGCATGTTGCAAATACTACATTAAGAGGGGACATTAGCAACAACATAAGGGGGAAAAGACAACACTTTAGACAATTATGTTGAAGAACTAGGTAATTGAAAAATTGGAATTCAATCAATAAAAGTCATTATTTAAAACTTTATTAACTTAGGTATTGAGAAAAAAAAACAATGAAACTTCTTACAAATTTTGGCTTCAATACTATAATTAAACAGCATACAGTAATCAACATCTTTGTACATGAGACCTGCTTTTTACCTTTGAGATCAGGCTTATACTGCCGTGGCATTTTTGGAGAAGTAATACGGGTAGATCTGTAATAGTGAATCCCCATTTCACCAATGGCAGGTGAAACAGTATACCATGTATACTATGGAGCTAGCTTCTTTAACGTAAGTCTGCCGCGTACGGGCTCTCAGTGTAATAGAGCAACGCATTTGGCATGTATACTATGGAGCTAGCTTCTTTAACGTAAGTCTGCCGTGTACGGGCTCTCAGTGTAATAGAGCAACGTATTTGGCATGTAGGTATACTATGGAGCTAGCTTCTTTAACATAAGTCTGCCGCGTACGGGCTCTCAGTGTAATAGAGCAACGCATTCCTACTTATCTTTCTAATCTCCATATTTTGGCTCGATAAAGCCAGCTAGGCTCACCTGGCTTTATCAAGCTGAAAACTCAGACCAAGTGTTAAATGGAAGAATAATTATCAACAAATAGTTTAGTCACAAAATCGTGCTAGATTGTGCACCAAGTATCAGCACGATGACCCTATACAGCCACGATCAACGCTAAAGACCTTTCTAGTCATTTCCAAATAACATGTATCTAACATTTTCAATAAAAAGCAAAAAGAGTAATGATTCCTAAGTTATATCCAACATTAGGTAGGTAGTTACTGGGAAGGTACCTGAGGATAAGGAGGGTCGGCTGTTAGGTTCCTACCTATTTTATAAAGATCCTAGATTTTAGACGACATTAAAAAGTAAGATCTAGGACAGCCGTAGCAACCAAAGAAAATTTGTTTTGTATCGTTCGGGAAGTATCTTGAAATCATTGAGATATTATTTATCTCAACGCTTGAAATAGGTAGTATACTTGTTCACTCACAAGGTTCGTATACAGGGTGTTTGGCACAAAGTTAAACATACGAAAATCGGGCAAAAACAGCACGAAAGATTTTTCTAAGTTTTTTAATTTTTTTTTTCATGTTTTTTTCATGTTTTGAATTTTTTTTGTACCCTTTCTTATGGTTGAGGGTCCATAACTTTATCTCTAACAGTGTAAAATGTGCATCTTTTAATTTTTAAAGGACCAACCAATTGCCTAAATTGCAATAAAGAAAAAAAATTGAATTGCCATTAAAAAAAAAATTTTGATGAGTTTATTAAAAGCACATAAACAACTTGCAAAACAAACTTAAAAAGAAAACTTGAGTCCCAGGCAAAATCTTTCGTGCTGGTTAGTTAAAGGACCACCCCACGTACCCCCATTTTCGTATGTTCAACGTTGTGCAGAACAACCTGTATAGCCCCTTTACATTTAAGGGAAAACAATTCCGAGTCATTAATAAAGTTCGGCCTGAAAACTATCACTTGGTCTAAGCCTGCCAAAAAACAACCTATTGCATATTTTCCTGAGGCACGTTGACTTTCTCCCATTTTTGCATTTTTCGATCATGAACTGGACGTGTTGAAAGGCCTGCAAAAGCAAACGCTGGATGAGAAATTTTGCATATTCTGCAGACATTTCTTTTTCATGTATCTATCACAAAAACAGCATCTAAGTTTTTTATTCCATCCATTGATTGCTTTCTATTATATTTTTTCATAGAGCTTAGATATAATGGCTACATTTTATTTAAGTACTATAAAACGTCAGGAAAGCTTTCCCCGGGGCTGCACTAATTCCTTTCAAAAATCTATTTGCTCAAAAATATCTTTTTAACCGACTTCATTTGAAAATATTTTTTATGCCTAGCTGGGGTCTTTTCTAGGATAGATGGGAATTACTCATTGTTGTTATTTCAGGACACTTGTTTTGGTAATACTTTAGTGAATTGTGTTGTGCTACCTATATTTTGAAATTAACAGAGAAGGATCATTCATTTAATAAATGAAAAATGAAATGCTGGACAGTCGTCATTTTTTTAAGACCTTAAAAATGCAAAATATACTTACCTACTTCGTTTCTAATCTAAAAAGAAAGATGTAAAATAAATAATAATAAATATTTCTGATCTTCATCCAACATTATCTAGCCCTAATATTCTCAAAGAACTTGTGTTATGGATTCTAGATAACGGATAATAAACTCAAGAAATATTTAAGTATACAACGTGTAACATAATGAAGAGATAATACTGAAGGGGATTGTATGTTTGGTGATGTAGTTTATAAGTCACGGTAACATAAATTTGTTATACTTACGGTTCGGCCGAAAAACAAGTTCAATAAAAATCATAAAGCGGGAAAGGTCATAAGGTCACTGACTGCGGTAAAAGTCTTGTTTTAGCTTATTATGTTGACTAGGGTTGTCAAAATATTTTGTTGTAAAATAATTAAATAAATTTGTATAAAAGTCTATACCAGCACTAATCATGCTAATTCTTTTACTGTATATTCTACGTATGGTATAGAAGCTAACCCATAAGTTTTATCTCTCCATTTTGTTACACGTTTTATATGCACATACACATTGAATATATGTACATTCATATTTTATTTTAGAAAATAAACATATAAATATCCATGACTTGACGGCTTGTATCCGTTCAGTAGGTACACAAATATCCACTGACGCCGGGATTCGAACTCAGGACCTCTGACATAGAAGGTAATGTATATTACTACTACACCAGCCGGTCATCATTTGAATCTGTCGAATTTTCTCTAGTTTGGAACGAAGGAAATTGGCCAATGGTAGTGTATTCAGTTCTGTTCTAGTTCTTTGTAAAATCCCCAGATAAACCAATGCGCTGGGTTAACATTTGCTGACCGTGGAGGCCACGCCAGGTGGGCCCTAAGTGGCCGTCCCTATACCGCGGAAAATAAACATTCAAATGTTCTTTTACGTTTGCACCGTTCATGGAATAGTGGATCGTAAGTTGCGGTGAACTGCTCAACTATTGTGTTATAATATTTAGTGTTATTTATTTTAAATATGTTATATGTAGGTAATCTTGCTGGCAACTCTTGCAGGTAACAAATAAACACTAAATTGATGTTGAAATTATGGCAGTAGATCTCATGGGATATTAAAAACTCAAAAAGTGGTAGTTATGAATGTTGAAAATTCCACTCCGGCTAAAAGTTAATACATTTTTTACATAATCAACCTGTTCTATCAATTTGTTGATTATATTTGGACAGAAATTCGGATATGTGTATAGTCTCCTGCCAAATCTTGCACTTTACCTTTACTCGACTCCGGCGCAGCAAAAAGGAGATTTATAATATAATTCTGAATGTATGTATGTAGGTATGGGGCATGAATGTTCATCTGTTCCCTCATAACTTCTGAACAACTTATCATTGGGCAGTTATAATTGGACAAGTGAGGAGTCGTTGGAAGCCTCTAAATTGTCCGCTCTAAAGGCTACATGACGTCACGTTAAATGACTATAGCGCCCTCTATAGCGAGGACGTAAAGAATTTAAAAAGTCTTGACGGTTTCGTGTGGGATATGAAAGAGCTTAGTTATCACACAGTTTAAATATGTAAGCACTATTACTCCAAAATAAACGAAATAATAAAAAAGACTTCAAAAAGTAAAACCCGACTTATAAAAACAAAGATTAACTGCTATAGTGGGTCTGCTCCGCATAATAATTATTTGCATAATAATTATAATTCAAAAATAACTTAAATAAAAGCAAAGTTTAAAAGCTAAAACCCCACTGCTAAAAACACGCTTAATAAGGCAATAGTCTTCTCTGAAATATTTATGCATTTTTATTCCACGCGTTAAAAAATATTTTATTTACAAAAAACAAAGCTTTTGTCTTGTCTCGTTGTCACTTGATCTAATAAAACCGTAATGTATGCAAACAACTAACCCGACTACGTATATAAATAAAACCTATAGGTTATAATATAACTAATATGCAAGGCTGGGAAAACCAGCGCGCCTGAAAATTTATTATTTTGGCGTTTGCTAGCTAACTGTTGAGGTTTAGCCTGATACCACAAAATGTTATTAGGTATCTAATATGTTATAATTGATTGTGAACGTAAATATAGGTTTATATTTAGATAGATTACTACAGTTAACTTAATTATGTACTTTATGGTAATCTAAGCTTTTAATTTTCAAATCATTTTTCATATTAAAAAAACAAAACGATTTATTGCAAATAGGGCAACAATTAGTGGATTTAGCCAGTAGGTGAAGTTGAACCACAAGTTGATCTATCACAAGAACTTGGAAATCTTGGAGCATTCAATAAAATTTGTTTTTAGGAAGATTTTATTAAGGTATGGGTTATTTATTATTTATTTATGGATTTATGGTTGTGATCACGGTGCCTGAAAAGGCTTCGTAATGTGAACTAAAATGTTATATACAAAAGCAATAAGGCCAGTTTAATTTAATTTTATTCAATGTAATTCATAATCATAGGTTTGTAATTATCTATTAGTGGTAAGTAAAAGTACATTAAATAAAACACTTTTTTAACCGGATTTATCGCGTATATTTTTACATTTTAAATTTTAAATTTTGACTCAACGTTTCGGTGTCTTTGCAGACCCCGTGGTCACGAGCGACTGTAAAAGTACAGTCATGATTCCTCATAATATGTAACATAATTAGATATTGGTAGGTACCATATGTATAGCTATGAAATTATCATGTCTCACAGAGCGCTGGTGATTTTTATAATACAATGATGATAATATACTCATAATGACAGAAATATATATCAAAGAATAATAAATTAAAAGTCAATAGATCAAATTCCTATGTTTTCTAGATGTACAGGGTTAATTTCAATTAGCACATCACCTTTTGCAGGCAGCCTCTCCACACCAACCACAACTTTTTAAAATTCATAGTTTTTAAAATTTTAGTTTTCCCATACAAAAATGTTTTATAGCCTCTGTTTAGAGGTGCATCTTTATTTACTCTGAGCCACGCACCTTGCGCAGTAAAATATCGCTTCATAATAGTAAGAGGCACTTCTTAGAAAATGTTGAGTAAGGAGCACAAATCTTTTTGTTTTTATTTTTTGTGTTATTTATCAAGATTTGTAAAAGAGCAATTGTCGTAGGGATTGATGTGGAGAGGCTACCCGCAAAAGGTGATGCGTTAATCAAATTTAACCCTGTATAAGTACCTATTTAATTTTGCAGCCCGCTATGAACTTCAGCTCTTACGGGACTTTAAGATAAAGAGAAAAAACAAAGCCAAAGGAAGTTACTCTACTAATAATAGAGAATGTTCTTTTATGGCCTGGAAAATTAAACATTAATAATAAGGTAGGTACCTAAATTAAATTAAGCAGATTCATAAGAAACTTTTCCAAACATAGTCCTTAACACTTCATTCTGCTCAAAAAGAATTCCTGAAATTGTTTCTTCCTAGTTTGTTAATACTTCACATAAACCGAAAATACATGTGAAAATATTTATTTTGGTGCCTCGCTTAAAATGGCAAACATGACAGCTAAGCGTCGTAGAAAAGTTGGCGCTTGCAATATGCTCGGATTAAAAAATAATATTCACGTGCCATCGAAAAGCGTATGTCGTGTTGTAGTTTGTTTCCCTCGAATTTAAAATGTTTGTATACTATGTTTGAGATGTCAGTTTTAGGGAAACAACTGGGTTAGCGTTTTATCTGTGACAAGGGTGACGGCAGGTGGGTATTCTTTATTCAGTATGCCATTCGAGTTTCTTTATTTCATTCCAAAAAGGAGCCATCGAACGTTTTTTTGACTTGTAAGTCTTAAAATTGACCAAACACGAACTAAAAGTATATACCTAATAGGTAGGTGTACTAGCGTAAAACCTTTGCTTTAATTGACATACCGAGCGTAAAATAATGCTTGTACAAAAGGAAAATATAAGTTTCTTGAAAAAAATATCTTTATACTTATCAAGTGCCGTGAAAAATGCAGATCAATCACAGCTATTCGACCAATGCGCCACAGAAGCTTTCTGATATTCATAAAAACTAGGACATTATCTAATTACTTCCTAAAATCCATAAAAATGTTCACAAAGGTAGCGTAATGGAAGACGATGGTGCCTTCGTAAGCAAAGCGAGTGGATGCACAGGCAATTGCTCGGATACTCGGAATGTTGTGCATCCAAGATGGTACATTAGGGCGGAGCTCGCTCAATTTAGAGTTATCGATGTTTTTTTGATCATTATTATACCGGGTTGTTTATTAGTCACCAGCCAAATTTTTTTCACACAATAAGTATCATTTATACAAACGTTTTTTGCAAAAAAGGTATGTATTTTTTACAAGGAAAATAAATATATTCGCTAACATATTAATCAACGCATGGCCACTCTAAATTATGCAGGAATACCGTTATAATAAAGAGGAATACGGGCTACTACAAAACATCTTGTAGTACATGAAATGCCGCGTCATAATAGCTATGTTCATCAACAGCGACTATTTGTAAAAAAGTATGTGGTGTCGCTATTGATGAACAAAACTACTACGACGCGGCGTTTCATTGTTACGTTCGATAATACTACGACGTAGTACTACATGATCGTAGTAGCACATAGTCGTCTTTATTGTTATGATATTCATTCATAATTTAGAGTGACCATGCTTTGCTTAATATGTTTCCGAATATATTTATTTCCATGTAAAAATATACGTACCTTTTTTGCTAAAATTGTTTCTATAAATGATACTTATAGTGACAAAAAATTGGCGGTGAAAAAACGGCCCTGTATGCTCAAGCCTTTTAAATGTATGACATAAGTTGAGGTGACAATACCTACTTATCTATGATTTTATAAAGTGCTTATGTAACCTAACTAAGTAATTTTGTAAAAACCAAATAAAAGGTAAGTACAGAAACCAGATGTCTGTAACATTAACATTTAAATTTTTTTTGCAAGAGCAATATTTTTATAAGTATTCTATTTTTGTGACGCGGCTCGAGCATTGGTTCTGAAGCATAACTCCTATTGCAAAAAATATGTGGATTTTTCTGTATCGCTGAATTACCTAACCAGCATATAACGCACCTGATGATAAGACACGATAGGTTCAATCGATTATTATTTATTATTTGATAAGTTTGATAGCTTCAGAAGTTAAGAATATACGTTACAGAACCGAGCTCTTTTCTAAACTGCTCAGGTTCGGTAATTTATCAGTATTACTCCAATTCACCTCTGCAGTTTACGTGATAAAATCATTTCCAGACATATAATTTTCTTCTTTCGATACAATTTCATATTTATAGCCTCCATGTAATGTAATTTATTTAATTAGTAAACGAAAAGAAATGTTTTCAAACTTCTCCTTAAACTTCTTCTTCATTGAGTGAAATTTGGGATATGATATAATCACTGGTACAATAACTTTTGAAATATAATCACAATTTTATAATGAATTTTATTAGCATTATTCTGACTACCAATCAGCTTAAATATTGATCACACTAATTAATAAATAGCTACATCAAATAGTTAAGCTATGGGGCTCCTAATTTAAATTTTGCGATTATTTTAGTTAAAAATTTTCGCTTTAGCAATCAATCGGTTTATTTAACTACATAGACAATAACAAAAAAAGACACAATCATCAAATAATGATATAGGCATAGTATTACGTTAGCACAAATAAAAAAGTAAGTACCTTTAAGTTTTATCGATATCGATACTCCGCATTTTATTTCTTCCGGCAAGAATTGCCAAGACAGACAAAGGCTTGTAAGATTAGTGGGTGAGGGCGGGCGCCGCAGCCCAAGCTTGCATAAGTCTCACTTGCAAATCACACACATAACCCGACTTCTGCTATATTTAATCTGCAAACGAGACATTGCAGTCACGGAATGAAATACGCCAAATATCCACAATACGTCTTTGACATAACAAAGGAATTTATTATAATAAACATTTGGCAACGCGCATCCTTACTTTTGAAATGAAAGCTATGTTCGCTGCGTCTCTTTTGTTTATTATTGACGAAGACTACGACATTTTGTTAAAAGATCTTGAATGTATACGTAATAGCTTATTACTTCTCATGGATACTCAGATAAAATATGACAAAGAAAAGAACTTTCCTCGGGTTACGACTTTCTTATTATTAGAAAGACTTTTATTTCATTCATTTTGTGTGATAGATGTTATATGTTCAAAAGCTCGCGCCGACTAATCATGTAGGTACGTAGAGGAACGAACTCGAGGTATAATATTTTTTGTGCCCTTAAAATGACTCATATTTATTTAATAAACCAGTATTAATTTAAACTTTAGATTAATCAAAGTTAAAATGATGATAAAAATACAGTTCGATTATTTATTTCAAATTATTAAATTGGGCAGAAATGTATGATGAATAAGATTGTTCAGTGGGCGTGAAAAGCTTGTGGTTCGATTCCCGCTCCAAGACAAATATTCGTGCGATTTGCGGATAATAATATGTCGTGGAACGACTAGACCTTTTTGTATAAAAAGTATATGTCTTTGCAAATTGCAAATAATCGAAGTTTTAGTGACTGACGCAAGTCCATTTTTGTGTAAAATCTTAATACTTAAACAAAAATGTTCCGTCACTGACTGAGTGACTAGCAGACAACGTACAGCCATAACTACTGGCCGTAGAGAGCTGAAATTTGGAACATACAATCCTTAGGCGTTGTAGGGGAGCACTAAGAAAGGAATTCCCGAAATTCTCACGGGAACGGGGATTATTGGACTAGTTAGTTTGTATGAAAAATCCTATTCCTTGAGTGCACGGATGTAATACTTTGCATAAGGGTTCTTCAATGAGTGATTGGTTGTATTGTGAAAGTGATTTCCGGAATTCCCACAGAAACGGGAAATATAAGCGTTTTTTATTTTGTATGAAAAATCTTTGTATGAATTATCTTATTCTATGAATTCTTTGAATATGAGCCTTGGTACAAAGGTTCTTCAATAGATGTCTGTTTGTGTTGTGAATTCCCGAAATTCCCACAGGAACGGGAATTATTGGAGTTTTTAGTTTGTATGAAATATCTTATTCCTTGAGTGCACGGATGTGATACTTGGTATAAGCTATAAAGGTTCTTTAATATGTTACTATTTGTGTTGTGTCCTTTCACTTTCCCGAAATTCCCACCGGAACGGGAAGTGCCTATATGATTTTGCTTTGTATGAAAAATCTTATTCTTTGATAGTATGATAGAAGATTCTTCAATGAGTGACTGGTTGTGTTAAACATAAACAGTGGTTATGCGCGTACGAAGTCGCGGGTAAAAGATAGTATTAAATAATAGAAATATTCACATTTTGAATAGTTTCACGAAGCTCCTGGTTAAACATTAAATCAGTCCAGTACCTACTATTACACTACATACAAACTAAGATTCAAGCCATTTATCTTAATAATATTAGTCTCAAAAGATAAATAAGCAATTGCAAAGTAAGTACTGGACTTATATAAAAAAAAGATCTTCACTAAAGTTATTTATTACAAAACTACGACGTACTCGTGGCGTATGACTGCGGCAATTTATTTCGGGTTCCGTAGGCTTTAGGCCGAACAGAAAATCGGTTCGCCATTAATCTGCCGAGGAGACGGGCGCGGTAGCAGCGGAATCGCAATGGATGGCCATTGAAATGAAGACATATGGACCAAACACATCACTCTGACGTTTTATTTCGTTTAGCAACGGTAAGCTACGGTTACAAAAAACATTAGATTCCCAAACTTAAACTATTAACACTAATTTTCGCGACTTGGAAGCTCCTTCTCAGAGTAATTGGGTGAACTAAGAGAGCGATATACAGCGTCTGGTTATTGTTAGGAAACGACATTTTTTTACAACAATCCAGATTTTTTTTTATAATGTTTCGCGATTTATTGTACGCGTAGGTACCTAAGTAAGGACTTGATCGCTTTATTTCTTTACTTAGACAGTCGTTTCGTGAGAAAATGTTGCATCTTGGTCGAAACGTATAAGCAAAACAATACCCTTTTGAAAATTTTTAGAAAAATATCTGGCAGAACGTTTCAACTCTTTAAGTTATTAACATTCATAGTATTATTTCACGTTGCAACATATTATACTTATAATAGAAGGTACGATTAATATGAATACATTTATAGTTTCCTAACTACAAACAATATAGTTAAATAATATATTTCTTTTTAGTTTCATCTCATATAACGAGTTTTAACGGGAGCCCAATAAAAGTTAATCTGCGTTCTGCCGGCACGTGAATGATGCTGCAGTTCCAACTTGCTAGTTTTGATCTGATTCATTTTATGCTTAATTAGTGTCTGTGGAGGTTAGTATACTTTTGAATTTGAAACATAATTTATTTTCAGATTTAGTTTGCAAAGGTTTTTTAACTACGTTTTATCTTATTTGTTATATTTAGCAATCAATATTTTTAGTTACTTTTAACACTAACAAAGAAAAACAACAAATAATGTCGAATACAATAAATTTAATTTGGTTCCACCTACGTACCTCCTGATCCAGTACAAATTATTGATATACTTACTTAATAATATAAAGTATATACCCTTTCTTTTTAACTGTACCTATTTTATATGCACTGAAGGGTAAATATTAATAATATGGCAATTTTCGAGGCGAATAATGAAGAGGTTCCAGAAGTGTAGGTACTATTAGATAGGTAGGTCACCTCTTATGACACGCCTTAAATGCAAATTAAATAGTAGCTTTTTTATTTAGCCTCTCAAAATGGGTCCTCTTTGCAACTAAGGTAACGAGATTTTCAAACGTTTTTTTTGCGCGAACTGGTTGGAAAATTGAATGAAAGCAAAAGAAACGTCTTTGCTCTTAACGAGATTGAAAACGTTGCCATCTATTTTACTTTATTTTTCAATAATGAATATAATAATAAATTCAATAATAAATATAAATAATAAATATATGTCATACAGACGATTTGATGACCTCTTCTTTTTGGAAGTCGGTTGAAAGAAATTATGCGGCGACGGACCGTGCTTGCGACGAAATACGGAAAAAAACTTTCTCAGTATGCCCGTGCGTTCGCTCAGTTCGTGCGCAATACACGTCCAAATACAGTGAGCCCAGGCATAGAGCGCTGGATATCAAATTCCTAGTTCCATTACACCAATGTGTACCCGCCTTTACATTTGAATGATGAGTTCACATCAAAGAAATTATATCGAACCATGTTGGATATGGCCAAATGAAAATAACACCTAAGTAAAGTTTGCTTTAAAAATTTAAAAGGCCGGATTAATGCCGACATCAAGTTTAAAATTAGTTGAATAAATTTGATAGGTTTGTAACTGCGGCCTTCCGTACACACTTAATGGAATCACTTTTTTGACAAATATATATCATACTGAGTAGATCATTGCAACCAAACATGGTCATGCACAAAAATTATTTCAGTATTTGTGCACGATCGAACCTGCGAGACTGAGGCGTCTTATCGTCGTCAATTTAAAAAATATTTTTCATACATACATACATACATAACCTCACGCTAGGCCTTGCATTCGAATATTCGAATAATAAAGAGGTGCAAATTTCCCTGCCATTCAATAAATTTAAATCAATCGTTAAAAACACTCTATCTCGAAAAGCTTATTATAAAACTAAAGATTACTTAGATGATAAAAGGGCATGGGATTAAGCACAACAGGATATTTCTAAAAGTTTCTAATTACTTAATAATTTTGTTTACGGCTTGGCTGTGCATACTGGTGACATACTGGTGACTGTCCCACTCACTTATTTTCTTGTCGAGACAACAGCAAGAACGTCATGCTCCCTCAGGCGGCATGGCTAGTGGTAGCGTCGGGTATCGGGTCACCCTCTTCCCTAAAATATGGTTGAGGAGGGTGATGGCTGGTGCTTGCGTTAACTCGTGAACGGGTGCTACTAGCGGTGCCAGGTCGTTTTGCTAATGATACTATGACTATTTTATTCCATTTTTGTTCAAATACTCTGGTCCCAGTTTGTCATGTTCGTATTGTGCATCCATAGCTCATTGCATCTGCTATGTAAGCAATTTGGTTGTGGCATGACATTGGCTCTCACAATCAGCTGTCTTGTGTTTGTTTTTTTTTCATGTCACGGTCAATTTGTACTGTACCTATTTGTATTAATTTGATAATTCTGACTGAAAAAGAGTGCCAAGAGTTTTTTTCCGCCGGCTTTTTTTGTCTCTTGGTCTACTGTAATATCTTATTTAACAACTATCAACAACTAGTTAAAGCCGAAGTATGTGATGACTGACTTCATCAAGTGTTTTGTGAAATTCCTAAGATGAATAAAACTTTTTGAATTTTTTTTTTTTGAATTTTTCAAATATTCGAATACTAAATCTGCGATATTCGAATTATTCGACCTCGAGAATCAGAGCGAGACAGTTCATGATTTGGTGTCTTCATTCGCTCATTTGTCTACCATTTGCACCGAAGAGTTGCCGATGGCATTAACTGAAGCGCTAGTGAGCTGTGTGTATGCATCTACATAATATGAATGAAGTAAGTGTAAAAAATATTTACATAATCACGTCAAATATTACGCGGAACCACCACCGATTATCTTTCCATCACCAGGAAATGACACGATTACTGAATTAATAATAGAGATCAACGAGAGGTACTTTAATAAAAAACAGGTTTTTGATGAAGACGACATAGATTTACTGCAGCTTCAGCAGCGGCAACACCAGCACCAAAACGAGGCAACGCAAGATACAGACGAATCTGAAATGAGCTTCAAAGAACAGCTACAGAAACAAATAGATGACACCGTTTCGGCAACTCCTACATCTACCGCTAATTTGTCAGATAGACAAGAGTTAAAAATAGATGTGCGAATGCAAATGGCGCTGTTTGACAGAGGAGGTCCTAGACAAGTTTATTTGAGCCAAGCATACAACTTCCTTCTGTGTAGGTGGTACCTACAAGTGTAGAGTGTGAAAGAGTGTTTTCATCCGCTAAATATATTTGCAACCATTTAAGATGCTCACTAAAGGATAAATCTATAGACGCGCTAAGTTTCCTTAGATCTCACTTCCAAAGAAAACATTGAAAAAGGAGCCAAAGTTATTTTATTTTTGTGCAATGTAGCTATGACCTGATCTCAAAAGTATTATTTAGAATAAGTGTGTTACTTACTCGTTATTATTGTTGATATTATTGTAATATTATTACAATTTATTAGACTGTATTGTGGACATTGTGGTTGGCTTGTTTGTAAAGCATCAACTTTTTTATCTTATTTTGTAGGACTCCGTTTAAAACCTTTAGAGTTTTAGAGTCAAATTCTAATTGTTCTTTAATTTTGTTTAGATTCAGAGAAATTATACTCTAAATCTTAGTTAGATATTGGCAATTAAAAACAATAATTATAAAAACAGTATTTTTTTAAATTATTCGAATTATATTCGAATAATTCGAATAATACCCCAAAAGAAATCGAATATTCGAATATCAAAATTTTTCGAATATTTGCAAGCCCTACCTCACGCCTGTCTCCCTTTGGGGTAGGCAGAGACACGGAAACACCAATTGCTACGATCCAGACATACCTCTTTCGCTTCCTCCACGTTTTATTAATCTTTCATACACGATCGCCGGTTACAGGTTTTTCATGTTTTTACAAAAAGTTATCTAAAAGTAAACAGAATTGCTTAAGGTAATTGAGGCTTTCAATTTAGTTTTATGATAATCTATTTCAATTTACCTTTATATATTTTTTGTTGCCTTATCGGTCTTTACCAATAAGTAATAATTAATAAGAACCTCAGTTCCCTCTGACAGATGTAGATACCTTTCCATAAAGGAAAGGAATTGTGGAATGGAATTACTTCGTGGAATTACTAGCTAAACTAGATCGAATATGAGGGTTTCGTTTTCTAAGTAATCAGAAAGCGGTTTTGAGAAGATTGGAGATGATTGATGAGAATGGTTGAGAAGATGGGATGGGAGAACGAGGTTAAATTAGGATATTTTGTTAAATTAACAAAAGGGCAAACAGAATGGCAGAAAATAAAGTTGTTGTGTTGCTACGATAGATGTCGCTACATGACTCGAGACTGGAGATTCAAAGTTGATTTGATATAGCAACGATAAAATATGTCGCTAAATGACTCGAGACTGGAGATTCAAATTTGATTTGATGTAGTAACGATAGATGTCGCTACGTGGCTCGAGACATGAGATTCAAAGTTGATTTGTATAACCTGATGCGTCTTAATTGTGAACCAGGTTAATATTGATCTCTCGATGAAGCAATTTCAAAATGGTGAAAATATTTTTAATAATTCATCATTCAGCCAGGAGACGTCCACTGCTGGACATAAATGAAATGAAATGAAATGAAATAGGAATAAGCCTCCCTCAAGGTTTTCCACGTCGCTTGGTCCCGTGCCGCCCTCATCCAGCCTTTACTGGCGACTTTGACCAGGTCGTCGGTCCATCTTGCTGGGGGCCTGCCTACGCTGCTTGTACCATTACGTGACCGCCACTCGAGCACTTTTCTGCCCCAACGGCCATCTGTGCTGCGAGCTATGTGCCCTGCCCATTGCCACTTCAGCTTTGCAATATCTGGCTATAAAATAAAAATCCCCAGACAATCACACCAACTACATGGCCCCAAAGTAAGCATAGCTTGTGTTATGAGATACCATATAGCCAAACTAGGGGGAACCTAGAATATAAATAAATAAATAGGTAAACACCCAGACACGGAATTTTTTTTTTCTTGTTCCGTGCGGGGATCGAATCCGCAACCACTGGCGTCTGATGCAGATAGGTTTACCCCATCGCCAAAGTGGTCGTCATCTGTCTATGTTGGTGACTTTTGTTTGCCTGCGAATCTCCTCATTCCTGATTCGATCCCGAGACGAAACTCCGAGCATAGCCCTTTCGATTGCCCACTGAGCGACTTTAAGCTTGTGGATAAGGCCCATAGTTAGCGACTACGTCTCAGTGCCATACGTCATCACTGGCAGGCAAAACACACTGGTCAAAAACCTTTGTCTTCAGACAGTGCGCTATTTGGGACCAGAAGATTTTACGGAGCTTTCCGAACGCTGCCCAGCTGAGTTGCATTCGGCGATTGACCTCTTTCTCAAAGTGAACCTACGTAACTGGATTTTATGTCCTAGGTATAGATAATCGTCGACAACTTCGAGCGTAGTGCCTCCAACTACCACAGGAGCAGGTGCAACATGGACGTTCGACATAATTTTCGTCTTATCCATGTGCATTTTAAGACCCACTCGCTGCGAGGCGCCACTGGGGTCATATAGCATTTTAATCAGGTCCTGCAGGATCTCAGCCATGACTACGATGTCATCCGCGAATCGAAGGTGAGTGATATACTCGCCGTTGATGTTGATGCCGAGTCCATCCCAGTCCAGAAGCTTAAAGACATCTTCCAACGCCGCGGTGAATAGCTTAGGCGATATAACATCGCCTTGCCTGACGCACCGCTGCATTTGGATAGGCTTCGAATTCTGATCCTAAAGACGAACTGACATAGTGGCATTTTTGTACAAAAACTTCAACGTTTCGAGGTATTGATTGTCAATTTGGCACCACTGTAAATACTGGAGCCCAGGTCTCGATCGAATCGAAGGCTTTCTCATAGTCCACAAACGCCAGACAATGTGGCTGGTCCGTCTTTTCTATAACCTGCCGCAGCGTATGGATGTGGTCTATGGTGCTAAAGCCTTTTCGGAAACCGGTTTGTTCGGGAGGCTGGAAGTCGTCAAACCTACGTGCGAGACGGTTCGTAATGACTCTTTAAAACAGCTTGTACATATGGCTTAACAAAGTAATGGGTCTGAAGTTCTTCAAAAAGGTTTTGTCACCTTTTTTGTAGAACAAGACCGCTATGCCTTGGAGCCACAATTTGGGCGTTTTGACCCCGAGGATGACGTAATTGAACAGCTTCTGGATCTTAAGCACAGGTTTGCCACCAGCTTTCAGAAGCTCGGCTGTAATTCCATCATCAGCCGGCGCCTTGTTGTTTTTAAGCTGTTTAAGGGCCATAGTAATCTCATACAAGCTGACGTCTGGGATATCTTCGGTATAGTGTCGGATAAATTTTCCGGTTCCGGTTTCTTGAAAAATGAGTTCATCATAAAGAGGTCCTCCTTCTCCAAGAAGTTGACCACAAGAAATAAGTTTTGGAGCTATGTATGGCTTTGGAGATATCCTCACACATAGCCTCCACCTCATCATCGGAGTATGTTGATGTCGGAGCATAGAACAGTTTGACCTTCAACGAACATCGTTTGGTAATTCTGAGTATCAGGTACGCTACCCTATTTGACACGCTCTCGATTTTTATAACATTGTTCACGTGGACAAGAAACCCGACACCACCTTGGGATAGTTGGCCCTCCCGGAAGTAGAGAAGATTGCCAGATTTTAGGATTATCGATTACTCTCCCTGTCTCCGGACTTCAGATAACCCCAGGATATCCCAGTGCAATCCGTTCAATACTTCCTCCCGTTCATCAATCTTCCCGTCAGTCCCGCAGTGTCCTAACATTGTATGTCGCCAGGGCCAAGGATCGTCGTTGGTAGCCTGGTCGAACCCGGGGATTCTTAGTATCCCCTGTCCCGCCGTTTCCTCGACCGCTACCTTGATCGAGACTAGCGGGACCGCCAGGGACTAGGGGCCGGGGCTTTTGGTTACGACTCATGAATATTTACATACATACATACATAACGTCACGCCTGTATCCCTTATGGGGTAGGCAGAACACCAGAAGTTACAAGACCATCTGATGTCACGTTTGACAAATTTGGAGGTATTATAAAGATGGAGAGAGACTATTGTGATGACAGGGGGGGGTCAGCCTATCGCCCACAATAACGCCTTTAAAACCTCTGTCTCTCAACTGACTTTTACAGTATGCCCGTGAAGAGAAGCAGCTGGCACTTTCTACGTTTTTCTTTCGCTCCCAGTCCAGCATGGAAGCATGAATATTTTTGGGGGGGAAATGCCTTCTCTCAATAAAGCTATCGGGATAAAGCTATTCTCCAGGCCACGCAACACGCCAATGATTAGATAATGATTAGATATTAATAATAGATAAAAGGAAACAGAAAGTAGGTACGTGCAAATACAAAACATAAGTATTTTACTTACGGTACTTAAATAAAACTGCCTTTGATAAGAAGAAAAATATTCCACTTCGTAATCGCCCGAGCTTTCCGTACTTTTAAAATACCTTTATTTATGTATTTACCCTTCATTGTACAGAAGGCAGCAGAACAAGCGTTACACAACCTGTCAAATTTCCGCGACCAATTTTAACTTAATGTTGAGGACATAGAGTTCAGATACAAGTAAATTTTTTAGACAGATTTGTAACGCTTGATGTGCTGCCTCCTGTACATTCAAACAAAAATGAAAAAAAGAACAAAAAATAAATATATAAAAAACACAAAGTACGAATAGGCGACCTTATCGCTGGTGAGCGATCTTTACCAGGCAACCAAACAACCTTTAATTGGTATCTACACACAAAGTAAGGATTCTTAAAAATAACCTTTAAAGGAAATTTTCTAATATTAACGGAAAAAATGCGAAGAATTTGAATAGAGGAAGATTAAATATGAATCAAGCTTAGTCTATCTAAAGTCGGAAAAATGCCCTCTATGCAACGTTGGCTAAGTGTTCGCCTGCAAATGTTCCCGGTTCGAGTCCCAACGATTTTGGCCTAGCCGCCTACGCGCCTCACCCGAGTGAGTCTTATAAACACATCTATAGATCTCAAAACGCCTGTGCCGGGTAGGCACGATTGCGATGTGATATGTATTGGTGTGTAAAATAAGACTCAAATTATGTACAACAAATACGAGTGACGGGGCGCGTGGTAGCACTGGACGGGCGCCGGGCGTGCGCGTGTGGTCTCAACGAATTTTTGCCTATTCTATACTTATAATCTCTATAGCACAAACTTATCAAAGCATATGTACACTTTTCTCTCATATGAGTTCGTCTTTTCTTGCAGTGATAGTTTGTGTTTTCTATCTTTTCATAGATATTTTGGTTCACTTGTGATCATTCTTTTAATTATTTAATTTTGTTGGATTAACCAAGCTGTATGTTGCCATTGTTAGCTAAGTAGGCGCATTACGAAACTAGTGATGTAGGTCGAGACATGTGCACGTGCGGTCGTGTGACCTCGGACCCTGACCACAAATCCGTTAATTGCCAATTCCGATTTGTCCTACAGGTAAATAGCGGTACCTTTACTAAAATTATTGATTAAACTTTACGTAGGTGTTATTATTGAAGCCCGGAATTGCCGTCTAAGGTTCCAGGAAGAAAGCCTTAGGGGTCTTCATGAATCTGGAGGCGAATAATAAAATTTGAGCTTTATGAACACCCACGCCGGAAAATTAATTTTGATGTCTAAAAATAGCATTCAATCCTTATATTAGAGTTTTCTACATAATTGCTCATAATATAGCCATTTTTCTGTAAATGTTGCTGGCGAAATAAAAGATGTTGCGACATTGACTACCTACTTATTATAGCTTTTTATTAGTGTGCTTAATCCTCTACAATAAACAATATTTGGAATAATTCGATGTATACGCAGTGGACTGCCACGTACTAACTTTTTATTAAGTGTTCTCTCCATGTATAGCAATGATTCATTGCTGTTGTTTTTGTATTAAAATGCAGATTTGTCAAGTGAAATGCAAATGCAGATTTTTCATCGCGAAACGTGCAGTAAAAAGCTTTATAATGGCACAGAATATATTAAAGGAATGCTCAATATTCGTTTCAAGTAAACATGAATACTTAGTGAATCTTAACATTTCTTAGACATAGTGCTCTTAACATGCAAGTTACTAAAGTCTTTATATAGTTATGTTTTGAGAATGTATTCCTATTTATTCCACTTTGCTTGATGAATATCAAAATATGATATCTTAATTGAATTGACAGAGTTGGTGGGAGTGTCATAATGTTCCAAAAATATTCAGTCATGGAAATATTCAGAATCGAACTTTATTTATTTTATTTATTTATTTACACTTTATTGTACAGTAACAAAATTGGGAAATACACAACATGGAACAAAAGGTACAAAAGGCGGTCTCATCGCTCTAGAGCGATCTCTACCAGACAACCTTTCAAAGTATGTAGAAACTAATTTATTTGATTGCCCTTGAAATTTTCTGTACTCGGAATCTTGTCCATGTAAACCATATTGTACGTCGATATGTACCAACTAGATACAACTAGTATTTAAAAAACCAATGTGTTATGTTGACATACATCTAGTTTAATCTTTCACGCAGTCAGACGTCGTCGTAGCCATATCATTATAATTTTTATTTGACTCAGTGGTCATGAATGACTGTCATACCTGATACAATAATGATTAAGTAAGGTGAATAAATATAAAATAAATAAGGAGATATCTGGTGTGGGTCACAAAAAGTGTATAAACTGTTTAGCATCGGTAAGGCATTACCACAGCGACGGTAATGCAAAGACTTAGGGAAACACGAATCCAGTCGAACTTCAGAAAGGTGTTAATAATTAGGGATACTAACGTTATTTTCACAATTTCATAAATTTCCAATATCTAAGTAACTTAACATATGTTTAATCTAGCAAATTCACCGTCTTTATATTTTATATAGACCACAAACATCCGTGGTCTATATCGCATATTCACGCGATGTAGTGAAAATATATGTTCGAAATTTAAAATTTCATTCAATTAAATTCAATTGGTTGCAGCTTTTGTTGACATAAAGCAGCATCTGAGCCTCGTCTGTCATGTCAGGTTATCCAACTGCGTACATCCGTAACCGATGGGACTGTCCGTAACCGATTCCAAATAAAAGCCCACTGAACGGATCAAATTCTCGTTTATATAGGGTAACCACTTACAGTAAAATATGAAGTTGCCCTCGCGATCAATATCGGGATGGCCTCGTAATAGATTGCATCTGTTAGAGGAAAGGTAAAGACCTTAATGTGACGGTAGATCACTTTATCTGCCCGGAAAGTAGGCTGTGTTTTGAAAGGGTAGCAAAGTAAGTTATATCTTGCTCTCTAAGTGGCAATTTATAAAAAGAAACGAGTATACTTAGTGAAGTTAACAAAACCCTAACAAATGTTTACTTTGCAGATACATTAATCATAACGAAATCTGCAATCATACTTAACATAGCCATCGAGGTACCGAGTCTGCAATTTTTGGAACATTTCAAGCATGGGGCGTTTTACAAATGACATTTTATACGTACACCATTACCCCCGGTGGCGATGTACTGGCGGGTCGTTAGTGCAGCCCTAATGTCTGTGGTACACGACGCGACCCACAGATTTATCGAGACCACCATCCCCTACCTACTTCATTTGCAGAAAAAACGATCGAGCTCCATTTTTCTTTTCATTTCCTATCAGTAATGGAACGCCGCAAAGTTTTACGTCCGCGATAAAAAAATGTGAAAAACAAACTTGGAACATCTTCAATTAATTAGTCGCTGCTCGGTACGAAGTGAACGCTCTGGTGCTCCACGTGACACTAGAGTTTTGATCACGCCCAGAGTGCCGCTCGATAAACTCGTTCAACTGAAAATTTAAAAGACGAAATGCTAAACTGAACAGCGGAAAATTTTATGGTTGTCTGTGCAAGCAGTCAGTCTTGTATAACGTCATGAAAAACTCGTAAATGTTGCGTAGTCCCGTGTACGAGTGAAATTTTCTACTCGAGTGGTCGCCGATCTACGAACATGCAAAATTTTACGATTCTTGCCTCCATCGTTTCCGCTCTACGTGTCGTATTTTCTTGTACTCGTATATTCGGGTTTACGGCCGAAGCTGTTCAAATTAGCAATATTTTACGTGGCCGTATTTAATATGTGCCGAAATTGAAATAAAACGAGGTTTATGTTGAAGAAAAGTTGCTATAAAAAGTACAGAAGTTATTTCATGTAATTTTAAACACTCGCAGCACAAAGTAAGTGACTTTTCCAACTAAGGTGTGAGATAAAACACTGCCCAAACTAGAAATACCTATGTGTTTGAATACATCAGTTAAATTCATTTAACATTGGTTCAAATGCATCTAGTATTGCTGAATACTATTCAAGTAGCAATCATTCGTAGAAAATTGCCTCGTTACACAGAGTTGCAATTGAAAACGCATGTGTGCCTTATTGATGGGAATATTACATAGCAACGGTACAATACAACGAACGATAGAGCTAGTAACATTATATTCTATGTTTGCAGTCAAATTGGCTGTTAAACGAGAGTCAGAAGACTCAATGTCGCTTGCAGGTTTGACACTAGTTAAATTTGTACAAACAAGGTCGCTCAAAAGCTAGGCACACTGAAAAAAAATCAATAGTCATCATTGCAGCTTCATGAAAGTACGCCTGCTTTTGCATGAATTTTGAACTGTCATTGCTTTTTCATAAAACTTTTCTTATTACCTACATTTTAAGGAATTTTTCTTCACACTGTCTTAAAAGGGAATGAAAATACTTTCTCTTTAGATTATGTTTCTAAAATTTGGCGTACCTAGCTATAAAGTTTTGTCTACTAAACATCTATCATGATTTTATTTTACCTTTAATATTACTAAAAAATGTTTATATTTTTATCACGGTGTTTAGAGATTTAGATCATCAAGTCCGTAAAATTCAAATAACATGGGCATAGATATAAAATGATTCCCATAAATAACAACAATGTTTCCGTTTTACAAACACACGTCAGTTATCATTAAAACCTCCAAAATAAACCGCAACAACAAACGCGTATATACAGCTTTAAACTAAAATAACCGCTGGTCCAAATATTTTATTCGCAATTGTCATAAACGAACCGTTTATTCTTCAAATACGTAATAGAGGAACACAGAAAATGCATTACGTCCCTCTGGGAATAGCTAGCTCATACGCAGAGAGGTCTAATTCTGTACCAACCAGGTGCACTGAGTTGTCCATAGGTGGGCCCGGTCGATACGACAGGACAAAGCTCTTATTACCGACCCGTGTCCCAGTCCTTTGTAGCTTACTAACAGAATCGAAACTATATTTCAACAGACTTTATGAACACTTTATAAAAATTGTCTTTCGAAAGAAAGCCAAGCTACTTTAAACTCAGTTTTTAAATAAAGTTGTTAAGTTATTTTACGAGCAACGCAAATTGTTTGCGCTTTATTGTGTATAGTTTTCTTTGGAAGAGTTTCAACCGCTTAAATAATTTACTTTTGGAATTTTTCTTCGCGTAACGAGATTGGTTGAGATCTTATTAAGTTTTACGAGTCGTCGTTGGTCCCTTCATATGTATACTAGATCATTCGCCTTTTGTTTAGCAGACGACTCAGCACCAAATTACGATTCAATGGCTGTCTTTACTTAATAAAATGTATCGGGGTCCCAAGAGTAATATTGACTCAGGCGAAATGTTAAAGAAATGCTATTTCAGAAGTTGATTAAACAGTTTGAATTGAGAAGCTTTTACAGCAGGAGACGAGACTTTATTTATAGTGCTATAAGCAAAAGGGGGTACCTAAGAACAAATTAACATGTTTCCATACGTTAGTTCTATTTGACATGATGATATTACTGACGTTATTAAAATTCTGTGTAAATAACTTTTCTTAAGTAGATATTGTAATATAACTATTTTTGTACTTACTGTTTTGTATATTCCATCGGTTTTGTTAATAGTTGTTCTACATCTTAAGTCTTATTTTGTACATTTCTAATATTGTTTTATAGTATTCCTGTTTCCTTTTTATTTTATAGCTGCAAATGTATCTATTGTAAACTATTATGAAATGTAAATATTATTGTTTACCTTTCAACTCTAAATTTGTCATGTAGCTTATGTCACTTTTCAGCACAGATAATTTATAAACTATTAGTATGTTTTATATTCATTTCTTTTTCAATTAATTTTTATATTATTACTTTAATATAAATTATATTGAGACTTGCACACTTAGAATCAAGAGAAGTATCAGCTCCACTTTTACCATACCACCACCGCTGCTCCAGAGACTAAAACCTCCTTGTTAATAGAAGTGACAGCCGCTGGCCGATGAAAGAATGGATGCCTCTCAAAAATAAATAAATTTACGAGCTGTCGAACGAAATGGAGCCTATATAAGGAGTGGCGAGCTGAACTCGAGGTCGGCTTTTGAAAATAAAACACCGAGGAGAGTACTTGGAATTGAAGAAAAATATAAAAGTAAATCATAACTACATAATCTCTTGGAGCCGCTATATAACTTTATAAATCCTTGGAGCTTAAAATCCTGGAAACTGCTGTACATATAAATATTGGAAAAATCTCAGTGTTATATTTAAACAAATCCTAGTGGACTGTAAGTGTAAAAAGTGTTTTTATACCTACTTGTAACTTTTTTTTGTAAATATATAAACTTTAACTTTATCCTTTATTTCTTTAACCTTTTTCTTTTAAATAGTAGGTTACTTAGGCTATTACTTTAGGTAACACTACAGTTTGGCGCCCAAAGTAAATTCCCTTTGTCGTGCTCTCCCCTAAATTCCAAAATACCACTCTAGATAGGTACCTTTTTTTTCGGCTTCATTTGGCTATAATTTTTTTTTTTTTGTCATTCTACTTGTTTTCTACTTTTATTTATCTAGTCCACTTTATTTTAAACACTACTCCGTTAGGTATTCTTACAGTACTCTTTACATATTCACCACTCATCCCATATAATCAGACAATAGACACTTACGGTATTATGTGAATATACGTGAATATCTCACAAAATCAGTGACCATTCCGCGTGTTGAAAACTCTTCTCGAGTCACACGGTTGGTTGCTGGTTACTGACTTACGGAGGGTATCGAAGGAGAGTATCCGACGACGTACCTCAGCACATAAGCAACCCCACGTTACACCTCTCATATTACACTTCCCTTATTTATTTTTCGTTGTTTTACTCGTTTTCTCTTTTACCTACCTATTCAACACTACTCCGTTAGGTACTCTTACAGTACTCTTTAACATATTGGCTACTCATCACATATTAACAGACATTAGATACTTACGATATTCCCACGTGAATATCTCACAAAATCAGTGACCATTCCGCGTGTTTAAAACTCTTCTGAGTCACACGGTTGGTTGCTGATTACTGACTTACGGAGGGTATCGAAGGAGAGTATCCGACGACGTACCTCATGCAGATAGCTCATTTTAAATAACCTCATTTTTTCTCACCACTTACCCAACTACCTATACTCCACCTTTTCTTTTTTACTTACTGTTTATTTATAAAATTTTATTTTTTCTAAATTTTTAATTAAAATGGCGAGGCTTATTTAATTTGCACCTAATACTTTAACAGAGTTGTAAGTAAATTGTCACCACTTGTATATATTCTTGAGGATGATGATGGCATCCAAGGTAAATGGCATATTAAAGTTATTAAAATTTAGTAATGCTATTACCTTTTCTAAAAATATTAAACTTTTGTCTCCTGTAAATAAATGTCATTTCTTTTCCAACTGTAAATAAAACTATTACTTTCTGTAAATACTATTTAATTTTTATTTTTCTTTGATACAATTTTTAAAATGAGTACACCCTTCATTTTTTTTCTTTCGGTCTTATGTTGATTACACTTTATATAGGGCTCTTAAGCCAACTTTTTAATCTCCTCTGAAAGCTGATGCTACTTCTTTTGAGATTTCCTGTCGAGATCTGGAATAATAAGACTAGGTATTATTCTTTTATCTAGTAATGGCGGGCTACACTAAGAGCCTAATGTCATAACTTGGGGACCTAAAACCCAATTCTTTAATGGTGCGGCTGGCTACACTAAAAATAAGCCTTAGGCCATATACTATACTCGTATATACTATACTTGGGGATCTAAAACCCACTTCTTTAATGGTGCGGCTGGCTACACTAAAAACAAGCCTTAGGCCATACCTTAGGTAACTTATACCTAGGTATTTAACTTGTACATATTTTTCTTCTTTAATATGGGATTTAAGATAGAGCGGACGACAACTCTTTAAATAAGCCTCTGTCATGTAGGGTTTCCCTATCGCGGTTTACTTTGGGAGTATACGCCATTGACTGTGAGCCTTACCCTCTACCCTGAATGTTGAAGAAAGTTAGTTAAGTTTGATTGTTTAAGATGTATGTCCGAGATGTATGCATGTAGAAAGTAACTGCCTAAGTAACACCTCAAAATTTTTCGTAAGCTAAAAATTTTCTGGGGTTTTTGGGGAAAATGTAATATAACTATTTTTGTACTTACTGTTTTGTATATTCCATCGGTTTTGTTAATAGTTGTTCTACATCTTAAGTCTTATTTTGTACATTTCTAATATTGTTTTATAGTATTCCTGTTTCCTTTTTATTTTATAGCTGCAAATGTATCTATTGTAAACTGTTATGAAATGTAAATATTATTGTTTACCTTTCAACTCTAAATTTGTCATGTAGCTTATGTCACTTTTCAGCACAGATAATTTATAAACTATTAGTATGTTTTATATTCATTTCTTTTTCAATTAATTTTTATATTATTACTTTAATATAAATTATATTGAGACTTGCACACTTAGAATCAAGAGAAGTATCAGCTCCACTTTTACCATACCACCACCGCTGCTCCAGAGACTAAAACCTCCTTGTTAATAGAAGTGACAGCCGCTGGCCGATGAAAGAATGGATGCCTCTCAAAAATAAATAAATTTACGAGCTGTCGAACGAAATGGAGCCTATATAAGGAGTGGCGAGCTGAACTCGAGGTCGGCTTTTGAAAATAAAACACCGAGGAGAGTACTTGGAATTGAAGAAAAATATAAAAGTAAATCATAACTACATAATCTCTTGGAGCCGCTATATAACTTTATAAATCCTTGGAGCTTAAAATCCTGGAAACTGCTGTACATATAAATATTGGAAAAATCTCAGTGTTATATTTAAACAAATCCTAGTGGACTGTAAGTGTAAAAAGTGTTTTTATACCTACTTGTAACTTTTTTTTGTAAATATATAAACTTTAACTTTATCCTTTATTTCTTTAACCTTTTTCTTTTAAATAGTAGGTTACTTAGGCTATTACTTTAGGTAACACTACAATATGTTAAGCTTCTGCTGTTCACAATATTACAAAGCTTTGTTTATCAATTTTAAGACATCTTCTAGTTAAAACTATCAGGTCGTTCTCGCCGGGAGTAAAAAGTTAGGTAGATTATTATGATGATTACCTTACCCACCTTATAAGCGTGTTGTAAAAGGGGGGGTTAATCCGAGTAAACCCAGGTTGGTGGAAGAATCCCTGCTGGGTTTGTCAGGCTAGCGAAAAATATAAAATCTGCCGCCATATGCGTGATGTGTTCCGGAAATATTTTATCAATAGCCAGTTCCTTCCTAAAGCCGTGTACGTTTTCGACCCCATCCTCACTCAAAATCGTAGCTAAATACTTAATGTATTGAGAAAGACCTTTATGAATCAACTTTCAAATTTTGTGTAAATTGAGTTTTATTTACTAATATCAGCTCGTGTTTTACCAAGGCATACATTGCTTAACCTGCTTCCGCCATTTCACGAAGAATTATAATATAAACTAACATTTAATGAATATTTTTTAAATAAAAGAATTAGTGATGACAAAGCGATTACTATCTAAATTGTTAGATATAACAGGTTAAGTAAAGTACAAGGCCGCGCGACCGCCTCACTTCAATTTATCACGTCGATTCTCGGTGAACACGTTAAGCCATCGGTCCCGGTCGCTGGATGTACCTACAGTATACACTTCGCATATTATTCAGTTGTGATAAGGTTTAAAGTCCAATGTTTCCATTTCATCAGAATATACATATGGGTGTATAGCGCTTAACCAGCTTTGGTGGATTAATGCCCAGACCTTTTAATCGACGGATCTGAATATATCGAAACACTTTGATACAACATCGCTAAAAAAGTTCAGCTTGGGCTGGATTAGCAATAAGGTGAATTTGAAGTAAACAAAATGAAACCTAAGTTTAACACTGCATTGCTCACGTAAATATAGGTTAGCAAAAATATAAAATTAAAGTGGTCAAAGGTGGCAAAATATAGCTAGGGGCGTTTTCTTAACGACAACCTAAGACGAAATTTGGAACGTAAGCAAGTGGTAGTTTGCAGAAAGAAAATATAAAATACTACAATACCATTCAGAGCTGTTTATTTGTTACTCAGAGTTCTGTACAGTTGGTTACAGGAGCTGCAGTTTACTTAATTTAAGTTGAGTAATACTATTTGGCTTGGATACCAGTGGTCGCTAGTTCGATCCCCGCATAATGCAAACATGTGCACGTATCAGTTAGCATTGCTCTTGGAATAAAATACATAGATACCTATGAAACTAAGTTTAAATATAATAAAATCCAGTTACGTTTAATCTTTGAACATAAACGTAACACAATATTCAGAAAGACACTAATTCCATCGTTCCGTGATTATTCTAATAGTAAATTTGTCATTTTATTAAATCTGTTATATGTCATTTAGTAGTGATTAAGGAACCTAAGATGTTATTTTTAATTATTGAACATATTTTGCTTTGAAATAAGAAATTGAAAAATAATTATTGAAAAAGCGGGCGAAAAGTTATTTTGACAATACGGCGCTATAATAGAATCGGTGACGTCACTAGCTTGTAAGTTTGCTTGTAGTTCACTTTTAATCTGAACTTTTACAAACTTGTTACCCTCCATGAGACAAGTCACGTGACAAAAGATATAAAAACAATATTTGAAATTAAGTATTTTTCAATAAATAAATATTATTTTCTACTTACGATTTTAAGTAACGATTCTTACAGCCATAATTTATACTGCTGACAATAATCAATTTATTTTGCATTATAGAATTGAGCTTTTATATAGTTAATCTGAATAAGGAAAAATATTCCTTAATTGAGGACTATAACCAAGCTTCCCTACAAGGAACAAGTGAGTACTACACCTCACATCTTTGTGGGCCTTGGAGCCGGATTAAACCGGAAACCTATTCATCATCATCACGACACCTCCGGGTGACGAGGAGATTGCAGCCATCAACCACCAAGCTGGCCCAGTGCTGGTACCTGTATTTCAGAATTTTCAGGGCACCGAAATGGCTTCGGCAAAACCTTAATGTATACCTACATAAACATCACCCGGGAACCATTGCTTAACGTGTCCTCCGAAGTCGACTATAAGCGATATTTAAAATCAGGGTTGATTTGTAGTCACCAGCCAAATTTGAATGTTAGTTTCTTTGATACGATATCAACGTACTTGCATATTTATTTTAGTATAGCTCAGTACAAAAAAAGAAAGATATGGCACCACAAACTTTTATGCAAATAGTCGCTGTTGATGAACAAAGCTACTACGACGCGGCATTTCTTTGATAGTACTACAAGATGCTTTGCAGAAGCGCGTAGTTGTCTTTATTTTAATGGAAATCTAGAGTGACCATGGTTTGCTTAATATTTTAGCGGATATATTTATTTCTTTGTAAAAAAAAAATCTTTTTTTTTGCAAAAATCGTTTCTATAAATTATACTTATTGTGTATAAAAAATTTGCCTGGTGACCACAAATCAACCCTGTATTTCTGTTAACTTCATAATTAAAACTACTAAATCATGTACGACGTAGCAGTCGGTCAAATTGAGGGCGTGCAGGAGACGCCGCGGCGCAGACTAGTGTCGTCAGTTGATTTACGAAGATGCATCACACCACACTGCCCGACAACCGTCTGCAGTTTCAATGAGCTGTCATTTGTAGTGCAACATAAACTGTGATAGCTAAAGTCTTGCGTTACTGAGTAATTGATGTCCGTCGCCGTGGTTTGTGATCGATGCCCCACGGATAACTAAGGGTTTTGAGTTAAAGGATGAAGTTACCTCATTAAAAGTTGGAACTTTGATAATTAAATAATGTAAAGTTTTTAGTTGTTAAAACTTTTGAGTTGAATTTTTTTTTGAAATTTTGTGTGTAACTGTGGAATGTAGTTAAAGTTTGAGGTTTTATATCTGTATGACGTGGATAACAAACGTGAGCTCAGGTTATGGAAGAAGTTTTAAACAACATTTTACAAAATAAATTTATTTAAGAACTTACTAGAATATTTATTTATTTATTATTTATTTATTACCAATAACAAAATCCACAGACCTTAAGTATAGTTAGATAGTTCACATAAGAGGTACGAGCTTACGTCTAATGACGGATTTACATTTTTATGCCGATTGGAGTCGGCTTAGAATTCAGTTCTTGGATAAGCGTGTCGTAAAAGCGACCCCTAGGTATCTCCTAAGTAGCGAACATCCTTGATATAGAGACTGCCACGAAAAATCACTGCTCTAGAATCGTTTTTTGAAGAAACAGTTCCTCTATTACAAATTAATCACTTTCTCTTGGGCACTGTATGCTTGAATACAATTCAGGTATTTCAGAAGCCATTTCGAAAATCTGTAAATTGTGGTATCCACCATTTATTACATTTCTTTTATAGTGTTTAATTAAAAGCACGAGAATACAGCACCATAAAGATATTTAAAACAAAAAAAAAACTTTCATTGTTTTATGTAAATTGTTTTTGGCCAGTTATGCGAGTATCGGTAGACACTTTAGGCGCAGTAGTGATAAACTACGAATCTATTACGTAAGATTCTTGTCAATTTTGCTGTGTACAAAAATGTTTAAAATATTTTTTGACGTATATCTATACTCGAGCGGAACCTTACCACAATGACGCTTCGTTACGATGTTTTGTAAACAAGGAAGTAATAAGTTACTTAAGTAGTCACATAAATTGTTAGCAAAGTAGTCAAGTTCGGGAGCAGTGGAAACCACTTTTTAAAAACACTTATTTAATTTTAAATTCAAAGATTTATTTGAAATTTACTTTTAATTAAACTTAATGTAGAGACTTATAGAGACGTAACCTATGGTCACAGAGCTGGATGCAACTGACTCTCTTAGAGTCTAAGCTTAACATTACAATTTTTATCTTAGCCAACTTCCTATGTTTAATTGCTTATTCGCCGAACCATACCACCCAAAACTGCAGCGTAGACAGTCTGACGCTCTTACTGTAACGGTTGTGGGTGCTAGGGCCGGTGACGTAACTAAGTGCAAAACAAAAATCAAGCAAATTCGACTTCATTGTAACAAATATAATCTTTACTGAACAAAGAAGAAACTTCAAAATAGAACAGGGATCCCGTCTGTCAACAAATTTCTAATCCAATCGAACGTTAACATGGTTCCATAATTTAAAAAAGCATGCTAAACCTTTCACGAACGCTTCTGAATATAATGGACATCAACCATATAATAAATATAAATGCAATGTTAGAAATATAAATACACTCAACATATAAGCATCCTTTCTGAGGCAGAAGGATAAATATTTATATTCGGTTTTCTCAAGTTTCCTTGTAGAGAATGTAAATATTGTGTTTTTTTGCGTCCACTTTTTTCACATTTTGAGCGGTTTTAACATTCCTGTGTCCCAGTGTCAACTTTGTCAAAATATCGGCAACATAAATTAATATAGGTACATGGAAAATATTACACTTTTTGATTTAAAAGTTTTTGCCCATGTTTTTGATGTTCATGACCAAAAAATTATAGGATGCAACATGAGGATTGAACTCTTTTCTAAAATTTCATTATTATCTAGATATCCTTTTTTATTTTTATATGAAGTCATTTGCTTCCATGCTGGACTGGGAGTGAAAAAAAAACATAGAATGTGCCAGCTGCTTCTCTTCCCGGGCATACTGTAAAAGTCAGTTAAGGGATAGAGGTTTTATTGGCGTTTTTGCAGGCGACAGGCTGACTCCCCGTCACTGCAATAGTCTCTCTCCATCATTATAATACCTCCAAATTTGTCAAATGTGACATCAGATGGTTTTATAGCCTCTGGTGTTCTGCCTACCCCATAAGGGATACAGGCGTGAAGCTATGTATGTATGTATGTGTATGTATGAAGTCATTATTTATAATTTTACGAGTTATCCACCAAAGTAAAACTACTTAAGTAAATGTGATTCGATATGGTATATTTCTGTATAATTTATCACTTACTTCGACTCCCTATCCAACATACAAAATTACCCAGTCAGCACATTTCGTATTTTGCTTTATGTCACCCTCGCTTACAGCTAAGCGTCAGCGATTTAGCTAGCAAGTTTTCGGCTGTTAAATATAAATCTAACTTATGGATGTTGAAAAATCATTCCCCGCGTCATAAATTGTAACAGCGGGGCTGGGCAGCGTTGAAAAATTGCAGGCGTTCTGTAATCGCTCGTGTCGAACCGAGGGCGCTAATGTTGTAAGTTAAATTTATCTTGTACAACATTTATTATACACAAAATCTCGAAGGGGGAACATCTCGCTCCCTGCACTTAAAAACTTCCCCAAGTACGGCCGCCCTATTTGTAAGGAAACTCTTTGTGTGCTTTCATACATGACTTCGCTCGTATCAACGTATAATAACATGAAATCTTCAAAAACAAACAACCGCCGACGTCCCCTCAATTAATGTTTTATGCCATCAATTCCACAAGGAACTGCCAGGATGGAAAGCCTTTAGTCACGAGGGCACGTCTGTCTCCAGCCCGCCTTGTGGTCGCACCCTTCGGCGAATTATAGGCCTACAACCTCTGAATATTAAAGTGAGGATAAAAATTCTCCACCGCACAGGTAGCCGGGCCGTCCTAAGCCGACAACGGAGGGATCCGAAAGGTACAAATCAATCCTTACAGTATCGGAGCGGAGCGAACAAAACGGGTGTCTGTGCAAGTTTTTGATCCTCAGCTAACAATGTGGATATACACGGTATTGTCGGGATTTACGGCAAATGTTCCAATTGGCAACTTGTTCGTGAGCTGTTTCATTGATCGAGAGCATTCTAGCTTCTTGTTGCAGATCACTTGCAATATTTAAAATCTCATTTCTTTATCATTATGATAACATCTTTAGGTAGCGGTTGCAAACATTGCCTTATGATGTAAGTGTTTGAGGGCAAATGAATGCGGTCGCAAGTTGGACGAAAATACCACGTTTTGAAAGCATCTCGCTCAATTGGAAGCAATGCCGCCCTCGTTATATTTGCAACCGCAAACAAGGTGCCACAGTGTGTGTAATTAAAAAAAGTCTTATGGCACAGATAAGAAATTATTGCGATATAGTTGACGGGCTCGATTCCAAAGAGGCTGCATTCCTACATACTCTTTAAAGGCTGTTGAAAAAATACACAGTTTTAATGGATGTAACTTTTTTTTGTTCTTCCTTATGAAGAAACCTTTTTACTTTACAAAATGTCCGCAAACCTTTAGCGCTGCTCTGTGACATTATGCTCTTTCAACTCATCTTTATGATGTTGTTTGCTGTAGCGAGGTTTTCCTACTGACACAATTTATATGAAAACTACTTTCATGTTTTCGTTTTAATACTGTTGAAAAATGAGGTGTTAAATTAAGAGTCAATAAGTCAGTTGGGTCAAACAAATGAGATCATTAAAAGGTGGATTCAAACACCCTCCCAAATCTCATTTAATTCCCTCGCATTATTTATGCATCAAAAAACTCGGGTCTCTCGACCAAAAGAGTCAAAGTATTAACATGATAAACTAAGGGTTTCTCGACCAAAAGAGTCAAAGTATTAACATGATAAACTAAATCACAGATACAGGTGAAATCAAGACTCAGCAGACCGTTGAATAATTTTTCAAATCAAATTAATAGTTAATTTCTATATAGTTTGTATGTAACTCTCTTGTACGCTTGAATAACTATGTGCTTATATCAGGGACATTTAGAGTTCATTTTATGCTTGAAAGGAAGTTGAGCTGTGCTCAGAATTCATTTCAGAGTTTGTTTAATGAGGTTTTTGAGCATTCTCGATGCACTAGTGCAAAACTAATTGGCTGGCGTAACTTGTACTGAATAAAAATTCATTTAGCGGTCTATTTCACTGAAGATTAGTGCTGTACTGTGATTAATATACGGTTTATTTCTTTGAGAGGTACTCTGTCATCTATGGCGAAGAAATAGAATGGAACATTGAGAAAATATGTAGCGTTCACAGCGTAATAGAAAATTTTTAATACTTGTTCTTATTTTAAATGTCTCGCTTTGTAACGTCTAAAACAGAATAGTTTTGTAAGGTCTAATGACTTAACCGAGTTAAGTTAGGTGTATAAATACACGAATTAATCACGGGACGCTGCTCAGGTGTACTTCACCAGCAGGGAAGGAAGACAAATTGTCCGATGGAACACATTTCCGTCGGCTCGTGCCAGGATTAGTGGTGTCGTATTTACAGTTAATCGATAGCTGAGACCTCACGGCACTATGCGCGTCCTACTAAGCAGCCATTCGAGAAAATTGCGCAAACTTGCCCAATTTCGTGCTCATTGTATTGAAAACTTTAGCTAACTTTAGTCCTTGTTGTACCTAGTCAATTTAAATAAAAATTCATGGAGAATATTATTTGAGAACAGCGACTATTTGAATATGTTAATATAAATAAATGTGTACATTTTCAAAGGTTTTGAATTGATTAGGAACTTTTTTTTTTATATAAGCACTCGTTCTTTCTACCTTCGAGTGATAAAATTCAAACCTTTTTCATCGGATTTTATGTCTTAGGTATAAATTTTATTTTCGTCATCACACAGTACGTAGGCTCTGAAATGTCGAGATATTTTAGAGAGTTAATTGAATATACCTAATGAATGATGTTAACTTCAGATAGAATTACTAGAAATGTTTACATATTAATTGAAAACGACGTTTCAATTGAAATACACAAAGCAAGTTCAACGATGTTTGTTTTTTGCAGATATGAAAAATAAATGAGATGAAATGCCCTGTGGTTTTTCAATTTAAATCGAACATTAGGGGTTTCGATCAAAGCAGATCCAGTAGGAAGATATTTTTTGTTGCTGAAGGGCGAAGTAGGGTGAGTCAATCTGATTTGGAGTCAATTTCAAAGTACATGATATAATTCCTGAGGGTTGTGTTAGACCAATGATATCTATTTGTATTTTATGCCTTTGCTTTAGATTTATTGAAATAACATTATCTAATTAAATACACGTTTCTGCGGATGACAACTTAGGTACGTAGGGTACGAAAGAATGTAGGTACTTATAAGCAAATTTTATAATGTTGTTTTCGTAAGTGATGATAAGGTTGAAAATTGAGGAACAAGATTTTCATTAAACATTACGAGAGCAGATCAACGCCGGAGTGGTAATATTCAGTGGCAGATTATACAGGGTGACAAATTTTAGATACTGAAGGAGAGCACTCGATTCTGTAGGTACTCGATTCTGATCATAATTATGTAATAAAATAAGTTACTTAATTTTTCACTAGAATTCCCTATTTCACTAAATATATACTACTATGTTACTATGAACTTTACTTACGCCTGAATCAATCGCGAGACGTGAACGTGCACGCGGATCGCTGTCAACGCTAGGGTAACCATGCGTTGCGTAATCAATTCTTCAAGTTTCGGTTAAGTTTTAGTTATTTAGTAAATAATTAACATTATTTTTTTTATTATATTTTTACTCTTTGTATGATCTCAAACTATTACGTCCTTGAATTTCAAAAGTGACTCACCAGTCAGCCTGTATATGTAGTTTGGTTGTTAGCCGGAAGATCCCTGAAAGGTACCAAACGTGGGTCAATCGAATTAGTCCCCTTTCACGACACGCTTGTCCAGGGATTGTAGGGCTATTCTGAGTCCAACTAAAAACGCTAAGTTGTTTATTCAATTTTTTATTCACAGTTGAGAGGATAAGCCTTAAATTCGGTACGAGTTCATATGCAGTGTGCAGTCTCGATAAAGAAAGAAAGTGTTATTAAGAGAAGTGAGAAATTAGCGAACTTTAGATCCTGAATCTAGCTTGTTTATAGGATCAGAGCCTTGTGGTTCATTCAGCGGTTTTCCCAAAAACGCCTTCAGGGCCCTAAGATATAATGTCACACCTGTTCTTAATCAGGTCAGTCAGCAACGTACCTATAGAACCTTCGGGGTTGCATGCTTCTAGATGTGGTGTTGTTTACTCGTAGAACATACTATAGGTATACAGAAGTCATGACTTCAATGATACTTGCCAAGACACCATAACAAAAATTATGGTATTTAAGAATTAAAAAATAATATATTGTTAGAAATCAGAAGTGGAAATATTTAAAAAAAAACTAAAAGTAACGAACTATTTTATTATAAGGAAAAATACAGCAAAAATAAATGATCTAAGCCAACGAGCGAGCAGCACGTCCGTTCCGCACGAGATCCAAATCGCAGCAAGAGCGCGCCAGCGCCGGGCGACGGTATTTATAGAGGGGAGGCGTGACGTCACTGATGAACGTCAGCCTCGACCACCATCTCTAACAATATTACAACATAATATTACCTTCTTTGTCTTTAGATTCTAATTTTTTATTTATATTTTAATAGAAACCTATATAAAAAGATCCTTAATTTCTTTTCATTTCTTGTTTATAACCTCTTTTTTAATCATGGTCACAAGTCCTCAGCACTACTCATCAAAAAATGCACAGATAATAATCGTCGAGTAATTCTCGCAGGGTTGCTTATTGGGCCACATGGAGTGGAGTCGGGTCACGTCCGCAGCGAGTGAAGGATCCCGGAGCGACCTCTAGCGGGTTGCGTAGATCTAGCTCTACTCAACGTTCGATGCGGTTTGAGGCGAAAGCGGGAGCGATTTTGAATAGTCATAAGTAACTTTTTTCCTGAACACTACAGTCAGGTTCTTTTGAGCGTCGCGTAGGGTGACTAGGTTTCTAAAGTGTAACTTGCAAGACAAACTTCTTATTTTAATTTTGAAAAATAATACGTGTATATATTATATTGTCTTAAGTTTTAATTATAAGTTACATTAAATATTTTTTTTAATGCGACTTTGTAGTCTAGAAAGACGCATAAACATCGAGTAAGAAAATAGCCAGCTGTATCTTGAAAGGGGTCCTAACAACAAAAAATGGTCGCTATGATTAGGATGATAAGGTGCAATTCCAGACTGTACATTATCACTATGTCAAAGTTCATCCAAATCCGTGGAGCCGTTCTACAGTGATCCATCCATACATCCAACCTTGCACATCTATATCTATATACATATAAAAATCAATGCCACTTTTCGTTGTAATTGTATAACTCAAGAACGGACTCACCTTTCCAAACCAAATGTAGGCTTTATTCGGACTATTTAGTAGACGGTTTATGTGAAGTTTGCACAAAATCGGTCCAGCGGTTCTTCATTTATCACATTTTTTATACGTATAAAGTTCACATAAATTCTTTCTTTTTTTTTTGTTTGAATAATTAAATTTGTTGTTCCAATTTATGTAAGAAGTTATAAATTTTATAAAGTGAAATAATATAAAAAGTTAATTGGAACAACAAATTTACTAATTCAAACAAAAAATATTTTATTATACTAGTTCAATAGCAATAGCATACTTTGTGGTAGGTGGTAGGATCCCTTCTGGGTCCGTCTGGCTAGCGACCACCCTTTATATAAAGTCTGTCGCCAAATGTTACCGCTCCGGCGGTAATGTGTTCCGGCAATATTGTATAAAGAGCCAGTTCTTTCCTAAACCCGTGTGCTTTCATCTTCGACCTCATCGTCACTTACCATCAGGTGAGATTGAGGTCAAACGCGGGTTTAGTCACTTATAAAAAAAAAAAAAATACTATTTCATGTTCTTCAGTGCTTAAATGGAGCGTTCTCTCGACCAATCATGATTTCTGAAATTCTGAAGAATATTCGGAAAAACACATTCAATCAATTCATTTATCGATTGCGCAATTGTACAAAAATTTTTCAATCCGTTGGTATTGTCGTTGGATTTGTATTTGCCATCACCAATTTCTAACAATTGATTTAAAAACTCATGGGCAGCTGGATCATTTTGTAGGTGAATACGCATATTAATGTTCAGTGTACATTTTTTACATATCTCCAAAGAACTGATGACTTTAAATAGGCAATCATTTCATCAGCAGGAGTGGATCGAGGAATGACAGGCAATGTTGATGCTGACAGTAATATCAAAGCACCACCAAAAAGCTGTTGATTATCACTTTAATCTTGCATTGTTTGATTAAATGCTTCTACTGATTTTTTATTCCCCATTGTACACTCATACCATAAAATAATTGACGTTAATCGCAGAACGTTTTCCATAGCAGAATTTCCCGAAATATTGCAAGTTGGAGTTTTAATCACTCCAATGAAAATGTACAAGGAAAATGTACATTCAGTGGCAATTTTAACGCGGAGAGCGCGATCCAACCACCTTCTAATATTAGGATACATGTAATATGGAGTATATATGGCAACGCACTTATCCAAATACACATACCAATTTAATTCATACATAAGTGCTTTTAATTTTTGCCGAAAAATACGTGCTGTAATTTCATGTAATTATATTTTAATTATGTGTTATTAATTTCATGTAATTTAATGTAATGCAATTTCATGTTATTTCATGACGATCAGTTGTCGACTGGAGCACATTTCAAATAAATTGTTTTTGATGTTATCCCACTGCGGGTTACATGCAAATGTAATGAACAGATCCGGTCAACCGTATTTTCGTACATAAGACATTGCGTCTTGGGCATATTCATTTATATGCCGTGGGCTACCAATATACGAAGATGATATAGTTAAACGTTCGATGTTATTAACATTAGCATAATTCGCTATCGCAACTTGCAAATGAATATATTCTTCAGATCTTAATTTTGCTTGGTTGAAACGAATAAAATTAAGACGTTCAGTTTCTATGTTGGCATACATATCAACGATGTACTGATGATGTAGATTTAGTTTACCACATCTCAAGATATAATTTTGTTCTTACGGACGAACCATCAATCGATACGAATAAAAATTCATGACACTAACATGTAGACCTGAAAATAAGTATAAAATGTGACTATAGAAAATTATACAAATGAAATGGGGCAGCACACTGAAAATAGGTGAAATATTTACCTTTTGTTGATCAATCATTGGTATATTGATATGATAGCCATCGTCACCTTTCCAATGCAATATTGGCTATTTTAATGCTTCGTAACTATACATAAATAATTTTCTTTCAATATTTTTCGTCCGTTCATTGAAGATAATGATAATGACATAGACAGTTAAATTCATCCCAATCACAATTTCATATTCAAGTACCTACGCTGTGTCAGAATATAAAACCATTTTATTTATTATGTGACTAGAAACCATGGTGAATCCAACCATAGAAATGGTGAAACCCAACTTGAAAATAAGACTGCGCATGGTGAAAAAGTCTCAGAAATGTGAAGTTTCAAATATATTGTTTCCCCAAATAAGATTTGAAGCCTGCTGAATGTTCCTTCTTGATTATGAGTTATAATACTTTCAGTATTTTTAAGCTATTGCATAGCTTCTATCGCGGGCCTTGAGCGTGGGGACCGAATCCAGAAATTCCGTAACGAAAAAAACCCAACACCGGTGATACTTTGATTTCATAACTTTAAATGCGGGTTTTAATAAACAATCAGCGCCATCTACTAGGAACTTGTGGAACTTCATATTAGATCAAACATTACTGCATTAACAAAATAAATAAATAATTATAATTGCATAAGTTGATAAAAAATGCTATGCAATATCTTTACCGCGGCAGTCTCCGAGTGCCACACCGTCTTTTAAAAGTTGGATTGGTCTACAACAGATATTAAAAATCCCATATCTACGTTATAACAGAGTTATGCCTAAAAATGTAAGCTAATACTGCGTATAGTGAGATTTTTTTCTGATATCTTCTTCTTAATCTTTTCATACCTCATTTGTTTAAATCCGCCCGGCAGTTCAGTAGAAATCAGGGAACAAGAAACAGACATACATACATACACGTTGAAAACATAACCCTCCTTTGTGTGCCGCAATCGGGTAAAAATATAAACACAAAGCAATAATTACGACCGCGTGAATGACATAACAACATGCTGGTTCTGTCAACATTGAAAAAGTTTTAATTTGACAGCAAAATACCCATCTAAAAAAGTTTCAATTAATTGCCATTTATACAGTTAATTTGTTACAAAACATGTGATAAACGAAGAACCGCTGGACCGATTTGGTGCAAACTTCACATAAACCATCTCCTAAATAGTCCGAACAAAGCCTAAAAAATTGGTTTGGATAGGTGAGTCCGTTCTTGAGTTATAAAATTACAACGAAAAGTGGCATAGATTTTTAAATATACATAAAGATACAATGAAGAACTTTTTAAAATATTCCGCATTTCGTCTCCACTTGCACCAGACCGTGTTTACTCTACCACTTCTAATGTTGGTGTTTGAAAGCAATTGTATTTAGTCGGCCGAGTTGCTTGGTAAGAATTAAATAAATATAGCCTGTCTCCTAGTGCGATGAATAAACTACCATCTTGTCACTTACCATGTTAATAGGAGACAAGATGGAACGAATGAATATGTAACAGCTGTTCGTAGACGTAGCGTCAGAAAAATCAAAGATTCTGTCGGAGTGAACGGCAGATTTTATTGAGTTGCGTTAAGTGCTGTTGACGTTGAGGGTTGCTCATTTGTTTCTGTTTTAGGTAAATTCATGTTAATTTATTTATTCACTAGTTGTTCGTGTAGAATATAGAACTAGCTGACTAAAATCAGTGTTGTGGATCTACGAGATCTACAACGGCAATGTTTGCTGAATCAGTTCAATTTCATAGCTAAGGAGATGTACCTTCGTCAATTAATATTTGTAGACGTAACACTTTGATGTCTTCTTTTTTTGTTTGTTTATAACTTTCTTTTTTCAGATCCGCAGCTGTGAAATAAATGGCATTTTTTCTTTTGTCATTTGGTCCCTTTGGTATACCCGCGTAAATTCGTACTTATGAAGATACGTACCTAAAAAATTGAACTATGTAAGTAAAATATAATATATCTAAAGGGTGCGACTGTTTGTTTGAACGTGCTCATTTTAGAATCAGTCAGGTTGGATAAAAAAAACGATTTTTGCATTTGACAACCCAGCCTGGGCTTCTATGCTTTTTTCAAGATTTTCTTAATGGATCAAAAGTTACGTGGCTAAAACCGCGCTTAGTATATTTATACATAGTATTTTTAACTTTCAAGCTAACGAATATATTTATGGGTTATTATTATTTGAAGGACTAGGTACAGGAGCGCGTCTGCACGTTTAAATCAACTACCTATTTAATTTTGTTATACTCGCATACTGTAAGAATTGCCAAATTAAGGTTTCTAGGGAAAGTGTTACGACCGCGCGTGTGTGTAAGTGGGTACGTGCAATTTTCATAGGAATGGGCTGAAACACATACTATAATATACGTGCTTCTGTACTAATATATAATATAACGACTTCACAAGAGGCGTAAGGAGATTTCGATTTTCAAATTTGGAGAGTGATAGAGTGAAATCATTAAAAATAGCTTAAAGAACTGTTTTAGAAAAAAATATTACTTATATAATAATAATTACTTATATCTTACTTAATTGGTTATAATTGGGTTCCGACTAAATATCGAAAGAATACTCGAGATTATACCCGACTTAATGCTTTAACCAAATTTCATCATAACTGTTTGTTTTTCTGATAAGTCGATAAAGGAAAGTCAATCTTGTTATGCTAATAACAGGAATAAAAGTCTGTCTTGTTGCAGTTGCTCCTGCGTATATCATTCGATATAGCAGATTAGCAATGTACGGCATGGTCGACGCAAAGAGGGGTGACCGGGCCATCAGTAATCCCGACGATTTCATAGCTCTTGACGTTAAACCCTTGGCTCGAGTGCTGTATAATTATAAACGGTGGTCATGAGGGTTGGTCAGAATTCATTTGCTGAAATGATGAAATAGAGTGTTGGCCCTAAAAATGTTTGTATCCGTTATCCACCACTGAGCTAGTTTGGTGAATTACGACCTAAAACATCCTCTTTACCCAAAGGAGACACACATATGGCCCCTCAGTTAGCTTTTCTAAAACTAGTGATCATCATGAGGAAGATGATAAATACTTACTACGAATTTGACTAAGCAATATTTGTGAAGCAAGGAGTGCTATACGTCACCAAACCGCTCCCTCTCACAAAAATAATAAAGTTGACCTGTCAATGTCAGTAGACGCAACAATGCCGGGCTGACATGACGCGAAAATTATTCCAAACAGAAATACTCTTGTATGGAATTATAAATGTCGTGGCTGAAAGTATGTCACATTGTTGGCATATTTTGTCATTTTTTATCCATATTTTGTTTAATAAGTTAAGGTTAGAGAAAAATATGCGCCAGAGTGCATCAGATGAGGTCGTAGGAGCGTTTGGTCAATAATAAAATAAAAATTTATAGGTAGGTAAACGATAAAAAATGAAAACTAAATGTGGGCTTTCCTATATTGTTTAAAATAAAAATTAACTTTACAGATGCCGTGCTCGTAACCGTTACGACGAGTTAAAATATTAAATGCAATTAAAATCCGCTTGAAAAGTCATTTATTTAGTAACAGAAGTAGTCGTTACATTCAAGCTGAAAAATCAAATTATCAATTCCGATGGACATTTTTCGGTGTGATGTCTGTAACGAGGTTACTCGCTGCCGGAACGTAATGCATGTTTGTATTCGATTCCTGCGCGCAATTAGCATTTTTGTAGTCGATGTCACAAAGAGTTTGCTGCTTCGCTTCACCGAATATTTGTTTTTAACTATTTTTGAATGTGTATTCATTTGTAGGGTTTCATACAAAATGTGTGTCCGGCACCCCTTACATGGGACTAGGTCATTTTTTTGTAAAATAATGTACCTATTAGTAATTTAGCTTACGTATTTATTATAATTGGCGAATAATATTTTTAGAAATTTTGAGCGATATATCTTGGCCAGGTTTGATTTTTTTTTTACAATTTTTATTTAATGGATAACGATTGCTTCCAGTCGTTCTGTTTATCCAGGAACCTTGTATACAAAATACGAAGTGTATACATTATCGCTAAGCGCTGCGCGTCGCAAGGATCTAGGGTTGATTGGTAAGTACGGCAACGTCACATTTTCCAAAACGCGAGACGCGCGGGCAGGGCCGCTCGTCATAAGAACACGAATATAACATTTCTGCCGTGTACCTGTTATGTATAACTAATATGAACATATTAGTCACACCTCTACTTCATAAAATATTACACGAACAATTTTCACTGCAGCGATAGCAGCGTATCTGACAGCAGATTTTATAGGAAGGGTGGACGCTAGCCACCAAGCAAACTTCATTTAGATTAGAAGACACATCGCTTATGCAACCTACCCTACATGGATTGAAACCTAACATTTTTAAGTATCTTTCATATTTTTTAACGATCAAATTGACCTATTTAAAAGCTTTTATTGATTGTCTATGTGATTTAGTCGCTTATCTTTTGAATTAAGTCGTGTTAATATATATTCAATAATGGTTTCCTATCCTACATTATATTATATATTATTCTATATTTAAACGACTACAATGTAAGAGAGTCTCGCTGAAATAACACAGAATGTGTTAGTTAATTTAGGGGGATTCAATTTTGTGTTTTAGCACAGTACCCATCCATCAAGTTGAGAGAGCGTACGATCGGACGTGGCTCTGGTTTTTGATGCGCTGTCGGTTAATTTATGTACAACAATGTAGTAGCTTATGCAAAATTCTGAGCGCATGGAATCGTGGCCAGCTTGTTTTGCAACAATGTATTACTTAGTCTATATTCTGCTTATAAGGACGAAATTTAAAGGTTAAATTTGCAGTTATGTTAAATCGGCTTGACCTGGTGAATTGATTGATATATTACTTTGCGAGAACAATAGAAGTGGTACTTTAAGATCTGTGGAATGACTTAGCGTTAATTAGTATCATGGTATTGTGTCTGAGCTGTGAGCTTATGCCTCCTTCTCGAATGTATAACCAGTATTTTTCTTTTCATGTTTTTAAATTTATTAGAAAAATAGCTGCTTGGATATGTTATACTTATTCTTGCTTAGTCTTGTCCAGTTTAGCCAGGAGCTGTGTTTTCATAAAATATTGACACAACACATCACGGAGCGGAGCTTTTATATTTGAGGATAGATGTTATAACGGCGGTCACTTGTCATTCAAACATCTTAAAACCAAGCGAACAACTACTAACCTCTGCTTAGTTAATCCTAATGGTCAATACAATTTGATAACTTACCCTCAAAAACGTCATTTTTCAAGTTGACAAAGCAGTAATTACCGTAATATTTACGTAATAAACATCACAAGCCCTATTTAACAAAAGTTGTCTAGCGTGTTTTAAATAGAAACCGTTGATAATTCTCAAAATTGAAATACATAGCGCCGCGCCGTCCGCAGTGGGAATATTACTTGAATATAACTTTTCTAGAAATGTGCATCTGAAATAGCCGGTCTCCCGAGTTATACATCAAATACATCTGAAGACGAGGAACAAGTGGTCAAAAGGAAATGTTTGAAAGTTTTCTCTTTTTGAATTCTGAGTTTTTGATGGTGTTTTGTTTAAGTTTTAGTGTAATTTCTGTCTTTTTTTAAATTTAAATTCGGCAATTGTTAAAGTAGGCTTTTTATCTGTGATGACTGATGATTAAAAACTACTTAAAGATGTAGGTTGATGTTTTTTTAATAAGCATTTGATATCACATTTTTAAAATAATTCAATTTATTTAAAACCCGTGTTTTTTCGTACATGGTTATTATATCTGAAGCAATAAAAAAACCTTTCAATCAAAAAGTTTGAATAGGTACTTAATTCCACAGAGCACGAAAGCTACTAACTTCCTCTTTATACTATTTATTTCCTGTTGTTCTCAATACTCTATTCGCCCTTAATTTGTTCAACTCCATCCCAAAACTATATTTGGCTAGCTATTGCCCGCGGCTTTGCTCACGGTAATAAAAAGTAAAATAAACACCCTTTTACATTCATATTATAAGTTTGGAATTTTAGACATTTTCCTTAAATTTAAAATTGGTTTGGGCTTTTGTCTCCCATCTCACCCGATGATAAGTGACGATGAAGATGAAGTACTTCCGTAAATGTCAGGTATCAGTTTACTACAATACTTCGCTATATAGGTACAACATTATTTACCAGTTTTGAAGCTTGTGCTGGAATGACCAAGCTATTTGGTGCACTAAGTCGCGAGCAAGCCACATAAAACTGAGAAACCCGAGAAAAACAGCCACCCAGGGAACTGTACCCATGTTTGTGGCCATTTTTTAAGGATTGTTTGTGACATGGAAGACCTGAGGGTTTAAGTGAGTTCAAGAATTGAAAAGGGTAATGGACAGCGTCGGGCATGGAGCTGTACACCACCTTATCTTCTGGAGAAGATTTCAATAATAGCTCATTTATAACCGCTGCTTAATCATTTCTTGGTTCTCATGGCAACTTCCGTGTTTCGGAGGGCACGTTAAGAAGTCGGTCCCGGGAGCTATATACCATGTAAGCCATGAATGGTACGCTCAAACAGCCATGACATTTTAGAATTCTTGAATTGAATGATAATCGAACAATTGTTGTGATATAAAGTTACTATGGAAAGCCATTATATGGAAACAATCATAAAGCGACTATAATGAAATGAAATAAAGGCTTTTTAAGAAGTTGTTAAATATTAATTTTTAAAACTATTTAATTAATTACTTCATGTGCTTTGGCGGGAACCGAATCTTACTTTAGAACCTGAACTATATCTAGATCGCACTGTTCATAATGTACTTTTTAAGTAGGTAAATGAGAATGGATAATCACACCAAAATTACGCCCCCCCCCATTTTATTAATTGTATTATGCCTAGCTTGATAAGTAATTGTTTAAATTAAGTAAACTTATTAGCAAATTTATTTCACACATTTGAATTGTTCACTTTGTATGAAAAATCTCCTCCCACGTTGTAGTCGCCAAGTTCGCCATACGAATCATTTTATTCTTACCAACGCAGATCAGTTTTATTTGTAATTTTCCGTGTAGGGTCGTCTTAGCCACCCCTGAATAACCGTGTCGTAAAAGACGACTAATCCGAGTGACAACCCCTCATATAAATTATAAAATCTCAAAATTTATTCGAAACTCAAACTCAAATATTCTTTATTTCGTAAGTATTTAAATACATTTGCAAATTGAACTGAATCTGCCATCACTTCGGAAAGTCGAGCATGACGTTTTGCTCCGACGGCAAGCTCTTTCCTAGCCTCGTGTGCTTTCAAAATTTTACCATTTTATTTACACATGTCACTTTTAATTGTAACCGAAAACTTGAATACCAATTTTCATTCTTCTAAGTGCAGGAATGAGAAAGTTCAATATAAGCTTCACCCCCTTACTTCACCCACTTAAGGGTCGAATTTCTAGAAATCCTTTCTTACTGCTAACTTACATCATAAAAGGAACCCCTGTACCAAATTTTAAAATTCTAGGTACAATAGTTTCGGCTAAGTCAGTCAACATAGCCTTTTATATATAAAGATATGTAAATAAAAGAAAAAAAAGACGTGTGGCACTCGGAGACTGCCGCGGTAAAGCTATTGCATAGCATTTTTTATCTAATAAAACTACTTTTTAACCGGATTAATCGCGTATAATTTATATTTTACATTTTAACTCGACGTTTCGGTGTCTTTGCAGACCCCGTGGTCACGAGCGACTGAGGTGTCAGGCGTCAGATTGATAGTGGAAAAAGTTATACATCATCTATTTCTCAGTCTTCGAGCGTAGCGTTCAGGGTTAACACAAAATTAGCTGACAGTGTCTCGAGTTTCAGGTCGTGCTGCTTGCTGGATGTTTGACTTAATATCTTTGAGAATAGGATCCCATGCTGGTGATAGTTTCCAACCATCTTCTCTGTTGAAATTAGGGTGTTTTTTAATTTCAATGGCTTCTCTGATCATTCTAGGTATATAATGTTTCTCCCTAGATAGAACTTTCACAGAGTCAAACCTTAAGTAGTGGTTGGGCTTGTCTATGGAATGCTCACAAACTGCAGACTTGGTTACTCTTCGGTTTTTAATGTCAGCTATGTGTTCTTTAACGCGGGTTGATACACTTCTTTTAGTTTGACCAATGTAGGAAAGCCCACAGCCGCAGTCAATCTTGTATACACCTGGGTCTTGTAAAGGGATGTTGCATTTAACTGGACGAAGATGTTGACTAATTTTTGAGTTTGGTTTAAATATTGTTTTGATGGAAGCGCGCCTAAGAATTTTTGAAATTTTATCAGTAACTCCCTTCACAAAAGGTAAAAATGCAGGTCTTCGTTCGACTGTCTGCGGCTTCACGTGGTCACTGCGGCGGCGACGAGGTGGTTTGAGGCCGTTTTGACGAAGCACTTTGACAACTTGTTTCAGTTCATCATCAATGTGCTGGGGATCGCAGATTCCATGTGCTCTCTGAAACAAAGAGGAGCCTACGGCGAGTAATTTACTCGGGTGATGGTGGGACCTCCCATTTAAATATTGGTCAGTATGAGTGGGTTTCCTATAAACAGTATGACCGAGTGTACCATTTGGATTCCGTGTAATTAAAACATCAAGGAAGGCTAACTTATTATCCTGTTCTAATTCCATAGTAAATTGTATTTTATTGTTAAAGGAATTAAGGTGGTTAAGAAATGCAGTTACTCTGTGTTGAGGTAAAATTGTGTAAGTATCGTCAACGTACCTCTTGTAGATCTTCGGCACGACGGGTGCCAGGTGGAGAGCACGCTCCTCGAAATCTTCCATGTAGATGTCAGCAACTACAGGGGACACCGGGGAGCCCATGGCGACACCATCAATTTGTAGGTAGAATTCATTATTCCACATAAAATAGCCAGATGTCAGGCAAACTTCTAATAATTCTGCATATTCAACAGGCAAATCTGAATCAGTTAGCTTTTTCTTTACTATTTCAATGCAGTCTTTGAAAGGTAATGATGTAAACAAGGACTTGACATCAAAAATAACCATAGTTTCATTGTTAGCAATCTTGAGATGTTTTAAATCACTAACAAATTGATAAGAATCCCTTACATATGCACTTGTTTTAAAACTATCACCAGCATGGGATCCTATTCTCAAAGATATTAAGTCAAATATCCAGCAAGCAGCACGACCTGAAACTCGAGACACTGTCAGCTCATTTTGTGTTAACCCTGAACGCTACGCTCGAAGACTGAGAAATAGATGGAGATGATGTATAACTTTTTCCACTATCAATCTGACGCCTGACACCTCAGTCGCTCGTGACCCCGTGGTCTGCAAAGACACCGAAACGTCGAGTTAAAATGCAAAATATAAATTATACACGATTAATCCGGTTAAAAAGTAGTTTTATTTAAATTATGAATCGTGAAAACTTAAGACAATACTATTTTTTATCAACTTATGCAATTATAATTATTTATTTATTTTGTTAATGCAGTAATGTTTGATCTTATATGAAGTTCCACAAGTTCCTAGTAGATGGCGCTGATTGTTTATTACCGCTGTGCCGGTCGGAGTGGGGGGTGTTAGGTTTTTTTCGTTACGGAATTTCTGGATTCGGTCCCCACGCTCAAGGCCCGCGATAGAAGCTTTGCAATAGCTTGATAATATCTCATTTAATTTAATGTTCTAGCGTAACTCCTTAAAATATTAACTGAAATATATATTCTCAGTAAGATACCCATATTATACCACTGAGAGGTCTTCATAAAATACAAGTTCGTCTTTGGTGTGTAAAATTGGTTTATTTTATTGTCTTTATATTATTGCCGAATTGTTAGTAACTCGTGTCGGATTTTTTATACTTAGGAAAGGTTGACTACTTTGCTCTATCATCCTATCACACTATAATCCTGTATTATATTTTGTTTAAAAGCCCATTCACATATAGTCTCCGTTTTACTGGTCCGTTTTATCGGATACTGTTTTTTTCATCGATGGCGCACGGAGTTGCATGTGCGACTTTACATAATTATTATGGCACAGTATACGCCATTACTGAAAAACAACGGATCCGATAAAACGGAACAGTAAACGACCATGTGTGAACGGGCTGTAACAATATCAGTATAAATTTAAATACCAGGTGTACCTAAAATCAACATGGTATTACCCAAAAATATATGTTCCTAATTTCATAGCTAAAATCTATTCTCATGTATATATTCTCAGTTATATAGAATGCTATTTGCAGCTAAACAGAATAACCCGTAAATGTATCAAAATCTCAGTAGCTACGGAGCAAGGCTACGTGACCACAAACGCTACCAGTAGCGCAATACGTTCTACGAAAATCTCGCATTACAATAGAGAAATAAACCGTAGTACAGACAAGCGAGTAACCAAGCATCAAATCTTTTGAGCTCAGAGCGTTTGCGAACCTGTCTCTACCAAGCGCTTACAAGTGCCAAATTTAACGCTATTCCTCTATCTAACTGACTGCATACGTGAACGCCAACAAGACATTACAATGCCTGTCCCTTATAAGCTAATCTCGCCTAGCTTATATTACAACCCTATTCAAGAAATAACTCAGCTTCAACAATGCACAGAACGGTTTCATTGCAAATTAAATTGGATAACTTTAAATCAAAATAGAAAACATTATTATAGATTAAACATTAAAAAGGTTTATGAATTTTCAGTGTACTAACGGACCTGGTAATCTACCTTTGGCTCGACTAACGTAAAATCGACGGCAGTGAAAAATATTCCGCAGTGTATCGGACGAGGGCGGTTAATTACTGTTGAATATTTATTGGTCGTTTGAATAAATCGCCCGCGGCCCGTAAGCCTTTAACTTGAATTATATCCATTTTTTCACCGACTAATTTTTGGTTAAGCTTTGAAGTTGGTTTCGGGATATTAAACCGAAAGCTGTTTATTTAGACTGTTTTAATTACGATCGTTTTGATGAAGATTTTGATTAATAATCTTCATTAAAATCAGGGTCGGCAACAACAGGATAAATGTAAATTGGGCATCGTGCACTATCCTAATTCGTGGAGCGGACGGTTACAAGCTGAGGGAATTACCGGGAATTACCGCTTGCTCAGGCAACCGTGCTTATTTCAAGCTCTTGCGCGCTCATTCTAATATACCAACAGTATTTTGTTTAGCGAATTTTAAGCAGCTAAACTTTCGTATAAAGGGATTGCGAGTTACAGCGCTAGGGGACCGATCCCTACAGTGTTCTTTTATGGGCCAACCAGCAGTCGACGCGCCCTATGTAAATGTTATTCGGTTTGGCTACTAAGAAAACATTACCCCTCTGCTCGCGCCCGTAAACTATCATCCAGTTTAATATCACGCAACTTGTTTTGTTTCGAAGTAGTTTAATAAACTTCTGAATAAAGGATCACTTTATATTTGTCCCCGAATATTTCTGTCGAGGTTTTTTCTTGAATAAAGTTCAGTTCGGAAGCTAAGAATGTTATCAACAGACATAACTTCTCACAGTTCATTGTGTGCGACACGCAGGTTCTTATCGAAGTTTACAAAACTACGCGTTAGGGTAAATGGAGCACAAAACAGCGATATCACCTTAATTTTTTTTATGGACTTTAAGCAGAAATTTATGATTATATTGCTGGTGTCGTTTCGGTTTATGACTTTATTGGAATCGGAAAGTTTTGGGTTTAAGTCGGTCATAATGAAGCATCGGGTGAACGGGGCCCGAAATCTGAATGTATGCGGTGAGCGGACTGAGCCGCGTAGATAACTGGGCAAATCGGCAAATACACGAACGCTCGAGACACAGCCTATCAGGATGTGAGCAGGTTAACTGCCTTTTATTGGGCTACGGACCTATGAATCGGGATCAACCCTGCTGCATGAGAAGTCTTCGTAAGATCCGAATACCTCTATCAATATCTCGGCCTTACCTCCTATATTACTGAACGGTATTCCGATTGCTCTCACCGACAAAGCTAAAAATTTAGGGGTTATTTTTGACTCTCACCTCACCTGGAACGCTTACGTTAGTGAAATTAGTCGGAAAGTTCATTTCTCGTTCCACTCTCTAAAAAGCCTCCAAAGTTTTTTGCCTTTTAAAACTAAGATCCCCTTATCCCTAACCATCCTTCAACCTATTATTGACTATGCTGACGCTTGCTGCTTGGATGTCACCGAGGAGCTATTAAACAAACTGGAACGCTTGCAAAATCTTTGTATTCTATATATATATGTAGGTTTTGTGTAAATATATATTTATATATATATTGTTTTTATGTAGGTATTTATGAATTATATGTTCATTTATTTATATAGTTATAAAGTTATTTTATATTCATTACTAACTTAGCTGCACACTAAATTGCTCTTTATACATCCCACTCTCCACTCGCAGGACTGCTGGAAGAGATTCCGCTAGGAATAAGCAGTACCTTTGTACCATTTAATTATATTTCTGTTTTCTATTATTATTTGTAGTGTGTACATAAAAAGTTAAATAAAATAAATAAATAAATAATTAAATAATGTTAAAATTGAATGTTTATTTGTAAGAAATTTTTAAGATTCATTTTGTTTAATACTAGCTGTTGCCCGCGACTTCACCCGCGATTATATAACATATTTTAGATAGACAATCAGAAAGAGTGGGTTACCACACCAATCGATCAACAATGCTACTTTCACAGTCGGTCCTCAAGTGTTTTCTTGTATTGTTACAAATCAATCAATCAATATATATAAAACTGTTCCGTTACTGACTGAGTGACTGACAGACAACGTACAGCCGTAACTACTAGCTAAAATTTGGAACAAACATTCTTTAGGAGATGTAGAGGTGCACTAAGGAAGGAATGCCCGAAATTCCCACGGGAACGGGAAATATAGGACTTTTCAGTTTGTATGAAAATTTTTATTCCTTGAGTGCACGGATACGATACTTGGCATAAAGGTTCTTCAAAAGGTGACTGGTTGTTTTATGAAAGGAGTTCCCGAAATTCCCACGGGGACGGGAAATATATGATGTTTTAGTTTGTATGAAAAAACCTTATTCCTGGAGTGCACGGATGTGATACTTGATATAAAGGTTCCTCAATAAGTGTCTGTTTGTATTATGGAAGGAATTCCCGAAATTCCCACGGGAACGGAAAATATAGGACTTTTGAGTTTATGCGTGTACGACGATTAATACGGGCAAACGCTCGTATTAATATAAGGTTTATTATAAAAAAGTTCTTGATACAAACAAAAAAAAAACAAACAATTTAGCTTCTTCTCTACCTCCATATTGCTTAATTTTAGAGAAATAATTTAGCCTAAGTCCTAACACTTCTGTTCTTTTTCAAAGCTCTGCCTGTGCCGGAAGACCAGAATTTACTGAAAATATAAATTTATATTTACAATAATGTACTTAAATATTCTATCCATTATATTTAATGGCACTAGCTTTTCTTGGTTTGAATCTGAATTGCGCTGTGTGAAATTATATCCCGCATTATTGATATGAAATAACCTTTTAACTATATTGCTTTCTCTATAAAGTGTTTGAGAAAGCAGCTTGTGAGCAATATTTAGACTTAAGTTTTGTGATTCGTAATATGGTTTAGTAAAATTAACGATTTTTTTAAACCAGTTACGTTTGGTTATACTAGGTTATAGTTTAAACTAAGATATTTCGATGTATTTATAGACAACGTGGTCGCGTGATTGGTGACTGTTGATCAATTAATGTAGGTACACTGGTGAAAAAATGTCATTAACAATAATTACTGTTATATAAAGTTCGTATCGACTTCTTAAGAGGTGCTAATTAAAATTTACCCATCATTTATAAGAATGATGCCTTGACAGCTGGACTCAGTCACTGTACCTACCTATACAGGGTGACTGGTGGGTCACTTTTGAAATTCGAGGACGTGATAGTTTGATACATGAATATAAAAAATCAAATTAATATTAATTATTGTTTTAAGTTTTCGCGATTCATACTATTGAATAAAACACTTTTAAACCGGATTTATCGCGTATATTTACATTTTCAGTCGCTCGTGACCACGGGGTCTGCAAGAGGTGATGCGTTAATTTACCCTGTATATTTATGATCCGAATCAAGTACAGACTTACAGAGTGCTTCCTTCAATATCTAAAATTTGTTACCAGTCACCCTGTATATTTCTGGCTATGTGAATAGCTCCGATAATGGAAAGTTCATTAACTGTTATCATTGTGCTGTAACTCCGATTTAGTAGTAATGAATCAACTCTGCACTGGCGCCCAGCCCGCTGAATTCAACTTTTAATTGATTTGACATTATTCAACGGCGAATTCCGCAGACAAGCCTCTTCAATTTATAAGTGATCTTCTATAAAATGATCAAATGAAAATTAATTACCGAAAGTTAAATTAAGTTATTAAAATAATATAAAGATGGCGAGAGGCTTTGTTCGCTATAATGCTTATTACACTGTTGAACAGTCTTTTGTTTTTGATTTCAATTAGTAAAACTTAAGTCTGATTTAAAATTTGTTTAAAATGCTGGGTCAGACTATTTTATTGTATAACAAAAGAGTTACGATAAAAGGCTTCGTATGACCTATTTAAAAGGGTAAAAAGTCAAAGATATGGGGAAAAGAAAAACCATAATGGTTCGGGTGTATGTGTTAGAATCGGAAAATCACGAATGAGAGATTGATTGTTGGTTTTAGGCAACAGTTTCCCGTTCTTAGATCGCGTGGTTTAAAATCTTGAAGGCATTTCTTGATTATAATAGCAAGCTAGCTGTAGTGTCCGAATTTTATAATAGGTTATTTTGAGCTTCGAGAACTTTTGACTCTGAAACTGGTGCAGTTCAGATAAAAATGTGTTCAGTAGTTCCGAAGATTACCTCGAACATACAGATAAACCGATGTTCCCTTTTATAAGCGGTAGAGACAATTTACAACAGAGAGTTCTATAGATTCAACGGACTCAATGGCGCAGTAATGACATCTACAACTGAGAAATGACATCAAGAACTTAATTTGAACTCGTACTGAATTCTACATTAAGTATGCACTATCTATAGAAAAGCTACCGCTTACATAACATTGTCTTAAGTTTTCGCGATTCATACCGTTAAATAAAACACTTTTTAACCGGATTTAATAATAATATGTGTACTTTTATGCCGGTGCTTACCTAGCACCGAGTACACTTATAACTCTTTATTGTCATTATAAAATATTTGGTTTTACAAAATTACATACATCGACAACTAGGTGACCTTATTGCTTTTAGCGATTTCTTCCAGGCAACCTAATAAAAATAAAAACACAGTAACTCAAACATAGGCACTTATAAATAATTCTAAACAGAAAAACATTTCAGGGAAAAAAAATAAAACAAAAAGTAGATAAGAGACAAAAGAATACAAAAACAAGAACATTCAAAATAAAGACCTAAAAATAGAACAAAAGTAAATAAAAAAGGTAATAATAATATATGGGTACATATAAATATAATAAACAGTATATATGATATATAAATGTAAATGAATAACAAAGGAATAAATAAATATCATTTGCGCAAATAAAATAATTTCAGATTTCGTTTGAAGGAATGGAGTGTCTCCGAGTCCTGTAAATTGGAAGGTAATGAATTCCATAAGCATACTGCGTTAACGGAGAACAATCTATGGAATATTTCAAACGTATGATGGGGAGTAGATAGCATCATGTTGTTGGAAGAACGTAGTCGTCAATCATGATCTTCATGTCGAAATCTAAAACATTTTTTCAAATATTCAGGGAGGCATGGGTGGAATAGTGTCTTGTAAAGAAGAGCTAAAATGTCAATCTTGTAAACGCCTGGTTCTTGTAAAGGGATGCTGCATTTAACTGAGCGAAGATGTAGACTTATTTTTGAATTAGGCATATTCGTGAACATGGTCTGCAAAGACACCGAAAAGTCGAGTTAAAATTTAAAATGTAAAAATACTCGATAAGTCCGGTTAAAAAGTGTTTTATTTACTACTGCTTCCATCTGGATAACTGAACAAAAATTCTCTAAACTAGTTTCCAGTTCTAGTTACCAAAACCCCGTAATTAGAAAATTCTCAGATTTGCGGCAATGTATCTTAATTGTGTCATAATAAATTTGCTTCTCGGCGAGCAGCGCCGCCTAGTCAGCAAACGGCCTGACATACTGTTAAAGTGGGTTCAAATTAGGAACTTCCGAGTTCCCGACGCTTCAAACTCGCAAATGAAAAGTTAATGCATAAGTTTCTGACGGCGCGGTTGTGCGGGCGACTGGCCAAATCTAAACTTTTAATTACTTACCGCGACAATGTTCAATTTTACAGGTGGGTCAGGTTTTTGTTCTCTCGGCTAACAAGGCCCTCGCGATTGTTGACTCAATTCATAAACTTCGGAATTGTTTCAAGAATACTTCTTGTCCGTTGTTGAATCTACGGCGGTAAGTACAACTTAAATAAGAGATGATATATTTTTCTAGCAGGTTTTAAATCTGGATAAGTTATTTACTGACAGAAGTGGTCGCGGCGCAGTAGCTCCTGTGTATATTTCTTTATTGTGTGTATAATACTTTCTTTATTGTATGTAAAATACTTATAGAGATAGTTTACAACAATATACGATTGGCGTATATTGTTCCTTCTGTGTATATTGTGTTGATCCCGGGTGCAGTATACTTGGGCTTACCTGCATTGAGCCTGCACAAGGCCTATTAACATCCTGCAAATTCTGGCATCCACCAACCAGCAGAAATTGAAACCTTCATATTCCTGCAGTGGGTCTGCAATGAAAATTAATTAACAAGTCATTAGATTTGAATAAACGTACTTAGCTAAAATAGCAACTTGTCAAGGTATACAATATGTAAAAGCATTTTATACCATTATATATTTATGGCCATCAGTATTTCACTGCGCTTGGTAGCAAGTGACTTCAACCCTCCATACAGCCCTAGCATAGAAAACGCCTCGTTAACTACAGCCATCGGCGGAGACGAATGGTGAAACTAGGGGAACCCTACTTGATGACTATCAAGTAATCATTCACGGCTAAATAAAAAAATACAATCTTAAAACATTTGGTCCACTCATGTTAGAAGTAATTAAATATGAAATGAATTACTTAATCATATTCTTTTTATAAATATAATTAGACGTGTTTTGTTTTAATTAGTCTTCTCAAGATATTAAGTTGCTGCGGGAATTTCCTGACAAGATGGAAATTTAAAGCGCACTTTAAACAGGAAGTACTCCAAATATTGCGCGGATTCCCAACAAAGAAAACAATGAAAAGACATTTTGAATACCTTTTATTAAAAACCGTGAGTTTTATAGTTAGTTGGACTTCGCTGTGAAGAACACATGAAAAAATATTTTTATATGCTTTTTATGGTTTGACGATGAAATAACTAAAGAAAAACCTTGAAAATTAAGTCATTTTATGAAATTGAAAAACCATTCTCTAACAGTATCAACCCCTTAAAAATGGCTAAACATAATCATTCTATTCATCATCAATGCGTACCTTCATTAATTTTCGGAGTGATAAACGAAGAAGACAACAGCAATTATAGCACAAAAAATACTTTATCTTTTACCTTGATTCTAAGCAACACATCTACGAAACAGTGTTAAATTAATACCAAAGCTTGTCATTAAGACATGACAACAATTTCACAAAAGTAACTTTATATCACAGAACTTAGCCTCAAGTCACTTTGAGCTAAATTGATATCAAACGATCTCAGATAAATTTGAGATTTTAAAGCCTATAAAGTTATCTCCTGGCATTCAACAAAAATCTATTAGTATTAGGGATTTAACTCTACAAAAATGATGTATTTTCAACCGACTTCCAAAAAAGGAGGAGGTTCTCAATACGTCTTTATGTTTTTTTTGTGTCTTTGTTACACGATATTTCGGACAATTATGAATTGATTTTGAAAATTGGTGTTTCATATGATAGAGGATACTTCATAGTTGGTTCCATTTAAATTCCATCGAAATCGGATGAGTACTTCATTGAAAATTTCAAACTTTTGAAAAAATATGTGTGATTTCGGAGAATGTTTACGTTGATGACATTCTCAACTCAGCCAAATGTTTGACGTGAAGTCGGTTTTTTAATGCTCTGCATTCGTTGCTTATGTAGATTAAAATCCTAATAATAAAAGAAAATATTATATTTTCCATTTATTTCATCAAAAACTTAGGTAAACTTCGTTTATCTCGAATCATTCCAAGCGGTATACTTGTTAATACTAACACAAACAGAGCCTGATCTCAAAGTTAGTGATTGCAAAGAAATAACGCTCCCCTTCCGTTTCTACTTAATTGAAACTTCAAAGCTAAGAAAAAAGCCAGACGCTCTGCGCATAATCCCTGAGGCTATCGAGTTTATTCAAATGTTGTTGAATGTGTTTCAGCACGTCATCAATCTTTGCCGTCTTAGGACATGGCCATTACAGACTCCCCTTGCAATTATCCACTCGAATAAAAACGTTTTAAGTGTTAAATTAACGATATCTCAGCGGGCGTCCCTACCGACTTAAGTGATTAATTCGAGCGTTTGAAAGCTGATAGTGAAGCGCGTGCTCCTAATGGCAAAGAAGCCTCATTTACTGCAATTACAGACTACAGCCGCGCTCGGCTTACTTCGATAAACTTACTGAGCTCAGCTACAATTAAGCTGCAAGTAATTAGTACACGCGTAGTTTTGCTCACTTTTACTTGTAATTTATTGCTGAAACTCTGAACGGTATAACAATTGTCAGTCTTTAAACCATTTTTAATCTACTTTTTTATTTGACATGATGCTAATATACCAATAAACATTTTTCTTCTTATTCCTTTTTCGAAGCATTCAGAGATTGAATTTTAATAGCCTAAGAAAGCATTCGAAATTTTCGTGAAGTCACTGAATTTTATTCATCAATTTTGATGGATTTTCGTTGACCGAAGAGCCCAATCGGACCCGAGCCACAGGTCCACTTGAACCGCTTGCATATTTTGCCCTAATGGCTACCCTATATCTACTTAAATACCTGGCTATTAATAGACGTCGAATATGCGAATCGAAAACGAATAATAATGAGAATTAAAAAAGAGTTACCTCACAATCTTTTCTGCAAAAATATATTTATTTCAAAACATTGTACTTGAAACTTAGTATGTTGTGTTAAAATACTAGTTGTTTTGTAGTCCGTAGTTACGAATTTTTGTCTTGTTCCTTTTCAACATTCAATAGCTCTTCATTTTTATCATATTTGTTTAGATTCAATGTTGTGTAAATACAAAACTTAACTGGTATTTTGATGTCGATATTTGATACGCATAAATAACGCTCTATATTCTGGCTCGATCACAAATCAACGCCCGGTACTTTTATTTTAAGATTAATTAAATTAAAGGCAATAATTATAACGACTTTTGTTATTCCATTCGTGAGAGTGATTGTCGTAACATAAACTATTAATTACAAGACACGGTGGCATCTAAAAATCATAGATTATTGCTAGGGACGTGAAATTACAAAATAATACATAATTTCCTATAATAGTAAACTGCATTTAAAACTCTGAACAGACGGAACATTTCAAACCAACATTCAAACCAAGGCCACGAGACCGTTTTCATTTTATTGAACTTATATTTCTGCCCGGATTACATCAATTCTCCAATGGATGCTTTTTAAAGGCACCATTCGCTTTTGTATATTCCTTTTTGCATGCATAATTTTAAAATTTAATTTAAATAACCCGTTACATTAAATATTAAATGTTCAAAAGGTTCACAAATATTTTCCCTCGGAAATGTAAACTTAAGTAACAATTATCTGTTGTTGTGAACTAACGGCTTCAGTTTTACATACACAACATTATCATGACCCCAAATACGATGTTGTTTTAATCCCTATATGTAAATGAGTTAGTCAGATAACATTACCCACCTAGTTTTGGTAACTCTAATATTATTACCAACATTCAAATTATTCGGCCATAAACGCTAGTTCGCTGAGATTTGCCCATTAATGTTTTCAACATTGAAATAAGACCTGTACCACTTTTCTAGCATAACTTTATAAGAATAAGTAGTAAAAGTTATGTTTTGTTAAATCGGCGTCGACCCGATAATAGGTGCATTTAAACTTTCGTTTAACTTCTCAAAGTTGCAAAGTGTTTGCTCTAAATGTTTCTCATATCTGTTGTAGCCACTTAGTTACGTAAATATAAACAACCTCCATTCTTCTTCTTTACGCGCGCCGAGACGAGAGAAAAGAATGACAAACGAGTGAATAATGGAAAGTAAATGAAAACAGAAAAATCGCTTTTGTCAACGCTTTTCTTTCTCCATTGTCAGAATTCAGATATATATTTTTTAAAACACCCCTAAGTATCTACAATACGCTGAAGTAATAATAACACCTTAAGAATTCGTGGAAATGGATTGGGAGCGCCATTTTTAAGATGAATGCTTGGTAAATGCATGTTACAATTTGTGTTTGACTTTATTTTTAGAATAACGAAATCCGCATAATGTATTTTCTTTATACAAATTTCCCCTTGTTATGTAGAAGTACTAGCGTAGAAGGTATCAAAACGAAACTGCGATAGCTTCTTAAGTACTTATGCCCTTTGAAATTTATTTTTATGGTTTCAGTGAAATCCAATTTGGATGCCTCGGGGTGTGCTGGAAGTCGGCGTATTTCCCTAATTTTGGGATACCGTCAAATTCTGCTCCACTAAGATAAGATACTATCGGGTTATGAATGTGACAGGTAAAGTGAGTTGGACTCCGAAATATATCCAGTATCTAATTTAAAAGTTGGCTAGGCTTCTTGCAAGAAATCGGCCATTATCTTTGAACTATGTCAGATACCATGGAAATATTAAAACGAAAAAAATCACGTTATATTTTGATTATACACATCGCCTTGGGATATTTTGAATTTTCTCAATTTACTAAAATTAAAACATGTCTAAATAACCTGCAACATGGAGGTACATATTTTTGAAAAGCCCATTTAACAGACTACACTTCAAAATAAAATAAAGTCATATTTTTTACGTAATTTAAGTTTTATTTAAGTAAAAAGAAAAATAAAGCTAAGTATTGTTACGTTCCCTCTGTCTCGGCTAGGGTAAGGTAGTAGGTGGGTAAGGCCGGTGAGGGAGGTGCAGTAAAACCAACTCGTTCATTCTCAAAGTTGTTTATTTTATAGTAGGCACCAGTTAGGTCGAATTTATCTAGCGGCGACAAAACAACCGCTTTCTTTAAGTATATGATCTAAAACCAAAACAAAAAGCCCCTGAGAACGAAGGACTATGGAAGGCTTGACGCTTACGTGTGTTTCGTGTAGTTTAATTTATTATTTTGATCTTAGGCCTTGCAAACAATGGTAAATAAAGTGCCAGCAAGCCGCTTCGAGGTTAGCGACCTAACTCTTGAACCCAAAATTACAGTCCAATAGGATTTCTGTAATAACTTCGGATAATAACCCAAAAAGGTTTACAACTCGATTAAATAAAAAAAAATTATGAAGCCAATGTACCCTTCACTCCCGGTCGGCCAAGCGTGAGTCGGTCGACAACAGATAAGTGAAAGACTTGAGCGGATAATTGACAGATGAAAATGTGTCAATGTCAACTCCAATGTCGACCATATCAGCTGGTGACACTAAGATGTAAACAACTTTAGAGCTACTATAAAACGATAAAAATTAACAATACAAAGAGTAACGGCAACATATAAGTTTTAGTTGAGCAAGCGAGCAAGTGAAATATGCTCGCTACAGTATTCAAATATTTTAAAATGATCCAAAAATTTGAAGTCAGTAGAACCACCCATGACATTAATAACGGTTCTGCAGCGGTTTTTCATGCTTTGAATCAAGTGATCAAAGTCTCTCTTTGGAATATTGTCCCAGGCCCTACTTAGATGCAAAAATGTTGCTCTTCAGTTGCAATGTTTGTAGGAAAATCCTTCAGAGCCCTCTTTGGAGTATGTCCCACGCGTGCTCTATGGGATTTAGGTCTGGTGATTACACGGGCCAGCCTAAGACCGACACATCGTGCTTCTGCAGCCAGCTGGTTACGACTTGTGCTGTGTGCGGGCGGGCGTTGTCTTGCATAAGTGTGAATTCTTGGCCCATTGTTACTGTGTGTATCAAACGGTATCACAGGTCAAGCAACTTAGCAACTAAAAAGCAAAGTACTTGGATGGGTGACCGCTGAACATTCATTTCTCACGGCGACTTCCGTGCTTCGAAAGGCCACGTTAAGCATTCGGTCCCGGGCGCTATATACTTGTATACAGTAGTCGTTAGAGTTTCTCAGAAGCCATTTTCGGCGCCCTGAAAATTCTGACATCCACCACCCAGCACTGGGCCATCTTGGTGGATTATGGACTATACCTCCTCGTCACCCAGGGGAGAGACTCATAGCCCTGCAGTGGGCTCTTTACAAAGAGTCGTGATGATGATGATGAACTGTATTTTTCAGCGGTCTTGGTGTTTCTGATCCAAAAGAGGTCTTTTCTGCCACAGAAATAAATTCCCTCCCAAACCATAATGGTCCCGCCATGGTAAGGATGGACTTCTTGAGAGTGTCGCAAACGGCTCTCACGACCAGAAACTCGCCGTACACGTACTCTTCGTGAATCAGGATGTAAACCAAATCGGGACTCATCGGTAAACTGTACTACAGACCACTGGATATCCTCCCAGAGGATTTCCTCTGCGCAGCGCTGGAGTACGAAGCGGTCTGTGAGCATTCAGGTTAGTTTCATGCAGTTTTCACCTCACAGTTTGGTCAATCGCCAGCAACTGGTGCTCTTGCTCTGCCTTTGAATTAACTGCATGCCCGTAATGTTAGGTTGCATTCTCGCGGCAACTTTCAAAAATCGGTCTTGCCGGTGATTGGTAATGCGCCTGCCGCTAGGGTATATTTCAGTCACTTCTCAGTAACACGACAACGAGACCATAATCTTGATATTACATTTTGTTTTGTTCCAATCGCCCCAGCAACCGTCCGTTGAGTACCCCCGTTTGAAGCATGCCTACTGCCCTTAACATCTCCTTTCTTGTTAAATGGCGACGCTGCATGATAACAACAGTCGCATAAATTCCGAATCAATCACTGCTTTAAAACATTAATATCTCAAAAAATATTTCCAAAAGCTAAATACATAAATTGAAACATTCGAATTTCACTCGAAATGCCGCGCAAATCAAATGTTTTGAATTCTATTTTTCAAATTCAAATTTAGAATCGTTGAAAAAACTTTAAAATAAAATATCTTTAAAAAAATTAAAAGTGCCAGTGTTTTTCAAACTTTAAGAATTTTATATGAAATATCCCTAGACAGTGTTGAGGTGTGTAATTGAATTGTAATTTGAAAGGAACATTTAAGTGTAACCTTACTTTTTCACTAGGTTGTCCTATTAAAAAGATAAAATATATTAAAGAAATAAAATGTACGGTTTACGATAAACAATTTTCATAAAAATCTTCTTCCAGATGAAAAAATATATTTGTATTTAGGAAATCGCAGAATTAAAAACATTTGTATTACCCAGTGAGACATCCAACATTAGGGTCTGCGAAGGTTGCACAAAATCCAAGGTAAAACCAAATTGAATTTACCCTCGACCGAAATAGAATCGTATCGTCTAGATAAATCTCTTCCCCACTTTACTTGTGCCTACGAAAAACAAAGTTTAATAGAAAAGTAAGCTGAAAGGAGCTGAAAACTGTTTGAAGTTTTAATTCGCAGCCGATATTGAACACGATTTTCCAATCGGTTGCTGAACTTTTGAGTTTCACACAATTCATTTACATAATCAATTCGCTTAATCTCAAACTTTTTCTGAGTGTAACCTGTGAAATATTTGTAGCTGCAAATAATTTGACACCTTTCTATCGTTTAGCAAGAATGCAATTCCTAAATCTATTGTCAATTTCTATTGCTTAGTTTCCCAGAAAATAATCTCCTTACTGCACTTGAGGAGGATAACCTAATATCATGTGTAATGAGGTCTCGGAACCCGACATTCTGCGGGATAATTATCTTTATGCGGGACATTTTAAGCGTGTATTGGCTTAACCGCGTTTTACGGCAGTATAAAGCTAATGTAATGATATAAGGGATGTTTAATTTGTACACTCTTGTGGGAACTCTGCACATGTAAGCTCGGGAAGGCGAAAAAGCTCAGCTTAACTGATATAAGTTATGAGCGGTTATTAATGTATAGAGGGACAGTGACTTTCGGGAATGAGGCTCACATTGCATAAACGATCCTAGCGCTTTTTTAATTTGATAGATAGTCAGTGTTAATACTTGCATAATCATATTAAATCGTCCTCAATCTTGTAGGAACTGTTTGTTCCCAATACCAAGTTAAGGGATTGCCGCAGCCCGTACGGTTGTTGTTGGGTTATTATACTAAACATAACAAGATGCTATAAAGTAATGTGTAGAGTAAGTACATGTAGCGTGGGTCGCTTCATCTTCAGTATAAGAAAATATTATTGTACAATTTATTTGTCAAATCAAGAGTTATTTCTGTTTCATCGCAAAAATAAATAAAAAGGTACATGACAACTTATATTTTAAGGCACAAGCAATCAGTTCGGGTGCGACGGAACGCTAATCGCGTGCGCGTCTTACGAACCTCGACCGTATTTCTCTGTGCGTCTCCCTCCCTCCCAATTCAACCCCCTCACTGGAGCCGAGCGATTAAAATATACCCACATCGCACATATTAAATACTCGCTTTATTACCCAACGAACAACTATTTTTCTTCGGAAAAGCTGTAGAGGAAGTTTTAACGGCGCTCAGAAGCTTTTTATTTGCAAACGTAAATTCAACCGACACCTAATTTTTTAAATAACTAACAGAGTAATTTGCGATGCGGTGTTTTGTTTTTGCTGTGTTTTATGTTTCATAATTGGATGCTGCGGGGCATTGTAAGATGGTGAATTGTTTAAGAGACGGAATTTAGGATTGAAAATATGAGTGCAGTTTATTGGGTTCCTAAGGAGTTTTCAGAACGAGTATCAATTATCTCTTGTTTTGATTGAATTTAAGTATGTTTTGGAGGTGTCGGGACCAGGTGTAGAGGAGTTTCTTAAATAACTGTTATTAGCACGAAAATTATTAATGTCGTAGAAGCAGAAATTAGACCTATGTTTTATTACTAGTAAGTACACTTGCATTTGACCTCAATTTCACCTGGGTGCCTATACGTGAATCATTAATAAGGTAAAGAAACCTGAAGGGGTATAACACTACAGACAGGGATCACTTAAGTAATAAGCCGCCTCCAACGTGATCGTAGGTACTGGTCGTACCCACTGCCAGGAAAAGCACGCAGATTTTTTTTGTCCTAGTTATGCATAATGCATTATTAACTATAAGCGTTACTTATGCTTAATCCTAACCTCAAAGTATCATTTTCAGTCATGTTTTTTTCTATGACTGTAAATAAAACTTACCTTAATAATAATTAAGTAATTATTTATCTAACAAATATTCATCAAAAATCTATTTCTGTAAACTCAAAAAATATTTATTCCAAGCTATTATTCTAAAACCGTCAATAATAACTGTTATCTCGTATTCTAACTCGTCTAGACAAGATCATATACAATCAAAACTGATCTTCAGACGCCGTAATATAACACAAGATATTTCGCAGTGTCAGTTAAATTTATCATGCGATTTTCGTATCGGCATTACGATTCTATTGGAGCTGGCGTACTGTTCGGGCTATTTCTGACCTGTAACTGGACAGTGTAGTTAAATACGCGGTAGTTGCCTTCGGGATAACTGGCGGGTAGATTGACTGGAGCATTACCGTTCGGAATCGGCCACTTGCCAACTCCGAACTTGAAGTACCTGTAGGTAGACTACTGTCCAGGTGAGCGATGCATAGACAGATGGAGTTTCTGGGTAGTTATGTAAATTTTACTTGGAGGAACTCGATAGTGATATTAAAGATGGTAGTTTTATGTTATATTTTAGATATGTGATGTCTTTTGTGGTTTCATGTGAGGGGTGTTTGATTATTTACACAGAAGTTTTCGGTTAAATTCCCAATTGACTTAGTTTGTAAAAGAACTTGCTCAGACCTGTTCCAAAAGAAATCCAGCAAAAACAATGAATCGTGAAAAATTAAGACAATATTTTATGACTGGAATACATAATTGCGGGGTCATAATATTTGGCGGCAGATTTTATATGAGCGGTTCACAGTTTTGCATTTATAAGTGTGGATTTCGGAATTTGTAAAAACTAATGCACTTAGGCTCTTTAAAGTGCGGCCGTTGCGGGAAAGCGTTCCTGACAGCGCCTTATGTCCACTGAATAAAGTTTATTTCCGATTCGAAGGGGTAAAAAAGCTATGATTTTGACAGCTGTCAGGAACGCAAACTCCCACCGGTCGCACTATAGGTGTAATTTTGCATGATGGCACCAGAAGAGTTGCTAGCACTTCCCATAAGTAGAATGCCGTACGTCCATACTGACAACTTCAAGATTACTTTGTAAATACATAAGTAATTTGCTGTCGAGTAATAGTTTGCTGTTGTGCCCCATCAGTTTTGGTGTTTGAAACGTAAGCTGAGTTTAACTCTATGTTGGTGCCAGGTAACTCGATGCATAATCAGGGCTGGCATGCGAACTTGGATAAAGACTCGAATCGACAGGATAAATATTACCGAATGCCTATCATGCCTATCATGTTAGCTAACATGTGCACCATAATAGATAGAATTACTCGTTTCGATACCATGATTAACCCCACAGAACTAAAGCTGCCATATATTAAAAAAATACATACTCTAAGTGCCATATTCTAAGAAAATATCGATATAAAAGACCGATTTATGGTGGTCGATAGTCGCATGCTAGCCCCGCAGGTGAAATTCTCAATATCACACGTCGTCGTTGTGTCGTGGTAGTATCGTTTCTTCCAGCCTAACAGGTGGATAGTTTTGCTTTTGATCTGTAGTCGATATATCCATTGTCACTAGTGAAGTCGATGAAAATGTCCATGAGGCCGAGAACTACTGAAAACGTTGCAAAACATTGAAATCAACTCATTAGATCTGTAGATTACAACTCACATATAGACAGTCATTCCCCATTTGTAATAAATGTTTAATTTTTATTAGGTACTATTTTGAATACCGCTTGACAGACGGTGGAAGTATTTTCATATATTTTCGAGGATAGCATTAAATACTTATTAATTTATGGATGTGGAAAGGTGCTAATTGGATAAGTGACGTGTTGAAAACTCAGACTTTTTTGACAGTTTTCTTTTCAGGAGAATTGACAATGCATCTATGTTTGAGTGATGATCAGTGCCTTTGTAAGATTTATGAGTATGGTATGGAAACCGTAGGATAGGTTTTACAGCTGATTTTTCTAATTGGTCACGACGCGACGACGTGAAAGGATGCGTGTGATAGTTGATGTTTTTTACTTTACAATTTATTTTATCGTTATTATATGGAAAAAAATGTTGCATTTATAGATCAGACTCATCTTACTTATATTAAAAATGCGAAAGTTTGTTAGTATGGATGCCTGTTTGATTCTCTTTTACGCAGAAACTGGTTGATGGATCTCGATGAACAGTCCAGACTATTATCTATATGTGGTACAGATATAGATAATAGTCTGGAATAACACAATGCAGGGCTAGTTTCTAATCACCAGCGAAGTTCATTTATTACAATAAGTGCCTATCGTTTATACAAACGATTTTTGCACAAAAGGTATGGTTGTTTTTTCAAGAAAATGAATATATCAAAAATATTAAATAACCATTAAGAATAAAGACGACTACCAGCTACTACAAAACATCTTGTAGTACTACATCGTAGTATTAACAAACTTAGGTAATCAATTTAATTTTGCTTTCCGCATGCCGCATCATAGGTGTTCACCAACAGCGACCATTTCTAAAAAGTTTGTGGTGCTATATTTTTATATTTCTGTGCAGAGCGCTCCTAAAATAAATATTCAAGTACGTTTATATTGTATCAAAGAACATAATAGTTAAATTTGGCCGGTTTATAAAAATAGCTTTCTATAGCTTGCATAGCTGGTTTGTAATTGTCAGAATAAAAAAAAAAATTTTTTTTCTACGTGTACCTGAACTATTTATGCTACAAATTACCTGCTTACCTTTAGGGGAAAATTCATAATATTCTCTTGCGTCGAATCCGAGCACATATTATTTGAACAGCCTCAAAATCTATAGAATAACATGTAGGTACACAAAGATTTAAGCTTTATTTTAGCTACTCTCAAACCAAGGGTGTTTTGTTTGCAGTGTTAAGATAATGTTAGAAAAACAAAGATACATTTAGGGGAAGGACGGGGGTGCTAATCTGATGTTGAGTGAAAAGATTTAGAGCTCACCCCACGAAATTAATCTTCTCAATAAAGCCTCAAGTATTTACTATGTAAAAGATAAGACGAGTATATGAGGCAGAAGTAATTAATTGCAAGTGAATATTAAAGTTCGTACGATTCGTTAGCTTCAGTTCTAAAAGGGGTTTATTAAGTTAAGAAGGAATCTTGGTTTATTGGCCGGGAGTTAAAGCTATATTTGTAGCTTTAATATGATCAAAGGGAAGTTGTAAGCGAACTTGCGAGGAAGGTATATTTAAGGCTACGCGTGTGTTGGCTTTGTTTGGTCTATTTAAGTAGGTATGTCAACATGACGTGGGTGTTCAGAGTATTTAATGTTAGAAAGTTACACCTGGGTAGGTACCTACTTTCTACTAGATTTTCCGATGAATATATCGAGTTACGTGTAAGAGAGTTTGTAGTTTTTCCAGTTTACATTCCGCAGCTTGTTATTTAAATACGTTTTGTTTGCATTCTAAAATACCTTAAAAAGCTCTATCACCGGAAAATTATCAAATCTGTTTGTTCATAATTTTACGTAAGTTTGTTTATATTTAAATTATAAGATCACAATTTCGCTAGAATCTCAAGCACTTTACGCTAGATGATAATCTGTAATTGATATGGGTACTTTGCAAGTATGTGCTGACTATTATTATTAAAATTATAAGCTTTCCTTTAACCAAAAGACTTATCGAAAGGCTAATGTAGGCGCGATGCTGTGAATGTAGGCGCTTTACACATGGCAAACAATAAGGTTGAACATTATGGTACGTACCTAGACATAGTCTTGATGAACTCGGTATAGCAATATTCAAATGGATATTTCGAAAAGGAAGGGATATAGTTATAAATGATACTGTCGCACGCATTATTGAACAAATAATTAACGAAGTTTCAACTGTTCGTATTCGCACAATAAGTTTCCAGAAAATCCATTTTTTATACCTCTTTATGTACCTCCCAATAGTTAGCGAGACTCTCCTAAGAACGTTTACATTTGACGGTTGTGGAATCTAACCCACATGCCCATCCCAAATATTCGCCCTATATACGTGAATAAACACACCCTTCATAACACACGTAGTCAAAGACAATGTAATTATAATTAGCAACGGATTAGCAACGATATTTCAAAAACGAAGGGATATAGTTATAAATGATACTGTCGCACGCATTATTGAACAAATAATTAACGAAGTTTCAACTTTTCGTATTCGCACAATAAGTTTCAGGAAATCCATTTTTTAAACCTCTTTATGTACCTACATACCAATAGTTAGCGATACTCTTCAAGAACGTTTAAATTTGACGGTTGTGGAATCTAACCCACATGCCCATACCAAATATTCGCCCTGTATAACAATACGTGAATAAACACACCCTTCATAGCACACGTAGTCAAAGACAATGTAATTATAATTAGCAACGGACAAAGCAGGAATGCACAATATTACTAACCCTATTTACATTATATAATTACTAGCAGTCCTTCGTCCGCGTGAATATCAGTTGAAGCACTTGGATAAATAGTGTTGCTATGGAAGGACCAGGAAGTTCTAGCTTACTCCATACAAAATTTTGTCAAAATCGATTCAGTGGTTGAGCTGTAAAAACGTTGCAGATAGACAGGCAAATAGAGTTACTTTAAAAACTATTAAAACACAGCTGTGCACTCGGGTTTCGTGGAAAAAACCTTTAGTAAAATTTATCCTTTCAAGTGCGATTTTAAATGAGCTTCTTTGGAATTCTTCAGGCGTTGCTTGAGCCACTAAGGATGCGTGACGCTCAGCTTCTAAAGCTCCTCTGTTCTAAAGTCCCACGGCCCTTTGCGCTGCATGAAGTTGAGCATCTAAGGTCAGTGGAGCTCGCTTCAGAGATAAGGTTTTGGTAGCTATAGAGCTACCTCATAGGAGCTGCGTGGTGCTTAGCATCCAAAATTCGACGGGTGTATGTTCCTACCTATTTTTCTAGCTCAAGCTATGTTAGAACTCAAACTCCATGATAGATCCGATGTTTGCCTGCGAGATGTATCGTTAACTTAAAATCTTTCTAATTCAATAATTAACCAAAATTAAGAATTTTATTTAAACTTTAAAATAAGTATGTTATTTTAAAAATATTAAAACAACAAAATATGATAACAATACCTTCCTAATAACAAAATAGAGATTTTAGGGTGACACCACACCAATCGATCGACGGTCGAATAGATTAGTCAACGTCGATCGACGGTCGAATAGATTAGTCAACGTCGATCGACGGTCGAATAGATTAGTCAACGTCGATCGACGGTCGAATAGATTAGTCAACGTCGATCGATAGATTTGAATAGGTCAAAAAAACCGGTCGCCGTCGATCATTGCTGTGTTGCTGTGTGATCCTTAGATGTCCGACAACGAGGACTGCCCGTTCGGGTTAATACTGTCGTCGCGGCAGCAATGCTACTTTCAGCGGTTCTCAAAGGATTTTTTTATTGATTTATGATATAAATATTATTATTGTTTTAATATTGTAGAAAAAGCTCTTGATGGAAATCATAAAAAAATACCAAAAAAAAAATCTTTTTACCAACGTTCATATTTCTTGATTTTAGAAAAATAATGTAGCCTATATCTCACATCGATCAGTATTAACAATCATAAAAATCGAATCATTGCTTTAGCCGCGACAATATATTTGGATTTTTCACCTTAAAAAAATACCTGTTTTAATCCCAATAGGGTGAATATCCAAAAATGTTTAAATACCTACGTGTAAATTTACTTTAATTTTAGGCAATAATATAACTTTTCAAATCAATCGGGCATGAAAAAAATATATCTTCATTCAAAATTCCATCCCCTATATCATCTTATTCCTGGTAGATTTTTACAAAATTATGTCCTTATTCGGTATCACGTTACCTTACACGAATAATATTAAAGTAAAAAACACAGCCGTAGGGTAATGAAAACGTTAAAACTTAAAACAGTACGTAAAATCAATTTTCATTTTATTTGGTCCAAAAAATATAGGAACAGTAATATAGATAAATGTTTGCTTATGTTATATTATAATTGAAACGTACATTAATGTCAAACATCCAAACTATATGGCATGCTAATTAGCAAACAAATGTCAGCATTCAGAAAATATTAATAACCAACCACAGAACACAAATGACTACATTACCAACATGAAAAAACTTTATCGAACTGAAATTAAAACAGCTCGACTCAGATAAAACAAATATCGAAGTAATACTTTTGTATTTCTATTTGCAATTGCTAATATTGCACAATATTTGCAATGTCGAACGAGAAAAGATGTTCCTAGTAATGGAAAGAAAATACCAGAGACTATATACACGCAGCTCATACATAGCTATACATAGATACTTATGTGGAATATACTGGTATCCGATATGGGACGATATTGGAATGCCGACATGAAAGATAATAATATAGATACGGTCTTGTTTAGTACCCGTATGGTATAGCTATATGTGAAAAATGTGTGGGTGTGAAACTATTTGCCGGAAATTACATGGTGCAAGACAAACATGTCATTTTATTGGATTTAGCTGAGATGTTTTTTCTTAAAATTTATCAGCGTTAGAAAAGTATGTTCAAAAAGTAGTTACGTAATATTATGAGAAAGTAGTTTTACTTCAAAACGATTCAGGGAGGTATTTGTGAAGTATGCTTGGTATATTTTTAATAAAAAGGTGCCTATAATACAAGTTCAACAATTAGCGTTTTGTTTCAGTATATTTTTTATGAGTCTATAAAAATGTTTTGAGCGAAGACCCTTCGTAATAGCTCTACTAAATTCATTTATTACTTTATAGCTAAACTTGGATCTGAAAAATAAAAAAAATATTTTTCCTGGAACTACCGCAGATAATTCAAATCCAATTTATGCTGCATTTACATAAAATGCACTGAAAAATATTTATATGATTAAACTTCGTTATCACAAAGGGTTTATTTTCTATTAAACTTGATAAAAAATAAGAATTTGAGCGAAAAATTAAAATGCTTCGGAGGTAAAATATGAACAAGGACTAAAAGATTAGGGTGGTAAAATAATGCGTACCTATTGTTATTTGTTGTAGAGGTATTTTTCCATACTATGGATATGAAATTTTAGATCTGGAGAACCTTCTATTAGTTTTCTATTAGTTTTCCTAAACTTAGCGCGACATTTCGGCGTCATTTCAGAACACCTTGTGTCACGATCACGATCACCAAATAAAGTACTAGTTGGACGAGTTAAGTAGAAAGATATGTGCAATCGATTCCACCAAGATATCGATTGCACATGCTCCCTTTTTACCCATTCTTGACTACGCAGACGTATGCTATCTGGATGTCACCGAAGACCAACTTAATAAGCTTGAGCGCCTCCAAAATCTCAGTACAAGATTTATATTTGGTTTACGCAAATATGATCATGTGTCTCAATACCGCACTAAGCTCAAGTGGCTTCCCATTCGATTTCGCCGGAATATTCATGTTCTCTGTCTACTGTATCGTCTACTGTTCAATCCTACTGGTCCGCGCTATTTTCATGAATATTTTAAGTTCCATCACTCCCAACATGAGCGTACTCTACGATCGTTAGACAACCTCATGCTCAGCACACCTTCACACTCTACGGATTATCTAAGCAAATCATTCATGGTTCGAGCAGTAAGTTTGTGGAATAAACTCCCTTTAAATATAAAATCAGCAAAATCACTCCATTCATTTAAAAAACTCCTAAAATCCCACTATTTATCAGCAAGTGAAGTTATTTGATCACTTATTTAGGTACTATAATGTGTATGTGTTATGTATATTTATTGGTATGTTTAGTATATCAATTTATGTATTTTTATAAATATCATTTTTGTATAGTTTAAGTATATCTACAAATGCTTCCTTAACTCAAAAATATATTTATTTGCTGATGACCTAAAGGCCATAAGGTCTATACGTGACGTTTCCGATTCTGAACTGTTGCAAGAAGATCTGGACAGACTATCAGATTGGTGTAAACATAATAAAATGAGCCTAAATGTAAAGAAATGTAATCATGTAAAATTCACGAGAAATTTAAGAGTAGTGCCCACGCAGTACAAGATATCAGATGAGATTCTAGAAGAGCTAAATGGAGTACGTGATTTGGGTGTGTTTTTCGATAGTAAGCTTAAATTTGTTAAACACATCGATATTATTACTAATAAAGCCTTCAAAATGATGGGATTTGTTCTGCGCGAATGCAAACAATTTAGAAGTCCGATTATTAAATCTGTCATGTTTAATTCCCTAGTGAGAAGCCATTTGGAGTATTGTAGTATGGTGTGGTCTCCGAGTTACAAAGTTCACATCAAAAGTATTGAAAATGTACAAAAAAAGTTTTTATATCATTTAGCCTACAGCTGCAACCTAGCTAAAAAATATAGATCCTATAGGACTCGCTTGAACCATTTTAAATTTGATAGTTTAGAAAAACGTAGAGCCATGCATGACATAGTATTCCTTAAAAAGATAGTAACGGGTGTTTTTGATGCTCCTGAGCTACTCAACAAAGTCCAATTCAATGCCCCCAGCAGACCTCAAAGAGCCAGTAACAATAAATTATTCCGCAAGCCAAAATGTCGCACCAATCTAAGATCTCAGTGCCCTTTGACACGCATGTATACAACATATTCACATCTACATGAGGCAGACTTGGCACACTCTTCAATTTGCTGCTTAAAAAAGTTAATATCGAAAAAATAATTTATGGTTATGATCGTAATAATTTTTACCTCCTAATGTGGTCCATCTGAATTTAATTTAATAATTTAATTTTAAATAAGTATATGTATTGTAATTTACGATTAATAATTTGTTGTTTGCAATTTTTGATTTGTGAATTGTAATTTATTGTTTGTGACTTGTAATTTGTAATTTTTAGTTTGTGATTTATTTATAATTTATTAAATGATTTATTTGTTTGTAATTCATTAATTGATTAATTTGTAATTTATTAAGTAATTGATTTATTTTTGATTTATTAATTGATTTATAATTTATATTTTTTTATTATGTATTTTGAATTAATTTATTTTTCTTGTGATTATTCCTAAATTGGTTTTGTAATTTTATTTTTTTAGTTGAAATTTGATATTTTGATGTCAAACCTCCTTATTAATGCACGCTGTGTTTTTCAGTAAGTGGTGAGACAATTGTGTTGTATTACGTTTTGTTTTTTGTTCAATATTTAATTGTACTCACTGTTGAAAAACCTATTAAATAAATAAATATATTTTTATGTAGTGTATGTTTTATGTAGGTTTATAGGTATGCCCCAAGCTAAATTTTCGAATATTCTACATCCATGGTTGTCTGGTAGAGATCGCTTCACAGCGATAAGGCCGCCAATTGTAGGTATATCTTTTTTTTTATGTGTTTAAATTTTTTGTATTTTTTGTAAGGCTTACAATAAAGTGTAAATAAATAAAATAAATAAATAAGTATTTATTGAATTTATATACAAAATACAATTTTCCGCTGTATTGATATAAAATGCGTACGGCACGCCGTGCACGTCGCACCGCTCAACGGCGGCGGTCGTGGAACCCTGTCACGGCATACTTTTCCATATTGAACCATGATGGAGATAATTTTATGAGCTAATATGAAACGCTGAGCGGTACGCCGAGCACTTCGTGGTGGAAAGTGCCGTAGAGATGGATCCACGCCCTAAGCCGACAGTGAAATCATATGTATCTTAATTGTTGTTCGTTATATTTTCCCGTTGTTTCTATCCCGAATATAATGTAATAGGTTAAAGTTATTTTTTATATTTCAGATATGGATACGGACCATCAGTTTAAGTAATTTTATTTTAACTCGACGTTTCAGCATCACTCCAGAAGCCTTTGTCACGATAAACTGATAAAACCGTATGAGCATATTGAGTTTGTGTGGGAATATTCTGATATAACAGGTTAAACTTTTTTTTTTTTGCATCACACTGTTTGACATTAAGCGCATCGTAATTTCAGTCATTTAAGGCAATTTCTTTCGAGGCTAACCATGATTTTAAGCACTGAGAGATGGCGCCACTCAGAGGTCTTCACGAGACGTAACATTCTCGCGCCATTCGATTGACATGACACTAGCGCTACTTCACAGTATAAAATATTTCAGTTGGTAACCTATGCTGCACTTTAAATCAATATGTAAAATAAACATTTTTTTAAGTTTAAAACAAGTTATATTATATTTGTATTTTACTACATGAACTAAGATTAAAAAGTAATCATAATAAGAAGGTAAAGAACTTTAAGTAATACATTACTTGTGTATTAATTGGGTATTTTCATTTATAGGGATTTTTGATTTTATTCCAATAATTGATATTTGAAAATCTTACACCAAAAATAGATTTAAGTACTTACCTGATTAAAATTTATAAGAAATGGTTAAGGGCCTACACTACCTCAAACACGCTCCGAATCCAGATTTTGATCTCAAATATCTATCAGAGTACTGAACTAATAATTTTAGAAAAAACATATAGCAAAGTTAAGAGTATGAACTAAGAACCATATGTTTTGAAAACACGATTAAAGAAAAAAATCTCGATAGAAAAAAATCACAAACTTACCTCTAAAATTAACAAAGAAACCTTATTACTTAATTAGTACTTAACCTACACTAATGTTACTTGGTATTTAGTTTCAAGGTATGACAATACGTGTACTATATGATCTGATTTTAAAATAATTTTATTATTTTTTTGATTATAAATCTTAAATCTAAAATAATGTGTTTGGCACGACGACGGGTGACCTGCGCCCACTCAAGGATTCAGTTGCGCTCTGGCATTCGTACGAGGAACCTGTGTCGCTTTCACGCTTGCTGCCGCCGCGCCGCTACAACATCACGTAAATATCGTGTTATCCATAAATAAATTTGTGGTGTGTTTTATTTCAAAATGGGAAATGAAAGAAATAAGATACGGAAAAGGCAGAGTTGGAGAAAACAAAACGCAAGTGAGTAAGATAGCTCCGACGCGCGTTGCGGGGTGCTTCACGGCCGGGCGGTGAGGTGGGGGCGAAATTCAGATTCTAGCTGGAGTAGTATGGGCTCTTAAGTAGTAAAACGATTAGAAGCAGCATAAAAGCTAAATTAATAAACATACCAACAACTAGTTAGAAGTGACTATACTGACCCACCGAATTCAAATACTTCTGTTCTGAGATCTTAGCAGACCTAAATTTGTAATTCATCAACTTGTCTTTCATTTCATTGAACTTATTGTAATTTGACAAGAGCGAGTTTTTCAAATCAATATTCATTCGTGCCTTTACCGATTATGATGCTCCTAGTTTTCACCTTTAATGTTATCAACAAGAATATTATCCAAGATTTCGTTTTATAACAAATAAACATATTCTTCAAATAAAATTTAATTTATATGTTTTATAATTACATATTATTTACAGTTATCAATAAAAAAGAAAAAATAAAAACGATGGCCACGCCGGACTCAATCCTGCATCTCTCAGGCCAAATCAAAAATGGTTAGAATTTCAGACACTTAAAGTGCGGCCGGTGGGAGTTTGCGTTCCTGACAGCTGTCAAAATCATAGCTTTTTTACCCCTTCGAATCGGAAATAAACTTTATTGAGTGGACATAAGGAGCTGTCAGGACCGCATTCTCGCAACGGCCGCACTCTAACACCCGCAACCAAAGCTGTACTTGGGAGTATTGGTGAAATAGATAATGAATCGTATGCTTTCCAAAAAATGTGTTTAATGCTACGTTATTCGTATTCAATACAGATGATTTTCTTATTTCAATGTTGATGGTCATCCATGGTCATACTTGATTTCTATTCAAAAAAATGTTATGATACAATGCGATAAGGTCATTTCAATGCGTGTGTTTATATGTTTTAGCATCTATTTCTGAAATATTTAAGAGCTAAAATCAATCACATTTGAAAAAATCTTTTAAGAATTACTTAAACTCCTGCGATAATAAATTCTCGAAAGATCAAAATTATCACTGTTAAACTGTGCAAATCTACTCATTTATAATAAAAGCTCTCAGATCTTATATATTAGAATACCTGTTTAGAGTAATATTGTGTAGGTGTCCAATAATAACAATATGTAAAATAAAATAAAATTATTGAAAATTCTCGGTATTCGGAACAATTTCGGTCATAATGATGATATTTGATCTGTGTCTACAGAAACTTTTTTGACAGTTCATTTCTGTTTATTTACTTTAACGGATTTAAACGAAGTGCCAAATTACATGGTTTTACAAGAAAAGGGAATAATTTGCATGTATTTTGTTAAAATTTTATGCACCTTGCTTTTTTAAGTTATTAAAACACACATTTTTATGTTTTGTGTACGAAAACGGGAGAAGACAATTTTCCAAAGACCCGTCCATAGAACACATATACTCAAGGACCCGTCCTTGACAAAAGCCTGACGGCGACTGAGCGGACGAGGGCAGCGAATGACCGCGAATGGCTGGGCAAAATTTTAGATTTCGGATAAATGTGAATTTTAATCGTAACAAGACTTTAGTTTGAAAAATAAAGTGAGAAAACCCTGAAGAATACGAAGACAAATTTCTTCTAGAAAAAATATAGATATTATTATAATATCTTAGATTTAAATCTTTGGGTATTCTGAAAACATAATATTTTTTTGGTTACCGGGCATTTAAAATTTTATTTTTGCACATTTTCTCGAATTTATTCTATCGGGGAAAGTGAATCATATCGTAAAACTATTACTACCACTCCCTAGATAATATTTTTCAGTTTCTTGTATATTTTTGTAAGAGCCGAAGCGAAGCACACAATCAGAAGCTGTTCCTCGCTGACACCCTCTTAAGTAAAACTTGATAATATATTTGAAACCAATATCATGAATTCGAAAAGAGAGTTAATTGGCGAATTCATTATTCTTAGACAACTTAAACTTTAAGGAAATTGAAAAAAACCTCTGCCATGCTATTGATTCAACCCATCGTAAAAGAAATTCTGACGAAATAAATTATTCATATTAGCAACTTTTTAATGCGTGGGATAAATCCTTATGGATTCGCGTTCGCTCGACCGGAGGGGCCGGGTTATTTGGGGGTTATATTACTTTAACCTACTTAAAAACTCTACGGTGTACATCATCCGCCATAAGTGGAGTGAACAGTATTACCAAATACCTAGTATAACTCGTTAACTCGTCGTTTTAGTACCTACTGTAACTCGTGCGCAAGCAGTTTATACATGAATAGCGGTTTCGCGCGATTTCAGCCATAGTTTCTGATGATGTGGAAATTTAATTTTGTATGAAATCACACTAATTGGTAATTAATTATAAAGGTGAGCTTGTGATATGGAGACTACATAACAGAACTAGGCCTATGTACCCAAACCCGAGCCTGCAGTGCAAGCACAGAACTTTATCGACTCGTATGGTTACGATTGTTCGTATAGTATTGAGGAGGTTTGTTAGCAATAATTGAAATCTATCCATTGCCGCTCGGCCAGTTTAAATAAACGTGTGCCTTGTTAATTTTGAATATTTGTAAACATATTCTACTCTTAAATAACTGTAAAATAACATTCGTAAACTTACGAGTCGATAAAGTTCTGTGCCCACACCGCTGTTATCAAAGCTGCCATATTCTAAGATCGAGGTAAAGGCCCGATTTATCGTCAAAGTCAAAAGAATCTTTATTTCGTAAGTATTTAAATACATTTGAAATAAGTCACAATTTACAAATTGAACTGAATCTACCACCACTTCGGAAAGTCGATCTGTTGAGAAGAAGTGGCAAGAAACTCAAACTCGTTGTCTCAAGAAACTCGTTGTCGATGTAGCCTCGCTGGATACTCTATACTGGATACTGGTACACCTCGGATATTTCTAAAATAAGCCTATTTACTCCTTGAAAATGTGGCTTTTTAATAAGGTTTTGAATAAGAACACACCTTTAAACAAGAGGCACACCTTCAGATGTTTTCTCTATATTTTATTCGCCTTGATAAACGTCGCCTCGGTAATGGTAATAATAAAACAAAACATTGCCTTAACAAATACATATTTTAATTAAAAATATATAATACAATGAATTTCTAAACATAATTTTAATATTAAACACTACACTAATGGATACCAACTAATCTTTACACATCTACAAAACAATCATACAAAAATCTCTTACTATTAAATCTATTCAGAATCGTCGTCAATGACAGCTCTGCGTCTTTTCTTGTCTTTCGCTGCAGGAACTATTTCATCATTATCGCTGTCATCTGCGAACAAGTTCGTTTCGTTAGAGAAAAATCTAGGAGAAAACGCGTGGAAAATGAAGAATTTGAAGGTAAGTTTTCATTAATTGACACGGAAGCCCATTGGCAGAAATAATATAAAGGAAGCTGCAATTATTGAACGCTGTCTTCGTAAATACTAATTTAAAAGGTGTTTTGCCGAATTTGTTCAATGTTTAACACAACGAAGCATAACAAAAACCGATCGATTCACTAATAAAAACGTTTAGTAAATAAAACGGTAATACCAACGTCGTCGAAGTAAATTAAATACACATTATAAGGAATAATTAAAAACTTACTGGCTCAAATGGGACCACATACCTACATAACTCTCGAAAATAAAAAAATCATTGAAATAGGTACCTACATCCAGCAAAAACTATTGAAAAATAATTCCTTTGAATTGAAACTTCCTCCTTTTTCGAAGTAAGATGACAAAGTCTGTCCTATTTGTGATATACAAAAAGAAAATAATATAAGGCTATAAATTGCCAAAAACGTATCTTTAGTCAGGTGTCAATGACCCTAGCGAGGGATTATGACGGATGGCGAGTCGGGTAATAAATACCAGTTTATTTATACCCACCGTCCTTACCTAGGGCATTGAACGTGATAAGAATCGTTACCTTACTTTTGTACTAATATAATTGTTTTTTTTTTATGATGATATTCGATATCCAATATCAGGGAACTAATAGATCGAGCAACTTCTAAATTCTCAATTTCTCTTAGTTTCAGGGATAAGTACCTACGTTGAAACTAACAAATTCTAGCTTTATTATATTTAAAACCCATAGTAATTTCTTGTAGTACAACAATCTTACAACTTTAGTTTAACAATCTGTTCCGATGTAAGTCGAATTTGAAAAAATATTGCATTTAATAGCTCAAGTTTTGTGGAAGGCTTTTATCAAAAAGTTTCTTCATCAAATGGCATCAAAACTTATTGGCTCACAACCGCGTGTTAAAATGAAAATATATTCAGTGATAGTTACATATAAACTTAAATTTAATGAACACATTCTACATGACAGCGATTAGCATTCATTGTTTGAAATATTCATAATCAGTATTACATTTGCTGAGTTTTATTTTGTGTTTAATCAAACAGTATGATATTAAAACTCTGAATTTATAAACAGAATTGCGGCTGTAAAGTAAATATAATTCCTGTTTTATTTGCATTATGATATTTCACGAAGTAAGGTTAGAGTAGGGTTTCATTATTAATTTATTATAAAAGGGGTTTTTGCCCTTCGGACTTGGCAAATTGAATACTTTTTATTAAAATGGTAAGGACCAATTTTGTTGCAGTAATATTTTAGCTCTTATTTTAACATGAACTACAACTGATTTCTTTTATTATTAAATTCGAATATTCATTATCGATTTACTTTAACATTATAACGGGATTAAAATATTACTATTTTTGCTTTCATTTATAACTGAAAACCATTTATAAATTGATTTAAATTGGATTATAATATTTAAGTAAGCAGGATGAATTTTAAAGATTTCATAACTAACGGTGGTATATTTCAACAGGGTCAACGGGCTTAAAGTCTTGTGAGTAATATACATATGCTACTAAGATCTATTTACTATACTATAACTCTACCATTTAATGTATTGATATTATTGAAAAAAAAAAGCATTTCCATGAATTACAGTTACGATATGAAGAGAGTATTTTTTAGTATTTGAGTCGGAGATTCGCGACAGTCAAAGATATCGTGTAACACAGAAAAATTAAGTTTGTCGGTAAGAAGTTTTTGTGTTTTTAATACTCGTCTTTACTTATACAATAAAACTGAAGAGGTTTCTCTTGACCGCGAAGATAGACTATATTTTATTAAGAAAATTTAAGGGGGGAGGTAAAAGTACGCAATTCTGCTAGTCTCAAATAAAGCTGGAAGTTACGATTCAGTCCCGATCCAAAAAGATGTGTCTTTCCATTATCAATGACAAAAAAATCTTACCATCAATAGTTCTGGAAATGGCGCTCAGTATATCTTCAGTGTCCGGCAAATCTTCTTGTTGCAAAGTTCGCTTCGCAAACGACAGAATATCGTCATCATCATTTTTAGCATCGTTTCTATTGCCTTCATCGTCACTATCGTTTTCATCACGTTCAACGATTTTCATCATTTTCCCTTTACGGTTGCCATCTTGCGAGTCATCACTTCGACTACGCTTGCGACTTGTATCTTCATTATTTGTTCTGGAACTTTTGAACACGCTTGTATTTTCAATATCATTGTCGCGCAACTTTCGTAAATTTGCGAATAAGTCATCATCATCGCTTGAATCAGATGATTTCGATGGTGAATGAGCATTTTCTTGTGTATTTTGACTATCATCATTATTTTCAGTTTGAACCTCTGTTGTGTCTACTAAAAGTTCATTGTTTGTTGCTTTTATGATGATTTCACGTCGTTTTCTTAGTGTTTCAAAATGTAGATTGCTAGGTATGCGCCAGTAGGTTTCCTAAAACAAGATACTAGGCTTTAAATTTGCATACCTATTATTACGCTAGGTCAGGTTTGCTTTTGTATGAAAACTAAGTAAGCAAATTTTAAGATTGAACAGTAGAGATCAGACCCTTTTGTTTTCAAGGTTAGGCTTAGTTAGGAAACCTTTTTATGTCAGAAATTCTATTTGATAACGAAACTTATAATACTTGTTTGATGTTTTAGTCCCCTTTTAACGATGTCTGAACCCCTGTTTGACCTCCCTCTCAATTGGTAAGGTAAGATCGAAGAGTATGCTATGGATAGTTTAATACGGGGTTGTCATCGTCACTCTGTGTGCAGCACATCAAGCCTTACAAATATATCGAATTTCTTTAACCAATTTTTAACTTAATGTCGACGGCATAGAGTTCGGAATCAATTACAATTTTTTGACAGATTTGTAACGCTTGATCTGCTGCCTTCTGTAAAAAATCCCTTAATTAAAAAACAAGGATAAAAAATAAATCAATGAGGAATCACACGGGCCTAGGAAGAAACTCGCTTTTTATAAAGCATTGCCGGAACACATCATTGCTTTTGCGATGATATTTGGCAGTATACTCTATATGAAGGGGCGGGCTGTATCGGTAAGTCGTCTTTTACGACTCGTTTATCCATGGTTGGTACGGCTTTTTTAGGTCGACCCTATGCAGCTAAAGGACTTTTTTACTCTCAATACAATTCTGAATGAACCTACCGCTTCAGACTAAGAATGATTAAAATATACCTCATCTTTCTAATTTAATATTTTGGGGCAAATGTATGAAATAATAGTACAGTAGCTATATAGAAATGCAGCGCCGTATGTTATTAATCCGACTTAGTAACGTTTACAGCGCTATTAAGAGATTCGTTCATTAATTTCATTTCGCGTGTGTATCAAAGTAGCGAAAGAAAATATATTTCAAAGGATTATATTCTTGTTCAATTCACTCGATAGGTAATCTAGTCATGTAACTCAAGTAATTTTCACTTTTATTCTTCCATAGAAAAAAAACCTTTGGAGCTAGCATACGACAAACGACAACGATAAATCGGGCCTTTATACCGATATTTTCTTAGAAAATGGCACTTAAAGTTGGTATTTTCTTAGAATATGGTAGCTTTAGTTCTATCTACTATGGTGCGCATGTTAGCTAACATGATACGTAGTATAAAATCATTCGGTAATATTTATCTGTTCGATTCCAATCTTTATCGATGGTCGCATGCTAGCCTAGCTAGTTGTTATAAATAAACCTAAAACGTAAAAACTAACAACAAAAAGACCACTCAAACACAAAATAAACATGTCATAAAATGAGTCCAACTAATAAATCAAACTAAGCTTCCACGACAAAGCCGTTTGAAACATACTTGTCCAGATTTACAAACTGAAATTATCTATTCAATCTATCTACCAAAGAGCTTACATTGACGTGAAACAATGGTCTTAAGTAAGCTCGAAAGGGCTTACCTGTTCATCAAAAGGAGGCGCAACACCTACGCCCTTAAGGACCTTTACAAACAGATCGTTTTCCATAGCTTCCACGCAATCCGTAGATAAAGGGACCAACGGGACACCTTCTCCGTTAGGGTCGAACCCCTCTGCTTCTTGATCTAAGGCCACCTCTTCAAGGTTTTCAGCTAACCATTTTAGGGCGTTTGTTAAACCTAGGTATGGATAAAAAACATGTTAATTAAACGCTTTGGTATACCTGTAATAACGTAATTAAGTTGAACTGTGTGTGTTTTATAAGACGCATAACTCGGATAAAAGTAGTCGCATTTCGAAATATAATTTTGCATTTGATAGCTAACCTCTTGGGTGAATATTTCAGGATATATTTCGGTTTCTAGATCAAAAGTTATTGGGGAAAAACCACGCGCGGCCTATAGTTGATGGTATAAGGCGGAACTTAATCGTCCTAAAAAATCGGTTTATATTCTAACGCGACTACGTACTGTTATCTTAAAAATATGTGTTCGAATTGCAGAAGTTCAAAGTAGATATATCTGAACTTCATTAATATTAAAGGTGTTTATGAACAAAATAAGGAGGATTCGTCCGTCTGAACAGAAGTTATAGTTACAAACTAGGTCAAATTCGTCTTTTATAAGCGATCCTTAAAATTAAATAGGTAAAATTCACTCCTATCTTTTTTCATATTAAATAATATCAAATACCTATTGAAAAATAATTAAATAATATCGAAAACAAGCAACTGTTATCAACAACTTCTTTCACAACAATAAACACAGAAGCTATTCGATATCTAGATACTCGATACATGACAATTCTGAAATTTCTATATCACAACATGTTGTCACCCAATATTGCCATGTTCTTGTTATTATACACTGTAATGTGTTTATGTTAAATGTTTACATTTACAATCCTTCAGTAATGATTTCCCGCGAGTCCTCGTTGGAGCTAAAACGAGCACAATTAAACAGACTTTATCTGTCCCTAGCGAGTGAGATGATATAAAGAGACAGGTTTCATAAATATATCTCTCACGTTCACACAACATTATCTAGGCTAAATTAAATTATACGAACTAGTTAAAGGATGAATAAAATGTATAAACCTAACTTAAATATACATCCATGACAATTGGGAAATAGTTGTGTTCGCATACATCACATTACACACATATTCGAATCATGAACTTTAGTTTCAAAAGGCAGTAATACTGCTCTGTACGCGCCATGAAGATATCAAAAACATTATATTATCTGTAATATGTAAAAAAAATAAATGGTTAGTCAAAATATTTATTTAAAAATAATCTGACATTGACAAAAGAATTTTAATATTACGACTTGGAGATAGTTTTTCTTTTCACACAGTACAAATATTTTGACATGGCCATTTCACGCAACTTTCCAGAAACAAAAAGAAAAAGTGTCTATTATAAACAAGTATGAACACGGGTTTCGAATGTTTTGAAACAAAAACTTACCACTTTCTACGGCTTTCACTAAAAGCTTCCCTATTTCGTTTGCACTAAGCTCCGGTACTTGCTTCCTTTGTTTTTTCTCCAGAGGTTTCTTATTTTTTAAAAGTTTTTTAGTAGCCTTCTGCGTTGGAACAGGGGATGATCTTGTATCGCTTTCGGAACCCGAGTCACCGCCGCTATCAGAATTCGAAGAACTCTCTACAATAAACACAGGAAAATATAGTTGTCTTGTAATTTATATGCTTTTAAGGACTCGTATTACGTTCGCACTACTTGTAAATTCCATTAAATGTGTCGTAAATTGTTAGAACGAGACAAATCCGAGTAGTAAATAAGTTCTATTGTTACCACAGACTAGTTTACTGGAGTGAGAGTGTTTAAATGTATTGGAAAAGAGATATTTCGTTGGGATAACTTTGAATTGCTCATCTTTGTAGCCTTGAAAAAGCGATTCTTCTTATTGGAGAATAAAGTTGTAGGCGTGTATGGGTATATATTGGAGATAAGACGTGGAAGCGGACGTAAGTGTAAAAGTTTTATTGTTAAGAAACTTACCGTTGGATTTATCGTCATCTGTGCCAGTTGTCTTAGTTTTGGACTTGTTTGGCCTTTTCTTACGGCACTGCTTCTTGTCCGATATAAGACCTAGTTCGAGAAGTCTCTCTACGAAGCTGTTTTTAGAGCGTTTTCGAGGCATTCTAGGTATTATACATCCCATTGGATCTAAAACCATAATCTTGTTTTAAATGGGATTTTTTTTTACTTTAAAAGATGGTTAAATAATTAAGATTATAAGTCTATTTAGCTTAGCTTTCGATTGAAGTTTTAGATTAATATATGTCAGAATAAATGGGCTATTTATGGGTACTCTGAGATCCAAACACCATTAAACATTTCAATGATTGGTTCTTTATTTACCTAGTATTTGTATGTTATTATTACTATCCTGCTGTTGCATTGAAAACTAAAGCTAAAGTCCATTAAGATACATACGCAACAGCAGAAAATAATCATCAATCAAGTTATTTTTCATTGAAAGCGACCCTAATTGTTTTGCCTAACAAAATTGTTCCGAATACATACGCCATGTTTTTTTAACGTATGATGAATTTTAGATGAAAACTATAGTTTGTATCGACAAAAGCTTTTAGTAGTTTTGATGGAATACCAATCTATTTTTGTGAGAGTGCGTTTTTTTATTCAATTATTAGATGGATGTCATTCGATGTTCTTGAAGGGCGGTTATGTTTTGAAGCCATAAAGCCACAAGCTGAAGCCATAAACGGCTTGATGGATTTTAATATACGGCGTCATAACGCACTGTGTTACTTGACTCTTTTTAAATTCTACTAGGAGTGACATTTATGTATATTATATACCAAAGTGACTTGCCGAGTCTTTCTGTGCCTAAACGCGCTTAAAAACTATGAATGGATATTCAGGCAGTTCCACGTGCACAAATGAATGAAAGATAATATTAATAAAGTGATGTGTTTTGATAATATTTTGAATAAATTAAATAAGAAGGGTATTTTTTTATTGAATAAATATGATAATTATCAAACAATGCCGAAAATAAATCATAGCAATATTTTGAAGACAAAAAGAAATTATTAACCAAAAAACAAACGCCATTTCGTGAAAATTAAAATTTTGTAGAATATATTTCTGTCTTACTCACCTACGGAGTCTTGGTACTCCTTCCATAACTGTTTTAGCAGTTCATCTTCTTCTTCGCTAAATTCTTTGCTAACCTTTTCTCTTCTTTCTTTATTAATTTTCTTCGTTGGCGCTTTGAATATCAGACCTAGGTCCTTGAGTTTTTTGATAATTGATCTCCTTGTGCGCGTCTGATCAATAAGGTTGTCCAATATCCAGTCAATGACGTCTGAAAAAGTTAATTACATTAGAACAATGTTCTTAAAAAAGCAACCATTGGGTTTTGTGCACGTAACGATATATGATTTTGTTTATTTAAAACAATTTATCTTTACATTATTAGGTAAGTTGCTTATACAGGTCATTTTTTGAAGATCAATATATTTTAGGAGAAGGTTAAGAGAGACGTGTGGATTCAATGTATGTCAAAAAAAAAAATTTTTTTATTGAAATTTTAGAATTCTTTTAAGTGATCAAATTTTTTCTGACTATTGAAAAATCGACGCTTAGCGTATTTCTTAATAGAAAAAGTTGGAAAAACGCATTTATTTTTTGCTATTTAGTCGTAAATAACAGATTAAACTATAATGTTGTAAACTTATGAGAATTAAAAAATATCAATTTACCTAACAAAAAATTCTTTTGTTTTCATAAATTGAATCCACCCATCATTCTTAACCTTCTCCTAAAATATTTTGATCTTCATAAAAAAAAACACCCTATATAAAGTCATATCTTCATTGAGGATCTTTTTGGTATCTTTGTGTTATGTTTGTATAAACATAATAAAGGTCAATTAATACATTCATTGGTATATCATTTAAATTGTAAACATAACAGTTTTGTGCGGAAACAGCTGGTCAGAATGAGCTTAAACTAACGCGCACAGGTAGCTAAGGAATAGGAAACGCGCAAGAACAGATCGGTATTTAAAAAAATGGATGAGTCGAAAAGGAAAAGAGTAAAAGCTGAAATTATTTTAAAAACTCAGAGTGTGAAAACTAAACGAAAATATTTTTTTTATTTTCTGATATTTGTCCACCAAAATAAAACTTTTTTATAATACCGTCTGCACTTTACTACAGAGTAATTGTGAGTTATTTTTACTTCATAAAATAAATCTGCGTTTAAATACTGGTACTGAAATAAATTTCAAAAATAAAGTTCCAAATAAAAAACCTTTCGTATGATACACGTATTTCTCATTTCTTTTTTTACTTATACGCGTGGTCAAAAAGCGTAAGGTTTGCAGTCAACTTTTTTCGCTGGGATTAGCGATGAGTTAAGTATCACAGTCTGGTAAAGCTAAACTAAAGCTCTTTTCGCAGTTTCAGTTTTTTCGACTGCGGAACGTAGCTTTTACTGTTATTAAACTTCTATTTATATACTATAAGGGTGTGATTAACTGGTCAACAAATAGAGTTTATACAGATTTATTTTGGTAGAATTAAAACACTTTCAAGGATTAGTGGAATTATTTTTATTTAAGACAGCGAATTGTTAATAAAAAGCTTCAAATAAAAAATCTAATGTTTGATGACTTATAGATAATGATATAGTGTTTGATTCGTTACTAAATGTATTTATGAGCAGAATTTCGATTAGTTTATCACATACCACATTAAAGATAAATGCCAGTTTAGAAAGGGAATGGCTCCCCATAAATCTTAAAAATCATACCATCAGGGAAGTGATGATCTTTGATCACTACAGAGGCGAACCATAAAGGAGGTTTACTAGTAAGCGGAGGTTTACTCATCAAGGTTTTAAAAAACTACAGTAACAACTTTTATTTTAATTACCATTTTGCTGTTATTGTAAAACCTTTTTTCCTCTACAAGAAAAAAATTGTTTATACAGGGTGACTGGTACGTCCCTTTTGAAATTCTATATGTTTGAGTGAGATCATACATGTAGGGAAAAAATATAATAAAACATAAATATTAATTATTTACCAAGTAAACTTAACCGAAACTCAAAATATTTATTAAGCAACGCATGGTTACACTAGCGTTGGCAGGGATCCGCGTGCCAGGTCACGTGATGCGATTGACTCAGGCGTAAGTAAAATGAATAGTAACAAAACTTTATTTATTTATAGGGTATTCTAGTGAAAAATTAAGTACCTACTTTTATTACATAATTATGACTAGAATCGAGTACAGAGTGCTCTCCTTCAGTATCTAAAATTTGTTACCAGTCACCCTGTATTTACCAATAATACCAATGAATATCGACTTTACTTAAAATTAACGTTCCATGAAAACCATTTGTACGTCTTATGGGGGAAATATTTGACAGGGTGGTAAATAAAAAAATATTAAGCTTACAAGGAGAAGTTGCATATCATTCACTGTATTACATCTTGCGAAGTTCGTACGGGACTTTTTATATTTTGATCCGTTTTGAGAATATACGTATTTTTATATGTAAGGTAGCTGTTTTCGTATCTTCATCATCAGATTGAGAGCAGACGACATATTATTATTAGTGAAATCAAGTCTGCGGCGCACAAATAACCTGAATAGCACACAAATAGTCTGAATGGCACACAAATAGTAATATACTAGCTGTGCCCGCGGCTCCGCTCGCGATAATTTCGGGATAAAAAGTATCGTATGTTACTTCTAGTACCTCTCATGATTCGTCGAGTAGTTTTTGCGTGAAAGCTGAACAAATATCCACGCTTTCATATTTATAATATTAGTAAGGATAACGATTGACATTTTATAATATTTGCCAATTAATTGTTTAGATCACTTTCACATGAGGCTTAAGTATCTATGGAACGAAAATACTTCAGCGCAAAGCTTCCGAGTAAACTATATTGAAAGTTGACCCGTCCGGCACGTGAACATGAAGATTTCTAGAACTGCTAACCCGGGAAAGAGCGACGTATAAATGACCATGCGAGAAACAACTGACACCGAGATCTACTCCAGCAACACGAAAAGTCTGCCCTTGAGCCTTATTTTCATTGCAAAACACACCGATACTGGGAATTGCGTTACAACAGTAAAAGAAATGAAAATAAAGCTGAAACGCCTGTGCAATGCTATCTACCTATACCTACTTCACTGAAAAATAAATACCTATAACTACAATACTTCATAAAAGTACCTATGCTTTAAAGTACTTAAAAAATGTTTTCCTTGCCTGATTACCGCACAAATTTAAGAAAGTACTGCTCACTGTCACGCATGTACTCCTTGTATGAAAATCATAGTCGTGATATCGATCTTTTTTTTAATACTAATCTTAAAAAAAGTAATTTAAAAAATTAATGCTGTTTTATATTAACTGTATATTTATCGCATAATGGTGCTTAACTGTTATTGCTTTTGTTATTTCTTTGCGTTTTTGTGGTATATGTATTTGAAATTGTAATAGTTTTTAAATTTACAAAGTATTTTAACTAATAGTAGAATAGCATGCAGTGGTTTCCTGTAATTGACAGGACACTTACTTATTATTTATACCTTTTTATTGTTATATGTACCAGTGTACCTGTTGTTGGAAATCCTAATAAATAAATAAATAAAATAAAATACGCTTTTACCTAAAAAATACAAAAAAAACTGAACATAAATTAGCCAAAATTTGGAATTTGACCGAATATTTAAACACTACCAAAACAACTAATACCTATTTTATAAAATAACAACAAAATAAATTCAAATAAACTATTTAGAGACTAAAAGTCGCGCTGATAAGCACGGTTTATAATATCAATTATTGTCTGTCAATAAAGTCGAACGCTCTGAACGCATCGACAGCCAAATATTGAATGAATTATGAAGCTTGCGCCCGCCTCCCGCCTTTTTATACCCTACCGCCGCGAGCCGCGTCGAGCGCGGCAACCGTTACGCAAAAATAATCCTTATGTCATTCAATATTCACGCGCGATGGGTTATTAGCGTATTTCATGTATAAGTTTGGTGTTTCTATACCGATTTCTATGTTTTTTTTTTTATTGAATAGTTAATAATGTTATTTTTTTTTAATTAGGGATGAGTATTATAAACGTAAGAGTAAACAAATATAATCACAAAGCTCCGAACTGCGACGCTATCGGGATTTACACGTGTTATTGTGAGTCAACCATAAAATATGGACATAATTATACTGTTGTGGGATATTTTTTATATAATTTTATGAAGAATATTTCTGTCATACATGATTTCTATGGAGCTTTAACCATGAAGGCTGCACACGCGACGGAAACTTAAAAAATGAAGTAACTTCTCCCGTTTTTCCAACATTTTCCTTCACTGCTCTGCTCCTATTGATTGTAGCGTGATAATAAGTATAGTATAACCTGCTCAGGACTATGAAGAATAATTTTACCAAGTTTCGTTAAAATCCGTCAAGTAGTTTTTGTTTCTATAAGGAACATACAGACAGACAGACAGACAAAAATTTTACTGATTGCATTTTTGGCATCAGTATCGATCACTATTCACCCCCTGATAGTTATTTTGAAAATATACTTCATGTACAGAATTGACCTCTCTACAGATTTATTATAAGTATAGATAGATAGATAGATAGAAGATATAGATAGATAGAAGATATAGATAACAGGCGTGTAGTCGCACATCTTCGGACACCCCGTCGGCAGAATTTTAGAGACGTAAACGCAATGCAGAGATTGCGATGCATAATTAAATACTTGAAGTACAGAAAACGAAGAAGAATTAAAGAACAGCGGGGCGCGATCTGTTAAAATTACACGATTTCTGTGCGCCGGACTTTTGGCACGTCATAAGCGTTACTACATATAATTGCATAGATTATACAGGGTTATTGTTAATTAGACCGGAATCTCTTTAGGTGACGTAGGAAAGGTCATTTCCAATCATTTGAGCTCAAATCATGTAATCCCAAACTGTACCGTTTTGAAAATATTTGGGGTTATTCCTTTTTTTTCTGAAAAACATTGAGATACATGGGCGTAATACAATAGATACTTAGCGGGTGGTGGTGTGCGTGTGGCGGGCACACTAGTGTGTGCGCGTTGACTGAGGCAGCGTGTCGGGAAAAGTGTAGTAATGTCTCTTAATTTATTTATAGGGGATTCTGGTGAAAAATTAAGTGCCTACTTTTATTATATAATTCTAATTGCTATTCGAATTATATAATAAAAGTGCTAATCGGGTTGTAAACAGACTTTTTTATATCATGTTCTAGTAAGTAGTACAAAATCACAATTTGTTACAAAATGCTTGTTGTTCTGCAACATTCTCTTACGTTATAAAATGTTATTCTGAAACACAATGTAATACAACTTCTTGTAGGAGCACCTTTTTGAGATAAAGTTTTATTTTAATTTGATACTTATTGCACTAACCTTGGTTTGTCTGCGGGTTAGTTTGATTTTCCATGTAAAGTTTTGTTAATTCTTCCTCTTGTTCTTCAGTCCAAGATCCTTTTATCATTTTGTCCCTTTTAAATACAAGATAACTTTGTAAATAACAAGATAATCTGTTGCAGTGTAATGGTTATTCTATTTTTTAAGTAAGTAAACGTTACAACAATGAAACATTTAAAATTAAGCAATTATTTATTATATTACATTTTGATTTGTTGATTTTGATGTAAACAGGGTTGTTTTTTAGTCACCAGCCAATTTGTTTTTACACGATATACGAATGATTTTATCAAAAAAAGGCATGTATTTTGTCACAAGGAAATTATTATGTTCAGTAACATAATAAGCAAAGCATGGTCACTTTAAATATTGTATTAACACCATTAAAATAAAGACGACTACGCGATACTACAAAACATATTGTAGGACTACGTCGTAGTATTAACAATTTAATGCCGCGTCGTAGCAGCTGTGTTCATCAACAGCGACTATTTGTAATTATAAGTTTGTGGTGTCATACCTTTCTTTTTCTACAGGGCGTTACTAAAATGAATATGCAGGTACGATAATATGTATCAAAAAAAATAACATTTAAATTTGTCTGGTTACTAAAAAACAACCCTATACAAGGTGTTCTTTTTGATATCCCATAACTTTTAGGTTTTGTTTCTTACTAAAAAATAATACTTTTTGCCAAAGAATATGTGGTTCAAAAGTGCATAATTTCCAAAAGATATTATCAATCTTAATATGAGTTCATAAATTGTGACAATTCCTTGTAAAATCTCTTTAACATTCATAATAATATTAATAAAAATCTTTATTTCCTCAACAACAACTCAAGTTTAAATAGCACAGTAATATAAACACAAATACAGTTTTGCAGAGGCTGGAGCCTAACCTAGGATACCCTGTGTCTTAGGACCTCCACCTTCGGAAAATTATATAAGATTTAATATAATAATAATATTAATATAATAACAATATGGTTTAATATAATAATAACTAGCTGACCCGGCAAACGTTGCTTTGCCATATAAAAAAAAAATAGATGTTGGCCGATTCTCATAGATACCGGATAAGCACAAAAAATTTCATCAAAATCGGTCAAGCCGTTTCGGAGGAGTATGGCAACGAAAACTGTGACACGAGAATTTTATATATTAGATTTTAAATAATAGTCTAATGGCGACAACACTGCAAGTAGTGTATGTGGTTTATTGTAATGAGTCAGCGTGAAATAAACGTGTTATAATTAGTGCAAGGAATAAGTGAGAAAGATGAAACTAGTTCTAGTAATAGAATTTTTTGTGACATTTAGGTTGCAACAAATAACAGGTTTTCAGTCTTATCGTAATCTAGCCCCAGTAACCATGTTGAAACAACCTTTTTGCATAAATACATATTGAGAGAATATAAATTATTTATTTTATTACATTTATTGTATAAATAATAGACGCAAGTCACTGAAGCCATACAATAAACAGCAAAAACATTTTAAACGTTGAGGAACGTTGCATACAATGTAAAACGCAAAACGTTGCGAACTGTACCCGTGCATGGAGATAAAAAGGGATAGAAAATGCCACGTTGACATATGATTTGACTTAATTTTGTATGAAAAATAAAAACAATAAAACAATGAAAAATTATTCACATGTTATTTGATTCTATTACATGGTCCCATTAATACCCTAGAGTTATGGGAAATCAAGCGGAACACCTTTTTATTATTCTTCGCTTAATATTGTTGTAAAAAGTACGCGTTTGAAAATTAAAATACAGTTAACAGTTGGTACCCTTAATCCTGGAATAAGAGTTCAAATATCTCGGTAAAAAGTAATTTAAAAAATAAGTTTACTGTATTATTAGATTATTGGACCAAATATACTTCAAAGTATCGTCACTCTTGAAGAAGCTTTTAAATACATTATTTCCCCAAAAGTCGTTCATTTTTACGAACGAAATGCAGCAGCATTATAATGCACTGAATATCAGAAGAAAACGTCAGTCAATTTAACTCGAAGCCGACATATTTAAAAACTCAGATATACGTAACAGCGTAAAGTGTAATTTCTTACCTTTGATCGGTAAACAAGTCGTAGCCAAGTTCAATTTCAGCGGCGTCTTTTGAACTTTTCCAAAATAGCAATTCTATAAATACTTTGGGACTTTTCGTTGCAATTTCTGTGAATTTTCGCAGTATGAATATTGCGAATTTTTCCAGTTCCTATGGAGGAAAAATTGTTTTGCTTCGGGTAACTTTCTATAGTGATTGCCGATTAAAGTTAATGCAGTCTTTTTATATCCTTTTTCCAGTGAAATTTATATTTTTAGGTGTCTGTCTTTAACAAATTTTACTTTTCGTAATTACAATTATCAACACATTATTTTGTTTATTTCTAAGTGATTCTATATCTAATGAAACTAGTCACATCTGAAAAGTTGATTATCCCTGATTGGCCTTAGGTATTTCTATATGAAGTAAAAGATCAATCAGTGACTTAAAATGGCCAAAAATATTGTATAACTTAAGCCTTAGGCCGACAACGTCTCATTATTAGAACCATACTTAACATGAATGACGTTCATGGGCCTAAACGACACTTAACATCAGACGGATTCAATTCTTATTCGCACGTCTTCTTTCACGTGATGATAAAACGAAACGGTATCGTAACCGATTTATTTGACAGAACAACATCGAACTCTCTTGAGCAACCACATGAAAAGCTATCGACAAAACTATAAAAGTATATGGCACAATATTTTTTTAATGAAACGAATATGCTAGCTTTTGTGTTCTAAAAAGATGGTAAGTACCTTAAATAAAAGACAATTTAACTGAATTGTATTGCCTATAATTATATTGATGCCGTGGTCACAAGGGTTCCGTTAAATAAAAATTTATGTAACGCGAAAAAAATCTGGTTGACAAATGTTTTCTTTGTTGTCTAATTCATAATATTTTCTTATGTTATTATCTAGTCTTTGCTACTTTCAAATAAGTCATTCATTAATACGTACCTTAAACTGCGGATACCGATCTTCCAGAATCTTCTGGAACGTAAGAAATAGGCTGGCTTGAAACAGCATGGCGGGTATCTTGCAGTCCCAAGCTATTCGGTGCAACATTTTGATGATGCAATGGTTTGTATATGGTAAGTTCTTGTCGTAGGATTGTAGGAGGGATGCACAAGCGCTTACTACGCGGGCATTGCAGAATCTATTGACCAAAATAATAAGGGAAATGTCAGCAATTTGGACCTTTTTTTCAAATGCATGTTAAATATAATTTATTTCATTCCTGAAATGTTTATCATACATTAAACAAAAAATCATGTACTAGTTTTCACATTATTCAATGTTACTCTTATAATAATACAATTTAACAAAAGTCAAATTCGATTTCATACGGTTTTTTTGCAGCAGTTCTTCTTGTGAATGTTTTAAGAATTAATGTAATGATCATTAAAAAAAGTTGTACTAAAATTGTGTGAAATATTACAGTAAGACAAATGAGAGCTTCTCCTTACTATCCGTGCAAAGAAGGGTCGGTATTAATTTTGATTGCATCCTCGCCTTCGTTGTCGCTGTGACTGCCTGTCATTGTAAATTTATAGAAACCAATAGTGTCGCCTGCGGTCACTGTCACTGGCATCGAACTTAAGCCTTTAAGCGCACCGTTCCAAGCCTTTATAGCCTCGCGACGAGCTTTGCTCCCGAAAACGACGAAACGGCAAATTAAATATTAAACAACTTGGATTTTTAGTGTTTCTATTGTCTTTAATAGAAAAACTATGCAAACTAATCTAAGGTAGTAGGTCGATTTCATCGAAATCTATAGATTACTTCCTGAAACATTTGAAACTTTAAAAAAAAATATTTATCGATACGGTGAATTGAACATTGATGACCTAATACTTCAGCCAAAGCTTTGACTAAGATTTGGAAATGTTAGTGAAGTCGGTTCTTTTAATGCTCTGCATTCGTTGATTATCTTTTTCACCTATCAATATAATCTTCTAAGCAATGTCTTCAAAAGCATTGTAGTTCAAAGTGTCGCAGGGCGATAGAGCGTATTTGATTTCTACTTAGAATAAAGTGATTAACTTTAGGGTTCAGCACAAAGGAGTCACGATTTGTGCGATCGAGTCTGCAATAAAGTCTGTAATGCACACAAAAAGACCGTCACGGATTTTTCACACTCAAAGCAATCATATGCACATGTCAAACTCATAGCATACTCTTCTTGAGTGCATAAAAAAGCGATCCCTTACCTTTGAACAAATTCTTCAAAATTGAAGTCACTTTCGACGATAGCTGTAGAACGTTCTTCTTCTTCTTCATCTATTAAAAAAAGAAAAAAAAATGTAAAATTTCATGTTTATTAAACTATGCAAGTACAGTGCACTACCACAATGCGTGTTTGTTATAATAACATCAAGTATTTTAAAAGTTTTGTTGGTCTGAAGTTTTGTCCGGATTTAATCGCTCCTGAGCGATAAGGCTTCCTAAAGTATAATAAGTTCATATTCTTTTTCTCACCATGTTTGCTGTTTGTATAATTTTTATAAATAATCAAGTGCAGATTAACTGTAGTACCCCGGTTTCGCTTGGGTACTATTTGACTTTAGTTGTAGCTGCCTTTGCAGTACTTTTAGAAAAATGATGTTATGATATCATAACATATTTTTCAACACACTTGCTCGTAAAGTGAGCGTTATTGTATTGAATTTAGAACTATAAACTGGGCTATAAGTCACGCGTGCATAATATATTATACCCTAGTGCATAATATAATGAATCCTATAAAGTTGAATTGTACCTTTGTGCAAATTACATGCGAGTAAACAGAGCATATTTTATTGGTCCGGGTTATACACTAAATATTTTCAGAAACAACAAAGAGGTTTTATACCACTTCAAATCCATATACATTTTTAAATGTTTGCGTCTTATATTAGTAAAACAAATTTGTATATCAAACAAATTATTCACAATTTACAATAATTTGTTATAAAATATTAAAATATTTGCATTTACCACTCCAAATTAAACATTTTCACTTAAAATAGGCTGTATATGCTATACAGACATTGACACATTTGGCGGAAAAAAAAACCTACGCGCATGCGCGAGGTTCGGCGCCATTTTTCAATCACAATTCACAGCTTTGTTATCAAATGTGTTTGTTATTTTATGACCACGTATGTCTGTCTTTTACTCACAAGTGTGTTGAAAAACGTCGTATGTAACTCGTGAGCGTTGCTAATTACAACTTCGCTCACTTGTTACATAATATACTATAGAAAAATGATGTTATGATATTATGTTATGATAATGCATTCTGTATTGTTACAATAAATTAGTTAAGTATAACTTGGTTAAGTCTGCTATTAAAAATTATGTTATAATTTATGAAACAAAGTTTTATCCTCATCTTTTTAGTCGTTAAGCCTAAATGTAACAATTTAAAGTTTAAATAAAGAATTTGAAATAAAGAATTTGAATATTATTGTTTATTGAAATGTCAAGTTGATTCTTCACTGACTACATCGAAGTTCCTAATTCTTAATTCCATGCCAGTGTGCCGTACCTATGCTGGCTAATGTAGGTAATGAAAAGTATTATTTCAGAATAAAGATTATCTGTATAACCGTCACCATGGTAAGTTATCAAAGGAATCTCTTTCTCAGAATAAAGTCTTACTTGAATGCATTTCGCAGAAGGAGTTTTATAAACTTAGCTCTTTGTAATTTGAATTTAGAACCAATTATATTTCTCAGTAATGTTGAAATCAGTTAATAACGACTGACGCTAAAATATTTTGTTATGGTCACATTATTAATATGTGTCTTATATTTAAATATTCAGAAATTTTCGAAATCTATCCTACTCTGGATCAAATATACTAAAAACCATTATATTAGCTACACGTTGCATCACAGGACATTGATATATTTTCATGTGTTCATTTTTGCGGTCATGCAGTGATATACAATGGCTTTGTATGTAATGACGAATGATTTAATGATAAATGACGTAAACAATATTCAACCAACGAAATTATTTGAAACTACTAAGTTTGAGCGACATTTATATTATGTAATGTCCAAAATATGTTGACTTTAATTACAATGGCAAAATATAGCTTGATTTTTTAAAAATATATTCTATTGTATATGAACTATTATTACTTATTTACGTATGTTCACGCGAAAAATCAAACTGAATTTGATTTTAATAAAAATATAGTTTAATAACTAAAACCCGACTACTAAAAACACGCTCTAAAAAGTATGAAACAAGAAAATAGTCTCCGCTGAAATATTTATGTATTTACGTCATTTTGATAAAGATATGTTCAAAGGGTAGCCGTGATCGAATGCCATTTTGATTTTATTTTAATATTAAAATGAATCTGTTTTGCTATAAAAGGTGGCATACGAACACGGATATCTTTTAAACATATCTCTGTCTTTTTAGTCTATTCTATTTTTTTTTCACTTTATTTGTATTTTAATAATGAAAAATAAATAATAATAAAATAATAATAATTTTATTGCCATTATTGTAATTCTTTATCAGTGATTGTTCTTCACACGAAACAGTCAAGATTTATTTTTTAGTTCTTTACTAAAACTATTATTTCACTTATTTTCGAGTGATATTTTTTACATATATTTAAGCTGTGCTCACAAAGCTCTTCCATTTGATACCCCACACAAAACAATAAAGAAACATTTTTTTCTAATTCTTCACTATAAGTCCTCTAGAGGGCGCTGTAGTCAATTTAACGTACCTTTATATAGCCTATAATGAGCGGACAGTGAAGAGGCTTCCAACGACATCTCATTAGTCCAATTATGATTACTAGTTTAGAAGTTCTGAGGGAACAGATGAACATCCATACCCACATACATACAGGTCAAAATCATAACCCTCCTTTCGCCGTAGTCAGGTAAAAATATAAGGTTGCCATAATATTAAAAGGCTCGAAATAGTTCACAACTAATTCTATCTGAAAAATAACTTTGTCCGCTCTAAAAGACATTAATTTTCAACCGAGTTCCAAAAAAGGAGTAGGTTCTTAATTTGCCTGTATGTTTTTTTTTCAATACGACAATTATGGATCGATTTTGAAATTCATAGGATAAAGGATACTTCATAGTTGGTCCCATATAAATTTTATCGAAATCGGTTGAGCACTTCATTGAAAATTTTAAAGTTTTGAAAAAATATGTATGAGTTCAGAGTATGTTTACGTGGATGACATCACAATTCAGCCAAAGTTTTGACGTGAAGTCGGTTTTTTAATGCTCTGCATTCGTTGATTATTAATATGTATTTTCAAAGTAAACAAATTTGTTTACGCAGTAATTTCAAATCGTCCTTTGCGCCATTATTAAGATTACTTCACAACAGTTGCAGTACAACGTTTAAGTAACTTAATCCAGACGTTGACGTAAATTACATTCGTGGTTCGCGATATAACGCTTGTCAAAGTGTCTTGAATGTTAAACAATTACCTACCAAAATTAGTGATGTCTTATCTTACCGAATTTCATGATTTAGGATAAATTCTATCGATACTTCCTAGGGAATTTCATATACCGATAGCTCCAATAGTTCCAAGATTTATGACATAAGCTACGACCACATACAAGTTTTGACTTTCGCCAAACATAACAGGAATATTTCCGGAAACCAGCTTTTGAGGAACGTAAAGCTTTTGAATTTCATCGTATATCAGAATTGTTTATTTAAGCAAGAAACATGGGGATTTGAAAATGTAGAACTATCAATAGTTTATTTGGTTGGACGTACAACTTGCCTTTTATTTGTCATTTAAAGCAAAATTTTGGATTCTTTTATACTAATATAAAAAAGCTGAAGAGATTTTTGGTTCTGTTGAACGCACTCATATCATATCATATTTGAAAAACTACAGGTCGGTTTTGAAAAATGTTTGTGCATTTGATTTGGTTAAGGTTAAATGCTATTCACCAAGACTTTTTATGGGATTAGAGATAGGTGGGTATAACCGCGAGGGGCCGCGGGAAATAAATAATTATCGAGATTTTACATCACGACACAGTATGAAATTAGGGATACAATATGTAAATAGATGACCTTACAAACCTTAGTGGTTTTCTTATGCTTATTTTAATTTATTTTCCTTAATTTGAGATTGTAAAATGATAAAAAAAGAAAAAAAAATACATGCATTTATATACATTATACCAAAACATTGTGAAAAATTATATACATAAATTCAATGGTACGTTAGTAATGTTTTTTAATGAAACAGATTTAGCACAACTAGCTTCTATGAAAAAAAAAACTAACAAGACTTTTCACATTTCGAATGTATTTCCACTTACCTTCTTCATCGTAATCAGAGTTTTCTTGGTCGTCCCCATCATTACCGTCGTCTGAAACAATATTTTACAAAATATCACATCCATCTACAACCAGGATCATTACTCGAAAACTGTATAAAAAACCAACAAACCATTTACTTCAACCCCCAAATCAGTATTATAAATAGTCTCCAACATATTCAGTTCTTCGTCTTCTTGTATGCCATTAACACCAAAAATTCCTTCTTCAGGCCATACTTCCCTGTATAAAGAAGTCTTATTTAGTTGCGGATAAAGTTTAAATTTGTTTGCAAGTAAGATGTTAGATAAGAAATGAAATACAACCTGGCAGCTCGAAACATGCCGACAGCATCCTCAAATTTGTATTCACGCATTAATCTTTGAATCTTCTTCATGCAATCCTCCCTGTTGAGATAAATTATGACGTGTATTAAGTAAATACGATGGAGGTATTCTGTTACAGACTATTGTGTTGATGGAGTGCCGAAGAAATATTTACAGCTCATTGAAAATGTACACAAATATATTATGACAAGTAAATACTATATTTCGAGGTTTAGCTCATGAAATTAAGATCACTAAATTATTTTCTTCGTCGTCGTTCGATATTTTGGTAAAGTTAATACGAATATTCTCATTATTGTAATGTCACCTACACAAAGGGTTCTATAATGGAATCTTGTGACCTCAAAACCAAATAAATACCTTCCTAACTAAATGTTGTTCGGACATGAGAGAAATTTGGTATTAAATTGATTGAGTTTAACATGAACCTCTGGTATATTCACTCGTCATTATTAATAAGGGCGAAAATAAATAAATCAAAAGCTTAAAATACTTTACTCTGAATTTAGAGAATATGAAATTAGGAAATAAATTTACAAAGGAATATATTTTATAAGGAAAATTATGATGCCATTGTAAGGAATATAACAACCTTTTGTCCTAGAAATAAGATTAATTTTAGGATAAAAATCTGGAAAATCGCTCGTTAGTCAAATAATATACTTCATGGAGATTCAATTTCAAAAATGCTTAAACAAAATATTTTACGTATTTATTTAAACAAACGACGAGATTGAAATACATACAACCCTATTAGAGAAAAATATTAAAGATTGAGTTCGTGTATCTCTAGTTTGCAACAAAATAATTCTCATACAATGTCAAAGCAGCTCATATCGAACATCCCCAACAACATATTAAAAACTCAACGCCAAGAACATAAGCCTTTATAAATGGATTAGGTACGTTCATAAAATATATCATAAGTTTGTTTTAACGAGGCACCTGTCAACCCTGGCTCAGCTTGCTCCGAAGAACATAAAAACTTATTAAAATAATTGACTGGTGCTCTGAATGGAGGGTTAAACTCCGCAGCATAGAGTCAGTTTGTGGGGAACAAATTAGTTGAATGAACGTTGCTTTAATATTGTTGTTGGCTTGTTCTCCCTTGGGACGGATTCTATTTTCGATGGAGAGTTTGCTGTTTAAGGTGAACTTGTGTGATTGTGATTTTCAGTTTTAAACATACAATTAGCTTCATGTAACGATGCATGATTATTTTTGGAGGGATTTGTTTTTTTTTTAAATGAATAGTTTTGTGGTTTTTGATTTTAATTAATGAAGATAATACGTCGGATTTTAATTATAACTCATAGTAGGTACTTAACTAATCTTCTATCTGTGCCAGACGGAGGCACCAAAAGTACGTTTAATATAGGTTTATACGGCGATTAATGATCACGATTGAATACGTCTAGTAATAATTGAACACGAAAAACCTTAGTAAAACACCGCTACAACTTAGCTACAAACCAGTTACGTAAATATGTTAGACACGTGTAATCATGTTTTCGCTGCACATTTTTCGATAAAATTTCCTCTTCACAAAAATATCCGCAATTGTTTTCTTTTTAGTCAAGACCTTACCATTACAAGAAATTTATTTAATAAAACACGAAAAATGCTGAATATTTAAAGGATTTCGTGGCAAAAGAAAAACAATTAAAGGAACCTTTCTGGTGTGACCTTGTCTGTTTCTTTTACGTTCGTTTCTATGTCTCTTTTACGAGATACCCAACCTTCATAAATTTTTAAATGTTTCGTCTGAGCTCAATACAATAATTTAAGTTAAAATTTAGAATTAATTTTTAGAACAGACGACTACGCCTAACTACAAAACATCTTGTAGTATGTACTACGCGATGGTATTATCAAACATAATCAATGAAATGCCGCGTCGTAGTACCGTAATGTGTGCGTAGGGTGTCGGTCAAAAGCGACTATTTGTAAAATAAATTGTGGAGCCATGTCTTTGTTTTTCTACTGAGCGACACTAAAAAAATATGTAGGCACGTTTACATCGTATCAAAGACAACTGTTTTGTTTAAATTTCGTTATCACGGCTTTTTGTGTCGCTTTTTAATTTAATATATAAAAATACTGACGACCAAAATTAAATGTAACAAATATTTTGATAAAATAATCTCAAGAAATTAAGACAATAAACACAGCTGTTCTGTTCAGAAATTGTACATTTTCAATTTTAATTACGCGTTTCTCGTCGAAAGATTTTAAATATTGTTCAAGCATTTTCAGCTGCGTCATCAAAACATTAAGAATCTGTTTCGTTGGCAAATTGTTATGGAATTCAGATACCATTCAAATACCTGTTAATTTCATGTAGCTGTAACTACCTACAAATTATACGAGTAATTGAATGAATCGACCCGGCATTGATGAGCCAACACTTTTGATAATAATTGTTAGTTAAAGTTATTGTTTCAGCTTCTTTTATGTTATACTAGCTTTTTCCCGAAACTTCATACGCGCTAAACTACCCTTCCTGTGAGAATTTCAGAAACTCCTTCTATAATACAACCAGACACTCATTGAAAGAACCTTTATACCAAGTTTCGCACCCGTACTTTATAAGAATAAGATTTTCCAAACAAACTAAAACGTCCAATGTTTCTCGTTTCCGCGGGAATTTCGGGATTTTCTTCCGTAGAACTTCTCTACACTCCCTAAGAAATGTGTGTTTCAAATTTGAGCTCCTTACGCTCAGTGGTAATGGCTGTTCGTTGACTGTTTTAAATATAGATTTGTTTTTTAGTCACCAGCCAAAATTAAATGTTATTTTCTTTGATACTATATAAACCTACCTAAATATTTATTTTAGTATCGCTCAGTACAAAAAAAAAAAAATAAGGCACCCCAAACTATATTACAAATAGTCGCTGTTGATGAACATAGCTACTACGACTAGGCATTCCATTGAAAATACAACGATGTTTTGTAGTAGCGTATAGTCGTCTTTATTTCACGGTTTTCAAGCTTTATATGTTAGCGAATATATCAACTTATTTGTAAAAAAAAAACCTCAAAAATAGTTTCTATAAATGATACTTATTGTGTAAAAAGAATTTGGCCGGTGACTAAATTACAACCCTGTATTAAGATTACAATATAATAGAGTAAATAAAGAAATGAATTTAAATAACATCTCACAGGATGGTAATGAAATAGATCTAGTCACGCACATCATTGCGATTGGCGGAATTCTTTATACACAGGGTGGCCGGTGGCTTGATGGTCCATAATAGCGTCCAACCGCCAAACCGTGTCAAATGTTTTGACCTTTAACAAAAAATAAACAAGAAATTGCCTACCTCCCCTAAACAAGCGTGTCGTAAAAAGGTGAGTATTCCGAATGACGCCCGCTTAAAAGTAGAACCTTTACAAGGTTCGTTTGGCTACGAGGCACCCTTAATATAACGTCAGCCGTCAACTATCACTGCCTCTGCAGTGATGTGTTGCAGAGATTCCTTTTGAGCAGTGTTCTAAAATCCGTGTGCTTTCATTTTAAAACTCACCGTCTTTTACAATCAGGTGAGATTGTGAGATTAAGTTCAAACGCAGGTTTAGTCGCCGTTAAAAAAAACTTAATTGAACCTGATATTGATTATTGAAATTTTTACAAACTCCACCTGTCTTGTAATGACACTTGGTCATTACTGCGTGTTGTTAGTATATCTTTTTCTGCGTTGTCAGTTCTGATTCCCTGGCGATATGATATCGATGTGACCAACATAAGATTTATTTTTATTTTTTAATGTTCTATTATATTTTAAAAACTTACTTCTGCTGATCAATCGGAACTTCGGAAGCGGCGTCAAACGGCGGCGGATGTTCTTCGACGCCAGCCGTCATTACCGCGGCCAGTTGAGCGCGGACCTCTTCCCATACTGGGGTCTCAGGGGCTGTGGGCTTAGGCCGTTGTACGGGTTTTTTTGATTCTAGGATTAAATAAGATTTGAATTAAAACATCATCGTATTTTATTTTACCTGTTTTTGACTATTTCGTCTGATAGTAAAAAAAATATGACAGTATACCCGAATACATGTCAGGTAGGAAAAATAAAAATCAATAAATAACGGAAGTTTTTTTTCAAGCGTATTAAGAAGCATATACCTATGCGTCATTTGAATATGTGTTACATATACAGCGATAATTTTTGTTCATGCGAAATCTAGAGCAAGGGTCAAATATTTTCGTTCAAAATTCAGTTTTTTTTTATGCATGTTATTCCTATTACTTTTGACATAAAATTGAATTATTATAGTATTTTAGACATTTTTATTGGATTAGGATATTATTGTATATAGGGTCGCCTTATAATAGTCAATTAAATTTTAATAGCAGATTAAGACTGATGAGTGGGTCATAATTACGAAAACAATTTTTTTTTAAATACTTTTCATAATTTAAAATTTCAAAATGCTTCTAAGTGATCAAAATTTGATGTAAAAAACCATCTAATTATATGTAGTCATAAAACGCAGATTAATCTTAAATTTTACTCACAGAGAAGAATTTCGAAAGTTAAATTTATGATTTTTTTTTTTATATATATTTTTTTTCGAAATTCAGACCCACTCATAATTCCTAATCTGCTATTAAAATATAATTGACTATTATAAGTGGACCCTGTATTTGCACGCGGGCTTTCCTTGAAATGTTGAGATTTTTTTATGGAAAAACTACAAGTCCAAATAAAAAACGGTTTTTTGAAGTCGAATGGGGAAGACTAGCCAGGATATTTTTTCTCCAAAATACTTTTTTGGACACCCTGTATTATGACATAACACCAAATTGTACGCATATACTGATAAATAAAGGATTTTATTATTTTTATTTGTATACAAAAAAATATAATATTATCTAATAAAACTCTAAACTTGCTGAGAATCTTGCTTTTGTCACGCGACACTTCATGCGACAAAGGTACGCATGGATCGCTTGTTACGAAACACGTGCAAGTGACTGTGTACATTAATTAAGAATCTGTAGATTATTTAGTTAAAATATAACATGATATAAAATTATCGAAAAAACTAGTTATAGTAAAAGCCGCATAATAAACTATAGTTAATATGACTCACAAAACATTTTTAAGTTAAACCTATTTAAGGTTTCGGATAAAAAATAAGGTTGTATATGGGTTACTTCAGGTTAAGTGAACGTAGCGTCCACTTATAAATTATTAGTTGTTATAAAGTACTATCTTTATACGAACAAAAGAATAATAAAACTTACTTTTCGATTTCGATTTCTTCTTAATTTTCTTTTGAACAACAAGACCTGTCTTTTTGCAATAATATTCCAGCATTTTCAGATATAAGTGCACCGTTTCAATTAAGTCTACCAAGTAGGATCTAAAATAAAAATCAAACAAAAATACTTAGATATACTAGAAAGAAATAATATTACAAAATAATCTAAGTAAATGGTATCGTCGTAAGCACTAAAAATTTTGGCACAGTTTCAGTTTTAGTTAGCACTGAGACGTGAATATTAATATGAGAATTATTACAGTTGTAATACAATTGAAAATAACTGTATACAGATTTAATGGACTGGATAACTGTCACAATTGACACAATTTGTGCAACATATATTCAAGTTTAAATAGCATTGCAAGCCAATTTGGGCTGCTGGTTTAAAATTGGGCTATAACATTCTACAGTTAGTTAAATAAACGAATAAACAAATGAAAACGTGAACATACCTTGGCATTTTGTTTTCGTCGTAATTGAGAAATGTAGTAAGTACGAATTCTCTGTATTCTAGCACATAAAATATATTACTTTTTAATACTTTAGCGGATTCTTTTACAGAAGGGTCGGTGCTTTTGTCCATGGCTAGTAGGGTGTTTAGTAATTCTTTGTATGCTCTTATAGCTAAGTGTAGTCGTCTGACCCATGGGGTGAATTTCTTCTTTTCGACTTTGATCATATCGTAGTATTTCTCCATTTGTTGTTGAACATAATGGAACATTGGGACTGACATTGTCTCGCTGTAAGATAGTTTAAAGGGTTAAGTTCTTTCTTAAAAGTAATTAATATTCAATTTTCATAGAACTAAAAGCTAATGTTGGTTAAAACTGTAAACCATTTTAGCGTTTTAAACAATACAATTGTTAATTTGAATATTTAAAAAAAACTAATGTTTAAGTTCAAAAATCTGAAAATAATATATCCTACTACATGTGCTATTCATAGGGCAGTGATATATTTTTAAATTAAAAATAACTATTTTATTTGTTATTACGGATTTTATTTTATTTGTCATTTGGTATAATAGTTTGAATGTTTTTCTTGCAAATGCTGACCTTTAAATAACATGTTAGTTTATTTTATTGTATTCCATGTTAGCCAATTATGGGCCTTTTTTAAGCACATAATAAAAATACAGCTGACAGAAGAAATATCCAGTAAAATCAATAAGCGCCGACATATCATTATGTGCCTGGGCAGATCTCTATAGGCCTAGTTCAAAAAATTGGTACGACGTAATCACATTATATCTCGTTTATAATATTTTTTTAAATATTGTATACATTTAGGAAAATAGTCTTCCATTTACTGTATAAATACAAGCAGTAAACAGAGTAAGATATTTATTTCGAAGCTACGGAACACCAAATCACAAAATTATACAGGGTGAAGTTTCGACGTACGATTGTATGGCTAACTCTGAAACAATGTGAAATAGAGTGAAGCTGTTTAAAGAGACAGCAACTCAATTTATGAGAAAACTCTAGCGTATTTCATGAAAGGAACAAAATTACTAATGTTTAGAATATAATAGAAGTGCATTTATTGACAAACACGAAACATAAAAATACGTCAAACACAAAAAGAGAAAAAATATAAATGTCTACTTACTACGAGTATGACAGTAATTCTGATATTATTTAGATTCATTATTACTACTTGGTCCTGTCGGGTAAAAGTAGTAAAGTTCTATACTTACAAATAATAAAAATTAGAACAAAGCTCTCATTAAAACAATTTACTCACAACGGTACAGCATAATGCAATTATGAGTACAAAAATAATGAAGTTAACGAATAATTTGTTTCAAAACGACGAAATATTTTAATTTTAATACTGTCTCGCTCATGAGACAGAGATCGCTATATTAGTAATACTATAACTATATCTCACGCTAGTGAGAAAATCCTCTTACGTTAGAGTTTGAGCTGTAAGTAGCAGAAATAGTTTCTTGTTGGAACAGTTATACTAATAATATCGATTTAATCTCATAGTTTAAATTACATCAAGCAAGAAGAAAATGTCATACGTACTTGAATTAGCTTTACGGTGACTTACACAACGATCTTTAAATGCAATTTAGTAGTCTATAAATATAATGCTTATCTTGATTAGCTGGTTTAATTTATTAAACCAGCTAATCAAGATTAGCATCTAACGTAACTAAGATTAAGCCCATAAAGATATCAAAATTAAACGCACCGAAGAGAATATGTAGGCCGTCTAGTACCGTCACTAAATAGTAATAGAGGTAAACATTTTTTAATTGTCATGGCATTTCTTTCATTTCTTTGAAGTTGAAAGGGACAGAACGATGTGTTATTAGCGTTAAAAGCGATTAGTAATTTGCAAGTCGCCCTTGGGGAAGCTAAACCTATTTGACCGCTATCAGTTTTAGCTTAAAGCATTTTAAATTTAAATTAAAATTAACGTTGAGCAAGTCACCCTTAGTTATGTGAAATCAAATATACTGACCTTACTAAGCCAACTTGAAAGTTGTGCCCTCTATTAAACTCCATGAAAAACTTGACGGCCCACAAATAATAGGATTCGTCGTTTTGTTGCGCTTTTGCACGTACAAGCACATCCTTCACATAGTGCATCAAAGGATTGTAGGAGATGTTTAGAAATTCTATACAAAACTCTTTGAGAAATAATCTGTAACAAAAAAATAAATGTGTACTGTTTAATTTGATAAATGAACTAAAAGGTGTCCTAAGTTTTTACGATTTAAAATATATAAATAAACAAAAAAATAAAAGTGTATACTGTTTTTTAATTTGGTAAATGAGCTAAAATGTGTCTTAAGTTTTTACGATTTGAAAATTATAAGTAAAATACTTTTTTATCGGATTTATCGCTTACGATGAACATTCGATATGTCGGTGTTTTTACATTCACTCGTTATCATCGGATCTTTAAAGACACCGTAACGTCGACGTAAAATATAATTTTACACGCGATAAATCCGGATAAAGTGTTTTGTTTAAATAAAGTTTTCCAAAATTTAAACACCAACTACAAAGGTCAAAAATAAGCTTTAATGAGCTTGTGTTATAGAAACCACACAGCGGAACGGTTCCTTGTTATAACTACGACCATTATATTAAATCACAACCCTCTTTAATGTGCCCCACCACTGGGCCATGGGTTTCTCTACCGGGGTTCGAATACATTACCGTCTCACATGGTTATGCAAAGACTAAATATTATTTAAGATGTATTTGTTATACCTAGCTTAATTTCTATTGTTTTATGTTTTCGATCTATGGAACAGGGACCGGAACCGCTTACCCTTAAAGAGGTTTTTGATTGGGTTTTTCATAGACTTGTTTTAAAAAACCCTATCAATTTGGTAACCGTATCGAAGACTTACCCTAATTTAAGGCTTACCATATCAATAGAGTTAGCTTCATGTAAGCAGTAAGCCTATCGAAAACCCTATTGAAGGTTACCGATTCATTAGGGTTTTAAAACCTGCAGTCAAATTTAATCTCTAAGAATATCAAATTATCAAAAATATCACCATCTATTCAATCTCGCACTTCGAATTATACTTCCGAATTCAACAGCATGCGCGGAAAAGAGATAGAAATAGGCAACCCTATCAAAGGGTAAGCACATCCGAAAGTAGTTAACTTTATTCAAAGTGTTACCACGTCGATAGGCTTACCATATCAATAGGGTTACACTTCCATATGGTAAGATTTTGATAGGGTTACCCTATCAATAGGCTTAATCAAATAAAGGGGTTTTCCGGTCCCTGCTATGGAATGATGTAAACAAACGTTGGTGGATCAATAAATAAATTTAATTCAGCAATTCTGTTCATTCTTATGATTTAGGTGATATATTCCTTCTAGCTTATAAATTATGTACTTAATGTAATGTGCAGGTAGGTAGTTAAGTATTTGGACATATAATATTAAGATGTGTATTCAAGTGCGTAGTTAGGTACCTATAGGTTTTTATAACATAATATCTACGTCTTGCTATTAAAGAACTCTGCCTAACTTTATTTTTCGGGAAATGCATGTATTTCTTGTTATACATTTTTTTTTGTTTTTGTTAAGTTTTATAGCAATAAAAAGTATTTATTATAATGAAACCCTAACGGCCAATGAATACCTACAGGCTTCAAGTCTACAGCACCTGGGACCAAGCGACACGGCTTAACTTGTCCTCCGAAACGAATTTGTTGTCGTAATAAATGAAGAGTAGACGGTCACCCTTGCTTGTCGCCCACCGGTGAAAATGAAAACGATTTTTTTATTCATCATAAGACCATCGAATGGCTGCTGAATTACGTCACAATTTTGAACTTCGGCTTTAACAAGGTGTTGATAGCTATTGAATAAGATATTACAGTAGACCAAGGGACAAAAAAAGGCGGTGGAAAAAAACTCTTGGCACTCTTTTTTCAGTCAGGATTATAGGTACGAATTATTAAAAATAGTTACATACAGTACAAATTGATCATGACATGAAAAAAAAAAAACAAACACAAGACAGCTAATTGTGAGAGTCAATGTCATGCCACAGTCAAATTGCTTACATAGTAGGTGCATTGAGCTATGGATGCACAACACGAACATGACAAACTGGGAACAAATATTGAAACAAGGATGGAATAAAATAGTCATAGTATCATCAGCAAATACAGGGTGTTACAGTTAAGTGTCCCGGGCGATTATTGCGTACCTATAGATATAAAATTAATTTTAACTGATATCAGAGTAGGTAATGTTACCTAATGAGTAAAATGACATAAATATTTTTTGAAACAAAACTATAAATATCCGAAATTGGAATTCATAAAAACTTACTTTAAAAAGGTTTTAATTTAACTTAGTTATGTAGGTGGATATCATTGATTGACTTTGGTATATTTTAAGGAAATATTCAAGAATCGTCAATGTCTGTTCATCTAAGAGATTCAAAATACCTAGTGTCCCAAGTACCTATTCATAATGGAAGATGTTAAATAACCTGTATGACCACGGGGTACAAAAGGCACCAAACATTGGAATGAATTGGGTATAGAATTGACCGAGAGATTTTAACGCGGTTAAAATTTATTTTACTTAACAGGTTTATTTTCTGGAACAGTTTTACATATACGCAAAACTAACTTTAGTACTCGGCTCAGGTGCAGATTGGCTTTAAGTTGTTGTTGTCTTTTCAAATCGATACTTTCGCCGACTTTGTTGACAAAAACCGTGTTTGCTCGCGACTCGTAGGTAATGTATCGTGATGTTTGATAGCCCCTAGGACTTTTCTTGGACTGGTTCATATCAGATCAATATCTTTTAAATAGTTTCGACAATTATACCGAACATACAGACAGACAGACGTTTCCTTTTATAAGATGTAGGTATGCTTTTTATTCATTTGTCATTGCACATGCACTGAGCTGTTAAAACTTTTGCGGAGATATTGAGACCAAAAATTATAGGCCACACACGTACTTTTACTTGTATTGAGTCATTTTAAAAAACACGATACAAATTCTAAGCCTTCGGCATTATGTATTATAATGTTCATTTGTAAAATTTCTGCAACTGGGTGCTTCCATGCTGGACTGGGAGCGAAAGAAAAACAGAATGTACCAGCTGCTTCTCTTCCCGGGCTTACTGTAAAAGTCAGTGAAGGCGAGTTTATTGACGTTTTTGTGCAATAGTCTCTCTCCATCATTATAATAATTTTTCATACGTGACATCAAATGGTTTTATAGCCTCTGGTGTTCTGCCTACCCCATACGCGATTACGGATACGCGATTAGCGTTTGATTATTCTCATTTCAACTCGAAATTCGCTATGATGAAAAGTAAAAAATTTAAACAATATTACAGACAAGAGTGTAGTGTGTGGGCGTGTGGCATCGCATTTAGATTGTTATTTTACAACAAAGTTTTCAAATTGGCACAGTTTTTGGTAATAATTTAAACAACCTCAGCCCTCTGTGATACAAACTATAAGCTTACTTTGGAGCAATATATTTAGTTGTGTATTAGCTACTTTAAGTAGGAAGTGAAACTTTTAAACACAACTGCTTTATATACATGTGAATAGTTTTCAAAATGTTTCGATATTTTAAATAGTTTTAAATTGTGAGTTTATTCACAACAATTTAAATTGTATTCGAATGTCATTAAAATAATAATAATGATATATTTTATACATATAATGTCACAGAATTGATGATATTCTAAATTAAGTAATTCAAAATTATACATTTTTTTAAATCGTCAAAATGTGTTTGAGCGTATTTTTAATAAAATCAAACTCTTCATTTTCTTTAAATCCATCGGTAACCTATTAAATAACAATACTGCTTTATAAACAGAACATTGCTGAACTAAATTTAATTTTGGTTCTATTATTCCTTGTATATTTTTACTTCTTGTATTTAATCATGATTGTCTTTCCCCGTTACTTTCATTCAAAACTTTGATTATCTATATGTAGATTAGATAGAGCGTTACCGTATTATGACGTTTAAAAAAATGGGCCAAGTTTGAAATGCTTGTGTGCGTTAGACGCACAAACTTGGCCCATTTCAGCAATCGTAGCTTACAATGTATTATAGTCGCGACACATCACGCACACAGACGTGTAAGCATCCAGCAGTGTTACTGATTTTTAATACTACCCCACACATTTCTGGAAAAAATATTTTAATAGCTAGATGTATTTTTCAATATAAATAAACAAAGATTTTTAAATATTTAATACAAATAGGAATACAATTTACTTTATATAATAGATTCTAGTAGGTACTAGATTTCTCATATTGTGAATATCGTGTATTTTATGGGTACTATTATGGGTGTATTTTATGGTACCTATTTCTAATCAAATTTCGAAATTTGATTCCCGAGTTATTAGTGTCGAGTCATACGTATTTACTACATTATTCTTTTTTTATTTCAATGCTTGCTGTCTATACTAATATTATTTAAAAAGAAAACGTATTGCCTATAAAGAAAAAAAATATATAGCTACTTTTTTAACGTGAAAGTCATTCCTTCATCTTGTCCCTTAGTTCAAAATATGAGTAAAATTCCTACTCATATCAAATGTATCAATATTATTAATAGCTAAATTGACCTACTGTATTTGAAACATTTTATTCGTTATAACAGCTTCTATCTTGCAATTACGAACTTATAAAAACAATAATTCAAATTTAAATATGTCCCGCCAAAAAAAGCATTCCCTCACCCTATCACGAATATTTGATTTGTGGACGTATTGAACGATATTTGGGAACGCAACCGCAAGTTTTTAATAGCGGTAAAAGCTCTCAAATGATTCAAAATGGCGATTTCGTCTTAACCATGTGATCTCCATAACCACGTGAGTTTGTGCAAAAACATAATATGTAAAAAGTTTTTTAGAGTTACATTTATGGTTATCATTCCCTCATACTAAATTTATGCACTGAGTATTTAAGTCTATAAGTGTAAAGTTTGTTGTTTTTATGCGTTTTTGGCAGTAAAATCCATATTCGAAATGTAGCAAGCAATTGAAGGTTTACTGTCGGTCATTTTGTATCTTTACTTAAAATTCGTCATTCCCTCACTGCATTTAGAAGTGAGGGAATGACGGCTGTATGAGGGAATGATTTATACAATACTAGCTGATGCTTCGTCCGCGTGAGTGTCAGTTTTCACAGTTAGACATATAAGATTACTATATCCTCCTTGTTCAACTGACTTCATTCTAAATTTCGTCGATTCAGTAGCTTTATCCGGTTACCCGGGCTTTGTAGAAATTACCTACAAAAAATAACTTCAGTAAAAATAAAACAGGAATACCCATGAAAGACATAGGTACTGGGTAAAAGTACTCAGGGATTATAGGTAAATAAGGTAATTATGTGAGTTTATAATAATGAACTATGTTCGTATTTATACCAGGACAGGGAGTGCTAATAATCCCCGGGTTCGACCAGGCTACCAAACACGACCCTTAGCCCTGGTGACATACAATGTTAAGACACTGCGGACCGGAAGATTGTTGAACTGGAGGAAGTATTGACCTGATTACTCTGGGATATCTTGGGGTTATTACGACCAGGAAAAGGGTTTTAAAGCAAGACACGATTACATCTTGAGTGACAATTTACTAACAAATAGAAATAGTTTAAAAAACGTTTTAAAAATATGTCAAGGTGTTGCATGTGTTCTTCTTTTGAGCTCGAAGCGCAGAGCAGATCGTCGACGAAAATATAAACGAAGTTAAGGTCTCTGAATATTGAATTCATGAATCTTTGAAATGTTTGTGCAGCGTTGCGTAGCCCAAATGTCATCTTTGTAAATTCGAATAGTCCGAAGGGTGTTATTATTACCGTCTTAGGTATATCCTTTTTTGAAATGGATAGGCAGTTATAGGCTTTCCGGATATCGAGTTTACTGAAGATACGTTTTCCTTCCAGGATTTAGGTAAAATCTAACAATCTGGGCAGTGGGTATTTATCTGGAACTGTGACTTTATTTAACATTCTGTAGTCACCACATGGTCTCCATTCTCCGTTCTTTTTCTTTACCAGGTGAAGTGGACTGGCCCAGGGGCTGTCTGATGGACGACAAATACCCCTTTTTATCATTTCATTAAATTCTTGCTTTGCGATCTTATATTTGTCTGGTGGTAATGGCCTCGCACGTGCTGAAACGGGCGCTCCTTTTGTTTCAATATGATGTTCCACTTGACACTTGGAGTTAGATATGTTTGCAGCTGGCTTGGTTATATCTTCATATTTTCCCAGTAATTTTCTTATGCTCTTTTCTTGTGAAACAATTTCGACGATAGGATGATTTGCTCTGATACTTGTTGCAGGCATTGTCAGCTCAGTAACTTTCTCAATGAGCTTTTTTCAGTCTAAATCGACGAGTAATTTATGGTACTGTAAAAAATCGGCACCAAGGATAGATGTGTTAACGTCAGCAATAACGAAATTCCATTTGAATTGGCGACTTAGACCTATGTTAAGGTTCAATGTTTTTTCACCGTATGTATTTATAACGCTACCGTTCGCAGCGCGTACTTTATGGTTTGTAGCATGCTTGTGCTTGAATGAGTTTCTTCTTAAAACTGATATATTTGCCCCGGTATCGACTAAAAACCTCTCGCCACTTGATAGGTCGGCTAGGATAAGGCGGTCGTAGGGGTGAATAGCACAAAGTTCCGCCCTGGTTCGAGCTAATTGTAGAGTCCGTTGTTTGATCTGGTTTTTCCTGGCACATGGTGGTTGACATTTATTTGTCTTTTTCTTGAATCGCTTACGATATTGACCTTGGTTACGATACCTCGATGCACTTCTTGACCTTGATCTTGAACGGAATTCGCTGCGTCGATACTTTTCGTTTTCGTCGCGTAGTGAAGCGATTTCAGTTTTCATATGTGTCAGCTGATTTGCAAGTCTAGTGACCTCGTTAACTTCATTACTTAAGTTTTCAAATATCCGGTCTGCTATCTCACTAATTTTATCGAGTGTTGCGTTTTCTAAAACTGTAAGGATGGATGTTACAGTATTCGGGAGATGATGTAGCCATAACGACCGGATTGTCTCGTCGTTAGTAATGTCTTCTCCTAGTTCCTTCATTTGACGCAGCAACTGAGATGGTTTTTTGTGACCGAGATCCATTTTGTAGAATAAACGTTGAAACCTCTTTTGCTTCGAATCTTCGTAACAATAAATGAGGCGGTCCTTAATAGTTTTATATTTATTTTCTTCCGGAGGGTTAACGATGATGTCACTGACTTCGCGTAGTTCATCCTTCGATAAATGTGCGATTACCAGATTGTACTTGTAGACATCTCCTTGTTTCTGTGCGGCGACTATAGCTTCGAAATGGGTAAACCATAATTTGGGTTGGTCTTGCCAGAAGCGTGGGATACGTTCCGATATGTTTCTGGCGGCAACTTCAGGTTCCAATGTAACAGGATTGACTGGAGCACGTAGAGCCATTTTCCTTTTTATTTCTGGTCGGGTCCTCAAAACTTCTTGCTTAACTGGCTGCGTGACTAACTTCGGGGTCACCACTTATTACGACCAGGAAAAGGGTTTTAAAGCAAGACACGATTACATCTTGAGTGACAATTTATTAACAAATAGAAATAGTTTATATAGTAAAATGTACGTGTATAATTAACCTTGTTAGCAATATTTTATCTTATCTAAAATGTAGTAAGTATCTAATAAATGTGCACTGGTCAACATGTTTTTATCAAGCACGTTATATAGATATTAATATATTCAATCTCTGTGGGTCACGTCTGAGGACGCCACAGGGTTATCTGAAGTCCGTAGACAGGGAGAGAAATCGATAATCCTATAATCCGGCAGCTTTCTCTACTTTCGGGAAGGCGACCATATGTCCTAAGGAGGTGTCGGGTTTTTCGTCCACAAACCCTTCGCCAACAATGTTACAAAAATCGAGAGCGTGTCAAATAGGGTAGCGTACCTGATACTCACCAAACGGTAATCGTTTAAGGTCATACAGGTCTATGCTGCGACTTCGACACACTCCGATGATGAGTTGAAGGCTATGTATGAGCACGTCTTCAAAGCCATACATATCCCCAAGACTCATTTCAACGTCGTCATGGGGGTTTTTAACGCAAAATTAGGCAATCGAAACAGTGATGAGCAGAAAATGGAGAAATTTGGAGTTGGTGTCCGGAATGTCCGAGGCCATCTGGCTGATTTTTTGGAGAAAGAGGATCACTATATGATCTCTTTCTTCAAGAAACCGGAATACCGCAAATGGAATAAGATAAGCACCGACGACGGTCGCATAAAAAACGAGATAGACTTTATCATGTCGGCGAAAAAACAGATTTTCAATGATGTATCTGCGATCAAACCCGTAAAAATTGGCAGCGATCGTCGCATGGTAAGAGGCACATTGAGTCTGAATAAGAACTGGAGAGATCTCAGCTCATAAAGTTTATTACTACTACTTCGTCCTACACCCATACAGATTCAAAACCCCGAAAGCTTTCAGCTCCAATTGCAAAACCGCTTTGAATGCCTCGGCGACTGCATCGATGTGGACGAGTTGCAGTCTAAGTTCTTTAAAACCCGCCGTGCAAAAGGAATCGCAAAAATCTCAGACTCTACCCTACATACGCCGGTTTAATACAGATCGTATTGAAAGGGCTATCGAGGAAAACAAGGGCTTTAAAGTCTTCGCGAGAGATTTGTCTTTGGGGCAGTACCAACTGATGAAGTTGAAAACGGACGATGGTTGTTCCGTCTTAACCCGAACTTTTGAGGGAAGTTGAGAAGTTCAATAGGCAGTTATACACGGCAACACGTACACCTGTTCATGACATGTAAAAATACCTACGAACAAAGTTAACCCGAACCTATACAGAAGATATACCAGTCGTCAGCCTATACGAGATTAGTATGGCCCTTGAACAGCTTAAAAACAACAAGGCGCCGGCTTATGGTGGACTTACACCCGAGCTTCTGAAAGTTTATGTCAAACCTGTGCTTAAAACCCTTCAGAAGCTGTTCAATTCCATCATCGAGGTCAAAATCGCCCAAGGCGTGGCTCCAAGTCATAGTGGTCTTCTACAAAAAAGGTGTCAAAACCCCATTGAAGAACATCAGACCGACTACTTTGTGTACAAGCTGTTTTCAAGAGTCATTACGAACTGTCTCGCACTCAGGTTTAACGACTTCCATAGATCACATCCATACGCTGCAGCTGGTTATAGAAAAGGCAGTATAACCGGCAACTTTACTTAGTGTTTGTGGACTATAAGAAAGCCTTCGATTCGGTGGAGATCTGTATTCTATCTATATTCCAGTCTTTGCAGCGGTGCCAAATTGACTATTGATACATCGAAGCATTGAAATTTTTGTACAAAAACCCCACTAGCTCAATCCAACCTCAGGACTAGAATTCACTGGGATGGGCTCGGCATCAACATCAACGGCGAGTACATCACTCACCTTCGATTCGCGGATGACATCTTAGTCATGGCTGAGACCCTGCAGGACCTAAGTCAAATGCTCGATGACCTCAGTGCAGCCGCGGTCTCAGGGGGCGTCACAGGGGGCATGACCATCCCCAAAATCATGAAAAGATGAACCCCTTAAAAGAGAAGAAGCTAGAAAAAGATACCTGTGATTAAAAATTAAGTTGTGACGCCCACCAAAATTTTTGGCTACGATCGCGCCTGCCTCAATGGAAGGCTCCAGCACAGCGAGTGGGTCTTAAAATGAACATGGTTACGACGAAAATCATGTCAAACGTCCATGTTGCACCTCCTTAGTTGGAAGCACCACGCTCAAAGTAATCGACGATTATCTATAACTAGGACGTAAAATCCAGTTATGTAGGTCAAACTTTGAGAAAGAGGTCAATCTGGGCAGCGTTCAGAAAGCTCCGTAAAATATTCTCGTCCCAAATACCACAGTGTTCGAATACAAAGGATTTTGACCAGTGACCAGTGACCTATCGAGTGAGGACGTACGGCACTGAGACGTGGACGCTAACTATGGGTCATATGTTCGACTTTAAGCTATGCTCGGAGTTTCCCTGCGGAATCGAATCAGGATTGAGGAGATTCGCAGGCGAACCAACGTCACTGACATAGCCAAAAGGATTGAAATGGCAATGGGTACGGCTCTAATATACGCCATAGTTCTACGACGTAGTATCTACTACAAGATATGATCCGTGAAATTCCGCGTCGTAGTAGCTATGTTAATCTATAGAGACAATTTATTAAAAAAATTGATGCCATATCTTAATTTGCTGTACTGAGCAATACAAAAATTAATATGCAGTTACGTATATATCGTATTAAAGAAAATAACATTTAAATTTGGCTGGAGACTAAAAAACAGTCTTTGTATACAGGGTGACTGGTACCAAACCCGCCATAGCAAATTAGCATATAGAGGAGGTCATTTGCTAATTATTGGACCTTACTTTCCCTAACTAAAGTTTTATACTTTAGGAGATATGTCAATTTTTATACATTATTGAGATTTTTCCAAAATTTGACCTTAAAGCATTCGTAACTTTATTTTTCGTCATTAGTTTAGAGTTTTTTTATTATTTCTTGGTAGTCATTAACATTTGTGAATAAAATACGTCGGAACTTCCCTCAAACTAGGGTTAAAAAATAAGACGCTTATGCTTTTAAAAAAAATCAATAAAGAAAAATTACTTTGCGATCAAATTCAACCGGAAATAATAAAAAAACTACGGCGTTTTAATAATTTATTCTACTCTAAATTAGTTCTCTAGTTTGTCACCTTACCAACGGTACTAAATTTGCAACGGAAAGTTTGATTCGCTAAACATCGGTAGGATTTTCAGGTCAACCAGTCATTTTGATCAAAAATAGTGAAGGTCCCAACGACAGGATAAAGCTAATTTAGCAAAGTAGTTTTTGCAAATTTATGAGTAGGTATTAGATAATAGAAATTGAGTGCTTAGTGTACTTAATTTTTTTTTTTACTTTTACCATGTAAAGCAAGAAATCAGGAAAAGATATCGAGCATCAAAAGAAAAATTTAAATAGAGTTAAAACTAAAAATTCTGCTCGAATTGCTGCCCGCGATTTCTGATACATGCCCGATATCTTTTCCTAATTTCCGTGGTGGTAAGACTGAGTCTAATTTCTTGTTTCATAACAGAAAATGCATTATTAATTTTTTGAATTAACTCATCTTTTGTGGTTACTTCTTCATTGTAGACCAACTCTTTGGCCCGGCCCCAAACGTAGAAATCGAGAGGTGTCAAGTCTGGCGACCGAGCTGGCCATTCAATTGGCCCACCTCTACCGATCCATGAATCGGGGAATGAACTATTTAAAAGTTCTCGGACGTCCAGCCTGAAATGCGCCGGGCACCCATCGTGTTGAAACACAATGGGCGTGTCGTCGGTTATTCCATCCAACAGCAGATCAGGCAAGACGTCCCTTAAAAATTCTAAATAATTTCCCCCATTTAAAATGTCTGGTAGGAAATAGGGTCCAAAGATATTACGACCAATAACGCAGGCCCACACATTAACAGAAAATTTCCGCTGGACCGATGTAACCCTCTTTTTATGGGGGTTATCATGGGACCAGTGGTGCAGATTGTGGAAATTGGTGATGCCTTCTCGGGTGAACTGTGACTCGTCGGTCCAAAGGATACGCTCCAGAAATGTTGGGTCGTCGACATCGGTGTGAAGAACGAGGCGACAGAAATTCAACCTCCTTTCGTAGTCGCCATTTTCAAGCCCTGCCAACACTCCATTTGTTAATTATTTACGTAAATGTTATTCTAAAGACAAAATTTGATTTGGATTATGTTACATCGAAGCTCGTCGTAATATTAATAATTTCTTTAATTCTAAAGATAACACTGGTCGCTTTAGTGTAAGTAGGTACATAAATAAACTCAAAATTACCTTGAACTGGCGTGTAATGATACGGGTGTTGATGGTCCCCATGCATCACTGACCAGACTTTCCACTGGCTGACGCCCAAAGCGGCAGCTACCACTCTGGTGCTAGTCGTGGGATCTTCTTCAAAAGCTGCCAAAATCTGCTGATCAATTTCAACAGGTAATTGTCGCACAGCTGCTTGGGGTACCCTGACGTTCAAGTTACCCGTTTCTCTAAACCGACGATATGTGGTAGGAAATGTGTCACGGTCAGGTAAGCGTCTATTTGGATATCGCTCCTGGTAAATTCGCCGCGCTTTGCGGGCGTTACTGTGTGCAGCACCATACGCCAGCAGCATGTCGGCGTATTCTTCCCTTGTGTATCCCGGCATTTTAAAACGAAATGTCTTATTTATTTATACCTGTGTCTACTCAACTATTTGTGAAAGCACACGAAACGGAAAGGAAAAGCATATATGACAACAACTTAAATGTAATAGAGATGGGTCCGACCTCATCTTTTTCATTTGACGTCTAAAAGTCATTGAAACTGTCATTGCAAATGAAAAGAGTTGGTCTACAATGAAGAAGTAACTACAAAAGATGAGTTAATTCAAAAAATTAATAATGCGTTTTCTGTTATGAAAGAAGAAATTAGGCTCAGTCTTACCACCACAGAAATTAGGAAAAGATATCGGGCATGTATCAGAAATTGCGGGCAGCAATTCGAGCAGAATTTTTAGTTTCAACTCTATTTAAATTTTTCTTTTGATGCTCGATATCTTTTCCTGATTTCTTGCTTTACATGGTAAAAGTAAAAAAAAAATTAAGTACACTAAGCACTCAATTTCTATTATCTAATACCTACTCATAAATTTGCAAAAACTACTTTGCTAAATTAGCTTTATCCTGTCGTTGGGACCTTCACTATTTTTGATCAAAATGACTGGTTGACCTGAAAATCCTACCGATGTTTAGCGAATCAAACTTTCCGTTGCAAATTTAGTACCGTTGGTAAGGTGACAAACTAGAGAACTAATTTAGAGTAGAATAAATTATTAAAACGCCGTAGTTTTTTTATTATTTCCGGTTGAATTTGATCGCAAAGTAATTTTTCTTTATTGATTTTTTTTAAAAGCATAAGCGTCTTATTTTTTAACCCTAGTTTGAGGGAAGTTCCGACGTATTTTATTCACAAATGTTAATGACTACCAAGAAATAATAAAAAAACTCTAAACTAATGACGAAAAATAAAGTTACGAATGCTTTAAGGTCAAATTTTGGAAAAATCTCAATAATGTATAAAAATTGACATATCTCCTAAAGTATAAAACTTTAGTTAGGGAAAGTAAGGTCCAATAATTAGCAAATGACCTCCTCTATATGCTAATTTGCTATGGCGGGTTTGGTACCAGTCACCCTGTATATATAGGTACTTATTTTAATTTAGTTTGTTTATAGGTACAATTAGTATTTGCAAATTAGTCACTTACATCTAGATACATATTACATTATATTTTTTTTGAAGATATTTATATTAACTCATCTGAAAACAAGACGGCCTCTGCATTCGACAAGCGTTCGGCTGCGGTGTGAGAGGTTTAGGGTCAAATCCCAACTGGGCCAGTTTAGGAAACGAATTGTTCTAAACTGGCCTTGGACCTGGGTGTATACTAGAATAACCCCCAGTTTTGCTGAGATATCTCCATGACAAAAGTTTACTTTGGGCCACATAGTTGGTTTGTCAGCTTGGGTAATTTAAAACGGAAATCAGACAGTTGATAAAAAATTATACACCGTGACTGGTGGGTCACCTTTGAAATTCAAGGACGTGATAGTTTGAGATCATACATGAAGAGCAAAAATATAATAAAAAATAAATATTAATGAATTACTCAGGAAACTTAACCGAAAGTTAAAGAATTGATTACGCAACGCATGGTTACACTAGCGTTGGCAGCGATCCGCTTGCTAGGTTACGTGCTGCGACTGACTCAGGCGTAAGTAAATAGTAACAAAACTTTATTTATATGTAGGGAATTCGAGTACCTATTTTTATTACAAAATTATGATCAGAATCGAGAACAGAGTGCTCTCTTTCAGTATCTAAAATTTGTCACCAGTCACCCTGTATATTTTATTTTTGTAAATGTAGATGTAAAACATATATTCATTAGAATTTACCTTTGAGTCTTTTGTTGAACACCATATAAAACTTCAAACAGGCAAGGCTAAGGACTACATTTTACTTCATAGTCTATTTGATACATGCATCAAGTATCTGAAAATTTAAACATACGTTTCACAACCACTGACCTTATGGCGAATGCTGATCGCCGTTCCAAAACTCCACTTTCAACAGGCCTTCGGTTCTTCGGGGTAACCAACTTTGACTTCTTGCCACCCCTGAAGTCCAAGTTTGATATCTTATTTAGAGGTTTTAGGGTTATAATCTCGTTGTCAGATAAAGATTTCATGTTTTGAACAACATATGTACCGCCAAAACGTGAATGCCTGAAACAAAGAATAAATAAAAATAAAAAAAGTATGTAGAAATAAAAGTTTCTGTACTTTAGAATGATAAGAATCATCAAATTATTCATGGAAAATTATTGATAAAAATATTTCCACATTTATGCATACAAATTGAAACCAGGTTAGTAGGGCAGAAAACATATTTGGATGCAACTTTCTTTTCTTGTAAAGGACAAAACATAAAATAATTAGAGTAAATCTAGCCTTCTTCACACTGGCTGATGAATAATCTTTACATCAGTTTCTACACATACAAAAAATCCCACTGTTCATTCTCTCTAGTCTCTCTCCATCATAAATTATTTTTGTTATCTGTTAATTACTATTTTAATTGTAACTATGGGACCTGTGCCTGAATAATAAAGATGTATATTATTATTCTTATTATTCAATCATCATCCATCATTATCCCCCAAATTTGTTAAATGTGACATCAGATGGTTTTATAGCCTATGGTGTTCTGCCTACCCTGCTCAGAATACAGGCATGAAGCAATGTATGTGTATAAAACATTTGGTAACTCAACATATTTGCGGCTACAACAAAACTTATGTATAGGTACCTCATTCCCGAAAACTGTTTGATTTTGTTCATTCGTTGCTTATTCTCTGTCATTCTAATTTTCAATAATTCCTGGTCATCTATAAGCTTTTCATCTACACTTCGCTGCAATGCTGCGTCGGCTAAACTAGTTGGGTTCTGCTCACGAAGCAAGTGAGAAATTATTTCTATAATATGCATAAAGTACTGCTTTTCATTCTCAGATGACATGTAGAGTATGAGATCCAATATGCCACTTTGATTCAATGCCCACAGTACCTAAAAAGAAATTAATCTGTATAGCAGAGAGGAGTAGTACATGCCAGAGTAGTAGAAGTATTTAGTAGTTAGTTAACATGATACGCATAGATGGATGTTTATTTTTAAATTATTTTTAATTATTTCCTCAAAATATCTTTAAAACGTGTTTTTCCACTATTCAAGATATTCATTTTGTTCATCCTCATTACATGTCATAAAAAGTTTTTAGTATACCTATTCTTTTTTTAAATGCTGTAGTAAAATATTTCAAATCATTAAGACTAAGATCTTCTAGCTAAGAAAGTAAAAAGTCTTCTGTAATATAATAAGTGTTATCACATTGTTTAAAAGGTAATGCAAGATATGAAAATAAATAAATTATTCAACATACAAACCTTCCTTTATAGGTACTACACTCATTCATAAAATTATCTATTTATGTTGAAAATATAGTAAAATATTTAAATAATAATATTTGAGTTGCCACAAAAGTACAGCAAAATCATGCATCATCTTATTACCTTGGCATATAAATAAACAACTTAACAAATTTTAAAGGTATTTGTTTTTACCTGGTCATGAACACTAGCATCATTTTCAGGGCGTCTCTCTTTGTCCAAGTCTGCAGGAACATGCAATATATTTCGAATTAAAATCAAAATTCTTTCAATTATAAGACCAGTATCTTCATCACGTTCACTCCAATCCTTAACAAAACAAAATTGCTTCAAACCAAAACCAATTTATTATAAAATGCATTTGTTATAGTTAAGTAAATGAACTTACAATTTCTAATATTTGTGCTAGTTTTTTAGAAAACACAGACCATGTTTCAATTTTAGTAAATGCTTCTTCTTTGTAGCATTGCAAATTAGACAATAATTGCAAATAGTTATGCCTCGCAGTTCGTTCAACAGGAACTTCTTCACGATACAGTAACAAAGCAGGGTTTGTGAGGTTAACCAGTAATCTAGAACAAAGTATAGTGATAATATAGCCTAGCACTGAAACGATAATTTAATATTAAAACCAATTTAGTAAGTACCTCAATGTGACATCAAACAATTCAGTGTTTTCCCAATGATCAACAAGCATGGGTATAAGATCAGTTTGCAATACTTTTGTTTGTCCGAAATGACGACGAATTTCGTGATCTTCACCATCTCGTCTAAGATAACGAATTAAATCTTTTACAGTGTTAAGGGTAAAGTCGTCAATTAAATATTTACCATTCCTTTTATCAAAAGTTCCTAAGGCATTACAAGTTGCAGATAGTTCTGCTGATAAAAGTGAACTCATTTTGACCAAATAGCACTGAACATTAACAACACAGTAAATTAAAATAGCTTATTATATTTTCCACTTTATAATGCTTAAGTCTTAGGAAAAACTTTGCTTAATTTTTTTTTGTTTTGTTGTTCATTTTTAGTTTTTACTTTATGACAGTGACGTTCAAAATACCCGCGAAAGTTGACAGACAGTTTAATTTAATAAAATGTCTTGGAAATAAATATTTTTGTCGGAAGTTTTTTGAAACAGGCTCAAAATAGATGAGACGAAAGTTTAATTTAAGTAAAATCGATTTCAGAGGTTTATTTATGATGCATAGCTAAATAGCGTTTCAATAAATAAAAAACATCCCTATGTTTTCTTCTTTCTTATACCTAGTCCCTTACTTAGGTAGGTACTCTAAACTAGTTTTTCAGTAATTCACTCAAAACCAGAATAAAAAATAAATGAATATACCTACCTACTCCATATACCTAGTCCGGTCATAATACTTACAATTAAAAATAAACAAAATATTACATTTGCAAGCGCTTGCCTGGCAGAACTGTGTTTGCGGCGCGTTACTAACCGTTTGGTGGAGGGGTTACAATGGAGAAGAAAACGAAAAGCTCTAAATAGATGTCGCTTCATATGCTTGACCCATTACAAACCGTCAAGTGAAAAAGTTGTTATCGAAATTGCTTGTTCACTGTTATTTTTTGCGGTAAATCTATATGATCATTTGTTTTTCTGTATGAAAATGTGGAAAATATGGACCGTAATATGTGCATTTCCATAAAAGTTCAAATCAAGTAAATCCACAACTTCCACATGTGTATATCCTCTGAAAAACTGTGGTATCCATTTTCTATGAAACTTAAGACTATGCAATGATGCATTTCTATTTTTTGATAAAAAAACAGTATAAAATTAACTTTTACTATGGTATTTGACAGTTGTTATGAGTCAAGCGTAATTAGCGCCTCTAGTGGAAAAAGTAGGCAGTTTTCTACCCCATATTTAATTTTTTACCCCAGTTACTACTTCATATAAAATTTGATATTTTCAATGAAGTACCCAACCGATTTCGATGAAATTTATATGGGACCGATTATGAAGTATCTTATCTTATGATTATAACATTTTTTTAAATCGATTCATAATTGTCTGAAATATCGTGGAACAAAGACACAAAAAAACATACAGACGAATTGAGAACCTGCTCGTTTTTTGGAAGTCGGTTGAAAAGAGTGGACAGTCTGACCTGTATGTACGCTTGTCCAAGTTTATCTGCTTTTTATTTGAACCGATTGTGATGCGGTTTTCAGAAGATTTAATGATTATTCGTCACGATTGAAGGATAAGGTTTTCGTATTTTAACCGACTTCGAGAAAAGGAGGTTCTCAATTTCACCTAAGTGTTTTTCATAAAAAAAGTTGTTGCATACCAACCAACGGATTCAAAATTTAAATCAGTGCTAGTACTGCAATAATTTTGCAAAACTATGAAATGCCTCAAGAATAACAAATGTTTTTGCGCTTGGTGAAGGGTTATATTTTCCTATACCTATCTGCCTCAGACGCCAGTGGTTGCGGGTTCGATTCCCGCACGAAACAAGAAAAAAAGTTCCGTGTATGGGTGTTTATCTTTTTATGTATTTATACTCTAGGTTCCCCCCTAGTTCGCTACATGGTATCCCATAACACAAGCTATGCTTACTTTGGGGCCATGTAGTTGGTGTGATTGCCGGGGGATTTCATAAAAAAATATGAAAGAGTAAGTTGCATACAATAAAGTTCAGATTTCCCAACAGTTTCATTGAAGATTACAAATCAAACGTTTTTTTGTCTCTTTAGCTTTTCCATTAAAACTAGGGAATCTGTATTTATTGAGGGGTTGATTTTCGGTAAATGAACACTATGATTTCTCTTATATATTTATTAAACATGGAAACTATAGAGGTTTTTTAAAAGTGTTTATACTTTTGAAAAACCACCTTCAAAACCGAGCAAGACTCGGCGCCGGGTCATAAGGCTCGTTCCACGCCGTCTTGGTTGAAAGTGAACGTTTCCGAATTTTTTTAGAGCTGAAGACTGGCCGTCGTCTAGTCCTAACCTTAATCCGGTGGATTATAATTTATGGTCAGTTTTAGAGAGTCCGGCTTGCTCTAAATGCCATGATAATTTGGAGTCCATAAAATAATCCATACGATTGGCAGTGAAGAATTTTCCTATGGAAAGAGGGCGTGCTTCTGATAACTGGCCTCAACGTTTAATGAAATATATTGCAGCCAATAGAGACCACTTCGAATATGATTCTTATGATTTAAATTGTTTTATATTTATGTATTAAACTTACACACTGTAAAAGTAATAAATTTTATTTCCAATAGAAAAAAATAACAATATTTATGGCAAGACTAGGTAATAAACGGTACCAGATAACTTTATTACAGTAGAGAAAATCTCGATTCTTTTTTTTTCTGAAATCTCGCATTTGCTAGCCTATTACATGGAAACTAGGACATACAAGTAATTGTTGGAGATAATCCTGGCGATTGGTACAAAGCCAAAATGCGTCCTGCATTCATTGTCCCATAACTGGCATATAGCCAGAAACGAAGAAGTCAATTGCTTGCTATCAATGCACGGTGAACTATTTTACTCTTTACTTAGTTTGCCTTCATTTTCGTTTGAATAAAAAGAAATATTAAATTGATGCCCTTGGCGACACTGTATTTTTTTATATCTGTAAATCTGAACTGCATCCACTTCCTATCTTGTTGAGACGAGACACAGTTCACTTTCCAAAGTGAGAACAGAATCGAGGAAATATAGTCTGGCTATTGAAAGCAGACTGGAAAAACCTGGCGAATTTAAAAAAAATGCATCATTGTAATCCCAATAAATATACGAAATACATGGATTAAACCTGATACTTGATTAAATTTTTTTATAAAAGTATCGTAAAAAATAACTTGGTCCTAAATTGGTCCTGTCTTATTGTTTGATAAGATAACATGCAACTAGTATTGATCAATTTTAAAAATTGAAATACAAAATACAACCAACCGTTACACCAACAACCGTTCGATTGACAAAAGTGACTCCAGAAAAACGACTTTAACATATATGTTAGTACTGCCATATAAAAAGTTTGCAAAAATCCCCAGTGTCTACTTTCGTTAGCCAGACTCTAATAACTACTTTATTATACTGTGGAGGCTAGGATTTAAATGAAAGGAAAATATGCATAACGTCAAATCTATTTAAATACTTACAACAATTAAATAAAAGGTATAAAAATGTATATAAGTATGTTAGCAACTTTCAGTGTTATTTCAAATCTCATTTTTTCTGTATGATATTAGACTTTGTTATTACCATTGAATACGGCAAGGTAAGTAGGTAGTCTCTGGTATATTTTTATACCGTAGGTAGCCGTAATATCTAATATATAGGGTCGCCACATAATAGTCAATTATATTTTTATAGCAGATTCAGAATGAGGAGCGGGTCTGAATTTCGAAAAAAATAAATTTTTTTCAACATTTTTCATAAAATAATTAAAATTTCATAATACTTCTAAGTGCATAAAATTTTATTTTAATCTCTAATTTACGACTACATAGCAAGATGAGAAAACGTTTCCATCTATTTCTAATAAAATATTAGTTACATTACCAAACAATAGGTACCTATACGTTCTTGCGCGGCACAAGCAAACGAGCCGAAAGTCAAATTCGAGCCGCCGCGCCCGCGCCTACTATGTTTGATTGAAAGCACGCCACGCCCGGGGGCCCGGCTCGTCAGTCTGTCCAGAGATTCGCGCGCGCGAACACTAAATCGATAACTAACAAAAATGTCGAATTACGCGATTATAGCACGTTTAATCCACAGTCACAGACGCCGGCAGACCTCGATTTCTGGTTCACTCGAAGACTCGAAGAAGACGTGCTGGAGTGTTTTGAACAGCATCCGATAGCCAGCACAAACGATGCGGCTCAGGTTTTCGAAGTCAGCAGCTCGTGGGTGCGGCGCTTGCTGCGACGAGAGGGCTCAAGTCTTACCACTTTACGAAAGTGCAAGAACTGAAGCAACTACCTATGCTCCGCGTGTGTAGTCTATGGTTGGTTGCTGAAGCACATTCTATGGACTTACGAGTCCACCTATCGCTGTTATCAAAAGTGATAAGGATACTTTATGGATAGTCTAAATTAATAAGCTAAACATGACAGGTTTTGTGTTCAGTATATGGGCTAATGGGACTCCATGTATAGCAGTTATAATTGTGAATGTGATAAGTTATCAGTGACTAATACCTAGCACGGTATTTAACATCAGCGACAGGACGCAAGGTAAAAATGTAAGTTATTTTTGTATGTTATACCTACACTGTACATAGTTATAAATAAGGTTATTCCAGTTACTAAACACGTCATTCTAACATTAAATTATTTGTAAAATCAATTTATTTGTTTTAACAAAGACTTGACGACCGGCTGGTGTAGGGGTAACGTATATTGCCCTCTATGCCAGAGGTCCTGGGTTCGAATCCCGGCGGCGGCGGATATTTGTGTGATGAACACAGATATTAGTCGTCAAGTCATGGATGTTTATATGTATATTTAAGTTTATTTTCTAATAAAAAATATGTATTTATTCAATATATATGTTTATATATTTCTTAAGTGTATCAGTTATCTAGTATCCATAGCACAAGTTCTTTAAGAAACTTAATTTGGGCTAGATGATGTTGTGTGAGTGTCAGAAATATTTATTATTTATATTTATTATTTTATTATTATTATTACTTCAAGCACGAATGCTTTATTTTAAGTTCATTTTTAATTTAATGAAGATCAAAACTACAACAGTATTTAGATACAATTAGTTTAACGTGCAATTGATAGTCAAAAACCTGTAACAGTAGTGTGATGGGACATTAGAATCACCTTTTATCCTGATGTATGACGTAATTACAGCTGATTCCGCGCTAAGTAGGTAACTGGGTCACGCAAACACACGGGCGCGCGTCAACGACCTTCGCTCGGATGCGTACAGGTATCTACTATTCGCGTAAGATTATTGTTTTGGTGAAGTGATTTTCTTAAAAGAAAAAGACGGAAATATTTTTATTTTTTGCTATGTACCTAGTCATGAAGTGTAGATTAAACTTAAATTTTATTCATTAAAAATAATTTTGAAATTTTAATTTATGAAAAATATAAAAAAGAAATTTACTTCATAATTTAAACCAACACATCATTGTTAACCCAATTTTAAAATATCACAGACTATTACAAATTGACCCTGTATAAAATTCTCGTGTCACAGTTTTCGTTGCCATACTTCTCCGAAACGGCTTGACCGATTTTGATGAAATTTTTTGTGCTTATCCGGTATCTATGAGAATCGGCCAACATCTATTTTTTTTATTTTTATTATTTATATGGCAAAACAACGTTTGCTGGGTCAGCTAGTTCAAGAATAAGAAGATTACAATTATAATATAAAAAAAATATGATAACTCATTTAACTTTAGTGACTGGGCAACACATAGTGAAACCTTTAAGGAGTATGTTAAGAAATGCTCCAAAATGTTCAAAAGTGTATATTTTGTATTGCAAAATCAAATTTTATTAATCATAGAATTCAAAATAGTGTAAATATACCTAATACTACTTGGCAAATTATAACAGCTAAGCTTTAAAGTCAAACATTAGAAACGTGGAACATAAACTGAAAATTGGTGAACGACTGTTGAAGCATGACCGACCCCAGTAACTTTAGACCTATCTTTAAATTACAAACACTCAGTAAAATATATCAAGCATATATTTGATGCCTGGGAGGAGTCACGTGATGCCTTTGGATATTCTTCTCGTGTCTTCTGTGATCTGTCCAAGGCTTTGAAGGTTTTTGACTGTGTTTACGATACACTCCTCATGAAGCTACACCACTATGGGTTGAATGATAGGGCACTTGATTTTATGAAATTCTATGTGTGCAATAGAACGCAAAGACTTGACGTTATTGAAATGAGATCATCGGGATCAGCAGTTCATATGGAAGTGTCCCAGGGCTCGATTCTTGAGCCTTTCTTATTCTTATCAAAAACATGATTTTATTTTCATGTTACTCTATTTTTAATACTTATATTTTCTTGCTTAATCTTCTATTAATATCTTCAACCTTGTGTTTTTGTACCATTAACGTTTTTCTGAAAGTTTACGCGACTTGCCTTTTTGTAGTACCTACGTACCTAGTAAAGTTTATGCATTCATATTTTTACCTGAGAAGATGGAAATTATACTGAATGGTAACCCTTATTTCACCCTCTGGCCCCTCTCCTGTTCCTAGATGTATGTCTATTGTTTAAACATATCAACGTGACAACAGAAAAAAAATGCAATAGTCTGATAATTCATTACTTAATTTTTTATTTGTCTGCTGTTACCCCATGGTCACCTTAATTGATAAATTTAACTGTCATATACTTATAGCATTTGTACTGAGATTAATCATTCAACCTTAAACTAGAGGTGAGCATAAGTTTGGTGTTTTGCTATTTAATTTTATTATTAATAAAGATTTACTAGCGTCTAGCTAGAGTTGACGCAATGAGTTTGATAGATACTTACAAAAAATTATGTTTACGACTTGTGCTCTACTTAGTAGGTATGAGCTTCATGGTTAATTGATGTTTTATGATGAAAACCATTAAGTTTGATAATGTTGACTTTCAAATAAATATGCAAAAGATAAGTGGAAGTAAGGAGGTGACGAAAATTAGAATTTTATTTTAGCTTCACACGTATTTAAATTTTCAAGCCCAATTCATACGATTTCATTTAAGTAGGTTTAGGTTGTCTGGTAGAGATCGCTCTAGAGTTAGTTATCCTTTTATGTTTATCTGTATTTTTTTATAAGCAATAAAGAGTAAAAAACAATAAGCAGAAAATTGCTGGTCATGTAGAAATTCATGGTATTCTCAAGGATCCGATAAGATACATTCAGATAGGTACTTCCTTTGTGAGGTGCAAATAAAATCATTGGGATGATAAAGTATTTTGCATTTTATTATATCACGTAGGTAGGTATCTTGGAAACTTGAGACAATACTAGTGAGTATCTCATTTCAAATCGCAAGCTCTATAACAGACCGCCTTCGTAATTTTATATCCGTTTTTTATTTTTATTTCCGTTTTCTCTATTTAAAAATATATATGAATAAAAAAATGCACGTGAGCCTACTTCACATGACAAGCGCCCTCGTTAGCTAAAAATCCATTTGTTCGCCATTTTCCACCAAAAATTACCTCAATTTTTGCACAGGCATCATTTATTTGATGATAAATAAAAAAGCGTACAGGGCAACCGCTCACTGCGAGCGATGGAGTTCGAGGTTCCTACCTCCCTAAAGACTGCACAATGATCGAGACATAATGAAACAGGTCCCGTCGGCGGTTTTGTTATGAATCGTTTATTATTCGACGTCTAGGGTTCCAAATTACACAGAATAATGTTTGACTAAGATTAATCAAATTCTCTTGTTCCATTTCTGCCGACTAATTATAAGAGTTAAATAGATACCTAATTCCTTTCGGAGTCTTGTCAAATAAGGACGCAGATAGATTAGGTTTCTATTAAGGTCGAGGCGAGAAGGATAATTTGCAGCTTCTCAAAGCTTATCTGTCGTAATGACGTAGGTAGTGGAACTGTCTGGAATATTACGAGTACGTGGATAAAGAGCGGTTTCTTGCTCCTGTACTTGGGGTATTAATTTAACATCAGCTTAACTCGGGGACGGCAGTTTCCTGTGAGGTAGTTACGTCGAGTTCATGTGAAATAAATAAAATAGCATTAGAATGTCATGATTGAGGAGCGTTCCATACTGAAGTTTACAAGCATTATCTTTATAGAAATGAAAATTGAAATATTTCAGGGCAAAAAAAGTTTGTTTAAAAAGACACATATAAAATTATATTAAAAATAAATAAATAAAATCCCCAGACAATGACACAAACTACATGGCCCCAAAGTAAGCATAAGCTTGTGTTATGGGATTCCATGTAGCGAACTAAGGGGGGACCTAGAATATAAATACATAAATAGATAAACACCCAGACACGGAACATGTTTTTTCTTGTTCCGTGCGGGAATCAAACCCGCAACCACTGGCGTCTGAGGCAGATAGGTTTACCCCATCACTAAAGTTGTCAATATTCTACATACGAGTTTATACTACGAGCTTATTTTAAAGAAAAGGAGACAGTACACTTATTTTTGTTTATCATTGATAAAATTTATGATGACCTATTCAAAGTTAGGGTTCAAAAAGTTGTAAAAAAGTTATCTCCTGAAGTTAACCTAACCTAACACGTGTTGTATACCAATGTACAGTCTGCAACAGAATTATGTATACCACACAGTCTCCCACACTCATACAAAACGCATGTACATATTGTATGTGTGCAGGAGACTGGGTGGTATACATAATTCTGTTGCAGACTGTACATTTATTCACTTGGGGTGGGCTTAGAATAACCCTACTGCCCCTGAATAAGCACGTCGTAAAACACCGCCACGTGGTGATATTTTGCCAAGTCGATCCTATGCAGACACGTTCAGTGTGGAAAAGTGGGTCAATGTGGGTTTAAGACACAAGACTCTCTTCTTCAAAAATATGAAGGAAAATATCGATACTATTTTACTGTAGATATTATCTCAACGCTGGTCCTTAGTAATGCAGATCCTGAAGGGTCTTAATCTAAAAACTGTCTATCTAGACACGCGGCAGCGTATCAAACCTCGTTCAAGCAAAGGAACTGGATAGCCAGCGCCGAGTGTACCTAATATTACACAAACAACTTGATGCCACTTTTGACCCTTTTATAACTCAAAACCTTTTTAACGTAAACACATAAAACTTCGTGTGTTTAATTATATCCGTAAGGTAAGTAGAAGCCCAAATTTCATGAAGCTAGCTCAAACGGTCATAAAGATATGAAGATCAAAAACTCGTAAATTTTAGCACAGACTAACTGACTTATAGTACCTAAACCTAATCTACTTCCAGATGACCTACAAGGATGAAATTTGGAATCCAGGTCGGTAATTATGTGTAAGCGTAGGAAAAAATAAAAAAAAATAAGTGGTGTCTCCATACAAAAAACTTCTAATATGCGCTAAACAACCGGCCCACGGTGTGTCATCAGCTGCACGCGGCACTACATAATTATACACAGAACAGAAGTAAATATACATAAAAGCGCTTCCGAAGAAAAATAGTATATTATGTAACAAGTGAGCGAAGTTGCTAATTACAGTCGAGGCTGTGATTTGAGCCCGAGCCGCAGGCGAGGGCTTAATAATGAGCCGAGACTGTAATTAGCAACGCTCACGAGTTATATACGACGTTTTTCAACACACTTGTGAGTAAAAGACAGACATACGTGGTCATAAAATAACAAACACTTGATAACAAAGCTGTGAATTGTGATTGAAAAATGGCGCCGAACTTCGCGCATGCGCGTAGTTTTTTTTTTCCCGCCAAATGCGTCAATAGCTGTATAGCATATACAGCCTATTTTACATGAAAATATTTAATTTGGAGTGGTAAATCCAAATATTTTAATATTTTGTAACAAATTATTGTAAATTGTGAATAATTTGTTTGATATACAATTTTGTTTTCAACGCACTTGCTCGTAAAGTGAGCGTTATTCTATTGAATTTAGAACTATAAACTGGGCTATAAGTCACGCGTGCATAATATATTATACCCTAGTGCATAATATAATGAATCCTACAAAGTTGAATTGTACCTTTATGCAAATTAAATGCGGGTAAACAGAGCATATTTTATTGATCCGGGTTATACATTAAATTTTTTCAGAAACAACAAAGAGGTTTTATACCACTTCAAATCCATATACATTTTTAAATGTTTACGCCTTATATTAGTTAATAGTATATTAATAGTATACCTGCGGCTCGGGCTCAAATCACAGCCTCGACTGTAATTAGCAACTTCGCTCACTTGTTACATAATTACTTATAGCTCAGTTTATAGTTCTAAATTCAATAGAATAACGCTCACTTTACGAGCAAGTGTGTTGAAAATATTAAAACGCCTAGGGGTGGGATTGTATTTACAAATTCATTCTCTAAGTATTGATATCTTTTAGTTTATTTTAACTTTTATTTTGTCTTTTAATAATTATTTTTAGGTAAGTATACATCACACAAACTAACTTGATACATAATCTACGTAAGTGCAATTTAAAGCGATTATTGTACAGTTCTAGGTAAAGCTATAAAAAATAAGGGTGCTTTGAAACATTATCTCAAATATGAAAATTTTCTTTGAGTCCGTAATCATCATTTTATCTTACGAATGAAGGAGATAGCGACATTGCAGATGGAAGTTCACCCTGCAACGACTACTTATTCAGAAGATAAGCAGCTAATACATTAGGCTTTCGAGCGCATTACTCAGATTAAATCGTTAAATCTCTGAAATTCAGGAAATTTATTAACATCTCAAAGATGGAGACTAGTTGTTGATCGTTATTAATTTGAATAAAATGATTAATAATTAGGTACTTGCAACACAATATACTTAGATATTAGTGAAATAATAAGATTAAAAGACTTCCTATTAATATTGATATTGATATTAAAAACTGTAGAATGTTCGATACTTTAGTTGAAGCCTATGAAGCGTAGGTACATATGCTGACCGGTACCGAAATTAAATCGGTTAAAATATTTCTGTACTAAAAACATCTACAGAAATGAATCCGGTATGTACATCATTTGGGTACTGATTTAATAAATTTAGATTTTAATAACTTGTACAGTTATTGTGTTTGATTAAGCAGTACACTAATAAGGGTACTGAAATTTTACTAGTACTATTTAAAAATTTCATTTCAATTCAAATTATATTAAGAAAAAAAAATATCTAATTTGCAATACGTAGGGACCAATACTGTACTTACCCATAAGGATAAATTGTATTAGTAAGAAGTTGCCCGAAAGAGCGATAAGGCCGCATTACTTTTTAATCTTCGTTTGTCATGATTTGGCCAATAAAAGTGTACTACTATGGTGTTACTGTCAAGTAAACTATGTGTTTACTTTCGCAATTATGTGCTATAACAGTGACCTATGACCCCTCTACTATATTTGCGAAGCGATAGATCCATTACAGTTTTTGTGCCATTGACAGATATTAACTCCAAGTCCGGTTTTGTGAGGGATATCTACGGAACTCCTACATCATTACATCCCATAACAACATCTGTTACAAGGATAACTCAACTAAATCTTATGATAGACTATTCTTTGGCGATCAGTTGTTTATTTATTGGCTTAAATACTTCTTGAATAAATTCATGATAATATTCAGTTTTAGAAATAACAATTAAACTTGTCTAGTCAGAGGGATAGGTAGACCACCTGGCTGTTTTTATAATGAAAAATTCATTTACTTATTTACAGACACCGTAGTCAAGAGCCAGCCGAATCTAACAGACGTACATTGGATTCCTGCTGGCAACTGACTGATATTTTGAGGTTTTAATAACAAATTTTCAAATTTAATAAAAATTAAAAAATTGTGCTCGAAGTCGTTTGATTTTTTCAGATTGATCCTAAAATTAGACAAGCTACGTTAAATTTGGGCCAAGCTTTCATTTTCAGAAATTATAGCGACAAAACAGATTTAGGCATCAATTTTAACATGCAGACAAGAATATAGCTAAGACTAACTTTTTTACATTAGTTGTTCTGTTTCTAAGTAACTAAAAATATTGTTTCAGAAAAGAATCTAAGTCTACCAGCGCACAACAAAGATCGTGTGCAATGCCAAATTAAGTTTTTGCGCCTCTAATTGCACCGCTCGAGTAAGGACAGCAAACCTCCTCAAGACATATTTCCCGCGATATGTCTGAAGTCACGAACTTTTCTTTTAATGCTAGTTTATTTATTGCCCTTGACTTGGAGAAGGCAATAAAGGAAGTGGCCATTTGTCAGAGGCCGTCGTCCACCGAGTGCAATCAAGATATCCGCCTGAGAGCCGCGGGACCTATCACTCAAATTAGGGTTAAAGATGAGGTAAAAGGAAATTTTTAATAGTCAGTCATATTTTTAATTATTCATCTTGAAGATTTTTGATATAGATAAAGCTGTTTGAAAGATGATGAGGTTTTTTATGTTTTGTTATTTTATGTTTATTAGGGTTCTCAAAATGACGCCTCTTTCTATTTTGAGGATAAATCAGTTGGGACTTTTTTCAATTTTCATAAAAAAATCTTATTAGTGTTTAACTTGAATCACTTCTAGTGTTGATTGAGGATGAGGTGAAGAGTAGAGTGCTTACTTCGGTTATTAAAGGACTGTTCTTTAAAAACCATTTCGGAAGCTATTGTCACGGGGGTGATTATTGCTGGTGGTGCCTTTTTTAATGAGTGGTACTCCACTTTGACTAATATTTGTCACCTTCTGACAAACATTTACCAAAAGCCAGGTGGCATTTTATGATAACGGTTTTATAACAAAAACTTAACCAACAATTTTACATTTTACAATTTGTGGGTAAAATTTTGCAACTGAGTTTAAACCAATTTCAACCAAGCAAATATGCTGAAATTTCGCATACAATTTTGTTCTATGTGACAAAAGAATTTCACAGAAATATCAAGTACCTTGTCAAAAAGTTTGTTTTCAACAGATTCTTTATTATATTATATTTCATAACAGGGATTTTCAAATTTTAATTAGACTGTATTGCTCATATTCCAGAAAAGATCATGGATTAATTAATTGTGATTTAAATAAATAATAAAATTTCCAGCCAATCACACCAACGACGTGGCCTCAATGTATGCAAAGCTTGTGTTATGAGTTACCATGTAGCGAACTAGGGGGAACCTTGAATTATCATCACAACTCCGTGTATTAAGGCTACTGCAGGGCTACGAGTCTCTCCTCTGGGTGACGAGGAGGAAACTAGAATATAAAATACATAATAGATAAACGCTCAGAGCCGGAACATTTTTTTTCTTGTTCCGTGGATTCTTGGGAATCGAATACGCGGCCATACAATTGGCGTAGTAGCGTCTAGACGAATGCACCACGGAGCTAATGATTTAGGTCATATATTCCTAAAATTTGATTTTTATTCTACTTTACTTATTTGTTAGTAATATATGTAGTTAAACTTTAAACAGATTTTTTATTCTAGTTCATCTCTATTAGTATCTAGTAGAGCCAACTACAAACATTACTATCCTGGGAAACTTACTTCGAACACCGTCTGTTTAGCGACCACTTTTCGGTACAAAAGTTTGTTTAATATCTTTACCGTTGAGTTAATCTGGTCTGGCAGCGATTTAAGATCCACTTAACTTACGATCTGTCTTCGGCCTTATTGATAGGTCATTTACAATTGAGCCGTCGAACGCAGATTGTAAATAATAAATTTGTCTCAGTTTGACAGAGATGTCGACAACGGGAAGTAAGAATAAATTAATTTTAACATAATGGTTAAAATGAAAATGAAAATAAATGCAATACGATAGTTGACATTTTATTCAATCTATGTGTATTTGATTGAAAAATGGAATCTACGACCACATTAATTCGGCTGGGCACGACAGGTAGGCAATAAATAATAAAAGTAAGTTCGTCGGTAACATTAATGGCGGGTTTCAATATTCAACTGACTGCTATGCGTAACCGGTACAGGTACAAAACTGGTAGGAAAAAAGTAGCGTTTCACAATATCTATTAGCTACGGGCTGTAAGTTCTCAAATTTGGCATGGGCCCTCCTTGCGTGACGTTCTTCCAAGAAAATAGGTGATATGTGATTTATAGAATATCACGCATTCGCAAATTATTTGTATGATATTTGAACTAAAGAAATATATAAACTTATTCAATTTATGTTTGCTATGTTTTAGTATTCGAAAAATATATTGTAGTATGTTTTTAGAGCTTTTTATTAATAATTGCGTTTAACTGCTTACGTAAAACGAAACGCCAATCCTTCGACTAAATTTGCCATTGGTTGAATCACATTTTTATGACGTCAAAGTAAATATTTAAAAGAAAAATTATGTCATTCAATAATATTTGTCCTTTTTTTCAAAAGCAGTTATAGATAAGTTAGAAAGAGAAAACTGGATTATTGATATGTTGACAGATATTTGATAGGATATTTCGTTAAATGAATAAATTTTTACGTCGTTGGCTAGATAAAATGACCTATTCTTTAATTGGTCATACGTAATGAAAATATAACTCTTATTGGCCGCAGCAGACTGCCATGCTACCTTTATAACTTGTTACGTCGTCGTTGGCTAGGTATAATGACTTATTTTGTAAATGGTCAAATGTAACCTAGCAACCCATTACAGTCAAACAGTTCGTAAGCAGTGGTTTAGATGTCAAGATTTTGAATATAGAAAGGCATTTTGGTAGTGATTTCTATTGTTCGTAGGCAAAACGAACAGTTTTCATAATATTGAAACCCGCCAGTGAAGTATTGTTGCCGTGACGTTATACAGGGTTAGTTTTAATTAGGCTTATTCCACTTTAACCCAAAGCCTATTGTTCTTAAAAATTTACAGCCCATAAATTCATTCCATTTGAACCCCAAAACATCTTTAGGTACCAAAAATAAATAAACAAATATTTCCATACTTCAATTCCATTTAAACCCCAAAACAATTTTGGTAGAGTCAACAACAAAATTGTGAGATAAATAAATAAAACACATGAGTGTAAATTGGTTATAGAATAGATATAATGAATCAACGACCCGCTATAGAAGTATAATAAGCTTAGAACTTTGCTATAAGTAGGTGCTATAGAAATAAAGTGGACGAAATCACAGCTTCAGATTAGCAATTTGAACTATTATTTTGTGAACTTCTTATCTTTGGATAAGCTTATCACAAAAGGAGAATTACAGCCCGTTCACACATGATACGTTTTACTGGAGACGTTTTACTGGATACCTTTTTTGTATCGAAAATACGTATACTGAATACTGTGCCATATGTGAAGTCGCCCATACAACTTCATACGCCATCGCTGAAAAAAAAACGTATCCGGTAAAACGTATCCAGTAAAACATACCATGTGTGAACGGGGGGTAACCCGAGCGGCCCCGTTTGGTCGAAGGATCAATTCAGGATCCGTCGGCAGATACCCCCGTATCCACCACCCAGGGACTTCACTATGGCCGGAAAGGGTCAGGGACTGGTGAATCGCGTCGCGTTACATCACCAGAATCTAAACCCCTCAGCCCGCCGCTATCTGGTGGAATCACAAGCATTAGACCATCAGCATTCGGCTATCAAGCCTGCCATCATACGGAGAAATCGCAAGAGGCGAGATCCTCGTCAGGTCTCCTGACACCTACATCCATTCATCCCGCAAGTGAGGTGCTTCGGCACCTGGGGATTCGGGTAATTTTTTAAAGAGGTTTTCTTTCTCGCAGCCGTTAGGCCCCCGTTCCTGCAGCTACGAACGAACAGGCTTGCGGGTTGACTGACGACTCGGATGCCGGAGCGATCCAAGCTCGCCGCCCCTGTGCCCTCCTCGGTCCACTCTGCTAATCAGAGAAGTAACGAGAGGGCCACACCGATTTTGGTCCGCGCCGTCGAAACGGTACCCCCCATATCTGGGGGGTGTTCCCCTATCCGCCAGCCGGGGACGCGCCCGATGGGAGACCAGCAACTCCACACGGGTATTGCCTCTAAACTGGCATAATTCTATTAAGTGTGATCATAGGTACTATGACAAGCACTTTGAGTAGGCAAAATATCGCCACGACAGACACATTTCTTAATTTTGTTTAAAGCAGCAAACATTTATTTGTTTTTATTTTTTTTGTGTTGTTTATGTAGATTTGTAAAAAGTCGTAGAAAAGATATTGTTGGGATTGATCTAGAGAAGCTGCCTGCAAGAGGTTATGCGCTAATCAAAATTAACCCTGTATAAGCGTATGAAGATTCTGAAGTCACTGTCATTCAGACCCAGAGTAACTGCAAAAGATAATTATTTGCTCATGAAACTTGGCAAAAGTTTAACACAATTATGTTGCCAAACCATTCGTCAGTAATTCATATACCTACTTAATTCTTTTATTACTTTTCGGCGTGATTCTTGTTTGTTTAAATAATTAGTAAATTAGTAATCTAATAAACAGGCAGAAATAAGGTAATAGATAAGGTACCTAATCAATATATATAAAACTGTTCCGTTACTGACTGAGTGACTGAGGTACTGAGTGACTGAGTGACTGACAGACAACGTACAGCCGTAACTACTGGGCGTAGAGAGCTGAAATTTGGAACATACATTCTTTAGGGGATGTAGGGGTACACTAAGGAAGGAATTCCCGAAATTCCCACGGGAACGGGAAATATAGGACTTTTTAGTTTGTATGAAAAATCTTATTCCTTGAGTGCACCGATGTGAAACTTGGTGTAAAGGTTTTTCAATATGTATCTGGTTGTGTTATGAAAGGAATTCCCGAAATTCCCACGGGAACGGGAAATATGTGATGTTTTAGTTTGTATGAAAAAATCCCATCCCTTGAGTGCACGGATGTGATACTTGATATAAAGGTTCCTCAATAAGTGTCAGTTTGTATTATGGAAGGAATTCCCGAGATTCCCACGGGAAGGGGTTGGACTTTTTATTTTGTATGAAAAATCTTATTCTTTGAGTGTACGGATGTGATATGAAGGTTCTTCAAAGAGTGACTGGTTGTGCTACGAAAAAAATTACCAAAATTCCCACGGGCACGGGAAATATATGATTTTTAGTTTGTATGAAAAAAACTTATTCCTTGAGTGCATGGGTGTGATACTTGGTATAAAGGTTCTTTCAGTGGGCGTCTGGTTGTATAGTTTCTGAAATTTCCACGAGGAGGGTAGTTAAGCGCATACGAAGTTGCGGGATAAAGCTAGTTTTAATATAAGGTTAAAGATAAAAGTAGGAAAAAAAATGAACGTTATAAACGTAAACTAACTAAGCATCAAAGATACCTAGGTGACGTAAAAGATCTGTGTCCATGCACATCGTTATTGTACAGTCACGTGCAATAAAATGTACACAATAAGATGTGCAATAAGATAAGGTTCAAATTCCAATGATAATGTATACATCTTATTAGACGTGACTGTACAGCCTGCCCTGTAGTAGACACTCAAGTTTACTTATGTCAAAACATACACATGATCATAGTTGAACAGTTATTTAGATCATTAATGCCGCTGATTTCAAAACACCTTGTATTTTCATTTCTTTCATTATTCAAATGGATCACAAAGTTGTAGATTATTTTTTTATACTAGTATGATATTTGAATACAACTCGCTTTTATTTATCATTCTTAACATTAGCAGTTACTAAGCCTGACACTGTTTTAGTTTACGAGTTACGCATATTACGCACACTTCATATTCTTTTATTGATCGTCGAAAAAACAAAGTTGTAGGACGCCTGTAAATGATATTTCAGTTCAGTCTAGACTCAAAGTCACCACAACAACCGAAATAATATTTCAACATTCGCGAGAAGTACTCAGATCCTTCTAAGATGTTAGATAAGGAGATTTTTTCTTGTGTGGAAATAATTCTTCTTCGTGTAGGAATAAGGAGCTTTGTCAAAAAACACAATGTACAATTTCAATGGAGTTTCAAACGCAAGTGATTGATCGATAATTTACTTGAAGCTCGTGGAGGGAGGATTTTTCGCTAATACCAATAAGTCCTTGAGATGTTATAGGGGGAGATTGATGATTCTCATGTCTTCATTTTATTTCCCGACGGATAATCTCGTTGTCTCCGGCTTAAGGACATGTGAGCCGGAAATACGACAGCAATTTCCTTTTAGAGATAGAAAACAAGTGGTCTAATAGAGACGTACACTGTCAAGTTTTCACTTTGTACCCTACATATTTAGTTATTTATTAATAAGGGTATTTCTAATATATAAAATTCTCGTGTCACAGTTTTCGTTGCCATACTCCTCCGAAACGGCTTGACCGATTTTGATAAAAAATTTTGTGCTTATCCGGTATCTATGAGAATCGGCCAACATCTATTTTTTTTATTTATTTATATGGCAAAACAACGTTTGCCGGGTCAGCTAGTTTTATATAATGTTTAAGAAGAATAATATCGACGAATGTATACGTACAAATAAGTTAAAGCAAACAGAAACAGAACGTACAGAAAACAATTGAAACACACAATTCAAACGATACGTGTATAAACAAAATTGCTGTTTGCTAAATATGCTGCAGTAAAATGTTTATTATATGTATTCAAACCAAAGAGGCTTGTTAAATGTTTTCTATACAATATCTCAGATTATATTCAATAGAAAACAAGAGATTCAATACAAACATTTATAAGAAAGAAACAGCAATTTGGTTGTAAACAAACTTTCTGAAAATGTGTACAATCAACGCTTTTTTTAAACACTGCTAGACGACGGCATCTCGTTTTCACGCTGAGTACAAAAATCGATAGAATCAATTAAATTCCGAAAAAACTGTCGATTCGCAGGACTATAAATTGCATGGATGTAAATAAACCTTTCCGGAAATGGGGTAGATATACTAGCTATAGGACGATTGTTGATTATGATAATTATAATTATCTATATAGAATTAACATCTAACAAAACTGAGAAGACACGGAAATGATGAGTTAAAATATAATATGCTATAAAATTCGTCGTTATAAACGTGTACCTATGTTTTATTTGTTTATTGTAGTTATGAATCGTAAAAACAAAACGCAGCAAAAAAAGCTATGTTTTTTCAGAAACAATAAGTTCAATGACTGAATTTTTTACTCAAATCATTCCAACTAAAATAAAAAATTACCATTCAATAAATTTAAATCCAGTCTGTTTGAATTCTTGCAATCTAAATTATATTATACTAATAATGAATTTCTAAATGACAAATATATTGATTAAAAATTATAACTTTATATAAAAAAATATATATACTGATTATAACAATTAACTTAAACATGTATTTCGACATATCTTAAATTTTATATTTTGCACACTGACACTTGTCGGTTGGATATTGTGAAACTTTAATCTATACAATAAGACCTCCAATGTACCAATTTCCATGCAAATAAAGATTTTATTATTATTTATTATTTATTTATTATATTTCATATTTCTTATATTCAATACCTACATCTCTATTTCGTTCATCTGTAACATGCCTCTGTAGTATAAAACTATAGAAAAATGAGCAACGTTTAGGCTCACGCATGGCCGCTCATGGATAAAATAAATACTTTGGATTTTTCGTAAAACTGTTCTTTTAGTTCCGGAAAACTTGGAGACCCCATAAACAATTAATGATGGCATTTTTGTTAGCAAAATCAACAGATAAAAAATAAAAACAACCTACACTTTAACATGTCACGAAGATATTGCTAAACTAATTTTGTTTTGTTTTTGTTTTGTAATTTGAATGATGACCTATTTTTCTTTGATGAGTTACATTTGATTTTTACCTAAAATTCACACACTGTAATCTAACTGGATAAAGTCTTATTGAGTAGCGATAGAAACCAGATAATCTATAAATAAAAAGATAACTATTCAAAGACCATACTTCAATGACCATACATACAAGCATTCAATTAAATACTCTTTTTACTGTCATAACAATCGAAAAACATACTTCAAAGAACCAGAAAAATTAACCTCGAAAATTTAGGTGGCTTTATTTCTTTGGTTGGTTCCCATCAGTTCCAGAGTAAAATTCCGTTTTGAAATCTTCAAAGGATGTTTTTAATAACACCTAATAAATTTTAAAATAATAAAATATTGAATTGTGAAAACATAATACAATAAAAGTTGGCTGGTGTAGCGGTAACATAAATTGCCTTCTATGCCAGAGGTCCTGGGTTCGAATCCCGGCGGCGGCGGATATTTGTGTGATGAACACATATATTAGTCGTCAAGTCATGGATGTTTATATGTTTATTTATGTTTATTCTAATAAAAAATATGTATTTATTCAATATGTATGTTTATATACTTCTTAAGTATATCAGTTATCTAGTATCCATAACACAAGTTCTTTAAGAAACTTAATTTAGGCTAGATAATGTTGTGTGAGTGTCAGAAATATTTATTTATATTTAAAACTCTAACTGACACAAAACTCAATAAGGAAGTATTTTCGAGAAATCCTGGAAATATTATTCATATGTCTTTAGGTATACCTAGTTATTTGGGTTAAACATATTTCGAACTTCTACTTTCACTCTACTAAAGTGCGTTATCCAATATTGACGTAAGCCCAGAACCCTTTTCATTCAACCTTAAAGCATTCATGAGTAACGGAGGGCCCCGTGACAAAATGGACTCATTCGTCAAATCTAAACTGTAATAATTCTTATAATACGAAGGTAACAAAAGAAATTACTTTACTTTCTGTATTAGGGGCTGGAGCGTTTATGGATTAAACCAAGCAATTTCGAGAATTTTAAAGTAATAAATATATCCCTAGGGATGATATCAGTTGATAAATGTTATACCTATATACAGGGTTGATTTGTAGTCACCAGCCAAATTTTTTTACACAATAAGTATCATTTATAGAAACCATTTTTGCAAAAAAAGTATTTTTTTTTACAAAGGAATAAATATATCCGCTAACATATTAAGCAAACCATGGTCACTCCAAATTACCATTAAAATTAAGACAACTACGCGCTTCTACAAACAAAGCATCATTGTAGTACTACGTACGTAGAAATGCCGCGTCGTAGTAGCTTTGTTCATCAACAGTGAATATTTGCATTAAAGTTTGTGGTACCATAACTTTTTTTTTGTGCTGAGCTATAATAAAATAAATATGCAGGTACGTTTATATCGTATCAAAGAAACTGACATTTAAATTTGGCTGGTGACTACAAATCAACCCTGTATATTTTTTTGCGGAAATACGTACATACAAGAACAATTGTTTTTTTACACCGTGAATATTATTATAATCGACAACAAAACCTTCAGAAAAAGTATTATTGATATTATTTTCGGCCTGTATCAAGTACTTAAGAGAAATCACATCTCACCCGTGTTGTAAGAATCAAGTTTTTTCAATAAGTTCTGCAAAGACTTAGAATAACGATCAACATAGACTTTACTTAATTCTCCAAAAAGTAATTGAAGGTCACATTTACTTACCTTAAAACTCTATTCTTATGATTAAGGGGGTGCGATTTCTCTGAAGCACACTGTGCAAGATATTGCCATACATTTTTGTAGCGTATCAATCATGAGACTACACTATACAAGGTTCGAGCTTTTAGGCATGTAATGCAATTATACAGATGTGTGCGTGTTACTCTTTTTAGAGTTCTTGTCCATTTTTACGGCAGCAGAGCAAACTGAACACTATTCAGTTTAAAATAAAAGTATTTTTAATAAACAATAATTACTTTGTTAACATTTTGGAATTTACCATTATACAGGATGACTGGTGAAAAATTTTAGATACTGAAGGAGAGCACTCTGTACTCGATTCTGATCATAATTATGTAATAACAGTTGGTACTTAATTTTCACTAGAATACCCTATAAATGAATACTACTATGTTACTAATTACTTTACTTACGCTTTTTTTTTGCACTGCTGGAAAACGTGCAATCACTTCCCCGACCGCCCAAGGTGAACGGTGGGGTACGTGGGGATGATCCGGCAGAGGCCGGAACTACTTACTAAAAACCTCCAGGTGTACCTGTTCCGCCATAGATGGAGCTCACAGTACCGCCATTGGCATTACCCCCAAGCCCCGGCGGATTGCACTCAGCCTGAACCGAGTCCCCGCCGCGTAGGAAATGGTCTAGTACACGAGACCATTTCCCCACCATGGAGGGGGACCATGCCGAGATCCGTGAAACAAAAGGGCCTCGGTATTCTTCAGCGCAACCCCCGTATGCGGCCCACTACTAGGGCCGCACCCTCCTCCATCCGAGCCGCTGACTTACGCCTGAGTCAATCGAGGCACATGACCTGGCAGGCGGACCGCTGCCAACGCTATTGTAAATAAATAAAAATGCATTGCGTAATCAATTCTTTAACTTTCGGTTAAGTTTACTCACTAAATAATGAATATAATAAATAATAAATAATTTATTTATTTTATTATATATGGTAACATACATACATAACTTCACGCCTGTATCCCGTATGGGGTAGGCAGAACACCAGAGGTAATAAAACCATCTGATGTCACGTTTGACAAATTTGGAGGCATTATAATAGTGGAGAGAGACTATTGCAGTGACAGGGGGTCAGCCTATCGCCTACAAAAAAGCCTCCCATAACAAACAACTCGGTCCCTTAACTGACTTTTACAGTATGCCCGGGAAGAGAAGCAGCTGGCACATTCTATGTTTTTCTTTCGCTCCCAGTCCAGCATAGAAGCTATAAACAATGCTTTACAAATAAAACTACTTTTTAACCGGATTAATCGCGTATAATTTATATTTTACATTTTAACTCGACGTTTCGGTGTCTTTGCAGACCCCGTGGTCACGAGCGACTGACCACGGGGTCTGCAAAGACAATGCTTTACAAATAAAACTACTTTTTAACCGGATTAATCGCGTATAATTAAAATATAATTTATATTTTACATTTTAACTCGACGTTTCGGTGTCTTTGCAGACCCCGTGGTCAGTCGCTCGTGATTAAATTATACGCGATTAATCCGGTTAAAAAGTAGTTTTATTTGTAAAGCATTGTCTTTGCAGACCCCGTGGTCAGTCGCTCGTGACCACGGGGTCTGCAAAGACACCGAAAAGTCGAGTTAAAATGTAAAATATAAATTATACGCGATTAATCCGGTTAAAAAGTAGTTTTATTTAAATTATGAATCGTGAAAACTTAAGACAATACAATGCTTTACAAATTTCCCAAAACTCTTTTACGTTTCTAAATAAACATCTTTCATTCTTTCTGAGTTCAATACAAGAGAATGCTAAGTATCAGCTACTAGTATCGTGATATTAGGTTTAAGATTACATATGTTTCGCAAATTAAAATATAAAAATACGAAGAATTTTCCGTCTGAGAATTCTAACACTTTTTTGGGGAATTTTCTCTGTGTGGGAGTTACTTAGCGTTTCATTGGAGCGTTCTTGGTTTATTTATAGAATTGAATATCTCATCTTAAATATATTTTCGTGGGTTCACTCACATAATGACATACCTATACTAGGTGTTCTTTTTGAAATCTCATAACTTTGAGGTTTAAAAAAATAAAAATACTTCTTGTCAAAGATATGTGGTTCAAAAGTATTACCCTTATAAAATCTCTTTAACATTCATTCAATAGACGCGTGTCACTGAAGCTATACAATAAACAACAAAAACATTTCAAACGTTGCATACGATGTACAACGCAAAGCGTTGCAAACGGTACCTGTGCATAGCGATAAAAAAGGGATAGAAAATGCCACGTTTTCATACTTCGCTTGTCATATGTTTTACATAAGATGTTTTGACTTAATTGAATTATTTTGTACGAAAAATAAAAACAAAATAAACATTCTCCGAAATCATACATATTGTTTCAAAAATTTGAAATTTTCAATGAAGTACCCAACCGATTTCGATAAAATTTATATGGAACCAACTATGAAGTATCTTCTATCATATGAATTAAGAATTTTCAAAATCAGTTCATAATTGTCTGCAATATCGTGTACCAAAGACACACAAAAAAAACACACAGACGAATTGAGAACCTCCTGCTTTTTTGGAAGTCGGTTGAAAAAAGTTATAATTGAAAAATCAATAAGAACACCTTGTATAATGGGTTCTATTGGACATGAATTTCCTAAATTTTTGACCTCTTTAATGTTAAGCTTAGAGGCTGCAAGATCACTGTTTGTAACTGTTGAGTTTGACGTCTCCTAATGTGTTAAAAAAGCAACCTAAAATAAGACAATGTAGTATCGAAAAAAGCTCTAGTGAGCTCATAGTTATTTATTAACTACTTATATTTTCCATGCTGGACTGGGAGTGAAAGAAAAACATAGAATGTGCCAGCTGCTTCTCTTCCCGGGCAAACTGTAAAAGTCAGTTAAGGGACGGAGGTAACACTGGCATTTCTGCGGGCGATAGGCTGACTCCCTGTCACTGCAATAGTCTCTCTCTATCATAATAATACCTCCAAAATTGTCAAACGTGACATCAAATGGTTTTATAGCCTCTGGTGTTCTGCCTACCACATTAGGGATACAGACGTGAAGTTATGTATGTATGTATAAACTGAACTCATTTAAAATACCTAAGTACGAGGTGAGCCAAAGAAATCACCCTATTGGAAGATATCCTCATTTTTGTTTTGACATTTGTGGACTAGACAGATGCAGAATATATGTGAACAAGCCCTGAAGCGATGCACTCCCCAAGAATGCGCAATAATCGTGAGACAGAAATGGAAGATTTTTCGAACAAAATCATTATTAGCGATGAGGTCCATTTCCACCTCAGTAGGTACGTGAACAAGCAAAACTATCGCTTCTGGGGCACCGCAAATCCACGAGTAATTACAGCCGCTCAAAGTGACTAAGTGATGCGCTATTCACTCTGGAGAAGTCATCGGGCCATTTGTTTTTTCAATGTGGGGTTTTTTGAAGTCCCATGATTACGTGAACAATTCCAAGACTCTGGAAGTTCTCAAGGACAATATTTAACACGAGTGCGAGAATCTGTCGTCCGAAGCTCTCGCCAAAGTTATGAAAAATGCCGTAAAACGAGTCTGTATCTAACATCGGATGACATCTTTTGGCCCACCTTGTATCTAAAATTTTAATTTTTATTCTTTATTTTTGTTAAAAAAAATGCAAACAAAAAATTAAAAACAATGTATAAAATGTATTGAACAATCGACTCCTGGCATACCTCGAGACCAACGAGCTCCTAAGCGATAGCCAATATGGTTTCCGCAGTGGACGCTCGACCGGCGATCTTCTCGTGTATGCCACACACTTACGGAGTGAGGCCTTGGAGGGTCATGGTGAAGCAATAGCTGTTTCCTTAGACATATCCAAGGCCTTTGACAGGGTCTGGCATGATGGTCTCTCAAGCAAGCTTCCAGCATATGGCATACCGACCGGGCTCTGCGACTGGATATCTGATTTTCTGAGGGAACGGTCGATTCGAGTAGTCTTAGACGGCTACTCCTCTGACCTAATGGCGATTAATGCCGGGGTACCTCAGGGATCTGTTCTCTCTGCAACTTTATTCTTGCTGCACATTAATGACCTCCTAACACCAGGCATTATTGGATATGCTGATGACAGGACTGTTGTTGAGAGATATATATCCAATGCGCGAACAAGCGCCCATGAAATCCAGGTTTTGAGAAAGTCTATGATTGAGCGCGTTGATTCGACCTTGCGGAATGTGTCCGATTGGGGCGAATCTAACCTGGTCAAATTCAACGCCTCCAAAACACAAGCGTGTCTATTCTCCGCAAAAAAGAGCACCTTTACATTTACGCCCACTTTCCAGAATGTATCTGTTCCCATCACCGACCAACTAGGGCTTTTGGGCGTCACTATAACGTCCAAATTAAACTTCGGTCAACAAATTGAGTCTATGGCAAAAACGGCTTCAAAAAAATTGGGTATCATCTCGAAGGTCCGGCGGTACTTCAGCCCTGAACGGCTGCTCAACTTATACACAGCCCAAGTGAGGTCGTGCATGGAGTACTGTAGTCACCTTTGGGATGGTTCTGCCAAATACCAGCTCGAAGCGCTAGACTCTGTTGACCGAAGAGCCCGTAAAATCATAAATAACAACAACCTTACAAATAAAAAATTGCAGACGCTGGAGCATCGTCGTAAGGTTGCTTGTTTGACAGTATTTTATCGGCTACATTTTGGTGAGTGTGCGAGTGCTCTTTTTGACCAAATTGAACCCACCCCTTTTTACCACCGGACTACCAGACGCAGACAGAACTTCCATCCCTATATAGTGGATTTACCAAGAAGTCGAACAAAACGCTTCGATAGTTCCTTTTTGTTACGGATTGCCAAGGAGTGGAACAATCTGCCTGCGTCTGTTTTTCCTGACCACTACAGTCCTGGAACTTTTAAGTGTCGAGTGAATAGGTTTCTCGTGGATGGACGTGTAACACCATAGTCTTCATGCGCACTTTCCATCAGGTGGAATGGAAGACAAACGTCCTCTCCTTACAATAAAAAAAAAAAATATTTTAATCTTTTGTGAAGTTGCAACCATCCTTTCAGGATATCAGAATCCCGTCAGTCCAAGAAAACACTCAAGACAACGTTGGAGCTACCGTGAAGACACGGAAGAGACGAGGCACATCATTTCCTCAACATAGCGCCTCAGCAACATTCCCAAAGCACTGCAGCGCCACGGCACCCCAATGCAACGGCGCCTTTAAGGTGTTACCAGATCAATCTGTCTACGTCGATCGGTTTTTTCTGATCAAATTTAATCGGATTTGTTTAATAAAAACTATCAATTGACGTCGACTAATCCAGATCTAATCGATGATCAATCGATTATTTATTATTTATTTATTATTATTATTTATATTTTAAAAGCCTTATTTTTACCAGTGTAGAGCAGCGTATGCTTCCCTTCTATTTATTTACAAATGATCACAGAGTTCATTAGTGACCTTGTGACCTAAATATTTTATATTTCTACCTACACCCTACGCAACGGTGTCCCACATAGCCTTGCAGAATTGCAGGTATGTCGTAATAAGTTTTGGCATTTTCCTCAAAGGGGATCAATCTACACTTTTTTCCATTCTACTTATTTGATTATGCCCATAATCGGAACCGTAAAGAGTGACTTAGAGGACAATTAATATTTTTATTGCTAGGTTCAAAAACCTTCTGAGATTACTCTTAAATAAATGAAAAAAATGAGGATATGAATCTACTGAGATGTTGTACTTAAACTTAACAACTAATGCATTGGTTTTTTCTTAAAATAAACATACAAGTAGCTGTTTTGTAAAATGTAATACAGACATCAAAACAGAAATAACAATACGTTTGAAATTTAAAACTCCCTTTACCTATAGTTAGTTAATAGTATATTATGTAACAAGTGAGCTAAGTTGCTAATTACAGTCGAGGCTGTGATTTGAGCCCGAGCCGCAGGCGAGGGCTTAATAATGAGCCGAGACTGTAATTAGCAACGCTCACGAGTTACATACGACGTTTTTCAACACATTTGTGAGTAAAAGACAGACATACGTGGTCATAAAATTTATTTGAAGCAGCTGTTAGCTGCTGCGCGTCAGTAACCCTGTCCCATTACACGTGCACACGCTATTGTTGCTTGGAGGCGCTGCGCGTGCCGCTGCTGCTGCACGCGCGCCGCCTGTCCGCGCGCCGCCTGGCCGCTGTGCCTGCTGTGCCGCCTGTCCGCTGGCCGCGCCGCCTGTGCGCGCTCCGCCTGGACGCGCGCGCTCATACATTTAATGTATAACCCGGATCAATAAAATATGCTCTGTTTACTCGCATGTAATTTGCACTAAGGTACAATTCAACTTTGTAGGATTCGTTATAACGGGTCCGCCAAATAACATTTTTTTTTTGAAAATGCTATAAAAAAAAAACTACTGAATATTTTCTCAAATTTCTTTTTTTATTTGAAAGTACAATCCTTCCGGTTAATAATAGAAAATAATTTCATTCAAATGGCTGCCTCGGCTGGCCATGCAGTAACCTACACGATCGGTCCAATTTTTAAGCACATTAATGATTGTGTGCAGCTGTATTTCACCAATGGATTCACGAATATTGTCCTTTAAAGCGTCAATTGTCTCTGGCTTGTCGGCGTAACACTTATCTTTGAGGTCACGCCACAAATAATAGTCCAACGGTGTCAAATCGCAGCTCCGAGGTGGCCAAACGACATCAGCTCTGCGGCTGATAATGCGATTTTCAAAAACAGGGCGCAAAATATCGAGTGTAGCTTCGGCTGTGTGGCACGTAGCGCCGTCCTGTTGAAACCAAATGTTGCTAATATCCTCCTCTTCAATTTTTGTGAATAAAAATTCGTTCAACATTGCCCGATAACGATCGCCATTGACTGTAACGGCCACTCCTTGCTCATTTTTGAAGAAAAATGGCCCAATTATGCTTCTGGACCAAAATCCGCACCAAACAGTGACTCGTTTTGGGTGAATCGGCTTTTCAATGTATGCGTGCGGGTTTTCTGTGCCCCAAATGCGACAATTTTGCTTGTTTACATACCCGCCAAGATCAAAATGAGCTTCATCTGAAAAAATGATTTTTTGGCAAAATCGGCATCTTCTGTAAGTCGATCACAGGCCCAACTAGCGAAGCGAAAACGCATTAGATGGTCAGTTGTTCAAGCGTATACACAACCATATTCGTTCAGCGGAAGGATAAAACTAATTATCTGTCAAATCAGACATGAGCTAAGTGTTACCATTCACGAAATAAGCACTAGTTGAAAAAAAAAACGTTATATGGCGGACCCTATATTATGCACTAGGGTATAATATATTATGCACGCGTGACTTATAGCCCAGTTTATAGTTCTAAATTCAATAGAATAAGGCTCACTTTACGAGCAAGTGTGTTGAAAAGGTACTTAATGATATGACTTAGATGAGCAGCTAACAAATTACTATAGATATGCCCTTTTATTGGATATTTTCAACTAGCTTCGAAAAGAAAAAGGTTCTCAATCGTTTTGTTTATGTTTTGCGTTTGTGTGTCACACATTTCACGTCTAGTCAGTTACGAATTGACTATACAATTATACGTTATTTTGTATTTTACACATATAATACTTTTATAAAACTAAATCTTTTCTTTTTACAATATTCAATTTTAATATTCCCAACTTGAAGTTCGTATGCGCGGCGCAATCCGATCCGAATAACCCGCATACAGAAGCGAGGGTCTAAATTATTATTTTCGCTCACGAAGCGAGCTGTAACGCATGGCTGTTGGGTTATTAATCTCCAAGAGTACCCATCCAAATCCACGTTGAATACACGGACTACTTGCCAACCTATTGCTTTTACATTGAATCTTTTTCAATATTTGTAGAACCGAGATGGAATAATATGAGTACGTGTCAGACGTAGTCGTGGTTAGGTGTCCTTTTCAAGGACATTTGTATTTATTTGAAAAGTTTTCGCAGCGGGATTTATGGTATAGTAAAATTATTTTTGAAAAAAATGTTTTTTATTATGAGACGTTAGAAACGTGAATTAATTCTTCAAAACACATTGCCAGGTAATTTTAATTCAAATTGCCTATATTTTAAAAAATATCGATTAATAGCAAAGGATTATTAGAATTACAGAGTAAGAGAGAAAGCCATATTTTGTCATTAGTATATTCATTCTAGATTTCAATGGATGGGACAAGTGGAAAATTCTTTAACTTTGTTTTGTTGCCGCTGTATACAGGGTTAATTTTAATTAGCGCATCTCCTCTTGCAGGCAGCCTCTCCATTGCAGGCTGCAACTTTGTAAAATTATTACTTTTAATTATGTTAGTTTTCCCATACAAAAAATATTTATATTTATTTATATTTATATTTGTAGAGGTGTTCCTCTATTTACCACGCACCTTGCGCAGTAAAATATCGCTTCAAAATAATAAAAGGTACTTCTTACAAAATGTAAAGTTAGGAGCAAAAATTTTTTTGTTTTTATTTTTTGTTTTATTTATCAAGATTTGTATAAAGTCGTAAAATAAATGTTGTTGGGATTGATGTGGAGAGGCTGCCCGCAAGAGGTGATGGGTTAATTAAAATTAACCCTGTACATATCCTGGTTCGACTTCACCCCTTCCCCCCTTGAAAAGTGTCCCATTTTTCAGTTTTTTCCAATTTCCAGGAAAAGTTTATATACTTTTATGTATGACAAAATATTCAAATGTGGAATTATTCATCAATAAATTCTCTATAGATTAGTACCAGACAAGTTCTGTCTGGGCCTTAGTTGCTTCAACAAGGCTCTAGAAGACAAAGCTGGTTTAATTTTGAGATGATATACTCATACAGTGGAGTTGTTTTAATTTGTTTGATAGTTTATTTAAAAAAAAAAAAGGTACATGCATACAAAACCTCACGCCTGTCTACCTTTGGGGTAGGCAGAAATATGGGAACACCAAGTGCTATGATCCAGAAATACCTCTTTCGCTTCCTTCACTCTCATGAATCTTTTTCTACATGATCCCGGTTACGGGTACTTTTAACAAGGCTTTTTTTAAGAATATCGCCAATTTAATCGGCGTATGTTCGCCTAGGGCGGCCCCTTCCGACCGTACCATCCATTCTTGTATGTCTCTTTCGTAAATCTAGTTTCACTAATCCTTTCCAAATGTCCAAACCACCGTAGCATACGCTTTTCAATCTTATTATTTGCGGTTGGTACAGTAGTCGAGTCTAGGGATCGAACCGCAAAATTAAGTTTGTTTTTTATTGTGAATATGTATATACTTTTCCGGCATAAAACCCCAGTGTAGTGTCCAGGATATTAAAAAATAATTATACCAAGTTTCATCGTAATCTAACGTGATGCCCGAACAAACAGACAGACAGACAGACTTTTTTATCACAGTTTTGGGATCGGTGTCGATCTAGTAATACCCCGTTAATAATACAATACATCTAATAATGTTAGTAATACATCTAATAATGCCGTTAATTATTTTGATATTTTCAATGTACAGAATTTTTATTTGTACAGATTTAATATGAGCATAGATAATATTTTTCCATGTTTATTACAAAACTGTAACGTAAATTAATAACGCCGATTCTCTATAAAATTGCACGTGACTGTACCATCAGCGAGTGAGGGGTAGAATCTCCAGTCTTATCTCTACCCTGCCAACGTCTCTAACTTCCATTTTAATTGTCGAAGTTTTATTATGGCCACCCTAATTACAGTATTGGTCTTGATATCTGTCGGTATTAGCATTCAGTGATATTAGAAGCCAGGGGATTGCCATCAGAGAGGCTTTGTACTAATTCTGATTTGTTATTGCAAATTTTATCTGTAATGTTATTTGAGGAAGTGTAGTGAATAAATTTAGCTCGAATTTTAATTTGTGTGTTTTTCTAGACTAAAAACCACTGTGTTTGGTCCCCATGTCTAATTTATTATGTATGGCTATTCTGTAAAAGGTAGGTACCTACGGGCCATGTGAAATACCATTTATGTAAGTTCGGGATGCCTGGGGCACACTAACTTCTAGCTGATCGTAACTATTTGAATTTCGAATGTTATATTTTTTGAAACGACTTGTTAAAGATTTTAGAGTACCTAATTATAAAAAAATGGCGGGAAATCATTTGTCAAATCGTTTTTCATCACTCATAAAAGTTCTACGTACGCAACGAAAATGGAATTAAGTCGAAAAGATTTTAGAGCGATGATTTTTAGTGATTTTAAAAGTTTTATCTCTCTACAAGACTGTGACCCTCGTCTTCAAAATGCCTTTCTGAAAGATGCACCTTGTTTGAGCACCGTAAGCCGATGGAGAAAAATAATGTGGCTACTGTTAAGCGGCTAATTTAAGAAAACTCACGGATTACTTATGAGACAATTCGAGAACTATTGGGGATTGGTATGAGCCAAATACAGGAAATTTTACACGAAGAATAAAAAGTTCGGAAACTTCGTTGTCGTTGGATCCCTCATGAACTGATAGTGGAGCAGAAGCGGGCTCGCGTGGAATGAAGTACGACCACGGACATTCTAATGCTGTTTTTGACTTTGTCACAGGAGACGAAACGTGGATTTATTATTTTGAACTCGAAAAATACCGCAATCTTATTAATGGGTGTTTAAAAAAGAGAACTAGCCAACAAAAGTGAGGCATGCGAGAAACGTCGGTAAAAAAACGATGGCGTTTTTTTTCTCAACTACGGGTCCCATCTGCACATTTCCTCTTGAAGATCAAAAGATTGTTAATGCAGAGTGGTATTCTACCACTTGTTTACCCCGGCTGTTTAAAAAAGTTCGCAAAGAATCTAAACGCCGCCCTCTCCTACATCATGAGAACCCTTCTTCACACACACAATTAATAAAAGTAATTTTTAGTTTCCGAAAAAACCGCCGGGATTAGAACCCAGGACCTCCGGCATAAAAGACAATGTTTGTTAACACTACACCAGTCGGTCTTATAAATTTATCAATCAACTTTCACAAATAAAAGAAGGTGGTATTCTTGTTATCAATACATATAATAAAACAGTAAAAAAAACGTGTCTGTACATTTTATATTTTTACAAAAAAAATTATCTAGGGTTATAAAGAAATGAAAAAAGAGTAAGAATCTGAAAAAAAAAATTTGTCGGTTTGTTTGAAAGTTTGTCTGTTTGCACACGCTAATCTCTGGAACCGCTGGACGGATTTGAATGAACCTTTTTTTGATGTATAGCTGTGAAGCCGGGGCAACATATAGGGTATATTTTATTTCGGTTACTGGAACACCTGATGCAGAACCCTTAAGGGATCATCAAAACCGTAAGAAATATAGATATGATGCCTTAACAAAAGTTGTCCAGGATGATGAGCAGATTCTGCAGACATAAAAAATCTAGGATCTAAAAAAATTGTAATAGATTTTTAAAAGTTATGCCTAAAACTTACTAGAATGTTCCGCATACAGATCAGAAGTACTCATTGCTCAGTTGCGCGTAGACCGACCATGAGTCTAAGGTCGTGGGTTCGATCCTGCTCGCGTAATTTTTTTTTATTATATATTTTTTTATTTTGTTTTACCTAAATATTTAATTGTGAACAAAATTGTCTTTGACACCACTTGATTTCAATTAAGATCCAAAGAGATATCGTAATAATTTTAAAATAACTCCGTAATAAAATAGGTAGGAATGTTCGATAAGACGCGGGCGGGCGAGCGAGTGATTCGCTGGCATGGCCGGCCACTCACGCTGTTAATTGTTCGAGATACCTACCAAACTCTGGGTGCCTATGATCATATTCACCCAACTTGAATTATTTCACTTGGAAATAAGATTTCTCTGAATGAACCACCAAATTTTCGTAACGGTTGGGAGTACTACCCACGAGTTTAATTTTATAACTTTCTATTCCAAAAAATGAAAAATACTAAGTTTTTTTTCAAATCGGTGAATATGCCCGAATTTGACCTCATTCTCACCTGATGGTAAGTATAAATGAGGTCGAATACCGAAGCCAAGCCAGTTCTATCATAAACCCGTTTGCGGCTCTAGAACTGGCTCTTTATAGAATGTTTTCGGGACGCGTCACCGCTGGCAGTAGTGATATTTGACAGCAAATTTCAGTCAGCCGAGACAGTCAGTTTACCACCAAGCGGGGCTCACTCGAATTAGTCAATTATTCTAGGGGTACCTAAATTATAACTAAATTGTCGTCAAAATCATTGAATGCTGGGTTTCAATATTTTACATGAGTAAAAGCTACTACAAACGAATGGTAGGTAGTTATAACAATAGTAAGTAGTAATTTGACAAGACTCTCTATCCAATAAAACCTCTATCCCTAAAATGACTTTTAAGGTATGCCCGGGAAGAAAAGCAACCGGTACATTCTATGATTTTCTGTTGCTCCCAGTCCAGCGTGGAAGCAACGAACGAACAGTGTTTTTGATATTGTAACGTGGCATTAGTAGATTAGATGTAAAAGCGTTCGGATAGCCAGAAGAAAAGAAACTGAACTACACTAAAAATAAACATGGGAATAAGAATTCTAAGGAAATACTCCTGGTAAAAGTACTAAGTATAATAAATCTGAAAAATAGTTGGTATGCAGTAGAAAATTTTGCTATGTTGATAGCTAAATCATTAATAAAGCTTCTTGCGCGATTTAATACAGGTAGGTACAGAAGGCAGCAGGTCAAGCATTACATTACCTGTCAAATTTCCCCAAACAATTTTAATTTAGGTAATGTCGAGGGCATAGATTTCAGATTCAATTAAAAAAAAAAATTACAGATTTGTAAGACTTGATGAGCTGCCTTCTGTACATACAGAGATAATATTGTAAGAAACTTAAAATAATGGGAAAACTTAATGGGAAAAATTAAAATAATGGGACTCAAGGTTTTATTTACTTCGTGATCATTTCTAGCTCTTGGAAGTTAGAAACCGTAGATTTGGCCGTAGAATAAAAAGTACCGTAGGTAGGTGTTAACTACCAAAAGAAATTACATTAATATTGGCTCAGCCATTTTACCGTGAAAAGTAGCCAATCATAACTATAGATAGATACACATTATACACTGATAATGGCTGGATGGATGGATCTTTGCTACTCTTTCACGCAAAAACTGTCGAATGTATTCTTCTGAAACTTTACAGTAATATAGCTTTACCTAGAATAACAATAAGCTATAATTAATGAAGATAGGTATTGCATGAAATATGTAAAATTTAAGACACTTCGGCACCCGATTTGTTTATAACGCAAGGTGCCTAATATAGTTACCTATGTTTGTGGTTAGGAGTTATACATATTATATGGGCGAAGATTCTTCATTTTTATTTTTGTTATTAAAGATAGTACTTAGGACCTTGGAGAAGAAAATAACCTACTCGAAATACTAATTCAATACAGAGGAGGCGGAGGCATCATCTATGTAATATACTTACCTACCTATACTTTTTCACAAAACACCTAAGTGAAACTGCGGATCACAGCTTTGTTGTAACAGTTTTTGAAGTAACTCTGTCTGTTTATCTATCAGTAACGCTTTCACAGCTTAACTACTGAATCGATTTTGACTAAATTTTGAATAAGGTAAGTTTAAACTTCAAGGAGAATATAATAATAGTATTTATCCAACTCCAACAACCGGTATCCACGCGGACGAAGTCGCGGGTCACAGCTAGTAGTTAATAAAGGTAATACTATCCTCCTATTAAGTATTGTATATAACATTATTGAAAATGGGTGGGTGGATATTTGAAACCATTAAACTACAACAGATTAAGTTAAATTTTGCATAAAAGCATAGACTGGAATGGGATTTACTCCTCTGAGATCTATTCTTCCACAGGATTCGGAATTAGCGTGAATAACGGCTAGTAGATATTATAATAGTTCTTTTTTTGAAACAATTTACTTTGAATTTAATTTTGAAACTGTTTCATCAACTCTGTAGCTTCAAGGTAAGGATTTATAAGCTTGTTATGGATACCACATATAGGGGGTTATTCTTGTTTACCCAAGCCAGTTACGATCAGTTCGTGTACTTACCTGGCCTGATGTACAGTCACGTGTAATAAGATGTCCACACTTCGCGACTTATTTCGACGTGATAAGGTTCAAAGTCCAATGAAAATGTATACATCTTATTAGACATGACTGTACTTGAACTCAGGTTTCCTCACACCACCGTTTCACAGGTTACCTCAACTGTTGCGCTAGTGACGCTGTAGATACAAAAACTAACTTTCTTATTCAACCAAATATCCAATCATGGTATATCCTGTTAATGCGATTGACGTCACTTTCAAAGTCTATATTTTTCCTGGAAATTTATTTATAATGAAGCCCGCTTATTAAAACGAAGACCTCTGGATTGTTCTACGAATTGACAAGGGAGGAATCTTTCAGTTCACTGGAAACAGGAATTGCGTTACCTTATCACGGGTGCTGTAATTACAGGTCTTTGTAGAAGGTTTTTTTGATATCTATTCAGCAGAAATCATTACTTTCCTATGGAACATAGGTTTCTCGAGCTCAAATAGGTGTATCGAAATACAAAATATTAGTTCAAAGTCAAATGCAGTACTTGTAGCGGACGATAATCTCTGTGTTCGGATTTACCAAGCTGATATCGTGCAAAATCAATAAATATTTCCATTTAGTTGGTGGATATCATTTTCGGAGCGCTGTATTGTCTTCTGATAGACTTTGACGACCTTTGTATACAGTTATATAGTTTATATAAAATATGTTTAACCAGATTTTGACGTAGGTATAATATATTACTGTAAATACAGGGCTATTTTCTAGCCAATTTTTTAAAATATTATTTTCTGTGATGCAATATAAACCTGCATAGTTATTTTAGTATCGCTCAGTAGAAAAAAATAAAGATATAGCACCACATTTTTTTTATAAACAGTCGCTGTTGATGACCGCACGGTACGATACTACAACACGGCATTTTATTGATTCGAGTATTACAAGATGCTTCAATTCAATTCAATTCTTTATTGCGTTCCACAATGGTACATTCAAGTAACAATTAAAGGTACATCATGGACCCTGTTGGGCACAACAACTTGAAAGAGGATAGAGGATATTGTACATTTACATTTTGATATCTAATTTCACATTTTATATCAAATTTCATTATCTATTATGTAAATACTTTCCTTCTTAATGTTATATTTTTCTTTCTTAATGTTGTATTTGAGGAATTACAAAATTATTATTATCATGTATATTATTATTAAGTAACATAGGTATATACAATACTAGCTTTATCCCGCAACTTCGTATGCGCTTAACTACCCTTCTCGTGGAAATTTCAGAAACTATACAACCAGACACCCACTTAAAGAACCTTTATACCAAGTATCACACCCATGCATTCAAGGAATAAGTTTTTTTCATACAAACTAAAAAAATTCCCGTGCCCGTGGGAATTTCGGGAATTTTTTTCGTAGCACAACCAGTCACTCTTTGAAGAACCTTCATGCCAAGTATCACATCCGTACACTCAAGGAATAAGATTTTTCGTACAAACTAAAAAGTCCAACCTCTTCCCGTGGAAATTTCGGGAATTCCTTCCATAATACAAACATACACTTATTTAGGAACCTTTATATCAAGTATCACATCCGTGCACTCAAGGGATGGGATTTTTTCATACAAACTAAAACTTCATATATTTCCCGTTCCCGTGGGAATTTCGGGAATTCCTTTCATAACACAATCAGACACACATTGAAAAACCTTTATACCAAGTTTCACATCGGTGCACTCAAGGAATAAGATTTTTCATACAAACTAAAAAGTCCTATATTTCCCGTTCCCGTAGGAATTTCGGGAATTCCTTTCTTAATGCACCCCTACATTACCTAAAGAATGTATGTTCCAAATTTCAGCTCTCTACGCCTAGTAGTTACGGCTGTACGTTGTCTGTCAGTCACTCAGTACCTCAGTCACTCAGTCAGTAACGGAACAGTTTTAAATATATTGATTGATTACTGATATTATAAGCTTTGTAGTAACGCGTATTTTTTTAGTAACGTTTATTTTATTTTACCAAATTATTATTAAAACATATGAGTAATCCATAAGTATAATATGGATATCATAAAAATACGCCTATATTACAAATATGGATTTTTTCCTCATAAAACTTTAGTTTGCCAAACTATTTCTTATTTTATTAACCAGCTATTTCTCAATTCTTCACACAGGTATGGGAATATCAGGATAAAAATGTTAAGGTTATTTATGCCCTCTATTCAATTTGAAAAACCTGTCTCCGTCATTCTTCGAACGTTTTGATTTTATTATCTATAAACCTATGAACTACGAAGAAGAATTTATATACAGTACCTATTGTAATTTAGTTACAACATTGATTGAGCCTTTTTAAAATTCTCGTCATAAATGACAGTGATCAACCGTGCTCTACTAACTCCCACGAAACCGAATAAATAGAGGTTGAGGTTTTGAAACTAAATATTCTCGATTAGTTAAAACCAGACAAGCAGTTTTTCGGCATGAATAAAACCTGTTACCTAATCTGTAAAAATATTTAGGTATTGGTATACCATTTCAAAAGAAAATTTGTTTTTTTTTAAATAGATGTTAATTATTCGTTTTTCTTTCAAATCACACGTGAGCGTCACTGTAGCAGAACCGGATTTGTTTTTAAAGTTTATAGACGTTTCCTCCAAAAAAAAAAATAATATGTTAATAAAAAGTATTAACATATTATTATGAATTGGAATACCTAGTTAATACTAACGACGAATACCTATATAAATATGCCGAATATTAAGTAATAGGAAGTGTCTAGGAAAATGTTATTGTGATTTTCAGTTGCTAGGAAACTGGGTTTTATATTGATACTTCGTCATTAATATAATATAAGAACAACAAAAATGCAATATACAATAAAAATAGGTAAACACACCTGGTTCTGCAGGCGCAAGGCTCACAATTATACGTTATTTTGTGTTTTCGCGAGATTATCTGAAAGAACGCAATTAACGCTATTCATTAAAACAGAGCTCAAACTTTAATTACTTTTTTAATTCAAAAAAGAAATTTCAACATTAAAACACGTTCTATTTATCTTTCTTTCTGATGTAGAATAAAGATTTGTGATTTGAAAATAAAACTTTACTAGGTACCTATTTCATCTTAGATTAATAAATAAATATTTTTTGCTGTAGCGCTAGCTATACCTACCAAAAATATCATGCTTAAATTTATCTCACAACTACTATGCATTTATAAATTCATATTGATAGATATATCAATCGGTGGACGTTCGGACGAATCGGTCTATGTTCTTGCCCTGGCTCTGGAAAATCTAGATTGTTGATAGTAATTATTTATATACTTTACTGAGTTAGTTACGATTTTCTATAACGAACGGATAATTTGCTATCCAAAACAGACATTTTAAAAGTATTTTATTGAAACTCTTTAAATTCGCCGACATCTTGTTAAAGTAATTTCACTGCATCACAAAACTGCCATAAGGGTTGAACTGCTATTTTTGTCGCCTTCAATAATAGATTTTTTGAAAAAAAAAAACAAATATACTTTATGTTCGCTGTTCTCAATTTGCATAACAATGTTAACTATTTATGTTACCGATAATATACAGGAGGCAGCAAGCACATCAAGTGTCAAAAATCTGTCAAAAAAAATTACTTGAATCAGAACCTTATGTCTCACTATGCAATAGATAAGTTAAAATTGGTTGGGGAAATAAATGTAAATCAATTATGGGGACAGGTAATGTAACGCTTGATCTGCTGCCTGCTGTACGCTAACAAATTGATATCTTTCATTCTTCTATCGAATATAATATCGATACAGTCTGGTCCACTGATTCAATCAGATGATTTTTGTTATTTACTAAGTACATCACTTCATCAATTAATCAATCGTTGCTCAACTCGAAATCCACACAAATAAACACAAGGTTTTCGGATAACTCTGTTATTCAAATTACCAATTGTGAAGTTCTAAGTATAAGTGCAATATAAAAAGGTTAGTAATCTTCATTATTATATAAACATTGCTATGACACTTATTTTATTCAATTATTTCGGTCTTTTGAAATTCTATAATACTTAGGGTGATAATAAGATGTAGCAAATTGTCAGTTACAAAAACGACGTGTGGGATGAAATTAACTGTAATTTAAAATACAAAACTATATTTCCCCTATTTCTGCTTCCCGGGCGGACAGTGTATGAAGCCAAGGCATAGTCCTTTATTTGAACTCTTAGAAATCCAAAATGTGATATAATATATTTTATATAATAAATAGCGCAGAAATGAAAATACATATTTTAGTCACCATTTTTGAAAAACGAATCATACATTTAAATTAAACTAAACAATAAAGAAGCAGACTCGCGTTTTTCGTTATTGTTTCGTGTTACCTAATTCAAAAATAGTTGAAAGCAAAGACTTTCAGCTATCCGGCATAATAAACTAAAAAGCATCGTCAGGAAGAAACCAAGGCATCTTCGTATACAGTGTTTTAAAAGAACGCGAAGAAGCCGGGAGAACAATTCAATTTACTTTTATAGTCTGTGCTGATCCCCTCGCACGGATCAAACACCAGGCCGGGAACTAATCATAGCACCCGAGACGCTTTGATTCGTTATCCCGCTCCTATGAAATGATTACCCGTAACGCTCTCAATTTTATTTATAAATACAAAGTATTTTATACTCTCGTTCGAGTTATGGGTTCTTGAGCAACTTTGAGGATTCCTTTAGATAAAAAAACAGTGTTTAAATAAAGAACTTTGCTACGAAGTTCGGTGAAGGATAGTGATCTTTTAAGGCGTATTTACTTGGTTTTTATTCAGTAAATGTTTGTTTTGTCATCGGCTAAAGCAAAATTATTATCTCCAGAAATAAAAGAGGGTAAAATGTGTATACAGGGTTGATTTGTAGTCACCAGCCAAATTTAAATTTTAGTTTGATTGATACTATATAAACTTACCTGCATATTTACTACAAAATGTATAGTACTACAAAATGTTTTGTAGTAGCGCGTAGTTGCCTTTATTTTAATGGTAATTTAGAGTGACCATTTTCTTAATTGCTTAATTTGCTTAATATTTTAGCGGATATATTTATTTCTTTGTAAAAAAATAAATACTTTTTTTTGCAAAAATCTTTTCTATACTCGTAAATGATATTTATTGTCTAAAAAAATTTGGCCGGTGGCTACAAATCAACCCCGTATAAAGACTTATACACTTCAATTTATAATTATAACCCTCCAAACTTGTCAAACGTGACATGAGATGATCTTATAACCTCTGGTGTTTTGCCTACCTCCTAAGGAATACAGGTGTGTATCCATATTTACATAGAAATCTGAAAATGTCTCTGTCTGTCTGATACGTTTTCACGACTAAACCACTTAACCGATATTCATGATTTTTAGCATAGAAACGATCTCGCGAATGGACATAGTCTACTTTATTTTGCAAAAACCTATGTTTTTGTCTGTCTTACACGTTTTAACGCCTAAACACTTAAACCGATTGAGATGATTTCTGGTATACGTACAGAAATTATCTCAAGAAATGCCTTGTTTACTGCTCCTTAACAGATATATCAAATAAACGGCACTTTTTTAATTGAGGATAGGCATGACATGCCTTCATCTGTTGGAAAATAAGCCGCACCACACAAAGACTCACTATAGGCTGTGACTGAGATGATGATGAGGTTGAAGATGACAGAATTCGGATTTAAGAAGGAACTAAATGTAAGGTGGTCGCTAGTCCGGAGGACTGTGAATTGCCGTCGATAAGGTTATTGTAAGCTGAACCTACATGACTTTTGAAGTCTCTTAAATTTGCTTTAGAGACACAAAATTTAGAGAAAATAATATTTAATTGGGCTCAGTATCGGGAAATTCCAATAAATAACTCAATAATGCACTTAAACGCCAATCCTACGAATAAAAAAGTACAAAAAGCGAGTTCAGGACGTAAAAAACCAATTGACTGGATTTTCAAAAATAGAATTAGAAATGTTTTATTCGAACAAATATGAAGCAGAGAATCGCAACAGTGTCGATTATAACTCATTTAAGTGTCTGGCCGGTCCGAACTAATTATTCAGCACAACGATGGAAGATAATGGGGTTTTCCTGTTAGGATTCTGTTAATTGGGCCGCGGTTGTTCGGGTTCAACTAATTATTTTGTAGAGCTTAGCGCTACGTTTTTGATCCTTTAGTTTTTTCCATCGTTAAAATCTCAGTTAATGTTGGTAGAATAACTTTAAAGGCTAACTTAAAAAAACTCAGGACAACCATGTGGAAGATGTGAGTACGGAAAATACTTAATTTGGTTAGCGCTTCCTGTAAAGTCTAAGCCAAATATGGGCTTTGATTGTTTTTAAGTACACCTACCTTAGACGTTCGGTTAAATAAAGCGTTGCTGAAATTCTTTGGAAAACAGTATTCATCAAATAGCTTGTGTGTGAATATGCGCTTTATCTGTAATCACAAAATGTAAAAATAAACTTTCACAATACCTACCTACTTCCTCGCATTAAAAAACGCTGTTTCTGCTTGGAAATTCAATCGATTTTAAACTGCCCGTGGAAAACAATTGAACAGATTTATTATTTCAATACAAATAAATTAACTTCAAATCTGTATTAAAAACAAAAGGTATCTTTATTGTGTACTAATAAATGTGATTTGATTCAAAATGGTACTTTCAAATTTAACATCCAATTTTACCTCAGTGGAAATACAAAATAGCAGCACTCAATGCATTTTCATTTTCTTTTTGTATCGTTTTTCTGTTGTTAGAGTGTACTGGAGTAGAATTCAATTTATTCATAAAACAATTATATTTATACGTCGTACGTTCTTGTATGGGCTTTATGTTTTCATGGTCCATATTCTGTGTTTTAAAAGGTTCAGTTACATCCATTAGAAGTCTTGGAAAAGCGGGCCCTGTTTATAGTAGATGTCAATATAATTAAATAAACGATTCGATATTGTTTTTAGTTTTTATGGCAACACTTATCCATGAGAGGGTTTTTAATATAAAATCGATTTAGGCCGTTTCATGGACCTTTGCATGAAATATTAAATTATATTACACATATTTTTGCATGACATGACAATCTTGGTCGGTTGATCTGAGTATTTTATGGGCTCCTCTGTAATTCTCCATCCTTGCATATTGATGTCAAAAATAACGTTGTCCCAGGTGTAGTATATACTATATAGTGGTTGTTAGTGTTTATCGTAAGCTATTTTCGGCACCCTCATAATCCTGACAACCTGTCTCAGCACAAGGCCTGATGGATTTGGTGGATTATGACCCAAATCTTCTTGTCAGCCATTACACGTATTTAGTTAGGACAGTATTTAATTAAATTTCGGTGTTTCAACGAGGATAGTATAAAGTAATTGAATAATATTTTTCCGATATAATATTTAATCGATTAAGATGACTTTTCTTTAATTTTCTTTTATGGCAATGAAAACAAAAAATATTAGTGTAAGTAGATGATATTTCACACACTCTCGCCAGTTGGTAAGCACTTAAAAATGTGGGTGAAATTGTTTTTTTTTAAGGCTCTGTATTAGTGAAGTGTAGTTTTAAGTATATTGTATGTATATTAGGTTAAGGTATATATTTTCTATGGGCCTTAGATTTAGTATTTAACATCCTGTACTATTCTTAAGTTGCCTGAAATAAATGATTTTATTTATTATTTATTTTTATTATTAGGCGTTTTATTTTACGATTAACATTTGCCACACCTCGAGCATCCAGTACGCGTATTTACAAAGTCTATACCATTAGAGTGAAAGTGCGAACTGAACTGGATTAGCTTTTGTATGACAAAAACTTGCCGAAACCCTAATCTATTCTAGTACAGAAATTGACCGAAGTCGTATAGACTTTGTGAGATTACTTCAATGTAACATTGCGGCAACAAATGCTATACCATTTGATACCGATATTTACCGATCGTTAACTTCAATTTGATACTTAAATGGCAATTGTTCTGATTTTAAAGATAGGAATAAAATGTGCATGCATTATGACCATCATTATTTTGATGACTCTTGACCATGTCGGGATTGTCCAGGGTTGACTATAATAGCTGAACAGGTTTATGGCGCTTCGCCGGCCGCTGCCGCGGCACCGCTCGCTTCGCTCGCTCGGCTCGCGCACGTGTGTAACTATATGCAACCTAACATGCTCCTCCTCGCTGCGCTCGTCGTCGCACCTAACCGTACCGTCTCCGACTTCCGGTGCGGGAGCCCTTCTCGTAGCTTATCTCTTTCATCGCAATGTATATCAAACAAAGATATACCTACTTTTCTTCTTGACAAAAGCTTATCTATTTGAGTGAATATGTATTATACAGTACTAGGTTTTGTCTTTGCATTTCTTTGAAAATTACAAGAGCAAAAGCTAATCCATTTCAGTAATTTTTTTTACTGAGTTCGATTAGGTATTGTCGAGTAATATGCATATACAAAAGCTCCTCTATTAGAGTCTGACTCGTGACTCAAATAGTATAGCCTTTGTATATTCGCATCCAGTACATACCCAGCAGATATTTTACTACTATTAATGCGTTATTTTACGTTTAAATTGTTTAGTATATTTTTGGGTTGCTTTGTGAGTAAATGTACAATCTAGGTAATTTCTTAATAATGGCATATTTATTATTTTCAATATGTTTAGTATCATATTCGCCACGATAAACCTTGGGTTTCGAGTTCAAATGTATTATGATAAACGCAATAAAATGTATTTTCTTACACCAGTAAAATGGTATAAAACAATATTGGATTCAAATACTCAACTGTTTAATATAAATTTAATAAGTCCTCTTAAGTTAGGCTTACAAACTATTTTATCTGATTTAACGATATATCACCAAGAAATGCTAAAGGCAAAAATAAACCAATAATTTACCATTCATAATGTATTATACGGGTTACCTGGAAGAAATCGCTGGAAGCGATAGGGTCGCCACATTGACCAAAATTTGTGTTATTTTCCTCTATACATATACCTAAATAAAAGGCTAAGTTGACTGACTTAGGTATCAATGCACAGCCGAAACTACTATACCTAGAAACTTGATATTTGGCACAGGAGTTCCTTTTATGATCTAAGTTAAGTAAATAAGTTAGCACTAAGAAAGGAGTTGTTGAAATTCGACTCTTAAGGGGGTGAAATAGGGGGGTGAAGCTTATATTGAACTTTTTCATTTCTACACTTACAATTATGGAAAATGGTACTAAAGTTTTCGGTTACAATTAAAAGTGACCTGTGTAGATCAAATGTACAAAATTTCCCTGGAAAGGGATAAAATGGGGGGTAATGTTTGTATCTTTCATATATTTGTTTTGTTGGCAATAAAGTTTAAATAAATAGTTGAAATTCGATACACATATTTCTTTCTGAATCTTTAACAGAACATAACGACTGACTGCAAACTTTTAACAATGGCAGGTCAATTCCTACTGTTATATCCATAAAATACTTCTGAGATTTAAATCGAAAAGTTACCAAACCAAACGTGACATTGTTCTGAGCCGGGAAAGGTACAAAAGTTTGGAAACACTGCCTGTAACTATCCTATTCACAGGAGGGATAGGTTTGGCTGAATTTTACGAGTCAGCGAAATGTTTGAACCTATGTAAATTTTATACCCTACCTAAATCGTCTCGCTATTTCTGAGCTCGCAAGATATCTGAATTTTACTCACTAGGAAATATTAAATATTTTTTATCACATAAACCTTACTTCACCGATCTTTCGATGAATAATAAATATACTTTTTGACATCTTATCTCGCTTACAGTCTTCACGGCTAAAATTATCTTCTGTAAAATAATATTTTATAGAATAACTAGCAGTTTTGCGGTGTTCTCGAAGCGCAAATTTAGATTTGGAGGGGATTTCGAGGAGATTTTTTCAAGCTAATTGTTTCTCAGATTAGTACGTTTAAAGTAACAACCCATTTAATTTGACTTAACTTATTTGTATTGATTATGTATTCTATTGATAAACGGAACCTAACAAATAAACATTCATTAACATTGGCATTGTCCTTTTTTTACCACTTTATTGTTTTATTTGAAATTGACTTCCATGCTGGACTGGGAGCAAAGGAAAAACACAGAATGTGCCAGCTGCTTCTCTTCCCGGGCATACTGTAAAAGTCAGTTAAGGGACAGAGGTTTTGTCGGAGGTTTTTTTTGGGCGATAGGCTGACCCCCTGTCACTGCAATAGTTTCTCTCCATCATTATAATACCTCCAAATTTGTAAAACGTGACATCAGATGGTTTTAAAACCTCTAGTGTTGTAGTCTAGGCCTGAAGTTATGTATGTATGACTTTTAAAGTAAAATTAATTTGAATGGAAACTATTATCTTTTTGGAAAAAACATCATGTTGTACACTCATTCTGTCAAATAAATGATACATTTATTTATCTCCAATAAAAATCATCTCCAATCTAACTAAATGGTGAATCGTCCAAACATTGTTTTTAATTTGTTTGCTAAAATCCGTCAAGATTATACTGAAAACTTTATCTTTCGAGCTAGTTTTTAATTTAGTAGCAAGCAATTATTTTAATAAACCTTTTTAATTTAGCTTAGTAATGATGTAAAGCTGGTTTTAATTAAAAAACGGTGTACAATCTACAACGGTCTCTAAAATTCGTGCTTAAGTTTTGGCACATTTAAATGACTAGCCAAGCTTTTATTTTTCTCACTTTATTTTATTTATAAGTAGTGTCTACAGCGTTACTTTTTTGTTTATACGTAACTTACAAATAACTGTCCAGAATCGGTAACCGATTACAATCGTTTTTATACCTTGTTATATTTTAACGTAATAATCTCTAAATAACCTTGAATAAGTAATATAATATCTATAATATATTATCTTCCATGCTGGACTGGGAGCAAAAGAAAAACATAGAATGTGCCAGCTGCTTCTCTTCCCGGGCAAACTGTAAAAGTCAGTTAAGGGACGGAGGTTTTATTGGCTTTTTTGCGGGCGATAGGCTGACCCCCTGTCACTGCAATAGTCTCTCTCCATCATTATAATAACTTCAAATTTGTCAAACGTGACATCAGATTATTTTATAGCCGCTGGTGTTCTGCCTACCCCATTAGGGATAAAGACGTGAAGTTATGTATTTATGTAACCTTGAATAATTTACACACTTATGAGTAGTAGTGAACCCAGCATGCAAGAAGGTATCTACGTCGCATGAAGCAGTAGCAAGTGAGCGTTGCATGCTGGGTTTTCCCACTCGCGTGGCAAAAAACATCACAAGAGGCTTGAAACTTGCTGAATTTTTAAGTTAATATTATAATTTTAAAATATTTGACCCCTGTGAGACCCTGCGCATCAACAAACAAACAACTTTAGCTTTTGATAGCTTTATTTAAATAATTTATCATTATGTATTATTCGTATCAACTTGATGTTGACCATCCTTTTTAATGAGCCCACTGAAGGGCCATAAAGTCTCTCCTCTGGGTGACAAGGAGTTTTAGGCCGTAAGCGAACAAGTGGCCAAGTGCTGGTTGATTAAGTGCTCGATTGCTTAACACGTCCTCCGAAGCAAATTCTATCATCAATTTGTCCTCGTCGAGACAAATTGATGATTGAAGATGACCCATGCTTAGAGCGACCGCCTATAGACAGAGCGAAACTTTGCTTAACCTTCGAATGATATTCTTAAGAGCCAATTCATCACCACGACTATAGCATGTTTTTAAAATTACCGGTAAACCTACAAATGTATATTATTATAACATAAATTTGGTGTTAAAGTGAACATACTGTAATATTTATACGTAATAAAATGTTCACTGTGAGTTTTACGCGTAGCTGATTCTAATAAACTGTTGGAACAAGTATTCAATAAAATATTTAAGTGGTCGTTTCAATGAGAGGTTTTCAAACTGACATTTAAAACTATAAAAAAGATAGTTACTATATTTCATTTTAGATGGCGCCACATGCTTTTCTTACAAAAGTGCAATGTCAAATGTCTTTTCGTATAGAATTTTGACAGCTAGCTTTTTACCAACGCCATCTTTTGAGAGAATAAGATATGATTTTTTCTTTTTAAAATCAATTGGAAAACTCCTCATTGTTGACGAGCTTTGTTCAGTCCGATAAAAGACTTTTATATTGTGAAGAGTTGCATAAGACTTAGTTCTACAGAATTACAGTTCTATTGGCTCAGATCCAATGTTATTTTGCATTTGTTTCTTTTATTTACATAATCCTCTTTTTGTAAAGCTCAAGATATTATGTTTGATTTACTTTTATGTGTTTTATACCCGAATCGAAAGTTTTATAAGTATCTAGCGTTTCGTACCAAAATGTTACAATAGGCATGTTCTGTAACAATTTGTAGTAGTTGGTACTAAAACAAACATACTACCGTGTTAGGACAAAATGCTGTAATCTCTAAAATGTCAATTTGAGAAAAACGAGTTCAAAAGTTTACAACTTTAACTCATTACCAAATTTTATCCAGTGACGATAGACGGTCAATTTTTTTTTCAACTAAGTTTTGATACTGTTTTGTTGTTTTTACTATAACATCATAATATTCCAACCCACCCATCCCTATACGATTTTTAAGGAACACTATGAAGCCTTAATTCGAGCAGCAGTGAGTACTGTGTTACCTTTTAAAAAAACTTATTTGGTGTTGCCAAATATTCTCTGAATGTGCGTGGCGATGCTAGCAAGATATTATGGACAACCTGGTTAATTATATCTTCGAATGTAGCGACTCATATAATCATAATCGAACTTCACTTGTAAGTTCGTTTGATTAAATTTTTTGCTTCCTAGAGGAATTGAAAGTTAGACGCGCAACTTGGTAGACAATTTAAAGACAATTTTACAAGACTTTATACAAGACAATTTAAAACATAGGTAAGTTGCATTGTAGACATTCATTTTAAGCATTTACTTCATAGACGTATTAAAAGTTAGACATTCCATTAAAAAATAACTGTTTGTATACATGGACAAACCTATTTCATGATAGTCTGTATAACGACAATGTCTGAGTACATCACCCATCGCACGGCCGCGCCAAATTGTAGGCATTCCGTGTTCAGTAGTGGGCAAACCGCTGACGCGACTGTGGCTACGCCGCAGATGCCCGGGGTTTTTGCAGTCTATGATGTTTTAATTCAACAATGAAAACAGATAAATAAAAGCTGCGTAACAAAACTGTTACCTACCTTTCAACTATCTTTTTTTAAGGATTTCTTTACATTATACTATGTCAAAACCTTTCGTACTTTATCATGTTGCAATAAATAATGTTGAGTCGCACAATTTGAATATAAATCCATTGAAACACTTCTGGGTATGAGAGTTCCCTAGACTATCAAAATTTAGGTTTCTTTTTGAACTGAATCTTATATTGAAAAACTATAGGTACTGAACATTGAAACTCACTATAAATTGGCGGTCCAGGTTTTTTAACCTCGGTGACATCTGGTTTCCTGTTTTTTTTTTGTTGTATTTAGAGGTGGCATTGTATTAGGTATGCCACCATGTGAAGGTGCTAGTGATAGAGCCACCAGTAGATATCACTTCCATTCATGCTCAGCCCAGTTTTTTGATAAAAAGTAATTTTTGCAAAGTGTCAAATCAAAGAGCCAAGTCAGGGCTGGGTTTTGCCATCTAATGTTAGCCATGGTGTGACCTTTCCAAAAGGGCCGACAGCAATAAATTTATTAAATGTGTGGTTAGAATGTTACCAATTACAAGTAATTAAAAATAATAATGCTTTTAATCTTTAAAATAAGACTCATTTTTCTTAATTGTAGGTACTAGTTGTGTTAACAATGTTAAATAGTGCAACTACGAAAAGATCAACTCTCATATCCAGTGACGAAAGTATATTAAATAAAAGATAGTTTCACAATCAGTTACTTGCTTAGTAGAAATTATCCTGTCCACATATGTCGACTATTATTCCATTAAATGTTTCTGAGAAAGTAACTAACTAAAATATTTGTCCAATTCTACACGATTCCAATTCAATCGATATAATTCATCAAACAAATGTATTAATAACTCTGCAGTTTGATTTACGGCCAGACTGTTAATTAATTTTAAAACTACTCTAGTCACCCATGAAAAATGTCCCATTTATGAATTTTATGTTCGAAAATCGTTACATTTCGATTGGGCATTGTCAAATAATTTACGGTTCCGCGGCTTGGACAGTAAAAAAATTGTCGTCAATAGGCATGTTGAAGAGCTGTATAGGAGGGCCGTTGAAACAAAAGCAAATTAAATGATAATACTAAACCACCCTTTAAAACATATCAAAATGTTACGGAAAAAGTAGTTTGGTCAATTTGCCTGAATTTTTGAATCGTTCTATGCCCTATACGACTAGTTCGTTGATAGCACCTGTGAAGTTAAAAACTGAAATAATAAATAACCTACTCTTTTCACATTTGACAAAATTTTCATTTATAGTTGAGACATGAAAAGATAGGATATTTGTCTCAAACTAAACTGCATATTTCTAGAAAAAATATAATATTTGAGCGGCAACAAATTCCAAAAATAAATTCAGTGGAAGTTATGTAAATCAAGATGAACAAAATAACGCCTTCACATTTTAAAGTATCTAGTAACAAAAATAAACACTTAGGTAAAAGATTAATTAATAAAACCCCTTTAATTTACTTCTTAGTATCAGAACTTTCGATGAAAAGCCACCAAAGTTTATAGTTGGCTTACATAATATATTGGTACAGTAGAAAATATAAATACTGAATAGTATTTCGACGAAACATATTTCAGGGAACACAGTTTTATTGTATGGAAAATTATGCCACAAGTACCTACTTATTAATTAAACTAGGTAAGCATTGCATGGATCATGATATTTTTTTATTCAAACATACATTTTGCTGTTATTCTTACATTGGTTAAATTTGAAGACACAAATTATTATAATATTTACGGCACATTTCTTTAGCTAAAAACTTATCAAGACAACACAGATCATAATTTAAAGTGTAATTTGCTCCACCGAAATGTATTAAAACACTATTTTCACGCTGTCTTCACCAGTAAATTCATATAACGACTCGACTATTTTTACAAACTAACCTAACATATGCATAATGCAATTAATAGCTTCGGTGGCGCAGTGGCCGAGTGTTCAGCTACAGCTTTAGAGGCTTGTGTCCCAGCTGCGTTAGTGTAAGATACGCACTTTTTTAAATTGACTCAGTCATGGGCCTGCTGTGGTCTTTCTAGCACAAGCTTATATTAAAACTCTTACTTTTAGTCATATAAATCGTGTGTCAGTTTTGGTAATAAAAAAGAATTACTATAGGTAATTAAAATTTCAAAGGTTAAATTTAATTTTAATTGATAGCAAGTTGTGTCAAACAACCTCGAAAGTAAACAGTTCAACCAAAAACATCCATTGTAACAGAGTTATCTTTGACATCTGTATATGACAAGTCAGCAGCGCAATCTGTTGCCGCGTGCGGGCCGGTGCGGGCCGCCACAACGCCGCACGTCACTCATCCCGCCGCGCCGGACCGCAGACTGCCCACTCTGATTATTGAAGCTGAAAGCCTTCCTGATAAAATATTTTGAAACTCTGTGTTTGATATGTGTCTACAGTCGTATTTGCTTTCATCAAATTTGGCGATATTGTTGATAAAATCGCTTATTTTTCAAATGATCCCAATGAATGCATGGTCGTGTACTGTCACTCAATCTGCTTTTCTTGGATACTTCATTGCTATACATTGAATTTCCTTTACTCAATTTGAAATTACTCGTAAGATTGTGTTTTGTTAAATATTTTTACTCTATTTTATACGATTTGTATAAAAAGGCGTGCTCTCGGGATACCAAATACGAGGGTTTTTAATATTGAACATAACTTATTACTTGATACTATATTAAATTTCTTGTATGTATATGAAGTATGTAGGTACACCAAAATTGAGGAACTGGTTAAATTTTCGCTCGAAAAAATGTGGCTACAGTCAGCAATAAAGAAATTGCGTCGTCAAAACTATTTTACACACACTTTTGTAAGCCTCGTGCCTATTGCCTTTCGTTGAAAAGATCCATTAAAATGTCACTTTCCTTATACTCGTCACCCTCTTTTTGCAGAATCGCGCTTACAATATAGTTTAACAAAAGCAATTTTGCCAGGCCATAAAATCATCACGTTTTGCTTCTAATGTTCCGCACTTTTATTAACTCGGGTCCACTATTCGACAATTCTTTGTAAGCTGCAATTGTGTAAATCCAGCGTAAGTAGACGGGATCAAGTGTGTTGGAATGACTTTGAGGTATGAAGTCGAAATCGCCCTGGGGAGCGCTCGACGTTTCTCGTTCCGAGAAACCCCGGGCCCGCCTGGTAACTGCATTATCTGAAATGTTAAGGCTCTAGGTTAATTTAAGTTTATATTAAATTCGTATTTATTTAAACTTTAAATAATTATATTTGACCTAAATTTAATTTAATTTACTGAATGTTTTTAAGGATTGGACGGAAAATACATAAATGGATTCTGCCTTTAGAACGGTAATGAATATTTAGTTTTTGTCCGATAGACAAAAGAGGGTAGCTTTCAGAGATGACTCAAAATTAAGAGTATTTTGAGCTCTGGGTCTAGCAGCTTGTTGTTGTTATAAGGGGATATTGTTATTCTATTTTCAACGGCTTTTCCCATCAATCGAGATATGAAGCATTTTTCCCTAGATAGAGTTTTTACAAATTTATACAAATAACTTCGGGGCTTGTGACTTTTTGGTTTACAATGAGCTCAATTCGAGAATACACTTAGTAATTTTAGGTTTCTCTTATAACAAATTAGGAGACTTCAAACGAAACAGCTGCGTACAAAAACTGTTCAGGCCCTACGGGCTTCATGCAAGAGAAACTCACGCACGGGCGCTTGGCTGTTGGTCAGATGCGAACTAGCAAGGAACATTATACTCTAAAGAGAAGAATGGTAAGTCAATAGTAGATAAATGCGACCATAGCTTATACTCATATACATCACTAGCGCCACTGCATTATATGTGTGTAAACTGTTTGTGGCGGGAATATTCAAAGAAGTATATAATTATATTCCTCCCTACTATTAAAGTTATTTCCAATTCTCCTAAATGGTGTGCGACTTTTTAAAATTTGGCAAACAACTTTTCATGTGTGAAACCAAATAGGTTATCTTAAAAATAATTTACTGATAAGGAAAAAAAACATAAATTTACTATTACTTTTCTACAAAATTAACAATATCATCTAGATATTCGTTTGTTTCAACATTTGATCTCAACAAATTGTTTGCCGAATAAAGACAAGAAGTAAAAAATTGGCTATGCATAATGACTTGAATTTTAGGACATGCATTAGTAAATAAAACATACATGTAGATTTTTTATTTATTTTTCTAGTAGACATGGCAAAGGTATTTAAACAATTGCACACAACACAGAAACCATAGTACACCTCACAAAATATATAAAACGTCCTGTCGTGACTAATTTAATACACAAATCAAAGTATCTTAACCTAGAAAACGTCCTGTCGTAAATAATGGTAATGCAGCAACCAAACTTTTACAGTAGAACGTCCTGTCGTAATAGTTAGTTAACCATGAACATACACACAATGCACGCAAATACGGAGTATCTGGAAGTATTAATTAATTTCTAAGCACATCGAAAAACATAACGCGTCTAAACAAATAATGAATGTCCGATATCATGAAAGAAATCTCTAACGGCTATTCAATCAATTTTTTGTATATTTGTAAATATGAAATGAATTTAAATAATTTAACAAAACTTATAAAAGAAAATAAAACTAAAGATACTTGTGTTAAAATGTATTTATTTTCAGCATAATGTTATAATTTTTTTTTTGTGCTGGTTTGCAACACACGCGATTTATCACGCACACATCCGAAGTCTGTGCATGTGTGCAATGGAAAATACTCTTCATACAAAGACAAGGGACCCTGCGAACTAGTTTCAGAGACTGCGCGGCTCCCGCGCAGTGCCTCGCCCCTCCCGCTGCATCCCCTCGTAGATCCAGGCAAGGTCGCGCGCAGACATAAACTAATTTTAAAGCTCTGAGTTTGACATTAGAGAGACATAAAATTAGAGAGTGTAATGTCGAATAGTGCTCATTATCAGCTATTTGTTCTTTAAGGCAGGATGATAATCGTACAGTCACGTCTAATAAGATGTATACATTTTCATTAGAATTTGTTTATTTTCTTTATGACAACGGAATAAGTTGCGGAGTGTATACATCTTATTGGTCGTGACTGTACATTTAGATTGCTTAAACCAATATGAGACAGTATAAAACATTGTACATTATTATTTCTATTGTTCAACTATGAAAACATAAAAAAATACTTTCTATTTTCTATTGTGTGTAATTTTACCCGTTTAGAACCACGTATAACCGTCTTTGCCCTCTATAAAAGCAAACATTGACAAAATCTCTTTTAATACAAAGAAGTAAATCCTCATATTTATTGTACTGTAAATTAATTCAACAAATACGTACACATTTCAGAAATACAAGCAAGTGTAACCGATCCGTTTTTTGAGTACATTGAACAAAAATATGGAAAACTCATTACCGACTGGCTTTCTTGGAACAAAATCAATATCGAGTGTTACAAAGTAATCACGCCACAAACTGAGAGGGTGGTACTTTGCAGTATTTGTGTTTTGTGACAATGCGTAGAACAATAAGTCATGTCATGACTCAAAGTAACGAATAATAGGTTCAATGAACTGTTGGAGGCTTTTGTGATATTGAAACGTATTTTTTTAGATAATGGAAGGTATTTGTTCTATATCTTTGATGTACAATCAGGTTTAAAAAACCTGGGCATTCTTTTGATGTTTATTAAATACTAGCTGTTTCGCGTGGTTCTACCCGCGCAAATTCGATTCCCGTGAGAACATCGGGATTAAATGTGCGCTATTCCAGACTCTTGTGTCTCTATGCAAAATTCCATCGAAATCCGTTGAGCCGTTCTGCCGTGATTGAGGAACAACCATCCATAAAGCAAAACTTTCACATTTAAAATATTATAATAAGTAAGATTAACAATGAGCTGATAATAAATTGTTTTGAAATTAGGACCAAATGTAATCTTTAGTTAATTTCAATAATGATAGCATGAAGCTGGCAATTTCACTTACCGTAGGTACTAATCAATTAGGAATTTTAATCAACTAGATATTGGGAATTTCGAGTTGTAAAATACTTAATTACATTCTCTAATTGTATGTCATTCTATGTCTGTATGGAATTTCAAACTCAGGAGTTGCTAACTGATAGCGATTTTGAAGTTTTTCAGTTTTACAAGAGTCCTTAAATTAGACCAACGGGCCTATTCAACATAGCTTTGTTACTTGGAGTCTGTTTTACGTCTAAAGCCAAAGGCTGACAAAATTCCTTCAAATCATTGACATGAATGGAATTTGAAACTAGAAATTTGACAACACTAATTTAAAATCTTCGTATAAGGCTACGTCCCCCCTAAGCAAACAGTTAGCGGCCAACTGGGTGAGCCGCAAAGTGGCGAACTGAAATTTGAGTCTGATCAATCTGATCATTTTTTTTACGTCGCGTTGGAGTCGGCCGCTCTCTGAGATAGTCGGTGCGCGTAACGGAAACTACTGCAAACTGCGTACAGTGAGCGCAAAATTAGCAAGCTGTGCACACAGTTGTGACGCAGTTGTCGCAGTTAATCGTTGGGGACGCAGCCTTAGTAAAGATAATGATTTAAATTAGATTACGTTTTTATAATGGTTGCCAAATTTAAGTGGAGTGATTAATTTCCAATCAGTTTTTCATGAGATTTCTTAAGGCTAAAGTGAAAATGGCAGGGAACGTAGCTTTATTAAAAATTAGTGGAAGTACACTTTTGAACATTGGCCATTTTCAGTAGTGAGTAGTTGGTTTGCCGGTAAACGTTGAATGTGGATTTCCTTGTGGATCAGCAGAATACATCTTACACATACCTACACAATATTGGTATTTATTTAGTGTAGTTTTGACTGATTTTGTATTTTAAAAGTCATTGCATGATGTAGAGGAGCTATTTGCATTCCTGGTCAGAGTGTAACGGGAAGCAAATATACTAAGATTATTGTAACACATTCTGGCAAATTAATAATTTGAATTTAAATACAGCCGATTGTGGATATGTACGATAAACAAATCTACAGGGTTAATTTAAATTAGCGCATCACCTCTTGCACGTAGCCTCTCCACAAAAATACTAGCAACATTCGTTCTACTACTTTTTAATATTAATAATTTTAAAAATATGTTTGAGTTTTCCCACGCAAAAATATTTATAGTCTCCAAACTGGCGTTACTCTATGTACACTGATGCACGCCACCTGCACCTGCACCGGGGCGCGGGGTTGCGGAGTGACGTATCAAAATACAGAGTAATAAATAGCAGAGGGAGCAAAAATTTTTTTTTTTTTCTGTGTTATCTATATACTTATAATAAATCTGTAGAGAGGTCAATTCTGTACATGAAATATTTTTTCAAAATAACTATCAGGGGGTGATTAGTGATCGATACTGATGACAAAAATGCAATCAGTAAAATTTTTGTCTGTCTGTCTGTCTGTCTGTATGTTCCTTATAGAAACAAAAATTACTCGACGGATTTTAACGAAACTTGGTAAAATTATTCTTCATACTCCTGGGCAGGTTATAGTATACTTATTATCACGCTACAATTAATAACAGCAGAGCAGTGAAGGGAAATGTTGGAAAAACGGGAGAAGTTACTTCATTTTTTAAGCTTCCGTCGCGTGTGCAGCCTTAATGGTTAAAGCTACATAGAAATCATGTATGACAGAAATATTCTTCATAAAATTATATAAAAAATATCCCACAACAGTATATATTTTATGGTTGACTCACAATAACACGTGTGAATCCCGATAGCTTAGCAGTTCGGAGCTTTCTGATTATATTTGTTTCCTCTTACGTTTATAATAGGTACTCTCACTCATCCCTAATTAAAAAAAAAATACATTATTACCTATTCAATAAAAAAAGAATCATAGAAATTGGTATAGAAACACCAAACTTATACATGAAATACGCTAATAACCCATCGCGCGTGAATACTGAATGATATAGGGATTATTTTTGCGTAACGGTTGCCGCGCTCGACGCGGCTCGCGGCGGTAGGGTATGAAAAGGCGGGAGGCGAGCGCAAGCTTTTGCGCGATTTAATATAGGTAGGTACAGAAGGAACAAGCGTTACATTACCTGTCAAATTTCCCCAACCAATTTTAACTTATTATCGAGGGCATAGAGATCAAATTCAAGTAAAAATTTTTTACAGATTTGTAACGCTTGATGTACTGCCTTCTGTACATACAGAGATAAAATGGAAATCAAGGTTTTGTTTATTTCGTGATCGTTTCTGCCTCTTGGAAGTCAGACACCGTAGATTTCTTCGGAATAAAAAGTAACGTATGTGTTAACTACTATACCAAATTACATTAATATTGGCTTAGCCGTTTGGCAGTGAAAAGCAGCCATACATAACTATAGGTAGTATTGTATGTACACTGATAATGGCTGGATGGATGGATTTTTGCTATTCTTTCACGCAAAAACTACTTAGCTTTACCTAGAATAACAATAAGCTAAGTATAATTAATGAAGATATTGCATGAATTAAGTAAAATTGAAGGCATTAAATAAAACACATTTTAACCGGATTAATGGCGTATAATTTATATTTTACATTTCAACTCGACGCGCGACGTTTCGGTGTCTTTGCAGACCCCGTGGTCACGGGCGACTGTTAAAATTTAAAATGTAAATATACGCGATAAAATCGGTTAAAAAGTGTTTTATTTAATAGTCATACATAATAGTAATCGCGAAAACTTAAGACAAAAAATTTAAGGCACTTTGGCACCCGATTTGTTTATAACGCTATTTGCCTTTGTAATGTACCTAATAGATAGTTACCTACCTATGTTTGTGGTTAGGAGTTATACATATTATATGGGCGAAGATTCTTCATTTTTGTTTTTGTTATTAAAGATAGTTAGGCCCTTGGAGAAGAAAATAACCTACTCGAAATACTAATTCAATACAGACGAAGTCGCGGGCATCATCTATTTAATATACCTACCTACCTATACTTTTTCACAAAACCTAGATGAAACTGCGGATCACAGCTTTGTTGTAACAGTTTTTGAAGTAACTCTGTCTGTTTAGCTATCAGTAACGCTTTCACAGCTAAACTACTGAGTCGATTTTGACGAAATTGAGAATAAGGTAAGTTGGTTTTAACTTCAAGGAGGATATAATAATAGTATTTATCCAACTCTAATAAACGGTATCCACGCGGACGAAGTCGCGGGTCACAGCTAGTTTAACAATATTTGTAAATAATCGTAGAACAAATTTTGTTAGTATTGATGTGGAGAGGATTCTGCAAGAGGTGATGCGCTAATTAAAATTAACCCTGTATATTTTATGAGTTATTTGCATACTAATCAATAAATTGAAAGGGAGTTCTTAGCTTTGTTATTGAGAAATGTTTCAACAAACAGCATCTACTTCTAGGTAGTAGCAATTCCGCAGTAACATTGCCACCACTTAGTGAATCCGTTCTGGCATTTGTCGAACCTGACATCTCGCGCAACTTTGTTGAAGATAAATAAGTTGAGTGTCTTAATTTTTCAGACTTCATTCTTTTGTTTTTGTTATTTTAAGTTTTATTTTCGTATGGCTTCATTTCTTTGTGAGTTGTTCTTCTCATTATTAACTGATCAGGTAGTGGGTTGAGGAGTAGAATAATAAGTTTTCTTTTAATAATGGATATGTACTTAGTTTTACCTCAATACTGAATTATTTTGCTTGTTTTAATGATAGCTTGTGTTAATATAAATTTTAACGTCAGCTCACGTTGGCACTGTCCCACAGGAGAGGCCCGACTTATGCTAAGGCTCAACATATTCCAGAGTAGCAGAAAGGACCTGGTCCGAGTCCTATTTTCGGAGGCAATTTTATTTAGTGTTTTTCTTAAACATAAGAAATAGATCATTGCTGCCGTTCAACATGAGCTTCGAGAAGTCAAAGTCGCGGAACTCAAAGTTAAAACGATAAATAAAAAGTTACAGACGAACCTTTAACAGCATTTGCCATCAAACATATTGATTTATTTATTAAAAATGATTCATCAATTAAATATAAGCCCTAGTACAACATAGACACATACTTAAATGAAATGATAAGCTATTCATGTACGTATGTAATTGGTTGACGTATGTATGGTCACTTCAAGAAGAGAATTCAAGACTTTTTTAAGTTCCCCAAGATTTGTCAATTAAAACATTTAGCTTGAAGATTAACCAACTAAATATAAGCCCTGGTACAACATAAATACATACTTAAATCAAATGGCAAGCTATCCACGTAGCTATGTAGGCGGTCACGTCTGCTGCAATTAGCCGCCGTGTTCGACGGCGTGAGATGCACGCGTGGTTTCACGGTGCTGCCAATTTACGACGCATTGTTGCACTGTGAGCACCCTGTATATAACCTAGCGGTGCTGTACCTATTTATATTAAGCCGCACATACATACATGTGTGTTTGGGTTTCGATGTGTGGGTGTTTGGAAATTGTAATGATAAAAATATATTTGAATTGTTTTTTGAGTAGGTGTGATTGTGTTTTCATTCTAATACTTCGTGATTGTCTGGAGTTGTATTCTGATTCGTCAGTTTGTAATTTAAGAAAAATCAGGTAAAAAAAAATCTGAGTTTCAATTGTTTATCAATTTAAATATCTTACGTAAAAATAAGTTTTTTACGAAACTAAAATTAAAACTATTTTGCTCTAATATTTACCTACTCAAATTTATTTGCCAAAAGTATTGAACAATTGGTCAAGAAATCGAATAAAATAATCCTCTAATTTAATCCATAATAAATAAAGCCATTGCCCCAAACACATCGTTGATCACGAATCAAAACAATAGCAAATAAAAGAAGTATTTTCAGTTCAATTTACAAAATAAACTTCAAACGGTGCAGATTTTAATCAACGTCGCTTTACATTAATATAAAAACGAACCTCGGCGCAGATTATCGACTCATCAGCAAAATGGGAAGGTGATTATCAAACTCCATATACAAAATTGTAGGGTTCATTAAATTGGTTCTGTAATTAATCCTGGAATAATAGAGTTTAGGGAAACAATCCCTCGGGCAACGTCACACGTCCTGGATTGTCCTGTCTCCATATAGATTGAGGAAAATCTAGTTATACTCGGTGATTGGGCCCACAACGCCTAGAAATGCGATTAGGCGTGGGATCAATATCAAACTTAACAGGACATAGCTTCGAAACAATATGCTATTTAGCTCTGCAGTCGTGCCGGCAAATCGAACAATAGAGTTCTATTAGAGCTTGTATGTGTGTGGCGTTAAAGAGTAGTATGGACTGAGGTTCTATTTAGCTTTAGAAATTCGTAACAAAAAGTACCACATAAACTCTTTAAGAGTTTTATCATGTATCCCTTGATTGGCATAAACTGTTTATATTTACAGAAAATATCAATATAAAGCGTTATGATTTAAAAACATGTCCTATATTTGCTGACTTATTATAACCTAATTAGATTATCATTGCAGTAATTTTTAGAATATATCAATACATATAATAAAACAGTAAAAAAATCGTGTCTGTACATTTAATATTTTTACAAAAAAAATTTACTAGGGTTATAAAGAAATGAAAAAAGAGTAAGAATCTGAAAAAAAAAATTTGTCTGTTTGTTTGTTTGTAAGTTTGTCTGTTTGCACACGCTAATCTCTGGAACCGCTGGACGGATTTGAATGAACCTTTTTTTGATGTATAGCTGTGAAGCCGGGGCAACATATAGGGTATATTTTATTTCGGTTACTGAAACTCCTGATGCAGAACCCTTAAGGGATCATCAAAACCGTAAGAAATATAGATATGATGCCTTAACAAAAGTTGTCCAGGATGATGAGCAGATTCTGCAGACATAAAAAAATCTAGGATCTAAAAAAATTTTAATAGATTTTTAAAAGTTATGCCCAAAACTTACTTTACTAGAATATGGTGGAGATGTTCGGCATACAGATCAGAAGTACTCATTGCTCAGTTGCGCGTAGACCGACCATGAGTCTAAGGTCGTGGGATCGATCCTGCTCGCGTAATTTTTTTTTGTTATATTTTTATTTATTTTGTTTACAATAAATATTTAATTGTGAACAAAATTGTCTTTGACACCACTTGATTTCAATCAAGATCCAAAGAGATATCGTAATAATTTTAAAATAACTCCGTCATAAAATAGGTAGGTATGTTTGATAAGACGCGGGCGGGCGAGCGAGTGATTCGCTGGCATGGCCGGCCACTCACGCTGTTAATTGTTTGAGATACCTACCAAACTCTGGGTGCCTATGACCATATTCACCCAACTTTTATTATTTCACTTGGAAATAAGATTTCTCTGAATGAACCACCAAATTTTTGTAACGGTTGGGAGTCAGACTACCCACGAGTTTAATTTTATAACTTTCTATTCCAAAATATTAAAAATACTAAGTTTTTTTTCAAATCGGTGAATAAGTCCGAATTTGACCTCATTCTCACCTGATGGTAAGTATAAATGAGGTCAAATACCGAAGCCAAGCCAGTTCTATCATAAACCCGTTTGCGGCTCTAGAACTGGCTCTTTATAAAATGTTTTCGGGACACGTCACCGCTAGCAGTAGTGATATTTGACGGCAAATTTCAGTCAGCCGAGACAGTCAGTTTACCACCAAGCGGGACTCACTCGGATTAGTCAATTATTCAGAGGCGGTAGGGTTATTCTAGGGGTAAATTATAACTAAATTGTCGTCAAAATCAATGAATAGGTACTGGGTTTCAATATTTTACATGAGTAAAAGCTACTACAAACGAATGGTAGGTAGTTATAAGAATAGTAAGTAGTAATTTGACAAGACGTTGAATATTGAAACGCTTTATACGCTTCAATATTCAACGTGTATGATAGCTAAATCTACTGTTCGTAGAATAAACGAACATACATACATATAACTTCACGCCTTTATTCGTTAAAAATCCTCTATCCAATAAAACCTCTATCCCTAAAATGACTTTTAAGGTATGCCCGGGAAGAGAAGCAACTGGTACATTCTATGATTTTCTGTTGCTCCCAGTCCAGCGTGGAAGCAACGAACGAACAGTGTTTTTGATATTGTAACGTGGCATTAGTAGATTAGATAGATGTTAAAGCGTTCGGATAGCCAGAAGAAAAAAAAACTGAACTACACTAAAAATAAACATGGGAATAAGAATTCTAAGGAAATTCTCCTGGTAAAAGTACTAGGGGCTTAAAAATAATAAATCTGAAAAATAGTTGGTTTGCAGTAGAAAATTTTGCTATGTTGATAGGGCTAAATCATTAATAAAGCTTCTTGTGCAATTTAATACAGGTAGGTACAGAAGGCAGCAGGTCTAGCGTAACATTACCTGTCAGATTTCCACAAACAATTTTAACTTAGGTAATGTCGAGGGCATAGATTTCAGATTCAAGTAAAAAAAATACCGATTTGTAACGTTTGATGTGCTGCCTTCTGTACATACAGAGATATATTGTAAGAAAGTTAAACTTAAAATAATGGGACTCAAGGTTTTATTTATTTCGTGATCATTTCTAGCTCTTGGAAGTTAGAAACCGTAGATTTAGAAGTAGAGTAAAAAGTAACGTAGATGTGTTAACTACCAAAAGAAATTACATTAAATTGGCTCAGCCATTTTACCGTGAAAAGTAGCCAATCATAACTATAGATAGATACACATTATACACTGATAATGGCTGGATGGATGGATCTTTGCTACTCTTTCACGCAAAAACTGCCGAATGTATTCTTCTGAAACTTTACAGTAATATAGCTTTACCTAGAATAACAATAAGCTATAATTAATGAGGATAGGTATTGCATGAATTATGTAAAATTTAAGACACTTTCGCACCCGATTTGTTTATAACGCAAGGTGCCTAATATAGTTACCTATGTTTGTTATACATAACGTTTGTGGTTAGGAGTTATACATATTATTTGGGCGAAGATTCTTCATTTTTATTTTTGTTATTAAAGATAGTACTTAGGACCTTGGAGAAGAAAATACATACATACATAACCTCACGCCTGTCTCCCTTTGGGGTAGGCAGAGACAAGGGAACACCAATTGCTTCAATCCAGACATACCTCTTTCGCTTCCTCCACGTTCATTAATCTTTTCATACATGATCGCCGGTTACGGGTACTTTTAACTAGGCCCTTTTTAAGAACGTCGCCAATTTGATCGGCATACGTAGAAGAAAATAAGAAAATAACCTACTCGAAATACTAATTCAATACAGACGAAGTCGCAGGCATCATCTATGTAATATACCTACCTACCTATACATTTTCACAAAACACCTAGGTGAAACTGCGGATCACAGCTTTGTTGTAACAGTTTTTGAAGTAACTCTGTCTGTTTATCTATCAGTAACGCTTAACTACTGAATCGATTTTGACGAAATATTGAATAAGGTAAGTTTAAACTTCAAGGAAGATATAATAATAGTATTTATCCAACTCCAACAACCGGTATCCACGCGGACGAAGTCGCGGGTCACAGCTAGTTTTAGAATATATGTATTCCGTTACATTTTGACGTCTATCAGGTAAATCATTATGTTTGTCGTGTGTTTTTGATCTCAGGCAATAGTTCTTCAACCTACTTCCTACTAATAGTATAATTGTGAAAGTGAGGATGAATAAAAGTAGTCTACTGAATAAATATGGCTAAGTCACTTACAACTCTTCTTGCGCGATTTAATCGAGGTACAGCGACACCTATCGAACAAAAGCAAACAAAATTTTTGTATATTATAAATGTGAAAGTTTGGATGGATGGATGTACGCATGTCTGGATGTTTGTTCCTCTATCACGGCAAAATGGCTTAATGGATGAAAGCTTACTGTTTGGAATAGCAAATAGGCTACTTTTTGTCTCGATATTCCCGCAAGATTTGAAATGGCGCGGGTAAAACTGTGGAAAACAGCTAGTTTTAAATAATTTAGATCTTATTTGAATAAATAAGTCATCATGACCAATCATATTTATATGGTGACAATTACTCGTATTACAATTAAATTTGGATATCGACGTATTGTTTGAAAGTACGATCAGCATGCGCTTATATTTTCAACAGGTACTTTTTGACACCCATATCCGAATCAAATTCGAAATCGATTAAAAACCTCAAAATGTGTCCAAAAATAGAGTTTATATAGTTGTGTAAAGTTTTCCTGCCAAAGGCGAGTTAATCGGGGAAATAATCGAGTAACTGTACCCGGCCCGCCTTTTCCATGTAATTGCAGGATTCTGGTTGTCCTGCCCCGGCATTATTTTAATCAACTCTGGAGCTATAAGCATTAGTTGTTGTGTTAAATTGTCGTTGATTATTGTGTTAATTGATGATTAATTATCTGTATTTAATGTTGATGTTTATGTTCAAGCTGATAGTAAAGTTTTATTTTGGTGGGGTAAGGGATTTCCATTTATTGTTTTACGTCAGTAAGTTTTAGTTTTAATATACTTTGCATTTTTTCTGATGCAGGAACAATGGCATTTGGCCATCAATGCCACTAAATATGCTCACTAATTTATTTCTGTCAGTATTAGTACCTATGTTCTGCACGTAGGTATTATTTAGGTATTGTGGTAAGGATTAGACAGTGAAATTAAAGAAACAATAGGCTTTTCCAGCTTAAGCCGTGAGTTCGCAAAGCAAATTGAACCAGCGACATTCATAAGAAAAGTAATATATTTATTCTACATTTTCATCTTTACATTGTTGACTGGTGTTTTATTTTACAGAATTGTACCTAAAAGACATTGAGGTTTAAGAAGGTGGGTTCAGGATGGAACTAGCTGTTTAGGAAAACTAACGGAATATATCCCTTATTATACAGAGTTATTTTATAGTCACCAGCCCAATTTAAATTTTATTTTCTTTGATGCGTTATAAACGTACATTTATTGTAGCATCGTTCAGCACAAAAAATGAAAATTCGGCATCACAAACATTTTTACAAATAGTCGCTGTTGATGAACACAGCTACTACGACGCGGCATTTCATTGATAATACTACGACGTAGTACTACTACATGTTTTGCAGTAGCGCGCAGTCGTCTTTATTTTAATAGTATTCATTCATAATTTAAAATGACCACTGACCATTTTTGATGCTTAATATGTTTGCGAATATTTTAGTCTTGTAAAAAATACATACCTCTTTTTTTTTTGCAAAAGTCGTTTCTATAAATGATACTTATTGTGTAAAAAAATTTGGCCGGTGACTAAAAAATAACCCTGTGTAATTGACATTGATTGTATTTGCGATAAAGCATGGCGCGGGTGAAAGTTGCGTGTATGACGTTACATCTGCCTGCACCTAAAGACATTTTAGTAAAAGGTCTTTGCCTGCACCATTTGTTTTTATCGCTAAATACTCAAATCTTAAATATATATCACTTTAATATTGTAACGAAATTGATTGTGTTATTCAGTTGTGCAGTGCACAAAAAACATGGTTCAGTTAATGCGTGCGTGTCACATACATGGTGCTAGTAGTTGTACTGACAGCATCGTACAAAAAATGGCCACTCGCCAATGCACAATAGAGCAAAAATTCTCTCACAAAAAAATCATAAATTCGATTTTGATTATTTCATGTACGGTTACTGGTAACTAGACCGGAATCTTTTAAGGTTCGCGCACACTTTGTCGGGTCGCATCGCAACATAAAACGCAAAAATAGCCTCTGATACATGTCATATGAACTGTTGCATACTTTGCCGGGGCGGGACGGGCCGCATTTCATATAAAATGTATGAGAATGACGCTGGCGGATTATTGCGCTGCGATGCGCCCCGGCATAGTGTGCGCGTACCTTGAAGGTGACATATGGGAAGTTATTTCCATAAGCTGATTATTTGTAAAAGTTTTCGCGATTCATACTATTAAATAAAACACTTTTTAACCGGATTTATCGCGTATATTTACATTTTAAATTTTGACTCGACGTTTCGGTGTCTTTGCAGACCCCGTGGTCACGAGCGACTGAGGTGTCAAGCGTCGGATTGATGGATTGAAAAAGTTATACATCATCATCTCCATCTGTTTCTCAGTCTTCGAGCGTAGCGTTCTGGATTGACACAAAACGAGCTGACAGTATCTTGAGTTTCAGGTCGTGCAGCTTGCTGGATGTTAGATTTAATATTTTTCAGGATAGGGTCCCATGTCGGTGATAGTTTCCAACCATCTTCTCTATTGAAATTAGGGTGTTTTTTAATTTCAATCGCTTCTCTGATCATTCTAGGAATGTAATGCTTCTCTCTAGATAAAATTTTCACAGAGTCAAACCTTAAGTAGTGGTTGGGCTTGTCCATGGAATGCTCACAAACTGCAGACTTTGAAGCTCTTCGATTTTTAATATCAGCTATGTGTTCTTTTACGCGGGTTGATACGTTTCTTTTGGTTTGACCAATGTAGGAAAGCCCACAGCCGCAGTCAATCTTGTAAACACCTGGGTCTTGTAAAGGGATGCTGCATTTAACTGAGCGAAGATGTTGACTTATTTTTGAATAAGGTTTAAATATTGTTTTTATTGAAGCGCGCCTAAGAATGTTTGAGATTTTATCTGTGACACCCTTTACAAAAGGTAAAAATGCAGGTTTGCGTTCGACTGTCTGCGGCTTCACGTGGTCACTGCGGCGGCGACGAGGTGGTTTGAGGCCGTTTTCACGAAGCACCTTGACAACATGTTTCAGTTCATCATCAATGTGCTGAGGATCGCAGATTCCATGTGCTCTCTGAAACAAAGAGGAGCCTACGGCGAGTAACTGGCTCGGGTGGTGGTGGGACTTCCCTTTTAAATATCGGTCAGTATGGGTGGGTTTCCTATAAACTGTGTGACTGAGTGTACCATTTGGATTTCTTTTAATTAAAACATCAAGAAAGGCTAACTTATAATCTTGTTCTAATTCCATAGTGAATTGTATTTTAGAATTAAGGGAATTAAGATGATTTAGAAAAGCAGTTACTTTATGTTGAGGTAAGATTGTATATGTATCGTCAACGTACCTCTTGTAGATCTTCGGCACGACGGGTGCCATGTGGAGAGCACGCTCCTCAAAGTCTTCCATGTAGATATCAGCAACTACAGGTGACACTGGGGAGCCCATAGCAACACCATCAATTTGTAGATAAAACTCATTAGGTTTAAACCGTAGTATACCGTAGAATTATGCCTTACATCGGGCTACTTTATGTGCAACTTTTATGTGTACTTTATCTACAAATTGATGGTGTTGCTATGGGCTCCCCAGTGTCACCTGTAGTTGCTGATATCTACATGGAAGACTTTGAGGAGCGTGCTCTCCACATGGCACCCGTCGTGCCGAAGATCTACAAAAGGTACGTTGACGATACATATACAATCTTACCTCAACATAAAGTAACTGCTTTTCTAAATCATCTTAATTCCCTTAATTCTAAAATACAATTCACTATGGAATTAGAACAAGATTATAAGTTAGCCTTTCTTGATGTTTTAATTAAAAGAAATCCAAATGGTACACTCAGTCACACAGTTTATAGGAAACCCACCCATACTGACCGATATTTAAAAGGGAAGTCCCACCACCACCCGAGCCAGTTACTCGCCGTAGGCTCCTCTTTGTTTCAGAGAGCACATGGAATCTGCGATCCTCAGCACATTGATGATGAACTGAAACATGTTGTCAAGGTGCTTCGTGAAAACGGCCTCAAACCACCTCGTCGCCGCCGCAGTGACCACGTGAAGCCGCAGACAGTCGAACGCAAACCTGCATTTTTACCTTTTGTAAAGGGTGTCACAGATAAAATCTCAAACATTCTTAGGCGCGCTTCAATAAAAACAATATTTAAACCTAATTCAAAAATAAGTCAACATCTTCGCTCAGTTAAATGCAGCATCCCTTTACAAGACCCAGGTGTTTACAAGATTGACTGCGGCTGTGGGCTTTCCTACATTGGTCAAACCAAAAGAAACGTATCAACCCGCGTAAAAGAACACATAGCTGATATTAAAAATCGAAGAGCTTCAAAGTCTGCAGTTTGTGAGCATTCCATGGACAAGCCCAACCACTACTTAAGGTTTGACTCTGTGAAAATTTTATCTAGAGAGAAGCATTACATTCCTAGAATGATCAGAGAAGCGATTAAAATTAAAAAACACCCTAATTTCAATAGAGAAGATGGTTGGAAACTATCACCGACATGGGACCCTATCCTGAAAAATATTAAATCTAACATCCAGCAAGCTGCACGACCTGAAACTCAAGATACTGTCAGCTCGTTTTGTGTCAATCCAGAACGCTACGCTCGAAGACTGAGAAACAGATGGAGATGATGATGTATAACTTTTTCAATCCATCAATCCGACGCTTGACACCTCAGTCGCTCGTGACCACGGGGTCTGCAAAGACACCGAAACGTCGAGTCAAAATTTAAAATGTAAATATACGCGATAAATCCGGTTAAAAAGTGTTTTATTTAATATTTGTAAAAGTTCAATTATTTTTTGTTTGTTTTTCATACGCACAATATAGGTTCTTTTATCATCAAAAATATCCGTCCATATAAAACAACGTAACGTTATACGCATACCTACCACTTTGCTTAATTTTTCCTTTAATTCCAATTCATTAGTAGACTAGAACATTCTGGTTGGATTTTATTTAATTTACCACAGTTATTAATGATTTTATATAAAATGAATGTGGTACAGCTGAAATACTAAGTCGTAATTTAAAAATCGCGGCAAATTTTAGGAGTGCAACGAAATATTTCGTCTCTGCATAATATGTGCTTTGATAGTGATGTGAGTCATCTGTGAACTCATTAGTTACTCGAAGTAAGTGCCCTACCTGCTTACATAATAGCATCCACTTCGCTGGGCCCTGATTGAAACCTAATAGCAATGTTAATGATGGTTTGTAGTAGTCATATCAGTATCCTCGGAAGGTTGTATTATTAGACGTCATCATCACAATCCTTTTCAATGCCATGTTTCTCTCTTGGATCCTTAAATTGTAATTGTAAGGAGTTGCCAGAAGTCACTGCGGCGCCCTGAAAACTCTGATGTCCACCAATCAGCACCGGCTCCACTTGGTGGTTTACGGTCAAAAACTTTTCGTCGCACAAGGCATAGACTCATACAGAGGGTTGTCATAGTGATGCTGATAATGATAATATCCCTATATTTTAATATTGTATTCAGTAATCTTTCTTAAGACTTTATTTCGCAATATTTGTTTTGTTGCTAGAAAACTAAAAAGTACTTTGCGAACATACGTTTAAATAAATAAAATCCCCAGACAATCACACCGACTACATGCCTCCATAGTAAGCATAGCTTGTGTAATGGGATACCATGTAGCGAACTAGAATATAAATACATAAATAGATAAACACCCAGACACGGAACATTTTTTTTTCTTGTTACGTGCGGGAATCGAACCCGCGACCACTGGCGCCTGAGGCAGACAGTATTACCCCAGCGCCGAAGTGGTCGTCGAATACTTCTATAAATAATTCTGATCCTGGAACACAATTTCATAAATTCGAAATTAGCTAATAATTTTTTTAAGTTTTTGCATTTAAAATGCTCAATTATTCTTAAATAAATGAAAAATGTGATAAATATTTTTTTTATTTGTGATAATTTTAATGTGATATTTTTTATTTATCACATTTTTTCATTTATTTAAGAATAATTGAGCATTTTAAATGCAAAAACTTAAAAAAAAATATTAAAACATTGCAATGCTTCACTTAAACTGGGATTCACAATTTCTGTAAAGAAATTGGTCTCGGGTGGCTTAGCTGCGCTGCAAAGCTATACCATAAGATGGAGCTACGTTAGCAATATAACGTAAAAACAAAAATGTGGTAGGTAATTTCGAGGCGTACCGCCAGGCCCCGGTAGCTCAGTGGAAGAGCACTTGTCCGGCAAACGAGAGGTCCCAGGTTCGAATCCTGGTCGGGTATTTTTTTATTTATCACATTTTTCATTTATTTATCGAAATTAGCTGTTTCATTTCTCAGCACACCGAAAATAATACAAGAAACTCTCATAGCAAACCAGAAAATTAAAACCGTGTTTAACAGTAACCTTTGTTTGTAGTAAGTACAACAATATTTTATTGAACAACCTAACTCTTAAAGGTTACCATATTCTTTTTGGTTACCTACATTATGTCCGCTATCAGAAATGTAACAGATTCTTCAAATTTCGTTGTATTTACTCACGAACACTCAACACAAACAATCCAAAACAACGACCACCAAAATGAAACACAGAGGTAAGCACCTATTACTTACTATTGACAGACAGCGTGTTATTCCTCAGATTGATAGCCACAGAGCTTATACAAGTTTAAAAGTAATAGAGCGGACTCTGCATGCTACAATTAATAGCCCGCTTTAATATTTATTTGTTCCGTTTTTTAGTATTTGCTGTTGTGGCGGTAACAGAAATACATCATCAGGGAAGGATGCCTGAATTTTCAAGTAATTTGATAAATAAACAGATAGATTTACATCCTGAATATTGTGCAATTATTTGTGGATTTCATGGTATTAAAACTGTCTTCTGATTTGATGGGATTAAATAAATAAATGTCTTATTCTGCTCCAAGAAAAGTTTCACATATCAGAACTAGTAGATACTTAGAATTAAGCAAATTTACTTTCCCATACTTAGAAGAATAAAGCTTTTATAAACGGGAATGCCCAGAAATTTTATCTGGCTCCTCATTTATATGTCATATCTACTAGAAAAATGTCGATGGTTTTTTTTTTGTTTTGTTTTTCCGCCACAGAAAATTTTTGGCACCCCCTAAAACAAGCTTTAACCAGTAAAGCAAGCTTTAGCGGGAGGAGGATGAATCCTATAACGGACGAATGGGCATTCTATAAGCTGTTAACCCCAGTGGCTAACGGAAAATAGAATGCCCAGACAGTGTGGAGACTCACTCAGTGAAGCCGAGCATACCCACTAAACATCCCCCTTTACGACCTACCTTAATCCAGGTTCTTGATCATTTATCGGAGCGACAGCCAATTGGAGAGAGAGGCTGCGCAGTGAGCGGCATCCAGACGGCTGCCACCAAAAGGAACTGAAAGTGAGAAAAAAAACAAAGCTAAGATTAGCAGAAATGACAAAGCTGAAACTAAGATATTATCTAGAGTGATCAGACTCACTCTGAGATAGGAATGCTGGAAAGAAGGACTACGTTTAGAAACGTTGAGCTTGCTGGAGTTTCCTGATAAGGGGAGCGAACTTGGTTAGGACCGGAAGAGCACCGTTGAAACCCTCTGGGCTGGCGTCGAGAGCGGCGCCGAAAGCCAGGATCTCGTCGATGGGAGCGAGCTGGATCCAGAACGCCATGCGGTCTTGAGAACCTTTTGCGTTCTGGCACTGGGAAGCCGATTTGGCGGCCGGTTGCGATTGAGTCGCGACCCGGCTGCGCTGACCTGGAACGATAGAAGTAAAGGCCTTAGGGGCCCTTGAACTGACTGGAGGGGCGTCCGAGCTAGGCTGCGGTCGCTCTCTCCAGTTCTCGATGGGCTTCACGGTAGCCCTGGCAGCACGCGGTGCCTTGGGGCAGCCGCGAAAGTTTGCTGTGTGGCCTGACTGGCCGCACAAGACGCAGGACGGAGCGGTGGGCGATTCGGGAGTGCGAGAGCACTCCTTAGTCCCATGCGGATCTAGGCACTTGACGCACCTAGGGGAAGCAAAACAGTTTGCCGCCGCATGACCATACAGTTGGCAGCGGTGGCACTGACCTGGGAAACCACGCTTGTGTGGAACTTCGACGCGGATGTTGGAGAGACCGCACACGGTGGGCTTGCCTCTGAAAATGGACTGCCCTTGCGGGCTCCTCGCTAGGATTACTAGCGCTAATGGGAACTGCTTGCCTCGGCGGCTGTGCATTTTGTGCACAGATTCGACGGGGAAGCCTTGAGAAGACAATTCCTCTTGGATTTGCTCGTTCGAGAGCTCGAACGGCACGTTCCTGAGGACGGCACGAATCTTACGCTCCTCAGGGAGAGCGTAAGTGTGATACTCGAGCTTTTGATCAGCAAGAAGCCGAGTAAGATTCCTGAAATCGGAAATGGAACAGACTAAGATCTTATTAGAGTCACCCACGTTGGATGCCTTACTATATTGGATCTTCGGATTGTGACTACCGCAGAGAGCTGAGACCTCGGTCCAGCGGCTCTTGTCCCGTAGAAAGACGGGGGGCGGAGACTTGACTTTCGGCGGAGCCGAATCTGATTGCGACGCAGGCTGGGACGCCGGGATCGCTGAAACAAAAGTCGCAGGAGCAGACGCCGGTGCGACATTTTGCGGAGCAGGAGCAGCGGCTGGAGCGGCTGGAACGGACGGAGACGAAGAACCTAGCCGTCTAATTGGATTTGCAATTAGACGGCTAGGTTCGCCCGTGTACCCTGGAGCCTGCGCCGCGGCACACTGGCTGTCGAAGTCACCTGGACAGAGACGTAGCTCACCCTTCCGCCGTAGGTGGAACAGGGATGGCGTCAACTTATTGTTAAAGCTGTTCAACGCGCTTGCACATTCTGTACGTTATTGCATGGTAACTATTATTTATTTGGATATATTTTATTATTTTTATGGGCAATCGTAAACTTTTGAGATTTGGTCTTTTCAACAAGGGATCTTTAGGTACCCAACACGATGAATTTATAGCAATGGTTTTAAGAGAATCTTTCGACCTTCTTGCTATAAATGAAACTTGGATGGTGGATGGTCAGGATTCTAAGGCACCTGTTATTCCTGGCTACAAATTTATACATACTCCTCGAAAACATGGTTTGCGTAATCGTGGCGGCGGTGTAGGGTTTTTCATCAGAAATTGTATTTTTGTGAAAAAGTGTTCTTTTCCATCAAACAATAGTTCAGTCGAACAAATGTGGCTTATCATTAACATAAACTCACAACGCATCATCGTGGGTACTGCTTATCGACCTGAATGGGTAGATGTAGACTTATTTTTGGATGCATTAACGGATTCTATTACTTCTTTTAGTAATTACGATAATATTGCATTATTAGGTGATTTTAATATTGATCTTCTTGATACCCACTCGCCTAAAACTCGTAAATTAAAGGATTTCTTTATTTCAACTGATCTGCACAACTATGTTGACAGGCCCACACACTTTACATCACATAGCGCCACATTAATTGACATCATCTGCACTGATGCAAACGTATGTAGTACGAGTATAATACACATAGAGGAGCTTGGTCACCATGCGATAGTTGTAGCTGATTTTAGGATAAAGAAGCCCTCAATTATTCCTAAGAAGATTAACTACCGCCCAATAAAGGATATTGATTTAAATAAATTCAATGACGAACTTAATTCAATTGACTGGGAATCTTTACTCGATATGCAAAATGTAGAAGCTATGATCACAGCATTCAATGAAAGAGTACTATACCTGTTCAATAAGTACGCTCCTCAAAAGTCTTGCATTATAAAAAAACAGAAGCCGCCTTGGATCACTGACAATCTCCAATTCATGATGCGACTGCGAGATAAAGCTCACAGTGACTATAAATTATCCAGTACGCTAACTAACGAGACTATTTACAAAGATCTCAAGAGTCTGGTTAGGAAAAGTCTTCATTTTGAGAAAACTGCCTTTTTTAAACAGAATATTAATTTGAATATTAAAAATTCAAAGAAACTCTGGAAAAACCTTAAAAAATCCGTCTTGCCGGATTTTAAAGGATGTCAAGACCTACCAGATACTTTCGATGATCCAAATAAAATCAATGACCACTTTCTTGGTGTCCCTGGTGGATCTGAAGTCTCCATCTCGCAACTGACGTACCACGAGTTTCACCGGCACAATCAAGCCACGTTTAACTTTAAACCGGTAAACGAGAATACAATTGGTAAGATAATACTCTCGATAAAATCTAACGCTATGGGTGCTGATGGTTTAAGTCGAGATATGGTATTACTGACTTTGCCGAGAGTTCTAGGTATGATCACAGCTATTGTAAACAGGTCTCTGTCTAGCTCTGAATTTCCCAAGACGTGGCAAACTGCGAATGTGCGGCCACTACCTAAGCACAATCATCTGGATAGTATCAACGATCTTCGACCAATAAGTGTACTCCCGTTCTTATCAAAGATACTGGAGAGGGTCGTATACCTTCAGGTCTCACAGTACTGTGAAGATCAGAATATAATACCCGATTTACAGTCAGGATTTAGGAAATCCCGAGGAACGGCGACAGCCCTTCAAGATGTAGTTGATAACATATTTTTTGCAGCTGATTCTGGTGAGGGTACCATTTTAGTTCTTTTGGACTACAGCCGTGCCTTCGACTCAATTAACATCTCGCTACTCTTGTCAAAACTGTCTTATTATGGATTCTCAAGGTCCACGGTCTCTTGGTTTGAGAGTTACTTTTCGCATCGCGCGCAAAAGGTCATTATAACTAAATCAGATGGATCCAGAGTAGAATCAGCAACAGCACGAGTTACCCGAGGAGTCCCGCAGGGATCAATTTTGGGACCTCTCCTTTTTTTAATCTATTGTGCTGACATCATCAACAACATCCGCAACTGTCAATTTCATCTTTATGCAGATGATGTCCAGCTGTATCTCTCGTTTGATCCTCAGGAGACTTTGCCCGGTGTCGCCCGAATTAACGCTGACCTTGACAGAATAGCTAATTGGTCCCACGATAATTCACTTGTGCTAAACCCTCTTAAATCAAAATTCATGGTTCTTGGAACCAATTCACAAGTCCAAAAAATTAAGGAATTTAATCCACTAGTTGCCATTAACGGCTGCCCGATAGCTCGTGTGGACAAAGCCCGAAATTTAGGGCTTCTTATGGACAGTGGTTTGAAGTTTCATGAGCATGTTGTAGAATTGGTCAGAAATTGTTTGTATAGGCTGAGGGTTTTATATGGGGTTCGTCCATACATATCGCCAGAACTTCGTGTGTTGCTTTGCGAGTCTCTGGTACTATCAAAACTAAATCACTGTCTAACTGTGTATGGACCTTGTCTTTTGAAGAAATCTCTGGCCCTTGCACAGAGGGTACAGAATGCATGTGCCAGATTTTGCTTCAACATCCCACCGAGAACCCACGTTACTCCCTTCATTAATCAGGCAAAAATACTTAAAGTTGAAAACCGCGTTAAACTACATCTTGCCTGTTTATTGTTTGGAGTAATCAATAAAAAACAACCAGAATATCTATATTCTAAACTTTCTTGGCGTCATATTGATCATCGATATGGTACAAGAGAGGGTTCAAAGCAGTTGACCGTCCCAAGCCATCGAACTGCTCTTTTTAGGGGCAGTTTCAGGTATGCAGCGACGAAATGCTGGAATAATATTCCGCCGCCAGTAAAACTTTTAAAATCGGTGCATAGTTTCAAATTGGCATATCGAAATTATTTATTTTCGCGTCAGGTTTCGCTGGGTACCTGAAACTACAATTTTTAAACATTACAGTTTTTTTTTTTTTTTTTAGAAATTTATAAGTTAGTGATGGTTGGTTTTTTATTTCATGTTGTTAGTACTATTATTATTTATATTATCTTTTTTCCACTTCAATTATTAAATTTTTTTGTATATTTTTACACAATTTTTCCATTCACTTTTCGGATTTTTAAACTTAAAGCCAAGCTTTATTAATACTCGGCACACACATAGATTTAATTCATAAGTAAGTTTTTCATTTTGGTTCCTGGCAGAATAACAGCGCCTCAGTCAACTGTGGCACATGCTGAGCCAGCGCCATTTTCACACGCACGGAACATACATATATACACACTCGCACCAAATCATCACCAAATACATACTCACACCTACACACACACTACTATTTAGGTATTTTAATTTATGTTTGTAATATTGTATAATTTGTGTTTGTATTTTATAAATGTTTTAAATTGTGTACTATATTGTGTATGTTTTGTGTAAATGTGAAATAAAGCTTTTTATTATTATTATTATTATTATATTATTAAGTCGAGGAAGCGGATTGCTTCTTCTTCTTCGATTTCGATTTTTTGCGAACCTCGGTGAACGGAGCAGAAGGTTCTGGAACCAAAGGAACCGAGTCGGAATCACTACCCGGCGGGGTAGTTTTCCGTTTGCATGCGGTGGGGTCTACCAACATGCGATCTGAAAGAGGGTCGACGTACTCAGATGGATCTGGAGACGCCGGAGAAAAAGAGACGACCTGAGGGCGAGCGGACAATTGCTCTTGCAAGGACTTGATTTGCGCGAGAAGGGCAGACTTCTCGGCAGACAACTGACTGATAGTAAACTGACTGATAGCAGCTGAGGCACGAGATGCCTGCTCCAGTTCTTGAAGTTTGAGAGCTTTCTCATTCTCGAGAGCCTTCCAGTGATCTTTATTTTCTATTTGATATTGAAGTTCATCAAAGACCTGATCGTAATGATCGCAATGAACGCAAGTATCGCAATTATCGCATTGCCCGGGGCACTTAGGGTGATCCATTATGCTGGGCTGAAGAAAAGTCTATCGAAGACAAACTGCGCTGAAAAGAAGAACGACCTATTACGGACCTATTGCCGGTGAACGGCGGACGATCAGGCTTCGTTGGCACGGTTACGTATCCACCTGACCAGCGATGCTTCGGCCGGCAGCAGTCGGGTCCGCCCTGAAAAGGGCAGATGAATTAGCCCCGACACCACACAGCCTCCGCAAGAGAAAACTTTCCGAAAAGAGCTTGGCACCTTACCCGCACGGGTGCGGGGGAGGGAACAAGGGCAGCGCAATACGAACACTCGGGAGCGGCCGCAGACACGACCGTTCGGGAGCGAACGCAAACGGGAAGTGTGTGTCGATGGTGATAATTTAGACGTTAATGAATTCACTAGCTGTTTCGTACGGTGTAACACGCGCCATTTCGAATCTCGGGGGAGTATTGGTATTAAAATTAGCCTAGCTGCCATGCGAGACTATAGACTATCACTATGCCAACATTTTTCTTACTAATATTATAAATGTGAAAGTTTGGATGGATGGATGTATGGATGTTTGTTTTTCAATCGCGGCTCAATGGATTTGGATGAAATTTGGCATAGTTAAATAGTACATAGGTTAAATTATATAAAAAATAATAAAAACATTTAATTTATAATAAAAGAAAGATTATAATATTAGTAAGAAGTAATATAAGATTTTATTACAAGTCAGCTCTTAAGTTAACTGCTCTGTGAGCAGGCAAAATATTTGTCTTACCAGTAAACAACGGTGTGCGGGTTAATGTTGCGTCAGGTAATCATATCGGGGCCACCTTTGAATACTATAGTACTATGACAATACGTATAGTCGGCCACTAAATTTATATACCAGTTTTGATTTGGTTTCCTAGAAATCGAAATTTACAGCAAGGTTCAAACGACTATATGATATAAAGATGGCAATAGTAGTTTCCAGATCAATCTGCACGTTAAATCCCCAATGTATTTGCAAGCGACGATCACTCTAAGGCTGCAAACTGGACGGCAGCGACAGCGAGAGCGACAACGGCGCGGGTGGCCATTTCCGCGACACGATAGAAAGTATTGAATTTGTATAAAGCGTTCTGGACGGCAGCGTCGTCGCGGGCAGCGGGCAACGAGCGGCGAGCGCCAGTATGAGCGAACGGTCAGAGTGTAGTTTATTTCCCACCGATATCGATAAATGTCGTAAATTCTTTCGGCTGTTGAAAGACCACCAATATAGAAAAGAAGATAAATAAAAAAATAAAACAGCCAAAATTCCAACCACAAAAACCGAATAATAAATTACGCGACTGAATAAAAAACGATGTTTTTGCTGAAGATATTATACGTTCATAAACTATTATCCGATCCTTATTCTGATTTAATATTCTTAGGACATAATCTAATGATTTCACAAACATTCTAGTGTTATCAAAGAATTTGATTGAATTTCGTCTTTGGTCTTTGTAATTGTGATGAAACTCGCCTCTTCGCTTCCTTAGTTTAAAGTACGGATTTACGTCTTCTTTTATTTATGGTAAATCGTATCGTATGATGAACGTAAATAAACTGTGAAAGTATTTAAGATGCCTTATCGACATTTTCGTTTGTACGGTACGTCTCTTAAACCGCGACAAATCGTTCGAGCGCCCGCTGGCGTTTAGAACGGCCCAGATTCCCCGCGTCGCTGCCCGCGCCGCTGTCGCTGCCGTCCAGTCTGCAGCCTTAGGGTGGTACACCACTTTTTGGTCCACTGTACTTGCATAGCTTTGATGAGCAACGTTTTGGCTATTTATTACGTATTGGGGATGGAGCTTTAAACATTTGCTGCGATTTCTCTTTACATTCAAAGGAAACCTATTTTATCTCATACATATTTGCTTTATTTATTTTCAATTTCGTGTATTTCTGTTAATAATATTTATTATAATTGGCAAACGAAACTTCATCTTCATTAAACTCAAGATGACAAGTATCCAATGTATTATTATCTGTAAAACGATTTATTTGATTCGCCCAATTCTTTTTATTGGTATACGTTATGTTGTCAGCCTGTGGGTCCTTTTTAAAAAAACACTTTTATTCACCGTTGATCATAATTTAACTTCACCAAGATGTTACAGGTTTAATGGACAAACTGCTACTGACAATTATTTTAAATAACAATGAAATAAAACTAAATAAGCAAATTGAAAAATTTTACTATATTTTGTCAGAAAATTCAAAGTTGGATTCAAAATTAATAAACATTAAAAAACTGAATTCTCTATTAAATATTATTGAAGGTTATTTGTTATCAAATTCTTTTATCTTAGATACAATTTTAAATTCTATTTTATTTTCTAAAGTTAATATTCTGCATCCTTACGTTATAACTCCAACTAAATTATATTTTGCATTATCGACCATCATACCGCAGTAAAAAAAAGTTACAACTCAACTTGTCAAAATGAAAATCAATAACTTTCACAAAGAAATACAATATATTCATTACTCGCACTCTCTCAGCCATTATCACCTTGAAAAAGTGTCCAATGTTAAAGACCTCGGAATAATTATGGATTCAAAGATACATTTTGATACTCACATTGAATACATACATGGAAAAGCTCTGCAAATGTATCTATGGTTTAGTGATGAGGAATGGAAGTATATTTAAACGTTCGACGACTCTTATTTATCTATTTAAAACCTTTATAGGAAGACAACTAGAGTATGGGTCAATCCGTTTTATTCTAAATACATGTGAATCTGAACAAAAGAATCTGTACAAAAAAAATATTCCTTCGCACTATCTGTTACAAATACTATCAAACTAAAATGTCATATGAACTAGCTTTCAAAAAGTTTTCTCTCATTTCCTTAAGACAAAGAAGAATATTAGCAGATCAAGTAAGTATATCTACACAATATTTGTCATAACCAATTGGACTGTATAGCTTTAACAAACAGTAATAACTATCGAATACCTAGTAAATCACAACGCATTCGTGATAATTATCAACACCCTTTATTTATGCCAACATTTTGTCGTACCAACGCTGGTGAACGTGACCCAATCAATAGAATAATGAAAACTCATAATGAAATGTTCTGCAGTATTGATTTATTTAATTTGAAAAAGTGACAATACAAAAGATGCTTGAACGTTCATTTTGTTAACAATAGCTAAATTGTAAAGTTTAAGATTTCGAATGTATTATTATTGTTTCTTTTTTTTATTTGTCCAATTCTATATTTGTGTATAAAAGTTATTAACCATTCACTTGTTTATACTAATTCAATAACACAATATGTGGATAATGGTGCTGGTTATACATACAGTTACCACTATTTTTTATTACCACTTTTTTTCATAATCTGTCACTGTATAATTGTTTTTTATCCCGAATAAAATAAAATGGAAGTAAACAACAAAGATTTGTTTAAATTAAGTTTATTCTTCATATTAATTTACAATTTGGCTACCTCTGAAAAGCTTCAACTTCGCCACAACGCAAGTATAAGTAATAATGAAGTTTACAAACCAGAAAGTTCCTAGTTTAATCTGTCTTAAACTAGAAACTTCAATAATCTATTTCCTAAGTTCGCCGGTCCCCCGCGATAACCGTGGACGACTGTTTATCGATTCCGTTTTTGTTTTCTTACGCTTTGATTGAGATTTTCGTTTGGGAAGGCAGAAAGGCAACTCAGTTGTGGGAATTTTCCATCTGCCTCCAATCTTGAATAAGATTTTTATTATTTTTTAAGTAAAATGAGCTCTTTGAGTGTATAAGGGGCTAATATTATGAAAAATAAAGTGTGAGCTTAGTGCATGCTGGACTGGGCGCAAAGGAAAAAACATAAAATGTGCCAGCTGCTTCTCTTCCCGGGCATACTTTAAAAGTCAGGTAAGAGACAGAGGTTTTATTGGAGGTCTTTTTGTGGGCGATAGGCTGACCCTCTGTCACTACAATAGTCTCTCTCCACCATTACAATCCCTCTTAATGTGTCAAACGTGCCATCAGATGGTTTTATAACCTCTGGTGTTTTGCCCACGTTTTGCCTACCTTATTAAGGAATACTAGACTAAGATCTTCACCGAGCTGGTAACAGAATAAAACCTTAAATATTATTATGAAATGTCATAATAATATTGCATTGTCATGCGATGTATACTTGCATGCCAAATTTTAGCTCAATCGGAAACCTGGAAGTGGATCAAATTTAACTTGCAAGATTTGATACAGACAACGGACAGGTGAAGCTTAATAAAGGCTTTTAAAAATAGTCTGTCCAGGATTGTTTTAGGCAACCCATTCTTAACAAATTTTCTAATATAGGTACCAATGTTGTTATAAAATAGGTTTCATTCTATATCAGCTCGGTGAACATCTTTTCAAGTTCGGATCTCCAACTATACAGGCGTGAAGTTATGGTGTATGTATGTATGTAATCATAGTGATCAGTAGGTACAGTAGGTACAGATTATGTTAATTATCATCTTTTCTAAGAATAGCTTTCTGCACTTAGATATATTTGTTGTTACAGGTGACTAATACGAGTATTGTTAACATACATCTTACTAATATTATAAATGTGAAAGTTTGGATGTATAGATATATGGATGTTTTTTACTCAATTACGGGAGAACGGCTCAACGGATTTGGATGAAGTTTAGGATAGTGATAGTGTACAATCTGGAATAGTTTATAGGCTACTTTTAATTCAGAAATTCCCGCGGGATTTGAAATTGCGCGGGTAAATCCGCGCACAACAGCTGGTATTAAATATATTATGTAAGTAATCATAGTGATCAGTAGGTACAGATGTGTTTTATTATCATCTTTTCTAAGAATATGTACCTTTCCGCACTAAGATATAATTGGTGTTACAGGCGACTAATACGCGTGACCCCCGATTGGAGCCCTTAAGGATTCACCTGGCTAGCAATCACGTTACGGTGAATTGCTTGATGAAGCTTCATTTCTTTCCTAAGCCGGTCTGCTGTCATTTTCGACCTCATTATCACCATCATCACATGATATCGAGATTAATGATTTGAATTAATAAATAAATAATAAATTCCTAGCTCTTTTTTGGGAGGTGACAGAATTCTCAGAACGAAAAAGCGTAACTTTACTAGCATACATTTTCTAAGAAGGTAAAAATATATAACATTATTTTAAATTGAATTGGATTTCTCTGTATAGTAATTTTGTTTGTTTCCAGTTTATGCTCCAGCTGTATTCTATTATTTTATCATAAGAAGACGTTTCTTATTATCGAAATGTGTAACACTTTTGCATGCATTGAAACTACTTAAAATGTCTAGTAACATTTAGAAATGAGATTTGTCGATAGTTACAAATATTGTAACTCAACACTGAAAAAATTTCGCATGTAAAAATAACTAAGTTTCGGTTGATTTTAACAAAGCGTGTTTGTCAATATACAACCTGCAAAGTTTGTTGCTAAAAATAGATAAGTCAAGTTTGCTATTCTTACTTGATCAGAATCAACCGAGTAAATCGGTTAAAATTGTTTGCTTAGAAATAACAAAGTAAGCTTGATTATTATTACAAACAAAATGTTTGCAAACGTAGCCAACTTTACTGTTTATATTGACAAACTTTCTTGGATAGTTATAGCCAACCTTCTTGGTATTTGTAACCGTTTTGCTAGGTAGCCACAACAGACTTTCTCTGCAATGTGAGTTGTTTAACTCTGTAGCCACAGCCAACCTACTTGGTATCTGCAATCGTTTTGCTATGTAGCCACAACAGACTTTCTCTGCAATGTTAGTCATTTAACTCTGTAGCCACAGCCAACCTACTTGGTATCTGCAATTATTTTGCTAGGTAGCCACAACAGACTTTCTCTGCAATGCGAGTCACTTAACTCAGTAGCCACAGCCAACCTACTTGGTATCTGCAATCGTTTTGCTAGGTAGCCACAACAGACTTTCTCTGCAATGCGAGTCATTTAACTCTGTAGCGTAAAAAAATGTGGGTAAAAAAAAACTAAAAAAATACTGTTATTGTTCACTTATTATTTATTGTCATATATTTGAAAATCACAAAAGAACAGTCTCAAAGTTTACAATACTAAACCCAAATTACAAAGTAGGCACAGTCAGCATTAGCACAGTACAGCAGCATAGGCACAGTAGGCACACAGGATTTGATCAGGCAACTTTCCTGCCAACCTGGTGATTAAACCTCGTGAAGATTCCACAATCTTGCTATGGAAGTACAGCGATGCCTTTTCTTGTGGGAATACTCTAATAATTTCGTGTACCCAATTTGCATAACTCCTCCTCCTTACTCCTTACTCCTTATTGCATTTGACGGATGATTGCTCAAAATGTAGGTTCCGATGAGCCTTACCAATCTTATTCTTGCCGTATTATCCAACGGAATATGTGTATCTAAATTTAATAAACCTCTTCCTTCAAGGGTACTATTTAAAAGTAACGGTAAATCCTGAAAAACAGAAATAAATAAATTATAATTTCTACTCATTCTACCTATTTTATAATAATTTTTCTATTAAAAACGAGGCACTGTCTGCCGACATACAGGCATCTAACCTGGTTCGGCTGCAGATTATATAACTTGACACAACTTTTTGTAACATCTAACTTGTAAACTGTTGTATATGTTATATTATTTTGGTACAATAGATCCGTTGATCCATGACTTTCGGGACACCCTGTATATAAGAAAAATCTGCTTAATTTTTTTTTAACAAATATGGAACAGTAGATTTTTTTCAGGATTCAAAGTTGATTCAAAGTGGTATACCCTTCATTTATTTTTAATTGACTTTTTACATCTTGTATGAATGATGATAAATAGAGATATATGTATAGATAGTACCTAATTATAGCTCTGAAGAAATATTACAATACATACGATACTGTTAATTTTGTTCTCTGATGGAATGGTTATTGTGATAGGTGTCTTGGGTGCGGGTGAGCTTGAAGCTTGAGGACGTGCATCAGGGTCAACCGGATATGTCAGCAAGTCAGACATAGATAAGTTAAAGCTTGAAACATCACACGCCTGTAAATTGAAGGATTAATTAAGACAACAGTATACAGATAATTAAAGCAGATTAAATTTTTGAATTGTTAGTGACTTACTTATCATCGGTAATAGGATGCATAGTCTTTTTATGTATTTCTATTTTTTTTGAGAATATGGCATGATGGCCCATTTTAGGAAATAGCTCCTTTAGGTAAGATTCCTGGAGTAGTGGAAGTGATAGAGATGTAATTGCATTTTCTGTAATTAAATAACTGATTTAAGAAAAATGATCATCAAATGTATCAAATAAACAAAATGTATAGTTCAAATGTATATTAATAAAAACTACTTTCCTCCTCTTTTTTGAAGTCTTTACTAATATTATAAAGAGGAAAGATTTGTATTTTTGTATGTTTGTAATGAATAAACTCAAAAACTACTAGAATGATTCAAAGATTCTTTCACCATTAGATGGCTACATTAACCAGAAGTAACATATTTTGCTAAGAAACTCCCACGGGATCAAGAGCTACGCGGGCCAAACCGCGCAAAGCCGCTACTCAGCTGTAAATTTAAGACACAACGGCATATCAGTGGCAATAAACCAGTATAAGCTAGTCTCACATAGAAGGTATTGAAACCCTCTACGGCGGCGCTACCTTGGCTCAAGATCACGCGTTCACTGGTCACTGGTGTGCGATTGTACGGTCTCTGCCTAATAAAATATATAAGATAAAAATTAAATACATAAACGAACTTATCTTTGAACACTTCTATTTGAACACTTCCTTCCAGACTCAAGGCTTTCAGCAGATTTTGTACTTCTTCATCCATTTACATTAAATCACCTGACTATAAAAAAAATACGACGCTGTCGGGGCCGCCGCCGGCAGCGTCTTTAGGAATAAACAGTAGGTTCAGGCACAAAGCAATAGCATATTGGTACCTAATCAATCAACTACGTTTTATAGGTAACACACTCCTTTATGCGTCGTCGCACTCACTTAACTAAATTATTAAACGTTCGAACGAAAGACTGTTAGTTTGCGGCACGCACATAACTCTAGCGCTGACCGAAACGTGGAGGGGATATCTGCGCATCGGCGGCTCCACCGGCAGCCAGAACATTTACTTATTAATATTTAAACAAGTACTCTGTTAAAAATAACTAACTAAATAGCAAACAAAATAGCTAACTCCACCCTGCTACCAATAAATAAGTGTACTCGGTTAAATGCTAATGAGTGTTCTTTTGTATTAGCAAAGCTAAGTGGTTATTAGTAGTCAAGTACTGGTTATTTAAGTTTAACCGTGAGTGGTAACGGTTAATATTACACGAATTACTCTGTTAAAGCTTATTGAGTGAACTTATTAAAATTTAAACAATTTTGTAAACTGTAAAATTTGTAGATTGAGTTATTTGTATTTAATGAGCAGTATGGTGTTAATAAACAAGTGAATTTAGCCATGTTTACGTATATATTATTTACCAAGTTTACTTCCATCATTTTCCACGAGTCTTGATTAAAAATAAACAAGATCCTTTTAACAAAGCCAAAAAGGTACTTTGCTAACTCCTCATTTTTTCAGTGAAACTTTAATCATTTTATGCGCTTATAAATAAAATTCTCGGATACAAACAAATGTTTGAATGTTGTATGAAAATATCAATCAAATTTAAAATAAACATAACATAGATTAAGAAAGAAGAAAGCAAGGTACGGCGGTACTTCGGCCCTGCACAGTTTCTTAACTTATACACAGCTCAAGTGCGATCATGCATGGAGTACTGCAGTCATCTTTGGGATGGTTCAGCCAAATATCAACTAGAAGCGCTGGACTCCGTTGACCGAAGAGCCCGTAAACTAATAAACAACGTCGACCTTACAACCAAAAAACTGTAGACGCTAGAGCATCGTCGTAAGGTTGCTTATTTAACCGTGTACTACAGAATACATTTTGGTGAGTGCGCGAGTGCTCTGTTTGAACAAATTGAACTCTCACCCTTTTACCATCGGACTACTAGGCGTAGACAGAACTTCCATCCATATGTGGTAGATATTCCGAGAGGTCGAACTAAGCGCTTTGACAGTTCCTTTTTGATACGGGTCGCCAAGGTTTGGAATGAACTGCCTGCATCTATTCTCCCTGACCAGAATAGTCCTAGTACTTTTAAGCGTCGAGTGAATAGGTTTCTCGTGGATGGACGTGTACCACCTTAGTCTTCATGTTTACTTAACATCAGGTGTCATGGAAGACAAACGTCCCATCCATACTTTATAAAAAAAGACTAGTTACAAATTAGTAAGTGTAAAGTGTTAGTAACTTCTTTTCGAATCCATGTTTAACATGTGACTATGAATGTGACATGGTTAACCTGATATTATCGTTCAAACTTACAACTTGTTACAAAAATATTAAAAGAATTATCATTTTTATGTGTTTTATTTGATTCAGTTTCGCCTACATCGCTTTTCTAAAAAGAATTTAAATCCTATCTAGTATTCTTAGAAATGAATCTCTAGAAAGTTTAAATCTATTCAAAAACCACTCCTCATGTTTAACTTGAGCGTCCAAATATTTTATTTGATACATGGGTAAGGTGTTCATAAATTGAAATCCCATGGGGATGGGAGGTTGCCTAAATAAATTTGAATATTGTACCTTCTTATGCCAACGGTATAAGGAACAACCTATTTGTTTGTTTATCTGAAGTTTGAAATGGAAGAGAAATTTTTTAACACCGGCTATATATCCTACATACAAACTTTGTTTAATTTCGACCTTAACCTTAATTTTAACCTTTTGAAACAGTAGCAAGTTAGAATCTCGATTGTTATCGGACTCCTTTTTAGCTTTGCATCCTTTTATTACCACGTTGCATAATAGAGCAAATTGTGACAACTTAAGTTTAGTTGGGAATTCATTCGTCGGTTCATTGTGGTCCAATGATGGGTGGATTCGTGGGTGATATGTATATTTCACTAACAAAATCATTATACAACTTAATCTAAAAAAGCTGGATACAATAGTGCATAGTAACTCAATGGATACAACTTATACAACCTACAGTGTTGGTGTTCTTCAATTTAAGATTTAAAACACTACACTTAATATGGAAATTTAACTTTAATATTAATTTTAAATGTACAAGTTATCAATAGTAAGAAATTCAGTCGCCAACCTTTAAATTCAGTAAGTGTCAGAATTATAAGGTCGGCGTCTGAAATTCTTGCAGGTTAAAAAACTTCAAATAGGTTACGATATTTATAAAGTGAAATTTCCGTGGCCCTGCATTAGAATCATCAAAAAGGGTTGTGATTCATTAAATACGTTTGTATTAAAGTTAAAAATACTCAATTAATGGTGTTTAGTACTTCTGGTTAGCTTCTTTTAGTTTAATTATTATCATCATCATCATTATCATTCAGCCAGGAGACGTTCACTTATAATGTGCGTGGAGGGTCGGCTTTAAATAGCCCCACCACCCCTGGATAAATGTGTCGTAAAAGATGACTAATCCAAGTGGCCCCCACTTGGTGGAAGGACCCCTTCAGCGAACACCCTTCCTAGTATAGTCTGACGCTAAATATAACAGCTCCGGCGGGGATATGTTCCGGTAATGTTTCATGAAGAGCCAGTTCTTCCTAAGCCCGTGTGCTGTCATCTTCGACCTCATCTTCACTTCAGACCTCATCTATCATTAGGAAAGATTGAGGTGAAACACGAGTTTAGTAACCTATAAAAAAAAATAACTTTCAGTAACCAAGAAATGTATAGCATTAAAAAACCGACTTCACGAACAAGCTTTGGCTTAAGTAGGTACTTATAAGGTCATCAAGGTACAATTCACTGTATTGATATATATTTTTTTTAAAGTTAAAAATTTTTCGAAAATTATGGAAATTATTCGAAAATTATGAAAAGTACTTAGTCGAATTCGATGAAATTTACATGGGACCACTTCTGAAATATTATCTATCATATGAAAGTAGAATATTTGAAATCGATTCATAATTGTCCTTAAAATCGTGTAACAAAGACACAAAAAAAACATACACACGAATTGGGAACCTCCTACTTTTGGAAGTCGGTTGAAAAATATTTAAAAGGTAAAACCGCATATACAAACGAAATTGCATTTTCTATAAAGCCGGATTGATAACTTTAGCAAAAGTTTAACTGGACCCTACCTAAATAAAATTTGCTAGGGTGCACAGACAAAGAAAAAAATAGATATTGAATTTTCTTTTTCCTTACAAAGTAATGTGATTTGTAGACGTGCGTGAATTTATACAGATAGATCCTTTTTGAAGCAATGCGATAGATTTGCTTCTTTCTTTGAATTGACTTTATTTTTGTCAATAAATAAGAAGATATGTTATTTACTTGGATTTTATTAAGACAGCTTTAGTTGCGTTACTTACGTACTTTAAAAAGTGGCATGTATTTTTAGGTCAGAGTTGTGCAATGTTAGATTTGAAACTAGTTCCACCTAATCGGATAATCTGATTGTATTCATGCAACTTTTGTGTAAAAGAAAACACTTGTTTACAATCTGGTATACTTTGAAACTTCCCTTCAAACTTTTGGGCTTCGATAACGTAACTATGACCATGGCGGTACTGTCTGCTTCAAACGCCACAGTCGTGGGTTCAATCCTTGCACAATTCTAACATTTGTGTTGTGAGCATTATAAAGGTTATTTGAATTGGTGTGGGTATTTTTATGATATGACTGTATTTACGTAACCAAATATAGTACAAGTATGTATATCCGTTGCATTAGACCTATAACTTTGGGGCTCTGTGAATAAATGTTCAAAAATAACACATATGTATTTAAAATCATTTTGGCTTTTCAAGGAAAGCTACACACGTAGGACGGGGTGTCCTAACTATATTTAGAATTTACTATATTTGGAGAATACAAAGTAAAGAGATTCACAGGTGAAATTCACTGACAACCCCAAATAAGCATATTAATTGAAAAACTAAACGTTAACGCGCTAAACGCTAGACTTGTCTTGTGACAACAGGTTTCCCAATTGGTGAAAAAGTACTGGTTGATGTTATTGTGATGGAGTATAGGCTCTATCAAAAGCTAGACCGTTATCGTAGAGCAATACATTGGTAATCTTTTTGGTCGAAGCAAGTGCAGAAATAATTAGCGTAAAAAAAATTCTGAGCTTATAATGAAGCAGTTACTTATATCTTTTGTTTAATTTTATTGTTAAAAACATCAATCTCAAGTTTACTGACGCTATTAAATATAAAATCTTAAAAATAATAAGCAAAAAGCATTGCTGATAAAATTTTCATTCAACAGAATGCCGACTACCGCATCCCACACACAAATTTCATTAAGCACATCAGACTCAAAACCAAACAAATAAATAATAGATGCTGAATAATATTTGTATAATTAAATATCTAACGCTTACAAAATTAATTGTTTCGTAATAATTAATCAATATTGCGAAGTAGCAAAGGTCACGAAGTAACTTTCACACAATTTTCGTCTTTCGCCTTTCCTCAGTCAGCATTGTTTAGGGAAATTACACGGTGGGTAAACCTCACAGGGCAATCCTATAATGTTCTTTTAAGCAGTCTGAAAGCTCCCACGGAAGGTCAGATTGCCTTCAAATAACCTTATAATGAATTTAAAATGTCACCTCTTATAACTTGGCTGATAAAGCTTAAATAGCAACATTTAAAGGGTTTTTGTATTACCAGTTTAAATTATTAATTGGTATTTATTACAGCGGTACATTAAATAGGTATAGGATTTACAAATAGAGTTATACATTTTATATTGTAAGTACAAGCAGCTTCGTCCGGTTTTATTGATCCTTTAAGAATTGCTTGGCTTTAAACATTCTCAAGGATTAGAATATATTTTTCTTACATAAATACATAACTTCATGCCTGTAGGTAACCCTTATGGGGTAGGCAGAACACCAGAGGTTATAAGACCATCTGATGTCACGTTTGACTTTGGAGGTGTTATGATTAATAGAGACTATTACAGTGACAGCGGGTCAGCTTATCGCCCAAAATAAAATCTCTGTCTCTTAACTGTATGCTTTTACAGTATGCCCGGGAAGAGAAGCAGCTGGTATGTTAAATCTATGTTTTTCTTTAGCTCCAAGTTGAGTCTTAATTCATTTAATAAATTTTATGTTACATTTATGTTGGACCGCATAAGTTTAATAACTGTTATAAATAAGCAACGATTGAAAAGCATTAAATAACCGACCTCACACACATTTCGAGTCCCCTGCAAACTTTGACTGAAAGAAGCCACCGCAGTGTCGTCCATCCTTGCACCACAAAACAAAATATCGTCTATGTGTATTTTGATTGTTTTATGTTTATTAACAAGAATGACACAAAAGTTTTACTACATGGATTTTAATAAAATTGAAATAGGACCACCCCTAAAGCATATTTACCTTATGAAACAAAATCATCAAAATCGATTCATATAATCGACAAAAAATTACAAAAAAATCATCCTCAAAGTTTATAAAAAAATCATAGAGACAAAATGAGAACCTCCTTTTTAAAGTCGGTAGAAAATCAAAACGAATATAGAGATACTAAAAACTTTACTAATACTACACGTGCGGTCATAAAGACGCTACCTCATCATTGCTAACATAACCTTTGATATTCATGTTACATTAGCTAAGTTATATCTTTAGTGACATACGGTAACTACACAATTCGTTATAGTTACAATGTGTTATTATAAGACCCCTGGGAACCGAGAGGGTTGTTTAATCGCGTCATAAACGGGAACAGCCCAAATAGTAATTATTTTAGTATAAAGGGTTTATCGGCATCTCATTAAACTCGCATTAAATTTGCTATGAAGACGGACGGGTTGAACTATCATTGTGGCTTGAACAGTGGCTTATAAGATATCTTTGTGACATCTTAGGTGTCGAAATGTTTGATAGTTTGTTACTATTTTGATGTTGATGATATATTCTTTGGATAGTTACATTCTAGTGTAGCTATAGGTATACCTAAGTATATAGAATAGAAAGAGCTTTCTGTAAGTATATTCTCGAAAACAATCGTAGGTTTGTGGGTTTTGGCCTGCCATTCTTTTTCTGAGGACATACCTACATTTTATATGTGTATAAAATATTGTTGTATTATACATATTAATATTTAAACTTTGTTTTTAAAAGTCAGAAAATAAAACAAAGTAATTATTAAAAACATTTAATATAAACAAACACTAATTATTAAGCAATATTGGTAGGTACATGCGTATAATTTAATATAAATATATAATATTCTTCTAATATTAAAACCTTTAATATGTAGTTAAATTTGTTCCATCCCTACGGTTTATTTATTAATCTTTCGCAGTGTAATGGCTTGATGGCTTAATCTGAATATACGCACACAAACCAGGGATGAGAAATGAAACTAGGCTACATTTTAACCCGATATTTCCGTGAAATCGTGATTACACAATTGCAGATTTGGGGAAGAAAATGCAGGTTTTTGAAAATTTTTGAACCTGTAGTTTTCTAAGAACGGATGGATGGACGTTAGTTGGTCATCTCTGAGGCAGAAATTCTTGGTATTACCTAAAGTAATCCTTCCAAGATTTAGGTAAACTATAAAACGAAAAAATCTTCTTTTATATCGGACTGGTAATATCAAAGATTAGTGCAGTACAGATTTATAGTGTCTATATCATATATTTTAGTTTCAGATATATTTTTCAAACATTGCCCAAAGAGTTCTTTTTAAATAAAAACATTAATTCGGCAACTCTTTCACATCAACAACATCAAATACATTTCACGGTGGCTCTAAATAACAAAAAGCAGGTCCTTTTTCAAACTTATTGAATATTTATTTAATTGAAACAAGGATCAGCAATACAAAAACCGATAACATCGATTTGGAGGTTTATATCAAATGGTACGCCAGGACAATGGTGCACTACAATAGGAGAGAAAAATGGGATGTCAAAGGTATCTGAGGACGCCATTGTTGACAACAAATTACGACCTCTATTTATACCCAAATAATGTATTCCTTTTATTCGCCTATATTACATTTTATGCATAGATAAGCTTATTAAACGAAAAGAACATTTTATTACGTTCCTTAATATCTTTAGCTTGGCTGGTTGGATTCGGAAAAAAATGACTTTGTTTAGTAACATTGTAACAAGGTATTTAAGCAGAAGTTACGACAGACCAACGGCTCCAATAGTAGTAGTAAATAACCGTCTATCTAGCGGGCCCACGTAGTGTGCTCTGCCAAATTGCTTGGCAACCTCCTCAGACTTCCTCTTTGAATAATATTATAACAAACAGCACAACAAAGCTGAAATAAAACTTGTATAGAGACGCCCAAACTTTTACGCGTAACTTGCCTCACTGAAGACTGAAATAAAATGCTGTTTTTCAGAGTTATTCAACAAATTAAAATTTAATGAAACTTAACAATCTCTTTGCTATTTTGTGTGACTTTATAGCTAGCTTACGGCACAAGTTTAATTAAACACAACACTATTACGGCGTTATGTTCAGTAACATATCGAGTACATTTAACTCAAAGTTCTATTACTTTCAACGAAGAGCCATTTAAGTAATGTTAACTTACTGAAACTATCGCCACTCGAAATGGGTATTTCGCGTAAAAGCGCTCGAGTGCGGCTTAACTTCGGAAGCCTTCTTTGCCGTGATATAAGGAACATAATCCTGTAAAACTTTCCTGAAATGGTTAAACTTAATTTAGTTTTGAAAAATATAAATTAAGAATTATGAAACAGCACGTCTCATTAACTGACAGCTGCGTGTCAATTAAGCATAAAATATATTCTCTAGGGACATACCTCCCGCCTCCCCTTAGGAGTCCCCTCAGGGGCGCGCTTTTCGCCTGGGCCACAACTCAGCCCCGCTATCTCATTAGTGAAGCTCAGAATGTACAATTTGTTCTGAAACAGACACCAATTGCTACTTTTAAAAGCATCACAACGTACTTATTTAAGGTCGATAAAACTCTGAGGTCTTCAATTAAACTGCACTTACAAAGTTTGGAGAGGTTTTTTAATTACGATGCGAAACGAAACGTTCAGAGGCTTGGGTTCAAACTTTTAACAATCTGCGCAACACTGCGTACATAGTAATAAAGTTTTTAGTGGTTATGCAGGTGAGGTGTATCGCTTGCACCCGAGTTATCTAGAGTACTTTGAGTTTTACGATCAGGTGAACTTATTTATAGAGATTATAATAAAGTCTCCGTGGTAACTCCTGTTTATATCGATCGATATAGCAGATTATGCAGCCTTGGTACATTTTTCAGAGCGAGGATGGGTGACAGCTGGGGAAAAGTTAATAATTACCTCCATAGTTATTGTTCCCTGCTTCTGTGTTCTTGTCTAAAGTGTCGCTGTAGTCAGTCAGAGGTGACTTGAAAACTGTGACATTTAATAACTCGCGCTTCCATTGTGAAAAGTTCAAAATCTTTTTCACACGCATTATCCTTCAATAAAAAGGTGTTGAGTAAAATTTTACCATGAATACGTCTGGACAGCCAGAAACACCCGTTTTAAAAAAAGTACAAAACTCTATAAAAATAAGTTTCAAGAAGTCTGCCGTCAGATATCGGCACTCCTACGATGTTCCTTGTATAGATTTTTTTCATGTCGAGCTGGGTGCTTTATTTCACCGTTATTTACCATCAATTGAAATTTATGTCAAACGAATATTTTGTCATCAATACGAAAAGTATTTTAAGTTATTTATTCAACTACTTACATAATATAACTACAAACAGCGGCAGCTCTTACAAGTACAAATCTCACTAGTCCAGTGAAAATCAATTATCATTCTTTAACTGCCCAGTTTCCATTCAAGTTATCTGTTGTGTGTTAACTTAGCAATAGTTAGTTGAGGCAATGTTCCACTCAACTTGTATTTACCATCCACTCGCCTGTGTTCAGTTCGACTCTATTAGTTAGAGAACTAACGTGCCACAATGGGTCTGGAGTTGGTTTAAGATGCTTCCAGGGAACGATCCTCCATTTAAATCAATGTGTTCCTACAATTTCCTAATAATAGAGCCAATTTAGAGCGGACATTAGTCGAAATCAATAGTTTCGTTTGCTTAAGTTTATGTTGCATTTGCTTTTCATCAACAGTCACAAAATTTATGATATTCTGTGAATATTCTTGTGTTCTGGTGATTGAGTGGTAGGCATCTCTTTGATCGAATTAGTTATAAGCATTATAGTCTAAATAAGTTACGAGTAGTATTAATGTTGTGCTAGTAAATAAGTAATACCAAAAAGTGTAATCTGTACTGTGAATTTGAAGGGTTTATCACTACTTTATTAAGGTTAAGAGTTTATTTGTATGCACCCGCTAACATTAGAAAATACCAGTCAGACATGAAAAAAATCTTTTAGCATTAGATTGCACAAATCTTACGGTATCAAAAGTTTTGCGGTTGAAATAGTGCTATTTATACAAAAAAATGTTTGTTAATATTTAACAATAAACCGAATCGAGACTCAATTTTGCACACAGGTATGGTGTAGGCAGAAATATGTTTTATTTTATTTTAAACTGGCTTAATGCAGGTGAAGCATTGGACTAATATTTTAAAGTGCCATACAGCCAGTTTTTTAATATTTTAACGACTCCATAGAACTCTTGATACGGTAGCCAACTCTAAGAATTTAACGAAATACTTTTGCTAAGCAAATGCAGCCAGCTTTAACTTTTGAAAACACTTTCGTAAGAAGCGCACTTAACTGAAATTATGTACCGTCAACATGAGTAGTGGCTTGAAGAGCATTTAATAGAAGCAGCATTTATTCTCACCCACTTTCTTTAACTTATATAATTTTAAGAAAGCACATTTGTACTTACTTTAAGCTAATAAAATCTCCTCTTGTAAAATTTTAAAAAATATGGAGCACGACTATGCAACCAAGCGTGCCGACGTTTTAACACCTTCTGTGAAGTCACGGCCGATATTTTGTAATATAAAATACAAACCGATTCAAAGCCACCGATGCCGCCGATGAATTCGATTATTAAGAACGATATCTATATTGTGAAATCGAATTTCTAACAGACATACATACGCGCAACTGAATCTAGCGGCGACCTACCTTGACGCTTGGTCGGGGTTCGGACACGCGAAGTACATGCATTTGCGTACTGCTCTATAAAGGGCAGAACCCTGTCAGCTATTCCTCTACCCAACAGCTGTTTATTTGTTTATAATTTTAATTTATTAACTTCGATTCTCAGATGAAGCTAACAGTTATTAGGAAATTTTTAAATGCAGAATTACTAATATTTAAAACTCAAATAAAGGCTTCTTTCAGCAAAATATTTAAGGTAGGTACTGCCCCTTGATGTCCATAGCCTTGAGACGCCCTGTATATGGCTTTAAACTTAGGGCGTGGATCCATCTCTAAGGTACGGCGCCGTTTGCGGTCGCATCGCACAATGTTTGTATTGTATTGTCAGAAAATAACTTTGATTTTGATTTTTCACCGGCTGAATGCAAGGCCGCGCATTCCGCCGACGCGCGGGGCCGTGTGCCGGACCGTTGCACGGCAACGATATTTTAATTTATCGACATTGAATGTCAAAAACATTGACTAATACAAAAACTTAAGTTCCGTCATACTTATTAAAATAATATTTTTTTAGGTATGTAGGTACCTATTATTCCTAGTAGGTATATGATTGAGTGAGGTATTTTTGTTGAAAGTTTACAATATATTTATTTCTTTTAGAATTTGGGGTTATTGAAATCACTTAATGTTTTGAAAACATTTTTGCTGCAAAGATATTCAAGATAACGAATTTTAACAGCTACTGATTATATTATAGTTAATCAGTAGCTGATTGATTATAGTTTACTTATATAACATTCTCCTGCATTGATAACTCTGCAAAAAAATCTACTCATGTTTGTTATTTAAGGTATAGAAATAAGTAAATAAGAAATTTTTTGCTTCCCTCCTGTTTTACTTAAGTTTGTTATTTGAAGACTGTAAAATGGTGGAAAAGTCCTGTGGCAGTAATTATTTCAGTTTCTGTGCCTTCAAAATATATATAAATAAACTGATTGATGATATAATGATTGATGAGAATGGGCTGAAATAAAATACCTTCACTGTTCAGAAATACCACCTTCGATTTTCTGCTAGCCGATCAAAAGATAGGGTTCTGTGTACATTATGTTTTGTATGGAAGACGTCCTATCGGATTCAATTCAAATTCAATTCAATTCAATTCATATTCTTTATTTCGTAAGTATGTATTTAAGTACATTTGAAATAAGTCAAACAATTTACAATTTGAACTGAATCTACCACCACTTCGGAAAGTCGATCTGTTGAGAAGAAGTGGAAAGAAAATTAATCTTAAATATTTTGGAATTTTATTATAAAAGCGTACACATTGACCCATGAACGAGTTGGTGGTCTTCTGGAGTCTCCTATTATATTTATACATTAGGCAATCAAGTACTAGACAGAAACGCAGACATAGATATAGAGGTAAAGATAGAAGCAGAGGTGAGAGAGAATACAGATAATGTGGATGGAGATGAGGATGAGAGTCGTGGACACAGACAGGACACAGACACGGACGTGGACATGGAGATGGGAAAGTCAGAGTCAAATTCAAAAAAGTAAAATAGTCATAAAGTCATCAGCAAAACGACCTGGCACCGCTAGCAGCATCCGTTCACGAGTATAACTCGAGCACCAGCCATCACCATAGTTTAGGGTAGAGGGTGACCCGACACCCAACGCTATCGCTAGCCATGCCGCCTGAGGGAGCATGACGTTCTTGCTGTTGTATGGACAAGAAGGAGATGGCGTTGGATAAGAAAGAAATGGAGATGGTGTTGGAGTTAGAGATTGAGGACTTTTGAAAGACAACTCACAACCAAAGACTTTTATCGTCCATATATTCAGATATTGTATAAAAGCCTTTACTACACAATTTTTGTTTAATAGTTTCTTTAAATTTATCAAGTGGTAAGTCTTGAATATTTCTGGGAACCTTATTATAAAAACGTATGCATTGACCCATAAATGAGTTAGTGACTTTATGAAGTCTACTATCAAAGCCGGCTAGCTTATACTTATTTCTAGAATTAACATTATGTAAGTCACATTTTCTATGGAACATGTTTAAGTTCTTTTTTACAAACATAAGATTTTAAAAGATATATTGTGAGGCAAACGTAAGAATATTTATTTCTTTAAACTTATTTCTAAGTGTCGCTATGGAATTAAGTTTGTAGATTGCACGAATAGCCCGTTTCTGCAGCACAAAGATGGTTTTAATATCGGCGGCATTTTCCCACAGGAGAATGCCGTAGTCAATAAGCTATAAAAATAACCAAAATAAACCAATCGCGCAGTAGCTTCATTAGAGATATTTCGCATCTTTTTGACGGCATATGCTGCAGAACTAAGTCTCTTCGCCAACCTTTCTATATGTGGTCCCCATTGTAGTTGTGCGTCTACGGTTATGCCAAGGAACACTGTTGAATTTAAAGGGCTCAATTCTTGTCCTTTTACAATTAAGTTAGTATTTACATGCCAATGTTATGCCATAACATTTTAATTTATTTTCATTGAGGAGCAGGTTGTTGGCTGAAAACCATTTCTCCACAATTTCAATACAGTAGTTGGATAGTGTAACTATCCTACTAATTTCTGCCTTTGCGTTTATCAATCGATATTGCAGGTTAAGCAACCCTCGGCGCGGTCGGTGCTAGGATGTTTTTTTTTTTTCCGCCAAGGAAAGTCGTTTGGCACCCACTAAAACCAGCTTTAACCAGTAAAGCTAGCTTTAGCGGGAGGAGGATGAATCCTATTACGGACGAATGGGCATTCTATAAGCTGTTAACCATAAGTGGCTAATGGTAAATAGAATGCCCAGACAGTGTGGAGACTCTCTCAGATAGGCTGAGCATACCCACTAAACATCCCCCTTTTGACTCACCTTGATTAAGGTCCTTAGTCGTCGTCGGAACGACAGCCAATTGGAGCGAGAGGCTGCGTAGTAAGCGGCATCCAGACGGCTGCCACCAAAAGGAACTGAAAGTGAGAAAAACAAAGCTAAGATTAGCAGAAATGACAAAGCTGAAACTAAGATATTATCTAGAGTGATCAGACTCACTCTGAGGTAGCAATGCTGGAAAGAAGGACTACGTTTAGAAACGTTGAGCTTGCTGGAGTTTCCTGATAAGGGGAGCGAACTTGGTTAGGACCGGAAGAGCACCGTTGAAACCCTCTGGGCTGGCGTCGAGAGCGGCGCCGAAAGCCAGGATCTCGTCGATGGGAGCGAGCTGGATCCAGAACGCCATGCGGTCTTGAGACCCTTTTGCGTTCTGGCACTGGGAAGCCGATTTGGCGGCCGGTTGCGATTGAGTCGCGTCCCGGCTGCGCTGACCTGAAACGAGAGAGGTGAAGGCTTTAGGGGCCTTTGAACTGACTGGAGGAGCGTCCGAGCTGGGCTGCGGTCGCTCTCTCCAGTTCTCGATGGGCTTCACGGTAGCCCTGGCAGCACGCGGTGCCTTGGAGCAGCCGCGAAAGTTTGCTGTGTGGCCTGACTGGCCGCACAAGACGCAGGACGGAGCGGTGGGCGATTCGGGAGTGCGAGAGCACTCCTTAGTCCCATGCGGTTCCAGGCACTTGACGCACCTAGGGAAAGCAAAACAGTTTGCCGCCGCATGACCATACAATTGGCAGCGGTGGCACTGACCCGGGAAACCACGTTTGTGTGGAGCTTCGACTCGGATGTTGGAGAGACCGCACACGGTGAGCTTTCCTCTGAAAATGGACTGCCCTTGCGGGCTCTTCGCTAGGATTACTAGCGCAAGTGGGAACTGCTTGCCTCGGCGGCTGTGCATTTTGTGCACAGATTCGACGGGGAAGCCTTGAGAAGACAAGTCCTCTTGGATTTGCTCGTTCGAGAGCTCGAACGGCACGTTCCTGAGGACGGCACAAATCCTCAGGGAGGGCGTAAGTGTGGTACTCGAGCTTCTTGTCAGAAATTGAGCAGACAACGACCTTAATAGAGTCACCCACATTAGATGCCTTACTATACTGGATCTTCGGGGATTGCGTTCCGCAGAGAGCTGAGACCTCGGTCCAGCGGCTCTTGTCCCGTAGGAAGACGGGGGGCGGAGACTTGACTTTCGGCGGAGCCGAATCTGATTGCGACGCAGGCTGTGACGCCGGGATCGCTGAAACAAAAGGCGCAGGAGCAGACGCCGGTGCGACATTTTGCGGAGCAGGAACAGCAGCTGGAGCAGCTGAAACGGATGGTGAAAAAGTCGAAGAAGCATCTTGCTTCTTCTTCTTAGACTTGGACTTTTTGCGAGCCTCGGTGAACGGAGCAGGAGATTCTGGAACTAAAGGAGAGGAGTCGGAATCACTACCCGGCGGGGTAGTTTTCCGTTTGCATGCGGTGGAGTCTACTGACATGCAATCTGAAAGAGGGTCGACGTACCCCGCGGGATCTGGAGACGCCGGAGAATCGGTTTGAAACGCCTGAGAAGTTGAGGCGACCTGGGGACGAGCGGACAATTGCTCACGCAAGGACTTGATTTGAGCGAGAAGGGCATTGTTCTTGGCTTCCATCTGTTGAAATTGATAGAGTGAGGGACGAGCGGCTAATTCCTTATCCAAGGAATCCATCCTCTCGTTTACGGCATCAAGCTTGGTTTGGTATGACCTCTTATCATTTTGAAGAAGATGGATCTGAGTATGCTGGATCATGCAATTAGCACAAGACATCGCTGGGCTGAAAAAAAAGTCTATCGAAGACAAGCTGCGCTGAAAAGAAGAACGACCTAGTACGGACCTATTGCCGGTGAACGGCGGACGATCAGGCTTCGTTGGCACGGTTACGTATCCACCTGACCAGCGATGCTTCGGCCGGCAGCAGTCGGGTCCGCCCTGAAAAGGGCAGATGAATTAGCCCCGACACCACACAGCCTCCACAAGAGAAAACTTTCCGAAAGAGCTTACATTGGCACCTGACCCGCACGAGTGCGGGGGAGGGAACAAGGGCAGCGCAATACGAACACTCGGGAGCGGCCGCAGACACGACCGTTCGGGAGCGAACGCAAACGGGAAGGTGCTAGGATGGGTAACCGTCGACTATTTATTTCTCATGACGACTTCAGCGCTTCGGAGGGCACGTTAAGCAGTCGGTCCGGGTGCTGTATACTTGTATACAATAGTCGTTATGAATTGTTAAAAGCCATTTCGGTGCCCTGTAAATTCTACCATCCACCAACCAGCTATGGGCCAGCTTGTTGGTTTACGGCCTAAACCACCTCTTTACCCAGGGGAAGAGACTCATAGCCTTGCAGTGGGTGCATGACATTGGTTTGTGGTGACAATTAATAAATTTTGAATCGAAATTAGAAATCTGATTATGATTGTCATGGTTATTGTAGTGATATTTAATTTAAGATCAAGGATTGAGATTTTATGTTTAAAAACACCTGTAAGTGGTATCCCTTTTAGTAGTAGGACGTACCATTTCTGGGTTTGCAACTCTAGCGACCACTAGCATTGATTTATAAAGTGCCTGTACTTTCGTAAGTCCGTGTTCTTCATCGTCGACCTCATCTTCTGAATCTAAATAGTGTATTTATATAAAACACAGGAATTATTTGTTGTTATTTCAAAATCAGCCTTGTGATTTCTATAAATTGATACATTTATATACATAGCTATACTTTTTGAATGCAAATGCAAAGAAGAAATCGCTGACATGACAAATTCGCCTATATTATTGTGTCATATAAAAATGTAATATATTGAATTCCGATTGACAAATAACGTTTTAAGTCACTTATTTCAACAAAAAACTACCCTACAACAATGGCTATGAAAATCGGAATAATGTGAAATATCTGTTAGTTACGAGTACATCAGGCTCGCATGTGTCTATTCATGGAGGCAGTCGCGACCCGAGTTCATTTAATATGTATTGATAAAATCTGCACTCGGAATAGTGATTTCATAGTGCATGACATCACGTATTACTCCTGTTACAATACTTTTTATGTAATTTTGCTGTAGAGTATATTTTTTTAAAGTGAATAAATGTATAAAAGTTGTGATTAACGTTTTTAGGAAGTAAAGGAATGTAGAGTTAACCACAAATTGAAAACGTTGTACATAAAGCGTGAAAAACTGAAAATAATTAATTTTAGACATGCTGAAAAAAATCAAAGTAAATTATGTGACGACCTAAACAATCAATGTATCGGGGTATGATTTCCGACCTCATGACTACTTTTCTTTAAATGTTTTTCTTGTCACTAACTCTGTATATTTTATGATTCGCTATGATCCGCATTATACTATAATAATACTAACAGATCTAAATATTACATCATGTATAGTGCTTTTCTCCATAGACGCGGGATGCTGGAAGCTCACAACGAGTTCGTTTTAGCGGCATAAGCATTTTGAAATAGAGTAAACTTTTTTTACCTCATTTACCTTCCGCAAATGTAACAAATTTAATTAAAATTTTGATTAAAGCTTCCAACGAGCACAGAACGGACATCATTCTAATTATGGACTGATTAGAGATACATGGCGTACCTGAGGCTCCGGTGAAATACTTCCTGTTTCACTGATTGAGCCGACTGTTGTTTCTCTTTGCTCGTCACGAACTGAAATGCGAATCATGACATAACATAACATTGCATAACATTTTCTGTGAGTTTCCTTTAACGCCATATCCTGATTTTCAACATTTATGACTGTTTTAAAGTACCGCGATTATTTTTTATATTTATTAATGAGTTTACGAGATTCCTACCACGATTTTCGATTATTATTATATGCGATCAAGGTGCTTGTTACATCGTCTAAATATCGGACGTGCGAAATAAAGACGGCAAATCGTGGTAAAAATCCTGCAAATTCATTAAATTCAAAATTTATTTTCATCAGGCGACATAGAATCTAAACTCATAAAAAGTAATAGGTATAAATATCAAAATATACCTACCAAGATAACTTAAACATTTTAAAGAGATTGACTTAAAAATTAGAGCCGCTAAAAAACCTGTCAAAATATCTCTGAAAGCTTTTTATGGCGGATACTTTTTATACCTTTTTTGGGACCGTTGTAAAAGTTAATTTAACGGGCGGAATTATTACCTTCTGTTTTAGACAGACCTGGCCACACCAATTTAGTCTACGTTCCTCGATTGAGCGGCGCAACAAGCGGTAAGGCCTATCCTCGGTGCTATTTGCTATATCCTTGGTGCTATTTGCTAAACTTATGCATTATGCACATGGGGTGGAAGCAGTGAATTTATGTTGTAGACTGTCTAGTTTAATCCCAGTGTGAGATTTGTGGAAGCCACGCAATCTAAGTAAGCCGAGCCTGTTGGAACTTTCATTTCCATTATTTCTTCGGAGTAGTGATGTGGATTTGTAGTGTTTATATCGATATTTTATAATTTATTATTAATAATACTTATTTTATACTAAAAAATCTTTACGCACAAGTGACAGTATAAAGTATCAATAACACATTTTTCTCTAAAACAATTGTTGTTTCATGTAATTTTTATTTATTTATTCAAATATTCTTGATTTAAATCGTAGCCTCTTTAGGGAAATATTAGGTACAGAGCTGTGAAAGGTATGGAAATATTTAAAATAATAATAGTTCTTCTCATATTTTTGCAATTAGTAATTACTTTTAATGTCTGCTATAATATATTCAGAAAAAAATACAAAATAAGACATAAAAAATATTTTTAAACAGCATCTGCTGCTGCCTAGAGAACTCTTCCAACCTTGATTTTAATCATTCATTTATTAGTTCAATTTGCGTATTTACATCATTAAGCTCAATAAAAAAGTATTGTATATTTATTTCAAAACTATCGATGGTTAATATCTACAACACTATCCTCTAATCCGCTGAGCGCAAAACCTTTCTCGTTACATTTCCTTGTGAAAAAGTTCCAAATTAAAACCAAGAAAGTCACTCCGTGGCATACCTTGAAAAGACCGCGCTATTCTCAACTTTTATCGAGTAATCATTATAAAGAAGTCTACAAAGTTTAAAATTGAATCATTAGGAGAAATTTTGATTTAATCCGTCTGAGGTTACGCCAGGATCGAGTTGGCAAATTGTTTTATTTTTATTAAAACACTTTGATTCCATTTTGTGTTTTGGCGTTGAAATATTGGCTAAGGTAAATTTTAGTCCCCACCGTTTAACACTATGGTTGACTTTTTGAAATCCAAATGAATCTTGAACTAAGAACTATACTTTGGGTATGAATAGTAAAAATGGTTTTGCTATATAAGAAAAGTTGTATTGTTTTTCATTATTGTTTCATCCATGCGATGTTAGTAGTATATGTAAGTCTGTTCTTTTTTAAATCAAAGATGACTTTAATAATATATTAAATAATAACATTATATTAAATAATAGAATAATAACTTTAACGAAGCGTTCATTTGTACAAGTAAACAAAAACAACTGTTCAGCAATACTACCACTGCATAGTAAAATTAAACGTTGTACTTATTTTTTAAAATTTTGGCCGTAAAGTACGAGTAGGTACAACACTTCAATTCGAGCAGCACTCTCGAAAACACGTTTCCGACAGCTTTATACCGCTTGTCAGTTGATTATTACATGTTTGACAGTAAAAAAAAATCATTTCACGTTTAAAAACAGAATTAAAGATAAACTTCGCAAAGTTATTTTATAATGAAATGCACCATATCAGAAACTTACTCTGAACAAAAGTGGAAACTTCGCGGCTATCTGCCTTAACTTAACAGACCTGTTTACTTAATGAGAATAGTTTAATGCATGAATTCATTTGTTAAGTAATTGTTGTTTAAAAGCCATTTAAGTAGGACTGCGGTGCGGCTTCATAGAACTAGGTCTTTACTATAATCGCCTCATATAATATACGCAGCCGTTTCATAGAATGGCAGCAATCATTTAAATTATCTTACTAGTACTCGATGCGCATATACTATGCAACGTTCATTTCAAAATGTCTTCATCTATGAGTTGACTAATATAATCATCTATAAGAAACGAGCTTTTTCCCACAACTTCGTGCGAGCATAAACTAAAATGTCTTTTTTACCCGTTCCCGAGGGAATTTCGGAAATTCCTTCCATAATGGAACCAGACACACATTAAATAATCTCTATGCCAAGTTTTACATCCGTGCACTCAACGAAGAAGATTTTTTATACAAACTAAAAAGTCCTATATATCCCGTTCCCGCGGGAATTTCTGGAAGTCCTTCCTTAGTACACCCTACACCTCTTGAGGTCAATTTCAACTCTCCACGCTCAGTAGTTATGGCTGTACGTAGTCACTCATTCAGTAACGGATTAGTTATATATACAGGGTTGTTTTTTAGTCACCAGCCAAATTTTTATGATATTTTCTTTGATACGATATAAAGGTACCTTTGTTTTAGTATCGCGCAGTAAAAAAGTAAAGATAGGGCATCAAAAACTATTTTAAAAATAGTCGCTGTTGATGAACATAGCTACTACGACGCGGCATTTAACTGCTAATACTACGACGTAGTACTACAAGATGTTTTGTAGTGGCGCGTATTTGTCTTTATTTCAATGGTATTCATTCATAATTTAGAGTGATCATTCTTTGCAAAATATGTTAGTTAAATTTATTTCCTCTTACACTAATACTTAGCATTTTTTGAAAAAAAAATAGTTTTTATAAATTATAATTATTGTGTGAAAAAATTTGTCGGTGACTAAAAACAATCCTGTATATATATTATATAGATTTCCGATGTTTGTTTTTTGAGCTAGCAAACAATTAGTCAGATAAAAAAAATCCTTTTGATAGCCAAGCACTTATCTTTTATTTTTTATAGGTCACCTATAGACGAGTTTTGTTGGTAAAATACGTTTTCATGTTGTTACAGATGTGAGGACTAATCATTTTGACTAGGAGCTTACCGCGCCGCCCGCACGAAGCCCGGACTTAGCTAGTATTTTAAGGTTGTTGCAATCTAGCGGCTCCTGTCAATATGTACGGTATACTGGCTTAAATAATCCCGTCAGATTCGGTTTTGGTATGGGTGAGCGCGATAAAGAACATTATTTGTGTTGTATGTGGTGTCCTAAACTTAAGATTGACAGATAATTTGAATTTGATTGGTTTGTTCATGTAATAAATGTTCATATTTATGTACTCAAGGAAAACAAAAGAAACCTACGTTTAGATATTTTTTTTTGTAATGACTGGTCCGTAAAATATGTTATACAAGGTGTTTTTTTTGATATCCCATTAACTTTGAGGTTTTGTTCCTTACTAGAAAATAATAATTTTTGCCAAAGAATATGCGGTTCAAAAGTGCATACGTTCACACAGATATCATCAAACTTAATATGAGATATTCATAAATTATCACCCTTGTAAAATCTCATTAACATTCATTCAATAGACGCGTGTCTATGAAGCTATATGTGGCGTCCTTAGACGTGACCCACATAGATTGAATATATTAATATCTATTTAACGACAAAAACAACAACAACAAAAACATTTTAAACGTTGTGGAACGTTGCATACAATGTACAACGCAAAACGCTGCGACCTGTACCTGTGCATAGCGATAAAAAAAAGGGATAGAAAATGCCACGTTGTCATACTTCGCATAAGAGTTATGGGAAATTAAAAGGAACACCTTGTATAACAATGTAATGCAAAACACAATATTAACCTTTAATGTGTCTATATTGCCACAGTTATGGGATTTGTCAAAATGTATTTCAGTGAAATGAATTTAGCATCTGACAACCAACACTGGGCTACCAGATAAATCAATTTTATAACAACTGGTTTAAGGTTTACTCAAAAATCGATATAGTGTTATTTATTTATTAACTTTTCGGAAAACATATAGCTAGACAATAATAAATGTAAATCATAAGAAAAGTTAGCCAATTAAAACACTAACCCAAGTGTATTCGACAAAAACGTTTTTTTTAATACTTACTATCGCCTGCTGTTTATTGTAAAATCTCATACATAAATAAATACTTAAAGTTAACAATGTATGCGCTTAAACAATGTAAGGTAATTGAGTTTGGTTATATAAAAACGATGACGAGCAGTTTTCAAATTGGTCTTTACGGTTCAGCACTCCAAAGTGAAAGTCCAATTAAAACTCGGCCATTATGTAAACGATAACGGCCACCCAGTTCCCAGTTTTAAAATAGAATAATTATTCCCCTTATTTTTTCGAAGAAAGTTATTTTAGAACTTATTGTGAGAGTAAATGCGGTTTACTATGTCTTCATTTTATGTTATGCGGTAGTATGTAGAGCAGGGAGCCAATTCTCACCCATTCGACTCTGAAGACGTCCACGACAAAAAGTATCCGTCTACGTCTTTTTTCTATCAAAAAGTTATTTTATGTATTCTGGCAAAAGCGTATGCGCAAATTGTCTATTACTTTCTGATCGCCTTTACTGGCTCTCGAGACGAATGGTCTTGACCATTCGACTCTCAAAAGGCGTCCAAAAAGTGGACGTATTCGTTCGTTGTCGCTTGTCTTTGTGTGTGTAATTTTTGCTGTGGTAAATTGGTGCATGCATAAACGTGAACGTAAAACTGAATAATGGATGAGTTTGTAGCGGCTTTTGTACAAGACATGTTGGAAGATGGTGAAATCGCTGCAGCTGTCCCACGACGCCGTGCTATGTGCCGGGTGGAGCCATTCGACTTGAGCGACGCCGACTTCGTGAAAAACTTCCGTCTCTCAAAAGATCTCGTGAGGAACCTCATCCAAATAGTGGAACCGCTTATTCCTCAGAAGAAAATTGATTTAAAGACAAAAATAAATGAGTTCGGTGGTGATTAGACTGGCATTCCTCATTATATAGATAAATATAAAAGTAATGTCCACAAACTTATGTACCTTTCTCCATTCGCCCCAAGTTTTGTGAGCCCCACCGATTGAATTTAGTTCGTCGGCTATTGTGCCCCAGCGTTTCTGCGCCGTCTTGTATGTAAAAACCCGCGTAAATATGCCGGACCGCAGTTCTGAATCTGCATCAAGCAGCTCCACCAACCTTCGTGTCTGTATGTTTGATGCATAACCCGTTTTCTTTTACGTTTCCATTTCTAACCGCTCTTTTATTTAGGCACTTGTATTTGTTGTATTAATGTTGTTTTTTAGATGAAGGATGAAGACACATTGACAGTTGACGAAACGGACGGAAAAAACCGTAGTATTCACAGAGTAAACTTTAATTCCGGTCGCATTGGGATTTCCGTGCGGATTCAAAGTCTACGGAGGTCTAGAATACAGATTTTAGCCACCCATCGCCTTTTTCTATTAGCAAATTGTCTTACATGTTTTCAAAGCGTATAGGGAAATTGTCTATTGAAATGAGAATTGGCTCCCTGGTACTGTTGTAGGGTTGCTGTAGTAGACTTTGTTTCATATTTATGTATAGTTTTGAACTTCTTAATCGTTCAAACAGACTTGCATGCTTGACAATACCCAAAAGGTATCAATAGTGATAGCTTCAGTGACACGCGTCTATTGAATGAATGTTAAAGAGATTTTGATAATTTATATTACTCTTATATTAAGATTGATGATATCTTGGAAAGTATGCACTTTTGAACCACATATTCTGTCGCAAAAAGTATTACATTTTAGTAAGGAACAAAACCTCAAACTTATGGGATATCAAAAAGAACATCTTGTATAATTTATTTAAAAAAATCCTTTTCTTAGTTACAAAAATATGTATAGAAGGCAGCAGGTCAAGCATATATAGCTAAGTACAAAAAAATAAAGATATGGCACCAAAAACTCTTTTTACATATAGTCGCTATTGATGAACATAGTTACTACGACGCGGCATTTCACTGATAATAATAATAATAATACGACGTAGTACTACAAGATATTTTGTAGCAGCGCGAAACCGTCTTTATTAAAATGGTATTCTTTCAAAATTTAGAGTGACCATGCTTTGCTTATACCTTAGCGAATATATTAATTTCATTGTATAAAAAGAAACTTCCTTTTTTTGAAAAATAGTTTCTATAAATTATACTTATTGTGTAAAAAAAATGGCCGGTGACTAAAAAACAACCCTGTATTTTGACATTTAAATGTAAGTAAAATTTAACACTGTAATTTTTTTTAAGTAAAGTCAAATCTATGGTTGGTTGTCTGGTAGAGATCGCTTTCCAGCGATAAGACCGCCAATTGTATCTCAAAATTGTTATCATGTATTTCCTTTTTTTTTGTATTTATTAATGGCATTCAATAAAGTGTAAATAAATAAATAAATCTAGTATAATCATATAAACAGACGCATAAACCGAGTTATAAAGTTATAATTTACCAAAGTTTTATTTTTCAACGTTGCTTACCAGTCGAATTTCAGCAAAAATGGAATGACGACGAATTCAAATAATGATTGCGTTTAAAAAAAACATGAAAGCGCTTTTACAAAATATTTGCAAGCCTGCTTCTAGTATTTTGGTAGCTTTTCAGAGAAACTATTTTTGTTTTATAGGTGCATAGCAGGGTCCGCGATATTTTTTTTTTAAATTCATTTTATTACTCTGAAAATAAGTTTATATATAATATAGCTAATATTATGTAGATGAAACAGCGAAACTAATCGGAATTATAGAGAAAACACGATCCATAGCCATTGCAACAAAGCTTGCTTTTAACTGGCTCCAGTTAGAAATCTAGGGAATCAAACTTGAATCACGGAATCACGAAAACTAAGTACCGAAGGCCAATTGTGACATTGTAATTAATCTTCGATCACTGAGTTGTGGTTTCATACGTAAATAAAGATTAAAAAAAACAACATCTGCATGTCTGGATGTTTGTTACTCTATAACGGCAAAACGGCTTAATGGATTTGGATGAAATTTGGCACTGTGATAGTTTAGAGTCTGGAATAGCGAATAGGCTCGATATTCTCGCGGGATTTCAAATGGCGCGGGTCAAACCGCGGGAAACAACTAGTCTTAAATAAAACACTTTGGTCACCATTACTTCTGTAGAGACAAGGGAACGTCGAGCTCAAATGTAAATAAATTTAAATGAGGAGTTTTCTCACAGCTCATAAAGATTAGTTCAAAAAACCACTATAGATGGCACTTTTGAAAAGCCGAAGGCGTTAAGTCTGTATACTATAATGTAGGTAAATGGTATCTACCATCTATAGTTATTTATAAGTTCAATTTCTGATACAGACGTCAATTAATTTTACTTTTAAAAACACAGTGTGGAATAAGTGGCTGTATGGCAGCCAAGACTTCGCCTTTTGTAAAGCGCCATCTGTCGAAGCCTTTTGTACCATTTTTGAACCGTTTTGTTTTTTAATGATCTGTCAGAAAACCGCTCATTATTTTATATTCGGCATATCCTGAGAAAAAGTATTTAATTTAAGATAATGATAAAATGACATAGAAAATTTTAAAAATTTTGTTGAGTAAGTTCAAATATTTACTTATAATAGAAATAAGCTTATTTTTGGACAGTACTGAGCTCATGTCTCACCTAACTTGTTATTCCAAAAAAGAACAAAGGTTTCGCGGAAAAAACCACGCCAAGCTGCCAGTCGTTTAGTAAAGTTGGAATAGTACATCAATTTTTTCACGCCTTTCGACAGAACTTCGGGGGCTATAAAACCCTCTGATGTTACGTCTGACAAATTTGGAGGTATTATTATGATGGAGATAGACTATTGCATTTACAGGGAATCACTAGAACGCCAATAAAACCTCTGTCCTTTAACTTTTACAGTATGCCCAGGAATAGAATTAGCAGGTACATTCTATGTTTTTCTCTTGCTCCTTATCTAGTTTGAATAGTTGCTGACCTTATTTTTCATGTTTTAGTTATCAAAAACAGATAATGCGATAAAATGAAATAAAATGTTTTCTAGAGTTGTATTTGTTTACTTCCATATTATTCTCACAGTTTATTTTCTCAATTATACCGTCTTAAGTTTAAGGAGTAATGTTCATAGCTGACCGTTGAATCTAGATTTTTGACAACTTATGTAATGTATTAAAACGACATATACCTAGTGCAAATAATAGCTCATGTTCGGTTAATTCCATATCATTTACTTTTATTAGAAACCGCAGCAAGGATTTTAATATTTCACCCTCTCTAGTTACTCAATAGACTACATCCACTATATTATAGTATCATCCACTTGAAATGAAAATCCCGATATCGTTTCTAAGAAATTAAATCAAGTGTGCACCAATAGTTTAGATATAAACAGGCAGCATTTCAATGGCAATATCATCTTTATACTTTCACATACCTAAAAAAAGTAGTTTGACAGGTCAGAGACTGTATGGACCATGAACATTATGCTTTATTATAATATAAATCTGTGTCGCAGTGGTTCGATCGAGGAGTAGAAAAAATATTGTTCCGGCTCCGGCCTTTATAGTATTGTAAATATATGCATATTCTAGGTTTCTCTCTAGTTCACTACACGGTATCCTGTATCATGTGATTGTCTGGAGATTTTATAACATGTGCTTTTTATTTATTGATTATTGACCTACATAGTCTACAGCATACTACACGTCATATTAACGCGACGTTTGAGTGTCTTTTTAATTTTTTTTTATCAAACACTGGTTATACAATGTGGCTAGTTTTTTAATAAATTTAAAAGCATTTTGTACACGTAATAATTATGATGCAGGCAGCCCTAGCTCGCAGCGGTTGAACCGGACAATTCAACTGCACAAATAAAGTTAACTTCACGGACTGTACCGCAGTTGCAGGCTCCATGAAAACTGGCTTCGTTTTATTATATTTATGTTAAAAATTGTTTACGCTTGCAAATATGAGTTTTTTTTTTAAATAATTTGAATTTTTTTTTTGGTATTTTTTTTTTAAGTACGGATTTCTAATAAGATATTGTACCAACAATTCCTCCATATCGTTAATGTCTCAAAAAAAAGTAAGAAAACTTTTTATTGCGAGTTGAAACAGGTGAAATGAACTAAAAGAAAAAAAAATACTTTAAATTGACGGTATTGGGGTTTTTGTGGGCCATAGGCGGTCAGCCTATAAAAACTCCGTCCCTTATCTGACTTTTACAGTATTCCCGGGAAGAGAAGCAGCTGGCGCATTCTATGTCTTTCTTTCGCTTCCAGTCCAGCATGGAAGATATCAGATCAGTTTAATTTAAAAGTACAAAATCAGTTTGTATGTTTTACGGGTGAATTAATTTCCTTTAATCCGTAGCACTACGGACTACGGACTGCAGCGACTACGATCTGTCGTATCTCTATATGTCGATCTTTATATGGAAGTTTGTATATCGTACTCGTACCATAATTTATTATCTATACCAATATTATAAACAGGAAACCTTTGTATTTTTGTATGTTTGTATTGAATAGGCTCAAAAACTACTGGACCGATTTCAAAATTTCTTTTACCATTACTTAGAGGGATTCTTTCGAATCCGTATAGGCTACTTTTTATCCCGAAAATCCCGCGAGAATCGAAATTGCGCGGGTAAAACCGCGCGCAACAGCTAGTAATATTATAAAGAGGAAACCTTTGTATTTTTGTATGTTTGTATGGAATAATCTCAAAAAGTACTGGACCGATTTCAAAATTTCTTTTACCATTACTTAGAGCGATTCTTCCGAATCCGTATAAGCTACTTTTTATCCCGAAAATCCCACGAGAATCGAAATTGCGCGGGTAAAACCGCGCGCAACAGCTAGTCTAAGAAATATTTTCATAAAAGAGTGCATATGGACAATACATAGTTAGTAGGTTACATATTCTGCTGCTCAAAGCCTTTGCCATATTAGCGGCTACAAAGTCTCTGTATAAGGTTTGTATTTGTATTACGCGAATACAACCACATATCTAAAGTCAGCACTAATCTCAAGTGGCTTCCCATTCGCCTTCATACTTAATACTCACATACTTTCACTAGTCCACCGTATTCAGTACGACAAAGCGATACCAGTGTATCTAAAAGATCGCTTTACCTATCGGTTTGCTAATCATGACCGTAACTTGTGCTCTTCATCCAAATTATTGCTTGCGATGCCATTTTTACGTCCACATTTTTAGATAAGTCATTTTTTATTCGTGCGGTGTCACTATAGAATGAGTTGTCAATTGAAATCCGTTTAGCTCGCACACCACGGATTTCAAAACGAATGATTAAACGACACTACCTGGTGAAACTCATATTAACTATTTATTGTCTATATATGTCCTATTATAATATTTAATATAAATGTATATATGATATTTATGTACATTATGTATTTGTGTAATTATTAGTATTTAGTTTATTTATTTATTTTTACAAGCCGTGCACCCATCCACCTTAATTTCCTTTAATTCCTAGGTTACCTGGCGGAAATCGCTCTTGAGCGATAAGCTCGCCTTTGTACAAATGTATTTTGTTGTCATCATTTCAGTAATTTTTCCTCTGTTGGTTACAGGTGTACAATAAAGAATTTATTATTATTATTATGCCTATGCAGAACAGGCAATGAAGTCAGGCTTACCCAGCATAAACCTTGGTCCAACAAAGCATTGATTATATTTATTTCAATATAAAAATATCCATCTTGCATATCAGGTTGGTCCAGTGCTAATTTTTCAGGTAAAATAACTTTAAAGAAGTATGTACTTCCATATTAGGTAAATTTTAAAAATAACAATGTTGCATTGCATTTTAATGGAATTGACCTACTTACCAGCGAGCTCAAACACTATTTTTAGCTACCTTAAGCTTGGAAACAAAATTTTAAACAGCTAAATGGTGTTATTCGAGTGTCTAAAATATTATATCTATAAAAATACTAGTTTACGTATGTGTTTCGAAAGTTAGAATTTCTAGGCCACTTGTAAAATTTTGTATTTGTAGATCATTATAAATTTGGGATAATGCAATATGGTAGCTATAAAAGAGAAATGGAAGAGCGGAAACTTTGAATAATCTTAGTGAGAATTAAGAATGAGAAACAGATGGAGATGATTTATCGCTTTCTTAACTGTCAATCTACGGCCTATCGTCTCAGTCACCTTATCTTGTTGTCTGCAAAAATCCAAAAACGTTGAATCAAATGTATACTTACACAATATTGTCTAAAGTATACACGATTCTCTGTTTCCAATACGTCTTTTACCGAAATTAATATTAATTTAAATTTAAACTCGCCGTTTCGGAGCCTTTATACACACGTGGTAAGATATTCAACGAATGCAGAGCATTATAATAACCTTTTAAATCCTATTCAAAGCTTTGGCTGAAGTATTAGGTCATCAAGGTACAGAAGGGAGCAGATCAAATCTGACAAAAAATTGTAATTTAATCTGAACTCTATGCCTATGAAATTAAGTTCAAAATTGATTGGGTAAATTTGACAGATTTGTAACGCTTGATGTGCTTTCTTCTATACAATTCACCATATTCATACATCTTTTTTTTTTGGAAATTTTCAAGTTTTTCAAAACGTACTGAATCGATTTCGGTGAAATTTATACGGGACCATCTCTGAAGTATCTTCTATCATATGAATCAAGAATATTCAAAATCCAATCATAATTTTCTGTATAATCGTGTAACAAAGACACAAAAAAAATATACAGGATGACTGGTGACAAATTTGCAATACTGAAGGAGAGCACTCTGTACTCCACTCTGATCATACATATGTTATAAAAGTAGGTACTTAATTTTTCACCAGAAATCCCTATCAATAAATAAAGAGACCTTACACAGCCAACACGCACACAGCAGTGTTCCCGCCACACGCACACCACCACCCGCTAAGTATTTATTGTATTACCTACGCTAATGTTACCATGCGCTGCGTTATGAATTCTTTAACTTTCGGAGAAGTTTACTCACTAAATAATTAATATTTATTTTGTAAAATATTTTTTCTCTTTTTGTATGATCTTAAACTATCACGTCCTGGAATTTTGAAAGTGACCCACCAGTCAACCTGTATACACGAATTGAGAAACACCTCCTTTTGGAAGTCGGTTGAAAATTAAAAGTGATTAAATTCAGTTTAAATCTTCTTTTATTTTAAATGCTTTCAAAGTGAGTAATTTTTTTTTTGTACCTACATCACTTTGTTTTAACCAATGCTATCGTATAAAAAATAAGTCAAATGCAGCTTAAGCTTGATTAATAAATAATATCCTTAAAAGTATATCTTAAGTTGGCGTTAAAATTTTCAAATAAGTAGTAAATTTTCCTGTAAAATATAGGTTTACTTAAGCTTACAAGTATGTAAAGTTAAAGTTTATAACAAAGGACACCTACTGTGAAAAATATTGAATATGTTAATTAAATCCACGAAGTTAGATGCTAAATTTAATAAGGCTACGTTCAGACTTAGTTTATTCAACGTGTGTAACGTGTATAAACTAAGAATAACTTTCAAGCATATTATTTACATTTTCTAATAATAAACTACACGAGAATAATACGGGCAGGAATTTAGCTGCAGTGTGTATGTTTCACAACACAGATATTGAGATCAATATTCAAATGTAGAATCTATTAAATTCTGACTAGTGTCCCTGGCATTCACAGGGAAGTCAGATTTTAGTTCAGTCAGTTTTTCTTTTAGCTTTTTCTTAAGAGATTAATAAATAAATTAAATTATTATGTTAATTAAAATGAATAGTTAGAATAGTAGAATAGTTTCTCTCCATCTTTATCATACCTCCAAATTTATCAAACGTGACATCAGATGGTCTTGTAACCTCTGGTGTTCTGCCTACCCCATGAGGGATACAGGCGTGACGTTATGTATGTATGTATATGTATTAAAATGATACTTTCAAATAAATTATGATACTTTACTAATGTAGATGTACGTTGTTATATTAACATGTCAGCTTAGGTGCCACAATGAAGACATTTTGATTATTTATTTACCATAAGTTTGTACGATAAAACATATTATCTATAAATAAAGGAATCCCATGCTGGACTGGGAGCAAAAGAAAAACATAGAATGTACCAGCTGCTTCTCTTCCCGGGCATACTGTAAAGACAGAGGTTTTATTGGCGTTTTTGTTTTTTGTGGGTTGACCTCCTGTCACTCCAATCCACCATAATAATACCTCCAAAGTCAACCGTGACATCAGGTGGTCTTATTACCTCTGGTGTTCTACCTACCCCATAAGGATACAGGCGTGAAGTTACGTATTTATGTAAATAAAAGGATGGTTAAATTCAATATTTGAGTATCTGTGATACCGAGTTATTGAAGAGTGGTTTTAAATAAGTTACGGGAGGTCCTGATTTCGAACCACGTTCGGGCCGGTGTTTAGGAAACCTACTATTCTTAGTTGTCTTGCGTCTGGGTGTGTACTAAGGTACTCATCAGAAAGAGCAAGTATACTAAATAACAATGTAGCCACACAAAACAACTATTACTTGCCTTTTAAAACCTGGTAAGTAAATGCGTAAATAGTCCCAATACTTTTTCAGTAGGTACTTTCCAATTACGTTGTAAATATTATTTTTCATATGTCCATTATTGATGACCATTAAATACCATTTTTTTACTTTATTAAGATTTTTTACCCTCTAATGTACTGTAACTTCTTACTTTTACAGAATTTTATGTTTCTAGGTCATTATAAAGTTCTTATAAGTTTCGATTAATTTCAAAAATATGCGACATAAACTAGCTGAAGTTTTACCTTTTGCTTGCGCTTACTTAGACGTTTGATTGTTTTTTCATACAGTAAGTATGAACCGTTTGTGTTCCTCAAAACAAGGTTGTACACGTCCGTCTACAAGAAACCTATTAATTCGGCGCTTAAAATTGCCAGGACTAAACTGATCAGAAAAAATAGGCTCAGGCAGTTTATTCCAAACCTTGGCGATCTGTATCAAAAAGGAACTGATCGATTTTTTTGAATATCCAACACATACGGATAGAAGTTCAGTCTGCGTCTGAAAGTTGTTGTCTGCTCTAAAGAATTGCAGACTAGTGTAAAACAGCTGGATATCTCTATGTGTCCTTGAAATAATTGTTTTGACAGACGGTAACAAGGTGATCGTATAAGGATCCCGTAATTTCTGTTGACGCACAATATCCTGTACTGTATTGTAACTAGTACTGAGTAAGTAAGAAAGTAAAAGTATTTCCATTATTTTTTTCTAATATTTAATAACGTTTACGTTTAAACCATTTAATGAGAACACGATAAAATTTAATTAAATGTTTTTCAATACTATTGCTAATCAAGATTAACGAAAACATAATATCAATTTACTACTTAAGGGTCCTATTTGCCGACTTTAATACAAATACTTATTAGATTACGTAATATTTGCCGAATCCAATGTATCTCTGTGAAGCTTACAGCTAATGAGAAGATATATATTTCAGACAAATAATCTTAATTAATGGTTTCGGAGTTACAGGCTGCCTCAGTTCATTAAGCGTTTTTATTATTTACATGACATTAATTCAAGTTTTTTGATTGATACATATTTTGAAGAATATGACTTTATGGAATTTAGAAACAAGTTAAGTGAATTATTTTTGAGCTATCACTTAGAAATTTATAGAGTCTGGTGGGATAAACCATTTCCTTATTGACAACAAATTGTTTATACGCGAGTGAGATATTTACTAGCATAAAACGCCCTTTGATTCATGGATACTTCTTTAATATTAATTTTGGAAAAATTGCAAATAGATTATATTAGTATATTATAGTATTTGTAATATGTAGTTAAAGTCCCCATTTTTTAAAACATAAGTGAGACTTTTCACCACCTTGGTTTCTCCTATAATCTGTACTTAAATTTTGTGCAAAATGTACACGATCGGTTGCCTTTAAATTGATTATCTTTATACACGTATGTGTTGCGATAAATCCACTGCACATTATGGCTCGGATTTTTCGTCAGCTTTTTTCTCTAGTGAGAACTCGCTACTCTTCGGAACTTATGTGCTCCATTTTTTAATTCTCGTCATTCAACATTATGCGGTAAAAGATCAAACAAAGTTTTAGTCCCCGATATGAATATAAATATGGAAGGACTTTATTTAATATTATTATTCACGTAATCTACGTAACTAGAATTTCTTCATAAAATAGCCCATTCCTAAGAGCTGGGCTACCGAAGGTTTATTTGTTTCTAGGAGCATTCCAGCTTTGTTCGCTTTACCCTATTAAAGCAATGTAATTCATGTAAGAAAACCATTTTAAAGAGTAATGTTCACGGGCCATGCAGTATCTGACCTGTCAAACTACTTTTTGACAGTTATGTGAATGTATAAAGATGATATTGCCATTGAAATTCTGCCTGTTTATATCTAAACTATTGGTTCAGACTTGATTTTATTTCTTAGAAACGATATATGATATATATAGTCTGTTGAGTAATTGAGAGGGTAAAATATTAAAATCCGTGCTGCGGTTTCTGATATAAGTAAATGATTTGGAATTAACCAAACATGAGCTATTTTTTTAAAACATTTCATGAGTTGTCAAAAATCCGACAGGTTAGCTATGAACAATACTCTTTTCCATTCAATTTCGTAATTCAAACAAACAAATGTCTATAGTTTCAAATGTAGTCTATTATAGGAATTCACAATTACTGCTTTATTGACACAGCAAATAGTAATTTTGTATTTGGGTTATATCTCTGGAAAAATATTTCCCATTTGAGCCATTCAGATGTTATTTGGAAACTATTTTATTTCTATAGGTACGTTTTTTATACTTAACAGTAAGTAACTACTTCATAAGGCTTCCGTATTTACATAAGTGCAAAAATCTTAAGTAAATTTATCGTCTGTTGTGATAATAATAAAGCTAGGCAGTACAAAAAACGGTTAATATTTAACAAATACTTCAAACCCTACTTCAACTTACTCATTGTTGCCGGATTTAATTTTGGAAACCTCCAAGCACTCAAATCAAAGGTTCTAAATAAATATTGTATAGAGATGTACCTACCAGTATGACTCATATAACTATGTGTATTAAACTAAGAAACTGAAGCACCCGTCAAATATCGAAACTTTCAGATTCCGCAGACTTACCGATAAAACCGTAATCGTTCACAACGAACGCCACTTAAACCCTTAACAAGTACCTACGTCCATATAAATGCGCCATTAACGAGGCCATAGGAGGGACCAGTCAGCCATGCGCTACAAACACTATTATACCACCTTATTATTCACACAGCACACGTACAAGCCGTGGGAAGCGGAAAAATCCAATTAAGTATATGTGAAAACGACCAACAGATCTTTGCGTCCCTTACGCACACTACTACGAATACTTTCAATAACATTATCTGAAATATCTTTTAAATGTTATATTAGGTATCTTTCTGTGTTACTGTGGCTATTTATGACGATAATGGGGAAGAGATATACTCTTATATTCACTTTTCGAAACTCAGGTTCGTTTTTTAATTTACTCGATTTTATGAGAGTTCTCTATCGACATCGATTTTTTTTGCACAGATCCTCTTTCCGAATAATCATTTCAATGTATAACAAATATGAGTTTATCAATCAATGAACCTATGAAATAAAGATTTTTTATCTCTTTTATCTTTGAAGGGCACGTAACTCAGTTCCCAGTTCACTTAAAAACTGATCGTTAGGGCCACCAGAAGCAATTTCAGAGCCAGAAAATGTTTGTCCACTAAGGAGTTATTTTCCATTATAGGATTTGTGGGTTGATTGCAACCCACGCTGACTTATTTCCTATATATTGTATGGGAAACGCCCATCTATTAGGAATATTGAAATAGGTACATATCTTTATATCAGAAATTGCAAATCATAACAATATTTGTTTTGAAGGTTGTTTTAAGGCACACTTTAAAAATTCCAAAGTAACAAAAAATTAGAACGAATCCAAGTGAGAACAACAGCAATATTTAATATTCCATATTTCCATGTCAAATAAATGAACTATAAAAATCTAATTTTATACTGCCATATTACATTTTACTCATTTTACAAGCCCCAAAGTCAGTTGAGCTTTCTGCAGGCCTATTACGGTTCTTTCATGACATGACATGATAAACAAGATTTCTATGATACAATGATCAACAATTATGACATAAAGAATAAACGAATTCCCTTTACATTTGCATGCAAGCGGCGTTGCATTACCTTTAAAAATGACAGTTTCATTCATCATCTATGACTTAAAAACGTCAATTGAAAAAGGTGAGATCGCACCCACCTATGATAAGTTGGTTTCTTCATTTCATTTGTGTTCTTCCATTTCGTTTGCTTTCATAAATAAATACTTAATTATTATATATGGGGGTTATTGTATTAAATTTACATGGTATACCAAATAATTATCGTATGATAAGTTTTAAGGCCGCTCCATATTCTCGCGAGTCGTTAATATAATTATATTTCGTCGCTTCATTCTTCAGATATTATATAACAGGTAGTCCTTTTTAGGTACTAGGTAACTTCGCACAATTTAAAGTATCATAAAAAAAACACTGTGGTGGGGCGCCGCGTGGCATGATCCACCCGGTTCGCGCCAAGCCCTCATTCTTTTTTCGTGCGTGGTAACAAGCATACGTCGTTTACTTTAATCATTTACTTAAGTTTTTACAAAATGTTAAACGTACAGCAGAAGAACAGCTTCAACATTATAATATAAAGATAAAAAAGTTGGAACAAAAAATAAATAAAAAACGGAAACAGCGAATTATTTCTACCGATGAAGAAGAAATCTTACAAGGCAAGACCTACTTATTCGGTTTTGTTATATCGGGTAGTGCGGAACAGGGAGACAAGTGAAACGAGCAAAGGCTGTCAACGCACTGACGTTTATTTCAATGTTATAAATATATCACGTGGTCGCCGCCACGGCTACCAACATAACATTCCTCCCCTTATAATATAAACTACTTAGGTAAACTACGAACTTTAGAAATACTTTTTGTAATCGACCTTGGGGCGATTTCTCCTTGGCACTATTGGTTGTAGGTCCTTTTCTGCGTTCTCCTCGACGTCAGGTCCTATCGCCTCTTGAAAATCATCGTCCTCGTCTTCAGACAGCTGTGGACGGCGGACTCCTCTCTTCACAGTTACGTAAGACGGCGAGTAAGGCTCTTCGTTACTTTGAGAAGAAAACGTAGGTGAAGGGTCGTCCTCTACTGAGTCATCTCTCTCCCCCGAATATGTACCTCGCGGGGGCGGCGGCGGTGTCGGCGTCGGCGTCGGCGTCGCGGGGCTTGTTAGTTCTCGCTGTGTCGCGCTGGGCGGGTCTAGGCCAGAGAAAACATCGTCCCAAGGATCGCTAATTCTAATTTCTGCACTAGCATTTCCTTTATACAAAACAATGTGATCTATGTGTTTTCTAACACTTATGTTTAACAAACTATCTTTCACTAGATACAGTCTTTTTCCAATGTTTCGTAAAATTACACCTTTGCACCATTTAAACCTATCTTTATTACAATATTTTTTGTATAGTACATGTTGTCCAGGTAAAAATTTTTTTTTATCATTTCCACCTCTGCTTTCAATCTGTGAAAACTGTTTAGATTTCACCGTTTTAGTGAGCGAGGTAGATGAGGGGGGCGATGAAATAGGATTTAATAAATCTAAGCGCGATCTCAGTTTACGGCCGAACACAACCTGCGCTGGGCATAAACCGGTAGTTGAGTGAACGGAGTTGCGATAGTCAAAAATAAATTTGAGTAAATTTAATTTACGTTCTCTTACATTATTGCTACTCAGTAAGCTGGACTTAATACCCTTTTTAATTATTTTCACATAGCTTTCCGCTTGTCCGTTACTTGCTGGGTGGTAAGCCGGTGACGTAATATGACAAATACCATTTAACGAACAAAACTCGGAAAACTCACGCGAAACGAACGATGTACCGTTATCCGTAACTATAGTTTCTGGTAACCCGAATCTTGACATGTACTCATATAACGTGTCAATGACCACTGCTGAACTATAGGTACCACCCATCTGATATGCTTCGACCCATTTCGAATACGCATCCACGATCACCAAGTACATATGTCCATAGATGGGGCCGAGAAAATCGAGATGTACGCGTCGGAAGGGGTGAGGGGGATACTCCCATGGCGAAATAGACGCCCGAGGCGGTGACACACGCAGCTGCAGGCACACTTCACACGAGCCAATCATGCGCTCGAGGGCCTCGTCTATACCTGGAAACCAGAATCTAGCGCGAGCCTCTGCTTTTGTTTTTACTATGCCCATGTGAGAGGCATGCAACTCCGATAGCACCCTATGTCGAAGCGCTTCCGGAATAACTATTTTATGACCACGCATTAAACAACCATTCTCGCAAGCAAGCTGAAACCTACACAGACTATAAGGCTTTATTTCTGAGTCTAAGACTTTCCTTGGCCATCCGTTAATAACATATTTGATTACCTTAGAAAGAGTACAGTCGTCACTAGTTGCTTTCTGTAGCTTTTCTAAGGAAATAGGTAACGCGCCTTTTATCACAAAACAAACGTACGCTGTGTTATCATCGCACAGATCGAGGGCCGCCGAACCGCCGCGCCCGCGCCCCGCACCGCCTGCCTCGCCCTCTGCGCTGGCGCCGGGCAGGCTGGCGCGTGATAAGAAATCTGCACTATTTGCCGAACTTTTCACATATTCAATTGAATAATTATACCCGCCTAGAAATAATGCATACCTCTGTAGTCGATTGGCTGATACCTCTGGTATTCCCTTATGCGGTCCAAATATTGATATTAATGGCTTATGATCAGTACGTAATATGAAGGGCGATGACCTACCATATAGGTACTGATGGAATCTACGCACGCCAAAAATTATAGCAGTCGCCTCCTTTTGTATTTGAGCATATTTTTTTTCTGCGCTGTTTAACGTTCTCGATGCAAATGAAACTGGTTTTTCTATGCCGTCGCTATCTATTTGTGACAATATGGCTCCCAACCCGGTAGGCGATGCGTCGACCGTGAGAATGACCTTCGCTAAGGGATTAAAATGCGCTAAAACCTGATCAGACGCCAAGAGGTTCTTTATTTTTTTAAATGCCTCCTCTTCAGTACTAGACCATTGCCACTTAGTACTTTTCTTTAATAAATTATACAAAGGATATAGAATAGATGAAGCATTTTCAACGAAACACCTATAGTAGTTAACTAACCCTAAAAATGATTGTAACTGGCTTGAATTTGTAGGCGTAGGCGCTTCTAAAACCGCTTTAACCTTTTCAGGTGATTTTTTTAGCCCATTCCTATCAATCACGTAGCCTAGGTAGTTAACTTCATCTTTGAAAAATTCGCATTTATCTTTTTGTAACGTCAAACCAGCGTCTTGTAATCGTTGTAGCACCTGGTGAAGCCTATCTAGGTGCTCGGCATCGTCACGACCTGTAATTAGCACATCATCTAACAGACACAGCACGCCGGTCATGCCAGCAAGTATATTTTCGATTGCTCGCTGAAAAATAGCAGGCGCGCTTGTTAGACCGAACACAAGCCGTGTGTATACAAATAAGCCGCGATGCGTATTAATACAAGTAAGCTTTTGAGACTCCGAATTTAATAAAAATTGATTGTAAGCCATAGAAAGGTCGAGTTTAGTAAAATATTGACCGCCATAAAGCCTAGAGAAAAGTTCGTTGACTGTTGGTAGTGGATATTGTTCTACGACTAACAGTTTATTTAAGCCGACAGAGTAATCCGCACAAATCCGCACTGAGCCGTCACGTTTTAAAACAGGTACAATTGGGGATGCGTATTCGGAATGGTCTACAGGCCGCAATACTCCAAGGTCAACTAATCGTTGAAGTTCGCTTTCTACTTTACTTTTCAAGGCAAAAGCAACGGGTCGCGCTTTGAAAAAAAATGGTTTAGCGTTTTCCTTTAACGAAAGTTTCACTTCGTATTTGTTAAAACTTCCCAATTTACCAGAAAAAGTAAAGGGGTATCGCAACGCAAGTGATGATAATTCCTGATGCGTTTGTCTACAGTAATTTACTGGTGTTAATTGTAGTTGAAAACTCGCAATAAAATCCCTCCCTAGTAACGGGGGGCCGCCATTGCGGACCACGTATATGTGCAGGTTGTTCGTGCGACCCCGCCACTGCAGCGCCATCTGCGCACGACCTACACAACCTAGTACTTCACCAGTATAGCTCATTAACTTCCTTTTTGTAAGTGATAACGGTATATCTCTAAAATACAAGTTGTATGTGCTTTCCGATATAACTGTCACAGCCGAGCCACTGTCAATTTCAAAATTTAAATTAACGCCGTTAACGTTCACACTCTCAACTAACGGTTCGCCCATAACTGAACGGATATTAAACAACTTACCGTCATCACCCGCCTCATCTACATCGCCCACATTTACATAATTAACTTTTTTGCACATTCTACGTAAATGCCCTTTTACGTTACACTTTTTGCACTTGTAATCGGCGAATCGACAGTCAGATGCGGAATGATTCGCATAGCCACAAACCGAACACTTGGATTTATGTTTAACACTAACACTTTTGTTTCCTTTTTCGATTTTATATAAATCAGCTGTTACGGCGGTATCGGCGGTGGAGTGTGCGGCGGCGGCGCTGGCGGAGGCCGCGCGCGCGCACCGCACATTTTCTGCTAACTCGATCGCTTTTGCTAGCGATAATCCCTTCAGATCCTGGACGTATAATTTTTCTTTTTCCACTCCCGGCAGCATTCCCATGATAAACCGGTCCCTTAATACTTCTTCCACGTTTGTGAAGTGGCACTGTGCAGTTAAACCACGTAACCTAGCGGCCCACTGCGACGGTGACTCGGCTAACTGTTGAGTAGCGGCATAAAACTTATGGCGCTCGCTGAACCCAACCTGCTTCGGGGTAAAATGGCTGTCCAATGTCGCCAAGATATCCTCAAAAGGAACTTCTTCCAGTTCTTTTGGCAACACAAGGTCTGAGGCAAGTTTGTATGTGCCATCGGTGAGTGCGCTAAGTAGAATAGCCCGTCTTTTAACTCCTGTCGCATCTTTAGTCGCATCTATGTCATTTGCGACAAACCACTGCGATATTCTGTTCCTAAATATCTTCCACGATTGAGTTTCGTAGTCAAAGTTAGGTACTGCACTGAAGTACGCCATTTTAACTTTTGCACACGCGGTTAGAAAGTCGCCACTGTTATATCGGGTAGTGCGGAACAGGGAGACAAGTGAAACGAGCAAAGGCTGTCAACGCACTGACGTTTATTTCAATGTTATAAATATATCACGTGGTCGCCGCCACGGCTACCAACATAACAGGTTTAAAAATGTTATTTAAAAAATCAGAGCAGAAAATGCGTGTAATCTATAATAGATATATCACGTTATCCGCTCAATATCGTTGTGATGTAAACTTTAATATTTTATCTGATCTTATCGATCACCTTTTGTTTTCAATACGATTACAGAAAATGCGGGTAATCTCAAGGAGATTTATCTCGTTGTCTGTAATACTTTATGGGCGTTATATTAATATGAATTAGACATAAACATGTCGCCTCCAAGGTTATTTAAAAAATCAGAGCAGAAAATGCGTGTAATCTATAATAGATATATCACGTTATCCGCTCAATATCGTAATGATGTAAAATTTAATAAATTTTATTTGATCTTATCGATCACCTTTTGTTTTCAATACGATTACAGAAAATGCGGGTAATCTCAAGGAGATTTATCTCGTTGTCTGTAATACGTTATGGGCGTTATATTAATATGAATTAGACATAAACATGTCGCCTCCAAGGTATGAGTTACCGCTACCACTGGATGATGTAAACCTGGATAACCAGAAGACTGCCGCGTCATTCACTGTGGATCAAAAGCTATCTGAAAAGACGCTCCCTAATCCGGAGCCGTCAATATCACAAGACGCACCAGGTATATCGGGAGAACCTAATCCCAATCTGGATCCAGAGCTGCTTACTGCACTTGGAGCTGCAAATTCCGATACACCCGAATTTGGCGCTAAAATACACGATACGCTCTCAAATTTATGGACACCTTTACTAAGAAAAGGACTGTCCAAAGAAGACAAAGATAAATTAACCATAGAAAATACGGTACCCGAAAACTGCAAAAACTTGCAAGCCCCAAAATTAAATGCGGAAATCTCGGCAGCCATAACTGACCTAGCAGGAGCACGTGACAAAAAAAAAAAAAAAAAACCAAAACTTTCAGCAACAGCTGGGGTACGGTATTACCGCCATAAATCGAGGGATTGACGTCCTCCTTGGGAAGGAAGAAAACAAATGAAGGCCCTCCGTCACGTAAGTGATGGATGCCGCCTATTATCAGACCTCCACTTTATGTTAACCAAAGATAGGGTAAAACTGATTTTACCTAATTTGGATACAAACTTTAAACATGTTATACAAGACTCCGAAAGAGACAAAACTTTATTCGGAAGTTCATTGCCGGAAAAAATAAAGGCAAGTAAAGCCATTGAAAAGCAGGGAGCCCTAATTAAAAAAGGCCCAGCCAAAACAGTCGCCTCTCAAATATCAACGGTCAACCGGTCGTCTCAGCAGGGAAACTGGACAGGACCTCCTCGTTACCCGGCGGGGAGGTCAGAGGAAACCGATAGCAGCTCAAACACAGCAGCGCCCACAATCGGACTCTGCGTTCAACGCCAAGTTCCAGCCGCAGACTTCATCCAGGATGCGTGCTCCGACCCAACATTAATCAAGGTACATGCAGGTCGAATTAATTTATTTTATGATTGTTGGACAAAAATAACTAAAAATAAAGTTATATTGAAGTGGATAAAGTATGGATTTAGAATACCATTCGATACTCAAATTTGTCAGTATTCTATTCCTTAAAATAATTTGTCATCATGTGAAAAACGAGACATGAAAATAGCTATAAATAAATTATTAGACTTAGGGGCTATAAAACCTTGTTCTCCTTCAAATGATCAATGTATTTCAAATATATTTTTAGCTCCGAAACCTAACGGAGAAAAAAGGTTTATACAAAATTTAAAATCTTTAAACAAGTTCGTAACAAAAGTACATTTTAAAATGGAATCTTATAAAACAGCCTCGAAATTAATTCCTCGTAATGGATACATACCCAATATAGATATGAAAGAATCATATCTACTTATACCGATTTTTGTTAGTGACAGAAAGTACCTACGATTCGAATTCCAAGAAAATGATTCGTCTGAGCCGATCACTTACGAGTTCACAGCAATGCCGTATGGATTATCGGTAGCTCCGTGGGTATTTACAAAAATTATGCGTGAAGTAATGAGTCATTTGAGAAAACAAGGTTTTAAGTCTACTACCTATTAAGACGATCTTCTTATTGGAGATACATATAAAGAATGCATGATTAATGTAAGAGAAACTTTGAAGTTATTACATTGTCTAGGTTTTATTGTAAATTTCGATAAAAGTCACATTGTACCAAAAAAGTCAATCAAATTCATAGGTTTTATGTTCAACACAGAACAGATGTCTATTACCAGATGTCTATTACGTTACCTGGCGATGAGCGGAATAACATTGCACAGTTAATAAATAGGTACATTAATCTTAAAACTTGTTCAATACGAAATTTCGCTAAACTTATAGGTGTATTGATCGCAGCCTGTCCAGCCACAAAATATGGATTCTTATATACAAAAATACTAGAGAGACAAAATTTTTTAGCCTTAAATAAGTTCGGAGGAAACTATGAGGCAAAAATGAATCTCAATAAGATATTACTAAAAGATTTATAGTGGTGGAAAAATAATATTAATTTTATTTCTTGTCCAATCATTACTCAAAATTATAAGTTATAAATTTACACCGACGCATCTAGGACAGGCTGGGGAGCAGTATGCAAAAATAATAAATATAGTGGTTCATGGACGAACAGTGAAAAAGAAAATCATATTAACTTTTTAGAATTACTCGCGGTTTTGTTAGGTCTCAAAAGTATAGCTTTTTTTTTTTTTTTTTTATAAAATATGGAAGGGACGTTTGTCTTCCATGACACCTGATGTTAAGTGAACATGAAGACTAAGGTGGTACACGTCCATCCACGAGAAACCTATTCACTCGACGCTTAAAAGTACTAGGACTATACTGGTCAGGGAAAATAGACGCAGGCAGTTCATTCCAAACCTTGGCGACCCGTATCAAAAAGGAACTGTCAAAGCGCTTAGTTCGACTTTTCGGAATATCAACCACATACGGATGGAAGTTCTGTCTGCGTCTAGTAGTCCGATGGTAAAAGGGTGAGGGTTCAATTTGCTCAAACAGAGCACTCGCGCACTCACCAAAATGTATCCTGTAGTACACGGTTAAACAAGCAACCTTACGACGATGCTCTAGGGTCTGTAGTTTTTTGGTCGTAAGGTCGACGTTGTTAATTAATTTACGGGCTCTTCGGTCAACGGAGTCCAGCGCTTCTAGTTGATATTTGGCTGAACCATCCCAAAGATGACTGCAGTACTCCATGCATGATCGCACTTGAGCTGTATATAAGTTAAGAAGCTGTGCAGGGCTGAAGTACCGCCGTACCTTCGAGATGATTCCCAACTTTTTCGAAGCTACTTGAGCCATGGACACAATTTGTTGACCGAAGTTTAAACTGGATGTTATAGTTACGCCTAAAAGCCCTAGATGGTCAGTGATGGGGACAGATACATTTTGGAAAGTGGGCGTTAATGTGAAGGTGCTCTTTTTTGCGGAGAATAGACACGCCTGAGTTTTGGACGCGTTGAATTTGACCAAATTCGACTCACCCCAATCGGATACTTTCCGTAAGGTCAAATCAACGCGCTCAATCATTGACTTTCTTAAACTCTGGATTTCACGGGGGCTCGCTCGCGCATTGGATACGTATCTCTCTACAACAGTGCTGTCATCAGCATAACTAATAATGCCCGGTGTTAAAATGTCATTAATGTGCAGCAAGAATAATGTTGCAGAGAGAACAGATCCCTGAGGTACCCCGGCATTAATTGCCATTTGGTCGGAGGAGAAGCCATCTAAGACTACTCGAATTGACCGTTCCCTTAGAAAATCAGATATCCAGTCGCAGAGCCCAATCGGTATGCCATAAGCTGGAAGCTTACTTAAGAGACCATCATGCCAGACCCTGTCAAAGGCCTTGGAAATGTCTAAAGATACAGCTATTGCTTCACCATGACCCTCCAAGCCCTCGCTCCATAAGTGAGTGGCATACACGAGAAGATCGCCGGTCGAGCGCCCGTTGAGGAAACCATATTGGCTATCGCTTAGGAGCTCGTTGGTCTCGAGGTATGCCAGGAGTCGATTGTTCAATACACGTTCCATGACTTTGCAAAGTATGGAGGTGATTGAAATTGGTCGATAGTTGACAGGATCGGCACGGCTTCCCTTCTTTGGTACTGGCTGTACGTTAGCAAGCTTCCAGGACTTGGGAACCTTACCGGATTCCAAAGAAAGTCGATAAAGACGTGTCAAAACAGGAGACAACTCAGCTGCGCAGCGTTTTAAGACCACTGCAGGAATACCGTCTGGACCACTAGCTTTGTTCTCGTCTAGGTGCAGCAAGCATTTAAGAACCTCCTTTTGGCGAATGTGAACGGTACCCATTGTAGGTCCGAACTGAGGTAATTGGGGTGGGATTTTTCCTTGGCAATCTAGACGAGAATTTTCTGCGAAGATACTAGCAAATAAATCTGCTTTCTCCTTAGCAGTGTGGGCCAGAGAACCATCGGGTTTCCTCAGTGGTGGCAGCGACGGGCGACAAAAGTTCGTTTCGACCGACTTGGCAAGGGACCAGAAAGCTTTACTTCCCGAAGGGTATGCTGCTATTCTGTCTCCGATACGGCCTATGTGGGCAAAACGAGCTCTTTTGATTGCCTTTTTGCAGGACTTGGCGGCAGCATTGTATCTTTTCTTAAGTTCATGCGAATCCAGGGCTTTGCTTCTGCGAGCATTTGCCCAGGCTTTGTATGCTTCCCGCTTTCGCTTTTCAGCGGCAAGGCAAGCAGTATTAAACCATGGGCGAGCTTTGGTTTCAAGGGATAGATCAGCGTGGGGAATGAAGTACTCCATTGCTTGAACTATCACACTTGAGACAGCATCAGCGCAGCACGATGGATCGGTTGATGTAAAACAAGTTTGCCGCCATGAATAAGATGCGAAGAAATGTCGCATTTCATCCCAATCTGCTGACTTGTAACGCCATACTCGCCTGGAGCCTTTTGGGCGGGTGTCAGGTGGCGAGTACAGCGATACAGATTTCACCATACAGTGATCGGATGTCCCTAAAGGTGCAGTGACGGACACCGAGTATCTGTCAGGATCGGTTGTCAGCAGAAGGTCCAAGCAATACGCAGTGTGGCCAGCAACGTCGGGGATGCGCGTAGGCTCGTTAACAAGCTGTGAGAGACCATAAGTCAGCGAAAACTTAAAGGCCTCTCTGCCAGCATGGTCAGTGTCCTGATACGGGTATAACCACTGCCCGTGGTGAGCATTAAAATCCCCCAGAAACACCAACTGCGCCGTGGGAAAACGTTGCTGAATCTTATCTGCTGTATTGCCAAGGTATTCCATAAGCCTCGTTGTCTCCTGATCTCCGCTATGTGAACGATAGTTACAGGCGTAAACCACTTGGTCTAGGCCAGTATCTATGTGAACCCACATGACTGAAAGGTCCGGCACTTCCAAGTAACGGAGACGCTGACAACAGATCGCGTCACTGGCATACATGCACACCCCGGCGTGCGGGCGGAAAAGAGACTCCAGGATATAGCCTGGGTAACCAAGGTATGCCGAGTCTGACGGATCGCAGATCTGCGTCTCCGTTAGAAAGAGTAGTTGTGGTCTCTCCGTCTCAAGATGGTGGTGGACATCATTCAGATTGGAGTGCACTCCTCGGATGTTACAGAAGTGCACTTTAAGGGAGAGGAAGTGCAACCGCTGTTGAACCGTACTCTTTTTAGGACCTTTCATTGCATTGTGGTAGTGGAGTGAATAGGGAGGAGAATAGAAGTTGAGTGAAGCGCTGCAAATGGAACCAAGCAACTCGTAGGAAACAACGCACCATTGGGGAACTCGCCTGGAGACTGCGGGGACGCCCGAACCCCCCCGAGGTCGCCATCGGGTCCTCTCTAACCGGTCGCCAACCGGCACGATGGAGCCTCCCGGGATTTTTCGCGAGGTGGCGGGGCAGCCTTTCGCATGTGGCTGGCATGCTACTTGGGCCCCCTACTACCTGCGGTCGGCCAGCGGTGCACCGTGCTTCGGATCCCGCTACCCTCCAAAACGAGTTACCCGGTGAGTCATTATCCTACGAGTTGAAAACTGTTCTCCGATGCAGCACGATTACTCAGACCTATCCACCTCAATGGCTACACTAGACATCATGCCGGAACGCGACTAAGTCACTTGGCGGCAAGGTTTTGTCTAGTGGGTGGTGACAAGCCACGGCCGAAGCCTACCACCAGATTTTACTGCTCGTTTAGCACCACCCAGGGACCACGTACAAGGCATCGAGGGCTAAACCTTGCGGACGCGAGCAGTTTTCAGTCCCCAAAAAAGCTAGTGAAGAAAAAGAAAAGAAAGAGTCCAGAAAACTTAACCCTGATACTGAATGGGCCCTCTCGGATAGCGCTTTCCAACTTATTGTAAATAGTTTCGGGCCCATTAAGATCGACTTGTTCTCAAGTCGAGCCAAATGTAAATTATTTGTCACCTAGAAGCCTGAACCTGATGCAGTCGCAGTTGATGCATTTACAATAAGCTGGGCTGACTTGGATTTTTATGCATTTCCTCCCTTTTCTCTTGTATAAAAATGTATACGAAAAATCATTGATGATGAAGCCGAAGGGGTACTTGTATTCCCCTTCTGGCCTTCTCAGCCATGGAGTCAGCACCCACTGCACTCCAGCCTTACCCTGGGTGCCGCGAGGCTCTCCGGGCGTCGTTCAGCCGGCGCGGCTGCCCACCAGAGGCTCTCACGTTGATGCTCGCCTCGCTCGCTACTGTTCGCCAGTACAACGTCTCATTGAAGTTATGGTTTCAAGAAGTGTGGTAATGAATTAATAGTTTCGAAAAATCCATTCCATTAGTTCTTTGATTCTTAAACGAGCAATTTAATAAGGGATGTTCTTACGATTCATCAAATACGCATCGATCTGCATTATCTCTTTTATTAGGAGAAGAGATAAGTGATAATAGTTGTGTTAAACGCCTCTTAAAAGGAGCCTATAAAACTAAACCTATTAAGCCTAAATATTCATTTACTTGGGATCCAAATTTAGTACTAAATCAACTGTCTTCTTGGTATCCAAATATTAATTTATCATTAGAAAATATTACAAAAAAACTCGTTACATTATTAGCTTTATGTACCGGTCAAAGAGTACAGACATTGTCTTTAATTAAATTAGAAAATATTGTTTTTCAATCTGATAAAATAAATATTATTATAACAGATTGTATTGTATTTATGTAGGGTAATTGTAAAACTAACGTCAGTTCGGCAGTCTGTTTGCCGAGACAATAAAGGTGTTACGTGTTCAACAGATTTTCATTGAAATATTCCCTAAATACAGGATATTCTGGCGACGAGTCTGTATTTCACGCGTGTTTTAGTTAATTAACTGAAGAACAATGGCGTTTGGCGGAAACACTATGTTTGGCGGCAGCCTCAGCTTCGACCACCGAGCTCAGGAGTGGAGTATATTTAAAAGTCGTTTCACACAATACTGTACAGTGAACGATGTCGATGAGAAAACGGATAAAGCAGGCATGAAAAGGAAGGCTTTGCTTTTAACATCACTCGGAGAAGATACATACCGAGTAGCAAGAGATTTAGTTTTCCCGGACAGCCTAGAAGATATTGAATTTGCATTTCTTCTGCATAAATTGGATAACCATTTCGGTGTACGAAAATGTTCATTCGCCGAAAGATATAAATTTTACAAGGCAGAGCAAAAACCAGGTGAAAATTTGTCGGACTGGGCAACACGAGTGCGTAATTTGGCCCAGTTTTGCGGGTTTAAATCAGAACTGGATACCGCCCTCCGGGATCGCTTTGTAGTCGGACTAGAGAATGCAAAGGAGAAGGAGAAATTATTTGCGGAGAACGTAGAGACGCTGACGTTCAACCGTGCCCTGGAGCTGGCGCTGGCAGTGCAGTGCGCGCGGCAGGCGGTGGCAGAGTCGCGCGACAAGGCCGGCGACGCGCCGCCGCAGCCGCTGTTCGCGCTGCGCCCGCGCGCTCCTCCGCAGCCACCGCGCGCCGCTGCCCGCCCTTCATCAAGCTCAGTGAATAAGTGTAGTGTTTGCGGAAACAAAAATCATGATAAAGAGCTGTGTCGTTTTGCTCATTACAAGTGCAATAAGTGTAACAGAATAGGGCACCTAAAACGAATGTGTAAAAGTATTGTAAATAATAGTCATTTTTTGCAAGCGGACAACAACGACAGTTTAGAGGGTAATTTAAACGTATTTAACCTAAAATGTAGTAACGGTCAACCGATGCGGCAAGTGCTATCTGTAGGGAACGAACGACTTTTGTGTGAGGTGGACAGCGGTAGTGCCGTTTCTGTTTTACCAGAACATGTGTTTAATTGCCGGTTTAAGCAAAAATATAAACCGCATTCATCTAAGGTAGTGTTAAATTGTTACAACGGAAGTAAAATTTTGCCTTTAGGATACATAGCGGTGTCGGTAGTTTACGAAGGGCGTACTGAACTTATTAATTTCTACATTGTTAAAACGGATCAGTTCCAACCAGCTTTACTGGGACGGGATTTTATTTCGAAATTCAATTTGCAATTGTGTCCCGTAAGTTGCAATAGTATTAACAAAGAAGACTGCACTAGGTACATAAAAAATAAATACACAAAATTATTTTCGAATGAGTTAGGTAAATTTAATAAATATAAAATAACTTTAAAACTACATCCGGAGGCGGAACTAAAGTTTTTCAAACCCAGGCCGGTTCCCGTAGCGTTAAAGTGTAAAGTTGAAAAGGAACTGGATAGGTTATTAGAGTTAGGTATCATTGAAAGGGTGGAGCATGCCGAGGTAGCTACTCCCATCGTCCCGGTACTGCGCTCGGACGGTAATATAAGAATATGCGGCGATTATTCAGTAACGCTAAATAAATATTTATATAATGATAACTACCCCTTGCCCAGGATCGAAGACTTATTTGCGAAATTACATGGCGGTTTATCTTACTCAAAAATTGACCTCTCAAGAGCATATAATCAATTGGAACTTGACGAAACAAAAAAACTGACGTGTATTAACACCCATAAGGGTCTATTTTGCTACAATCGTCTAGTTTTCGGTCTTTCCAGTGCCCCCAGTATCTTTCAAAAAACGATTGACCAGCTACTAAGCGGTATTGAGGGTATTTGCCTATTTTTAGATGATATATTGATAACGGGCCCTACAAATGAATTACATTTAAGTCGACTTGAAGAAGTAATGCGGCGATTACAGGATGCGGGTTTTCGAGTGCATGAAAATAAATGTAGTTTTTTTGAAGATAGTGTCGAATATTTAGGTTTTATAATCCATAAAGATGGATTAAAAAAGACAAACGCTAAGGTAGACGCTATAATAAATTGCGATAATCCTAAAAGCGTCAAGGAGTTAAAATCATTTTTAGGTATGATAAATTATTATAGATGTTTTATACCAAACGCATCCGAAGTGTTAGCCCCTTTACATAAGTTATTAAAAAAGGGTGAAAAATGGTCGTGGGGTAGCGACCAAAATGAAGCATTTAGGAAAATAAAGAGTGAGTTGTCCTCATCGCGAGTGCTGGCGCACTACGACCCCGCGCTGCCGGCCGTGCTGACGGTGGATGCCGGGCCGGCGGCGCTCGGCGCGGTGCTGGCGCAGCGCGAGCCGGGTGCCGGCGCTGCCGGTGCCGGCCGGGAGCGCGTCGTCGCGTATGCGTCCCGTGCACTCACGCCCGCGGAACGTAATTATGCACAGATACAAAAAGAAGCCGCGGCCATTGTTTTTGCAGTAAAAAAATTCCATTATTATTTATACGGTCGATCGGTCCCGTTCATATTGCGAACGGATCATAAACCGCTACTTTCTATATTCGGGTCTAAGAAAGGCGTTCCTGAGATGGCGGCAAATAGACTGCAAAGATACGCATTATTTTTGTCGGCGTATAATTTTAAAATCGAATATGTGAGGAGCGAAAACAATGTAGCTGATTTTTTGTCTCGTTCGGTACTCGACACGTGCAGTGAAGATAATAAAATTGATTCGGCATTATTCATAAATTTTATGAGTGACTCAGATTTGCTACCGATTACCAGGGACGATATAAAACGAGAAACTGAAAAAGATGAAACTTTTTTAAAGGTGATTCAATTTATAAAAATCGGATGGCCTCGAAAATGCGCCGACCCTGCTTTAGTACCATTTCAGCTTATTAAGTCGCAATTAAATATCGAAAATGGCTGTATTTTAAGGGGCCATAAAATTATTATTCCTCCGAAATTACGAGAGAAAGTGTTAAACGAACTGCATAGATCTCATTTTGGCATAGTAAAAACAAAGATAGAAGCTAGAAGTCGAATGTGGTGGCCAGGTATAGACAAGCACATTGAGGAAAAGATAGGCTCGTGTGTCGTATGCAACGCTCACCGGGCCGCGCCCCCCCGCGCGCCGCTCGCGCCCTGGCCGTACCCCGGCCGGCCCTGGGAGCGCGTGCACATTGATATGTTTACGTTACATAATAAACAGTTTCTTATAGCAGTCGACGCGCATTCGAAGTGGATAGAATGTTTTTATATGTCAAATACTGATACCATGGCAGTGATAGGCAAACTCTCAGAAATGTTTAGCAGATTCGGTTTAGTACGCACTTTAGTTACCGACAACGCAAGTAATTTTTGTTCGACACTATTTGAAAAGTTTTGCTTATCAAACGGAGTTAAACACATCACTACACCGCCGTATCACCCCGCATCCAATGGCCAGGCTGAGAATACGGTAAAAACAGTTAAGAGAGGTTTAAAGTTAATGATAGAAAATATGACCCATAAAGATATTAATGACAAATTATATAAATTCTTATTTGATTATCGAAATGCGATACATTGTTCGACTGGATTTTCACCGGCGCAGTTGATGCTGGGCCGTTCATTGCGGTGTCGGTTAGACTTATTAGCACCGCGGGACTCGAACTCGGATTCGTCGTTGTCGCCCGCAGCAAAAATCAATGTACACAATAAACAGATTTTACAGAGTAATCAGTATGGTGGTGTAAGAAATATTCAGTTTAAAGTTAATGAAATTGTACTGTTAAAACATTTTTATTATAATGGTAATAAACATTTATGGAAAAGAGGTGTAATAAATAGAATAATAGGAAAAAGACTTTACATTGTTTATGTGCCGGACTTACAAATATTGATTAAAAAGCATGTGGACCATTTGGTGCCATATAAAGGGCGCACAGGGGCATTGAATGAAGACACCTTAGATGTCGGCGATGTATTATGTTCTCCAGAACCTTCAGGAAGAATGTCACAGGATAGAGGGTTGGCAGCTTCGCCAACAGAGGGAGACACTGGGGCCATCAATGAGTCCATTGCATCGAATGGACCCTGCTGCTCGGTTCAGGGAGAGGAAGGCATAGCGGTCGAGCAAACGAGTGTGCAAGCTGAACCGTCTGCCCCCGAGGAGGAAGACGCCGAAGTACCGGCGGCTCCGAGCGGGGAGCTGCAGCGGCCGGCTGGTGCCGCGGCCGACACGTCGCCGGCGCGCGCGACCACTTCGCCGCAGCAACAGCGCCCGAGACTTATGCGCGCGTCAAAAGCTAGGCACATAAACTATAGACAGTTCATGAAACGTTAGCTTGTATTTTTTTTTTTTATATTTGAAGCATATTTTAGAATAAGGGGGAGGAATGTATTGTATTTATGTAGGGTAATTGTAAAACTAACGTCAGTTCGGCAGTCTGTTTGCCGAGACAATAAAGGTGTTACGTGTTCAACAGATTTTCATTGAAATATTCCCTAAATACAGGATAATTATTATAACAGATATAATCAAGACTTCCGCTCCAAATCGTGAACAGCCCTTATTATCTCTCCCAAACTTTCAAAGCAATATCAACATATGCCCAGTATCAACTTTAAAAGAATATATTTTTATTACAAAAAATATCTGAGGTTCAAACTCCGGGAATCTCTTCGTAACATTCAAAGCTCCCCACAGAACTGCATCAAGTCAGACGCTAAGTCGATGGATTAAGCAAACGCTCGCCACGAGTGGCATTGACATGAGCGTTTTAGTGCGCACAGCACACGACACGCGTCAACCTCAGCCGCGCGCGCGGCCGGTATCAGTGTCGATGTCATTCGAAAAACGGCCGGGTGGACACAAAACTCACAGGTGTTCGCAAAGTTTTACAATCGGCCTTTAGATGATCAACAAAATAACTTTGCTTTGTCGATACTTAATCGAGACATGAACAATACTTAACCTAATATTAAAAATAGTTATTGAATATTACGTATTTTGATATTAAGTAAATTACTACATTAAAAATTATGTGTCTATAAATAGACTATCACTAAGTTTCATTAATTTAAGCTGATTATAATTTCTAGCAACTCAAATAAAGTAAGATTATTTAAAGCTCATTATGCAATAATACTAATTATTAAGTACTATAATAATAAAATATGTAATTACATATTTATATCTTTACTTATTTCAATTCCAAGTATATACCTAAACAAAACTTTCTATCTCTGAAAATCTACCTGTTATATAATATCTGAAGAATGAAGCGACGAAATATAATAGATGATTAAACGAACTTCTAAGTGAAGTTCTATCGCTATTATATGAGTCGCTTCATTCGAAGATATGACGTACCCACCCACCCCAGAACCCATTTAAAAGTTTCGTTTAGGATCTCTAAAGAATGAGGGCTTGGCGCGAACCGGGTGGATCATGCCACGCGGCGCCCCACCACAGTGTTTTTTTTATGATACTTTAAATTGTGCGAAGTTACCTAGTACCTAAAAAGGACTACCTGTTATATAATATCTTCGAATGAAGCGACTCATATAATAGCGATAGAACTTCACTTAGAAGTTCGTTTAATCATCTATTATCTTCATACATAGAATATAAAATTTGTTTATCAAAATGTTTTTATCACAATTTATCTTTATTTGTTAGTAAATAAAACTTATTAGATATTAATTTTTATCTTCCTGGTCCATTTTCAATACTAACAATATAAAAAAATTAACAAAAACTCTTAAAATCAATTACGAGTTACTTCAAAACTCTCTCTCTCTCTCTCTCTCTCTCTAAAGGGAGTTATGCGGGTGAAACAGCGGACACAAGCTGCCTGTCAATGCATTCAGTCATTCAAATAACCATTCGAATGTTTTCTTTCAAGGTCATTCGGCATATTGAGGTTAACCATCGATAGTAATTACGAATATTAGAAGTATCATTCGACTCAGGACGTTTGTATATTACTACCGTTCAAGTCGAATATTCAAGTTAGTATTAGTAGTTTATTCGACTGATATGATAATTCGCAGACGCGCATCGCTGAGATATACTCTGCGATATAACCGTTCAAATCGGCGCGGCGGCTCGCTCGTTACTGAGAAACATGCGATCGTGACTCCTACACAAAACTCTAAACTCCCCACAAACCCCAAAACCCACAAAAAGTAGAGAAAAATGAGAGAAATTGAGTAGAATACGGGAATGGCGCTCTCGCGAGAATCTCTCGCGAAAATGTTGAGCGGCCTTAACGACAAAACTATTTCATATCATCGCATGGTTTTGAGATCCATAATAGGCCTCCTGATTTAGGAATACGATTTCGGTATTTAATACTTAAATACTTTTTGTAGGTATATGCCAGTAAAATAACAAATGCGATAGGCTTTAACAGCTTAACCTCGGGGTCGACAAAGTATAATTAATCTTACCATGTACAATTATTTATCCATGCTACCTACATCGGAAGCTACTTACCATCAGACTGATCGTTCGGCAGTCTTATCACAATAAGAGTTATAAACCTACTGAAAAATACGCATACTGATTACAAACATATCAAAGCAGCTTTTTGCCTACTGTGCCACTGCGTAACTATGTTAAATTGTTAAAATCCTTTAGTAGTACGTACATTTGAAATAATAATTATCCTACCTTAAATAAACAGATGAACATTATTAGAATATAATAATTCAAATAAAGCAGAGCTTAGTAAACAAATGATCATAAATTTTAACATCCATTCTCATCAGCTGATAAAATTAACAATACGATATTATTAAACGCATACGTATATGCAAATTGGAGTCAGACAGCAAATTATAATTATTAGGCAGGTCAGCGATGAATACGCTAAATGAACATTATGCAACAATGAATTCATTACTAATCAACAATTAATAAAATCACGCGTTAACGAACACGATTCACAATCCCCTGAAATTTATAGAACTTTTGCCAATGACAACTTCAGTAATTATCCTAATTATATTCCCTTCAATTTTCAACAATGATCGCAAAAGAATATGAATTCATTTATGCAAATCTTTATCAAAGGACAAATTAACTCATTTCGTCCATGACATGATAGAATGTCGAACAAACAATAAAATTAATGAAGCTCGTGACTCGAGGGCTCCCAGTTTTTGTGGGGCCAAATGCAAAATTATCGATTGGTTCGGTTCGGCACTCGTCCCGGGCGGGTCATGTGACCTGTCATTTGCAGGCGATTTACACCCTTTTACCATCTCACCCGTCAAATTACTGGCAAGGACCTCGCGCCCTGAACCTAACAAATGAAGGTAGTTTCAGGAATTTGTTAACGCCAAATCGATGGTTTTGAAATATCCGAAAGCCACGCTAAACGAGCTTCGCGCGAGGTGGGACCATTGAAATGCGTCCGTATGGTATATTAGGATAGCAGGGGAAACGTATTGTAGTACTTTCTCACTGTCTGTAATAAAACGTAGGGTTTTACGTGAATTTGTAAAGAAACAATCATTTCAAGTATTCCCATTAAATGAATTCCTAATGAATTTATTACCAGGATTATGTCGACCCGATATTTTCTTAAGAATTTGCAAAGGTAACATTTGTAATAAATGCGTTGAGGATAAATATTACTTTCCATAGAATTAAGAACGATTACGGGTTATTTCCTGTAGGTATATAACGTTAAACTTTAACTGAATCAAACTTTAGAGCTTTGGCAATTATTTTGGTTCACTCTTGTTAAGGTTTGATAGTTTAGTTAAGTCTTGATATGCAAATCGATTCGAGTTATTGATGTCCACTGCTGCTATTTAAGACACTTGTTAGCAAAGAACCAACTGCTAATAGCATACTTAGATTCCGTACAGAACCATAATTCATTAAGTACGAAAATTAAATAAATCTTAAAAGGTACGGCAGGTCAACACACATCATTTTATTCAAAATAGGTACTATGTAGCATGTTAGAATGAAAACTGTTTGATTAAATTAAGACTTAGTTGCAGAGCTGTCCAGTAACATATTAATAGACAAAGGCAGGTTTTTTATTATTGCATTTTGAAGTTTAGTTCTTTATGGTAGTTTAAGCCCTAACTTTGTTCTATCTAGAAGCTACCTGTGTAATAAGACTTCAAGGTATAGCCGTCTTAATTTGAAAGAAAACTCTTATTAATATATTTTAAGTTTTTTGGTACTTACATTGTTTAAAGATGCTTCACACGAATGACATGTTTGTGTTTAGGTATTCCGATACTGCCGAATTTGTCTTTACATAATAATATATGAGCAAAAGTACAACAAATAGGAGCAAATCGTCTGCGGTGTCATGGCTTTTCCTTGATGACTTTTTTTACAAGTAGCTACTACATAGTACATAATACATACTAATAAACATTTGAATGGCTTGGAACGAGTTCTGAAACAATCATTAATATAACCTACAAAACTTCAAAAGACAAGAATACCTGGATTTCTAGATATTTTTTATGGATAGCTCTTCAACAAATGCTTAATCAAACGAATATAGGTAGTGTTGTTTTTAATTAAATTCCACGTCTTTCATATTAAATAAACTAATAAAGAATGTTACTTAACCCAATCGCTTTCAAACATACTCCCTCAATTCCCTCCGCAGACTATATGAAAGTCATTGCAACAGTGATCCGACACAAAGGATTCAGAAAAACCTCGTTCCGGTATTAACTGGACTTATCTGGATATTCCTGGTCATTGGCCACGGTCGAATGAGAGCGATTGGAAATGACTGTCTCGGTTATTATCATCCTTAAGAATGCCTATTCTATTCATTTTCGAAAGGCTTCAAAAAGGAGGAGGTTTAATTCAACTGTGTGCAGTCACGTACATTCATGTGTACGCACTTCGCAACTTATTCAGTTCTGATAAGGCTCAAACTCCAATGAATTGTACTTACACCTAAATGTATATTTGGTAGAAGTGACTGTAAATCAATCGATTGTACAAGTGAACGTATGTTTGTTACTTGATTATTTCGTCAATTTATAGATAAAATTGAATGATAATTTCATTTGATAGATCATACTTTAGGAGTTAACCCATATTATTAATTTCACTAAAGTTAATTTCGCACGTAGATTGATACGTTTTCGGTTTGTGGTTCCCTTCAGAAGTTTTTTATAAGGCCTTCAAAATATAGGTTGAATGCACTGCATTATTTGACTATTTCATACAAGCTTTGTAGCCCCATAGCTTTACTATTTGGTACCAAATACTAAAAAACTAAGTAAAATATTGTTTTGTCTCTTTGATATTTAAAATTAAAGGTAAACTGAGATTAAAGGTAATAAAATAAATTATGAGATAACGATTCTTTTTATATCTTTTAGTTTTTAGGACTTCAATTAGGACCATGATTCACAAAATGCATGTACATACCTAATACTAAAAGCTACCTGATTTATTTACATGAAGAGAGGAAGTACAAATAGGTGAATGAAAACCGTAAAGCATTCATTAATGACCAAGTCTATAATTCAATTTAGATTTAGCATATAATGTACAGTCACTTTCATAACTATCCAAAGCACTATCTTATATTTGACAAAATTATGTCGCAGACCTAAATGACAAAGGTTTGAGATGAAAGTGTGCTGAAAAGACAACGATTTAAATTAAATTTTGCTGAACTGAATTTGGTTTTTATATTGATAAACAGTATTTTGTTCAATCTAAACATTGGCTTATATGTTAATATAGCCAATACACCATATATTTGCTTCGGCATATTTGTTTGTCATTTGTAAAAGTATACAATTATTCTAAGTAGTATCAGAGCTAGCTAGTAGGCCCAATTCGACATTGAATTCTCTTATTTTAAATGCCGTTAGAGAATGAGAAAAAAATATTTTTTCTCATTCTCTCACTCTCTAAAAAATTTTTGTATGACGCTGTCACGTTTTGCGTCGTAAAATTTGACACTGGAGAGACTTAAAAATAAGAAAATGCAATGTCGAATACGGCCCTTCACTCTATAAACATGGAAGATATCAACCGACTGTACATGACGGCTTTAAAAGCGAGAGACTCTGACAAAGGACGTGCGATCGACGCGTCGATTAGCCGACTACGCGACGTAAGCGCCACTCACTCCGAGCCTTTTATCTCTCAACACCACTCCTGACTACACAAATATTATCCGTTTCCAAATTAAATGAAGATCATTTTCACTACTATTGATCGACTCATCCATTAACTCGAGAGAAACGCATTCTCAAACCTTTTCCCTAATTGAATATTCAGCAATTCGATTCAACGAAATATTTTAGGTTTTAGCGACCAACAATTTAATTTTCATTTGGAAATTGAGCTGTTATCAAATAAATAAAATTGTTAAGGACATTTATTAATATTGCCAGCGAGCAGGGAACCTAGCGGGCCATTATTGCTGTTCTGCGCTTCGCAATATGGTTTAATGGTTGTTATAAGAAATAAATAACGATAATAGCAAGTTTTCATTTTAACACTTAATTTTTATATCGTCGAGTTTTATGGTGTTCGTGCGAATCCGGATTTTGACGAAAATATAATTCAAAGCATGATTATAGTTAGATTATTCTCATGGCTATCTTTACCAATTAAACTAATTTTATAATAAGTAAAGTTTAACACTTATATTGTTTGTTGATTTTTAATGGATAGACTCAAAACTACTTATGTAAGCAATCTCAAATATTAAGCATATAAAGAAATGCGTTGGTGGTATTTACAAGATTATAGGTAAGGGATAGTTCGAAGATAAATCACATGTGAGTATAGGATAGATCTAATTATACCGTCAACGTCAGAATCTATCGGATATTGTCTTGTAGCTAAGACCACACGCATTAGACCTTATACAAGCTTATTCAGGGACAGCACGTATTCCGCAAACCAACTCGGACATAAATAACTTTCTTACACTACTTTCTCGTTATTCAAGCCGTTTCACAATCTTGGAAAAGTTTCCGTTAAAAAGTGGGAATTTGCATTTAAGTTACGGTTGTTAAAAAAGTTTTACTTACAAACCTCTGCGAATTTTGTAGAGAAGGTAGTTTTGGTTCTGCTGCGACGATAATAGACGCCAAATGGCCTATTACTAGTGAAGTTTACACATTAACATAATGTTAACAAATAGTTTAATAGCCCATTTTAGATGACGATAAAAGGAACAGTCTGTCTACTGTTGGCACTTAATTTTATCGTTATAGTCTGGTTTGTAGTAAAGAATAAGCTTTTATAGATCGCTCGAGGGAATCTTAAGTTAACGATTTGATTGAAAAAAGAATCTATTCATATTTAAACATTTTAGTTCTGCTAGAGTAATTCGTATGATGAATATTGAGAGCATATATTATAACTATAGTGTTAGTTCATCAGCAGTTCAACTTATACTAAAGTCCAGTTACTTATAGCCTACATTGTTGTTTAAGACTTAAGTTCACACGAAACCGTGTTATATAATACCTAAATATTTTTTATATACGTACAGTTAGTTTTAACACAATTGTCCATTTGTTGAACTTAATTTCCAGCCATTCGGCAAAGGAAAACAAACTAGCTTAAAACTCCACCATGCAATGTATATACCTACCTATACATAATTATATAAGAACTATGTTCCTAAGCTTGCGTTGATTTTTTAACAGGCATTAGACATTGGTGAGGAATTAAACATTTTAGTTGGTATTTCGGATTAATTAGCTAAGTTTAGTAGGAAACTGAGCAGTTATTAGGTAAAACAAGATGACAGACGACAGGACCTATAAAGAAATCATCAATTAACTCCGATTAAAACGAACTACAAACCTCATAAAAGATACATTCACAATCTTCATTTTGATTATAAGGCAAGCAATACGAGTCTAACGTGTAACTATAATATCTTCTTTCACTATTCAACTATTTCATTATATTAAATAGGAAACGTTGTTCAAAGTATTTCTTTTACTTGACATTGTAACGACAAACCATGATAACGAGCGACATCTGCTTTAAAATCGTATTTTATTTTAAATCTAACGTTTTCTAAAGCCGTCTTTAGTTATAGACCCAAAATAAAAATAATAATATTTTAGTACCTAAACATGTCATAATGCGTGTATGGTATTTTTTTCCCAAAAGATAAAACGTGATCTTGCACACAAGATGACCTTAATTTGGCTACTTCTAATGCTCTGTATCTAGATTTAGCTAAGTGTAGCTAGATTTTGGTGATAATAATTGGGAGTCGTTGACACGAGAAGAAGAACTAAGACACCGAACTAAGAACGTCTGTCACTTTGATGTATTTCTGTTGCCACTATAAAAGCACATACTAAAACAGAATAAATTCAAGGTGGTGGTCGTTGCACCCTGGGGATGCTTCTGGTTGAAATGAAACACGTGTCAGTGGTAGCTTGTGGTGTGGGTTACAGTATTCCAATTGTTTGTTCATTGCATTGCTTGCTTCTTGCTTGAGGGAGGGAGGGCGGTGAACCAACGCACGAAAATCCTGCATCACTAGTGCAAGTACAAGTCGCGGAATTAGCAAGGTAACTTAGTTATAGTAGTTGTCATGGATTTCCGCAAAGTAATGCCTGATTCAATCAATTAGAATAAAGTGAATATGCAAGGATGTTTCTGCATAACAGACTTGATATTTTGACGTTTATATAGATAATGTTACAATCTATAAATTACCGCTTCAGAAAGTAGATCAGATGTGACAAGAACCATAACAGTAGTCGTACTTTTTCACAGTCTTCAACCATAAATAGACTTTTTAAGACTTTTTTTACACACATGATGATGATGATGATGTCCTCCCAGACGTATCCGTCGACGGCGACACCCTGTCAGTTGCATGGATTCTGTCTTCGCTCATGTGCTCGAACGTGACTTGCGAAGCCAAATTTCACACATACATACATAACGTCACGCGTGTATCCCTTAGGGGGCAGGCAGAACACCAGAGGTTATAAGACCATCTGATGTCACATTTGACAAATTTGGAGGTATTATAAAGATGAAGACAGACTATTGTAGTGACAGGGGGTCAGCCTATCGCCCACAAAAACGCCTTTAAAACCTTAACTGATTTTTACAGTATACCCGGGAAGAGATGCAGCTGGCACATTCTATGTTTTTCTTTCACTCCCAGTCCAGCATGGAAGAGATTTTTTTTATAATCAGATAATTAAAAAAAAATCATTCATGAACCATTTATGCTTAAAGGTATATTTTCATTAAACTAAAGTTGTAATGAAATCTCTCATATCTCGTTCAAACTAAAAACAATGTCGTTTAAACTCGCGTTCAAGGACCCATGTCTATTATTTAAAACCGAAAAACTACAATGTGTGCTGGCTGTAAATGTTCTAAATCAGCCTTTACAATGAGGTTGAACTTTGATATTATTATATTGTCTTATAATACAAGCAAAATTCTTAGGCTTATCAGAAAAAAGAGGATTTTGATATATCAAATATCATCATCATGAGATTCTGAATGTATCACCGCTAGATCTGAAACACAGGATATCTTATGTATTTAGGGGTTTTTTATGCTTTTGATGGCGATGAAAATTATATAATATTATACGTGAAAATTATTGGTAATACGTAAATTAAAAAAAAACTATGAAAATCATCATATGATTATTGCTGAGTAGCTTTTGCTAATTTTGTTCCTAAATTTTATGATTTTCATAGTTTTTTTTAAATTCACATAACATGAATGTAGTCCAAATCCTTCAAGCATTTAATATTGATTGAATTTAAATTGAGATTGATTAGGAAAATATTAATTTTGAAAAGTTTATTTTCAATTAAATCGTAAAATAATATAAGCTCTCAAATACTGAAAAGGTCAAACTAATTTTTAGATATCTTTCTGATTTACTTATTTTTTTTGTTGACTGAAAGAAAGTATAGAAGAAGAGAGAAATGAAAGTTTCATATTATTAAGATAAACAATTGTAATGAATCGATGAGGTTTTGATACTCAATCAAAGGCAAAAATGTTACTTCGTAAAGTTACTTGTTTATTAAACTAAGAAATATACCATGTAAACACTGAAACCCCTTACTAAATCTCACAACCCTCGAGAGACAGCACGAAATGAACCTAATATTTAGCCCACTTTCAAATACATGTTTCTGCAGAAACAATTGCCTTCATTCAAGTCTATCCTAAGATGTAATTTATTATTCATAAATTCATTTTCGGATCCGCTGTAGCAGTGTGTGGATTGATTAATGACGCTATGAGTCGGTTTGGTTTCTCTTTTAATGAAAAGAGAATATTTTTCCAGCCAAATTGAACAAAGCCTTTTGTTGAAAAATACAAACAGATTTTATAATAAAATGGGATTTTTTGGTAGACTGCCTTAACAGCATGACAAATAAATAAAAATCTAGGAATAACTTTATTTGCATTTTTAGGACGAGAACTTATATTTTGAGTTTAATGCCAAGTCAGCGTTCATAATAAAGTTGCCAAAAATATTCAATACGTAAACAAAGGGTACAAAGGATCTCTAAAAAGGGTACCTATAAAGTATTTGAATAAATGGAAGACAAAGGTCCTAGGTTGTAAACTGTTATTTTTAAATAGATGATTGCCATCGGGGTTTCTTTCCAATTTTTCTCGGCAGATTGACTTTCTGAGATGATAGAAGGTGGACTGAGACGAACTGGGGCGCAATTCTGAACATTATGTACGGTGAATTTCATGCTGTTCACCGATGGTTTTCCTAGGGATATTATATTGGCAGAATACTGACAAAATGTCACACGATAACATAATGCACCATAATATGTCTAAAAGATGCATTATGCTAACATGTAATTACAGAATCGGAACTCTGGTCAAAATCGTCGGTTAATGCTGAGCAGTTCAGGACCGATGGATGATGTGGAAAACTTTGGGGTAAGTTTTTGTCCAGCAGTGGAGGTTTGATGATGAGAATGAAATTGCAATCAGAAAAAAATATGAATGAACTCGAATGCAGTAAAAATTAAAAATATAGATTTGGGCCCGTTTCTACAAAAATAAATCTTACATCGAAACTCTAATTCAGTTTGACAAATTTGCGTAGCAAATATAGTCCAAATCCATTCAGCATTTAATCTTGATTGAATTTAAATTGAGATTGATTCGCTGAAAAAATATCAATTTGAAAAATATAATGGTTAGGTAGGTTTCTAGGTATGTTTTTAAGCTGGAGAGAATTAATTTTATTTCAAATTAAAATTGACAAACGGTCAGCATAGGTAGTATTAGCCTAACGCGAATATGATCACTACAGGTTATTACTGTTTTGAGAGTCGGCTTAGAAATGGCCAAACTGCCCCTAGATAGCGATAGGATTAAAAAAAATTCAAACAGTACGATAAGGATGCTTGGAGGTGGGGTGGTTATTAATTTAATCCCCGTTCCGTGACCAATATTTGTATATGATATTTTTCTTGAGTATTATTCGCAGAATTAATTCAATCCAGTAAGCCATTTTCTTTTTGGATTCAGTCAAAAATCTTCCTATGTCGCTCTGTTTCCCGTGCAAGTTGACATTAAGATATTCACATAAAATAGTGAAGCTATTCAGCTCGTAAGTTTGTAAGGAAAAATTGCGGCTCTTGTCTCTTAGTTTATGTCAATCCTCAATAACGAATGACAAATGAGATTGAACATAGAAATCTGCTTCACATCATTGGCCGAAGCAGGTTCAATATTAACGGTACATAACAATAATACAGTCTAGTAAACACAAAATGTACAACAATGGGTGAACACCGAATATTACAACACAATGACTTGCTTGCTTCGTAGGAAACGTCGTTGGTTCCGGGTAAATTATATGTGTATAAATTGTATGAAATAATGAATGAAAATTCTAAGAACCAAAAAATTAGCAGTTTATTCAGCAATATGATAAATAATTTATATAAAATATGACACGACTGAAGGACTTTTCCGGACAGAATCTTTACACGATTCATTTTATTATACGAATTTCCTAACGTATTATAAAATCTACAGTGACCGTCATTAAATCAAATCAAATATCATTCATTATCATATCGTCATTAATATCAATATCAAAAGGCGATAAAACCAAACACGTATGTTAAACTGAAGAAAACCAAGAAACACCAACCCTTGGGTGGTATCAACATACCTTATGTATAACATAAAGGCATGTTTTCTGGGAATCAAACACCTACGATAAAAAAAATCGTTTTCTACATTCTAGATTCACAGCGCTTAGATCACACGCGCCCGTTCAGCGCTCGTCCAGCGCACGCCACGCGCCTCGTTACTCGCTTTGAAATACGCATAACTAGGGTCTTATTTTACACAGCAATACTTCGCCAATTGCAAATATTGAAATCCACCCGCGCCTCCCCAGTGCCCGCCCCGCGCTTTACCAGCGAATACCAAGAACACGCGATTTGAGATCTATTGATGTTTTTAATAAGACTCAAACGATAAGCACTACAAATTTTGGCGTTTTGGACGCGGGTGAGATGGATGGCGTGCGCTAGGCGAGTACGTGTGGTAAGATCGTGGCAATTAAATACTTCACAACGAAACAGTATATGAGACAAAAGCCACCTAAGATTAATAAAAATTAAATACTTTTTATCCAGGTTAAAACCTGTAATCAATCACCGTTGTCCGTGCGTAGGTATTCAAAGCCAGCATCAGAAGTAATCCCCCGTATCGCAGCCGTTCAGTCGCCCTTCCCAACTTCCTGTTTACCTTCCCCGCATCGTAGTTCTGTTAATTGGATTAGCTGTATATGTAAAGACTTAATATGGGCATTATTTTGATTAAAATTTAAATTAATATAGTTTGGTATTTAGGACTACTTAATTAATCAAACAATGAGGGTTTGTCTATAAATCCAAATAGTCGGGCCAATAGTTAAAACAACAAAAAAAAATCTTGCTATGTATGTAGCAAATAAAATTGCAGATTGTGCTGCTGCTATTCGTAAGATTTTTTATAGCACTTCTACTTATAAAATATACAAGTGTTCAAACTATTCAATCTTCATCTTTACGGATGAAATCACAGACTAAAGTCTATGAAATTAGCGTCGCAAAAGTTCACTCAAAATCGAGTAGTTTACCAACGGCTTTACCTATACATATTATTCATATAGATTATTCATATAGGTAAACTTAGAAAGCCAACAGGCATAAAGTTTATGCAAATACAGACATTTTTGAGCATTATAAGCTAAGTATATTATAATTTCTCAATTGTACAAAATCGACGGTCTTGATAGTGCAGTGGTTTAGTGGTAGACACTACTACGCCAATCGTGAGGTAGCGGGTTCGATTCCCGCACGGAACAAGAAACAAGAAATGTTCTGGGTCTGGGCGTTTATCTATACAGGGTGGAAGGCAAAGTGCTGCGTTCCTTTAAACCACATGTTCTATAAGTGTAATAGAGCATGATAAACATGTTTTAAAAATTAAATAAAAATAAAAATTAAAGGCATACTTTGAAAAAATTACGCTAGTATGCAGCCCTATTTAAATTTCATATCACTATACAAAACGTTACCTATGCGTGCCGTACTATCGCGCCAACCCACCCCGCGTCTCGTCATTCACTCCACGAGATTCTTTGATTATCAAAATACCTTCTATGTTCCCAATTTTTCCTTCCTACTTTTTACGAGCTGAGGACCGCGAGGTTTAGCATGTGAGATTTAGAAATAAAATCAGATAAGCATTTGAATACAATCTTTCACCTTGTACAACTGTTTTGATTAATGTGAAATTAAAATACTTTAACAATTCTTTTCATAGAATCTTCTTTATTTTATTTTTATTTAATTATAAAAACACGCTTATCATACTCTATTACACTTATAGAATGTGTGGTTTAAAGGAACGCAGTACTTTGCCTTCCACCCTGTATTTATATTCTAGGTTCCCCCTAGTAACATAGTTCCCCTCGCTACATGGTATCCCATATCACAAGCTATACTTACTTTGGGGTCATGTAGTTGGTGTGATTGTCTGGGGATTTTATTTATTTATTTTTATATTCTCATAAGTGCGGCGACTTCTGCCAAACAATCTGGTTAAACGGGTAAATTAGGGTGGACTGTTTTATAAACTATGTTTTATACATTGAGGTTTTTCTATAAATTATCATTTACATACATAGTAATAATTATATCACAAATATTTAATATATTAATCTATGTAGAAAATAGATTCCTACATTATATAGTAATTTCTATAAGACCTAATATAAAACATCAAACTACTTATAAATAAGTGAGTTAAGATGCTGTTTCACGCATTAGATAAAGATATAATGACTGCGAGCTAAGCGGATCTCCGTAATTAATTTGATCGTTAGCAACACTGATCCGATAAAAAAGGACTTTCCTAAAAGTGTGGATGTATTTATACTAATAGTGACACAAGAAGGAGATTCGTTACGAGAAAATAACACAAGTTACGATTTTTTATAAATAATATAATGGTGATACGTTTGTCTTCCATGACACCTAGTGGAAAGTGATTATGAAGACATATCCACGGAAAACCTAAATACCAATAATACGTCCATACATTCAATAACCTGTCACTTAAATTCTTTTATTGACCCGTTTTGAATTCGTTGGTGCTTCATACAGTTGAATCTATATTTTTATATTTATATATTAATATTTTTAAATTCAATGCAGTAATAAAATGATTTCATATAATAAATACTTTGATTACCTATATATAACCCCTACCTGTCAATTTCAGACGTCAATTCAGACTCAGACTTATAAAAATAACAATTGTGTTAGTTTCGCACTTTAATAGTATAAAATATCAGGATATTAGCTTAATCCCTGCTAATAAGTAGCCTACTGCAATGTAAAAAGAATTAACATAATATAAACTAGACACACAAAGGACTGCAAGTAAATACATATCAATCACATCTAACGTTGAGGTCTGATTGATCCATGTGAGTGACAGAACCCGCATCTCATATCTTTTAGCTACCTTCAGCTTTAATATTTTATAACAATGATTAAAAGTATGTATTTTATATGATCTTTGCTCTAATATTATTTTTAGTTTCGTTCGGACCTTCATAAGGTTGGTTACTGTAAAACTTAAAACAATAGAACTCAAAAACCATATTTCTCGCAAATATTTAAAAATAATTTTCTTCTTTTCCATGGACTGTCCGATCAGGGTTTTGATTGCTTTAAAATCAGTAAAAAATCTAAGACTTTTTGTGATATATTTGAAACTAAGACGCGTCTTCCTGCTATCAATCAGTTGACAGGACACAATTGACCGGGCTTCTTTTACTTACATGATACGACATGCTTTTTTTAAAATAAAGCATTTAATAATTTATTATTATCCAGGAACACTTCAATTCTATCATAATAAATACAACTAAATTGTATGAATGTAATTTATAGACATGTTGGTAGGTATAGTTTAGGCAATATAGAGAGCCGGTATCAGCTGTGTGCGCCATGCATCGCTGCACTCGCCGCGCCGGTCGGTTGCCGCTTGCGGATTTACTTCAAACGAAATTCAGCCCGTTTTTAATAAATTGAACAGATGGTTACAAGCATTTTTTATTTTGATCGACAGGCAAAAAGGATATTAAATTAATTTAGCTGCCCAGTCTGATGAAAAGCTTTTCTGCGAATAACATTGATGGCTCTTAAATATCCAAATTACATACAGTGAAATATATTTTGCAAGAGTCTTGGTACATGCGACAGACATCTGTCTTATGCCAGTAGTGTAGACACAATGACAGTGCAGATAAAAAATAAATACTTACAATACAAAAAACCTTTATGTCTTTTTGTGGCAAAAGTTAAGAACAGTTATATTTTAAAACAGACAGTAAATTCTCAACATTTTCGGAAAGAAGGTAAATTACAGCACTCCTGAAAGTTAAAAATTATAATAACTTATTTTCGCGTGAAAGCCAGGAAAAAATTACAGATGCCTTCTAACTTCGTTATGAATTGCTGTCGGCGAGGAATTCAACTCTAGTTTTTTTGAGGATTATTGTACTTTTGTCACAATTTAAAATGGTCACCCAAGAAAAATTGTACAATATAATTTTGTTTGTGAAATTTCGTAACGTCAAACTCAAAATCAAATGTAGGTATCAAAAAGATACGTTAGCAAACAAATAAATTTGAATGTCAAGGTGTTAGTTGTGAAAATCTTACTCGATATAAAGATACATGTTTGAAGAGATGTTATAATTCATTTTTTCGCGTGGTTTTATGTGTGTGTGCATTTGTTACTATGCAGCTTTACTTTGTGTGGCAGTGACTTCGTTGTCAAACAACAAGAGTTTCTTTTTGTTTCACAGATAAGTTAAACTATCTCTACTAGGGCATTGCAGATGGCAAGAACATTTCATAATATTTGATCACTGCCCAAAATTTGGTGACGTTACTTGACACGAACAGTATGACAACTGGCCTGCGCCCTGTTGCTGTAAAGTTTCTGTTGAATCGTAGAACTTGAAAACCCTTGAAAGTTCTGAGTTTAAAATTTGTAGAAGTTAATATAGATTTTAAAGGCTATTTTAGTTTTAATTTTGTACAAATACATATCTAAGAAGCTGGTAATCAAGTACACAAGTAATCAGTCCTTTATAAATAACTTTAGAGAATAAAATTTACATTTAGGATAAAATTATTTGGCGTTCAGTGACTTTGCAAATCTTTTCGTTGTATTAAAAAATGAATAATGCTTAATTATATCCTATGGAAAAAGTAAAACTTAATTGTTTCAAAATATTTTGTGAGACAGCGCACTTTTCTTTGTAAAAATTGTTACACAAAGGAAATATATAGTTGATAATAATATATGTATTGATAGGACTATTGAAGATCTTACTTCGTAATAAAGCATAGCTTAACCTCTGCCTTAGCCTCTAAATTACTAGGTTAATAAAGAAAGAACTTGGGTAATTAATATGATTTTTTCGTTGTGACTTTGATTTCTATATTTTTGGAGTGACTTATTCAAATTTATTGTACTCAGATATTCTATTTATTTTAAAGATCATACATACATAACCTGCCTCATCAATTCTGTGTCCCTTTGGGGTAGGCAGAGACTAGAGACAGAGACTAGAGATCCAGACATACCTCTTTCACTTCCTCCATATTCAATAATCGTTTCATACATGATCGCCGGTTACTGATACTTTTACCTACCTTTTTAAGTATGTCGCCAAATTTGGTCGACGTCACCATGTGCTCTGTACACCTCTTTGGGAAATCTACTTGAAGCTTAAAAATACGCTTAATTACTTTATCAGTAACAAATGACATATTTATAAATTTTCATTTCATATAGTGAGTTAATTTGCTAACAGTACAAAAACATAAAATTTCAAAACGCTTGTTATAAAAAAAAATTGTTGAAACGGGATGACAAATATAATATTGCGGCAAAAGTACAATAGCCTGTTTTACGTTGTCACCTAAATTTTCTTACCATTTGCTTAAGAAAGTTAAGTTATTTACCTCATTAGAATATTTTTGAAACTTACCACTGAAAATCTGTCTGATTAAGAATAATTATAACTATTTATAATATAACTACACACTAATATAAAATAACTAATTATAACTACAGGGACCAAATTTTTATTAGTACAAGTATAACTTAATTTGATTAAAAATATTTAAAAGGAAAAAAAAAACATAGTCGAATATTCCTTTTCCAACGTTTTTGTTAAATAGAGTGTAAAAAGATCACTATGGCTCATAACAGAAAGATTAGTGACGTTTGGCCAGCTACTAGTGAATTTACAAAAATAAGTATTTGTACTCGTACCTTTCAACCTATAATGATTTCAAACTACGATCCATCTAATATATAAAATTCTCGTGTCACAGTTTTCGTTGCCATACTCCTCCGAAACGGCTTGACCGATTTTGATGAAATTTTTTGTGCTTATCCGGTATCTATAAGAATCGGCCAACATCAATTTTTTTTATTTATATGGCAAAACAACGTTTGCCGGGTCAGCTAGTAATTTATAAATGATAACGGTTTGCTCGTTTAATACTGTGTTCCTAAAAAAAGAACATTTAATACAGTCAATCACTGATTAACCTGTTACTGAGACAGATTTCACACACGTTAACTGTGTTTTGTAAAGAAAGGAAAGTATTTTTTCAATAAACATAGATTTACTGTGTCTGTTACATCTGTTACTTAACACATTTAATACTTTTTATCTTTTTTCATAATACATTATGTAGTAAAATTAATTCTACTTTATATTATAATAAAAGATTGTTTTGGTAACTAAAGCTGCGTTTGATCTTTATTTCACTTTTTTTAATTACATTTTTCTAAGGTTGAAGTCGTCGTGGGTGACCGCCGACCATTCATTTATCACGATGAATTCCATGCTTCGGAGGGCACGTTAAGCAGTCGGTCCCGGGTGCTGTATACTTGTATACAGTAGTCGTTAGGGTTTGTCAGAAGCCATTTCGGCACCCTGAAATATCTGACATTCACCAACCGGCACCGGGCCAGCTTGGTGGATTACGGTCTAAATCTCCTCATCACCCAGAGGAGAGACTCATAGCCCTGCAGTGGGCTCATTACACGGAGTTGTGATGATGATGATGATGACCTTTCACCTTCGCCTTAAATGTATAAAACGAGTGCATTTTGTAGAAACAAGTTTGTCAGATATCTCTACGACCGATATTAATAACGCACAAACTTGAAATGTTTGATTTAGGTGTCAAAAACCGACACTCGATCTCGGAAGTGAAGGCAAACGCGTAATTCACACGTTTGAATTTGTGACGACTTGACATAGATTGCCGAATGTATCAATTCCGCAAAAGCTGTTCTTTAGAACTGTAATGTATTGCTGAGTTTATAAGAAAACTTTCAATATAAATTAGTTCGATCTTTTCTCTAAAAATACTTAATTAGTTTAGTAATACCTCATATTCCCATTGTCCTTTTAAGTTTATTTGAAACTTTTTTTAATACAATCGGCTGGTGCTGTGGTTAACATACATAGCCTTCTATGCCAGAGTCCCTGGGTTTGAATTCCGGTAGCGGTGAATGTTTATGTAATGAACACAGATATTAGCCGTGAAGTAATGGCTTATTTAGCCATGTTTATGTAAGTTTATTTTAAAATTTTAATATTTATTTAATATGTATCTTATCTCACTAATATTATAAATATGAAACTTTGGATGGGTGCATGGATATTTGTTCCTCAATCACGGCAGAATGGCTTAATAGATCTTGATGAAATTTAGTACAGACATAGCTTATAGTATGGAACAGCACTAAGGATACTTTTTGTCCCGAAAAAATAGTGGTTCTTATGGGATAGATTTGTTCCAAAAATTGAATATCACACCCTAACTGTTCGCGCCTACTCTATTCGCAAATCTTAACGCGGATAAATTAAAAGCTCTCGCGCATCGCCGGTTAGGGACCTACCCTCGCACGCACCTTATGAGGAAGAACATACTGGAAGCAGTGAACGATTGACCGCTGTGCCGCTAAGACGACGTCGCTTGACGCCGGTATCCGCAAACACCGCTGCAACACCTTGTGGATTCTTTGTGTTAATCTGTGCTGCTGGACTCGTTGTGCTTGCGTGCGCACGCATAGTGAAACTTAAAACCTGGACTTTCACCCTATCGCCGCCGGAGCAACCCCGACAGAGAAGCAAGGTGCGTGCCCTTTTCATTTCCCGCCCCTTTATCGCATTATTTAATTGTAATTATTTTCCTGTGATTATCGTCCATCGAAGATATTTAATATTTATCTACATTTCCGCGAAACATAATTAATTTGAACCATCGCATGGAGAGTGACCCTCTGTGGCGCCTCCATTTTATTGGTCCAAACGAGCCGGATGCTCTGTACCTTTTTTTTATAATTACCGCTTGGTCCTTCGTTAAATTCTCCCGCCCTCACAGGATCGCCTTATTAAACCGCAATATCTATTAGTAATATTTAGTTTATTATAAGATATATCTATAATTATTCCGCCATTACTCTTATTCGTTATACCTACCCTATACTAACATATATTGCTCAATTATGCCACGAGGTGAAGATAAATTATCATGTTCCGTAAGCCCTAAAGTAATAATGTTAGAAGCTAAACGGAACGCTCTTTTTGAACGCATTCAGGACATTTACGAAAAGCCTAAGATGGCTCACACCTCCGAGGAACGAAAAGAATCGTTTATTAGCGCGTGTGTAACTATTGAAAGTATTCGCAGTCAATTTCTTAACGTGTTAGATGAATATAACGAAAATATTTTAACCGAAAATCCTACCGCAAAGCCTAATTACCAGGTTTATTCCGCCTTTGAAGATTTATTTTGTTCGATTAAACAAGTATTGTCGCAACTAACCGCTACTGTGTCCTCCAGTATTCGTCAGAAAGAGATTTCTAAACCTAGGTTACCGCCCATAGAACTCGTATCGTTTGATGGTGAAATACAAAACTGGCCCTTATTCTATGCGACATTTAAATCTACCGTTCACGATAATTCGTCACTTACCAACGCTGATAAATTATATTATTTACTTGGGAAGTTATCATATAAGGTACAATCAGTACTTGCAGGTATTAATCCGTGTGCTGAAAACTACGAAATCATATTTCAATCATTGCTCGATAGATATCAGGATGTCCGTGTTCTAGGTACTAACTATCTAGATCAAGTTTTAAATTTAACGCTTAATAATTCTCCGTCATCGGGTTCTAACTACTCACTATTTATAGATAAATTCGTTACCGCAGTTACTTCGCTTAAAAACTTAGGTATTCAAGACCTCACAGACTTTATTTTACTACATATAGCCATACGTAAATTCGATACCGATACCATACGCGCATTTGAAATGCATAGTTACGATATTAAATTACCTAAACTGGATAGCTTTATTACGTTTATAAAAACCCAATGTCGGATTTATCAAAATTCACAACCCGCGAGCACCATTACGAAGTTAACTAAGAATAAGCCGCGCGTCGCTTTAGTTAAATATCCAAATCCGCAGTCTTACGTTACGAGCACAGGACAGAGTAAGTGTTCTTTATGCAATAATAACATACACGATCACTATTATAAATGTGTAGCATTTCAAAGGTTATCACCGTTAGATAGATTTAAATTTATTAAGGATAATAACGGGTGCATTAACTGTCTAAGTACGAAACATAAGGCTGGTCTGTGTAGTTCGAAGTCAACATGCCGCGCCTGTAGTCAGCGACATCATACTTATTTACATTTCACGGGAGCGTGCGACACTACCGCGCGCTGCGTATCCGGGAGCTCGACTGCCGGTGCCGGGCTCACCGCGCCTGCGTCTGCGCATACGCCGCCGCCCGCGCTCGCGCAGCCGCATCCAACCGAGAATCGATCCCAGGACGCGCATGCGCAACGCTCGCAAAATAATATGAACAATAACCTATCACTCTGTACAACGGCTAATGCTACAGTTTTGCTTGCTACGGCTCAAGTTATTGTTTTCGACGCTAATGGAAAACAACAGTTAATTAGATGTTTGTTAGACAGCGCTTCGCAAAGCAATTTTATTACATATGATTGTTGTAAACGCTTAGGATTATTGAGTAAATCGAGACCGTCGCATACTACGGTTAAGGGTATAGGAGGCTCGCAAAAATCAATAAATGGGTTTGTTGATTTTACATTTTACTCACGCTTTAATTTAAATGTTAATTACAATATGTCGTCGCTTATTGTGGACGTCATCACGGACTGTTTGCCGTCCGTCCCAGTAGACATAAAAGGGTTCACTCATATACATTCCTTACCGCTTGCCGACAGTGAGTTTGCTACTCCCGGTAACATAGATATTTTAATTGGTAGTTCATTATTCCCGCACTTGCTAATGCCCACCATAGTGTATAGCGAGTTTAGTAATATTCCGCCCGCAATACAAACTGTTTTAGGTTTTATTTTAATGGGTTCAGTTCCCGCTTTGTATTCAACTCCCGCTTGTAATATTTCTAATGTTTCGACCTCATGCTGCTCGGTAGCTTGTGATCGAGTAGACGCACTTCTCAGGCGCTTCTGGGAGCTTGAGGAGATGACCGCGCCGCCCATGTATACCGCAGACGAACTTGAGTGCGAAGAGTATTTTAACGCAACCACTTCCCGCATTGAGAGTGGTACTTATGTAGTCGCACTTCCGTTTCGCGAGGATCCGTTTTCATTAGGCGATTCCTACGCCGCCGCTCATAGACGTTTTTTATGTTTAGAACGCAAGTTAGAGGCTTCATTGAACGCTCGCGCCGCATATAACGACGTAATACACAGTTATATAGACAAGGGCTATATCTCACGTATAAGCAATAGCGGCGATAGTTTACTCCCGTCATACTATATACCACATCATGGTGTTTTTAGAGAAGATAAGGAAACTACTAAGCTACGTATTGTTTTAGACGCTAGCTGTAAGTCAACCACGGGCGTTTCCTTAAACGACATTATTCATTCGGGACGTAATTTGCAGGGTGACTTGTATTCGATTTTAATTAATTTTAGATTATTTAAAATTTGTTTATCAGCTGACTGTCGTGAGATGTTTTTAAGAATAATTCTTAGAGAGCCTGACCGCCGATTTCAAAAAATATTATATCGCTTTAAAACTACGGATCCCATCGCTGAATATCAGTTTAATCGTGTTTGCTTTGGTATTAAATCAAGTCCGTTTCACGCACTTCGTGTTATTACGCAACTAATCGAGGACGAAGGTAAAAATTATCCCGCCGCCGCTTCTGTCGCCGCTTCCGCGTTATACATGGATGATGTCGCTTACTCGGTGATGACTGACCAGGAGGCATCCAGCCTCAGTAGAGATCTCATCGCGTTGTTTAAGAAAGCTCAGTTCGATCTCGTCAAATGGAATAGTAACTCAGACGAAGTACTTAAACACATTCCCGAATCGCATAAAACTGACGCAAAGAAAATTTTTGATGAATCTAACCCGCGAAAAATATTAGGTTTATGTTGGAATAAAGACACAGATTGCTTTTATTTCCAAGTTAAGATACCGAATGAGCCGTGTACTAAAAGAACTATTCTCTCCGCTGTAGCCCGCTTATGGGATATTTTAGGATTAGTCGCGCCGGTAATTCTGTACGCCAAGCTGCTTATCAAAGAGCTGTGGCTACTGAAATGTGACTGGGATAGTCAGCCGCCGCAGCGGATTCAAGCGGCCTGGCAGCAATTCTGTCAAGAGATGCCATTATTAAACTCTCTTCGTATACCTCGACACCTAGGCTTAGTGCAGTCTTGTGAAATTAATATTATCGGTTTCGCAGACGCTAGCGAGCGAGCATACGGAGGTGTTGTCTATGCTCAGGTCCGCTCAGGGGACGATTACGTAGTCAACTTAATTACCGCGAAATCAAAAGTATCGCCCGTCAAAGTCGTGTCTATTGCGCGACTCGAGTTATGCGCAGCGGTTTTGCTATCGAACTTAATACGCAAGGTTACAGATACTATAAAATCACGCTTTCCGATAAGTAAAATATTCGCCTTCAGCGACTCTAAAGTGGCTCTATGCTGGATCCACTCGTCTCCTCACCGATGGCAGACCTTCGTAGCAAATCGCATAGTAAAAATAATAGAAAATATTCCCGCAAGCTGTTTTTACCACGTCGCCGGCACTGAAAACCCTGCTGACTGTTTATCACGCGGGCTTACTCCAGATAAATTGTTAACGCACCCGCTATGGTTTCATGGTCCGCCGTGGGCCGCCCGCGATCCCGCCGAGTGGAGTCTTAAAAATATTAGTCAAGAGATTGACGAAGCTATACCTGAACAGAAATCGCAGATTATTTCACTAGTCTCTAATAATTCAATGACGTTTATACAAGACTTAAGCACTCGTTTTTCTTCATTTTCAAAATTATTACGCACCGCTGCTTATATTTATAAATTTATAAAACGCTTATCGCGAAATTTACATGTTACGAGTTCCGATCTAGATTTCGCTGAAATTAGAATCATACGCGCTTTACAAGAATGTTATTTTATTGATGAGATCCAAAGCTTAAAAAATAATAAGTCATGTTCAACCGTTTTAAATAAACTAAATCCATTTATAGACAGAGATGGACTCATTCGCGTAGGTGGAAGATTAGCAAATTCCGCTGAAGACTATACCGCCAAACATCCTTTACTTTTACCCCGACGTGACCATATGGTTGACTTGATAATCGATTATTATCACAAAAAACACCAACACGCGGGGCCTGAACTACTTCACTCTTTGCTACGACAAAGGTTTTGGATTCTTTCCGCTCGCCGCCTCATTAGATATAGAGTTCACCGTTGTAACACGTGTTTCCGTGCTAGACCGCGCCCGACATACCCGCTCATGGCTGATTTGCCCAGCCACCGCGTTAATAAGGTAGATAAGGCTTTTACCCACGTCGGCTGTGACTACGCAGGCCCGCTACAGTACACGCCCGCCCGTGGCCGTGGGGTACGCACTCGCAAGGCGTGGATTTGTATTTTCACATGCATGACAACGCGAGCTACTCATATCGAAGTGGCTACAGATTTAAGCACAGTTAGTTTCTTGGCCGCACTTAAACGTTTTCTTTCCCGCCGTGGCCCAGTTAAGTGCTTATACACTGATAACGGTACGTGTTTTGTGGGCGCTAGTTCGTACCTTCGCGATTTATATAATTTTTTGGATCAATATCGCCCGCATTTGGAAGTAGAGCTTAGTGAAAATCGAATCGATTGGAAATTTATACCGCCTGCTTCCCCGCATTTTGGTGGATGCTGGGAAAGCGTCGTTAAAATCGTTAAATCGCATTTATTCAAGGTTATAGGACAACAGATTCTATCATACGAGGAATTGATAACAGTTCTCACGCAGGTCGAAGCTTTAGTGAACTCGCGCCCGCTTACGGCAAGAAGCTGTGACCCTTCTGAACCTTCCGCACTGACGCCGGCGCACTTCCTTAACTTGGTTCCTTTGTCTTCTATTCCCGCGCCAGAAGCTGAGGCCATTGATCTTAATCAACGCCATTCGCTTCTTGACAAAATTGTTCAATCCTTTTGGCGTAGATGGCGAGTAGAATATCTGCATCAGTTACAATCTCGCGCCAAGTGGAACATTCCTACGGTTCCTATTGAGGAGGGCACGGTCGTGGTAGTTGTCACAGACAATGCGCCGCCATTTGCTTGGCCTCTCGCAATTGTAGAGAAGGTCCACCCTTCAAAGGACGGTATAACACGAGTCGTTACTATTCGTACTTCGAAGGGCAGCTATCTTCGACCAGTCGTTCGTTTATGTCCTTTACCGAGTCAATAAACTAACTTTATTTATGTAGTTTAAGTTAAGTATTTATGGTATATTTTATTCATAAGTATTTTTAAGTTTAAGTATATCATACCGCCCTGCTTTATGTATCATTTATCACCGCAATATATTCCCGCATCATTAATATTATATATATTTAAATATTCACGCTTCTAGTCGTTTTTATTTAAAGGCAACCCTTTAAGGCCGGGGGAATGTTCGCGCCTACTCTATTCGCAAATCTTAACGCGGATAAATTAAAAGCTCTCGCGCATCGCCGGTTAGGGACCTACCCTCGCACGCACCTTATGAGGAAGAACATACTGGAAGCAGTGAACGATTGACCGCTGTGCCGCTAAGACGACGTCGCTTGACGCCGGTATCCGCAAACACCGCTGCAACACCTTGTGGATTCTTTGTGTTAATCTGTGCTGCTGGACTCGTTGTGCTTGCGTGCGCACGCATAGTGAAACTTAAAACCTGGACTTTCACCCTATCGCCGCCGGAGCAACCCCGACAGAGAAGCAAGGTGCGTGCCCTTTTCATTTCCCGCCCCTTTATCGCATTATTTAATTGTAATTATTTTCCTGTGATTATCGTCCATCGAAGATATTTAATATTTATCTACATTTCCGCGAAACATAATTAATTTGAACCATCGCATGGAGAGTGACCCTCTGTGGCGCTAGATGGCTAATAAACTTTTTTGCGCAATTGCTCTTCAAATGCGGGACCCCTATACTTATGAAAACTATTTTTTTATTTTATTTCGTTCAATAATAACTTATTCATTTTAACTTGATTCGTTGTCTCGACAGAGTCCACCTACTGTTGGTGACGCATTATGAATTTGATATAATGAATCGTAAAGGCTTAAATAAAATATTTAAACGTTTCGAATTCTAAAATCAACTGAGTAATTCAGAAGCGAATATGACTAACTAACAGAACAGAATAGATACGAAGGCCATTCCCAAAAATGGATAAGAATATTCGCATTTGAATGTTTTTGTTTTGTAACATAAATACCTAAAGATCCAAGAATGTTATACCTAGTAGGGTATAAATAAAGTATTTTTAAGGCTATATATCTGAGCTTGTTTGCTTAGGACTAAACATGTCTACAAATTGATTTTAGATTGAGTTTTTTTACTTGTGTATAATATTATTTTTGTGGTTATTTCAGATATCTGCTTCACTTCAACACTGTGGATTTTTGGAGATAAGAAGACAGAAAATGTACTCATCAAGCCTTTTCATATAATACACGTCATCGACATAACATAGGCCTAATCGCCTTAGTCAGGGGTCGCAACAACTAAAACATAGCAACACAAGTTTAAATATTTTCCTAATAAGTTATTGCGTTATCACATCAGCTTGTTTAAACAGGTTAAACTAAGAAACATTATTGAAAGCATTTTTTTCATATTTATTTATCTTTCTTAAACCATTTCATATAGGTACCATACCATACATTCACCGTATTTATTTTGTTTGTGAATCAAAATTAATGTTACTTTTGCTAATATTTAAAAAAAATACTTATCAGTCAAGTACCTAATTAATACTTTTTGTTTAATAAAAATATTGTAGCTAACTTGTTGTACCTACTGCATAGTGAATCTAGTTTTAAGTAATTCAAGTATATTCAATTTGACCTATGCAACCATTGTTCATATATATTTCAGTGCAACTATTGATTTTTTAAATTTAGCGCCAAATAACTGGATGACACAGTCTCTAGCTTACGTCCAGACATGAGAGAGACCAAATCTGAGGTAAAAGGCTTGGCGCTATTAACAATTCATGACTTTGAGTATATTTCAAAGGGTCATTCCTTATTCACAGTTTTTTGACTTTAGTCTTGTTGGCCGTGTAGAGTCAGCTAAAAATAGTCCTAACGTCCCTAGATAAGGGTGTCATAAAATGCGGTTAACCAAGCCTTCCTCACTTCCCAATAGATATGACTTCTTCAGGGTTCTCCTTCATATTACGTCTGCTGCCAAATACCGCTGCTCTGGCAGTAATATGCTCTCATCCCTGAGAAGTAACACGGGATCAGTCACGGTTGAATAAAGTCTCCCTCCATATAGAAAAGGCTTCGCCAGAGTTAAGTTAGCATACATACACATAGACGACCGTCTGGTGTAGCGGTAACATACATTGCCTTCTATGCCTCTGGCTTCTATGTCCTGGGTTCGAATCCCGGCGACGGCGGATATTTGTGTGATGAACACAGATATTAGTCGTCAAGTCATGGATGTTTATATGTTTATTTAAGTTTATTCTAATAAAAAATATGTATTTATTCAATATGTATGTTTATATATTTCTTAAGTATATCAGTTATCTAGTATCCATAACACAAGTTCTTAAGAAACTTAATTTGGGCTAGATAATGTTGTGTGAGTGTCAGAAATATTTAAAATATTTATACATAACTTCACGCCTGTATCCCTTATGGGGTAGGCAGAACACTAGAGGTTATAAATCTGATGTCACATTTGACAAATTTGGAGGTATTATAATGATGGATAGAGACTATTGCAAGGACAGGGGCTTAGCCTATCGCTCTCATAAGCGCCAATAAAACTTCTGTCCCTTAACTGCCTTTTACAGTATGCCCGGGAAGAGAAGCAGCTGGCACATTTTAAGATTTTCTTTCCGTCCCCAGTCCAGCATGGACTGAGTTAACAACGCACCATTAATATGATTAATACGACGTCTATAGGCCTAGAGGACAATTACCTTAAAATACCTTTTGACAAACTATGTTGGTCTTTTGAAAGCAATACCTACAGCACAAGGTCATATACTAGACTGAGAATAAAAGCATAATACTACGTATTTCCTTGGTAGTTCCTTTTAAATGGAACCTAACTCTTAAGAGTCGAACATCAACAGCAACTTTGAAAAATAATTATAAGTGTTTATTATTTTAAGCAGATGATCATGTTTGATTTAGATGTTATTTTGGATTCAATTATAAATCAAGGTACCTATATGTTAACTTAAGACTTAGTTTGCAAGGTAAAACTATTTTTTTTTCTTTTTTCTTACGTTACTTTAAGAATGGTAGCTGGTTGGTAGCAACTGAAAATCAGCGCTTTGCTATTGATTTTTAATCTCAAAGCATAAGAATGAGTTGTCATCATTTGTCGTTTTTTTTTTTTTTTTATATGTGACTAAACCCGCGTTTGACCTCAATCTCACCTGATGGTAAGTGACGATGAGGTCGAAGATGAAAGCACACGGGTTTAGGAAGGAACTGGCTCTTTATACAATATTGCCGGAACACATTACCGCCGGAGCGGTAACATTTGGCGGCAGACTTTATATAAAGGGTGGTCGCTAGCCAGTCGGACCCAGAAGGGATCCTACCACCAAGCAAATTTTTTGTGTTGCTTGCTTAGTTTGAAGATAATAAAGTTTTGTTAAATAAGATATATAATTCATGTAATGCATGTAATTCAAAGTACAGTAAAGATTTCATATATTTTATTCTATTCTTTAAATATATATTTAGTGCTCGTAGATTTTTTACTTCTACTAACTACTTATATTTATAGATACACGTTTATTTCCACCGTTACAAACCAGTTTATTCCAGTACAAGCCGGGACCATCGTCAATCACAGCAGAGTTTACCAACTTAGATAAATTACGTGAACAATAAGAGCAATATAAGTAATGTATGTGACAATTCGTTTGAAGTTGATTACGTAACCAATCGCAGACTAACTTTGTTGGCTTATAATAAACAGAGACAGAAAATTATTCACCAACTTTGTACTGAACAGCAAATTTATGGTACGCTTACTGTGAAATTCACAACAATGAACGAGTCGCCCGGGTTTGGGCTTTACAACTTTACTTCAGCTACTTAGACGTAACGTAAATAATTGTTTTTATTTTCTATAGGCCTGTGACTTGTTTGCTTAGACACGGATTATTCTTTTCTTTGAAACGTGTCATACTGTCACTTGCTATTTATTACAGGAAGCTGTCCAAATTTTGAAATTAAGAGTATTAAATTAGCATACCATATTGTCTCTTAACGATAAATAAATAGATTTTTAGGACGGCCTTCGTGGTGCAGTGTTCTAAGACGTTCTAAGACGCAACGCAAATCGTGAGGTCGCAAGTTCGATTCCCGCACGGAACTACAATAAAAAATGTCTGGGTGTAAGAAATTATCACTGTACATTGACATTTACAAATTGAGAGGAGCTATTGACAAGTTGTCTGGAAGATATCACCGTCGATAATAAATCCACCTATTGTGCTACGTATCTATAAAATTATTATAAAAATATCCCTTATCCATGGTTGCAGTGATAAGGAATAGATAAAAATAATGAGTACATAAATAAATGAATTACACAGCCAGCAATGCCATTCTACACGAAACTATTTTGTGGTACCTTATATGCTAACCAGTGTGCATACCAAAACCTTTTAAAGATTTTAAATGCATTTATGAAGTTGGTGTGAAACTTTTAACTTACTTAATATCGTGCTTTATTTTCGTTTTTAAAAAACGAGAACTTGAAGCCTTGTAATGGGTTTCATAATAAAAATGGCTGAATTGATGCCAAGTACTAGTGAAAGAATATAACAAACTATACAAAATGAGAACAATTTTGATGGTTTCAGTGGTGTGACAATGTAATGTAAGTATTGACCTGCAGATGTCCTCAGTTCGATTCGGCTAGTTGTAGTGTAGATTTTAAGGTGTCAAATAATAATAATAACAACTTAAAGAAAATGAAACCGTTCCATCCTTGCCAACCCCACTATGAATTATACTTGGGTAATTCCGTGAGCTCAATTATAACCGGCTAGCGCCGAAAATAAGAAAAAAAAATCTTAAAAATAACAATTTTATTGTTATTTTTAAGATTTTTTCCAGACAATCACATAACGCCCAAACTAAGCAAAGCAACAAGATATTGGATACCATGTAGCGAACTACGGGGGAACCTAGAATATAAATGCATATACAGGGTGTCCTGCCAACCCTATATAATACCTTCACGGAGGTATTCTAGTGCCCGCAAAGATTACAGAAAAATATAAAATCTACACTACAACTAGCTAAAACGAACTGAGGACATCTGCAGGTCAACTTACATTACATTGTCACACCACTGAGACCATCAAAATTGTTCTCATTTTGTATTGTTTGTTACATTCTTTCAATAGTACTTACACATTTTTATTATGAAACCCATGACATGGCCTCAATTTCTCGCTTTTTAAAAACGAAAATAAAGCATGCTATTAAGTAAGTTTAAAGTTTCACAGCAACTTCTTAGATGCATTTAAAATCTTTAAAAAGTTTTGGTATGAACACTGGTTAGCATATAAGGTACCACAAAATAGTTTCGTGTAGAATGGCATTGCTGGCTGTGTAATTTATTTATTTATTCTTCATTGTACCCATGGATAAGGGATATTTTTATAACAATTTTATAGATTCGTAACACAATAGGTGGACTTATTATAGAAGATGATGTCTTCCAGGCAACCCTGGAATCGGGATTTTTGTCTCAGGTCAACAATTTGTCAATAGTTCTTCTCAATTTGTAAATATCAATGTACAGTGATATTTACTTATCACCAGGATATCCCTACATACCCGTTAGCATATAATTATCATAATATTTTTTTTTTCACAATATTCCAAATTTACACTGTTAAATATATAGGGAAACCTGTAAAAAACCGTAAACCTGGGTAAAACCGTATAGCATATCTATTTTCGCCAAAAATGGTTCCAGTTCCAGTTTCTAAACTAAGTTCCAGGTAATCTGAATTTCAGGACATAAGCAGGGCTAGCATGCGACCATTGATAAAAAATTGAATCGACAAAATAAATATTAATTCATTATTTTATCTTTTCATGGTAGCTAAAATGCACACCTTATTAAATAGAATTACTCAATTCGATACCATGATTAAGCCCACAGAACCAATGATTCCATTTCTAAAAAATGCATAGGTAAGTACTCTAAATGCCAAATTTTAATAAAATATCGATTTGAAGGCCCGATTTATCGTTGTCGATAGTCGCATGCTAGCCCCGCTCCTGGTCTCATCAATTTAGGTAACAATGCCCGTATTAGATATCTAACGTAACTGACAGTCCTTAACAATGTTTATCGTGAATATGTGTATTGAATCGTGTGGAGATTAATAAATTAGCATATAACAACATAAAAGACAAAATTCAAACTTTTCATCGCATGATTCATATTTAAGTAAGTATTGATAGCGATTCACCTTTCTGGGTGTTAACCAATGGCTTTTAAATTACAACAGCTCTCCATTATTTTATCTCCCATCCTCACGCCAGTTTACCTTCACATAATTCCAGGTCATTGAAATGTTCTGACAAAGCGCTAACTATGTCATTTTAGTTTAACATCGCTAACAATGCCAAAGGGATTCACGCTGGAGCTCATAAATTAGGCGTTATCAGAGGCAGCTCATTGTCGTATTGCATCGGTATCTATGCAGCGAATAGCTGCAAGCACCAATAGTGTGGAATAGGCTTTATTTACATCTAATTGCTGTTGCAGATTTTAATGAGGTATTAGGCGTGTTTTACATATATTTTATATTAAAAATTGGTAATAGCATTAAAAGTGCAAAAGGAGTGCAAATATTTTTTTGGATGAACATGGTTATTTGCATGATTAATGCATTCGTCTGTGTGTGTAATGTATGTTTTTACACATCAGTTGTAACCTACACAGGTGTTGTATAATAAAATTGCAGGCGTGCTTTTCCGTTGTAACTTTTATTTCCGTAAAAAATCTTGATAGTGCCAATCTTCCCCAAGAGGTTGACTGTATGTATGAAATGCAAGGAGAATTTTTCAAATGTGACTGGTCCCTTCTTAGCGTGATTAGCACGTTCAACTTTTAATTATAAGTATAGTAAGTGCCAACCAACTCATATCTTGGAGAAGTTAGTATGCAAGGTTTACGACGAATAAAGAAAGATAATTAATTCGGAATTTTGTAATGATTTTATTTATTAAACTTAAACAATAGCAGAGCACTTACATAAGTTATAGAAAATATAATTATACTTTTAGGTAATATCAACTAAACATTAATAACCGAATAACAGTTTAATCAGTAGGCGTAAAGAGCTTTAGTCATTGATACTCAGCAGTTTAATTAGTTTGATTTATTGTCTTTAGAACAATTTTAATAACAATCACATAAAATATGGCTTCTGTAATAGGCATGATAATTACACAATAGCTTTGATTTATTTTAGTGTAGTTTTGACTATTAGTATGCTGACTAAGCCCGCGTATGTTCTCTGCCTAACCTGATGGTAGAACAAGACACGAACTTGGAAAGGAAGTGGTTTTTCATAAAACATAGCCGGTACATCACCGTCGATTATACAGGGTTGATTTGTAGTCACCGGCCAAATTTTTTACAAGTATAAAAAAAGAAACGTTTGTTGCAAAGAAAAGAATTTATTTTTCACACAAGGAAATTAACTTATCCGCTAACATATTAACCAAGGAATGGTCACTCTAAATTACCATTAAAATAACGCGCTACTACACACATTTTGTAGTACTACGTCGTAGTATTGTCAAAGAAATGCCGCGTCGTAGTAGCTATGTTCATCAACAGCGACTATTTTTTTATAAGTTTGAGGTTGTATATTTCTTCTTTTTTGTACTGAGCGACGCTAAAATAAATATGCATGTACGTTTACATCGTATCAAAGAAACTAACATTTAAATTTGGCTGGTGACGAAAAATCAACCCTGTATGATATTTGGCAGATTTTTATATGAAGGGTGGTATCACAGTACAGATATCTAGAGTAATTCGACTCAGCCGCATCTTTGATATAAATGCCTACAGCGCCGCGGTCTGTTCACATGTGATAGGGCTGCCCGCCTTCAGCTTTTAAATTACATTTGCCTACTTTGTGTTTAGTCCCATTTAGTTTTGTGATTGCAAATATACTTTCTTTGTGTAAATAAATAAAATACTTTGTAAATTGAATAGGAAGTGTTCAACAAAAATACTTTTTGTGTCAAAAAACATGTTTATTATTAAATAAATTTTTTAAGTATAGACAAGCCGCATATTAATGTGAAGTTCAATCAACAATTGTTTCGGTATGCAGACACTCGTGACTGGCCGCATGCCGAGATCGAGCCGCGTAGGTATAGGTCGCGTTTGGTCCATTTGTATGAAGTTGAATTACTTTAGATATCTTTATTGTGGTGGTACTAATCAGGCGGCACTTAAAAAAAATCCTATCATTTAGCGGGGTTCACACGTATTAGTCGCCTTTTGCAGCACGCTTATCCAGGAGCGGTAGGGCTATTTCTAAGCCGACTCTACACTGTCTTTTTTTCTATTTTCAACAGAATTCCAAAAAGGGAGGTTCATAATTCGTGTAGATACCTAAATGTTCTTTTTTTTTTGTTACGCTATTTTTGACTTTGATTAAACATGTTAGTGAAGACGATTTTTATAATGCTCCGCATTTGTTGATTATTTAAATATAACCTTGACGAAATATAATAAATCACGTGACATGACTTTGTAATATAATAGGATTCATGAAAAAAAAAATTAAACGCTTGTCTTTTAAAAAAATCAAAGTATCAAAAATTCTGTTAAGTATAAACCTTCGATAAAAGTGTCGTCTCGTCAATCCAGCTTGATTATTGTAACTCTTCAGGTCTTTTAAATACCCTTCATTCGATTCTTATCAAATACTGAAATACCATAGTTTCGGCGATGATCTATATTGGAGGTAGGATCCCTTCTGGGTCCGCCTGGCTAGCGACCACCCTTTATATAAAGTCTGCCGCCAAATGTTACCGCTCCGGCGGTAATGTGTATAAAGAGCCAGTTCCTTCCTAAACCCGTGTGCTTCCATCTTCGACCTCATCGTCACTTACCATCAGGTGAGATTGAGGTCAAACGCGGGCTTAGTCACTTATAAATAAAAAAAGACAGTTCTTTGACCTCATCTTCAGTATGAGGTCAAAAGGAAGTTTGGTAAAATAAAAATAACGCTTACATTCAACTATAAACATTAATAACACAAGAGTCATAAAATATGTCTTCCATACCAAACTAAACTATTAAAGATATTAATAAATATTTGGGCCCAAATTCCGATGATATCGGAATTTAAGCCCGTTATCAAGAGTTAAGTACCTTCTGGAGCCAAATGAGATATCTCAAAAAGGACTTCAGTGAACGAACTGCTTATTTATCCAATTGATTAAGTTTGTGTACGAGTGAAACTAATTATGCAAATATTTGTGTTCGCCCTACAATATAAATGTGGTTAGGGAGAAAACCAGCTTAGGGAATAGCGGAAACTTCACGCACCCTAACTAACGTCACGAGATCCGAATACTGATAAGCCTCCCCTCTCATTCAATAGAAATATCGTCTCTTGACAGCTTAATTAATAATGTTAATGGGGTTTTAAGAAATCAAATTATTCTTATCGTTCTGAAAAAAATATTTGTAAATTGGAACTGATTATTTTAGATGAACTTGTTTTTGAAAGAATATAAATGAGTTCGTGAAGAAGGATTCTTGTATCGTTTTGTTTAAATTAAAATATACGAAAAACAGCATTTTAATAAAATAAAAAAATAAAAAAAATCGTTGTGATCATGTTCATTTCAGGTATAGCTGTTATTGGTGGCGATAAGTAGTTTTCTTGTATGTCAAAGCCTATGCTATGAAATTATGTATACCTAGGCATTTTGCAATTAAAGAATATATTTTACACAGACCTACTGAAAAGGGTAGATTTATATAATAAGTTCACGATTTATAATTTCTACACCTTATAAAAGGAAACATCTAGGTATATATAAGTCTGTGTGTTCGGGGTAATCTAAGACCCCTTTTTACACAACTTTTTCTTTACAATATCGTTTTATTTCATCATCATCAACATCAGCCAGTAGACGTCCACTTCGATCTGGTCAAAGTCGACGGTAAACGCTGCGCTGGATGAGGGCGGCGCGGGACCGAGCGGCGTGGAAAACGTTGGGGGAGGGCATGTCCATTGTTTTATTTATTTCAATTTAAATATTAAATAAGTGTAGAAACCTCATTACATTGCATGTTTCGTGTTGACTGTTGACCGATAAATTAGTCAGTGACTTGTTGACAGACTTGTGTCAAACCATATTTGTGTGTATTTATAAAATTATATTTGCCAAGCTCGGCTTGGTTTCAGTCTAGTAAGTACCACCGATGTATGAAATTCCCAGTATCAATCAATACAATTTATTGGCATTACAAATAGGCAAATTAAAGAAAAACATTATTATAAGCAGTTTTTGCGGCTATTTTAAAGTGATTTCTTCCAGACAAACCCCTTTACTTATTTTACAACGAACTGTTTTGAAACAATGGCCTATTCTGAACTGGCCATCAACTACGTCAGTAGTGGTTACAGTTTTTTGGTTTCCGACCCAAACCTTTTCTTCACCGACAAAAAAGAACAATGATTCTGCTCTAGGCTCATTAAAAAAGGGTTTTGTTGATGACAATGGTAATATTTCACCTATAAAAATTGCCTTAGTTTGAAAGCTGAAAATCTAAAAATGAAAATCTTCCATGCTGGGCTGGGAGCGAAAGAAAAACATAGAATGTACTAGCTGCTTCTCTTCCCGGGCATACTGTAACAGTCAGTTAAGGGACAGAGATTTTATTGGTGTTTTTGTGGGTGATAGGCTGACCCCTATCACTGCAATAGCCTCCCTCCATCATTATAATACCTCCTTCGTCAAACGTGACATCAGATGATTTACAGCCTCTGGTGTTCTGCCTACCCCATAAGGGATACAAGCGTTGACTTATGTGTATGTATGTAAAATCTTGAATTGAAGATTAAACTCTGTATATTACTTTCAATGATAAATAAACAGCTTCAAAGATTAAATACACGAGGAACAGCCGTCAGTAATTAGCCCTGCTATTTTCAAATTAGGAGATATTTCGAGTATTCCAATTTTAACTCTAACTTTAAGTAATTAGAGGCGATGACATTTCATTTCACAAAGTCAAAGTAGTTAAAAGAACTTTGAGTGGGTGTACGGCTTAGTATGCAAAGATAACATACGAATTTTCACACAATACAGAAACATGGATGACGGGGTACTGAAACACTAATTACTTAACTTTTTGTTAGCTCTGTGTCCTGCGGGTTTTGTTGAACAATAGCGTTCTGTTATGATAATGATAAGTCACTTTAGACCAAGAATGTTAACGAGTGTTTAAATATGGGTACGAAAAATGATACTTACCTTTATTTTTAGTGTTTCTAAAGGGGTTTTGCACAAGTTTAAACGTAGTGTTCTTTTTTGATATTATTACTTTTATTAATTTGTTAAATACCGAAAATACGATTGGCATATTGCTAATAAAACTGTTTACAAACATCCTTTTTTTAATCTAAATGATTTAAATCTTACTCAACCATTAATAAATATATTATGGACGTTTTATTTTAGCGATATAATGTTTCCTATATATTTAAAATACAAATGTAACATAATTAAAAAAATATAATAACGTAATTTTAGATCACTATTCTTCATGATATCAAATTTAGAAATGAAACGTCTCCGGCGCAGTGGGAAGTGCAGCCGCAACGCCCTTGCGTAAAAAAGCGCAAACAGACGTGCTTTGTTATAGCGGGGTCTCTCTCCGCGCCTCTGGCTTTATAATAACACTCTAGGGTCGTTCTAAAAAGACTACGTGGTTAAGGGGTCAACAAATAAGCTTATGACTAAATTTGAAACTAAATTCAGCACAAGCATGGCATCACCATATCAACTAAATAATACACTCGAAAGCATAGAATTAGGGTCAGAGACAAAACCCATGATATTTCGCAAATTATAAAAGCTAGCTTGATGAATTAAAAACTGTTAAATAGACCATTAATTAATACATAAACAAAATTTGTAAAATTTTTATTTGGGTGATTTTATTATTTATAAAAACAAATAAAATAAAAATGCACGAATTACACTTGATGGTCACAATTACATTTATGACTTTTCTGGTACGAGAATATTCAAATTTAAAATATTGGAATTACTTTGAATTTGGAATCTGTCATTTTATATGATTTTTCATTTTGTTTTCTTATTTTGGCGCCAATACAATATTTTGCATTATTAAAATGGAGTAGGGTGATAAAGAGAACCGAATCGCCGTGATTGCATTCCACAAAGTAGGTATGAAGCCAAATGCAACTTTTAAAACGTTCCATACGCTTGGTATTAGTCAAATGTTTGTGTACCGGCTATTAATAGTTATAATGAGACCTTCTCTGTTTGTGACAGAAAAATAACTGGCCGTCCACGTAGTGTTCGTACGAAAAAGGTGGTCAAAGCAGTAAGGGCGTGGAACCATCTCTACGGCGCCATGCCTTGCCACGGCAACGGTGACCATCTTTCCACGGCGTCGTTCATGGCGCAGAGCTCAGCGAATCATATTTGCTCTTAAAATTATCTGCATCTGGTTTCATTATAGAAAAGCATTGATTTGCACCGTAAGGCACTGCGCCGCGCCCTCTCATGGCGGCGGCGCCGTGCCATTATACGGCATACTTTTCTATATTGAACCATAATGGAGATAATTTTAATAGCATATATGAAGCGCTGAACGGTGCGCCATGCACGACGCCATTGAGCGGCGTGCCGCATACCGTGGCACAGCGCGACGCCATAGAGATGGATCCACGCGCTAAGGGAAAGAATTCGAAGAAATCCTGTCCGAAAGCAAAAGATTTTATCTCGGGAGATGAACACAGCACCTAGAACCATGTCGCGTATTTTAAAAGATGACTTAGGCCTTGCAGCCTGTAAGAGACGCACTCGTCATTTCTTAGCCGATAATTGAAAAATGAATAGGATGGTAAAATCGAAACTACTACTGAAGCGGTACGCAAAGGGAGGTCACCGAAAAAAATTGTTTAAGGATGAGTTTTTTTTTTAATTGAGTAACATTTTAATAATGAGCATGACCGTATTGATGCTCAAAGCTCTAAGGACGCTTCCCAGTTAGTCGACAGAGTGCAAAGTGGGCATTGTCCGACTTCAGTGATGGTTTGGTGGGGTTTTAGCTAAGAAGGAATGACTGAGCTATACTTTTATGAAAAAGGTATCAAAACATCGGCACAAGAGTATCAAGATACCATTCTTGGGAAGATAGTTAAACCCCGCAACAACGTCGTGTTCAATAACCAAGAATGGTCCTTCCGGCAAGATTCGGCGCCGGGTCATAAAGCTCGATCCACGCAGTCTTGGTTGAAACCGAACTTTACGACTTCATCAGAGTTGAAAACAGGCCGTCGTCGTCTAGTCCCGATTTTAATCCGCTGGATTATGATTTATGGTCAGTTTTTAGAGAGTACGGCTTGCTCTAAACACCATGATAATTTGAAGTCCCTAAAACAATCTATACGATTGGCAGTGAAGAATTTTCCTTTGGAAAGAGTGCGTGCTTCATTGATAATTGGCCTCAACTTTTAAAGGAATGTATTGCAGCCTCTTCGAATAAGATTTTTATGTTTTAAATTGTTTAATAATTATGTTTTAAACTTACACACTGTAAAAGTAATAGATGTTATTGGAAATAGAAAAAAAATATTCTTTGGTTACAAGAGTTATGGCAAGGCTAGGCATATTCTTACATAGCCATCTAACTCTGCAGTTAGCTTTTAAGCAATAGGTATGTACACAATATGCAATGACATACTTATTTTACACTATTTTCGTAAATACATACATGCTCGTGCCATTGTAGGTATTGCAGTTTTAAAGATTGTATGTTTATGGCAATAAAGTATGTTTGTATTTGTTTCGTATTGTGTGTGTATCATACATACGCCCAAAACAATGCAAACAAACATATTCAGGTACATGCATACAGGCATTCAAACTACACGGTTTATACCTATATCAGGGACCAATAGTTCAAGACAACATATATGGCATAAGTAGTGGTTGAGTGATCCCTTGTTATGCCTGTGGTATGTATTCATGTCTTGATGGCCAGACTAGACGGAATATATTTTTAAAACCGTGATTTGAACCCAGGACTTCCTCAGGTTTAGAAAGGAATTTTTATAATCGCTACACCACCAAGGACAGGGACAAAAACTAATATAAACTGTTTTTGGTTTTTGATTTGATTTAATTTGGACTACCCAGTCAAGTGAACGAAAAAAGCATCGAAGAGTAACTTCAAACAAAATCTCTTTGAAAAGCGGCACTTTGGCAGCTTTGTTTTCTTTTAACACCAAGTTGTTTTCTTTGAAAATGATAAAAATGTAATTGGTTTTATTTGTCAACGCACGTCGCTCATTGGCTAGACAACACACAGTTTTTATCCATATATTTTTTTTACTATTGTAAGCAAAAAACGTATCTTGCAAATACAATGACTAAATTAAGTGTAATTTGTACTGTCAAATTGATATATTTAAGAAAATTAAAACAGATAACACCCAAACAACTTATACATTGTAAATGCGTGTCTAAGACCTTTTTGATCCAACCTAATATACTATATTTTCAAGAAAACAATATGATTTGTGATAGGTATTAGGTTCTTCATTTGACCTACGTTATACCATATATGGGTCACGTTGTATTGTAAAATAGGATGACAAATTTTGGTTCACAAGTACTTACTTATTTTAAGTAAATCAATTTAAGTATTTTTGTGGACGTAACTTTTTACTATATTTGACAAGCTAACTGCCTAACATACATAAGCCTTTTTAAGTTTGCAAACAGAACGGAAAAATGTATTCGATTTTGTTGGAAATGGGATGCAGAACCAAAGTTAAGTTAAAAACAAGTGTACGAGGCAATAATCGTTTATTGAATGAAACATTTGAATAGACAATTTTAAATAATGCTTGAGTGATCGATTGATAGGTTTGTAGTGAGTGATTGATGACTGGGATTTTTTATTATTCCAACAGATTTACTTAGTTCATCGAGCATAACACCATCCCCATAGAAATAGTTGTCCCAAGTTTTACTTATAGAATGTTGAATTTGGTAGTTTACGGGTCTATATATACGTTATAACTTAATCTTGCACTTTTATTATGCAGCTGCGATCAATTTATAAAACATTTTATACCGAAAAGGGGCTTTGTTTATATTTTTGCAATTGACAAGTACGGTCCATGCCAATTACGAACTAAACACGAATACACATAAAACATAATTTTCGTTGGGCCATTTTCGACCACTAGTTACTCTTCCATGCTTTTTTCTTTCACTGGGACTACCTCTTTATTTCTACTCTGTAGTTCTATTGCAACCACAATATGTAGCTGAGATGACTTCTGAGCCGCAATAATGTTGACCAGGGTTCTATAAAGACGCTGTCAAAATGGGGTAGGTAATAAAATATAACGTTTGTCTGATTCTGATTTGTACTATACCTAAACCTTTCGTTTGAATTAGGGTAGGTCTACGTCAGTCGATCAACCGACGGTCGATCGATTGTAATGGTGATACCCTTATAGAGAGACAAAATAGTTTTGAGTACCTACATGGCAAATATACCTACATATATAGATACGAACTGCCTGGGTAGCTCTGATTTCAATCAGACATACAGTGGTCCAAGGGGTTCCAATATTAAATCCCTATTCTCAAACTTTACAGAAACATCAAAGATTTGATCTAGAAATCCATTACAAACCAAATTAATTACTATAAATAAATTCACATCATCATAATTACAACCCATTACGGCTTAAACAAACTAAGATTCATAAACATACTCGTAGATTTGAAAATCGAAGGTTTAAAGAAGAAAAATTCTCACGCTTTGACCGCAAAAAACTTGTGACAATACCGACAATGGGCCGTGCAGTTGTCTCAGGGAGTAAGTAAACACAAAGCAACGGTCTTTTTGGTTCCTCCGGGACCGCATTGCACCAACTGAATTATTTATTAGTTGTCTTTGTTACTTCCAAAACCGACGATTTCGAACAAGAGACCCGATTTCCTAAACTATTTCAGTATAAATATTTTATGACTTTGCCCCTTTTCTAAACATCAGCCCGAGAGCGGGCAAAAGCAATAAATAACAACGTGTTCGAGGTCAACGTAATTACTGTGAGAAATTACGAAAAGTTTAGAATAAATATGTGATTGCTATGAATAAGTATGAAATGATTATAATACGCATTTTTAAGCTTTTCGAACCTGAGACTCACAATAAAATAATACAGTACCTAGATATTTAGAAAACTTATCTCATTTCTTACTCTTACTTGATGCAAGAATAAGAAATGTGAAATTTTGGATGTACGGGTGTTTGTTCCTCAATCACGGCAGAACGGTTCAAAGGATTTGGATGAAATTTGGCATGGTGATAGTTTACAGCCTAGAATTACACATAGGGTAATCGTATCCCGATATTCTTGCGGGATTAGAAATTTCGTGGGTAAAGCCGCGAGAAGCAGCTAGTAAGTCATAAAAATAGCAATGAACAATAAATACATGTTAAAAAACGTTTTTTTAAAAAACAGGTCATGCCTATAATAAAAAAATTGTATGTAGTATAAAAAAATATTGTACAAATTGCCCAGTTTCAAAAAAAACCTTCATTTCGTTTGTAAAAATCTAATATTTTTGCTGGCTAATTGATTGGGAGCTTGTGTGATTGTGTCAAAGTTATTAATCACTCGCCGGCCAAATAATTGCCTGCCCTCTCGGGGCTGCGAAAGAAAACTGGGTAATTGATTGACAAAAACAGAAAAAATATGTTTTTGCTGCAGAAAAAGCAGTGGATAAAATAAATCTGAAATTAAATTATTTAGTGAGCGCTCTTTATAAATTATTAAAAGGTTGTTATTGACGGCCGCTATGGCGTCAATAAAGGGGTTATATGCATGATTGCTGGTTCGATCTACGCTTTACGTGAAATCTTTATAAAATCTAGATATTTTTATGGATCTGGGCGTTTTTCTGTATATTATAAAAAAACATTTTCAAAAATATATTTCAGAATTCTATTGTGAGCGATGAAGCTTATTAAATACGATAGAAATAATCACAAGGCAGTTACTCTGTTCTGAGAATGTCGGCTTGGTCATAATACCGGCTTATTCACAATACAATTTTTATTTGCTGTTACGTTCCGCTATTACTTTACCATTACAACGCTAAAACTAATTAATACCGAGCTACTATAAACCGTCCGTTTGAGACACGTCCGCACGCCTAGCCTTCCTAAACGTCTATGTGTCACTCGCCATCACCCTACTTCAAGATATAACCTATGGCGCTGCAATCGGATGTCAGTCATTTATTGCATTTAGCGCCCTCTTTAACAGTACTACCAACATACTTCTGCTACCATGAAGTCATACAAACATCTTAATATCGCAAACTCATCGTTATCGCCAACACTATTCACTGCCTTTTTAACGAGATGTAACTTGTTCCTTCTAAAGTTCACTTTTTTGATATTTTTGCAATAATTTGATATACCTAAATAACATATTCATCATTGTACACATGGAGTAAGAAATAAATATAATATACATATTACAGCAGTCTTTCCCCAGACTGTGTTTTGAATTCAATTGTTAACCCTGCCTTAAATCTATAATCTTTGTAGAATTTTAGCTCTACCTGCCAAAACCACTATTACAATATAGTGAATGTTTCATACAAAATTCTATTTTCAGAAGGTAACAACTTTAACACTATGTTTCGAGATAATGGATTATATACGATAAACAATAACATTCAAGGGTAGAACAATGTCTTTATGAAATTATGTCTGTGTGCGCGTTGAGCGTCTGACATTGACAAATGATAGGAATGTTGTTTTTCACTGTCAATTCGAAATGTCACTTGTCCTATCCTGCTGCATTCAGTTAGGGCGATTAGATCTTTAAAAACACAACGCAGGAAAATACTATCGTAGGATTTGTTTTTTGTAAAAAAAATTACAATTCGTTTGGCAAAAACAATCTATTCAGGCTCTGTAAGCAAGATTAAATGACATTGTATTATTGCTTTACTAATTTCATATACTGTAAGAAAATTATCGGAAAAGAATGCTATGCCTGAGATTAGATTGCTTAAGTCATAATTTCTGTATGAGCTGTGTAACGTTTCAAATATGTGTGGAAGATTTTTTGCGTAATGTAATTCAGTATCTAAACTAGAGTCGATTGTTCAATACACGTTCCATGACTTTGCAAAGTATGGAAGTGATTGAGATTGGTCGATAGTTGACAGGATCAGCACGGCTTCCCTTCTTCGGTACTGGTTGTACGTTAGCCAGCTTCCAGGATTTAAGTGACTTTACCAGATTCCAAAGAAAGTCTATACTAACTAGTCTATCTAACTGTGTGGCTATAGCCAGGCGCACTGGAAAGGTCCTGTTGCAAGGCAGATAACGCTCAGATAAGAAAGAAAGAAAGAAAGAAAGAAAATATTTATTTGTTAGAATGTGGTAAATACAGTTCTTATAATTAATTTCAGTGCAGACACATTCTTTTTTTTTTTATATTGTAAGGATAGGACGTTTGTCTTCCATGCCATCTGATGGAAAGTGCGCATGAAGACTATGGTGTTACACGTCCATCCACGAGAAACCTATTCACTCGACACTTAAAAGTTCCAGGACTGTAGTGGTCAGGAAAAACAGACGCAGGCAGATTGTTCCACTCCTTGGCAATCCGTACCAAAAAGGAACTATCGAAGCGTTTTGTTCGACTTCTTGGTAAATCCACTATATAGGGATGGAAGTTCTGTCTGCGTCTGGTAGTCCGGTGGTAAAAAGGGGTGGGTTCAATTTGGTCAAAAAGAGCACTCGCACACTCACCAAAATGTAGCCGATAAAATACTGTCAAACAAGCAACCTTACGACGATGCTCCAGCGTCTGCAATTTTTTATTTGTAAGGTTGTTGTTATTTATGATTTTACGGGCTCTTCGGTCAACAGAGTCTAGCGCTTCGACCTGGTATTTGGCAGAACCATCCCAAAGGTGACTACAGTACTCCATGGACGATCTCACTTGGGCTGTGTATAAGTTGAGCAGCCGTTCAGGGCTGAAGTACCGCCGGACCTTCGAGATGATACCCAATTTTTTTGAAGCCGTTTTTGCCATAGACTCAATTTGTTAACCGAAGTTTAATTTGGACGTTATAGTGACGCCCAAAAGCCCTAGTTGGTCGGTGATGGGAACAGATACATTCTGGAAAGTGGGCGTAAAAGTAAAGGTGCTCTTTTTTGCGGAGAATAGACACGCTTGTGTTTTGGAGGCGTTGAATTTGACCAGGTTAGATTCGCCCCAATCGGACACATTCCGCAAGGTCGAATCAACGCGCTCAATCATAGACTTTCTCAAAACCTGGATTTCATGTGCGCTCGTTCGCGCATTGGATATATATCTCTCAACAACAGTGCTGTCATCTGCATATCCAATAATGCCTGGTGTTAGGAGGTCATTAATGTGCAGCAAGAATAAAGTTGCAGAGAGAACAGATCCCTGAGGTACCCCGGCATTAATCGCCATTAGGTCAGAGGAGTAGCTGTCTAAGACTACTCGAATCGACCGTTCCCTCAGAAAATCAGATATCCAGTCGCAGAGCCCGGTCGGTATGCCATATGCTGGAAGCTTGCTTAAGAGACCATCATGCCAGACCCTGTCAAAGGCCTTGGATATGTCTAAGGAAACAGCTATTGCTTCACCATGACCCTCCAAGGCCTCACTCCATAAGTGTGTGGCATACACGAGAAGATCGCCGGTCGAGCGTCCACTGCGGAAACCATATTGGCTATCGCTTAGGAGCTCGTTGGTCTCGAGGTATGCCAGGAGTCGATTGTTCAATACACGTTCCATGACTTTGCAAAGTATGGAAGTGATTGAGATTGGTCGATAGTTGACAGGATCAGCACGGCTTCCCTTCTTCGGTACTGGTTGTACGTTAGCCAGCTTCCAGGATTTAAGTGACTTTACCAGATTCCAAAGAAAGTCTATAAAGACGCGTCAAAACGGGAGACGGGAAAAGGGCGCAGCGTTTCAACACCACTGCAGGAATACCATCTGGACCGCTAGCCTTATTTTCGTCTAGGTGCAGCAAGCATTTAAGAACCTCCTTTTGGCGAATATGAACGATACCCATTGTAGGACCAAACTGAGGTAATTGGGGTGGGATTTTTCCTTGGCTATCTAGACGAGAATTATCCGCAAAGATACTGGCAAATAAATCCGCCTTTTCCTTAGCGGTGTGGGCCAGAGAACCGTCAGGTTTCCGCAGTGGCGGCAGCGATGGGCGACAAAAGTTCGTTTCGACCGACTTGGCAAGGGACCAGAAAGCTTTGCTTCCCGAGGGGTATGACGCTATTCTGTCTCCAATACAGCCTATGTGGGCGAAACGAGCTCTTTTGATCACCTTCTTGCAGGACTTGGCGGCAGCATTGTACCTCTTCTTGTGTTCATGCGAATCCACGGCTTTGCTTCTGCGAGCGGTTGCCCAGGCTTTGTACGCTTCTCGCTTACGCTTTTCAGCGAAAGAGCATTCAGCACTAAACCATGGGCGAGCTTTGGTTTCAAGGGATAGATCAGCGTAGGGAATGAAGAACTCCATTGCTTGACCTATCACACTTGAGACTGCATCAGCGCAGCACGATGGATCGGTTGATGTAAAACAAGCTTGCCGCCACGGATAAGATGCGAAGAAATGTCGCATTTCATCCCAATCTGCCGACTTGTAACGCCATACTCGCCTAGAACCACTTGGTCGGGTGTCAGATGGCGAGTACTGCGATACAGATTTCACCAGACAGTGATCGGATGTCCCTAAGGGTGCAGTGACGGACACCGAATATCTGTCGGGATCGGTTGTCAGCAGAAGGTCCAGGCAGTAAGCAGTGTGGCCAGCAACGTCTGGGATGCGCGTAGGCTCGTCAACAAGCTGAGAGAGGCCATGAGTGAGCGAAAACTTAAAAGCCTCTCTACCAGCATGGTCAGTGTCCTGAAACGGGTATAACCACTGTCCGTGGTGTGCGTTAAAATCCCCCAAGAACACCAACTGCGCTGTGGGAAAACGTTGCTGAACCTTGTCCGCTGTACTGCTGAGATAGTCAATAAGCCTTGTTGTCTCCCGATCTCCGCTGTGTGACCGATAAATACCAGCGTATACCATTTGGTCTAGGCCGGTATTTTTGTGAACCCACATAACAGAAAGGTCCGGCACTTCTAAGTAACGGAGACGCTGACAACAGATCTTGTCACTGGCATACATGCACACCCCGGCGTGCGGGTGGAATTTGGACTCCAGGATGTAACCTGGGTAACAGAGGTATGCCGAGTCTGACGGATCACAGATCTGCGTCTCAGTTAGGAAGAGTAGGTGGGGTCTCTCCGTCTCGAGGTGGTGGTGGACATCATTGAGATTGGAGTGCACTCCTCTGATGACACATTCACCCGTTTAATAAATTTACTTTAACTTTTAATTGCTATTAAAAGTTAAAGTATACAATATATATTATCTAATTAATTGCTTAAAATATTATAAGGTCAGATATAGGTACATATAACATACTATTTCATGTCATAAAAACAATTTTGGGACTAGCCACTTAAGTCTATATTTAAATTTATTGCATACAAGATTTTTTTATATCATTAGGTAATTTATTATAGATTTTTACGGCCATTGATTTACAGTTTCTAGATTTTATGGCTGTCCGCATAGTTGGTAACAATAACCTATTTGGGCGCCTACAGCTGTAAGGTCGTGGATCATCATATAAACATTCGAATAAGTTCAAATGGTTCTTAACAAAAATACAAATTTCATAAATATATAAACTAGCAACTGTTAAGATTTTAAGGCTTTTGTATATAGATCTACATGAAACCCAGTTTTCAATGTCATGTATGGCCCTATGCATGCTTTTTATGCTAAAAAAACTTTATTTACATGACATGAGTTTCCCCATAGAACTATGCCATACCTCAAAATGGAGGAGACGTTTCCGTAATATGCCTGAAGGGCTGTTTCTTAATAAGTCGTATTATACGCTAACATGCTTGTCCAAGGTTGGCATGGTTATTCTAAGCCACACCTACGCGGCATGCGTGAAATAATATGTCAGTTCGTCGGCGTGTTTGTTTGTTATCTATATGATAGCGTGCGTGAATTTATTATGTGAATAATCTAGTAGGATTATGAATTTTAATTGATGTTTTGTTGTGTGCAATACACAATCTAATTATGCCGCATTTTTGTGCGTTGATCGTTTCTGAGCGATGACAATTACCTAAACGAAAAGTAGCAGTAAAATAATTTGGTTAGTTTCTTTATATTAGTACTAAAAAATAAAAAATAAAAATTAAGGGGTCTCCCATACAACGGACATATAGTATGTTTTAAGTTTCCTGCGGTAGTCAATAAATAGCGCAATTTGTATATTTGTCTATACTTTACTCCACACAACAACAAAAGAAAAAAATAAACAGGAGCAGGTTTTTTGCATATTAAAGGGCGCAAGTGCTCATTTAATCACTGTAACATATAATGTAAATTATTTGTTTCCGAATCCTATGTTAATATAATATAATCTTATCATCAACGACAGTCCAATTTTTGAGTTTACAAAACCAATTATCAATTACGCTGATTCCATTTATTCGGACATCAAATAGGAATATATAAATAGACATGAATGAAAATTAGGGTTGTGATAAACCGTTTTAACGTTGAACATGCGGCATTAAGCCCTCACAGTACAATAAAAAGTATACTATAAATAAGTTAAATACTTTTTATTTTAACTATTTATAAATAAAAATAAAAAAACTCCTATTTTATTTTGTTATGTTACTCTTTTCTCTAAAACATATTTGCCTTAACATTTCAGGTTAGCTTGCACTATAGTTCAGTGCAGTCGTGGTGTTCTGTGACTGTATTTTTTTTTACAAATCAATTACGTAATATCACATCGTATAGTTTTCAGTAAATATAAAGCGAACTTACGCGATTTTCACGGATATTGAACAATTAGGAACAGGTGTCTTAAAAGGGAAAATGTAACGATATCCAGTTACGAACGTATTTTACTTCAACGCTTTGCGTAAAAATTCAGTTATTCCAAACGTTGGCTTCGGTTATAATTGAAATATATAAACGCACACCGCAGCAGAAAGAAGCATACAACCATAGTGAAAACGTAAAAAATTTTTGAACTTCATGCGCTACGTGCTACGACGTAGACTGTTACGACGTAGACAGCTACAGCGTAGGCCGCAGTATTTTCTAGTCTAGACTATGCAATTTAAAATAAATCGTCAGAAAGCTGACTAAAGAATCCCACGCAAGACCAATATCTGAAAATGCTTTTAGTTTAAGGAAATCTTGATTTAAATCTGATATCACCCAGTATTTCCTGAGTTAATGCAAACAGGCAGTTAACGAGACTCATTTTTCCCTTCCAGCTACAGAACCCTTAGGACAAGCAACATCATTAACTTATTTGAAAAAAAATAGGGCAAGATTCAAGAAACAGGACAAAAGAGTACTGTCACAGAATATCTCAGGGTAAGGATCACGAGAAATAATAGCAATAATATTTGAAAGGTAAAGCCGGTGTCACGCGGCGCCGTCGTCAGCCGTCGTTTGCCGCAATTTCTCATTTTACCCATTTAGGCTCACCCTGTATATTTCCTGTTTAGCCTTAATAATGTTGGGTATTTTGTAAAAATGTCTCAAGCTCGGTTTCATGAATGAAAAATGTGCCCTCGTGAGAGCATCACACGAGATGTGCCGCAAAGATTTTTAAATAAATTTGAAAGAATTGTGGAGTAGCTTGCAGAATTTTATATATTACATGAAGCATGTCTTTTTTGAAATAAAAATACTTTTCTCTTCTAGTTTGTTATTTTGTTATTTATCTAGGAAAATATTTGGTACTACTTTTAACAAAAATTATGTTGGAAAAAAATATAAACCTAGTAATAATTTGGTCTTTTTTTTTGATGGCCTTTTCTGCCGAAAGGCATGGAGTTATTAAAATTCAAAATGATAATAAAATACTCCAGGTTTAGCAATTCAGTGTAACATAATTAATTTAAATAACAGTTAAAAAAATATTTCTATTTCGTATACAAATTTATTTATCTACGTAGCTTTTGGGGTAAAATACGCAACACTATTTTCAATATACATATTCAATCTATTTTGTGGGAATTGAAAGATTGAAAGCCAAAAAAATGTGAATGTTGAGGAAAATAAAACTATTATTTAGTATTTTCGGTGTGTGTTTCTGTATTCAGTCTTTTTTAGAGTGTGAAAACCTGGGCAAACTATATTTCCCATTTCACGTGTATCGACTCAGTTGAAATAAAAATGGATGACCACTGTGGTGACCTCCAATCGTTAATGTCTTGCCGCACAGAAAAGCTACAATGCCCACTCAACCTGGATAATCATATATCAAAGATGACTAATTCGATGGATAATATACTAGCCTTTATAATAATACATCACAACTTACTAAACATAAAGTCTACCACACGATACTGCCGCGATGTTTCAGTGTTCCTGCAATGGTTCATGAAAACCCAGATCTTTTCTAATCTTTAATCCTCATCCCTTCGTCACTTAACACCATTGAGAATTGAGAATTGCATATATAAAGAAAAAAAACCCATTCATATTTATTTTCCGAGCAATAATGATAGAACTACCTATGTAAATGATAGTTCAACGCTTTGAGTGCTGAGCATCCAATCCGCGAAATGTTTTTCCAATATGAAAACTGCAGCGGTATAGTCGCTATATTCATTTCATGGTGATATTACAAACAATTCAATAAAAATATTTGCGTTTTATTTTACTAACAAGATCAAGCTTATGAATATGTAAATAATTCTTTAGGTGAAGTTGGTTATTTCATTATTGGGATTTTTTGTTTGAAATTAATGAACTGTATCGAAAATACAGTATATAAAGGACATGCAGCGCCTTTTACTTCAAAAAAATATAATAATACTTGTATTTATAAAAAAAGATATTATATGCTGCAATCGGTTAATTTAAATCTTAATCTCTGCTGACATCCCATAGATTTAGCGATATTCATTTTTATTTTGAGGTTAGGAATGAGTCTCATATTCACTTCAAAATCCAATCGAGGCATATAAATTGGGCACAGGATTATTATCACCACACTAGATTAATTGTAGGAAAGGATTAAAAGTAGGACTAATTTTGATCCAAACTGTGTACGTGTGTACTGTTTAATAATTTAAACTGGCTTACTGGAGCAATAGGGATTTATTTCGTTAACTTAAGTAATTTTAAAAAAGTCACCTAGTGTAACCCTCAATACTTACAAAACAATTGATCACATAAAGATATAATATTTCTTACCATTAAATTCATGATAGAACTTAGAAAAAGAAAATGCGGAAACATCTCTCGAAGTCATCATGGCGGAAGTGTCTCCTATGTGTATCATATGATATAGCAAGTTAAGCACCATTGGGGGTGGTCAGCACAAGGATGGGTCTCATCTAGAAGACTTCTGTGCAATCGTTTTCGGGTGCTGTATATCTTTATAATTTGGGGGAATACTTTCAGCTCCCTAAAAGTTTTTTTCGTTCTCTAAATTGTAGTTTAATGACAGACAGGGTTATTTAAAAATTGTTATGTTTATGATGTCTAATAAACTGCAATGATAACAAATCAGAGGACAGAATTTAGAAATACTGCTTTCAGATTACCAACGATCAGCTTGGAATTAAATCAAATAAAGAATCAAAGTTTCATTTTAAAATAATCGTATTGATAAATAACATTAAGTAAAAACTGAGCTCCTTTAAAATCAAGGGTTATTTGGATAATAAAAGATCGCATCAATATGCTGTAATTAAATGTAATGTCTTACTTGGGTTTATTTCTTTCAGGCATCCTATTCAATTTGTATATCTGTTAATTTCACTCGGACTACCTTTTAATCTTTTAAAGTCTGGGTTATAAATTCTGACGTTCAATAAGTGTATGTTTAATACCCTCTGTACATTTAAATTAATTTTTTTGAATAGCGTCGATTGATTTAACATCCGTTTGAATGAACGGCCGTAGGCATGGATCATAAGGTAACCTATCATACTTTCGAATCTTTTCGGTTCGAATTTTGATTGGTCGAAAACGTTATGACGAATTTTTAAATGCCGAATTTATTTGCTTACAAAATTTTGTTATCGATGTCAAATTTCGCATACATTTTACTAGCTAGAAAAAACGAGTCCGATTATTAAAATGTTTTTATTAAAGACATTTTCGTTATTTAAAGTATTAAAGATCGAAGTATCTTTTTCCCCATTATTATTTGCTATTTTTTTGCCTTCCAAACATAACATTCATTTCGATTTCGTGAATTCTCTGGCTAATCACTTTTAAGTTGACACGTAGTTATGGGGCCTGAAATAAGGAATATGAGTCCCTGGATAAAAGTTATTACTAAAAGTAAAGTTAGGTGCGATAACGAGCGTAGCGGGGAGAAGCAGTTAGTGCGTATGTAGGAACTGAAGTACATCCCGTATCGTAAGCGTCAAAGGTCTCTCAGCCATCCGGAAATACTTTCATGCATGTATGCTGTTTTTATGATTGTCTTTAAGATAAAAAAAGATATTTGAGCACATATCAAGTTATTTATCTTTATTATAAAAATAAAATTAGCACAATAATTAAAACGCTTAATTTATAATTAGTTAAATCAATTTAAATATTTCAACCAAGGACTGCATACCGGTATGAATTTCTGTACAATTCTTTTTCTTTATGACGACATACCGTTAAATTAGGTGTAATTAAAAAGAACAGTACAGGAATTCATACTGAAATAATTCGTGTATCTTTTTTTATTATTGTAGCATAACTGATTTTTTTTCAGTTAACTGAAATTTTCCGGTATTAATAAAAAATATATTTTTAAATAACTGTACAATGTTCGATAGTTTAGTTGAAGCCTATGAAGCGTAGGGACATATGCTGATCTATACATTTCGGTACAGAAATTAATCCGGTATACATTATTTGGGTCCTGATATGATTAAGTTAGATTTTAATAACTTGTACAGGTCTTGTGTTTGATGAAGCAGTACACTAATAAGGGTACTGAAATGTTACTAGTACTATTTAAAAAAAAATATACCGATATGCAGTCCCTGATTTCAACAATCAAATATACTCTATTGTTAGTCTTATGTTTTTATGATATTGTTAAGAATATTATGAAAACCAAAACGTCTGACTTCGGCTTAACATTCGATTGAACTTTAAAACATATTATGTTAATTTAAAAATATTACATTGCTCAAAGTTCTGAAATGAGCACTTTCGGTGAATGAAACATACAGAAAACAAAAATTTGGGAAACGTTGTTGTCGTACATTCAAAATTAGAAAAAAGAAAATCCATATTCATGATAGGTATTATAAATTGTAATTGTATTTTGATCACAGCGTACAGCTTAAGTGCAACAAGCTTATATGTGTCAAATACTTATAATGAACGCCGTAAGTGAATTTACCATGTACTCTTCATGTATTTGTCCTATTTCCAGAAAAGCTATCCTAACATTTTACCAAGTCACCACTTTGACTCATTTGCATACCGAAATCATAACCAATAGCCAAAAAATAACATTTTTACTATTATAATTAATATTAATGATAATTTAATGGACAGCGAAATAAAACTCTGAAATCGAGGTAAGAATCCCGTTAATTCACTAAATTATAATAACTAGGTATGTATCCTTCTTTTCTTTTTTCCTTTTCCAAGAATTGTTGATTTTGTAACACAAATAATATGAGATTATTTTTTTATCATTTATGTATCGTTATCTTTAAAATAGTAAAAAAGATTAGAAATTACATATAAATATAGTTAAACAATTGGCGGTCTTATCGCTTCAAAGCGATTTCTTGCAGACAATAACGATAATTTTAGATTTAATGTAAGTAAAACCTGACAATTTAGTTATTTGTTGAATATGAGTTTATTTTCTTGAACATACAAACACCTTACTTGACTGTTTAAACTATGAAGGAATTATATCCCAAAATAAGCCGAATGTTAAGACTCTACTCATTGAATGAAACTCTCCAAATGAGTAATTAATCAAATGACGGGAACTACAGAACTGCTACGAAGAACAGTTAGCGAAATATTAAAGCGCTACGAACTTATATAACTTATAGCTGATGTGCAAAGTTATATTTTACTTAATTACTGTTTATAGACTACACAGTACAACTTCATTTGATTTCTATGAGTACGAGTTTGTCTTTTACTCTTCCTAATGGTTCGAGTAGTTCGGTTTCGTTGCCAGAATCCTGGGTTCAATTCCCAACCGGGCCAGTTAAGTAAACAAACTTTTCCCATATTTTGGGAAATGAACTAGCTCGCCTCTTAGAGTGCAGTAGGATTTCGCTTTGATGTCCTAATAATATACGCTCAGTAACACTTAATTAAGGACTAGATATTTAATGTGCCTGTTTGAGTTTCTTCGTTTACAGTTTTAGAAGAATCCTCTACTAAAATATGTTAAATGGCAATACGTTAGATGGGCTTCATATTGAACCTCTACATATACATACTTATTAAACTTGTCGCTATTAAGTTTCGCAGTAACTTTCGCGGTAAGTTTCGCAGTAACTAATTAATGTACCAGAGAGAAATAGAGAAAGAAAAGTATTTTCTGTCCTTCAAACCTAATCTGTACAATTTAACACAAAAATATCAAATCCTAATTTTCCGTAACGTTGCAAAGCTCAGTTATAACTCAACAAGCGTAATTTCAAAAGTGACTTTCTTACCAAGCAATAGAATTCAAAACGTGTTCTTTTAATCCTCCGTTTCGTTTACTTTGTACCATCATATTCATTAGCTCTCCGATCCGCTGGGGCGCAAATTTTCTATTAAGCCTTTTACAAATCACATCCTGCGTTATGAAAAAAGGGAATGATTTCATTTATAATAAAAAAGAGAAAGTTGTGTCGCCACGGGCCGGAAGCGATTGGTTCAACAACCATAATTTTGGCGGTGCCAAAGTTTCCCCATTTCTTTTATAGCCTTTATTTAACATTCAAAACGCGAGCTTCGTAATTCGTGATGATGATCAGAAGCAAGTTAACGTCTTTATGTTCGTCACAGAGATTGCAATAAAAAACTTTGACAAAGGGTGTAACAAAGCTCGCAAAAAATCTGAAAGTTCTGTGAAAATGAGGGATAGTATTATCTGCTATCGATTATAAGTCATTTCTTTAAAGTTTGCAACTACTCCTCTATAGAATGGTACAGATAGTAATAGTAATTTATTCAAACTACTAGGAATGTTTATCAATACATATTACAAATCAATGTCCTCGTAGTTTTTTCGCGTTTGTCTTTATGTCATATTCAGTTAATGGATGGAAGAAGTGACACATGAGGAAGGCTTTAAGGTGCATATTTTATTAATATTACGCGTAAATAGACTGATGTGTATTACGATAATAAAAGATATCGAAAAAAATCGTGTCAAATGGAAGCTTTATCATTCAGAACTTTATTATTCAAGTTAACTATGAAATTGTCTAACAAGAATATTTAAAGCTAAATTTAACGTAAATCTCCATCAATATTTTACTAACACAAATCCATTTTTCCCTCAAAGTGAAGTCATAAATAATATTCGAGAATAAATTGAATGAATCTAATAATACGATGTACGACATTTGAGATAAGGAGCAGTGCAGTGTGAAATTGAAACTTTGTAGAAATAAATGTGGTCAATATTTTCATGCACGTCTAAAACCCACGGTTTTGAGTTAGTAACGCCTTATTAAACTGTAGAAATACTCTATTGGAAATGTAAGGAGATACTCCGCGCTTCAGATTTGCTGAAGAGCACTTGTACTGAGTAAATCGAAAGTCGTTACACAAAAACCGAGATATATTTTTTCCATCGCTTTTCCACTTTTTATCCCTCTTTCGGAAGCTCGCTTTGATGGGTTTTTGCCTTTTTGTGTCGGCGTTTTAGTTTTACGGATGCGTATTTGTGGCAACTGTTGTAGTGTTATATGACTATTTTATTGAAGTGGAACAAAATAATCGTAAAATAAGATTCTTTATATGCTGTGTAAGTGTATTTCTTTGATATTATTATCCGCTTTCTGGTTTCCTGTTCGATCAAATTATAACAATCTTATTTTGAGATTTAGTTTTTATCTCAATTGTTTTCTTTTATGTCGATTTTTAAATATATTTTACACATGGTTGTAAGTGGTGCACATACAACCATGAGAAACCTTTTCACTTGACACTTCCTAAGTCCGTGTGCTGTCATCTTCGACCTCATCTTCACTTACCATCAGGTGAGGTTGAGGTCAAACGGAGGTTCAGTTACTAATAAAAAAATGGAACTTATAACTGTCAGGACTGTAGTGGTCAGGAAAAACAGGTCCATACACAAATTAATATTGTGTTACTTTTTCTGTAATACTCTTTTTTTAGTTAAGCTCGGATATAGTGTACATTTAAAGAAAATTTCTATTGTTTAAGACAAATACCTGCAAACTTCAACGCTTTAAGAGATAGGTCATTCAAATTAAGAACAGATAGACAAACAACAATAAAGTGAAAACGATTCTGTGCTAGATAAAACATACTTGAAATAAGATATTTTTTTAATATTATGGTCAGAACAAATTTAACTATAAAAGGTACCAAACGACTTGTCAAGTGGCTAGAAACAAAATGAACTTTTCACGAAAGTTCCTAAATATGTTCAGTGTCCATGTTTTCAGATATCTTATTATAACCTTTTTCACAAAATATTTTCACAATATGTCTAAATTTCGCTTGAAAAGTTTCGGTCTTTTTACATAAAGAGCAGTCACCTTTAAGGATATTCTAAGCTTTTCTAAAATTGTTTCTGAATTCACATCATGTTTTAAGAGAAGTAAGCTTTTTTTGTTCAGTTCACCCGTATGGGAACCATCATCCTTACTATTTTGACTATTTTGATAACTGCGTGCAATCAGTATAATAACAGGTGATATAGGCTTTTGAAGCTTAAAACTTCGCTATTAATTATGTTATTCAACTTTTATTGTACATGATCCTGGGTGTCATAATCAAGTGGATCTATAGCTAGTTTTCCTGCTTTTTTGATATTTGTTTATTTTTCACAATTTTTATTTGTATTATTATCATGTGGGCTTGCATTGATTTGTATATGAGTTCAAATCTATACTAATATATAAAGCTGAAGAGTTTGTTTTTTTGTTTGTTTGTTTGTTTGTTTGTTTGTTTGTTTGTTTGAACGCGCTATTCTCAGAAACTACAAGTGGGATTTGAAAAATTCTTTTTGCATTTGATAGCTCAACTCTTGAGGAAGGTTATAGGCTATATTTTATCCCGAAATTCCCACGGGATTAAAAGTTACGCGGGTAAAACCGCGCGCGGTGTCTAGTCACTCATATGACTAAAACTTAAGTATTTCGTTTTTATTTTTACTACATTACAAACATAGGAGTGATTAATTTTCGTTCCTAACACGCAAAAACAACCTTAATTTTGTTGCAGAAAGTTGCATTTTCAAAACAATTACTTAATAGTACCTAACAGTTTCATTCCACTTTCAAAAATATCAATCCGAAAACAAAAGCAAACAAGTCAATTAATCGGAGTGCAATTTTACGCCAGAGATTAAGGCTTAAAAAATTGAAAATATTTCCACAATGGCCCACTTACATGCAGCAACAAAATCCTACAAATCAAGAATGGGCTCCTGCAAAGAATGTAATTATAACAAAGCAATAAATGCGAATATTTCACAGCCGCCGACTGTGCGGTTGTGTTCCCGTAAAGGTTATTATCTGCTTTTTACTCCGCTTTCAGTTGCGAAAATTAAAAATGAAAATATAAAACGTTTTGCCTTAATTTCGCCTGTCTCGTGAAACAATAGGGAAACGGAAACGGTCGCGGCTTTTCACGTTTTGTGTGTTTTTTAATGTACCATAAAAGGACGACGGCGCAATTTAATTAGATTATTTCTAGACGATGAGCTTTCCCAGATTTTAGAATTGGACGATAATATTTGATTCTCATTTTTAATATACGGACTTAGAATTGTTAAAAGACTCAAGGATTTGGAGATTACATGGATGGTAAAATTTTACAGTGAAATATTTTTTTATTAAATGAGATATTTACTTTTTTACCTCTATATTATGCTTATAAAGCTCTTGTACAGTAAAACTGTTTTCAAAAATAAGCTTAAAGTTTTCATCCTACAACACCAAAAACGCTTCGAAAATATAACTTGCAGCGAGTCTTTTATATAATAAAATTATATGGTAGGTACCTAAAGTTGAAATTGTACCCATGTGGTTGACTATTTTACGCCCTAATTTGTTAATAGTAATAAGTTATTTATTTCTTTTTATTCTAAATAAATTTTAAATTGATCTGAATATATGTATATTTATTTACTAATAGATTGCTACTAATATTACATAAAATATATAATGAATTTTTTTATTTTATATATTTAATAATACAGGACCTACATTTATTCATTTACACTTGTAAGTACCTGCCATTAATAAATTTTCTTTATCATTAGTGCATGCACAAGTGTAGGTCCGAGATTTCCAAACTAGTTAAAATTTAATGTTTTTGTTTCTTAACTTGTTTTGTATTTTCCCAACTCTCCCGGACTCACAGAATACCAGCGCTTCGAGCCCTACTGGACTCCTGGTATATGCTGAGTTAGACTTTCTCACATGATTATGTACCTAAAAATTGTATAAAATTGCGTTATGAGTGATTGTATTGTTTTTCATGTCAATAAATGTTTTCTATTCTATTTACATACATAGATACATAACTTCACGCCTGTATCCCTAATGGGGCAGGCAGAACGCGAGGGGCTATAAAAAGCATCTGATGTCACGTTTGACAAATTTTGAGGTATTATTATGATGGAGCGAGACTATAGCAGTCACAGGGGGTCAGCTTGTCGCACGCAAAATCGCCAATAAATCCTCCGTCCCTTAACTGACTTTTACAGTTTGCCCGGGAAGAGAAGCAGCTGGTACATTCTATGTTTTTCTATTCTATATAAACTAGAAACCGGTTGTAAGTAAGTTAAGTTGCATCCATTAGAGTTGTTAAGCACAATTATACCCGTAGCTAGTGGTTAATTAACTAAAAAATCTAACTTCAAATGATGTTTGTAGTATGTTATATACTAGACTAGTTGTTGCGCGCGGTTTTACCCGCGCAATTTCGATTCCCGCAGGATTTTCGGGATAAAAAGTACCCTATATGGATTCGGAAGAATCCCTCTAAGTAATGCTAAAAGAAATTTTGAAATCGGTCCAGTAGTTTTTGAGCCTATTCAATACAAACATACAAAAATACAAAGGTTTCCTCTTTATAATATTAGTATAGATAAGGCATGATAACTAAGGTTTTTGCTGTATAATTTCAAATCCCGCGGAAATATCAGGATAAAAGTCAGAAATATCCTATGTGCTATTCCAGACTGTACACTATCATTATGCCAAATTCATCCAAATCCGTTGCGCAATTTTGCCGGGATTGAGGTAAAAACATCCATACATCCATCCATACAAACATTTCACATTTATAATATTAGGACGATATTAAGTAACTGAATTATCTCCTGAAATTCAACAAATTAGACTTCAGTTAAATTGAAAACCTCTTTATACAGTCTAAATTTAACAGATATAATTTCACCATTGCTTCCAGCTGGACTGGGAGCGAAAGAAAAACATAGAATGTGCCAGCTGCTTCTCTTCCCGGGCATACTGTAAAAGTCAGTTAAGGGACAGAGGTTTTAAAGGCGTTTTTGTAGGCGATAGGCTGACCCCCTGTCACTACAATAGTCTCTCTCCATCTTTTTAATACCTCCAAATTTGTCAAACGTGACATCAGATGGTCTTGTAACCTTTGGTGTTCTGCCTACCCCATAAGGGATACAGGCGTGACGTTATGTATGTATGTATAATTTCACCATTCAAAAACGCTATTCGGCGATTCATACCACTGGTATGAAACCCCCTTGTATGAAACAGCGAACTCACCATTTAACACAGTTCTGAAAAACATTAAACAGCACCAGTTTTTTTGCAGTTAAATTAATAAAATGTTTTCGAACATCGAACACAAACAGGTGAAGCCAAACAGCTCAGACTTTCAAAGCCCTAAAACCTATTTAATGGGTCCGTAAAGAGAGCAACGGGTTAGTAATCCAGTCTGGCGCATGTTTGGAGTTCATTTGCAATTACGAGCGGCTGGGCAGACGAACCCGTTAGAATAATACGGCGAAATTGCATACTGGACAGGTATAATTTCGTTTTGATCCGTGTTTTTCTGCTTTTATAAGTCGTCTGACAATAGTCTTGGGTGTATGGACAGTATGAGTATGGACATTTTATGAGTTTTTAAATAACTTATTGTACATTATTATGAGCTGGGATACTCTTCGGCAAAGGTCTACATATAAAATTTGTCTTTGACTGATTTGATCGTCGATTCGTCTAGTGCCCAGACTATGCAACGTAACAATCCTTAGGTTTATTTCATCGTCATCATCATCACAACTCCGTGTAATGAGCCCACTGTTTTGGGTTCCCGGAGCATCAAGCTGGCCCAGTGCGACCGACTGCTTAACGTGACCACCGAAGCACGGAAGTCGTCGTGAGAAATAAATGATCGGTGGACAATACTGGCCGCGCCGAGCGCTCTTAACGTGCGATATCGTTTGATATGCACAGTAACCACGGCGCCACAACGAATATCATCATTTTGGATTCAATGTCACTCACAGCACGGTAATATTATCTATACAGTATTCCAACTTCATACAAACGGGCGAAGTGCGAGCTATACGGCTCGATCTCGGCATGCGGCCAGTCACGACTGTCTGCATGCTGAAACAAAATTTTTGATTTTTATACAAACATGGTTTTTTGAAACAAAACGCCTTTTTATTGAACTCTTCCTATTTAGTTGGCAAAGTATTTTATTTGGTTATATAAAAAGGTATATTTACAATCACAAAAATAAATGGAAGTAAACACAAAGTAGGCAAATGTTATTAAAATGCTGGATGCGCGCAGCCCTATCGCATGTTTACGTACCGCATGGCTGTAGGCATTTATTTCAAAGATGCAGCAAATTTACAATACTGTATATTACCGTGCTCACAGTATAGCACTCTCCATCAAGTACTGCATATCGGTATACATTTTTTGAATAGTACCTGTCAAATTTTAGTACCCTTATTAGTGTACTGCCTCATAAAACACAATACCTGTACAAGTTATTAAAATCCAATTTAATTATAGCAGTACCCAAATAATAGATACCGGATTCATTTCCATAAATGTTTTTGTACAGAAATATTTTAACCCGTTTAATTTCTGTACCAAAATTTGCTCAAAACTAAAAGATCAATTTGCTCAAAACTAGTATAAACTGTTTGTTAATAAATACCTGACTAAATGACATAGGTATAGGAAAGCACTGACTACTGAGCGGCACACGCCGAAACAAGTCTATAAGTATAGCTAAACTAAACTATAGAACATTCTAAAGCATCCGCTTCATTGTTTGAAAATAACTACTTGGTATCAATATGAGTAATATTTATACCGGAAAATTTCAGTTAACCGAAATCAGTTATTTTGCTTGGGTGGCCAACAGCTTTTACTTAAACCTAGGTTTAACATATAATGTCGAGTAAGCTACAATAATAAAAAAGGTACACGAATTATTATAGTATGAATTCCTGTACTGTTATTTTAAATAACAATTTAACGTATACGGAAATGACGTCATACAGAAAAAAATGTACAGAAATTCATACCGATATGCAGTCCCTGCTCTCCATTTCCAGATGAGGTCTGAGTTTCCTGATACGTCTATCTTGATTTACTACGAGCTGAACTTCCTCGTCACTCAAGGAAGAGAACCTAGGGTCTGCAGTGAGCCCTATAAAAAGTGTTGTTATGATGATACTTTTTTTTTAAAAAGAAAAACAGTTTACAATATTTAGAAACATACCTTAAACATACTTCTATTATTTTCTGGACAAAAAAGTAAGATTTACCTGCTACTTATAAAGTGAATTTACATTTCAAATACTTCGACCAGAGAAGAAACCTACGTGTCTGTAGAAGGCTTAAGAAAAGGATGTAATAATAGCATTTTTACAATTAAATAATCCTCAAAATCTGTGACTGCGACTAAATTCATTTTAACTAGCACAATAGGTTTATTTTTTTAGTGGAAGCACAATTATACTCAAAAGAACTAAAATCACAAATATCTCAGTTGGAATTGGATTTTTCAAATAAAAAACTCCTATTTTTATAATAAGGAAACACAAAAACAATATTTTTGGAGACGTCGTGAAACATAATCACAACCAACTTAAGATATCAATTATTGGAAATCTATCATCATATCATAACAGACGTCCAAGTTTAACTAAGTGTTTACTACATACATAACTTCACGCCTGTATCCTTCCTATCTTGTATCCTACAGGCCTGTGTATGTATGGGGTAGGCAGAACACCAAAAGCTGTAAAATCATCTGATGTCACATTTGACAAATTTGAAGATATTATAATGATGGTTAGAGACTTTTGCAGTGACAGGGAGTCAGCCTATGGCCCGCAAAAACGCCAATAAAACCTCTGTCCCTTAGCTGACTTTTACAATATGCCCGGGAAGAGAAGCAGCTAGCATATTCTATGTTTTTATTTAGCTCCCAGTCCATTACGGAAGCAGACATAGCTTTAAATAATAAAGTGTTTATTTATTTAAAGCTATTTTAGTTGCCCGTCTGCCCAGCGTTCGGCGCTAGCTGCACACAATAGAGAAGGCGTGATAGACACACTGCAGCACGAGAGATATTAGACCAATGTTAGACGGAACTATGTCTAATTAGACTGTTTAGTTAGCCAATGTTCTCTATAAACTAATCCAGAGAATTCAACTGCTCTCTCGATATTCAATGTATAGTATTAAGGTAAACTTAAGGTCTTATACAAAATGTTGACTCGTATGTTACAAATTAAAGACTAATAATAAAGTGTTTTTTTTTTTTCATTTTGTCTTGCATGTAATATTTACTATTCTAAGAGGTATTTTACTTTTCACTTTAAGCTTGCTGTTTTTTGATGAATTACATACGTGAAGAAGATGACCGATAAGTCTACATAAGTCTTTCAGGTTTCATATCAACATAAGTAGTTGGATTCTTATTAAGCAAATTTTTGTTTTTGCAACTTAAACTTTGTCGTAAACTACATAGTTTCAAACTAAATAATTACTTTATAATGATAATAGCGATTTTATTTGCACAATCAATCGGGATTGTATAAAAAAATACCATAAATTTTTTGTACATTTCATGATGTATGACTGTGACATAAAAGAAAACACACAGTGACATAAAGATTTCAAACGTTATGCAAATGTAACAGGAAAAAATAAAAATACCTCCCTAAAAACTTTATAATTTGTACAATATCGAGTTCATTTAAATTGTACCTTTCAAGTTTTTACCCGACTACAGCGAAGCAAAAAGGAGGGTTATGGTTTTGACGTGTATGTAAGTACGTATGTTTATATGTATGTGAGTATAGATGTTCATCTGTTCCCCCAGAACTTCTGAACTAGTAATCATAATTGGACAAATAAGGTGTCGTTGGAAGCCTCTTTACTGTCCGCTGGTTAAAGGTTTCATAAAGTTATGTTAAATTGACTACAGCGCCTTCTAGGGGAGTGAAGAAGTAAAAAAAAATGTATTCTTCTCGGTTTTGTGTGTGGGGTATCAAATGAAAGAGCTGTATTAGCACAACTAAAAAATAAAAAATATTACTCTTGACCAACAAATCTTGACGGTTTCGTGTGGGAATAACATGAAATAACAGAACTTCGTTAGCACATTTTAAATATGTAAAAACTAAAACTAAAACCCGACTACTAAGAACACGCTCTAAAAAGTAGGAAACAAGTAATCCGAGAGACTTACTGATTGAGATATGTTTAAAGGATCGCCGTGGTCGTATGCCACCTTTTATAGCAAAACAGATTCATTTTAATAATAAAATAAAATCAAGATGTCATACGATCACAGCTACCCTTTCAACATAGTCGGGGTTTAGTTTTTGAACTTATTTTTTTTCCGTTTGTTTACAGGCATTGTGGTTATTGACCTTCTATTAGAAGAATAAACAAATAATAATACTTAAGATATTTCATAATAAATTTGAAATTTTATCCATACGTATTACTTTATTTTAAGAGACGATAACAACAAATGGCAACTCATCAATGAACATATAGTAAGTGACAAAATAACTTTTGACCTCAAAATAAACTTTGCTAAAGGTTTAGATGGAGCACATGGGCATAGCAAAGACGTAGCACGTTTTTCAGTAGTGCTATGCATGCTTCAACGCCTAAGTATTGCTGTTGGCCGCTTGGTTCATGTGGCATCAGGTTATCCAGCTATTTTATATTTCAAATTTGACGCAATTGCTTCAATATTGTTTTGACACTAACTTCAAAGCCCGCAGCAAGCTCAGCCGTAGATTGAGTTGGATCCACTTCCACTATCGCCTTCAATTCGTCGGTGTACTGGCAGATCTCGAGGCTCAAAACTCAAATTGTCGAGATTTAAAACGATTACCTATAATGAACCATGTTTATGTAAGTAGTGTTATGTAAATTATCCTCCAAACAGAACGCGACTGCGTGAATATCGTGCATTTGTTTTTAAATTTTCAGTAAATCCATGGCTTCAATAACTACTCTATTAAATCTAAACTAAATTACAATTTCAAAAAACAAAATACTAACTTAAAATAAATAACTAAAACTACGATCATATCATATTTTGCAATATCACAATATTACTCAATACTTGTTTATGTAAATTAACTAGAATCAAAGAACTGAATCCATAATTATCCATGTTAATTAATTCCAATTCAGCCATGTGCAAATTCGATGATCGCTTTAAATTTGCGAATTTATGAACATTCCAGTTATATTGAGTAAAACGAAGCCTCCCAGAATCACAGGCAGGCATGATTGTAACTTCTCATTTTCATTTTCGTAGCCATTACTATATACAATTGAACTGCGTGACTGGGATATGCAAATGTAAAAATTCATTACAGTTCGAAATTGATGTACTAGTTTCAAAAATACTCCTTTGTTTCGTGTTGTTTTAAAAAGATATCGAATATTTGCTTGCATGTAATTTTTAACGATTTTGGATTTCTTTCATTCGACGTGTTTTCTGATGATTCGTGCAGATAAGGCCAAAAATCTCGATTTTTCTCTTGGCTCTTGAGTTATAATTGATAATTGTCGAAGGGTTTTCGCTAGTTAAGTAGAATTTCAACCGGGGGCTTAAAGGTTAATCTTTCTGTCCATGGATCGTAGGACAACTCTTAGCTTATCCTTCATGGGCTGAAAATAGATTTATTCAACATCGTTTGTCTTTCTCAACAGTCACTAAATCAGCCTATGAATAAAAAATAATTCTGACTCTCAAAAGTGTTACAGCTTTATAAATAGTGTGATTAAACAGGGCGACAGGCATGTGGTTATGTGAGTCTCATAAACACCAAACGAAAAGGGTTTATTCAAAGATTTAAGAGTGTGCAAAACTAGATTGGGCGTGTATTTTAATTTGAAATTAATTCATTGAGTTTATTCAAATGAAACACTGATCACATTTTTTTTATATTATACTATTGTAATAAAATAAGTATTAGTATAATAATTTGTCATAATTTAATGTTACAGTATTTTTACTATCGAGAATATATCTCGGAATCATAAGCTTAATAAGTAGAACGAACTCAATTTTCTCAAAACCCAAGAGCTTTGAGACATGTGTTTTATTGGTACAATTCCAAACAATAGAATACTCACTAACTTCTTAATCTCGGTAAAACAGAAAGAGACACGATAACAAAGTTGCGTAAAGATGCATCCATCGTGGCTTAACAACAATACACGATCTTTATCTAATAAGACTTTGTTCATTTAATTAAGTCCACAAATTGTTGCTCGCCAGCACAAGATATCGCGGCCCCAACTTTGAAACCATTATTGAAGATCGACCTAAGAAATTATACAGCAAAGTTTATATCACGATTTAAGATACGCTTTGAAGTGAACTTGCGGGTTATGTAAAGTGAAAAATAGTAGGACAAAGAAGACTATGTCTTTTGTAAATAGATTTAGGGTTTTTTTAACCATCTGCTGATAAATTAGCTCAAAGAAAGCACTTACAATTGGTCAATAAGATTATCAAAAGACAGAGCGTGGGCAGATTGCGGAAAGACACGGATCAAGCGGTGTGTAGATAGTTCAGACAGCGAATCTTATAGCGAATAGCCTCATCTGATTGATTTGACTAGGCTATGACATTTTTTGTACTCCGGCAGATATATTCTGCATAAGTATTTTCGATTTGAGGTGTCAAGACGTGACCAAGTGTGAACATTAATAAGAGTCTAAAAGCTTAAAATTATTAACTACTAGCTGTGACCCGCGACTTCGTCCGCGTGGATACCGGTTGTTGGAGTTGGATAAATACTATTATTATATTCTCCTTGAAGTTTAAACTTACCTTATTCAAAATTTAGTCAAAATCGATTCAGTAGTTAAGCTGTGAAAGCGTTACTGATAGATAAACAGACAGAGTTACTTCAAAAACTGTTACAACAAAGCTGTGATCCGCAGTTTCACTTAGGTGTTTTGTGAAAAAGTATAGGTAGGTAAGTATATTACATAGATGATGCCTCCGCCTCCTCTGTATTGAATTAGTATTTCGAGTAGGTTATTTTCTTCTCCAAGGTCCTAAGTACTATCTTTAATAACAAAAATAAAAATGAAGAATCTTCGCCCATATAATATGTATAACTCCTAACCACAAACATAGGTAACTCTATTAGGTACATTACAAACATAGGTAACTATATTAGGCACCTTGCGTTATAAACAAATCGGGTGCCAAAGTGTCTTAAATTTTACATATTTCATGCAATACCTATCTTCATTAATTATAGGTTATTGTTATTCTAGGTAAAGCTATATTACTGTAAAGTTTCAGAAGAATACATTCGACAGTTTTTGCGTGAAAGAGTAGCAAAGATCCATCCATCCAGCCATTATCAGTGTATAATGTGTATCTATCTATAGTTATGATTGGCTACTTTTCACGGTAGTATTGGCTGAGCCAATATTAATGTAATTTCTTTTGGTAGTTAACACCTACCTACGGTACTTTTTATTCTACGGCCAAATCTACGGTTTCTAACTTCCAAGAGCTAGAAATGATCACGAAGTAAATAAAACCTTGAGTCCCATTATTTTAATTTTTCCCATTAAGTTTTCCCATTATTTTAAGTTTCTTACAATATTATCTCTGTATGTACAGAAGGCAGCACATCAAGTCTTACAAATCTGTAATTTTTTTTTTTAATTGAATCTGAAATCTATGCCCTCGACATTACCTAAATTAAAATTGTTTGGGGAAATTTGACAGGTAATGTAATGCTTGACCTGCTGCCTTCTGTACCTACCTGTATTAAATCGCGCAAGAAGCTTTATTAATGATTTAGCCCTATCAACATAGCAAAATTTTCTACTGCATACCAACTATTTTTCAGATTTATTATTTTTAAGCCCCTAGTACTTTTACCAGGAGTATTTCCTTAGAATTCTTATTCCCATGTTAATTTTTAGTGTAGTTCAGTTTCTTTTCTTCTGGCTATCCGAACGCTTTTACATCTAATCTACTAATGCCACGTTACAATATCAAAAACACTGTTCGTTCGTTGCTTCCACGCTGGACTGGGAGCAACAGAAAATCATAGAATGTACCAGTTGCTTTTCTTCCCGGGCATACCTTAAAAGTCATTTTAGGGATAGAGGTTTTATTGGATAGAGAGTCTTGTCAAATTACTACTTACTATTATTATAACTACCTACCATTCGTTTGTAGTAGCTTTTACTCATGTAAAATATTGAAACCCAGCATTCAATGATTTTGACGACAATTTAGTTATAATTTAGGTACCCCTAGAATAATTGACTAATTCGAGTGAGCTCCGCTTGGTGGTAAACTGACTGTCTCGGCTGACTGAAATTTGCCGTCAAATATATTATCACTACTGCCAGCGGTGACGCGTCCCGAAAACATTCTATAAAGAGCCAGTTCTAGAGCCGCAAACGGGTTTATGATAGAACTGGCTTGACTTCGGTATTCGACCTCATTTATACTTACCATCAGGTGAGAATGAGGTCAAATTCGGGCTTATTCACCGATTTGAAAAAAAACTTAGTATTTTTAATTTTTTGGAATAGAAAGTTATAAAATTAAACTTTTGGGTAGTCTGACTCCCAACCGTTACAAAAATTTGGTGGTTCATTCAGAGAAATCTTATTTCCAAGTGAAATAATTCAAGTTGGGTGAATATGGTCATAGGCACCCAGAGTTTGGTAGGTATCTCGAACAATTAACAGCGTGAGTGGCCGGCCATGCCAGCGAATCACTCGCTCGCCCGCCCGCGTCTTATCGAACATACCTACCTATTTTATTACGGAGTTATTTTAAAATTATTACGATATCTCTTTGGATCTTAATTGAAATCAAGTGGTGTCAAAGACAATTTTGTTCACAATTAAATATTTAGGTATTGTAAACAAAATAAAAAAATATATAATAAAAAAAAATTACGCGAGCAGGATCGAACCCACGACCTTAGACTCATGGTCGGTCTACGCGCAACTGAGCAATGAGTACTTCTGATCTGTATGCGGAACATTCTAGTAAGTTTTAGGCATAACTTTTAAAAATCTATTACAATTTTTTTAGATCCTAGATTTTTTTATGTCTGCAGAATCTGCTCATCATCCTGGACAACTTTTGTTAAGGCATCATATCTATATTTCTTACGGTTTTGATGATCCCTTAAGGGTTCTGCATCAGGTGTTCCAGTAACCGAAATAAAATATACCCTATATGTTGCCCCGGCTTCACAGCTATACATCAAAAAAAGGTTCATTCAAATCCGTCCAGCGGTTCCAGAGATTAGCGTGTGCAAACAGACAAACTTACAAACAAACAGACAAATTTTTTTTTTCAGATTCTTACTCTTTTTTCATTTCTTTATAACGCTAGATAATTTTTTTTGTAAAAATATAAAATGTACAGAGACGTATTTTTTACTGTTTTATTATATGTATTGATTTTAAGAAAACTTAAGGCAGAAAATTATTATTATGTAAGTTTTTTTTCTTTAATACAAGATGGGCATGCTTTTTAATATTTTGGCCAATCTCCATTAGACACAAATTAATTGGACACTTCAGCGCTTTCCAAATAATTTAACCAAAACAAAGGGCCCGCCCAATGATAAAATCTCTAAAATGCTTAAACAATAAGAGGTTACAAGAGGCAAAAAAGTAAGAACAAAATTTTGAATATGAATAATTGAAAACAGAGGTAAAAGGTACAAGTAGGGTCGTTATCGGCCTCCGCCGAGACCGGGAGCCTCCCGACACCCGCATTCTGTTCGAACAGGATTTTTCCTTCCACTCCAGTAACTTCGATAATAAATTTTATCACTTTATTGTAATTCAATTTCTACGCATAATGTAAGTACCAGAATTTTAAAATTTGAACAAGTCATTACTAATCTGTAGATATATTATGTTTGCGAGTAATAATTTGGGTTGTTAATTCCGAGAGTTTTTTGTAGGATTTGTTGCCACTTATAGTTTTTCAGATTTACAGTTGAGGGGGCTCATTTTGTTCATGCGCCACATAGCTTCGTTACTTTATATCAAAATTTAAAAAATAAGTATACTATAATTTTATTATGTTTTGTTGTTAAGCTTATTGTATCAGCACAATGCCAATAGAATAAATTAATGCCAATATGAAGTTATTATCGATGGAAAATCTATATTTAAACCCAAATATTCACGCAACTTTCGGAGTCAATAATAAATATTAGTTATGAAGGAATCGCCAATTAATTTATCTTATCAATAAGGGGAGTTTACTTATCAGTTAGTTCAAATAAGTTTATTCCTTAGTCGTAAAATTAAGTACTTTTATTATGCAGCACTAATTCCAAAGGTAAAATATTTTGCGACCTGATTTCTAAATGTAAAGTCGCTGTCTGTACCTAAGTAGGTCATACTAAAAGTCTTGCAAACATTAAAATAACATTTATTTATGGATTTACACTTTATTGTTAACCTTATATTATAAAAATTACAATACATTCAAAGTGACTGAGATTACACAATTGGCGGTCTTATCGCTGGACAGCAACTTCTACCAGACAACCATGGACATAGGATAATCGTAAAAAGTAGCTTGGGGTTAAGGCATACTAGTTAATCAATAAAAAATAGACTACATATCAATATAATAGACATTATGTTTATTGGTTTTCAAAAAACTTTTTTGTTCTTGCGATCGAACCATTTTTAAAACAGGAGGACCACAGATCTAGTCATGTTTTCTACGTGCTGATTGAACGCCATGACTGCTTCTTCGGAGTTGGTAAAAGTGAAACCTCTGAGCAAATCTTTGATTTTGGGGAAAATACAGAAATCACAGGCTATTCGCTGTTTCATACCAGGGGGGTTTCATACCAGTAGTATGAATCGCTGAAAAGCGTTTTTGAATGGATCGATTCATACCATGGTATGGAATGCCAAAGCCTTATTTTGACACTAGTCGATTCATACCACTGTCAAAATTGAAAAAGAAATACGATTTCTTGGACTGTCGGGTAGAAAACGCTTAGTAAAACCAATAAAATATTGATTAGTATTTAAATCTTATTAATCTAGGTAACTAATTAATCTTAATCCTATAAGAGAAAACAGAAAACATACGTTTTATGAGAATTACGAATAATAATTATTCAAAAATATGGGGACATAGTTTACACAGGAAGATATAATAATCCAATAAAATAAATAAACCGCAATTTCAGTGTACATGAGGTACATAAACAGGTGCACACAGTGAACGAAAATATATTTATTATGAAAAGACTATACGGACTATTCCTGTATTAATACTTCAATAATGTTATAAGCTCTAATATTACGTACCGTTTCTGTGTTTTAAATCTATCTTGTACTTGTCCAATTTTTATTAAAATATTTTCTTGACATTATGCATCAACTTATCACTCACATTTTTAAATAAATGTACAATCACTTGTAATATATAAATTTTAATTAGACTTTTAAGCTTATTACAACCAAATAAGTAGTGAAGTGTATACATCTTGTTAGAAGGGACTGTACACATTATGCATCTCAACAAACATGTCAACCTGCGTGAAAAACCGACTGAAATAGCATGTTTCTTCTTTCCGGGCCCAGACGAGTTTTTCGAAGTGAAATGAGTACTCTTCATTTATGTATGTATATTGTTGCACAAACTCAGTGATACGGTTCAGAGAATAATGACTAGGTCAGTTTCCGAGGCTGTGCCACGAGCGAGCATAATCCGTTTAACTCAACTTGTTTCAGTAAGTCGAGAAAAGGCTAAACGAACGTTAATCAACATTTCCCTGGGAACCACTGAAGGAATTACTTTAATATCCTTTCATGTAAATATTTTAGATGAGAAGAGGGTTTATAATTTAAAAGGAATTTGCAGGACAGGTTTTAAAAAAGGAACAAGGAAATATTTTTTTTTTTTGCAATGGATTATAGGAAGAATTAATGTTACTTTAGATAGATATGCAGATAGGTGTTTTGTACTTGGAAGTGTTTTTAACAGCTTCATGGATTATGCTATGATTTCCCGTAATGTCTTAAATAAATCTGAAATGTTATAATAAGACACAATAATGTTTGTCTATTTCTGGAAAAACATTAAAAATATTTGTATTTCAATTAATTGTAGAGACAGTTTTATATGAAAATATTGACAGTTTCTCTTCAAGTTTAGTTAACCTCCTCGTCACCCAGGGGAGAGACTCATGCCCAGATGATGATGATGATAATAGTGAGCTGAAGTATTCAATTTAATTAAAATGATCATTTGTAATCACAAGTAAGTTATTTTAACGTTTTAACGTTTATTACTTTACACGCTATTCAATATTTTGGTTGATAAAATATTTTAAATGAACCGAGCGCGGTAAGTTTCCGAGATAAGTGCGTTCAAAGTTCAAACCAACAAACATACGCATTTGCTTTATTACATTACTAAAGATGCCACATAAGGACAATTAAATAACTCGTATCATAATAAACTCAGAATAAAGGAAAAAAATTATGAATGCAAAGCATTACGACCACTTTGGCGATTGGGTAAACCTGTCTGCCTCAGACGCCAGTGGCTGCGGGTTCGATTCCCGCACGGAACAAGAAAAAAAAAGGTTTTATGTCTGGTTGTTTATTTATTTATGTATTTATATTCTAGGTTGCCCCCTCGTTCGCTACATGGTATCCCATAACACAAGCTATGCTTACTTTGGGGCCATGTAGTTGGTGTGATTGTCAGGGGATTTTTTAAATTTATTTTATAAAAAAAACCGACTTCACGTCAAAACTTTGGCTGAAGCTAAGGTCGTCAATGTACACACTCTCCGTATTCATCCATATTTTTTCAAAAATTTGTAATGAAATTTATATGGGATCACCTCTGCAGTATCCTCCATCGTATGAAACAAAAATATTCTAATTCGACACAAAAAATCACTTACACGAATTCAGAACCTCCTCCTTATGGAAGTCGGTTGAAAATAATGTCATTACGTTAGAGTAACGCTAAGAGATAAAAATACTCTAATAAAATCTTCCATCAATGTCGGGAAAACCTGACGTTGACAGATCGACTGGAATCCTGTCCCTGTCTTATTGAAATAGGTACTGTTATATCTAAAGAACGTGTTTTCAAATTAAAGTACCAACCAACATTTATGCAATATGCGATTTCATAAACTTAACCATAAATAACACCTACAACGTTAGTTTATAAGTGACGGGTTTAGCACCTATGACCTCGACCTCACCTGATGATAAGTGACAGAAAAATGACAGCACAAGGGTTTGGGAAAGAACTGGCTCGACGTAAAATATTGCCGAAACTCGTCACCGGAGCGGTTAATCCTATAGAGAGGGTGGTCTCTAGCTATGCAGACCCAGTAGGAGCCTACCACCAAGCGAAAGGTCACTCAGTTTGGTAGCCTACCCTACAGGACAAGTAACTTATTTTCCCTTGTTGTGCCTCACAATTTTAGTTTATAGATTTAGAGTGAATCGTAATATGACTCTGCCCGTTCTCTCTCTCTCTGTCTCAATTTAATGATTTTTAATATTTTAAGACACTTACGTCTACAAATCTTACAATAAATGACGATAATTGCCTCAATAAAAGCAAAAAAAAACAAAACTGTTAAAAAACAAAAACCAAGTAAGAAGTTCTTGAACAACACTTTATAATTAATTTTAATTAACGGTTTGCTTTTCGAGAAGGACTCCGCGTATTTTAAATTTGGAAACATTTTAAAACTGGAACAATGACAAAAAATTCAAGTAGGTAAAAAACGAATTAAATTGTATTTTAACTACCTATTTATCATGTTTGGACCTATACACAAATCGTTAAAATGACTGTGAGTAATGAACTGACTGTAAAAAATGACATACTAAAAATAACTATGTACACGCCTCAATGGTAGAATATGGCACGAGCTAAATTTATGTTATCATTATAAAACATCTTATGTATCCTATATTCGTACAAATAAAATGATTTGATTTGATTTGATTGATTTTTATTTTACCTGCTTGTCAAATCAAGTAAAGGTAAAAAAAAAATATTTCTTTCTCTTCGACTGTAAATTAGGTTCTTACACAAAACATTTTGTGTTTCAGGTTAACGTTACCGTTATGTCGCTAATTATGTTAATTAATTACTTGTTCTTATGGTTATTGCTTGACAAGATTACAAAAAAAACGCTTATTTTAAATTTGTAATCATTTCAATTTTACTTGTTTGTTTAATCAAGCAATGGTTTTATGATACTGTTATTTCTTACTTCTTATGTGTTTGATTATTTTTTCAGAAACTTAAATTAATTAAATAAAGGTTTTGAATTCAAGTAGACGTATAATAATAGTACCTATTAGCTTGAAGGGAATTCTAAGGAGTAACAAATCAATCAGTTAAAAATTTAATATAATTAGAATTAGCTGATAATAAGTTCCATTGTGAATTTGATAAACAAAATCTCGACTACAAACATCAAATTTTAAAACTTGAAGATATCAAATATATTTCATGACTGTCTAAATTAATGTCATACTTATAATCAAAATCACACTTCAATGACTACATCGCACTTCAGAATCACTTACGACTTGCATTTTCAATAGAATAAACCATTTATTCTAGTCATGTGACAAAACGCATTGAATTGTCCCAAAATCCAATATCCGTGTGATTCGAAATATATGCCAGTTCTGTAGTTTAAAAAATTTGCACTTGTCCAACAGCATTCAGTCGAACACCGCGCAGTGCCACAATCGCTTTTAATTGAAGCAAAATGCGGGCCAAACGTGAAACTAGGAAATAAACCGAAACATTCAAATAGAATGGCAGTTACCCAATCACGGTGCTGCTGTCCAAAAAAATAATTCGTTACAAACAGCTGCACAGTTTGCGACGGAATTGTACAGAGTTGTCTTTGTGCGCCCAGTATTGTATACAGGGTGACTGGTGACAAATCTTAGATACTGAAAGAGAGCGTTCTGAACTCGGTTCTGATCATAATTATGTGATGAAAGTAGTTTTTTAATTTTTCACCAGAAATCCCTATGAATAAATAAAGAGCCCTTACTTCACTATTGTAGTAAGGTCTCTTAGGTCCCAACGCGCTGCCTCAGTCAACACGCTCACAGCCTTGTTCCCGCCACACGCACACCATCACCCGCTAAGTACATATCTATTGCATTACGCTCATGTAACTATGCGTTGCGTAATGTATTCTCTAACTTTCGGTTAAGATTACGCAGTAAATAATTAATATTTATTTTATTATTTTTCTTCATGTATGATCTCAAATTATTACGTCCTATAATTTCGATAATTACCCACAAGTCACCCTGTATATTATAATAATAGCAAACTTAATAGGTATAATATGGTTACCTCTGTTAAATAATAAAGATAGTAGAAGACAAAAATATTCTCCCTATAAGAGTCACTAAGTAAAACTAACTTTTCATAGAATGATTTTCATCTAAAATATTACTGCAAATAAACATGCTTAGCAAATTGTTGTAATAATAATTAGGTACAAAATTGTCACAGGAAAGAATTCTCTGGGAAGTTGTGTGACAAGAAGAAGCCCTCAAAAAGTCTTCAAGGAAGTTCCAAAAATGTTAACTTAGGTGTATTCAAGTATAAACTTGAGTCGATGATTGATGTGTTTGTAGAAAATCGTAAACAGGAGAATGGTGTTTACATAACGTTTTATTTTCAATAAACAGGTAACCGATAAATGTAAAACATTTGGGATTACTGTGAAATTTTAGAGTTCACTTATTATTATTCCTTCACTCACTATTATAATTTATTCTGAATTTTTACAACTCATTTATCATAAACGACTTTTTCTAACCACTTTACAGCGCCTTAATCAATTTAAGTCAATGTTATGTTGTCTTCACGGACACCGCGTCGGGCCTAACGTGACAGAGTTATCAGACCTCACAGCGGTTATTAATCATCACCTCCACCTGTATCTAAATATCAAAAACTAGGTTTAGTTCCAATTCAAAAATTTTTAAATCAAATTTTTTTAAATCTTGGGGGAGGCTGCTGTCCGGCTGTGTGCGTCTCTCGGCTCAAGAAGACCAATATCAATATAGCTACTCTTCTAATCAATACTTATATACTTTTCATCAATAATTCGATTCCTGACATTATCTTCAGATGATCAGAATTTCTTATGGCGGGTCACCTTATACTGCACTTGCCTGCATATTTTACCGAACTAAACGCAACAATTATAATGTTATACTTACTTACTGTACTTACTTTTTAGCAGAATCGTTTTATATTTTTCCTTAAGTTGTATATTTAGTTTGTAAATAAAGAAATATATCAATACATATAATAAAACAGTAAAAAAAACGTGTCTGTACATTTAATATTTTTACAAAAAAAATTATCTAGGGTTATAAAGAAATGAAAAAAGAGTAAGAATCTGAAAAAAAAAATTTGTCTGTTTGTTTGTAAGTTTGTCTGTTTGCACACGCTAATCTCTGGAACCGCTGGACGGATTTGAATGAAACTTTTTTTGATGTATAGCTGTGAAGCCGGGGCAACATATAGGGTATATTTTATTTCGGTTACAGGAACACCTGATGCAGAACCCTTAAGGGATCATCAAAACCATAAGAAATATAGATATGATGCCTTAACAAAAGTTGTCCAGGATGATGAGCAGATTCTGCAGACATAAAAAAAATCTAGGATCTAAAAAAATTGTAATACATTTTTAAAAGTTATGCCTAAAACTTACTAGAATATAGTGGAGATGTTCGGCATACAGATCAGAAGTACTCATAGCTCAGTTGCGCGTAGACCGACCATGAGTCTAAGGTCGTGGGTTCGATCCTGCTCGCGTAATTTTTTTTAATTATATATTTTTTTATTTTGTATCAATCTTTACCATGCATCTATCTTAACATACATATGTATTTATAAAACAGTAAACAATAACGTGTGAACATGAATATTTTTACAAAAAAAATACGTACCTAAGGTTATTAAGAAAAAAAAAAGTAAGAATTTGAAAGAAAAATATATCTTTTTGTGTCTGTCTGTTTGTTGTTCTATTCTGCTGACATCTGTGGCTGACATATAATATTATAATAAATCCGAAAGATAGTTGGTATGTAGTATAAAAGTTTACTATGTTGATAGGGCTAAATCATTAATAAATAAAGCTTCTTGCTAGATTTAATGTAGGTAGTGTACATACAGATATATATTGTAAAAAAGTTAAACGTAAAATAATAGAACTCAATATCGTTTAGGTTTTCTTTATTGATCGTTTTTGCCTCTTGGAAGTCAGAACCCGTAGAATTCTTCAGAATAAAAAGTGGTATAAGTGTCAAAACTCAACACAGGACTTTATGAACTACCATACCAAATTACATTAAAATTGGCTAAGCCGTTTGACCGTGAAAAACAGCCAAACATATAGGTTACTAAACATATTATACACTGATAATGGCTAGACGGATGGGTTTTTGCTACTCTTTCACGCAAAAACTACCGAATGGATTTTTATGAAACTTTACAGTAATATACCTAGAATGTGCCTTTGTAATGTATTGGTTAGGAGTTATACCTACATATTATATGGGGGAAGATTCTTCATGTTTATTTTTTTAGATAGGACCTTGGAGAAGAAAATAACCTATTCGAAATACTAATTCAATGCAGACGAAGTCGCGGGCACCATCTATGTAATAAACCTACCTACATATAAACCTACTCTTATACATACTATAATAATCTTATACATATATACAAAGGCTGCAAACTGGCGACAGCGGCGCGGGCAGCGACGCGAGAAGCGATTTCCGCGACACGATAGAAAGTATTGAGTTTGTATGAAACCGCGACAAATCGCTCGAGCGCCCGCTGGCGTCGAGAACGGCCCAGCAGGGCTAGCAACCATCGATAAATAGTCGAATCGACAAGATCAATATTATTTTGTTATTTTATCATATTATCTATACTAATATATAAAGCTGAAGAGTTTGTTTTATTGTTTGTTTGAACGCGCTAATCTCAGAAACTACAAGTGGGATTTGAAAAACTATTTTTGCATTTGATAGCCCAACTCTTGAGGAAGGTTATATTTTATCCCGAAATTCCCACGGGATCAAAAGTAACGCGGGTAAAACCGCGCGCGGTGGCTAGAGTAAGCTAATATGCGCACCATAATAGATAGAATTACTCGATTTGATACCATGATTAAGACTACAGAACCAAATATGTCATAGTCTTAATAAATTACTAACTCTAAATACCATATTCTAAGAAAATATCGATAAAAGGCCCGATTTATCATTGTCGACGGTAGCGTGCTAGCCCCGCAGATTCCCCGCGTCGCGTCGCTGCCCGCGCCGCTGTCGCTGCCGTCCTTGCAGCCTAACTTTTACCCAGTGTGCCTTTCGTAGGGTATTCCTGTTTTTTATATACTTTTTGTAGGTTACTTTTTTATTTTATTTTTGTAGGTCTTTTTCACAAAACCTAGGTGAAACTGCGAATGACAGCTTTGTTGTAACAGTTTTTGAAATAACTCTTTCTGTTTATCTATCAGTAACGCTTTCACAGCTAAACAACTGAATCGATTTTGACTTTGAACTTCAAGGACGATATTATAATATTATTTATCCAACTCCCATAACCGGTATTCATGCGGACGAAGTCGCGGGCAACAGCTAGTATAATAATATAATAGAATATATAATATATTGGAACTCTTTACTGCTATACTGGCCGATGTGTCATAAAAAAAAGAAATGACATGTCAAGGATTTTGACAACGTCAGTCAGAAAGAAAAAAGAAAAGGTCCGCGAGGGAGACGCGGTGGTTCCTACCGCTGTGAGCGGCCTCCCTGTCGCTAACTTAGCGGTTGTTGGTGGCTGCCTCCGCCACTACCGCGGCTGTGAGCCGCGGTCTCCTACGGCGTCTACTGCGGCCGAGGGCCGCTAGCTCCGAACGTCTAAATCAAACATTTTCCACAGTGCTATAGTGACTTTAAGTGCCTTTATCCCTTTGTAAATAAAATATAAAGTTTTTAAGTGTTATTAAATAGTTTTCTTCCACTTCAGCACCCTTTTGAACTGCAAGCGACGGACCCCCTTCAGGGAATTCGGCGCTTCGCGACACAATACCTTATCGGCAATTTTCCTATCTACTCAAACAGCAAGTAGGCCAATTCAGCTTATTATTGACTAGCTGACTAGCAGCCTATGTTCTATTCCAGACTGTACATTCTCACTATGACAAATTTCATTGAAATCCGTTGAGCGGTTCTGCTCAACGGATTTCTTCATAAAGAACAAACATCCTTATCCATCCAAACTTTCATATTTTATCATTAAATTAAACTGTCAAAAAAAAAAACTTAAACACTTTGGAACAAAATTTTCTATTCTTGTGCATATAACAGGTTAAGCTATGTGTAGGCACACCTCATTATCTAGCCCAAATTATTTTTCTTAAAGAACTTGTGATAAACTTTAAAATAATATGAACATAAGCATCTATCCGTGACTTGATGATCCAACCTGGACTAGAATCCAGGATCTTTGGTAACTCCTTTAATGTTTTTACCCATACACAAACCGCGGCCGTTAAAATTTATACAAGATGTTCTTTTTGATATCCCGTAACTTTGAGGTTTTGTTCCTTCCTAAACAATAATACTTTTTGGTTCAAAAGTGCATATACCGCCCGAAATGGTTATATTATGTTCTATTAAGCTAACCAATAAAAAGAGCCAAAAATGTAAAATAAGTCACAAAAAGCACCTCACGAAAAAACAAACATAACTTTGTACGTTTACTGAAAACTAACCGGACATGTCAAACAAACCGAATGAATGAACTTTTAACCTTTTCAGAGCCAAAAGCGAAAATATATGAAAACTGTGACTATTCGCTTCTGTACGAATGGTAATGTGTCGTGTAAACATCTCACTTATATGAGTTGAAATCCGAGCACTGTCAAAAACTTACAATTACATAGTATGAGTAAAGAGGATCGCGAGTTACTCTTTAGAAATGATTTATTGAAGATTGTTATGAAAGCTTCCAGTTGCCATAGGCAAAATGTCTTGTCGTTATGCCTTGAAAATCCAAGTATTTGTTTGATACTTACTTACTTTAATAAATACTTGACGCAAATAATAATCTTTTTAGTGCACGGGTTGTTAGCCTTATTAGACTGTTTTAAAGAAATAAAAAAAAAAAAACAAATAAAAAAATGCTTATTTAGAACAAAAGTTTTTACAAAATTTGAAACAATTTAACGATGTTGTCTGCAAGAAGTATTTAATTAAATTGTGTAGCAGAAAACAACGCAGAAAAATCTGGTAAATTGTTAGCATATTTTATGACGGTATTATGAAATAAAATCTATAATTTACTTATCAGAAGGTAGCAAAACAAACATTACGTCCTGTAACTTATTTTTTTATAATCTCTTTTATGTTCTTAAATCATTGTAACAAATCAGCAATTGAAATACAAATGTCTGATTAAATTCTATTTCTTGAATCAACTGTTCAGCTATTTCACAAACCCGTGGTCACTAGAGACTGAAGGCAATATTAAATGGTCACTTACTTGATTCAGTCTCTAGTTAAACTATAATAAGTGAATAAGAAACATCAACGGAGATATAAAAAAATACCACTGCCAGTAATACAAAACATCATTGAACAGGCTTGTGTCAAGCTGCCTGCGGAGTCTGCGGCTGCCAATAGCTGGCACGTGACCAGAAATGACAAACGCGAAGCCTCGTTAGGAACACGCAAGTGCGTATTTGGTAATACCCGATGTTTGAAATGCTTGGCAGTTGTGTTAGTTCGGTCTTATTGTGGTGGATCTGATAAAATACTTTTTCAACCATTTTGATGATGTATTGGTGTAATTTTTGGTACAATATATTCGCCAACTTTAACCCGAAATTTCAGTGAAAATCCGAACGTGGTCAAAAATCTTTTATCTTTCCCGAATACTGAAATAGTATGTGATAGTTTTTGTAAAAGTTAAATATTTTTATGAGTGTAAACAAATAAAATTAAAAAGAAATGACTACATACCAACAGAACGTTCCTTTGTTAATTTCCCACTCTATTTTGATTACTAAAAATGAGAAGGAATACTTCCTGCGATTTATTTCAGTTAGTGCGCTATTTAAATAGATAGCCAAATTACTGATATGTTAAAATAAAATAATGTATTTATGAAGCATATCATCATGATGATTATCGTCATCAGCCAGGACCAGGAGACACCCAGGAGGACCCAGACAAGGAACATTTGTTTTCTTGTTCCGAGCGGGAATCGAACCCGCAACCACCGGCGTTTGAGGCAGACAGGTTAATCATATCGCCAAAGTGGTTGTTGATTCTCTAGAAATAGTATAGTGAAGTACATCACAGAGACGAGATAAACAGGTCAAGCTGTAAAAGCTGTAGAACCATTATACTCTTCACATCAATCCCAACAACATTTGTTCTACGACTTTTTACAAATCTTGATAAATAACACAAAAAATAAAAACAAAAATGTTTGCTCCTTACTCTACATTTTGTAAGAAGTACCTATTATTATTATGAACCTATTATTATACTGCGCAAGGTGCATGGTATACCTACGTTCAGAGTAAATAGAGTTAATGCGTCTAAATAGAGGCTATAAATATTTTTTGTATGGGAAAACTAAAATTTTAAAAACTATTTATTTGAAAAAGTTGTAGTACAAATGTTGTTTGGATTGACGTGGAAAGGCTGCCTGCAAGAGGTGATGCGCTTATTAAAATTAACCCTGTAGAAATTTTGAATTTTAATCTTACTTCTAACATAAAATATAAATAGAATTAAAATAAACGTCTTGATTTCATTCATTTCATTACAATAAAAAGTTTCTAAAAGTTTTCTTAAGTACATAAATGGTAAAGCATTGTGGAAAACTTTTTCCACTTAAAACTTTTGTTTTTGAGTTTTTTTTCTTCTTAAACACACTCACTTACGCTTGATTCTCACCACACACTTCTGACAAGGGAATCTGCTCTATAGGTACTTGCTGTACTTGCTCTTACAGTCTTGTTATATAGGTATTTTGATCTTGTTATACAGGGTGGCTGGTGTGTCACTTTTGAAATTCGAGGACGTGATAGTATCAGATCATATATGAACAGAAAAAGTAAAATAAATATTTATTAATTACTGAGTAAGCTTAACCGAAAGTTGAAGAACTGATTACACACTAGCGTTGGTAGCAATCCGCGGGCCAGGTCATGTGCCGCGACAGACTCGGGCCTAAGGAAAGTAAATAGGAACAAAACTTTATTAGTTTATAGGGAATAAAAAAATAAAAATTTAAGTAACTACTTTTATTACATAATTATGACCAGAATCGAGTACATAGTGCTTTTCTTCAGTATCTAAAATTTGTCACCAGTCACCCTGTATATTTAGACTAGCTTTTTTTAACTTTGATTCCTATTAATAGCGCCCGCCTACACCACGTTTCGCCACAATATAACCGAACTCCATGCGGCATTACGACATCAATCGATCGTCCGTCGATCGACGAATGAATGGAATAGTCGACGTCAATCGATAGTGTTTAATGGGCCATAAAATCCAATCGACGTCGCTCGGTGTGGTAACACCCTTAGAATAAACTTATGGTAACTAACCATATTTTTGTCTACTACGTTTTCTTTTAACTTTACCGGCTAGGGATTGTGTTCCTTTCTACATTGATTTCACACAAAGTTAGTGTTTCTAAAGGTTAAGTGCGTTTGTAGTTTAATTTTAAGAATCCGTTTTAAAATAAAGATGGGTACGTAGGTATATATCAACTGTCCATTGAATTAAATCGCCATAACATGTCTCGTAAAGCACTATTTAGAAGCTAATACAATTGATTTTTGAACCTACAACATTAAATACTTTTACTGGTTTTTATCGTATTGTATTAATGAAACTAAACGTAATCTGGTTAAAAAAAGTAATAGAACATACTAAAAATTGCACACCAAAATAGCCATTTTAAAACAATTCTTCAACAAAGCCCACCATCATTTACATCATTTACATTTCCATCACCTTTAAAATTTATATTTATGCAGTTATAGCTATCTACATCGATACAATACCTTCCACTTTCCGTCCTGATATTAGTGACTAACCTGAAAAATCCATTATATTAGCACTTGTCGTACCCAGACACGTGCGAAAACCCTACGCACTCATGATGTGACATTCAGCTCCGGCGCCCAAAGTAATGGTGAGTTTAGAGAGCAGTTCCTATAAGCAGCTAAAAGTCTCGGGTTGAATAGTAATAAATACCTTAGCCTATAAATTATAGAACTAAGAAAAAAGTGAGACGAAAGTTTCATAGTTTAATAATGTCTTCTATTTTGACTTTTCGTAATCTTTTCATACGGATTTAAGTCAGTAAAGACACCGAAATGCTGAGTCAAAAATATAGTTATACGCGTTGTATCCGTTAGAAAAGTAATTTCTTAGACTCAATTAGTGTATTTAAAAGCATTCAGAAGACATATATCAACGTTAATTACAAAACCAATATTATTATCAAGAAGCAAGCATTGGATAATTGCCTCCTAAATCCAAATTCGTGAAATTTTCCTAATGAATTGGCAGGCAGTGTAGCGTCGTGCGACTCGTACACAGCGACGTAATGCGCAGGGTTGTCACAAACCGTTATTAATCACCAACTCACAGCATTACTTCAAACACTTGTTTAATCAACTGCAAATGCTTTGAAACGCTAACTCGAGCATCCATTACTCTACGTCCCACACATACTTGTGTCTTTTACGCAACTACCGTTCTGTGGGAAGTTGACAACTCATCTGTCTAACTCAAATGGCAACACAAACTTTTTCATCATCAACAAATGAAAGTAGCTCAATAGCTGTCGAAGTTTCTGGCAACTCCTTGCGAGAACCAAGTTTATAAGTCAAGTTATTACCTATTTTATATTATGTTAAAGCAGTTCAAGCAGACTGAAGTTAACCATAAATATAAATCATAACTTTCCAAAGCGTCTTATGTCAGTTTCAAATATAAGCTCAGGATATTTTTCGAAAATGGCTTTATATATTGTTAAGCATGCTTTGAAAAGTTTCTAACTCGAGTTTTCATTTTAAATTGACAGTCAATGCATTCGGAATAACTGGTGTATAATGCACATGGAAAATGCTATCTAAATTTTAGAGGTGATATGATGTGACCTGACACTGCCGTCAATTTTGATGAATAGGAATAATACCAAATATGGCAGTAACAACTTCAATACTCACTGGATTGCAAATCGATATATCAGTGATGTGTTTGCCTGGGTTAAATGATCTGATAATAATTAAGCCTCAGTTTCGTCCATTTTGCATTATCAAAAGGTAATTATTTCAACGCAATAGTGGTTGACGACGATACTAGAAATTCCGTAACTGCACTGTTATGAGCCAAATATAAATGTTTGAATATTAAAGTCACAAAATTTAACAGAGCGTTAAAGTCAACTTTCATAATAATATTTAAATACAGACATGAAGTACCTTCTTATTCACTTTTAGAACTAACTTTGTTCCGACAAGAAGTATAAAATAAGTTTGTAATGCTTTCATTGTAAACAGAGTTTTTTTCTCAAAATTACCATTCAGAGAGTTCCATCGGAAACTTACACTTGGCTTAGTGAAACTCTTATCTGCGACATCTTTAAGACGGTGCGATATGAGCGAGGCAGCTGACACAGTTTTAAACTTTTGCGGCAATAGTCAGTTAGGTATTTATTCTATGGACACCTTTACTTTGCTCTAACTTTAGTATATACACTTTTTTGTAATGGAACGGAGCACTTATAAAGTTATAGCCTCTTTCAGGTTTATGGTCCACTTTTTTCGCAAGCAAAAACCACAAACTGAGTTACAGGAAAACAGGTTTTCGAATAAAATGTAAATGAAGTGATAAAAAGTGACTTTTTAAAATAGTCTTTTGCTGAATTTTACGTATTTTCTGTGAGGAAATTCAAACATTTGCGCGTATTGCTTTATCTGGCTTTTTATTTGGAAAGCTGAGATTCTAGAATATTTTAAATGTGTTCTTTCCTTTTTTTTCTATCTCGGAGTTCTTAAGACCTGTAGAATGGTTCGGTATTCTTTGCCCTATACAAAAGTTGAACTACTCGTAAGTAAACTATTTATTTATTAGCGTTGGCATGAAAGGAGATGTTCAAAGTTAGTTTGTAGCCAATACGCTATTAGGTAGTTCCTTTACGAATTAAACAATTGGATTACGGATTACCTTTTAATCAAAACACTTGAATGTCGACAGGATTTTTAGCAATGTCAAAAATAAAAGGCTTCCTCTCCGAAATATTCAATTCTTCTCGGGACATATGACTGGATCTCAGCCAATATTGAAGCTTACAATTCAAAGTCTTGGTCATATAAGTAAGTATCAAGTTTTAGAAGCATTTTCTTTAACACTAAGTTGGGCTTTCAAAGTTTTATTTTTATCCGTGACTGAACCTGCGTTTGACTTCGATTTTACCTGATGATGTAGAGATGAGGTAGAAGATAAAAGGAACTGACTCTTCATAAAACATCATCATAGTGGTAATATTTGGCGGCAGATTTTATTTGACAACCACTTTGGCGATTGGGTAACCTGTCTGCCTCAGACGGGTTCGATTCCCGCACGGAACAAGAAAAGAAATGTTCCGTGTCTGGGTGTTTATTTATTGATGTATTTATATTCTAAGTTCCCCCTTTTTCGCTACATGGTATCCCATAACACAAACTATGCTTACGTTGTAATTGTAGTTGGTGTGATTATCTGGGGATTTTATATATTTATTTATATGAAGCGAACCTGAAAGAAGTCCTTCCTACCAGGAGTGGGAGGGCTATTCTAAGTAACACTTACAAAAATGAGACAAAAGACAGTATACGAAGTGTGGTCCCTAGCCGGAGGCCCCGATGAAGTCTTCCCACAATCCGGGGCCTATCGGATTACTTTCTACCAAATTTATAATCACAGCAATTAATAATTAACGACCGGCTGGTGTAGAGGTAACATACATTGCCTTCTATGCCAGAGGTTCTGGGTTCGAATCCTGGCGGCGGCGGATATCGGTGTGATAAACACAGATACCTATTAGCCGTCAAGTCATGGATGTTTATATGTTCATTTAAGTTTATTCTAATAAAAAATATGTATTTATTCAATATTTATGTTTATATATTTTTTAAGCATATATGTTATCTAGTATCCATAGCACAAGTTCTTTAAGAAACTTAATTTGGGCTAGATAATGTTGTGTAAGTGTCAGAAATATGTATTTATTTATTAATTTATGTATTTATTTAACATACATTTTTATTATCATAACTTTCTTCCATCCTCATACTTTAAAAGAACAAAGAAATAATAATATGAACCGAAGCACAAAATAGCAAAGGGTCATATCCATAAGTATCGATTATGGCCAACATAACACAAGAAGGTTCCTGAAACGTGCAAATAAGCGGAGAAAACTGTCGATGGTTATGACGGTACGGGGTCAGGCTGTTGTGTCCGACGTAATAAGGACATATCACGAACAGCACTACCGAAATAAGGGCACATCACTAACAATCAAAGGTCACGCCGAGCTGTTCCAAGTCTCTTGAGATCGAACGAATAACGGAATTCTGGCCAAATTGCGAAATAGGTCTTGTATTAATCTTAGAGTTGGTATATATGCAGTTTAGGTTTTAGTTTTGATTGGTTTGTAATATTAATAACTTTTATTCTGAATGATGCCAGCAGAAAACTTAACAAAGAAAACCCTTTAGTTTACAATATTTGTTATGTAGTCCATCCAGTATATTGTTAAAAATATAATATTTAGTTTTAAATGAGTGTTAGTACATATTTTTGTATATGGTGCCTTTCACATCATCAGCATACGTTGAATCAAACATAAACAATTTCATTTACTAATTATGTGAGTTTTTGTTGTAATTGTTTAACAAACTATTATTCAATTTAAAATACACAAATAAAACATCAGCGAGCTATTTACCTAGAAACTTGTAAAATCATAAGTAATTAAAAATACTATTCAAAATATAGACAAACGTAGGTACCTTACATAAGAAAGTAGCTGTATTATCTATTCTTTATTCTCTAAGCTTAGTAGTCACCTCTCTCGAGCATAAAGGAGCTGCCAACGTTATTCTAAGCACACGCTTACAACAGGTACTTAAATTTTAAGATGTTCAAGAGCCACTGGAGCGTACATTTGAATTTAGAATTAAAGATTTAAGGCTCGTACGGCGGCGTATCACTTTGCTTAACTCGTGTTCCCAATTACGAGGTCACATAAACGTTAAATTCACTCCCTCATAACCGTTTTCATTTCCGGACTTTTCTTTTTTCGCCTTTTTACGAGTATTAAGTAGCTATTTAGATGATTCAAGTACGTTTATGAAAAAGGGTGCAGCCACTGCTTTGTTGATTGAATTTTTGGTAGTAAAAAGTTCGTGTTTATGGTACTGTGATTTACATTTGACAGTGTCAAAATGTGTTTCTTTATGACGTTAAATCACATAAATCCACGCTGAGCATGTTTGCCTTACTGTTTCTGGGCGGATTCTGATAAGGTACTACGATTAAAATTGAACTTTATGCCTTACTTAACATTGTCATCTCTGAATATTAATTGTATCTTACTTTCATAATAAGACATTAAAAATCAAATTTAAACACTGATCTAAGGAATCAGCAGTCTAAAGACGTCCTAAATCCTTTTATCACTGAAGTAGGAGCAGTATTTTTACATTTTTAAGCACAACGTCTTGTGATTCAGCTTAATGAACAGAATACAACACACTCTAGTATTATCATCTCTCGAGATCGGCTTTGTATCACTCGGACAAAAGTAGGTTATATATAAGTCACCGGAAAATAATAATAATAATTTATAAATTGACATATAGTAATATACGTGCGCGAGTCGAGCGATCGAAGCGAGTGGTGCCGCGGCAGCGGTCGGCGAAGCGCCATAAAAAAATTGTGTAGTTAAGCCAAATTTTGTTATTGTTTGTGTATTTCAAAAAAACGTAAAATTAAAAGCTCTTCTGTGATTGGTCGAACCGTTTAGAATCTTATGAATGAATATCCGTAGGTTTATAAATTTACCACGACACGTCGTAAATTGATAAATTTGCAAAAATGAGAACGTAAAATAATACAATTTATATCTCGTTTAGAATCTTACGAGAGTTTATAAATTAACGAGGAAATTTACAAACTTACGGTTCTTATTATTTTCTGGTAACATTTATATAACCAGCACCTTCACACACGTAAATTCTGAACCTTTTGAATTTCTCGATAAAATAACGCCTAGATTTTTTTGATAAAATATAGTTTCTTAGATTAAAACGTTCAAAAGCAAACAGTCTTTTCAGGTTTATTATAACGATCGATATATAACATATCGGTATGGAGAATCTTGGAAAAGGCTTCGTCCAGCAGTGGGCATCTCCTGGCTGAATGATGATGAAGATGAAAGATTTCTCTCATTATTTTTAATAAGTACCAAACAACCACCTACCCAATAGCCAGTAAGATATCTTGTTATGTTTGTTAAAATTGTTCCATTTTAATAGCCTACCGACTACCCTTTTCATTTTACAACTTACAAAAAGAATGTAATTAATAAGAAAACAAGGCGATCAATGAAATAGTCATTATTTTTACGTGAAAACTACTTATATTCGTGCATTCAGCGTCACAGCTCGAACATCGTTTCGCGGGTGAACGGCGACTGTAAATTGTCGTGCCGAGTGCAACTGCGATTTATCACACGAGCGATAATTGACTCAATCGCTCTGCGGGACCACACCTCTGTGAACCAACCTATCGCATTATGTTGATTTAGATACAAGTAATTCGATGGAGAATAAAAGTTATGTCACAATATTAGTTAATGATGAATCTGGCGATCTGTTAAGTTTTAAACGATAAAATTACATCTCATACGTCAATGATGAACTATTTAAAGGGATCGAATCAGATGGTACATTGTATGCAACGTTCCTTCAACGTTTAACATGGTTTTGATGATTATTGTATGGCTTCAGTGACACGCGTCTATTGAGTTAATGTTAAAGAGATTTTACAAGGGTGATAATTTATGAACACATTATATTAAGATTGATGATAAAAGAAAAGAAAAGCTATGTATAAATATATCTATAATATATAAAATTCTCGCGTCACAGTTTTCGTTGCCATATGAATTTTTTTGTGCTTATCCGGTATCTATGAGAATCGGCCAACATCTATTTTTTTTTTATTTATTTATATGGCAAAACAACGTTTGCCGGGTCAGCTAGTAATATATATAAATCTCTTTCAGTCATAGCAATATCTTTGATCTATTTTGTAAGTATTTTTTTTGTAAGTCTAAAGATAAATTGTGTGAGCTTTGGAAGGAATTGGGTCCTCTAAACGTCATCAATATTTTTTGACTTCAGTAAAAGTGATTTTCTTCACATATTATAAATGCAATTATTCTCATACAAACTCTATGAAATTCAATGCCATTCAAATGCTTTATTGCCATTTGCATAGAATGGAAAAATATTAACATACAGCACACAAAATATTCAATGTGCAATTTGGGCGGCCTTATCACTTCTAATCGTTAAGTTTCAGTTAAATAGATACAACAGTTTTCACGATTTATAGGAACAAAGGCAATCCAAAATACGGACACCAGTCGACAACACACCCGTAATCAGAGAATCGGAAGATCAAGATTCATACCCATCGTCAGCCGGTAGATGCCCACTGCTGGACATAGGCCACCCCTCAGGTTCATCCCACAACTCAGTCCTGTGCTGCCCTCATCCCTGCTTTTACCGGCGACTTTGACCTGATTGTTCGAAGGCCAATCGACCCACCAGAGAACCTTACTGACCCTATGGTCTTCCGTTCTGCGAGCTATGTTACGGGTTTTTACCATTTCAGATTTATATTTCTTCTGACTAGGTCGGTTACTTACTTTATTTCGTTAGCAAATCACTTTACCTAGCAACAAAGCAAAGTATATTTAATTATTAAAAGCCATTGAGTGATTAACGCTGCTTTGTTATATTTCTCAAAACCAATTGATTAATTTATGAATTCCCATGAAGTATGTAAATAAAGCCACTTCGTATCAGCGTCAATATGAATTAACAGAAAATTGGATACTCGTTTTGTATGAAACCTCATTTTATGGAAACGTAAGTAATCCGGATTTGCGACCAATAACATTTTAAGAGAATACCATATCGATTTAGAGATTAACCACCAAATTGTTTTGTAAAAGGCAGCGTGTTGTTTTAAAGTCTTAAATACCGTTGTGTGTTTTGTGATTTGTAATAAAGCCCGGAGACTCTCTGAAGACGAATTTTCAGTTTTGTAGAAAATGTTTGAAGTACGGAGCGGCTCGCGCAGCTCAGTAGGTAAGCGGATTACGTGAGGTCCCTCGTAGGCTGCTGGAAACTTGCAAGGAAAGCAATATCCATTATCTACCCAGTCTTTGTTCGGCCATTGTTGCCGCTTGTAAGGTACGCGTCGATATTATTTGACTTTAAGTGAATTGGACTATAGTTGTTTTATTTATAGAAGTATGCTTTGAGTTTTACCTTTATATTGCAGTGGAGGTTTATGTTCAATATCTTGGTAGAAGCTGGGGTTTAATATGATAAAAGAAATCTCAGTCTGTTTTATTCTATCACATAACAAAGATATTTCTTTCCTTATTATTGAAAGTTTCATGTATGAAATTAAAAAGACGTTTGATCTTACTTTAACGGCTCAGGTAGACGGAACACAATAATCGCCATAGTGATTTGGCAGCACAATTTGATCTAAAATCGTTGGTAATTCAAATATCTATAGTTTGTAATTTATACAATTTTACCGTCGATTAGTTTAAGCATAAAACTATTTTATGCATACAGTAATAAAAACTAATTTTCTGAAGTTTAACTTATTAACATAGCCAACGCTATAATTAATAAATTATGTAAGACGCTTTCAGGCGTTTATTCGTAGTAAAATTAAATTAGTTAGGTAGGTACTTGAGAACTACTTAAGACAATGGAAACTTAGGTAATGAAAGGCATTTTAAACAAACTTTAAATTTAGTCTACTTAAACACTTTTAACTTACTGAGAATTTAAATTATGAATACTTCATACTATTTTAAATGTAAAAACGTCCATTAGCACAAGCGGTTGACTACAGGAGCGGCTAACCGCGTGGATAAGCGCTTTTCCAATTTAATATGCAACCGCTCACGAACCGCCATGGCTTCCAAACGCTAGAGCGTATGGGCGCTAAATATAACATCGCCCTATTACCTACTTTATACGTACAAGTTTTTCACCTTTACGGTCGACTTTGAATAAAACCAATTTACGAAACGGGATAATTTAAAAATGTGTGTTTTATAAAAAAATATTTCTATTTAATGTTGCCGGGTGAGTGCGAATCTGGCGCAGGGCGGGCGCGCTGGGCGGGCGCGCTGGTCGGCTGCTGGACGGGCGTTGGGCGGGCTCTCTAAAAGAAACAATATTATGTTAATTAGAAAAAACTAATTATTTCGGCATACAATTGGAACGTCTTTACGTCTACACAACTCATTATTACAAAATAAACTATTTCCATCTGAATTAAACTAGTATTTGAGGTATTCAATGTTTTCGTAGGAACATACATATGTATACATACATATAGGAACAGTCATTCCTTAGACCAGTAAAACTAGAAGATTATTGTTGCTTGTTACTACAACTAGGGAAATCCTTTTCATTCACTCATGCCACAAGAAACTAAATCAAAAATGAACAAAATTTCTTCTGCTGGTTATCATTTGTCACATGTTACAAACTACCGAAAACAAGAACCTCTATCATTAATATTTTGCGGAAGCAATCATAGGAATTGAGCAATCACCTTAGACATAGACCTCCCCCAAGGCTCTCCACGTCGTTTTCGCTCGGTCCCGCGCCGCCCTCATTCAACGATTACTTGCTTGAACTATAGTACCAAGTAAATTATGCAATAAAATCTTCAATCAGCAGCTTTCGGCAAATCTGATGGTTCAAAGTCAGGGATATATGATGTTTGGATATTTAGAGCACAAGGATATCCAGGCACAAGATCAAACAAAAGAAATACAAAAAAAATATGTCCGGGGTCTCAGGGGAGAACGTAACAGTTTAGTTAAGTACATACACAATTTGCAACTATCAACTTTTAATTATTCTAAACTTACTGAAGTTTTTTATTACGAATTTAAAGCTTACACTAATTCTTATTATTATCATACAATTAGTAATAGCATTATGAATAAATTAGATCATGAACATTAACGAAATAATATCAATCACAAAAAAATACACATAACCTTCCTAATTGGACAGACCCTTGTTTGGGTCAGCAGGTCTATATAAATCCCGAACTGGAACAAAAATAAAAACTGCTTAAGCGGTTTATATCACAAATATCACAAACTCATCGGTTTATATTTCAGTACGCACATATTAAACTATATCTTTTAACAAAAATCAACCTTATTTTTCTTACTAAATAGATACAAAATTCATTCTTCATTTATCCTTTCAGGTCACTAGTTGATGTCGGAAAGGGAGCAGCGGCTACAGCGCTGTAATTTCAGCGTTTTTTAAATGAAACTCTGATTTGATTATGAGAACCAGGGCCCTGTTATCCCTCGTTCCCTCTTTTACAGTATACAATGTTATTCAAAATCACGGGAATATAACAAAACAATGATAATGAAATATCAACAATCTGACCCACCTTTCTTTTAAAATGAGAAAATAAAAGATTTTGTTGCGTGCTTGATGTAGTTGTTTGGTTAATAAAAAGGTTGTTTTACCGTTAAACATTTCAATTTACGAGTTGTTTGTAAGACAGTCATGGTCCAGACACCTTAATTGTTTTTTAGGTGACTTAATCCGCATTTGGCGGAAGATTTTTATGAAGGATAGTCACTAACCAGCTGTACCGCTGGCTATCACTAAGTGCGGTCACTCGGATAAGTCGCTTTTCACGACACGCTTATGCCGATGCGGTAGGGCTATTCTTAGCTGACCCGACGCTAACTGTACAGGGTCCGCCTACAATAGTCAATTATATTTTAATAGCAGATTAGGAATGATAAGTGGCTCTGAATTTCGAAAAAAAAAAAATATTATTTTTCATACATCAAAATTTCAAAATTCTTTCCTGTGAGTAAAATTGAAGATTTTATGACTACATACAATTAAATGGAAATGTTTTGATAAAATAATGTTTCATAAACTACTGATCAAACTTAAATTTTGATCTCTTAGATAAATTTCTAAATTTCAATTTATGAAAAATATTTAAAAAAAAAACTTTTTTTTCGTAATTCGTGACCCACTCATCAGTCTTAATCTGCTATTAAAATATTATTGACTATTATAAGGCGACCCTATATATAAGCGCTAGCTATTCCAGAGTATACCTGCGTGCTAAATTTCAGCGCAATATGTCATTTCGTTGCATTTGATTATCACCAAAATGTTTGCAATAAACGTTAGCATCTTATCTTAAGTCAAATGAATCATTAATTATGTTATGTATCTTGATATAGCTGCATTATATAAGGATAAACTAATGTATTTGCGTACTGCAGTATGTAAATAAATTAATACTAAGTGAACTATTTTATCATCACACTCTCAAAACTTTGTGCAATTCTACGTAATTTTTGTTTCCGTTGCCATTTACATAGATACAAAACTTCACGCCTGTCTCCCTTTGGGGTAGGCAGGGTTAAGGGTATGCCAATCGCTATGACCCAAACATACCTCCTTCACTTCCTCCACGTTCCTTAATCTTTTCATACGTGATCGCCGGTTACTAGGCCCTTTTTAAGTATGTCACTAATTTGATCGGCATACGTTAGCATTGGGCGGGTCCTTCCGTCCGACATCACCAGAGAAGTCGTCGTAGCGCCGTGGTAACTGCCTATATCATACGATATCGCAGGTTAAGCAACGTGCGGCGCGGTTGCCTACTTAGATGGGTGACCGCCGCGCCGACCATTCATTTCTCACGGCGACTTCCGTACTTCGGAGGTCACGTTAAGCAGTCGGTCCCGTAGGTGTACAGTAGTCGTTAGGGTTTGTCAGAAGCCATTTCAGTGCCCTTGAAAATTCTAACATCCATCAACCAGCACTGGGCCAGCTTGGTAGATTATGGCTCTTCGTCACCCAGGGGAGAGACTCATAGCCCTGCAGTGGGCTCATTTCAAAGAGTTCTGATGATGATGATGACACGATAATATTGCCTTAATCCTGTCTCAAGAGTTCAGATGCAATTAACAGCAAATCTGACTGCTAATATTGAGATTATAGTGTTCAAACAAAAATAAAATTAAAGTCTTCAGCGTTAGATATTATAATATTGGGTGTAGGTGTTTAGTGTGCACAGAAAATTATTTCATACCTATAAGGGTTATCAAAAACATTAAATTAATATCAAAAGCCCGTTACCTAATGAATAAAGTGACATAAATAATTTTTTTTAACAATACCACAAATATCCTAAACTTTAACATTAACCATTCCCATAAATTTAATTTTACTTTAGTAGAAAGGTTTGAGTTTCCATATCATTTATAATTTATTATAACACTAGCTGTTGCGCGCAGTTTTATCCACGCAATTTTGATTCCCGCGGGAATTTCGGGATAAAAAGCCTATGTGCTATTCCAGATTATACTCTATTACTACGTCAAATATCATTAAAATCCGTTGAGCCGTTTTGCCGTGATTGAAGAACAAACATCCATACATCCAAACATTCAAATTTATAATATTAGTAAGATAATTTCTTCATACAGTGGGTGGCCAAATTATAAGGGACAGTGCTCGTATTTATGCAATTTGCACTGCATTCAATTTTTTAAATAAATTATGTTGTTTTTGAAGTGTTACTTCCTTTGATTTTTTTTTTTTATAAGTGACTATACCCGGGTTTGACCTCAATCTCACCTGATGGTAAGTGACGATGAGGTCGAAGATGAAAGCACACGGGTTTAGGAAGGAACTGGCTCTTTATACAATATTGCCGGAACACATTACCGCCGGGGCGGTAACATTTGGCCGGCAATATAAAGGGTGGTCGCTAGCCAGGCGGACCCAGAAGGGATCCTACCACCAAGCAATAAAATATTGCCTGTGGTATTATTATTATTGTTTTTGTATAGTAGCAACACAGGATACTTACTTAATTTGAGAATTAAGTGAAGTTCCTTTTCATTCAGTCATTGTTCTTTAAAACTAATATATGTTTTGACTATGAATTTTCATTTTATTAATGACTAGCTGTGACCCGCGACTTCGTCCGCGTGGATACCGTTTATTAGAGTTGGATAAATACTATTATTATATCCTCCTTGAAGTTAAAACTTACCTTATTCTAAATTTCGTCAACATCGACTCAGTAGTTTAGCTGTGAAAGCGTTACTGATAGATAAACAGACAGAATTACTTCAAAAACTGTTACAACAAAGCAGTGATCCGCAGTTTTACCTAGGTTTTGTGAAAAAGTATAGGTAGGTAGGTATATTACATAGATGATGCCCGCGACTTCGTCTGTATTGAATTAGTATTTCGAGTAGGTTATTTTCTTCTCCAAGGTCCTAACTATCTTTAATAACAAAAATAAAAATGAAGAATCTTCGCCCATATTATATATATAAATCCTAACCACAAACATAGCTAGGTAGGTAACTATCTATTAGGTACATTACAAAGGCACATAGCGTTATAAACAAATCGGGTGCCAAAGTGCCTTAAATTTTAATATTGTCTTAAGTTTACGCGATGACTATTATGTATGACTATTAAATAAAACACTTTTTAACCGGATTTATCGCGTATATTTACATTTTAAATTTTAACAGTCGCTCGTGACCACGGGGTCTGCAAAGACACCGAAACGTCGAGTTAAAATGTAAAATATAAATTATACGCCATTAATCCGGTTAAAAAGTGTTTTATTTAATGTCTTCAATTTTACTTAATTCATGCAATATCTTCATTAATTATACTTAGCTTATTGTCATTCTAGGTAAAGCTAAGTAGTTTTTGCGTGAAAAAATAGCAAAAATCCATCCATCCAGCCATTATCAGTGTACATACAATACTACCTATAGTTATGTATGGCTGCTTTTCACTGCCAAACGGCTAAGCCAATATTAATGTAATTTGGTATAGTAGTTAACACATACCTACGTTACTTTTTATTCCGAAGAAATCTACGGTTTCTGACTTCCAAGAGGCAGAAACGATCATGAAATAAACAAAACCTTGATTTCCATTTTATCGTACTGATGTGCTTGATGTACTGATGTATAGCAGTATCATCAGTACATCAAGCGTTACAAATCTGTCAAAATTTTTTACTTGAATTTGAACTCTATGCCCTCGATAATAAGTTAAAATTGGTTGGAGAAATTTGACAGGTAAGGTAACGTTTGTTCCTTCTGTACCTACCTATATTAAATCGCGCAAAAGCTTGCGCTCGCCTCCCGCCTTTTTATACCCTACCGCCGCGAGCCGCGTCGAGCGCGGCAACCGTTACGCAAAAATAATCCTTATATCATTCAGTATTCACGCGCGATGGGTTATTAGCGTATTTCATGTTTCATGTATAAGTTTGGTGTTTCTATACCGATTTCTATGATTCTTTTTTTATTGAATAGGTAATAATGTTAATTTTTTTTAATTAGGTATCAGTGAGAGTATTGTAAACGTAAGAGTAAACAAATAAGTATAATCAGGAAGCTCCGAACTGCTAAGCTATCGGGATTTACACGTGTTATTGTGAGTCAACCATAAAATATAGACATATACTGTTGTGGGATATTTTTTATATAATTTTATGAAGAATATTTCTGTCATACATGATTTCTATGTAGCTTTAACCATTAAGGCTGCACACGCGACGGAAGCTTAAAAAATGAAGTAACTTCTCCCGTATTTGCAATATTTTCCTTCACTGCTCTGCTTCTATTAATTGTAGCGTGATAATAAGTATACTTTAACCTGCCCAGGAGTATGAAGAATAATTTTACTAAGTTTCGTTAAAATCCGTTGCATTTTTGGCATCAGTATCGATCACTAATCACCCCCTGATAGTTATTTTGAAAATATATTTCATGTACAGAATTGACCTCTCTACAGATTTATTATAAGTATAGATTCGACGCCATAACCTTAAATATTCTATTTTTTTTAGAATGAGTAAGGCTTCGGACAATTCTCTTGTATCAAAATATGTACCAAAAAAATCTTTGTTACTGCACTCCACTCCTTCCCAGAGAGAAATTGCAGCTATTGCTGGGGTTTCAAAGTCTATCGTCAATAGAATAAATATTAAAATTGATAACAATAAATCTCTAGAGGCAAATCTTGTTGGAAAATGTGACAGGAAAGAATCTCCACATTGTACATTGTAGAAGGGACAATGAAACAAGATCAGTACAAGCAAGTACTAGAGACCCGGTTATTTTCGCAGGTTAATGAATGGTTCTCTGATGATTACGACTTTATTTTCATGCACGACTCCGCACCGTGTCACAAAGACTGCATATTTGACTGGAAAAAAAAACACTTTTTTGCCTTGACCAGGGAATTCGCCAGACTAATATCCAGGGATCCTAATATCCTATTGAAAACATGTAGGAACTCACCAAACGAAATAGCAAAAGAAATGATTACCGCTAAGCGCCTGCTGATTGAAACTCTTGATAGAGAATGGCATCACAACACCAGCCTTTTAGGAAAATGCACAAACATGTATCGAAAGCGTGCACCAACACATAGAAGCTCTTATTGCAGCAAAGGGCGGCGTCACGAAATGTAAAAAAAATATATATTAACTATCGGGTACAAAATATATACGGTTTTGTATATATTTTTTATTACTTATCTTCCCAATAATGTAAAGATTCAAGTAAAAAATATATAAGAGACCTTCAGTTTATTATTTATTGCCCAAAATGATTTAACAAAAAAATTCAAAAATCTCAGTACTGTCCCTAATAATTTGGCCACCTGTGGTAATTAATGAAACAGAAATCACAAATGGCCTAAGTATTTAAAACAGCCAAGATACTTTTAATTTAAAATATAATTAATTAACCAGATATTATAATATTCAGTTAATTAATAAATTTTATATTCTTTATAGGAAATGAATATATACGGGACGGGATCATAGAGGGAAACTTGTGACATAAAGATAAAATAGAGAAAATAGGAGTTACTCTATTAAACACCGTAGAGTTAGTTAAAAAACTGTAGTGCATACCGGTGATATTCCGGTGTTGAATTTTAATCTTCAAATACCTTACATGTATGAGTGTTAACAACCGTACTCCAGATTCCTGAATGCTGTGCTCGTTAAAAAAATTTGGATTTAATATTGAAACCCAATAAAGGTTAGAAGACAGGACGTATCTGTATTGTAATACATAAATAGTTATTTTCTCTGCCTACCCTAAAGGAAGGCGGGAAGTTATGTATGTGTGTAGATAGTTTATAATAGACCTAACGTCCCTGGATTATCGTGTTGTAAAATGCGAATAATCCGAGTGATGGTAGGACCACTTCAGGGGTTGCCTGGCTACAGCCTTCAAATATAAACAAATCCAATTATTACCGCTCCAACGATGATGTATTTTGGCAATATTTTATGAAGAGCCAATTTCTGTCTAAGCCCGTGTGCTTTCATTTTCGACCGTATCTACTCTATCTGGTGAGATAGAAATAAAACCTGAGTTAAGTTATCGTTAAGAAAAAAAATTTCGACCACTTTGGCGATGACGTAAATCTTTCTGCCTCAGACGCCAGTGGCTGCGGGTTCGATTCCCGCATGGAACAAGAAAAAAAAATGATCCGTGTCTGGGTATTTATCTATTTATGTATTTATATTCTAGGTCCTATGGTATCTCATAACACAACATATAATTACTTTAGGGCCATCTAGTTGGTGTGATTGTCTGGGGATTTTATTTATAAAAAAAATCTTTTACGCTAACCACCTCACCAAGTTTGATGGTTTTAAGTTTTGAACTAGATTTAGAAACATGTCATGTATTTTTTTGGTTTTATTACAACACAATACCATTATCAAGTGAATTATAAATAATAAAAATCCAAAAAAGATTTTTCTTGTTTTGCTGTCAAATAAAAAAGAAAGATGAGATTAAATCACAATCAAGTTGACCTTTAACAAAATGAAGTGATTGAAAGTTAAGGCAAAGTGTCACGTAGGCGTTTGATGAGTGCCATCTAATATTTAACAACATAAAAATTTAATTTTATATCAGGGAAAAAAGGCAATAAACATTTTACCGGATTTACGAATAAACGTGATCTATCTGAGACATTTATACAACACTAGCGACCCGCCCCGGCTTCGCACGGGTGCAATGCTGATACACGCTCTTGCCGCACCGGGCGGCACGCCGGTACCGCCGCAAACGCTACGTCCCGCAATTTTTAATTCTGTAATATCTTCGAAAATATTCACTTAAATCACACGGTGTAAAGGGCCATATAGATCTATATTAAATGAACAATGTATTCAAGGTATTTAATTGGTTAAGGATGAATGCTGTATTGGTTAAAATCGCTTCAAAAATTAGCCATTATTTGTCGTAAAAAGTAAATGACAAAAAAAAGTTATTGTGGGTTATCCATAAGAGATAGACATATACCATCACGGACTTTTCTGTAGACCTTTTCAATGTGTACAATACTTAGTACATTATTTTGATAAAACTCGTAGGGTTCAGCCTGCGTTTGCAATGTAAGCGGAAAAAAAAAAATTATTTACGACATCACATTAGAAACCTCAAAAATAACAGTACTTCTCTACTATTTAATGGAAATTATTATACATATAAACCTTTCTCTTGAATCACTCTATCTAATAAAAAAAACCGCATCAAAATCCGTTGCGTAGTTTCATAGATTTAAGCATACAAAGGGACATAGGGACAGAGAAAGCGACTTTGTTTTATACTATGTAGTGATGTAGTTAGTTACATAGCTCGTTTCTCATGCTCGTTCGAGATTTTCATAATTGCAACGTGAAGTCAAATGAGTGTTATTATATTATCCGTTTACACGTCAAGGTCCCGAGTTTTATTAAAATCATAAATTCTATGTCAAATACACCCGCGCCCTGGCAAGCGTCTAACAGCTGTACAATTGTATTTTATGTAAATCAGTTTCTTCGTCTCGGGAATAACGGGGAAGTACGGATTGAAAGTAACCGGATTAAAGGAAAATGTCTTCATGAAAAACATTCGGAATGTGTTTTACTATTTTGAGTTCAAATGGTAACTGGGGATGTTTTCAGGTTTAGAAGAATAGTGGTGAATATAGATGCAAAACTATGAAATAAAAGAATAGCTTCTTAAGTCATAAGGCCTCCTCTGAAAATAATCCAGTTAACTAAATACTTATAAAAATCATAACAGGATAGTAACCCGAATTTTGAAAAATTAAATAATTGAGCTTACGGATTCTAAAATTAAAGCCGAATAGATCTGAGCTCAGCTTAAATTCAGATATTAAAAAGTTATCTCCCCAAAGCCTAACGGGCTCTATGGCTGTAGATCTGTCAGAGATCTGTCAGGTCTAGTGTAGAGTACAAAAATGAACCTGCGCTAAAAATGCCCCTACACTTCAGTTGCATAAGCACTGCACACGAAAATACACCACAGAAAAAACCTAATTCCCTCTTAATAACTGTAACGAGAAGTCGTCGTGGCGCCGTGGTAACTGTGTGTATCATAAAATATCACAGGTCAGCGCGGTCGGTACTTGGATGGGTGACCGCCGAACATTCATTTCTCACCAAGACTTCCGTGCTTCGGAGAGCACGTTAAGCAGTCGGTCCCGGTTGCTGAAAACAGTAGTCATAAGCGTTTGTCAGAAGCCATTTCGGCGACCTGAAAATTCTGACATGCACCACCCAGCACTGGGCCAGCTTGGTGGATAATGGCCTATACCTCCACGTCACCCAGGAAAGAGACTCATACCCTGCAATGGGCTCATTACAAAGAGTTGTCATGTGTGTCAACTGTAACATTCTCGAAAATTACTATCCTTAACCTTTCATTACCATCTAATCAAAGCCACAAACATTAAGACAGTTTAAATGAGTACCTGGTGACAGTCCCTGATATATAATTAGTGCAAAGTTTCCAAATATTCCCCAGGGCGGTCCGAGAACAGATTACTGCGGGACCAAACCGGGATCGAAGCTCGACCCAGTTCTAAGCTCTCTGTCAAAGTTTTGCCGCCAATTTAGATCAATTAAAAGCTTCTAGACAAATTTTCATCATAATAACTCTACGAAATATTATTTTGAATTAATTTATTATATTTCGCAAGAGTTAAAATTGAAAGATAATTAAGTGTGTTTGAAGTTATAGTGCTTCTTTAATTCATCGTTTAATTATACGTTTTTGTAATGAGCAAAAATTTTCCCTAAAAATCCTATTAATGCTGTCACAAGTAACTTTTAGTTTACCTACTTAAGTTTGTGCTTTAAAAACATAGAAGTATGAAATATACAGTGAAGTTACATTTAAAGTTCTAGACACAGGCTATTTAAGAGACTACCATTTCTTTTGGTGTTTCATGAGAAATTAATATTCTAATCTATTCATGACAGAGTAAAACTTGGAAATTAAGCATTCTATAATATGTTGGCAAAGCTATCACAGATCCATCTCAAATCGATTAAGCTGATTCAATTCGACTACAAACAGACTATCGAACAAGCATCGAAACTTTCACATTCGTAATAATACGTGTAGGAGATATGTAAATTAGTTAAAACCAATGTTCGCCATGCCATGACTAGGCAGCTTTCACACTGTATGCACTGCAGCTAATATTTCAATAATGCATATGAATACCTGACTTAACTTTAAGGGGCATTAGGCGGTCAGCGAAAATTCAGATTTCGCTTCGATTCCACGCCTGAGGCGGGGGGGGGCGCGGTGCATCGCGGCGTATCATTTATTTATTGGTGAGTAAGCCCTCGTTTGACCTCAATCTCACCTGATGGTAAGTGAAAATAAGGTTGAAAATGACAGCGCACGGACTAAGGCAGGACAGCCAATTCCTTCCTTAGTCTGTGTGGTGATAAAATATAGCCGGAACATATTACCGCCGGAGCGGTGATATTTGGCGGATATGAAAGGTGGTCATGCGCACTCAAAAGGGATCCTACTATCAAACCGGGGTTCATTCGAATTAGTTGCCTTTTAAGACATAATTATCCAGAGACGATAGGGTTATTCTAAGTCGACGCTACACAGCTACAAACTTTCAACATATCGACTAGCACTTGATCGTCACTTCCAAAGCTAAACACTTCTTAGTTTCAACTCCGAATACACAATAAACAACATTAACTTGTGCAGTATTGTCAATAAAGAGATGAAACAATGCATTTCAAAGTGCTTCCACGTTCGCTACAACTTCTAATCACTTTATTGCTAATTAGTTTAGTTCGTCTTTGAGACAGCTTGCTCGCGATGCCGCTAAACTACTGTCACCTGCTTCTAAGTATACAGCTTAGGAACTAATTAAATTTGATTTTCGTCTTTATTGCTGTATTACAAGAATGGTTAGTTAATTATTTTAAAAAGTAATAGCCTAAACTATTGTATTTATTATACCGAGTAATGAAGGGTTCCTGTGTTGCATAAAAAGACATCTTTGGGAGACCTATAAAAAAGAGAATTTATACCTTGGGCATGTGCTTAGACACTAAAGAAGCAGTCAATGAGTATGCCGAGTAATGTTATTGCAAAAGGAAAGTTGTTCGGAGAAACAAGTTCGGGCACAGGACCATTTGGTAATCGACTGGAGTAGAGAGTGCTGCAGAGCTGTTTTGTCTCGCAAGAGACAGCACTAGTCATACAGAGCTGACTACTAAGTTTCGCTAGTTGGAAAGGCCTATTAAGAAGAATAAACTGTTGTATTTACTCTATAGTCCCAAAGTAAACTCATATTGTCTATATCATCGTCATCTTAATATTTTGTTAACGACACCATTCGTTGATCACGAATCTCTCTATGGGTGACAAGGTGGTTTAGGTAGTAAATCACCAAGCTGAATCCAGTGCTTCTTGTTGGATCTCTCAATTTTTAGGGTGCCCGAGTGAGTTTTGACAAACACTATTTACACCTGTGTTGGTAGTGCTGCAGTATCAAAAAGGCTCCAGCTCAGCGGATGCGTTTCCGAAAAGGCTAGGTATCGAATTCTACTACTACATGTATAAGATTCACGCACACAAGCGTGCCGTGAAAAAGACGAAAGGTTTTGAACAGTTTTGATACTTTAGTTTTAAATATTTGCAAATTCTTTTATTAAAACGATTAAATTGGGTAAGATTAATTAAAGTGCTCGGAAAGTTTGAGCTCGTTTTATTCGTAACGATAAAACCTCACCATCGAACCTGATGAGCTGGTGGTACACTCGAGGGCTTCTACTGGAATTCCTATTCCTAGGCATGTCAAGTTCGAGTTCATAAGACGAGACATTACCATCAGTCCTGGTAGTGGGAGCTGAAGGTATGCCTTGAGGTACTACTGGAACTCCTAGACGAGTAGAGCTAGGCATGTCGAGTTTGGGTTCATTTTGATTCTTAGGACGAGACCTTACCACCCGTTCTGGTAGTGGAAGCTGAAGGTATACCTCGAGGTGCTACTGGTACATACACCTAGACGGATAGAGCTAGGCATGTCGAGTTAGAGTTCATTTTGATTCTTAGGACGAGACCTTACCACCAGTTCTGATAGTGGGAGCTGAAGGTATACCTCGAGGTGCTACTGGTACTCCTAGACGGGTAAAGCTAGGTATATCGAGTTTGGGTTCATTTTGATTCGTAGGACGAGACCTTACCACCAGTTCTGGTAGTGGGAGCTGATGGTATACCTCGAGGTGCCACTGGTACTCCTAGACGGGTAAAGCTAGGTATATCGAGTTTGGGTTTATTTTGACGCGTAGGACGAGACCTTACTACCAGTTCTGGTAGTGGGAGCTGAAGGTACCATATTTTAAAAGAACTGAACAGGACACAAGGAACTGAAATCTATAGGCGGTCAGATTTGGTGGAATCGGGTTTTCATATTATAAAATTTATGGACAAAGGATAATGCAAGTGATTGGGCTCCAAAAAAAAAGTCATTGTGCAGGGATGAGATGAAAGTCAGATTATAGATTAGACACATGTCATTCATATTTGTTAGGACGCTAAAAAAATTAGCCCTGGGAAAAAAAAGATATGACCAAAAATACATTTTGCGTTTAATAGAATAAAAATCGTTTTCTTTTATGATACAGAAACTGAACGCCCGTAGATTTCTACGAGTGTATTCGTATAACCTTTACAGCCATTGACTACGATACGAGTGAATATTGTAAATAAATACGATTATTGGTAAAAAAAGTGCTTGTGTGATCCTTATAAGTACCTAATGGGTTGGCTACACAGTAGTAAAGCGCGATTAGTTCGTCTCTTTTCTTAGTATAGCGACTTCCCTTCTTATTATCGTCGAGCGAGACAGCAGTGCGCTGTCACAAAAGATATGTTATTAATCTGTCTCTTTTCTTACTATAGCGAACTTTTTGCGGCACTGGTTCGGCGACATTGGAAGCACGGTTTACAACTGTGTAGCCACCCCTTTTGAATTGATTTGTCTTTTTTCTTACTTTAGCGATGTCTCTTATACGGCACTGGTTCGGCGACATTGGAAAAGCAGTTTACAAATGTGTAACCACCCCTTATGAAATAATGGTATGCCGTTTAGAATAAGCTAGTATGTTGCTATAAGTGGTTAATAAAGTCTAATAGTGGTTATATAATTATTACAACTAGATTTCATTAACGCTCTCTATCTCTTTCTCGGAGCACATTATTAGCGCATTATTGTCCATTTTATTCGAAACATTTCGGGGTTCGAGTCGAAAGTCGAACTTCTTTTATGATTATGATATTTAATTGTATTGTTAATATGAATCATGTGTTTAAAAGTACTATTCCTTTTACAATTTATGATGTCTGTTTAATTGTACTGAAATAATGAATAACGTCTTCAAAAATAGTACTTATTTTATGTTTAAGAACTCTTACCAATGGTAATGAATGAAATAATAAATCATGTGTTTAAAAGTCTTACTTTTTTCATTAACGATAACCACTTATACCAACACATTAGCTTATTCTAAATGGCAGTATTAGATAAACCATACATACCATTATTTCATAAGGGGTGGTTACACATTTGTAAACTGCTTTTCCAATGTCGCCGAACCAGTGCCGTATAAGAGACATCGCTAAAGTAAGAAAAAAGACAAATCAAATCAAAAGGGGTGGCTACACAGTTGTAAACCGTGCTTCCAATGTCGCCGAACCAGTGCCGCAAAAAGTTCGCTATAGTAAGAAAAGAGACAGATAATAAGAAGGGAAGTCGCTATACTAAGAAAAGAGACGAACTAATCGCGGTTTACTACTGTGTAGCCAACCCATTAGGTACTTATAAGGATCACACAAGCACTTTTTTTTACCAATAATCGTATTTATTTACAATATTCACTCGTTTCGTAGTCAATGGCTGTAAAGGTTATACGAATACACTCGTAGAAATCTACGGGCGTTCAGTTTCTGTATCATAAAAGAAAACGATTTTTATTCTATTAAACGCAAAATGTATTTTTGGTCATATCTTTTTTTTCCCAGGGCTAATTTTTTTAGCGTCCTAACAAATATGAATGACATGTGTCTAATCTATAATCTGACTTTCATCTCATCCCTGCACAATGACTTTTTTTTTGGAGCTTAATCACTTGCATTATCCTTTGTCCATAAATTTTATAATATGAAAACCCGATTCCACCAAATCTGGCCGCCTATAGATTTCAGTTCCTTGTGTCCTGTTCAGTTCTTTTAAAATATGGTACCTTCAGCTCCCACTACCAGAACTGGTAGTAAGGTCTCGTCCTACGCATCAAAATAAACCCAAACTCGATATACCTAGCTTTACCCGTCTAGGAGTACCAGTGGCACCTCGAGGTATACCTTCAGCTCCCACTACCAGAACTGGTGGTAAGGTCTCGTCCTACGAATCAAAATGAACCCAAACTCGATATACCTAGCTCTATCGGTCTACGAGTACCAGTAGCACCTTGAGGTATACCTTCAGCTCCTACTACCAGAACTGGTGGTAAGGTCTCGTCCTACGAATCAAAATGAGCCCAAACTCGATATACCTAGCTTTACCCGTCTAGGAGTACCAGTAGCACCTCAAGGTATACCTTCAGCTCCCACTACCAGAACTGGTGGTAAGGTCTCGTCCTACGAATCAAAATGAACCCAAACTCGATATACCTAGCTCTATCGGTCTACGAGTACCAGTAGCACCTTGAGGTATACCTTCAGCTCCTACTACCAGAACTGGTGGTAAGGTCTTGTCCTACGAATCAAAATGAGCCCAAACTGGATATACCTAGCTTTACCCGTCTAGGAGTACCAGTAGCACCTCGAGGTATACCTTCAGCTCCCACTACCAGAACTGGTGGTAAGGTCTCGTCCTGCGAATCAAAATGAACCCAAACTCGACATGCCTAGCTCTATCGGTCTACGAGTACCAGTAGCACCTTGAGGTATACCTTCAGCTCCCACTACCAGAACTGGTGGTAAGGTCTCGTCCTGCGAATCAAAATGAACCCAAACTCGATATACCTAGCTTTACCCGTCTAGGAGTACCAGTAGCACCTCGAGGTATACCTTCAGCTCCCACTACCAGAACTGGTGGTAAGGTCTCGTCCTGCGAATCAAAATGAACCCAAACTTGACATGCCTAGCTCTATCGGTCTACGAGTACCAGTAGCACCTTGAGGTATACCTTCAGCTCCTACTACCAAAACTGGTGGTAAGGTCTCTTCCTTCGAATCAAAATGAACCCAAACTCGACATGCCTAGCTCTATCGGTCTACGAGTACCAGTAGCACCTTGAGGTATACCTTCAGCTCCTACTACCAAAACTGGTGGTAAGGTCTCTTCCTTCGAATCAAAATGAGCCCAAACTCGATATACCTAGCTTTACCCGTCTAGGAGTACCAGTAGCACCTCGAGGTATACCTTCAGCTCCCACTACCAGAACTGGTGGTAAGGTCTCGTCCTGCGAATCAAAATGAACCCAAACTTGACATGCCTAGCTCTATCGGTCTACGAGTACCAGTAGCACCTTGAGGTATACCTTCAGCTCCTACTACCAAAACTGGTGGTAAGGTCTCTTCCTTCGAATCAAAATGAGCCCAAACTCGATATACCTAGCTTTACCCGTCTAGGAGTACCAGTAGCACCTCGAGGTATACCTTCAGCTCCCACTACCAGAACTGGTGGTAAGGTCTCGTCCTGCGAATCAAAATGAACCCAAACTTGACATGCCTAGCTCTATCGGTCTACGAGTATCAGTAGCACCTTGAGGTATACCTTCAGCTCCTACTACCAAAACTGGTGGTAAGGTCTCTTCCTTCGAATCAAAATGAGCCCAAACTCGATATACCTAGCTTTACCCGTCTAGGAGTACCAGTAGCACCTCGAGGTATACCTTCAGACCCCACTACCAGAACTGGAGATAAGGTTTAGTCCTAACAAACATAATGATTCCAAGTTTCCAAATTCAATCCTAATCATAAAAGGTTTTGTAATTATATTTTTTTTCAATAAAATTATATTATTACCTTTTCAACTCAGTTCAGAGAGCGTCAAGTATCGAGACTTGTTTGATGTAATAAATTGTGTATGTACAGCGATGTTTCTTAGCACGAAAAATAACTCAAAAGCGATACAGGTCCACTCTCGACAGCGGCTGAGCGCAGACTGAAGATATCTAGTTTTTGTTTGTAATGATATTGACATTATTTGCTAAATTATAATAACCCTTACCACAGTGTGTTAAGATTTACGCATTTATACAAACATGAAGAAAATTACGTGTTTGGTTTTATTTTTTTTTAAAGGGTTTTTAGTAGTAATTTCAAAGAAAAAAATGCGTATTATCAAAAATGAACATGTCAACCATCGAATTGTATTTTTTTTATTCATAAATACTTGTGTTTTCATACCAAAAGTGGTACCGTAAATTGGCTTAAAATCGACATTTTCGTGCGACGAGGCATCGCAAAATTAGTTTTTAAGCCACAAAAACAAATTTATTTATATTATTTTTATATCATAAATGGAGATGAAAGTCTTTTCTATCTATTAGTACTTGTAATTATACTAAACTTTGCGCCATTTTATCACAATATGTACCAGAAAATACCCTATTTTGAAGATTTGCGGAAACGCGTCCAGAAGTGCCCGAGCGCAGCGCTGGTTTTCAGCAGGTGCCTAAAGTTGTGTTGGAAATTATCACCAATTTAGAATTTATAAATGTTGAAACAAATTTATGAAGTTTATTACAAAACCCACAAACAATAAATTTATTATAAAAAGAAATTAATTAAAATTAAAAAAAAAACTCAAATTAATAAAATAAACGAATAAAATAAGTTAAATATTTATGGCAAACTATCCTGCCACACGACCGAGTTACTTAATTTACTATATCCAACGATATCCTCAGGAGCCAGTTCGTTGCTATTTCTTCAGTGCATGCTATGATAAATACACTTAAAAATTATAATTGGGAACTTACCTTCCCAATTACTGTTTTTTAAAAACCCTTACAACTTTTGGTAAACCTCAATCTGAAACTAATGTTCATGAGGACAAGGCCGACAATTGAGTATATAGGTTCTGATATAGTTACTGACAAGATAGATCTCCATATAATACTTCCAAAAACATACAACTGCTTCGGTGAAGATATTTGGCGATAGGGTTTGGCTGAATTAAAAATAAACGTGTTATCTTAAGCCATGGGGATAGGGACAGGGGTACGTTACATTTTTAGCGCAATATCTCTGCATAAAAAATCTACAGAAAGAGCACGGATATTTTATACCATTAATTCCCACACATAGTTCACAATTAAAACTCTTTTAGGGTCCATTTAGGGTCCATTTCACCATGGGTGTCTCTCTCAGAGTGAGGAGGTTTACGCTATGGACAACCAATCTTGCTGAATGCTGGTCGGTGGGTGTAAGAATATTCAGGTTTTTGAAATGGCCCTGTCTAGCCCTTCTGTAAATAAACAACACAACGTGGGCCAAAAATTACTTAACCTGGTACATTGAACAAAATGCGCAACAGCGACTAAGCTATGGCGACTACAATTTATAAAAAAATACCATGCATACAAAAATTCTTAGCTTTTCATTAACTCACCTGTCATAGATAAACCTTTACAAAATAAAAACAAAAAAGGATCCATATTTGTATATAAACTACCTTATGTGGCCATTCCAACAATTATCATTGTCCAACCTCATTAATGATTGTTTATAAATAGGTCCCTTATAAGAAAACAAAGGTTACCCACGGTAACTTGTCTTATGAAACACAAGGGTTTCGGGTAGGCAATTTAATATCTTATCATGGGGAACGTAATGCAATAAACTAGGTAAGCATGGGAACAATGGAAGGTAAATTAGTTTCATAGGGAACAGTAAACTCAATTGTTGATTTTGATTGCTCTGTTAACAATAGCTACGAAGAGATACAATATTTTTATTACTATTTACAAAGCCAATATTGTAACGAATCTATTAATGATTCGATTTTTGAATAGCGAGTATTCAAGGCAAAAAAGTTTGTCATATTCATGAATCATAATCTAAAATAAAATGATTTTTAACTGGATTTATCTCATAAATGAGCCTCAGTCAATCGTGACCACGGGGTTTAGAAAAGACACCGAAAAGTCGAGTTCATGTTAAATATGACACGATAAATCCGGCTTAAAGTGTTCTATTTTCAACCAACTTCCAAAAATGGAGGAGGTTCTCAATTCGTCTGTATGTTTTTTTTGTGTCTTTGTTACACGATATTTCGGACAATTATGAATTTTGAAAATTTTTGTTTATGATAGAGGATACTTCATAGTTGGTCCCATATAAATTTTATTGAAATCGATTGAGTACTTCATTGAAAATTTCAGAATTCAAAGTTTTGATAAAAAAAAAATTAAGTTAGTAACATATATTCATCATCATCATCATCATCACAACTCTTTGTAATGAGCCCACTGCAGGGCATGAGTCTCTCCCCTGGGTGACGAGGAGGTATAGGCCATAATCCACCAAGTTGGCCCAGTGCTGGGTGGTGGATGTCAGAATTTTCAGGGCGCCAAAGTGGATTCTGACAAACCCTAACGACTACTGTATACAAGTATACAGCTCCCGGGACCGACTGCTTAACGTACCCTCCGAAGCACGGAAGTCGTCGTGAGAAATGAATGGTCGGCGGTCACCCATCCAAGCACCTACCGCACCAAACGTTGCTTAATCTGTGATATCGTATGATACACACAGTAACCACGGCGCCACGACGACTTCAACATATGTTAAAACTCAATAAAGCCGATACAAAACATAATTCAGTTTATATTATGATGAATCTTTAAAACTTAATGCAATTAATGAACATAATTTATGGATATGAATTGCATTAATTAATTTTCGATGTTCAACCGAATGTTATAATATGAATTTGTTTAAACGAATCGTGAAGAGACGTAACTTTCGTTATATATGACATTTAGCGATGATAGAAATAGATAATTTATATATTCAATTATTATATATATATAATTAATAATTTATATATTCAATTTAAAAAAGTTTTAAAAATAAATGTCAAAGAAAATCCCAAATAATGTCTTATATTTTTTATTTTAAGTGAACTGTAATAGTTTTTATTAGGAGTATTAGATGTTATAAGCACACATTTCAAGTTCTCTTTGTGTATTTGTTTGATTAGAGTCTTTATATCTAAATCAAAAGTACAGACATACAATAAATGATATCGAATAGAAGATTTTACAAACATCGTAATCTTAACTAATCTTAAGTGACCAGGGTGTACGTAAGGACTCCAAAACATCGAGTTTAAGTTTTAAAATAGAAGTAAACGCGATACTAACCAATTAAGAAAGTCTTTCTTTTTTAACAGAGGGACGAGACGTTTGTCTTTTATATCACCAATGAAAGGTAACGATAAAAATGAAGTTATCTATCGTTCACCCCATGATACCTTTAAACCAAGATACTATATTACTTTTCTATATAACCATGACTATTATTAGTCATGGTTATAATAGAAAAATAGATACAGGGAGTTCATTTACTTTGTTTGGCGAATCGTAACGAAAATGGATATTCATAAATTCATTTCCTAAACAGACAGTGACTCAAATACTGTAATCGAATACTAAACAAATGCAGCACGGAGGCCGTCAATGTTTAATAAACTTTTGACATTTCCCTTACTACTTTTTAATTTTGATACCCTGACTAAAGTTTTCCATCCACTAGCCCGTATGACCTCTATTTCCAAGCTCATAGATATTAAAACAGATATGAGATTATTATCCAACTAATTCCAAGTTTGCAAACTTCATTATACGCCCCACTGAGTATGTAAGCCGACAATAAAATTATAATAGGGATGAAACTATGAAACCGACGATCTAATAAAATATAGACGGAGACAGCTCTGGACAGACTTGCTTACTTTGTCTACTGACAGATTTGAAAATTTAGAGTTGGGATATATTTTCTAAGAAACAGATAACTGATTTCATGTTATACATGATAAATTTCGTAGGAATGAAAATATCACTAGTCGAGGAAGCTCGTTTTTGTTTGGTACATTAAGATTTAATTATCACGTCACAGCAATAGTATTTTCTTTCTTTTTGAGGTTAAAAAAATTGAGTAAGCAGGTTACTCTTTAACTTTAAATTAAATTATGCTCTATAAATCATTGGTACAGTCAGCACCAAAAGTTGATGAACACATTAAAATTTTTAAAGTCATTATGCACCATATTGTGCCCAAATAACGACTTATATTGACTAACTTCTATGTAATAATAATAAACCTATACGGTTATACGGTTTATTATACAACTATTGTAAAAATAAACCATACAGGTTAGTCAATATTAGTCGTCTCAGCTATTGCTGTCCAACGGGTGCGCAAAGGCTTCTCTTCACTTTCCAGATGACTCAATTTTTAACCCCCGACGAAAAAAGAGGGGTGTTATAAGTTTGACGTGTAAAGGTGACTAAAGTGCAAGTGTTCTTAGCCATGTTTGATGAAAATCGGTTGAGCCGTTTAAAAGGTGTGGGGAGTGCAAATATACTCGGATGGGGTCTCATATGAAACCACACCGAAAGAAACTACTGATGATTTAATCAAAGGTTTTCTTAGCTTTTTATGATGAGACCTGGTGAGATTACCTAGTAATTATTGCACTGAAAAATGTTCTACGTAGTAGTATACGTAGTAGTAGTGGTAATTATGAAATCACCTAATTTTTTTTTTTTATTTAAAATTACTACAGAAAGAATTAACAAAAAAAAACTTGCACCAATGTAAACTTTAGCCTACTTATAGAAACAAAAACTAGTAATTAATAAGTTAAAAAAAAAAAGCGAACGAGCTATATGTAATATACTAAGTCTAACTTAACCTAACCTAACCTACATATAAAAGGTATGAAATAAAAAAATAAATTAAATATTAAAAAAACCCCCGACACAAGAACTTAATTTGCCTTTAAAAAAAAATAAATAAATAAACTTAATCCTAAGTACCTAAGAATGTATTAATAATTTTAAAAAAATACGTCGCTTTGGGGGACCACTCCTAAATAATTTAAATACAAATAGTCCAATTAAGCAACAAAGATGAACTTAAAAACAAAATTAAGAAAATACTTCAATAACTTTCATAAAATCACTTCACAAATTTTGCAAGGAGCGGTCCCCTAACGGTCCCCCAACGCGACATATTTTTTTTTAGAATGATTAATACATTCTTATACTTAGGATTAATTTTCATTTATTATTTTTTACTTTTTAAAGGAAGATTAAGTTCTTGTGTCTGGGGTTTTTTAAATTTAATTTTTTTGTGCCTCTTCTTGTCATATCTTGCTGAAAGGGGCAACTCAGGTGACTCTATGGTACTACCAACATTAAATTATGGTATCATTACTTTTGGCTCTAGACTATCCTCCATGTGGTGTGTTACTTTTTACGTTATCAAAATGGATTTAAGACCAATTTTCTATTTTGCAAGTCTTTTGTATGTGTTTTTATGTAATAATAAATTATACTGAGGAGATTACACTTAGCAAATCATAACGCTCGATCTTGCATCAATTCTCTACTTTACTCTGTCCACAAAACCTAAGTTTTTCAAAGGAGCTTTATATACAACGCACTAAATGTTTTTTTATGTGGTATGTATAATACTCAATCACCTATTAGAAATAATTACAATTAGTGTATTTTCTACTTCTAAAACAAAAGGCTTCTCTCATCTAACAAAGGTTGCATAATCTCTAATTGTTAGATATTAATAGCATTTTTTGAACTTGCTTTTCATGGTTCCTTATTTGTGACACTTTATTTTTATCACAGTATTATACCTTATATCAAACTAATGCTGAGTAGGTGTCAGAATCATGACACCCGGGTGCTGACGGAAGATCAGCGTTGCAACGTTAGCAACATTCATGCTGAGTCAGTGCCTTTTCGCCAAACCTTTTAAAAGCAAGAATATATATTTTATTGTGAATGTTATTCGGTACTACTGAAGTTTTGAATATTTTATATTTTGACTGTCTCTTATAGTTGTGTTAAAAATGTTTATATTAAAATGTAAAAAAAATACTTATTCTATGAAATTTAAAAAAATTAATAAGAATTAAACGCGACGATAAACGATGTTTCTTAACTGTTAGCCTATTTTTTAGCTTCTTTAGTTTTGTAAAATTCATTGCTTTCTTTATTTATTTTTAAATTGAAAGAGGTCCTGGTTCGAAACCGCAACCAATCCTTGTCAGAGGCCATTGTCAGGTTATGAAAAACACCAAGAGTAAAGCTGAAAAATCTTCCAAATGAGCACAATAGTTCCTGTAACTTTACTAACTAAAAGGAAGGTCCTTTATCTGGAACGCAAATATACAGGGTTGATTTGTGCCCACCGGACAAATTTATTTTTCACAATAAGTATCATTTATAGAAACGATTTTTGCAATCCAATTACATATTAAGCAAACCATAGTCACTCTAAATTACCAATAAAATAAAGACAACTATGCGCTACTACAAAACATCTTGTAGTACTACGTCGTAGTATTACCAATGAAATGCCGCTTCGTAGTAGCTATGTTCATCAACGGAAACTATTTTTTTTAAAGTGTGTGGATGATGATGATGATGATGATGGTTCCATATTTCTACTTTTTTGTTCTGAACGACGTTAAAATAAATATGCAGGTACGTTTATATTGTATCAAAGAAACTTACATTTTAATCTGGCTGGTGACTAGAAAACAACCCTGCATTTACACGTATGTAATTATTATGACCGTTAAATTACGACTATCACTAAATACACAGTGCAGTAGAACAAAAGACAGTACTGCAGTTCGAGAGTTTACTAGCCTTTAACAACTCAAAACTAACTAAGAACTTTAGTGATAAATAATAATTTAAACCATACAAGTAATGCTAAAGACACACAACTTGTATGAAATTTCAATCTAAGCAAATATTGAAATGCTCGCACCAGCTGGTCCGAATCGTCCAAGCTTGCACAAGTGACTGCGCAACCGTGGAATGCAAACGTAAGTCCGGTCACTTCTGCTACTAAACCACCAACTCTTGAATTTACATATTCAGTTTATCTTTGATTTTATTTGCTATCTCATGTTATACAGAGGTGTTTAATTGGTTGGAATTGCATGAAATACAGGCTTCAATTTAATGTATTTTAAAAGGATTAGGGTGATTATAAAGAATTAACAGTGGTAAGTTTGAATACTACTTTTAAATTGTATTTGTAAACATACATTTATCAGCTGTGCCACACATGTGCCAGCTGCTTCTCTTTCTGGGCATACTGTAAAAGTCAGTTAAGGGACAGATATTTTATTGAAAGTTTTTTTTGTGGGCGATAGGCTCCCTATCACTGCAATTGTCTGACTCCACCATCATAATGCCTTCAAATTTGTCAAACGTGACATCAGATGGTTTTATAACCAATCTTGGTAAATCAGTTGTAATTTAATACTAATAAAATTTATGGTAACCATGCAACGGGTTAAAAAGGTTCATTACAATTGCTTAAGTTATTACTATATGTGTATCCTGCTTATGGAAACATACTCTATGAATCTCAACTTATTTATTTATTTATTATTCAATAAAAAAATATCTAACTTATGAAACTTATGGGAACTTTTTTAAGCTTACTATCTCCTGCAATATTTTTTACTGCATTGTTACTAAAACGAAGACAGTTGTCCTTCGGAGTAAACTTGAATCATTGTGTGCCTTTATTGCACTTTTGAATAAGCATAAAATATACATTGTTGCCTCAACTATTCCTTATATAATTGTATTTTGACACAAAAACCTTGGAGCGCGAAGGGATTACATTTTATCTATTGTTTTGACGATTACTTTAAATCAATATTCAATGCCTTGAAACAGATTTCAGACACGTTTTGGTGTAATCATCGTTATCAATATGCTCGCTTGTGTGAATGATTTACATACTAATAAACGCAAAATAAAACCCTAGAAACATATTAAAATATAGGTAAAATATATAAATGTGAATAAAATGTGTTAGCACCATTTTATTCATCACTATTGAAAAAAAATAATGATCACTCCTTTGAAAAGTTTTAGAAAAAAAATAAAAAAAAAAACTCTATAAAAACAATACTTTTAATTATTTTGTGTCTATAACTTTATATTTTGCTGAAATTACTTAATTAGAACTCGTAACATAACCTAACAAAGATCAGATGCATTGGCCGTAACTCCTTCTAATTGCACAACAGTAATTGCAGATCCATCGGATGCTTTAAACTAAACACATTCAAAAGCTTTACTCACAAACACCGACTACCAAGTTCCCTGTTTAAAGTCCTTACGTTAATCGGGTTAAGTGAACTTGTTTTAGATTCAAAGCCCATTCTGAGGTCAAATATAATACCGTTGTTTCGAGTTTCAGTGCAGCTTACCGTAAGGATTACAAAGCAATGATTAAGCGTTAAAGAATAAACGACTTTCTTGTAACAACATTAAGTAGGGTTTTAATTTGTTATGTGATTAGTTTGTTAGGATGAACTATATTTTTTCTTTATTTATGTGGGATATCTGGATATTGTATTAAAGTTTCACGATTCATTATCTGGATGGATGCTTGTTCCTCAATCACGACAGAACGGCTCAGTGGATTGGGTATTACAACTCGACGTTTCAGTGTCTTTACAAACAGACCCCGTTGTCATTTCAAAACCTGTCTTGCAATGTGCGCGATCTGGATTGACGCATCTCATTGAAAAGATAGTATCTAGATTCGACTTTCTTTTTGTTTCAACTATAACTATAATAAGAACCATCCGAAGTTCAATGCTCAGTTAAATTACACTACTTATAATTATGTTTTTTGTCTGAATCCGCGTTTGGTCTCAGTATCTCCTAATGGTAAGTGAAGATGAGTTCGTAGATGACAGCACACGGGTTAAGAAAGATCTAAACGTTTTATAGTGGAAGACATGGTATGTTCAGATACCATAGTCCTTCTTATTGTTACCTCCAAACAGCTATTACGTGTTCTGGATTCAAGGACAGGACAGTTTGTGTAATGACTTAATATAGGGCCCGGATTTAAAATCTCATGTATCAAATACAACTCTCCATGGTGATAAGGATAACGTAATACCCAGGTAACCTATATGCTTGTTTGGCCACGCATTAAGAAACAAAACAAAAAAAACATTTAAATACTGCTCAATCAACTTTTTAAAAACAGAACCTAGTCGAGCAAAACAAAAAGGTCGCAAGCAAGAAACAAATGCAATCGTAGCACAGTGTAATAAAGTGTATTCAGACGTATATTGCCCTCATAGCGACGTAATAGTGGCTCCAGTGGGCACCTATTGTGCTGTTCATGTGGTTATACTCGTCGGCAATGCATTCGCAATTTCATTCCGTTTTATTTGGACTCGAGAGGCACTAGAGCGTAACCGGCATAGCTCGGTGGAATTATTATCATTAGCAAAGTATACTTTGTTGGACCATTGCACGGAAACACTGTACAATCAATGTTAGAACTTCAGTAGCTTAGCATAGGGGTGTTTTTCACACTTTTCAAAAATATTGTAAGGAGTTTTCTTTCAAGTTGATTTTCGTTTACCTTTACCTTGACTTTTAAAACAACGTGAACGAACGATGTTCGTCAAATATTGTAAAAAATTATTTTTGTGGAAGAAACACGATTGAGATATGTTTTTAATAGAAGGACCATTTATGAAATCGATTCACATTTTTAGATATCGTGTAGCATACAAACAGAAACTTAAGGAAATAATCTTTCCTTGACTTAGACATCAGACATCATCAAAACTACAAAGGTTGGTCAAATGCTTTCAATATTAAAAAATATATAATTTTTTAATATGACTTTTCATGAATTTTGCAAAAAAATGCTATGATTTATTTATTTTCTTTGCTACAAGTAAATAACGGTATATTTTTTAAAATACAACAAAGAAATAGGACTTGTTAGTCCGTACTGGTGATTAAAATTGTACAATTCTATTACGTGCAAGTTGTCACATTTGTTATTCATTGAATAATAAAGGTTAACGTGAAAGTTACCTTCCTTGTTTTAAATTTTAATAAGATTTTATAACTGAAGGTTGCTGTTTCGTCTGATGTCGGTGAACATTTTCAACGATATTATTTATTAGTTTGCAAAAGTTTCTTAATTAAATTCGCCGTAAAAAGGCTTATAAGCTCTTTTCTCTAATTCTATTTTTTATCGTTAATACTATAAATATCTTCATTACCAAATATCCGATGAGCCGCCATTTTGAATGGTACATCTTCTTACGAACTTCGCTGGATATTACATTGAATTTCAAAGAAACTATTTCATACAATTAATAGAAATCATAAATAAAGGGTTGGACATATTCACTTTAGTCCTAAAGTAAGCACATTGCTTGTTTAATAGGTACTAGAAAATAGATATACAGATATAGGTTTTTAAAGGTTGATCCGTCGAGTCTCTACGAAATTGTTCTTTGACTTATTTGTCATGACAATTGACAAGATTGTCACTAATTCCGACATATTTGACACAACACAATATTGAGGCATGCATACCTATGAGACAACATGAGGGTAATATCAAAAAAAGTATCTAGAACGTGTAACAAAATGGAGAGATAAAACTTAAGGGTTAGCTTCTATACCATACGTAGAATATACAGAAAAGGAATAACCATGATCAGTGCTGGTATAGACTTTCATACAAATTTATTTAATTATTTTACAACAAAATATTTTGACAACCCTAGTCAACCTAATAAGCTAAAACAAGATTTGTGCAGCAGTCAGTGAGCTAATGACCTTTCCCGTACCGGCTGAACTATGTAGTATCTGTCTTAGTTACCCATCACTTTATTTTTACGCCATCTGTTTTCGAATAGATTTGATCAAAAGCTAACAGCTGTTTTAGGGTTGATACTTAGATATTTTGATCTAAACTTTGAACTTGTTTTTCGAACGAACCGATAACAAATTTATGTTACTTTTTCTTATAAACTACATCACTAAACATACAATTTGCTTAAGTATTATCTCATTATGTTACACATTGTACCTTTAACAATTTAACTTTTATTTTCGAGATGAAATTGTGAAAATGGGCGATAAATTATGACTTATCTACGAGAGGTTTTATTTGGGAAATTTATTAAAATTTTATGCATTTACTATTGGAATAAGTCGGTAAACCTTAGGTCTACGCTGCACATACTAATAAATTATAAGGCCCATGTCATAATGCTATTTTGCCATTCACTGCCGTGTTTTGAAACTAAACGAGAAGCAGTGTAATGCACAGAAGGCCACAGAACAAGCGTTACAAACCTGTCAAATTTCCTCAGTCAATTTTTAACTTAATGTACAACGTATAGAGTTTAGATTCAATTACATTTTTTACAGAATTTTAAAGGTTGATCGGCCGCCTTCTGTTCTTTAGAAATGTCAGAACGTATCACTATTTATTTATTTATCATATTGGGTTGGGGAAAAAGTTTCTTCGCATTTTTTAAGAAAATTCAAAACATTTTTTAATATAGTTTATTGACATTTAACTAAAGTATGTATATACCATTTTGTTCGATAACTTTTTGCCATCTTGTAGGTTGGTACATGATCCCATTGCTATAAAAATTTTGGGACCTCTCATCAAAATACCGCGACAAGTGGATTTGGCAGTCCTCTCGTGATGTTAACATAACACTGCCTAAAGTATTCTGAAGAGACCGAAACAGGTGGAAATCCGAAGGTGCAAGGTCAGGACTATACGGCGGATGCATTTACACCTCCCAGCCGAATTCTCTTAATTTTTGCTGGGTGCTATAGATGTGTGAGGTCTAGCGTTATCATGATGAAACACCACACCCCTTCTGTTGATCAATTCCGGCCGCTTTCTCTCAACTTCTTATTTTAATCTCATAAGTTGTTCGCAGTAGAGTTCAGAATCGATAGTCCTGCTTGGTGGTAACAGTTCATAATGAATAATGCCCTTCCAATCCCACCACACACATAACATCACCTTATTGCGAGTTAACCCGGGTTTCGCCACAGTCTGTGAAGCCTGACCGGCCTTTCACCACGACCTTTTTCGCACGTTCTTGTCGTACGTGATCCACTTTTCATCACCGCAGTTATCAGCTTCTTCAAAAATGATTCGGTTTCGTTACGTCGTAATAAAGAATCACAAATGAGTACACGGTTCATTAGGTTTCTTTCAGTGAGCTCGTGAGGTACCCAAACACCGGGCTTTTTTGTGTACTTAGCTTTTTTCAAATGCGCCAAAACTGTTTCCCCAATGTCGATTCCCAGTTCTTCAGCTACGTCGTAACTACTGATATGTCAATCTTGCTCCACTTTTTCAAAAATGGCATTCATTTTATCCGTAATAGGGCGACCAGAGCGAGGTGCATCTTTGACATCAAAATTTCCGGATTAAAAACGCTTAAACCAAATTTGTGCTACTCTCACAGACACTGTACTAGGTCCATAAGCATCGCAAAAATTTTTTAGCGGCTTACGTTGCATTTTTACCTTTTTTGTAGTAAAGTTTTAAAATGTATCGAATTTCTTCATAAGATTCACTTATCTTGACAGTACGAAAAACAAATAAAAATCACACATTTTCCAAATTTGAATTAAAAAGCCAAAGAGATTTGATTACAAGTTCATACACACTATAATGCGAAAAGACTTTTTCCCCAACCTATTATTATAACTTCGTTTATTGTTAGGGATCTTATTACGTAAGGTTTTTTAAGGTTACACATTTTGTAAATTTTTCGTTTGTTTTTGTCGATAGATATTTCAGTCCGTTGCTAGCATGATTATTAAAGCAAACATTATGAAATTATGATCTTGATATGAATATTTCTAATTTCAAGCTCAATTTTAAAACAACAGTATTCAATAATAATAAAATATTAAAGTAACATTTTTAGCCACGGACCTTGTTTGTTTATCAGTTAGTTCATTAGTTAGTTAGAACATAAATAAGTTGAATTTATTTTCCAACTTCTAGCCCCAAAATTATTTTAATATATGTTATGTCCCCATTTCTATAAGTTGTTAGGCACTGGTGTCTTTTAGTCTTTTAGTTTCTAGAAGCTTACTTTAGATAATTCTTTTTGTGATCTGCAGACATTTTGTCTTCGGTACGGTAGATTTTTCTTTATTATGTTTGTATTGAAAAATATACCTATACTGTATGCTTGAATAAATATTCTATGCGTTATCTATCTAGTAGGTACCTAATCATGTTACAAGCTGTCCTTAGGGTGTTACCACACTAACCTCGGCGTCTTTCGATGGTAGAATGGATGAGCCGACGTGGATCGATAGTTTTTACTAGGCTTAAAAGCCCTGTCCACGTCGATCGACGCTGTTAGTGGACAGGTGATCGACGTCGATTGATTGGTATGGTAACATCCTAAGTTATACTGGTGTTAAATAAAAATCCATTTCATATGTAAACATACAATTTGTAAATTAATAAATAAATAAATAAATATTTCTGACACTCACACATCATTATCTAGCCCAAATTAAGTTTCTTAAAGAACTTGTGTTATGGATACTAGATACCTGATATACTTAAGAAATATATAGACATACATATTGAATAAATACATATTTTTTATTAGAATAAACTTAAATAAACATATAAACATCCATGACTTGACGACTAATATCTGTGTTCATCACACAAATATCCGCCGCCGCCGGGATTCGAACCTAGGACCTCTGGCTTAGAAGGCAATGTACGTTACCGCTACACCAGCCGGTCGTCAATAAGCTTAAAAGCTTCAATTATTAGCTCATTACTTTCTAAAACGTATAATAAGCAGTTTCATCAGTTAAAAAAACTAATAATCAAAGTAGCTCACTTATTTATTAAAGAGCTTACACAAAATCATTCTAAACTAACTGCATAAATCCGAATTAAACAAGATTTTGATCTATTAATTTTCAATACAAAATATCCATTCTCAGCCAGCTGTACATAAATATTATCTAAATAAGTTGGTCTTACAACCAACTCCTTACAAAATCATGTAGGGTACAAGTTCACTTTAAAACTTTACAACAGATTGCGTTCCCAATGTTGCCTGAGTGCACTTTTGTAGCTGTCTGTACAAAGAGCTTATATTTCAGAACACTGGACCATCTAAATTATACGTCACAGCAGATTCACGTGGCATTAAACAAGACTCGAGACAATTTTCTACAGCTTTCAGTGGAAATGAAAAATTACATTACGACTGTACGAAAAATATGGATTCATTAAGTATTCATAGAAAAAATACTTTAGTCTGTAAGCAAAATTCGCGCGAAACGAGTAGGTACTGTGACAGGCGTTGACGTTTTTTTATATTTCAAGTCGAAGACGTTTTACACAGGAAAGATATTAAAGAAAAATAGAAGCAAAAATAATGTTGTATTTTAGGCAATTGAAATTTTGTGAACGAAAGTTGTTGTATAAAGCCTTGTACCGTGCAAATAGAATAAAAGTAGGCGGCGAGCGCAGGCTGTATGTTTTGTGAGCTTGATTGGTTTGGGGCTTTGGGATCGAATTCTAGTTGTTAACAATACTTATGTACCTATATGATGCATATAAATATACGCAAAGGGAACATAATTTGAACATTGAATGAATGATTACAATATAGGACGAAATAAATACAATTTTTTATGAAAAACAACATTAATTTTTAAACAATACTTAGTATTTCAATATTCAGTCGTAATACCACACAGTTGTGTCAATAAATTACGTATATACCGGATCATACTGGATAAATACTGGATTAAGTCAACAGCCAAAATTAAATGGTGTTTTCTTTGATACGATATAAACGTTACTGCACATTTATTTTAATATCGTTCAGTATAAAAAAAAAATATGATAAGGCACCAAAAACTTTTTTACAAGTAGTCGCTGTTGATGAACAGCTAATACGACGTGGCATTTCATTGATGTTTTATTTCACGACGTAGCACTACAAGAAGTTGTGTAGCAGCGCGTAGTCATATTTAAATAAATAAATAAATATTTCTGACACTCCCACAACATTATCTAGCCCAAATTAAGTTTCTTAAAGAACTTGTGTTATGGAATGGATACTAGATAACTGATATACTTAAGAAATATATACACATGCATATTGAATAAATTAATATTTTTTATTAGAATAAACTTAAATAAACATATAAACATCCATGACTCGACGACTCATATCTGTGTTCATTACACATATATCCGCCGCCGCTGGGACTCGAACCCAGGACCTCTGGCATAGAAGGCAATGTATGTTACCGCTACACCAGCCGGTCGTCAGTTTTTTTTTTAATATTTAATATTCATAATTTAGAGTTACTTACCATGGTTTGGGCAATGTGTGAATGACTACTTAGATATATTAATTTCCTTGTAAAAAATGCAAAAATAGTTTCTATAATTATTATTGTGAAAAAAAATTGGGCGGGTGACTAAAAAACATATTTTTATACTCCGTATACTGTAAAATGCTTTTAATTCTAAGTTTATGTTCATTGATTGAATTTCATTCGAGTTTTTTTGTAAGATATACAAGTCAAATACAAGTCATCGAAGAATATATCTTGCTTATAGTTTAACTTTATTTTAAACACGTGGACGAGACAACATGCAAAATAATGTAAAATATATTGTTTGAAAAATAGTTAATAACAAAATCTGAGTGTCATGGTCACCCTAATTATATCGACCGTTAAACAGTCATAGACCATATGCATGTTGCCAAGATAAGTCATTCAACCTAAGGGTGACCATAAGGTTGGTGTTCTAACAATAACCCTAAAATCTTAAGATCACGTGTTTTCTTCAATCTTTCTTCTAATGATACAATCGATACGCTTAACTAAATTACTTAATTAGCAATTGACAATTCCGGCAATGTTGATTATAAACCAGAACTTTAACCGACATCCTTCAATATCGGCTTCTTTGTCACATTAGATGAAACAGAAGTCAAACAATTATTAAAAAGAGCAACGTTCACGGTCCATACAGTCTCTGACCTGTCAAACTACTTTTTGTTAGGTATGTGAATGTATAAAGATGATATTGTCATTGAAATGCTGCCTGTTTATATCGAAACTATTGGTGCAGACTTGATTTAATTTCTTAGAAACGATATCGGGATTTTCATTTCAAGTGGATGATACTAGTAGTCTATTGAGTAACTTGAGAGAATGAAATATTGAAATCCTTGCTGCGGTTTCTAATATAAGTTAATGATTTGGAATTGCATAACCGTACATGAGCTATTATTTGCACTATATATTGTTTTTCAACACACTTGCTCGTAAAGTGAGCGTTATTCTATTGAATTTAGAATTATAAACTGGGCTATAAGTCACGCGTGAATAATATATTATACCCTAGTGCATAATATAATGAATCCTACAGAGTTGAATTGTACCTTTGTGCAAATTACATGCGAGTAAACAGAGCATATTTTATTGGTCCGGGTTATACATTAAATATTTTCAGAAACAACAAAAGAGGTTTTATACCACTTCAAATCCATATAAATTTTTAAATGTTTGCGCCTTATATTAGTAAAACAAATTTGTATATCAAACAAATTATTCACAATTTACAATAATTTGTTATAAAATATTAAAATATTTGCAATTACCACTCCAAATTAAACATTTTCACTTAAAATAGGCTGTATATGCTATACAGACATTGACACATTTGGCGGAAAAAAAAACCTACGCGCATGCGCGAGGTTCGGCGCCATTTTTCAATCACAATTCACAGCTTTGTTATCAAATGTGTTTGTTATTTTATGACCACGTATGTCTGTCTTTTACTCACAAGTGTGTTGAAAAACGTCGTATGTAACTCGTGAGCGTTGCTAATTACAGTCGAGGCTGTGATTTGAGCCCGAGCCGCAGGCGAGGGCTTAATAATGAGCCGAGAGAACTTCGCTCACTTGTTACATAATATACTATTAATACATTTCATGAGTTGTCAAAAATCTGACAGGTCAGCAATGAACATTACTCTTTCCCTCAACATGAGAAACACCTTTTTCATCTTGTTCTAATTTTGATTAGTTCAAAGCCGAGTTCCTAAGTTCTGACAGATATGTATGTCACATGGTGGTTTTTGGTTTTGATTTTGAATAATACCTAAGCTTTATCTAAAGACACACTTCTGATCGTAAACAACCAAAGTAATGATAAATATCTGCAGACGTACAAACATTTGTCATAGAGTTGGGATCAAACTTCCATCCTTCACCTCCCAGACGGTTTTCACATAAATATTATCTTTCTCAATATATTTTTTCAGATACAAAAATAAAACATTAGTTATTATTACATTCGTAGTTTTAGCTTTACTTTCTACACTTTTATCTATAACAACATCTCCACTCTATAACGGTAAATCATTGTTATAGCGGCATAAATACGGTATCTTGAATAGCTTTATTTATTCAAAGAACACAAACAAAATCAGACTAACAAGGTCATAAAATTAGGCAAAAATAACCTGATATTCTGCAGCGAACGCGTTATCCCAGCCTTTTGTATAAAATAGCACTTTGTATAATAATATTAAACCCGGGAGCCTGTTTATTTGTTCTTATTGCCACACGCACGTAACTGATTCTAATCAGGGTTATAAAATATTGACAGTTTACGGTCAACCTGAGATATACGACATCGTAGTAACGATGGGTATTTATCTTTTGCAGAATGTATTTTATAGGTATAAGGAAAATGTCGGCAGAAATAAAGTTGTTAACGTCGATGAAATACTTAAGACAATGTTTGTGGTGGTACAAACAACTTACACATTGTTGGCTAGGCCAACAAAGTGTACTGTTATAATATAGTAAATAAAAATACTATATTATAACAGTAATTAGAATTAGGAACTTGTATTATATTAAAAAGATATCGTCATAATGGGAATGAAAGAAAGGCACAAAAGGCAGGCTTATTGTTGGAAAGCGACTATTTCCAGACAATCTTACTATCCTGTGGAAATTATAATATAATAGTAGTAATTACAAGTGCGTACATAAAAATTAAAGCATGTTAAACAAGGCAGTGCATTAAAAAAATGGTCACATATCCTTATGAATCAAATCTTATAGAATTTATTGATAGCCATTAATTAAACTGTTGTAAATTATTGTCTTACTACGGTGCCTACGTAGTTTTATCGTAAAAACCATGAAATGTAGTTTACAAAAAAGACGTGAATAAATAAGGTTATTATTTTTTTAATGTTTTTAAGTTTTTGCATTTATAATCCTCAATTAACATTATTAAACGCTTCAATGCTTTTTTTTTTTTATTAGTGACTAAACCCGCGTTTGACCTCAATCTCACCTGATTGTAAGTGACGATGAGGTCGAAGATGAAAGCACACGGGTTTAGGAAGGAACTGGCTCTTTATACAATATTGCCGGAACACATTACCGCCGGAGCGGTAACATTTGGCGGCAGACTTTATATAAAGGGTGGTCGCTAGTCAGGCGGACCCAGAAGGGATCCTACCACCAAGCAAAATGCTTCACTTTAACTGGGATTCACAATATCTGTAAAGAAATTGGTCTCGGGTGGTCTTAGCTGCAAAGCTATACCATTAGATGGAGCTACGTTAGCAATAGAACGTAAAAATAAAAATGTGGTACCTAAGTAATTTCGAGGCGTACCGCCAGGCCGCGAATATACAAAAGCTATACTATTTGAGTCACGAGTCAGACTCTTATAGAGGAGCTTTTGTTTATGCATATTACTCGACAATACCTAATGAACTCAGTAAAAAAATTTACTGAAATGGATTAGCTTTTGCTCTTGTAATTTTCAAAGAAATGCAAAGACAAAACCTAGTACTGTATAATACATATTCACTCAAATAGATAAGCTTTTGTCAAGAAGAAAAGTAGGTATATCGTTGTTTGATATACATTGCGATGAAAGAGATAAGCTACGAGAAGGGCTCCCGCACCGGAAGGCGGAGTCGGTACGGTAAGGTGCGACGACGAGCGCAGCGAGGAGGAGCATGTTAGGTTGCATATAATTACACACGTGCGCGAGCCGAGCGAGCGAAGCGAGCGGTGCCGCGGCAGCGGCCGGCGAAGCGCCATAAACCTGGTCAGCTATATAGTCAACCCTGGACAATCCCGACATGATCAAAAGTCAAACATTAAGTCATCAAAATAACGATGGTCATAATGCATGCACATTTTATTCCTATCTTTGAAAATCAGAACAATTGCCATTTAAGTATCAAATTGAAGTATCGGTATCAAATGGTATAGCATTTGTTGCTGCAATGTTACATTGAAGTAATCTCACAAAGTCTATACGACTTCGGTCAATTTCTGTACGAGAATAGATTAGGGTTTCGGCAAGTTTTTGTCATACAAAAGCTAATCCAGTTCAGTTCGCACTTTCACTCTAATGGTATAGACTTTGTAAATACGCCGCCAGGCCCCTGTAGCTCAGTGGAAGAGCACTCGTCCGGCAAACGAGGGATCCCAGGTTCGAGTCCTGGCCGGGTAATTTTTATTTATCACATTTTTTCGGTTATTTAAGTATTTCTTTATTAATAACTAAGCCCGCGTTTGACTTCAATCTCACCTGATGTTAAGTGAAATTATAAAATATTGCTGAAACACATAATCGCAGGACCGGCAATTTTTGGTGGCAGATTTTATATGAAGGATGGTAGTCGTTGGGTCGTAGCCATTCGGACCCTGACGGAATCCTACCATTATTTCTATTCGGTTACTGACGAACAAGTAAGTGAACAAAATTATCACATTTGGGCTATATTTTATATACAAACAGCTCCCTTTTTTCGTAACAAGAATATTTTGAACACTATCAATGACAAAGAAGGTACGTTCAGTAATCACACTGTCATATTATTGTATATGTGACAGTGTGATAAACAAAGATTATTTCGTGTACACGGGTACAGAGAGAATGCATTAAACACTATTCCAAGCCTCAGCCATTCTACTAGGTTAAGTTACATTTAGTAGAGACAGGTGACTTATAATTATCAGTCGATCAATAAATATCTAGTAGTCTACTAAGAGAGAAAAAATATATACCGGGGTAGTGCCGATCGGCGATTCCCACAGACGACTACTAGCTGTTTCCTGCGGATCTATCATAGCAGCTTATCAAGTGCCTAAATACAAAAATTCATGGATATAATATCTTCTGCAATCCAAATCTTTATTACACTTTATTTGGTTTAGAAGTTTTTTAAATTTGTGTGAGTAATTAGTTTTTTTTTTTTTTTTTTTAATATTCTTGCACCAGCGACTCTGAGTCGTCTGTCTTTATTGTCTCATGTCAGTCATTCTTATCTCGCGCTTATGCTTCTCGCACTTTTATCCTATCCCCGCCCCCCCTTCATATCTTTCATTCATCTCTCTCATTCTTTAATCGGGTGGGAATGCCCGCATACGACCTACTCGACCTACTCTTACATCTAAAGTAGGAGTAGATGTAAAACATCTACTCCTACTTTACAGCATTTTGGGTTGAACACAACACAGGTTCTTTATTTATAAAACATAATTTTCTTAACCTAGTTACAATTATGTGCTTTCCTTACAACGCTATTTTACATCAACCGCTGCTTTACTTTAATTTACAGTATGTTATGTACGTATATATTTCGACTTATTAAGCACATTTATTTAAGAACATCGTTTTCTTAGCTTTAATTACATTTATGTGCTATAGTTTTAAGGGAACTAAACTTAATAATTTGCGTCATTTTTATACCACTATACAGGTGTATGACAATTTTACTTAATTTCTAGCTTACAATTACAAAAGGAGAACTTAATATTAACATTTTCATTTTTCTTATTGCTACATTCGACTTTTCTTATTTCTACTTCTTTATTTATTTCCTTATACTTCCTTACATTTTATTTATATTTTATTTACATCTTAATTTTATTTTATATGTTTCCCTTAAATATATACAATATTTAATGAACATATATTTATTATCTGGTTTTGTTTCTGACATTAGTTTTATTCACTATATTAATACAAAATTTCAGGAACATTTTTCTCTTATTGCTCGTTATGATACTAGGAATATTCGATTCTACTAGCACTACATCTAGCTCTTGCTCGATGTTGTGTCGCATCAACGCATATATAGGACATTCGAGGATTAAGTGTGGGACTGTCTCGGCCTTACTAGAGTCACAGATGCACGATGGGCTCTCCTTACATCCAAAGCGGTTTAGATATTCAGAGAACCCACCGTGCCCCGTCATTAGCTGTGTAGTCTCACCCGCTGGCTGTATTTTCCTAATAATTCTGTACGCTTCTATGGCGTTAGGAAAAAACATTTTAGTGACCGATGCTGTATGTGAATTATTGTATCTCCCACTCCATTCGTCAAGCGATTGCATGCGGATGCTTCGCTTGACGAATGACAGTGGGCAGAGGTCGTAATTCGGCCTAGTTTTTGACTTTTGAGCCGCCTCCTTCGCCAGCTGGTCTGCCCTCTCATTTCCCTCTAGTCCAACATGTGCCTTTATCCAGTATAAAGTTACAGCTTTATTTTTCTGCGATAAAGACACGATGTTTGCTCTAGTTTTAACTGCTAGGGGATGGAGACACTTCAGACCAACTACCGATTGGAGAGCGGCCCTCGAGTCGCTGTACACCGCGAATCTCTGCATTTTATGCCTAAGAATCTGCTCACTTGCTTCACATATGGCCAGTAATTCTGCTTGGTAAACGGTGCAGTAAGACGGCAAGCAAAGCTTGACGGCGTTGGTTTCGGTCTCGCTATTCCATAAGGATAGCGAGGCTCCAACCCTGCCGTCAATCTTGCTGCCGTCCGTGAATATACGTATATCATAGTCACTATTCAAGTCTAGCTGTTCCTGGTTTACCAAGGTTTTGAATTCCAGGCTCATATATTCTGCAGGATGAGGGGCTTTGAGCGCAGAAGCCATCCGCTCCACCTCTCTATCTCCCAGTTCCGGCTGATACACACCCCTCTTAGCCTCGTATAGTGCGGCACACTCGCGCACCCGCAGGTCAAGGGGGAGTATACCAGTCAGGATCAGCGATGAGTTCAGAGAGACAGTACGGTAGGCCTTACAGATCTTCTGCAGAAATCCGCGTTGGACAGCTTCTAGTTTTTTCCTCACACAGATTTTTGTAAGCGCGGGTGCCCAAGCACTGGCTGCGTACAGAATTATGGGTTCGACAGTGGCAGTGTAGATAACCCGGATCACCTCGGGGTGCAGTCCCCATTTGACTTTCGCTACTCTTGTGAGTTGTTTGTAGACATTCATTGCTTTGATGCAGACATTGTTAATATGGTTGTTGAAAGTCAAGTTATTATCTATTGTAACTCCTAGCAACTTAATTTCTGTATTTAGTCCTATTTCTATACCGTTCATACTTAAACGTGGGGTATCGTATTTTAATTTTCGGGTTATCACCATTGAACTTGTTTCTTGGGGTGCGAATTTGAGCTTATTTGAAATTCCCCACTCGTGGACATATTTAAGGGTGGAGTTTGCGTCGGTTTCTATTTCTAGGGCCGTTTTGCCAGCAAACACCAAAACAACATCGTCAGCAAACGCTTGAGCGTGGACTCTCCTCGCTTCAAGTCCTTTAAGGAGCGGATCCAACAGCAAATTCCAAAGGATGGGGCCCCCGATGGAGCCCTGCACACATCCTTTCTCAGTCTGGGCACGATGCTCCTCTCCTGCGTATCTCACACAGACGTGCCTGTCCATGAGGTAGCTGTCGATGGCCTTCCTAAGGTTACTCGGGCAATTTTCCTCAGCCATACGGATTCTAAGTTTTGGCCACCAGGCGCTATCGAAAGCCCCCTCTATGTCCAGTGATACCATAGTTATAATACGTTTCTGTCTCAAATTTTCCCGTATGTGGTGCATCAGGTCATAGAGGGCGCCCTCGGTACTCCTTTGGGGCATGAACCCGTATTGGCGAGTACTAAGTTTTGGTAACAGGTGGTATTTTGAGTAATTAGTTAGAAAGCATGTTATTGACGAGCGTTCTATATCGTGATCGAGATTCGCAATTTATAATATTAGGATAGATTGCATCATACGGCTGAGCCGCCGCGAGCTTGAATTAACATTATTTTGCTTAAGGTTGCTTATTACCTCTATTTTTTTTTATCCTTACTTATCTACCATTTGTTTTCAAGATTTTATAAGACCATTAATGTATTTAAAAAATATTTGTACCTTTATATAAAGAGATAAAAATATTTATTTTTTTATAGTTTTTCTTTTTTTTTAATGTATATAAAATTATAAAATTGCTTATAGAATTAATTTGGATTGTGTTTTAAGTTAAAAAAGGAGCTACATCTGCCAACAAACCGCATTGCAGTTTGGCAGAAGTAAAAATATGTAACTATTTTGTAAGTTTTTTGGAAATGAATATATTATTATTATTATTATTATTCCCATAAATCTAGTCTATATTTGAATAGGTTGCGGGATTCACAAAAGCGCTTTCATAACAATGAACTCTGCTGAAGCGCTAGAAGCAAATTCAGCTTTTGTTTACCGTTTACGTAAGGATAGTGCTAAAGCCTGATACTGCAGCGCTAGCTTTCGTAGGCTGTTACGGCATGTGACTAACAAATTCAGCTTAGATTAATACCCTGTTTTAGAACAAGTGCTTGGTTTTATAATTCGTTTTTGGAAGCTGTGAATTTAAAAAAGCCATTTCAAAGTCCCCAACATCCCAAGCTTTCCATTATAATTGGAATTCAAAATTTCGAAATCAAATACTACCTACGCAACAATATCTAGCAGTAAAATAAAACTGCCTCGTTGTATAGCAGTATATGTTTTAATTAACCAACAATCAGCTCCACATAAATTTATAACAGCATAATTATCTCGATTCCCACATAGTTAACAGTTCCATACAAACAACAAAGTCCTATTCCGAGGCGGGAACGCGAGTTTCTTTAAACGACTCATAATGCAAAATTAAAATGGACAACAAAAAGCAGCGGAATCTTAGTTAAGAGCGAAAAGCTAATAAGGCAAAAGGAAAAAGTTGCAGATTAAGTTTTTCGCTTGTTGGAATATTCTTTGCTTGAGAAAATGTCCGGGCTGGCGTTTTGTTTAACATTATTGTACGTTTTCTATAGTTTTTCCAAAGACTTTTTCGTTTTTCTGTTTTACGAAGTTATTTTTTACTTTAAAGGGACGCCAATATTATGATATTGATAAACCTGTTTAATATAATACATATATAACTTCACGCCTGTATCCCTTATGTGGTAGGCAGAACACCAGAGGTTATAAGACCATCTGATGTCACGTTTGACAAAAGAGGAATTATAATGATAGAGAGAGGCTATTGCAGTGACATGGGGTCACAAAAATGCCAATTAATACCCTTTAATATAATATTGTGTAATACATATACATATAACACCGGCTAGTGTAGCGGTAACATACATTGCCTTCTATGCCAGAGGTCCTGGGTTCGAATCCCGGCGGCGACGGATATTTGTGTAATAAACACAGATATTAGTCGTCAAGTCATGGATGTTTATATGTTTATTTAAGTTTATTCTAATAAAAAATATGTATTCATTCAATACGTTTATATATATTTCTTAAGTATATCAGTTATCTAGTATCCATAATACAAGTTCTTTAAGAAACTTAATTTGGGCTAGATAATGTTGTGTGAGTGTCAAAAATATTTATTTATTTAACAAAAGAGATTTTTACGACTTAATTTTTTTGTTTAAATAATATTTTAAAACATCTGATTGAGCTTATATATCACAGGTTCGTGTAATTGTAGATAGAATAGAATTACACTAAATAAACATTTTAATCTGATATTCTTAACGTACCAGGTAAATCTGCAGGGACTACTTAGTGTGCGTTGAAATAGCAGCTTTTGTAGTAAAACTATACTGAGCTCAATTCTACACTAAACTCTTTTACTTTACTCATGTCAAATTGAGGGGTTTCAAGATGCTATCAAAAACTACCTCTACATATGATATTAGAGGGACTTAAAATTACAGGGCGTAATTCCGAATACGGCCCACTGTAAACTTCATAGTTTGATTAGCTTATCAGATGTTTTTTTTATTGTGGCAGTTGTTAATATAAAAAAATAAGCCCAACTCTCAAACGACAGTCGCAAAATTGTTTACGTTGTGACCTATACTAATAACACACATATGGTGAAATGTGCTATTAAAACATAAATAAAATATCTTTAGTTTTCAAATTATTGACACTCAATAATATTTTAACAATAACATCTACCAAAACAAACAATATATCACCAACTGCACCTGCTAAACTACGCAGCAATTTGTCGACAAATTCATTTCTGAAGGCGCCTATGTATCTCTCAAGTTAGATAAGCCAGTGTAAGCAACTATTAACAACAGTCGGAGTGGCATTTGGCAAGTAAATAGCCTGATGGCTGTGCGTCTGGGCTTAGACATAAATCACTTAGCTGGCCGTCGTCCACGGACGGCAGGAAGTGATTCGATCGCGAGTGCATGCTGACGCGTGCTGAGCGAACACAACTGCTCGCTTCTTTACACGTCGAGATGGCGAAATATTTATTTTAGAGACTTTATCGGTTTATATTATAAGAGAAAGTCCTAAGGGATTTATATCTAAGCCAAAAAGTTATGTTTTAATACATTTTAAAATCAATGAAGTGATCCATACATTTTAGGTGCTGTGTAAATTTCTTGATACTTGATGTAGTGTATGACGCACCTCCTCACTATGTATAATTTATTTACATCAGTATACTGTTTACTTCAGACAAAGTAAGACGTATTTAATTGAGCTCCCTCGTCCATCCCTATATTGATGATGATTGTAAAATATCTGATGAGTAGTAGAAGTCTCGAAATACGCCCTGGTACCTGTATTGACTGCGGTCGCATATTATTGTCTGCCAAGGGTCAGCCTGGAGTAGCCCTACCGCAACTGCATAAGCATGTCGTAAAAGGCAACTAATCCGTGTGACCCCCGCTTGGTGGTAGGATCCCGCATAAAATCTGCCGCCAAATGCCTATAATAAATAAATAAATAAATAATAAATAAATCTTTATTTGCCAGGAAATTGGTACAATTAAGGTCTTATTTATATTTACAGTTCCACAATATCCTACCGACAAGTGTCAGTGTGCAAAATTTCGAATTTAAATATTATGTCCAAATTAAGAGTTAATACATTCAAATTTAATACATCTATTTACAATTATTACCATACCTTAATCTACACTTTAATTAATTAACTGTCAATAAATTTGTCATTTAAAAATTCATTACTAGAATAATACAATCTACTCATCAAAAAATCAAATAAACTAATTTTAAATTTATTAAATGGTAATTTTTTTATTGTCTTTGGTAATTTATTAAATATCTTAACCGCCATACATACAATATTTTTCTGAAATTGTGTTAATCTTTGGGCAGGTGTATACAATTTTTCAGCATGCCTTTTGCAACCAGAAATCATTTCTCGGTTAGTTGGGAACAGATTTGGGTGCTTTTTTACAAATAAGCTGACTTCATAGATATACAAACAAGGCAACGGTAGAATTCTTAAGTTTTTAAATATTGGCTTACAGCTGTCTAGAAACCCCGCGCCGGATAAGGTTCGAACGCATTTTTTTTGTACTTTGAATACTAAGTCTATCTCAACAGAATTGCCCCATAAAATTATGCCATAACGTAATAGTGAAGCTACGTAGCCGTGGTATGATAGTAATGCAGCTTTTTTTCCTGCTACTTCTTTCACTCTTCTTAGCGCGTAAATAAATCGGTCCAGTTTGAGGCAAAGGCTTTCGATGTGTGCCTTCCAATTTAAATATTTGTCGATTTGTATTCCTAAAAATGTTGCCGTTTCAACGTTGTTTATTGTTTTGTTATTAAATTTAATGTCAATTTTATTATTATTTATAGTAGATGTTTGAAATTGTATTATATTAGTTTTATTAAAATTAATTTTAAGGTTTATATTATTTAAAAATGTCGAAACGTTATTTAATGTGCATTGAATTTCATTTTTTAAATCTTCCTTCTTATTTGCATTTACCACGAGTGTTGTGTCATCTGCAAAGTTAATACATTTTTGTTTTCCTGTAACATTTGGTAAATCATTGATGTACAGCAAAAATAAGAGAGGTCCTATTATGCTACCCTGAGGAACTCCATACTTATTATTTTGGTAATTTGAGTATATAAATTCTCTATTTTTGCCTTTAAAAAAGCTTATCTCAACACATTGTTTACGGTTATCTAGATAGCTTTGGATCAAATCATTAACTTTACCCCTAATACCATTTTTATTTAATTTGTCTATTAAAATGTTATGGTCTACAAAATCAAATGCTTTGCTCATGTCGAGCAGCAAGGCCACTGGAAAACCTCTCCTGTTTAGACTCTCCGATACTTCCTTTACTAAATTAAAACATGCCATACTTGTTGACCTTCCTTCTCTGAAACCAAATTGTTGTTCATTTAATATGTTATATTTTTTTAAAAATCCTTTAACTCTAATTGAAACTACTTTTTCAAAAATTTTTGAAATTATTGGAATACGAGCTACTGGGCGAAAGTTAGTCATATCCTTACTATCACCCTTTTTAAAAATGGGTTTGACAATAGATTTTTATACAGGCAACCTTTTCACAAGATAAGGACAATTACCTTAGTGAAAACAAAAAAGTTAACTTATAACTACATAGATATGGGAAGAAAAGCAACATATTGTTAAAGTTAGTTAAGGGACAGAGTTGACGTTTTGGTGAGCGACAGGCTGACCCCCTGTCACCCCCCTTGTCACAATAATCTGTCTACATCATATTTTACCTCCAAATTTGTCAAACGTAACGTCGAATGGTTTTATATCCTCTAGTGTTCTGATAAGGGATACAGGCGTGAATTTATGTACGAAATTATTTATAGAACAAAACTATATATAAACTTTATGTACATCGTTTAAGGATGGTGTCGACCGATTGGTAATTCCAGTTGACGACTGGACGATTAACAGGAATTTAACTGCTTATTCTGTCCTATACTTAATATAGAATAAATACATATCTTAATTTTGATACTTGAGTGCACGCAACAGTCATCTAATACAAAGTAATTCCTAAAAGCATTCCACAGAAAACCTTCAAAAATCAAAACTTAAGTTGTACCAGCAAGTATTTTCGACAACTAACAAACTTCATACTTTGCATTTTCATTCAAGTCGAATTTCCATACAAAAGTAGCATGTTTTGAAATGTGCTTTGATATCACTCTTGAATGCTTATAAAATTGGAGAAAGTTTCCTGTTATACAGCAGACCCCTCACCTGCGAGTAATAAGTTCTTATTGTGGTAGAGCAGGGTGCTAAAATTGCCTAAACTCGAAATAATATGGGATGACCGTTGATTTGACAATACGCAGCTCCAGTGAATAAAGTTATATAAGTCGTGGAAATACTTTCCGAACTTTCTGGAGTTTCGCTCGATTTTCTGATGTTCGATTGTTATTTCTTGGTTGTTTTTACGAATCAATTTGAACATGTGGCATTATTGTATCCTGTCGTCTTATTAAACACTAGCTGCTGCCCGCGACGTCGTCTGCGTGAACGCTATGCAGCACCAAACGCACCTACGATTATAACACTGCTAGCGTGATAATATGTAGCCTATATGTTGACCCGACTTCTTAACTATCTTCATGCCAAATTTGAAGTAAATCCATGCAGTACTTTGAGTTTATCCCGGAAAGACAAACAGACAAACAGACAAAAATTCTAAAAACTATATTTTTTGTTTCTGTTTCGATTGTAGATCATACCCCAAGTATTCTTTTAAAAAAATATTCAATGTACAGTTTTGACTTTCCTACCATTTTATTATATGTATAGATTGGCATTTAGTGACATTTTAAGGTTAAGAATCTATGCGTTTTATAACAAAGTTTCCGAGGTTGGATTCCTGCTAGCGCGGATATTTGTGTTATGAATACAGATATTTGCACTCAAGTTAGTTGCACTCATATTTGTTAGTTTAGTTAAGATTATATTATAATGACTGTTAAAAACAATATTGACTTTGTCTGGAACTAATTTTCCTAGTCTAGTCTCTGGAAATGTATTCGTCTAGCGGTCACTCGGATTTATCAATCAATCAATATATAGAAAACTGTTCCGTTACTGACTGAGTGACTGAGGTACTGAGGTACTGAGTGACTGAGTGACTGACAGACAACGTACAGCCGTGACTACTGGGCGTAGAGAGCTGAAATTTAGAACATACATTCTTTAGGGGATGTAGGGGTGCACTAAGGAAGGAATTCCCGAAATTCCCACGGGAACGGGAAATATCAGACTTTTTAGTTTGTATGAAAAATCTTATTCCTTGAGTGCACCGATGTGAAACTTGGTGTAAAGGTTTTTCAATGTGTGTCTGGTTGTGCTATGAAAGGAATTCCCGAAATTCCCACGGGAACGGGAAATATATGATGTTTTAGTTTGTATGAAAAAATCCCATCCCTTGAGTGCACGGATGTGATACTTGATATAAAGGTTCCTCAATAAGTGTATGTTTGTATTATGGAAGGGATTCCCGAAATTCCCACGGGAAGGGGTTGGAATTTTTAGTTTGTATGAATATTCTCATTCCTTGAGTGTACGTATGTGATACTTGGCATGAAGGATCTTCAAAGAGTTACTGGTTGTGCTACGAAAAAAATTCCCAAAATTCCCACGGGCACGGGAAATATATGATTTTTAGTTTGTATGAAAAAAACTTATTCCTTGAGTGCATGGGTGTGATACTTGGTATAAAGGTTCTTTCAGTGGGTGTCTGGCTGTATAGTTTCTGATATTTCCACGAGAACGGGAAATATATGATGTTTTAGTTTGTATGAAAAAATCCCATCCCTTGAGTGCACGGATGTGATACTTGATATAAAGGTTCCTCAATAAGTGTATGTTTGTATTATGGAAGGAATTCCCGAAATTCCCACGGGAAGGGGTTGGAATTTTTAGTTTGTATGAAAAATCTTATTCCTTGAGTGTACGGATGTGATACTTGGCATGAAGGTTCTCCAAAGAGTTACTGGTTGAGCTACGAAAAAAATTCCCAAAATTCCCTCGGGCACGGGAAATATATGATTTTTAGTTTGTATGAAAAAAACTTATTCCTTGAGTGCATGGGTGTGATACTTGGTATAAAGGTTCTTTCAGTGGGTGTCTGGTTGTGTAGTTTCTGCAATTTCCACGAGAAGGGTAGTTAAGCGCATACGAAGTTGCGGGATAAAGCTAGTCATTCTATATAATGATAAATCCGAGTGACCGCTAGACGAATCCAAGCCGGGACAGTTTGTAAAAAGAACTTTGTAAACTGGTATTTCCGCTGTGTAGTCTTCATAACATTATTAAAGCTTACTTTGAGCCTGCAAAGTTTATCAGTTGAGGTATTTTGATATAATATCAATATTAAAATAAAATCGTTTCGGTGAGGGTGGCCACAGATTTCACATTGATTTTAGTATACATCTAAAAATTGGGTGGAAAAATAATATCATAATTGAATTTATAATGTAACTATTCCATAATATTTTATTTTTATTTTACCTATTAGATCTGAACAGATAGTACTGTGGTTTTCCTTAAAATCTTATTTGTGACTAAGCAATAAGGATAAAATGTCCCCCGTCCCCAATCATAGGGTTTTTGTTCTGAGAAACTTATACCGAAATTAAGTAAATGAAGACACGGAAACGTCCAGATTAAATGTAAAATACAGGGTGTCCCGCTTACCCTATATAATACCTTCTCGGAGGTATTCTATTACCCATAAGGATTACAGAAAAAATATGAAAAAAAGAAAAATTCGAAATTTATTTTTCAATTTCTGTATGTCAGCAATCAATTTCGACATTTTCTTTCATACAAAAATTGAAAAATAAATATTGAATTTTTCTTTTTTTATATTTTTTCTGTTATCCTTATGGGTACTAGAATACCTCCGAGAAGGTATTATATAGGGTAAGCGGGACACCCTGTATAACTGAACATCACTTTAAAAGCCAACCACCAAAAAAACTCAACGCCTTGAAGGAAAGCTCGTACCCTAAGAGTACTCAGAGGCTTTTCAATGTAGAAATTTAAAGATGATCACGTCAAAATCTCTTTTCATACTTCATCTTTTCACATATTTACACTGCGACAATGCAAATGATAAAAATTGTCAAGTGGGTTTTTATTACCCGCAGTATATTATCACAAATGCCTTCATTGAGACCACCTTATAATATAATGTTATAATCTTTTCCTCAACCAATTTATGACTTTCATATCTTTTTGTATGCGATCGTTGTGTAGTCCCATATTTCCGTTGAAATAAAATGTTGGTTTTTGGAATATTGGAGTCAGGTGTCCAACATTTATTATTTTCACAGTAATACTCTACTCGTCCTTGAGAAATGAAAAATATTTATTTTGTAATGGTACTTTTTCAGGTTCAAAGAAAAAACTGAAACCTCTATAAGATCACTGTTTTTTTTCGTATATTGTCTGTTTGTCTTGACCCTTTTCTCAGGAATGCGTAGAGATATCGAGTTGAAAATAATATCAACCTCTTGCAGCAGAGGAGAAACCAATGTTACAAGTGAACGCAATCAAAAGTCCGTATATTCTTATTTTTATTTTATTATTTAAATATTTACGTTGATGTTCAGTTTATTTTGACGCTCGCAAGGTAATTAAAACCTACAGGGTACTTTCCCGTTGACTTAGAATCATAAAATTTGACAAAGATGAAAACTTAAAGTACGAATAAAGAACCAAGTTCCGCAAGTGTTTATTTAGGTACAGAATACTCGAATCAAGTCCGATTGGTTTTTTAATGACTCGGATTTGATCCCAACTATTAGAGTATTTGAAATTCAATTCTAAGTGAGTGTAAAGGCGTATGGTTAGGACGCTAGATTTAAGGGGACCTGGCTTTTAAAAAAACTCTAGCTAAGGATGTCACCTTTTACGACACTATTGTCCAGTGCGCTGTTAGTCTTAACGATATGTCTGAAGAGTGTATTATGCGGTGTTTATTTTAAGACATTAAAGTACACTTTAATAAAAAACTATGTTTATTGGTGTCAATTTATTTTTATTGGGGCTAACTTCTCTGATAATACGACACGAGCGAGAGTTCAAAGATGGAGTACGCAGATCATTCGGACATTTACTTATTATAAGACAATGCCCGAACAGAACCGTTTGTCACCGACAGAACTTTCTTCTGTTCAGTAGCACCTGGCTTAGCTCTACGGTTCTTCTTCTATCAACTTGTATAAGAGTTAAAGCATCATCATCAACATCAGCCGAGAGACTCCTTCTGCTAGTTATAGGCCTAATCCAAGGGTATCTACATCATTCGGTCCTGGACTTCCATGCTGGACTGGGAGTGAAAGAAAAACATAGAATGTAACATCAGCTTCTTTTCTTCCTGGGCATACTGTAAAAGGCAGTTGAGAACAGAAATATATATAAAACACCAATAATAAATCCAATTATTGTTTGAATATTACAAAAAAAATAACATTTTTCTGTAAATATTACTTACTCTTCCATTGACATTCTACAAATAAAACTTGCGCCCACTCAATGATTTTAAACCGCTTTTCTTTCGAATATAAAAGAAAATCTTCTTAACTTTACAAATGAAAGAAAAGAAACTGAACTCTCATCATTTAAAGAAAAAAGTTTTTCCCTTTCATTAATTGGCTGGGCTCCCGCGGTGCGAGTAAGCGCCGTTACCGCGCGCCCGACGTCTTCCGCAAACCACTCGCCCGTTCCCGTAATTATATAGTTCCTTCTTTTACTTTTATTCGCCCACAATCACTACTTAACATTACTGTCTGGTTAGAAACAATCTGAGACGTGTTTGTGGCTGTTGTTTACATTAGAATACAAACGTTTTTCTTTAATTGTATCGACTACCGTTAACATTTCTGGCGCGGTCACTACTATACTATACAGGGCGACGGTCATTTTCGAAATTCCAGGACGTGGTAACTTGATATCATACATGAAGAGAAAAATAAAATAAAAAACAAAGATTAATTATCTACTGAGTAAACTTAACCTAAAGTTAGAGAATTCATTACGCAACGCATGATTACATAAAGCGTAATGCAATAGATACTTAGCGGGTGGTGGTGTGCGTGTAGCAGGAACACTGCTGTGTGCGTGTTGACTGAGGCAGCGTGTCGAGAAAAGTGTAGTAAGGTCTCTTTATTTATTCATAGGGATTTCTAGTTAAAAATTAAATGCCTACTTTTATAGCATCATTATGATCAGAATCGAGTTTAGAGAGCTCTCCTTCAGTATCTTAAATTTGTCACCAGTCACCCTGTATACTAACGGTTCGAATACGGACGAAGTGGATATTTATGCGATGCAAAGATGTGCTCTGTAGATATGGACATATTAAGGTTTTCTTTTTTTCAAAATTTCTAATGATTACAATTTTAATATTTGGCATGTGCGTTGCGTTAACTTTCATTTGGAACTCTAAAACTTTCCTAGTTGGAATTAAATACATAACTAAAACGTGATATCGTTCGTATTGTAACTATTAGAACATTATTTTGGCCAAAAAGTTTATTTGTATCCAGAATGAATATTACTGACACGAAAATATTAAAGGGGTATAATAATAAGCGTTATAAATTTATCAGTTGATTTTAATAAGGTAGTTAAAGAATGCATATTATGTTCTTTTTTTATACAAATACACCGTGAAAGTTTTTAAGGCGATTTTTCTGATTTTAGCCTACCGAACATTTGGCCTTGGACCTACGTTTAATATCCGTTCTATTGTTTATTTATAAAACCATTTTCTGACTAAGCTTGATTCGGATAAGATAAAATGGTTTGTTAGGAACAATTATTGTAAGTTTGTGGTATACGTAATTTGTAAAAAAGCTGTAAATTAATTTCCAGATACAGGATAAATACAGAATTTTTGGTGAGCTTTTGAGTCCGTTGCAAATAATTGATTTTTACTAGTCCATCATCTCTTCTATTAACCTTATTTGTAATTCTAAGGAGATATCTGAACCCATCGCCATCTATTAGTTTTGTGTAATAAGGTGGATGCTAATAACTGTAACACAATCTTAGACTACCTACGTTTGTTTTAATGCTCTTTCTGTAACTATCATTGTTTTAAAAATGGAGAGAATTTTTTTTTTTGTGGATAATAAACCACATGATGGTGCTAAATATTTGGTTGTCAAAGGCTGTTTGGAAGAAATTGCTTATAGCGATAATGTCACCTTTTGTAAAATTATTTTAATATATTTATTTTCTATGATTTTTTTCTTTGTGTTGTACAATAAAGTATAAATATGCATATAGATATAAATATGGCAATCGACTGAAGACCATTAACTGCTAATATTGCAATTGGGTGTTGTAAAATTCGTGGTAATCTGTTCTTCAGTTTCATTCTTACTTAATTCTAAGTTTTCAAATGGTTTTTGCATGCAGATACACATCCAACACTTACTAGGCATTTTCAGGGGTTTCTCAAGGTTCACCACTTGGACCACTGTTGTTTTTAGTGTTAATCAATGACTTAGCCTAGAAATTGACCAAAGTGTTACAGTTTTAAATTTTTGGTGACGAATGAAACATTGTTTAAATAATTATAGATAAATGGATTTCTGACTTTTACAACAAGATTTCATTAAAAGAGGCTGCGTCAATTGGATAGCTACGAATCGCGATAACCTCATTTCAAATTCATAAAGTTAATAGAGAGACGCTGAACAGCTGACCAAATATTTTATTTAAACTTATTCGAGGCTTCGTAAATTGTCCGCAGGAGCTAGGTGAAATCGGTTTCGTAGTCCCCCGAGTTAGTAAAAGATAGGAGAGCGTTCGTCTGTTTGATGTGGTGGATGTAAAACTAATATCGGTATTCATAGCTCAATCTTTCGAATGTATCAGTATGACAACCAATTGTACGTGGATGAAAATATCATTTTGACAAGTAATTTGTAGAACTATAAAAGGCAATTATGTGCAAAAAAGACATAAATTATATTCAAATTCAAATGATACTCCAGTAACTAATATATTCGATTGTTAATGTTTAAGTAACTGTTGTTAATTATTAATTAAACTTTACAAATACTTACAAATTCTTACTTAGAAATAAATATTTGTAAAATTTCTCAAAAAATAGTTTACCCTGCCATATTGCATATTTTAAGTCAATTTATTTTTATGTTTTCCTACTTTATCTTTATGAATGAATTCCTTGTTAACTTACATTTAGGAATGTCAAATTAAATAGGCTAACAATAGGATCACTTGCCTACATAGCAATTAAAAATAAAACTTTAAAATATTTGCTCCCCTCATATTTTAGGGTTAATTTTAATTAACGCATCACCTCTTGCGGGCAGCCGCTCCACATATTTGTTATTTGTTCTACGATTTTTGACAAATCTTGATAAATAACACAAAAATAAAAACAAAAAAATTTGCTGCTTACTCTACATTTTGAAAGAAGTATTATTATTATGAAGCGATATTTAACTGCGCAAGGTGCGTGGCAAGCCTACGCTCAGAGTAAATAGAGTTATGCCACTAAACAGAGGCTATAAATACTTTTTGTATTAGAAAACAAAAATTTAAAAAAATATTAATTTAAAAAATTTGTACAACAAATGTTTTTGGGATTGATGTGGAGAGGCTGCCTGCAAAAGGTTATGCGCTATTTAAAATGAATCCTGTATAATTATAACATAATCAGGACATAAACATATACTCTTTACCAAAATCCTAACAAAATATCTCAAAGAATTCATAAATGAAATTCAAGAAAGGTAATTTACAAATGCATTGGAACGACATTCACATAGCGGTATTTGCTTATAATATACTTTAACTCGAGTGAGGTTCGGGAAGTTTTTCAATTTACTATTAACGGCGATGCGTTCAAGTTTAAAGCTGGGCTAGACAGTTTCAAAATAGAACGCTGGAGCGCTTCTTCCATTTTCATGGTTGACTTTTGAGCTGTTTATTTCTAAAAAAAGAACTTTCATCGATGTCATTTTCATTTTTTATTGTTTTTAGTACCTACTGAAAATACTAGTTCATTTGCTACATAAAAGTTCGTGAATTAGAATCAGAAATTCCTTCTCATTTTTATGTTTTCATTATGATCACAACTCTGTTATGAGTCTCTCCTCTGAGTGACGAGCGCCATATCCCAGCGCTGGTTGGTGGATGTCAGAATTTTCAGGGTGCCAAAATGGCTTCTGGCAAACCCTTACGATTACTGTATAAAGGTATACAGCACCCGGGACCGATTGCTTAACGTGCCCTCAAAAACAGGGAAGTTGTCGTGGGAAATAAATGATCGGCGGTCACCCATCCAACCGCGCCAAACGTCGCTTAACCTACGATATCGTATGATATTCACAGTTACCACGACGCAACAACGACTTCTTCACAACGATTTCAATGTATGATTTGCAACTAAAGAGTGTGTACGTTAATAAAAAAAAATACCAATTTGGAATCAAAAATCACTAAGCGAATATACATAACCCAGACTAACACACTTACAGCTCTCGTGAAGATCACCTTTTAAACAAGCTATGATGATGTTGGGACCTTAAACCGCTACTGACAAACCCTAACGACCACATTATATAAGTAAACAGCGCCCAGGGCCTCTAAAGTACGGAAGTCGTCGATATTAATGATGAGCGGTCACCATATTTGTGCCGCCGCCGCCCGGTCGGTACAATTTAGGAAGGTTTATTTTCCGGCCAGAAAAGCTGATTCCGCACACAAATACCCAACTGAATGAAAGACGTTTTAATTTAAGTCGGACATTATGGCGTTTAGTTATATTTTACATTCGATTACTACGTTTCAGTGTATTTGTAGATAAAGGTGTCTGTGAATACACTGAAACCGAGATGATCCAAATCACATCTAAATCAAATGTTTTATTAAGTCATTATAATCTGAAAGTTATTATAAGCTGATCTAACTACCATGCTGGACTGGGAGCGAAAGAAAAACATAGAAACATAGAAAAACATAGTGTCAGGCTAGTACGTGTCAGTGAAGTCCTTCATCAAGAGTGAGTGCAGACGTGGCGACCTCGTATTCGTGAGTAAAACCCGCATAATAAGCAATCGATATGCTATGGATCACCTAGCATTTGTAAATTATATATATTTTCGGAAAACTTTATTTCTATGTATATTTTTCTATGCTGGACTGGGAGCCAAGGAAAAACATAGAATGTGTCAGCTGCTTCTCTTCCCGGGTATGCTGTTAAAGTCAGTTAAGGGACAGAGGTTTTATTGGAGATGTTTTGTGGGCGATAGGCTGACACACTGTCACTGCATATTATTTATTATTTTATAACCTCTGGTGTTCTACCTACCCCATAAGGGATACAGGCTTGAAGTTATATTGTATTGTATATTGTAAAGAATTTTTTTAAACGGCCAAAGTCAAGAAGTTAAAATATATAAAGATAGAAAAAAATGTTCTGCATAATACCTACCAATATCATAAGTGTACGGTTTATATCTTATAATTATAAAATTGATGTATGACTCGACAATTGAGTGAACTTCATAGCTATAAAGTTATTTCTGTTGAAAGTATTGAATATCAGTTTAAATATCAACACAAACATCAACAAAAACTTCACGTTATCCCAATAAAACCAAATATCATAATTTAAAAGTATCATAAGCACAACGTTCAAAGCAGATTATCTGACCATGATTAATGATCCCCAGCTTATAAAACTTAGTTCGGTTAATGATAAAATGGAGATACCCTGTTCTATCGACCGCTCGGTCACGTGGTGGCCCGAATAAAGGCGTCCGTCACATTGTTGTCATCAAATTCCACTCCGGCACCTGTGCCTTGGGTCGGCATTTTTACCCGGAGTTAATATTCCGGCATGGCTGCGCGTCCGTCGCCCGTCCGCCTGTCCGGCGAGACGGACACGTCCGTAATGCAAGCCGCTCTTTTGTAGAAATACTTCAATGGAAATAAAATATCAACATTTTAAAGTCTGCTTGTATTTTATTACCTAGCTTTCCGTATAGAACAAAATGTTACGCTGCGTTGCGTATACCGGACTGTTTAAGTCTACTATTGGAATGTTTGGTTTAAAAGATTTCAAGGATTTTATTATATTATTAATTATAAAGTTGCAGCGATTTATAAATTATGATTTAGTATTTCAGCTGCATTCATAATTATATGAAATCATTTATAACTGTGGTAAATTAAATCAAACCCAACCAGAATGTTCTAGTCTACAAATAAAATCTAACTGAACTCTTAAACCTGAGTGGTATTGACAGATGTAGCGTAATTTAGGACACGTCACCAGCACCAAGCTACAAGGAGAATATAATATATATTTGAAGCAATTTAAAATAAATAAATAATAATAAATAAATATTTCTGACACTCACACAATATTATCTAGCCCAAATTAAGTTTTTTAAGGAACTTGTGTTATGGATACTAGATAACCTATATACTTAAGAAATATATAAACATACATAGTGAATAAATACATATTTTTTATTAGAATAAACTTTAGTAAACATATAAACATCCATGACTTGACGACTAATATCTGTGTTCATCACACAAATATCCGCCGCCGCCGGGATTCGAACCCAGGACCTCTGGCATAGAAGGCAATGTATGTTACCGCTACACCAGCCGGCCGTCAAAAAAAAAAGTAACCATTTGTTTCAATTTATGTCTCATCGTCACTATAATTATTCTAACACTGACAGATATAATATACTTATATCCATCTAAAAAGCTTATTACTCGCATGAACCTGGAATCATCAATCCATTACCAATATAACTTTCTATTACCGAAATACTTAAAAACTGAATTCGCACTCTTTATTTCCCGATACATACCTACTCATCAAATTCAATGAACAATTCATAGCCCACCGCAAACAATACATTTTGCCAGCTCATTTCATACGACATGAATTGGCTATCACTTGTCTAATCAATGATATTGTGTCCGATAAACTTGGCGAATAAACAGGAGCTAAGTTTGGTGATTTACTGTACAAGTACGTGAAAAAGCTTCGACAATCGAATGCTGATTCAATGGGGGCCCGTTCATTGGAAGTTCCCCCATTGTGCTTACTGGCGTCCGTGCTTTGTCGATGCACCATCAATGACGTGATTTACATTTATCGCTCGCCAGCTCACTCTTGCCCCACTCAATTGTAAAGTCAGGTCTACTGCACAGATTTCAAGCTGCAAAGGGTATTATATTTTTTCGGCTTTCATTTGTTTTTCAGTTCCACTTATAAATTAAAGGAATTGATTAAAAAGGTTTTATTTAAAAAAAACATAGCGTGAGTTATGAATATTTTTGAATAGTTATACAAGTTTTGACATCCACTCGGAGCGTTTGGATTATACAGCAAAATTTGTTTTATTTTAGAAGTTTAGAAAAACTCTTAGAGTAAATTATACCTACATGAGTAATAATTAATAATTTTGGTCCTGAAATAAAAAAAATGTACATGTTTATAGTTAATTACATTGAAATTATTCCATTGAATGTTTTAACCTCATAAGTAACACTATTCAAAAATGTAGCTCAAAGAATTCCTGCTAAATTTCCGGGAAAAACATCCAAACCACAAAGCTACAAATCTTGTGTCCCCATTTATCAGACCGATTCGCAAGAATTTACCGTCCCCTCAGCGGCCATATGGGATAAGCTACTTAGCACCAACAGTGCAGGATGCCAGCCTCGCAACTCTACCAATTAGAGAAATCTCATTATAAGCTATGTCAAGCCCGCTTTGATACGTACTAAGCGGCTTCCAATTAAATTTGTTCCTATTTAAAAGTTTTCTTCTGGTTTTAGGCAGCTTTTTGCAATGTTTGAAAATAATTTGAAAAAATTTAAGGGACTATCTTATACGGAAAGAGGGTAAGTAAACTGTCAAATTCGTTGTCGTGGTCACTGTAAATTTGTTAAAAACGATAAAAATATCCTTATCTTGTTGACAAGCTTTGACATTAACCTCAAGGTTTTGAAAATTTGAATGAGAAATAATAAGCAAAAGAGTTTTTTTTTAAAGGAGCTTTCACAAACTGCCAGGAATATACTGATGAAAGTACTGTTTTATTTTGAAATTAGATTCCAGATTAAAATAGTAATGTCACATATTTTTACATACTCCGCATGGAAATCTTCCATTTTTCATCCTTATTACCAACTGTTATCAGTCCTAATATGTCATTTTATTACATAATTATAACAGTATTACTGAATAACGTTTTACAATTTATTTTAATCTCTTTTTACCAGTGGCCATTCAAATCGAACCATAAAGGTACCTAAGTGCAAAGCCTTATTTTCAATTAAGGTTGAATTTAATTATGTATTTATTTTAGTCCTGTCGAAATGCTTTGATGTATGCCAACTCCTACAGTTTGTTTACACGCTTTACATCATCAGACCTCTTTGTAATGAGCCCACTGTATGGGCTATAAGTCTGTATCCTGGGTGAAGAAGAGATTACATGCTTTTATTGAAAATAAAATATTGAAAATAAGCTCAATCTACACTATGAAATAACGTGACTCTTTTAAGCTTGAAAACTAAAACTAACCAACAATTCTTGTTCTACTTAGTAGTAGTAGAACTAAAGATTAAATAGAAGTTAGTTCTTAGGTAGAATGAACAAAAACAGTACCGAACACTTAAACAGTTTATTCTTTGGTTCTCAAAAGTAAAGAAAACGTATAAGAAACCAAGATTGCGTTAAGCTTTATCAGTAGTTTTTACTTCTGCATGAGAATTGAACATTTTCGTTGTACAAATTAGCTCCTTTCAAGTGTCTTTTAATGCAAACGCTTAACTTTTTACATATCTTTTCTCATACGAATAAAAATAAAGTAAAATTAAAATATCTCTGAGTGTTTTATTAACGTTTTAAATTAAAATTTATATACAGCAATAATCTTTAAAGCTCCACTACAAAACTTAGACCTTTATGTGTGTAATATTTTCCAGACCATAAATCAGCGTTTGCTGGCTGATATTACATTTTTTGCTTCCTATATCTTTTTCTTGGCACTATTATTCGTATAATTTGTTGTTACCGCTTACCGCAAGCGGTGGCTGCGTTAAAACGTCACGGGGGAAATATGAGAGCACCCGGGGTTTAGCTTAATGAGGATTTATAATGCCGGCTTATCTGCTACGTATGGTAAGTTTGGTGCCAATCTTATAAGATTTTATACAAGTTCTTAGCTAGTTAAATTTATATTATAAGATTTATAATTACGTTAAGGTACTTATGGATTGAAGCTAAGAATTCCTTCATGAAATTTTCAGTTAAAAGGCTACGTGCACAAAAGAAAGAAACAAGATTATTATCATAGTTGAATGGAATTTCCGGTATTTGTTTTTATAAAATAACGTTTATCTTCCATGACACCGACATTTTTATTTTCAATCTCGTATGATATACACAGGCACCGCTGCGCCACGACAACTTCCATACAACACACTCGTAAATCAGAATCAGACTGCACTCATACTTAAATTAAGCTCTTTAAAATTTAACTGTTTTTTCCTAGTTAAAAGAAGATATTTTTAGCAGCTCGAATTTCAAAGCTATATTGTGAGCTACTATATTAAAGTGCTTGACAGTTTGCTAAATCTCCAACTAGATAAATTCGTAAAATCGCGCGATAAATTTACACTGTTCGTATTCGCACCTGGACTTTTTGCCGAGGGTGCCATATTGTGCCTATAGTTCTTTTCACCAATGTTTACCTAGTACTAAGTTAAAAACTGGCATTTAACGACTTATTTTAGAACTTTTAGAACTTTACTTGAACAGTTTAAATGGCAAGTAATTAATAATAATAATAATAATTATTATTATTATTATTCCAGTCAATCTAACACTCAAGGCACACTAATACCTAATTTACAGCCTACCCTGCACCAAAACACATCTACTGATATGCACTTGGCTTAGGCCCGTGCATATCAGAAAACCGGAGAAAACCGAGAAAAAATAGTTTCATGAATAATAATAATAATAATTTAGCTGAGAAAAAAAAGGACTTGAATAAAAATAATAATAATAATAATTAATTAATTTTTTATTTTGTTGTAAAGCTAGGTTTATATTGGGAAATTATTAAATACAGAATTTTACACATCGTCGTCGTCGTGGCGCCGTGGTTACTGTGCATATCAAACGATATCGCAGGTTAAGCGCGCTCGGCGCGGTCGGTATTAGGATGGGTGACCGCCGACCATTAATTTCTCACGACGACTTCTTTGCTTCGGAGGGCACGTAAAGCAGTCGGTCCCGGGTGCTGTATACTTGTATACAGTAGTTGTTAAGGTTTGTCAGAAGCCATTTCGGTACCCTGAAATATCTGACGTCCACCAACCAGCACCGAGCCAGCTTGGTGGATTATGGCCTATACCTCCTCGTCACCCAGAGGAGGGACTCATAGCCCTGCAGTGGGCTCATTACACGGTTGTGATGATGATAATGATGATGACACATACGAGAATGGTGAGTCTCTTGGTTGATAATCAAATTGATCATTTTAGTTTTTTTATTATTACAATTATTGATTGTATTTATTGGGTTGCATTGTAGAAATTGTTCAATAAGGCTTACATTATGACTTCTTTTTATTTTTTTATTTGTTATTCTGATGAAAAGGTGAAGTGTCTTGATTTTTTTGAATTCCAAAGCATGCACCGAGAGTAATCGTTTATCGTGCAAAAGCAATTTTTCATTGTCATTAAAGTACAAAGCTTTGAGCTGATATCGAAATTAAGTTACCTAATAATTAAAATATTATTAAAAAAATAAAACGTACAAAAAAGAAGGAGCTGAGTTTTTTTATTCTATGTATACCTACATGGCTATTTTTTGGTCGCCAGCCAAATTGAAATGTTATTTTCTTTTAAACGATATAAACGTGCCTGCAGTATCATAATATAGCTCAGTAAAAAAAATAACGATAGCAACACATACTTTTTTACCAAAAGTTGCTGAACACAGCTAATACGTCGCGGCATTTCATTTACTACGACGTAGATTTTTGGAAAAAAATAAAAGTATGTATCTTTTTATAAGGAAATGAATATATTCACTAACATATTAAGAAAAGCATGGTCACTCTAAATTATGAATGAACACAATATAGAATATAGAAGACTACGCGCTACTTCAAAACATCTTGTAATGTAAACTACGTCGTAATATAATCAATGAGATGCCGCGTCGTAGTAGCTGTGCACATCATCAGTGATTATTTGTAAATATGTTTGTGGTACCATATCATTATTATTTTCTACTGAGCGATAGAAAAACGCATGTACGTTTATATCGTATCAAATAAAATATCAGCTACCTGGTGATTTAGTTCAAAATAAAACTATTATTAACTTTCAGAGAAAAAACAAAAATTACATTAAGTTAATTATAAACGAAACTCAAGCTAACTTCATTTTAAACACAACGAACAACAGTAGCGATCTATCTCCCACTCTATCTATTTCATTGCTAACTAAAACAATTCTCTATCCGTTTAACGACAAGAAATAATCCCAAACCCTTTACTGTAGAAACACCTGTAACAATATATACTTTAGGTAATATCCCGTGCTTAGGGACGGTGCCTCTAGACGATATCATTACAGATAATGGTCTGAAGCGTTTGTTTAGATATCCATGACACTAGCTACGAACGAGACTGCCACTACAGTTGCCGACCAATTTTGTAAAACACATGTTAATTATTTGGCGGTGGAGTGACCGGTTTTGTGAAGGATATATCTTAGTTTAGATTTAGGTAGTATTTAACTACAATCAAAAATTTAATAGTGTTGTTTTTTTTTTTTTATAAAATATGGATGGGACGTTTGTCTTCCATGACACCTGATGTTAAGTGAACATGAAGACTAAGGTGGTACACGTCCATCCACGAGAAACCTATTCACTCGACGCTTAAAAGTACTAGGACTATACTGGTCAGGGAAAATAGACGCAGGCAGTTCATTCCAAACCTTGGCGACCCGTATCAAAAAGGAACTGTCAAAGCGCTTAGTTCGACTTTTCGGAATATCAACCACATACGGATGGAAGTTCTGCCTGCGTCTAGTAGTCCGATGGTAAAAGGGTGAGGGTTCAATTTGCTCAAACAGAGCACTCGCACACTCACCAAAATGTATCCTGTTGTAAATGTTTAAATTATCAATGTTGTTCTAAAGTTGTAAACGAGTAGATATGAATTCAAATTACAAAACTCTGATTACCACTATGTATAAGTAGGTAAAAAATAATGAAAGTAGAATATAATATAGAGTAAAATAGGCGGGATTTTTTTAAAGTTTAATATATGTTTACCGCAAATATATGTTTTTTTATCAATTTATTTTTTAACACACTAACATTTACGTCAGTAAATCATAATAAAATAATGTTAATTAATTAAAGGCCTTGTCTACTGTGGAGTTTCGATGAATTTTAGCAACTGGAGCTAAATTGGATATCGTATTGCATTTTTATCAGGGAAATAATAGATTATGATTCAATGGTTATTTTAAATAAATGATTCTGGCTTTTTGATGCGTGCATGTTAAATTATAATAAAAAGACCAACAACCGATTTAATAAATATAAACAAAAATTAAGTATAATATTTTTAGTCGGAGGCTTCAATACACGTATTAAAAAAGTATTACCAGTATTACCAGTTTCTAAAGCACAAAAATAGTTTGGATATTGGTGAAATTTCCCCATAAGAGAATACCATACTAATCATTAAACTGTGAAAGTTATGGAAATAAAATAATCGCGTAGTAGCTTCCCTAAAATATAAGAAAGCTAAGGACACTATACCAATAACTCTGAAAAGAAGAGTAATTTTTAAAAAAGTGCATAAATACGTATGCTACGCCTGCAATAGCAGTACTAACTCTGAACGGCTGAGTTAGTTTTGAACATCCAATCTTTTTTATCCTGCAACTTTTTGAATAGCAAATTGACTTTTACCAGAAAGCGCTATAATTTCGCGTGTCTCTGGCAACATAGGTAACCATTACGACGCAGCTAGGGTGTAATTTGGCAACGAATCTGATGTTATCGCGCAATGTTCCCTACAGTACTGATAGGGGGTTATTTAGTGCCATGCTGTTTGGCTACAGGCCTGCTACAACCCTTTTTTCATTTATTTAATGTGCTCATTTAAGTGAACTTATCAGTCTATTGATGTAATTCATTGCATAATTGCATAGTTGGCATTGTAAATGCTTTGCACCTTTTTTATTGTAATATTTTTAATAAATATTGAATTGAATCTCTACTATTTTGTTTGATTTTTCAATGTTAAAGATTTGTAAAATGAATATTTCAAAAGAAAATCCTTTGTGCATCACTTTTATCTGTGATTTTGATTATAATTTCAACACTTATATATCCCAAATTTAAGACCCCTTACGCAAGAAGATATATGGTCATTACATGGGACCCTATCTATACAAACAGGTGTACAAAGTTAATATAGATAATAGAGTAAAATGTTAGCAAATGGTTCAAGAATGGTTGCAAAATAAAAATTACCGTGAAACTGAGGATATTTTAAAAATTAATATCTAAACATAATATTTGTTATTTATTTATCATAAATTATAAATGTTTATTAAGGGCCTACACTACCTCAAACACGCTCCGAATCCAAATTTTGATCTCAAATATCTATCAGAGTACTGAACTAATAATTTTAGAAAAAACATATAGCAAAGTTAAGAGTATGAACTAAGAACCATATGTTTTGAAAACACGATTAATGAAAAAAATCTCGATAGAAAAAAATCACAAACTTACCTCTAAAATTAACAAAGAAACCTTATTACTTAATTAGTACTTAACCTACACTAATGTAACTTGGTATTTAGTTTCAAGGTATGACAATACGTGTACTATATGATCTGATTTTAAAATAATTTTATTATTTTTTTCATTATAAATCTTAAATCTAAAATAATGTGTTTGGCACGACGGGTGACCTGCGCCCGCTCAAGGATTCAGTTGCGCTCCGGCATTCGTACGAGGAACCTGTGTCGCTTTCACGCTTGCCGCCGCCGCTACAACATCACGTAAATATCGTGTTTTCCATAAATAAATTTGTGGTGTGTTTTATTTCAAAATGGGAAATGAAAGAAATAAGATACGGAAAAGGCAGAGTTTGAGAAAACAAAACGCGAGTGAGTAAGATAGCCCCGACGCGCGTTGCGGGGTGCTTCACGGCCGGGCGGTGAGGTGGGGGCGAAATTCAGATTCTAGCTGGAGTAGTATGGGCTCTTAACAAGTTATTGTATTAAATCACCAATCAATATATATAAAACTGTTCCGTTACTGACTGAGTGACTGAGGTACTGAGTGACTGACAGACAACGTACAGCCGTAACTACTGGGCGTAGAGAGCTGAAATTTGGAACATACATTCTTTAGGGGGTGTAGGGGTGCACTAATTAAGGAATTCCCGAAATTCTCACGGGAACGGGAAATATAGGACTTTTTAGTTTGTATGAATAATCTTATTCCTTAAGTGCACTGATGTGAAACTTGGTGTAAAGGTTTTTCAATGTGTGTCTGGTTCTGTTATGAAAGGAATTCCCGAAATTCCCACGGTAACGGGAAATATATGATGTTTTAGTTTGTATGAAAAAATCCCATCCCTTGAGTGCACGGATGTGATACTTGATATAAAGGTTCCTCAATATGTGTTTGTATTATGTTAGGAATTCCCGAAATTCCCACGGGAAGGCTTTGGACTTTTTAGTTTGTATGAAAAATCTTATTCCTTGAGTGTACGGATGTGATACTTGGCATGAAGGTTCCCACGGGCACGGGAAATAAGTATTTGATTTTTAGTTTGTATGAAAAAAACTTATTCCATGCGTAGGTGTGATACTTGGTATAAAGGTTCTTTCAGTGGGTGTCTGGTTGTACAGTTTCTAAAATTTCCACGAGAAGGGTAGTTAAGCGCATACGAAGTTGCGGGATAAAGTTAGTATTTACATAATAATGTACTACTGTACTAAAACTTTTCGATAGTATATTTATGTATAGTATAATAGTTATCTATAATAACATTAGAACAGACTAAATTTGAAAATTATAGTAATTACTAACCACACACACATACACACACATTATAGATACAGACAATTGCATATTATGAAACTTATTGTATGGCTCTTTTTTTAACAAGAAAAATGAACTAATACGGGAAGACACTGGTCTCCACATCACAAGGAATCCTAGGGTGGAGTCCAGAGTTACTGCTATACAATATAGCAACATATAATTAAGTAGGTATAAGATCATTGTGAAAAAAATGTGTTTGTACTGAAATAAATATTTCATATCATTTCATTTTACACGTGAATTCGCCCAAAAAATATTAAAATCAGTTAACTTCTGTTAATATAGGTACACTCCATATTCAAATATTCTCAAGAAACATATTCTTTTAATAAGTATATAACAATTTTAACATCATATGACAAACTACTTTTGATTAACTGATAATCCCTTATAATATATTATTATTTATTTGCTAGTGGAAACTACAATGATTTACAAAGATATATTAATTTATTTAGGTCCAAATTCCTGTACATATCAACATTTTATTATAAAATCACCTCAAGATATTTGGTCAACCTTTTTTGAATGTTACGAAACTTTGCACAACAAAAACCTTAATTTCTCAAATTTAGAGCAATTAAACTCTGATTTTCACATAATATAAAAGTGATCAGCACAGTACAAGCCAGAGTTTCACATAAAAACTGTGACGCCTCTCTCAGCGCTGGGCACTTGCGTTTTCAATGGCGCTGCACCATTTCGCGCAAAGTGGCGTTCGACAGCCCTCCGCCAAAGGGGTTGCCACGGCTTACATTTTGATTCTATAGTTACCTAGGACATGAAGCATACATGTAGTATTTATTTGGAGACCTGCCAACTTATGAATTTTATTGATATGAAATAGTCTGATACGAATATTTATTATAAAATCTGTTATTTGACTGTATTTAATGTTGCTCAGTTTTCAGTGGATTAGTAGGTGTTTATTTACTAGATATTAATTTAATTATTTAAGTATTTATTGAAATACATATTTTTTTTAGCTATTTAAAAACTTACCTTAAATATGATTTGGAAATAACACAATTTTAGAAGTTACTACGAAGGGTAGTATGATTTTTTTGCGCTACATTAGCTGTGTAAACTATTAGCGATGTTTCAAACTTTTTAAGTTGATAGTGTGACCCTCCTACTCGAGTTATCGAAGTATGTATTTCAGACAGTTCAAAGTTATAAAGTGGTCACATGACACGGTAGAAGTAAGTAATGATATAGATAGTGAACATCTATAGAACCACTTATACAGGGTGACTGGTGACAAATTATAGATCGTGAAGGAGAGCACTCTGTACTCGATTCTGATCATAATTATGTAATAAAAGTAGGTACTTAATTTTTCAGCAGAATTTCCTATAAATAAATAAAGAGTTTTACTAGGTCAAAGACTGTTCTTATAGGTGTCTACACCTACCTACCTATTCTGTGTTGATAGCGCCAAGCGTACATACGTCCATATCTATGTAACCATGCGTTGCGTAATGAATTCCTTAACTTTTGATTAAGTGTACTAAGTAAATAATTTGTCACAGGGTTGTCTGAAGGATGTCTGTAGATAGTAAGGCCACCTATGGTTCACTGTACCTTTTATATTGTTGATAAAATTATGTCTTACTCCATGTGTACAATGAAGAATAAATAAAATAAATTAATTAATATTTAGTTTTTCATTTTATTTTTTCTCTTCATGTACATTCTCAAACCATCATTTCCTGGAATTTCAACAGTGACCCAGCAGTCACCTTTTATATTTACATTTTCTTCATTTGTATTTTTTCCAGCGTTAGATAATATAAGAAAATTGACAAACTGAAAAATTCCCAATTCATGTTCCCAGAACTACTTAAATAAGCAAATATTATTAATAATGTGGATATCATGTTTAGAAAATGTAAAGCCATGTGTAGCATGTGTAGCCATTACCATCATTTATTATAGGTACAGAACAGCTTTTACTTACATGTTATTGTGCAGTTACGACTGCACTCACCCCTAATGAGGGACTCCACAAGCTTCCGAAACTAGTATCATGTGACTAAACAAATTTATTTTAAGTATAACTAAGTACAATATTCTACCTGTAAGTTTGAACCATTAATTGGAAAAACAAACAAATTTTTCTATTGTTTAAATTATCCTATAAATAACCGTAAATACGCAAGTAATGCCTACAATATTTAATCACGTGGCAATGGTTCAATCAAATACGCTTGTATAGAAAATTCAATATTAATATGGAGAATGAAAATTACAAAAGTTTGTTTTGTTTGTAGTCCAGTAGAATGGAATGATATGTTCAACTAATCTAAACTAACGTTCATTAAGCTAAAAAAATATCTTTGAATGGACATATTTAAAAATATTTTGATTATGATTCTTATAACTCTTTAATAAGGAATTCCTACACGATCAAAAGTGGAGCGGAGCATCATTGATAAAAATATTTATTAGCTATTTTCTAAATATTATATAAAGAATATACATAATTTTAGTTTAAAATAATAATGATGCTTTATTTCTACAGACACTCAATTCAACACATATGTTAACCAACACTTTAGTTTTGTGAAGAACAACGTTATCTTAATGTTTTAATTAAGTATGTTTATATTAATCTAATCAAAAAAAGTCAAAACATAACTATTAAGCTAAAAGAAATAAACTACCCGAGAACTCAACCATGTTGGTTGTACCTAATGATTCGTTATTCGTTTTCGAGTGTACGCCCACTCGACTCCAAATTTTAATGAACTCATAGAAACGATTTTATCTGCAAAGTTTTCGCTCGGTTACATAGATAAAAGTTACTTTATTACGAGTAATCTATACTTTTTAGTCATTCAAATAAAAGATTGCAGATAATAGGGATATCAGACGTGGATCGCTATATTTTACGAGAACGTTGATTAAAAGTTTATATGATTTGTGATATTTTCTAATTCTCAGAAGTTATTATGGCCTGATTGGACTGTCTACATCAAATTACAGCAGCTGCAATGTAGGTAAAAGAAGACCCTTAAAGTGTTCCACACCAATCGTCGACGGTCGACGAAAACTATCGATCGAAGTCGTTCGGTTCGTCCGTCGATCGACGGTCGGTGGATTGGTGTGGTAGCACCCTTCCTCTGCTTAAAAATTACATCATCATGTGCCTCGCTTTTTGTCATTAATACAGGGTCCGCTAATAATAGTCAATTATATTTTCATAGCAGATTAAGAATGATAAATGAATGAATGGGTGTGAATTTCGAAAAGAAACATTTTTTAGTACCTATATTTTTCATAAATTAAAATTTCAAAATTCTTCGCAGTGAGTAAAATTTAATTTAATCTTCATTTTATGACTACATACAATATGATGGAAACGTTTTTATTACTTGCTGTGTAGTCATGATCTACAGATTAAACTTCAATTTTGATCACGTAGAAGGATTTTAAAAATTTTAATTTATGAAATATGTTCAAAAAAAAACCTTTTTTTTTCGATATTAAGTCCCTCTCATCATTCTTAATTTGCTATTAAAATATTATTGACTATTATGTGGTGACCCTATATAAATAATAAATATTTATATTATTCAAACTTATGTACCAACCAAACTTAAAGTAAGCAAAGCATACATAACTACACGCCTTTATACCTTATAGGATAGGTAGAACATTAGAGGTTATAAAATTTTGATGTCACGTTTAACAAATTTGGAGGCAGTGGAGAGAGACTTTAGCAGTAACAGCCTGACACCCACAAAAAAAAACTTCCAATAAAACCTCTGTCCCTTAACTGACTTATACAGTATACCGCAGTATATAAAAAGTTGCTGGCATATTCTATGTTTTCCTTTGCTCCCAGTCCAGCTTGTCTTATGCAGATATCCTAGTACCTATCACCTATATCCAAGTTTGGAAAACTAATTTTCATAAACTGGCCCCGCTTGGCCTGGCTCCCAGGACCTCTCACGACGCAGCCAAACGGTCGAACGATGCACCACGGAGGTCTTCAAAGAATCTGAAAAAGATTATGTGACTAATAATTTTTACACACAGGTATTTTTAGTGCGGAATCTTCTATCGTGTTTCAAAACATGTGTCTAAACCTTTTTAAGCAAAACATTATAATTGAGCTCGACTTTCAGTATAATTCAGTAGGTATAACCTTCTCGAAGTTATGTACACGCTTCATTATAAGTTATAATGACTAATCATAAAGTAATCATAAAGTGTGTCAATAGCGAATTCAAAGTCTGACGTTGTATGTATAATTTCCTAGGAGATGTCGTGTTATGGAAGTATTTCATAAAAAGCTAGTTCTTTTCTTAATCTGCGCAGATCATTTCTTAAATGGTCAACTTTATTGACTTTTCACGATTATTTTGATAAATAAAATATTGAGTCGCTAACTCTACTAACAGTAGGATTATTTATTTGAACTGACTAGAAACATTTCAAATTTTAACTTTTAAAAAAGTATTTTCCGCGTACAATTTAATTTTAAAATCACTGAAATATCGACTTAGAAGGTATTTTCTCCAGCTATTCAAATATAGAAAACCATATTAGCAAAACATCCCTTCGTTAATTAGGTAAATAAAACACACAATGTTTACCTAACCTACATAGCTATCTCCCATACTCATTTTAATTAGAAGCTGGCAATTAAGAGGCATTCCTCTGACACTATAGCTTTGCAATAATTTCCTTTTGCTAAAACTATCACGTTCCTATGAAATATGCGCCGGAAACTGTTTGCTCACGACGCCGTTGAAGGTGTTGTGTTACTTGGTAATGAAGATATTTGATGTGGGAATTACATGTGAAGCGTTTGTCCTTTTTAGTTAACGTCAAAAAGATGACTGGTTTTGAAGTCGTTTATAGTCGTATTGCGTGGAGATGCAACGTTTTCTTTAGTGTCGAACACCAAATAATTACCTAAATTATTTGGTAAATGAATGTAGTCAAAAAAAAAAACAAATAAGCTTGTGTTATCGTGTCCACAATGGAGGAGAACGGGTTCATTACGCTAGCGGCCTGCTTTATTTCTGAATCATAAATTTCTTTTACATACAACTGTTGTATGCATAATTAAATAAGGATTTAAGTAATTGTAATGTCATATTAAGCAACGTTAGAAAGTTAAAAGGAAGAAAATGTTATGCTTCATTCTTTGCAGGTTTTACGTCTTAATTATTAATAATCTTACTAAAAATCTATATACTTATAATAAATCTGTAGAGAGGTCAATTCTGTACATGAAATATTTTTTCAAAATAACTATCAGGGGGTGATTAGTGATCGATACTGATGCCAAAAATGCAATCAGTAAAATTTTTGTCTGTCTGTCTGTCTGTATGTTCCTTATAGAAACAAAAACTACTCGACGGATTTTAACGAAACTTGGTAAAATTATTCTTCATACTCCTGAGCAGGTTATAGTATACTTACTAGCTGCTGCCCGCGACGTCGTCTGCGTGAACGCTATGCAGCACCAAACGCACCTACGATTATAACACTGCTAGCGTGATAATATGTAGCCTATATGTTGACCCGACTTCTTAACTATCTTCATGCCAAATTTGAAGTAAATCCATGCAGTACTTTTTGAGTTTATCCCGGAAAGACAAACAGACAAACAGACAAAAATTCTAAAAACTATATTTTTTGTTTCTGTTTCGATTGTAGATCATACCCCAAGTATTCTTTTAAAAAAATATTCAATGTACAGTTTTGACTTTCCTACCATTTTATTATATGTATAGATTATCACGCTACAATTAATAAGAGCAGAGCAGTGAAGGGAAATGTTGGAAAAACGGGAGAAGTTACTTCATTTTTTAAGCTTCCGTCGCGTGTGCAGCCTTAATGGTTAAAGCTAAAGCTTTCTGATTATATTTGTTTACTCTTACGTTTATAATACTCTCACTCATCCCTATTAAAAAAAATTACATTATTACCTATTCAATAAAAAAAGAATCATAGAAATCGGTATAGAAACACCAAACTTATACATGAAATACGCTAATAACCCATCGCGCGTGAATACTGAATGATATAGGGATTATTTTTGCGTAACGGTTGCCGCGCTCGACGCGGCTCGCGGCGGCGGTAGGGTATAAAAAGGCGGGAGGCGAGCGCAAGCTTTTGCGCGATTTAATATAGGTAGGTACAGAAGGAACCCCCCCGATGTGTTGCTACCTTGTCGTGGTGGGGGGGCTTGCGTGTTCTTGTCTCTGAGGCCAAGCCAGATAGGGCTTCCCATACTGGACGGGCTCTGAAACGGGAACCAGACGAAAAGCACACCTGAGGGTGGTATGTGCGCAGCACCTCTCAGTATCGGGCTGGGGCCGGTGACAGGTTTTATGTCTCCAGGGCCTAGTTCCGGATAGCGGCCGGCGAGGCTTAGTCTCGGCGGGCGTACTGCAAACTGATGTTTCGTAGGAGTAGAAAAATGGACGCACTTTTGAAAGAGAAACTACCCCAGGAGGGTACCGCTAACAACGGAGAATCCCTCCCCGAGTCTAACTCGGGCTGCCCACCGTATTCTGGGGGGGCAACAAACGTGTTTACCATAAACGACCACGCTACTGATATAATGGACATTGAATGCACGCGGAATGGAAATAAAGTTGACGGAAAAGTTGAAAAAGAAGGAAAAGACCTTACAAGGAAGAGGATTCGAATACCAAGGACTCGCCAAGACGCTAAAGCTCTGGCGGCGGAGTTAGAATCCAGTGGTTCTGAAATAGTTGGTCTGGGTATCGATAGGCACTTACAGCAGTCGCTCGTGAGTCTCATTACGACTGAGGTCTCGGGATCTGACACAGAATCTGACGCAAAGATAAGGAAGGTAAAATCTCCAACCTTCAGGCTGCCCCAGAAGAAACAAGGTCGCCAAAAATCTAATAGGAAAGGTGCGTCGTCACCTTCTGCAACTGAGGAAGATAACGTGAATATCGAAGATCTAGATGTCGAAGAAATGAGGAGCAGAGCGGGTCAGCGTGTTGCAAAGATCCTTTCACTGGCCACGACCTCCAATCGCCTGAAAGTAGGAAACGTAAAGGACTTGAAGACAAGCGCTACGGATCTACAAGAGATCATAGAATGCTTGTCCCGGAGAACGGAAGCGGACGAGATAAAGAGGCTTAGCAAAGAGAATGCCCGCCTCAAATGTCACATGCTGGACATGCAAACTGAGGTTGCAGCAATGAGGCGAGATTACTCACAGAGAAAATCTCCGCGGTCATCTCCGCAAAACACAGACGTAACAAATGTTACATTAGTTGAAGAACTGAAGGCAGCTTTACTGCCTGACCTTCAAAGTGGTCTCCTCAGGACCATGGGGGAAATGATGGACGCGAAACTTGCTGGAATCAACGATCGTCTTCTCCCTGCGGAACCGTTGCGTCCACCTCTTGCAGCTGATCGCCGTAAAGAATCGGGCCCATCCACGCAAAACGTACCTATAGTACCCATGGTGCAATCAGAGGCGGAAACTTGGACCACCGTGGGTGGAGGACGAAAAGGCAAGCGGAAGAAGTCTAAGAAACAACCCGCGGCCGTAACACCATTGCCTGTAACTCAGGCGACTAAGGCATCTGCAATGAAGTCACCTGCACCAGTAAAAGAGGTTAAAAAAGGAGGAGAACAGCCAAGAAAGACAAAAGTAAAGCTCACTTCCCCACGATCTGCGGCAGTTGTTACAACGCTTCAGCCGGAGGCCATCGAAAAAGGAATGGACTATAAAACGGCGCTGCTAAAAGCGCGCCAAAGTATTGATTTGACTGAGTTAGGCATCAGCAAAATCAACATGCGGGAATCTGCAACAGGTGCTAGAATCATTGAATTGCCTGGTACACAAAATAAGGATAAGGCTGACCAACTGGCAGCCAAACTAAAGAGTGTGCTCTCAGAGGTGGCCCGCATAGACAGGCCCGAGAAACTTGCGGACCTTAGGATTGGGGGCCTTGACGATTCAGTCACCGTTGAGGAGCTCGTCGAGGCAATTGCGAGCAAGGGGGAGTGTAGTCCTGAGCAGATAAAACCGGGAACACTGCGAGAATCCCCCAATGGCGTCAGCTCCATCTTCGTTCGCTGCCCAGTTGCGGCGGCCAAGAAGTTAATGGCAGCCGGTAGATTGTTGGTGGGCTGGAGCTCAGCACAAGTGACGGCCTTAGAGGCACGCCCTATGCGATGCTATAAGTGCATGGGGGTTGGTCACACTCGCAAAATGTGTTCATCGCCCGTTGACCGTGGGGACTTATGCTTCAGGTGTGGTCGTCCCGGACACAAGTACGCAACTTGCGTGGCCGATGCCTGCTGCGCTGTCTGCACTGATGCAGGAAAGCCGACTGATCACAGAATGGGGGGTAGAAGCTGCAACCCTCCCCCCAACAAAAGAAGAGCAGCTCCTGGAACACGAGCAGCATCTATTACGGAGCGTAATTCTGCGCTAGTGGAGATTGAAATGTCCGAGTAATGGATCGGTCTTTCAATTTTCTCCAAGGGAATCTAAACCATTGCGCCGCCGCCCAAGATTTGTTCCTGCAGGCGATGGCGCAATGGGAAATAGAGGTTGCCGTTGTGGCAGAGCCATACTTTGTGGCTCCGCAACCGCACTGGGCCTGCTCCACGGATGGCACAGTGGCCATTGTCGTGCGGTTGGGGGGGAGTCACACACTGACAGTCAAAGAGAGGGGTCCGGGGTACGTGGCGGCCAGGTGGGGGGACTACACCATAATTGGTGTTTACTTCTCCCCGAATAGGCCGCTTCAGGAGTACGAGACGTACCTGCACTCCCTTCATGCGGTGGTTGGACGTGTGAGGCCAGACCACCTGCTGCTGATGGGCGACCTTAACTCGAGGTCGCCACAGTGGGGTGACACCCGCACCAATTGCTTTGGCCGGGTTCTATGGGAATGGGCTGTAGAGGCCGGGCTTTCCCTCCTAAATAGAGGGACAGTGCCTACTTGTGTGCGACCACAGGGGCGGTCCCGTGTGGACATAACGTTCTCCTCCCCTGCGATTGCACACAGGGTGCACAACTGGCGAGTACTGATGGATCCGGTGACCCTTTCAGACCATCGTTACATAAGGTTCGAGGTCGCCGTCCACCAGCCCCTAGTCGGGCCTCTGCGAAATTTCCCTGCCTTTCCCCGCTGGGCGATTGGCCGCCTTGATCGCGAGTTGGCGGTTGAGGCGGCGATCGTCCAGTCTTGGTGTGCGCCACGCACAACCCAGGCCACGGTTGACGAGGGTGCCAGCCGCTTGCGCACTGCCTTAACGGCGGTGTGTAATGCGGCCATGCCGAGGTCTGGTGCCTATCGTGGTCGGAAGGCCGTATACTGGTGGTCACGAGAGATAGCCGATCTCCGGGATGCCCATGGACGGGCCTGGCGGGAGTGCTCCCACTACCGCCGGCGGCGCAACCGCGATGAAGCGGAGGAGGCTCGGCGGGTGGCTGCATGTAAGGCCACTAAGAAGGCATTGCAGGCGGCGATCTGCGCCGCTAAGGAGCGGGCCAGGGAGGAACTCCTGGAGGGTCTCAACAGGGACCCCTGGGGGCGTCCCTATAAGATGGCTCGGAATAAACTTCGGGCCATGGGACGGCCACTTACTGAGACTCTCCAGCCTGAGTTCCTGGGGGTGGTCGTGGGCGAGCTTTTCCCCAATAGCTCCGACCATTCCTTGCCTCCCCCGTCGGGAATGGCATGGGAGATTGAGGTTCCCCCCATCTCGGACGCTGAGATGGAGAATGCCATTTCCCGCTTGGGGAGGAAGAGGACAGCCCCCGGACCGGATGGCGTACCCGGACGGATTCTGGAGATAGCGGTGGAGTCTCTGGGGTCCGAGCTTCGGGAGCTGTTCAACCTCTCCTTGCGGACTGGACGGTTTCCGAAGATATGGAAGGATGGGAGACTCTGTCTACTCAAGAAGGAAGGCCGGTCACCTGACAATCCATCGGCGTTCCGGCCCGTAGTCTTGCTGGATGAGATGGCGAAGATGCTTGAATTTGTTTTGGCCACTCGCCTTGTCCAGCACCTCGAGGGGGTAGGGCCCGACCTGTCCGAGGCACAGTTCGGTTTCCGGCGGGGGCGGTCGACGTTGGACGCCGTCTCTGCCCTGAAGGCCCTCACTGCAGAAGGTGCCGCGAGGGGGCAGAGGTCGTTGGCGGTGTCTTTGGACATTGCCAACGCCTTCAACAGTCTGCCGTTCGGTGCAATTCTCGAGGCTCTCCGATTCCATGGAGTGCCTCTGTATCTGCGGCGGTTGTTGGAGGACTACCTCCGGGATAGGGACGTCCTCTACGTCGACGGGACGGGGTCGCTGACGCGGCGAACGATGAGGTGTGGGGTTCCACAAGGGTCGGTGCTTGGTCCGCTCTTGTGGAACTTGGGCTACGACGGAGTGTTGAGGGGCACACTGCCGCCCCATGTCAGCGTATTCTGCTACGCTGACGATACCCTTATAGTGGCCCAGGGGAGGACATTTGCCGAGTCAGCGACTCGGATGGAGGAGGGTGCGGCCCTAGTGGTGGGCCGCATAAGGAGGTTGGGCCTCAGAGTCGCGCTGGAGAAGACCGAGGCCCTTTTGTTTCACGGGCCTCGACAGGGTCCTCCTCGAGGCGCGACTCTGATGGTGGATGGGACCCGGATACCCCTAAAGAGGGCAATGCGGTATCTGGGTCTCATTCTTGATGGGCGCTGGGCCTTCGGACAGCATTTTAAGATGCTGGCCGAACGGCTCATCAAGGCGGTTGGTGCACTGGGGCGGCTACTGCCAAACGTGGGGGGGCCTGATTCCCCATGCCGTAGGCTCTACCTCGGCATTGTGGGAAGCATGGCCTTATACGGAGCGCCCATCTGGGCGGATGCCCTCAACCGTCAAAATAGGGCACTGCTGCGGAAACCGCAGAGGGCCATGGCGGTGAGAGCATCGCGAGGGTATCGCTCGATTTCTCATGGGGCTGCCTGCGTCTTGGCAAGCGCCCCCCCGTGGGAACTCGAGGCGGTAGTGCTCGGGGCTGTTTACCAGTACCGAGCCGAGAGGAGGGATGCGGGTGAGCTGCCCTGTCCCGAGGAGGTGGCGCGCGTCCGCAGGAGTGCCAGGAGGGCACTCCTTAGAGGGTGGGAAGAGTCCCTCGTCGCGCCCGCTAGCGGGGCCTGGACGATCGATGCGATTCGTCCGGTCCTCGTTGAGTGGGTGCAGCGAAGGTGGGGGACTCTGACCTTTCGCCTTGTGCAGGTATTGACCGGACATGGTTGTTTCGGTCACTACCTGCACAGGGTCGCCCGGAGGGAGGTGACGACAGAGTGTCACCATTGTGGGGCGGCCGACGACACGGCGGAGCACACCTTAGTGGTGTGTCCGGCGTGGGGTCGGCTGCGGCACGAGTTGACGTCTGTCGTCGGAGAAGACCTCTAGCTTCCTAGCGTGGTTAAAGCCATGTTAGGGAGTCGAGAGGCTTGGGCGGCCATGACCTCCTTTTGCGAGGACGTAATGTCGCAAAAGGAGGCGGCGGAGCGGTGCCGGGAGGATGACGCCTCGTCGGCACCGATCCGCCGTAGGCGGAGGGGGGGACGGAGAAGGAGATATGCTCACCTTCTCCCTCCCGATAGTCAGCCGTAGCGGGTGAGGGGACCTGCTGCGGCATAGGGCTATGTGAGGGGAAATGGTCTCGTGTACTGGACCATTTCCTACGTGGGGGGCGCTCGGCTGAGGCTGAGCGCAGTCCGCCGGGGCTCGCGGGTAATGCCAATGGCGGTACCGTGAGCTCCATCTATGGCGGGTGAGGCACACCTGGAGGTTTTTAGTGGGTAGGTCCGGCCTTTTGCCGGATCATCCCCACATACCCCGCCGTTCCCCCTTGGGCGGTCGGGGACGTGATTGCACGTTTTCCTCCAGTAAAAAAAAAAAAAAAAAAAAAAGGTACAGAAGGAACAAGCGTTACATTACCTGTCAAATTCCCCCAACCAATTTTAACTTATTATCGAGGGCATAGAGTTCAAATTGAAGTAAAAAAATTTGACAGATTTGTAACGCTTGATGTACTGCCTTCTGTACATACAGAAATAAAATGGAAATCAAGGTTTTGTTTATTTCATGATCGTTTCTGCCTCTTGGAAGTCAGAAACCGTAGATTTCTTCGGAATAAAAAGTAACGTATGTGTTAACTACTATACCAAATTACATTAATATTGGCTTAGCCGTTTGGCAGTGAAAAGCAGCCATACATAACTATAGGTAGTATTGTATGTACACTGATAATGGCTGGGTGGATGGATTTTTGCTATTCTTTCACGCAAAAACTACTTAGCTTTGCCTAGAATAACAATAAGCTAAGAATAATTAATGAAGATATTGCATGAATTAAGTAAAATTGAAGGCATTAAATAAAACACTTTTTAACCGGATTAATGGCGTATAATTTATATTTTACATTTTAACTCGACGTTTCGGTGTCTTCGCAGACCCCGTGGTCACGAGCGACTGTTAAAATTTAAAATGTAAATATACGCGATAAATCCGGTTAAAAAGAGTTTTATTTAATAGTCATACATAATAGTTATCGCGAAAACTTAAGACAATATTAAAATTTAAGCCACTTTGGCATCCGATTTGTTTATAACGCTATGTGCCTAATAGATAGTTACCTACCTATGTTTGTGGTTAGGAGTTATACATATTATATGGGCGAAGATTCTTCATTTTTATTTTTGTTATTAAAGATAGTTAGGACCTTGGAGAAGAAAATAACCTACTCGAAATACTAATTCAATACAGACGAAGTCGCGGGCATCAGCTATTTAATATACCTACCTACCTATACTTTTTCACAAAACCTAGGTGAAACTGCGGATCACTGCTTTGTTATAACAGTTTTTGAAGTAATTCTGTCTGTTTATCTATCAGTAACGCTTTCACAGCTAAACTACTGAGTCGATTTTGACGAAATTTAGAATAAGGTAAGTTTTAACTTCAAGGAGGATATAATAATAGTATTTATCCAACTCTAATAAACGGTATCCACGCGGACGTAGTCGCGGGTCACAGCTAGTTATATTATAAATGTGGAAGTTTGAATGGATGTGTCGATGTTTGTTCCTCAATCATGGCAGAACGGCTTAACGGATTTTGATGACATTTAGCAAAGTGATGGGGTACAGTGTAAAATAGTACTTAGGCTTCTTTATATCCTGAAATTCCCACGGGATTAGAAATTGCGCGGGTAAAACCGTGTGAAAGAGCTACTTTATTTTAAAAACAAAACACACTCGGATGATTTTTGAATATGGCTGGTTGTTAATGACTCATAAACGAGGACGGATAGATGGATGGTTATCGCTCTATAACCTACGCTTAAACGGCCTGATGGATAAGTTTGACATTTCATACACAGGTATAAAAAGACTGGCAATACTTTTCGTTCTGATATTCACAGAGAAAGGGATAACTGTGAAGCCAGCAACTTAATAAATATTCGTTTTGTGCTGTAAAGTTGTACGCTAATTCATTTAACACTTAACTACTAGACGCTTTTACTCGCGTTTATAATAATAAAATAAAAACTTCCAGTTTTATTTTCAGCATTCCGGATACAACATTATTAAGAATTGCGAAGTAATTTCGCGAAGATGGTAAGTGAAGGCTAGACGACAGGACTCACTTTTACATTAAAAGTTTATATTCTGCTATAAATTTGTAATATAATCCTTTAACTTAAAAAGTGCTTGATACACGAGGTAAATAGGCGGAGTGCTTATACACAGGTTTTATACACGCGTGTTATTAAATGGTTCCTTTTTGTAACTTTGGCGATGGGGTAAACCTGTCTGCCTCAGGCGCCAGTGGACGCGGGTTCGATTCCCGCACGGAACAAGAAAAAAAACAGGTTCCGTGTCTGGGTATTTATCTATTTAAGTATTTATATTCTAGGTTCCCCCTAGTTCGCTACATGGTATCCCATAACACAAGCTATGCTTACTTTGGGGCCATGTAGTTGGTGTGATAGTCTGGGGATTTTATTTATTTATTTATTGTCAGGTGACCTATAATAGATAAACTTTCGCGTGTAGGTACTTACATTTTTTTCAAACTCTTTGATTTTGCGTAAAAGAAGCAATTATTTTATAGAGTGAATTTTCATCTCTTTTTTGTCTTTTAAACTTACTTAGTTATGCCTTATAATAAAACTAGCTGTATCCCGCAACTTCGTATGCGCTTAACTACCCTTCTCGTGGAAATTTCAGAAACTATACAACCAGGCACCCACTGAAAGAACCTTTATACCAAGTATCACACCCATGCACTCAAGGAGTAAGTTTTTTTCATACAAACTAAAAATCATATATTTCCCGTGCCCGTGGGAATTTTGGGAATTTTTTTCGTAGCACAACCAGTCACTCTTTGACGAACCTTCATGCCAAGTATCACATCCGTACACTCAAGGAATAAGATTTTTTATACAAACTAAAAAGTCCAACCCCTTCCCGTGGGAATTTCGGGAGTTCCTTCCATAATACAAACAGAAACTTATTGAGGAACCTTTATATCAAGTATCACATCCGTGCACTCAAGGGATGGGATTTTTTCATACAAACTAAAACATCATATATTTCCCGTTCCCGTGGGAATTTCAGGAATTCCTTTCATAACACAACCAAACACATATTGAAAAACCTTTACACCAAGTTTCACATCGGTGCACTCAAGGAATAAGATTTTTCATACAAACTAAAAAAACCTATATTTCCTGTTCCCGTGGGAATTTCGGGAATTCCTTCCTTAGTACACCCCTAAATCCCTTAAAGAATGTATGTTCCAAATTTCAGCTCTCTACGCCCAGTAGTTACGGCTGTACGTTGTCTGTCAGTCACTCAGTCACTCAGTACCTCAGTCACTCAGTCAGTAACGGTACAGTTTTATATATATTGATGATTGATAAACTCGTTTAAACTTAGAAATATAAATCTCTACCTACCTATCGCATTAAAGTGGCTTAATAATCTTACCGGCGAAATAGCTTAACTTCAATATCCAAGCGATGGAGATACCAAGTGATAAGATGAAATTATAATTTGAACCCGTAATAATAGTACTATGACGACAAATATGAGGATATATCTTAATAGTATGTTATTTAGCGTTGTATAAGTCTGCGTTCTACTTTTTTTGATTACATGACCGTCGAATCTGTGATATGTAGCAGCAGTCATGATATGATGGGTAGTCGTTAGCCAGTCGGACCTGAGCGGGGGACCGCTCGGATTAATGTCCTTCTTGTCTTTTTTTTTTATTTATAATTCTTAAAAGCTTGTACAGGTGAGGAAGGGCTAATCTATGCCGACCCTTCGCAGTTCAGTTGTCAAAGATTATCAGACAATAATAACTCTCGTTCTTTTAATAGTTTTTATAATTGGAATAAGCAAACAAAGTGATAGTATCATAATATCAAATGTGGTCGAAGTAAACTGTATGAGGTGTGCTTTAAGGTAAAATATGTGGCAATGCTTCCTATTATTTATAGGTTTAATGTAATAAGACTTTTATGCGCTTCGCAAGCAATAGGGATGGCAAAGTGTCATAACATGAGATAAAATGCATTAATAAAACCCCTTGGACCTTTAATATGCTTTATTAAGTATATTTACTTGGATTTAATTGAGATTAATATTTAATTGCATTTGTTTTTTAATTTATTTATAGATCCTATTCCTCACATATTCTTCACATTAATAACTAATTTAAGCTGTGTTTAATGAAAACTATAAAATTACTGATCTTAACTTAATTGTGTTGTGCAGCAATATTTTCTGAACACAAATGTTCGGACTCGTCAAAACAAAATATTTTTTTAATAAATGAAAATTTATCGGCTTATAACAGGTATAAGCAGATAATAAAGCTAAAATATCAAATCCGGTGTAAAAATATTATATTTAAGAAAAAAATAACTTATATTCACCCTATGGGAATGTATTCCCAATACAACATAATTTTAAATATCAAAACAATTTTAGTTCTATACACAAATTATTTATTTCGTATTTAAAATAAATCACAGTTTAATCTACAACACAAAATGCTTACTCAATTTTCAATTACGGTAAACACTTCTGAAACTTACAGAATTCGTAAACAAGCAAGATAAAATTAAAATAACACGGCACAATTTGTTGTGACACCGCCTGCTTGAAAATCCGCAAGACCTCCCTAAATACAGTATCTTTGAATAAACTCGTCCAGGTGGCACCAGTTTAAAATTCCCGTCGTGTTTCGTCCGCGGTCCCATGTTTCGTGAGACAACGAACTTGTCAAACTTGTCAGGGCACCTTAACTTCATCGGACGTTTAACACCTCGGTCACCTTGCCTACAAACATTTTCCACCGTTTCCACTAACCACCAAAAGTCTCAGATTACACAAACAGCTTTTCGAGTAAAGTGCAAAGTTGTTTGTTAAAAGCAACCTTCCGTAGATGATGGATTTTTTGGCAGCATATGCGTAGTTATTTCGATGTGTTTTATGTTGAATTTTGTTTTATGTCAACGATTATAACGTTGTAGCTCCAAGATTTTGATTTTTTTATAGTTTTTGTGGCGCATTATATGAATAACCGACAAATAAACAATAGGTAGCGAATTCGGATATGAGCTATCTTTCTTCAATAAGTATAGTTTACAAAAAATATATATTAAACTATCCATCCACTATCAAGGTTATTCTCACAGAGGTTATTCTAATGGAATAAGGTGACTATGTCTAGTGTAAAGCTACATAAATTACTTACACTGAAAATTACTTCCAGGCTTTTTTCGTTCGGGGTTTAATTCCGCTATGCGATGATACCGCTATGGCACTCTTTTCAAATACTTTCTAAGTAGTCCCGTTTTGGTACCAGTCTCTTAGATTCATGTTAAACAATAGAAGGTATAATCAAAAAGAAAAGTGCTTCTATAAGTTTTTAGCGTCTACTATATTCTATTTAGGAGTGGAAATAAAAATCTGCATGAAACATTGAATCGTAAAAAATATTGATTTCTAATAAGCAACCAATAGAAATTAATATGGGTCACGTAGGAGGACGCCACAAATTGCAATGTACGAAACCTTTATGTAAGAAAAATCAACAATATACAAGGTGGAATTTTTGAATTAAAAATTTAGGGGGAAAGTACTCTAAATAATGGAGATAGCGAAATTTAATCCAAAGAAACATTCCTTAAATTTTTTATGATTATAAACCGCATTATAAATCCACATATAAAATCGGTATGTAACAATATTTTTCCACCACGCCTACTGTCAATTATTGTTATATTGCTAACCGGACCACCTGAAATACTTGCCCTCGACATTGCAGAAGATATATGAACTTTCCTTATTACCCTTATCGTAAAGTTGCAGGAGCTAATACCGTAATCGTGCTATCTCTATTTATATGAAAGAAAAGAAAAAAACTAGATCAAAATTTAAGAAAGGTAGCTAGCCAATAGCTTAGCTACCTAAATAATAGCCTGCTACGTGTTCATACATACAAAATGATGAACATTAAAAACAAAATGAGTTTATGTTATAAGATATCAATAATCTAGAATTATGTTACGACTAAGTATGTGCTGTTATCACGATTGCACATTCTAAAGGCTATATTTACAAAACAAATTGTTGGTTGTTAAAAAATAACAATTTCATGGTTGTCTGGAAGAAGCAGCTCTTCAGCGATAAGACCGCCGAGTTTTAATTTCTAATTAAACTCTTTTCAACCGACTTCCAAAAAAGGAGGAGGTCTCAATTCGTCTGTATATTTTTTTTTTGTCTTTTTTTAGGTCTTTTTACACGATATTTCGGACAATTATGAATTGATTTTGAAAGTTGTTGTTTGATATGATTCATAATTAGTCATTTTAATTTTATCGAAATCGGTTGAGTACTTCATTGAAAATTTCAAACTTTTGTAAAATTATGTATGATTTCGGAGAATGTTTATATTGATGACACTCTCAACTCAGCCAAAGTTTTGACGTGAAGTCGGTTTTTTAATGCTCCGCATTCGTTGATTATTTTCTCTTTTACTTTACCTGTTATATAAACGGAATTGTAAATAAATAAATAAACTTCTAAAAAAATAGGGTGACTATAGAAATATGAAATTAAAAAACTTGAACATTGTTAAATCTATCTAGTCTAACTTTTTCCAATACAAAGTTTATATTTGCAAACTTGTTTTTAATTATACTGCCTCAACATTATTCGCGGGCTTTCAAGCATTTGATATTGAAAACTTGGCATAGGCTTCGAACAAAGGGTACGTACGAGGAAAGATATTCGCTTTTCATTGAAAAACCTTTTAGAAACCCCACCGAAAGAATAAACTCGATATTGAGTGAACTCCCGCTACCGACTTGGCCTTAAACCTGAATAATTCATAGATTTTGTAATATTTGTTGAGTGAGTAGCCGATGATAAAGATTCATCGTTTTATTTGCTGAATATTTTGTCTGAGCAAAAGAAGTTGAGTGTTCGATGCGCTTCTATTGTTCTGGATTTATGAACTCTATTCTCAACTATTTATGTTTGCAAAGTGGAAAAGTTCAGATAAGTATGTTTTTATGTTTTCAAAAAGCTTTCATTGTTTTTATGTTAATAAAGAATATTCTAGATTTCTTTCGTTTTCTGATGGAAAGTGAAGATAAAGTCAAGAAGTTTTTAAGACTATTCGTTGTACTCTAAGTATCTATTTGTTTTTGCAGAAATGCATCGTTGTCATAATGTGGATGAAAAACGGATGCTGCTTAAATATTTCACACCTTTAAAAAAAATACTATTGAATCGTTAGATTTTACTTTTACACATATTTACAAAATGTACCTATTTAGTAGAACACTGATATGCTCTACAACACTCAACAGGAAAATTCCCAATACTATAACTTACATGAACTTCTATTAAATGAATCCAATGCTTCAAGGAAAATATTTTCCAGTGCTGTAACACTTCATGTATGTTTTATTGTTTTTGTTGCACATAATCAAAATGAAAACACTCGTTCTAAATTAATATGTAAAGTAAAATAATTATACGTAAAAAGATTTGAGTCAATTTATTTGTATTTCACTCTGCACCGATTCTTAATTTGATACACTTAAGTTGTTATTGAATTCAATAATAATAATAAATAAAATCCCCAGACAATCACACCAACTAAATGGCCTCAAAGTAAGCGATGCTTGTGTTGTGTATGAGATACCATGAAGCGAACTAGGGGGATAAATACATTATAGATACCTAAACCCGGAATACATTTTTTTCTTGTTCCGGGCGGGAATCGCACCCGCAACCACTGGCGTCTGAGGCAGATAGGTTTACCCCATCGCCAAGGTGGTCTTCGAATTAAATTACCCAATCACCCATACTCCAAGTACGTACTTTTGTTCATATCCAGTATTTTGTTTTGGCAATTTAATAAATAAGTATAAAATCCAAGCACGAACTTTAATAAAACACAATTCACTAAGCTTCTTTCATTATTTTCCTTCGACTTGACAAACAGCACATATCCCGATGAAGCTTAATAGCTGTTATGAGCAGTTGTCGTGACGTCTCGTTTAATTCCACTTAATCCTGGATTACCAGCGGCTGCGGGCTACAATACAGCGCGCGGGATTAACTGGCAACAGTTGGCTTGGACCAGACTTGGCTTTTTAAAACCTTCCAAAAATATAGTTTCTTTTTATTTCCATATAGTGCACTTTGAGTACACTTGGGTATGTACTTGTATTTATTTAAATAGAGAGCTTTTGAAACAAATTACATAGGTGGAGTTTTAACCCGGATTTTTGGTGTTAGGGCTTTTACACATGCAACTATTTTTCTTTTTTATGAATGTGTGTGAATCGAATATGATTTAAATTATTTATAACAAACACCATCAAGATATACACTTTTTGAAGTAAATTGAGTTTTATGAAAGTTCAAGTTGCTCATAAACTAGACTTGTATGAGTGTAAGCTAATACCAGATGCTTAAGAATAGTTTGTATCGGTACATGAAACATCATCATCATCATCACAACTCCGTGTAATGGGCCCACTGCAGGGCATGAGTCTCTCCTCTGGGTGACGAGGAGGTTTAGGCCATAATCCACCGAGCTGGCCCAGTGCTGGGTGGTGGATGTCAGAATTTTCAGGGTGCCGATATGGCTTCTGACAAACCCTAACGACTACTGTATACAAGTATACAGCACCCGGGACCGACAGCTTAACGTGCCCTCCGAAGCACGGAAGTCGCCGTGAGAAACGAATGGTCGGCGGTCACCCATCCAAGTACCGACCGCGCCGAACGTTGCTTAACCTGTGATATCGTAAGATACACACAGTAACCACGGCGCCACGACGACTTCCACATGAAACATGGACTTTAGTAAATAAATGTACCTTGAAATTGCCATAAAGTATTGATGAATCGGACTTTAAAAAAATTAAAAAATATTTCTTCGAAAATATAATATAACAACATACCCGCATTGAAAATTAGTGAGATTATACAATCTCAAAGATACTCTGAAAGTAATTAAAAGTTTCCTACAAAATGAGCTCATGGAACCAAATCACTTCCACGGCTGACAGATTCTGAAACATTCTCAAGAGTAATTAATGTATGCTTGTAGACGAGACACGATAACTATATCACCATCACATATGATAAATGAACTATAATGCGTTTTCCGAGCAAAGTTACTATAACATAATATATAACAGCGAAAACAAACGGCAACATTAAAATAATGCAAATGTTATAACACCTAGACATATAGTTTTAGTAATTTTCATATAGAAATATATTTTTAGGAGTTTTAACGGGTATTTCTCGAAAATTTCATTCTTTAAGTGATTCATCTGGCCAAAATTATATATTTCAGTTTTATGTCTATTGCACATATTTATATGAAGATATAGGTATATATCACATAACATATATTTTAATGAGGGTCTCGTTGTGCTCTGGTAGTTTTTGAGATATCGATGTTTAAAAATTCTTTGTCTAAATGAATCTAAATTTGTTGATTTTTGTAGCACAACTTGTAGATTCTTGTTCTTGTCGACAAGAAGCTGTGTTTTTTATCTTTAGGCAGATTTTTGTGTGGTCCATTATGTTCTTTTGATCTGTTATCATCTTTTTAAGGCGACATATTGAAAAAATGCATTGACTTTCATCGCAAACTATGAGAATATGACATGACGAGCGGATCTGAAATTTTGATATGTGTAAATTCATATCTTTATCTATACTTTGCCTGCTCAAAAACATGATTTGATGATTTTGACTAGATAGTTTTTTTTTTTCGAAAACACGTCTAAAAACATACTTTTGTTAAAATTACTACGTAGTTATGCAATCCATATGCTTAGAATTTACTTAAATTCAATCTTCACATTATTGTTCAGACTTTGGTTGCTCAAAATTTACATAGCATTTACCGTTATTTTTTTATGAAACGATTTCAGTGTCTGAGCGGTGTCGATGGTGGCGATTTCTATGCAATACGCGACCTTATGTCAGCGTGTTAAGGTGCTAAGATTTCAAGAAAAAACATTTCGATGTGTCGTCTTAAACGTTTTTACTTGTTCGGGACGTTTTGGTGACTCTTTTCAGATCTAGAAACAAATTGCAGGTCTTTATGGTAAATTTACTGAAACCTGCGTAAAATACATTTTAAGACAATTTCTTCAAAATAGTGTTTCTCTAACAGTATAATTAAGTAATAAAAGTGCTTCTTTCTTTATAGAAAGACTAAAAAACTTATTTATTTTTTTATCAATATGGTGGTTTGATCATATGAATGGGCACAGACGAAACAAGAATTTTACCTACAATCATGCATAGCATCACACGAAATACAAATTGAAGTTTTAATATGATGAAATAAATTTTATAAAGAAGGCAATATTAATCAGAATGCCACCTAAACCAAGCGCAGATCAATCAGGTATTTGCCTTCATGACACCAGGATCTTAGCAAACTAGCTGCACATCCTCTTTCTAGCTCGTTTGTTGCAAGACTTGCTTCTCCCTGCACAGGTAACCATATTTCTAATTTATTTATCTGACCAAGTACGGTCAAGCACAGCTTATGCCATATTAATCAGTATTATACGCCGCACACTTCTTATTTACTTATTTTTAAAATCACCAATGTAGTTGTAGTCACAAAAAAATGATTTTGTAAGAGGTCAATTTATTGTTTCGATATAATAACTATAAATATACTTTACCCACCAACTCAATCTTCAACCCTAAGGTTGGCTGGTAGATAATGCCATGTGGCATTAAGTCCATCTGTACAATGGAATGTGCATGTTGGCTTCGATAGTTGATGTAGGATGCGTAATGAATTAAACTAGTGGACTGTATATACTTCATATAATATGCGTAAGAAATTAATGAAACAACAATCGAAAGAAGCGCGAGCGCAGCCGTTGCGTAAGAGGGTAACAGCTGACTGGCTCCCGGCTGTGAGGTCGACGAAAGCTCCAAATCCGCGCGGTGGGGCGCGCGGAGGGGCGCACGGTGGAGGACGCGCGGGGAAGGGCACGACGCGCGACGCCGGGCGCGATGCTATGTTGAGTTGATGACTCAACATACTCCCCCCGTTGAAGTCTCTTCAACAGCAGTAGGTGACGTGGAAACTGGAAGAGGGCATATATTATTGAATGCACGCCGAATGATCCCCTTCCTTGTATGTATGTCAGCGACTCGTGAAATGCCATCGTTGCCAGGAAATAACTCTACGACTCGGCCGAGTAGCCACATTAAAGGCGGTGATGTTTTATCTTTTATGACGACTAGATCTCCTTTCTTTAAGTCTCCTGATGACTTATGCCACTTGGTTTTCGCTTGTAGCCATAATACATATTCGTGAGAGAAGCGATTCCAAAAATGCTGTTTGAGGAACTCTATGCGGCGAAAGCGTTGTAGGCTAGCAATGTTTCTGTCTAAGATCTGTGGATGTGGCAACATGACAAGCGAGCGTCCAATGAGGAAGTGCGAAGGAGTTAGAGGAGTAAGGTCTGCAGGATCGTCGGAAATAGGAGTCAGAGGTCTCGAGTTGAGAATAGCCTCCACCTGCACCAAACATGTAGTCATTTCTTCGAAGGTCAAGTGTGTCAAACCTAAGATACGACGTAAATGATGTTTTGTCGATTTGACAGCAGACTCCCACAATCCACCAAAGTGCGGCGTGTAGGCTGGTATAAATTTAAAGTTAATGCCTGGGTCAATGCTACTCAAATCTAAGTTTTGTGATAGCAAACTAGCTAGTTCATTGAAAGCCCCTACAAATGTAGTACCATTATCAGAGAAAATGTTTTTTGGTTTTCCCCGTCGAGCAATAAAACGAGACAAGGCCGCTAAGAAGGCTTCTTTCGTGAGATCAGACACCAGCTCCAGGTGAAGAGCTCTGGTAGCCAGGCACACAAAAACACAAATGAAGCTCTTAATGAGTCGACACCCTCTGCCCTTGCGGTCCGCTGTCAGAATGGGCCCAGCGTAGTCCACCCCTGTCTCTAGAAAAGGATATTCTAAATGTAGTCTCTGCTTAGGAAGATTCCCCATGATCGGCTGTATAGTACTTGCCTTAATCCTACAACATCTAACACATTTATGAACAACTTTCTTTGCCAAGCCTCTACCTCCTATAGGGTAATAACTATGACGTATAGTAGCCAGTAGAAGTTGAGGCCCAGCATGTAAAAGCCTAAGATGAAACATTTCAAAAATCAGTTTGCAAATATTGTGAGAGCTATTTAAGATGATAGGATGTTTGACGCTAAAATCATAAAATGAGTTTTTTAACCTGCCACCTACACGAATTAGTTTAGTTTCTGGGTCAAAAAATGGAGATAGAGATAAGTGTTTGTTTTTATAAGGAAGCTGTTTACCTGATGCTAATAAGTCATATTCTTGGGGAAATGATTCACGTTGACTTAACTTTAAAATTAAGTTTAATGACTGATTCTGTTCTAACGTCGTAAGGGCACCAGATTCCGATGACTGTCTTTTACACTTATTTGTAAAACGCATAATGTATGCGATTACGCGCTGAAATTTATAAAATTTAGAATATTTTAAACTTAAGTTCGAGATGTAGTTTTCAGGATCAGTTTTGATGTCAACGTGTAGGCATGTTAAGACGTCTGGTAGGCGGGACAATTCTGGATGGTGAGATTCAGGAAATTGAGGCCACAGTGATTTGTCATCATAGAGAAACTGTGGTCCTGACCACCACAACGAAGAATTTAAGAGTGCGTCAGCTCTGAGTCCTCGCGAAGCGAGATCTGCCGGATTCAAAGATGACGGAACGTACCGCCACTCAGAGTTTCCTACAGATTCTTGGATTTCAGTTACACGATGTCTTACGAATGTTTTAAGTTTTGTCGGCGACGTTGCTAGCCAACCCAAGACTATTGTAGAGTCACACCAAAATTGTACGTCATCCATGTGCAAGGTAAGAGATTGGCTGACCTTTGTATATAAACGTGTTCCTAGTAAGGCTGCGCAGAGTTCGAGACGAGGTATGGTGACTGATTTTATAGGAGCGACTTTGCTTTTAGCAGTTAAAAGCTGCACGTTAACCTTGCCATCTACCGCAACGCTACGCAAATACACGCAAGCGCCATATGCCTTTTCAGATGCATCAGTGAATACATGTAGTTGTAGAGCAGAAGCTGGCTCTGCCATTATCCACCGTGGTATCTGAAATTCATTTAGCATAATAAGGCTTTTTTGAAAGTCAATCCAGAAGTTCAGAATGTGATCAGGAACGGGCTCATCCCACGAACACTTAACTAGCCATAATTGTTGCATTGCGATCTTCGCTTCAACGATGCAAGGGACGACCAAGCCAATAGGGTCAAATATTTGGGCGATAACAGACAAAATGTGACGTTTTGTGACAACGCTAGCCGCCGTCAAGTTAATAGAGTAAGAAAACGCGTCATCTGTACATCTCCAATTGAGACCAAGCGTTTTAGATGTTGCCGTTTCACTTAATTTGACAATATGAGCCGATTTATCATTATGATTACCGCACAGTGCCTCTAGGAGGTCAGTAGAGTTGGATTGCCACTTTCTTAGGTTCAACTTTGCATTTTTGAGAGTAGCAATGACTTTCTGACACTTTAGTAGAGTATCTGCGACGCTTGGGCCCCCTGAAAGATAGTCATCAACGTAAAAATCATGTGCTATTGAAAATTGCGTGGCTGTGTCGGAACACTCTTTAGCTAACTGTATTAGACACCTCGTAGCCAAGAAGGGTGCTGCAGCGCATCCATACGTGACTGTATTAAGCGTATATGATTTTAATTTATGAAAAGGCTCCTCTCTCCATAAGATTTTTTGTAGAGGGCGGTGATATTCATTCACGAGCGTACGACGATACATTTTTTCGATGTCTGCGCTGACGGCAATTTTGTGTTGGTGGAATCGAATTAGGATCGTAAATAAATCATCCTGCAACGGTGGTCCAACCATCTGTATTTGATTAAAAGATTTACCCGATGTCGTGCGTGCTGAAGCATCGAAAACTACTCTTAATTTTGTGGTAGAGCTAGACTCCTTTAAAACACCATGATGTGGTAAATAATTAGAAGGTACAGATGTATGCTCTACGTATTTGTCCTCAGACATGTCTCCTAGGGTTATATATTCGTTTATGAAATTTACGTACAGATTTTTAAAGGTGCTGTCTTTGACTAAGCGTCGTTCAAGCGACATGAAACGACGTCTAGCCATCATGTAAGAGTCACCCAATACTAAAGGTGATTCTTTTAGAGGTATTTTTACTACAAATCGTCCTTCTGGATTGCGATATGTAGTCTCACAAAAAAGTTTTTCGCATGCCCGCTCTTCAACGGTAAGTTTGTGTATTGCCGAGATGGAGTCTAATTCCCAGAATCGATTTAGGTCTGCTTGTAAGTTATTAAGTAACATACAAACATTAGAGGAGGGATTTAATTGACTTAGACCACCTGACATTAGCCAACCGAGCCTGGACTCTAATAAGACTGGCTTGTTTTTACCTAACTCTATACGGCTGTTTCCTATTATGCTCCAAAAGAGTTCAGCGCCGACTAAGATGTCGACGGACGACGGAACAAAAAACTGGGGATCAGCAAGACGTATATTTTTAGGTATATGTAAACTGCTAGTGTCAACATATCTATTTGGAATTGATGATGAAATATGAGGTAATAGAAGGCATTCGAAATTAATTTTATATTCACCATCAAAAGATTGCATTGAAATTTTGCAACCTTGAGCGCAATCGGAGGCCTGAAGGTTTATACCTATCACTTTAGACTCGGTAGAGTAAGTTGTGATGTGAAGCTTTCTAACACACTCATGCGATATAAAATTTGTCGTGCTTCCATTGTCCAGCAACACTCGCGCTGTGTGAAGATTTCCTTCAGAGTCAGCTACTTTTACGAGTGCAGTGGATAGCAAAACAACTTCCGATGTAACAGGATGACTAACAGATAATGAAATGTTTTGGTTATTATCATCTAGAGTTTGAGTGACGGGAAACGCAATATTTGACCGGTTTTCCGGTTCACTCTCTACATGCAAGAGAGTGTTGTGCTTTTCAGTACAATATTTACAGTGACCCAGCTTGCACTTAAGGGCATTATGACCAGATCTTAAGCAGTTGAGACAGACGTCAGAGCTTTGTGCTTTTTTAATACGTGCTTGTACGGGAAGACTCCTAAACTTTGTGCACTGAAACATAAAATGATCCTGTTGGCACATGTGACATAGAGGACCTTTGCGTGAATTGTCATTGATAATTATTGGATTCCTAGGTTTAGGATAGCTAACCGATTTATTGCTATAGTTATCGTTTTTTAAACTAGGTGAGATTTGCGATAAATACGACATAGAAGATTCCTCTTCTTGTAATAAGTTTGCTTTATTGCTAAGAAATGAAATAATGTCATCTAACATGGGTTTCCTACCTAGTGTATTTTTATGCTCTCCCCATTTGCGGTTTGTTACCTCATCAAGTTTGCTAGTAATAAGATATATAACAAGAGTGTTCCAATGTTGAACGGGCTCATCTAAAGTTGCTAAGGCCCTTAAATTTTTATTAGTCGTATCAATTATGTACCTAAGTGATTGACTCGATTCTTTTTCAATAGGGCGCATGTTGAAAAGTGCTTGCACATGATTATTTATAAGAACAGTTTCATTATCAAACCTCTCACAGAGCGACTTCCAAGCAGAGTCATAATTATTCGACTTAAAACCGACATTATCGATAATAAGTGACGCACTGTCCTTTAAACAGGCTCGAAGATAATGCAGTTTATTAATATTGTCTATGCTAGAATTGTTATGGATAATTGAAACAAAGGTGTCTCTAAACTCCAACCAATCATGACAGTTTCCCGAAAATTTGGGCAGATCTATCTTAGGCAATCGAATTGAATTGTGTTTGTGCATGACAGTCTTACCAGAGTCCACGTCGGAGGCGGCATCCTCCGAAAGAAGCTTACGACTGGTATTAATCAGCAGGCGCGCAGAGGCTACTAGAGACCCGTACTGCTTTTCGAATTCCTCGCGCTCCGCATATTGCTCGTCGGCTTCTTCCGCTTGCTCCTCTATTTCGGTCTGAAACGCGTCATATTTCTCATATAAGGCTTCAAAAGTACTGAAACGATACTCAAGCTCGTAAAGCTGTTCTTCACTTAGTTTGTCACAAGTTTTTGAGAGCTTTAAGAAGGTGGAAAAATGTGTGAACTTTGCTTTAATAGAGGCGCGCTTCTTAATTAGGCTTTTTAAATCACTCATTTTGCAAGCAAGTAAGTAGTTACAAATATAAATAATTAAACTTTACTAGTATAGTAAGATGACTTTAATATTTAAATATGATGGAAGCAGTGCAATATTAAATAAACAGGATAATTGCTATACTGCGTAGTGCTATATGACAATGTTTACCTATGATATTATTTGAGTTAGCATATGCCTAATTTGCAGTAAATGTGATATTTCAATTCAATTGAAATGTATAAATGGAAATACCTAGTCTTTATTTAGCCTTTAAAGTAAAATAAATATAGTTCAATCTCACTATGAAAAATAATCAACCTGTTTTTAAAAGACGAGATTAGGTTTGAGTAGTAAGCTTTGCTATTTAAAAATGAAAGGGGTAATGGCGGGCCGTACAAATAATGCTGCGTAATGTAAAGTAAGAAAATATAAAAATGATCTAATAATTTTAAATATCGTGCACAAAAACAAGTACCTATTGCAATGACAAAAACTATTACACATTAAATATAAATGAAAGCAATTAAATTTGAATTTACCTGCCTTTTGATAAACGCATAAAAAAAAACAAGCAATAAATGAATGAAATGATTTATGAATATGAAGCTAAGGATGATTTACCGTTGATATTTTCAAGTAATAACTTTGTACGTTGTTTTTTTTTTTTGACAAAATTATTTTAACCTTTAAAAATATCGACAGTATTTTCAATGAAATGACTTAATTTTTGGCACTGGAAGTGAGCTATGAAATGAATACGAAATAAGATGATGGATGAATTTATGAATATGAAATTATGAGTGATGATGAAAAATGATAGGAATTGGAACAATCTCACTGTTTTGAGGCACAATCCAATCCTTTGTCCTTTGTTTCGATCTTCTAGGTTCCCCGATTGTCTGTTGGTCGTGTAAATCGATCAAAAGCCGGAAAGCAGGAACCGATGACTTCTACGACGTCGCCCCGTTGAAACACGTAGATAGGGAAGTGGAAAATCTTGACGCGTAAAATCTTGAGACCGTTGTTGCTAAGTTTGAAGTTTCTTTGTTCTCGGTCGTTGTGTCCGTTAGGCCGGTGAAAGGACCATATGTTGGCTTCGATAGTTGATGTAGGATGCGTAATGAATTAAACTAGTGGACTGTATATACTTCATATAATATGCGTAAGAAATTAATGAAACAACAATCGAAAGAAGCGCGAGCGCAGCCGTTGCGTAAGAGGGTAACAGCTGACTGGCTCCCGGCTGTGAGGTCGACGAAAGCTCCAAATCCGCGCGGTGGGGCGCGCGGAGGGGCGCACGGTGGAGGACGCGCGGGGAAGGGCACGACGCGCGACGCCGGGCGCGATGCTATGTTGAGTTGATGACTCAACAGTGCACGAATAAATAAATAAAAATAAAGTAAAAAATAATACCTTTCGATATAATTATAACTTATATACATTCATCGAATAGAAATTGATGTTTCTGAAAGTGACAAATGGCACCATATGAATCAGGAGAACCAACTTATTTATTTTCTATTTTATACTTAGGCTGCAATTATTATAAAATACAATTTGCACTAGTAAGGCATAAAGCTAAACTGTACAAAAAGAATTACATGCATTTATGTAAGTTAGTTACCGAAATATACTCAGACATAAAAATTGTCTATGGAAAAATACCCTAACAGTTCCTTCCACACCGAAAAATGCTGCCAACACCTGCAGTCTTATCAGATTTTGAAGTCTATGGACAATGTATTTGCAAAGCGAGAAACTCAGCAAGTAGTGGATAAATATTAGTGAGATTAAATATTCCATCCAATAGTCAATGTGACTCAACTTGGATGAGCATTGCCATGATAACTATAAACTAGATTACTTCATCTTATGCAGCGATATTATGATCGACCATTTGATTTTATGTTGAAATAAACTTCGATGGCTTCCCATTCTCTGCCGTCTAAACACTAGGATTCGTTGTCTCCTGTTCTATGTCCTTAATAATCCACAAACTACGGCAGCGACAGCCACAGCGGCGTGGGCAGATGCGCGGGCAGCGATTTCCGTGAGACGATGGAAAGTATTGAGTTTTTATGAATCCGCGACAAATCGCTCGAGCGCCCGCTGGCGTCGAGAACGGCTCAGATTCCCCGCGTCGCTGCCCGCGCCGTTGTCGCTCTGGCTGTCGCTGCCTTCCACTTTGCAGCCTTAAGGTTACATCACACTCTCAGGATACGCCATGATCACACGTTGGGACTTTTCTTCATATGCCTTCACATGAAACCGATTGATTGTGTAATTCATTAACTAATTGAGTAAGTTCTTAAATCTAAAACTATATGAAGTTTTAAACAGAAAGTAAAATATCACTTTTTCTACTATAAGTTATGTAATCCACACTAAAAAGAAGCTGTTTTATATTGTTTTAAAGTTTAAGTTTAAATTTTCATTGTCTAGGAAGTAAATTGGGTACCGAAATCGATTACAATATCGTCCTGCTCCAAAACGATTAGCTATTTATGCGACTAAATTGGCTAACAACCTCTAAGTCAGAACGGCGGGGAACGTTGTCAAACTAGGGAAGGGTAAACTCGCCATTTTTATGTGTGCCATTAACAAACACGACAACATTTTCGAAATATACTTTAGTCTGCAGATAGTTTAGTATTATAGCATAACTTACGACCTCCTTATTTATAGAATAACATGTCGTTTAGTCATCAAGCTTTGTGGCTCATATTATATTAACAAGATAAGCGATTCAGCTAGCAGGAAACTTCGAAAGCTCAGATAAGCTCATTAATAACCTGTTTATGTTATTAAGCTTCGAATTCTAACATTTAGTCATGATAAACTGTATTTAATGTTGTCATGTTGAGTATGTTCTGATGGTATTGGTTAATAATTAATGGTTTATATCTCATTTATTCTTCATATGTAACAGCTTAATTGCTGATACGAGGATTGAAAAGAAAGAGGTTTTTTGTCAACTCTAAGCATGGCTTAGATTTAGACCTTAAATCATTGCTGGTTAAACGTTTCGTAGGATAGGGTTACCTGGTTACCACAAGAAGCTGGTAGGAGCCCTTTTGAATGATGGTATTAGGCCCAATTTGAACGTTAAAATATTAAAAGTATGCAAAAACCGCAAAGTGATGTAATTCTAAATTTGAAATGGAATTTGTATCAATATTTATAGACACACTTTTAGTTGAGATTGAGTACGCAGGTTTAGTCAATGATAATTAAAAATACGATGATTATTAAAGATGTCGGAAAAAACACGTTTATTCTTCTTCCCTATACAAGGTGTTCTTTTTGATATCCCAAAACTTTGAGGTTTTTCCCTTACTAAAAAATAATACATTTGCCAAAGAATATGGGGTTCAATAGTACACACTTTCCAAGATATCATCCATCTTAATATAACGATTTCATAAATAATCACCCTTGTAAAATCTCTTTAACATTCATTCAATAGACGCGTGTCACTGAAGCTATACAATAACCAACAAAAACATTTTAAACGTTGAGGAACGTTGCATACAATGTACAACGTAAACATTGCGAGCCGTACTTGTGCGTAGCAATAAAAAAAGAGATAGAAAATGCCGCGTTGTCATTCTTCGCATAAAGGTGTTTTACAAAAGATGTGTTGACTTCATTGAATTATTTTGTATGAAAATAAAAACAAAAAAAATGAAAAATTATTCACATATTATTTGATTTTATTACATGGTGCCATTAATAACCTAGAGTCATGGGAAATCAAAAGAAACAACTTGTATATTGAAAAAGGTGTTAAATAAATGTATGTCCAACACTACGCAGAGCGCACATATCTGAAACCCAGCGCTGTAGCTGTTGCTGCAGCACATACTGAGTTGTGTGCTATTTGGCACATTAACTACACAAAAACATCTTTACACGAAACCTTAATCAATTGCTCAAAACCTTCATTAATCGACCACTTTGACGATGGGGTAAACCTATCTGCCTCAGACGCCAGTTTGCGGGTTCGATTTCCGCACGGAATAAGAAATAAAAAATGTTTCGGGTCTGGGCGTTTATCTATATATTTTTTTATATTCTAGGTTCCTAGTTTGTTACATGGTATCTCATAACACAAGGTCAGCTTACTTTGAGACCATGTAGTTGGTGTGATAGTTTATGGATATTTTTTACTGCTGCTAACTTTATAATCAAAATCAAAAATCAAAATCAATTTATTGCTTCAAATATGGTGGTATATACATTTGGTGGTAAATATTCGTTATTGAGCTCATATTTTACTGTCTTACAGCATGCAATATCAGTGTGTAAACAATTAATAACTATATAATTCAATTAAAATTCATCAAATTAAAAAATCATACATGCATACAATTTAATTAAATATTTAATATTATGTTTTCTTAGGTTAGAAAAAAAATCAGATACTTTTATTTATTACATGTCAAATTTGCTATTAAAAAAATCATTAATTGTATAAAAACATTGCTTTATAAGCTATATAAAAAAAACCTCTTTACAGTTATTGGCTTTCTTGCTTTCTCTCATCGGATCCTTATTTCTGAGGAACGTGGTGAGCATCAGAGTTAGATCTAGAGCGAATGACCTGCCTCCACTGGTTTCTATCTAGTACGTCTCTGACTACCGTGTAGAATGAGAGGTAAAAGAGAAAAAGACCAGAAGAATTGGCGGGGTTCTTGTTTATTGCAATATGTAGAGATGCCTTCAAATTCGTTTAAACAATCTCCTCTAAAAATATATATTGTGTAGACAGATTAAAACGCAAAGTCTACAGCAAGACCGAAAAATCAGTTAATTTTAGTTCGCAACAAATAACTCGGTTACTTTTGAGACAGAATTTGCAACTTATTGTTTTCATTATCTTTCTTTCGGCGACAGTTTAAATGTAATTTGCTTACAAATTGTTAAATTTATTTCCAAAATTTTAATATACTTTATACAGGACTGGAAGAAGCTGATCTAGTTAGATATTTAATTCACAATGGCTCATGGTTATTTTTTTGTCACCGGCAATGTTTAAATATTATGTTCTTCTATACAATATAAACGTACCTGCATTTATTTTACTATCGCTCTGTAGAAGAAAAAAAATATGGCCCCATAATCTTTTTTACAAATAGTCGTTGTTGATGACCACACCTACTACGACGCGGCATTTCATTGATTACGTTTGATACTACGACGTAGTACTATAAGATATTTTGTAATAGCGCGTTGCCGTATTTATTGATGGTATTCATTCATAATTTAGAGTGACCATGCTTTGCTTAATATTTTAGCAAAGATATTAATATCATTATAAAAACATACATACCTTTCTTTCCAAAAATCGTTTCTATAATGACAGTGTAACACAAATTTGGACGTTGACTAAAAAATAGCCCTGGATTTCATGTTTTTTTTTTTTCATTTTAATACCCAATTTCAAATCCATATCTGGCTGCCATAATAGTTTTAAATACAAAAAAAAATCTTATACTTAAGAATTGGAGAATTGGACTTAGTTATAAGTAAATAAAAATGAAGATAATATTGTTCAGCAGAAAATGATAAAATAATTAAGTTAAACAGGTTAACTTGTTTGTACCTCCCCTAATAATCACGTGTTCTTTAGACAGTAGGGAAAAGAAAAACTAACTTTTTCCTGACTTGAATATCCAAGTTACTTCTCATAGTTAATCTTAATATCAATAAATATTACCTGTCTGTTTGTATGGTTATGTAAACGGTTAAATTGGAAATGTTAAATAGTATTTTCAATTATGTGAGAATATAATAAAATTGTATACTTATTTATCCACATCTATACTCTATTTGTACTGAATGACCATGAGGTTGAAGATATGTCCTTTAAGCATTCTATTATCCATTATGTAAGGTTACCTAAGAAAAGTAAAAAAATGTGGTTGCCTAGAGAATAGTAATAAGGCCGCAGACATTGTGTGGTAAATTTGATTATGATCCTCTTTTTCATAAAATTTTATTTTTATTAAATAGTAAAAACAGTCAGTTTATTGTTTGTTTGTTGCCTATATTTTTTTGGCCTCTAATTCAAATTACATTTTGATTAAGTTACACTAATTACTACAAACAAAGTGAATGTAGGAATGAACAAAAACTTCGTCAGATATTAAGAAAACTTAGAAAATATCAAAAGAAAGTAGATTAGTTAGTTGAAAACCGCTAAATTTCAATTAAAAATAAAACTTTGAAATATGAGATATTGCAATATGGCGTCTGTTTTTTTACTGTTTACGTTTAACAGTTGAAAAGGACTAGGGTTTCATAACACCAAAAAAAAGCCAGTATTGTAACTTATTAATAAAATCATACGATACCTACCTAGTTAATGCTTTTATAATTATTTTATAATAGCGACATTATCATTATTCCCAAACTATAGGACCAAGTTACCACTAAATAAGATATTATCTAACACGATATATGGTCTAACATCTCATCACTTATTTAAAATATGCAAATACAGCTGAATTTCTAAAACTAGGTCAAAATTGGATTACAAGGCTCCCCAGCCAAGATTACAAGCTTCACCCTACCAAGTAATAGCCCGTTCACACATGATAAGTTATACTGGATACCTTTTTTGTATCGGAAATACGTTTACTGAATACTGTGCCATATATGAAGTCGCTCATATAACTCCATGCGCCATCGATGAAAAAAAAATATCCGGTAAAACGTATCCAGTAAAACGGACCTTGTGTGAACAGGCTGTTAGTTTAAGTAAAACACAGCGAGTAGCACCAGGATCACAGACTGAGTGAGGGAGTTACATTGCTCGTCACGTAAGCTATCGTAGGAGATGCTCGCGTGAGGCGCGGTTTGACGACCTGACTTCGTTAAAGTGTATTTTGCAAGTGTGCCGCCGGCTTAAATGCACACTTACTACCTACTCTGAGGATTTCGGAGTGTGAGAGAGTGCATCTAAATTCGTGGATTATAAATGATGTTGATGGAGTTGAAATACAGGGATACAGTGATCTTATACATATTAAACATTTTCAGTTAAGGCTTTTTTATAAAAAGAATAAGGAATGGTACAAAACTATAAGTATACGTAATAATAAATCTTTTTTTTTAAGTCCCCAGACAATCACACCACCTACATGACACTAAACTAAGGAGAGCTTATAATATGGGAATGTAGCGAACTAGGGGGGAACGTAGAATATAAATACATAAATGGATAAACACATATTTTTTTCTTGTTCTGTGCGGGAATCGAACCCGCTTCCACTGAAGTCTGAAGTAGACAGGTTTACCCTATCGCCAAAGTGGTCGTCGAATAATTCGTCATAGTTGCAAATTTTTATCAACCCTTACGAAAAAAAGGGTTGCTTACTGATTTCTGGATATATCATTCGATATAGTAGGATAAGGAAAAGGGCGGCCCGGTTGGTATGAAGATGGCTGAGCACCGAACATTAACTTATTACGACATATTCTTTGAGTTGGAGAATAAGTTGAGCATTTTGCAGAGACGACCACTTTGGCGATAGGGCAACACTGTCTGAAAAAAAAATCCGGGTATGGGCGTTTATCTATATATGTATTTATATTCTATTCCCTAGTTCGCTACTTGATATCTCATATCACAAGCTCTGCCTAGTTTGGGGCCATTCATGCGGCGTGATTGTCTGGGGATTTTATTTTATTTTATATTTAGTTACTGTTGCTGTATATTGTAGTCATTTGTGTCAGAATTCATTTCAGCGCCCTAAAAATTCTAGCAACCAGGACTAGGCCATTAGTGGTTCACGACCTAAACCACCTCGATATTTAGGGGACAGACTGATGACCTTGCATCATTATAAGGCATAAGAGGGCTTATTATGTGATATGAATGCCGATTGTGGTGATATTATGATTATACGTTAACCAATAAACCAAATTATGAAGATTACACAAGAAGCGTACCTACGTATAAATATAATAAGTGAGTTCCAGTGAAACTAATACAAACGTGAAGTAATTCAAAGAAAATTTATATTCTTTGATAGGAAGCAGTTTTCAAAAGTTAAGATAAAACTGTATTTCATGTGAATAAAGAGTAATGTTCACGGTCCATACAGTCTCTGACCTGTCTAATTACTTTTTGTTAGGTATGTGAATGTATAAAGATGATATTGTGTTAACGCCACACGCAACCCACCACCCGCTAAGTATTTATTTTATTACGCTAATGTAACCATGCGTTGCGTAATGAATTCTTTAACTTTCGAAGAAGTTTACGCTGTAAATAATTAATATTTATTTTTAATTTATTTTTCTCTTCATGTCTGATCTTAAACTATCACGTCCTGGAATTTTGAAAGTGACCCACCAGTCTACCTGTATAAGTAAATGATTTGGAGTTAACCGAACATGAGCTATTATTTGCATTGTTTATTGTTTTAATACATTTCATAAGTTGTCAAAAATCTGACAGGTCAGCTATGAACATTACTCTTTTGGTAGAGTTGAAAATTGACTACGACGAACTACGATTATACTACGACGCATTATGTCATAAGTTTATAAAGTAAATCTTAATTCCTATTGTAGAAAATAATAATCATTTTGCAAAGTAACAATTATAGGGATAAGAACGTCAAGCTCCCTCAGGCGGCATGGCTAGCGGTAGCATCGGGTCACCCTCTTCCCTAAAATATGGTTGAGGAGGATGATGGCTTGTGTTTGCGTTATACTCGTGAACGGGTGCTGATAGCGGTGCCAGGTCGTTTTATGACTATGTTACTTTTTTGAATTTGACTCTGATTTCCCCATCTCCATGTCCACGTCCGTGTTTGTGTCCTGTCTGTAGCCACGACTATCTTCATCTCCATTTACATTACCTGTATTCTCTCTCACCTCTATCGCTACGTCTATCTCTACTTCTATCTATACTTTTATATCTATATCTACGTTTCTATCTAGTACGTACCTACCTGATTGCTTAATGTATAAATATAATAGTAGTCTCCAGAAGATCACCAACTCATTCATGGGTACGCTTTTATAATAAAATTCCAAAATATTTTTGATTAACCCTTCGATAGATTTAAGGATAAGTGTTATATAAAAAGTTTTACTATAAGATATCCGGATGCAAGAAGATGGGATTCACTGGTTGTAAATTGTTAATGTGTATTTTCAAAAGATGATTACTGTTGAATTTCTTGCCACTTCTTCTGAACAGATCGACTTTCCAAAGTGGTGGTAGATTCAGTTCAATTTATAAATTGTTTGACTTATTTCAAATGTATTTAAATACTTACGAAATAAAGATTCTTTTGAGTTTGAGTTTGATTGATGCATAAACCATTAAACGTAACCTACGACCCATGAAATCTTAATCTGAGAGATTGACCTTACTTCTTTTAGCACAAATTAACAATCATAAAAAGTTTATACATATATTATCCATACTTTATTTAAATATAAATCCTTGAGTGGCGCTTTGCTGCAATCTTGCAATTTCTCAGAAATTGAGTATCAATTAATGATGGCCGCGGCTGTCATAGTCTGCGAAAACTTTGCTCGTCCGCCGACCAATTGGTTTCACGCGGCGCGGTCTCCTAGCGCCCGACCTAAGGACTCACTTAATGTTACAGAATTATTGCATGTAACGTTAAATAAATCATTTAATAATCATAGTCTATTCAAACAGCAATATAAAAAATTAATTTATTTTTCTTAAACAAAAAATAGCGTACCTAGTTTTATTATACGAAATCTTTGATCAGTGTACAATATTATTGCATTGATATTATAATATACTATCCAGTTTTAGGTCTACTGAAAAAATATATTTTAGAAACAATCAATATCTTTGTGGTTGATGAAAATATATTTTAAATATTAATCCGGCAATCTGGCCATTTCCCAGAAATTGAGTATCAATTAATGACAACCGCGGCTGCCATAGTCTGCGGAAACTTTCCTCGTCCGCCGACCGATTGGTTTCACGCGGCGCGGTCTCCTAGCGCCCGAACTAGGGACTCACTTAGTGTTATCAAATTATTAAATGTAACGTTAAATAAATAAGTAAAATAATATAAATGAGTTTTTTTTTCCTAAACAAAATATTAACCTGTTAAATACACAAAACACGTATTGGTATTTTTAAAAGTATGTATTTCTATGTATTTATGAAGTTTAATTAAACGGAATTGTTAACCCTGTAAGAAATTTCTTTAGAGATCAGCTGCAGTGCGAGCACAGAACTTTGTCGACTCTTATGTTTACGAATGTTCATATAGTATGGAGTCGGTTGCAAATTTTAATTTAATTTAATGTACATATTTATTTAAACTTGTCCTGGGGCAGTGGCTTGTTTTCAATTGTTGCTTACAAACCTACTCCACACTATACAAACTTTCGTGAAAATACGAATCGATAAAGTTCTATGCTCGCACAGCTGTACCTTTGTTCTGATGTTAATTTATGAATAATAATACTACTTACGTAATTATTTGGTGAATAAAAAATGTTTTAATATAGTGTCGAATTCAGTAACTTTTTCACTAGCCTACTCAAAAATTCAAAAATTCAAAAAGTTTTATTCATCTTAGGAATTTCACAAAACACTTGATGAAGTCAGTCATCACATACTTCGGCTTTAACTAGTTGTTGATAGTTGTTAAATAAGATATTACAGTAGACCAAGAGACAAAAAAAGCCGGCGGAAAAAAACTCTTGGCACTCTTTTTCAGTCAGAATTATCAAATTAATACAAATAGGTACAGTACAAATTGACCGTGACATGAAAAAAAAACAAACACAAGACAGCTTATTGTGAGAGCCAATGTCATGCCACAATCAAATTGCTTACATAGCAGATGCAATTAGCTATGGATGCACAATACGAACATGACAAACTGGGACCAGAGTATTTGAACAAGAATGGAATAAAATAGTCATAGTATCATTAGCAAAACGACCTGGCACCGCTAGCAGCACCCGTTCACGAGTTAACGCAAGCACCAGCCATCACCCTCCTCAACCATATTTTAGGGAAGAGGGTGACCCGATACCCGACGCTACCACTAGCCATGCCCCTTACGTTCTTGCTGATGTCTTGACAAGAAAATAAGTGAGTGGGACAGTCACCAGCATGTCATACATATACTGCACAGCCAAGCCGTAAACAAAATTATTAAGTAATTAGAAACTTTTAGAAATATCCTGTTGTGCTTAATCCCATGCCTTTTTATCATCTAAGTAATCTTTAGTTTTATAATAAGCTTTTCGAGATAGAGTGTTTTTAATGATTGATTTAAATTTATTGAATGGCAGGGATTGAATTGACTTCGGAATTTTGTTATATATACGTATTGACATTCCAATAAATGATTTGCTGCTTTTAGCCAGCCTTAATTTAGGAAACGCTAACTTATGGTCGTTCCTAGTCCTTACAGAGTAATTTGTATCATGATTATCTTTCCTAGTTTTAAATTTATTACTATTCTTATAAATATACATAATGTTTTCGTAAATATATTGTGATAGATAAGGGTCAAGATACCAATCTCTTTAAACTTTTCTCGAAGAGATTCTCTGTTTCCAAGTTTATACATTCCACGAATAGCCCTTTTCTGCAGTGTAAATATCGTGTCAATATCTGCGGCATTGCCCCAAAGTAGGATGCCATAGGACATTATACTATGAAAATAACTAAAATATACTAGCTTCGCTGTATTAACATCAGTCAATGAGCGAATTTTCTTTACCGCGAACGCTGCAGAACTAAGTCTACTCGCTAGTTGTGAGATATGGGCGCCCCATTGCAATTTAGAATCTAAGGTAATTCCAAGAAAAACAGAGTTATCTACTAGATTCAATCTGTTCCCATTAAGCCGCAGATCAGACTCAACTTGTTTTACATTTGGTGCAGAGAATTTTATACATTTAGTTTTTTTATCATTGAACGCTAGATTATTTATATTGAACCACTGAACAACATTTGCGAGAGCATTGTTTACATCGTCGTAGTTTATTTTCTGTCTTATCATTTTAAAAATTAATGATGTGTCGTCAGCAAATAATACAATCTCATGATTATTGCCTACCATATAGGGTAGATCATACTAGTATTTAAAATCTAAGTAACTTTGTGCATTCACGAATTTTTATGCAGTTTTGACAAATATCAGCTTAATTTGACAAAAATAAATAATACTGCAAATTACTTATTTTTTATAAATAAACATTGATTCTGATTCTGTACAATTAATTGTATTATTTCATTAAATTTAGCCAAAATATTGTGAAATCTTAGGTCAATAATTAAGGTAAGTCAAAATATTTATGATCAAACCAATCAAAAACGATCCCAGAACAAAATAATTTGACATATCACTCACAAGATACCAAAACTTAAGCATTACAAAGCTAAATTAATCCCATTATTTTAATTGAAAATTGTTTCCATAAAAAAAAATGATTCCTGATTTGCTTTCCTGCAGTGTGGCAACACCCTATCGCCGAAGGCCGGTGGGCCGCAGCTCCCGGCTCCTAATTGGATTAGTTTTACAAAACTTCGCATCTGACTGCTGGATTCTTTCTACTTTAATAATATCTCAATAGTTCTTCCCTCTTGGGAACTGGGCCATCATATTTTCGAACCATCGTCGTTTGAATAGTGATAGGATTTAATCCGTTGCAGAGAAATGCAGCTTTTTTGTAAAAGCGATTTAGGTCATGTTGCTAACGATCGCTTACTTGCTTGAATCTTTTGTTTAAGTCGATTATAAGTAGATGCTGACAAATGAAGCGAAAAGTAAAAATGTTTCAATTTTTTTTGATTTCTCTTTTGCTGACGAATCAAATCCTCGTTCACTCACGTTATGTTCATATGAATCCTATTATTCGCGGGGATCGCTGACTTCATTATTTGACAAGCTTTTTATTACGTTTATTGCAACACGCATAAATTGCGACTCTACCACGAGAATATTATTAAATGTTAATTCCGGCCATTTTCTACTATTCTGCTATCCATCAATGCATTTTAGATTGCAAGTGTAACAAACATCCGTCTATGTATCCAAACAAACTTTTACGTTTATACAGGGTGACTGGTGGGTCGCTTTCGAAATTCGAGGACGTAATAGTTTGAGATCATACACACAGTGGCTTAGAGTTGTGTGAGAGTGCCGCGAAAAAAACGCTTTATCCATGTATAGGGAATTATTACATAATTATGATCAGAATCGAGTACGGAGTGCTCCCCTTCAATATCTAAAAGTCACCAGTAACCCAGTGTAATTATTAGAATGGATTAGCTCTTTCGTTACAAAATATTTTTATTACTTTAAATGTAATTTCAAAATATCCGGGGCACTGAAAATTATGAGAAGTGGAAACCTGCGAATCGACAAACCGAAGTGTATTGCCAGATTTTCACCTACCAATTTAAACCATTTATTGCAGTATCCAACAATTCAAGGATACCAATACTCCTGCGAGGAGTGCTGGACAAGACGTAACTCGAATACAAATGACCATTTTATTAAGCTTCCCCTGTATAAGAACGGCTACGAAACGGCTGTACATGCCAGAAACGAGCTTGAGAAAGATCGAGGTGTAACAGTCAGTGAGTGTACGATACATTAAGTTATTAAAACTATAGTGTAGACTTCTCAAATAGATTCTGTCCGTCCCACCTGCAGACCTTAACTACTCATATAAATTCGTCTATGGTGGGGCTATAATCACGTCATCTTTGCAACACATTTTTTATTTGAGGTTGCTTTTTTATCTTACCTTATCTTCTTTATACATAAAACTCTTCCGTTACTGACTGATTGATTGACAGACAAAGCCAAAACTACTAGTCGTAGAGAGCCGAAATTTGGAACATATAAATCCTAGAAGTTGTGCACTTCTAGGATTTATATGTTATAGGGAGCACTAAGGAAGGAAACCTTTTTAGTTTGTATGAAAAATCGTATTCCTTGAGTGCACGGATATGATACTTGGCATAAAGGTTCTTCAGTAAGTGTCTGTTTGTATTATGGAAGGAATTCCCGAAATTCCCACAGGAAGGGGTTGGACTTTTTAGTTTGTATAAAAAAGGCTCATTCCTTGAGTGCACGGATGTGATACTTGGCATAAAAGTTCTTCGATAAGTGACTGGTTGTGTTAAATACAAAAAATGTTTATGCGCGTGCGAAGTCGCGATCAAAAGCTAGTACCTAATAATAATAACTGAATCGTAAGATTTGAAACGTAGTTCAAGTCTGCTCTTAAATCATAAATCGAAAATAATATAAAATAATGGTACGTAACTAAGTGCAGGCTCCTAAGCGGTTAATGCATATTGCATTACACTAATCAATCAAGATTAACGAGATGCATTAGGTGTAATGCTTTGCTATATGCAGTGCGATCACAGAACTTTATCGAATCGTATATTAACGAATGTTTACGAATGCTCGTATAGAATGGAGTCGGTTGCAAGTTTTGAGTAACATTGTACTTTTTTATTTTACAGATATTTATGAGTACAACATGTTTACAAACATTCAAAATTAACAAGGCACACATTTATTTAAACTGGCCGTGCGGCAATGGATAGATTTCAATTTTTTCTTAAAAACCGTCTCCATACTATACTAACATTCATTAACAAACGATTCGATAAAGTTCTATGATCGCACTGATGGTTCGACTTCAAGGTCCTGTGGTTGTATTTTAGTCACCAGCCAATTTTTTTTTAACAAGAATTATCTTGAATAATAGAAAAATAATACCAATTTTTTGCAAAAAAAAAGAGAAACGGTATTTTTACAAGTGAATGAATATCATCCCTAATATATTAAGCAAAGCATGGTCCCTCTAAATTATGAATACATACATACACAACTTCACGCCTGTATCCCGTATGGGGTGGGCAGAACACCAGAGGTAATAAAACCATCTGATGTCACGTTTGACAAATTAGGAGGCATTATAATAGTGAAGAGAGACTATTGCAGTGACAGGGGGTCAGCCTATCGCCCACAAAAAAACCTCCCATAACACCTCGGTCCCTTAACTGACTTTTACAGTATGCCCGGGAAGAGAAGCAGCTGGCACATTCTATGTTTTTCTTTCGCTCCCAGTCCAGCATAGAAGCATTTAGAAGCAAATTATGAATAAATACCATTAATATAAAGATGACTACACTATGACTACTACGCGCTACCACAAAACATCTTGTATAACGTCATTATCTTTTATCAAAGAAATCTCGCTTGGTAAGCTATGTAAGTGGTAAGCTATGTAAGTGGAGTAGTATGTGGAGTCATATTTTTACTTTTTGGTACTGAGCGATACTGAAATAAACATTCAACTACGTTTATATCGGAATTACGTTTATACCGTATCAAAGAAAATATCATTTAAGTTTAGCTGGTGCCTAAAAAGCCACCCTGTATAGCAGTGTCTATTTTAGTGAGGTCTGTTCGCGAACAAGGAAATCCATTAATTAAAAATGGTTATAAAAATTATAGAAAACAATTGTAATAAACATAGTTGTTACCACGAGCCGAGCGACTGTATAGCAACAAAGCATTGAGTTCAAATTTTAATATGAAAGCGCTTTAAAGCAAACTTAAAAAGGACTTTTACTAACTTTAAATAGTCAAGAAAACTTATTACCACAGTTGTGACATTAGAACAATACATACTTAATACTGTTTTTGCAAGAACATAGCATAAATCAAGGCGAATTCGTCGTCTTTCATCTAAGAATGGTGAAAGTTTCACAAAAGAGAGCTAACTTCACCAATTCAGATAAAGGGATGTAAAATTACTGAAACAGTAATGTCGGCAGTAAACCGACTTGTACTCTGACGAATAATAAACTTGAACCTAATGAGGTACAGCCGCCTCGGCGACATTTATTTTCCTTTAAATTCCCGATACGACTTCGTCTCTTGATCCGCTTTTGTTTCGACGAAATTCCGCACTCGTTCGTTTTGTGTGTGTTTCGAATAAAGACTGACTTAGTTCTTTCAAGTTAGTGTTTGGCTTCTGTAATATTTTGGGGCGTCAAATGTTTCATTGCTTAATTCTTACTTTTCACACACTTCTATGATTCTAAGTATTGAAGATAATTTACTAAAGAAAGTAGATCTAAATTGAGTAAGTCAATACTTGTTTAAAAACCACAGTTTTTATTTCAAATGGTAAACACTTACTATTACAATTTTTTGTAAGAGCGAAAGAAAAACATAGAATGTGCCAGCTGCTTCTCTTCTCGGGCAAACTGTAAAAGTCAGTTAAGGGACGGAGGATTTATTGGCGATTTTGCGGGCGACAGGCTGACCCCCTGTCACTGCTATAGTCTCTTTCCATCATAATAATTCCTCCTTTGTCAAACGTGACATCAGATGGTTTTTATAGCCTCTGGTGTTCTGCCTACCCCATTAGGGATACAGGCGTGAAGTTATGTATGTATGTATGTATTACAATTTTTAACATATTGATAAATTCCTAATTTTGAATAGGTAGTGAAATGTTTAGTATTTTTATTTTTACATTGATATGTTAACCTTAGGTAACGGATCTATTAACTTTAGTTACTTGTCACTCTTCATTATAAAATCATTTTAAAGATAACAAAGTTTAAAACAGGCCTGTCCTCAAAGTTTTCCAACAGGTTCAAATCATAATTTAAGTATTAATCGCAGGAAAACCAAATTCATCGACGCATACCGCGTTTGCAAAGTTCAGGTTTCATAGTGCCCACACATCTTGAACATCAAAGGGTCCATATAGGTTTCTTACATAATGGCGAAAAATCAGGGGTATAGGTAAAATGTCAAAAGTCAATAAAATCGATATTTCGTAGGTGAAAAATAAATTAACACTTGAAATAAGTCAAATTATTTACAAATTTTATTGAATCTACGACCGCTTTGGAAAGTCGATCAATTTTGTTTTGCAAAATACACAATAACAGTTTACCAAGGAGTTCTATCTTCCAAAAACTTTTTACATAACTTCTGTTTTACAGTACCTTTAAATCTATCTAAGATGAAGAAGTCATATACTTTACTACTAAGCTGAAATTACTCAACTAAGTCGTAGAATCTATTCAATATCAGCATGGCCAGTCACCATTCTAAACCACAAAAAATCATCACTATTATTTCGGCAGTGGTTGAAGAGAGTCGGATATAAATCTGACCAACAAAGTAATGATCCACGCCGTGTTTGATCAAAAAAGTAATTTTTTGATTAAACACGATAAGGCCGCCTATTGCACCCTTCAAAACTGTTTTTGTTTTTGTTCCAATGTATCTATAATTTTTCTTTTATAATTTTGTAAGTAAGTGTGCAATGAAGTATGAATAAATAAATAAATAAACACGGCGTGGATCAAATCAAGCACATTTAGTTAAACTATGACAATGTTGATGGTTACCAAACTATCGCATTCCTCAAATGAAAAATAACCATGTCCAAACTTCAGCAAGTAATTTAACAAATTGCGCCGAACAAATACAAAATAACTGCTAGAGGATAACAAGGATTCTGATTTATTAACACAATTACGTAAGATAGGGGCGTTGTGTGATCGGGACACAGTTGAAAATAAATACGACACAATAGTCCATGTCTCGGGGGGCCTCTTCACATGACACGCGATCGCTTTCTTAGAAATTAAAGTTGTTGTTATAAGGTGTAATACTGTTCCCTACAAGATTTAATTAAAGTTATGGAAATAAATAAATAGTCATAAACATGTTAGGCGTATTCGCTGTTTATTTTTACCGGTACTTCGTAACTCGGAATAGAGATATGGCTATGGCATAAAGAAACACAATGTTTGTTCATATTCGTGGTAAAATGCTAAGGAGTTATCTCGTTGGAAGGCTACCTTGAGTACAGCAGCCATTTCATGAAACGTTTTACTTACTTACTTACTTAGAACAGGTATACTATTGATACCTAACCATCAAAGATTCCAAACTGAAATTCATATATCATAATTTTTTTGTGTTTTATTCTCAACTGCGCCTGTGATAATATCTGCTAACTTACCGCACGAAAGCACACTCTACTAACTTCAGCAGCATCAAAAGCAGCGACTGAGTAGCCTTCTCAGAAAAACAAAAATCCTTTCTTCGCTTGCCCATGTGAATAACTGAGTAGCTTTCAGTTTCGACATGAACAATATGGAACTGATTTAGAATACGATAAAACATCCGATATCACATTAAATATATCTGTACTAGCTTTTTCAGTCGGCTTTTTTTTACCTGCACAACTTGTAATTCAGCGGGAATATTGAGATAAAAAGTATCCTATGTGCTATTCCAGACTTTGTAGGTACTATCGTTATACCATTTTTTTTTTGGTATAACGATAGTACACTTTAAATTTAATCCAAATCCGTAGAGCGGTTCTACCGTTATTGAGGAACAAGCATCCATCCATCCATTTATAATATTTGTAAGATTTAACCCATTGTATTTAATATAATAAATCGTGAAAACCTCAGACAACTTGTGGCCTAATAGCGAAAGTTTAAAAACAGTTCTTATTTATATAGTCATCTAATCATCTTATCGTTTATAGTAGTAATTTTTTTGTAAACGTTAGAGGGTGTTTTTTGTTGCCTTTAAAACGTAATGCACATCTGAAAGGTGCTCTGTCACCTGTCCGCAGCATTGATAACTGATCTCTATTAGGTCGAGGTCCTGACATGGCCTGCCCCAATTATCACTCAAGTCACGTTTGTCAGAAAGCTGATGGAGTGGGAGAAAGTTTGAAGGGAGACTGAGGGGGCCAATAATATAGTCAACGTGAACTTAGTAGTGCATATAAAGGTGTTTACATAAAAAAATATATCCTTGTAATAAAAACGTAAAAAAATGTGTTGTTATTTTTGAGGATTATATTTTAGTGAATTGAATGGAAAAGCCAGTCATCGATTTCATTATTGTGTAGTGGTATACAGTATACATATACAGCTCTGTGTTAAAAGAAGACCACATCGAGTATATTCTTTGTGTGTTCCTATATAATAAAATTGCGATCCAGATACAATAAAGGAACAGAGGTAAAACGGCCATTGTTATAGAACCTTTACAATCAATAAATAAAGCCTGGTATAAAAAGGTACTAAAACAAATAAGATTTCTCGATAAAGAAACGAAAGCCTTTGTTCACAGGCTCATTTATCTCTTCAGTGGAGAATTTTAATGGCGGTTTTGCGATCAAATAAATTCTTCTTTGCTAATGATTATTACATAAATAAATATACTAGTAATTGTATAAAAAGCTTACTTTACGATTACTTATCTGAGACTATCTGTCAAAAAAAAACTTATGTACCTATGTATAAATAAAATGGATGTCGTATTATTGGTGAAAGAAAGTTGGGCGGACAAAGAAGTCTTGGCTGAGAAACTTTTGGGAATGGAATGCAGAAAACGGCGCTGCAGAGCTTTTGGCCTCGCAAGAGACAGGACTTGTAATGCTGAGCTGACTGCCAATCTTCGCTTGTCGGAAAAACGCATTAAGAAGAATAAGATCCACGAACAATATGGAATGATGAGATTATAACAGAAGAGCAGAGGGATAAAATGATTCGCTGGTTCGATCCCGCGTCATTGCAAAGTGTTAAAAATGTCTGCAGATCATCCTACAAATCGTACTAATATTATAATTGTGAAAGTGAGGATGAATTGAGAAGGTATTTTTTCTCCTCTCATTACTGTGGATCGTATATTTCAAATCGCGTATAGGTATAGGTGTTTAATACTGCGGTTTTAGTGAGAGTGTGGAGTAGAAATCTAAGAGTTAAGGCTTGAGTGTAGCGAGTCAGGGATCATGCCTGTTTTTGTGATTATTTCAGGAATTGTTCTTATTTTACTATTGCAACCGTCCATCGTGTCTTTATTATTATAGTATTCGAGTGTTTCATAAACTAAATTCTCTCTAAAATTAAATTCATAATACAAATCTGCCTCAAAAAATTTAATAAATACGTTAAATTAAAGAAAAACTCAACACTGGCACAAAAAGTGCCGAGAATTAAAAAAGAAACATAAAAACAGAAGCATGAAAACAAAAACAGTGCAAGTGCTTAAGTTCCCGCCGCAGTCATTAAAACGGCGACACAATACGGAGACGGTGAGCCGCCGCGACCCTGTCAAATACGTTATTGCCTCTCTTGTCAAAGTCGGTAAAAGACTCAAGTGCTCTCAAGTCCATTAAATGTAAAGTAACACCAACCGATCCGTTCCTATTTTGAAATTTTATTTTGATGAGGTTCGTTATGTTTTGTTACGTGGCCATATTGTTGGAGGAATAGCCTTTGCTATTTTGGTGTAAAATTTTATTGACGAACTGAAGATTTTTATCGTAAGTTACTTAAGTAAACGTTGAACATTTGACATACAGTTAATCAAACATAGCAACTCTTATTATAAGAATCAGATTTTTTAATCTTGAAAAAATAACGAAGCTCTCGAAAAAATACTCGAATGCGGATCATCATACAGCCTTTTGACATCGAACCTGCAATAGTTATTCTAATCTTATTAAAAGTCACAGACAACCCAACAAAGCCATCAAAAAGCTTGCCCTCTTGAATGGAGGTTTTATTAAATATCAAGTATGAATAAATATTTCTGACATCATCATCTCAACCACAGTACTTCCACTTCAGTAACCTCCCGCACCCAAGGATCCTCAAGTTTACTAGCGACCTTGAGAAATGGTCCTTCTAGCTAAGTGAGGAATGAGGTTGTTTGTAAAAAACACTTGTCAGCGATAAGACCGCTGCATTTAAGCTTAAATCTAAAGTCTGAGTAAGCTTTTATAATACGGACCATAGAACTCGCAAGTTAACTGTCAAAAAACTGTCCATTTGTTATCAGGATTTTATATGCAGACCAAACATGTTACACTTCTAGAAATATCGCATGAAATCAAATCAATACGTCTTAGATGGTTCAAACTGAGTAAAAGGCGTACCGAAATTATACTTTCTTTGGTTTCTTTCTATAACAAAAGCTGCACCGAAATAATCACAACTTTTAAAAAACTAACATTCCAAATTTAATTATGAAAGAAAAGTTTATTCTATTTAAAAAAAGAAACATACGCACCGACCGCGTCGTCGTCTATGTGGCCAGCATTAAGTATTCCATACGGTAAGTGTGAAACTACAAGCGGTGGCAAAACAGCGGCGTGACAGCCCTAGATGAATAATGCAAAGTCGTGGACTACAGACTGGCATGCCATTCCCGCCGCGCTTCGGACCACCTAGCTACTCTAAATTTAATTACTCTCATTTCTAAAGTGACGAGAGCACACTGACCGAATATAATGTTTTGCTTTCGGTCAGCACTATGGAAGTTTGGTTAAGTTGAGGTTTTTGGGAAGTAACATAGTAAAGAAATGTTATTTTATAATTAGGTTTGAGCTGTAGGTTTTTTTTAAGTTTTATGATTAACTAATGAAAAACATAAATATCCGATTTTACTTACATCTCTAAGTCCAAACTTTTACCGAGGGAACTACTTACCATACTAAAGTCATCTATACATTTTGTTTTTAATTACTACTTTGATTATTAACAAATGTGTATGGGATATGTTCTAAAGTATAAATGCGCAAATAAACACATTGCATGACCATTTATTACACGTGAACTGGCCCGTTCTATTCCCTGAAAGTATCATAATTCTGATACCAGTGAAGAATATTCCAGGCAAATCAATTCAGCGAAAATGTAATGAGCATTCCGCCCATTCTCAAAATTTATTTTTTATAATAAACCTATGTGTACGATCATGTGTATTAGACCACGAAAAGTGTGTATTATTAACTTTTTAAATAAATATAATTGGATCTGTCGAAGAATACTTCTAGAAATCACATTGTCACTTCCTTTATCTCAAAGTCTAAAGAATAAAGGACTCATGACGCTGGCTCTAGTTACAGCAATATCCGACGGCGAATCTACAGTTATGATTATTTAACCCGTAACACAATCATGTTAACCCGTTACACGACCTTTCAGACAACTGTAGAATTGTTGCGAGTACACATTGTGACTTAACCCTACTGTAGGTCTGCATTTAACTAATTATCATCTTTGATTAGTTAATCCCTTTAATAACAGCGTAATACTTCCTATTTACTGTCAGATTATACAATTATTTAGCGGCATCTACGAGCATATTAAGTCACATAACATTAACAGTCGTGTAATTATCTCTTTTCAGGAAATGATCTTCTCAATTAAAACTTTTCTTAAATTCAAACATAAGTTGAGAATATTCGAAGAGGTTCTGTATTTGTAGTAATCAAACCCAAGTTTAACCAGATTCTCACCACATGGTGAGCGACGATTACGAGTTATGGAAGGAGCTGACTCTTTATAAATCATTACTGGTCCAAAAACCCCCGAACGTTATTATTTCAATATTTGTATCAAGAGTTGTCGCTTGCATCGAAGCGTTCCAGCAACCAAGCTGGAGTCCCTCGAATTAGTCGGCTTTACGAGACGCTTATCCAGGAATGGTAGAGCTATTCTAATCCTTGAGCCTGTTCAGACCACACACGCCCATCACCTGACAACCACGCAAACGTCCCGAGGTCTGTTGATGTGTTAAATAAAAATAAAATATAAATTCCCCGGACAATAACACCAACAACATGGCATACCTCAAAGTAAGCGAAGCGAAGCAAAGTAATGAGATACCATTACCATGAGACTAGGGGAGAACCTAGAATATAAATACATATTTACGCCCAGACCCCGAATTTTTTTTCTTATTTTTTTCGGGAGTCGAAACCGGGACCTCACGATTGGCGTAGTAGCATCTATACCACAACACCACGGAACACTTAAACATAACAAATTGCTACGCGTGTTATAGCGGTATCGAACGCAGGTGATGCGCTTGGTTTTTTTTTTTTTTTTTTTTTATATTGTAAGGACAGGACGTTTGTCTTCCATGCCACCTGATGGAAAGTGCGCATGAAGACTATGGTGTTACACGTCCATCCACGAGAAACCTATTCACTTGACACTTAAAAGTTCCAGGACTGTAGTGGTCAGGAAAAACAGACGCAGGCAGATTATTCCACACTTTGGCAATCCGTACCAAAAAGGAACTATCGAAGCGTTTTGTTCGACTTCTTGGTAAATCCACTATATAGCGATGGAAGTTCTGTCTGCGTCTGGTAGTCCGGTGGTAAAAAGGGATGGGTTCAATTTGGTCAAAAAGATCACTCGCACACTCACCAAAGTGTAGCCGATAAAATACTGTCAAACAAGCAACCTTACGACGATGCTCCAGGGTCTGCAATTTTTTATTTGTAAGGTTGTTGTTATTTATGATTTTACGGGCTCTTCGGTCAACAGAGTCTAGCGCTTCGAGCTGGTATTTGGCAGAACCATCCCAAAGGTGACTACAGTACTCCATGCACGACCTCACTTGGGCTGTGTATAAGTTGAGCAGCCGTTCAGGGCTGAAGTACCGCCGGACCTTCGAGATGATACCCAATTTTTTTGAAGCCGTTTTTGCCATAGACTCCATTTGTTGACAGAAGTTTAATTTGGACGTTATAGTGACGCCCAAAAGCTCTAGTTGGTCGGTGATGGGAACAGATACATTCTGGAAAGTGGGCGTAAAAGTAAAGGTGCTTTTTTTTGCGGAGAATAGACACGCTTGTGTTTTGGAGGCGTTGAATTTGACCAGGTTAGATTCGCCCCAATCGGACACATTCCGCAAGGTCGAATCAACGCGCTCAATCATAGACTTTCTCAAAACCTGGATTTCATGGGCGCTCGTTCGCGCATTGGATATATATCTCTCAACAACAGTGCTGTCATCAGCATATCCAATAATGCCTGGTGTTAGGAGGTCATTAATGTGCAGCAAGAATAAAGTTGCAGAGAGAACAGATCCCTGAGGTACCCCGGCATTAATTGCCATTAGGTCAGAGGAGTAGCCGTCTAAGACTACACGAATCGACCGTTCCCTCAGAAAATCAGATATCCAGTCGCAGAGCCCGGTCAGTATGCCATATGCTGGAAGCTTGCTTAAGAGACCATCATGCCAGACCCTGTCAAAGGCCTTGGATATGTCTAAGGAAACAGCTATTGCTTCACCATGACCCTCCAAGGCCTCACTCCATAAGTGTGTGGCATACACGAGAAGATCGCCGGTCGAGCGTCCACTGCGGAAACCATATTGGCTATCGCTTAGGAGCTCGTTGGTCTCGAGGTATGCCAGGAGTCGATTGTTCAATACACGTTCCATGACTTTGCAAAGTATGGAAGTGATTGAGATTGGTCGATAGTTGACAGGATGACTTCCCTTCTTCGGTACTGGTTGTACGTTAGCCAGCTTCCAGGATTTTGGGACTTTACCAGATTCCAAAAAAAGTCTATAGAGACGCGTCAAAACGGGAGACAACTCAGCTGCGCAGCGTTTCAACACCACTGCAGGAATACCATCTAGACCGCTAGCCTTATTCTCGTCTAGGTGCAGCAAGCATTTAAGAACCTCCTTTTGGCGAATATGAACGGTACCCATTGTAGGACCGAACTGAGGTAATTGGGGTGGGATTTTTCCTTGGCTATCTAGACGAGAATTTCCCGCAAAGATACTGGCAAATAAATCTACCTTTTCCTTAGCGGTGTGGGCCAGAGAACCGTCAGGTTTCCGCAGTGGCGGCAGCGACGGGCGACAAAAGTTTTGTCGCCCATTTTTTTTTTTTTTGCATTTGGTTTGCGCTAAGGGTACCACACCATCGATCGACGGTCGATCGGTCTACCGGGTATCTTGGCCTAGTAAAAACAATCGATAGACGTCTAACAATCCATTCTAATATCAATTGGTGGACACCCTAAGAGGGCGCGTATGATTGGAAAGCGGACTAAGCCCTTCGCGGTCAAAAAAGAATAAGTTCTTGAATAAGCATATAATATGTCGCCACAGTGGCTCAGTACTACGAGCAATATCGAATAATCGTATCGATCACTGATCCAACAAGGAAAACGTTGTCGCTGTGAATCTCAATAATTTGAATTTCAAGTTTTTCCAAACAAAACCTTAGTTGCAGAACAGTTGGCATCGATGTTTTTCCACCCTAAGGTTACTATTCAGTTTTCATTGAAAAGATAATAGAAGAAAAAGCTCCTATATTTACCGAATGCAATCGCAATCGGTTAGTTTTTGTTTTTCAAAGAATGCTCTTATAGTATTTTATAGGTTAGATCTTTATTTATCTTGAATTTGTGAAGTATCTACCCTGAAATATGTTCTACCTGTTTAAGTAAATGCGTCAAAGTTTATCAAGCTGGTTAAGGGACGAAAAATGCCGTCTTTTCAAATTTATTATAACCGTAGGATAAATTTGTAACACTTTGGAATCTGTTTGACAACATCTTAATCGTTTTTAACGTTTAGTAACTTTTGAAATAACACAACTGTTCCATCGGGAAAGTTTTTAGGAATTGTGTCAATAATAATAAGCTCTGTTAGGAATTACTGTGGCTAAAGACGTCGGTGTTTACTTTAGCAAAATGTTTGATGAGTGTATATCCAGTAGCTTATGCATTAATCCAGTCTAAAAGTAAACGTAACGCAAATTTAAGAAAAAAACACTGATACGGCTTTAGTGAATATGAAGTCCTCGGTGGTTCGTATAATGCAGCGTAGAGGTGAAAGTTAGAATTCTGACCGAGTCAGGAAGGAAATAAAAAAATAATGATTTTGAATCACGAAAGTTGACAAAAATGAATATACTTATATTTTTCTACAAAATCGTTTTCTATTTTCTATAACGTTTTGGATTAAAAAGCAGCTCTTTCTAAACCAACCTAGCACTAGCTTTTTGCGCGATTTCGTACTTCTGCTTACGTTTTAACGAATCATAATTTCATAGAAAATACTATTTTAACCGCTTCCATGTCTCCACAGACCCCGAAGTCACGTTAAGTCTTTTGCTTTACGAATTGTTAATTTGAAATCTGTGACTTTGTAACATGTCTACAAGGTGTTCTTTTTGGTATCCCATAACTATGAGGTTTTGTTCCTTACTTAAAAATACTTTTTGCCAAAGAATTCAAAAGTGCATACTTTCCAAGATATCATCAATCTTAAAATAATGAGTTCATAAATTATCGCTCTTAGAGTAATAATATTAAATAGGTATAGAGCGCGCGTATTGCGTTTTCCGCCTAACGCGTAGAGTAGGCAGATGAATATATGACAGATAGGGTTGTGAATCTTGTGCAAAAATGTTAAACATTTTATTGATAACGCTGCGAGTGCATGACCGAACTATGTGTCATACAGGATAATTTTAAAAGGGATATTAGTTAGTTAGGTACCAATTGCAAATAAAATAAATATTTCCTCATCAATTTACCTTTTTATTTTTTACATCAAGTAATTGGTTTCACTACAAATAAACTAAAATAAAATAAATAGTTTGAATAATAAATAGTGTTGCAAACAGTCTGAAAATAAAAGTTGATTTGAAGATATTTTCGATTAACATTTTTATTTAACGCGAGACAAAAATTTATTTCTTCAGCAACAAAAATACTGACGGCACAATAAATTATCTGCGTAGATGATACTGATTGTACAAAATCGTGCAATACATTATTATACGGCAGTAGTTTGACATGATGGTAGTGCGAATAAAACCTGCGCGATATCCTAGGCATTGTGAAAAATTAATTAAGACGGTTCACGCATACCACGTTCTACCAACCCCTGAATACAAAAATGTAGCTGAATTTACTATTATGGTGTCAAAATTCATCAAAATCCGTTCATTTCTACTTTCAATGCTTTTTAAACCTGAAGGGTTGTAGATGGGATGTATTTCAAAAAATAGACAGCCCAAGTTTATTTACTATTTTGTACAACTCTAAGTGGTAAAGCCTTGAAAGCGGAACCGTTAAACAGAGAGACAGACAAATAGACGTTCGCATTTAAAATTTTATTTTGGATATGTACTGTTTTTTAAAATTTGCATTATATTTAATATTAAATCATAAAACTACTGCATTAAATAAAATAGTTGTATCTTTTGGATTAATCGTTGTACAAAAAATGAAATCGGGTGATTTCAATTTTATATCAGCCATTCGAAAGCATAACAAACTGTAAGAGTAATAGTGCTTGCCTTGCCGCTGAAAAGCGAAAGCGGGAAGCATACAAAGCCTGGGAAAATGCTCGCAGAAGTAAAGCCCTGGATTCGCATGAACTTAAGAAAAGATACAATGCTGCCGCCAAGTCCTGCAAGAAGGTGATCAAAAGCGCTCGTTTTGCGCACATAGGCCGTATCGGAGACAGAATAGCAGCATACCCTTCGGGAAGTAAAGCTTTCTGGTCCCTTGCCAAGTCGGTCGAAACGAACTTTTGCACCCGTCGCTGCCACCACTGAGGAAACCCGATGGTTCTCTGGCCCATACTGCGAAGGAGAAAGCAGATTTATTTGCTAGTATCTTCGCAGAAAATTCTCGTCTAGATTGCCAAGGAAAAATCCCACCCCAATTACCTCAGTTCGGACCTACAATGGGTACCGTTCACATTCGCCAAAAGGAGGTTCTTAAATGCTTGCTGCACCTAGATGAGAACAAAGCGTCCAGACGGTATTCCTGCGGTGGTTCTAAAACGCTGCGCAGCTGAGTTGTCTCCCGTTTTGACGCGCCTCTATCGACTTTCATTGGTATCGGGTAAGGTCCCCAAGTCCTGGAAGCTTGCTAACGTACAGCCAATACCGAAGAAGGGAAGCCGTGCTGATCCTGTCAACTATCGACCAATTTCAATCACCTCCATACTTTGCAAAGTCATGGAACGTGTATTGAATAATCGACTCCTGGCATACCTCGAGACCAACGAGCTCCTAAGCGATAGCCAATATGGTTTCCGCAACGGACGCTCGACCGGCGATCTTCTCGTGTATGCCACTCACTTATGGAGTGAGGCCTTGGAGGGTCATGGTGAAGCAATAGCTGTATCCTTAGACATTTCCAAGGCCTTTGACAGGGTCTGGCATGATGGTCTCTTAAGTAAGCTTCCATCATATGGCATACCGATTAGGCTCTGCGACTGGATATCTGATTTTCTGAGGGAACGGTCAATTCGAGTAGTCTTAGATGGCTACTCTTCCGACCAAATGGCAATTAATGCCGGGGTACCTCAGGGATCTGTTCTCTCTGCAACATTATTCTTGCTGCACATTAATGACCTTTTAACACCGGGCATTATTGGTTATGCTGATGACAGCACTGTTGTAGAGAGATACGTATCCAATGCGCGAGCGAGCCCCCGTGAAATCGAGAGTTTAAGAAAGTCAATGATTGAGCGCGTTAATTTGACCTTACGGAAAGTATCCGATTGGGGTGAGTCGAATTTGGTCAAATTCAACGCGTCCAAAACTAAGGCGTGTCAATTCTCCGCAAAAAAGAGCACCTTCACATTTACGCCCACTTTCCAAAATGTATCTGTCCCCATCACTGACCATCTAGGGCTTTTAGGCGTAACTGTAACATCCAGTTTAAACTTCGGTCAACAAATTGTGTCCATGGCTCAAGTAGCTTCGAAAAAGTTGGGAATCATCTCGAAGGTACGGCGGTACTTCGGCCCTGCACAGCTTCTTAACTTATACACAGCTCAAGTGCGATCATGCATGGAGTACTGAAGTCATCTTTGGGATGGTTCAGCCAAATATCAACTAGAAGCGCTGGACTCCGTTGACCGAAGAGCCCGTAAACTAATTAACGACGTCGACCTTACATCCAAAAAACTGCAGACCTTAGAGCATCGTCGTGAGGTTGCGTGTCTAACCGTGTACTACAGGATACATTTTGGTGAGTGCGCCAGTGCTCTGTTTGAACAAATTGAACCCTCACCCTTTTACCATCGGACTACTAGACGCAGACAGAACTTCCATCCGTATGTGGTAGATATTCCGAAAAGTCGAACTAAGCGCTTTGACAGTTCCTTTTTGATACGGGTCGCCAAGGTTTGGAATGAACTGCCTGCGTCTATTTTCCCTGACCAGTATAGTCCTAGTACTTTTAAGCGTCGAGTGAATAGGTTTCTCATGGATGGACGTGTACCACCTTAGTCTTCATGTTCACTTAACATCAGGTGGCATGGAAGACAAACGTCCTATCCATAATTTATAAAAAAAAAAAAGAGTTTCAAGAAAATAATTGTTCTGTATTGAAAAATCAATAATAACGTAGGTACTATATATAATAAATATTTCAAGCACTCACAATTGCAGACTTATTTCCCATCCCAATCTATACCAAAATATACTTATGTTTTTGAAAATATTTACCTCAATATTAAACAATATCAACATTTACATATGAACAAAACTTCTTCAATCATTCAAAATAACCGAAGATATGGTTACAGCGGCATTACAATTCAATCAATTATCGTATGCAGCATCCACCAGGTCACATCACTTCTCGACGTCATTATATGTCAAAGAGCAAAGAGAATATAATTCTCTAGGTAATCAGAGGTAGCACAGCAGTGCGGAGTTCGTTATCACGCTCCCCTCCCGCGTCTGTTTCGTCCCCTCGGCGAGTGATCTTTTTGTTCAAAAATAATGAAAATATTAGTTATTTATGAAATGTTACATCAGAATTATATTTTATTTGTTTCGGAGTATCGTTTTTACGTGTTCGAACCGCACATTTAACTATTTTTATGTGTTAAATATCGAAATAAACACAGTAATTTGCTCCTGACATAAACACGGCGAGCTCTCGGCGACTACTAGTGCTTGCGGTGGGAACACAGAGTTGTTCTCACCCGTGCCTACCTGTTCCCACTTGGTTATGCGTTCTCTATACTTTATTCTTACTCTAAAAATCTCTTTAACATTCTTACCCTTGTAAAATCTCTTTAACATTAATTCTATAGACGCGTGTCACTGAAGCTATACAATAAACAACAAAAACATTTTAAACGTTGAGGAACGTTGCATAGAATGTACAACGCAAAACGTTGCGAACTGTACCTGAGCATAGCGATAAAAAAGGGATAGAAATGCCACGTTTTCATACTTCGTATAAAGGTGTTTTTAGAGATGTTTTAACTTAATTGAATTATTTTGTATGAAAAATAAAAATATTCACATGGAGTTTGATTCTATTACGAATTCTATCCGGCCCCTTTAATACCTTGGAGTTATGAGAAATCAAAAGGTATAAAATATTTCATAAATATTCTCATATTTAATATGTTTTCTTTACCAGTGCCATAATATGTTCACTTTGGCACTCGCTATTGTTGTAAAGTCATTTGAGTCAACAGCACAGAGAGTTTCACAGACTGAGTCATAACAACGTGAAGCACCAACACGAATGTGTCTTTAGTCATGTTACAATGTGCATTCTTGGTTTCATGATTAATTCTCTGCTTTGCAACATATTTTGACTTCTACAATTCGTCTTTTATATAAAATACTAATAATATAATATAAAAACCAAATAACAATTTGTCCGTCATGTACCGAAAAAGACTAAGTTTATAAATAGACACTGTTTATTGAAAATGATATTTATCTTCACCGAAATACGTATGCCTAAAAATAGCTTGCTCGTGTTCTTTTCATGAAAAATTGATAATGATATGACATAAAAGGTTTCGAATAAATTACAATATTTCGGCAAAATGATGTACAGTGTATTTTTCCGTGTTTGAAGCAACGTTTTTGTTGGTGAGTGATAATGAAGTCGAAAATAGAATACGTGGTTTTAAGATGAAACTAACTTTTCAGAAAATCGAGGGAATCAAAGCCTAAATACTAACGTTACCCACACTATCAAGTTCTTAGAAAAATTAACACATCTATGGAAATCTCATCTATGAATATATTTTTATTGAATCACTACATAGTATAAAACAAAGTCGCTTTCTCTGTCCCTATGTCCCTTTGTATGCTTAAATCTATGAAACTACGCAACGGATTTTGATGCGGTTTTTTTTATTAGATAGAGTGATTCAAGAGGAAGGTTTATATGTATAATAACTTCCATTAAATAGTGGAGAAGTACTGTTATTTTTGAGGTTTCTAATGTGATGTCGTAAATAATTTTTTTTTTCCGCTTACATTGCAAACGCAGGCTGAACCCTACGAGTTTTATCAAAAAAATTTACTAAGTATTGTACATATTGAAAAGGTCTACAGAAAAGTCCGTGATGGTATATGTCTATCTCTTATGGATAACCCACAATAACTTTTTTTGTCATTTACTTTTTACGACAAATAATGGCTAATTTTTGAAGCGATTTTAACCAATACAGCATTCATCCTTAACCAATTAAATACCTTGAATACATTGTTCATTTAATATAGATCTATATGGCCCTTTACACCGTATGATTTAAGTGAATATTTTCGAAGATATTACAGAATTAAAAATTGCGGGACGTAGCGTTTGCGGCGGTACCGGCGTGCCGCCCGGTGCGGCAAGAGCGTGTATCAGCATTGCACCCGTGCGAAGCCGGGGCGGGTCGCTAGTATTTTCATAAAAAAAAACAGGCAACCTCTGCATTATGTATGTAAGTAGACATTACTGCTATAAGAAGTGGTATTCTAAACAATCGACATAAACAGTAGAAGCATCTTCATAGATTGTATTTCGCATTTATGGAATCTGTCACCTATAAATATTTGACAATGGATAACCTCCTCTATTATAAAAGAATTACTTGTTAGAAACATATGTAAGACTACAAGTTTTAAGGCTTCATTGCTAATTAAGGACATTGTCCATGTAGGGTCGTATTAAATTACAATATCCCTCCGCCCCCAGATAATAAGACAAGGTGGAAAAGTCAGATCGAAGTGTATTGTGTCATGCTAAGCTTACTTATCCGATATACTCGCGTTTAGTTGAGGATTCCTCAAAGTGTCATCCATCAGTCACCACCGTGTTGAGAGTTCAAATAAAATCACAATTTTCATAATGTTTTTATGTTTAATAAACTTTGCAATATTTGTTATTTAAATCTATATCTTTTTTATTACATACATACATAACCTCACGCCTGTCTCCCTTTGGGGTAGGCCAAATTGACCAAGGGAACACCAATTGCTTCGATCCAGACATACCTCTTTCGCTTCCTCCACGTTCATTAATCTTTCCATACATGACCGCCAGTTACGGGTACTTTTAACCAAGCCCTTTTTAAGAATGTCGCCAATTTGATCGGCATACGTTCGCCTAGGGCGGCCCCTTCCGACAGCACCGACAGCCTTCCGATCCATTCTTTCACTCATCCTTTCCAAATGTCCAAACTACCGAAGCATACCCTTTTCAATGGATATTTATAAATAACTAGCTGTGCCCGCAGCTCCGCTCGCGGTAATTTCGGGATAAAAACGTATCCTATGTTACTTCTAGTACCTCTCATGATTCGTCGAGTAGTTTGTGCAATGCTATCTACCTATACCTACTTCATTTAAAATAAATACCTATAACTACAATAATTAATAAAAGTACCTACGCTTTTACCTAAAAAATACAAAAAAAAAACTGAACATAAATTAGCCAAAATTAGGAATTTGACCGAATATTTAAACACTACCAAAATAACAACGAAAGAAATTCAAATAAACTATTTAAAGACTAAAAGTCGCGCTGATAAGCACGGTTTATAATATCAATTATTGTCTGTCAATATAGTCGAACGCTCTGAACGCATCAACAGTAGCGATGCGCGATCCAGATCTTCGATCCGATTTTAAGGATCGGATCGGATCGTAATACGTCAATCCGATCCGCTGATTGGATCGCATGCTGACGATCCGATATCAAAAAAATCGGATGCAAAAAAGCAAGACACCATTACATTTTTACTAATTTATTATTTAAAAATAAACTAAGCATGCACTTGTAAATACTAACAACCAGGGTTCGAAAAAATCGATTTTTTATAATAATCGAATAAATTATGATAATTATCGGATAAGTATCTTAACCAATCCTGTCAGTTTTTATTAACAAAACGTCCGCACATCTGAGATTATCGGAGACAATGAAATAGAAACTAATCAACTCACACTTATGTTTTCTTATTTAACTACCTACACAGTCAGATTATAATAAAATGTAATAAGATGCTCGTATATCTATCCGCAAAAGACAACACCGCCGCGCGAAAAGATCAAGTTCGGTCCTAACAAAATCGTGAGTGGTATATGTAGGTAGGTATAAACCGCCTTTCAATTCATACACGATCCAAGCGATCGAACTTTTGTATCGATACGCCAAAAAAATCGCATGTTCTCGATCCGATCCAAAAATCGTTAGATCGTATGGCTTCGATCCGATTTTCCAAAAGATCGGATCGGATCGGCGCATCCCTAATCAACAGCCAAATACCTATTGAATGAATTATAAAGCTTGCGCTCGCCTCCCGCCTTTTTATATCCTACCGCCGCCGGCGCCGCGAGCCGCATCGAGCGCGGCAACCGTTACGCAAAAATAATCCTTATATCATTCAGTATTCATTAGCGTATTTCATGTATAAGTTTGGTGTTTCTATACCGATTTCTATGATTCTTTTTTTATTGAATAGGTAATAATGTTATTTTTTTTTAAATTAGGGATGAGTGAGAGTATTATAAACGTAAGAGTAAACAAATATAATCAGAAAGCTCCGAACTGCTAAGCTATCGGGATTTACACGTGTTATTGTGAGCCAACCATAAAATATAGACATATACTGTTGTGGAATATTTTTTATATAATTTTATGAAAAATATTTCTGACATACATGATTTCTATGTAGCTTTAACTATTAAGGCTGCGCACGCGACGGAAGCTTAAAAAATGAAGTAATTTCTCCCGTTTTCCCAACATTTCCCTTCACTGCTCTGCTCCTATTAATTGTAGCGTAATAATAAGTATACTATAACCTGCCCAGGAGTATGAAGAATAATTTTACCAAGGTTCGTTAAAATCCGTCGAGTAGTTTTTTTTCTATAAGGAACATACAGACAGACAGACAAAAATTTTACTGATTGCATTTTTGGCATCAGTATCGATCACTAATCACCCCCTGATAGTTATTTTGAAAATATATTTCATGTACAGAATTGACCTCTCTACAGATTTATTATAAGTATAGATAGATATCTTTTTTATTATTTATTACTATTATCTTGGTCGTCGCTTCGTATCTGTATCTAATTTTCACACGTAGAAGCAGATAAAAATACGCTTTTGTATTTATATAGAAATAACCTATAGAGGTTTAATCAATAACATTGAGAGATGTTTAATTGGGAGTGAGGGATTGCCGCTCTTAAGTTATATTGATATATTTCTGTTGTTATGAGAAGGATTGAAAGTATTTTTATTTTTTCATTTCATCTCAAGCTCAAACTACTGAAAAGTAGAATATTCAGTACTGTGATACGCATTATTTTATCAAGATTTTTTACGTGGAGAGATTATTCATACGCGCTGGTGAAGCTGCAAGAAACTACAAGTGTCAAATAAAAAAAATAAAAAAAAATCCCCAGACAATCACACCAACTACATGGCCCCAAAGTAAATATAGCTTGTGTTATGGGATACCATATAGCGAACTAGGGGGAACCTAGAATATAAATACATAAATAGAAAAACACCCAGACACGGAACATTTTTTTTTTCTGGTTCCGTGCGGGGATCGAACCCGCAACCACGGGCGTCTGAGGCAGATAGGTTTACCCCAACGCCATAGTGGTTGTCGTAAAATCGTCGTAAAATAGTTTTACTTTTATCTGGAAGTCACGTCCAGTGAAAGAAAACAGGAAAAGAGCAGATCAATCCCGAATTTTCAGAGTTTTATGACCCTAGTAATCTCATAGATAACCATGTCTCATGTTCATCTTAATTAGCAAGTCGTATATAAATCTAAATAAAATAACATGCTGGACTGGGAGCGAAAGAATAACATTGAATGTGCCAGCTGCTTCTCTTCCCGGCCATACTGTAAAAGCCAGTTAAAGGACAGAGGTTATATTGGCGTTTTTGTGGGCGATAGCCTGACTCCCTGTCACCGCAATAGTCTCTCACCATCATTATAATACCTCAAAATTTGTCAAATGTGACATCAGATTGTTTTAAAGCCTTTGGTGTTCTGCCTACCCCATAAGGGATGCAGGCGTGAAGTTATGTATGTATGTATGTAAAATAACGATGGATACGTATAGATACATACTATTTTACATGGCATGTTCTTTACTATCTAATTTTTAAAAGAACAATTTATACATTTGTAAAACTTTATTATACAATGAACTATAATTTACCACAAACTGAATCTAGTTCGAATACAAAATCAATATAATTAGCAACCGCCATGATACCACATAATAAACAAAGAGCTGTAGCATATTTTGCAAAATGATTACTTAATTAAGCGCATCAAGTGTGTCCAATGAGTTTTATAAAATTTAATTTGCCAACTTTCTGAACTTGCCTAAACAACACAGCACAAGAAATCAAAAGCGCACTGCACTTAATAAGTTTTGAAGCATGGTTATTAACGATAGACTTTATGTTATACTGAACTTTAGAACCTTTCCCCATTTTTTTTATGTATTGACGATCTTATTAAATTAAAATTTCATAACTTCAACAGTCGTCCGCATAACTTTTAAATATTGAAAACTAAACTTATCTGCAACCAACGAATATAAAATACACAGTGTATTTGTATACCAAGGGTACCCTCAGAATTGTTTGTGAATGGAAGGGCCTACCGCAACGGACGCTTCGCGAAACCCCTTCGTTATCTGCACACTGGCCTAAGATCACTAAATATCTATTGAAAAGTAAATGTTTATTTTGTAATAATCGATCGAACTTGGCCTTGTCCGGAGCGCTCAACTTAATCCGCTTTGGAGCAACTTCAATCATCTGAAGCGCATTCTGTATATAGTTATGACGGTCTGGGCTTAACGGGATCTGCGGTCCGAAGGAGTAGTATAATCATTTCTATAGTTACTATTATTATAAAACTGATGGGTTTGTTGGTTTACTACCTATTGGAAAATCTTCTTGTAATAATCCTTTTATTTTTGACGACCACTTTGGCGATGGGGTAAACATATCTGCCTCAGACGCCAGTGGTCTCGGGTTCAATTCCCGCATGGAACAAGAAAAAAATGTACCGGGTCTAGGCGTTTATCTATATCTAAGTATGTATTTATATTCTAGGTTCGCTACATGGTATCCCATATCACAAGTTCTGCTTAGTTTGGGGCTATGTAGTTGGTGTGATTGTTTGGGGATTTTACTTATTCATTTATTTGATAGATCAGCCCTTGGGGAAGGTGAGATACAGGGTGACTTAGATATTGAAGGTGAGCACTCTGTACTCGATTCTAATCATAATCATGTAATAAAAGTAGGTACTTAATTTTTCAGCTGAATTCCCTAAAAATAAATAAAGAGTTTGAGTAGGTCAACGACCGTTCGTGAAGCCGTCTGTGCATATACCGTACTAGTGTAACCATACGTTGCGTAATGAATTCTTTGACTTTGGAATAAGTTTACTTAGTGAATAACTAATATTTATTTTTTAATTTATTTTTCCACTTCATGTATGACCTTAAACTATCACGTCCTCGAATTTTGTAAGTGACTCACCAGTCACCCTGTCTATTTATATCAAGAAATTCCTACGGAAACAAAACTAATGCGGGTAAAGTCACCCGCGCCTACTAGTGTAGTATAAAGAACAGCCCACTAGGGCAGTTAGCTGTTGTTCATGAGCACCACGGCATATGCTTACACGGTATACAATTAATGGACCCAAAAACAAATAAAAAGTGAAGCCACACGGAAAAGCAATATTTTAAGAGAGTTCGTCGTCAATAACATAAATCTCATAACTAAAAGATTTCTTTATAGAACTCAAAAACTACAGTTTTAGAGAAATGCACATTTCAAATCTATCTTCGAACAATGTGTACTATAGTGATGTGTATTTATATTTAGCGATTTTTTTTTAATTCACCTACCGGCTTCTCTTTACCATAGGCATTACTAAACGCGCGATAAAACTTGATGTCATCTAATGGTAAAGGACGCTGAAGAATATAGCAGTCACTGCCCTAGAAACAATCTATTTTTTGGCCAAATCTAAAAGCATCCTATGTACGAGTAATGTTTTCTACAAACGTATCCTTTAATTTATACAAAAAATATTTCTGTTGTTATAAAATTTATTAATCTTGCCAGATTATATTTGCATGGATGGCAGTCCTAATTAAATTGCGCTTAATATATAATGACCCATCTGTATTGTACATAAGTTAATAATCCCGCATTCTTTCCAATCGGGTCTATTTAAAAATAAATTGGCTATCTAAAATTCAATTTGGATCGGATGGTCTCATAATTGGGTCATCCTAAATCCAATTTTAGCATTTAATATGTAACCAGCATTGACCTGCAACTTGGTCTGTGTTAGAGAAAAAGAGAAAAGAGTTTGTTCGTTATTTAAATGTACAAATATCTAAAAGTATCTCTTGGACTACCTTTTTCATTTGATAGCCTTTTTTAGTCAAAGGCCAACTTTTTTACACAATAAATATCATTTTATAGAAACGATTTTTGAAAAAATTGTATGTATTTTTACAAGGATATTAATATATTTGCAAACATATTTAGTTAAGCATGATCACTCTAAAAAATGAATGAATACCATTAAAATAAAGACGACTGAGCGCTACTCCAAAACATCTAGTAGCATCTATAGCAAACGTAATCATTGAAATGCCGCGTCGTAGTAGCTGTGTTCATCAATAGCGACTATTTGTAAAATATTTGTGGTGCCATATCTTTATTTTTCCTGTTGATGGTTACTAAAATAAATATGCAGGTACGTTTATATCGTATCAAAAAAAATAACACTTAAATTTGGCTGGTGACTTCAAAATAGCCTTGTATTTGATCAAGGAGTTGTCATGGAATCAAAAGCTACTTGGGCAAAGAAACGCTAACCTACTAGTCGAAACTTGACAGGATATTTGATTCCCCTAGTTAGGTTTTACTTTTGCCTTAGGGTGTTAGGTGTTTAGGTGTTGCCTTAGGTGGTGTGGTGACATTCTTAGATTGACTTCAATTTTTCGGGTGTTAGTTATTTTTTAATCGTTTATAATTAATATCCTAATATATCTTCACAAACACCAACATCATCTGTTTATGAGTGATGATAAAGTCGAATTTAAATAAGAATGAAATAAAATCAAATTTGATGCTCGTATTTGTTCCTGAAGGTACTAGGTATTTTAAAGTTTTTGCATTTAAAATGCTTAATTACTCTTGAATAAATGGAAAATGTGTTAAATAAATGATTAAAAAATGTGTTAAATAAAAAAAGGTTCATACCACTCTGGTATGAATCGCCCCCCTGGAATGAAACATCGAACTCCCATTTCTAGTGGGTCGGTTTTTAGAAAGCGGTTCTTTTTTTCTGAAAAAGATATAATGAGTTTGCTTTCATTTTGGTTTTATGATTTTATTTTTATTTTATTATATTATATTAGTGTATTTAATCAAAAGCGTAATAGCTTTTTATTACTATGTAATGGGGAGTTTTCTGACAGCTCATAAAAATTTGTTCAAAAAACCACTATAGATGGCACTTTTAAAAAGCCGAAGGCGTTAAGTCTCTACACTATAATGTAGGTAAGTGGTATCTACCATCTATGGTTATTTATACGTTCAATTTCTGATACAGGCGTCAATTAATTTATTTTACTTTTAAAAACGCAGTGTGGAATAAATTCTTCGCCTTCGCCTTTTGTAAAGCGCCATCTATCGAAGCCTTTTGTACCAATTTTGAACAGTTTTGTTTTTTTAATGAGCTGTCAGAAAACCTCTCATTAAACACTTGTACACTTGAAAGCTAATTTTAAACTTCCACAAGTTTTGGAGTAGCTGTTATCGGAATGCAAACTAGCAGATAATGTAGAATTTAACATTTATTATTAACGACATATTCGGTTGCGATTCAAACTATTATTATAAAACAAAATAAAATAGGAAACTATTTCTCTGGCTCTAGACATACTCAAACTATGAGGTTATAAGAAATGCACATGAATTTTTCTTGTTTAAGTATGAAATTAACGAACCTCAGACACTTTAGAAAATTTTATCGTTTACTCTTCCAGAGAAACGAAGCTTGGCGCTTCCAGTGCACTTTACTAATCCCGACCTGATTAACAAACACTTTTATAGATACTCCTGATAGCCTTCGTGACCATTTCCTTGTATAATAAATTGTAATAGTGTTGACCTACTTAGAAATGCAACGTCATGAGCTAGCGACGACGTTTGAAATCAGAATTATCAGTTCGGAAATAGTTGCAAAAATTGTAATGAGGCAAGATTTACGAAATCCAATGGTTGAAATTAAAGAAGATTGGCTCCCTCCTATACATGATTTTAGTTTACTCTTAGGTGAAGAGTCCCTTAATGAAAAATTAACAAGCACAGAGCATTACCCTGAACCTGACACTCAAAGAATTATGGTTTTAAATGACCAGGATTTTAAGTTATTTCAATTTGAATTCTTATAAATTTTGTCAATTTCAAACCTTTTCGTATACATAGAGAATACAGACATGTGTGTACTGTTCTGCCATTTACTTTTTTTACTTGACACCTGACATTAGCAGAATTATCGCAAGATACGAGTATTTCAGTGCTGCCACTTTATTTTTTCAGTCTTCTAAAAACAAAAAAAATTACAGATTGCAGGAATGCTAAATATAACTTATTTAAAAATGTAACTTAAATATAATTATCTACAAGTCTTAACAACAAAGTCGTATAGTAGAATACAAACTGAGTAGGGTAACACTTAATCTTAGTCTTGGTGGTAGCCTTGGTATAGTAGTCATGTGTCAACATAATTCCTAATAAAATATGTTTATTTTGCTCGGCCTCAAAGAAATGCGAACATAGTTTGAAAAATTGTATTAAATTATTTAATTCTAAATGGTTATTTTGAAGTTTAAGGACTCACATAATTTTGAACTAACATTTAGCCTTTCTTCTTTGATAGGTATAAATAAATAACAAATAAATATTTTTGACACATTATCTAGCCCAAATTAAGTTTCTTAAAGAAATTATGTTATGGATACTAGATAACTGATATACTTAAGAAATATATAAACATACATATTGAATAAATACATATTCTTCATTCTTCTACATCATTCTTTGTGCTACGAAGAAAATTGGAAGTACAAATATCACCTGGCGAAATAACTAAGGAAAAATCTAACGATAACCGTCGGGCTTTCGCTGGGGTCGATTTTTGGTACCAAATTGCTTGAGATTTCTAAATATATCCCAAGTGCGAAAACCACATAAAACTACATTTGATTGTTTTACATTTTGTCAGGGCATTTAGAAGCTTGAAAATTCCCATTATATTCTTAAACACTACGTGGAGCTTGGCTACAATGGCTTAACCGATACCTCGATTTAATAATAATAATGATAACCCACATTACATTGACTGCTGGATCAAGTACAATAGTTTCGGAGCTAAAATATTGGTTATTTAAGGTAAACAGCCTACATTACCTCTTTTAATATAGTATTAACAATTTTTTTTTTATTATAAGTTTACGTCATGAATTCTTTATTCTCTTATTTAATGTGTACATTAACCGTGTATATTTCTCTTATTTATTTATTTATTATTATCATCTTTGGGAAACATACAGCATATAAAACACTTAAAACTAAAAGAAAACATTAAAAGTACATAGGCCAGCAAAGTCTCCACTATTATGTAATTTGATATAAACGCTACAATATACATAGACAAATAAAATTTGAGAGTCAATTAAAATTATATTTAATTATTTATAATTATCACCCCAGTAAAAACATATGACCACAAACTAAACCTATATGATGACGACCACACAGCAGCACTATTTTAATAAACCTCAAAGCGAAATGAATATTTTCGATTCAATTAATTTCCTGAGTTTAAAAGCGCATTACGTAAAAGCAAGTGATAAACGGTGGGTAATAAAGTTGCAAAGTATCGGTAATATCAAAATTGTTCTTTTTCATTTTTGATCCCATTTATCTGATCCATTAAATAACGGTCCATTTCAAAAATCTGCAGTCAGGATTTAATGCTGGCATTTACAAAAAAAAATTGGTTAATTTTACACAATCTCATGTTACTAATATTAAAACTGTGATAGTTTTGATGTATGTAATGATGTGCTGCTGGGAGTGTCATCATGACTGCTTAACGTGCTTACGTGCTGGGAGTATTCATCTCCTCATCTCCTCATCACAACTCTTTGTAATGAGCCCACTGCAGGGCATGAGTCTCTCCCCTGGGTGTAGAGGAGGTATAGGCCACAATCCACCAAGCTGGCCCAGTGCTGGGTGGTGGATGCCAGAATTTTCAGGGCGCATCGATGGCTTCTGACAAACCCTAACGACTACTGTATACAGTACCCGGGACCGACTGCTCAACGTGCTTACGTGCTGGGAGTATTACTAATTGGAAATTTACAGGAATATTTCCAATGTTCCCGGGAATATTCCCCAAAGTTCCCAATGTTTTTTTTTATTTTATATATTTTTTAAATTAAGTTTTTTTTCTTTAATTTACTTCTTTATTTTTATACCGACACGCCAACGCGTTTCTGTTGCATTCCTATTTCTTTCTCGCTCCAACATTAGTTTACAACATTAGGCAGCAGGTAAGCTTAAGCCCTAAGCTTATTGCTCTTTTATGTTGTTTAAGAATGTTTAAATGAGAAAATACAACCTTTTCTGAAAAATCCCAAGTATAATTACCAAGACTTATATTCGTTTGTCAGTGCTACTTTTCACTGATAAGATTAGTAACTTGTGTCTTTATAAAAAAAGTAGGTAAAAATTTTTATTTACCTACGTTTAATAGTAAACTGTGATTTGTATTAAATAAGGCACTATGGTAAACCAATAACTACACAACTTCGTTTTTTATTATTGGGAATATTCCTGAAAAATTTGTAAACTTACGGGAATATTCCCGGGAATACCTTAGAAAAGTAATTGATTTGAGGTACATAGACTAAACGATGTAATTATAGCTTATGAAAAAGTTAGCATATAATAAAAAAATATGTTGGACGTAAGCGGCGTAACATGTGTAATATTCCCCTAAATTTCCAATTTTTGGGAATATTCCCGGGAACGGCACATCACTAGATGTATGGACGTTTGTTCCTCAATCACGGATTCCGATGAAATTTGGCATAGTGATAGTGTAGAGTCTGGAATAGCACATAGGCTATTCTTATCCCGATATTCCCACGGGGTTCGAAAATGCGATGTATTTCAGTTATGCCAGTTCCTTTCTAAGCCCGTCTCCTTTGACCCCATCTTCACTCACCATCAAGTGAGACTGAAGTCAAACGTGGCTTTTGTGACCGTCATGATGTATTAATGTACGTCATTATTTCAATATTTAAATTACGCGACAGAAATGAACTCTGATCGATTCAAAATCGCCATAGTATTTTATGTAAGGATGCTCGGCAATATGCATTACTTATGTAGCTCTGTAAAATTAATCAGCTTATGTGTTAAGTATATGATCAAAAATATTTTCAGTTATCTTCTCTTATTTGTATACAATTGAAGCTTATTTTAAGTCTGTCACAATAAACAATATTTCACCATCCTTTTACACCTTACAGTCCTTTAACTTTCACTCTATTCACTGAATGTGTTTTACGAATCTGTAATTTTCGACACTTTTCCCACACAGTGATATGACGCTCGGTAAAATTTCTCCCAGTAAAATTCTCAACGCTGTCTTTAGATATTTCGAATCAATTTTGATTTTATTTTATATCAAAGTTCTGGAGCATTTTCTAGTATTTCAGCAAGTTTCAGCTTTTGGAAATGAAATTAAATTCATAGCCGATCAGGTTTTTGATGCAAAAAGAACACAGTTCGAGAAATTTTAGTAGCGAAAACTCCCTTATTTTGTTTCTAATTTGATGCTTCGTATTATAAGTTCAAATAAGAACTTTGAAAAAGATTTAATGGTTTTATAACCCTTGCAAATATTACACATTAAGAGTAAAACACATTACCATTATATACACATTACCATTATATACTGCTATACAAAGTGTTCTTTTTGATATCCCATAACTCTAAGTTTTTGTTCCTTACTAAAAAATTATACTTTTTGCCGAAGAATATGTGGTTCAAAAGTGAATAAGTTCATAAATTATCTCCCTTGTAAAATCTCTTAAACATTCATTCAATAGACGCGTGTCACTGAAGCCTTACAATAAACAACTAAAACATTTTAAATATTGAGGAACGTTGCATACAATGTACATCGCAAAACGTTGAGAATTGTACCTGTTGTCATACTTCGCATAAGGTGTTTTACATAAGATGTTTTGACTTAATTGAATTATTTTTCATGAAAAATTAAAACAAAAATAAATAAAAATTGAAAAATTATTCAAATGTTATTTGATTCTATTACATGGTCCCATTAATATTTAAGAGTTATGGGAAATCAACAGAAAAACCTTGTGTATTCTTTCAACTCTGAGGATCACCTTATAAATACTATAACAATTTTATGCTTAGCACTCGTTGGATACGAGTTGTATCCAACTCTTTTAACCACCTATCACAGTGTGGCCTTGTGGAATGAGACTTCTAACAAAATAAAATCTACTCGAACTTTGAATTATGATCTCAAATTAAATATAATTCATAAAATATAACGACTGTTTACATAGAATATTAAATATATATTTTAATTATTTCTTCATATTCTCAGGTATATTTTCTAAATAGTCACACAAGTTAAAGTAAAGTCAAATTATTTATTCTTCGATATAATTAGTTGATGTTCTGACAGACTATTTTGTTTTTTACAGGGATAAGTCCGTGACCTCGGTCGCATTGAATTTGCGTCGCCTTTGTTCATCAAATCTTTTGTAAATCCTTTGTTTCCCAAAGGTAAATTCTCCAGTCCCCATTCAAAATGTCTTTCAAATCCGTTAAGCTCCTATAAGTATATGTAACAATCATACACCTAAAAACCAAACAAAATTAAAATCAAATCAAATTCAAAGTATTCTTCAATCTGTTTGAACTTCTTGCAATTACTTTCCTACTTCTGACACATATCTCTAAAGACTTTATTCATTTAATTTTTCCTGATACTCTCATTATTAACAAAACCAATAAAAATTTAAAGGAAAATTTATTTTTGGTCAGCCTCGCATCGCACGAAGTAAATTTAACAAAGTTCAATACAAAATCGGAGTTGTGTTGTTTATTTCCTCCCTTAAACTGTAAGCTTCTTAGGTTGATGTATTTACAGGCACAGTTTTAATTAAATGCTTTTATTGGAGTCTGGCATTAGATAGGGGTCGGTAATTAAAGCCAACCAGGATTAACTGCTTTTGTCTACAACAATTATGATTTATGAACTTGGCAGCCATGTTTTTATTTGTCTACAGAGATGTCAGATTTTGCTGAAGCTTAAATAATTATAAGGCTATTAATTTTGCGTTACGGATATAATTAATTTAGTTGAAAATTTATACAGGCTTCAGTATTTTTCCAATGAATTGTTTGTAAATAATTAACTCTTAAATGTTTACAATAGATTTTTAATTTGAAACAAAGAATATAAAAACGCTACAGGTTACGATGCTTTTTTATTTCAGATTTTTACCTGTTTTGGTCTCTGCAGGATTTTGTCAGTGTCAGAGGACTGCCAAAACCACTTGATCATAAGCCCCAAAATAGCAATGTGATCACATCCCTACCTACAAGATAGCAAAAAGTTATCCAACAAAATGGCTCCTACATACTTTATTCAAATGTAAATATACTTTAAAAGAAACCTTTTGAATTTTTTTTTTAAATGCGATGAAACTTTTTCCCCAACCTAATATAATACTTTACTTACCAAAAAAATTCACACTTCCACAGGTATCACAAAAGAGTTTTCAGAGCAGCATCGATTTTAATTTGTACCGTTTTGGTTCCAAGAAATATGAGTTCATTTATTTATTTTACTCATATTATTAATACATGGTGTCAAAGTAAGCTAAGCTTGTGTCATAAGATACCATGTAGCGAACTAGGGGAAACCATGAATATAAATACGTATATACGTAGATAAACACTCAGACCTGGAACATTTTTTTTTTGTTCTATGCGGGAATCGAACCCGTGACCCCACGTTAAACGCGTCTAGACTACAGCATCATGGAGTGAAGTAAATTTAATACAATACCTGGAATAAACGACCTTTCTAGAATAGATCTAATGTGAGTATGTACGAACATAATTTAAACCAATTACATACATCTGCTAATTATTAATACTTATTAATTTGCAGACAGAAGATTACATCAAAACGTCTTACATAATTTTTAATTAAAATTTTCATAAATATATTACGTTTATTAGCTCTCAGGAACTACAAGTCTAGTCCTAAAATATATGTGTCATTCCTAGGTCAACAAATTCGCCTGAAATTTCACATAAACGCCGTACAGGTTTGGTAGAGATCATTTATTTACCATCTCTGTTCGGCGCTTATGTACACCGCGTCTAGACAGATTTAAAAGTGACAAAAGATCTTCACTTAACTTCGGGATCCACTCAGCTACCACCCTTCGCACAAAATCTACCGCGAAATATCACTACTACAATGGTGATTGATTCAGTCACTTATGAAGAACCCACCCCTTCCCAAACCATATGTGCTTTGACCTCAGTTTCCATTACCATCAAGTGAAATGGAAGTGGAAGAAACTTTGTTTTCATTGTCATTATAATTTAGTCACATTCAGCAGTATTCTAGTAAATGCTATGAAAAGAGAAACTCCACGAAATTTACCCTCTATTCATTAAAATATTATTATCAGTAGAAACCAAGACAGTTATGAAACCCGTTATATAATTGAATTTATAAATTAGCAATCGAAATACAAAACGAGTAGGCAACTTGGGCGAGGTGATTCTAAATGCCAATATTGTAGCGAGGTTCTATAGCTGAGAGTTTGTTTGCCTTCTGCACCACGGCTCATAAAGGCTCGAGGGCTGTTTACATTTCACTATGGATCCGAAATAAACTTGTTAACGTTCCGTCTCCAACGAAATCTCCCGCTGTACCTACCTGTAATATCCACCTTTGCGAAGAAAGTTTAAACAGTATTCTGTTCGGTCGGAGTGGTCTTGCCAGCTGTATATTTTATTTTAATTAAAGTTAGCTTTTTCTTACTTTCTTTCTCGTTTAGATGAAAATCTTGGAATATCTTTTTAACGAAATTAGTAATTTGAAATAAGAGCAAAACTAACACACATAATTTAAAATTGTTTAACATTGAATCTTATATGATACTAGTTGATAATTTGATGTATCGTCATTTTTTTAAAAAGATATATCAAGATAGTTTACTAACGGTGGGTTTGAATATCGAATCTCAATCTAAAATCCAAATTTTCATACAAAATCAAATCTGGATTTTGGTTGTCATGGCAACGTCCATACTTTTAAGTGTTTACGAAGAAGGAGTTTGGATAAAGATACAATATTGAAACCCACCATTAAAGTACACCTCAATATAAAATCACTGCAGATTTATAACACTTCCATGTATGTGCAAATGTAATCTATAGGTGACACGGCCAACGAAATTCATATTTTATTTTCGAAATGAAAACACGAGTATATTCAATATTAAGAATCCAGTGTCATCAGGAAAATCTATCTCAATATAAATTCCAATATATTTTTTTTGTTTATTTACATACTTCAGAATTAATTTTTAGATAAGTATTTTATTTGATAACAGGTAAGAAAATGAAAATCCATATTAATTCCATACTATTAATTTATTAAATCTTTGGCTATCTGTTTGTACAATATAGACTACGAGTTACGTAAAAACATATAGCTATATCTACACAATGATTGTCACCAAATTGTTATATATCGAGTTACAACCTTAGTTTCCGAGTAATGAGTTTTACGTACGACATTATTTAACTGCTGATTTAAACTAAAACATATTGCCACACAATTTCTTTATCAATGCATTGATTTAATTGCAAAATATGGATATGCTTTCTAAAAAAGTTTATTTATAGAAAATGGTACTAAAGAATGATATATTTACATACAAAATCAAATTTTTTACAAAAATATCGTTTGGCACATAAGAGAAGCGTTTAATGAGTGAATTTTGGTTTCGTAAGAATAGCTAGAAGAAATAGGGAAGACATACTGTTTTGCAATTAATTTGACCTTACAATGCTAGAACAAATTACATTGTAGGTGAAATTCACAAAATAGCCTCAATTAAACGTTTTCAATAACTTTATCCAAAATCTATATTAACAATCACATTTCTACAATGAATTACACAAAAATATGTTTCTAATCTATGGTCTTTATTCAACAAAACCGGTTTATTTACAGGTTTTACACGTGAAATGTTACAGCCGGTTCATTATTCCGATCTTGACATTTGTACTTATTCCCATAAAAAAATATGTACGTTCAATTATATCACAAACATCTGATTCCCCGCCAGCAGCCGACCACGCCATCTGAAACAACACAATTATTGTTAAACGGCTTGTAAATCTCATTACTCTAAGGCTGCAAACTGGCGGCAGCGACAGCGGGAGCGGGAGCGACAGCGGCGTGGGCAGCGATTTCCGCGACACGATAGAAGTACTGAGTTTGTATGAAACCGCGACTAATCGCTCAAGCGCCCTCTGGCGTCGAGAACGTCCCGGATTCCCCGCGTAGCTGTCCGCGCCACTGTCGCTCTCGCTGTCGCTGCCGTCCAGTTTGCAGCCTTAGTCTGTGCTCAGCATTATTTATGTCAAAGCCTCCTTGAAATTGCTTCTATATACTGCCTAGCCTCCAAGCTACACTTTCTAAACCTTATATTATTTAAAAATGGATATTTGAGTCACAATTTTGATATCCAAAGTTGAGCATAGCCATCCTTATGCAATAAATATTATATACCCATTGTACCAATATATTAATAAACATTTCTATGAGAACTTATGTTGTGGGTTCTAACGAACGGGTAAATAAAAGTAGGAAATATATAAACATTAGAAAATGAGCTTTAATAAACATATTAGATCCAAGACTTGACAGCTCTATCTGTGTTTTTAACACAAATATCCACCTTTACCAGGATTCGAACCCAGGACCAATAAGACTAAACCGTACCAGGCGGCTATGAAATGCACTTACGAACATTTAACAGTAACTTATAAGTTAGCTCAATTTTAATTGAATATTTTGTTTAAATAAAGACAGAAATTGTAAATTCATTGGATTCCATTGTACATTCCACTTTAAAAAAATAGAAGTGTTTTTGTATGGAAACAATAAAAGGATAGTTAAATTAAATTTATTAAAACTTTTGAAAAGTGATAAAGTCAGTCTTAAGACGCCAAAGCACACAAGTACCCACAACCAAGTTTCAGTATTTCATACCATAAATTTAAAGTAAAATTCAGAGCTGTTAAACGTGTTTTCTAATAAGATAAGTGGCTTTGCGGACAGATTTACGATCTTCATGCAATTCATCGAGTAGAATAAAACTCTAGGTAAGAAATAAATGGTTCTAGCCCTTGAAATTCAATATCTAAAAGAGCATAAAATGTATTTTACGGGAAGCACGTGAACTTATTTTTGAAGCTTAGAAAGATCTAGAAAGACCTTTTATTTTTTGGCTTGGAAACGAAATACTCGTTTGTTCTAGTTTATTTCTTTTGCGGGAAATGAATAAAACAACGAAATGTCTATTCTGAAGGCAGCTAATCTTGCAATAGCTGAAGAAAGTCAAAGCCACTGTTTAAATACGTTCAGTCAGCCTTAAAGACACACAGCTATCGCGAGGCACATTGTCTATATATCGAGCTTTCCTCGATATTCTGACATTTATGTAAATGGTAATAGATCGCAAAAATATTTGTAATAAATATTAACTATCAGCATAGTGCTTGTGCGGTTAAAATTGCCGGAGTAATGAAATGAAATACTTTTCTAACCTGATTTGTTAAGACGCAGAAACGTCGAATCAAAATGTAAAATATAATTTATCAGTATAAAGCCGGTTAAAAACTTTTTCATTTTATAAAGGGTATCCTGAAAAATTAAGACAAATTGTAAATGAATCGAGGAACTGTTCAAGGATGGCTGTGGGCACTTATATTTATTTATTCTTTATTGTACCTACACATTATATTGAGAGAAAGTTTATGTTGTTTGTTATAACAAGTTTATAACAAACAACAGAGTACAATTGGCGGCCTTATCATCAAAATATGATCTCTTCCAGGGAACCTTTTTGACAAGATAAGGACAGTTACCTTGTTAAACTTATGTTTTTAATTTTATGTAAGCAAGTAAATAGTAATAGTAAAGCCTTATTAATATGATGAATTAAGTTACAAAAAACAAAGGTTACTAACATTATTTTTACGTTTAGCATCCATTCCCGGTCTTTGCCTGACTCCTGCATGTTTGATTTTGATTTTTTTATCTTTATTTGGGAAACAAACAGATTTTAAACTATTTATACGATATACATGGATAATATCACTTAAAGTTATCCATTTAAGTTTCTCCTCATTAATATTACATAAAATATATAGAAAACAGATAAATGAACGTGTCAGTTCCGTGAAAAGTCAGAAAATGCAGAATTATAATTATTACAAGTTCGTCGAATAAAACTATTGGAATCATAATTAGTTTGTGCTGTGGAAGGCTGGAAAACGTCTTAAGAAGATTTCACTAAAGGAGATTTTACTTAAAAGTTTTGTCGAGTCTATGCGATTGTTGATCAGTTTGAAAAAGAACTTGTTCAGTCAACGGTCAACGGTCACTTAGAAAAATCAATGGTTTCAGTGTAGCAAATCTTCTCAGTTAGTTTAGCAAATATCTTGGATTTTTTCTAACTCTTTTAACATGGTTTCCAAACAACAGAGGCGTATTCAAGAATACAGCGAAAGAATAGAGGGATTTATATGGAAGAATAATCATGGATATTTTTTTAAAATCTCTACTAACTCTGAGCAGGAACCCTAACATTCTATACGCTTTATTAGCGGGTTTCCATATATGGACGTCAAACAAAAACTTGGCATCGTTAAAAACACCAAGACCTCTGAGCGTTGAAACTTTTTCTAACTCATAGTTATCATTACGGTAACTATAATCGATGTTCCCGAGTTTGTGCCCAAATGTTTTTTGTTATTTAGGCACAGACTATTATTTTCATAGTAGGTGGCTAGCCTGCTTACACCACTTTGTAGCTGTTCACAGTCTTTGATACATCGTATAGACTTAAATATTTTGATGTCATCCGCATAGATTAAGCATTGAGACTTCTGAAATTGTAACTTCGCGTAATTAATGGCGGTCTTTAATAAAAGTATTAAATAATTTTGAAAGCCTTTAATGATAACTAGCAAAGCGTTTTATTTTTTTGTTATTGGGGACGAATTCCACTTTTAACCTTAATCTCAACTTAATGTAAGTGAATATGAGGTTGAAGATGACAACACGGGTTTAAGAAGGACCTAGATCTTCATAAAATATTGCCGGAACACCTGGCGGTGATATTTGGCAGTAGATTTAATATGAAAGGTGGTCGCTAACCAGTAGAGGATTGAATTTTCATATGCCTGTTACCTAATATAACGCTTTATCAATATCATGGTGTTCTAACTGCTACTGGGTAACAGTCAAGTAACAGTGAGAGTTTCTGATCTAGTTCGTAAAATGTACAAAGGATATTCATTCTAATATATTATAACATAATGAATATCGCGCGCTTTCATAGGTATTATCTAATAATATAACTCTGTTTACGAGATTTAAGAAACACTCACTCTATATAAGCACTTATAATTTTGACGTGACGTATGCACAAAGAAAATATTAACACGACTAACTTAATGATTATTTGCCGTGTAATAAGCGTTATTAATTTCATCCATATCATACCTAAAACTAGTGCATTTTTTTTACAATTTTTATATAATCGATATCGAATGCTTGCGGTCGTTCTGTTTACCCACGAACCTTCCATACAAAACATGAAGTGTATACATTAGTGTATACATTAGCGCCAAGCGCTGTGCGTCGCAAGGATCTCCGAATTATTGGTATGTATGGCAACGTCGCATTTTTCCAAAACGCGAGACGCGACGGCGGGGCCGCTCGTCATAAGAACATTTCTGCGGTGTAACTGCTACGATAACTGATATGAATAGTCACACCTCTACTAACCAGGCAGACCCTGAAGGGGTTCTACCACCAAGCGGGGGTCACTCAGATTAGTCGCCTCTTACGACATGCTTATCCAGGGGTGGTAGGGCTATTCGCGACCCTACGCGGGCAAAAAAGTAAAATGCAGTGCATCGTGTGGTGTTCTGTTTTAAATAGTAGGTACCACTGGGTTGCCCGGCAGAAATCGCGCTTCGGCGATAAGGCCGCCCTTTGTATGTTAATTGTGATTGATATTTTAATTTAATCTGTGTAACTATGTTGGTGTACAATAAAGAGTTTTATTATTATTATGTGTGTATGCTTTACATTCACCTTAGTCAAAAAGACTAAGGGTTAAAGATGAAACATCTATGCGAGCTTTTGGCTAAGACATGATTATTATTATTATTATTACCACACCTTTCCAAGGGTCACTAATGAGAGATTGAACTTTGTTTTTCCTGCCAAAGAACTGTGACGCCCCAAAGGGCGACCACAGATAGGGAGAGGGTGAATACTCCTAGTAAGAACTGGATCCTGCACGGGAATAAATCTCCGCCGACAGTGACAACCGCTCGCCGACGGAATGCCACCATGTATCCAGACAGTGTGGGACTCCCCACAGTGAGCAATCCCACTGCAGAGCTTAAACCCACTAAACAATTCCTTCTCCGATCCCTAACTCAAGAGCTATTCCTAGATCGTGTAATGAGCTACCACCCCGTTGGATCCGGGGCGCGCATTAAGAGATTGAACAGCAACGTCTTTCTTATATTACCATAACATGGTCACCGAGTGAAGATAATCTAACTAAATACCAACCGGTATGTCAAGTGTGCCGATTAGGACGGAACCCTTCTCCGATTGCGGGAGATCTTTGTGAAACAAATGCCTAAAGTTACGAATATTTTCTAATTCGATGCCGTTTGCTTAATTTAAATAGGCCTGTTATAACGATTTTTTTTTTTTGAATTTATGGATTAGTTTCCAACTTTATTAACTGTCAAAAGATCAATGCAAATAAGTTATGTTCGAGGTTCAATGTCATGTCACACCTTATTTTGCATAGGTATGCCTTTTTTATTTGAACTTGTAGCAAAATCTTTGTTCCTTACTAAAAAACAATACTTTTTGCCAAAGAATATGTGGTTCAAAAATATACTTTCCAAGATATCATTGATATGAGTTTATAAATTATCACCCTTGTAAAATCTCTTAAACATTAATTCAATAGACGCGTGTCACTGAAACCATACAATAAACAAGAAAAACATTTGTAACGTTGAGGAACGTTGCATACGACGTTGCGAACTGTACCTGTGCATAGCGATAAAAAAAGAGATAGAAAATGCCACGTTGTCATACTTAAATAAAGGTAAGATATTTTGACTTAATTGAATTATTTTGTATGAAAAATCAAAACAAAAAAAAAATTGAAAAATTATTCACATGTTATTTGATTCTATTACATGGTCCCATTAATACCCTATAATTATGGGAATCAACAGTAACACCTAGTATAATTATTATTTCATGTAGTTTTATACAGGGTGTTAGGGAAATGGTTAGCCAAAGAGGTATGTCGGGTAGGGGGGATCATTTAGAACCTATTTAGGCTAACTTACTTATATGCAAAGTGTTACGGTTTTTTTTTTATGATTTTTTTTATGTTTTTTGGAAAAAATGCCCAAATTTAGTGATTGATCTATCATATCTTTTTTGTTCGTTGATATATCAACGTCGTTTTTTTTTTATTTTCATTATCAATACATTGTGCCTGTAAAATAGTTGTGATTTAATCAGAATACATCTAGAAAAAAAAAATATGAGCCGACAAAATCTTGATAGAGACTAAAGAAAAATTAAAACTTCAAGTTTAGGCACTAATAGTAAAAAAATTAAGACCTGCAGCAAATTTCAATTTATAAAAAAAAGTATTATAGTTAATACTCATTCCAATAATACCACATTCAGTCACCTAGCTTTCCTAGTTTTTTTTTATTGATTTAATAAACAAATGGTTTCTACCCGAATCCGTAATCTACGCTGACAAAACAAAGATTTTTAAATAATGTATTGTCTCTGTTTAATACACGGTAAACAATCTGCTGTCTCTTTTTATCTTGGAATGTGTGCTATGTTTCCACACGAGTACCAATGGTGTCTCCGATAGGGTGTTTATCTACAGGTAATAAAATAAAACAATTAATTAATTCGAGTAGGTACTCATTTTTATTTTTTTTCATAAATACTGTTCGAAATGACCTCCGCTACATCTTAGGCAAGCCCGATATCTTTTTCGAATTTCAGTTGTGGTAGTTCGTACTCTAAATTCTTCTTTCATTTTTATAAAAGCATCGTTTATTCTTCTGGTTAATTGTTCTTTTGTAAAAATTTCCTCTGTGTAGACCAAATCCTTGGCACGTCCCCAGACATAATAATCAAGCGGCGTGAGATCTGGGGACCGTGCTGGCCACTCAATTGGGCCACCTCTTCCTATCCAAGAGTTTGGGAAACAATTATTTAAATGTTCCCTCACTGCTAATGTGTAGTGCGCCGGACAACCATCTTGTTGGAAAACTATTGGCCTGTCTTCCTCAAAAATTGGAATGTCATTACATAAATCTGGCAAATCATTTTGCAAAAATTCCAAATAGTTACTTCCGTTGAGATTGTCCGGCAAATAGTGAGGGCCAATAATTTTATTGCCGATTACTCCTGCCCACACGTTCACCGAAAATTTTGTTTGGTAGGATGTTGCTCTCACCAGGCGTGGGTTTTCATCTTTTTGGGTCCAATAATGTTGATTGTGAAAATTTTCAATCCCCTCCCGTGTAAACTTTGATTCGTCGGTCCATAAAATGCTTCTTAAGAACTCCCCATCGTCGATGTCAGTAATCAGAATGAATCTACAATAATCTACTCGCCTTTGATTATCGTTTCCTTGGAGACCTAAAAAAAATGTAATGAAAGTATGAATGAAATCGTCATCAACATTGCTAAGGCTTAAAAAAACCAGCACCATGAAAAATTCATTAAATACTAATCCTGGTATAAAAATCAATTGAAAACTGAGAAAACAAGAGGTGGTGCCACATGATCTACGGAGAATGAGAAAAAATTGTGAAGAACAGTCTTCCGTGCTCAGGAAAATAATGTAAGTAAGAATTAAAAATTACCTTGCACCGGAGTATAATGGAAAGCATGCTGTTTGTCGTTTTGAAGCACTCTCCATACTTTCCAAGGGCTTACTCCTATCATTTCAGCAACTTCTCTAATGCTCTTTCTTCCATCTTCCGCAAATGCCTCCAAAATGTTGTCGTCGACGGATACATTATACCGTACACCGCTTGCTCGTTCTTGAGAGGAAACACTACCCGTCTCTGCTACGCGTCGGTAGGTGTTTTGGAAAGTGTGGCGGTTGGGCAATCTCCGAGTAGGATACCACTCTTGATAAATTCTGCGTGCTTCCCGAGCATTACAATTGGCTCTTCCATATGCAATGAGTATATCCGCATATTCTTGGTTTGTATAGGATGCCATTACAACACCCGAAAAGTTAAACAAATTAACAAACAAAAGTCAACAAATTAACAAACAAAAGTCAACAAATTTAACAGCAGAATTAACAACGAATAACACACAACAGTATAACAGCAGTAACAATAACGAAAACAGAACGTGAAAATAGCGCGCACAGTGACGACACAAGTGATAGCAGAGAAGTCAGATCTCGACTAAAACCATTTCAGGTACATCCCGAACCCGTCCTTTAAAAGTTCTAAACCGACCACATTCCAAAATAAAAAGAGACAGCAGGTGCTTTAACATGTGCTAGACAGAGACAAACCTATTTATTACGTCTTACATAAAAACATTATTCAAAACCATTGTTTATTGTGAGCGTGGGATGCGAATCGGGTGCGACCCCAGGTAAAGCCCAGTTGTGTATAAAAATCAATAAAAAAAAACTAGGAAAGTTAGGTGACTGAAAGTGGTATTATTGGAATAAGTATTAACTAGAGTATTTTTTTTTATAATTTGAAAGGAAACTGAGTAAGCCTGGGCCACAGGGTTAACACGTTGACTTTGGTCTAAAAAAATAGCTTATTTTATCCTTATTCAAAATACATAAAACCCCTAGAAATGTAGTGAGGGGGAAACAAGTTAATTCAAGATATGGAAATCGCTGTCATGGGTTTTTAGTATGGATGAATAACTCATAATATAATTGAAAATACGCTGAGTAAAATTGAGTAAATATTAATGAGAATCATTATAAGGTTAAATGAATGTAAAGTAACCGCGTTAGTTTGATTTTAAATTATTATATTGTAATTAAAATAGGCGAAATTCTTTATTAGGTTTGGCAATACTGAGTGAATGAAGAACGAAACTATGGTAATTGACTCGTTCAGTAAGTCAATCGATCTATTTGTTCACTCGTTTGTTTGGTTTCTTTCCTTGCGCTTGAGTATTTTCATGTTTTTTTCTATTTTTAAAGACTTCAGTTATTCATACGGACTTCACGATTCTTCTATAAACGACTATTTTGCTTGCCTACTGGATCCAGAGAACCCGCATTACACGACGACTTTTGGTTTTTGTCATTGGACTTCTGATTTTGCATTTCGACATGGATCGCTGTATTAATTGCGGCATTGCGTTTGGTCGCTGTGCAGCTTTAGGCAGACGAGCTTTAGATGAAGAAATGCGTAATGTTATTCGTCAATGGCGTACATCCGATGTGGTAAGTATCTTCCTGTTTGTATCTTTTAGTTCTTCTCTGACAAATATGTTTCATGTTAATTGATCTGCATAAATAATCATTTGAGTGAAATATTAACTTTTTTGCTGTCTGCTCTATTTGGGATATTATAGATCTCAACAATAAGAAAAAGAATAGCTTTCGAAAGTGATTCTAAGCTCATTTAACTTCTGTGTATACCTATAGACAAAATTATGGATATCTCAATTCCTCAACACTGGTTTGTCTTGAAAATTACGGTGATGAAACATGATCATATTTTAAATAAAAAAAAGCAAATGTCAAGTTGTTAACACCGTGGCCCAGAAATGTATGGAGCAGGTTCTGTCTCCTTTGCTGTAGGTCTTAATTTTTTTATTATTAGTACCTAAACTTGAAGTTTTAATTTTTCTTTACTCTTTATCAAGATTTTGTCGGCTCATATTTTTTTTTCTAGATGTATTCTGAATCAAATCACAACTATTTTACAGGCACAATGTATTGATAATGAAAATAAAAAAAAAACGACGTTGATATATCAACGAACAAAAAAGATATGATAGATCAATCACTAAATTTGGGCATTTTTTCCAAAAAACATAAAAAAAATCATAAAAAAAAAACCGTAACACTTTGCATATAAGTAAGTTAGCCTAAATAGGTTCTAAATGATCCCCCCTACCCGACATACCTCTATGGCTAACCATTTCCCTAACACCCTGTATAAACCAGTTACATACCTATATTTTCTTAACACTGGATATCGCCGTCTACATCCAGTGTTACATTAAATTGGATACGAAATTCCAGTACCAAAGCAGAGTTATTTTTGCCAACTTTATAATCCAGCCAAAATAGACAAATATAAATCTTAACTCAGGAAAAATTCGCACAGAGTAAAAATTGGTACAGTCGTTATATATATTACTAGCTGTTGCGCGCGGTTTTACCCGCGCAATTTCGATTCCCGCTGGATTTTCGGGATAAAAAGTAGCCTATACGGATTCGGAAGAATCCCTCTAATTACTGGTAAAAGAAATTTTGAAATCGGACCAGTAGTTTTTGAGCCTAAAAATACAAAGGTTTCCTCTTTATAATATTAGTATAGATTAATAAATTGTCAAAAATCCTTTTTTATTCAAGGTAAAACATAAAATGAAAGTTTTTTTAATTTTTTTGGGAATACGGTAAGTTTTGTCGCTGAATATAGGTCGGACAAAAGTTGAAGGTCAATTTTGTAGAAAAGTGGTTCATTGATCGATATCTCACCATCCGTGAGATATCGATCAATGAACTGTTGAAAAATAAAACTGCATAATTATTACAGCAGTATCTATTTTGACAAAACTATAATTGTGAACGACAAATGTGAAAGTACTTATGGGTAAGTTGTTTTTGACCTTAGATCATCAATCATACCAAAACGGCTCGATGGATCATTGATTAGATTAAACCATATGATCCCTTCATAATGTAGGTATGCTAAATTGTTTTTAGGTGATGTTTATTTTATTAACCGATAAAAAATTGTGTTTTTGAATAATCAACCCATTTAGGGAACTAACATATAGCCGGTTTCGCGGCTAATTTCAGTCACCAAGCAAGCAAGCAATTTAAAAAAATAAAATTTAAAAAAAAAAACAGTATTTATGCCTATGAATTTGTCAAAATCTCACTTTCCAATTATTGAAATAGCTTCAAAAAAATACGAATATAAATATCGCAAACTATTAAAACTTAATAATCACGATCACAAGTCTCCAAATGTTTTACGACAATTCATAAATTCACTTCTGAAATTAATTGTTACATAGCTCTTTCTACAAAATTAATTGTCTGTCTTGGAATTACTGACTTCCATAATTTAATCAAAGCCTCGTTATTATTGAAATTATCTAAATACTTGTCAAAAGCGATAATTTTATTAAATTAGGTAACGTATTATTGACATTCTTCAGATTCTATTCGTATTTCACAAAGAATGGAAACTGGAATTTTCGGTAACAAGTTAAAATATCAATTGTAAGCGCCCATAAGCACGAGCGGTGGACTGCATGGGCAGCTAACCGCGCGGTCAACCGCTTTTCCAGTTTAATATGCAACAGCGACGCAACCGCGTTAAGCGGTTCGTAAGTGCGTAGTGCTAAATAATAAATACAAAGGCGATAAGATATTGACAGTTGATTCCAGCGCCGTCTCAATAAATCGACGGTTGAAGGAAGCAAAATTTCTGTTTTTTTTTTAATAAACTGCAACTAATGTTATGTATGAGAAAAACTATAAAGTAATTGCATCCATAATTTTTTCATTGTATGGAAACATTAAATTCAAAACTTTAAATTGTAATTGTAGAAAGTCGTAAAACAAATTTTGTTGGGATTGATATCGAGAGGCTGCCTGCAAGAGGTGATGCGCTAATTTAAATTAACCCTGTAAAGTGATAATAATATTGTTACCGACTGGTCCGATTATCGGGTCTTTTCCGCCGAAAGGCGTGTAGTTATAAGTATACAAAATAATAATAAATAATAAATATTTCTGACACTCACACAACATTATCTAGCCCAAATTAAGTTTCTTAAAGAACTTGTGTTATGGATAATAGATAACTGATATACTTAATAAATATATAAACATACATATTGAATAAATACATATTTTTTTTTAGAATAAACTTAAATAAACATCCATGACTTGACGACTAATATCTGTGTTCATCACACAAATATCCGCCGCCGCCGGGATTCGAACCCAGGACCTCTGGCATACAAGGCAATGTATGTTACCGCTACACCAGCCGGTCGTCACTAAGTAATAAAGCCTTTTAATTTAAACAAACATTTAGGTGTATATGTGTTAATTTTGAAGGGTTCAATACCTACGAGATGTAAAAGAATCGCAGTATAAAGAGTGGATTTTTTTAATGCCACCTGAAGGGAAAGTACTCTTAATAATAGATATAAGAAATTTTACTCCAAAGAAACATTCCTTTATTTTATTTATTTATTAACACTTTATTGCACACATTACAAAAGGAGAAAAAAAAGGAAAGACAAACTTAAGAATGGTACAATGGGCGGCCTTATCGCTTCAGAGTGATCTCTACCAGACATTTTGGAAAAGAAATAAAACTGCATTCAAAGATTTTTCGAAAATTTGCTTGCTTCACCCAGAAATAGAACCGACTAAAATCTAAAAATGTAGATTTCATGGTTTTTCTTTCATTAAATTAACCAAGTATGTTAGAGAAATTTCAGTCTTGTGATTGACCCTAACCATCGATACAATAAAAATACAAGGTGTCCTATTTACAGATTTTATTCGGTTCGCTTCCCGGGTAAAGCTAGTAATAAATTTTGATCATGTTTAAATGCAGTTTTATTTCTTTTCCAAAATAAAAGAATGTTTCTTTGGAGTGAAATTTGCTATCTATATTATTTAGAGTACTTTCCCTCCAGTAGGCATTCAAAAATTCCACCCTGTATATCATCTGTCATTTGACCTCTTGTCTAGGGACCTTTCAAATATTTTATGCGTTTGTACATAGTCATCTACAATATAGGGTGACTGGTGGGTCACTTTCGAAATTCGAGGACGTGATAGTTTGAGTTCAAACATGAAGTGAAAAAATTAAATAAAAATTAAATTTTATTTATTTACTGGTTAAATTTAACCTAAAATTAAAGAATTCATTACGCAACGCATGGTTAAACTACTGGTATGGACGTATGCACGCACGGCGCTATCAACACAATATAGGTTGGTAGGTATAGACGGCTTCACGAACGGTTGTCGACTCTTTATTTATTATTTATAGGGAATTCTGCTGAAAAATTAAGCACCTACTTTTATTACATAATTATGATCAGAATGGAGTACTTAGTGCTCCCCTTCAACATCTTAAATTTTTCACCAGTCACCCTGTATAATAAAATATCAAAAACTATATAAATACTAGCTGACCGGGCAAACGTTGTTTTGCCATATAAATAAAAAAAAATAGATGTTGGCCGATTCTCATAGATACCAGATAAGCACAAAAAATTTCATCAAAATCGGTCAAGCCGTTTCGGAGGAGTATGGAAACGAAAACTGTGACACGAGAATTTTATATATTAGATTAGATACAAAAATATATTTCTCAACAAGGTTTTGTTTATTTTTGTCAACTTTAAAATAATATGCTTCAAACTTGGTACGAAGCTATATTTAATTTTAATTTTTAACGTTAAATATAAAAATTTCAGCGTGATTACAACAAAAAGTTTGCGTCAAAAGGCTTTAACTTAGGTTAGTGAGACAAAACGTAACCCAATGTTAGCAAAATTCAATATTTAAAAAAGGTGTTGCCATCTCGGTGTCATTCCGCCGCGCACTTCACAGGTTTTTGTTAGCTCACTTAAACTGTACCCAACTGGGTTTGTCAATTAAAGGTATACTTACGCGAGGTAAAACACACACTTAACAAAGCTTTGAAAACTTTACTACAAAGGATGATAATAGAGTTTTGATGGCTGTCCATCCCTCTTCACTTTCACGGTATGAACACTCCCGGAAATAGGCCTAAATTGGAGCAATGCAGAGCTTGTCTATGAATTTGATTGTGATAAGATTTGTTTGATCCGTTTGAAGTTCAGCTTATCAAATTATAAAGTCCATGCGCAAAGCTATAATAAATAGGTACATGTTTTTTATATTTGCTTTCATTTGGTTTGCTGACAGTTTATTTATAAATTTAATAACATTTTAAGCTGAATGTTTTGAAATCTTACAAGAAGAAATATTCAAGAGAGTCTACTTTAAAACTAAGCTTTAATTTTCTTCGTTTAGAAAATTCGATTAAATGATATACTGCATTTTTTCGTAACTGACAACCATGAAAGAAATATAGGCAACTGTTCATTTATGTGTCCCAAACCGTCCGTTATAGTTTCATAAAAACCCTACAAACTACTGAAAGGAGAAAGGCGAAACAATGCATTTTGCCTTTACATATCATGGTTCATAGTAATTCATTGCTTGACGCCTGCAAAATCGATATCAAAATGGAAAAAGTTTTGGTATTATTTTTCAAAAGTTCCGGATCTGAGCAAAGTACAAGTGTTTTTAAATGTTTGAATGCTGTTTATTTATCGTGTTTTTAAAATCAATGACATGGTTTCTAAGGACAGATCTACGTGTGTCTTTCAGTTTGACTGAACTGTCTTATGGTTCAATTCATGAATCAGTTAGCGAATTTCTGAAGTCTATGAAGAAGGCCGGCTAGTCTGATATTTACATTGTGTAAGTTTTTCGGAAAATATGACTGGACTAAGACCTAAGCATAATTTCATGAAATTATGCTTAGGCCTTACTTAAGTACTGATCTAACTGAAAAAAAAAATTGAATTTTATTTATTTTTTTTATTTATTTTTTATTTAACAATTTTTGTACACAGGATAAAAGACAATTGAAAATAAACATAGAATAAAGTTACAAGGGTCAGCTTATTTCTAAAGAAATTTCTTCCAGCAGACCTGAGACTGGAGAGTTTGGTTAAAATGCAATAATAGTGTGTACGTATAAATATAAATCGAATAAATTACTTATATTATTAAAATATATATTGAAAACCTACATAACAAACTTTAAATACAAATACATACATAAGATATATAATATATACCTACATATTATATCATACATAAAAATACACACAAATACATACTTTTAGCATAGAGAAAGGTAGTGATCTCTTACTTTTTTCTTGAAAATAGATATAGATTGAGACTCCCGTATAATGTGAGGTAATGAATTCCACAATCTGACTGCATGAACCGAGAAAGAGTAGGAAAAATAGTCAGTTTTATGAATGGGCATGTGTAGAAGAGTGCGCACATGTGCTCTACATGGCGTATCCTGAGAGTGAGTGAAAGAAAATCTTTTACGCAAATAGGGAGGGGTAAGCGGGTTAAATAGGATATTGAAAAGAAGACACAGGATTCTAAGGTTTCGTCGGAACCGTATCGGAAGCCAACGGAGTTGCTTACGAAATTCGGTGATGTGATCGAATTTTTTGAGTCCAAATATGAAACGAACACATAGATTTTGCAAACGCTCCAATTTGTTTAATAGCTCTTCCGTGGCATCCAGATAACAGGAATCGGCATAGTCCAGGATAGGAAGAACCAGCGACTGGGCAAGAGAAACTTTTGTCTGAAAAGGCAAAAAGCTTTGCAAGCTCTTAAGTGAGTGCAATGTGTAGTGGACCTTGCGACTGATTTCACTGACATTTGCTTTCCATGAAAGGTTTGAATCAAGAATGACTCCCAAGTTTTTAGCAGTGTCAGTGAAAGCAATCACAACATTTTCCAAGGTGATGGGAGGAACAACAGTAAAGTCAAGACAATTAAGCATATACCAGCTACCAATGATCATTGCTTGCGACTTTTTGGGGTTAACTAGAAAACCAAAAGACTTTGCCCAGTCGCTTATTCGACCTAGATCGGAATTAATAGCTGTAACAGCAGATTCGACATCAGATGCAATGAAATGTCGGTATAACTGCAAGTCATCTGCGTAAAGATGGAATTTGGAAGAAATGACTTCGGTAACTGAGTTTATAAAAATGGAAAAAAGTAGAGGAGATAAGACACCACCTTGTGGCACCCCAGCAATTAGATCGCACCAATGTGAGTGATTCTCATCAAGGCGGACCTGCTGAGAGCGGCCACGAAGGTAGGACTCAAACCAAGCCAATGCAGAAGGGGAGATATTTATGGATTTGAGGATACCTAGGAGGATATCAAAATCAACAGCGTTAAAGGCGCTGCTGAAATCTAGAAGGATAAGTAGGGTAAGGGATTTGTTTTCCATGGCCCAGCGAATGTCATCAGTTACGTGTATTAATGCTGAAACAGTGCTGTGGCCAGGACGGAAGCCGGACTGGAATTGGGTGATTATATTATTAATGGAAAGGAATGCTGATAGTTGTTTATGCGCAATGTGCTCAAGAACTTTCGAAAGAAAAGGTAGGATTGATATAGGGCGAACATGGGTTATGGCAGTAGGATTAGGGATTTTGGGTAAAGGAATAACGTGCGCGCGTTTCCAGGCAACAGGGAAGGTACTAGAAGATAGAGAGTGGTTAAATATGTGTGTGAGGATTGGCAAAAGGAATGGTAATATCATGACGATCATTCTAGAGCACAAATTGTCATCACCAACCGCAGCTGAGGAAATAGAGAGGATAGACTTCTTGACTTCATCTGAAGAAACGGCTGAAAATGAGAAAGGAGAATATGTTAATTGCAGTCTCGACAGATGATTCAAGGTATTGGATTTGACATTAGGAGATAAAGTTACTGGAGGTAGGGAGAAATTATTGTTCATAGCGCTCAGGTCAAAGTCTTTAAGGGATGAGTTAGGAGATTTGCCGATTTATTTCGGTAACAAAAACTTATAAATAACACAAGTAGATTGGGAATCTCCTTTTAAGCATATTGCCTATGCCAGGAGACCCCGCTCCTCCATAACTTAGTACTAGTATTATTAATTCATTAATTATGTAAAAATATTTAAGAAAAAAAAAGTAAAATATAAAAATAAAAATAAATAGAAAAAGTAAAAATATTTATGACTAATAACTTAAACAACAATGATTAATAGAGTTAAATAACTAAATTATCAAATCGTTATCATTATAAGTATCAACAGAAATACAAAAATTATGCCATTACAATATCATAGGAACAAATTACTGAACGTTGCATAACTCATATATTTTTATATCTTTATCATATTTTATTATGGTTAATCATGGTACAATAGTAGACAAAACCAAGCATAAAAAAACAAGTTTCGGACTGTGTATTTAATTCGTTAATTGTGCATAAATATCGTTATATCGTTAATATCAAGTAAAATCAATGTTCTGTGCGAAGCTGACATAGCAATACTAAAAGCAAGCAATAGTCGTAGGGGCTTCGACAATGTAGCTCAATATCTCAGACTAATCCACCTCTGCACCGTCCGGTTGTACGATCGTCGACCACCAAACATTAAATCATAACCACTTCCCAGCTTCAGAGGGCATTTGAAGCAGTTAGGCTATCCTAACTGCTGAACGTCCTATGACTTACATCTTTGTACTTGTGGTTTGGAGTACGTATGTTATATTTGTCAAATAAAGATTGCCTGTAGGAGATTGCTGATCGAGTGATATTTATTTTCTATATTCTATAGCCTATATTGTTGTAAATTAAGTTTTGTTTTGTGTTTACGTTAAAATGTTTTATATCTCTTTTGACTCTGGTTATAAAGTGTATTTGTATTGTTTTGTTGCAAGGTTAATCAAAGGTTAGTTCGTAAGGCGTTGAAATCAGATGGCATACTTGAACGGTCAATTCGAGTAGTCTTAGATGGCTACTCCTCCGACCAAATGGCAATTAATGCCGGGGTACCTCAGGGATCTGTTCTCTCTGCAACATTATTCTTGCTGCACATTAATGACCTTTTAACACCGGGCATTATTGGTTATGCTGATGACAGCACTGTTGTAGAGAGATACGTATCCAATGCGCGAGCGAGCCCCCGTGAAGTCCAGAGTTTAAGAAAGTCAATGATTGAGCGCGTTGATTTGACCTTACGAAAAGTATCCGATTGGGGTGAGTCGAATTTGGTCAAATTCAACGCGTCCAAAACTCAGGTGTGTCTATTCTCCGCAAAAAAGAGCACCTTCACATTTACGCCCACTTTCCAAAATGTATCTGTCCCCATCACTGACCATCTAGGGCTTTTAGGCGTAACTGTAAAATCCAGTTTAAACTTCGGTAAACAAATTGTGTCCATGGCTCAAGTAGCTTCGAAAAAGTTGGGAATCATCTCGATGGTACGGCGGTACTTCGGCCCTGCACAGCTTCTTAACTTATACACAGCTGAAGTGCAATCATGCATGGAGTACTGCAGTCATCTTTGGGATGGTTCAGCCAAATATCAACTGGAAGTGCTGGACTCCGTTGACCGAAGAGCCCGTAAACTAATTAATAACGTCGACCTTACAACCAAAAAACTGCAGACCTTAGAGCATCGTCGTAAGGTTGCGTGTTTAACCGTGTACTACAGGATACATTTTGGTGAGTGCGCCAGTGCTCTGTTTGAACAAATTGAACCCTCACCCTTTTACCATCGGACTACTAGACGCAGACAGAACTTCCATCCGTATGTGGTAGATATTCCGAAAAGTTTTTGATACGGGTCGCCAAGGTTTGGAATGAACTGCCTGCGTCTATTTTCCCTGACCAGTATAGTCCTAGTACTTTTAAGCGTCGAGTGAATAGGTTTCTCGTGGATGGACGTGTACCACCTTAGTCTTCATGTTCACTTAACATCAGGTGGCTTGGAAGACAAACGTCCCATCCATAATATATAAAAAAATATATATGTATATATGAACTTGGTTCCTTTTAAAAAGTTGAACATTGTTGAAATTGAACCTACTAGAACCAAAATAGCATTCCGATTCGTTAAACAAATTCTTTCATGCCACGTAGTTTCATATCGAAATTGTTTGTTGGAAATTGTTAAAATACAGTCACTGAGTTGTTACAGGGAACCGTTAATGTACTCATGTCGCGTATAAAGAGACTAATTATAACAGTTAACGTAATTAACAACATAACTATTCGTATAACAAACATATTCGGTGTCTCTATAGAATGGAAACTTTTGCTCGTAACTACATTCCTTATCGTTAACTGGGGAAGTTAATTTTATTTTGGTTATTTCTGTTTATTAATTATGTTAAATTTTCTAGTTTTATTTTGAAATAAAACTTGTGAAAAATGTTTAAGTAAGAAAAAATTACAACGTTTTACTTATTTTTCAAAAGCTTATTGTGTCGAATGACTTTTAGAATACAAAAAATATTCAAAAACCAATTTCAATACTAAGGGCCAGATCTTCTTAAAAAAATTACGATAAAATATGATTGAAACATTTTGCTAGGATTTAGTAATTGTACCAATTACGTACAAAATACAAATCGTAAAAAAAACACTTTAAAAAATTTATTGGTGATAATGTTGAGAAACGTTTTCATTTTATTGTAAGCTTCCGCCCTTGTCCCGATAATGATAAATTTGGCTAAATTGGGCCTGATTTATTTTACAGCTACGCAAGCTCAATTTTATGTTCCTAATCGCGTAAATGTAAAAAGTAATAAGATATTACATATTATGAAGATATTTTTTTCAATTCTTTGTAATCAGGATTATAACAAATGTGGAAGAATACGAGATAAAATATGTTTGCATTAATGTCTAGAATCATTGCTAAAAAAGGGGTGCTTTTTTCTATAAAATTCAAAAGTGACTTTCAATAAAATACAACATTCTTATAAGTACATATAACAATGACTGTTGAAGACAAGACATTTGAAAATAGAATCCTGCTGTCATTGAATACGATCGAGTTAACCAAAAGTATTTATTTGCCAAAAGACATCAATTTTTTTTTTATTTTTATATTTCTGACACTCACACAACATTATCTAGCTCAAATTAAGTTTCTTAAAGAACTTGTGTTATGGATACTAGATAACTGATACACTTGAGAAATATATAAACATACATAAGTATTGAATAAATACATATTTTTTATTAGAATAAACTTAAATAAACATATAAACATCCATGACTTGACGGCTAATATCTGTGTTCATCACACAAATATCCGCCGCCGCCGGGATTTGAACCCAGGACCTCTGGCATAGAAGGCAATTTATGTTACCGCTACACCAGCCGGTCGTCGATTAAAAACTGTTTTTTATCTAATATATAAAATTCTCGTGTCACAGTTTTCGTTGCCATACTCCTCCGAAACGGCTTGACCGATTTTGATGAAATTTTTTATGCTTATCCGGTATCTATGAGAATCGGCCAACATCTATTTTTTTTTTATTTATATGGCAAAACAACGTTTTTCGGGTCAGCTAGTTTTCAATAAAATCCTCAGACAATCACACCATCTACATAGCCCAAAGTAAGCATAGCTTGTGTTATGGGATACCATGTAGTAATCTAGGGAGGAACCTATAATATTGAACCCCTTTTAATTGGCCTTTTTTTAACTAAAGCATTTTGTATATATTTTTAACTAGCTGTAAGTTTTCCGAAAATAATATATAAAAATAAAATAAAATATAATAACACAAATAGATAAACAACCAGACACGAAACATGTTTTTTTTTGTTCCGTGCGGGAATCGAACCCGCAACAACTGGCGTCTTAGGCATATAGATTTATCCCATCGCCAAAGTAGTCGTCTGTTTCTTTATTGATTTCATTGTTTACAGTATATGTATAAAGCTAGTAAAGCACAGTTTTGTTCGATGTTCAATTTCGGTTTTACCCAATTATTTAAATTTCAGATTTTATATTCTTGTATTTCGGTTAATTTTCCCTTAATGCCGATATAGTAATAAAATTTCGAAGTCGATCGGTTTCGTTCTTTGATATGTGTCACAAATATACAACCAAAAACAATATCAGTCAATATCAGCCTATATCAGAATTAGCATTTGTGTCTAATTCAAAAAAGTTTGTTGAAAGAAAAATAACTTGGAACCCTATTTGATATTTTAAATAAGATAAACATAGATTTAGTAACTATGTTACAGGATATCCTTTATAATGGAACTTCTAATTAAGTTACCTGGTGGCTTATAACCTTTTCCAAATCTTATATAAAACACAAAAATCAGAATTAAAAAATATAGTTATATGTAGACAATAAATTCGGTTCAAAGACGTTTTGAAGAAAGAAAATGTTTTCCAAAGTTAATTTATATTTGTGAAACATTGAAGGTTTTTTATGTCTTTGATTAATTTTGACCATTTTGCTATGACTATTTGGACTTAGGTTGAGGCCACCGCAGCAATCCTTATTATTAACAAAACCGATTTTGATATTTCAACTTTGTCATTTTAGCGATAAACCCACGCAACTGACTTGGCTAGTAATTTAACTTACAACATAGGCAATCACTTTGGGGTATACAAGCGTAAAGGCTGTAAGGGCTGGCTTAATTATATCAGTCATCCTAGAGTTACAAATATGGTAGTAATAATCTAAAATTAAATAAGTTTTGAACAAATTTTATTAAGTTTCAATACTTTTTCCATTGTATTGCTTTTACTGTAGATTTACATAAATACAGAAAGACAGAGAGGAAGAAAATAAATTCGTATAATAAATTGTAATAGTGTTGACCTACTTAGAAATGCAACGTCATGAACTAGCGACGACGTTTGAAATCAGAATTATCAGTTCGGACTTAGTTGCAAAAATTGTAATGAGTGGCAAGATTTACGAAATCCAATGGTTGAAATTAAAGAAGATTGGCTCCCTCCTATACATGATTTTAGTTTACTCTTAGGTGAATAATCCCTTAATGAATAAAAATTACCAAGCACAGAGCCTTGCCCTAAACCTGACACTCAAAGAATTATGGTTTGAAATGACCAGGATTTTAAGTTATTTCAATTTGAATTCTTATAAATTTTGTCAATTTCAAACCTTTTCGTATACATAGAGAAAACAGAGCTACTACACGAATGTTCAGCCATTTACTCTTTTGACTTGACACCTGACATTAGCAAAATTATCGCAAGATACGAGTATTTCAGTGCTGCCACTTTATTTTTTCAGTCTTCTAAAAACAAACAAAATTACAGATTTCAGGAATGCTAAATTTAAAAAATAACTCTGTTGTGTACTTAGATAATATACAAATTATCTACAAGTCTTAACAACAAAGTCGTATAGTAGAATACAAACTAAGTAGGGTAACACTTAATCTTAGTCTTGGTGGTAGCCTTGGTATAGTAGTCGTGTAGTAGCAACATAATTCCTAATAAAATATGTTTATTTTGCTTGGCCTCAAAGAAATGCGAACATAATTTGAAAAATTGTATGAAGTTATTTAATTCTAAATGGTTATCTTGAAGTTTAAGGACTCTCATAACTTTGAACTAATATTTAGCCTTTCTTCTTTGATAGGTATAAATAAATAACAAATAAATATTTTTGACACAACATTATCTAACCCAAATTAAGTTTCTTAAAGAAATTATGTTATGGATACTAGATAACTGATATACTTAAGAAATATATAAACATACATATTGAATAAATACATATTTTTAATATTTTTATTAGAATAAACTTAAGTAAACATATTCACATCCATGACTTGACTAATATCTGTGTTCATCACACAAATATCCGCCGCCGCCGGAATTTGAACCCAGGACCTCGGGCATAGAAGGCCATGTATGTTACCGCTACACCAGCCGGTCGTCAAAGGTATATATTATACACTTTAACATTGATTGCGGGTATCAACGAAACTATTAACATGAAAACTACCCAAAACTTTACAACAAAAGTTTAATTTCTTAATAACACTATTGTTAACAATATGACCTACTTCATTCTTCTACATCATTCTTTGTGCTACGAAGAAAATTGGAAGGACACCTGGCGAAATAACTAAGGAAAAATCTAACGATAACCGTCGGGCTTTCGCTGGGGTCGATTTTTGGTACCAAATTGCTTGAGATTTCTAAATATATCCCACGTGCGAAAACCACATAAAACTACATTTGATTGTTTTACATTTTGTCAGGGCATTCAGAAGCTTGAAAATTCCCATTATATTCTTAAACACTACGTGGAGCTTGGCTACAATGGTTTAACCGATACCTCGATTTAATAATAATAATGATAACCCACATTACATTGACTGCTGGACCAAGTACAATAGCTAAAATATTGGTTATTTAAGGTAAACAGCCTACAATACCTCTTTTAATATAGTATTAACAATTTTTTTTTATTCTAAGTCTACGTCATGAATTATTAATTCTCTTATTTAATGTGTACATTAACCCTTTATATTTTTCTTATTTAACGTGATAGAAACGCTACAATATATACATACATACATAACTTCACGCCTGTATCCCGTATGGGGTAGGCACAACACCAGTGGTAATAAAACCATCTGATGTCACGTTTGAAAAATTTGGAGGTACTATAATAGTGGAGAGAGACTATTGCAGTGACAGGGGGTCAGCCTATCGCCCACAAAAAAGCCTCCCATAACACCTCGGTCCCTTAACTGACTTTTACATCATGCCCGGGAAGAGAAGCAGCTGGCACATTGTATGTTTTTCTTTCGCTCCCAAGTCCAGCATAGAAGCTACAATATAGAGAAATGAAATTTGAGAGTCAATTACAATTATATTTAATTAGTTATAATTATCACCCCAGTAAAAACATATGACCACAAACTAAACCTATATGATGACGACCACGCAGCAGCACTATTTTAATAAACCTCAAAGCGAAATGAATATTTTCGATTCAATTAATTTCCTGAGTTTAAAAGTGCATTACGTAAAAGCAAGTGATAAACGGTGGGTAATAACGTTGCGAAGTATCGGTAATATCAAAATTGTTCTTTTTCATTTTTGGTCCCATTTATCTGATCCATTAAATAACGGTCCATTTCAAAAATCTGCCGTCATGATTTAATGCTGGCATTTACAAAAAAAAAATTGGTTCATTTTACACAATCTCATGTTACTAATATTAAAAATGTGATAGTTTTGATGTATGTAATGATGTGCCGCTGGGAGTATCATCATCATCACAACTCCGCGTAATGAGCCCACTGCAGGGCTATGAGTCTCTCCTCTGGGTGATGGATGAGGAGGTATAGGCCATAATCCACCAAGCGGGCCCAGTGCTGGGTGGTGGATGCCAGAATTTTCAGGGCGCCTCGATGGCTTCTGACAAACCCTAACGACTACTGTATACAGTACCCGGGATCGACTGCTTAACGTGCTTACGTGCTGGGAGTATTACTAATTGGAAATTTACAGGAATATTTCCAATGTTCCCGGGAATATTCCCCAGAGTTCCCAATGTTTTTTTTTTATTTTATATATTTTTTTTATTAAGTTTTTTTTTCATTTATTTACTTCTTTATTTTTATACCGACACGCCAACGCGTTTCTGTTGCATTCCTATTTCTTTCTCGCTCCAACATTAGTTTACAACATTAGGCAGCAGGTAAGCTTAAGCCCTAAGCTTATTGCTCTTTTATGTTGTTAAAGAATGTTTAAATGTTAAAATACAACCTTTTCTGAAGAACCCCAAGTACCTATAGTTTTGACTTATATATTGATTTGCCAGTGCTACTTTTCACTGATAAGATTAGTAACTTGTGCCTTTGTAAAAGGGTTGTAAAAAGATTGTAGTTGATTTGATAAAATTTTATATACCTACGTTTAATGATACTAGTACTGTGATTTGCAGTAAATAAGGCACTGTGATAAACCAATAATTACTCAACTATTATTCGGAATATTCCTGAAAAAATTGTAAACTTACGGGAATATTCCCGGGAATACTGGAAAGTATTACCTTAGAAAAGTAATTGATTTGAGGTACATAGACTAACGATGTAATTATTGCTTATGAAAAAGTTAGCATTAAATAAAAAATATGTTGAACGTAAGCGGCGTAACATGTGTAATATTCCCCTAAATTTCCAATTTTTGGGAATATTCCCGGGAACGGCACATCACTAGATGTATGGATGTTTGTTCCTCAATCACGGATTTCGATGAAATTTGGCATAGTGATAGTGTAGAGTCTGGAATAGGACATAGGCTATTCTTATCCCGATAATCCTACGGGGTTCGAAAATGCGATGTATTTCAGTTATGCCAGCCTAGTTCCTTTCTGAGCCCGTCTCCTTTGACCCCATCTTCACTCACCATCAAGTGAGACTGAAGTCAAACGTGGCTTTTGTAACCGTTATGATGTATGAATGTACGTTATTTCAATCTTTAAATATTTAAATTACGCGACAGAAGTGAACTCTGATCAATTCAAAATCGCCATAGTATTTTAAGTAAGGATGCTCGTCAATATGCATTGCTTATGTAGCTCTATAAAATTAATCAGCTTATGTGTTATATGATCAAAAATGTTTTCAGTTATCTTCTCTTATTTTTATACAATTGAAGCTTATTTTAAGTCTGTCACAATAAACAATATTTCACCATCCTTTTACCCCTTACAGTCCTTTAACTTTCACTCAATTCACTGAATGTGTTTTACGAATTTGTAATTTTCGACACTTTTCCCACACAGTGATATGACGCTCGGTAAAATTTCTCCCAGTAAAATTCTCAACGCAATCTTTAGATATTTCGAATCAATTTCGATTTCATTTTATATCAAAGTTCTGGAGCATTTTCTAGTATTTCAGCAAGTTTCAGCTTTTGGAAATGAAATTAAATTCATAGCCGATCAGGTTTTTGATGCAAAAAGAACGCAGTTCGAGAAATTTTAATAGCGAAAACTCGCTTATTTTGTTTCTAATTTGATGCTTCGTATTATAAGTTCAAATAAGAACTTTGAAAAAGATTTAATGGTTTAATAACCCTTGCAAATATTACACATTAAGAGTAAAACACATTACCATTATTTACCATTATATACTGCTATACAAGGTGTTCTTTTTGATATCCCATAACTCTGAGTTTTTGTTCCTTACTAAAAAATAATACTTTTTGCCGAAGAATATGTGGTTCAAAAGTGAATAAGTTCATAAATTATCTCCCTTGTAAAATCTCTTAAACATTCATTCAATAGACGCGTGTCACTGAAGCCTTACAATAAACAACTAAAACATTTTAAATGTTGAGGAACGTTGCATACAATGTACATCGCAAAACGTTGAGAATTGTACCTGTTGTCATACTTCGCATAAGGTTTTACATAAGATGTTTTGACTTAATTGAATTATTTTTCATGAAAAATTAAAACAAAAATAAATTAAAATTGAAAAATTATTCAAATGTTATTTGATTCTATCACATGGTCCCATTAATATCTTAGAGTTATGGGAAATCAACAGGAACACCTTGTGTATTCTTTCAACTCTGAGGATCACCTTATAAATACTATAACAATTTTATGCTTAGCACTCGTTGGATACGAGTTGTATCCAACTCTTTTAACCAATCCATCACAGTGTGGCCTTGTGGTGTGGAATGAGACTTCTAAAAAAAATATCTACTCGAACTTTGAATTATGATCTCAAATTAAATATAATTCATAAAATATAACGACTGTTTACATAGAATATTAAATATATATTTTAATTATTTCTTCATATTCTCAGGTATATTTTCTAAATAGTCACACAAGTTAAAGTAAAGTCAAATTATTTATTCTTCGATATAATTAGTTGATGTTCTGACAGACTATTTTGTTTTTTACAGGGATAAGTCCGTGACCTCGGTCGTATTGAATTTGCGTCGCCTTTGTTCATCAAATCTTTTGTAAATCCTTTGTTTTCCAAAGGTAAATTCTCCAGTCCCCATTCAAAATTTCTTTCAAATCCGTTAAGCTCCTATAGGTTTATGTAACAATCATACACCTAAAAACCAAACGAAATTAAAATCAAATCAAATTCAAAGTATTCTTCAATCTGTTTGAACTTCTTGCAATTACTTTTCTACTTCTAACACATATCTCTAAAGACTTTATTCATTTAATAATTCCTGATACTCTCATTATTAACAAAACCAATAAAAATGTAAAGGAAAATTTATTTTTGGTCAGCCTTGCATCGCACGAAGTAAATTTAACAAAGTTCAATACAAAATCGGAGTTGTGTTGTTTATTTCCTCCCTTAAACTGTAAGCTTCTTAGGTTGATGTATTTACAGGCACAGTTTTAATTAAATGCTTTTATTGGAGTCTGGCATTAGATAGGGGTCGGTAATTAAAGCCAACCAGGATTAACTGCTTTTGTCTACAACAATTATGATTTATGAACTTGGCAGCCATGTTTTTATTTGTCTACAGAGATGTCAGATTTTGCTGAAGCTTAAATAATTATAAGGCTATTAATTTTGCGTTACGGATATAATTAATTTAGTTGAAAATTTATACAGGCTTCAGTATTTTTCCAATGAATTGTTTGTAAATAATTAACTCTTAAATGTTTACAATAGATTTTTAATTTGAAACAAAGAATATAAAAACGCTACAGGTTACGATGCTTTTTTATTTCAGATTTTTACCTGTTTTGGTCTCTGCAGGATTTTGTCAGTGTCAGAGGACTGCCAAAACCACTTGATCATAAGCCCCAAAATAGCAAAGGGATCACATCCCTACCTACAAGATGGCAAAAAGTTATCCAACAAAATGGCTCCTACATACTTTAGTCAAATGTAAATATATTTTATAAGAAACCTTTTGAATTTTTTTTTTAAATGCGATGAAACTTTTTCCCCAACCTAATATAATACTTTACTTACCAAAAAAATTCACACTTCCACAGGTATCACAAAAGAGTTTACAGAGCAGCATCGATTTTAATTTGTACCGTTTTGGTTCCAAGAAATATGAGTTCATTTATTTATTTTACTCATATTATTAATACATGGTGTCAAAGTAAGCTAAGCTTGTGTCATAAGATACCATGTAGCCAACTAGGGGAAACCATGAATATAAATACGTATATACGTAGATAAACACTCAGACCTGGAACATTTTTTTTTGTTCTGTGCGGGAATCGAACCCGTGACCCCACGTTAAACGCGTCTAGACTGCAGCATCATGGAGTGAAGTGAATTTAATACAATACCTGGTATAAATGACCTTTCTAGAATAGATCTAATGTGAGTATGTACGAACATAATTTAAACCAATTACATACATCTGCTAATTATTAATACTTATTAATTTGCAGACAGAAGATTACATCAAAACGTCTTACATAATTTTTAATTAAACTTTTCATAAATATATTACGTTTATTAGCTCTCAGGAACTACAAGTCTAGTTCTAAAATATTTGTGTCATTCCTAGGTCAACAAATTCACCTGAAACTTTACATAAACGCCGTGCAGGTTTGGTAGAGATCATTTATTTACCATCTCTGTCCGGCGCTTATGTACACCGAGTCTAGACAGATTTAAAAGTGACAAAAGATCTTCACTTAACTTCGGGATCCACTCAGCTACCACCCTTCGCACAAAATCTACCGCGAAATATCACTTTTACAATGGTGATTGATTCAGTCACTTATGAAGAACCCACCCCTTCCCAAACCATATGTGCTTTGACCTCACCTTCACTTACCATCAAGTGAAATGGAAGTGGAAGAAACTTTGTTTTCATTGTCATTATAATTTAGTCACATTCAGCAGTATTCTAGTAAATGCTATGAAAAGAGAAACTCCACGAAATTTACCCTCTATTCATTAAAACATTATTACCAGTAGAAACCACGACAGTTATGAAACCCGTTAGATAATTGAATTTATAAATTAGCAATCGAAATACAAAACGAGTAGGCAACTTGGGCGAGGTGATTCTAAATGCCAATATTGTAGCGAGGTTCTATAGCTGAGAGTTTGTTTGCCTTCTGCACCACGGCTCATAAAGGCTCGAGGGCTGTTTACATTTCACTATGGATCCGAAATAAACTTGTTAACGTTCCGTCTCCAACGAAATCTCCCGCTGTACCTACCTGTAATATCCACCTTTGCGAAGAAAGTTTAAACAGTATTCTGTTCGGTCGGAGTGGTCTTGCCAGCTGTATATTTTATTTTAATTAAAGTTAGCTTTTTCTTACTTTCTTTCTCGTTTAGATGAAAATCTTGGAATATCTTTTTAAGGAAATTAGTAATTTGAAATAAGAGCAAAACTAACGAACATAATTTCAAATTGTTTAACATTGAATCTTATATGATACTAGTTGATAATTTGATGTATCGTAATTTTTTTAAAAAGATATATCAAGATAGTTTACTAACGGTGGGTTTCAATATCGAATCTCAATCTAAAATCCAAATTTTGATACAAAATCAAATCTGGATTTTGGTTGTCATGGCAACGTCCATACTTTTAAGTGTTTACAAAGAAGGATTTTGGATAAAGATACAATATTGAAACCCACCATTAAAGTACACCTCAATATAAAATCGCAGCAGATTATAACGCTTCCATGTATGTGCAAATGTACATGGAACATTTGCACATGTATAGGCGTGACACGACCAACGAAATTCATATTCTATTTTCAAATGAAAATACGAGTATATTCAATATTAAGAATCCAGTGTCATTAGGAAAATCTATCTTAATATAAATTCCATTTTTTTGTTTTTGTTTATACTTCAGAATTAATTTTTAGATAAGTATTTTATTTAATAACAGGTAAGAAAATGAAAATCCATATTAATTCCATACTATTAATTTATTAAATCTTTGGCTATCTGTTTGTACAATATAGACTACGAGTTACGTAAAAACATATAGCTATATCTACACAATGATTGTCACCAAATTGTTATATATCGAGTTACAACCTTAGTTTCCGAGTAATGAGTTTTACGTACGACATTATTTAACTGCTGTTTTAAACTAAAACATATTGCCACACAATTTCTTTATCAATGCATTCGATTTAATTGCAAAATATGGATATGCTTTCTAAAAAAGTTTATTTATAGAAAATGGTACTAAAGAATGATATATTTACTTACAAAATCAAGTTTTTTACAAAAATATCGTTTGGCACTTAAGAGAAGCGTTTAATGAGTGAATTTTGGTTTCGTAAGAATAGCTAGAAGAAATAGGGAAGACATACTGTTTTGCAATTAATTTGACCTTACAATGCTAGAACAAATTACATTGTAGGTGAAATTCACAAAATAGCCTCAATTAAACGTTTTCAATAACTTTATCCAAAATCTATATTAACAATCACATTTCTACAATGAATTACACAAAAATATGTTTCTAATCTATGGTCTTTATTCAACAAAACTGGTTTATTTACAGGTTTTACAAGTGAAATGTTGCAGCCGGTTCATTATTCCGATCTTGACATTTGTACTTATTCCCATAAAAAAATATGTAGGTTCAATTATATCACAAACATCTGATTCCCCGCCAGCAGCCGACCACGCCATCTGAAACAACACAATTATTGTTAAACGGCTTGTAAATCTCATTACTCTAAGGCTGCAAACTGGCGGCAGCGACAGCGACAGCGGCGCGGGCAGCGATTTCCGCGACACGATAGAAAGTGAGTTTGTATGAAACCGCGACTAATCTCTCAAGCGCCCGCTGGTAGCTTCCAGCTGTCCGCTCCACTGTCGCTCTCGCTGTCGCTGCCGTCCAGTTTGCAGCCTTAGTCTCTGCATTATTTATGTCAAAGCCTCCTTGAAATTGCTTCTATATACTGCCTAGCCTCCAAGCTACATTTTCTAAACCTTATATTATTTAAAAATGGGCATTTGAGTCATAAGTTTGGTATCCAAAGTAGAGCATAGCCATCCTTATTCAATAAATATTGTATACCCATTGTACCAATACATTAATAAACATTTCTATGAGAACTTATGTTGTGGGTTCTAACGAACGGGTAAATAAAAGGAGGAAATATATAAACAATAGAAAATGAACTTTAATAAACATATTAGATCCAAGACTTGACAGCTCTTTCTGTGTTTTTAACATAAATATCCACCCTTACCAGGATTCGCACCCAGGACCTCTAGCCAATAAGACTAAACCGTACCAGGTGGCTATGAAATGCACTAACGAACATTTAACAGTAACTTATAAGTTAGCTCAATTTTAATTGAATATTTTGTTTAAATAAAGTCAGAGATTTTAAATTAATTGGAGTCCATTGTACATTCCACTTTAAAAAAATAGAAGTGTTTTTGTATGGAAACAATAAAAGGATAGTTAAATTAAATTTATTAAAACTTTTGAAAAGTGATAAAGTCAGTCTTAAGACGCCAAAGCACACAAGTACCCACAACCAAGTTTCAGTATTTCATACCATAAATTTAAAGTAAAATTCAGAGCTGTTAAACGTGTTTTCTAATAAGATAAGTGGCTTTGCGGACAGATTTACGATCTTCATGCAATTCATCGAGTAGAATAAAACTCTAGGTAAGAAATAAATGGTTCTAGCCCTTGAAATTCAATATCTAAAAGAGCATAAAATGTATTTTACGGGAAGCACGTGAACTTATTTTTGAAGCTTAGAAAGATCTAGAAAGACCTTCTATTTTTTGGCTTGGAAACGAAATACTCGTTTGTTCTAGTTTATTTCTTTTGCGGGAAATGAATAAAACAACGAAATGTCTATTCTGAAGGCAGCTAATCTTGCAATAGCTGAAGAAAGTCAAAGCCACTGTTTAAATACGTTCAGTCAGCCTTAAAGACACACAGCTATCGCGAGGCACATTGTCTATATATCGAGCTTTCCTCGATATTCTGACATTTATGTAAATGGTAATAGATCGCAAAAAGATTTGTAATAAATATTAACTATCAGCATAGTGCTTGTGCGGTGAAAATTGCCGGAGTAATGAAATGAAATACTTTTCTAACCTAATTTGTTAAGACGCAGAAACGTCGAATCAAAATGTAAAATATAATTTGTCAGTATAAAGCCGGTTAAAAGTTTTTCATTTTATAAAGGGTATCGTGAAAAATTAAGACAAATTGTAAATTAATCGAGGAACTGTTCAAGGATGGCTGTGGGTCCTCATATTTATTTATTTAGTTATTCTTTATTGTACCTACATATTATATTTAGTGAAAGTTTATAACAATACAACAGAGTACAATTGGCGGCCTTATCATCAAAAGATGATCTCTTCCAGGCAAACTTTTTGACAAGATAAGGACAGTTACCTTGTTACAATTATGTTTTTAATTTTATGTAAGCAAGTAAATAGTAATAATAAAGTCATATTAATATGATGAATTAAGTTATAAAAAACAAAAGTTGACAATATTTTTTCGTTTAGTATCCATTCCCGATCTTTGCCTGACTCCTGCATGTTTGATTTTGATTTTTTTATCTTTATTTGGGAAACAAACAGATTTTACACTATTTCTACGTAATACATGGATAACATCACTTAAAGTTATCCATTTAAGTTTCTCCTCATTAATATTACATAAAATATATAGAAAACAGATAAATGAACAATTGCCAGTTGTCAAGTGTTAGAAAATGCAGAATTACAATTATTACAAGTTCGTCGAATAAAACTATTGGAACTATAATTAGTTTGTGCTGTGGGTTGCTGTAAAACGTCTTAAAAAGATTTTACTTAAAAGTTTTGTCGAGTCTATGCGATTGTTGATCAGTTTGAAAAAAAAACTTGTTCTTTTACAAATCGACGGTCACTTAGGGAAATCAGTGGTTTTATTGTAGCAACTCTTCTCAGTTAGTTTAGCAAATATCTTGGATTTTTTCTAACTCTTATAACATGGTTTCCAAACTACAGAGGCGTATTCAAGAATACAGCGAAAGGATAGAGGAATTTATATGGAAGAATAATCATGGATATTCTTTTAAAATCTCTACTAACTCTGAGCAGGAACCCTAACATTTTGTACGCTTTAGTTTTCATTATATGGACGTCAAACAAAAACTTGGCATTGTCAAAAACACCAAGACCTCTTTGCGATGAAACTTTTTCTAACTCACAGTTATCATTGCGGTTTTTTTTTTTTTTTTTTTTTATTATTGACTAAGCCCGCGTTTGACCTCAATCGCACCTGATGGTAAGTGACGATGAGGTCGAAGATGAAAGCACACGGACTTAGGAAGGAACTGGCTCTTTATACAATATTGCCGGAACACATTACCGCCGGAGCGGTAACATTTGGCGGCAGACTTTATATAAAGGGTGGTCGCTAGCCAGGCGGACCCAGAAGGGATCCTACCACCAAGCGGTGATTATAATCGATGTTCCCGAGTTTGCGGCCAAATGTTTTTTGTTATTTAGGCACAGACTATTATTTTCATAGCTAACCTGCTTACACCACTTTGTAGCTGTTCACAGTCTTCGATACATCGAATAGGCTTAAATGTTTTGATGTCATCCGCACAGATTAAGCATTGAGACTTCTGAAATTGTAACTTCGCGTAATTAATGGCGGTCTTTAATAAAAATATTAAATAATTTTGAAAGCCGTTAATGATAACTAGCAAAGCGTTATTGGGGACAAATTCCACTTTTGTCCTTAATCTCACTTAATGTAAGTGAATATGAAGTCGAAGATAAAAACACGAGTTTAAGAAGGACCTAGATCTTCATAAAATATTTGGTGGCAGATTTAATATGAAAGGTGGTCGCTAACCAGTAGAGGATTGAATTTTCATATGCCTGCTAACTAATATAACGCTTTATCAATATCATGGTGTTCTTACTGCTACTGGGTAACAGTCAAGTAACAGTGAGATTTTCTGATCTACATAGTTCGTAAAATGTACAAAGGATATTCATTCTAATATATTATAACATAATGAATATCGCGCGCTTTCATAGGTATTATCTAATAATATAACTCTGTTTACGAGATTTAAGAAACACTCACTCTATATAAGCACTTATAATTTTGACGTGACGTATGCACAAAGAAAACATTAACACGACTAACTTAATTATTATTTGCCGTGTAATAAGCGTTATTAATTTCATCCATATCATACCTAAAACTATTGCATTTTTTCACAATTTTTATTTAATCGATATCGATTGCTTGCTTTCGTTCTGTTAATACACGAACCTTCCATACAAAACACGAAGTGTATACATTATCGCCAAGCGCTGTGCGTCGCAAGGATCTCCGATTTATTGGTATGTATGGCAACGTCGCATTTTGACAAAACGCGAGAGGCGCGGGCGGGGCCGCTCGTCATAAGAACATTTCTGCCGTGAAACTGCTACGTATAACTGATATGAATAGTCACACCTCTACTAACCAGGCAGACCCTGAAGGGGTTCTACCACCAAGCGGGGGTCACTCGAATTAGTCGCCACTTACGACACGCTTACCCAGGGGTGGTAGGGCTATTCGCGACCCTACGCGGGCAAAAAGGTAAGCAATGCTGTGCATCGTGTGGTGTTCTGTTTTAACTAGTAGGTACCACACCTTTCCAAGGGTCACTAATGAGAAATTGAACTTTTTTTTTTCCTGCCAAAGAACTGTGACGCCCCTAAGGGCGACCACAGATAGGGAGAGGGTGAATACTCCTAGTACGAACTGGATCCTGCACGGGAATAAATCCCCGCCGATAGTGACAACCGCTCGCTGACGGAATGCCACCATGTATCCAGAGAGTGTGGGACTCCCCACAGTGAGCAATCCCACTGCAGAGCTTAAACCCACTAAACAATCCCTTCTCCGATCCCTAACTCAAGAGCTATTCCTAGATCGTGTAATGAGCTACCACCCCGTTGGATCCGGGGCGCGCATTAAGAGATTGAACAGCAACGTCTATCTTATATTACCATAACATGGTCACCGTGTGAAGATAATCTAACTAAATACCAACCGGTATGTCAAGTGTGCCGATAAGGACGGAACCCTTCTCCGATTGCGGGATTTGTGAAACAAATGCCTAAAGTTACAAATATTTTCTAATTTGATGCCGTTTGCTTAATTTAAATTCGCCTGTTATAACGATTTTTTTTTTTATTTATGGATTATTTTCCAACTTTATTAACTGTCAAAAGATCAATGCAAATAATTTATGTTCGAGGTTCAATGTCATAGACACCTTATTTTGTATAGGTATGCCTTTTTTATTTGAACTTGTAGCAAAATCTTAGTTCCTTACTAAAAAACAATACTTTTTGCCAAAGAATATGTGGTTCAAAAGTGCATACTTTCCAAGATATCATTGATATGAGTTTATAAATTATCACCCTTGTAAAATCTCTTAAACATTAATTCAATAGACGCGTGTCACTGAAACCATACAATAAACAAGAAAAACATATTTAAAGTTGAGGAACTTTGCATACGACGTTGCGAACTGTACCTGTGCATAGCGATAAAAAAAGAGATAGAAAATGCCACGTTGTCATACTTCGCATAAAGGTAAGATATTTTGACTTAATTGAATTACTTTGTATGAAAAATAAAAACATTAAACCTCTCATTCTACACGGTGGTCAGAGACGTAGTAGATAGAAACCAGTGGAGGCAGGTCATTTGCTCTAGATCTAACTCTGATGCTCACCACGTTCCTCAGAAATAAGGAACCGATGAGAGAAAGCAATAACTGTAAAGAGGTTTTTTATAAAGTTAGCAAGACAATCACACCAACTACATGATTTCAAAGTAGGCTGACCTTGTGTTATGAGATACCATGTAGCGAACTAGGGGGGAACCTAGAATATTAAAAAAATTATAGATAAACGCCCAGACCCGGAATATTTTTTATTTATTGTTGTGTGAGGAAATCGAACCCGCAACCACTGGCGTCTGAGGCAGATAGGTTTAAATCTGTATAGCATATTTTACGTGAAAATGTTTAATTTGGAGTGGTAAATGCAAATATTTTAATATTTTTTAAGAAATTATTGTAAATTGTGAACAATTTGTTTGATATACATATTTGTTTTACTAATATAAGGCGCAAACATTTAAAAATGTATATGGATTTGAAGTGGTATAAAACCTCTTTGTTGTTTTTGAAAAAAATTAATGTATAACCCGGATCAATAAAATATGCTCTGTTTACTCGCATGTAATTTGCACAAAGGTACAATTCAACTTTGTAGGATTCATTATATTATGCACTAGGGTATAATATATTATGCACGCGTGACTTATAGCCCAGTTTATAGTTCTAAATTCAATAGAATAAGGCTCACTTTATGAGCAAGTGTGTTGAAAAAGTAGGTACTTAATTTTTCAGCAGAATTCCCTATAAATGATAAATAGAGAGTCGAAAACCGTTCGTGAAGCCGTCTATACCTACCAACCTATTCTGTGTTGATAACGCCGTGCATACGTCCATACCAGTAGTTTAACCATGCGTTGCGTAATGAATTCTTTAATTTTAGGTTAAATTTAACCAGTAAATAAATAAAATTTATTTTTTATTTAATTTTTCACTTCATGTTTGAACTCAAACTATCACGTCCTCGAATTTCGAAAGTGACCCACCAGGCACCCTATATTGTAGATGACTATGTACAAACACATAAAATATTTGAAAGGCCCCTAGACAGGCGGTCAAATGACAGATGATATACAGGGTGGAATTTTTGAATGCCTACTGGAGGGAAAGTACTCTAAATAATATAGATAGCAAATTTCACTCCAAAGAAACATTATTTTATTTTGGAAAAGAAATAAAGCTGCATTTAAAGATGATCGAAAATTCACTAGCTTTACCCGGGAAGCGAACCGAATAAAATCTGTAAAAAGGACACCTTGTATTTTTATTGCATCGATAGTTAGGGTCAATCTCAAGAATGAAATCTCTCTAACATACTTGGTTCATTTAATGAAAGAAAAACCATGAAATCTACATTTGTAGATATTAGTCGGTTCTATTTCTGGGTGAAGCAAGCAAATTTTCGAAAAATCTTTGAATGCAGTTTTATTTCTTTTCCAAAATGTCTGGTAGAGATCGCTCTGAAGCGATAAGGCCGCCCATTGTACCATTCTTAAGTTTGTCTTTCCTTTTTTTTCTCCTTTTGTAATGTGTGCAATAAAGTGTTAATAAATAAATAAAATAAAGGAATGTTTTTTGGAATAAAATTTCTTATATCTATTATTAAGAGTACTTTCCCTTCAGGTGGCATTAAAAAAATCCACTCTTTATACTGCGATTCTTTTACATCTCGTAGGTATTGAACCCTTCAAAATTAACACATATACACCTAAACGTTTGTTTAAATTAAAAGGCTTTATTACTTAGTAACAATATTACTATCACTTTACAGGGTTCATTTAAATTAGCGCATCACCTCTTGCAGGCAGCCTCTCGATATCAATCCCAACAAAATTTGTTTTACGACTTTCTACAATGAGGCCTTTTCGTTTCATTTTTTTTTAAGCTTTTTCAATACATATTAGATGGCGTTGAACAAAACTGAAGAGTCAATGTCAATATCGTATCCTCTTTGTTGACAGTTGACTGATCGTAGAGATAAAATTCTTGCTGATTGCCATAACCTTCAAATTAATAATATTACATTTCATTGTTTTTTATTCTCCTAGTTTGTTTTGCAGCGTTTTTTCTTTACATGAAGTATATTAATAATTATTACACGTAGGTACGGTACTGAAATTGGTACTTGAGTTGACACTTGAGTTAGATCAGCGCCATCTAATGTTGAAAAGTGAACTCCTTTTTTTTTAATCGTAGACTGAAAACTCCTCATTACAATTTAAAGTTTTGAATTTAATGTTTCCATACATTGAAAAAATTATGGATGCAATTACTTTATAGTTTTTCTCATACATAACATTAGTTGCAGTTTATTAAAAAAAAAAACAGAAATTTTGCTTCCTTCAACCGTCGATTTATTGAGACGGTGCTTGAATCAACTGTCAATATCTTATCGCCTTTGTATTTATTATTTAGCACTACGCACTAGCGGTTGGCTGCCGACGCGGTTCGTAAGCGGTTCAACCGCTTCACGCGGTTGCGTCGCTGTTACATATTAAACTGGAAAAGCGGTTGACCGCGCGGTTAGCTGCCCCTGCAGTCCACCGCTCGTGCGTATGGGCGCTTACAGTTGATATTTTAACTTGTTACCGAAAATTCCAGTTTCCATTCTTTGTGAAATACGTTTTTACCTATAATATACCTATAATTATGGGAAATCAACAGGAACACCTTGTATAATTATTATTTCATGTAGTTTTATATAAACCAGTTACATATATTTTCTTAACACTGGATATCGCCGTCTACATCCAGTGATACATTAAATTGGATACGAAATTTGCTGACGACTTTAAAATATAACAATCCAGTAAGTAACCTATCCAAAGCAGAGTTATTTTTGCCAAGGGTGCAAACTTTATAATCCAGCCAAAATAGACAAATATAAATCATAACTCAGGAAAAAATTGCACAGAGTAAAAATTAGTAGGTACTGACGTTACATAAATTATTAATATATTGTCAAAAATCCTTTTTTATTCAAGGTAAAACATAAAATGTTTTTTTTTTTGGGAAAACGGTAAGTTTTATCGCTGAATATAGGTCGGACAAAAGTTGAAGGTAATTTTTTTAAAAAGGGGTTGACACGCCAGCGCCTCACCATCCGTGAGATATCGATCAATGAACTGTTGAAAAATTAAACTGCATAATTATTACAGCAGTATCTATTTTGACAAAACTATAATTGTGAACGACAAATGTGAAAATACTAATGGGTAAATTGTTTATTTGACCTTAGATCATCAATCATACCAAAACGGCTCGATGGATTATAGGGGTCATTGATTAGATTAAACCATAACCATACGATCCCTTCATAATGTAGATATTATAAATTGTTTTTAGGTGATGTTTATTCTATTAACTGATAAAAAATTATGTTTTTGAATAATCAAACTATTTAGGGAACTAACATATAGGTATTAAAATACAGCCGGTTTTGCGGCTAATTTCGGTCACCATGAAAGCAAGCAATTTGAAAAAAAAATTAAAAAAAAACAGTATTTATGCCAAGATGTTAATATTTTTGACGAATTGTCAAAATCTCACTTTCCAATTATTGAAATAGCTTCAAAAAAATACGTATATAAATATCGCAAACTATTAAAACTTAATAATCACGATCACAAGTCTCCAAATGTTTTACGACAATTCATAAATTCACTTCTGAAATTAATTGTTACATAGCTCTTTCTACAAAAATTAATTGTCTGTCTTGGAATTACTGACTTCCATAATTTAATCAAAGCCTCGTTATTATTGAAATTATCTAAATACTTGTCAAAAGCGATAATTTTATTAAATTAGGTAACGTATTATTGACATTCTTCAGATTCTATTCGTATTTCACAAAGAATGGAAACTGGAATTTTCGGTAACAAGTTAAAATATCAACTGTAAGCGCCCATACGCACGAGCGGTGGACTGCAGGGGCAGCTAACCGCGCGGTCAACCGCTTTTCCAGTTTAATATGTAACAGCGACGCAACCGCGTGAAGCGGTTGAACCGCTTACGAACCGCGTCGGCAGCCAACCGCTAGTGCGTAGTGCTAAATAATAAATACAAAGGCGATAAGATATTGACAGTTGATTCAAGCACCGTCTCAATAAATCGACGGTTGAAGGAAGCAAAATTTCTGTTTTTTTTTTTAATAAACTGCAACTAATGTTATGTATGAGAAAAACTATAAAGTAATTGCATCCATAATTTTTTCAATGTATGGAAACATTAAATTCAAAACTTTAAATTGTAATGAGGAGTTTTCAGTCTACGATTAAAAAAAAAGGAGTTCACTTTTCAACATTAGATGGCGCTGATCTAACTCAAGTGTCAACTCAAGTACCAATTTCAGTACCGTACCTACGTGTAATAATTATTAATATACTTCATGTAAAGAAAAAACGCTGCAAAACAAACTAGGAGAATAAAAAACAATGAAATGTAATATTATTAATTTGAAGGTTATGGCAATCAGCAAGAATTTTATCTCTACGATCAGTCAACTGTCAACAAAGAGGATACGATATTGACATTGACTCTTCAGTTTTGTTCAACGCCATCTAATATGTATTGAAAAAGCTTAAAAAAAAATGAAACGAAAAGGCCTCATTGTAGAAAGTCGTAAAACAAATTTTGTTGGGATTGATATCGAGAGGCTGCCTGCAAGAGGTGATGCGCTAATTTAAATGAACCCTGTAAAGTGATAGTAATATTGTTACTAAGTAATAAAGCCTTTTAATTTAAACAAACATTTAGGTGTATATGTGTTAATTTTGAAGGGTTCAATACCTACGAGATGTAAAAGAATCGCAGTATAAAGAGTGGATTTTTTTAATGCCACCTGAAGGGAAAGTACTCTTAATAATAGATATAAGAAATTTTATTCCAAAAAACATTCCTTTATTTTATTTATTTATTAACACTTTATTGCACACATTACAAAAGGAGAAAAAAAAGGAAAGACAAACTTAAGAATGGTACAATGGGCGGCCTTATCGCTTCAGAGCGATCTCTACCAGACATTTTGGAAAAGAAATAAAACTGCATTCAAAGATTTTTCGAAAATTTGCTTGCTTCACCCAGAAATAGAACCGACTAATATCTACAAATGTAGATTTCATGGTTTTTCTTTCATTAAATGAACCAAGTATGTTAGAGAGATTTCATTCTTGAGATTGACCCTAACTATCGATGCAATAAAAATACAAGGTGTCCTTTTTACAGATTTTATTCGGTTCGCTTCCCGGGTAAAGCTAGTGAATTTTCGATCATCTTTAAATGCAGCTTTATTTCTTTTCCAAAATAAAATAATGTTTCTTTGGAGTGAAATTTGCTATCTATATTATTTAGAGTACTTTCCCTCCAGTAGGCATTCAAAAATTCCACCCTGTATATCATCTGTCATTTGACCGCCTGTCTAGGGGCCTTTCAAATATTTTATGCGTTTGTACATAGTCATCTACAATATAGGGTGCCTGGTGGGTCACTTTCGAAATTCGAGGACGTGATAGTTTGAGTTCAAACATGAAGTGAAAAATTAAATAAAAAATAAATTTTATTTATTTACTGGTTAAATTTAACCTAAAATTAAAGAATTCATTACGCAACGCATGGTTAAACTACTGGTATGGACGTATGCACGGCGTTATCAACACAGAATAGGTTGGTAGGTATAGACGGCTTCACGAACGGTTTTCGACTCTCTATTTATCATTTATAGGGAATTCTGCTGAAAAATTAAGTACCTACTTTTTCAACACACTTGCTCATAAAGTGAGCCTTATTCTATTGAATTTAGAACTATAAACTGGGCTATAAGTCACGCGTGCATAATATATTATACCCTAGTGCATAATATAATGAATCCTACAAAGTTGAATTGTACCTATGTGCAAATTACATGCGAGTAAACAGAGCATATTTTATTGATCCGGGTTATACATTAATTTTTTTCAAAAACAACAAAGAGGTTTTATACCACTTCAAATCCATATACATTTTTAAATGTTTGCGCCTTATATTAGTAAAACAAATATGTATATCAAACAAATTGTTCACAATTTACAATAATTTCTTAAAAAATATTAAAATATTTGCATTTACCACTCCAAATTAAACATTTTCACGTAAAATATGCTATACAGACATTGACACATTTGGCAGAAAAAAAAACCTACGCGCATGCGCGAGGTTCGGCGCCATTTTTCAATCACAATTCACAGCTTTGTTATCAAGTGTGTTTGTTATTTTATGACCACGTATGTCTGTCTTTTACTCACAAGTGTGTTGAAAAACGTCGTATGTAACTCGTGAGCGTTGCTAATTACAGTCGAGGCTGTGATTTGAGCCCGAGCCGCAGGCGAGGGCTTAATAATGAGCAATAATATACTATTATTACATAATTATGATCAGAATGGAGTACTTAGTGCTCCCCTTCAGTATCTTAAATTTTTCACCAGTCACCCTGTATAATAAAATATCAAAAACTATATAAATACTAGCTGAACGTTGTTTTGCCATATAAATAAAAAAAATATAAAAAAAATAGATGTTGGCCGATTCTCATAGATACCGGATAAGCACAAAAAATTTCATCAAAATCGTTCAAGCCGTTTCGGAGGAGTATTGCCACGAAAACTGTGACACGAGAATTTTATATATTAGATACAAAAATATATTTCTCAACAAGGTTTTGTTTATTTTTGTCAACTTTAAAATAATATGCTTCAAACTTGGTACGAAGCTATATTTCATTTTAATGTTTAACGTTAAATATTAAAATTTCAGCGTGATTACAACAAAAAGTTTGCGTCAAAAGGCTTTGACTTAGGTTAGTGAGACAAAACGTAACCCAATGTTAGCAAAATTCAATATTTAAAAAAGGTGTTGCCATCTCGGTGTCATATACCGCGCACTTCACAGGTTTTTGTTAGCTCACGTAAACTGTACCCAACTGGGTTTGTCAATTAAAGGTATACTGGCGAGGTAAAACACACACTTAACAAAGCTTTGAAAACTTAACTACAAAGGATGATAATAGAGTTTTGATGGCTGTCCATCCCTCTTCACTTTCACGGTATGAACACTCCCGGAAATAGGCCTAAATTGGAGCAATGCAGAGCTTGTCTATGAATTTGATTGTGATAAGATTTGTTTGATCCGTTTGAAGTTCAGCTTATCAAATTATAAATTCCATGCGCAAAGCTATAATAAATAGGTACGTGTTTTTATATTTGCTTTCGTTTGGTTTGCTGACAGTTTATTTATAAATTTAATAACATTTTAAGCTAAATGTTTTGAAATCTAACCAGAAGAAATATTCAAGAGAATCTACTTTAAAACTAAGCTTTAATTTTCTTCGTTTAGAAAATTCGATTAAATGATATACTGCATTTTTTCGTAACTGACAACCATGAAAGAAATATAGGCAACTGTTCATTTATGTGTCCCAAACCGTCCGTTATAGTTTCATAAAAACCCTACAAACTTCTGAAAGGAGAAAGGCGAAACAATGCATTTTGCCTTTACATATCATGGTTCATAGTAATTCATTGCTTGACGCCTGCAAAATCGATATCAAAATGGAAAAAGTTTTGGTATTAATTTTCAAAAGTTCCGGATCTGAGCAAAGTACAAGTGTTTTTAAATGTTTGAATGCTGTTTATTTATCGTGTTATTAAAATCAATGACATGGTTTCTAAGGACAGATCTACGTGTGTCTTTCAGTTTGACTGAACTGTCTTATGGTTCAATTCATGAATCAGTTAGCGAATTTATGAAGTCTATTAAGAAGGCCGGCTAGTCTGATATTTACATCGTGTAAGTTTTTCGGAAAATGTGACTGGACTAAGCATTTCATGAAATTATGCTTAGGCCTACTTAAGTACTGGTCTAACTGAACGTTGCATAACTCATATATTTTTATATCTTTATCATATTTTATGATGGTTTATCATGGTACAGTAGTAGACAAAACCAAGCATAAAAAATAAGAGTCGCACTGTGTATTTAATTCGTTAATTGTGCATAAATATCGTTATATCGTTAATATCAAGTAAAATCAATGTTCTGTGCGAAGCTGACATAGCAATACTAAAAGCAAGCAATAGTCGTAGGGGCTTCGACAATGTAGCTCAATATCTCAGACTAATCTACCTCTGCACCGTCCGGTTGTACGATCGTCGACCACCAAACATTAAATCATAACCACTTCCCAGCTTCAGAGGGCATTTTAAGCAGTTAGGCTATCCTAACTGCTGAACGTCCTATGACTTACATCTTTGTACTTGTGGTTTGGAGTACGTATGTTATATTTGTCAAATAAAGATTGCCTGTAGGAGATTGCTGATCGAGTGATATTTATTTTCTATATTCTATAGCCTATATTGTCGTAAATTAAGTTTTGTTTTGTGTTTACGTTAAAATGTTTTGTATCTCTTTTGACTCTGGTTATAAAGTGTATTTGTATTGTTTTGTTGTAAGGTTAATCAGAGGTTAGTTCGTAAGACGTTGAAATCAGATGGCATACTTGAACGGTCAATTCGAGTAGTCTTAGATGGCTACTCCTCCGACCAAATGGCAATTAATGCCGGGGTACCTCAGGGATCTGTTCTCTCTGCAACATTATTCTTGCTGCACATTACTGACCTTTTAACACCGGGCATTATTGGTTATGCTGATGACAGCACTGTTGTAGAAAGATACGTATCCAATGCGCGAGCGAGCCCCCGTGAAATCCAGAGTTTAAGAAAGTCAATGATTGAGCGCGTTGAGTTGACCTTACGAAAAGTATCCGATTGGGGTGAGTCGAAAGTGGTCAAATTCAACGAGTCCAAAACTCAGGCGTGTCTATTGTCAGCACCTTCACATTTACGCCCACTTTCCAAAATGTATCTGTCCCCATCACTGACCATCTAGGGCTTTTAGGCGTAACTGTAACATCCAGTTTAAACTTTGGTCAACAAATTGTGTCCATGGCTTAAGTAGCTTCGATAAAGTTGGGAATCATCTCGAAGGTACGGCGGTACTTCGGCCCTGCACAGCTTCTTAACTTATACACAGCTCAAGTGTGATCATGCATGGAGTACTGCAGTCATCTTTGGGATGGTTCAGCCAAATATCAACTAGGAGCGCTGGACTCCGTTGACCGAAGAGCCAGTAAACTAATTAATGACGTCGACCTTACAACCAAAAAACTGCAGACCTTAGAGCATCGTCGTAAGGTTGCGTGTTTAACCGTGTACTACAGGATACATTTTGGTGAGTGCGCCAGTGCTCTGTTTGAACAAATTGAACCCTCACCCTTTTACCATCGGACTACTAGACGCAGACAGAACTTCCATCCGTATGTGGTAGATATAGATAGTGGTAGATATTCCGAAAAGTTGAACTAAGCGCTTTGACAGTTCCTTTTTGATACGGGTCGCCAAGGTTTGGAATGAACTGCCTGCGTCTATTTTCCCTGACCAGTATAGTCCTAGTACTTTTAAGCGTCGAGTGAATAGGTTTCTCGTGGATGGACGTGTACCACCTTAGTCTTCATGTTCACTTAACATCAGGTGGTTTGGAAGACAAACGTCCCATCCATAATTTATAAAAAAAAAATATGAACTCGGTTCCTTTTAAAAAGTTGAACATTGTTGAAATTGAACCTACTAGAACCAAAATAGCATTCCGATTCGTTAAACAAATTATTTCATGCCACGTAGTTTCATATCGAAATTGTTTGTTGGAAATTGTTAAAATACAGTCACTGAGTTGTTACAGGGAACCGTTAATGTACTCATGTTGCGTATAAAGAGACTAATTATAACAGTTAACGTAATTAACAACATAACTATTCGTATAACAAACATATTCGGTGTCTCTATAGAATGGAAACTTTTGCTCGTAACTACATTCCTTATCGTTAACTGGGGAAGTTAATTTTAGTTTGGTTATTTCTGTGTATTAATTATGTTAAATTTTCTAGTTTTATTTTGAAATAATACTTGTGAAAAATGTTTAAGTAAGAAAAAATTACAACGTTTTACTTATTTTTCAAAAGCTTATTGTGTCGAATGACTTTTAGAATACAAAAAATATTCAAAAACCAATTTCAATTTCAATCTTCTTAAAAAAAATAACGATGAAATATGATTGAAACATTTTGCTAGGATTTAGTAATTGGACCAATTACGTACAAAATATAAATCGTAAAAAAAAAACACTTTAAAAAATTTATTGGTGATAATGTTGAGAAACGTTTTCATTTTATTGTAAGCTTCCGCCCTTGTCCCGATAATGATAAATTTGGCTAAATTGGGCCTGATTTATTTTACAGCTACGCAAGCTCTATTTTATGTTCCTAATCACGTAAATGTAAAAAGTAATAAGATATTACATATAATGAAGATATTTTTTTCAATTCTTTGTAATCAGGATTATAACAAATGTGGAAGAATACGAGATAAAATATGTTTGCATTAATGTCTAGAATCATTGCTAAAAAAAGGGGTGCTTTTTTCTATAAAATACAAAAGTGACTTTCAATAAAATACAAAATTCTTATAAGTACATATAACAATGACTGTTTCGCTCAAGACATTAAAAAATAGAATCCTTCCGTCATTGAATACGATTGATTTAACTAAAAGTATTTATTTGCCAAAAGACATCAATTAAAAACTGTTTTTTATTTTCAATAAAATCCTCAGACAATCACACCATCTACATGGCCCAAAGTAAGCATAGCTTGTGTTATGGGATACCATGTAGCGATCTAGGGAGTAACCTATAATATAATAACACAAATAGATAAACAACCAGACACGGAAAATGTTTTTATTGTTCCGTGCGGGAATCGAACCCGCAACCACTGGCGTCTTAGGCATATAGATTTATCCCATCGCCAAAGTGGTCGTCTGTTTCTTTATTGATTTCATTGTTTACAGTATATGTATAAAGCCAGTAAAGCACAGTTTTGTTCGATGTTCAATGTCGGTTTTACCCAATTATTTAAATTTCAGATTCTATATTTTTGTATTTCGGTTAATTTTCCCTTAATGCCGATTTAGTAATAAAATTTCGAAGCCGATCGGTTTCGTTCTTTGATATATTGTGTAACAAATATACAACCAAAAACAATATCAGTTTAAATATAGCATTTGTGTCTAATTCAAAAAAGTTTGTTGAAAGAAAAATAACTTGAAACCCCATTTGATATTTTAAATAAGATAAACATAGATTTAGTAACTGACTATGTTACAGGATATCCTTTATAATGGAACTTCTAATTAAGTGACCTGATGGCTTATAACCTTTTCCAAATCTTATATAAAACACAAAAATCTGAATTAAAAAATATAGTTATATGTAGACAATAAATTCGGTTCAAAGACGTTTTGAAGAAAGAAAATGTTTTCCAAAGTTAATTTATATTTGTGAAACATTGAAGGTTTTTTATGTCTTTGATTAATTTTGACCATTTTGCTATGACTATTTGGACTTAGGTTGAGGCCACCGCAGCAATCCTTATTATTAACAAAACCGATTTTGATATTTCAACTTTGTCATTTTAGCGATAAACCCACGCAACTGACTTGGCTAGTAATTTAACTTACAACATAGGCAATCACTTTGGGGTATACAAGCGTAAAGGCTGTAAGGGCTGGCTTAATTATATTAGTCATCCTAAAGTTACAAATATGGTAGTAATAATCTAAAATTAAATACGCTTTGAACAAATTTTATTTTATATACATTTTCCATTGTATTGCTTTTACTGTAGATTTACATAAATATAGAAAGATTTTTAAGATAGAGAGGAAGAAAATAAATTCGTAAGTACTTACATGATGCTACGTCAAAAGCGAGTCATATTCGAAAGGCGTAGGGTCGGCTGCTCGCAGGTGTCACCACAGCACGCCACCGGAGATGTTGGCCACCTCTATCTGGTCGCTGTTGGTTTCCAGCACCCGCCCACGCTTGCTGAGACGATGCGCTCCGCATACTATCAACGTCGTAATCGTCAGCGCGAACACCGCCGTCATTCCCACCACCGGCACCACAGCCTGCGATCCCGCCTGATAGTGCGCATACTCACGCCTCTCATTTGAAACTGTTGTATAATTCTCCTTTGTAACACTACTTTTCGACTCTAAAGCCGCTTCAATCTTTCCTACCGCCTTGGTTGTATTTATCGGCGTGTTCAAACGAGTGCCAGATTTGTTTTTACGCACACTACTATGCTCGTCTGTTTTTAAAACTTCCATCTCGGGAGAATTCATATATTGCTCTATTCTCAAAAAATTTCGATCCACGCTTTGTTGATCGTTTTGGAGTTTATTCTGATCCATTAATTTAGAAGTGAGCCTCAACTTGTAATTACTCGTTTCATTAAAGTAGTCGTTGATTAAAATTTTATTTTCTTTCCCAGCTTGAAAGTAGTTCTCGGTTTTGTAAAACTCCGGCAGAGACTTTTTTATTTCGTCCTTTGTAGTTTTCAGTTCCAAGTTGTCGTTCATGCTGTCATAATTAGAGTTTCCGCGTTTGAACGCCTTCTCTGTTTTATTGCCGAGATAACCGTAATACCGAAGGAGCTTATTTATCATTTCGGTACTGTACAAGTTAACGGGCGGGAGGCTCTCGCTAATGGTGAAGGTTTCCGGGAACGTACAGTTGTATTTAACAATATCCGGCTTAGCTTCCGAAGTCGAGTAGTAGCAAGTTTCATTCTCGGTGGAAGTTTTGTTTCCATTCATCCAGTCTCTGAGCCAAAGTTCAGCGGTGCAGTTGATGCCGTTGCCGTGGAGTCTGAGGGTTTTGAGCTGGACGAGGTAGAAGAGCAGGTCGTTGCGGAGGGCAGTGAGGTTGTTCAGGCGCAGGTCGAGGTACTGCAGGCGGGAGAGCGCGGCGAGCGCGGCCGAGTCCCCCAGCAGCTGCCGCGCCAGCGCCGGGCTCGCCGCCAAGTGCAGCATCTGCACGCTCTCCGGCGCCGCCAGCGGGAACGCGCCCTCCTGCCCCACTGCCGCCACGCCCGCGGCGCCGCCTAGCGATGCGTTCAAATAACACAGCCGCAGATCCCGTAACGCTAACGGACCTTCAAATGTACTCGGAGACAACATCTGTATTGGATTACTCGACAAATCTAGCATTTCCAGCGATAACAGATCGTCGAAAGCGTGATCCTCTATGTAGTGGATTTGATTATTTTGAAGTAACAGAATTTTTAAATTGGGTAAGTTTTTGAAATCGACTCGCGAAAGGTTCTTTACCATGTTGCTGTTGATCGATAGGTATTTTAGCTCATCAGGGAGCGACCTCGGGACAGTGACGAGATAGTTCCTGTTGAAATTGAGAAAGAGGAGCATTTCGAGTCTGCCGAGGGAGTCTTCCTCGACGACGGCAACGCGGTTGTTGGAGAGATCGAGGGACTGTAGTAGCGGGTAAGTGTCGAGGTCACCGCAGCGCAGAGCGGTGATGTGGTTGCCGGGCAGCGCGAGGAAGCGCACGGCGCGGGTGAAGGCGGCGGGCACGGCGCGCAGGTTGCAGCGCGCGGCGTCTAGCTGCTGCAGGCGGCGGCCGCTGCCCAGCAGCAGCGCGGCGGCGCCGAGGCGCGGGTTGTCGGCCAGCCGCAGCCGCGCCAGCGCCGGCAGCCGCTGCAGCGCGCCGGCCGCCAGGGCGCGCACGTCGTTGCCCGACACGTCCAGCTGCTGCAGCTGCCGGTTGCTGAAGTAGCTCGCGCGCAGCACCGCGATGTTGTTGCGGCTCAGGTTCAGGTGCTGGAGGTTTGCCAGTGACGTGAACACGCGCGTCAGCGCCGTCAGGTTGTTCTCCGACAGATCCAGCGTTTCTAATTTATTCAACCCAATGAAACTGTCTTCGTATATGTTTGAAATTTCATTTCTACTCAGATCGAGCTTTCGGAGGTCGGAAAAGTCATTGAACAGGCCTTTCGATAAAAACTGCAATTTGTTGGACGATAAATCTAAGTCGTTTAGATTTTTGGCCAGGACCTTGATCTTGGTAAAACTAGTATTTTTAATAACTACCGAGATGATATTCAGCGCCGACAAGTCCAGTTCTACATTACTCACGTAACAAGCTTTACTGAAATAAGCTCTAACTTCTAAGAATGTTTTATTTACATACTTGTGCGGAAGAGTCGGTAACTTATCACTTTCATTACAACACATAGATATCTCAAAGATACTAGAACTCTCTTTTAATGTTAGATTATAGGAACATTTTTGGCACGTCGTGACATTTGAGGTGCAGATACACGTCTCGGAGCAGATCGCGGAGAAGTCCGCGACCTGCCACAAGGACAGCACCATAAAAACTAGGTAATGTTTGTTGAAGGGGCCCATCGCGGCCATGGTGGGCCTTAGGCTGGCTTGAGTACGAGATACGTGATGCACGTGACATGCATGTGTGTCGCGATCACTGAGTGTTCGTCGCGGGGCATGTTCGGTTTCGGGCGCGCGAGCGGCACATAGCGAGCGTCCGGTGGCGGCGGCGGCGCGAGCACGTGTGGCGAGGCGCGGGGCTGGCGGCGCCACCGGCCACCCCTCCCTCTCGCACGCCGCGCCCCACCCCCCGCGCACCCGCGCTCATACACTCCGACTGGCTTTCACACCGACACTATTTATGTCAAACTCGCCGCTCCTTATATGTTATTTTGAGGACGTATTTGTAAATGTATGTAATATTTTCTGACCGTCCCGCTTGAGATTGCTCCCCATCGGGCGTTCTTAGCAAGACATGATTTGAACGATAAGTTAATATCATGGAGTAGCTTTCGATCGTTCCTTGTACAACATTTTGTTGAAAGCAAAAGTTTTACTTTACAAAACTTTTACAACGAAATTCTACCAAATTAGTTGTTAAATTTGTATAGACTGCACTTAAATATTTCAGAGCAAGGCTTTTAACAAGTTAAACCTTCTAAATAAGTTAAATTATGTAAGGCTAAACAGATCAAACGAAAAAATTAACTATTAAATTACTCGTAGCACCTGTAGCCATTACTACGGACTACGGGATTAACGAGCCCGACTACGAACAACTCATTCGTAGCATCAATACAAAATCGGAAGAGTATTACTGAACCAAAAATGTTTTTAAGCCAAATATTTCAGTTTCCATCGAATAACAAAAACCTTTAAATCTGCTACCCAACCTGTCTCTAGATAAGTAAGCGAGGTATCGAAGCCTTTTAACCCTTTATTTTGTTTTGTTTCAAGCATCTTTACCGAGGTCTCCAACAAGTATTTCATGAATCACTCCCGTAAGGTTTTTCGAAGGGTCCTTTTATTGCGCTTCTTAATTTGGGTTATTTGAAGTTTTTCGTCCCTTCCTGAGAAGATTTGGGGTATGAAAACATCATATAGACGCGTATGCTTCGTAAAAGGTCACAGGATGGATATGTAACCGTGAATTACAGCTGTAATGAGCTAAAGAGCTTTCATCTTGATACTTCTTCCGAAAATATAAAAATATTTGTATTTGTTACAAAAAAGTTTGACGAACTCTTATCATAAACGAATTAAATTACCAGATACAATAACGTTGGTTTAAATATAAAATATACCTAAGTAAATGTAATACAATTCGTTAAAGAACCCCTTTTAGTCTCATCCTTTTTTTCCTATGAAAACTAAGGAACTATATTTACAGCAGCATAATATCATGTTTTCAAAGATTATAATGTATTTCACATGTACCTAAATCGTATATTATACGAAAATAACTTTATTGCGGAAAACAATTTAATATATTATTATTAGTCAGGTATATATCAGAATACTTATTTTAGTAATTGCTTAAAAACATATTTCTATTCTTTAATTTAAACGAATTGATCAAGAACGAGATTTTGTTTCGTAAGGAAGCTCATTACATAAGAACACTGAGAAGGACTTGGCAGTACCGAGACACTTGCCAAGCGTGCCCATATTGGCACTTCCTTCGTAATGGGAGGAGGCTTTGAACGTATATATACTGTAGACTAGCTTAAACCTAGTTAAGCCGTTTTAGAGATGAGCTGTAACAAACCGGCATACAAAAATTTTAACAGTTGATTTCATGCTATCATTACCGTATATACTTTCATACGCATTGAGTGAAAAGCTATTAATTTCAAATGAAACCTCAATTTTATTTATTTGTATAGATGATGTGATAATATAATCTCTTACTATTCCAGTTAAAAGAGAATAATAATATTTGAATTTCCTTTAAAGGGAATTAATTGAAAGTGATAATTTAAAATAATTCATAAAAAATGCTACGGTGGTTTGGCCATTTGGAAAAGATGAGTGAAAGTAGATTTACGAAAGAGATGTACAACTCACGATGGTGATCTTGGAAGGGGCCACCCTAGGCGAACGTTTGCTGACCAAATTGGCGTCATACTTAAAAGTACCCGTAACCGGCGATCATGTATGAAAAGATTAATGAACATGGAGAAAGTGAAAGAGGTAAGTCTGAATCGTAGCAATTTGTATTCCCTTGTCTCTGCCCACCCCAACTGGAGTCAGGCGTAAAGATGTGTGTGTATGTATGTGTATGTCTCGTAAGAAATATTTACTCTTGTACCCAGAAACCACATATTTACATATTGCATAAAAACCATAAGAAAGAAAATAAAATACAAACAAAATGTACTTTTAAACAAAGGTTAATAGGCAATTTCTATGCATAAGAAATAGGATGCTTTGATAATATTTTATTTGAATACTGAGATATACAGGATGACTTGTGAAAAATTTTAGATATTGAAGGAGAGCACCCTGTACTCGATTCTAAAAAAAATGTAGGTACCTAATTTTTCACCAGAATTCCCTATAAATAAATAAAGTTTTCACGAATGCTTCACGGCTTGACGACCGTTCGTGAAATCGTTAACCTGCCCCTACGTATTCTGTGTTGATAGCGCCGTTCGTATGTATGTCCGTGGTAACTAGTTACTAGTGTAACCATGCGTTGCGTAATGAACTCTTTAACTTTCGGTTAAGGTTACTCAGTAAACAATTATTTTTTTCTCTTCGTATACGATCTCAAAATATCACGTCCTCGAATTTCGAAATAAACTCACCAATCTATTCGATTCCAGATGCAGCTAAATAATATAAAATGCTGAATATTTCTACAAATAAGTTGCATGTATTAAGGCTGATCACACCGATTCTAGATATACTCCTGTTTACAGTCATAACATTTACATCATGACATCAGGCTGATGGAAATCTGATTAGAAAATATACGAAAGTAGGTCAGACATATAATATTTTGTACCCACGTTTTGTTTGTTGGTTTTTTACTCATCAAACAACAGCTATTGGATACTATACTTTATTTTAAACAAAACATCCGCTTTAAACATCTGCAGAAAATACAATTTGTCATGAAACGGGGCTTGAACCCGCCATCTCTTGAATAACTGCCACCTATTTCACCTATACCTACAGATAATTTGGTTTAATTACTTGATTTTTGCAGTGATGAACTCGTTATAATAAACAACCAATAATTTACCCCCGAAATAAGAACTATATGGGTCATAGAAACCCAGACTAAAAAGACATGACAATCTTTATCTTTAGTTAATTCTTTTGAAACTAGATGGCGCTGTATGAAACGTTCAGTATCATTATTGCTGTAAATTGTACTTAACCATCACAATGCTTGAACTGCAATCGCCTTTTGTTCCGGATATTTAACAGAGCGCATCGAAATCATTTGCCTGTAATAAAACACAGAGCGGCTTAAAATTGGAATTACTGAGTGAGGACTTCAGACTTTACCATCGTTAGTTGATGCTCAATATTACTCTTAATACTTATACATTTTGGTATGTACAAGAGCTACCTCAAAAAGTTTGATTTCGGTGGTATTTCATTCTCGCGATTGAAAACAATCATACAGCACCTATAAAGCTTCCCCTCTAAAGCTTGAATTATCATCACATTATTTTATTACAGTCTTAGTAGGTTTTCGATTAAACCAAGTGACTGAAACTTGGTAGTACGTTTCTACCTCTTCTTAAATAAGCGTCGTTCATCTTCATTGCCAACGTCACTTATCATCAGGTGAGATTGATGACACAGACGGATTGAGTCTTCGGTTGAAAAAAAAAACATTCAAACTGCTCAAATATTGTCTGGTAATGATAATCGTAGTTTTTAATCTGTAGTTTTCACAAGTCATAATCTTCGCGTAGGTACAATTATTTTACATTTTAACTCACTCGTGTTATTGGAGTCTGTAAAGCATAGCTGTAAACCAAAAGTCAAATACACGAGACAAATCTGTTTAAAAAAAAGCTTATGTAACTCTAGTCCAACTAACTTATAATTGTACTATGACATGAACAATACGAAAGAATAGAAACAATTGTAGCTACATGACGAAAGTGCCGCCGTCCCATTGTATTCCACCCACAAAGAAATAAAATCGTTAAAATGCAACAAGTAGTGCGGTGTGCAACGAATTGTGGTTTTTGCGAACAAAGCCAGGCGCAGCTATTAGGCAAGTTGCCGACGATGCTCTTCATTAGGTGCTACATCGATGTAATAGTCGTTCACAGAACCAAAATAATCGTTGTTTAAACTCGAATTATTTTATTGCGATTTCTTTTTTAAAGTTCTTTTTCTTAGTGAGTAATGTGTAGATTTTTATATACTTACTTAGCTATCAGAAACACAAAAATTAAATTATTAGTTAATCAATATTTTCTATTAATGACTTTGTTGACATAGCTTTGATAAAAATATAGCGGCCTATCGTTTGCAATAATTTAATAACATTCTTACGCAAATAGAAAAACGCGATCATGACATTATTGTTCAAATAATAACAAATAATAGTAATAAGTGTTTTCTTTTTCGAAGCCACTAAATATCATTATTGTATGCAAAGCTTATCACTTGAGGATAAATTTAATTTATTTATATTATTGATACTTTATGTACAAGCATTGTCGAATATCAATCTAATTATGCGATATATTTTTTACGATACTTTATACTGTAACTTGGCAAAAAATTCACTGCAATGTTAAAAAAGGCACACTGACGACTTACGAGAAATCAATCATGAAAGTGTCACCGCCACGAGGCATACGCAAGATGCTATCTACTTCAATAAGTACTAGATGAGTTGTGACTCTGTCGAGGCTCACAACATGATCAAAAACTTTACATCCTGGTGTGAAATGTTTATGAGATTATCATTAACATAATAATATTACTAGTTGTAATATTATTACAACTAGTTTTATTATCTGGGGGCACGGCAGTGCCCCAGCCAAGGCTCGAGCAAAGCGGGCACGGCCGTCCCATCCTTTTCTCGAAGCGTTTCGCGGCTATTTCGGGATGAAATGTATCACCAACCTGTATCATCGATGTGGACAAAGTAGTCTGGGTTTTCGATAACCAAGAGTAAGTGTTAGAAAAAGCTCAGTCTCAAAATTACATGACATATGAACCAATAGTTTACGAGTTGGTTGAGTGACAAAATGGTGTAACTTTGATCGCTCATAGTTTTCGAGTTATGAGCGATCAAAGTTACACCATTTTGCCACTCACTGACTCACTCACTCACTGACCGATCATCAAAAATCTAAGGTGATTCTAGCAAACTCAGAACCTTTAAATTTTGGCACCAAGATAGATTATTAGCTAAATATAAAGGGATGATGCTTCCATGCTGGACTGGGAGTGACAGAAAAACATAGAATGTACCAGCTGCTTCTCTTCCCGGGCATACTGTAAAAGTCAGTTAAGGGACAGAGGTTTAATTGGCGTGTTTTGTGGGCGATAGGCTGACCCCCTGTCACTGCAATAGTCTCTATCCATCATTATAATACCTCCAAAGTGAAACGTGACATCAGATGGTGTTATAACCTCTGGTGTTCTGCCTACCCCATAAGGGATACAAGCGTGAAGTTATGTATAAAGGGAAAATTATAAAAACGTTAATAAACTATATACTAATTTAAAATTTACCCATTTTATTTGGTAGCATTGGCCTAACTCACTCATAATTACATGCAAAATTGGCTGGAAATCTCAAGAACTGCCGAAAACAAAAGGCATTCTGGTATAGAAAAAATGATGACCCTCTTTATATATCATGGGTCAATGATGTAAATATTGGAAGGAAATTATTGAAATTAGGTACGCCTTTCTCAGTAGCTCGTGAACACGGGATCTGCAAAGACACCGAAACGTCAAGTTAAAACGTGAAAAAATAATTATAGGCGATAAACCCGGCTAAAAATTGTTTTATTTTATTTAAAGTTAGCTTTTAGAGTGCATATTTTGCACATTTCATCAAAACAAGGGAAGTATTTCATTTTAAAATATGAATCAACACGCTGTAATCAGATGAGTTTTGACGAATAAGTGAATGTGTAAGATTGAGTTCCTTGCCACTTCTTCTCAACAGTTCGACTTTCCGAAATGGTGGTAGATTCAGTTCAATTTGTAAACAGTTTGACTAGTTCAAGTGTATTTTAATACCTACGAAATAAAGATTTTTTGATAATTTTTTTGACTTTAGGCTTTGATAACATTTTTTCTTATTGAAAATTTTTCATTGAAATAATTGAATTTTGCGTGAAACGTACTACTGCACTTACAGTGGAATATATACATACCTTTCTTAAATAGGAAACGAGTACTAACTTTGCTTGAAATCAGTAAATACAAAATTAATTTAAACCCCAAACAAGTTTACATAGAATTGTAGTTATCAATTTAACTGACGATGTAGCAGGTAGTCTCCGTACAACCAGCTATTCTACACAATTATTACCCTGTTAGAAAACTGGTTTTAGAATATCCTTCCTCAGGAATATCCTTACCTCAGGGAAAAGCTTGTATAAATTACAGCGACAAGAAATGCAGGATCTACATTCATACGTTCAACTTCATTCAAAAGCCTTTCTGTGGCACTGAAATTCTAAATCTTAGATAATCAAAGGAGAGTGCAAATAACAATCGAGTACCTTGTACGGATTAAACTAGTAAAATGAAATATCAATGTCTACGAAGAAACAGGTGATGTTAGGAAATATTGTGATGTTAGTTGGATAATACTTTAATTTATCGTACAATGGTGAAGTCGTCGTGTCGCAGTCGTAGTACATATTATACGATGTAGTAGGTTAAGCAACGTGCTGCGCGGTCGGTACTAGGATGGGTGACCGCCGATCACTCCCATGATGGTGTATACACGGGGCTGAACTTGTATACAGTAGACATTAAGGCTTTAATGAGCCATTTTAGGTCCCTTAAAATTATCACTTCTACTAACTAGCACTGGGTCAGCTTATGGCCTAAAAAACTTCTGGTTACCCAGCGAAGAATTTCATGGCCCTACTACTCATTACCAAGGATTGTCTTATGCACAAGCTTTTAATAAAGCTGCTCTTAAAATGTATAATCCGATGCTCTTAAAATGTTTTAAACTAAAAAGAAGATTTTTCAACAAGAATGAGACTAGATCCGATCCGTATCCGTACCAGTGTAAGTATCTGTGTGTATCTCCACATACTAACAGCTTTGCCATATTTCTTACTACCAGGTTGCGACGGTCGGGGTCACGTGAAGGGTGATCAATAAGTGTTCAAATTACAAAAAATTAAAAAAATCAACCTATAAAGTATATAAACTAAAGCTTCAAATACTTAATCTCCACTGGTTCTTAGATCTGTAAGCGGGCAGTAGAGTCGCGGCTGCGTCAGCGAACGCGCTCGTTATCCTAATGACACCGATTCCGCCGCCCGGTCCGTCCGACCGGCCGGCCAACGTTTAGGTTCCACTCTGCCATAATGACCTAATACCCCTGTCTTGTTTGCTGGCCATACGCAAGTAATGTTGGTTAAATAAATTGGGAATATTAAGAGGTCAATTTGTTTTAACCTTCTTTGTTTTATTTTTTTACACAATTAGTATAATTTATAGAAACGATTGTTGCAAAAAGGTATTTAGTTTTTCACAAGAAATTTTTTATAATAGCTAAAATATTAAGCAAAAATGGTCACTCTTAATTATGGATGAAGAAAATTAAAATAAAGACGACTACGCACTACTACAAAACATCTCGTAGTATACCACATCGTAGTCATCATCATCATCATCACAACTCTTTGTAATGAGCCCACTGCAGGGCATGAGTCTCTCGCCTGGGTGACGAGGAGGTGTAGGCCATAATCCACTGAGCTGGCCCAGTGCTGGGTGGTGGATGCCAGAATTTTCAGGGCGCCAAAATGGCTTCTGACAAACCCTAACGACTACTGTATACAAGTATAGTAGCTGTGTTCGTCAACAGCGACCATTTGTAAAAAAGTTTGTGATATCTTTCTTTTTATTTCTGAGCGATACTAAAATATATATGCAAGGAATAAACGGTTTCTTTCTTTCTATATCATATCAAACTAGCATCAATTAAATGGCCAAGAAATTATAGAGATGTATTTAATATTTTCTCGTTGTCATGAATGTACATGAATCTAAGACGAAAGATGCTTAAGTTGCGATAGTCTTAGTTGAAGGTGTCTGTAAAGTGTTATAAAACTTATGAATCTTTTACATGTGAAAACATTTTTTTTTTTGTTGACTATTTTTGGTAAGCCCATCTTTTTGTACTTTTATTTTGAAATATATATCACTAAAAAGCAATTCACATATAGCCATAGTCTCATAAATAATATAGCAATTACAAAGGTACTCGTAATTTATAAGCTAAAAATATCTCGTTTTTATGTTTCTAAAAACCAGTTACAATTGCAACTGGTCCTTTCTTTCTTCCTCGTTACGGTTGCTCACTTCTGTATAAAATACCCTAAAATTACGTATGTACGTCTTTTTCAGATTACCGCAGAAGCCAGCTTTTCCTGACTATGATTTATCTGTGCTGAGGGTCACTTTAATAAATGTATTCGGGTAAGGTGCTTCCGTAAATGTATAGGGAATGCTCTGAACGCTATAACCTAATAAATATACGAGAGATTTATTTACGCTGTCTCAGTATGTAAATTTCTTGTGATATAAGGAGCCACGTGCATTTGTAGATGTAGGCGAACATAAATAAATTAAAAGCTCGATTTTTGCTAGCTCTACGATTATAGCGTAGTGTCTGATCCTGTAAGAATGTATGGTTGAAATGTTTTTTTTAGGAACACAAAAAAAAATCGAGTATAGTTTACTAACTCGTTTACTAGTATTGATTTATGAAAGCACAAGAAACGGAAAAGCATACGATGATATCATGAAATAGTTTTAACGTAACACCTATCATGCGATGTTTATTCAGTATTACTCCTCGGCGAAATCTCTTTGCTAAGCTCTTGCCATGTAGACTGAATGCTAATATAATACTATTTATTTATCAAAGCATTCGAAACGAAAAAACACAAATAAAATCAAGAAACGAACATATCTTAGAGATGGGTGCGATCTTACCTCTTTCAATTGACGTTTTTAAGTCATTTAAACTGTCATTGCAAAAGGAAATGCCTTTTGCATGCAATGAATTGCAATTTATGTATGTATATGTATTCGTTCATTCATTATATCATTATTGCATCATATAAATCTTAGAGAAAGAATAAAGTATAATTATTACTCTAACATAGAAATCTTGTTTATCATGTCATGTCATGAAAGAACCGCAATAGGCCTGCTGGTGTGACAGTTATAGCACGTCGCTTAGTAACTTTTGCCTGGTGGTAGGATCCCTTCTGGGTCCGCCTGGCTAGCGACCACCCTTTATATAAAGTCTGCCGCCAAATGTTACCGCTCCGGCGGTAACGTATTCCGGCAATATTGTATAAAGAGCCAGTTCCTTCCTAAACCCGTGTGCTTTCATCTTCGACCTCATCGTCACTTACCATCAGGTGAGATTGAGGTCAAACGCGGGTTTAGTCACTAATAAAAAAAAAAAAAACAACGGCTGGTTGCCAACAAAGAATTGAATTATTAACCTGGTATTTTCTATTTTGTTAGGTATTAATGGTGTAAAAATAGATGGTCTCGAACCCGTGTGATCCATTTTCATCCATTTTGATATCCAGGACAGCCTCGTAATAGAAACAAGAGTTCTGGAAACCAACTTTACTACTATAGCGGAACGAAGCCTGCGTCTATGAGGCAGTTCTCATTAACCTTACAGCCATCAAAAAACGATTTGTGATTGTTTAATGAAGGCGTAGTAAGTTTGTCGGATTATAAATAAAAGCAAAGAAGTATGTCCAATTCCAAATCAACTTTTAAAAAACATTACAAATGTTTGATTCTCGCACAACAATCAACACTGTAGCTGTAGTAGTGAAGATGGCACACGTTTATAATGTGTTGACTAAAGATGTGTAATAGGTTTTCATTTGTTTATATTTTTTACCTCATATTTCTATTTATTTGCTATTTCAACATTATATTATTGTGGACCTTTAAGTTACATGTCCACGATACGATTCTGTAAATATTTTAGTCTCACAAATTGTATACGACTCTAAGATTTTTGTTGTATATCTAATATATGGAATCATTATATATGTAGTATGTTTATTTGACTAATTGTATGTACTTTGAAATCGTATTTTTTTTTTATTCTTTTTATAAATATAAGTTAACTTAAGTCAGGCGACAACTGAAAATCAGCGCGGTGCTACAGTCCTCCTGCAGCAACGCTTATGCTGATTTGAAGCCTTTTGTTTCCTGTAATGATCTATAAGATTAACATACTACTTATGCTATCTTTTAAATCCACAAAGTGTTTTTAGACTTATGCTCCAAATTGTAACTGAAAAAAAACGTTTTTAATATTTATCTTTATTTTTCTTATGTTTTTTAAGGTCATGTTGTGTGTTAATTTTAATTAACTTCAAATAAAATGGTGCATATCAATTAAAGTATATACAATTTAAATGATAAATGTCATAGTTCGATAGAAATAATATATGAGGTGAAGTGCAGATGGTCTAAAGCCCGAGCTATCCATGCATTTTTGTAACAAAATTAATTAATACAATATGGGTTCACTAACTCCTATCTCTCGTGACAATCAAAATCTTTAATCGTGTTTAAATCTTTAATCTTTGATTCAAGATTGAGATTGACACAGATATTAGTCGTCAAGTAATAGACGTTTATATGTTTATTTAAATTTATTATATAATAAAAAATATGTATTTATTCAATATGTATGTTGATGTATTTCTTAAGTATATCAGTTAACTAGTATCCATAACACAATTTCTTTAAGAAACTTAATTTGGGCTAGATAATGTTGTGTGAGTGTCAGAAATATTTATATATTTATTTATTAAAGCCATTAAAAAACAAAAGCAAAGTGAAACAAAAATTTCAATGCACCAAAAAACCTATAATATCTAATGATATAAGCTGCCTCCCTGGGCAGTTCCCGCGCTGTTAATCATGACGTGCAGGCTGATCTCCAGGGCAGCCTCGTAATGGGGTCGTGGAGACAAACTTTATTACTATGGCGGAACGCAGCCTGCGTCAGTGAGGCCGTTCTCATTAACCTTAGACAGCCATCAAGAAACGATTTTGTAGGGTTATAATAAACGAAAATTATGTTCTGTCTTCATTTGAAATTACTTTAATTTATTTGGTACATATTTATTACGATAAATACAATATATCATATAAAATCACCATGTTGATAAGTCAATAGCAATTTTTATTCTTTAACATGTTGGGAATAATAACGCATAGTAAAATATTCAATCACACCAACTACATAGCCCCAAACTAAGCAAAGCTTTTGATATGGGATGCGACGTAAAAAACTAGGAGGAATCTTAGATAAAACATACTACATAGGAACATAAACACCCAGAACCGGTGAGATTTTTTTCTTGTTCCGTGCGAATCAAACCCGTGACCTCACGATTTGAATAGCAACGTCTTACACCACTGCGCCACGGGGGCTGTGGCATTTGCGGCGCTACTTACTACCTAAATACGTTACCTACAATAAAAATATATGTTATTTAATTATTCATTCTAAATTATATAGGTCTAACATTATACATAAAACAATGAACAATAGGCCAATCCACGTATTTTTTGACAGCAAGAACGAAACTTGTTAATATTGCACGCAATGCTTTTTTGTATGAAACGTAATTTGACATTCCGCTTAAAAAATATCTCATTACGTTATCATGTCGTTCCCTTGTCAATCACTAATCTCCATACTAAAAAGTTTATGTTAAATACCGTTTTGCAATGTTAAAGTTTCGATATGATTGCGATAATATCTCATTCTGATTGGCTTTTGACGTTCAAAAACGTGTCACATGAATACGATTTTGACGTTAAGGTGATCTCAATAATATCCCAATGTCATTTTGATGAAAAATAAATTAGCCGAATTGCCCCTCTGTTCATATATTTCAACTCTATAGTCGAAGATACATCGCTAGGAAAGAAAAACAGAAAACCTATTTAAAGGGATACAGGAGTGCGTCGGATCAGAATGATATATACGTCATACGAGCCTGACCCGCGCCGCCATGTTTTATACTCTGCTTCGACAGCGCTGACTTATTGCCCAACTGATCAGATGCAGCTATAAATCTCTCAAAAAAACCTTATAAATTACCTCTAATACACTGAACTTGCACAACCAGTTGCGATGGAATATCTGTGAGTAAATCTAAATATAAATCTCACATCAGAAATAGTCATTAATTTGATTAAAATAATTACTTATAAATTCATCCTATTCTTGACTTTTCTTAAAATAGCAGCTCTAAAAAAATCCGTGAATAAAACCAGAATAATCCAGTCTTCTAACTTTTTAAACTGTTATGACTTCCATTCAAACAAAGCTTTATACCGCTAACACTTTATCATGCTGAAGTAAAACAAATATCCTATACGAAGCAAACAAACTAGATAGAGAGACACTGTTAGAGGCATAAAAACGCCGCGCCACTTTCTTTTTATACTTTTTACGGCGCTCTGGATGCCACCTACATCATAAAAAATGAAATATTGTATCTCCGAGCGGACGCCTTTTTCCTATATAAGATTAGACTGGAGCGGAAACCAATAGTGGAAGAGCTATAGTGTGACAAAGTCATACAAAGCGCGTTGATTAGAAGACTAGGATCGTATTATCGTAAGCTTAAACGTCGATCACACTACTCAAGCTTAGATTTGGCATTTGTTCTTCATGGAAATTTGTCAAAAATCCATAATTAGGTAGAGTCTTATTAAGCTTTTTTAAATAAGGCCTTAAAAGATGGAAAAATTATAGAACAGTTTCTTAGTTTTGTTTTAACATAACGACAGTATTTTCTTGTTTTCTGTTCTTATATGATAAAATTTATCATAACTTTTACAAATTCCATATAAGTTACTTTTTAAATTTCAAAATAATCATTATACGTCTATTTAAATAAATAAATAGGCCCCAGAAATTGTCTTAACTTAGAGTGAATTTAAATTTTTAACATATTTTATAAATCTACTAGCTACTAGCTGTTTTACCCGCGCAATTTCGATTCCCGCGGGATATTCGGGATAAAAAGTAGACTATACGGATTCGGAAGAATCCCTCTAAGTAATGGTAAAAGAAATTTTGAAATCGGTCCAGTAGTTTTTGAGCCTATTCAATACAAAAATACAAAGGTTTCCTCTTTATAATATTAGTATAGATGACTCTTCCATACAAAATATGAAAATTCGGGCCGTAATGGCAATACTTAGGAGTAGTGTTTAAAATCAAATCGTAAGAATCAAGATTTAGTACTGAAAAATAATTGTAATTTTTTACAACACTTTATGTAAGTTCTAACAAGGTGCTAAGAAAACGAACGTTATTTTGGATCAAAACGTTGAATTCAAATGCAAATTTATATCAAAACATTGCAAATATATATATATGTATGTGTATATATGTATATGTATGTATATAGTATATATTCAGTTAAATCGACTTCTAGGAATAGTCCATTAAAAAACTTTGTCGACTATCATGTTACACAGGAATTTTCCCGCTACTATTTTATTTATAAAAATCGCAGTAAAAAGGAGTTGCGCTGAAATGGTGGGTGCATGGGCAGTAAAAAATATGTCACATTTCAATTTTATTTGAAGGTTGGATCAGACATAATTGAATGTTTGCAACTTTTTGAAAGCTACTTTTTGTTACATATCTTTCTCTCAAAATTGACTCTCAAAGACTAAAGCAAAAAAGTATTCAGCTCCACATAATGCTGAAAGTACATTTTCGACGATTTATAACATTTAAATGAACTATTACCCAAAAGGTAATGGTTTGAAAACGATAAGTACGATCGTGTCGGTTAAATGATTTGAAATCCCAAACGATAAGAAAATTCGCTCTGTTGCAAAACGTATGTAATTGTGTATTGAAATTCTCGTAATTTTTTTTATTATTAAATTTTATTTCATCTTTGCAGGGTTAATTTTAATTAGCACATTACCTCTTGCAGGCAGCCTCTCCACATCAATTTCAACAACATTTCTTCTACGACTTTTAAACTTACATGGTTTTTAAAAACTCCTCAGGATGTACTAAAAATAAAAAGATAAAATAATGAATTGTAGACAAATTGATAAGTAGGTGTATGAACATAAAACACTGTTTTTACCGGATATACGCGTCACTCTTGCCTGAAACCGTAATGACGAGTTTAAAATGTAAAATGTAAGTTTTATAATAATAAAATCATTTATTTCAGACCATAATAATCCATTATTCTGTTAGTAACAATTTGACCTATACATAATATGTTAGTAGTGAATCCACTTGAAAAATTTCAGAATAACATTCAATAGTACTTTAAAATTAAATATAAATTAAATCTACATGACAAGTCAATATAAATATTGAAAAATAATAATAATAATAAGATAAAAACCATTCAAAATTAAAATAAAAATCCTGATTGCTTAAGTATTATATAAAATAAATAAATATTGCCATTGAAATTAACAATAAATTGAGATATTGGAATGTCATGACATAATTAAAATAAATTAAATTGAGACAAAAAATCATTCATTAAATTAAAGTCAAAGCTGTCTATTGTCTATTACGCAGAACATGTATCCTGCAACAATGATTTATGTACTGCAAGTCGAAACGCTCAGCGAACAGCCGCAGGATACCACTGCGGCCGGCCCGCACCCGCCGCACCAGGGACTTGCACCGCTTGCGCATGGTTGCATAGAAGCAATCCACACGGTTTTCGGCAAACATCCCCGACGCACTACAGAAGCGGGGAAGCCGCAACAGCACCCTAAAGGCATTATTGTATTGGACGCGCAGGGCACTGTACTGTTTGCTAGTATAGTCTATCCACAGGCTGCTAGTGTAGAATGAGGTACAAAACGCTTTAAACAAAGTAATTTTGACCCCACGCGAACAACGAGCAAATCTGTGAGCCAACATGTTAAAACTTGTTTTAATTTATAATTTTTTTTTAATGTAAATTTTGATTTGTATTTTTTTTTTCATTTCATGTTATGCATTGTGAAAACTTAAGACAATACTTTATATACCTACGTAATTGTATCTTATACTATTATACGACTTATAAACTGAGTAACGAGATCATGAGACAGGAATAAGAAAACTCACCACGTCGCCGTCGTCGGTCCTTACGAACAAAGCAGTTAAAGTCACCTTGAATTTTGGTAACCTTTTGATTGCAGACGCCTATTATTCTAGCGTTGATATCATGTAAAACTTTGTTAATAAATCGTCTTTATTACATATATTAGGAGGTAAAGCGAGTGAATTCACGGCCCGACAGTACCTAAGTAGCAACCTTACGATCGTTATCAGGCATAGAATCGATAACTGCTGCCTTAGGTAACTGCCAAAGAAGATCTTTTAGAATACTTTTTATTCTTGTGTTTTATTCTTGTATTTTTTTTACTATACATGTATTCACATGACGACATTTAGTCTTAGAGTTAGCACATTGGTTTATTGCTAGGTTCTAAAGAACGCATATGTATACAGGGTGGAATGTAAAAATAATAGAGATAGCAAATTTTACTCCAAAGATAGTAAAAGAATAAAACTGCATTCAAAGATTCCGAAAATTTATTCGCTTCACCCGGGAATCGAACCAACTTAAATCTAAAAATTAAGATTTCAAGGTTTTCCTTTCATTAAATTTATAAATTCCACCTGTATACATAAACTATCTTGTAAATAAAAATATACCTATAATACATCTCGATCCAATATCCGAGCCGGAAACCACAAGGAATTTCGAAACTTTTATGATGTCTAACCTTTTTTATAAGTTTAAAAGCTCATGATTAAACGCGCTCGCAATTATTTCTGTTAGACATTACCTTAACTATGATGAAACTATGTTGCTTTTTTGAAATACCATTCCGCAGTATCGCAAGAGAATTCATACTGTATTTTTGCCTCAAAGTTTTGACATCTTCACAGACCTCATGGTCACTAGCTCATGATAAAGTGTTTTTGGTATTTACATTATTTTGGAAATCAAATAGGTTATTCTCATGGCGTTACGTTTCGGTCCTTCGGTCCGGATGCCGCCGCACTGTCGCCGTTCTATGAATTTAGTTGTTTGCTCAGCTAAGAGCCGTGGGAGACGCCTGATCCCTCTGTACGCAGCTTGCCACTTTACATAAACGTTCCGAGTGCCAGCTTCATCACAGAAGCTTTTCAAGTTAATCAAAATTGAAGTTATTGAATTGCTTGTATACAGGAAAGATTCAAGGGAAATCTAGTCACCGTTAAAAATATTACTATCGTAGCATACTTCTTACTAATTATTACAAGAGGTGGCGTTGTGCGAAAATAAATCCAGCATTAAATAAATTACTTTAATAGTATGAATCACGAAAACTTAACAAAGTATTAAAATCCAGCATAATTAATTTACTCGTAGAGACGCGCGGTCTTGTCCGCGTAACTTTTTTTGTTGTAGGAAGTCCTTAATAAAACATAGCCTTGGCTATATACCTACCTACCCTATAACAGGGCTATTAAATAAAAAGTAGTAGTTTCTGAGACAACTCCCTCAAACAAACAAGGCCTACAGTTTTATTAAATAAGTAGGTATAGAAGGCTGTCCCCAACCGATCCCTAACCGATTTTTAACTTAATGTCCAGGGCATAGAGTTCACATTCAATTACAATTTTTAGACAGGTTTGGAACGCTTGATCTGCTTCCATACTTTTCTGTACATACCTTTTATTTATTTCTTTATTACTCCAATGCCTACACAAACAAATGTTTTAAGCGATTTTTGATTATAATATAATCGAATCCTTTTGCCAATAAGTTTAGAAAATTTTGCTTTTAATCGACTTTGTTTAATTCGAACTCTTAAAGAAATCACATGAGTAGATGCCTAATAATCTCAGTTAGAATACTTTGGGATTAGATTTATTTATCTTCTTTCTAAATAAATTCACCAACATCAATCCTAATTAAACACCGACTTGAATGTAAATGAATTTCGTAAATAACAAGATCGTAGAAATCAACGGAGTAAAAATTGTTAATCCCTTGCCAATTTACTCATTTCGTATAATCTCATCTTTAAAGATATCTACGTAATAGAATTTAAATCAAATGTTTATAAGAAGCTTTAAGATTTTGACCTTTATGTGTATTAAACTGTATTCTTATAACGTATAATTACCTTATTAGAGTATATTCTGAAAAATGAAGTATCGTCCTAGACATCTTGCCATATAATATACCGAATAGATGTTTTCACTTTTATTTGGCAGGGAACTTGTAAATTAATATGATCGCAATAAAGAAATCCCCAGACAAGCAGATCAACAACATGGTCCCAAACTAAGCATGGATTATCATGTAGCAAACTAGGCGGCAACCTAGAATATAAATTCGTATATTGATAAACACCTGGACCTGGATTTTTTTTTCTCTGTGCTTTGATCGTACCCGCGTCTTTCCGAATTACAAATTAGCGTCTTACACTACTGCGCCCCGGAGGTCGTCATAATATATTATATATGAAAAGTCAGCTAAAAAAAACTTGTAAAATGTAATGTAACCAATACAAATGGCCCGAACTCGTCACTAAAAAACCTTCCCACAACTACAAGGTAATAAAAATATGACAGAGCTTACAACGTGTAAGTAACAACAAACTTTAACATCGCGCAAAAAATAAAAAGTTGCAAAATAAAAAAAATAAACAAAATTTGAAAAGCCTTCGAAATAATTGTATTTCGGCTTATTACTTTTTAATCACGAGCGAGGCACTGAGGCCTGAAATGCCCAGATGCGTGCATTACAACGGAAATCTTTATAGGGCCTGCCAATTACGAGTCGCGATAGAGCTACAGCTGCAGCCTAATGGACTATTCTGTAGTCGGTGTAGCTTTAAATGAACGGCTCGCGACGCAGATGTGACGTCGCCACCGCGATGAATACGGTGAGATACGTATTTATTTTTTGCGCGACGTAGTTACACGGAGTTAAAACAAAGTGTGAATAGCTCATACACTAATTAGGATTTATGTAACAGATACATAAAGGCAAAACATATAAAACAGCACAGATATCTGTATACAATAAAGAAACTGGTGGGCTTGGGATATATTTTTTTACATTGTAAGAATAGGACGTTTGTTTCCATGCCACCTGGTGGAAAGTGCGCATGAAGACTATGGTGGTACACGTCCATCCACGAGAAACCTATTCACTCGAAACTTAAAAGTTCCAGGACTGTAGTGCAGACTCAGACAGATTGTTCCACACCTTGGCAATCCGTACCAAAAAGGAACTATCGAAGCGTTTTGTTCGACTTCTTGGAAAATCCACTATATAGGGATGGAAGTTCTGTGTGCGTCTGGTAGTCCGGTGGTAAAAAGGAGTGGGTTCAATTTGGTCAAAAAAAGCACTCGCACACTCACCAAAATGTAGGCGATAAAATACTGTCAACTTACGACAACTTCTAGCGTCTGCAATTTTTATTTGTAAGGTTGTCGTTATTTATAAGTTCACGGGCTCTTTGGTCAGCTTCGAGCTGGTAGGTATTTGGCAGAACCATCCCAAAGATGATACAGTACTCCATGCACGACCTCACTTGGGCAGTGTATAAGTTGAGCAGCTGTTCAGGGCTGAAGATTCATGTTTACTTTTTGCTATCGTATAGAATTTGCAAATCAAGTGCTGCTTACACATACGGGCCAGTGTACATTTAGTGTTATGTTCAGAGAAATTCAAGTATAGTTTTATGTATTTTTATTGTTTTTTTAATTTTCCAAAGAACCCATTTTATTTTAAAATGCTAGTTATGAATGTTTTAAATATAAGCCCCGACAACTTGCCTAGTATTTCTATTAATATTTTTGACACAAAGTCCTCTATAACGCATCTTTCTGACTATGTGCGATGAAATGGAAAACTACAAAATTGATTAGTCAGAATGATTCTTGAGGATGGTAAGAACTTTTACCCGCAACTTCGTACTCTTAATAAAAAGTCCTATTTTTCCCGTTCCCGTGGGAATTTCGGGAATCCCTTCGTTAGTGCAAGAAATGTATGTTCCAAGTTTCAGTTCCCTAGGACCGACTTCAGTTCCCAGTAGTTATGACTGTACGTTGTCTGTCAGTCATTCAGTCTGTAACGGAACAGTTTTATGTATTAGGATTAATTGAAGCTTTTTCCCGCAATTTCGTAAGCGCCAAACTCCTTCCTGTGGGAATTTCAGAAACTCATTCCAAAATATAACCAGTCACTCATTGAAGAACCTTTATACCAAGTATCACATCCGTTCACTCAAGGAATAAATAAGGTTTTTCATAAAACTAAAAAGTTCAATATTTCCCGTTCAAGTGGGAATTTCGGGATTCCTTCCTCTATAGTCCCTTAGAAATGTATGTCCCAAATTTCAGTTCCCTAGGACCATGTTAAATGCTCCACATTGATATTGTAGGGGTGATTTTAAACTAAATTCTTCAGACTGTTTAAAAGCCGCAGCTTTGAATTGTTAAGTTATTTCTTCTCTTTTTGTCGTACGGATTGCCACAAACACTGCTATGCCACGTACACTCCGAGCTGCACGGTTCTTGAGCTTCCTAAATCGAAAAGAAATGTAAAATCATATCACACTGTGAGCATAATAATTTTGAATTAGTATATTATGTAACAACTTCGTATGTAAACGTTTTTCAACACACTTGTGAGTAAAAGACAGACATACGTGATCATAAAATAACAAACACACTTGATAACAAAGCTGTGAATTGTGATTGAAAAATGGCGCATGTAGTTATCAGTGTAACCATGCTGTCTAAAGGAAGGCTGTATGTCTCAGATTCATTGTTGTCATAAAAGATACATTTTTATACTACTGATATACAAACAATAATTTTTAGTTAGTTTTAGTGCATTTATTCACAGGGAAAAAATTTCAATAAAGTCAATAGTTCAGAAGTTAGAGGTTATTTTTAACGAAGGGAATACAACTTGTGCTCTTGCCAGACTTTCATAAGAAGTCTCGCCATCCAAAATAAACCTGAAATAAACTGTTTCTCCAGACAAATATACAACTGTATACCTGGGCTAGTAGATTTTAATTGTAGGAACTGTTTAGTCCAAGTTTTGTGGCCAATTTTACTGACAAGGTGAATTTACTTTATATCTAAATGTTTTCATTAACTTTTATTCTACTTAATCCGGAACGCAAAACATATACATAACTTCACGCCTTATTTGGTAGGCAAAACACCAGAAGTTATAAAACCATCTGATGTCACGTTTAGCAAATAGTAGGTAGATATATAGACTTTGCATCATGTCGATTTCAAGTAAGAACCACATTGATTACGGCCGGTACTCGATACAGACGAGATTTTGACAACAGGCTACAAAAGAATAAATTACTGATTTTCCATCGTCGCGTCTGGTAACTTATTTCTTAAGTATAAAATTGAGACAGATTTTGCATAAAAAAAGTTTATTGACATATGAAAGGGTTGATTTTTGAATATCTTATTGGAAATTACTGTTCTGAACGTTAATGATAGTACTTTAAAATACTGATCTATGGTAACTTTTTAAAATAAATAGAAACTTATTTATAATGGCGAACTGTCTGCCGTAGATATTTCTTTATGGTATAAAAAAAATATCATGAAGTGATTTCCTTTAAATGTTTAGATTTTCTTATGGAAAGTCCAATCCAAATAAAAAACGTTTCATTATAATCTAATGGAGAAGACCAGCACTATCTAAGTAATTTTTCTCCAAAATACTTTTTTGAACACCCTGTATTTCACATTAGCTGTTTTCCACGACTTCAGAAATGAAAACTTCATTTATATGAAAATATCAGGATAAAGAAATACCCAGTAATCTACCTAATTAAATAATAAATAAAATAACTGACGTTTTAATATACATTGGTGTTTAAAGGATAAACGAGGTCGTACATGCAACCTACAAAAAAAAACAGTATAAAAGTCACCAATTACGAACTTAAGAGCAAAAGTTTAGTCCGTTTGTGTATAAACTTAATAATAATATAAAAAGCTTTCTGTATACAATACTTATATTTAAACTTTAATCAAATTCCACCACCAACTCCATTATTAAAATTACAATTCCCTCAAAGACTTTCACAAAGTGGGCAAGTATTCAAAAATATATATTTAATTATCACAGAAATGGCAACAATCAAGATTATTACACATTAAGCCTTACATTTAAAGCGAGTTTTCTCGGAAGTTACAATAATTAATTCCTTTAAATCAAAACAACGTCTCCGGGCCCGTTCAGTTTAAATTTAATTGTGGAGGGACGCAAACAAATAGTCCGAGGAGATGCCACAGTTTGGGAAGTGTTCCGCAGGCTGCGCGTGCAGTGCTGGTCGCTGTACTTGGCTAATTAGCGGTATTCAAATTAATAAAATTAATAAAAAAGTCACAAAACTGATAGATAAAGTGATAGATATCTTATTTTTCAAATAATAACTTTTTCATATTTTTAACTCAACAAAAACCAGGCTTTTTTATATAACTTCGTTTCTCTTTCTTTTCGAGATTGCGCCATAAAATATTTTAATTATATTTTACAAAAGAAATCAGACTAATGTCAGCTTATTTATTTCAGTTCACGCAATTGAAATAAATAAATAACACTGGTAAATACAGATACTGCATAATTCAATTCTTATAAACAGGGGTGGCGTGGAGATGTCTATTTGCGAAGAAATTCAATATAATTTCAATAAAGTGGCAGGTTACTGATGTCGACACTCACTGGCTTCGAGAGCTGAGCTGTCAAGAATTCATTACCGGAGGTCGCTGCAGCTCCGCCCTGCAAATTTACGATTAGCTAGGTTATTGCCATTTGCCTTTAGGGCTTGGGGTGTATTTTGAGATACATATTTAGAAATCGTCAATGAAATGTAGAGTTACGAAATACGTAGAAAGTTATTTAGTTAAAATTAAAAATAAATTAAATTAAAAAAATTAACTGAGACTTTTCGAACTGGCTCAGTTACGCCAGTTCTGTTGTGTAGTCCGCATACAAAAGGTTTTATTATCTCTCTTTTGGGCTTCATAGTCGGAGTTTCAGTTTAAATCGACTTTCAGGCTTCATATTTATAGTAGGTAGTTAGGGTGCAGTTTTTGTCAACCTAATTTCAAAAGGAGAAGGGTATCAATTCGTAGCTATGCAGGCTTTTTTCAAGCGATTATTATGTCATTCATGACTCGATTTCGATGATTAGTGTTTCATTTGATAGAAGATACATCAAAGGTCCCACATAAATTTTATCAAAATCAATAAAGTACTTTTGAAAAATTTGCAATTTTCAAAAATACATATACGTAAGTAGATGGATATGTTAGATATGACTTGGATATGTTGGTGCAGTTTGTTTCTATTGATCTGCATTTGTAAATAATTTATTTGCTTTAATTCGTTTGTAAAAATGTCTTAAGCACGTGCGTCCAATGTGTACAGAACTATGCCGTAGTAGAGCTAATTGCCGCCTGTTGTCGCACGCATGCGATTGGCAGGCCCCGGCCGCGACAGATCAAAGGACCTTAATTAATACCTACCTTATCCTTGGTTCTCTCAATTTACCCTTATTTTCTAGTTACTTAAACCCCAGTGCGTTTTTAAGTTTATTCATGGTTTTGTAAATAACTAACACTTATATGTAAAGAATGTAAGAAAATGTTTGAGCGATTTTAATTTAAGTCAGTTAAAAATAAAAATTACTACTCTTAGGCTGCAAACTGGACGGCAGCGACAGCTACAGCGAGAGTGACAGCGGCGCGGGCAGCGATTTTCAGGACACAATAGAAAGTATAGAGTTTGTATGAAGCGTACTGGACGGCAGCGAGGCGGGCAGAGGGCAACGAGCGGCGAGCGTAAGTCTAGCGGGGAGTGCACGTTCGAGTGTAGTCTATTGCCACCGATATCGATTACTAGCCTCGTAAAATGTCATTGGAAGAAATTGGAAGAAATTATTACAGCTGTTTTAGAAAGACCCCGATATATATGTAACAGTAGATCAATAAAAAAACAGCCATTTCAACTACAAAAATCGAATAATAAATAATAATTTATGCGAGAGAATAAAAGAATATTTTTCTGTTGGAAATATTATACGACCGTAACTATGATTCGATCCTAATTCTGATTTAATATCCTCCAGGATATAATCAAATGTTTTTACAAACATTCTAGTGTTATAAGCAATTTGATTGAAAATACGAAAAGACTGTTGAAAATACGTTGAATACCAATGCTTCAAACCAAGGTTAAGGAAGGTTAAGACATTTTTGTTTGTTCGGTACGTCTCTTAAACCGCGACAAATCGCGCCGAGCTGCGTTGCCCGCCGGTGTCGAGAACGGCCAAGATTCCCCGCGCCGCTGTCCGCGCCGCCATCGCTGCCCCTGCCGTCCAGTCTGCAGCCTTAAGCTCAAGTTACATAAGCGGCAATCATAAGATAAAGTCTTATATAATCAACGAATGCAAAACAAAAAAGAACTTCACTTCAAAAACTCTCACTCAAAAACTGTTAAATAAAAAAACTTTGTCTAAGTCAAACAAATACGCGTAAAATCAAAGAAACATCAAAATCGGTACGCCAAGTAAATTAATAGTTATGAGGACTAATAGTTTTGTAATATGGTAAACTGTTTATAATGTAGGAATCACCGCTTAATTTTAATAATTTATGTCTTCAAAAACATCATCATAAAGCAAATTTTAAACGGATTTATCGAGTATCTATTACATTTCGACGTTTCAGCCAAAGTCAAAATTAAAACATTCTTTGTTTCGTAAGTACATACCACATACATACACTTGAAATAAGTCATATTGTCTACAAATTGAACTGGATCTACCACCTCTTTGGAAAGTTGATCTGTTGAGAAGTAGCAAGAAACACAACAGCGATCATATTTTAAAATCTCAAGGACTTTTATCGTTCACATATATTGCAAAAGCCATTATTACACAATTCAGTATTTTTGTGTGGTAAATTTTGAACCTTATTATAAAACCCATAAACGAGAAAGTGACTTAAAGAAGTCTACTTTTAAAGCTGGCTAGCTTATACTTAGTTCTAGTATCATTTTCAAAATAATAATACAGGCTTGTTTTTTAGTCACCATCCAAATTAAAATGTGATCTTCTTTGATACTCCATAAACGTACATACATATTTATTTTAGTATCGCTCAGTACAAAAAATATGGCACCACAAACTTTTTTACAAATTGTTGCTGTTGATGAGCATAACTACTACGACGCAGTATTTCGTTGAAAATACTACGGCGTAGTACTACAAGATGTTTTGAAGTAGTGCGTAGTCGTCTTTATTTTAATGGTGTTCATTCATATTTTAGAGTGACCATGCTTTTGCTTAATATGTTAGCGAATATCTAAATTTCCTTGTAAAAAATACATACCTTTTTTGCAAAAATCTATATTTACATACTTATATTTCTATACATACTACGTTTCTTTGATACTTATTGCGTAAAAAAATTCGGCCGGTGACTAAAAAACAATCCTGTCTATTGTGACGCAACCGTGTCTTTACAGACCCCGTGGTCTGTAAAGACACTACTAAAACTACTTTCATAAGATCGTATCATGTAGTAATTTATTAAATGTTTATAAAATTGAAATCGCCGCTATCACGTTAATAATATGATTTACAGCCTTTTTTCATACAATATTGTGAAACTAGCTGTAAATCATCTCTACCTATCGTTGTTTGAATCTTCTATCGCACACTTTTGGGTAAACACAAAAAACGCTGGTTGTTTCTTAAATTTTTTGTTTAGGAGTCAAAGTCAAAGTCAAAAGAATCTTTATTTCGTAAGTATTTAAATACATTTGAAATAAGTCAAACATTTTACAAATTTAACTGAATCTACCACTAATTCGGAAAGTCGATCTGTTGAGAAGAGGTGGCAAGAATTTCAACAGCAATCATCTTTTAGAAATACACAATAACAATTAACAACCAGGGAATCCCATTTTCTTGCATCCGGATATCTTATAGTAAAACTTTTTATATAACCCTTATCCTTAAATATATCGAGGGGTTAGTCTTAAGGTTAATCGTAATATTTTGGAATTTTATTATAAAAGCGTACACATTGACCCATGAACGAGTAGGTGATCTTCTGGAGTCTACTATACATTAGGCAATCAAGTACTAGACAGAGTTTTATGCACAACTACATTATTGTATGGTTGTTTTTAAGTTCATATTTTACAGGTTATAATATTGGGGTAAGTTCACTTTGAACATTATTTCACTAAAGTTAGCACAGGCTACGAATATCCCTTTTACCATCGGACTCAGACAGAATTTCCATCCGTATGTGGTAGATATTCCAAAAAGTTGAACTAAGCGCTTTGACAGTTCCTTTTTGATACGGATCGCCAAAATTTAGAATGAACTGCCTGAATCTGTTTTTCCTGACGACTACAGTCCTGATACTTTGAAGCGTCGCGTGAATAGGTTTCTCGTGGATGGACGTGTACCACCTTAGTTTGCATGTTCACTTACCATCAGGTGTCATGGAAGACATACATCCCATCCTTATTTTATATTAAACTTTTTTGTACTCCTAGTTAATTACAAATGACTATCTTCATACACACAAATGATTGCAGTGTGCGCGGATCGAACCCGCGATCACTTACATCTGAAGCACATAGTAAGAGTATCCCAGCAAAAAGAAATTCGTAAAAAGGATATTATAGATTGCCAACATTTGTCTTATGATCGTGGAAATGAAATGTTTCTCATTCTAAGATATACGAGTCCAATCGTAAACAGATTTAAAATATAGCGAACAAAGTATAACTAATACAATAATTACATAGGTACCGTAACATACTGCTTGAGCGCGCCTTATATTGAGAAATAAAGGCGGATATGGCGCGAACTGACAGTATGTCATGTTTTTATTTTAATTTGAAATATTTTCGTTCTGACGAAAAACGCTTTAGTTTTGTTAATGATTCTGGCCCCAACCTTCAGAAAGGGCTGATCAATGTTTATTTTCGGAGAAAAATCTCTGAATTCTATAATCCGCGAAGCGTACCGCTCCACCATATTCTAATAATAAGTTTATTTGTCCCCAGTGTGAATATTTATGTGTGAATATTAAGTGTGCGAAGCAAAAGTATTTTCCTTGTGAAATAAATAATAATAATCTCAAACAGTCATTCTTTAAATTATCTCACGATCCCCCGTTGCATGGTGGAGGCGCCGGGTAGTTTTAAGTAGGGCCGAATAATATTATTCTTGTTTTGACAGAAGACCCCTACCGAGTGAAGGAAGAATTCGCCCAAGGAAGGGCAACAAGAAAAATAGACGTACGCCTCTCGCTGCCAAGCAACAATGCCCAATAAATTGTAAAAGATAAAAGAAGGAGAGGTAAACGAGAAGGAAGTCAATACGATAGCGGCGATTTACTGGTAATGTAAAATTTATATAATTGCCGCGAGGGCGAGTTTGAACGAGGGTCGGTGTGAATCTGCCTCTCGGATCCGGCGAGTGTGTTCCGAGGAAGTATCTCATCACGGCGTCGTGTCAACGTGAAATTTACTAGAATAATAGTTTCCTAGTTAATTTATTTATAAACATATATATATATATGTATGTAAATATAGATGTGCGATGTGCGTTTAATTGATGTGAATTTGTGTAAAAAAAAATTGATATCTTAATTACAATTACGTGAATTTATGTTGCATCAATAATAATATATTTTTTCCTTTTGACAAGTGATGAAATAACAACACCATGGTTACGCATGTCAAAGATGATGGCACCATGGCAACCCATGAGATGTTGATGTCAACATTCTCTTACTTAAATAACATTTATTTACATAAAGAAACAAGAATTTTATAGCAGAATGATATCTTAAGTTGTCCAATTTCATAACTAATAATTTTTATGTTTGTTTTCATGTACTGTACGGAGTGAAACAATGCAAGAAGCAACATGGCAGTGGACGACGTCATGACGACGACGCACTGGTATCCGAAGAAAAATATGAAATTTTATATTATGTAAAATCATTCTTTACAAATTTTAACGATGTATTAGGAGTAGGTTTCGTAATAAAAAAATCGTTTTGCTTGCTTTAATGATTACGTAGCTAGAGGTAGAATTCCTAATGGTTGTTTTATTCCTGCTCACTGTCTACCTTATGTTTGGGACGGTGTAACCCATTTCGATGCCATAGGCACTTGGGGTCATCTTTGTTGGATGACGGCACTATCCTTGATATGGGAAAGCGGTGGAGTGGAATGAACATAACCTTGAGTGAGATAGTATTTTTGGTTATTAGGAGATACCAGTTTATGGATACCATGCGCGTCGTAGACGGTCTGATATCAGTAAGCTAGTGTTATAACTAATAATGGGAATGCCATGTTACTTTTTGCCACTATGGAAACAGGGAAATAGGTATTGCAATTTCGTATTACTTCTAAGTTGTCCTTGGTAATTTTTTATAAGAAAATTTCCTTAGAGGGGCGGCAGGTATACGTAGCACGTAATCTAAGGTATAAGAGGTATAAGAGGTATGAGGTATAAGGTATACGTGTATTACCGAAGCCCTACGAAAATTTTCTTATAAAGGATATATCTCGTTCAAGTGATTACACGAGGGGTCAAGGCCACGCCCATTGAATCTCCATCAGAGAGAGGGTGATAGCTGTTTCGGCTATACGGCGGAGATTCGCATGTAGTTACGAGTGCGGGATGAAGTTATCTATCAGAACATTGGGTTCTGTGCGATAACGAACTTCTTGTAGGTAAGTTCACCGCGAACTTAGTGTAGGCAGGTAAAATCTCATTTAGGTAGGTAAATATTTTGGTCTAACTTGTGATTATTGTAATGTCATATGTCTCACTTTGATATAGGTGGATTCGACAGACCTCCACAACATATGATATAATGGATACTGGCCAATGTCATTCCGCCCATGTTGATCCATTTTGTATTCTTACAACCCCGATTAAGTCTTCTATTTTGTATCCATCTATAACTTGTATGATATTCTAGCGTTTGTCACTTTATTGTATTTTGGACTGTAGAGTCAATCTGAATTCACTTTACAACGTCGATAATATTGTAACGACGTTTTTTGATTAAAGCTTAGCTAGACGGGATCTTGTCTTATTTTTGTGGGTTTTTTTAGGCAAGGCTCTACTGACAGAGATTTGAGTTGACTGTATGATAGTTTGGTTATTAAGTTGAAACGGTCGCACTTGAAACTCTAGCGGTAGGGGGCTCATCTATGAGTACTCCCGTACAAACTGTATATTCCCAAAATAGGTAGATTCCAACCGTAGAATTAAGGTGACTATGTAACTAAAATTTATTTAACCGACTTCATCGGATTAAATAAATTTAAACGTGAGGGGGCGGTCGTAACGTACTGCTTGAGCGCGCCTTATATTGAGAAATAAAGGCGGATATGGCGCGAACTGACAGTATGTCATGTTTTTATTTTAATTTGAAATATTTTCGTTCTGACGAAAAACGCTTTAGTTTTGTTAATGATTCTGGCCCCAACCTTCAGAAAGGGCTGATCAATGTTTATTTTCGGAGAAAAATCTCTGAATTCTATAATCCGCGAAGCGTACCGCTCCACCATATTCTAATAATAAGTTTATTTGTCCCCAGTGTGAATATTTATGTGTGAATATTAAGTGTGCGAAGCAAAAGTATTTTCCTTGTGAAATAAATAATAATAATCTCAAACAGTCATTCTTTAAATTATCTCACGATCCCCCGTTGCAGTACTTAGTTAATATTTTGAAATCTTAATTTCTTCACTTAGAGTGGATCATATATTTTAAACATTAAGGATGGTATACCTACATACCTTAATATTTTTAAAAACATAAGACCGCTATTTGAATGCGGCTTTTTCTGTTGAGTTAGTTCTTAGCCATATTTGGTGGAAGTTCTCAACGAGATATTCAGATCTCATAAGATTTTGTGACGTTCGAATGTCCCATTGAATTGAATCTACTGATAGAATAAGAATCCTTGTTAACGATTCATTTACACCTAAAGAGCTTGTCTAGAAACTTGATATTCCAAACTGCTCTAGATGAAAATTTTACATAAAACTTTATCATAGAATAATTAGCACTATACTTATTAATCCATACAAAAGCGGCATAGATCCCGCCTATACTGAAGTTGATAAGTCTATTGCATTCCCTCATAACAACGGAAATAAACAAACTGAAAACTCCCACCGCACTCAAATACCGGATGTGGTTTGAAGGAATTAATGATTATCAGGCCAATGTTCCAATCAAGAGCCTCCGGCGACGACGCCTCTGACGGAAATTGGTTTCAAATGTAATTTTCAAAATAGGAACAGTTGAAAACGCAGGAAAAATCACAACATTTGCAGTCGACCGACATCGCCCCTCTTGCGTTCTTAATGAAATATCTAAATGCCAGTTTTGGCGGTTCGTAAAACAAAGTTTCGTATAAACGCTATGTGTGCAGACCTAGTAAATATTCCTGTACTACTCGCGTATCTACAGCAACTTCATATCAAAGAAAAGATAATTGGTGACCGACTTACCTACTAATTACCCACAAAGATGTACTGTAAAATTTTACCAAATCATCGTTTTCATTATGTCGATTGGTTCTAACATGGTACTACGTAAATGTATTTCGTTCCTATCTTTAAATAATCATGTAGCAGTATGTATTTCAATGTGTATGTTTCAGATTGATGATACACTAGAAGCTTGGCGCGGTTTTACACGTGTTTCTGAAGATCCCGTAGGAATTTCTTGATAAAATGTAACCTTTCTCAAGAGCCAGGAAATCAAGTGCAAAAAGATTAGATACTTGCACATTTTGGACGTGTATTTTCAAATTTTAGAGCGTACCTACCTACAAAGAAGTAAACGAAAAAACTCTTCATATTAATATCGGTATCTAAGTAGTCATATTTTATTAAGTACAAATAGAACAAAGGTGTTATGTTAAATTCGGTAACTTTTTGTTTCTAGTGTCTTATTTAATTAAATAAATAAGTCAATGTTCTCTCAAATCTAGCAGATGTATTCACAAAAACTAAAAAAAAAACCAAAGAATCAATAAATTAATATCCATAAAATTCGATTTCCGTTTGCCTCCAAACAAAAGTAGCGTTTGTTGTAAAGACCAAAGGTTGAAACTGGCCGATAAAGGCGATACCTTTCCAAACTAACCCAACTGGGAATGAAAATTGCCTGTAGGTATGTACCCTGAAACTGTTGAATGCAAGTCAAATCATTAAAAAAAATCAAATTTGTGGAAAACGTAATTGCTGGGCTATACACGGTTAGCAAACAACGGACTTTGAGAAACAGTTTGCAAAGTTATTTATAATTTTACTATAATGAAGAGTAGATAGAAAGGTTTTACTGGCGTGCAGTGCTAGCACGGATTTTTTGTCGATCGTAAGTTTACGAATGCTCGTATAGTATGGAGACGGTTTTGCAAGCAATAATTGAAATCTATCCATTGCCGCACGGTCAGCTTAAATAAATGTGTTCCTTGTTAATTTTGAATGTTTGTTAACAGGTTCTACTCTTAAATAACTGTAAAATAAAAAATTACATTGTTACTAAAAACTTGCAACCGACTCCATACTATACGAGCATTCGTAAACTTACGATCGACAAAAGATCCGTGCTAGCACTGGTGTTTTGTGAGCGATAGGATGACCCCCTGTCACTGCAATCCTTCATTATATTAGGTCCTTACATATGAAATTGGTGTTTTATCGTACTGGCCACTTTAATCTCAAAAATCTCCTCTTTGATTTAGAATTCCAAATTCAAATTTATACAGCTATCTACTCATCAATTTGTGTCTTGAAAACCTTATTTCTTTTGTTATTTTTTTTGGTTATTTCTCTGTGTCACTGAGAATTTAAAATTTCGTGATATTTACGAAAATGAGTTCCGCTGTGGCACCAGTGCTGCAGAAACGGCTCAAAGAATTAATTATGTGTATGGCAGTGGCGTCGCCAGACAAAGCACGGTGCGTTTTGGTTCCAACGTTTTCGTTCTGGAAATTTCAACCTTCAGAACAATCCCCGTGGACGGCCGGAGACCAAAGTCGACAATGAAGAATTGAAGGCTATTTTGGTAGTGGATCCATCGCAAACTACGTTGAAGTTAGCTGCAGACTGCGGTGTTAGTGATAAAACTGTTTTAATCCACTTGAAACAAATTGGGAAGATAAGAAAGCTCGAAAGGTACCTCATGAATTGAGTGAAGCAAACCGACAAACGCGCGTCGACTGCTGCGTTACATTACTGAACCGGCACAATAATGAAGGAATTTTAAATCGAATCATTACCTGTGATATGGTGCACCACAGCTTCCTTAAATCTGGCCAGACAATTACTGCAGATATCTACTGTAGCTAGCTCCAAATTATGATGGATAAACTAACCGCTAAACAACCGAGACTGGTCAATCGCACAAGGCCACTGCTGCATCAGGACAACGCAAGACCACTCACTGCAGAACAGACTGCTATCAAATTAAAGGAGCTTCAATAGGAATGTTTAATACATCCACCGTACTACCCGGACCTTGCTCCAACAGACTACCATTTTTTTTAGAAATCTGTAAAACTTTTTGCAGGGGAAAAAATTCAACTCCGATGAGGCAGTCCAAACCGCCTTCAAAGATTTTATTGATTCCCGTCCTAATGTTTTTTCTAGAAAATGCATAAATGAACTACCTATGAGATGGCAGAAGTGCATAGATAGCATTGGATCATTCTTTGATTAAATAAATATATTATATTAAAAAATTAACGACTTTTATTCCTCCCATACAAAACGCCAATTTCATATGTTAGGACCTAATAATACCTCCAAAGTCAAACGGGACATCAGATAATTTTATAATCTCTGGTGTTCTGCCTACCCTATAAAGGATACAGGCGTGAAGTTATGTATGTATGTAGTAGATTACATTATTTGTCTATTTGCTGTGAATAAATTCAAACTTAACGTTGTAAACTTAACCTAACTTAAATATCTATCAAAGCAATGTATTTTAAAAGGCGATTACTATCATGCGAGTATGTCTTACCTACAATTACCAAAATTCTATTACTACTAGCGCCACGCGCCGGGCATTACTGGAACTTTTTGTATTGTTTGCTACGTTCGAAATCGATATATCCATAGTACCAGGTATCGTACCAGGCAGCATATCTATCTATCTATAGTATAGTATTCAACCAATCAAGTTTTTGCGCTCGTTGCATTTGCTTATTTTGCTGCTTGTTTTTTTGTCTCTGAATTCTTTTGTTAGTGTTTTCTGCAAAGTACGTTGAGTAGAATATTCACTCCTCGCGTCTTTACGATCTCGAATCGAATATTTTACAGTAATAAAGTGTTATTTTTCATATGATACTGACTTTCTAGAGAGGTAGTGAATTAAGAAAGGAAATTGCATTGATTTTGAATGACTGGTGCAAGGAGGTGAACAATTTGTTGTGTGGCAAAAGCATTGAGTTTGACGAAGACGACCCGAACAAATGTATGACCTATAATTATTATATGAAACACAAATATAAAAAATGAATTGAGAAAAAATAAATGATTGCCTGAGATGCATATTTTTTTATTACTCCCATCTCCCATAGCATCATGCTTGGTGCAGTTTATTTGAACTTATTACTATTGTACAGTTTAAATTTTATTCGTTAATTATGTGATAAAACGAATCAAATTACAATTGCGCAATAGTAATAACTTGTACTACGAATTTCTGAAAATTTGAAAGTGGCGCGGTACGGCCGGGTTGCACTTTAGGGTTACTTTGGTCAAAAAGGTTCCTAGAGTGGATACTGTATGGCGCTAAAGTGCAAAAACCGTGAGACGGTCATCTATACTTTAGTACTTATATTCATCTATGATTACTATGTTTTAGGTGCAGTAATAACATTTTGATTTGTAGTGTATAATACCACGGCCTGCAACGCTTCAGTACAAAACTCTAATTTTATTAAGTTTAATAAAATGTAATGTTCCCTGTTTTATCTTGTGTCCAGGCAAAAATGGCGAAAGGCAATACTGTAGATACAAAAAGTACATTCTGCGTCTCTCAAACTCGTCATTATTTTAATTTTATCAATGTGTTGAGGGTGCTCTATGAAGATTCAAGCGGCTTTTTCTTTCCTTATTAGCCGACTTTACCTACTTCAATATAATTCACAAAGCAATCTCATATAACTTTGATGGAATTTGTTAAATTATCTATAATTTTGAGCAAATTCGACAGCCTGTCAACAAAATTTTGTGAGAGTATGCAAACTTTTGAACTCATTAATTACACTTACTTGAAAGCGCAAATGAGGATTAAACAAAAACTATGTTACATACTTGCATAAAGGAGGGTTATGATTTTGACCTGTATGTATGTAAGTATGTAATATATGTGGGTATTGATGTTCATCTGTTCCCTGATAACTTCTAAACTAGTCATCATAATTGAACTAATGAGTGTTCGCTGGCTACACGAAATCACGTCAAATTGACTACAGTGCCCTCTAGGGGCCTATGATCACGACTATTCTTTAAGCGTATCTCTATCATGATGACGTTTAAAAATACATTAACATTTCAGCAGAGAGTATTTTCTTTGTTTCGTACTTCTTAAAGCGTGTTTTTGGTAGTCGGATTTTAGTTTTTAAACTTTTTTTTCGACCTTGACTAAACAAGCTTTTGACGTCAACCTCACATGATGGCAAGAGATGAACACTAATTAGCCTTTAAGGACACGCCCAGGGGCAGATTTTTTACGATTAGCATGCATAAAATATAAAAATACTTTTTAAAGTTTTATAAAAATATAAAATTGCACCAGCATAGGATCATGATTATTAAAAACCCAAACACAAGACAAAGATCTACAAAATGTCCCCACTACACGTACATACGCTATCAAAGGAGTTAAAAAACTTATGCATATTTTTATTTTTATTCAACCTATAAATCTGCCCTTAATAACATAATTTTTTAATACCTATCAACTCCTACCTCTGAGAAAGAGAGCCCATTAACCGATGATGGGTATTTAATGGCCATACCTCGTAACTCTATCGTCAATTAGACTACCTACAGAATGCGATATATTAACCTATTTATATTCGTTTTACATTTCTTCCATTGCAATGTTTACTTATTCCGAATGCACAGTTCGATCGCACAGTACGCTGCGCAATAGGCGAGGATCCGAAATTGAAAGTCACTTGAGAAATGGATTTCGAGTTTATTACTGTTATCAGCACTTCGTAAGATACATTTTAAAGAAAGTTTAATGTGTGACGGTGATTTATGCAATGACAATATTTATGAATAACACGTTTTTTTTAGTTTTTAATACGGTTATCTCGGAAGCGACCACATTGACCAGCAATTACATAGCCTAGCTCTTTGGGAACATTAGGCTGCATTTCCACTGACGTAGCTGGGCGGAGAGGAGCGGAGAAGACCGGTAAAAAGTGTTGATTGTTTCCACTGAATTTGAGCAGACTGGGGTTAAGTGGAGCATACTTTTGCAATTTTAATTACATTCAAGATGAAAACTTACACTTAGACACATATTCCATACCATTTAAACTACACAGATCATATGAAAATCAGTATGTCAATAAATTACCCAGACTAATTAACCCAGTGATAATTAATGCTTTCTTTAATTTTTTGTGTTTCAGTATTTTAAAAACTGTTTACGTATTTTAACACACATTCAACCACTACACAACCTAGCTGCCCTCCGCTCTGCACCGCTACGCTGTCCTCCACGCCCGTTCGCTGTCCTCTGCGCCCCTTCGGTGCGCTCCGCGCCGCTCCGCTGTCCCCCGCTCCTCCGCTTGGCCTCGCTGTGTTTGTATGAATATCCACTCCGCTCGTGCTGTTTCCATTGTAGCGGAGTGGAGACTTCGAGCATAGTGATTGGTTTATTCAGGCACCACTAAGCTCTGCTCCGCCCAGCTCCTCGTCAATGGAAACCCAGCGTTATACGCTATATTTTATCCAAAAAAAAATAAGAGAACATAAATTACGCGGATTAGACCGCTGCTGGGACACTCGGGCCTTACAAGTCGAGATAACTTAAAAAACGATTAGGTAATAATAATAAAATCGCCAATCACTCAAACAGCTTCGCTGTAATACGGAGAAGTAGCTTCGTGATATGGAGCTACAGTGAATATGCCTTTAAATGTATTTAAACATGGTAAAGATAACAAATCAAAACTAGACCTACTATATCGAAAAAACGTGATACGCCTCATTAATATTTCATCTACTGGCCAAAAATTATAATCGTAGCACATACACGAAAATCACTAATTACTTACCGGAGACTAAACCCTTTGAACTCAATCTCATCTGATGATAAGTGATAATGCTTCAACTGCACGGTCACCAAGTTACAAGACCAGATATTCTGCGTCATCCTCTATAGGTAGGTCCTATATCAATCTGGATAATTTTATGACAAAAAATACCTTATACTTAGGCAGTACAAAACGGCATCAATCGTTTCTGGCAGCACAGTGGTAATGTAATGCATAAATACATCGATGGCATGCTTCGATCCACAGAGATAAGAAAGTATATTAACAACGATAATTATTTTGTCTTAGACGGGGCAAAGATAAAGCACACTTAGGATGTAACTTGTTGCGTAGGAAAATTAAAAAAATCTACATCTTGAATAGCATACCCAAAAAACCATAAATATAAAATCAATTTCCCACAACGTTACGGCAGTGTTAATATCAATACAATATATTCAGAAAATAATATCATAAAATAAACATTAAAATTCATTCAAATACCGATATAACTCAACATAGTAGCAGACTGAAATTTATACATTAAATGATTGAACTGAAAAATCTGATATGTTAAAGAAGCTACAGTTTTTTTTAATTCTACATGCCTTAGCTGAAGTGCATAGTGTAGTACCGGTGAAGCCAGCAGCAGTCAGACAGCAGAATGATGAATTAGAACAGATTATACAAATCAAATTGTAAGTTCAGAACAGAAGAAATTATAAAATTAGCACGTACCATAAAAGTACTGTTTCCAGCCTTTTTTCTAACAGTACTTTTAGTTGAATTTTTTGTTGCAGAAATTTGTTTTAAAATCTTACATTGAAATTATTATTTTTCAGAGCCATTGCAAAACAAGTAGTTTCGCATGTTATATCGCACTTTACACAGATGTTCACAGAATGTTACGCTACTTCAGTAGCAAGCAATGCGTGAGTATCTTATGTTTTAAATAATAGTTTTTGTTAAAATTTAAAGTTTTAATTAAATTAATTTAAAACATTTCTTTTAAATCTTTATTTTAGTACATAAATGAATTTTTATATTGATTTAACTTCAGACATTTCTCAATCTGTTTGTTTTAAATATGTTATTACAGATACGTTTACGACAATTTAGAAAGATTTATCAGAAGGCCCAGTAAGACAACTATCGGTGTAGCACCGGTGTTTACAAACAATAGGAAGTATTTTGCGAATATCATCGGATCTACTGCCTTCAAGACGATGTTAGCTGATGATGAAGCGGAACTCAGAGCGGGTCTTGTCGAGAGGTTGAAAGCTTGTCAAGAAGCCGTCATTCGAAAGGAGGAACTGCAATGTTTATACGAACGAGATATAGATAGACTAAGGTTCAAATAAATTGATATTATATTTGTTGTTAAACAACTATGCAGGTAAAAGTTGATAACACCTTTCGGTTACTTTTTATGAAACTTATTCATAAAAAAACATTTTAGTTAAATTTTATTTAGATTTAAGGAGCTTTAAATTTTAAAGCGCAATAAAAAGTTCCCCAAAAGTATTCCCAATTTTATTTTTAAATCATCTGTTGTAGTAATAGTGTCCAAAAAGTAGGGATATTATAAGTATAATGATGAAGAAATTTGAGAGCCTTTCATTGGTTCGACGCAACGGCCTGGCTACAAGACACGGCGGCGGCGGTATGTCAGACCGCGGCGGCGGCGGCACCACGAATGCAGGCCACGGGGACTGGCTCTCATTCGAAATATTTTTGAAACAAAATCCTCATCACAATCCAAACTTACAAATACATCCGTCCATTCAAACGGTCGTAGGATTGGTAGGATTTATATTTTATTTCTAAACATTGTAAAACTTTAACTGTTTATTATGCATAAGTACATCAAAAAAAAGTAAGAAGTGATTTTGTTTTGAAAGAATTAATTACTTTTAGGTACCTACCCACCTTTTGATACATTGCCTTAGTATAATGAAATTGAGAGTTGCAATATTTCTCTCTTCAATTCTGTCATGTAATGAAATGGTTTTTACCAATACTTGCCAAATATCCAGCACTTCAAGGAAAAAGAACCTTTCGAACAAAAAATTAATAAGTACTGTAAATTAAACATTATGTCTAAGGATGTTACCACAGCAATCGATCGGTAATAGTATGGGTTACATAGTTTTTACAAGACCAATCCGATCAAAAAAACCGATCGACGTCTATCGACGCCACCGTCCGTCGAAGGTCGATCGAGGTCGACCGTCGACCGACGCTGGATTGGTGTGGTAACCCCTAAGCAGGGCCCTGCACTGCTAGAAAGCGACCATCGATAAAGACTCGAATCGACAAGATAAATATTAACGATTTTATCCTTTCATGTTAACTAGCGTGCGCACCATAATAGATACAATTACCCGATTACGAGAATTACGAAACTGCCATAATTCCAAAAAATACATAAGTATTCTAAGAAAATATCGATATATAATCAACAAATGCAGAGCATTAAAAAACCGACTTCACGTCAAAACTTTGGCTGAATTAAGAATATCATCAACGTAAACATTCTCCGAAACCATAGTTACTTATATTTTTTCAAAAGTTTGAAATTTTCAATGAAGTAAGTACCCAGCCGATTTCGATGAAATTTATATGGGACCAACTATGAGGTATCCTCTATCATATGAAACTCTCAAAATCAACTCATAATTGTCTGAAATATCGTGTAACAAAGACACAATGACAGACAGACAGATATGGTCATGGTCCGTAAACGGTCTTTACGTGTTGAGATGCTTGCCAGCGTGCCAGTGGGGTTCCAGTGGGTCGGAACCGGGTGAAGATGCCGCATGGTTGGTTCGCGGTGAGTCGGTACTGCATGCGGTGCTGTCCTGGACAATGTCGGGGGAATGGTCCCAGTGTGTCGGGACAAGCTCTAGTGAGTCGGAATGCCTCAGTGCGTCCAGGAGTTCTCTTCGCTGCAATGGCCCCAGTGAGTAGGGGTGGCTGGCGGCTACTTTGGGCAGGAGAGTAGAGTGCTCTGCTTGCGACCGGCCGAAGTGCAGGGTGCTGTGCCGAGTTTGCAGGTGGAGTCTGGAGGTGGTAGACCAGGCTTGCAGCGCTACAAGCGAAGTGGTCCACCAAGGTAGCCCGGAGTGTGCTGGCGGCGGCTGGCGTGTTGTACTCGCTGCTGGTGGGTGGAGAGTTATGGAGACAATGACAACGACGAGATGTTGGTCCTCTTCTTCGAAGGCTGTGAAGGTAGTTCAGCTAGGGGTGACCACTGTAGGGACGGATGTTGGTTCCCACACCCCTGAAGAGGCTGGCAGGCCGCGGCCCACGGCCCAACGGTTGATGTCGGAATGTCGTATATATGTTAGCTGCTATATAAACTTTGATAGCGCGATGTAGGAAACTTCGTCGTGTCGTCGTAGTTCTATGACGCGTCGCTAGATGTCGCTACAGTTTAAATAAATGATTTGCCATTTGTGGTAAAAGACAAGTGTGAGGTCATATGGTTTGCTGATGATACCTGTTTTCTATTTAAAGTGAGTAGGCAATTGAAGCATTGCTTTGAAGTAGGTAAACTATTGTATTGAAAATGTGGAGAAATGGTTTTCAGCCAATAACCTGCTCCTTAATGAAAATAAAACAAAATTTTTAAAAATTGTCATTGCCGAATGTCTGGCATGTAAATACTAACTTAATTGTAAAAGGACAAGAATTGAGCCCTGTAAATTCAACAGTGTTCCTAGGCATAACCCTAGGTTATTTTCATAGGCATAGAAATACGGCATTCTCCTGTGGGGAAATGCTGCCGATATTAAAACCATCTTTGAGCTGCAGAAACGGGCTATTCGCGCAATCTACAAACTTCATTCCAGAACGACACTTAGAAATAAGTTTAAAGAAATAAATATTCTTACGTTTGCCTCACAATATATCTTTGAAAATCTTATGTTCGTAAAAAAGAACTTAAACATGTTCCATAGAAAATGTAAGCTAGCCGGCTATGATAGTAGACTTCATAAAGTCACTCACTTATTTATGGGTCAATGCATATGTTTTTATAATAAGGTTCCCACAAATATTCAAGACTTACCACTTGATAAATTTAAAGAAACTATTAAACAAAAATTGTGTAGTAAAGGCTTTTATACAATATCAATACATATAATAAAACAGTAAAAAAAACGTGTCTGTACATTTTATATTTTTACAAAAAAAATTATCTAGGGTTATAAAGAAATGAAAAAAGAGTAAGAATCTGAAAAATAAATTTGTCTGTTTGTTTGTAAGTTTGTCTGTTTGCACACGCTAATCTTTGGAACCGCTGGACGGATTTGAATGAACCTTTTTTTGATGTATAGCTGTGAAGCCGGGGCAACATATAGGGTATATTTTATTTCGGTTACTGGAACACCTGATGCAGAACCCTTAAGGGATCATCAAAACCGTAAGAAATATAGATATGATGCCTTAACAAAAGTTGTCCAGGATGATGAGCAGATTCTGCAGACATAAAAAAATCTAGGATCTAAAAAAATTGTAATAGATTTTTAAAAGTTATGCCTAAAACTTACTAGAATGTTCCGCATACAGATCAGAAGTACTCATTGCTCAGTTGCGCGTAGACCGACCATGAGTCTAAGGTCGTAGGTTCGATCCTGCTCGCGTAATTTTTTTTTATTATATATTTTTTTATTTTGTTTACAATACCTAAATATTTAATTGTGAACAAAATTGTCTTTGACACCACTTGATTTCAATTAAGATCCAAAGAGATATCGTAATAATTTTAAAATAACTCCGTAATAAAATAGGTAGGTATGTTCGATAAGACGCGGGCGGGCGAGCGAGTGATTCGCTGGCATGGCCGGCCACTCACGCTGTTAATTGTTCGAGATACCTACCAAACTCTGGGTGCCTATGACCATATTCACCCAACTTGAATTATTTCACTTGGAAATAAGATTTCTCTGAATGAACCACCAAATTTTTGTAACGGTTGGGAGTCAGACTACCCACGAGTTTAATTTTATAACTTTCTATTCCAAAAAATTAAAAATACTAAGTTTTTTTTCAAATCGGTGAATAAGCCCGAATTTTACCTCATTCTCACCTGATGGTAAGTATAAATGAGGTCGAATACCGAAGCCAAGCCAGTTCTATCATAAACCCGTTTGCGGCTCTAGAACTGGCTCTTTATAGAATGTTTTCGGGACGCGTCACCGCTGGCAGTAGTGATATTTGACAGCAAATTTCAGTCAGCCGAGACAGTCAGTTTACCACCAAGCGGGGCTCACTCGAATTAGTCAATTATTCTAGGGGTACCTAAATTATAACTAAATTGTCGTCAAAATTATTGAATGCTGGGTTTCAATATTTTACATGAGTAAAAGCTACTACAAACGAATGGTAGGTAGTTATAACAATAGTAAGTAGTAATTTGACAAGACTCTCTATCCAATAAAACCTCTATCCCTAAAATGACTTTTAAGGTATGCCCGGGAAGAAAAGCAACTGGTACATTCTATGATTTTCTGTTGCTCCCAGTCCAGCGTGGAAGCAACGAACGAACAGTGTTTTTGATATTGTAACGTGGCATTAGTAGATTAGATGTAAAAGCGTTCGGATAGCCAGAAGAAAAGAAACTGAACTACACTAAAAATAAACATGGGAATAAGAATTCTAAGGAAATACTCCTGGTAAAAGTACTAGGGGCTTAAAAATAATAAATCTGAAAAATAGTTGGTATGCAGTAGAAAATTTTGCTATGTTGATAGGGCTAAATCATTAATAAAGCTTCTTGCGCGATTTAATACAGGTAGGTACAGAAGGCAGCAGGTCAAGCATTACATTACCTGTCAAATTTCCCCAAACAATTTTAATTTAGGTAATGTCGAGGGCATAGATTTCAAATTCAATTAAAAAAAAAAATTACAGATTTGTAAGACTTGATGTGCTGCCTTCTGTACATACAGAGATAATATTGTAAGAAACTTAAAATAATGGGAAAACTTAATGGGAAAAATTAAAATAATGGGACTCAAGGTTTTATTTACTTCGTGATCATTTCTAGCTCTTGGAAGTTAGAAACCGTAGATTTGGCCGTAGAATAAAAAGTACCGTAGGTAGGTGTTAACTACCAAAAGAAATTACATTAATATTGGCTCAGCCATTTTACCGTGAAAAGTAGCCAATCATAACTATAGATAGATACACATTATACACTGATAATGGCTGGATGGATGGATCTTTGCTACTCTTTCACGCAAAAACTGTCGAATGTATTCTTCTGAAACTTTACAGTAATATAGCTTTACCTAGAATAACAATAAGCTATAATTAATGAAGATAGGTATTGCATGAAATATGTAAAATTTAAGACACTTTGGCACCCGATTTGTTTATAACGCAAGGTGCCTAATATAGTTACCTATGTTTGTAATGTACCTAATATAGTTACCTATGTTTGTGGTTAGGAGTTATACATATTATATGGGCGAAGATTCTTCATTTTTATTTTTGTTATTAAAGATAGTACTTAGGACCTTGGAGAAGAAAATAACCTACTCGAAATACTAATTCAATACAGAGGAGGCGGAGGCATCATCTATGTAATATACTTACCTACCTATACTTTTTCACAAAACACCTAAGTGAAACTGCGGATCACAGCTTTGTTGTAACAGTTTTTGAAGTAACTCTGTCTGTTTATCTATCAGTAACGCTTTCACAGCTTAACTACTGAATCGATTTTGACTAAATTTTGAATAAGGTAAGTTTAAACTTCAAGGAGAATATAATAATAGTATTTATCCAACTCCAACAACCGGTATCCACGCGGACGAAGTCGCGGGTCACAGCTAGTCTGAATATATGGACGATAAAAGTCCTTGGTTGTAAATTGTTTTTCGAAAGTTCTCAATCTCCCACTATATTCAACACCATCTCCTTCTTATCCAACGCCATCTCCATCTCTTTCCAATCCATACAACAGCAAGAACGTCATGCTAGCGGTAGCGTCGGGTGTCAAAAATATGGTTAAGGAGGGTGATGGCTGGTACTTGCGTTATACTCGTGAACGGGTGCTGCTAGCGGTGCCAGGTCTTTTTTCTGAAGACTTTATGACTATGTTACTTTTTTGAATTTGACTCTGACTTCCCCATCTCCATGTTTACGTCCGTGTTTGTGTCCCGTCTCTGTCCACGAGTATCCTCACCTCCATCCACATTATCTGTATTCTCTCTCACCTCTATCGCTACATCTATCTACTTCTATCTTTACCTCTTTATCTATGTCTACGTTTCTATCTAGTACTTGATTGCCTAATCAATATATATAAAACTGTTCCGTTACTGACTGAGTGACTGAGGTACTGAGGTACTGAGTGACTGAGTGACTGACAGACAACGTACAGCCGTAACTACTGGGCGTAGAGAGCTGAAATTTGGAACATACATTCTTTAGAAGATGTAGGGGTGCCCTAAGGAAGGAATTCCCGAAATTCCCACGGGAACGGGAAATATAGGACTTTTTAGTTTGTATGAAAAATCTTATTCCTTAAGTGCACCAATGTGAAACTTGGTGTAAAGGTTTTTCAATGTGTGTCTGGTTGTGTTATGAAAGGAATTCCCGAAATTCCTACGGGAACGGGAAATATATGATGTTTTAGTTTGTATGAAAAATTCCCATCCCTTGAGTACACGGATGTGATACTTGATATAAAGGTTCCTCAATAAGTATCTGTTTGTATTATGGAAGGAATTCCCGAAATTCCCACGGGAAGGGGTTGGACATTTTAGTTTGTATGAAAATTCTTATTCCTTGAGTGTACGGATGTGATACTTGGCATGAAGGTTCTTCAAAGAGTGACTGGTTGTGCTACGAAAAAAATTCCCAAAATTCCCACGGGCACGGGATATATATGATTTTTAGTTTGTATGAAAAAAACTTATTCCTTGAGAGCATGGGTGTGATACTTGGTATAAAGGTTCTTTCAGTGGGTGTCTGGTTGTATAGTTTCTGAAATTTCCACGAGAAGGGTAGTTAAGCGGATACGAAGTTGCGGGATAAAGCTAGTGTATAAATATAATAGTAGACTCCAGAAGATCTTCAACTCGTGCATGGATCAATGTGTACGCTTTTATAATAAAATTCCAAAATATTTGAGATTAACCCTTCGATAGATTTAAGGATAAAAAGTTTCACTATAAGATATCCGAATGCAAGAAGATGGGATTCCCTGGATGTTATTGTCTATTTTTAAAAGATTATTGCTGTTGAGTTTCTTGCCACTTCTTCTCAACAGGTCGACTTTCCGAAGTGGTGGTAGATTCAGTTCAATTTGTAAATTGACTGAATCTACCACCACTGACGTCGGCATTAGGGTCATTCTTAGCAACACCAAAGAGAGTCAGAACCGGGGGAGGGAACACTAGGGATTCATTAGGGAAGGTGTACTGGTACGGGTACTGTAGTGGTGGGAATCATATTGGAAAATTGGAGTAGTGGAGGGAACTAAGGCAGAGAGGCTGGATAATATACGGGGAGGGATTTTGTTACGCCAGTATGGTGAGTTAGGAATCGAATTCTGGAGGGATGAAAGGAGGGTGAGGGGGTAGGAGTAAAGTTGGAGAGTTCTTGTCACAAATCTATCAGCCAGGTACTGCCTGCGTAGGTGTAATGGGGGCTTGCCACACACGACTCTCATAGCATTAGTTGGAGAAGATTTCATTGCACCTGGTTAAAGCGTCCAGTCCTGCTTTATTACAGGGTTCCAAAAGAAAGAATCCATAGTCAAAGACGCTTCTCACTAGGGCATTGTATAAGAGTTTTGTATGTACGGATGGGAGCCCCACCAAACGCCAGAAAGGCATCTGAGCAGGTTGATGTTCGCCTCACATTTGTTGACAATGTGATTGAGATGACCCGAGCCTGATAGCCTTGAGTCAAGGACTACTCCAAGGAACTTGGCCTCGTGGACAACTGGGATTGGTTGGCCAAGGAAAGAAATAGAAAGAGGTGAGTATTGTCTCTTCCTGGAGAAGACTAAGACACTACTCACGAATCTATCTATCTATATGTTTTCCGTTCCCGTGGGAATTTCGGGTTACTTGCCTTGGTGCACCCCAACATCTCCCTAAGAATGTATGTTTTGGCTTCAGCTCTCTACGCCTAGTAGTTATGGCTGTACGTTGTCTATCAGTCACTCAGGCGAGTTTTAATATAGGTATGTATGATACTCATGAAGCTCTGATAAAAATTAGAACACGAATGAGGTCTTCGGACTCTATATCCCGTGTGTTCTATTAATTTTGTGAAGTGTCACGGAGATAGGTATTATGAAATGCAGAGCATTAAAAAACCAACATCACTAACATTTTTAAATCCTTGTCAAAACTTTGTCTGAAGTGAAATGTCACCTACTTACGTAGGAAAATATCCTCCGCTTTCGTACATGTTTTTTTAAGTAGGTACTGAGTCGATTTCCATTAAATTTCAATGGGCCACCTCTGACTTATTGTGATCTATCAAATGAAACATGAATCATACAAATCGATTCATAATTGACCAATTAATCAAGTAACAAACATACACACGGTTTGATAACCTCTTCCTTTTGGAAGTCGGTTGAAAAGAACGTGTGCGGTGACGGACCGTGCTCGCGACGAAATACGGAAAAAATCTTACTCAGAATGCCCGCTCAGTTCGGCGCAATACACGTTCAAATACAGCGAGTGCAGGCATCGGACCACGGCATTGTAGAGATGAGTCCGATATCATGTCACATGTGAAAATCATCGATATTTAAAAATCATTTCATCATGCAATGACAACGACAAAATCAGCAATGCTTTTAATCATTACTCGAATTAACGCAAAGTTCAGTGATTTGGACGGGCGGCCGTCTCGCTCGGGCATCGGGCGGGCGGGCACTGCGGTGCGAATTGCGACGTTAAATTAGGTACCACTATTTTTTTTGCCAGTATTTGCCAGTCCTAAGCCTGGAAAAAGCATGAAGGTAAGATTGGAATATTACTTGTAGTAAAGGTGCGTAAGGTATTTACTTGTGAGAAAGCCAGATTGCCATGAAATACTAAATAGTCATAATTATCTTGCCGCAAATATCAGTAAGTAATGGAAACATATTGATGATCTCCATGATTGATATTCAATACCTACCTGTTAGGAATGTCGCAAACTGCCAACTAAGAAAAACATTTTTCGCGGGATAAATGACAAGTACGACCCTTGCCTAATGATATTTTCACTAAGCCGTTCCGCGATCATTTCAGTACTTGAAGTGACGTGATCTTATACTCAAATAAAAATCATTGATGATTTTGTCATTGCCCCCGTCATCGATATTTTTTTGTCATTGTCATGCAGTCATTGATACAGAAAAATCATCACTCAGCCCATCTCTACGGCATTGACAATCAAAGCATTTTATTCAATTTCAAGAGTTTGGCCATAGCACCATTTTAACGTTTGGTGGCGCCACTTATTACTGGCAGCAATGATATTATATAAAACAAAAGCAGATATGTTGTAAGCACGCGCGTTATGAAGACTCAAATACGAGCCAAATGGTAGGTCTTGTAATTAGTCTGCGTCGAGCGCAATCACAAGCGTGACGCACTTTAGGTTCCTGTGTCCTCACCAAAATAAATATAAAATGCCGTCGTGTGCGTTTCGGAAGTGTACCAATTATAACTCTAAAGTAAACAAAATGCAAGGGATCTCATACCACATGTTAGTATGTAAAAGTACTTAGATTTTTTAGTATTTGTAAATTATTTTTTCAAACAATCTAATAACTGATGCAGGTAAAGAAAGAGATAGCGATCTAGTTTTGACGCGAGAGCAACGCGAGAGCGATAGACGCGTGCTCTGCGGACATAGATTAATTAGTGCAGAACGAATATTGATAGTGAATAAAATGCCTACAATTAAAGTTCAGGTGTTCTTTATTTTTACTTTGTTTTGATCCCCATTTTCAGTCATCGAGTACATCTGATTAAAGTCATAATTGATAAATACACAAATATCCTCCATTCCGCACATAAAAATAACCCCGAAATACAAAAACTTTCAAAAAGACAAAAAAGAAATAAATTAAAAAAGACATCTTTTTGAAGGTATATAATATTCATTGTATTTCTATTTTTAATTATTATTTCAATATTAAAATTTTCAATAAATGTTATTTTCTATTATTTCTTACCTATGTAATTACTTTTCAATCAAGTGTCCACTTTACGACTGTAAATATTAATCTATGACACAATAAAACATCGAAGTGCAATCATTAAAACTATAGCTATCTCTTTCATTTGCGTGCTTTTTCTTATCTGTTGTTATACTTATCAGTGAAACTTGTCAATGCATGCAGTTTTTGATTGCTCGGAACAGTTTAGAACGCAAATTACTATGGACGTAACATATCTATAGTTTATAATATCATTGACTGGCAGTAACAACTTAATATGAGTGATCTGAGTGAGTGATAGACAATCATTCGCCATTTGATCGCAAAACGCTGCCGGCTGCCGGCTTATGAAAGTCCTATCCGTTGTAAACTGCACATATCTGCTGTGTTTTCGTGCAATCTCAGAAGTAGCGTCAAGTAAACTTAAGTTTATTATTTATGTCACTGAATTGTTGTGATGCTTGATAGACTTCATGATTCCCATATTTCAACGAATAACTTTATAACTATCAAACATGCTAGCAAGTGATGGTTTTTGATTATTTTAGTTAGCGGTTCGTTAGTTCGTTGCCATTTTACTGTAAAATTAGCACCCTTCCTTTCACATATGAAAAACAATATTTATGTATCTACAATACTAATAAAAAAGCACTATAGTGCATAGTCCACCCAAAAAGCCTCAAGCACATAAGCACCGCCAAGCGGCAAAAAAGCTTGCATTCCAAACTCCCTATAATATTGATGTGTTCTTCTGTACTTGTACATAATACTTTCTAATCTGTGCATCGGACGCTGGACATTACTAGCAATTTGTACGCACTCTTACGAAATAAAGATTCTTTTGACTTTGACTTTGAGTATACTCTGGCAAATAATTCAATTCAGTAAACTGACAGATCGAAATGCCAAATAGAAAAATAATGATACCAGTTAAAAACTTCGTAGTGTAAGTACTGAATAAGAATGATTGAAAAGGAACGAGTATTTGTCATTCGTTTTGCACTTAATTTTAAAGATATTTATAAATAATTTAATTTGAGGTGTGTACTATATCTTTAAATTAACTTTAATGAAAATAATTAATTACCAAACATACCTTGTGACTTAAAACGGTCACAGTAGAAGTAAAATCGACTAGATAACTTCTTGTTTTTTTAAATGTCGTTAAAAATGAAATTTCAAGATTTCTTCGCTAACAGCACCATAAAAAAAGAAAAATCTTTTCAACCAATGTATATATTTTTTCCAGATATTATGATATTATTATTCAAAAATAATTACATTCATTCCCTCAAACCACATCACTATTTCATTCTTCCCTAAAGTGGGCACACTGGATCTGTCATTTTTTTACTGCATCGAATTATTTGCCATGGTATACTGCATAGACGATACAGTTAATATGAGATAGATGGGCAACTTGATTTTATTGGCAAAATAGAATAATTCTTCAAATCATAGATAGCGCTAGTAACTAAATTTAATTTAAAAAATGACCGCTACACGGCCTTAGTAGATAAGTCTCCATTATAAAAATATCTTATCCTGTTTATCACATGTAATGTAACATTTTAGAGAATTTTATTATGATAATGCTTTAAAAAATTACAGAATAAGGTATTTATAGTAACTAAGTGGTCACAATAAAAAAACGAAAATCTTTATTTTTCAAGGTTGTTTATTGTTTTTGTTTTCTTTTCGTGGAATATTCAAAAGCCTCTCTCTTCGCTCCATCCTCCTCATCAAATTTTGTCAATGAGGCCTTTTCGTTTCATTTTTCTTTTAAGCTTTTTCAATACATACTAGATGGCGTTGAACAAAACTGAAGAGTCATTGTCAATATCGTATCCTCTTTGTTGACAGTTGACTGATCGTAGAGATAAAATTCTTGCTGATTGCCATAACCTTTAAATTAATAATATTACATTTCATTGTTTTTTATTCTCCTAGTTTGTTTTGCAGCGTTTTTTCTTTACATGAAGTATATTAATAATTATTACACGTAGGTACGGTACTGAAATTGGTACTTGAGTTGACACTTGAGTTAGATCAGCGCCATCTAATGTTGAAAAGTGAACTACTTTTTTTTTAATCGTAGACTGAAAACTCCTCATTGTCCATTTATTATTCGGTTCACCCCATTACAGCAACTGTGAGTCAACATTTTCATTGACATTTTTTTATGAAATCGACCAAATTAACCTTACGACTTACAGCAAATCATACTTAAATCACATGCACAATCACTGTATCTTTACACAATATTTTACACAATTTTTGCACTGTTTTCGCTTTCCCGCACTTTTGTTGCTGAAGTCTTTTAAGTTGTTAGTAAGTCACACAAGTAACTTCACGGCCAAATTCACAGCGAATTTGTTAAAATAATCTAATTCTTAAATAAAATGGCGGAGAAAACACAAAACGTAACAGACGCACACGCACACGATCATTCATAGATAATAGTCTGTTGACTAGTCTGTCAAAGTCAACATCTTTTCCCGTTCCTGACGAGATATTAATAAATCTGCTATCCCAGCGGTACCTAGTTAATAACAGGAGAAACAACTTACCGAAAAGTTGTAGTTTATCATATCCTAGATGGTGCGGAATTCAATTTCTTTGACACTAGAGTTGCATAGGCCTGGTATACTTTATAGTAAACATAGATGAAAATAAGTACTAAAGTATAGATGGCCGTCTCGCCTATTTTGCAATAGGGCGCCAACTAGGCCCCGGGACCGGAACTAAAAAGCGGGGAAAGAGTGCGGGCGGGAGATGCTTCATATAAAATATTGAAGAAAGTTTTAGAACTACTTGCAGAACTTCAGCCTAAATGGAAAGAATCCTCGAACTTAAGAATAAATTTATCCTCGAGCAACAAAAAATCTAAACTAGTAAAAAGTTGAAAACGCAAACGTATTTCACTGAAAACCAACGGATTCTCAGTGATACAACGTCTTCGAATCGCATAGTACGTACAACACAAAATTTGTGTTGCCAGGATTTAAAAAAATATTCCTCCCAGCTATTGATACTCATTCAGTTTACGCAAACGTATTTCACTGAAAACCAACGGATTCTCAGTGATACAATGTCTTCGAATCACATAGTACGTACAACACAAAATTTGTGTTGCCAGGATTTAAAAAAATATTCCTCCCAGCTATTGATACTCATTCAGTTTAGTAGTAATTTTTTATTTGCTCACAAAAATTTGTTACAGGAAACATATGAAAAAACACCAAAGTTTGAATTCTAAGGGACAACTCAGACCATGTTGATCTGTAAAATTGTAGCCATAGATATGCTTATTCAAGATTTTAATAAAACAAATATTACCTACTCAATAAATTAGGTGAGTAATAATACGTATTTTGCATTAGGCAAGTTACAATAGGTTTATTTGAATTAAAGTGAATAGCTTAATAGTGTGTTATTAAATCTACTATTAATTGTTACTTTTTTTTGAGTGGCAGCTCTATTATGAACGCTATTTGAACGCATTTTTACTACTCGTAACAGTTCCGAGCCCAAGGGTATGGTGGCGTTAGTTTATATCAGAATTTCCCAATTGTATTGAAGACAAACTAGCATGATAGTTAGTTAGTAAGTAATGCATAGATGAAAATAAGTACTAAAGTATAGATGGCCGTCTCGCCGATTTTGCACTAGGGCGCCAACTAGGCCCCGGGACCGGAACTAAAAAGCGGGGAAAGGGCGCGGGCGGGAGATGCTTCATCTAAAATATTGAAGAAAGTTTTAGAACTACTTGCAGAACTTCAGCCTAAATGGAAATAATCCTCGAACTTAAGAATAAATTTATCCTCGAACAACAAAAAGTCTAAATTGGTAAAAAGTTGAAAACGCAAACGTATTTCACTGAAAACCAACGGATTCTTAGTGATACAACGTCTTTGAATCGCATAGTAAGTACAACACAAAATTTGTGTTGCCAGGATTTAAAAAAATATTCCTCCCAGCTATTGATACTCATTCAGTTTAGTAGTTTTTTTTTTATTTGCTCACAAAAAGTTGTTACAGGAAACATATGAAAAAACACCAAAGTTGATGAAAAAAATATTAAAAAACACTAAGGGACAACTCAGACCATGTTGATCTGTAAAATTGTAGCCATATATATGCTAATTCAAGATTTAGTAAAACAAATATTACCTACTCAATAATTAGGTGAGTAATAATACGTGTTTTTCATTAGGCAAGCTACAATATGTTTATTTGAATTAAAGTGAATAGCTTAATAGTGTGTTATTAAATCTACTATTAATTGTTACTTTTTTTGAGTGGCAGCTCTATTATGAACGCTATTTGAACGCATTTTTTCTACTCGTAATAGTTCCGAGCCCAAGGGTATGGTGGCGTTAGTTTATATCAGAATTTCCCAATTGTATGGAAGACAAACTAGCATGAAGTAATGTTCTTTTAAGTTCAAGACTCAGAAGAACAAACATATGGAATCGAATTAAAAAATCTATTTGATATAGGACGACAAAATAGTTATGTCTCTTTCTCGCACGAATATTCTTGCGTATGAAAATCTGTGTTTTCGGATAAACACTCTGTTTGTCAGTACCGTCGTCAATATTTTCAATGTACTTTTGCTGCCGAATGACGCCATTTTAGTATCCCGTGTTGTTTACTTGTGGAAGTGCGGTCGAGAGATTTTTGTTATCGATATCGATTACGATCACGGTCATGATGCGCGCTGTGTTATTTGGTCACCGGTTAGCCTGTATATGGATATATGAACCGAATGTTATGTCAATAATTAATTGTTTAGTTCAGTCGTTATCAGTAAAATTTCAGCCTAGTACATTTGATAATTAATGAGATAATACGATTAAAGTCATTTGGAAGTGAATGACTATGGTAACCCGACCAAGTTAAGGTTATTAGAAAACAGCGAAAACTTTTATTGGTTTCTCCGGCAGGTTTAAGAAACAACTTATAGATAATTATCGACATTTAAAAAAATATCGACACATCCATCCCTCATCCGCCATGTTTGTTACCCGATTTGTTTACGTAGGTATACAACAAAAGTACATGCTTAGGGCAGTTCCATAGGTTTGTTCTTCAGAGGTTCAAGATTAATAAATCTGTTTTTGCTATATATCTAATCATTTAATAAGTGAAAACGTAAATGCCTTGACTCGTGAATAGGTAATACATATAACGAAATTATGTCGGAACAAATAGTTGATGTGGTCACTAATTATGGTCCAATTTCTGGATATGTGGACAAAACAGATGAGGGTATTTATTACAAATTCAAAAGGATTCCTTATGCGAAACCACCTCTAGGCCCGTTTCGATTTCTGGTAAAATGTTTTTTTTTGTATCTCATTACTTATTTACATTTTATTTTTATACTCAGTCTCAAAATCTTATGCCCATCATTGTACCTATTTTATTATAGCCTCCATCACCTCCTCAACCATGGACTGACAAACTAGACTGCACCAAAGATGCTGAGCTGCCCATGCATTTTAGACATAATATAGTTAGTGGATCCGAAGATTGTTTGTATATAGAAGTGATTTCACCAAATATGAATCCTAACAAACCTTTGCCTGTCATGTTTTGGCTTGGAAGCTTTGCATTTAATTCAATATTTGATGTTTTCGATCCCACATTACTTATTAATGAAGGAGTTGTCTATGTAAGGTGTGGATATCGTTTGGGTCCTTTTGGATTTCTGTCAGTTAATAATTTAGCTGCTCCAGGAAATAATGGCCTTAAAGATATTGTTTTAGCACTGAAGTGGGTACAAATGAACATAGAACTCTTTGGTGGAGATAAAAACAATATTACACTATTTGGAACCAGCTCTGGAGGAACTATTATCCACTTTATGATGCTATCTCCTATGGCAACTGGTCTATTTCATAAAGCCATAGTACAGAGTGGCACTACATTAAACAGCAGTTCTATTAGCAAAAATCCAAGTAATTTTGCAATGGAACTAGCAAAACTATTGGGTATCTCAAATTCCTGTAAGTTAGAAGCTGTAGAAGAAATGCGAACAAAATCAGCTATTGATATAATGAATGCAGAAGTAAAAATGAGATCTAGTCTTGATGAGGACATGTTTCAAACTATATTCAAACCTTGTATAGAGGAAGAATTTGAAGGGCAAACTCCTTTTATTATGAAGAGTCCTTATGTAATCATCAAGTCTGGTAATTTCAACAAAGTGCCTATGATTATTGGATGTAACTACATAGAAGCTGCAGTAATGGAGTTTGTAAAAAAAGACTTTTATGTTGACTTTGAGAAATATAACAAAAATCCAAACTTATTAGTTCCTAAAGCTCTAGTTGGAGATACAAGATTTTCAAAGGATATTGGACAACAGCTTATCAAATTCTATTTAGGGGGTGAAAATTTATTGAGAGAAGATACTAAAAAACAGTACTTGCAGTTATTAAGTGACTATTATTTTTTATACAACATACATAAAACAGTGAGGTTACATAGTGAACATGCACCTAACATACCTATATATTACTACATAATGACTTACACAGGTGATTGGGTGGTTCCAGAGAAATATAATTTCTTCAATTCTCTTGGTCACGCTGCTGAGCTTCCCCTTATATTTCGAATAAAGTTACCAAACTTACCAGTGATAAATGGAAGCAGAGACTCTATTACAACAAGAAACAGAGTTGTCAAGATGTGGACAAACTTTGCAAAATTTGGGTAAGTTTCTCTCTCAATTAGTTTTTAAATGCAAAATTTTTATTCATTCCCGCATTATTAATAATTAAATTCCAGATTACGTATGTAAACCCGTTCCTTCCTAAACCCGTGTGCTTTCATCTTCGACCTCATCGTCACTTACCATCAGGTGAGATTGAGGTCAAACGCGGGTTTAGTCACTTATAAAAAAATAAAAAAAAAATGTGTTTTGTGATATAGGATCAACCAGGGTAATTGTAACTATATATAAAATAAGAAACAAGTCATACTAAACGGACGTCATACAAAGCATAGGTACTTACTGCAGGAATAAAAAACTGTTTAAGTTAGTATGTGATTTACTTTAATAGAAAGGAATAAAATAGAGATCAATCAAAGTAGATAAGTAGACTCAATAAGTAAATCTACGCTCTGAGACTAAAATAAAAAAAGCCTTTCACGCACCGAAAGTCTTTGGGTATAATAATAATAATAATAAATCATTTATTTCAGGTAATTTACACTTAAACTGATCAAAATAAAATCTGAGTTAAACTAAAATAAAATCACAAAAGTACAATCAAATTAAATCAAACCATATAAATCTTAACATTTAAGCCTTAATTACAGTCTTAGGTAATAAAATTCTATGTCAGTTTCACAACCAAAATAATGATAGTAATATACAAATGTCAGTCATGTTTAAAAATTATTAGCAACAAAAAAAATATATATACAGGGTTGTTTTGTAGGCACCTACCAAATTTAAATATTACGTACTTTGATATAATACGAATAATCTGCATTTTTACTTTAGTATCGCTCAGGAGAAAAAAGTAAAAATATGGCACCTCAATTTGTTTCACGAATAGTCGTCGTTGATGAAGGTACTATGATTACGTTTAATTATATTACGAGGACGTAGTACAGTAGAATCTTGATAACTCGAATGTCAAGGGAAACCAAAAAAAAAATCGAGATAGCAAGTTTTCGACTTAACAAGAATTTCGACATAAAAAGGCACAATTTCATAGAACATTTATTACGACAAATTACATTAGGTAACATAAAATGAGAGAGAGAAACATAACATCAGCTGTGTTTCTTAGAAATTCGAAAGTTTATTGAATGTATTCATTCCTTGCACGTGTGCAAAACAAAAACAATAGATAAGAGGCCCCGAGCCCCGAACATTCCTTTTTGATTTTATTGCCACGAGTTTTGAGCTCCGGGAATCCCGAGTAAGAAATTATCATATTTTATGAACTTCGACTTACTAAGGTAGGTATTATTATTTATTGTACTACAAGACGTTTTGTCGCGCGACAAAACATGTTAACGATATTAGATTGCAAGGTCACACTTTGAGTTCAGTAGTTATGCATACCTACAGGCAATAAAAAAAGTTACCTACATAAGTTACGTACAATCTTTTCCTTCATACTTTTACGGGCTTAGGGCCGGCAAATTGCAAAAGGTTTTAGCGATTTAATGAGAAAAATTTAACATAATACTTTTAAGTGAATGCAAAAAAGATACAAAGAACAAGCATTTTGCAATTCGGCGTATTTGAAAAGATTGAATCAACTTATGTACATTAATTAAAGCTCTAATCAACATTATTTACAGAATTATTACGATTGAGTTTCAAATTCAATAGGTACTTAAGTAAGTGTTCAAAATGATTACCATGTTTCTCCAGGCAGAGTCTAGCACGTTTTAATACAGTTTCTTTAATTTTGTTAAGCACTGCAGTGTCACTTTTCACTTTTTCAAATGCACTCACTATTTGGGTTTTTAACTCAGAGAGGCTTTGAGCTTCGTTCTGATAAACAAGTCAAGGGTTTTGCGGGCTCTCGCGAACGCAACTGCGATACGCAGACTGCGCGTGCACTTCCGTCGAGGATGCGCGAGCGACTGAAGGTCTTGACAACAGACAAGTGTTTCCGGATTTGCGACGGCGCCGCCGTCCGGTTTCGTTCACGTCCGGTCATGTCGGTACCATACCTACTCGATGTAATGGCACTTATTTTCAAGAAGATACGATTGTTTTTTGAGAATTTGGACGTCTGTGATGTAATTCATTCGGCCAAACACGTTGCACCTCTGCGCGTAGTCTTTATAGTTCATAGTATTGATTCATAAAATAGTATGACCACGTTGTGCTTAACATTATAGTGAATAATATGAATTTCGGTGAAAAAAAATTACTACTTATTTTTGGCAGAAATGGTTTCTATTAATGATACTTATTACGTAAAAAAAAATTGGTAGATGTTGTCAAATGAACCCTGTATATATAATAATAAAAAATAATAATACATATTAACAGAATGTCAAAGTTTCAGAATGTCAGTATTGTGTAGTTGGAAATGGTACAGTTAAATGTCTATTTGACGCGTGCTGGATAAAAGGGCAGTCCATCCTATCAGCAATCATAGTCAGGACGGCGTTGGAGCTGGCCCGCACTCTGCGCACGAAGGAGGCGGATCGTGTGCGCATGGTTGCGTGGAAGCAGGCGGTTCGATTCTCTGCAAACATGCCTGACGCGCTGCAGTGCCGGGGCAGCCCCATCACCGCCCTGAACGCGTTGTTGTACTGGATGCGGAGGGCGTTGTAGTTTTTTAAATTATAATGGGCCCACATACTGCACGAGTAAAGTGTTGTACAATATGCTCTAAACATTGTAAGTTTTACCTCTTTTGAACAACGCGAGAACCTACGGGAAATCATGTTCGCCCTTACTGACAACGCCCTCCGCTCCCGTTCTATGTCCGCATTATACTTTATATCAACACTAAGTACATGCCCTAGGTATGTGAATTGCTGAACTCTTTCCAATTCAACACCGTATAATTCTACTGGCGGTACGTGTAATGGACATTTCGCACTGACAGACTCAAATGTCGTACATTTACTTTTTTTAACGTTATATAATAATCCGTGGCTACATGCGTACGCCTCACATACTTTTAATAGTTTTCTTAAACCACAGACTGACGCGCTCAACAGCGCCATGTCGTCAGCATAACTCAGGTTATTCATACATATGCCGTCAATGTGACAGCCTACATGCTGACTGCTCAAAGCTACAACTAATCCGTTAATATATAAATTAAACAGAGTCGGAGATGTTAAACCACCCTGCCTTACTCCACATTCGAGCCTGTACGGATCTGACATTACCCCCGCCCACCTTACGCTGTTAGATTGATGCTGATACCAGTACTGAAACATGCTGATGATCTCTTGGGGCAGGTCCAAGCTTTTCAGCTTGTCCCACAGCAAATCATACTGAACAAGCTCGAATGCCTTGAATAAATCAAGGAAACACGCATACACAGGCGTCCTGCGATTAGTGTAGTATTTGACAGTATGCTTCAAACACAGTATGGCGCTTTCTGTAGACAGTCGTGGCCGGAACCCGAACTGATTGTCATGCAATGATATGTGTTTACTTAACTGTGTGTTAAGCATACCATCAAACACTTTTGCAATAACCGTGGCAAGTGAGATAGGCCTGTAGTTATTTTTATTAGTAAGATCTCCCGTTTTACTTTTTACAACAGGTACTACAACGGTTTTCATGAAATCTTCTGGCAGTTAGGAATGGCTCACACACAACGAATAGAACATTGCGAGTACCCTAGCTATATGAGGTCCAGCATGCTGCAGGTGCTCAATACTGAGTCCATCGTGACCTGGAGACTTGCCTCTCGAGATAAGCCCTATGGCCTTACACACATCTTTGGCCAGGAACATGGCCCCTGTTCGTTTACCGTTCATGTCAGACATGAGCACCTTCAACGTCGGACCTAGGGGGGACTTTACAGAATAATGGTTTTTAAAATTATTCGCAATATCCTTAGGATCACTAACACCATCGACGCTAACAGAAACCGCGAAAGTCACCTTTGCTATGTTTAGTTACAAGAGCATCCATTTTTAATTGGTCCTGATTATTTTGGCACCATTTTAAACGTGACTTAAATATTCTGCGGCTGTCACACATTTCATTATACAGAAAACCTGACTTACCGCATAACACCCATTCCCTAAACTTGACCTTTGCCTCCTTGTGAGCCTCACTTACGTGTTTATTCCACCCTGCTATGCGTGGGCCACCCCTTGCCTGGGGCGTGTCTCCCTGACTAATCACAGCTGCATCACGGAGGGATCCTACAATGTCAGAATATAGTTTATCCAGAACCTGTCTATGGTTCACCTCGTTACAACAATGATCGGCACACTTTATAAAATCAAGAGGAAAGTCAATATTTTTAAGCCGCTTATGACACTCTTTGGTATATATATGCACTTCGTTTTCACTTTTAGCTCCCCACACAATACCTTTATTTATGCTTGTAATTTGAGGCATTACCTTAGGTGTTAATAATTTAAAATTACACAATGATCCAACCAACTGGTCGTCCCGTGTACGTCACTAATATACGTAAACGTACCCGAGGATAGCCCCAGCATATCTATACATATACACGACCATTGTTGATCGACACAAATATTAATTAATTCATTATAAAACAACTCACCCGGATCCGCATTAAAGTCTCCTAACATTTAGCCCCAATTTCACCGTGTAATAAAACGCGATTAATTCTAGTTGAACTCGGTTTACGCGTTAAAACGAGTTCCGCCTTCAATTTTTCTTTAGTCAAATCCGAGATTTGTTAATCTAGGATCGGAAGGAATTCGGTGAAATCGGGGCTTAAACAGAATCGATCCCGTATTCGTCAATGATGGCGCTTACCGCACTCAAACAATCCGTAAAATCCTGTAAATTATCGTTACTATTTGTTGGTAAATACACACTCATCACTATTAAGGGTCTTTCACTGGTTGTAATCTTTATGGCACAGATACGCTTATTATCGCACTTCAACACTGACACTTGTTGGAACGCACTAAACCTCCATAGCAATGCGACTCCGCCGTACGGTCGACCGCGCAGGATGCCCGCCGCCGTATCTACGGCAGATGTCGCCGTGTATCCGAAGCTGCTGTCGATGGTGCCCACGTCACATACGGTATGTCATGAGGCAACAACCAGGTCTCCTGCAAACACACCACGTCGCACGTCCGGCACAGCTCTCGGACGGCCTCCACAGACCGTTTCACACTTTTACAGTTGTAGGTCGCAAGTCGACACAGGCCTCTATCCATAGCTTGGTCTTATTTTACCGCTACTGCTGGCCACATTCAGACGAGCAGACTCCGCTTTTCTATTTCTGTAGTTTACAAATCGTCGAAATATTACTCCAGCAGGCCATAAGGTTTCATCCAAGTATATCGATAGATTGGCCTCTTTTATTAGAAAAACGTGACTCTCCCGAACACAGCCAAAGGTGTTACAAATCATACGGTCGGTCACTGTAAGCGGACAAAATTTTATAAAAAAGTGTCACAATAAGCGATATGTCACTATAGGCGAAGTTATTGTATCCAACTTAGTTATATAATTTATATGAAAACCAAACTTCACTGTGTAAACACGTAATAATGAGTGGTTGGTCAATATAAGCGGAGTCATAATAAACGGATTCTACTGTATTTAGTTTTAATATATATAAAATTTTAACTAGTATACTTCCCGAGACATAGAAAAAACAAAATTTTAATTCATTCAGTGCCAAAGCCGCCCATGGGCGTGAGAGTTAAAAATCAACTTTTTAAAAAACCTCTGAAATCCCCAGGCCGGTTTGTTTTCGATAAATTTGCTCAAATTCTTATAATTTTTGTAAGCTATTTGGCTAACCTAATGAAGATTGAACCTGGCCGCTCAAAGGTAGCCTCGGCAAGTGAGTAAAAATATTTTGGCCGCCAATGGCCTCCCGGCCAATCGTAGAAATACACCCGCCATCCTGACATTCATCTTGAAGTTCAATCTTAATCTGATAAAACAAAAATGACGAAATGACGTACATAACTAAGTAAGCTTCCATCGAAAATTATTAAAACCAGTAAAACTATTGAAACCAGTTAAAAACTTCGTAATGTAAGTACTGAATAAGAATGATTGAAAACAAACGAGTGTTTGTCATTCGTTTTGCATAAAAATTTAAAGAAATTTATAAATAATTGAATTTGAGATGTGCACTGAAGTTATTAATTAATTAATTATTTTCATTAAAGTTACTTTTTTATTTTATTAACAAACATACCTTGTGCTTTAAAACGGGTACAATAGAAGTAAGACCGACTTGATAACTTCTTGCTTTTTAAATTCGTTTTGTCGTTAAAATTGAAATTTCAAGAATAGTTGCCCTTCGCTAACAGTACCATAAAAAACGAAAAATGTTGTGAGCCAAAATATTTTCTTTTTCCATACATTACGATATTCTTATTTAAACAATCATTACATTCATTCACTTAAACCAGATCACTATTTTTTTTTCTTCCCGAAAGTGAGCCCACTGGAACTGTAATTTTACTGCATTCAATTATTTTCCAGGGTATAGTAGATAGTTTTTTTTTATATGTCTCAAATCATAAACCAGATGTTGTACCATTTTAAAACATCAAAGCTACAACGAACTAGCAAGTCCAATTCGCATGTTTGCAACTTTCAATATATTTTGTCTGTTTACAATTACTCTGGTTGACTATAGGTCATTTAAATCAAAATATTTAGATTGTATATTTTTGTATTTTGTGGAATTTTATTTTAATTTTATTGTTTTAGGAACCCAACTCCTGTAGAAGATGATCCTTTATTACATGTCACGTGGGATCCTGTTGAAAACAACAAAATAAATTATTTAAGTATTGGCTCTGAACTTACAAAAGGCAGAAATCCATTTCAAGAAAGAATGACATTCTGGGATGAACTGCATAAAGAGCATACATTTCTCAGGGTTTTATTATATTTTAATGATTTAGGGATAACTTGGTAATCCTAAGGTATTATAAGGAATTATGTTGCTTGATTGTTAAAATGTGTTAAATTAATTTTATTGCTGTTAAAAGTGGTTAACCCTTTACCCGCCAGACTTTATATCAGTTCTCGTGCTCCCAGCGCCAAGCACAGTAAATCTAAAAATAAATACCTACAACAAATAGGTATGTTCAATGGTAGATCGATATGCTTCGCACGCTTCAAATTCAATCTTAATATTTTCAGCTGTTCAAGCTTGAAGAGGTGACAGACAAATATACAGGGTTTATTATAGTGACCGGCCAAATTTTTTTTGCACATTAAGTACCATTTTTAAAGTTTTTTTTTTTTACAAAGAGTAAATATATCCTCTAAAATATTAAGCAGCCCATGGTCACTCTAAATAACCATTAAAATAAAGGCAACTACGCGCTACTACAAGACATATTGTAGTACTACGTCGTAAGCGGTCGTCTATTCCCGACCATAGCGATGGGTGTACTAGCAAAATCCGTCTCTTAACATGCTCGCAAAAACGCAAAAAAAAGCTTGCATTCCAAACTTCCTATAATATTGATGTGTACTATCTGTACTTGTACATAATACTTTCTAATCTGTGCATGCATGCTAGGGATGGGAATCATCAACTCAGTCACTGACATTTTTGTATTCATTTTCAAAGAAATTAAACATATTTATTTCTATAGTAACAATTGCTTTAATTGTTTTTTTTAAATAGTTTAAACAGAAATACAGGGTTGTTTTGTAGGCACTTGCCAAATTTAAATATAACGTACTTTGATATAATACGAATAACCTGCATTTTTATTTTAGTATCGCTCAGTAGAAAAAAGTAAAGATATGGCACCTTGATTTGTTTCACGAATAGTCGTTATTGATGAACGCCCTACACACAATACGATACTATGATGCGGCACTTTATTGATTACGTTTAATAATACTACGAAGACGTAGTACTAAAAGATGTTTTGTCGCGCGACAAAACATGTTAACGATATGAGGTTGCAAGGTCACACTTTGAGTTCAGTAGTTATGCATACCTACAGGCAATAAAAAAAGTTACCTACATAAGTTACGTACAATCTTTTCTTCATACTTTTACAGGCTTAGAACCGGCAAATTGCAAAAGGTTTGAGGGATTTAATGTGAGAAAATTTAATATAATACTTTTAAGTGAATGCAAAATAGATAGAAAGAAGAAGCATTTTGCAATTCGGCGTATTTAAAAAGATTGAATAAACTTATGTACATTAATTAAAGCTCTAATCAACATTATTTACACAATTATTACGAATGAGTTTCACGTTAAGTTATTGAGTAAGTGATCAAAACGCATACCATTTTTCTCCAGGCAGAGTCGAGCACGTTTTAACACATTTTCATGGGCTTTATTTAGCACTGCAGTGTCACATTGTCAAATTCACACACTATTTGGTTTTTTAAATCAGAAAGGCTTCGAGCTTCGTTCTGATAAACGATTCCCTATTTGTAAACATTATCGATAGTTAGCGACGACTCACTGTCTAATAAACACATGCGGCGCAGGTTTCGCGGGCTCTCGCGAACGCAGCTGCGTTACGCACGCTGCGCGTGCACTTCCGCCGAGGATGCGCGAGCGACTGAAGGTCATGGCAACAGACAAGTGTTTCCGGGTTTGCGACGGCGCCGCCGGCCGGTTTCATTCACGTGCGAACATGTCGGTATCTTACCTGCTCGATGTAATGGCACTTATTGTCAAGAGGATACGATTGTTTTTTGAAAATTTTGACGTCTGTGATGTAATTCATTCGGCTAAACAAGTTGTACCACTGCGCGTAGTCTTTATAGGTAGTTTTCATTCGTAAAATAGCATGACCATGTTGTGCTTAACATTTTAGTGAATAATATGAATTTCCGTGTAAACAAATAACTACTTTTTTTTGGCAGAAATGGTTTCTATTAATGATACTTATTACGTAAAAAAAATTTGGTAGATGTTGTCAAATGAACCCTGTATTTTTACTTAAGTGGATTTCCGTATCTGAATCTTTGCTTATGTCCCTTCCCTATGTTCGGGTAAATCCGACAATGGCGCTGGACATCAATGCAATTTGCTAATTAAGAGACTTTAAGTGTAATCAATAGTAAATGATAACTTGATTAACAATTTACCAAATATTAACATTTTTTTTATATAATACAGCGTTATTAAACAAAAAAGCATATGAAACGAATGGTGGTTTTAGTGGTATATATAATGGACTCGAAAATATTTGTCGGATATATCCGACCGTGGCGGTTAAAGGGTTAAAATTCTATATAGGTATTAAATTATATCAATTTCAGGAGAAATTTACAATTTGTTACATACCGTTCCTTTGAGTGAAATGAATTTTTGAATATTTTGCAATACCTATAATCAACATCATAACCCAAAGCAGTGATAATAATGCCTAGAAAAAAGAAGCCAACAAAAAAAATTTATTTTATTTTAAATCACTTTTCATATGGTTCCTTTGATAACATTTCTTCACTCAAATATAACACTGGTAAAACAATGATTTATCATATGTTATCAATTTATCATGAGAGGGGCTCGCCTAAGTTGCTTCTGTGTTAACAATATAAACTACTCAAAAACAAAATTTGAAAAGTTGTCACAAAAAACGATTGTATGATACTTTAAACTTAATTTTAAGCTAGTTCAAGTAGCTTTGCATAAAATTGAGATGTTGGTGTATTTTTACCCTCAAGTGGAAAGACATAAACAAATCAAGTTATAATTATCCTATTCACAATTTCTTATTCACTTATTTTTAAACTATCGTAATGAACGTTTCTCGGTTTGTTTCACTTCTTTTTTGAGGTTTATCATTAGAATTTATGACAATGCCACCTATTCGGCACCATATGAGCTTCTAGAGCACTAGTATCGCTGCAAGAGGGAGAATCTCAACGATCAGTAGCTCTACACTTAGGTGTATCGCGGCGAGCTATCCGAAATGTTTGGGCTTGCTACTAGGAGACCGGTAGTATTGTTAGTAGACGCGGATCAGTAAGAACCCGGGCAACAACCACTAAAGACAACCAATACATTCGTTTATTAGGTGGTTGTGGTCCGGTTTCTTCCTGATCTGCGTCTTCTAATAACACTACCAGTCTCTTGGTAGTGAGCCCAAACATTTCGAATAGCTGGCTGCGATACAGGCGTAGGTACAGCTACTGATAGTAAAGATTCTCCCTTTTGCAGCAATACCAGTGTTTTAGAAGCGGTTTCTATGCTCATATTGTGCCGAATTCTATATATTGTTCCGATTTCTAATTTATGAACGAAAGTCTAAACACAAGTGAATAAGAAATTGTGGATAGGGTAATTTTAAATTGATTTGTTTATAAATAACCGAAAAAATGTGATAAATAAAAAAAATGTGATAAAAATTAGTCTGGCCGGGTATTTTTTTTATTTATCACATTTTTTCGGTTTTTTTAAGAATAATTGAGCATTATTAATGCAAAAACTTAAAAACATAATTTGCTTATGTCTGCCCACATGAGGATAATGATTAAAAAACGTTCAGAATAATGTTAAGAATATACATATCAATTTAAACATATCAATTTTATGCAGACACTTAAACTAAGTGTCATACAATCGTTTTTTTGTGAAAAAAAACGAGGTGGGCCCTATTTTGTTTTAAGTACCATATAATCTTTTTGAAAGAACCAGGACTGTAATGATCTCCAAAAATAGAAATCAGCTGTACTGTAAGAAACCTGTAGCACCCAACCTTTGACCCCTAGCTTCCATTTGCTGTTTACTCTAAATTGTTGGGCTAAAATTATATGACTGGCGAATTATATAAAAACAAAATAATACTTTATCATTAAGAGAAAATTCGATGGCTTGAATTGTTGTCAAAATTATAAGACAATTATAAAATGAAGCTAAGCTAAAATAATTTTGCTCAAATAGACTTTAATGCCACGATATAATAAGTTAATTTAAGTTAATTTGTAAATAAAAGGACTTTTTGACCGGATTTTCACATGTTGAATTTTTTTTAATATTTCGGTGTCCACACGACTATGGTTAAAAACGTCTTTTATATGTACAATTTATTATTATAATGAATTTTGAAATTAAGGCACAGGGTACCAATCTTATAAAGTTATAATATCAAGTCTATATTCACTTGTTCAAACAATAATATTTAAAGTTTCTTGTTTGCCCTTATATTTTGAGGGCAAATCAAGTCTAGTTATTCAATAAACAGTAACTACAAAAATTGAAAAAATTACTATAAAAGGGAAGTTAAAAATGTACCTAATTGAATGTTTTTCTTATTTTTAAAATATGAATTTCCAGAAAAAGACGTGAAAACAATTGCTACAGATATTCTATTTCACGAAGTCCGTTCGGCTTTGATTGTAGTAGTGACGTATCCCGACAAGCGCGCTTGTGTGTGTGAATGTAGGTAACGTTAGCAAAGAAATCATAATAATATAATATTTCAAGTCGAGCTTTAATAATCGAAATAAAATTTTGGTTTTAAAAGTATATACTTTTTGTAAATAAATTAGATTAGGTTGCAATAAATACAAAAATATTAAGAAGATGTAGGCATTTTATTAAGCATTGGTGTTACAGAATGGAAACGAAACAACTAATACTATTCAGTATTTTCAATCACTATCAGATAAATTTTCGATTTCCGTTTCCGTTTTGCTGTCGTCAGAATCATCTTGTACATTGATTATAAATTCAAAATCGAGATCAAAATATTTCAAGTAGTCTTTTTCAAGTTTTTGAACATGATCACATGTTTTCTGCCACGTTTCACTGCTAACTTGGCCCAAACTTTCATTGATCAGTCTTTCCGTATTCGTCATGTTTTGCTCGATATTTTTAGATGCGACATAATTTTTAACGATCCCCCAGATATGTAATCCCTAAAACAAAATGTAATCAAAATAATTAAGAAATATAAACATCTTATAAAACAAAAAAAATATTCATTTTATAAATACTTCTATTGCTATATTAAATATCTTTGCATAAAATTTTAATCGAAAACGTATAAATAAATATTACCTCACTATGGACAACTCTTCTTCGTTTTGTTGCCATGCTGATCTTACTCCGTGAAACAATTTGGCGCGAACTAAACACACTACTGATCCGGACCGTGTCCCGATCGACACTGAGCGCTCTCGAGGTTACGCACACAAAAACAATGTGCATGTGCACGCTTGACAACATTCATAGCCAAACGGACTTCGTGACATAGAACATCTATACTACTTTTTCATTTAAGAAATATAAAACTGTATTAGCACGGTGTATTAGAAGTTTACTTCCAAAAAATATGTTTTCTTGTGATGGAAACTTTTTTTTAAATCAATTTTAGCTGTATTAACCTAGGTACCTCAATATGTAAGACAAAAATAATTAATCATTTGCTTAATTTATGTTTAATGGAGAGAAAATTTATTCATAATAATTTGTGATAGTTTTTTTATATAATTTTTTATATTAAACATGTCATCTAAATGTTTATATTGTTATATCCAGTTTTGATAAAAATATATGTTTACATATAAACTAAGTTATTCTTGTTTACAATTTACTGCATATTTTACACAAAAGTAGTATGTTATAATTATGTGATACTGTTACATTCCTATGTGGGATTAGTTATAGGTATTATACATTGAAAAAATGTTTCGTAGAATATGTACAATAAACTAGTTATTTTGATATGTATTATTTTTTCTCTTATTTGCGTGCCGAAGTGGGTAAGGGTGGGTTTTTCTTATTACTCTTTTTTGTGAGTCGAACGCACGTAACAGATACCTACTTAATCTTAATATATATGAAACTGTTCCGTTACTGACTGAGTGACTGACAGATAAAGTGCAGCCAAAAGTACTGGGCGTAAGGAGTTGAAATTTGGAACGGGCATTCCTTGAAGGGTGTAGGAAGCACTAAGGGAGGAATTTCCGAAATCACCAGGGGAACGGGAAGTACAAGATTTTTAATTTGTATGAAACATCTTATTCCTAGAGTGCACGGATATGAAACTTAGTATAAAGGTTCTTCAATTCCTAAAACTTTAACGGGAACAAGAAATATGGGACTTTTCAGTTCGTATGAAAAATCTTATTGGTAAAAAAGTTTTTCATTGTGTGTCTGGTTGCATCTGTGGATTGCATTATGGAAGAAATTTCCACGGGGTCGGGATAAATAAGGCTTTTCTGTTTGTGGGCGTATGAAGTTGCGGGAAAAAGCTCGTGTTATAATATAACGAACATGATGACATAAAATGATGAGGCTTGAGGAATTGACCTGAAACTTTGAAAACAAGTCTATTTGTAGCCACTTAAAATAACCCTCCTCCCCTGGATTAGCGTGTCTTAAAAGGTAACTAATCCGAGCGACCCCTGCTTAGTGATAGGACCCCAGGGTTTGCCTCGATAACGACCACCCTTCGCGTAAAGTTTGCCGCCAATTATCACCTGTAGTATTTGTGACGAGCCTCCTCAATCTTAGTATCATACATTTTCTAATTTGTTTGGCTTTTCATTTTTTTTATTATTATAGGACCTCAAGTTTCATAGCTGCTGTTCTTTTTTATATTACATTATTTTATTTATTTATTTATTCTTCATTTTACACATGGAGTAAAATATAATTTTCAACACACTTGCTCGTAAAGTGAGCGTTATTCTATTGAATTTAGAACTATAAACTGGGCTATAAGTCACGCGTGCATAATATATTATACCCTAGTGCATAATATAATGAATCCTACAAAGTTGAATTGTACCTTAGTGCAAATTACATGCGAGCAAACAGAGCATATTTTATTGATCCGGGTTATACATTAAATATATGAGCGCGCGCGTCCAGGCGGCGCGCGGACAGGCGGCGCGCGTGCAGCAGCAGCGGCTGCACGGCGCCTCCAAGCAACAACAGCGTGTGTACGTGTAATGGGACAGGGCTACTGACGCGCAGCAGCTAACAGCTGCTTCAAATAAATTTTATGACCACGTATGTCTGTCTTTTACTCAGTGTGTTGAAACACGTCGTATGTAACTCGTGAGCGTTACATACGACGTTTTTCGAACTTAGCTCACTTGTTACATAATATACTATTAATATTTAAGCTGTGAGTTACATGCTGCGTACGCGAGCACACTCATCACGGGGGTACATCTGAAAACCAGCGCTGCGGCTTCTGCTGCAGCATTATACTGAGATGTGTCCTTTTTAACATACTCGCTGTACAGGGCAACATTTTATTATTTCTCATTGTGTTTTTAATATTCTAATTTTTCTTTTGTTTACTGATTTTTGTGACTGTTGCTATTTTTAATTATGTTTGTTTGTGTTGTTATTTTCTTAATTTTTCAATTTAATTCTACACAGCATTTTTAAATTTCCATTTTTGTACTTTATTTTGTTGATTTTTATGTGTTGTCTTGTGTGTTTGTATGTTGAATAAAAGTTTGAATTTGAATTTCATTATATCTATCTTCTATCTATACTTATAATAAATCTGTAGAGAGGTCAATTCTGTACATGAAATATTTTTTCAAAATAACTATCAGGGGGTGATAAGTGATCGATACTGATGCCAAAAATGCAATCAGTAAAATTTTTGTCTGTCTGTCTGTCTGTATGTTCCTTATAGAAACAAAAACTACTCGACGGATTTTAACGAAACTTGGTAAAATTATTCTCCATACTCCTGGGCAGGTTATAGTATACTTATTATTACGCTACAATCAATAAGAGCAGAGCAGTGAAGGGAAATGTTGGAAAAACGGGAGAAGTTACTTCATTTTTTAAGCTTCCGTCGCGTGTGCAGCCTTAATGGTTAAAGCTACATAGAAATCATGTATGACAGAAATATTCTTCATAAAATTATATAAAAAATATCCCACAACAGTATATATCTATATTTTATGGTTGACTCACAATAACACGTGTAAATCCCGATAGCTTAGCAGTTTGGAGCTTTCTGATTGTATTTGTTTACTCTTACGTTTATAATACTCTCACTCATCCCTAATTATAAAAAAATTAACATTATTACCTACTAAATAAAAAAAGAATCATAGAAATCGGTATAGAAACACCAAACTTATACATGAAATACGCTAATAACCCATCGCGCGTGAATACTGAATGATATAGGGATTATTTTGGCGTAACGGATGCCGCGCTCGACGCGGCTCGCGGCGGTAGGGTATAAAAAGGCGGGAGGCGAGCGCAAGCTTTTGCGCGATTTAATATAGGTAGGTACAGAAGGAACAAGCGTTACATAACCTGTCAAATTTCCCAAAACCAATTTTAACTTATTATCGAGGGCATAGAGTTCAAATTCAGTAAAAAAAATTGACAGATTTGTAACGCTTGATGTACTGCCTTCTGTACACACAGATATAAAATGGAAATCAAGGTTTTGTTTATTTCATGATCGTTTCTGCCTCTTGGAAGTCAGAAACCGTAGATTTCTTCGGAATAAAAAGTAACGTATTTGTTAACTACTATACAAAATTACATTAATATTGGCTTAGCCGTTTGGCAGTGAAAAGCATCCATACATAACTATAGGTAGTATTGTATGTACACTGATAATGGCTGGATGGATGGATTGTTGCTATTCTTTCACGCAAAAACTACTTAGCTTTACCTAGAATAACAATAAGCTAAGTATAATTAATAAAGATATTGCATGAATTAAGTAAAATTGAATGCATTAAATAAAACACTTTTTAACCGGATTAATGGCGTATAATTTATATTTAAAATTTTACCTCGACGTTTCGGTGTACTTGCAGACCCCGTGGTCACGAGCGACTGTTAAAATTTAAAATGTAAATATACGCGATAAATCCGGTTAAAAAGTGTTTTATTTAATAGTCATACATAATAGTTATCGCGAAAATTTAAGACAATATTAAAATTTAAGGCACTTTGGCACCCGATTTGTTTATAACGCTATGTGCCTTTGTAATGTAGGTACCTAATAGATTGTTACCTACCTATGTTTGTGGTAAGGAGTTATACATATTATATGGGCGAAGATTCTTTATTTTTATTTTTGTTATTAAAGATAGTTAGGACCTTGGAGAAGAAAATAACCTACTCGAAATACTAATTCAATACAGACGAAGTCGCGGGCATCATCTATTTAATATACCTACCTACCTATACTATAGCTACTATATATATTATAGGTACTATAAAATAAAATAAAATAAAAATATACTTTTTCACAAATCCTAGGTGAAACTGCGGATCACTGCTTTGTTGTAACAGTTCTTGAAGTAATTCTGTCTGTTTATCTATCAGTAACGCTTTCACAGCTAAACTACTGAGTCGATTTTGACGAAATTTAGAATAAGGTAAGTTTTAAATTCAAGGAGGATATAATAATAGTATTTATCCAACTCTAATAAACGGTATCCACGCGGACGAAGTCGCGGGTCACAGCTAGTTGCAATAATAAATTACTTTGTGCTTATTGCTCTAAATCAGGCACTTGGTTCAATAATAAATTACTTTGTGCTCGATGCTATAATCTACTATTAACTCCATATTTTACGTTTTAACTCGACTGCATACTTCGTTGCTCTTCAATTTTTGATTGTGGTGATGATGAGTAACTTTGTGACAATCTGACGTCAGCCACCACAGTCCCTTGCGATTACGGTTCCAGCAATTCAATCACAGAACTTTATCGATTCGTATATATGCGAATGTTTGCATAGTATGCAGTCAGTTTGCCCACTGTCGCACGACAAGTGTTTGTGAATATGTCGTATTGTTACATTATTGTGAAATAAATAAATTACAATAATAGTCTCTATCCATCATTACAATAACTCGTAATTCGTCAAACGTGACATCAGATGGTCTTATAACCGTTGGTGTTCTGTATACAGGATACCCCCAGGATATGAAGGATACCTCCATAAGAGATACAGGCGTGAAGCTATGTATGTATGTATAAATTACAATGATGCCTGCAACTTGCAACAGACTAAATAAATCAACTATAATACATATTGGGTGCAATACTATAAGAACATTGGTAAATAGACAAGAATCGATAGAATTCTGTGATCGCATTGCTGTAAGGACACTGCAATGTCGATACGCGATAAACCCAGTCAAAAATATTCAATTTTAAAATGGGTATAAATAATAAAATCTTTTAGTATCGGAACCAATTGTAATACTTTACGAACAATAAAAATGTTACTTTTCATATAACAATATACAGAATATTGAGTAACAATATTGGCTTTAGCCAAACATAAATAAAAAAAAATCTACAAAATAAATGAACTAGATATTCGGTTTATCTACAGTAGCAAAAAAATATAAAACCTGTTTTATGTTAAAAGATATTTAAATAAATCAACTATAATACATATTGGGTGCAAATCAAAGTTTTTCTAGTGAACATTGTTCATATTCAGTTGCTTCATTTCTTGTCATTTTTGCGAATATTCTTGTTGTATTCTTGAATATTTTTGTTTAGACATCTGAAAAAAAAAAGATGTTTATAATAATATACCCAAACATTCAAGTTCAGCTATACAGTTTTATGAGTAAAATTTTGTGTACAATTTCTAGATACAACGTCACTGTACTGGTGGCAAATTTTAGATATTGAAGGAGAGCACTCTGTATTCGATTCTGATCATAATTATGAAATAAAAGTGACCCCACCAGTCACCCTGTGTACAGGGTGTGTCGTAATAAATGGACAACCCGGCACCTAAGGGTAGAGGGCAGAATCCCCTTTCAGAAAAATAAATTTTATGTTTCGTTAAAGTCCTTCCGTTTCCGAGATATTCGACATTTTCCATATTTAAAAATATTCCACCCTTCGCCATAATTTTTCGCGTCAAGACTACAAATGGAGAAATTTTATATCTACATACATACATACATACATAACGTCACGCCTGTATCCCTAATGGAACACCAGAACACCAGACGCTATAAAACCATCCGATGTCACGTTTGACAAGTTTGGAGGTATTGTGATGATGGAGAGGGGCTTGCAGTGATAGGGGGTCAGCCTATCGCCCACGAAAACGTCAATGTAACCTCCGCCCCTTAACTGACTTTTACAGTATGCCCAGGAAGAGAAGAAGCTGGCACATTCTATGTTTTTCTTTCGCTCCCAGTCCAGCATGGAAGAAAAATTTTATATTTGTTTTAAAAAAAAAAATCTAAGGGTAGAAGGCAGTATGCCGGTTTAGAAAAATAAATTTTATGTTTAGTAAAAGTCGTACCATTCGACAATTTCCAATTTAAAAAATATTCCACCCGTCAAGACTACAAATGGAGAAATTATTTATATAGTACTCCTGAATAAATATGCTATCGAATGTAAAACTATTATTTATACCATACCTACTCTAAAAAGCTTATTTTATTCACGCAAAACGGTGAATAAAATAGTAGTTTATGCAACTGTCATATAATAGAGGGTATTAAAACATGAGTGTAGTTTTTTAAAGTAAAATAAGATTACACAAGTGTTTTAATACCTAATTTTATGCAGTTGCATACAATACTTTATTTAATCTCATGGCTATAGGTAGCTACATTAAATAAAATGCAATATAAAACAAACAAATGCAAAAGACTATTCGTCAGTTTCGTAGCTGTTTCTAGAATGTCAGGTGGAGTTAAATTTTCGTCAATATCATCGGTAGTTACTAAAGTTTTATTCTACAAAATATTACTCAAATTCGTATGTACGAAATAGCGTCAAAATGGAAAACGCCTGTTATTGGTTTATGGCTCGGATCCAGCACGAATGCGCGTTGCGCCACAGAATAGATAATAGTACTAGGTTGCGCGCGCAGCGCGCTCACCACAGATAATGTGTACTTAAATTGAATTGAAACCTCCTTGGTCGGGACACATTTTACTTTAATAATTAAAACATTGTTTTAAAGCATTGTTTTGTAAAGAGAATAATGCTTTAATTTACTTTTTTAATTTTCTTATAGAAGTATGTAAATAAAATATGCCAATAAAAGTCTGTATTTCATTTCATAATTAGAACATTACCGAATGAGATTTTATAAAGGCCTTTTATTCACTGTTTTTATTAACTCCTTGCGCTAAGATTCGAAATTCAAACTCTGGTGCAAATAAATTCTAGAGATTTGATTGGTCGATATTTGCGACAAGGTGTTTGACATTAGATTAAAATATTGTTTCACAAGTTGACCACCCTAATGATAATAATAAGAAAATTACGCTCAATTTCAGTCATTGCTCTAATTTTAATGTCCATTTCAATTAATGTAACATTTCTTATTTCTTGATTAAATTTATATTTTCGCTTAAATTATGTCTTTTTCTCCTAGTCATGGTATAAAGTATAGTATGCAACTCCGAAATATAAAGTACGAATTTATATACGAATCACTCGCGTCGCTCAGGATTCTAACTCGCTACACTTCACTTGCTCGTGACTCATCTACGGCCCTCGCTTTAAATCCGTCCTTTATTCACTAGTTTACGCAGATTGTTTTAAAATTAGCGTTTTAAAAAAGTTTACATTTTTTTAATTTCATTCCTGACCTTTTTTTTCTATCGTGGTTTGAAAAAAATGTATGATGGTTTGGATGCCAAATTAAAAAAAAACTTGCTTATTTTATCCAAATACCAAAATGGTATATTATATAGTATGGGTCTCTACCTTAGGATTTCGAATAATTATCTTTCAAAATGAGATAGACCACATTTTTATGATATAACAATTTAACTCCAAAATTTGCTTTCTTACTTAGCTAAGCTAAAACCATCTAAATTGACTGTCCATTATTTTCTAAAATAGGTACCACTAGACTAAAAAGAGCAAAATGTGTTCCCTTAAAGAAAGAGATTTGAGCTTAAATTGCTTTATATTCTACATACAATCATTTATTTTTTTAGTTTCAGCGGTAAAGTTAAACAATTGAATGATAATTTCAATTTATATCATTTATTAATAGTATTTTTTTATAATAAGTGTTCAAAATGGCCGCCACCCGTTGTAATGCCCGCTCTACACCTTCTGAGGAAAGATCTTTTAATACTGTTCGCAATTCTTTGTTCCGTGATTTTGTGTGCAGCCAATTGCACACGCTCTCTCAGCTGGCACATTGTTGATAGGCTCTTTATAAACATTTAAAGTCTTCAGGGTTTAAGTCTTCGAGGTCTAGGGATCGAGGAGGCCACAAAATTGTCCCTAATCGCCCGATCCATCGTCGAAGATACATTTCATCGAGATATTCCCTAACATTTCGAGAAAAATGGGCGGGGCATCCATTGTGCTGCAGCCACATTCTTTTTTGTTTTTTAATGAAAAATCTTCTAATAAGATTGGCAGATCGTGCCTTAAAAAGTTTAAATATGTCTCCGCGGTCAATGTTCCAGACAACTCAAATGGCCCGATGATTTTTCCTTTTAGGATCCAAGTCCATAAATTTATTTTGAACTGGTACCGGGACCTCTGTTCTCTGACCAACTGAGGGTTTGTGCACTGCCAACTATGCAAATTGTGCATATTAAAACAACCATATCTTTTGCATGTGGACTCATCACTCCACAAGATATTATTAAAAAATCAGGATCTGCATTCATTTTTCTTAACATTGTTTGACAAAATGAAACTCGTGAAGGGAAGTTTCTCGGCTGCAAAAATTGTACGCGTTGGTAGTGGTAGGGATGTAATTTTTGCATCTCAAAATTCTGTGTACTATACTAGCTGACATCGCAGTGTGGATGGCTATGACGCGCACAGATGTGGTCGGATCAGCAACAATTTCGTTGAGTATAGCGTCTTCATTTACTGTTTGTGGCCTTCCAGAACTTTTTCCACCGATACCAGTTCCAGGAAATCGATCTTCCATGAATGTTGATATATTATTGTTGATATACCTTAATAAATAAATAAATAAATAAATGGACTGTGTACGCAAATGAACACACGACATTCAGGATGACGTGAATTGGGAAATCTTTCCCGATACATTGCTGCCAGCTTCATTGGCATTACAACTACACTCGCCGTAGATTAAATACATTTGAGCATACTCAGATGTAGTGTATAGCTGAGGCATTGCAGTCAATATGTTATACGAGAATTTCTGAATCACAGGCAATTCAAGACCGAGGTTGCAACAGAAAGTCCAGTAGGTACATCAAATAAAACTCCAAATCGCAAGGCAAAACAGACTCCGAGAGAAAGAGTCACAGCACAAAATTGATAAATCCAATCCAAAGCAAGGCGACGTAGTAATATGGGAGGAGTATGATAGCACACTGACACGAAAGTCATAAAAATTACTTAAAGTCATAAATATTGGGTTGGGGAAAAAGTTTCTTCGCATTGTTTAAGAAAATTCAAAACATTTTTTAATATAGTTTATTGACATTTAACTAAACTATGTATGTACCATTTTGTTCGACAACCTTTTGCCATCTTGTAGGTAGGGACATGATCCCATTGCTATAAAAATTTTGGGACCTCTCATCAAAATACCGTGACAAGTGGATTTGGCAGTCCTCTCGTGATGTTAACCTAACACTGCCTAAAGAATTCTGAAGAGACCGACACAGGTGGAAATCTGAAGGTGCAAGGTCAAGACTATACGGCGGATGCATTAACACCTCCCAGCCAAACTCTCTTAATTTTTGCTGGGTGGCTATAGATGTGTGAGGTCTAGCGTTATCATGTTGAAACACCACACCCCTTCTGTTGATCAATTCCGGCCGCTTTCTCTCAACTTCTTGTTTTAATCTCATAAGTTGTTCGCAGTAGAGTCAGAATCGATAGTCCTGCCTGGTGGTAACAGCTCATAATGAATAATGCCCTTCCAATCCCACCACACATACAACATCACCTTATTGCGAGTTAACCTGGGTTTCGCCACAGTCTGTGAAGCCTGACCGGCCTTTGACCACGACCTTTTTCGCACGTTCTTGTCGTACGTGATCCACTTTTCATCTCCAGTTATCAGCTTCTTCAAAAATGATTCGGTTTCGTTAAGTCGTAATAAAGAATCACAAATGACTACACGGTTCATTAGGTTTCTTTCAGCGAGCTCGTGAGGTACCCAAATATCGAGCTTTTTTGTGTACCCAGCTTTTTTCAAATGCGCCAAAACTGTTTTGTGGTCAATTCCCAGTTCTTCAGCTACGTCGTAACTACTGATATGTCGATCTTGCTCCACTTTTTCAAAATCTTTGACATCAAAATTTCCGGATTGAAAACGCTTAAACCAAATTTGTGCTACTCTCACAGACACTGCACTAGGTCCATAAACATCGCAAATTTTTTTCGCGACTTGCGTTGCATTTTTACCTTTTTTGTAGTAAAATTTTAAAATGTATCGAATTTCTTCATTAGATTCACTCATCTTGACAGTACGAAAAACAAATGAAAATCACAGATTTTCCTAATTTGAATTTCGAATTAATATGTTCTTTAAAATTTTAACTTTCAATGATACCCAAAACCAGCCAGATACAAATACTATTGCCAAAGAGATTTTATTACAAGTTCATACATAGTAAGTATAATGCGAAAAGACTTTTTTAATACAGTTGCTCAAAAAGTGGCGTATTGCAGGGACGTTTAGCGTTCGGGATGTGGGCTATTTCACACTCGTGCTTTTTCTTTACGTTTTCCGCACTCTTGCGTTCTCTTTCCCAAATGTCAAAATAATGTCCATTAAAAAGAAAAAACCAACCACGAAGTTTTTACTTAAAAAAAAATTCATAGAAGTTTTTACGATTCATGCAAATATTTCTGAAAAGAAGCTACTAATTTCTTTCAATATCAGGTAAAATGATTTGATGCAATGAGTTAGGTTAGGTTTCATTTCATTTTATCTCATTAAATTCATTTTCATTTCATGTCAATGCAAAAAATCTAGTAATGACTTGGCTGTATGGGCATAGTTCCCTTTGCCTACCCAGAATGGGTAAACAAAACAAAAAAATCTCTGTTTATAATCTTTCACGGCTGGCGCCATTTTGTATATTTTATAAAATTGCTTAATTTTTTCGCAACTGTATTAAAAATAGTCGTTCAGTACACGTGCGGAACCGTCATTGCAACTTGTTCCGATTGTCAACCCTCGCCTTCGGCTGCGCCTCGGCTCGTGTAGACATTTGTCGGAACTCTTTGCAATGACAGGCTTTCCGCACTCGTAATGAAATATACTATTTTAATACAGTTGCTCAAAAAGTGGCGTATTGCAGGGACGTTTAGCGTTCGGGATGTGGGCTATTGCACACTCGTGCTTTTTCTTTACCTTTTCCGCACTCGTGCGTTCTCTTTCCCAAATGTCAAAATAATGTCTATTAAAAAGAAAAAATCAACCACGAAGTTTTTACTAAAAAAAAATTCATAGAAGTTTTTACGATTCATGCAAATATTTCTGAAAAGAACCTACTAATTGTTTCAATATCAGATATAATGATTTGATGCAATGAGTTAGGTTAGGTTTCATTTCATTTTATCTCATTAAATTCATTTTCATTTCATGTCAATACAAAAAATCGACTTGGCTGTATGGGCATAGTTCCCTTTGCCTACCCAGAATGGGTAAACAAACAAAAAAAAATCTCTGTTTATAATCTTTCACGGCTGGCGCCATTTTGTATATTTTATAAAATTGCTTAATTTTTTCGCAACTGTATTAAAAATAGTCGTTCAGTACACGTGCGGAACCGTCATTGCAACTCGTTCCGACTGTCAACCCTCGCCTTCGGCTGCGCCTCGGCTCGTGTAGACATTTGTCGGAACTCTTTGCAATGACAGGCTTTCCGCACTCGTAATGAAATATACTATTCCCCAACCTATTACTTTTTCACTCATATCCAAAAAGGTTTCATTACATACCTGCCCTTGGCGCCTTGATCTTGTAAGATATAAAGCAATTCAAGCTCTTAGTTTAAGGGAGCAAATTTTGCTCTTTTTGGTTCAGTGGAACCTATTCTTACTAATAATGGACAATCAAGAGGAATTTGGATGGTTTTGAAGCTAAGCTAGGTAAGAAAACATATTTTGAAGCTAAATTGTAACATCATAAAAATTAGTATCTCATTTTAAAAGATTTTTTTTCGAAATCCGTAGGTGGACTATACCATGTTATATACCATTTCGAAATCTAGATGAAATAAGCTAGTTTTTTTTTAAATTTGGCATTCAAACCACCATACATTTTTCAAACGACGGCAGAGTAAAGGTCAGAAATGAAATAAAAAAGTGTGAACTTTGTTTAAAACGTTAATTTTAAAACAATCTGTGCAAACTATTATAAAAATAATAGTTTTACATTCGATAGCATATTTATTCAGGAGTACTACCCAAAAACCAGATAAAAATAATTTCTACATATGTAGTCTTGACGGGTGGAATATTTTTTTAAATTGGAAAATGTCGAATGGAGCGACTTTTACTAAACATAAAATTTATTTTAATAAACCGGCATACTGCCTTCTACCTTTAGATGCCGGGTTATCCATTAATTACGACACACCCTGTATATTGAACTTTGTAGCCAATGGAATTAATCAAAAGTAAATGTTATAGATAATAACAATATTTATTAAAAAAATCGGTTTTACTTTGTTAAGTTGGTGTGCATATAAAACTATAATTGCCAATGTTAAAACTAGCTATAGCATGTATCACTGTATCTTAAGCGTAAACCCTTCCTAGAATAATAGAATATATAGGTAGATTCTTAAATTTCATTGAACAATGTGTATGTGAGTAGGAAAGCATGTCTTGCCACAGCAAATAAGGAAATTCTGATAAAACAAGATTTAACTACTATCATTGATACTCAAAACTTCGCAATATTTTGTATGAATACATTTAAAAAAGCAATACAAAACCTAAAGATTTCAATTTTACATTGGATTCATATTTAATTACTGGAGTGAATGATTGAATGTCTTAAAATAGTAATAGATAAATAAAAACAAAGCTTTTGAACGTCAATTTACTTACTGCTTTTAATAATAAATATACAAAATATTACATGCCTAGATATTAATTACTTGGCCTCTTTCTAAACATCACAATAACAATAAAAAAATATAACTTACTGCACAAACTGCTTAAAATATTAACACAAAAGCGTTAAGACACGAAGGTTAGAACTGGAAACCTCCCATTGGTACGGATTGATCCGTATCAAACTGATATTGATCCGTCGTTGAAGACACTGTGGGTGCCAATCGACTATCCTCCTCTTCAGATCCAAAGTAGTTTTCAATGATTTCAAATGATTTCTGATATATGTCGAGGTTTTCGTGCGATTGTAGAAATTCGATTTTGTCTAAGCCTGTAAACAAGTTAAAAAAACTTGTAAGCGAGTTATGAAAAATTGTTGGCAAGTTATTATTACAAATAAACATTAATTTTATTCTTCACAAAAACTGTAGGAATGCTCAAATAAATGCGGTACCTTAGTAAAGTTGTTGTTTATAAGGGGTTTTAATAACTACTTATTAATTTTGTATTTCATCCTTGTAGATAGCCTTTTACTAGTGTCCGTTACTGCAGCTGGAAAGTTGCTTCTAGAGAGCTGTAATTAGGCGCACAAATGGGTCACTATGTGCGCCAAAATAAAAATTTGTGGGTATTGTTGTTTTGGAAAAATGGAAAAAGCTATTCCTGCTAGGGTAATGCTGTTCCAGCTGGAAAATTCTTAACGAATGGTCGTAGAGAGAAACATTGTGCATGCGCAGGTACCTTGTGGGTATAGAAATTAGTGCGCTGAAAAAATAATTAGTGGGTCTTCAGGTTCCCGAGACATTCAGTTTCTTGCTACGGTAACGTTTAGTAAATTTGTGTATCTTGAATCCCATTCAAAAAAATATGCACGAGTTACTCTTGATTTGTGCTTATTTTGCGGGAAATAGCGTTCAGAAAATATTAACAGTTTTCGAGTAATCGGGCTTTTTATAAAAAACGAAAAATAACCACAATAGTCTTGTGTAGAGACAGCATATAAGCTTGCTGTAATCTGGTTTCAGTTCGATTTGATATCTAAATTAACCATGAAAAGTTAGAAAACTGTATGCTCATGCGTTATTGAATAATTCTTCTAAATATCATAATATCTTTTTTTTTTTTTTTGCTGGGGGTAGTCCTAAAATCATAACGCTTTTTTAGCAGCTCTTAAGTTTAATATCAATTAAAAATAGTAAACTTTGCTTTTTTATGCAACATACATGTACACCTTAATGTGCAGTTAGTCTTTTAACCTACCAGCAATAAAACTCTCACCATCTATTCCTTTATCTTCATTTAATACATTAAACTCATCATCACTCAACAAACAATCAAAATGGACTCCGTGAAACAAACATTTATTGAAATGCAGGAAATGTTCTTAACAAGATTATCAAAATTTGAAAAGGAGGCCTTCACAAACAAAGTATCTTCAACTATGACAGCATCCAATCTGTATCTGGAATTTCAGGACTTCAAAACTTTCATTTTAGCTTCATTAACACTACTTCAACAGCAACTTGACTTCTTGGCCGCAAACTGTGACAGACTGGAAATGCAGCAGCGTAGAAAGATCCTGCTTGTACATGGTGTACCCGAAGACAGTAAAGAGTCGCCTGCTTCTGTTGCTTCACAGATCTTTCAGAGCAAAATGAATCTTGATAACATCTCTGAAAGCAACATAACCCGCTGCCATCGTTTGGGCAAGGCCACTGAAGGTAAAACCAGACCTCTGCTGGTCAAATTTAAAGATCTTGCAGTCCGCGATAGAGTGTGGTCAAACAAAACTTCACTCAAGAGCTCCGGAATCACTTTGTCGGAATTTCTGACAGCCACGCGACATAATGCCTTTGTTGAGGCTCGCAAACGCTTCGGCATTTCAAAATGCTGGACCCGCGGCGGTTGTGTGTATGTGCTGGGAGCCAACGATGTTCGTCACCAGATAGTGACCAAGGCTGATTTGGATGCCTTAGCGGATGTGAAAACTTCATCTCCTACAAGCAGCCCGGCGGCGTTACAAAATCATCAAACGACGAAGACAGTTGCTGCGACGAAGCGACGAGCTTTACGGAGATAAACATACGTTTTCCAATATGGTTCGTAGATTTTTTTCAAAGTCCACCGCTGTAACCGAGGTTCGCACAAAGTCCAAGTCTAAGAAGAAGAAGAAGCAAGACGCTTCTTCGAACTTATCTCCATCAGTTTCAGCTGCTTCAGCCGCTGTTCCTGCTCCGCAAAATGTCGCACCGGCGTCTGCTCCTGCGCCTTTTGTTTCAGCGATCCCGGCGTCACAGCCTGCGTCGCAATCAGATTCGGCTCCGCCGAAAGTCAAGTCTCCGCCCCCCGTCTTCCTACGGGACAAGAGCCGCTGGACCGAGGTCTCAGCTCTCTGCGGAACGCACTCCCCGAAGATCCAGTATAGTAAGGCATCCAATGTGGGTGACTCTATTAAGGTCGTTGTCTGCTCAATTTCTGATTTCAGGAATTTCACTCGGCTTCTTGCTGACAAGAAGCTCGAGTACCACACTTACGCCCTCCCTGAGGAGCGTAAGATTCGTGCCGTCCTCAGGAACGTGCCGTTCGAGCTCTCGAACGAGCAAATCCAAGAGGACTTGTCTTCTCAAGGCTTCCCCTTCGAATCTGTGCACAAAATGCACAGCCGCCGAGGCAAGCAGTTCCCACTAGCGCTAGTAATCCTAGCGAGGAGCCCGCAAGGGCAGTCCATTTTCAGAGGCAAGCTCACCGTGTGCGGTCTCTCCAACATCCGCGTCGAGGTACCACACAAGCGTGGTTTTCCAGGTCAGTGCCACCGCTGCCAATTGTATGGTCATGCGGCGGCAAATTGTCATGCTTCCCCTAGGTGCGTCAAGTGCCTAGAACCGCATGGGACTAAGGAGTGCTCTCGCACTCCCGAATCGCCCACCGCTCCGTCCTGCGTCTTGTGCGGCCAGTCAGGCCACACAGCAAACTTTCGCGGCTGCCCCAAGGCACCGCGTGCTGCCAGGGCTACCGTGAAGCCCATCGAGAACTGGAGAGAGCGACCGCAGCCTAGCTCGGACGCCCCTCCAGTCAGTTCAAAGGCCCCTAAGGCCTTTACTTCTATCGTTCCAGGTCAGCGCAGCCGGGTCGCGACTCAATCGCAACCGGCCGCCAAATCGGCTTCCCAGTGCCAGAATGCAAATGGTTCTCAAGACCGCATGGCGTTCTGGATCCAGCTCGCTCCCATCGACGAGATCCTGGCTTTCGGCGCCGCTCTCGACGCCAGCCCAGAGGGTTTCAACGGTGCTCTTCCGGTCCTAACCAAGTTCGCTCCCCTTATCAGGAAACTCCAGCAAGCTCAACGTTTCTAAACGTAGTCCTTCTTTCCAGCATTCCTATCTCAGAGTGAGTCTGATCACTCTAGATAATATCTTAGTTTCAGCTTTGTCATTTCTGCTAATCTTAGCTTTGTTTTTTTCTCACTTTCAGTTCCTTTTGGTGGCAGCCGTCTGGATGCCGCTCACTGCGCAGCCTCTCTCTCCAATTGGCTGTCGCTCCGATAAATGATCAAGAACCTGGATTAAGGTAGGTCGTAAAGGGGGATGTTTAGTGGGTATGCTCGGCTTCACTGAGTGAGTCTCCACACTGTCTGGGCATTCTATTTGCCGTTAGCCACCGGGGTTAACAGCTTATAGAATGCCCATTCGTCCGTAATAGGATTCATCCTCCTCCCGCTAAAGCTTGCTTTACTGGTTAAAGCTTGTTTTAGGGGGTGCCCAAAATTTTCTGTGGCGGAAAAACAAAAAAAAAAAACCACCGCTGTAATTTTGTTTAATACGTTATTAATTGTAGTTCACCCTCATGTTTGTTTAGATTTGATTTTTTTTTAGTTTGTTGATTCTGTTTGCCTAACTGACAGACAGCCACTGACAGTGACTGACTTTTACTGTTGGCACTGACAGTTGGGTATTTATTGATAGCATTTGCAAATAACGCTATGTCCGTTCTGTCACATAAATGCATTTGTAAAGTCCTTTTCTCTTGCTACTGTTACTCTTTATATTTTGTTTGTATTACAATATTTTTAAAACTTTAATATAGCTGGTAGGTTAAATTATTTTAAACTAAGGTTTTAAATTTTATTCATATATATTTAATATAAAGTTAGTTAGTACCTATTTTACAGTATAAGTAGTTTATAGTATTAGTATATATATAATTATGTCTTGCTCTAGTATTGATGATTCAGACCAGTTTTTAGATTTTTTGTCCTGCTCGTCAAACGGATTGGACAGCTCCGATAGCTATCAAAGTTCTTTCTTGCCATTATCTACCAATATAGATTCTCAATTCTCAGGTTTACTGAAAAATTTCAACGTCATTCACATTAACGCCCAGAGTATCCCGGCTCATTACTCAGATATGCTAGCATCATTTGACTGTAAGAATGTTCATGCAATTTTAGTTTCCGAAACGTGGATGAAACCCTGCCTGCCTTCCACTTCCTACGCCTTACCAGGTTTTCAAATGATTCGCAACGATCGTACTGATCGCACGGGTGGCGGGGTTGCCATCTATCTTCGATCTCATATGGCTTTTAAAATTGTTAAAACTTCCACACATCCTTTAACTACAACTGACCCAATAGAATACCTATTTATTGAAGTCGCGATGGGTAATACCAAGGTCCTTCTAGGAGTTGTGTACAGCCCTTCTCCGACTTCGAACTATTTTCCGGCGTTCGAAAATCTGCTAGAAGATTTAATACCCTTTTATAGCCACACAATTATAATGGGTGACTTCAACACATGCCTTTTAAAAAATGATTCCCGGGCGAAAAAACTATATTCTTCAGTCAATGCATGCAACCTTAACATTTTACCATCTTCTGCAACTCACTTTTTTCCAAACTCTGTTCCGTCTCTCCTCGACCTAAAAATTGTATCCTCACCTGACCACGTAGTACATCATGGACAAATTGAGGCTGATGCTTTCTCATATCATAACTTGATATTTCTATCTTATAAAATCAAGCCCTCCAAAGCTAAGCCTCAAATTCTTATGCAAAGAAATTTTGATGGAATTAATCTAGATAACTTGCTTCATGACGCGCACGAAGTCTACTGGTCGGAGGTCCTAAATGCTGATACACCAGATTTGCAAATTGAAATATTTAACTCTCTCCTCCTGCAGCTTTATGATCGGCATGCCCCAGTTCGACCGGTGAAAATGAAACATCTTCCTGCTCCATGGCTTGATGACGAAATTAAGTCGTTAATGAAAAAACGAAATCGTGCTCGTAATAAATATAAACATGAACCCACCGACGAACGTCATGAGAAATATCGTCTGTTGCGGAATCGCTGCAATACTATGTGTAGGGAAGCACAACGACGCCATATCCATAAATCCGTTTCAGATGGAAATTCAGCAAAAGTCTGGAATTTTCTTAAAAGTATAGGTGTTGGTAAAAACAAAAATACAAAGCTTCCTGATCAGTTAGATTTTAATTCACTCAACTCATATTTTGCTACTTCAGGTTCTTTTGACGCCCTTACCAAAGCTAAAACCCTGAAACAGATTTCCTCTTTGCCAACACCTTCTTATGAACCCTTTAATTTTACGCAATTTACTGAATGTGATGTTAAAAGAGCCATAAATTCCATATCATCTAATGCAGTCGGTTCTGACTTCATTAGCCGGAAAATGATTCTCATTTTGATTGATTTCCTTCTCCCTATCATTACGCAGATTCTAAATAAATGTATAACATCTAATAAATTTCCAGCTGCTTGGAAGGATGCAAATATAATACCTCTACCCAAAACTCCTACACCAACTGAGCCGCAAGACTTTCGACCTATTTCTATCCTACCTTTCCTGTCAAAAGTCCTAGAACGCCTTGTCCAATCCCAATTAAACTCCTTTCTTTTAAAAAACAATTTACTTAACACATTTCAATCCGGCTTTAAAACCGGACTTAGCACAGTAACGGCACTGGTGAAGATAACGGATGACATACGCATGGCTATGGAATCTAAGCAGTTAACGGTATTAACTTTGCTTGATTTCAGCAATGCGTTCAATACTGTTGACTTTTCCATACTGTTAGAACTGCTTAGCTCTCTTAACATATCTCCATCAGTTGTTGAATGGTTTCATTCTTACTTGTGTGGGCGTCGGCAACGTATAGTTGTTGAAGACACTATTTCTGCTTGGTGTAACATTGAAGCTGGCGTCCCACAAGGTGGCGTGTTGTCTCCTCTCCTTTTTTCAATTTTTATCAATTCTATAACTCATAATATATCTTCTTCTTACCATATGTATGCAGACGATCTCCAAATATACATTCAGACCACGCTTGAAAATCTACCACAAGCGATTATGACTATAAACCATGACCTACATAAAATATCTTCCTGGAGTCACAGCCACGGTTTGACAATCAACCCGGCTAAAACTCAAGCTATCATAATTGGCAGCTCGAAAATAACAAAACAAATTGACTTGACTTTATGCCCGCATGTTATGTTAAATGGTGTCAAAGTGGACTTTAGTAACTCTGTAAAAAATCTTGGGATATTTTTCGATAGCAATCTATCCTGGAAAGTCCAAATTGATGCAGTGAGCAGGAAGATGTTTGCAGCAACATTTTCTTTAAAACGTTTGCGCAATCTCCTACCTACTTCTACCAAAATTTCTATTGCAAAGTCCTTATTCTTTCCTATCCTTGACTACGCAGACACTTGCTATCTCGATATTACGGAAGATTTACTTAATAAACTTGAGCGGCTTCAAAATCTATGCATAAGGTTCATATTTAATTTACGTAAATACGACCACGTATCTGAATATCGCACTAAGCTCAATTGGCTTCCAATTCGTTTTCGCCGGAATACTCACCTTCTCTGTCTTTTATATCGCACGCTGTTCAATCCTGCCGCACCCAAATATTTGAAAACAAGATTCGCATATCGCCACACTCACCACAACAGACAACTACGATCCAGTGATAACTATATGCTGGCCACACCTCCTCTACATAAAACCGAATTTTACAAAAAATCCTTTACGGTTTCAGCCGTGTCACTGTGGAACGAACTGCCTCTTGAGATCAAAAAGGCTCAAACAATTCACCAATTCAAAAGACAGGTTAAGACACACTTTCTCGGAAAATCTATCTCATAGTACAGAGTATTTAGTATATGTAGTGTGTATGTATATATTATATTTATTTCTATGTAGTTTATGTACATGTATTTATGTAGTATTGTTATGTATATAGTTTAAGACTTAGCATCTTTTAAATTAGGTATATCACTATTATAAATTACCATGTATCACAAACAACCCAGGGTTGCCTGTAAGAGATCATCTTTCGATGATAAGGCCGCCTATTGTGCTCTGTATCTTAAAAATTGTTCTGTATAAATATTCCTTATTTTTGTGTACAATGAAGAATAAATAAATAAATAAACGACTACGTCATAAATTTGACGTCAATTTACCAGATACCGTCTCATCTACAGTAATGTGGGTGAGAACCAAATAACCAGAAGGTCATCAGTATGTATGAAACGGCCGCTTTTTAGTTAGTCGGATAAACAGTGATTATTTATTGACATGGTTTTGTCTCGATATCTAAATAAATTCGTAATATTTCAACCTGATATCGTTACTTAATTTTGTTTCATAAAGTGCACAAATATTTGATTCACACCCACATAACTGTAAGTGAGACGGTATCTTGCAACTGACGTCAAAGTTATGACGTAGTCGTTATGATATTTAGGAGAATTATTCAATAACACATGGGCGTACACTTTTCTAACTTTTTATGGTTAATAGAGATATGAAGGCGAAATGAAACCAGTTAACAGCAAGCTTATATGTTGTCTCGTGTAGGCCCTGTGATTATTTTTCATTTTTCCTAAAAAGCCCGATTACTTAAAAACTGTTGATATTTTCTGAACGCTATTGCCCGCACAATTAGCACAAATCAAGAGTTTCACGTGCATATTTTTTTTACAGCCGCACATGGTTGTCGAGATACACGATTTTGCTAAACGTTACCGCAGTAGGAAACTGAATATCTCGGGAACCTGAAGACCCACTAATTATTTTTTCAGCTCACTAATTCCTACACCCATAAGGTACCTGCGCATGCAAAATGTTTCTCTCTACGACCATTCGTTTATATTTTTCCAGCAGGAATCGTATTTTCCATTTTTTTCCAAATTGACAATACCCACTATTTTTAAATTTCGCGCACAATTACAGCACATAGCGACCCATTTGTGCGCCCAATGAAAGCTCTCTAGAAGCAACTTTCCAGCTGCAGTAACCGACACCTTTTACTACTTCAAAGCAAAATTGAATAAAGAGATAATTGACCCTAAATATTTTTTAAATACTTTCTATTTTTTGATAATCTTACCAAAGCATTTTTCTATAAGGACAGCGTAGGGATTATCACGGAAGTCAGCTCTCTGGCCGGCTTTTAATATATTATCTAAACCATTTAGAGCCACCTGTACAGTTTTCGCATCGGTTAATGTCAATATATCACATAATGGGGGTATGCAGCCTTGGTCGACTAGGTATCTGAAAAGTAAAATATTACCATTGTTTTTGTATAGAATTACTTACTCTTTAGTGTGAGTTTGTTAAACAAAGAGAAATAAATTAAAGAGCCTTAACTCGTTTTCACTTGGGGTTCAGGTGTAGGCGACGGGCGGGTTGTGTTAACTAAAATCTTCGCCAATCAAGTAATGGGATTAGCCACCTAAGTAGCCTAAGAAAACAATATTTAAAAAAAAACATGGTATAAGTGACAGTCAAATGTGGATGGAAAATATAAAAATGTTCTAAGTAAATGTTTTAAAGAGACTTTTTCAATATTAAGACTTCAGATACTAACTTAATTTTTTTATGAACAAGTTTTAAAGACACAATCCCAAGAAGAAGTCAAAGTACATGAAATTTATTAGCAATTTAGGAGAGGCTTATTGCAGAACTCATTACTATAAATAAGAATTAAGGTGGACCCAAAGAGGCTACCCTGTGGTACGCCAAAGTTTACGGTTTCCTCATTGCTTCGGTGATAACTTGGAGAAAAGATTTAGCGCAATGCCTCTAATACCAATGCAACAGAATTTGGCTACGTAGATACAGTGTCAATTCTTTTAAAACTCTCTAAAGCTTCGATTTCTTGATGAAATCACATCTGAAGTAAAACTGATTTTGGGAAAGGATATAATTTTGATTAAAAAAATTAATAATTGAGTATACAAAGTTCTTAGACATATGTAATTGAAAGCACGGATCAGGCCATGTAATTCGTAGCTCTTTCCCTACCGCCACTTTTAAAGATAGGATGTATAAGAGCTTTTTTGAACACTTCCGGGAAGTTTAAGATTAATAATTGCGTAATTAATACACACCTGATCTGAACATGTGTACCTCCGCTAGTTACATTAGTGATCGCCCAAGCCGCTTCTTTTCTTGTTTTGAACTCTGCCGTCCGTAAAATTTCAATTAAAGACGGTATAATGTTTGCATCTATTACTTCCTGAAATGAAATGAATTGTATTATTAAGCTTATAATGACTTTATGGTATACCCATAGTAAAGAACAAAAGTCCACCAAAGTTACACCGCAATGACAGTCAAGGCTTATTTGGTAAGATGGTAATATATTAGTAAGATACTTGATGTTATTTTAGAATAGGTCGAAGGGCAGCCTCGATGGTACTTTGATCGAGAGTTCGGCTGCGCGTGAGAGCTCATGGCAAGCGGGGACAGTTTAAGAAACGAACTTTTCTTAAGTGGCTCGGTTCTGAGTCCTTTGATAGAAGAAGGTCCCATTCCCGAAATCCTATTCCTAGATGGACCAATGTGAGGTAATTTATTTGATAAAATAGTGTATGGTTATTACTTGTATGGGCTGAGAGGAACGGAACCGGTAGAATATTTGATGATAGGTAAAAATGATATAATAATAATTCTTTATTTCTTTAAAACACAAATTAGTTACAAATTCAAGGCTGGTGCCTCCTTTTAAGCTTAAAAAAGCCTGTGCCAGGAGACACCGCTCTTCCTTGGCTACAATACATCTGCTTAAATAATATTAAATACTAATCTTCAATACATACAAACACATTTTTTAACAACTTTGATTACAGGTATAAATAACTAAACATACACACAAAGTAAAACGGTAAACGGAACAAAGTAAACGGAATAGGAAATACATAGCAGTAACAATGTATTCACTTTTTTAATCTTGTGATTATTAATATTTTATAAGCACTTTGTTTTATATATAAAATGGAATATGTGATGCCCTCATATTTTGCATGTGCATGTAAGTATTTGTGTGTGTGTTTATAAGCGTGTTGTGTATGCATGTGTTTGTGTGCAAGTTTATGTACAGGTATTTTTTATGTGGAATGAAAACTGAAAGAAAAAGAATAAACAATCATCAGATTTTTTGTTCCAGCAATTTCTCAGTTTCCTCGTAATCCTTTGATATCAAAACTGGACTATTACGTTTTTCCATCCCTTATACATATGTCTTGCTATATAGGTCTAAGTGTTTATTTAATGTATAATAGGCAGATAGGAGGCTGGTAGTTTTTTATACTGGTAGCTTGCAAAGGCAGTGTTTGTTTTAGGAAATTGCGCTACTATGCCTTTTCTTCTTTTAGTATTACATCGTGGATCGAATGGCAAGCGTTTGTGTAGTTTTAATAAAATATGTTATAAAAAGTTGCCTTACAGTAGCCAAATTGCATAAACTGTATAAGATTGTAGTAGGGAATCTTCTGGGTTTAAAGTACATGACTCTTATTAGGTTACATTGAGCACATTCATTCAACTTCAAGGAGTTTCGTCTTGGCTGCATCTCCCCAAACAGGAATGCAATATGCTAGCACCAACTGCACCAAACTTATAGATATTTAAAATGATAGTCAATAATGGTGTAGATATTAGTTTTAAGTTTAGAATTAAGGAGTGACACAGTTAAACTTAAAATGATATAAAATGATAAAATTAAATTAAATGACAGAATCTATAATCTGATGATAGATAGCTCATGGATCTGAGATGAACTCTAAACTGTGCATGACTAAAATTGAGCTCTAAACTAAAAACAACCGAGTAGCCCGAGAGCAATGCAAGCTCGGCTCGGTAAATGTACAGCTGGCTCGTACACTGAGTCTAAGTTTTGTAACACACTGTATAAAAGTTTACTTTGGGGCCACAAAATGTGTCAGTTTTTTATGTAGTATTAAAAACATACCTGTATCTGCGCCGCATTCCCCGCTGTAATATTCGACAGGGTCCAGCAGGCTTCTTTCCTAAGCGCTTCATTGTTACATCCCAACAGCATACGTAACGAAGGGAAAGGATTGCAGTTAAGCGCTGCTTGCGTTTGTGCGTCGTTACCGGTCACTATGTTACCGACCGCCCGAAGCGCTGCCGATACCACCGTTGATTTACTATGCCTGGAATTATAATACGTCATTTATTTTCTATACTGTTTTCGCAATAAGATTATATGGGTGACAGTTCTCGTGTGGCGCGGAAACTACTGACAAGTAATTATATATAAATTGTTCAAATAAAAAGATATTCATCTTAAATTGACAGATCCAAACGGTACTTCAGTCAATAGGGATTGACACTATTGAACCTGAGCGAGGATGTAAATAAAGCATTTATATTGGATACTGAAAAACACAACCCTCGCACATCTCTGGTGGAAACACGAACTTATTAAGAGGGATTGCATGTAACTTTTTTATTTTATCTGAACATTTTGGTGACTTTCTAGAAACCCTGGTTACTTGTGCCTTTGTTTTCATATAATCTTAATAAGAATTATGCGCGCTTGGGAGTGCACATTAGGAGTCTGTCCCGAGTGCTGTTAGAGTTTGTAGAAGCCTTTTCGGCGCCTTAAAATTCTGATATCCTATAAACAGCTGAGTCCACCACCTTTTCTTCACCCAGGGGAGATTCATGGGCTCATTAAAATGGATTATGATGATGATGAAATTAATATGAATCGAGAAAACATAACATAACTTCTGCTTACTTTAAAACTACATGCATCATAATCCTTTGGGTGACTTCGTTTTGAATTCTTATGAATAATCATCAAAATAAAATAAGCTATACTCACATAAGTAATTCCACGAGTCGCCTACAAACGCCTGCATCAATAACGGCCTGTATTTTCTCGTTCGGTCCGTCTGACAGGTATGAGATCGCCCAGCAAGCGTCAGTCAACACATCTGCGTCGGTGTGATGTAGCAACCGGGCTAGCACTGGTATGCCTGAAAATGGAGAATGGTTAGATGATTTTAAGACTTATTTGTAGTAGGTATGTTTAAGTGATTAATTTGAATGTCATAATAAAAGCCTGAAAAAGCACTTAAGTCGCGCAACCGGATTTGTCGCGACTGTCGCGATGCAGCTGATTTGAAGATGAAATCCCTTAATAAATATTTGGGATTTTCAATTATTATTATTTTTTTCGTAATCTAATTTTTGTTTGGGCTTTATTCACTCTGGGTCTCTATTTACTGGTCTGGTATTTATTATTATTTCGTTAAATATCAAAAATGCTACATAAATTGGTGAAAGCCATGAAAGGGTCCTTATGCTATGGGAAGCTTACCCGGCTTATTCATACAGTTCCCAGATAAAGGGCCACTTAGTATATTTACCAGAATTTCTACATAACTACCCAGAGTAACGCATATACGTCACGGTGATTATAACTTAATATTAGATAACATCAGGTTTTCAACTTACCTATTAAAAAAATGAGTGTATAAAACCGATGGTGATCACGCGAGTATGTTATTTTCATTTGTAATTGACAGACTTTTACATAGCTTGGACTCTTATAGTTGGCTAACCGGGAAATTAATTTTGCGAGTTTCCCGCGGAACAGATTCACCAGATCTTTAAAAATATATCTTCAAAGGCAACGAGGCTGTGTTCCTAGCCAAGAATATTTCCTTATATCACCTTCTTTTTACAATCCTAACCAAATTACGTGTACGAACCTAATGTTATTAAACGTTAAATAAAGCTAAAGATTATGACAAAAATAGGATTCATGGCTATAAGGAAGCGGGAGAAAAAAATAGCAATTTAATAACATTAAATCACATTAGCATACCTGGCGAAACAGCCTCAAAGTTTGTAGGGGGATTCTTTCCTCTACACAAATTTGATAGTGTCCAAACGGCATTCCTAGTCATTGTGAGCCTTGTATACTTATTTAGTATTCTGAAATACGTAATTATATACTTATGAGCTTAGCTAGTTTACACAAAAATAAAGGATATACAAAACTAGCCACATGCATGATTGTTGTTTTCACATTTAATAAGTAATGAGAGGTCGGGAGTTTAAAGTTTTGTATGATGTCTTTGAAGGAGACTTCTAGATTGATTGAACTTAATATACAGAAAATTTACAGTACCAGAAAATGATAAATGCTTCAATAAACCGTTAGAGTGAAAACCCAAAGGATATTCACACAGCATTCCTGATTTTGATTTAAGAAAAAAAACTGCCAACTCGGTTCACTAGAAGATTTTACCTAAGATTATTTTTTTTACTTTTTTAGACTTACTCGTACATGTCAAGGTTGACTTTTTAAGGTTTTAAATAAGAACAAAAACGATAAAAGTTCGTCATTGTCGAAAATTAAATTTCGTACTTGAGCACTTGATAAGCCACGGGAAACAGCTAGTAAAACCAAAACTTACTCTAATAAGGGTGGAAGAACGCCGGCGGCTAACACCGTGTCCCGGCATCGAGGTGAATCCCCCGCCACGTTGCCTAGCGCCCATACCGCCTGCTCCCGTACATCATCACTAGTACTGTTACTTGACAGCAAGCTGACTAACACCTGGACTGCTCCATGGTCCACTACGATCTGAGTCTGTTCGGATGACCCGGACGCTATGTTTGTTAGGGCCCAGGCAGCTTCAAACTGAAATTTGAGTTGTTTTGTTTGTTTACATTTTGATTTTTCACATTCTTAGCGCTAATGCTACGTTACGCGGGGGCGGCGCGCTGTTTCATAGAAAAGTGTCTCGTCGCGTGATATTTTTTGTTTATACGAAACCTGAAAACAGTTTGCTCAGAATGGGTAACAGAATCGATTGCAATAGTTTTTATACCATGTTATGTTTTAACTTAATAATCTCTAAAGAACTTTAAATAATGTATAATCACTCGGTTGTGTATAGTACCCAAACCCAGGATGCAAGTAAGTATGTGCCTTTGTGGAATAAACGGGTAGCGAGCAAGCGCCCCGCGCTGAGTGTCCCGCTCGCGCATCAAAGCCAAGGCACCACAAGAGCCCTTGTATGTTGCTGAATTTTATACATTATATCATAACTTTTTGTATAGGTACCAATTGTGTTAGGTTTCGCATAAACAAAAACTTGTAGTAGACCCATTCACATACCTAACAGTTTACTTAAAACATAACTTTGTAGTAAACTATGAACATTTACAGTACATCATTTAAATGAAAGGATGCAAACCCGCAGACACCTCAACTTATTTTATTCATACAAAAAGAATGCAAAATTATTAAATTAAACTACATTGCGTTCTGAACTCTCAATATGCTAGGTATGATTAATACCACTATAATGTACACAAATACACAACTAAGTGCAGCCCAACACCCTCCCCCTATATGTGGCAGGCATTTTGTTTTGACGGAAATATAATGAGTTACTGATGCCATCACACTATCATGACCCATTTTGCTGATAATTCCTTTGAAACTGTCAAACTCATGAGGTCATATAATGTACTATATAGAACCTACTGAGTTATGACCCACAACAAGCTCATTTTGGCAAATCGTCTAAATGTTAGTAGGTCAAAATTTGCTTGAACACATGTTTCTTTGGTGATGAACTTCTTTTCATTTCATTCCAAAAAGTCATAAGAAATTTTAGATTAAATAATTATTTCTGACACTCACAACATTTTCTAGCCCAATTTAAGTTTCAGAACTTGTGCTATGGATACTAGATAACTGATATACTTAAGAATTATAAAAACATACATAATGAATAAATACATTTTTTTTAATTAGACTTTTTTTTTTATTGTAAGGATAGGACGTTTGTCTTCCATGCCACCTGATGGAAAGTGCGCATGAAGACTATGGTGTTACACGTACATCCACGAGAAAACTATTCACTCGACACTTAAAAGTTCCAGGACTGTAGTGGTCAGGAAAAACAGACGCAGGCAGATAGTTCCACACCTTGGCAATCCGTACCAAAAAGGAACTATCGAAGCGTTTTGTTCGACTTCTTGGTAAATCCACTATTATATATAGGGATGGAAGTTCTGTCTGCGTCTGGTAGTCCGGTGGTAAAAAGGAGTGGGTTCAATTTGGTCAAAAAGAGCACTCGCACACTCACCAAAATGTAGCCGATAAAATACTGTCAAACAAGCAACCTTACGACGATGCTCCAGCGTCTGCAATTTTTTATTTGTAAGGTTGTTGTTATTTATGAGTTTACGGACTCTTCGGTCAACAGAGTCTAGCGCTTCGAGCTGGTATTTGGCAGAACCATCCCAAAGGTGACTACAGTACTCCATGCACGACCTCACTTGGGCTGTGTATAAGTTGAGCAGCCGTTCAGGGCTGAAGTACCGACGGACCTTCGAGATGATACCCAATTTTTTGGAAGCCGTTTTTGCCATAGACTTAATTTGTTGTCCGAAGTTTAATTTGGACGTTATAGTGACGCCCAAAAGCTAGATGGTCGGTGATCGGAACAGATACATTCTGGAAAGTGGGCGTAAAACTAAAGGTGCTCTTTTTTGCGGAGAATAGACACGCTTGTGTTTTGGAGGCGTTGAATTTGACCAGGATGGATTCGCCCCAATCGGACATATTCCGTAAGGTCGAATCAACGCGCTCAGTCATAGACTTTCTCAAAACCTGGATTTCATGGGCGCCCGTTCGCGCATTGGATATATATCTCTCAACAACAGTCCTGTCATCAGCATATCCAATAATGCCTGGTGTAAGGAGGTCATTAATGTGCAGCAAGAATAAAGTTGCAGAGAGAACAGATCCCTGAGGTACCCGGCATTAATTGCCATTATGTCAGAGGAGTAGCCGTCTAAGACTACTCGAATCGACCGTTCCCTCAGAAAATCAGATATCCAGTCGCAGAGCCCGGTCGGTATGCCATATGCTGGAAGCTTGCTTAAGAGACCATCATGCCAGACCCTGTCAAAGGCCTTGGAGATATCTAAGGATACAGCTATTGCTTCACCATGACCCTCCAAGGCCTCACTCCATAAGTGAGTGGCATACACGAGAAGATCGCCGGTCGAGCGTCCACTGCGGAAACCATATTGGCTATTGCTTAGGAGCTCGTTGGTCTCGAGGTATGCCAGGAGTCGATTGTTCAATACACGTTCCATGACTTTGCAGAGTATGGAAGTGATTGAAATTGGTCGATAGTTGACAGGATCAGCACGGCTTCCCTTCTTCGGTACTGGTTGTACGTTAGCCAGCTTCCAGGATTCGGGGACCTTACTAGATTCCAAAGAAAGTCTATAAAGACGCGTCAAAACAGGAGACAACTCAGCTGCGCAGCGTTTCAACACCACTGCAGGAATACCATCTGGACCGCTAGCCTTATTCTCGTCTAGGTTCAGCAAGCATTTAAGAACCTCCTTTTGGCGAATATGAACGGTACCCATTGTGGGACCGAACTGAGGTAATTGGGGTGGGATTTTTCCTTGGCTATCTAGACGAGAATTTTCCGCAAAGATACTGGCAAATAAATCCGCCTTTTCCTTAGCGGTGTGGGCCAAAGAACCGTCAGGTTTCCGCAGAGGCGGCAGCGACGGGCGACAAAAGTTCGTTTCGACCGACTTGGCGAGGGACCAGAAAGCTTTACTTCCCGAGGGGTATGAGGCTATTCTGTCTCCAATACAGCCTATGTGGGCGAAACGAGCTCTTTTGATCACCTTTTTGCAGGACTTGGCGGCAGCATTGTACCTCTTCTAGTGTTCACGCGAATCCACGGCTTTGCTTCTGCGAGCGGTTGCCCAGGCTTTGTAAGCTTCTCGCTTACGCTTTTCTGCGGCAAAGAATTCAGCACTAAACCATGGGCGAGCTTTGGTTTCGAGGGATAGATCAGCGTAGGGAATGAAGAACTCCATTGCTTGACCTATCACACTTGAGACTGCATCAGCGCAGCACGATGGATCGGTTGATGTAAAACAAGCTTGCCGCCACGGATAAGATGCGAAGAAATGTCGCATTTCATCCCAATCTGCCGACTTGTAACGCCATACTCGCCTAAACCCACATGCTCGGGTGTCAGGTGGCGAGTACTGCGATACTGATTTCACCAGACAGACAGTGATCGGATGTCCCTAAGGTTGCAGTGACGGACACCGAATATCTGTCCGGATCGGTTGTCAGCAGAAGGTCCAGGCAGTAAGCAGTGTGGCCAGCAACGTCTGGGATGCGCGTAGGCTCGTCAACAAGCTGAGAGAGGCCATGAGTGAGCGAAAACTTAAAAGCCTCTCTACCAGCATGGTCAGTGTCCTGAAACGGGTATAACCACTGTCCGTGGTGTGCGTTAAAATCCCCCAGGAACACCAACTGCGCTGTGGGAAAACGTTGCTGAACCTTGTCCGCTGTACTGCTGAGATAGTCCATAAGCCTTGTTGTCTCCCGATCTCCGCTGTGTGACCGATAAATACTAGCGTATACCATTTGGTCTAGGCCCGTATCTATGTGAACCCACATAACTGAAAGGTCCGGCACTTCTAAGTAACGGAGACGCTGACAACAGATCGTGCCACTGGCATACATGCACACCCCGGCGTACGGGTGGAATTTGGACTTCAGGATGTAACCTGGGTAACAAAGGTATGCCGAGTCACAGATCACACAGAAGATCTGCGTCTCCGTAAGGAAGAGTAGGTGGGGTCTCTCCGTCGCGAGGTGGTGGTGGACATCGTTGAGATTGGAGTGCACTCCTCGAATGTTACAGAAGTGCACTTTAAACGAGAGGAAGTGCAACCGCTGTGTTAACTTACTCTTCTTTGGACCTTTCATATAATTTTAGAGTGAAGTGAATAAGGAGGAGAACAGAAGTTGAGAGAGAAGTTGAGTTCGCCGTCGGGTCCTCTCAAACCGGTAGCCAGCCGGCACGATGGAGCCTCCCGGGAGTTTTCGCATGTGGCTGGCATGCTACTTGGGCACTTGGGCACTTGGCTACTTGGGCTGGCATGCTTCTACCTGCGGTCGGCCAGCAGTGCACCGTGCTTCGGATCCCGCTACCCTCCAAAACGAGTTACCTGGTGAGTCATTATCCTACGAGTTCTAAACATTAGTTCTAATTCTAACACTATCCTAACAGTTCTCCGATGCAGCATGATTACTCAGACCTATCCTCCTCAATGGCTACACTAGACATCATGCCGGAAAAGATGCAAACCTTATAATAAAATATATATCTAAATAAACATATATCTAAACATCCATGACTTGATGACTAATATCTGTGTTCATCACAAAAAATAACCGTTGCGCCGCCGGGATTCGAACCCAGGACCTCTGGCATAGAAGGCAATTTATCAATATTTTACACAAGCCCGTCGTCAAAAGGAAAGATACTGTATGAATTCTGTTCTCAATAAATGTCAGCGGCAAATGAAATGATAACAAGTTCCGTCACCAAGGAAACCTGTGTCACCAAAATGTGCTTATGGTGGGTGGCGGGTGGGTCATGATTCCATTGGTTTGATAGTACAAAATAATTATAGAAATACCTAAAATAAACATATCTTGCAAAATTTTAGTCTCACTGAGATAAACATAGGCTTATTCAATTCTATTTATGTACTAAAATAATATATTTTGAGCTAAGCTATAATTGAATACTAAATTTATAGCTGTATGACTTACTTATTGTTGTTTCAGAAGCGTGCATTCACCAGCACAAAGGGCATTTTTAAAAACATAGGCTCACTTTATAGTTCTAAACAAAACCTGCTAGTAAGGGCCATTCACATCTGTTTATCTTATATTAACATAACTTTAAACTAAAGAAACATTACCTGCAGAGTTGGATAGGAACTATTGGTCAAAAATTCAACAAATTTGGGGACTATTCCTGTCCTTATCACATCATCAATAGGTGGATTTGGTTCTCTACTTAACAACTTGCGAAACTTTTGTGTTGCATTTATTTGCTCTTGTGGATTATCACTATACACAGCCAGCACCATTGCCGAGGTGATGTCATCGAAAGGCATAATGTTGATATCATCCTTGAATAAAAAAAAAAGTAATTAAAGAACAAATATTCAATCAATCATGCAAACTATTTGTGATACCATAGTATATTTTTATTTTTAATGAACCATTATTTGAGTTTTCGGCACCTATACAGTTTTCATTAGCATATTTAAGGACAATACATTGTATAATAGATATATAAATTCATTAGATAGCATCCTACATTTCAGTCAGCACACAACATTCCTTTGTTAATTACACCAAATAAAATTTCTAGAATAACTTTTGTAGTATATTAATGAAAATTGAGTCAATTATATTATAACAGAAAAGCTTTTGGTTTCAGCTTTATTTTATTATTTAACTGTCTCATTTTTGACTTATATTGTCATAATCATAATTATTGCTACTTCATTTACAGGAAAGTTTGTCACAAAAGTTGAACATGAACCTTAAACCTTACTTGTAATGTGATATCTGGAACATTTTCTGCAGGAAGATTAACATTTCTGCGTTTAAATAATTGTTGTTCCCTTTTCTGTTTCCTAAGTTGCACACCTTCTTCTTCGCGTCGCCGACGCAGTTCATCAGAACTTAGGCCAGCATTCTTGTAACGGTGTTTGTGACCTCCTGACATCTAGATTTCAACATACATATTTTTAGGAAATACAACAATAACATAACTTATATAGAATAATTAAGACCAATAAAATTATTATAGAAAATCGTGTAAGTTGATTTTCATGAAATCGTTTTCAGGAAAACCAAAGGAACCACAACACAGCACAAAGCTAGGATCAAAGATAATCAAAAATATTTGTTATCTTTCTAAATTGGACCAGTACACAAATATAACAGTTGGAAATCGATTTTTACAGCCTCCAAAACCTTTAAATCAAAACTCGTAAATAGTCGTTGTGGCGTATGAATCAGTAAGGATGATATATAGTTTTGTTTCATACACATACACTTAAAGTAGTCATACAATTTCACTATTGGTAGATCATTTATACTATTTTTTATAAGCTATTGGATTCAATTTGTTGCTAGTTAAACTTACGAACAAGTTATAAAATCACAATGTAGAAATAAATGACACTAAAAACATTAATGTAATATTGTCGAATTCAAGGCAAAAATGTAAGTCAGTTATACTCTAAAAAGGTCGTGCGCTGCTTATAAGCAAAATATGGACGAGAGTTTTTACAATATACTATAAAAAACAGAAATTAATCATTGCACTTACTTTTAGAAATAAATATAATTCTAATTCGAGAATCCACCATCGATCGTCGTAAAAATGCCAATGAACGAACGAAATGAATGAATTTAAAACGAATGAAATATTATGACTTATGACATGACAGTTGAACAAATAGGTAGGTAGGTGCATCTTAGAGTAATAATATTATGGTCTCGCGCGAATTGCATTTTCCGCCTACTGCGTAGCCTAGGCAGATGAATATTATGTCAGATAGGGTTGTGAATTTTATGCAACAATGTTAATCATTTTATCGATAACGCTGAGAATACATGACCTTACTGTATGTCATCTATATACATATAATAAAATGGTAGGAAAGTCAAAACTGTACATTGAATATTTTTTTAAAAGAATACTTGGGGTATGATCTACAATCGAAACAGAAACAAAAAATATAGTTTTTAGAATTTTTGTCTGTTTGTCTGTTTGTCTTTCCGGGATAAACTCAAAAAGTACTGCATGGATTTACTTCAAATTTGGCATGAAGATAGTTAAGAAGTCGGGTCAACATATAGGCTACATATTATCACGCTAGCAGTGTTATAATCGTAGGTGCGTTTGGTGCTGCATAGCGTTCACGCAGACGACGTCGCGGGCAGCAGCTAGTAAAGAAAAATTTTAAAAAGGGATATGGATAAGGATAGTAAGACGTAGATAGTTTGAAAACATACGTTGTTCAATATATATAAAACTGTTCCGTTACTGACTGAGTAACTGAGGTACTGAGTGACTGACAGACAACGTACAGCCGTAACTACTGGGCGTAGAGAGCTGAAATTTGGAGCATACATTCTTTAGGGGATGTAGGGGTGCACTAAGGAAGGAATTCCCGAAATTCTCACGGGAACGGGAAATAAAGGACTTTTTAGTTTGTATGAAAAATCTTATTCCTTGAGTGCACCGATGTAAAAACTTGGTGTAAAGGTTTTTCAATGTGTGTCTGATTGTGTTATGAAAGGAATTCCCGAAATTCTCACGGGAACGGGAAATGTATGATGTTTTAGTTTGTATGAAAAAATCCCATCCCTTGAGTGCACGAATGTGATACTTGATATAAAGGTTCCTCAATAAGTGTCTGTTTATATTATGGAAGGAATTTCCGAAATTCCCACGGGGTGTTGTACTTTTTAGTTTGTATGAAAAATCTTATTCCTTGAGTGTACAGATGTGATACTTGGCATGAAGGTTCTTCAAAGAGTGACTGGTTGTGCTACGAAAACAATTCCCAAAATTCCCACGGGCACGGGGAAATATATGATTTTTAGTTTGTATGAAAAAACTTATTCCTTGAGTGCATGGGTGTGATACTTGGTATAAATGTTCTTTTAGTGGGTGTCTGGTTGTATAGTTTCTGAAATTTCCACGAGAAGGGTAGTTAAGCGCATACGAAGTGGCGGGATAAATCTAGTTTGATGATATTTTCGATAAACATTTTTATTTAACGCGAGGCAAAAAATAATTTATTAATTTATTAAGCCAGATATAAAACCTACTGACGGCACAATGAATTAGCTGCGTAGATGATACCGATTTTACGAAATCGTGCAATATGCGACAGTAGTTTGATATGATGGTAGTGCGAATAACATCTGCGTGATATCCTAGGTACCTTTGTGCAAAATTAATGTGGGATTTTTTGACAGCTAATAAAAAAAAATACAAAAAGCTTCAATAGATGGCTTTGCTAGTATAACGAAGCAGAGGAAATATGGGGAAATGATATGTTAGACGTCAATCAAAGTCTAACGAATTATCTCACTCTTAGTTGAGTGAACGTTAGCTAGCTAGCCTTCGTCCGTCAATGTTTCTAGAGTATTTGTTTTCTGTGTTCTATGCGTTTGTTCGATATACTCCGTATACTCGTACGCACGCACTAATAATTCATCATATCCTTAAATTGTGTTACTACTTTGTTGAGTTATTATTATAGCTTAGCATAGCTTCTATCGCGGGCCTTGAGCGTGGGGACCGAATCCATAAATTTCGTAACGAAAAAAACCTAACACCCCCCACTCCGGCCGGTACAGGGGTGATACTTTGATTTCATAACTTTAAATAAGGGCTTTAATAAACAATCAGCGCCATCTACTAGGAACTTGTGGAACTTCATTTTAGATCAAACATTACTGCATTAATAAAATAAATAAATACTTAATTATAATTGCATAAGTTGATAAAAAATGCTATGCAATAGCTTTACCGCGGCAGTCTCCGAGTGCCACACGTCTTTTTTCTGTTTTATTTTGTTGTTTTTTCGTTACGTTTTTTGTTGTTGAATCTTGTTAAGTTTTTGTTATTTTTACTCAAAATGAGTAAAGATTACGGGTCCTGCAGACCTTAGCAGACCTTAAAAACGAGCTTCGCAAGCGCAAAGCAAAAATTGCTGGAAAGAAAGCAGTTCTAGTCCAAAGGTAATTGCATTTCTTTTTACTCCTATAATACCTATCTTTGACTCTTACAGTTGTATACTAATCTCCTTTTCTTTTATTCCAGACTGATGGAATAGAAATTGGAGCCATTATTTATAGATACCTTTTATCCTTTTAATAACGTTTTTGACTTCTTTAGTTTGGTTGAAAACTTTGCTTTAGTTTAGGGAGGGAAATCATAGGTCACCAGGTAAACGTAGGTAAAACTATCCTTCTAATTTGTGGTAGGTACCTAGACTTCTGTATGGCTTCGTTATTTTGGCAACGCCATCTATCATCCCTGTCAGAATCAAATATTCATTATTTTTGTCGGTAATGGGGAGTTTTCTGACAGCTCATAAAAATTAGTTCAAAAAACCTCTATAGATGGCACTTTTAAAAAGCCGAAGGCGTTAAGTCTAGTGTATACTATAATGTAGGTAAGTAGTATCTCCCATCTATGGTTATTTATACGTTCAATTTCTGGTACAGACATCAATTAATTTATTTTACTTTAAAAAACACAGTGTGGAATAAATTCTTCGCCTTCGCCTTTTGTAAAGCGCCATCTATCGAAGCCTTTTGTACCAATTTTGTACAGTTTTGTTTTTTTAATGAGCTGTCAGAAAACCTCTCATTGAGAAAATCCGTCATTAAGACGGTTCACGCATACCACGTTCTTAGAACCACTGACTGGACAATATTTTTAAGAATATAAAAATAAAACTGCATTTAAAAAAAGAGGTACATAGTGCGTATAATTTACTATTTTTGTGTCAAAATTCAGTAAATTCATTCATTTATACTTCAACGCTTTTTTAAACCCTTTAAGGGATGTATTTCAAAAAATAGATAGCCGTGGCTCAAGTTTTTTAACTATTTTGTATAACTCGGTCCGGTGGCAAAGCCTTGCATGCATAACCGTTAAAGAGATAGACAGACAAAAAGACTTTTGCATTTAAGAGATTAGTTTGGATATGTACCTATTTATTTTTAAATATGCGTAATATTAAATCGTAAAACAACTGCATTTAATAAATTATTTACTGTCTTTTCGATTAATCTTTTTACTAAAAAATAAAATCATGTTTGATGGCATTACTTGAAGTGTATACAAACAAATAATGTTGCGGATTTGCAGAGCAGATTGTCAAATATAATTCAACTCAAAATAGGATCCTTTTACCGAGAAGGTCGAATACCTCCCTCAACATTATTTGCATTCATTATTATTATTATTATTCTTTTTTTGAAGTTGTAAGGTGTTGACAAGTCTCGCTTGCCTGTCGGATTGTCACGAAAATTCTGCAATTCTTGGTTATTTTACACATGTCAGGCGTTTCATGAACGACATTTCATAGCGATACAAGTGACAATGGAGAAGAAAATGAAAAGCTCTAAATAGATGTCGCTTCATACGCTTGACGCATTACAAACCGTCAAATGAACAAGTTGTTATCGAAATTCAGTGTTCTTTTTTTGCGGTAAATCTATATGATTATTTGTTTTTTCTGTGTGAAAATGTGGAAAATATGGACCGTAATATGTGCATTTCCATAAAAGTACAAATCAAGTACATCCATAACTTCCACATGTGTATATCCCCAGAAAAACTATGGTATCCATTTTCTATAAAACTTTACGCAATGATGCATTTCTATTTTTTGATAAAAAACATTATAAAATTAACTTTTACTATGGTATTTGACAGTTGTTATGAGTCAAGCGTAATTAGTGCCTCTAGTGGAAAAAGTAGGCAGTTTTCTACCCCATTGTCACTAAAGCTTATAGTATGACGCCCACAACCACCACACATACATACTTGAAACACCAATCAGACTCACATTTTATAATCACATTTCATATGTATTATTTTATTATTAATTATTTATTGTATCTGCTCTTATCCTGTTTATTTTTATTATTTATTCACTTTACATATTTTTTTTGCACATGATCATATGTTCATTATTATTTAATAATGTAAATAATCTAATATAATATTATCTCCCTATGAACGTTCCTTGGCTATGGCAGAATTATCAGTGATTTGTTCGCAAGAGCATACTTCTCACTGAGCCATGGCCTTTTTGTACTGCCGCAACATACACTTTCCATATAACTCAGTATAGTAAAAAAGAAAAAGAACTAGTGTAGGGTGGGTGTGGCAACAATGAACCACTAAAAGTTTGAACAGTCATCACTCCACTTTATAACATTCTGTAACACACTTTTTATACCAAAAGCCAGGGAATTTAATAAACTTCCAAACTGTGTGCCACATTGTGGAATATTTTATTGCATTATTTATTTATATTAACTTTTTTTAAATATGAGAAATGGCTCACTGTGTACATCTAATAGTACACAGTGAACCGGGGGGTGGCACTCAATGAACCGGGGTAGCTTACAGTGAACCATAGGCTTGATATTGAAACATAGAATTTGAATTAAAGATGTTTTTGTTATTATTTAGGCCATTTATTATAAAATCTACTTTGCAAAACTTACACATTTGAAAATCGAAACAAAATTTAACATTTTTTTTTTAATTTGAGCATGTTTTAAATATAATTAACAACAATCTTAGCCTATTATTAAAAATACGGCAGTCTTTTATAAAAGCGATCTAATCAAATGAGATCATCATCAGTTACAAAGTTACAATATCACATTGATTCATAAAAAATAGGTAACAATAAAACTATGGGACAAAACGTGAAAATCAACACTGATAAGAAAACAATATAAAAACACCTTCGGTAAAGATAAAATCAAATCAATAACGTAAATTAAGCAACGACATGTCCACAGAAAATTTAAATGTCGCCTGTCGTCGGTTTGATCCTTCTATTTTAGGAGAAGGAAGGATATATTTTATATCTTTTAAATTAACTCCAGCTGTATCAGGTTCCAGGGGCTCAGAAAATTTTTGATTAAATTTGCTTTTCAATTTCAGATAAGAAACAAAATAGTCACAGTCTTCGTTTTGCAATTGTTCCAAAACTTTTGCAACAAAGTGGACGTTCGATTTTTTTGATTTAAGCACAATAATCACATAATCTTCTGGGCGTGGATTTCTTTCAAGTGGAAGAAATTTATCATCTAAAATTATTTGTTCGTCCTCTGATTCACTTCCAAAATTTTCTGCACCAGACGAAGACCCACTGGCCTGAAAATCTATTTGTTCTTCCTCGGATGAGTCAGTATCAATCTTCGATCGTTTATTAATCTTAAATAAATCAGTTTTTACATTTCTAGTAATTTTAACTTTCTTCTTTTGCTTTATTTCAGCTAACGCATTTTTTTCGGGTGTGTCAGTAGCTATCATACTCTTTCCACGTCGTCTTTGTCGATTCATTTTGCAAGGGCCAGCCTTCAATGATGGTCTAAATACTTTAGGCGATATAAATTTACTTGGGGACTGCTGCTCTACTGAACTAGTGTTTACTGCAGGCGTACTTGGCTCGCATTTTTCTATATTAGAGCTCAGTTGTGTTTTAATGTCTTTTATCACTGAAGTAACTTGTTGTGTGATATTTCGATTGTCATCTACTGTCGAGAAACTCAAAATAGAAGGAGATTCACAGTCAATACGGTTTACCATTTCATCATCAGTAATTTCTTGCATATCCGGTGCTGGTCGATTTGTAACTTCACTCGGTAAAAAGTCAATTTCGGTGAAAATGTTTTCATCTAAGGGGAATATGCCACATTTTTTAAACGCATTTACTATATTTATTGGAGTCATAGACTTCATATATGCTATTCCAACGCATTCGGCAATATCATATATGCTAAAAGTATGTCCTGGATGTCGCATTAGCCAAGAATCTACAGCTGAGTTATAGTAAGATTTAAAAGGGGCAAGTAAGCCAACATCTAACGGTTGCATTTTGGCTGTTGTGTGAGGATGAAGAGTTAATACTGTGACGCCGGAGGCTTTTGCTAGGTCCAGAGCCTCTATGGATAGATGGCTTTCATGATTGTCCATGATGAGCAATGCAGGGTTTTCTTTTGAAGCGCATGTAAATTTAATAAAATGTTGCATCACTTGTACAAAAAGATCTCCGTTCATCCAGCCACTAGGTGATGCTAGGCCAAGAGTTCCTTGAGGTGCCCCATTAAGCATGTGTTGCTTAAAATTTTTTCGTGGAAACACCATGATGGGTGGCAAAGATTGTCCAATTGCATTTATAATGCAACATGTAGTAACCAGCACACCGCGCTCACCACTTGTAACCTTACATGAACTACGTCCTTTGGGAGCCAAGACTTTTTGTGGCCGTTGTACGGTTGTAGTCGAAGTCTACAATGGATGGATGACGATGCATAACTTCTTTCAGTTTTGCAAAGAATTTTTGTACATTTTCTTTATTAAAAGCTGTGGCTCTTGCCAGTGAACAAGCTTCTGGTTTTTTTATGGACAAATCTGCATGTCTATTTCTAAAACCCTTAAGCCAATCTTTGCCCGCAATACCTTCCTTGTGCCATGATTGAGGGATCTTCATATTATTTATTTTTGCCATCTGATAAGCAACGCGGCGGCATTCTTTAGAAGTTAGGCCATAAAATTTGTCAGCACATTCAATAACGTATTCTTTCAAACAAGCTTCTTGTTCTTCGCTGAAAACTTTATTGACTTCATAATGAGGGACTAATTTTGCGTTAGAGTCGATTTGATGCTTGATTATGTATCTTCGAAGCGTAGGGTAAGCAACCTGAACTTCTTGAGCAGCTTTACGGATTGACGTGCCGAGATGGTGCAGCTCAATACCTTTTTTAATTTGTTCAGATGTATGTGAACCTTCCTGTCGCGCTTCCCTACCCAGTGTATGTCTGCCCATGCTGTAACAAAAATTATGAACTTATATTATCGTTAATTTACAAAGTTATGTGATCATACCAATTTACTGCTCATATCATGAAAAAGTAGTACACAATGAACCATGGTTCACTGAGTACACTTAGAAAGTGATTCATTGTGCACCACACAAGTGTATTTTTATTTTAGGTTATGTAGGTACAAATATAAATATCCAACAGATGACATAAACTCACCAAGACAAGCGTCATAAACCATTGTAACCATAAAACTAACAAGCATATATATGAATGCAGTACTTATACAGTGAAAAAGAAAATAAACTCACGTGTTTTTGTTGGTTTTTCCACGCTGAAACACATTAATGTCACGTGCGCGTGCGTTTACTACGGCTCCTCACCGGCGACTAAGGTTAACTTATTGATGTGAGGGGCGCGTCCTGCCATGTTAATTGCACAACGTGGCAACGTCGCATAGCCTACCTAGACATAGTGGTTCATTGTGTCCAACTGGTTCACTGTTGCCACCCCCACCCTACTTTTTACCAATTGTTTTTTAATATTGTTTTTTTCTTTCTCCTTTTTATTGTAATTGTGTGATTCTTTAAGTACAAATAAATTTATATTATTAAAGCGCCTGTTATATGACAATAAGAGGTTTTCTAACAGCTCATTTAAAATACAAAATGACGACCAGTTTGGCGATGGAGTAAACCTATCTGCCTCAGACGCCAGTGGTTGCGGGATCGATCCCCGCACGGAACAAGAAAAAAAAATGTTCCGTGTCTGGGTGTTTATCTATTTATTTATTTATATTCTAGGTTCCCCCCTAGTTCGCTATATGGTATCCCATAACACAAGCTATGCTTACTTTGGGTCCATGTAGTTGGTGTGATTGTCTGGGGATTTTTATTTTATTTTTTATTTTTATTTTTAAAATGGTACAAAAAGGGTACAAAAGGCTTCGATAGATGGCGCTTTGCAAAAAGCGAAGTCTTGTCTGTTATATAGCCATTTTTTCCACACTGCGTTTATTAATTGATGTCTGTATCAGAAATTGAACTTATAAATAACCATAGATGGTAGATACCACTTACCTACATTATAGTATACAGACTCGTAACGCCTTCAGCTTTTTAAAAGTGCCATGTATAGAGGTTTTTTGAATTAATTTTTATAAGCTGTCAGAAAACTCCTCATTTTGGATGAATTATCAAGTTACAACGATTTGACCGACAATTGTCAATCGACCTGAGTTTTATTAAATAGGGCCCTTGTTCGATTTGTGATATTCTTTCAGTTGAGTATTTCTCAAAAAAGTGTCCCGTCATGAAATTGTCAAGAAATCAGTTTGTCAAGAAACGTCAAGAAATTATCGTCACTTAGGACGACATCATACCACCTGTTATAGGAATCAAGTAACTCAAAATTAAACACGTACTGGTCATATTAATTAAATTTATTTTTTATTAATAACTGGACTCACAATATATTATATGAATTCTTTCAGAAGACAGGGCAACAAATTTAAATTTCTTTTTCAGTTATGTCAGTAGAAAAAACGTAGTAGTTCCCTTCTTTTGTCGTCGGGTAGTCTCCTTTCTTCTTCATCAGTCTTTATTTTAAGCATTTTTCCCTTTTCAATTGTTTCAGTCTGTTCTTTTCTTTGGTGTAATTTACTTTTGAGTTTTGTTATTGTTCTAGTTTTCAACTTTTGTACTGGAATAGCAGTCTGTTGATCTGTTGATGTCATTTTCCACATAAAAGTACCTGTTTTGTCATCTAAGATCTGAAGTGAAGAAAACAATACCACCACAATTTACTAAGCGACCTTTATTATCTACCTAGTAGGTATACTGCATGAAACATCCAAAATTTCTTGACGTCAGGAAATTGTCACGAAATTTTGTGAGGAAAATCTAACATGCAATCGTATTTTTGTAATAACATCGAAATTATCTATTGGATCTAACAGCAAAGGGTTTCCGTCTATTAAGCACTATACTCTTAAAATTTTGCATGTATATGATAATAATATAACTTACATTTTGGGTCCGAATCTCGTCAGGAAATATATTATAAATGATATCCACTTCAAACGCTCCGACTGTTTGGCTAACTGACAGCTAAACACAAAATAGAGGAACGATTTCCTGATTGTCTATGGAATCAAACAGGGCTGCCATCCGCAAAAAACAACTTCAAACTTCGAGAATGTCTTGGTGGTGTTAAATAGCGTCAAGAAATGTGTCACGAAATTCATAAAAAAATTGTGAGACATACAATATTTTTGAATTTTAAATAATACAAAAGACAATTGGAAGCTCAGGTGTGTTTTTAAATTGTGCCAGATATTATTTAAATGTAGAAAAAAGAAACCCCATTTTGAGTGTTTTTCAAATATAAGTTTTTTGAAGACTTTTTGCCTCTTGAGAAAGAGGGGGACATTTTTTTTATATGGCGGGCTAATTTACTGTCCCAAACAAATAAAAAATTTTTATTTGTTTTTACTTTAATGGGTGTAAATATGACCTTATTAAAATAGTATTTAACCGCACAACAATTTAAGGAAAACAATTTCTAAAAAGAAACTACAGATCATAAAAAAATTACGTTTTTCATCAGTGGACAATTAAAATTTCTAAAAGTGGACAACTTTTTGAGAAACAGTCAGTTAAATATAAGACATTATCAGATCATTAGGTACACTACGACTATTTTTAATGCGTATTTGAATATCCGACAAATCTTTAATTATAGATTTATTCTTGAGACTTTTTTAATATTCTCAGTTTTTTTTGTAGTTTAGTCACTCCTTTCCGTATAGGCACAACCACCTAAGTTATTCTGTAAAACAACCTCAAAAAACAAATACAAAATTGCGGAGCTCGTTTCTGAATAACATAAATGCTGTTTATTTACTGAAATATAAACATTAATACGTATACTTTTATTTGAAAATGATTTGTCCAGATGTTTTAGAATTTCAGGTTTGTAGTGTAGTAGTTATCACGTATAGAGTTTATAATTGAAGTTTTTTAATGGTTATGAAGTTTGAAACTTTGATTACAGGACAATCTGAAAAAGATGCGTAGTTTAGATGATAAAATTATATATGCCCTCAACACGTCGATCCCTACAGAATCTTTTAGAAGTAAAGTTAACGCCACTTCTGCCTGCCAAGATTTGTACTCACAAATACGAAAAGGTCATTCTGATAGGGAAAAGGCTATAAAAAATTGCATAGTTGCGACGGCTGACAATGTTAAGAAGCTAAAGAATGCTAAAGAAGAAAAGCCTGACGATTGTAATGTTATGAAAGATTTAAAATCGGAACAAAGAAAGGTAACTTTTACTTTTTAAACTGAAAATCACACTCATGTCTTGTTTTGATATGATATAGATAGTATGTTGTCCTATATTATATTCATAAATTTCCCCTTTATTATTAGCTTAACATAATGTGGACAACCCTAGTGGAGGCCTTCGTCCAGCAGCTGATGTCCACCGGTGGTTGATTATGATGAAACCTATAAACATCAACTATCCTCAAGTCAAAACTTGTATGCATTTGGCTAACCAATACTTCTCTTAGTCATAGTATATCAATCATAATTTGATAGAGTGATAAACTGTTGATGCAACAGTACCTTGTTCCAAAAGTTTCTTGTTTCCAGAAGATCCTATGAGCCCCGCATAGCCACAGTTAATGACTCTATAAAAGTTAAAATAATAAATAGAATCTGCTCTGCCGAAATTCCCACGGGACTTCGAAGTAAAGATTTGAGTGCACTAATGTGAAACTTGGTAAAAAAAGTTCTTGTAGAAGCAGGTGTAGAAGGGTTTCCTCGGCGCTCTCGCAGTATCTGCGACGTGATTTTCGTGTCAGTAAGACCCAGGTTGGACCAGTTAGTGATCATACCATTGTGTACCTACACAAGTTTATTTGTCTCTGGGCCGATTAGGGATGTGAAAATTTGAAGAATATTTCAAAACAAGAGTGTATAAATCTTGTATAAAATGGGGGATGCAGAGTCTAGTGCGTAAGCTACCACCTTTCTGTGGTAGGTTCTACTGCTACGCCGGACCTCCAGTTCTCTGATCCTGATCGAATAAGAATCGGATGTATTGCGTATACACTCTCAATAACCATTTTCAATATAATAACTTACGGGACACTCTGCACATCACTACTTAACAGCTTTGAATGAAATGAGCCGCTGCCGCTGCCGCCGCCGTTCACGTACTCAATGACGACTGGCCTGTGTAGTGCTAACTTACATTGCCTTCTGTAGCCGAGGTCCTGGGTTCGAATCCCGGTGGCGGCGGTAGATATTTGTGTTATGAATACAGTACTTATTAGCCGTCAATTCATGGATGTTTTTATGTTTATTTTCTAATAAAAATAAAATATGCAATAATAAAATCCCCAAACCAAAGTAGGTAAGCATAGCTTGTTATATAGGATACATGTAGCGAACTAGGGAGGAACCTAGTATAAAAATAGATAAACACGCAGATATGGATTTGTTTTTCTTTATATGCGGGAGTCGAGTGTTCCTTCCTAAAAAACAATACTTTTTGCCCAAGAATATATGGTTCAAAACTGCATAAATTCCAAGATATCATGAATCTTAATATAATGAGTTCATAAATTATCAACCTTGTAAAATCTCTTTAACATTAATTCAATAGACGCGTGTCACTGAAACCATACAATAAAAAAAGGCATGTGGCACTCGGAGACTGCCGCGGTAAAGCTATTGCATAGCATTTTTTATCAACTTATGCAATTATAATTATTTATTTATTTTATTAATGCAGTATAATGTTTGATCTAATATGAAGTTCCACAAGTTCCTAGTAGATGGCGGTGATTGTTTATTAAAGCCCGCATGTAAAGTTATGAAATCAAAGTATCACCGTTTTCGTTACGGAATTTATGGATTCGGTCCCCACGCTCAAGGTCCGCGATAGAAGCTATGCAATAGCTTAACAACAAAAACGGTAAAAAAGGGATAGAAAATGCCAAATTGTCATACTTCGCATTAAAGGTGTTTTACATAAGATGTTTTGACTTAATTGATATATTTTGTAAATAATAAAAATTTAAAATAAATTAAAATAGAAAAAATATTCACATGTTATTTGATTCTATTACATGGTCCCATTAATAAATACCCTAGAGTTAATATATTCAATAGGCCGTATTTGATATTGTATTTACTTATTTTTAAGTCTCTCCAGTGTCAAATTTTACGACGTGAAACGTGACAGCGTCATACAAAAACTATTTTTTCTCTCTTTCCGTCACAGCGTTAAGAAACACTTAAAATAAGAGAATTCAATGTCGAATCGGAGCGTGCGTCCGGCTGTCTGGACATTTTCTCGCAGAGCGTTGCTGCTTATCTAGGTGCCTAAGTCATCGTTTGTGACGACGATCTGTAAAGGTTTCATCGTTTGTGACGCTATTGTTTCCTCAAAAAATCGAAAAAACTTTGGCCAGCCAGCCAGAATTTCGCATTTTCCAGCATTCCAGATCTCAGCCCCCAGAGGCTTTTGAGGATCCAGCTGGTATATAAAGGTATGTGACGCGATATGTGACAGCAACTAAAGTGGTTTTATCAAGTAAAACGCCATAATTTTCGAGTTAACACGAAAAACAAGTGGCCAGCCAGCCGGACGCTTCTGGCTGAGCCACTTTGTTTTTTCCTTATATCTCAGTAATTAAAGCAATTAGAACCGAGTTTTAAGTTGAAAAGGAATGTGACGCGATATGTGACAGACCTCATATAGTTCAAAACATACCTGACGCATGTGTTTAAGAGATATTTCGATAAAGATTTTGATGACAGATGACAAATGTCCGGCTGGCTGAGCCACCCATTCCAGCGCTTGCAGACGGTCTAGAAAGCTAGATTCTTATCAAAAGGAATGTGACGGCGACGAAGACAACAAATCGTCGTATGTGACAGCTCTAAATACTGCCAAACAAAAAATATAAGCGATTGTTTATTCTTTCATACAAAGTCAATTAGGGTGACCATATTTTACTCCTGTATATTGTCATCCTTATAAAATACTTCCGCCAAATTTGTCAAACATGACAAACAACTTGATCCTTACGTTGCTCTAATTAAGTGGGTAAATAAAAATACTATTTCATAATGCGTCATGTATTTATTTTTTCTTAATTTACTTTTTGTTTGTGTTTACCAATTAATAAAATCAGTCTGGGATTAATGTAACATGTTGAAAAAGTATACCCTTCTCGTATACAAACTCTTGAACTTAAACTTAATATTGCTATTTTAGCACCATCATTTCAATAAAGTTGTTTAACTATAGTTGAATTGTTTTCAAATGATTCCTATGACACTGACAGTAATTTCCACAACATAACCTTGTAGTGCCGTCACCGTTACATAATCGTATTGGAGGCTTCTAAAGATGGCATTTATTTATTTTACGTAGCCCAATAAAATGATATTCCGTTGGCATTATAACAATTCATAACATTTTGTAAGAAATTATCTCAATCACACTACATTTACGTTCTGCAAAAGTCACTTCGTAAGGTATGATTTAAGAAATACCCTGACTGAGACGAGGTCGCTAACTATGGGCCTTATAAATAAGCTAAGAGTCGCTCAGCGGGCAATGGAAAGGCCATGCTCGGAGTTTCCCTGCGGGATCGAATCAGGAATGAGGAGATTCGCAGGCGAACTAATGTCACGGACATAGCCAGAAGGATTGCAGAGCTGAAGTGGCAATGGGCAGGGCACATAGCTCGCAGAACAGATGGCCGGTGGGGCAGAAAAGTTCTCGAGTGGCGGCCACTGGGAGACGCAGCGTAGGCAGGCCCCCCGCACGATGGACCGATTAGTATATGTCATCATTTGGAGGATATTTTAAAACTTAAAACTTGGTAAGTATTAGGTACTTATATTATTTTTCTTAAGTAAGTATTTGTTTCTGAATGAAAATTTTTGTCAAGCCTTAACAAATTGTGCCTTTTGCGTATTGTACCTAAGTAATATAATCACGGTTCATTAATTCCTTTTGATACTCACTTTATTAACAAAGCTATCATAATTTAAATTACATAATACCGGGTGCGGCAATTGAACTGTCCGTCTCCTTGTAACTTTTGTAAAATTCGAACTACTGAATCGAACGCGGCAAAAATTTGAAAAAATAATCTGTGACACATTATCTTTGTTATTTCAAAACTATTCGGTCGTGAGAAAAAACGTTCTAATTTTAAAATAATTGATATAAAACGCAATTCAGTGATTGCTCTTTATTTGGAGGGAAAATCGAACATCGAAATTCGTCGAGCGCTACCAAATCTTCAATTGAACGAAAAATTTGTATGTCGTACTATCCAAAGATTTAACGAGACTGGAAGTGTTAAGAAACGCTACGGGGGCGGTCGACGCTGTACTGCAACGGCGCCAGCTGTTGTAGAAAAGGTACGACATCGATTACGCAGAAATCCAGCACGTTCAGCAAATCAGCTAGCCCAGGATCTTAAGGTGAGCGACAGCAGCGTCCGTCGTATATTGAAGGAAAAGCTTAAGGTTAAACCGTTAAAAAAAAACTTTTCTCAAGAACTCACTGCTTTGCAAAGGAGCAAACGACTGGCTCTATCAAAGGAGCTGATTCGCTTGCTCGACTCTGGCGAGCTTCCCAACTTGGTATTTTCAGATGAGAAAACTTTCTGTGTTGAGCAGTTTCTTAACAAACAAAATGACCGTGTGTGGTTAAAAGGACGTGTCAGCGATCATTCAGATGAACTGAGAGTCACTCGAAGACAAGGGGCCGACCAAATCATGGTATGGGCGGCGGTGTCCGAAAAAGGCCGTTCTCCGCTTGTTTTTCTTCCAATGGGTCGCAACCAAGCTAAAATAAATCAACAAATCTATCAAAATGAAGTCTTAAAAACAGCATTGATACCGTAAGCACGCAAGACATTTGGTTTGGAGCGTTGGACGTTCCAATAAGACTCGGCGCCATCGCACAGAGCATCTGGGACGCAAAATTGGTTGAAAGCGAACGTTCCTGTGCTGAACGCCCGAGATATGTGGCCGTCGTCTTCGCCCGACTTAAACCCTCTAGATTTTTGTATTTGGGGTATTTTACAAGCGAAGCTAAAAAACAAACATCAGTGGAGGCGCTCAAAACTACTCTTACACGAGAATGGAACATTTTAAGTGACGACGTTATTCGAGCAGCCTGTGCTTCATTCCGAAAGAGACTCAAGCTTGTTGTGAAGGCTAAAGGCGATTGTATTCGATTAGAATAAATAAAAATATAACTTTGGGCCTTTTATTTTTATATGTAAAAAATATATTAATAAATATTCAAAATAAAAAAAAATATTTAATTTTTTAATATGGACATTTCAATTGCCGCACCCGGTATAACCACAAAGTCAATTAAGAAAAAGAATATCAAGTATTATAAAAATACAGACTGGTTTAGTAAACAAAACAAAATCATGTCCTTTTACTTATTTACTTTTACTTATAGTGAATTTTAACAATGAACAACTTAAAAAAACAACAACATAAACAATAAACTTGTAGGTACCTACATACTTACTTATTCAAAAACAAACGTAGTTGTTTTAATATATTTTTTATTTAATTTCAGTAACAAACAGTTCCAGTTTTGATTTTTGAACTACAGAAACTCAAACTTTTAAGGAGTACAAAGAAGAGAAAAGTAATCATAACAAAAAATGCCACAAAAGCACAAACAAAAAGTAAATTAATAAAAAATAAATACATGATGCATTATGAAATAATATTTTTATTTACCCACTTAATTAGAGCAACGTAAGGATCAAGTTGTTTGGCATGTTTGACAAATTTGGCGGAAGTATTTTATAAGGATGACAATGTACAGGGGTAAAATATGGTCACCCTAATCGACTTTGTATGAAAGAATAAACAATCGCTTATATTTTTTGTTTGGCAGTATTTAGAGCTGTCACATACGACGATTTGTTGTCTTCATCGCCGTCACATTCCTTTTGATAAGAATCTAGCTTTCTAGACCGTCCGCAAGCGCTGGAATGGGTGGCTCAGCCAGCCGGACATTTGTCATCTGTCATCAAAATCTTTATCGAAATAACTCCGAAACACATGCGTCAGGTATGTTTTAAACCATATGAGGTCTGTCACATACCGCGTCACATTCCTTTCCAACTTAAAACACAGTTCTAATTGCTTTAATTACTGAGATATAAGGAAAAAACTAAGTGGCTCAGCCAGAAGCGTCCGGCTGGCTGGCCACTTGTTTTTCGTGTTAACTCGAAAATTATGGCGCTTTACTTGATAAAACCACTTTAGTTGCTGTCACATATCGCGTCACATACCTTTATATACCAGCTGGATCCTCAAAACCCTCTGGGGGCTGAGATCTGGAATGCTGGAAAATGCGAAATTCTGGCTGGCTGGCCAAAGTTTTTTCGATTTTTTGAGGAAACAATAGCGTCACAAACGATGAAACCTTTACAGATCGTCGTCACAAACGATGACTTAGGCACCTAGATAAGCAGCAACGCTCTGCGAGAAAATGTCCAGACAGCCGGACGCACGCGAATCGGACGGACCCATGGGGCCGTATCCGACATTGCATTTTCTTATTTTTAGGTCTCTCCAGTGTCAAATTTTATTACTTGAAACTATTTTTTTCTCTTTCTGTCATGACATTAAGAAACACTTAAAAAAAGAGAATTTAATGTCGAATCGGGCCCATTGTGTACCTACCTATATTTACTTACAGGGTCTTCAAAAACTGAATTTAAGCTAGACAATGTTGTGTGAATCACAATCCTTTTCAACAGCCCACTGCAAGGCTCTAACCTGTTTAATATGGTTTTCGAGGCACGGAAGTCATGTGAAAGTTTAGATGGATGAATTAATGTTTATTCCAAAATCACGGAAGAACGGTTTGGATGAAATTTGACATATTAATAGTGTACAGTCTGGAATAGCACATAGCCTTTTTATCCCGATGCTTCCGAGGGATACGAAATTGCACGGGTAAAACCGCGTGAAACGGCTAGTAACAAATAAACGTGCACCGGTCACTCATCCATGTACCGATCGACCAGCAGGGCTAGCATGCGACCGTCGATAAACACTCTAATCGTCAAGATAAATATTACCGAATTATTTTATCCTATCATGTTAGCTAACATGCGCACCATAATAAATAGAATTACAGTGGACCCCCGGTAGTCCGACAAACATTTTGCAGGGCAGTGTCGAACTATCGAATTTGTCGGATTATAGAGTACCCCTTTAGTCCGAAGTTTTTAACAAACAATTTTTTATTGTTTACTACAATGAACACACGCTAGGCTGCACCGCTATCCTCTTGCATGTAGTAAATTAAAACTAAGCCGTCAGAATCAAATCAATAATCTACGCGTCGAGCACAATAATGATGGTCCGTGCATTATTTCAATATATTCATAATTCCAAAATATTTAAGATTAACACTTCGATAGATTTAAGGATAAGTATAAAGTTTTACTATAAGATATCCGGATGCAAGAAGATTGTTAATTGTTATTGTTATTGTGTATTTTTAAAAGATGAATGCTGTTGAGTTTCTTGCCACTTCTTCTCAACAGATCGACTTTCCGAAGTGGTGGTAGATTCAGTTCAATTTGTAAATTATGACTTATTTCAAATGTATTTAAATACATACAAACATAACTTCACGCCTGTATCCCGTATAGGGTAGGCAGAACACCAGAGGTAATAATACCATCTGATGTCACGTTTGACAAATTTAGAGGCATTATAATAGTGGAGAGAGACTATTGCAGTGACAGGGGGTCAGCCTATCGCCCACAAAAAAGCCTCCCATAACACCTCTGTCCCTTAACTGACTTTTACAGTTTGCCCGGGAAGAGAAGCAGCTGGCACATTCTATGTTTTTCTTTCGCTCCCAGTCCAGCATAGAAGCTTTAATAGAAGTATTTAAATACTTACGAAATAAAGATCCTTTTGACTTTGACTTAGACTTTGCAAGTGGTAATTTGTTCATCATGCATTAGAGAATATTATAAAATAAAATATTCGAAAATAAATAATCGTCCATGTCGGATTACAGGGGGTGCCGGATTAGACAGGGGCCGGATTACCGGGGGTCCACTGTACTCGATTCGATACCATGATTAAGCCGACAAAACCAAAGCTGCCATACCCTAAAAAAAAGAATTAAGTGCCATATAAGCCCGATTTACCGTTGTCTATAGTCGCATGCTGGCCCCGCAGGCCGAAAGTTGATGAACCTAATTAATTTTAAGATCTTTTCTGTACAGTGATAGTAATAAAGAAATTTGAATTTTAACCTGCTGTATCGAAACATGAGCACAGGCGCCGCTATGCTTCCAATATCTTATTAAACATTTTAAAAAGGCATTTATATCCATTTTATCCATTACTTAAACACGACAAAGCGACTAACATAGGTGATCTTATCAATCTTTACTAAGTACCCATTATCAAGAAATATATTAACAACAGACACGGTAATCTATTTCGCTGTTAGAAATCATTCACTAACTAGGTATTGTTTTACTTTACAGTTGCGTCTCTTGCAAACAGAACTCAGTGTCGAAGAAGTCATCAAAGAGAAGACGTCAAAGGTTTTCAGTGAAAAATGTAGAACTTATTATAAACCAGAAACACTCAAAGACTGAAATCGCATTTATACTTAGATACAACCAGAAAATGTACATATTATATACAACAAATTAATTAGCAACAAGTCTGTATTTTATTGGTTTTTGACAATCTTTGGATTCCTACTTCCCGATCTGCCCCACTGCTAACAACAATATAAAGATATTGATTTAAAACTGACTTAAAGCTAGACTTCAATATTCGATCGTAACTGTGAAGTCACTAATGTTTTTACCGGACTGCGGCAAACAAATGAGGGTTATGTTTTTGACGCTTATGTATGTCCGTTCGTCATGTTCCCTCATAACTACTGAACAGATAGATGGATTTAAACAGAGTCCCCGCCTGCCTCTACTATTTTTATTACCTACTATTATTTAACCTTCCATGCTAGACTGGGAGCGAAAGCAAAACAGAATGTGCCAGCTGCTTCCCTTCTGTAAGTTCTCTACTGTAAAAGTCAGTTAAAGGATGGAGGTTTTATTGACGTTTTCGTGCACGATAGGCTGATCCCCTATCACTGCAAGTCTCTCTCCATCATTACAATACCTCCAAATTTGTCAAACGTGACATCAAATGATTTTATAGCCTCTGTTGTTCTGCCTACCCCATTAGGGATACAGGCGTGACGTTATGTATGTATGTATTATTTAAAAGCTGTAACAGTCTTATCCGCTTGTTTTGTGCTTTTTAGTTGAGACTGTGGTGTAGACGAAGTTTTTTTATTGGTATTTATTATTCCGCATTTTTAGTTTTTATTTAAAAATAGTTCTAATAAGACTAAAACAACATGGAACATAATTAATAAGGAAACTGGAAAATTTAAGGATCACAATACGGAGTTTAAACTTGTAACTGACAATAAAATCATTAAAGTAGATGAAAATGTTGCGACAACATTCGAGAACTGTTTTGCTGAAATTTCAGTTTCAACTACTAAATCACTAAACTCATCACCTGTGGCGGCTGAATAATTGCTCAAAAATCATGTGAGTGAGTGCAAGGTGTCTTTCAAGTTCCATCGGGGATATTATTAAAACATTTAAGACAATTGATATTAAAAAGATAACTGATCTGTGGGGCATACCTATCTGTTGAAATATTAAATTCTATTATAGATGTAATAGCTCCTTGCCTTGTTGAAATATATAATAACTGTATTATTAGTGGGGAGTTTCCTGATTTAATGCAGCATAGTAAGGTTATTCCTTTATTTAAGTCGGGTAGCACTACAGAGCCTACTACTTTTAGACCAATTTCAATTCAACCTACATGTAGTAAAATTTATGAAAAAAATATTCTTAAATAACTCTTGGCCCATTTCACCCATAACAATTTACTTCATAATAAACATTTTGGATTTACAAAGGGCCGTTCAACAACTGATGCTGGTGTTGAACTATTTGAAGTAATCACTGGTGCCTGGGAGAGGTCACAGGATGCTCTAGGCGTATTTTGTGACCTGTCTAAGGCATTTGACTGTGTTCAGCATGACACTCTCATCAGGAAACTTCACCACTGCGGCATCAAAGGCACTGACCTCAAACTTTTGAATTCATATCTAAGTGATATAATTCAGAAGGTTGAGGTAAACCGGAAAAGGTCGGCTGGGTCGGTTGTGAGAATGGGAGTGCCACAAGGATCAATTCTGGGCCCATTTTTGTTTCTAGTCTATATAAATGATCTACCGTATATGGTAGGCAATAAACACGAGATTGTATTGTTTGCTGACGACACATCATTAATTTTTAAAATTAGATATTAGACAGAAAATCAACTACGACGATGTAAACAATGCTCTCTCAAATGTTGTGCAGTGGTTCAATATAAATAATCTAGCTTTCAATGATAAAAAAAACGAAATGTACAAAATTCTCTGCACCAAATGTATATAACACTGTTTTTCTTGGAATTACCTTAGATTCTAAATTGCAATGGGGCGCCCACATCTCACAGCTAGCGAGTAGACTTAGTTCTGCAGCGTTCGCGGTAAAGAAAATTCGTTCATTGACTGATATTAATACGACGAAGCTGGTTTATTTTAGTTATTTTCATAGTATAATGTCCTACGGCATCCTACTTTGGGGCAATGCCGCAGATATTGACACGATATTTACACTGCAGAAAAGGGCTATTCGTGGAATGTATAAACTTGGAAATAGAGAATCTCTTCGAGAAAAGTTTAAAGAGATTGGTATCTTGACCCTTGCATCACAATATATTTATGAAAACATTATGTATATTTATAAGAATAGTAATAAATTTAAAACTAGGAAAGATAATCATGATAAAAATTACTCTGTAAAGACTAGGAACGACCATAAGTTAGCGTTTCCCAAACTAAGGCTGGCTAAAAGCAGCAAATCATTTATTGGAATGTCTATACGTATATATATTGGTATAACAAAATTCCGAAGGCAATTCAATCCCTGCCATTCAATAAATTTAAATCAATCATTAAAAACACTCTATCTCGAAACGCTTATTATAAAACTAAAAAAAGATTACTTAGACGATAAAAAGGCATGGGATTAAGCACAACAGGATATTTCTAAAAGTTTCTAATTACTTATTAATTTTGTTTACTGCTTGGCTGTGCGGTATGACATATGGCATACTGGTGACTGTTCCACTCACTTACTTTCTTGTCAAGACAACAGCAAGAACGTCATGCTTCCTCAGGCGGCATGGCTAGTGGTAGCGTCGGGTATCGGGTCACCCTGTTCCCTAAAATATGGTTGAGGAGGGTGATGGCTGGTGCTTGCGTTATACTCGTGAACGGGTGCTGCTAGCGGTGCCAGGTCGTTTTGCTGATGATACAATGACTATTTTATTCCATTCTTGTCTAAATACTCTGATCCCAGTTTGTCATGTTCGTGTTGTGCATCCATAGCTTAATGCTATGATTTAATGTATTTACGGGATTCTTACCACGATTTTCGATTTTATTTTCGCACGTCCGATATTTCGATGCTGTTACAAGCACCATGATCGCGGACTATGTATGATCAGTCTATGACCATGATCAGTCTGAAATAACTGAATCAGTCTGAAATAAACGATTTTTATTTATTTTATTTATAGAGCTCTGTACCCATAGGTACCATGTAATCCATTAATTACGCCACACCCTGTATAATGATGGTAAAGGATGTGTTTGCTTAAGCTCAGTGATCTCGGAAACTATGTAGATATAAGAAGTCTATAACAGAAATTAGTATATACATACCCAAACATACTGTATGTCTTAGTGAGAGAATGGTTTTGCTGTACCTACCTTAATCTTATCCTCATTTTTATAAACATTGATTTGTGTAATTATTACAAACCTCATATTAATTAAACAGCCTATATTATTTATACATTATGCTTATGCTTACTATGAGTTAGAACTACTTTATTGTAATTCATGTTCAATATAAAAACTTTATGTTCATTGAGAAAATATATTTAAAGTGTACACTTAAGCAAAATATAAAACAACACATGACTATATCAAATGATTACTATTTTTGAGTAATTTTTACATACTTTGTGTCATCATCTTTTGCAACATCCATTTAAATAAAACATTTTCATGAGAAACAATAAACTTCTAACAGGATTTACATTATAGGTACACAGCGCTGAATTATTTTGAATCATTTTCATGTGCTTTTTTGTAGTCTTCCTCATATTTCTTATGATAATCTAAATTCATTTGATGCACCGACTCTCCTCTCTTAGCAGCTGCTTTTCCAGAAAGTATCGCTCCGAAACTTGCGAGCGCTGTTAACAGCATCATAATATTGGCTAGTTTTATTCTGGCTTGGCTTCTTGATTTTTCCAATAAGTCAGCACTGTAATAAACAACGAAGTGTTAGAGCTATTACAATCTTCTCACCTTGAAATTCAGTGAGACATAACCTTGAGATACTGGAATTATTAATCGAACTGTATTGCATGTTATGCAACATACTTACGATACAAAAGTAGGTATTTCTGCTGTAGTCTTAAATTTTTTGGTCCAAACCAATATTATTTTTTCTAATTTGTTTGGTCGGTATCGATTAAGCAACGAATCTCCTGCTTTTGAGGCAGGATTTGGTGGAGCTGGAGTACTCAAAAACCTTAGCATAATACGAGTACCTTTCTGTAGTGGGCTCATTTTATACATTTTTAATTTATTTTCACTAGATAAAAACTGAAACAAAACGTTCGACGTTCACCTGTGCGTAGTTAAAAGTTAAAACACTTTCAAATGATTCCATAAAAATATTGAAAAATTACTCGAGTAAGCCAATAGCGACTATAAAGATGAGAAAATAGGTTTGTTTTCAGCTAAATAAGCCTATTTGGATTATTTGTTTACAGAATTTGACATTGATTTGACATGACAGTAGCTTTTTTGCAAGGCAGCTAAAGTCAATTATTATAATGAACGCAACCTGAGTCTACAAGAGTGTGTTCCTACTTTGTAAAGGGTGCTCTATGTGACGCTCTATGCTGACGAGTGGTTTTCGATCATCATCGGCGACCCGACGACACTCATTGTAACCAGTGTAACGACGAGACGTACTACGTGATGGCCACCTTAACCAGTTGAGTGTAAAGTGTAAACCAGTGGTAGGGGTCAGTGATTCCGAATGGCATGTAGTTAGAAATAAGAAAAATAAAACTAAAAGTAAATAGAAGTATATAGGTCAAAAAAGATGTGCTTTGAAAGCGTCGGATAGTAAATTTAGAGCTGCTGAGGTCAAAATTCCCTTGTTTATTTCAAACGTTAGTAAGAATACAACTAAAAGTGATATTATATGTATGTTATATTCGAGACAAAACGGGTGATCATTAAAAAGAATCATTAAAAAGAATAAATATAAAGCAAAATAGAATGTATAATGCTTATAAAATTTTTGTTTGCAAAAATAAATTAGAATTATTTTTAAATGATCAATTTTGGCCTGATGGTATTACATTTAGGCGTTTTGTGCATTATACAATGTGTAACAAAATGGAGAGATAAAACTTAAGGGTTAGCTTCTATACCATACGTAGAATATACAGTAAAATAATTAGCATGATCAGTGCTGTTGTAGACTTTCATACAAATTTATTTAATGATTTTACAACAAAATATTTTGAAAACCCTAGTCAACCTAATAAGCTGAAAAAACTTGTGCCGCTGTCACTGACCTTATGACCTTTTCCGCACCGGCTGAACTTTGTAGTATCTGTCTTAGTTACTCATCACTTTATTTTTACGCGTTCTGTTATCGAATAGATTTTATCAAAAGCTAACAGCTGTTTTTAGTGTTGATACCATTGACCTTTATCAAATGGACTCGAAATACCTACAAAAAAACGTGCCAACCTTGGGCAACCAAAATGGCCGCCTTAGGGTGGGGATAGCCTAGGATTGTCAATATTGAATTTCAATATTTTTATGTTTTATTAATGAAATCATAATTTTCAATATTATTCCAACCAAAGAGCTAATTTAAACGAATGATTGATGAGGTAATTGGTATCTAGGTGTAAAAAACGCACAAGCTGGAAGATTTGGGAAAAAAATTGGCAAACGGTCAGGATATAATGTGCATATGGATTTCACTTAAATTAGGTACCATTACCTACCTACTTAATTGATTTATTTAACAGTTTATGTACACAAAGTAAGATACATTATACCGATGAATGATCTATACAAAGTTAGTAGGTACAAAGGTACTGCTAATAAAGAAATTCCTTGAGACTGGAGAGTTTGATTGAGGAGCAATAATAATATGTGTTAGATAAAATAATTAAACTATAATATTAGATTAAATATACTGAATCATACCTACATAAAAATCTAATATACCTATGAAATAGCAAGCTGACTAACTGATCATCAACGGCCAGCCTAAACCGTTGGACCTAGGAAGCTGAAATCTTACACTTGAGTTCATTTTAGAGCGACAAGGATTATGGAAGGAATTTTCAAAATTCAAATTAATTTCACTGATGTTTGTGTTTCATTTGAGGTTTGAAAACATAATGACCCCCAAGTTCTTTGCTGTGTCAGTGAAATTAATCTCAACATTATCCATGATGATAAGAGGTACTAGTATTACTTTATTAATTAAGAACTAAATAGGTATCGGTTATTAAATAAAAAAAAAACACTTCATTCATTCATTCATTTCTAAATAATAACAATTTGTTTAAAAACACATTTTGTTTCAGAAAATCTTGTGATCCAGCTAAGTCTTCAATTAATACAGCTTGTTCCATATTTATTTGATTTTTATTTCGAAGATCATCTATGATTTCTCTAAAGTTAACTAGTTTTTGGTTTTTCCTCCGAAGTTTTTCATTCAGGCACTTAATTTTTTTTTTGCTCATCACACTTTTCTTGAAGCGCCTCAATTTTCTTTTAAAGTGTGACCTGAAAATTAAATATTTATTATAAAATGCTATTTATTAAAATGAATGCAACATTGGCATCTTGAGTTGATTGATATGATATGAAAAAACAAAATTATTTGTTATTCTGTTCGAATATTTTTAAATTATTCCTTATTGTTATAAGACTCAACTTATATTTATTTTACACCACTCTAAGGCTCTTTGAATTAATTGGTTGTTGGTGAAAAATATATTGTATATTTTTAACTGTATCCAACTATAGCATGCATGGTTAGATACCTACTGTTATAAGAAAATATGCTTTATAAAAATAAATACCTCTTTCTGAGCTTCTTTCGCAACTGGATGTGGTATTGACAATTGGGTACAAACTGCAGATGTACTAGAATTATCAATAAAATTTCCTGTTACCTGTAAAGAAAGAAATAATTAAAACAAAAAGCAAATTAAAAATTTATTATCATCAACTTGAATTTGACATAATTTAATTACCTAATGTTATATTAAATTTATTTTGATACTTACGGGAAATATTGAAGGAACTGAGTTTTCTCTTAATCTTATTACATCTAGAGTTCTATTAAAACATGTTTCAGGAAAATGCAGTGAGCAAACAAACCACTGCTTTTGCCGAGGATTAATATTTTCTTCACCAACTGCTCTTAACCACTTTTGTCTCAATCTTTCATTTTTTGGAAATCTAGAAACAAAATATTTGTGAGTACTTATTGTATGTAATCAACATTAAAATCCACTAAACATATACATATAATTTTAATCAGAGCATAACCCTATTTTAACTATGAAAATAATTACGAATGAAATAAATAAAAGAGTCTGTTACTCGGAAATAAGGTAAGATACAGATTCTTTTAACATTTATTTATATATACTTAGCTTTACATTTGAATTCAAGAGGTTATATGTGATATTACATGAAAAATGGTACTCACATAAGAAGAGTCAATGCTACTTGATTTTTGATTTTTCTTGCACCACATTTTAAAATGCAACAAGATGGCATCTTGACCTACAGTTTCACCACACTGCGACTTAGTTTTAAACAACTATTTCTTGTTTATTTATGCAAATCTCAAATAAACAAACACTTGACAACGAACTACCACGAAATACGGGCAACCAAGATGGCGAATTGAGGCACGTACCTACAGCTGTCAAATGAACTTTGACAGTATGTGGCACACATAGCAATATCTAAAATATATATGTCTCTTTCGTCATATGCAAACCTAGCCGTGAAAAAAAGAGAAAAATATATATTTATTGTTCTATACCATATGAGTATTTCTCAAAAAAGTGTCCCGTCATGAAATTGTCAAGAAATCAGTTTGTCAAGAAACGTCAAGAAATTATCGTCACTTAGGACGACATCATACCACTTGTTATAGGAATCAAGTAACACAAAATTAAACACGTACTGGTCATATTAATTAAATTATTTTTTTATTAATAACTGGACACACATTATATTATAAGAATTCTTTCAGAAGACAGGGCAACAAATTTAAATTTCTTTTACATTTATGTCAGTAGAAAAAACGTAGTAGTTCCCTTCTTTTGTCGTCGGGTAGTCTCCCTTCTTCTTCATCAGTCTTTATTTTAAGCATTTTTCCCTTTTCAATTGTTTCAGTCTGTTCTTTTCTTTGGTGTAATTAACTTTTGAGTTTTGTTATTGTTCTAGTTTTCAACTTTTGTACTGGAATAGCAGTCTGTTGATGTGTTGATGTCATTTTCCACATAAAAGTACCTGTTTTGTCATCCAAGATCTGAAGTGTAAAACAATACCACCACAATTTACTAAGCGACCTTTATTATCTACCTAGTAGGTATACTGCATGAAACATCCAAAACTTCTTGACGTCAGGAAATTGTCACGAAATTTTGTTAGGAAAATCTAACATGCAATCGTATTTTTGTAATAACATCGAAATTATCTATTGGATCTAACAGCAAAGGGTTTCCGTCTATTAAGCACTATACTCTTAAAATTTTGCATGTATATGATAATAATATAACTTACTTTTTGGGTCCGAATCTCGTCAGGAAATATTTTATAAATAAAATCCACTTCAAACGCTCCGACTGTTTGGCTAACTGACAGCTAAACACAAAATAGAGGAACGATTTCCTGATTGTCTATGGAATCAAACAGGGCTGCCATCCGCAAAAAACAACTTCAAACTTCGGGAAATGGTTTGGTGGTGTTAAATAGCGTCAAGAAATGTGTCACGAAATTCATAAAAAAATTGTGAGACACGATATGAATGATATTTGTATATGTATAAATGCTATATGTTGACAAGGGCGCCTCTATACAATAGAACTTAATGGTTGATACTTACAATTAGGGTGTTGCATATAATTTTATAATTAGGGTGTTGCCTAATTATAAAATTATATGTTACCTATATTAAAATGTGTATAAATATACTTCATTTAATTATTACAGAATTAATTTGAATGTTAAATTTATTAAATTATTTAATTAAATTAATTAGTTAAAATTAACAAATTAGGTACACAAATTATAAAATTAAATACGGAAGATAAGTCACAAAATCAATATAAAAATTAAGTTAATCGTTCAAATTGAGATTAATCGTTAAATTAGCATTAGATTAGGTATTAAATTACATTACATGTCATGAAAACAAAGAGACTCAAATTTAAATTCTCATGAGTAAATTTAATCTTCATTTTATCAAATTTGTTATGCCTATTTATTTTGTTTAATTGATCTGGTTTGTTTCTATCTTTAATATATTAAGTGCATATGATAATTTCTAAACTATAATTTTTATGTTGTGTATGGACTATAATTGTCTAAAGTAAACGATTTTTATTTTATTTATGTATGTAGCATATTTTTCTTGCTTTTTACATATCGACGATAAAAAGCGAACCTACTGTATGAACCTACACATATTATATATTTTATTTTATTTTATATTTAGAATCAGAAAAAATCCTGCGTTGAATGGTCTCGCTCCCGAGGCTCTACGGTAGCTAAAGAGATTCTCTAGTTTAAGAGATATGATTTTTTTCTAAAATTACTTTTTGGGCTCTTCTAAGCATTGCAGAATAAAAATGATTTATTGTCCACACATAACTTTACATAAATTAATAACTAAGTACAATTAGTATTATTAATTTATTAATTATTTTATTTTATTAATTATAATAAATTTAATTACAAAATGTAACCCTGCCCCTCAAACTAGGAATAACTCCTGATTCTTAAGGAACAGTGTTCGACCGTGAATATACAATTTAACACAATTTATGTGTATCTTAAATTTGGTGCATAAAACAGTACATTAAATTAAGGTAAAAAAAGAAATACAAATACATAAAACAATACAATAAATCAAAGGCAAAAAGAAAGGAATACAAATATTAATATGGTTTATTGTAAAAATAAAAAAAGTAAAAAAATAAAATAAAAGAAATTGTTGTACTCATTTTTATCGTAAAATCAAACACGTTATAATGGGGAGTTTTCTGACAGCTCATAAAAATTTGTTCAAAAATCCTCTATAGATGGCACTTTTAAAAAGCCGAAGGGGTTAAGTCTGTAAACTATAATGTAGGTAAGTGGTATCTACCATCTATGGTTATTTATACGTTCAATTTCTGATACAGACGTCAATTAATTTATTTTACTTTTAAAAACGCAATGTGGAATAAATTCTTCGCCTTCGCCTTTTGTAAAGCGCCATCTATCGAAGCCATTTGTACCAATTTTGTACAGTTTTGTTTTTTTAATGAGCTGTCAGAAATCTCCCCATTGAAAACCAAGGAAATATTTACAGTATACCTCATAAAAACTAGGACAACTATAGACAGTAAGTCGATATCAATATATATAAAACTGTTTCGTTACTGACTGAGTGACTGAGGTACTGAGTGACTGAGGGACTGAGTGACTGACAGACAACGTACAGCCGTAACTACTGGGTGTAGAGAGCTGAAATTAGGAACATACATTCTTTAGGGGATGTAGGGGTGCACTAAGAAAGGAATTCCCGAAATTCCCACGGGAACGGGAAATATAGGACTTTTTAGTTTGTATGAAAAATCTTATTCCTTGAGTGCACCAATGTGAAACTTGGTGTAAAGGTTTTTCAATATGTGTCTGGTTGTCTTATGAAAGGGATTCCCGAAATTCCCACGGGAACGAGAAATATATGATGTTTTAGTTTGTATGAAAAAATCCCATCCCTTGAGTGCACGGATGTGATTCTTGATATAAAGGTTCTTCAATAAGTGTCTATTTGTATTATGGAAGGAATTCCCGAAATTCCCACGGGAAGGGGTTGGTCTTTTTAGTTTGTATGAAAAATCTTATTCCTTGAGTGTACGGATGTGATACTTGGCATGAAGGTTCTTTAAAGAGTGACTGGTTGTGCTACGAAAAAAAATCCCAAAATTCCCACGGGCACGAGAAATATATGATTTTTAGTTTGTATCAAAAAAACTTATTCCTTGAGTGCATGGGTGTGATACTTGGTATAAAGGTTGTTTCAGTGGGTGTCTGGTTGTATAGTTTCTGAAATATCCACTAGAAGGGTAGTTAAGCGCATACGAAGATGCGGGATAAAGCTAGTCTTAAATATAATGTTACTTTATTTAATGGATATCGAAGCAAACATTGCAATAATTTATGCCCAAATTTGGCACTCAGAAATTGTACCATTTTTAAAATATTCGCGGTGTTCCTTTTTTTCTGAAAATCCAGTTTTACTCATTCACACATCACACATCGATTATCAAAAAACAAATAAGTAGTCTGATTTCAACCAGTTTCCAGTTTTCGATAGGTATTTACATTATAATTAATATGTAACAGCCAAATTCGTTTCAATGTGATTCCAAATAGAAGCTACAGGACGTTTTATAAAAAAAAGGATGTTTTTCTATGAAACGTTCACAAAAACAGCTTTTTTCTCAAGAAAAGTGACGATGAATCTAGCGTGCATCATATAACAAAAGTGAAAGCTTTTGCAACTATGTTAGAATTTACTCAAAATTATTCAAAAGATTGCGCAAGCGTTTAAGTGAGTGATTGACAGCAAACATCTTCCTACTCACTGTGTCAATTTGTGGTTTCCAGGACAAGGTCTTCTCAAATGTCATGCCCAAATTTTTCACGGTGTCACTGTACGGAATTTTCACACCATCAAATATAATAGGTGGAATAGCGCAACCAATATGATGGCTTGTGATTTTGCTGGGTTGACTGTTACTGTAAGCCCATTAGAGATACTCCAATGTGAAATTCGAGCTAAATCATCATTGATTTGCTGTACAGCAACAGTCATTTCATCGAGAGAACTGTGAAAAATTACCCTCACCTTGCTATGCATTTGTATCGGATAGCTAGTGAGCACTGTTACATTCATATTTAGCTCAGTGGTAAAGTCGTTGGTTCGCCTCAATCATAAAGTCCTGGGTTCAAATCTCATGACGGCCAGACAGCTTTTACTTTTTATGGATAATGTTTCAGTTCAATTTGTTAACATTAGAATGTTTGAACACAAAGAAGGCAGGCGAATTATGACCTGTCAACTGATCGAAGTGATTGATAGCCGAAAGACGCGTCTTAGTTTCAAATATATCGCAAAAAAACTTAGATTTTTTACTGATTTTAAAGCAATTAAAACCGTGATCAGACAGTGCATGGAAAAAAAGAAATTAATTTTTAAATATTTTCGAGAAATATTGTTTTTGAACGCAGCCAATCTATTGTTTTAAGTTTTACAGAAATCAACCCTATGAAGGGCCAAAACTAAAAATGATATTAGAGCAAAGATCATGTAAAAATTAAAATACTATTATGTCAGTAAATACATACTTTTTTCCATTGTAATTAAACATTAAAACTGAACGTAGCTATAAAATATGAGATGAGGCTGCTGTCACTCACACAGATCAATCAGACATGAACGTGAGATTTGATTGATATGTATTTTCTTGCAGTCCTTTGTGTGCCTTGTTTATTCTGTTAATTCTTTTTAAATTGCAGTAGGCTTATTATTACGCAAGGATTAAGCTAATATCCTGGTATTTGATACTATCTGGCTGCGAAACTGACACGATTGTAAGTTTTATAATTCTGAGTCTGAATTGACGTCTGACATTGACGGGTATTCTATGTATGTATTTTATGGAATCATTTTATTTCTGCATCGAATTCAAAAATATTGATAATAGATTTAGATATTTTAAACAATAAACAACCGTTTGAAGCACCAACGAATTCAAGACGGGGTCAATAAAAGAATTTAAGTGACAGGTTTTTGATTGTATGGACGGTGACCAATATTCTTTATGGCTTTTAGAGGAAATAGAGTCTAAGCAACCTTAGAATCAAGTTGTTACGTGAACATACATAAATGGCGTGCTAGCAAGAACGTGCCAATTCAGTTTTCGTAGTGAGAGGTCAGCTAATTGTGAAGCAGTGTGTACTAAAAACTATAATTGGCACTTTTAACAAATTCTATAATCAAAATAGATTGCTTAATAATTGATTCGTATTAAGGTACTAGCTGCTGCCCGCGACGTCGTCTGCGTGAACGCTATGCAGCTCCAAACGCACCTACGATTATAACACTGCTAGCGTGATAATATGTAGCCTATATGTTGACCCGACTTCTTAACTATCTTCATGCCAAATTTGAAGTAAATCCATGCAGTACTTTTTGAGTTTATCCCGGAAAGACAAACAGACAAACAGACAAAAATTCTAAAAACTATATTTTTTGTTTCTGTTTCGATTGTAGATCATACCCTAAGTATTCTTTTAAAAAAATATTCAATGTACAGTTTTGACTTTCCTACCATTTTATTATATGCATAGATATTAATTGCATTAAAATTCATTAAATTTTACCAAAAAACTCCAATCTCAAGGTGGAACTAGCAAAACTACCGTTTCGTAGCGTAACAATAAAAACCGCGAAATTTATTTTTCAATTTTTTTTTGCTAGCCTATAAAATGCGGTTGTTTAGAGGTTTTCTTGTTGAAAAAGGCTGTTTCAGCGTAACGAAGAGGACTAGACTAAGTTCCACTAGGTATGTTTAAGATTTACTTTTACTACTTTTTGTAATAATACAAAACATTTCTAGCCTTTTAAAAATATAAATGATATACTTGAGAATGCGTATTTAAAAAACAAATATAAATTTAAGTTTAAGTGGATGGAAATAAAACACTTTTTAACCGGATTTATCGCGTATATTTACATTTTAAATTTTGACTCGACGTTTCGGTGTCTTTGCAGACCCCGTGGTCACGAGCGACTGTTTTTAAGTGGATGGGTTTCTGTAGGTGAGCAGGAGCACGACTTCGTGAAAACATAATTGTTGATTATTAAACCTGAAGTTTGGATTTTTAAACCATTTCTTAAATATATCTAAAGTTATAGATTTACATTATTAAACAGAGATTTTTTAAGACAACTACAAGTTATGTTTGAGTTATAGTTTTAAGTGTGCACTAAATCCGCCTGCACAGTACGTGTAAAACATTGAGCCTTGACCGAGCATGATGATAGCTAAACGCACTCCTATTTTGAACTGTCACCGGAAGGTGGATAATATCTGTCAATCTAGTAATAATATGTCAAAGTCAAATTCTTAAGACTCTTTTTCTGTGTTGTAGGGAAAAATGAAGTACGTTTTTCGTTGTGTATTCTGAAATATCAGTGTAATCCATAAGATTTCATCTTTGTTCAAGATGCGAATAATAAGTGCTGTATCTTAATATGTATCTTTGTGGTTTATTTTCAGGATCGGTCTTTGTGCATACAGCGGATTTAAAATCTATCCTGGCCATGGAAAAACCATGGTTAAGGTGGATGGCAAGGTAAGGTTATATTGATGCGAGTGTTTATAAATCATAACTTAATTTATATTCTGGATTTAAAACATTAACAGTCTACTTAAGGATAATTGCTTTGAAAACAGTCGTTTCCACATCTAAATATGTTTCGATTTACCCAGTTAGAACTTTTTTAACCATGTTTTTATGTACTTTCAGTCTTTCACATTCTTAAACTCAAAATGTGAAGCAGCACATCTAATGAGGAGAAATCCCCGTAAAGTAACATGGACTGTGCTCTACAGGTAATGTTGGACTTTCTATTACTCTTCTTCTATTCATTTGTTACCTTTATTATTTGTTTGCACCAACAAATTATAAGTACTGTTATTTACCTAGAGTCACTATAGATATATGATTGAAACCTGTGACAATTTTTAATAGTTTTTGAATGTATTAGACTTTGTCAATTTGTGTATTTCTAACTTGAAACAATAACTTGCATATTTTATAAGCACACAGTTCAAGATGCAAAGTAACTCTAAAATATAAATCTATTTCACAGACGCAAATTCAAGAAGGGCCAAGAGGAAGAGCAGGCCAAGAAACGTACAAGAAGGACACAAAAGTTCCAAAGAGCTATTGTTGGTGCCTCGTTAAATGACATTATGGCTAAGCGTAACATGAAGCCGGAAGTGAGGAAGGCTCAGAGAGAGCAAGCTATCAAGTAAGTGGTGTTTATATACAAGTGGTTAAAGCAGTCTAATTCAAATAACCTCTTATCTGTCTATATGCCGGCTTCCAGTGTATAGACATTTTCGCCTATATATTGACACACCAGGAGCTGGTATAGGTAAGTGTGCCCTCATTCTTTTTCAAAAGAAATTCTTTTTGTATAATCTTTCCTTTCTAACACATAACAAATGTTTAGAAGAGGAAATGGCTAGCCAGTGACGTTTAAAACTTGCGCAGCTTAGGTGAAATAATAAATATTATTGGCAATCAAAACTCTACCATTGTCTGCATTCCATAGTAAACATCAAAATTTCTAAATCTTACATTACCATATGTCGAAAGTTGTTGGTTATAATTTAGTATTTCTATAGAAATGCTTGTAAGCAAATAAAGAATATTTAATTTACAATAAGGTTTTCAGTCTCAATTGAAACCTTATTGTAAATTCCCAGTAGAATTGGAGAAAATCCCAAAAGTGGAAAATTCTACCTCCATAATGGTATGGTCTGTCAATTATACCTACTCCCGGTTTCAATAGAAAAGCGGTACTAACAGTTAACTGACCAGAGGTTAAGAATGACTTTCATATAACAGACAGTTCCCCATTTGATTGACTATAAATTAGCAACTCCTGCATCGGGTACATTTTAACTAATTAATCAATACAAGTTTTGAGAAGGATCCCAAAAAGGATGCTGTTGATAAAGATTTTATGTAATTTCATTTGTTAAATAATGGAATTGGGTTGGCTCTAGAATCATGGTGTCGGATTTCAGGGTTGATGTAGTGTGAATTTTGTAGGGAGGGGTCTCCTCTTTCCCATAATACTATTCCCTCAGCACGCTGACTCCTTTCTCCTTTCTTAAAAAAAACGATTTTGTGTTTCAAACTGAAAGTAATTATTAATTATTTTTAAGCAAAAAAGTCGAATCAAAAGCAATTTAACTTAGAATTCACTTCAATTAATAATAATACATAGTTTATAGAATGAGAACACCATAAAAAGGCAATATCTACAAATTTTATTCTTTTAACTCTTTACATTTCAATGGTAAAACGGAACCCGCCGCAATCTTGTGAAGAATGACTGACTGACTGATTGATTTGATTGTATCAACTTGGCATTCCGTTTGGGTGCGCTTTAGTAGCGGGCCGCACACCCCCAGGGGGTTGGCTCTTATATCTCGCTGCTCTATTTAAGGAATAATTTTGGTCTTAAACGATAGTTATAACTGCCTGGACCCATTATCTAGCCGGTTTTTGTGCGGAAATGTGTAGTTTTTGAAAAATACTTATTTTGAATTTTTGAGGTTAGATTGCAAGCAAATGTTAGAAAAAAACAAAAATATTGTCAAACTAGTGTTATTGAATGAATTATTATTGTTTATTATTATATTTGAAATATTATTATATTATTGCTCCGTTTTGCTTTGTTCCTTGCATTAATCTTGAATCATTTACTCCGATAGAACAAATCATTGACCTCCGTGGTTATTTTGTTTTATAATTGCACAAAACAGAGTCTAAGACAAAATATGATCCCTTGTAAAAGAATTGTAAGAACCTATTCTTTCTTGTATTATTGTAACAATTTTTTTACTTATCGGATTGAAGTAATTCAATTTTATATATAAAAATATGGTAAAATATGTAAGTTTTGATCTTCCTCACTGGGAGATATGGATTTGTTTCATTCCTCACAGCTTGATATTAATTTTGAATTGTTTAGGACAAGTTTTCAGTAATTTTCATAGACCTAACCTCAAAATTTTAAAATAAGTTTATATTGATCAATGAAAATTTTAAACTTCTGATGTTGCTTACTTTTAAAAAGTTTTGTAGGTATTATTATGAAAAGCATTTTCAAAGGTATATTGTCCATAATAATTTTTCTTTACATATTAAAGCATTACATATTTATAACAAAAATTTAATATTTTTGAAGAAGAGAATGTTCCAGGTGGAAACCTTTTTCCACATTATACAATTTTACCATATAAGATGTTTTCAATTTGCAACAATGTACGACGCAGGGATAGCCATAGCATAACATAAAATTATACTAATTTGTTTTCAGGGCGGCCAAGGAACAGAAAAAATCAACCAAAGCAGCAAAGAAGTCAACTGCACCAGCTGCCAAGGCTAAGGCTGCACCTAAAGCTAAAGCCGCTAAAGTAACACAAAAAGCTGCTCCACGTGTAGGAGGAAAACGATAAAAATAAATATTTTTAAATCTCTCATTTACTCTTTTATTTAAGGATACAATATTTAACACAAATCTAATGTTAAGTAATGCTATATAATTTGACAGACCAAAATGTTACTTAACATTTTAACAAAATCAGAATGTATCAGGGTTTCGAAAAAATCAGATTATTATTATAAATATCAAAAATCCGATTTTTTTATATACAATGTGTAACATAATGAAGAGATAATACTCAAAGAGATTATATGTTTGATGATGTAGTTTATAAGTAACAGTATCATAAATTTGTTAACCTTATGTATGGTTCGGCTGAAAAACAAGTTCAATTCAATTCAATTTTAGGGTTGAGTGGCAACCAGCCGTCGATACTAAGCGACAGGCTATTACTGCCAGTATCATGTGATGAGACAGACATGGTAAAATATCTAAGTGTCAACCCTAAAAACAGCTGTTATGAAATCTGAAAAACAGCTTTTGATGAAATAAATCTATTTGATAACAGATGGCGCAAAAATAAAGTGATTGGTAACTAAGACAGATACTACGAAGTTCGTGTGTTCTTCTGTGGCTGGACTACAGTTTAGTACTCAGATGCTATAGTTCGAAATAATAGACAATAATATTTTCATAATCAAATATTAATAATTTTCAATATTAGGTAATGGCGGAAAAACAAACTATGTAGTTCAATTGATTGACTTTAAGCATTTAACTCTTAACAAGAAAACAATAAAAAAAGAGTACTAAAACCGCATTATACTTATTTATTTAGTTATACTTTATTGCACACTTCCAAATGACAAAAGTAAAAAAATAATTACATACATAAACTTAACAATTTTGAGAGACAACAGACGGTGATATCGCTTTAAAGCGATTACTTCCAGACAATCTAGTCAAAATATAGTCGATATTACAAATAAAGGAGTTATTTCCGAAATGTAAGGCCTAAATTAAAATTATACACTTTCACAAATAAAAGTTATGATTGACAATTGAAAATTTTGCATACACAAAACATTTCGTTTCTTTTAAGCTTTTTTTCAAAATAGAAGGATCATGCTAATGAAGTAATAAATATAGGTAGGTACTTATTCAATATAATATGATGATAACGAACTACCCCCGTTCGTAAGCTACACGATATCTCCTGCAATTTCTGCTTACATCTTAACGCTAATACTATACTTATAAATTGAATTGGTAACAAAAGGTCTTGAATTTTTACTAAGTTCTGCAATTTATAAAACCTATCATATTGCAAATTTATTATTGCTTATTAATATTTGATTATGAAAATATATTGATTATTTGCACAGTTATTGGTCATTTTAAATCAAAATCAGAAAAATACAGCAAATGTAAATTTGTATAAAAAAATATTGTTAATACAAAAAAAGTTTATAGATGAATCCTAGATATTTATATTAATTACTTTTTATGAGCTTTTAGTTTTCATAAATAAATAAACCATATTTCGTTATATTTGCTGAAACTAATCCTCCCTAGCCGCAACACATACATACTTTACAGATTAATTAATAAAAATGAAAAGTTTCTTGTGAAAAAATGTATCAACGAAGAGAAAAGGTAGTATTGTTATGTATTTACAGATAGTTAATTATATTCAATATTGTGAAATTGAGTTGCTGCAGAGTATACCCATCACTTTATTTTTACGCCATCTGATATCGAATGCATTTCATCAAAAGCTAACAGCTGTTTTTAAGGTTGACACTTAGATATTTTGATCTAAACTTTGAACTTGTTTTTCGGCCGAACCGTAAGGATAACAAAATGTTACTGTTAAATACATAACCATAAACTACATAACCAAACATACAATTCCTTTACGTATTCTCTCTTCATTGAGTTACACGTTATACATACAATTAACAATGAAAGATTTTCATACATTTTCTTATACCTATAACTAATTTCTACTTACATGATACCATTTGAAAAAAACGTCTGTACATTTAATATTTTTACAAAAAAAAAATATCTAGGGTTATAAAGAAATGAGAAAAGAGTAAGAATCTGGAAAAAAAAATTGTCTCGTTTGTTTGTAAGTTTGTCTGTTTGCACACGCTAATCTCTAGAACCGCTGGACGGATTTGAATGAAACTTTTTTTGTTTTATAGCTGTGAAGCCGGGGCAACATATAGGGTATATTTTATTTCGGTTACTGGAATACCTGATGCAGAACCCTTAAGGGATCATCAAAATCGTAAGAAATATAGATATGATGCCATAACAAAAGTTGTCCAGGATGATGAGCAGATTCTGCAGACATAAAAAAATCTAGGATCTAAAAAAATTGTAATAGATTTTTAAAAGTTATGCCTAAAACTTACTAGAATATGGTGGAGATGTTCGGCATACAGATCAGAAGTACTCATAGCTCAGTTGTTCGATCCTGTCAGGGTTCGATGCTGCTCGCGTAATTTTTTTTTTAATTATATTTTATTTTGTATCAATCTTTCTTTACCATACATCTATCTTTATAGCATTAACAGACGATCGAACTTGGTCCGGGCCGGACAGCGGACTTGGTCTGGCGTACCAAATCCGCTGGTCGCAACAGACGGCCGGATCTCGCAGTAACCGCGTGGCTTGTGCACAGTTCAGACGTCATGCCTCCCACGTTATGCAAGCGCGCTAAAATTGCGATTGTTGTTGCGGCAACAGTAATGCCGCCACAAACATCACGAAAAAAAAGAAAGGAGTGGGCAAAAACCTATTTAAAAAATCGTGATGAATATAGTCACATGAAGTTGATCAAATCGCTCGATTGCGAAGACTTCCGAATATACTTGCGACTAGATCACGAAATCTTTGAGGTACTCTTAAATTTGGTTAAACCTCTAATCACGAAAACTGACACTGTGATGAGAAAAGCTGTGACTGCCGAAGAACGACATATTGCAACTTTAAAATATCTTGCATCAGGAAGAGAATTTAGAGAGCTGAAATTCAGTACTGGTATCTCGTCACAATTACTCTCTGAAATAATACCAGAAACTTGCGATGCAATCTACAAAGTACTTAAAGATTACATTAAGGTATGTACCTAAACATCAACTTACAATTTCCGTTAAAGAGGTTAAATAAAAAAATATGTAGGTAATATAATATTTATCTTTATTAAAAACATAATTACTAAAACCGCTTTGGTTTCTTAAAAATGAAAAATTCTTTAAGATCTTTATAGTCGCCTCTTACCACAAGTATCAGTGGTATCAATTGATACATTAGTCAAATCTAAATTAAAATCAAGGGACTGATTCTGAGATGACTGCGAGTGTGAGAGTGAGTGTGAAGATTCAACTTGGTGGCAAGGTGACTGCGGGTGTGAGTTTGGGGACTGAACTTGGTGAAGAGGTGACTGCGAGTGTGAGAGTGAGTGTGGAGATTCCACTTGGTAGCGAGGTGACTGCGAGTGTGAGTTTGGAGACTGAACTTGGTGAAGAGGTGACTGCGAGTGTGAGTTTGGAGACTGAACTCGGTGAAGAGGTGACTGAGAGTGTGAGAGTGAATGTGGAGATTCAACTTGGTGGCGAGGTGACTGTGAGTGTGAGAGTGAGTGTGGAGTTTGAACTTGGTGACGAGGTGACTGTGAGTGTGAGTTTGGAGACTGAACTCGGTGAAGAAGTGACTGCGAGTGTGAGAGTGAATGTGGAGTTTGAACTTAGTGACGAGGTGACTGTGAGTGTAAGTTTGGAGACTGAACTTGGTGAAGAGGTGACTGCGAGTGTGAGAGTGAGTGTGGAGATTCCACTTGGTAGCGAGGTGACTGCGAGTGTGAGTTTGGAGACTGAACTCGGTGAAGAGGTGACTGCGAGTATGAGAGTGAATGTGGAGATTCCACTTGGTAGCGAGGTGACTGCGAGTGTGAGTTTGGAGACTGAACTTGGTGAAGTGGTGACTGCGAGTGTGAGAATGAATGTGTATATTGGACTAGGTCCCGAAGTGATTGTGAGTATGGATGAATCATCGAATGTGGAGATGGGTATAGAGATGATGAACATGGAAAACCTGTTCGAGACTGATCTGGACGTAAATCTAAATTAATTACAGTATTTATATTTAGCTCACTTAATTTAGCATAAAATAAAATTTCCCCTATTAATTTCTCTGCTAAACAGCGTTGCAACGTATTTGGGATCTCTTTTAGTTGAGAGCTAACAGAACGTCCAAAAGTATCAGCTGAACTTTCTTCACCAGAATCATTTAGTAAAGATTTTGCCGCATCAAAAAATTGTGCTTGTTTTTGAAGGATTTCATTTACTTGCCGTTTGTTTGAGTATCTTGTTTTTTTTTTCAGGTTCCTGCAACAGAAGATGATTGGTTGGATACATCGAGATTATTTGAACAAAAATGGCAATTTGATCATTGTTTGGGTGCAATTGATGGTAAACACATTATTATTGAGAAACCAGCACATAGTGGATCTTTGTATTATAATTACAAGGGATCTTTCAGCATAGTTTTGCTTGCAGTTGTCAATGCGAATTATGAATTTATGTACGTACATGCAGGCACAAATGGTAGTATTTCCGATGGTGGAGTACTTAAACATACACGATTTTATGATAAACTACTATCCAATGAGCTGCATATACCACCATCATCTAATTTTTCAAGATCGAATACCATGGCTCCGTATTGTTTTGTTGGAGACAGTGCGTTTGCAATGAGTGAACATCTTTTAAAGCCATACCCACAGAGAAATTTGACACACTACAAGAGAATTTTCAATTACAGACTTTCTCGGGCCAGACGAATTGTCGAAAATGCATTCGGTATTTTAGCTGAACGATTTCGTGTGTTCAAAAAGCCAATTACGATTAACGTAAACAATGTGCCAAAAATCGTAATGGCTTCGTGTGCCCTGCACAACTTCCTAAGAAGAAAGAGTCGCCCCTATATGACTAGAAATTGTGTTGATTTTGAAGATGTCGAACAGCACACCTTCCGACCAGGAGATTGGCGACAAAATGATATCTCCATCGGTCTTCGTGGTGAAAGGGAGCGTACAGGAGTTGGAAGACAAGTTCGGCAAATATTTACTGATCACTTTAATGGCGAGGGTTGTGTTGATTTTCAAGAAAGGATGATAAATGTGTTGAATATTTAAAAACTTACAATTCTATCGCTGCTGCTGTCACAGTCGTCATAATTGTCTACTCCCTGTACCGCTGGATTTTGATTTTCGTGTAAAAACGTAAAATATTGATAATACCACAAAGATGGTGTGTAAATGTCTTCTGTCCCGGCACTACTAGATTTACTCTTCTCTATCTGCAGTTATAAAAAAAAAAACAATTTAATTTTTGTTATGTTGTATAGAATAGATGTCATAATTAATATAATATACGTATATCCAGCGGGACCCTTTGCCGTAAAGGCTTGGGAACTATGCTGTTGAACTACTGTCTATTTCTACCTACCGATTTGTACATTTTTAAATTTCTACCTGAACAGGAACATTAAATAAATGCAATGCTTATACCTATTCTGATAGCAGAGCCCTCTGGTGTCTGAAGGTTTATAGATAAGGTAAATACATATTCAAGAAGCCTTTTATTTCTACTTTAAAAATATTAATTATACGTGAAATACGTAACCGTAAAAACCAATACTTTATGAGAAATATAGGTATAGGCAAATTAATATTTATAAAGTAGTAATAAAAGGCTTCTTGAATATGTATTTACCTTCTCTATAAACCTTCAGACACCAGAGGGCCCCGCTTGCAGAATAGGTATAAACTTTGCATTTATTTAATGTTCCGGTTTAGGTAGAAATTTCAAAAAGTACAAATCAGTAGGTAGAAATAGACAATAGTTCTACAGCATAGTTACCAAGCCTCTAAGGCAAAGGGTCCCGCTGGATATACGTATATCATAATATAGGCATTAAAAGTTTTGTTTTTTTTTTTATACAACGCACATAGTTTATAAAATAAAAATAAAAAAAGTAAAATAATAAATGGAAAATAATTAAATTAAAGACTGATTTTTACTGACCTTTTTCCTCTCTCGTCTGTACGCGGCTCTCATATTCTCTATTTTTTTCTTTACATCACATGCAGTGATGCTTTTGTCAAATCTTGCATAACAATTCCGAAGAATCTCAAGAGCCTGATTTCTAGCATCTCTGTTACAATAAAGTTCATGACATGTATCCCACAAGCATGGAAAGTCTTTATATTGTGCCAAAACATCGACAAGAACTTCGCGCTCTGTTAAAATTTCCGCCATAGTGCGAACATGCGCTGACGCACGTGCTACCTCCAGGACGTTTCGATAGCGACTGCCGTGAGTTTGTCCGATCCGAACGTACAGACGCGCGGATTTGGTACGGAGCAGACCAAGTTCGACGGACAAACCATCGGACCGAGCGAACACGAAATAATAATAATAATGTTCGGCAGACAACTCTCCAGACGAACGGATATGGTACGGAGCGTACCAAATCCGCTGTACGGCCCGTACCAAATCCGATCGTCTGTTAATGCTATTAAAGATGATTTCAAGTGGTTTGTGATCGGTTTCTATAACTATATTCTTTTTACCATAAATGTATTGATGGAATTTTTCACATGTAAAAACAATAGCTAAAAATTCTTTTTCAATTTGTGCATATCTCTGTTGCTTGGAGGTGAGTGTGCGCGACGCGTACTCGACCGGGCGCCCGCGCTGCATTAGCACTGCGCCGAGGGCGACGCTGCTGGCGTCTACGGATAATACTACGTCATAAAATGACAGCACTGGAGCCTCGCTTATAAGTTGCTTTAATTTATCAAAAACAGTTTTATGCCCCATTTCCCAACACCACGTCAAATCTTTCTTTAGTAATCTAGTTAAGGAAAATGACTGTTCAGCAGTGCGGTCACAGAACTTTAACGAATGTTTACGAATGCTCGTATAGTATGGAGTCGGTTGCAAGTTTTGAGTAACATTGTAATTTTTTATTTTACAGATATTTATGAGTACAACATGTTTAAAAACATTCAAAGTTAACAAGGCACACATTTATTTAAGCTGGCCGTGCGGCAATGGATAGATTTCAATTTTTTCTTAAAAACCGTATCCATACTATACGAACATGATTCGATAAAGTTATGTGATCGCACTGCTGAGTAGTTTGGTATAAATGTTGATAAGTGGTAGTTAACGGCACCTAAGAAGAGGTTTTATACCACTTCAAATCCATATACATTTTTAAATGTTTGCGCCTTATATTAGTAAAATAAATTTGTATATTAAACAAATTATTCACAATTTACAATCATTTGTCATAAAATATTAAAATATTTGCATTTACCACTCCAAATTAAACATTTTCAATTAGATTCCTTGGCGGGCTTTTTAAAGAGATAGGCGCGTTTTTTCAACTTTTGAAAGAAAATATTAATTTTATGTTCTGTTTAGCAAATTTCATTGATAGTTTATCGCATTCGAATCGTTAATAAGTGCAGACATGGAGGAGGACCCAGGGGAGTCGTCCCCTGGGAAACCCGATAGGAAGCGACTGCGGAGGCCTCCTACTCCAGCCGACATGGACTCTTTAGACGGAAAAATGTACTTACCGTTCATAAAACCAGGATATCGAAGACTTTTTCCGGAAACGTCTGCGTCCCAGGAATATGTAGTATTTACCGAGAGTACCAGTACTGAAGGAAATGTTGGCAACAGAAACCCACTTACTTTGGCGGGACTTTTTAAAGACGAAGTTAAAGGAGTGACAGGCATTAAAAGAATGTCTGCAAATAAAATAGGCATATTTTTCTCCCAGGCAAGTAACGCAAACAATTATTTACTCAACGAGACATTCCAAAGACGACACAATTTTAAGGCATTTATCCCAGCGAGAAGTATTGAAAAAATTGGAGTATTGAGGTATGTTCCTACAAATATAAGCAATGAAGACCTTTTCAAGAAATTAATCTCATCCTGTGAGATTATCGGAGTGAGAAGGTTCACTAAAAAAGTCAATGGTAAAACTAAACCATTTGAAACTGTCTCCGTAACTTTTTTAGCTAATTCATTGCCAGAATCTGTATCTTTGGATTTATTTAATTTTAAAGTCTATGAATATGATCCTCCCTTATTGCAATGCTTCAAGTGTTTCAAATTCAATCATCATGCAAAAATATGTAAGTCTCAACAAAAATGTTCAATTTGTGCCAAAGATCATCATTACTTAGAATGCCCCGATGATCAGGCTTTGCATTGTGCTAACTGTGGTGGTCAACACCTTGCTATTTCGCGAGATTGTCCTGTTAAACAAAAAAGAATACTAGATAAAAAGAATAAAGTAACATATGCCAATTTAATGAAAAAAACAGATCACACATATAGTTTAGCACATTATAACTCAGATTACCCTACATTACTCCCTAAGAAAGTTACAAACATGGTTACAAAACCCAAAGAAATTACAACAGATGAAATAGTTCAAGGTATTTTAAAGAATGATAGTATCTTAAAATCGTTAGTGGCGACGTTAGTAAATTTAGGAAATAGTAATAAAAAAATGACTACATCTTTCATAAAAGAAACATTAGTAAACAATTTAAAACATGGATAATAAGTTCTTAAAGATTTGCCAATTTAATGTAGAAAGTATCAATAGCAAAAAGCCACTTCTTATTTCCTTTTTAGAGCAGAATGACATTGATATATGTCTATTAAATGAAACTTATCTCAAAAATAATATGCATTTTAAATTAGCTGGTTATAATTTTATTTTCCAACATGGCCCTAAGGGTCGTGGTGGAGTCGGTATACTTATTAAGAATAATTTTAAATACAATAGTATAGATATGCCTTTTTATGATGATTTACAATCTGCAGCTATAGTTCTTAAAACTGATACAGGTGATATATCCATCCTATGTGTCTATAGTCCACCAAGACCAGGACATTTTAAATCTAGACAGCTTAAACAAATAATTAATAGTTTACCTAAACCTATCTTACTATCTGGGGATTTAAATGCACATCATGTGGCCTTTGGGTGTTTTTCAACAAAACCCAGAGGTACAGATGTATATAACATGTTAGATGAGTGTGATTTATGTATCTTGAATTCTGGAGCTCCAACCACAGTAGGTAGTTTACGTCACAAACAGTCTTCCATTGATATAACTTGTGTCAGTCCCAACATTGCTCCACTAAGTCAGTGGAGTGTTCATGATGATCCAATGGGCAGCTATCATTACCCAACTATCACAGTCATACAGCTATCATCACAAACTTTTGAAGTAGGTCAACCATCAGAAAGATTTCTGTATAACAAAGCTGACTGGAAACTTTTTGAATCTGAAACAGAAAAAACATTCAAATCATTCTCTATTGATCCTAGTAATCCTTTGTTGTCATACAATCAATTTTGTGATATCTTAAATCAAATTAAAGAAAAATGTATACCAAAACTTAAAATAACTTCTCCAACAATTATGAAAAAACCTGTTCCCTGGTGGGACGATGAATGCTCAGAAGCAGTTAAAAAGAGTAAAGCAGCTTTGAATTATTATAGAAATCATTCCTCTTTAGAAAATTACATACATTATAAAAAAACAGATGCCATTAAAAAAAGACTTTTGAAAGAAAAGAAAAAGAATGGTTGGAAAAAACTCTGTGAGTCATTTAATAGATACACACCTATTACTGTAGTCTGGAACTATATCCGCAGATTCAAAAGAGCATCTTCGAATGCACCTCCGAAAAATTGTGAATGGATTCCATCTTTTCTTGATAAGTATGCTCCCACTGATCCACCTGAAAAATTAGTAGACAGCAATTTGTTAGATACTTTTTTTATGCAAGAAGGTAATTCACAAAGTGCATTCTTATCTAATTCTTTTACATGGCAAGAATTTCAATCTGCTTTAAAATCTAGAAAAGACACTACTCCAGGCTTGGATGATATTCCTTACAAACTTTTAAATCATTTACATGAGAATGCTCAAAAGATTTTACTCAATATTTTCAATTTACTCTGGGATAATGAACTAATTCCAACTTCATGGAAAACCCAATGCATCATTCCTATCATAAAACCAGACAAATCTGAAAGCCACTGTAACTCATACAGACCTATATCATTGTCATCTTGTGTTGGAAAAGTATTTGAATATATGATAAAGGTTAGGATAGACTGGTATGTGGAATCTAATAATATCTTACCAAAGGAACAGTATGGTTTCCGTAAAGGTAAAAGCTCTGCAGAAAGTTTTGTTGCTTTGATATCAGATATAAAGCAATCCTTTTCTTCTCATTCATCTACAGTTTGTGCCTTTCTTGATGTACAGGGGGCATTTGATAATGTGATTCCGTCCATTCTTGTAGATGTCTTAATTGACATAAGTATCCCAGGCAAGGTCTGTAAATGGATTTTTAATTTTTTGTATGACAGGACAATGTATGTAAAATTTAATAATATTTTATACGGACCTAGACAAGTTTTTAAAGGCACAATGCAAGGTGCCACTATATCACCTCTTTTGTACAATTTGTACACATGCCATTTGAATAGATATATTTCCCAATATAATGTCAAATACCTGCAGTATGCAGATGACCTGGTTGTATATAGTAGTCATAAGGATGTAAATACTGCTGTAAATAATTTAAATAATGCATTACAACAAGTTCATTATTATTATACCTGTAAATTAAAGTTACCTCTAAGTTTAAATAAAAGTGCAGCAATGATTTTCTCTAAAACATACACTACTTCTATTAATATTGTAAAACTTCATGATAATAGTTTAAAATGGATAGAAGGTAAAAAGTTTTTGGGAATTCACCTTGATAGTAAATTACAATTTCATAACCATATAGAACAAATTATTAAAAATGCCTGCCGAGGTCTGAACATAATTAGATCTTTGGCAGGGGTTCACTGGGGATCAGATCCCAAAACTTTATCGTTACTTTATAAAAGTCTAGTGCGTAGTCACTTTGATTATAGCGCCTTAGCCTATCTCAACTGTAATTATACTTTATTAAGAAAATTAGATATTATCCAAAACAAAGCACTAAGAATCATATCAGGTGCTATGTGTTCTACTCCTATACATGTTATGGAAGCAGAGACATGTATTCCTCCTTTAACATTGATAAGATTAAGAATAGCTGAAAGGTTTTGTTTAAAGGTTTTTGCTTCTAATAACAATCATATAATGAATAGAATACTTCCTGTGCTCCCATTAGATATCACTTGTGTAGGTACTTATATGGACTCTTCAAATATTTTATCAAGAAAATTACCGGAACTCTTAAGAATAATGATACAAATTCATCTTAAATTTGGTAAAAGTGTATTTAGAGAGAGCCATTGGCCTTTGTATAATATAGATTATAATGCTAATATGATTGATGTAGCAGTACTTAAGAGGGATGTCATTAATCAAATAGAACTTTTAAATATGCTTGATGAAACTGATTATTACAGTATATACACTGATGGTTCTAAAACCTTGAGCACTGTTACATCAGCATATTATGACCCCCAAACTAAATCCAGAAAGTGTATCAAAATAGATTCTAATTGTAGTATATTCACTGCTGAATGTTATGCCATTTATTGTTCTCTTTTATATTTATGTAATATTAATAGTAATAATTTTTTAATACTTACCGATTCACTTAGTGTTATTAAAGCTCTTGAAAATAGGATTTTAAAATTCAGTACCAATCATTCGATTTTTAAGATAAAGCAAGTGTTGTATGATATGTGTGTAAATAGTAAATTTGTAAAATTTATGTGGGTCCCTTCTCACTCCGGTATATCGGGAAATGAAGAAGCAGATAAAATAGCAAGGGGAGATCCAGATGAAGATCATAGTGATTCAATGCACATACCTTTTACCGATTTATATGCTCCCATGAAGGAATGCCACAGAGAACTTTTTAATGATTACTGGAGGAATGTATCGTCCGATAAGGGAAAATGGTACTATGACATACAAAAGGTCCCGCCCGCCCAACCCTGGTACCACAAAATCTTTGGATCGAGAAGCTTCATAACTTCCATCAATAGAATGAGATTTGGGCACTGCCAAACAAAATCCCATTTGTGCAGACTGAAGCTTGTGGATAGTGGACTATGTGAGGAGTGCAACGAGGAAGAGGACTTAGAACACGTTGTTATGAAATGTAGAAAATATAACCTACAAAGATTGTTATTGTGTAGTGAAATTGACAATGACACTGACAGACAAGAGCGACAAGAAGAAACATCGTTGAAAAGTTTACTTTCAGAGAAGAAGTTTTATAAATCTTTATTCCAATTTTTATTGAACATAGAAATGAAACTGTAATTTTAAGAAGTGTTAACATTTAAGAAGTGAACTTTATTTGTAAACTGTATATTGTTAATTTGTGTGGCTAAAAGGACTCGTTTCCAGGCCCGTTAAATAAAATATTAAAAAAAAAAAAACATTTTCAATTAAAATAGGCTGTATATGCTATACAGACATTGACACATTTGACGGAAAAAAAACCTACGCGCATGCGTGAGGTTCGGCGCCATTTTTCAATCACAATTCACAGCTTTGTTATCAAGTGTGTTTGTTATTTTATGACTACGTATGTCTGTCTTTTACTCACAAGTGTGTTGAAAAACGTCGTATGTAACTCGTGAGCGTTGCTAATTACAGTCTCGGCTAATATACTATTCTCTAGCTCTTTTGAAAAGCTCATTGAGTCTTCTATCGTGTTCCTGTCTAGTGGACCCCCAGCAAATTATATCATCAATAAATGAGTCTACCCCATCTAGACCTTCCAGAAGTTGCTTTATTTTTGCATGAAAAACTTCAGGAGCACAGTTTAAGCCGAATGGTTACCTTAAATATTGATATCGCCCGAATGGCGTGTTAAACGTACAGACATCCGCACTTTCACTATCTAATTTAACTGACCAAAAACCAGAATTGGCGTCTAACACTGAGAAGTATTTAGCCCCAGTCATCTTGGTGGCTAACTCGTTAACCGTCGGTAACTGAAAATGTGCACGTTTAACCGCTTTATTAAGATGCCTCGGATCTAAGCACACACGTAATTTACCATTTTTCTTAGCGACCACTATCAGCGAATTAACCCATGGTGTCGGATGACTCACCTTTCTTATAACACCTAACTCCGTCATCCTATTCAGTTCATCCATAAGCTGATCACGGAGCCCCAACGGTACTTTCCGCGGAGCGCACACCACCGGCATCACATTTTTATCTACTGTTATATGATACTCTCCGGGTAGGCAACCAAGACCCGTAAATAAATCCGCATTATCTGATAAATTTAAATTATGAATTCTTTTTATCAAACCTAATAATAAGCAAGCCTGTAAGCCGAGAACACTTTGACAATCAATATCGGCTATTGCAAACTTTAAGTCATATTGTTTATTTTTATACCACCACTTTAAATTACTAAAACCTTTAATAGGTATAAAATCGCCGCTGTATGATTGCAGCTTAAGTTTATGATTAGAAATAATCCTGTCACAATTATAATCTAATTCCACCATATTCACTAAACTGAGTTCCACATTTGGGACATGAGCCCCTCGATGCTGGCGGGACCCGTGCCGCGCGAAGCTCAGCCGTCCCCGCCTGCCGGCCGCGCCGGCTCAGGCCGCCGCGCGCCGCGCCACCGTGGCTGGCCGCGCTCGCCGCCGCCGCCTCCGCCGCCGCGCCGCACGCCCACAGCATCCACTTGTACCGACTCGGGTATCTAACAGAGACTGCTATCAATCGATATTTCGTCTACTTGACATATTTTTATACATTTTTCTAATGTTAAATCTTCCGTTCTCAATGAACGATCGCGAACGACTGTGCTCTTTATGCCACATATAATACGGTCGCGAAGCAATTCCTCTTCTAAGGATTTAAACTCACATGTTTTACTGAGTAATTTTAATGTAGTAACATACCTACTGATTTATAGATTCGCCAACTTCCTGATTTCTCGAGAAAAAATTATACCTCGCCAATGTTATATTCGGTTGAACGCCGAAATATTCATCAAATTTTTTCAATAAGGCGGTTACGTCATCTTTTTCTTTATCATTTGAAAAAGTAAATGTCTCGTAGACATCGATGCCCTCTGGTCCAATCAAATTGATAAGTAAGCTAGCTTGCACATCGCCTTCTTCTTTATGCACCCTCGATACTTTTAAGAATAAATTGAATTGCGTTTTCCAACGCTTCCACGCGTCAGCCCGGCTGACGGAGCTGCCCTCCAGACTCAGTTCCTGCGGTGGCCGTGCGTGTTCCATTATGTAATCACTACAAATTAATGTTCTACAACACTTTTCTTGCAAATATTCGCAATATTACAAGTATTAACACTAACGGACGTTTGTTAAAATCCAAATCCCACCGCTGTCACCATGTATCGTAATGATACAACCGAGTATAGTTAACAACTGTTTTATTAAAAAAACAAAATAAAAATTTTGAAAAACCCACGACGCGACGGTTAAAAAGTAATTGAAAAAGAATAAAATAATTTAAAATCCCCCGACTTGTCGCAATAACATAGGTATTCAACTCCCTATGAACTTTATAAGAAGAGCAAGAAAATCCGTCTGTGCCCGTCTGTGTCAATCTGTGATAACATATTGTATTATGATCTGGGGCGGAGCTCCTAAAACCTCTCTACTTATTGTAGAAAGAGCTCAAAGAGCAATTCTTAAGGTAGCTACTTTTAGGCCATACCTCTACCCTACTAACCTTTTATATAAATCATGCAATGTACTAACAGTCCGACAATTATTTATAACTAATACAGTACTTAAACAGCACATAGCACTTCAATACAGCACCAGTTCTACTAACAAAAGACGCAAGGATATTGTATGCTCCAATCGCACGCGGGTAAAATACACTTTGACTACACGATTTTATAAATTCCTAGGGCCAATATTGTATAACAAAATAAACGCCAAAGTGTATATATATCCCTTAAACGTCAGGAATTGTAAAAAGGCTTTAAAAACAGTTCTCCAGGAATTGTCGTACGATGAAACCGAGATGCTACTGACTGTTATAAGTTAATTTTTGATAATGTTTGCATAAATGTGTAATTAGGTTTAATAAATGAAATAATTATGTAGGTTAATCTCTTAAAGTTAAAATTGTCACAATTTCCTATTTTATTTTTATTTCTTAAGAATAGTAAATAGATTCTAAGGTGGGTGGACCATGTAAGGCCACTCTAACGAATAAACAGATTTTATTTGTTCATTTACTGGATAAATAAAAGAAAGTAATAATTAATTAACACTTTGTTTTATTGAGTATCATAAAAAATACTTATTTTTATTCTAGATGTAATCACTTTTTCTAAAACTTAACTTTTATAAAGCTCTTCTAAACGGCTTTGTAAGGAACAAGGCTCCATACAAGGCCAATATTATAAATCAGTCGTTCAACTTAAAACTAGAATTGAAATAATCAAAATATTCGCTTTTACTAAAACTACAGATAAAGCTCTTTAATTTAAATGAAAAATTAAATGCCTAACATATTATAATGTTCTTTAAAAAACTCAACAAACATTCCTTGAACATCATCGTATAACTAAGAATATATTAATGGAAATAAAATAAAAATTATAGTGGTGAGTATTATATCGATAACAAATAAGTTTCCAATGCGTTTTACAATAAAATAATTAATATTTTTTTAAACCCGTAAGCCATTATTTCTTATGGGTCCGTTCTTTGTAAGGCCAAAATGTTCTTAAGAAGGCCAAACTAACAATTATCATCTATGAGATAATTGTTAGTTTGTTAGTTTCCCAACTTAGTCCACACTACTCTACTCCAACAAGTTCGCGAACTGGTCAAGAAACCGCAAAGTTAGGCAACCAGAAACGAATTTTTCTCACTCCGACTATTCACAAAACCATCACTAAGGAAGCTTCGATAGATTTAAGCTGCTCTATGACGCACCGAAGCCTACCGGACCTGTCTACCCGGTATGATGAAGATATAGATGAATTGAAAAACTATAACGAGGACCTTATAAAGAAACTACAAATCGCTGAAAAGGAAATTGAAAACTTAACTTTGGAAAACATTAGATTACAAAAACAAGTCCATGAAAAGGACACAACAATTAATAAACTGAAACTAATTTGCACAAATAGTCCCTTACTGAAAAAACAGGAAAAAAGTGACAATTATAATAGTGAAAACGAATCCACATTGTTTAGTAATCCTACAGTTACGGAATTACAAAATGACAATACAATACGCACAAATAAAACGAGTACGACTAAAAATACTATCACTAAAAACCAAATAGAAGAAAATATAAATCCGATTAAATCAATAAAAATCTTTGGAACACAACAGTGCAGCGGCCTAGCAATGTCTCTCAGACGCTCAAGACTCCAAAGCAGGTATGAAAAATATGAAGTCATCTCACTAACGAAACCAGATGCTCCTGCCAAGGAAGTACTGATGGATAGCCCGAAGAATAAGTCATCGTCTGACATATTCATAATTAGTGTAGGAGAAAACGACAAAAACCCGCTACATGTGACGGCTGGATTATATTCGACACTAGATACTTTAAAAGACCATACAGTGGTTGTCCTTAATGTTGTTAAAAACCCCTACCTCAATGAAATTCTGTTGAATAATGAAATCAAACGAGTATGCAAATTGTTCCCGAACTCGCATTATTTAGATTGCCCCACTTATTTAAAAGCGTATCATAATAATTACTATATTGACAGATTTTCTTTGTGTAAACAAATAAATATGATTATTGACAGTATTTACTATAAAATTAATTATTTACAAAAGTTTGCTAAGAATAAGGGTTTGCAAGTGTTGAGAAATCAAATAAAAATTCAAAATTCGACAAATACACTAAAGCAATTGACAATTCCTTATTTATTTGAGATAATGCGACAAAAACCTAGCGTATCTAAAAATAACTCAAATCATCTAGATCCTATACCTAACACGTTTTTTCGATCATAATTTAAAAAATGAATTTGTTCTTATTCATCAAAATATTGCTGGGATAATAAATAAAAAAGAAAACATTGAAATAGAATTAGAGAAACTATCTGATTCTAACTGGTATATCGATGTGATGTGTTTTTCTGAAACTTTTATTAGGTCAGGCAACGAATCTAATATATACTTTAAAGGTTATACGCTAGCGGCATGGTACTCCAGAGAAAAGAAAGATAATCGTGGAGGAACTTGTATATTTTGTAGGGATTATATTGACTTTAAAAAACTTGACATTATGAATGAATTAAATTGTGACTTTATATTTGAATCGTGCGGTATTGACATTCCTGAATATAAAATGTTAATTATATGTATTTACAGAATACCTAACAGCAATGCTTATATTTTTTTAAATAAATTAAATAAATTATTACAGATCATTCTTAAAAAAAGAAACAGGCATGTTATAATTACAGGAGACTTTAATATCGATATTTTAAAAAATACGGAAATTTCAAAAGAGTTTGCGCGAATAGTTGAATCATACAATTTCAATATACACATAAGACAGCCAACACGGCAGAAAGCGTGTATAGACGAAATAGTAAGCAACAACTCGGAATCAGTAGGGGGTATTTTGCCTTTGTTTCTATCTGACCATGATACGGCGCAATATCTAAAAACACCTTTGCCAAATAAAAAAACCCCACCCCGAAACGTATTTATAACAAAGCGAGACTTCAGTGAGGAAAATGTACTGAAATTTAAGCAATTAATTTCTTCTTTATCGTGGTATGATGTTTTTACAGAAACGGACACTAACAAGGCTTACAACACTTTTCATGACACTTTTATGTTTCTGTTCAATCAATGCTTTCCGGAACATTTAGTTAAAATAAATTGCAAGCCAAGGAAATATTCTTGGTTTACAAAAGGTTTGAAAATATCGTCTACAACTAAACGTATGCTCAGATATAAATATTACCGCACAAAAACACAATCGGATAAAAATATTTATATGCGCTACAATAAACTTTTTAAGAAATGCTTAATAACAGCCAACAAAAATGATAATATAAACTTTATAAAAAAAGCTTCAAATATTTGTCAAGCGTCATGGAAAGTCATTAAAAACAGTACGAATACACAAAAACCACATAATGAAATAAAGGAAATACGACATGATAAAAAATCTTATACGGCGCCCAAAGATATCTGCAATATTTTTAACAACCATTTTATTAATGAAGCAAATTTCCAACCTCAAAAATCTTATGCTCTCAATAAAGTTGATGATAGTATATTTTTATATCCAACTGATGCTCATGAAGTATCCAATATCATAAAAGCATTAAGAGATACGAACTCAGTTGGTTATGATGGCATACCAACAAAAATTTTAAAACAAATTAGAAACGTTATAGCACCTGTACTAGCTTACATAATCAATCTATCGTTTAAGCAAGGCATTTATCCAGACAAACTAAAAGTAACGGTAATAAAACCAATTTTTAAAAAAGGGGACAGGACTGATCCATCAAACTACAGACCGGTAGCTTTAATAACAGTGCCCTCAAAGGTTTTTGAAAAATGCATGAACATTCGGATAGTTAAATTTATAACAAAGTTTAAGATTCTGCACCCAAAACAATATGGCTTCCAAAAAGGTAAGTCAACGGGACTTGCTGCGTTTAAACTTGTAAATGAAGTTATTAAATATGTAAATAACAAAGTCAAAACAATTGTAGTATTTTTTGACATGAGCAAAGCTTTTGACTTTGTGGATCACTCAACACTACTAAAAAAATGTGAAGCTTATGGGATTCGTGGAATAGCTTTAGAGTGGATTACAAGCTATTTAGCAAATAGACAACAATTTGTGCAGATCAAAAGTACAGATTCGACTTCTTGTCAAAAAACATGGTGCTCTGCTACAAAATTTAATCGCAAAGGTGTTCCCCAGGGCAGCCTATTAGGACCCCTCTTATTTCTCATTTATATAAATGACTTACCATTAATTACAAATTTTGACATGACCCTTTATGCTGATGACATTTCAATTATAATACCGGATAATAATATAAATAACAGTTTTAATGACATTATCAATTCTACTATATGTGACATTGTTAATTGGCTAAGTGATAATAATTTGACGTTAAATATGACGAAAACTCGGTATATACAATTTATAAATAAAGGAGCAAAAAAACAAAGTTTGGACATAAAATATCAAGCGGAAACCATTAAAGAAACTGACTGTTACAAATTTTTAGGTATTACATTTGACGAACATTGCTCTTGGAAATTGCAAACAGACAGAGTTTGTTCTAAAATTAACAGATTTTCTTTTGTTTTGTGGAAACTGGCAAAAGTAACTAATAAAGAGACTGCGCTCAAAGCCTACCACGGTTACGTTGCCTCAATCTTAAGATACGGCTTACTTATTTGGGGCAACTCAGTTAATATAAATAAAGTATTCTTAGTGCAAAAACAATGCGTTAGAGCAATTGCCGACATTGATTCTTGGACTTCCTGCAAACCTTGGTTCAAGGCTTTAAAATTGTTAACGGTCCCCTGCTTACATATCTACGAAACTGTCTTATTTGTTAGGATGCATCCAGAATGTTTTACACAAAAAAAATATGTATTAAATTTTAGCTCTAGACATGCAAACAAACTATGCCTCCCTAACATTAAAACAGAGATTTGTAGCCGAAATAGTTTCGTTTTGTGTGTTCGAATATACAATAAACTACCAGACAATATAAAGACATTGCCACTTAATAAATTTAAATCCACTCTGCATAGATGGCTATTGGAAAAATGTTTTTACAGTTTAGATGAGTTTCTCAGAGAAAAATGTATAGATATAAAGATAAATTAATTGTTCAATATATAATAATGTAAAACTATATTAATAAGAAGATAATATGTATCTAAATATGGTAAAATAATGAATATGATGTAGATGTGATTACTACAAATGAACATTATTAAACATTAAATTAAAATAAATAAAATAGAATTGCAATTGGAATTAGAACATAATAATTTTTACATTTGACATTTTTATTTCTGTACAATCCTATTATAATGTTATTTTCATGTTTATATTCTTTAGATTATAAGAAATATGTTATTTATTGCATGCTGTATAACAGTGAAATATGAGACCTATATATAAGCCGACCATCAAAATGTAAACCATATTTGACGCAATAAAATGATTTGATTTGATTTGATTTGAGATCCTTTTTTATATTTAATGAAATACCTGATAGACAGTAGGTAAAGACTATGTTCTCTAATTATAAAGAAAGTATAAATGGCACATAATCAGTCTTGTGGTCAAAATATTTCAACTCAACCATACCTAAAATTAAAAAACGAAAATATAAGAAAGTAATAACTAAAATTCGGAAACAAACTTATCAACTAAAAAGAGTAACAACTTTGGGTATTTTAATCACAATCTGAGCATAAAAATGCGAGATCTTTCTTAGTGAGACCAACACACTCCTCGTGATACCACTTTTGACATTCGCTGCATTGCCTCATGACTTCGATTCTACACTCGCCACATGCGTGGCAGTACCATTCCTTTTCTTCACCTTCTGCACCTCTCTTATCTATTAATCTTTTGCTTCCTGTTTTCAATCTTTTGCTTTCTTTTTTCACTCTTTTGCTGTTTTGTTGTTGTGCTTTTCTTTTCAGTAATTTTGTGGAATCATTTTCATTGGTATTTTTCATTTTTTGTTCTCACTTACTTGTAGATTTTCCTTTTTTCTTACTTGTCGTTTGCTTCAACTCGTCTTTTTTTTTCTTTGTCCTTTATAATTAATAGCTTTTTGTCGTGGACGAGTAGATTTTATCTTAGCGTAGTTTGGAGTACGCAAAAAAGTATGAAAAGATTTTTCCTGAATTAGGTTAACTAACGGCTCGTCATTATCCGAAGATCCAGAGGGACTTATCTCATGACTTTTTTTTTGAGCTTTTGTTTTAGGTCTGATTAATTGTTTTTTTGGAGTGATTTTTTCTTTCTGATCGGGATCGACGAAGAAGAAGTGTATAATTCGGAGACTTGAAGTTTACTCATGTAGTTATTTTTAATAAATGATTCACTAAGATTCAAGTCAAGATCAGATTCAGGGCTAGAATAATCGTAATTTTCTTGTAGCCCGGACGTACTTGGAACCGGATTATCATAGAGAGATGGTAGAGCGTCATCAATCGTATCTGCGTCGTTGAACTGGTGTACTGAACTTCGCAGAATGTGGCCGCACTGATCATTGACCGAATTATCTAATTCCATGTCAGAAGCATCAGTTGAAGGACTGTAAGGAACAAGAATTGGTTTTCTACTTTTTTTGTCGCAGCTGAAAATTTTGGTGATGTTGATACGGTTTTCTCTTCTGAAGTTGATGGAAAAACTGAATATACGTAAGCATGAGCTGGCCTGCTTTCGTCTATCAGCGACGGAGATGACAATTCAGACACAGGGGACGATACTTGAACAGGTAGAAGCGGTTGGTCGATCTCGTTTTGTAATGTTTCCGGTAAAGGTCTTTGAGATAGAATTGAAGGAGCATATGCATCTTCGGGTATAACATCAGGATCAAGAGGGTATAAGCCAGTGGCTTTGAATCCATTTGTTATATTGGGTTGAGTTATACATTTCGGCCATGTCCGCGAGAAAATTTTATTAAATGCAACTTTGTTTAAAGTTCTCTCTAGAGAATTGCTAAGGTAGTTCAACACTTCTTCATCCCAGTGATGTTCGAAAGACCGATTAACTGATTTGTCCAGAGGTTGGAGTTCGTGCGTAGTGTTAGAAGGTAAGCAATACAGCACTATATTATTTTTATCTGCCTCTTCCAGAGCCTCGTATGTTAAATGACACTTTGCACCATCAAAAATAAGGAGACACTTACCGGGTGCTTTATGTTGAGCAAAATGTTGAATGAACTCTACGAACAAGCTACTGGTCATGCTGCCTTTGGGTGCCATGCTCACCTTTGTTCCATGTGGCAAATTTGATCCTAATTCTGATCTGTACCTAATTCCTTTAAAAATAATCATTGGAGGTTTGGCATTACCGACAGCATTTACACACATTGCTATAGTAACGTTCTCAGCGTGCTCCGGAGCAACAAGATGTACTCTGTTGTTCCCTTTTTCTGCCAAAACTACATTATGTTTGTAAACCGTAATGCGACATCCCTTTTCATCCATGTTATACAAGCGTTCTGGATGTGCATTAATGTCTAACTCTTCATAAAGTTTTTTCACTTCTTCAAAATGATGTTTCACAATGGGCTTATTCATTTTTTGGGCTCTAGCTGGATTCATTAGCTGGGGTTTTCTTTTTGATATGGATGGATTTCGAATTAAAAACATTTGAAGCCATTTGCGTCCAGCCATTCTTGTAGACATATTGAACGAATGCTTGATTTTGAACCTCTCACAAAATAACAAGGCTTGTTTCCGAATAAATTTAGGAGTAAGTGGTATACCCAGTTTAGCAAAACGTTTGATTCGCTGCGATAAGTCTTCTTCTAATTGTTTTGTAAGGATAGTTGTCTTCCCAATAATTTTAGTACTGTTACCACTTAGTAAATGGTTTCTAAGGGTGCGTCTTGGAATATTGAATTTTAACGCAGCAGCATTTGTATTTAGTTCATTGTTTTGTACTGCTTCCATGGCACGTCTTAAACTATCTTCATCCCATGTACTACCCCTTTTTCTAGGTTTTGATCCTGAAATTCTTGTAATCTGAAATACTTAATGCGTGTAAAATTTAAACAACTGTTCAATTATCGACTTATTCTTATAGCGACATTTACAGACATGACCATCTCATAAAGGAAATTTAAAGATATAACTGTAATAGAATAATTTTAAAGAAATAACTATTCAGTCTAAATTATAAAGTTGAATAATCCTTATAAATAATAAAATTATAATAATTGAACATTGCTTCAACTTCCCCGTAACGTATTATTATAATAAGTAAAAACTAAGTGTTCAAATTTTATTAGTAAATGTTCCTGGTAAGGCCCGTGTACCCTAGCAAGGCCAACCGTCAAATTTTTGATTGGCCTTATAAGGAACCATCGGCTTTCATAGGAACACTATTGATATTTTAACTAAAATCAAACAAAATTGTTATATTTTTTCTTTAGTACCACAAAAAATCCTAATATAACAACTTACAGTAAAAATAATACGATAATAATAGGTTATTTACATAAAAACTCACCTTTAGCTGAGCGCGCGAATTACAATTTTGACGTCGACGTCCGAAGTCTACAAAGCGAGAGACCGCACTGACAAAATAGCAACGCGAGCGACTCGCCGCCGCGTCTGTGTCCTTGAGTTTGATGGAGCTTCGTGTGAGTGGAAGGAATTTGTCATCACGTGACTATAAATATGAGTTTTTTATAATCGGCCTTCAAAGGAGCATGGCCTTCCATGGTCCACCCACGGTACTATGTTTGTATAAGTATAAGATCCATATTTTATTTTATTGAAGTTATATTTAATTTGAATGATTTTTAAATGTTATTTTAGCACGCTCCAGCCTGAAAAACAGGATTATCCTAGTTCAGGCACCAATGTTCTATCCTTCCTTGTATATTTAAGCCAATATTTGTAATTCATACTTTTCTGAAATTAATAAACATTTTTTTTTATTTTTTTTATTTTATGAGTTGGTCGAACGGCCTTAATACACACGGCCGCGCTAATGCACCATTTGATGAAATCGTATCGAGTTAGTACACCAGCATTCAGTCCATCTATCATCCTGAACAGGGACTGAGAACCCCCTCAACCGCTCATCCCTCAGGGGAGGCCCGAAGTCGTACCAGTGGATTGGGTAATTTTTTTAAAAATCAAACTCAAATATTCTTTATTTCGTAAGTATTTAAATACATTTGAAATAAGTCAAACAATTAACAAATTTAACTGAATCTACCACCACTTCGGAAAGTCGATCTATTGAGAAAAAGTGGCAAGAAACTCAACAGCAATCATCTTATAAAAATAAGAGAAAAAAAATACACAATAACAATTTACAGCCAGGGAATCCCATCTTCTTGTATTCGGATATTTTAAAGGTTTCTTCCTCGCTGCCCGGTTGTGTTTCTTCCTAGGATTATGGGCTGACCGACAACTCGAAAGCAAAAGCGCTCCTTCAGAGCACCTGGTAACCTCGATACCAGCGCTCCCCGCCTCTGATCCCTTATCGGTCCCCTCTGATTAGATATCTATTAGGTAGGGCTGCGCAGGAGGTCTTGTTCCCCTTTAGAGGCGTTCCACAATCCGCCACCACCGCGAATCAACCAGATTCTTTTTTAAATTTATTTACTAAATAGATGAGTCACGAAATTCACGAAACAAAAATTGAGACCGTAAATTTTAGGGTAAGTAAATTTTATTGTTTTGACTTATAGGGCACGCAATCACATCACGGCTATAAAAGAAGGTGCCTGAACAGATTATAAGGTTATTCATTCCAGAAACATTTTGATCAGAGCACAAGCTCGTTTTTTGTTTTATTCGTCCTCTTTAGTAAACAAATTAGGATGTCATTTTAACATAATGAAGTCATTGTATATAATACATGACTTCACGCCTTATGGGGTAGGCTGAACACCAGAGCAGGGCTTGTAATACCGGTAAAAAACTGGTATCGATACTTCTTGCAAGCACAGGTAGCGTTAACAGAAAAGATAATGGTACCACTGGTAACGTTACTTTTGAAATCTTTTACCGGTATTTTGCAGAAACGATACTCTGAGTATTGTTACTTTTATAGCAATTTACCTACGTTAAATTAGGATAACGTATCGGTAATTTTAATGTTATTGTTTCTGCCTCTTTTCTTTTTTAAGGTAGTGTAGGTTTTTTGTGATACCAGATTTTTTTCTAAAATCCTCTTTTAAACAAGTGTAAGTCTTTTTATCTTCGGCTTATTCTAAGCAGCGGTAACCTACATGGTATTTTTCTTACGGCCCATTCTTTGGTATTATTCATCTTATATAGTTTTCCACGTCACGTCGCGTTTGTTAAGCCGAACCACGGTACAGATATCTACAGTAATTCAACTTTATACAAACGGAAGAAACGCGAGCTATACCTATGCGGCTCGATCTCGGCATGCGCTCGGTTTACGGCCATTCGCGAGTGTCTACATACCGAAACAATTGTTGATTGAGCTTTACGTTAATATGCGGATTGTTTATACTTTAAAATTTAATAATTCCTCTTTTCGTGCGTCTCAGTCGTGGCGCATGCATTTTTCGGTCGCTAATTTATAAGACCGATTTGTTATACCAACATAAACATGGTTTTTTGACACAATGGTATTTTTGTTGAACCCTTCCTATTCAGTTTACAAAGTATTTTATTTGTTTATATAAAAAAAGTATATTTGCAGTCACAAAACAAAATGGAAGTAAACACAAAGTAGGCAAATGTCCTTTAAACGCTGAAGGCGGGCAACCCTATCACATGTGAATGGACCGCGGCGCTGTAGGCATTTATTTCAAAGATGCGGCCGAGTTGAATTACTGTAGATATCTGTACTGTGGCCGAATTAAATTGAAATCATTACTCATGCCTATCTATCGGCAGGGGATGCAACGTTGCCACCCAGTCACATAGAGTCGCACGATGCCGGCCGCCGCGCCACGCTGGCCTGTATCAGTCGGCAAGGTTTGCTGCACGGTTTGGCAACAACGCATCATAACGAAAAAAGTATCGATACTTTTAACGTTAATCGTCAACATTATTAAATTTGAATGGATACTAAATTACCGGTACCTGTATTAACGGTAAAATTTTAACATTATGAAAGTAACGTTAATTAAGAATATTATTGCGGGAATTTGGTACCGGTAACAAGCCCTGCACCAGAGGCTATAAAACCATCTGATGACAATTTTGACAAAATTTGGAGGTATTATAATGATGGAGAGAAACTATTGCAGTGACAGGGGTCAGCCTATCGCCCACAAAAACGTCAATAAAACCTCTGTCCCTTGTGTTCTTCTGTGGCTGGACCACAGTTTAGTATCCAGATACTATAGTTCGAAATAATAGCTACCTACCTAAAGTCTACTTTCATCGGAATATATGTATTTTTATTGTACCTGTCCCTTAACTGACTTTTACAGTACGCCCCGGAAGAGAAGCAGCTGGCACATTCTATGTTATTTTTTCGATCCCAGTCCAGCATGGAAGTTAAGTTATGACTTATGAATGAAGTCATTGTAAAAAAAGAAAAATCAATAAACTGCAAATAAAACTTTTTAATGTCCACCTACTTTGTTGTTTTTTCCCGTCATTTTGTCGATTTATTCATTTGTTTACCTCTAAGTAAATAGGTATTTTTCAAAAGTTGCAACTCAATAAAATTAACTGAAATCTTTCAATTTAGCAATTGTTTCATTGTATTGAGTGTTATTCCAATACCACAACATGCCAAGATTGATTACTAAATAGTAATTCAAGGTAGAGGACTATTTTATTATTTTGTTTAGTCCTTTTTGCTTTTATTTAAGTAACTTTTAAGGCAACTTAGAAATAATACAGAATTAATTTTTATATATTTTTAATGATTTTATATAATTTTACATAATTTAACTTATACCTTTATCACATCACTACATTGCCACTTGATTTAACGAAAAAAATTACGCATTCTTGGCTAGGGTCTCAGCCTTGGCAACAACTTCTTCGATAGGACCAACCATGTAAAAGGCAATTTCGGGTAGGTGGTCGTATTCTCCGTTTAAGATGGCGGAGAATCCCTTGATGGTCTCCGCGAGGGGCACCAACTTGCCGGCGTGACCAGTAAACACTTCCGCGACCTGGAAGGGTTGAGACAGGAAACGTTGGATCTTACGGGCGCGAGCTACTGTCAGTTTGTCTTCTTCAGATAATTCATCCATACCCAAAATTGCAATAATATCTTGCAGAGACTTGTAGTCCTGGAGGATCTTCTGAACACCACGAGCTACATTGTAATGCTCAGCACCAATGATGTTGGGGTCCATGATACGAGAGGTGGAATCAAGAGGGTCCACAGCGGGATAGATACCCAGCTCAGCAATGGCACGGGACAGCACAGTGGTGGCATCCAAGTGAGCGAAGGTTGTGGCAGGAGCAGGGTCAGTCAAGTCATCGGCAGGCACATAGATAGCCTGCACTGAGGTAATGGAACCCTTCTTAGTGGTGGTAATACGCTCCTGCATGGTACCCATGTCAGTGGCCAAGGTTGGTTGGTAACCTACAGCAGATGGAATACGACCCAGCAGAGCAGATACTTCAGAACCAGCCTGTGTGAAACGGAAGATGTTATCAATGAAAAGCAGCACATCCTGTCCTTCAATATCACGGAAATATTCTGCAACAGTCAGTCCAGTGAGAGCAACTCGGGCACGGGCACCAGGGGGCTCGTTCATCTGTCCATACACAAGTGCTACCTTTGAGGTCTTGTCGGTAAGTGAGATTACTCCAGATTCAATCATTTCATGATACAAATCATTGCCCTCTCGAGTCCTTTCACCAACTCCAGCAAACACAGAGTAACCACCATGGGCCTTGGCAACATTGTTAATAAGTTCCATAATAAGTACAGTTTTACCTACTCCAGCACCACCAAAGAGTCCAATCTTTCCTCCCTTGGCATAAGGGGCAAGAAGATCTACTACTTTAATGCCTGTTACCAGGATCTCTTGTTCTACAGACATGTCTACGAATTCAGGTGCTTCGGCGTGAATAGCTGCAGTTTTGTCAGTAGGAATGGGGCCACGCTCATCAATGGGTTCTCCAATGACATTGATGATGCGTCCCAAGGTTTCAGCACCCACGGGAATACGAATGGGCGAACCAGTATCGAGCACGGGCTGTCCGCGCACTAATCCTTCAGTGCCGTCCATAGCAATGGTTCTTACTGTGTTCTCACCCAAGTGCTGAGCCACCTCCAGCACGAGACGGGGAGCACGGTTTTGTACCTCCAAGGCATTGAGAATAGGAGGCAGATCGTCGTCGAACTGTACGTCCACCACGGCACCGATGACGGCCACAACCTTACCTTTAACGGTAGTCGGTTTAGCTGCATAATCACGTTTGTTCACCAAAGCGCTTGCAACGGCAGGTGTTTTTTCGGCCAGTGAGTTATTTACTACCGCCTTTGAGGCCAATCGGCCAGTTCTACAGACGGTAGCAAACATTTTCGCTTCTTGAAATTCGGTCAATAAATGCACAGTAGCGAAAATTGATCAAGAACGAACTCTTTACGTAAGAGGACGTGACAAGGGTGAGGGGAATGGGAGGCAGAGTTAATCATAGAGCTTTTTTTACTTTATTGTTTTGAAGCTGCGTTCTTAATTTGAAAATACATATCTTTAAACTTGTTCTCTTCAACCTTCTATGGTTAATTTGACAAAATTTAATAGATTGAGAAAAAATAAAAAACGAATCTGATATAATATGAATAATGTTTTACACACCTCAATCAAGTTATTGCATTTATATACATATAAAAAAAAAAAATTGTTCCTATCAGAATTACCTTAAGTTCTTTAAATTATAAGTTTTTGTATTATTTAACCGAATTCAGAAAAAGGAGGTTATCAGTTTGACTTATAAGTATGTATGTATGTATGTTTGTCCGCGATTTTCTCACGTTTGGCTGAACCGATTTGGATGCGGTTTTCAGAAAAAGATTGGTCATGTTTAGGAGAAGGTTTTAGTATATTGACCAACTTTAAAAAATAAGGTTCTCAATGTTCGGCCGAACATTCGTATTTCGTACAACATTTGTATTCAGCCGAATATTTGATTGATTTGCCGAATGATTACCGAGTACTAGCAGTTTCCCGCAGATTTACTTGCACAACTTCTGATTAAAAGTAGCCAACTTACAAAGAGGAGTTTAACCTGTATCACCTGTATGTTAATTATGTTTGTCATCGATTATCTTGCGTTTGGCTGAACCGATGTTGATGCGGTTTTTAAAAGGATATTTGTCACATATAGGAGCACCTTTTACCTTTTACTTACTTTCAATTTAGGGCTCGCTTTTAGTTTTTTCATAGTAAGTTAGTTTCCATATTTGTAGATATAAGTGATAGATTTTTTAGTGATAAGTTTTGGATAAGTTCTTAGCTGACTGTTCACACGAAGATTGTTTTAAGCGAATCTCTTTTCGTTTGTCAGTTTCTGCAGCACGAGCATGCTGGCGATACCTAGACAAGACCATCTCGTGCTGCATCAAGTCGTCGTTAGTTTTTGTTGGAATTTAATTCCTCTTCTTTCTTAAAGCGTCCTTCTCCATAGTTTTCTACTTAGGCCTACAGGTAAAACGTATATAACAATAGTCATGATTTTACAGTACCAAAACATCACATTACCAGAAGAAGTGGGTAGTACTTATACCAGAACTAGCCCAAAACTTATCACTAAAAAACTATCACTAATATCTATAACTGTAGAACCTAACTAACTATGGAAAAACTAATTACTAGCCCAAAACAAAAACCTAACACTAAAAAGTATGAAATAAAAAATAAATAAAAAAAGTCATAAAACCAAAACCAAAATGAACTACTTAATTATTTCTTTTTAAGAAAAAGTGAACTGCATCCAAAAAACCAACCCACTAAAAATGTTTCAATATTTTTTATAAACGCCATCTATTCCATCTATATTACTTACTACCCCGTATAGTAAATTTCTGCCAAAAATTTATGAATATTAATGAATGTAATAAGAACATTAACAATTTATCTGGGTAGGTATTTACATTGTTTTTGAAGTTGGTGCCAAACAAAATTTTTAGGATAACAAAGCACACTGCATCAGAAGTACTAACATAGTAACATGTTTTGTATAATTATAAATTAAATAAAACCAGACATTTCACTTGAGTGCTACGCTTTCTTTGGCGGAAAAAATACCGAAAGGCACACACTTGAGGTTACATCCACTCGTCGTGAGTGGATGTAACTTCGTTGATATGTTCGCCTTATAATTTTCTCTGTTTGGCAGCAGTGTTACTTTTATTGGTTTGGCACCGACTTCAAAAACTATGTAAATACCTACCCAGATAAATTGTTCATGTTCTTATTACATTAATTAATATTTATTAATTTTTGGCAGAAATTTACTATACGGGGTAGTAATATAGATGGAATAGAAACAGGTATAGGATAGCGTTTATAAAAATTATTTAAACATTTTTAGTGGGTTGGTTTTTTGAATGCGGTTCACTATTTCTTAAAAAGAAATAACTAAGTAGTTTGCTTTCATTTTGGTTTTGGTTTTATGACTTTTTTTTATTTTTAATTAGAATGATTAAAAAAATACAAAAACTTTATAAATTTTCTTAGCGATTAAATGTTATTTAATATGAATTTCTTATAAACGTTATCGTCACCTTCTATTCGTCATTCAAATAAATTACCAAACAACAATGTATTTTTTCTTCGGAAGTATTATTTATTTTCTAACATAAGAAGAATACAAGATCTGATAGTTTGATAAATGTATAAATGTTCCTTCCTTGCCTGCCTTAATACATGTTCTCTTTGGGTTTGTGAGAGTGAGATGAGCACATGGTTGTTGTGTTGATAAATGTTATTTATTATATATTTACTAAGTAATTAAATATTTAGAAAATGGATTACATTACTCCGGAATCTATTTCGTCCAATAGCAGTCGAGTGTACGTGTTTATTAATAAACTATGTGTAAATAACTAACAACGTTTTGCATTCTCCTTAAACTTTATTTGTGACTTTAGATTATGCTGCCAATGTGCTGTACCTATTGAAGCAAATCCATCAAATATGTGTGTAGCCTGTTTGAGAGCTCATGTCGATATAACTGAAGGCATTCCAAAGCAAGGAACTCTGTTTTTTTGTAAAGGTTGCGAAAGGTAATGTAATGAAAATTAATAACTGGTAAATGACCTATTACTAGTGTAATATATATTCTAATGTGCTATTTTTATGTTTCAGATACTTACAACCTCCTGCAGAATGGGTTGTAGCTGCACTAGAATCCCGGGAGCTTTTAGCTCTGTGCCTTAAAAAGCTTAAAGGTTTAAACAGGGTTAAGCTTATTGATGCAGGCTTTGCATGGACTGAACCTCATTCAAAAAGGATTAAGGTTAATCATTTACAGTGAGATGTCAATAATTATATACATATATCTATGTTTCCATGATTTCTAATATGCAAAACTTTTAGGTAAAATTGACCGTACAAGGTGAAGTTGTGGGTGGAGCTGTTCTGCAACAGACATTTATTGTAGAATTCACTATACAACATCAGATGTGCGATGCATGTCACCGTACTGAAGCTCAAGATTATTGGCGTGCTTTAGTACAGGTTCGACAGAGAGCAAATAATAGAAAAACTTTTTACTATTTGGAACAGCTTATCTTAAAGCACAAGGCACATGAAAATACACTTGGTATCAAACCAAAACATGGTAATTATTTTGTTTTTTGTTAATTATATGCCACTGTGTAGAATTATATTGTGACAGTGCAATTATACTGTCTCTTATAATGTCTGAAGAACTAGTTAGCGTCAGGCCAGATAGTTATCTCAGATTATATGACAAACATTTTTGATTCAAGGAACATAGGATCCTAGGTTTAAGCTGGCATTCAAGTCCCTTCACCTTAAGATTTTGTTTTGGTGAAAAATTCAACTTTAAAATATAACTAAGGATGGCATGACATTGATCAGTATTCAAGATTCTTCTCTACTAGCCTAATCTTAAAGGAACATAACCTTATTACACTTGAACTTAAAATTATCTTTCTGCTTATTATATTTCTGATTATTTTTGTTTCAGATGGTCTAGATTTCTTTTACTCTACAGAAAATCATGCTCGCAAGATGGTAGATTTTATACAATCAGTTTTGCCAATGAAGTGCCAGCATTCCAAAAAACTTATTTCACATGATATTCACAGTAATATATATAACTATAAATTTACATTTAGTGTGGAGATTGTGCCGGTCTCTAAAGATAGTGTGGTGTGTTTACCTAAAAAGTTGACACAGCAGTTAGGTGGCATTTCACCTATTTGCTTAGTTCACAGGGTAACTAGTACTATACATTTGATTGATGCTAATTCTGGACAAGGTAAATTGAAATTTTTGTAGTCATTTAGACTAAATATATTCCTTTTAGTATATAGGTACATGGAAGACACAAATAAAAAGTACCTTTTGATTTGTTGTTCATGTGAAAAAATAGATCAGGCTGGTATATTTTATTTGTAAATAATAGACCAAATACTTATCTTCTATGACTGTAAAACATAAACAATTTTTTTTTCATTTGCAGTATGTGATATTTCTGCCACAGTTTATTGGAGAAACCCATTTTTGGCTATTTGTAATCCAAAACAGTTGGTTCAGTATATTGTCATGGACATTGATATTCTGAAAGAGCATGTAAGTAGCTAAGTATTATTCCTAGGTAGTCATTTAAATTATAAAAAGGTCTTAAAACAATATTACTGGTTGTGGATTTCTATTAGAGGTTTGCACCGGAGCAATGAGAACCAGAGAATCACCGGTGATTCTCCAGTGAAAGTACTCGATAGAATCAATTGGTGAATCACCAATTTAGCTCCGGTGATCATGGGGTAATTGAGTTGAATATTTTTTATGTAATAAATACTACAAAAAAGAAATATTCAGAGATCAATGGTTTTTAATATCATACAAACTATTTATTATAGCTATTTATTATAACCTAATCACTTCTTTCTTATGAGATTAATAATGTGTGGGATTTTATATTATACATCCAGAAAATTGGACTGAAATGGGTTTATTTAGGTAGGGCAGGTATACCCTTTCGTATACTACACTTTTTATCATGCGGATGGTTAGTTTTTTAATTATACATGTTAAAATTAACTGTAATGCAACAAATTTTTACAAACAAAAACTCATTTTATGTTTTAGTAGTAAAACGAAACGTATTTTCTGCGATTTTGTGACATCTTATCTGTCAAAATGACGTGACGCGCTGACGCACAGATAATGTTGTAAGGTTTCACATAACTTTAATTAGATAACATAATGAAAAATATTATGCAACACAAAGGGTAGTGGCACCAGAACATGTAGTCGGACCGGTTAGGTGCTACGACGACCGTATTGAGGAGGAGCATGTTAGGTTGCATATAGGCCACGCGATTGTGAGCCAAGAAAGCGAAGCGAGTGTTGCCACGGCAGCGACCGGCGAAGTGCTAGAAGAAATAAACATTTATAACAAAACAAGACCTAAATCAAATGCTGTTTCATAAATATTGATAACCCCATTTTTGAGTTTATACATAGAAAACTTTAAAATCCATAATAAAAATTTAGACATCTCCACACCCTAGTATCCCGCACCACCCCTCATACCCCTCAACCCTTAATTTCGCATGTGTAATTCAATATCAACCCCAAACCTTTAGGCCAAGTATCACATCCATGCACTCAAGGAATAAGTTTTTTTATCAAAAGTAAAATGTCAAATAATTCCCGTTTCCGCGTACAAACAGACACCTATTGAAAAACCTTTATGCCAAGTATCACATTCGTGCACTCAAGGAATAAGATTTTTCATACAGAGTAAAAAATCATGTAATTCCCATTTCCGCGGGAATTTTGGAAGTCCTTTCAAAACAGAAACAGTCACACATTAAAGAACCTTTATACGAAGTATGACATCCGTGCATTCAAGGATTAACATTTTTCGAACCAATTAAAAAATCATATACTTGCCGTTCCCTTGGGAATTCCGGGAATTCCTTACAAATCACAAACAGTCACTCATTGAAGAACCTTTATACCAAGTATCACATGATAACATCCGCGCTCAAGGAATAAGAATTTTCACAAAAAAAAGTTCGGGAATTCCATCCTTAGTGCCAAATTTGAGCTCTATACGGCCAGTTGTTACGGCTGTATGTTGTCTGTAAGTCACTAATAAATAAATAAAGCTTCCAGTGTGCCCTTTTTAGGGATAAAAAAAAGTTGTGACATGGTTTAAAAAAATTCGGGAATTCCATCCTTAGTGCCAAATTTGAGCTCAAAATTGAGATTTTTTAACAATAATATCGTAATATATGGAAAAAAATATAAAGATATTTCTTTTTTTATGGCGCTGTTAGTGAAGGGCAACTATTCTTGAAATTTCATTTTTAACGATAAAACGAGTTGAAAAATCAAGAAGTTATCAAGTCGATTTTACTTCGTCTGTAACCTTTTTGACTTGAAGCTTAGGTCTTGACATTGATTTTTAGGTAATATCCTAGCATGTTAATAATCTCATCCGAACTCAGAAAAGAAAAAAATAAAATGGCCGCCGTACATGCCTTTTTTTTATTACGGTGGTTTTGTCTATAAAATTATGATATTACTTCACCTTAACGGGTCCGACATCGGTGACCAGACACACTGTATAGTATTGAATTTTGGCCGCATACTTGGTTATAAACTAATAATGTCACATTTAATCTTTACATTGTACAATCTTACAAAGTTGACTTACTGGATCATAAATAAAAATTGACCATAGAATATTCAAATATGAAAATTGCATTCAGACTGACTTAATACATAATTCATTGTATTGAAAATTACAGGAAAAGAAGACCTTCCCAGGACAGGGGCAAGTTTCAAATAAACATGTAGTGGCGGATGTGTGGGTAGTGAAAGCTAGTGAATTAGGCCTTGATGTCAACCCGATTCACACCAAAACACACTTGGGGCATTTATTGAAACCTGGTGATACTGTGCTTGGGTAAGTAAATAAATTACATTTATTTGTCTTTTATACATTTTTATTGGGGCTACAATCGCTCCTGATAATAATTGTTAATGTTAACCAAACTGAGATACTTACTACATAGTCAGTAAGCTCCTTTTGTATGCTTTTTCAAAGGTTTAAGGACGTAGCCAACTTTACAGAGATTTGAATTGAAAATAAATAAATAGCTAAATATTGTGAACATTGGACAGCCATTTATGTTAGTTCTTTTGAAATGTTAGTTCTTCGATCAAACTACTAAGCAGATGAACAGTCAAGTATTTTGAATTTGTAATATCATATTTATTTCGCTGAAAAATGGGACAAACAAAACAAATACCGCCATTCCTCAAAGTTGCGCATTTAAACTTAGCAGAGCCAATATCTTCACTATTTAACCCGAAATTTTGCTAATAAGACGCCTGACCGGCTCCCGTCGCGTGTCCACACGTAGGCGTCGGGGCACTTTTGTATGGACTGTTTTGGATATTATATTATGTTGAATATCGTTTTGTCTCGTCGATAAGCTTATACTTACTAGACAGGTTATGAAATTACACAATGACAGATTATGAAATTATGATCCTTGAAAAATCCATATTTCAAATCTAAATGTAATCTAACTTTCGTAGCCTGTTACCTCTCCTTATGTCACTGCACCGTTCACTCGAACCCCAGCATTTGATTCGTTTACAGAATTATATACAGAATTTTATGTAGAATATGAATCTATCATTCTGTAAACGAATCAAATGCAGGAGAGCGGTAACCGGCTACCGCTTGGGGTCTGAGGGTTTAAGTAAAGGTACCATACATGAATCTATTTTCCGTCCCGATTCCTTACGTCTCAGCCAACATGTCAACCTGTGCGGGAAGCTGAGTGAAATGGCAAGAATTTTTGCCTTTCTCTCTTAATATTCTCTTAATATTTACCATTTAATTATTCTCTATACAGATACAACCTGGGCGATTCAAACGTGAATGACACAAATCTGGATAAACTGGATCGCAGCGTAGTACCTGATGTGTTCCTTGTTAAGAAATTCTACGGCGAGAAGTCTGCAAGGCGCCGCGCGCGTAACTGGAAGCTCAAACACATGGCCGAAGAGTTGCATGAGGGACTTAGCTCCACTAATGAGTATGTTTACATTTATTTATACAACTTTTCATGTACACACTACAAAAACATATTCCATGTCAAAGCACATACGCGCGTACTCGCAAAAGTTCAGATCTGCATCATTATAACAAAAAAAAATTATTTAATTATAAATTATTTAACAAACTTACTATTTAACAAGATCTCTTCTGCTCCAAACCATCAGATTTTAGAAAGACCCCAACAAATTAATGGTTCTGTAAAGCATAGGAGTAGTTTTAATTTTAATTTTGTACCAAATTTGTTTCTCTATGCATTTTAATTATTTTATATAAGTTATTTTTCGAAGTCGTCGTGGCTCCGTGGTTACTGTTTGTATCAAACGATATCACAGATCAAGCAACGTTCGGTGCGGCCGGTACTTGCATGGGTGACAGCCGAACAATCATTTCTCACGGCGACTTCCGTGCTTCAGAGGGCACGTTAAGCAGTCGGTCCCGGGTGCTATATACTTGTATACAGTAGTCGTTAGAGTTTGTCAGAAGCCATTTTCGGCGCCCTGAAAATTCTGACATCCACCACCCAGCACTGGGCCAGCTTGGTGGATTATGCTCTATACCTCCTCGTCACCCAGGGGAGAGTATCATAGCCCTGCAGTGGGCTCTTTACAAAGCGTCGTGATGATGATGATATAAGTTTTTAATTTTATATTTAACAGTGTATTCTTTTTTATTATTGTATAGATGTTTAAATGCGGAAACATGTCAATAGTTTTTAGTTTTTTATTATTTTTACTCAGATTTAACACTTGGTGTTCCCCAAAGAAAATAAAAGTAAAATTATGCGGGTTTTTATGCACTCACGTGTAAAGTTGCGTTTTTTGGATTGACGGCAGCTCCAAGAAATTTCGTTCTATTACTTCCAAAATCCCGCACAGCACTGCGGGAGTCATCTGTGTGCTGCATTTAGTTCTATTCGATCAAATTAATATACTGTTAACGAATGTGACAGCACTGTTGTTGAGAGATATATATCCAATGCGCGAACGAGCGCCCATGAAATCCAGGTTTTGAGAGAGTATGATTGAGTGCGTTGATTCGACCTTGTGGAATGTTTCCAATTGGGGCAAGTCCAACCTGGTCAAATTCAACGCCTCTAAAACACAAGCTTGTCTATTTTCCGCAAAAAAGAGCACCTTTACCTTTACGCCCACTTTCCGGAATGCATCTGTTCCCATCACCTACTATCTAGGGCTTTTGGGCGTCACTATAGAGTCTAAATTAAACTTCGGATAACAAATTGAGTCTATGGCACAGAATAAGTAATAGTTGGTACAGAAGAATTACTCCGCATGAAGATCTAAATAAATTCGAGTCTTGCTACGACGCGATACGGTGGAATTGAGCTCGCACAGCATTACGTACCTGCAAATGTATATACCTAGAAGTTTTGTCTCTTTCTATTGCATGCCTCTTATCTTTTCTTACGCTGGTTGCTGCCTAGTGAAGAATAATTAATCTGCTTATTTGTAATTAAGTATCTACCGATGTAGGTATTACTGTTATTCTACCTTTGTAAAAAATATTGTTTCAACTTACCTAAAGTACAAAATGAAAAAAATGTTTCGACGAATAATTAGTAATATTACCTATGTTTTGTTTGCTAAATTGAACATAATCAAATCTAAACATAATCTAGGTAATTGAATATTTGTTTCTTTTTATGTCAATTTTAAATAAGTACTATTTGCGACCTCGATAATAGAATTACTGTGAGTGCTATTAGGTAGGTAGGTATCTACAACGTCCCGACGGGCGCGCGTGATACAAGACCCATTCGAAATGCGCCGGCGGAGCGCTTCGCTGTAGGTAAATAACGGATGTACCGCGCGGAGTGAGCCAGGCCTGTCTATGGCTAAAACAACCTGCATATGGCTAGATCACCAACTCGTTCATGGGTCAATGTGTACGCTTTTATAATAAAACTCCAAAATATTTAAGATTAACCCTTCGATAGATTTAAGGATAAGCATAAAGTTTTATTATAAGATATCCGGATGCAAGAAGATTGTAAATTGTTGTTGTTGTTATTGTTATTGTGTATTTTTAAAAGATGATTGCTGTTGAGTTTCTTGCCACTTCTCAACAGATCGACTTTCCGAAGTGGTGGTAGATTCAGTTCAATTTGTAAATTGTGACTTATTTCAAATGTATTTAAATACTTACGAAATAAAGATTCTTTTGACTTTGACTTTGCAAAAAAATTGGGTATCATTTCGAAGGTCCGGCGGTACTTCAGCCCTGAACGGCTGCTCAACTTATACACAGCCCAAGTGAGGTCGTGCATGGAGTAGTCACCTTTGGGATGGTCCTGCCAAATACCAGCTCGAACCGCTAGATTCTGTTGACCGAAGAGCCTGTAAACTTAATAACAACCTTACAAATAAAAAATTGCAGACGCTGGAGCATCGTCGTAAGGTTGCTTGTTTGACAATATTTTATCGGCTTCGTTTGGTGAGTGTGCGAGTGCTCTTTTTGACCAAATTGAACCAACTCATTTTAACCACCGGACTACCAGACGCAGACAGAACTTCCATCCCTGTATAGTGGATTTACCAAGGAGTCGAACAAAACGTTTCGATAGTTCTTTTTTGGTACCGATTGCCTAGGTGTGGAAAAATCTGCATGCATCTGTGCATTCCATGCCACTTTCCATCAGGTGGCATGGAAGACAAACGTCCTGTCCTTACAATATAAAAAAAAACTTACGAGCAACGTTAGAGTGTTTGGGAACGGATGTTTGTTCCCAATCCCCAGAAAAGGGATGGCAGGCCGCGGCCCACGGCCCGACGGTTGATGTCGGGATGTTGTATATATGCTAGTTGTAATAATAACTTTGATAGCGCGATGCAGGAATCATGTCGTGTCGTCATCGTTCCATAGAGCGTCGCTAGATGTCGCTACAAGTGTTACCAGACCAATAGATCGATCATCGATCGAGGTTGATCGAAGTCGAGCGTTTGGTCTGGTAGCTTTCATTAATCGACTGATACTGACAGAGTTCATAAAAAATCAAAATCTTTCATACACAGTTCTATCATTTATATTCATTATTTTTTCTTGTTGCAGAGACTACAATGATTTCTTGGATGACTTAGAAGAAGATCCTGCTTTCAGACAAAACATCAACATTTTCAAAGATGAGAATAAAATCCCAGTTGATACGGACGAAATTGATCCTACGCTGCCACGCATCACTCTCGCGGAAATGATGGATGACCTTATTATAGATGATGTTGAAATGAATGATGCATAACGAAATTGTTAGTTGTATGTACATGTTATGTAATATAAAATCTGTATTGTATATTTATCAAATTAATAAAGATATTTTGTTCATATCTTTTTCTTCTAGTTTATTTTCAAATCTTAGATTAAGCCTGTGCTTACTTTTCTGCTCATGCAGGTGCGGGCTTTGCATTATCTAATTTCTCTTTAGTAAAAGTATAAGACTACTGTGAGAGCAATCTTGTATTGTAGCAACTAGTTAATATTTTCCAAAATATAGTTAGCAATTTCTTGTTGCAATTTATCATGGCGAGGCGCCCTTAGGTTGTGCTAGTGACCAATCTGTAAACGCTCTCATGCTCGCTAATGACCGCTCCGTCGAGTGCGCACAGTAACGAAAATGTGTATTTACGATTACAAGTTAAGGCCACGCGTGCTCGTCAGATTGCAAGATCTATACTGAACACAGTTTTTAATGCATAGAAATGGGCGCATTGGTGTCTGGGCTAGCTTTAAACCCTTTAAATATGACTGGAGATCATCTTCCTTCATATTTTTGATTAAACATTTAAGTCCATCAGAAGCCTTGTTAAATGCTGTTTTATCACGAGGATAGCTGCTGTTATGCCATATTCAGCAAAGACGTCGTCTTTCAATTACTTTGTCTATAATAAATTTTGGATAGTTGTGCATCTATTTATTTACTTTATTAGAAATCCAACAGCTTAATGGTTTTATTTTCGTTGTAGTGGATTGACAGAGTGCGATATGGATAACTTTGTTTAGTTGTTCAACAGCACTTTCAACTTCTTGAGTAGTCTTGAGAGAAATAATTAAATCGACATTGTTGGTTATGTAGGTTATGGAAAACTCTTGGTAGGTTTTCCAGTTGGTACTTTTATAATAGAGTTTTTCTGGTGCATTAATTAGTGTAATTCTACAACTGATATTTAGAATAACCGAAGAGTGACCAGAAGAAAGGTCAGTACACGATTCAATTTTCAAACGAGTCATTGGAAAATTCTTAACGATAGAAAAGACAAGCAGATCTAGTGTTTTATATGGATCACTGGGCCAATATGTTGGTTTCCTATGTGACAAACAACTAAGAGAAAGCTTCGTTATTGTTTGATGCAGTTGTCTCCCTCTATGTAGCGTCAGCCTTAAGCCCTAGTAAGTATGATTGGCGTTTCAGGCACCGCCATAGATGTCTCTATTTCCTAAGCGCGCCAAGAAAGCTTAAAAGTCATTAACAGTAATAATGTGTTTTGGAGGGCAATACCAGAGCAGATACAGTGGTTTCTAAATGCTTATGATGTATTCTGAGACTTGCTGCTTGTATTTTTTCAGTGCTATATTCTTCTAATGTGTAGGTAGTGTATTGTAAATGTATTTTATTGAAGTAGGTACATTGAATAACTTCTATAGAAATCGTGGCGTGGAGGGCAAAGAAATCTTGAACTTCTATAGAAGTTGTTGGCGTCGAAAAGGTTAATGTCTTCTTTGACAATTATAGCTGTCCCGCCATGTGTTTTACCTGAAAGATGATTTTTGGTATGCACAATGCAGTTTTTTATTTTAATGTAAGTCTTATCAGTAAATCTTGTTTCAGAAATTAAGGCAACATCTATTTTTTCGGTATTATTATATATAGGTATTATCAAAGATTTAAATCTTTGGGTATTATATTCTTGAAGTCGATCTGTTAACCCGTTGGCATTCCAAGTGAGTATGCGAAGATTGGAAATCATTTTCATGTCGGCTGAATTATTAATTGAATCATGCGATCTATCATGCTGTTTTTCATATCAGTCACGCACGATTGCTTCGAGTCTTTTGAACACAGGTCACAGAGTCCATCAGTTTCTTGAGATCATTGCCAACTATCAATGTGGTCCCTAATTGTCGCTGTTTATAATTTATAGTGTCTAGCATAGGATCTAAATTTTTGATCACTGGCAATTGGGTAAATCTATCTGCCTCAGACGCCAGTGGTTACAAGTTCGATGACCGCCTCGAACGAGAAAAAAAATGTTCCGGGTCTGGGCGTTTATCTATAGGCATATGTATTTTATATTCTAGATTTCCCACCTAGTTCGCTACATGGTATCCCATATCACATGCTATGCTTACTTTGGGGTCATTTTATTGGTGTGATTGTCTAGGGATTTTTTTACGCTGGTTCTATACTCTGGCAAATAATTCAATGCAGTAAACTGACAGTTAAAAACGTCAAATACAAAAATAATGATACCAGTCAAACTCTTCGTTGTGTAAGTACTGAACGAGAATGATTGAAAGCGAACGAGTTTTTGTCATTCGTTTTGCATAAAAGTTTAAAGAAATTCATTAATAATTGATTTGAGGTGTGTAATTTATCTTAAAAATAATGAAAATAATTAATTACCAAACATACCTAGTGTTTTAAAACGGTTAAATTGAGAGTTTTCTGACAGCTCATTTAAAAAAACTGTAGTTTAATTCTGTTATTTTGTTCTGTTCTCGTTAAGTCTCGCTTGATGGAATCGAAGGCACGTTTATTATCAACTGTCAAACAAACAAACTAGGTACCTACAAACTTTACCAGTTACTACACACATACATACATAAGTATAAGTAGGTATCTACCTAACTAAGCTACCTGCGACCGCGCCGTAGAGACAATAACGCCTTCGGCTTTTAAAAAGTGCCATCTATTGAGGTTTTTTGAATTATCTTTATGAGCTGTCAAAAACTCCCTGAGAGGTTTTCTGACAGCTCATTAAAAAATCAAAACGGTACAAAAGGCTTTGATAGATGGTGCTTTACAAAAGGCGAAGTCTTGTATGTCATATAGCCATTTATTCCACACTGCGTTTTTAAAAGTATACTTAATAAATTAATTGACGTCTGTATCAGAAATTTAACTTATTAATAACCACAGATGGTAGATACCACTTACCTACATTATAGTATGCAGACTTATCGCCTTCGGCTTATTAAAAGTGCCATATAAAGAGGTTTTTTTAACTTATTTTTATGAGTTGTCAGAAAACTCCTCATTGCATTGTCACGTTAAATTGAATATAAGGAACGTGCAGGAATTATAGGTGGTAGCACTAAATTGCCAAAAGAGACACCATGCGGACCGAAATGGAAATTTATCAGACCCGCCATCGTACTTTCAACTATTTAAACATTAATATCTTCAATTGAATTGTTCTTTTAATATGATAAAAGTAATAAAATGTGGATTCCGATCTATCAATAATGATCGTCAGCATGGCCAAAATATTTTAAAAGTTGAAAAGCTCTTCGAGGAAAAAATGAGGCTTTGATGAATGGCAAACGTTTCGCACAAATATTAACACAAAAATAACATTAAATAATCTTCTCAATTACCTTTGCATTAAAAAACTTATTCATTACTTTTTTAGATAAGGTATACTTACAGTTCAATTTATTTGTTTTAATTTTATTAGACTGATTGCAATAGAATCATTACAAGTGCAATTTGTAAATTCCAGCGTAGCTTTTCAGGGCTTAAGTAATGCATAAATATTCCTGAAAGCGCCTAACCAAAAACTAGCGATGCCCAACTGTGGGATAGGTACGCCGTCGCATCTGCAATTATTGGATTATGGGATTGAAAATGTCCCAGTTACTTTCATCGCCAGTTAAAAACATAATTTCATGAAATAGATAGAATCACAGGATATATCCCTAGCTACTTTAGGAAAATCATTGACTGACACCCCTTTATTATAGAATCCTACAGTTAGAAGAAAACATGAAAAATAAATGATGGCAGCGGAAAGTCTAATTCATTTGGTTCACGTATATATTTATGTTGCAATGTATAGAAGGCGACACATCAAGCGTTACAAATCTGTCAAAAATAAATTATTGAATCTGAACTCTGTGCCCTCGACATTAAGTTAAAATTGGTTGGGGAAATTCGACAAGTAATGTAACGCTTGATCTGCTGGCTTCTGTACCTATCGCTAGTGTTTTAAAGCAAGAGTAGTATCCGTTTCAGCTGCTCCAGCCGCTGTTCCTGCTCCGAAAGAAGTTGCACCTGCGCCTGCTCCCGCGCCTTCAGTTTCAGCGATCCCGGAGTCACAGCCTGCGTCGCAATCAGTCTCGGTTCCGCCGAAAGTCAAATCTCCGCCCCCCGTCTTTCTACGGGACAAGAGCCGCTGGACCGAGGTCTCGGCGCTCTGCGGAATGCACAATCCCAAGATCCAGTATAGTAAGGCTGTGGACTCTATTAAGGTCGTTGTCTGCTCAATTTCCGATTTCAGGAATTTTAATCGGCTTCTTGCTGACAAGAAACTCGGGTACCACACTTACGCCCTCCCTGAGGAGCGTAAGATTCGTGCCGTCCTCAGGAACTTGCCGTTTTAACTCTCGAACGAGCAAATCCAAGAGGACTTGTCTTCTCAAGGCTTCCCCGTCGAATCTGTGCACAAAATGCACAGCCGCCGAGGCTAGCAGTTCCCACTTGCGCTAGTAATCCTAGCAAAAAACCCGCAAGGGCAGTCCATTTTCAGAGGCCAGCGCACCGTGTGTGGTGTCTTCAACATCCGCGTCGAGATACCACACAAACTCGGTTTCCCCGTGGTTTCAATGCCACCGCTGCCAATTGTATGGTCATGCGGCGGCAAACTGTTTTGCCTCCCCTAAGTACGTCAAGTGCTTAGAGCCGCATGGGACTAAGGAGTGCTCTCGCACTCCCGAATCGCCCACTGCTCCGTCCTGCGTTTTGGGCGGCCAGTCAGGCCACACAGCTAACTTTCGCGGCTGCCCCAAGGCACCGCGTGCTGCCAGGGCTACCGTGAAGCCCATCGAAAACTGGAGAGAGCGACCTCAGCCTAGCTCGAACGCTCCTCCAGCCATCTCAAAGGCCCCCAAGGCCTTTACTCCTCTCGTTTCAGGTCAGAGCAGCCGGGTTGCGACTCAATCGCAACAGGCTGCTAAACCGGCTTCCCAGTCCCAGAACGCAAATGGGTCTCTTGAACGCATTGCGTTCTGGATCCAGCTCGCTCCCATCGACGAGATCCTGGCTTTCGGTGCCGCTCTCGACGCCAGCCCTGAGGGTCTCAACGGTGCTATTCCGGTTCTAACCAAGTTCGCTCCCCTCATCAAACTCCAGCAAGCTCAACGTTTCTAAACGTAGTCCTTCTTTCAGCGTTCTATCTTAGAGTGAGTCTCTTCACTCTAGATAACTTCTTAGTTTCAGCTTTGTCATTCCTGCTAGTCTTAGCTTCGTGATTTTTCGCTTTCAGTTCCTTTTGTTGGCAGCCGTCAGGATGCCGCTCGCTGTGCAGCCTCTATCTACCGATTGGCTGTCGCTCCGATGTTGATCAGTGACCTTAATCAAGGCGGGTCATAAAAGGGGGATGTTTAGTGGGTATACTCAGCCGGCTGAGTGAGTCTCGTGGCCGAACTATCGGTCCCCACACTGTCTGGGCACTCCGCCGAAAGTCTAGCCACTGGGGTTAACAGCATATAGAATGCCCATTCGTCCGTAAAAGGATTCATCCTCCTCCTGCTAGAGCTTGCTTTAGTGGGGGCCAAAGACTTTCCTTGGCGGAAAAACAAAAAAAAACAAATTTCAGATTTGAGACACCAGTCAGCAGCATATTCTAAAATTATGCTAAAACTACACTGTAAACCCCTATTTATTCATTATGTTATTATTTAAAGTTTAATTTTAAGGTCTGTGGATTTTTTAAGTGATAAATAAAAATAAATCAATTAAAAGATTTGAGTTGTTTAACAAATTGGTGTAATAATCATTGCTCGCGGTCTAACAGTAACAGTCTTAAGAACTTTTTTTCGGCGGCGGTGACGTTCAGCATTCGCCAAATATATAATAGTTCACAGCAAACGTGGATCAAAGGCCTCATACTCAATTAAAAGAAAAATAAAACATTGTCACGACTGAAACAATCCCTCCAGTACGTACTGTTGCTCAGTCTTAACCAATCTTCACCATTCTCATTTCGAACATATTGAACGAAATGTCAAATAAGTACCAGTGTACGGGTTACCTAAATTACCGTACATTAACCTTAGGACTATGAACTGACCTACTAACATGTCAGCAATTTTATGCTCTTAGTTTAAGAAGTATATTAAATAAATCAGTCATTATTTTGTACTCAACTTGGTTGGTTTTATTTCTTTATACCACCAACCTACAGCTTCTAAATACCACTTCTTTTATTGTGAGCCTATAACTCTCACATTTGGTCCTTCGAGCTTAACTTCCGTGGGTCAGGAGACCTACAAGCTTAACTTACGTGGATCAGGAGATCCGCCAGCTTTACTTCCGTGGGTCAGGAGACCTACAAGCTTAACTTCCGTGGGTCAGGAGACCTACAAGCTTCACTTCCGTGGGTCAGGAGACCTACCAGCTTCACTTCCTTGGGTCAGGAGACCTACCAGCTTCACTTCCTTGGGTCAGGAGACCTACAAGCTTCACTTGCGTGGGTCAGGAGACCTACCAGCTTCACTTCCGTGGGTCAGGAGACCTACCAGCTTCCCTTCCGTGGGTCAGGAGACCTACCAGCTTCCCTTCCGTGGGTCAGGAGACCTACCAACTCACCTTCGTGGATCAGGAGATCCGCCATCTTCATTTCCGTGGGTCAGGAGACCTGCCAGCTCACCTTCGTGGATCAAGAGATCCGCCAGCTTCATTCCCGTGGGTCAGGAGACCTGCCAGCTCACCTTCGTGGATCAGGAGATCCACCAGCTTCCCTTCCGTGGGTCAGGAGACCCACCAGCTTCATTTCGCGGGTCAGGAGACCTGCCAGGTCACCTTCCGGGGATTAGGAGATCAAGAGACGTGTACCAGCAGTTCGTGGGTCAGGAGACCTGCGCCAAAGCCCGCTCCGTGTCGCTGCAGCTCCAAGTAAGATTGTTCCTTTATAAATTAGCTTTTAGACCTTTTTTTGTACGATGCAGTCACTAATCTCTCGTCAAGCTCAACTTTATTCGGAGATAGATAAAATACGAATTAACTTTTCTAAAGATTCAGATTATCGTAAAACTTTAGACTACCTAAAAAAGCGAACTGAAGTTTTAGACCAACTTTGGAGTGAATTTGATCAGGTTAATGAAAAACTATTGACGTTCCCGGATCAAAATGATAGTTATTTTACTGAAAAACGTTATATTCAAACAAAAGAGCTTTATCAATCCATTCGTAACTTACTTATTTCATACAAGCCTCAACCGATAGCGTCGGCGTCTACCTTACCGATTAGTACTGAAAGGGCAACTCAACCCTGTGGTAAAGTGGATGAACTACTTATTCAACAAAGAGCATATTTTAGAGCTTTCAATAGATTGATCTCAAGCTTAAAATTAGAGGAAATGGAAAAGTGGGAAATTGAGGATGAGCTTAGGAATATTCAGCTTAAATGGAACAATATTGAATCCTTACATCTCCAAATTGACACCATTGTACAAGGAGGTGATATAACTTATGAAAGTGAATTTTCAGCTTTTGAAACAAAATATAAAACCACGAAGCGTGTTCTTAACCATCATCTTAACTCTACAATACATCAGCAGCATTCAACTCCTCAGCTGGATATACCACAATTTACGGGAAACTTTTTACAGTGGCCTACTTTCTTTGACCTTTTTAACGAAACCATTCACAAGAGTACTTACCTCACGAAAGCGCAAAAAATGCAACATCTAAAAAATAAGGTTCGAGGAGAGGCGGAACGATTAATTCAGCATCTCCATATTAGTAACGAAAACTATGAAACAGCTTATCAAATACTTGTGCATCGATATGATAATCCTCAGCTTTTGTTCACCCGTCAAATAGAAATCTTTTTAGAGCAACCTAAAATGCAAAGGCGAACTACGTTTGAACTCAAAAGGCTGTACGACACGACGACTGAGTGCATACACGCTATCCATAACTTAGGGGTGGATACCAACTCATGGGATCCCCTACTTGTACATCTTCTTTGTAAAAAAATTGATTCTGTGACGTATTCCGATTATAAGGAGGCCAGGAAATCACCAAGAGAGCTACCTAAACTCGATGAATTCATGGAGTTTATCGAAAATAAATTCATTTCACTAGAACCTATCTCCAAGGTCGAGAGAGAGCTGTCAGTTAGCAAACCCCAACCCCCTATGCAGCCCTATCGAACTTTTTTCAAACCTGAAGCTTACAAAAAGCCAGCTAATCGAACTTTTCATACTAATGCAACGTATACGAGGAAGTGCCCAGTCTGTGAAGCAGATCACGACCTCTATAAATGTACAAAGTTCATCGATATGACATCAATTATGAAAATGAAAACGCTAAACGAATTACAGCTATGTCGCAATTGTCTATTTAAACATTCGTCGAACTGCACTTCTAATAAAAAGTGCAAAATTTGCAATAAACCGCACCATTCTGCTGTTCATGACGCAATTACTTTTTCAAGCGCGCGCCAAGTTGCTATGTCCGCATTACCTACGCCAAAGTCGAATGTTCCAATTATAGCAGCACAATATGTGAATCATTGCACGAGCGACGAGGGTGAAGTCCTGCTCACCACCCTCTCCATCAACGTTAGGGCGGCGGACGGCTCGTATGTCAACCTGAGGGCGTTGTTGGACCAAGGCTCTCAAGTATCTTTGATTTCGGAACGTGCTACTCAATTATTAGGGTTGCCGCGCCGAAACGCCACTGCGTCAGTATTCGGGATAGGAGATAAGGTGAAGCAGAGCAAGGGTTTGGTCACACTTAATATAAAATCAATGCACGATGATTATGAGCTTCAAACAGATGCACTTGTTATTAATCAGGTCATCAACAACTTGCCAACCAGCTCTTTCTATAAACAGCATTGGAACCATATTCAGGACATACGTCTAGCTGATCCCGAGTATAACGTGTCGCGGCCAGTTGACCTACTTTTGGACGCGAGTGTATACTCGGAAATAATTCTGAGTGGTCTCATCAAGGGACCCAAACAATGTCCTATGGCTCAAGAAACCAAACTAGGATGGATTTTGTCGGGTCATGTCAACTACCCTACAAAAAGTTACCGTTGTCATGTGATAACAGGCAATATTGATAACATCAGTAAATATTGGGAGATAGAAGATCTCACCACGCCATCAACTTCGGCTTTATCAAAAGAAGAGCAAAACTGTGAGCTTTTCTACCAAGCTACTACGCATCGACGGGATGATGGAAGCTACGTAGTAGCCTTTCCATGAAGGAAAACTACAAAACGTTATTAGGTAACTCTAAAAATAAGGCAATCGGTCAGTTCAATCAGCTCGAAAGAAAAATAAACAATAATAAATCTTTTGCCTATAGTTATAAAAACTTCATAAAAGAATATCAAGAACTCGGTCATATGATACCTGCGCCGGCGCCTAACAATAATTTACAATATTTTATGCCACATCATGGAATTCAAAAGGATGATTCAACAACGACGAAGTTACGTGTTGTATTTAATGCGTCCTGTAAAACGTCATCGGGACTGAGTCTGAATGATGTCATGGAGTGCGGGCCAAACCTTCAAGGTGACCTTCAGGCCCTTATACTAAACTGGAGAAAATACCGATACGTCATGACATCTGATATTGAGAAAGCATATAGAACTATTTTTGTCCGAAAAACAGATCAATCATTACAATCAATCGTTTGGAGAGACTCTCCGAATCAACCCCTACAAATTTTCAACTTACTACCGTGACCTACGGTACTAAAGCTGCGCCATATCTTGCTATGCGCACCTTAAAACAACTTGCTATGGACGAGGGTGAAAACTACCCCTTAGCGGCCCAAGCTTTACAAAGTAACTTTTATATGGATGATTATTTGGGAGGTTGCGATGACATTCTGAAAGCTAAGAACTTACAGCGTCAGCTTATCAGCTTATTAAAATGTGCGAACATGAACTTGAGAAAGTGGTCGAGTAATGAACCTAGGCTGTTAGAAGATTTGCCGACAGAGCTTAGAGAAACAAACTTTGAATTTAAATGCACACAAACTAAGAAAACTTTGGGTCTCGTGTGGGATCCAATTACAGACTCGTTTAAGTTCAAAAATGTGTACGCGGATGAAGGTGGTAAGGTCACAAAACGAAGTCTGTTATCAGATATCTCCAAGATATTTGATCCGTTAGGATGGTTGTCACCCTTAACCATTCGAGCGAAGCTTTTGTTCCAGAAAACTTGGATTTCTGAAAAGAAATGGGACGATACCGTGTCCACTGGGATCCAGGATGAATGGTTAAAGTTAAAAGCGGACCTACAACTAGTTGACCTATTTACAATAAAAAGATATTTGGGTCCAAGGGTGCCAGTTATGCAACTGCATGGATTTTGTGACGCATCGGAAGTGGCTTACGCTGCGGTAGTATATGTTACTACAAAAAATAAAGGCGCCTTCACATCGAGCTTGGCCGCAGCTAAAACTAAAGTAGCCCCCCGAAGTAAACAACTGTCTTTACCACGAATGGAACTATGTGGTGCATTACTTTTGGCGAAACTTATGAGAAAGGTACAGCAGACTTTAGCTTTTGACAGAGTAGAAATTTTCGCTTGGACTGACTCGATGGTGGTGCTAGGTTGGTTAAAGGGAGATATAGGAAGATGGGAGCAATTTGTGGCTAACAGGGTCCGCGACATCACGGACATTATACCTGCATCAGCCTGGAGTCACGTTCAGTCGAAAGAAAACGCCGCTGACTGTGCTACACGAGGGGTGTCTGCCGCATATTTGTCGAAAACTTTGCTGTGGTGGGAGGGTCCACAATGGATCAAAAACTTCAAGCCAGCTGAATCGCCAATCATTAAATATAAACCACCTGAAATTGAAGTGAAAAAAGATAAAATCTGTGCAGCGTTATTTGAAAGTAAACCGGAACAACATTTTATTTCTAAACTCTTATGTGAACGCAGCTCAATAACTCATGTAATCCGAGTCTTAGCGTACATTTTACGATTTATAAACAATTGTAAACGCAATTCAACTAATGCTGATGGTGCACTTAAGGTCAAGGAACTTAGTCACGCTCTACATATGATTATTAAGATCGAACAAAGTTCGTCGTTTGAGAAAGATATTTTCAAATTGCAGAAAAATGGGGTCGTGCACTTTTCGAGTCCTTTGGCAAACTTGAACCCATTCTTAGATGAATACGGGATACTTAGGGTTGGCGGTCGCCTAACCCACTCTCAGCTCAGCAGCTCAGCTAAACACGGGGTTATTTTATCTAGTAACAGCCGCTTAACAGAACTTATAATAAATAAAGCTCACAAAGAAACTTGTCACGGTGGTCCACGACTCACACTGACCTTGATTAGAGATCAATACTGGATCCTGACTGGGATGCGCACCGTTAAACGAGAATTACGGAAGTGCGTTCGGTGCAGACGTTACAAAGCCGAAACTCATCCTCAGCTTATGGCGGACTTACCTACACCACGTGTGACACCTTCCCGCCCATTTACCCATACGGGAATCGACTTTACAGGTCACTTTGAAATAAAAGCGAACTACGGACGCGGATTGCGTACTACTAAAGGCTATGTGGCAGTGTTCGTATGCCTAGCTACAAAAGCACTTCATCTTGAGCTTGTCTCTGACCTTAGCACACAAGCTTTCCTAGCAGCTTTTCGTCGATTTTGTGCACGACGGGGAAACCCAAGCCACGTGTACTCGGACAACGGCACGAACTTTGTAGGTGCCGATAAACTTTTAAGAAAAGAGTTCAAGGAGATTTTTCAAACTTTAGATGAGACGTTCTTCGATAATATAAGCTCAATGGAGATAACGTGGATTTTTAATTCACCGGCTTGGCCTTCGGCAGGTGGTTTATGGGAAGCTGCCGTGAAAAGCGTCAAGTATCATCTAAAGCGCATACTGGGGGATCAACGTTTAACTTACGAGGAGTTTACAACTTTATTAACTCAGATCGAGGCGTGCCTTAACTCTCGCCCTTTATACGCCCTTACTGAAGATCCCGATGATGAGTATATCACTCCGGGTCACTTCCTTGTAGGAGGACAGCTTTTAGGTCGACCACAAACTGAACCTACATCGATAAGCGTATCAAAAAGATGGCAGCTTATTCAAAACATGAATAAGATGTTTTGGAAAAACTGGTCGAAAGAATATCTCCAGCATTTACAATCTAGATCGAAATGGCAAAGGACACAGAAAAATCTACAAATTGAGGATGTCGTGCTTCTAAAGGAGGACAATGTGGCACCTGGAAAATGGCTAATGGGGCGCATCGAGGAAGTGCATCCTGGAACCGACGGCCTTGTCGTCGGTCAAAACAAAGAACAACGTCATCAAGCGCCCAGTGACTAAGCTCGCCTGGCTACCTGTAGCGGAAGTTGAACAGTTATTCCATGCTGAAACGAAGCCACAGGTTCAAGGCCCCGAAAAGAAAGCCCCGCAGAGACGTAAAATTAGGAGAAATTGTCTTACTAATCTTTTATTTACTTCACTAATAATTCTTTCACTTTGTACCTCTCACATACACGCATCTGTAACTTACAATGTCACGTCACTCGAGCCAAACCAAGCTTTATTTTTCGATAAAATATCTAACTTACAGTACATCAAGGATAAATGGAACCTCGTTTTGTATTATAATATGTCCAACTACTGGCAAGGAATGCAAAACATAAAGTCTTACGTAGGACAATGGCGTAACTCATGTCCTGAAAACTATCCACAATTTACTAGCATTATTCATCAAGTCGAACATGACCTGGATGAGCTCAAACATTATAATAGGTTATTGAAAAACCAGTACAGCCGAAGATATCGACGCGGATTAATTAATGGGGTTGGAATGGTTGCAAACACGCTATTTGGAGTCTTGGATGATAGGTTTGCTCAGCAGTATAGCGAGGATATTAAGAAAATATCTGCTAACGAGAATCACTTACGAAATCTCATAAAAAATCAGACTATTATTTTAGAGGCGGAATATAACATAATTAAAAGAAATGAGTTCATCATGAATAACCAGCTTGTTTTGTAAAAAAACACATATCTGATATTAGCCAACGGCTTCAAAGCATGCAAGCCGACAGTATGAAAGAGATACTGTTTACATCCTCGGCCGTGGCGATAAGCTTAATTGTCAAAAACTTAAAAGAAATCCAACAAACTTTAATTGACACAGTGACCGACATTAAACACGGAAAAATAGACGTTCATTTATTAGCACCAGATCAGCTTGAAAAGCAAGTAAATATAATTTCAAACAATATACAGGATGATCTTGCAGTGCCGATAGATATAAAAAATATACAGGAATTTTATCAACTTATAGAAACAAAAGCGAGCATTACCGATGAATTTTTGATAATAGAGCTTAAAGTACCTTTAATTAGTAAAGATACCTTCGAACTTAATAAGATAATATCTATACCCCAGAAAAGTAAAAAGGGATATAACTTACTAATTCCAACTTATAATTTTCTAGCTTTTAACTATAGAAAAGATTCTATAATATTTATCTTAGAAACCGACTTGGCAACTTGTCATCAGATTAAGATGAAAACATTTTGCTATTTAAACGTACCTGTGTATGATTTCAAGAATAAAAACTCGATATGTGACATAAAAATAGTAGATGCAAAGTCACAAAATGCATGCGACATAAAAGAAGCACCCTGTGAAGTCAGATGGATCAAATTGCAACAAGCCAATGCATGGTTGTTTTCATGTTGTCAAACTTGCAAAGTGCGCATTATTTGTTCGAACGAAGTGAAGGTTGTTGTATTGAATGGAAATGGGATCTTTGGCCTAGGTCAAGGTTGCCTTTTAATGGCGAATGGATTTACGATATCAGCTCATAATAACTATCACAATGATTTACATATATCTTCGCCTGACTTATACATACCTACTTTCTCCATGTTGAACCATATAACTAATACCACATTTGATGTAAGTCAAAACGAAATGATGTTAATAAATGAAAGCTATGAAAATGACGAGGTGATTAGGAAGGGTCTAAAAAGCATTAAGGAACAATCTGAGGGTGAATTGTCGTTTCATGACATTCACCAATATACTATCTCTTATATTATGCTAGCTTTAATGATGAGCGCGGCAGTTTTCTTTATCATCTACGTGGGCGGGAGGCGCAGGCGACAGCGGCGCACAGCAGAGGCAGCGCCCGCGGTGAAGGCAGCGGAGCCTGCAGAGCGCGTACCAGCGCCGCCGCCGCCGCCGCAGGCATCGAGACGCCATAGTGTCAGTGTCACGTGTAGTGAGAACCCAACAAATACGCTCTATAGACCGAAATCAGTGATCAGTGTTGGGTGTGGGCCATCGCCCCAAGTGCAGAAGTCATACGATTTCGGAGTTTAACTTTACTTACTACTGATTGAGATTTATTTCAAAATTAATGTAACCATATATCTTAGAATAATACCTACTTAAATAACTTTAATACTTAAAGATAATTGCCGAGTTAAAATAATTAAATTATATACTTAACTCTGTATTCACTTTTTATTACCATTCAAACCTGCTGCTATTGATTTGTATAGTTGTTTCCTTAGTTTTTATGTTCACCTTTTTGGGCGGCAGGATGTACGGGTTACCTAAATTACCGTACATTAACCTTAGGACTATGAACTGACCTACTAACATGTCAGCAATTTTATGCTCTTAGTTTAAGAAGTATATTAAATAAATCAGTCATTATTTTGTACTCAACTTGGTTGGTTTTATTTCTTTATACCACCAACCTACAGCTTCTAAATACCACTTCTTTTATTGTGAGCCTATAACTCTCACAACCAGAATACGCATTACAGTATCAATTGGACTTAAAGCGACACACGATTGAACACCAGAATACGAAAACAGTCCTAACGTTGTTCACCGGTTAACCGATGGTTCTTATTAATTTAAAGAATGCCAAATCTGTCAAAAAATACAGTTCTATGCTGATTACGACTCCATTGACTCATTTGTAAGCTTAGAGAATCGAGACCCTGTTGTTGCCCAAAAAGAAGCCTTTCCTCGCGATGAAAAAGTTTAAGTAGGCAGTTATCTACCTAAATTTTTGAAACTACGGCATTTTAAGCTCACCGTCTTATAAGAGCTCAATATTACTGTTATTTGAAAGTTACTGAAAGAAATGAAAAAAGCAGGCACATAACTGTTTTTTTTATATAATTTCCTAAGGAACAAAGTTTATTTTGAACTAGATGCTTTATTTTGTGAAAAATAACCGTAAGCCCAAATATTTTTTCTTATTATACAAGACATTGAAATTAAACAGTCGTTGTTTTACAAATTAGTAACAATATTTCGCAAAATTTAATAGGTACCACAGCTAGTTGACTTTAATACCACAGCGGAGTACAAGTGCGAATTTTCGACGCTAGTTGGCAGCACCATCGTTGTGCACGTTCCCTATAGCTCGCTCTAGGGGACATACTCGTAAAGTAAAGATGTAAAGAAAAAACATAGTTTTTTCGTTTGACGGTTTCATGTGTTGTTGTTTTAACACAACAACACAGTATCTGCTGTACCCAGCCACACTTTTTAAGTTTTTTTAAAGAGTAGGTATTAATTAGGTACTAAAAAAAATCATAAAACTAATCCCCGCTAACAATGACCTGCCACAAGTCCAACAGTCTGGTCCCGCCATTATAACGTTATAAATGAAATATAACGTGTGTGCTGTCCTGGCGGAAAAAGTTCGAATTTCTTATATTGAGGTTTACAGGTTTTCAGTGTGTCACTTCGTGTAATTGTGTGTGAAAAGTAAACTTTTGTGTGTCTATTCATTGCAAAGTTATTCACCAAACAGTTTCTGCTGGGACAACATTGTCCTGGCGGAACAATTTTTAGCTTGTAGACATAGAGTTTAGTTTTTTTTTGGTTTTCCAGTTAATGTGTGATGTGGGGTAATTGTGGGTCATTAAATGATTTTTGTGTGTCAAATCTAAGAAGATATTCAAGTTTCCTCTGGGACAACGTTTGGCCATTTGCTGGATTTCATATAAAACGCTGTTCTAGAGGCGTGCGTCTGGCTGTCTGGACGTTTTCTCGCAGAGAGTTGCTGCTTATCTAGGTGGCTAAGTCATCGTTTGTGACGACGATCTGTAAAGGTTTCATCGTTTGTGACGCTATAGTTACCTCAAAAAATCGAAAAAACTTTGGCCAGCCAGCCAGAATTTCGCATTTTCCAGCATTCCAGATCTCAGCCCCCAGAGGGTTTTGAGGATCCAGCTGTATATAAAGGTATGTGACGCGATATGTGACAGCAACTAAAGTGGTTTTATCAAGTAAAACGCCATAATTTTCGAGTTAACACGAAAAACAAGTGGCCAGCCAGCCGGACGTTTCTAGCTGAGCCAGTTTGTTTTTTCCTTATATCTCAGTAATTAAAGCAATTACAACTGAGTTTTAAGTCTAAAAGGAATTGTGGGGGATAGCTCCAGCGGACTATATATTTGATGCCTGGGAGGAGTCACGCCTTCGGTGTCTTTTCTGTCCAAGGCTTTTGACTGTGTTCACTACGATACACTCCTCATGAAGCTACACCACTATGGAATCAATAATAGGGCACTTGATTTTATGAAATCCTATTAATGCAATAGAATTCAAAGAGTTGATATTAATGGAAAGAGATCATCGGGATCAGCAGTTCATATGGGAGTGCCCCAGGGCTCGATTCTTGGGCCTTTCTTATTCTTAGTTTACCTATATAAATGATTTGCCATTTGTGGTGAAAGACAAGTGTGAGGTCATATTGTTTGCTGATGATACCTCTTTTCTATTTAAAGTGAGTAGGCAATTGAAGCATTGCTTTGAATTAACTGTTGTATTGAAACTGTGGAGAAATGGTTTTCAGCCAATAACCTACTACTCAATGAAAATAATACTAAATTTTTTAAATTCTCTTTGCCTAATGTCCGGCATGTAAATACTAACTTAACACATATAATACTCTGTGTCTGACTCCTAAGACACAGAGTATTCTAGTTTAGGAGTCAGAGTCTTCGAAATGATCTTTGTATATCTCTTTCTGGAAAATAAAATTTATTATTATTATTATTGTAAAAGGACAAGAATTGAGCCCTGTAAATTCAACAGTGTTCCTTGGCATAACCCTAGATGCACAACTACAATGGGGACCACATATAGAAAGGTTGGCGAAGAGACTTAGTTCTGCAGCATATGCCGTCAAAAAGATGCGAAATATCTCTAATGAAGCTACTGCGCGATTGGTTTATTATGGTTACTTCCATAGCTTAATGACATACGGCATTCTCCTGTGGGGAAATGCTGCCGATATTAAAACCATCTTTGTGCTGCAGAAACGGGCTATTCGCTCAATCTACAAACTTAATTCCAGGGCGACACTTAGAAATAAGTTTAAAGAAATTAATATTCTTACGTTTGCCTCACAATATATCTTTGAAAATCTTATGTTCGTAAAAAAGAACTTAAACATGTTCCATAGAAAATGTGACTTGCATAATGTTAATACTAGAAATAAGTACAAGCTAGCCGGCTATGATAGTAGACTTCATAAAGTCACTAACTCATTTATGGGTCAATGCATACGTTTTTATAATAAGGTTCCCACAAATAATCAAGACTTACCACTTGATAAATTTAAAGAAACTATTAAACAAAAATTGTGTAGTAATAGTATATTATGTAATTAGCAACGCTCACGAGTTACATACGACGTTTTTCAACACACTTGTGAGTAAAAGACAGACATACGTGGTCATAAAATAACAAACACATTTGATAACAAAGCTGTGAATTGTGATTGAAAAATGGCGCCGAACCTCGCGCATGCGCGTAGGTTTTTTTTCCCGCCAAATGTGTTAATGTCTGTATAGCATATACAGCCTATTTTAAGTGAAAATGTTTAATTTGGAGTGGTAAATGCAAATATTTTAATATTTTATAACAAATTATTGTAAATTGTGAATAATTTGTTTGATATACAAATTTGTTTAACTAATATAAGGCGCAAACATTTAAAAATGTATATGGATTTGAAGTGGTATAAAACCTCTTTGTTGTTTCTGAAAATATTCAATGTATAACCCGGACCAATAAAATATGCTCTGTTTACTCGCATGTAATTTGCACAAAGGTACAATTCAACTTTGTAGGATTCATTATATTATGCACTAGCGTATAATATATTATGCACGCGTGACTTATAGCCCAGTTTATAGTTCTAAATTCAATAGAAAAACGCTCACTTTACGAGCAAGTGTGTTGAAAAGGCTTTTATACAATTTCTGAATACCTATATGGACGATAAAAGTCCTTGGTTGTAAATTGTTTTTCAAATATTCTCAATCTCCAACTCCATCTCCAACACCATCTCCATTTCCTTCTCATCCAACGCCATCTCCTTCTTATCCATACAACAGCAAGAACGTCATGCTCCCTCAGGCGGCATGGCTAGCGGTAGCGTCGGGTGTCGGGTCACCCTCTTCCCTAAAATATGGTTGAGGAGAGTGATGGCTGGTGCTTGCGTTTTACTCGTGAACGGGTGCTGCTAGCAGTGCCAGGTCGTTTTGCTGAAGACTTTATGACTATGTTACTTTTTTGAATTTGACTCTGACTTCCCCATCTCCATCCCATTCCCCCATGTTCACGTCCGTTTTAGTGTCCAGTCTCTGTCCACGACTATCCTCATCTCCATCCACATTATCTGTAATATCTCTCACCTCTATCGCTACATCTATCTACTTCTATCTTTACCTCTATATCTATGTCTACGTTTCTGTCTAGTACTTGATTGCCTAATGTATAAATATAATAGTAGACTCCAGAAGATCACCAACTCGTTCATGGGTCAATGTGTACGCTTTTATAATAAAATTCCAAAATATTTAAGATTAACCCTTCGATAGATTTAAGGATAAGTATAAAGTTTTATTATAAGATATCCGGATGCAAGAAGACTGTAAATTGTTATTCTGTATTTTTAAAAGATGATTGCTGTTGAGTTTCTTGCCACTTCTTCTCAACAGATCGACTTTCCGAAGTGGTGGTAGATTCAGTTCAATTTGTAAATTGTGACTTATTTCAAATGTATTTAAATACTTACGAAATAAAGATTCTTTTGACTTTGACTTTTGGACTATATACCTAGTCTATGAGTTGATAATAATTGTAGCCTATGAATGCCTATCCACCCACTCTGTAAGCTGGAATTGATGCGTGAAAGTCTGGCCGCGCGGCACTATCACACACTCACGACTTCACGAGGAATACGCCACAAACACACACTATTTTCTCTTTCCCGCGCTCTTCTGTTACTTTATTCTGCCTTCAGTCTTCTGTCTTGTGACTTCTGGCTTCTATAAGAGTCTTCGGGCTTGAGAGATTCACTGTTCACTATTCACTGTTGCTTGAGGCTTCTTTCTTCGGAGGTCTTCTTTTTTCCGGAGGTCTTCTCTCTTCGGGATCTTTTCGGCGAGTCCGGCGCTAGCGGAGTGTGGCGCATTCTTAAGTGATTTTGTGCGAGCGCGCGATGATACCGCACAAGAGAGACAAATTCAACGCGTGCGTTCGACAAACATATGTCTCGCTCGGACCCAATTAGAAATTTCGAGAACTTATAAGATTCTTATTAGATTTACTATTCTTATTGGAAAACTATTTCAAATTCTATTATCTATTTAGATCTCTCTCTCTGTGTGCGGGAATGACAAGACTTTCAAAACCATCTCTTTATTTTCATAATCAAATTCCTAATACAAATCAAGCTTTTTCAGGCTAAAAATCACGTAAGTTTCATTTCATTGTTAGCTGTTAGAGCTATGTGCGTAAATTCATTGTTATAGCGACTATAAATCAATCAAATTATTACGACACACTAAAGCAAACAGTTTTTAAGCAAAATCTTACAAAACACTATTTCTTTCATCTAACACTTGTACGTGACACTATTCACTATAAAACACTAATTTAAACGTTCTTTGCTCTTTAGGAGAGTCTTACAAAACACTATAATACACTATCTATATACACTGTTTATAATAATAATAATAATAAATAAATAAATTCATTTATTTCAGGCAATATTTACAATGAGATCTTAACAATTGAAAAAAGAGGCCCATAGAATAAATACCTTACAGTCTAACATACATATAAGATAAACAGATGCATACCTTAAACTAGAATATATAAAAATACTTAAAACTACACTTGAGACTGTCGTAAAGTCGGCGACGACGTGTGACGCGAGTCATAAGGCAGTCGTCCTCGAAATTTTCGGAAGACGACTCCCTGCGGCCAGAAATCCTCCTTCATGAAGGTTGGCAGATCGTCAGTCAGCACTCTCACCACAAAAGAGCTGAAACTCACTTTATGGCGAGGTTCCAAACGCTCAACCCTCAGAGTAAAGGAGGTTTTCTTTCGTACGTAATCTACGACCTCCTCGACCTTCGTAGACCAGTGTACTCTGGACACGTACAGTACTCTGGACACGTACAGTACTCTGGACACGTACAGTACTCTGGACACGTACAGTACTCTGGACACGTACAGTACTCTGGACACGTACAGTACTGTGGACACGTACAGTACTCTGGACACGTACAGTACTCTGGACACGTACAGTACTCTGGACACGTACAGTACTCTGGACACGTACAGTACTCTGGACACGTACAGTACTCTGGACACGTACAGTACTCTGGACACGTACAGTACTCTGGACACGTACAGTACTCTGGACACGTACAGTACTCTGGACACGTACAGTACTCTGGACACGTACAGTACTCTGGACACGTACAGTACTCTGGACACGTACAGTACTCTGGACACGTACAGTACTCTGGACACGTTTATCTTTATACAACTGTCTTTCATGTTTTATCGTCACTGTCCTGCACAGGAATGTAACGCGATATCTGACAGACCGCATATAGTTTAAAATATAGGTACCTGACGCATGTGTTTAAGAGTTATTTCGATAAAGATTTTGATGACATATGACAAATGTCCGGCTGGCTGAGCCACCCATTCCAGTGCTTGCACACGGTCTAGAAAGCTGAATTCTTATCAAAAGGAATGTGCCGGCGACGAAGACAACAAATCGTCGTACGTGACAGCTCTAAATACTGCCAAACAAAAAATATAAGCGAGTGTTTATCTTTCATACAAAGTCGATTAGGGTGACCATATTTCACTCTTGGAAATTGTCATCCTTATAAAATACTTCCACCAAATTTGTCAAACATGACAAACAACTTGATCATTACTTCGCTCTAATTAAGTGGGTAAATAAAAATATCATTTCATAATGCATCATGTATTTATTTTTTATTAATTTACTTTTTTTTGTGTTTACCAATTAATAAAATCAGTCTGGGATTAATGTAACATAGTGAAAAACTAAGTAAGTATACCCTTTTCGTTGGGGAAGATAATGAAGTGCGAGTTATTTGACCTGTATAAATTATGCGAGAATTATTTATACAGGTAATTTATATTTAGGTTACTTCTTACTGTTAAAAGGGTGTTAAATTCAAATCCCAAGAGGGGAAGACGGTGTTTTCAGTGTTTTTAACACAATTTTATCTAGCATTAAGCAATACAAATTAAGTCCTGTAAAAATACTATATTGTAACACGGAAATAACTTACTTTTTTATAGGTAGCTTGTAGCCAAAAAACTACTTAACTGTAAGTACCACTAACTTCACACCATTAATAAAATGATAAGTATTATAAAATAATTCTACTCCGAGCACTTCCATGGTGGGCGCAGACTGACATGTTTTAAGTAACTATACACCAAAAAAGCTACTGGCGCGCGCGCCCATGTACAAAAAATAAGTATTGGCTGATTGACACTGACTGAACCACTGGCCACGGACTAGAATAAGCAAATAGATGTTCCGCCTTTTTCGCTAGGGCGCTAGATACAATGTGATTGAAATAGATGTATGGTATACCTTGCCTGCTCGCATGAGCGAATGTAAACCAAAAAATAGATATCTTTAAAAAAATTTAGATGCATTTATAAAATATCGTAATGCCTCCTCTAAGAAGGATTTTTTGGTTATCAGGGTTTTTAGCAGGTAGAAGTTATTTATTTTGTTTAATTATTATATTTATGTTTAACAAATAAAATGTGTTACATCAAGTGTCGGAGCTAACGAGAAGTTAGCGATATTAAGATGTTAGTATGACTTCATGGTAACGGAAGTATGTTGGTAGCACTGTTAAAGAGCCTCAGCCTCGGTACTAAGTAACTGTCCAGTAATTAATTCTATCGTGTTTTATGAGTAACGCTTCTTTTCGTTTTGTTTGTTTTCCGACACAAGGTTCAACTTCAGTAACCGTAGTAAAATATGGTCTCTCTAATTCAGTTTTTACGTACCTACATTAATTGTTACTTACCTACTTGTAACTACAATTTATTTATTTATTTATGTTTTTGGAGAACCAACAGCTTTGTTACAAAATTATAAACTGTTTAATATAAACTATGGAGAGCCAATTAAAGGTTCCCACGATTATACAACAGGATAAAAAATTAGGTAGCGTAAAAGAGAAGCTTTTACAATCTGACATACAATATTGATATAGTTACACAAAATTCACAGACAAAAGTATTATATACCTAAAACATAAAAGAGAAACTTCCACAAAGTCTATAATTCTACAAACAATATGATTTAATGATTTAGAGTTGTCTTATTAAGAGCCACATATTTCTTTTTGATTTGAGTCGAAGAATAATTTGCTTTATCCGCCGCCTTGCCATAGGAACTGTAGTACAAAAGAGGTCTAGATCTAACTGCTTACATATTTTGTTAAAATTATTGCTTACTCGCCACAAGTATGAGTTCTGCTTGTAATTAGTTGATACTATGTGGACATTTATAAGTGCATGTGATCGTGAACTTAATCGTGGGACATTAAGGTTTATTTCGGAGAGAAGATTTGGATCAACACATCCGGACATTATTTGCAGGAGACAAGTGAGGTCTGCTATTTCACGTCTTCTTGACAGTGGAAGGAGATGAAATTTCTTACAAATATTTAGATAGTTTTCCGATGAGTAAGGGATTTGTAAACGAAAGCATAAGTATTTGATAAATTTCGATTGTATCCGTTCTATTCTTGAGATGTACATGTGGTATCGGGGATTCCAAATCTGAGAAGCATACTCAAGGTTGCTCCTAACAAAAGCACAAAATAAAATTTTAAATGTCTTAGCACGTTTGAAATCACCCGAGATCCGCATAATAAAACCAAGAGCTCTGGATGCTTTGGCAACTATAGATTCTATATGATCATCAAAGATTAGTTTAGAATCATGAATAACCCCTAGATCTTTGACAACACTGCTTTTTTGGAGTACGTGACCTCGCAGAGTGTAAGATGTCTGAATCGGAAGCTTTTTGCGAGTAAATGTAACGACTAAACACTTGGATGGATTCAGGTCTAATTTGTTGTTTATGCAGTATGAGTCGAGGCGTAGCAAATCAGCTTGAAGATTCAACATGTCCGAACGTGACCGAATTGTACTGAATATTTTCATGTCATCTGCAAAACATAGTAATTTACTAGTATGGAAACATTCACCAACGTCATTAACAAAGATCAAGAAGAGCAGTGGGCCTAACAAGGACCCTTGCAGAACTCCACTGGGAATGCGAACCCATCCAGAAATATAGTTGTGAGCCACGACTGCTTGAGTTCTATTATTAATATAGGAAGCAAACCATCTGAGGAGATCCCCTTGTATACCGATAAGTTGTAACTTTTGTAATAGAAGTCTATGATCAATCCTATCAAAGCACTTGCTATAATCCGTATATATTACGTCAACTTGATTTCCCGAACTCATACTGTTAGTGAGATATTCGTTAAATAATATTAAGTTAGTAACAGTTGAGCGGCCTTTTAAAAAACCGTGCTGATCAACGTTGAAATGGGGACGCAATGCAGAATATAACAGAACTGATCATAGACCACTCTTTCGAAAACCTTAGCTAAGATGCATAACTTAGAAATTGGTCGATAGTTACTAACTACAGTTTTCGGTCCCTTCTTATGTACTGGCGTTACAAAATTTGTTGCATTATATACCTACTTACACGTTTTATGTTCTCGTGGTTTAATGTCAAGATTAAGAATAAAATAATCTATCAAGTCAAAAGTTAAAGAGTTTGTATAAGAGAAGGGTATACTTACTTAGTTTTTTCAACTTGTTACATTAATCCCAGACTGATTTTATTAATTGGTAAACACAAAAAAAAGTAAATTAATAAAAAATAAATACATGATGCATTGTGAAATGATATTTTTATTTACCCACTTAATTAGAGCAACGTAATTATCAAGTTGTTTGACATGTTTGTCAAATTTGGTGGAAGTATTTTATAAGGATGACAATGTACAGGAGTAAAATATGGTCACCCTAAACGACTTTGTATGAAAGAATAAACACTCGCTTATATTTTTTGTTTGGCAGTATTTAGAGCTGTCACATACGACGATTTGTTGTCTTCGTCGCCGGCACATTCCTTTTGATAAGAATTCAGCTTTCTAGACCGTCTGCAAGCACTGGAATGGGTGGCTCAGCCAGCCGGACATTTGTCATATGTCACCTAGAACAGCATTTTATATGAAATCCAGCAAATGGCAATTCAGGAGAAAAAAATATAGCACTAAAAGTATGGACTTCTTAGTATGGTCTTTTTTAAACTGTTTATACATAGCTTGGAAGAATCTACAACAAGCTTTTTCAGTCAGTTCATTCCTGTCATTTACCACTAGGCGAGATGAAGTAATTTCGTTATCAAAACATAAAAACTTTCCACATACAGATATAAATTAAAAAATCATAAGGCATAATAATTTATAACTACATAACTTTATTGATAAACATACAGTATAACCACTTCATTCAACACAATTTTTACGCATTCTTGGCTAGAGTCTCAGCCTTGGCAACAACTTCTTCAATGGGACCAACCATGTAAAAAGCAATTTCAGGCAGGTGGTCATATTCTCCATTTAAGATGGCAGAGAATCCCTTGATGGTCTCCGCGAGGGGTACCAACTTGCCAGCATGACCGGTGAACACTTCGGCGACCTGGAATGGCTGCGAGAGGAAACGTTGGATCTTGCGGGCGCGGGCAACTGTCAGTTTGTCTTCTTCAGATAACTCATCCATACCCAAAATGGCAATAATATCTTGCAGAGACTTGTAGTCCTGGAGGATCTTCTGAACACCACGAGCTACATTGTAATGCTCAGCACCAATGATGTTGGGGTCCATGATACGTGAGGTGGAATCAAGAGGGTCCACAGCGGGATAGATACCCAGCTCAGCAATGGCACGGGACAGCACAGTGGTGGCATCCAAGTGAGCAAAGGTTGTGGCAGGAGCAGGGTCAGTTAAGTCATCAGCTGGCACATAGATAGCCTGCACTGAGGTAATGGATCCCTTTTTAGTGGTAGTAATACGCTCCTGCATGGTACCCATATCAGTAGCCAAGGTTGGCTGGTAACCTACAGCAGATGGAATACGACCCAGCAGAGCAGATACTTCAGAACCAGCCTGTGTGAAACGGAAGATATTGTCAATGAAAAGCAGCACATCCTGCCCTTCAATATCACGGAAATATTCTGCAACAGTCAGTCCAGTGAGAGCAACTCGGGCACGGGCACCAGGGGGCTCATTCATCTGTCCATACACAAGTGCTACCTTTGAGGTCTTGTCTGTAAGTGAGATTACTCCAGATTCAATCATCTCATGATACAAATCGTTGCCCTCTCGAGTCCTTTCACCAACTCCAGCAAACACAGAGTAACCACCATGGGCCTTTGCAACATTGTTAATAAGCTCCATAATCAGTACAGTTTTACCTACTCCAGCACCACCAAAGAGTCCAATCTTTCCTCCCTTGGCATAAGGGGCAAGAAGATCTACTACTTTAATGCCTGTTACCAGGATCTCTTGTTCTACAGACATGTCTACGAATTCAGGTGCTTCGGCGTGAATAGCTGCAGTTTTGTCAGTAGGAATGGGGCCACGCTCATCAATGGGTTCTCCAATGACATTGATAATGCGTCCCAGGGTTTCAGCGCCCACGGGAATACGAATAGGCGAACCTGTGTCGAGCACGGGCTGTCCACGCACTAACCCTTCAGTGCCGTCCATAGCAATGGTTCTGACTGTGTTCTCACCCAAGTGCTGAGCCACCTCCAGCACGAGACGGGGAGCGCGGTTTTGTACCTCCAAGGCATTGAGAATTGGTGGTAGGTCATCATCAAACTGAACGTCCACTACGGCACCAATGACCGCAACAACCTTACCTTTAACAGTTGTTGGTTTCGCCGCATAATCTCTCTTGCTGTTTACAGCTACAGCTGTTATTTTGCCACACTCATTGAGGGCTTTCTCTGCAACTGATTTTGCGGCTAAAAAGCCATTGCCGACCCTACTTACAGCCCCTAACATTTTCAGTTCACTGCAAGTTAATTCTAAATTATGTAATGATGAGATAACCTAAAAAAATAGGCAATCCCAAAATTCTGTTCTGTCTCAATGAATGAATGAATGAATGAATTTTAGCATGTAGTGTAGTCCTGTCATGCGATAAATCTCTTTCCGAGAACTCGACAAGGCTCTTTTGACGCTTGGATGACGTTTTCAGGGGGGCGTGCGATGCACTTCTTGCATCAGGCAGTGGGGCCGGTGGTGGGGCCCCTCAGGGTAAAATAAAGATTAGGTACACCTACCATTCAATTAAATCTCTCTAGTCTCAGTTTTTTGGTGAACAAAAATGCATAATTTACTGTAGTTTTTATGTATATGAAAACATTTACACGAAAACAAAAAAAATGACAAAGTTTTCTAAATGCTCATTTTCTAATTGCTCATTAAATTTTCTGTACCATGTCCACTATTATTATTATTTTGCATCCATTATTATTTTTCTTCCTTTTTTGCAATTGTAAGTCGTTACGACAATCTACATTCTTGGTAATGTACAAATGACAGACGTTTCATTATCGACAACTCATAGCGATTTGTGTGATAATTGTCGGTGGACCGCCTGTCACTACAAATTTTATGTAACTCATTTGTGAAACAGGGCACTGTATTTATACAGGGTGTCCCGTAAATTGTGGACCAACAGAAAACTGGAGATACAAAGGGTTGTCTGGAATCCGAAACACCCATTTTTTTTCCTAGGCTAAGTAGTTTTCGAAATATAAAATCCTATATATTTTGAATATTTATAGGATTTTCCCCTACTGCGTGCAGAAAATGTATGATAACTTTTTAAACTTTTTATTTTTCACATAGGTAGTTAAGAAAAGATTAATCTCTCTAATTAATTTGCGAGGAATTACTGAAATCTGTAAAAATAAAAGCTAAAACATGTCATTTCTTAAAACCCTAAAAATTATAAACACATTTTGAAATGATGTTGGTGTAAAAAAGTGTCTACAATTTATACAGATTTCAAAAAGGTATATAGGTAAGTGTACAAAAAAATAAAGAAACATATTTTTTTACTATAAAAACCATACCAAAACCCACTTTGTCTTAAATATCTTTAATGATTTTATTTCTTATTTACGATCTATGAAAAGATGTTGGCTGGATAGAAAATGAAAAACTTTATTTTAAACCAGGCACTTAAAAAAACAGTTCGATTCATTCAAGTAGATAAAAAAAACATATTTTTCTTAATTGTTCAGTTATCAGTTATCACACATAAGCAGTATTCTATTATTCTCAATTTCTGAAAATGCCCGCTGTTTTTACTGCTCGTGAATACTCAGAAATCTATTTTATTTACGGTTTATGTGACGGTAATGCTCGGGAGGGCGCGCGTAGATATCGTGTGCGGTATCCAAATCGCGAACGCTATCCCGCGATCATCGAGTTTTTCTCTGCGTCAGTGACGCGTATTTGGAGGGTCGAATCCCTTGCGTTACCAGACGCCATAGCCAGACGCGAAGGAAGACCTAGACAGGTGGATGAAGATCAGGTTATGATGGAAGTTAGACAAGATCCTTGTACTAGCATTCACCGTGTTTCTAGACGTACGGGTATCGCTACAAGTACAGTACATAGAAACTTGAAAGAAAACCGCATGCACCCGTATCATGTCCAACGGGTATTACCAACGTCGCTTAGATTTCTGTAGGGAGATGTTGCGTCGGTGCTGACAAGATCCACGGTTTTTTAATTCAATTTTGTGAAGTGATGAATCTTCTTTTAAGAGAATGGTCGTCTTTAACATGCACAACCTCCATGAATGGGCCATTGAAAACCCCCGTGCAGTAAGGGAATACCGGTTTCATTACCAGTTTGGAATTAATTTATGGGCTGGGATACTAAACATACAAATCATCGGTCCATTTGAACTCCCGACACGACTAAATGAAGCTCATTATTATTATTTTTTTAAGAGAAGAGCTTGGTAATTTGTTTTACAATGTACCAGAAGAAGTTCGCAATAGGATGTGGCTACAGCATGATGGTGCACCCGCTCACTATTCACGGCAAGTAAGAAATCACGAGTCGTACCCGAACCGATGGATAGGACGCAGTGGTACAATTGCATGGCCACCACGCTCGCCGCATTTAAACCCACTTGCTTATTTTCTGTTGGGCTATTTTAAGGAAGCCGTGCATGAAACAGTAAACGACAATGAGAGAGCATTACGTGAAAAATTTAACCATGTAGCTGAATTGGTGAAAAATAACGGAGTGGCTCTTAGAAGACCGAAAGAAATTTCTTTAGGAGATGCTGGCTATGTGTACGAGCAAGAGGTAGACGCTTCCAACATTTAATGTAATAAATTAAGGCTTGATAATTGTTAAAAGCTCGATTACTTTACTACTTACTTTTATTTTATTTTACCTCGACAATTAGATCTCCGATCCATATGTGAGTAATGATAAAAATAAATTTAATTTTTTTTTTGTAGACTGTTATACCTTTTTGAAATCTGTATGAATGTTAGGTAGATGTTTTTAAAATATTATAGTTCCATTAGGTTGTGTTCAGTCAATGACAATGACAAACGTTTGGAGAGATTTCGATGTGGTCTAATCAACAATATACCTACTATAGCCCACTCCAATAATGTAAATTTACAATACAGTAACTTAAGTAGATTAATAAATAAACAACATGACAGTGTATTTATTCCGAAAAAGATCTCTCTAAACCAGTGTAAATCTTTCAGTGATTGGGCTACCACAGGTATACATATCAGTAGAAAGCACCTATATGATCTCTATCATGAGAAATCATATAACAAAAATGACACCTTTTGCAACTATGTCAGAACTTACTCAAAGTTATTTAAAAAAGTTTGTGCCGCAGCCAAATCAATCTATCTAGGTAATAAGATTAAAAATAGTGCTAATAAGACTAAAACTACTTGGAATATAATTAATAAGGAAACTGGGAAAGTTAAGAATCGCAATAGTGAGTTTAAGCTTGTTATTGACAATACAATAATTAAAGCAGATTAAAATGTTGCGACAGCATTTGAGAGCTGTTTTGCTGACATTCCAGTTTCAACTACTAAATCATTAAGCTCATCACCTGTGGCGGCTGAATCATTGCTCAAAAATCATGTGAGTGAGTGCAAGGTGTCTTTCAAGTTCCAACCCATAGACACCGGGGATATTATTAAAACATTTAAGACAATTGATATTAAAAAGACAACTGATCTGTGGGGCATATCTGTTGAAATATTAAATTCTATTATAGATGTAATAGCTCCTTGCCTTGTTGAAATATTTAACAACTGTATTATTAGTGGCGAGTTTCCTGATTTAATGAAGCATAGTAAGGTTATACCTTTATTTAAGTCGGGTAGCACTACAGACCCTACTAATTTTAGACCAATTTCAATTCTACCTACTTGTAGTAAAATTTTTGAAAAAAATATTCTTAATCAACTCTTGGCCCATTTCACCTATAACAATTTACTTCATAATAAACAATTTGGATTTACAAAGGGCCGTTCAACAACTGATGCTGGTGTTGAACTATTTGAAATAATCACTGGTGCCTGGGAGATGTCGGAGGATGCCTTAGGTGTATTTTGTGACCTATCTAAGGCATTTGACTGTGTTCAGCATGACACTCTCATCAGGAAACTCCACCACTACGGCATCAAAGGCACTGACCTCAAACTTTTGAATTCATATCTAAGTGATAGAATTCAGAAGGTTGAGGTTAACCGGAAAAGGTCGGCTAGGTCGGTTGTGAGAATGGGAGTGCCTCAAGGATCAATTCTGGGCCCATTTCTGTTTCTAGTCTATATAAATGATCTACCCTATATGGTAGGCAATAATCATGAGATTGTATTTTTTGCTGACGACACATCATTAATTTTTAAAATGATAAGACAGAAAATAAACTACGACGATGTAAACAATGCTCTCGCAAATGTTGTTCAGTGGTTCAATATAAATAATCTAGCGTTCAATGATAAAAAAACTAAATGTATAAAATTCTCTGCACCAAATGTAAAACAAGTTGAGTCTGATCTGCGGCTTGATGGGAACAGATTGAATCTAGTAGATAACTCTGTTTTTCTTGGAATTACCTTAGATTCTAAATTGCAATGGGGCGCCCATATCTCACAACTAGCGAGTAGACTTTGTTCTGCAGCGTTCGCGGTAAAGAAAATTCGCTCATTGACTGATGTTAATACAGCGAAGCTGGTATATTTTAGTTATTTTCATAGTATAATGTCCTATGGCATCCTACTTTGGGGCATTGCCGCAGATATTGACACGATATTTACACTGCAGAAAAGGGCTATTCATGGAATGTATAAACTTGGAAACAGAGAATCTCTTCGAGAAAAGTTTAAAGAGATTGGTATCTTGACCCTTGCATCAGAATACATTTATGAAAACATTATGTATATTTATAAGAATAGTAATAAATTTAAAACTAGGAAAGATAATCATGATACAAATTACTCTGTAAGGACTAGGAACGACCATAAGTTAGCGTTTCCTAAATTAAGGCTGGCTAAAAGCAGCAAATCATTTATTGGAATGTCAATACGTATATATAACAAAATTCCGAAGTCAATTCAATCCCTGCCATTCAATAAATTTAAATCAATCATTAAAAACACTCTATCTCGAAAAGCTTGTCGACGATACTGCAATGACGCGGAACAGCAATTTGCAATACCGCGTAATTGCAAATAGTAGCGAAATTCAAAATTTCGCTCCACGCCATCCTTGGCTGTCATTGGCGCGCGTTGGTGAAAACACCGCTTCAAATAAGCCAATAGGAAGCGCTCTGACGCTTTATGGCAATAGCGCGATGCCTATGACATGTCTGAACTTGGAAGTGAATACCGCGGAACTGACAAAAACGTAAACAAATCAGTGTAATTACTTTGCGTCCTGTGAAAAAATATTAAATTAAAGTGTTATTTGTACATGGAAAGTGCCGGTAAGCGTTTTGTTCTGTACAAGTATGAATAAGCTTTTAGTTTTTGATAAACAATTCTCAATTGCCTGGGTATTTTAATAAATAAAATGGTTTTAAATGTACAGATGCATTTACGCGGATTTGCGTTTGATGAAATCTGAGCATTTTTTTAATATTACGCGGTTTTGACTACTTAACGTTTATTAACTTTACAACGTTTTTTTTTTTTCAGAATTTGACTATCTGAAGTATGTCTGCTAATACAAAATCGTTGCTAGACTTAGTCATACGTCGGGAGGAGTTGCTCAAGAAAAAACAATTGATTTTTGAGAGACGAGCACTACCAGGCACCAGCAATGATAGTGAAGTTTGGCTAGAACCATCGACTTCAGAGGCCTTCCCAACTGCCCCCCTTGACTCCACTACCACGGAAACTTGCATAGTTACTCTTGAACAGGAATTTCTCGACTTTTCATCCGACGATTCAGTAGCAGACCCAGATTTTGAGTTACCAATCGATAAACTAGTACGCGACATTTGTTCTCCGACAAAACTACAGTCTCCCATTTTGGAATTGCCTGTGCTTCAGCTAGATGATATTGAAAATTTTCCCGAAAGAGCAGTAGAAGAAGGGCAAACATCGACAAGGGAGCGGAAAAGAATAGCAGATAAAGATTCATGGAAAAGGGAAGGTAATAAAAGACAACGGATGGTGGGAAAAGAGTACTTGGGTTTTAGAAAGGTTGATGGAAAGCTTGTACAAGATATAACCAAATCAGAAAGAAAACTCGATACAGCTTGTTTATCTCAACGTTGTGCTTTGAGCAAAGTTTTATCTTGCAATATATTTACTGAAGAAATGAGAAAGAAAATATTTGACGAATTTTGGACGATGTCATGGAAGGAGAAAAAGATTTATGTTTTGACTCTAGTCCACAATAGCAGACGATGTAATAGCAAGGTTTACCATTTGAAGGCATTCAATAAGAAGGTACGCGTGTGTCAAAGTATGTTTTTAGGCACGCTCGGAATTAAGGAATGGACTTGTAGGTATTGGATGGGCGAGAGAGGACAGAGACAGACTACACAAGAAAATTCTGAGCAGGCAAGAGCAGAGCGCCTAACGAAAAAACAATCAGTCTTGAGTTTTCTGCTAGAAATTCCCAAACTTCCTTCCCATTACTGTAGAAAATCGAGCCAAAAAATGTATTTAGAGCCAATCATTCAATCTAAGGCCCATCTATACAGGTTGTATGTTGAACGTGCAAATTCTCTCTCGTCTCCAGTGGCATGTCGCAAGTTTTTTGAAGATTTGCTTTCTAAAGAGAACATTGCCATTTTCAAACCAAAGAAGGACCAGTGTGATACTTGTTGCGCTCATAAGGCCGGCAATTTAAGTGACGAAGAACATAGAATACACCTTTCTAACAAAGCAGCAGCTCGCCAAGAAAAGAATAAGGACAAAGAAGCAGCGATTAAAGGGGAAGTCCATGTAGTGACTGCTGATTTGCAAGCAGTAATGTTATGCCCGTACCTGAATGCCAGTGCACTCTACTTCAAAACGAAGCTTTGTGTACACAATTTCACTGTTTACAATCTAAGTAACCACCAAGTTACTTGCTATTGGTTCGACGAAACCGTCACGGATTTAAAGGCTACCACGTATGCTTCGTTCTTTGTTGACTACATTACTAACCTACTCGAAACTGACCCTAAAGACATAATAATATACACGGATGGTTGTACTGCTCAAAACCGAAATAATATAGTGTCTAATGCCCTTTTAAGGCTTGCGGTAAAATATAATGTCACCATTACCCAAAAATTTCTAGAAAAAGGTCACACGCAGATGGAGGTGGACTCGGTGCATTCATTAATAGAACGGAAACTGAAAAATCGTGAAATACACCTTCCAAGCCAATACGCGATGTTAGCAAAAGAGGCTAGGAGTAAACCGTTTCCCTATGACGTGGTGATGCCTGACTATGCTTTCTTCAAAGACTACAGCCACAAAGATTATTTAGTTTATGAGTCGATAAGACCAGGACGAGTTGCTGGTGACAGTTGTGTAACAGACATAAGGGTGCTACGTTATAACACAAATGGTAATATTAATTATAAACTAATGTACTCTGATGACTTCATGAGTTTACCTCGACGTGGGAAACCAATAGGATCGCTCCTACCCGAACCTCCGCAGCTTCATAATAGCCCACAAAAAATAACTTTAACAAAATTTAACCACCTACAAGAGCTAAAGAATGTCATACCTGCCGACTGCCACCAATTTTATGATAATTTGATTTTTCAGTAAAGTATGAAGCTGTAGAGATTTGGCTAAGAGGGATCCTATTGGTTATCTCAGTGGTTAGTTATCTTTTACTAATCATAATATGCCATGGTAATATTTACGTAAGTAATACGATTAAGGGTAATATTATTGAGTTTTTAAAGAATGTGTTTTTGTTACAGATTTTTATATTTTTTATAGGTAACATGTGGTATAAGTATTGTTATTATTGTATTAAGTTAAAAAACTATTGATCTCTCCAAATATTGTGATTAAAAAGTGCCTTATTTTCTGTATTTTCGATATAAATAAATAATTGTTTTGTCCTTTATCCATGGATTCATTTATGCGTATCTACCGCTTAATAACAAACTGTGGCATGATTTGGTGCTGTATAACCGCGAAAGTGCCATAAAACCATAAAAATGAATAAATTTGTATTTTTTCTACGACTAATTTATTACCTACTACCCTAGAAAACCTTTATTTCAGTTAAGGTGCGCTGTTCATTTAACCCTTCTTTGCATACTGATGGATATTTCCATCAAACCATTCAAAAGGAAAAATTGCACCCAAAACCGGTTGCTGGTCAAGATATTTCGTCTGTGGTAACTTTTTAAAATATGTCTCTCCATGAAACGAAACGCAACTATTAAAAAAAAAAAATAACGATCTGTCACACGTCAATCAAAAATTAGTTCAAACTTATGTTGCTTGTTTTGTTCTTACGGTGTATTTATTTATCAAGTATTCTAAAAGTTTGTCTACAGAAATCGCTGAAAATATCTAAAATGCATAAAAATAAGGTAAGTGTTGTGGAAACTGCTTATATTTGTGAGAAAAACATGTGAATTATTACTGAAATAACGTCAAATAGGTATGGTGTAAATTTACATCATTATGCAGTACTGTCATCCTTGATTTATGGAGAAATTTTGGTTCATGTAATTTTACTTTATTTACTTATTTTCTTGCTTTTTCAGAATATTATGAATGAAAAAGACATAGAAGACTATCTAGCACAGCTGGAGGATGGTTGGCTGTCCGAAGATGATTTGGAGTCTGATGTTTCTGACGATGATTTCTTACCAAACCCCCACTATACTAGAGATGAACTTCTAAATGTATTAGAAGATTGGCATGATGATGAAGACTGTCAAAATGTAAATGAAAATGACCCTCCTCTTGTTGAAGAAATGGTGGAAGAACAAGAAAGCCGGAACAGAGTTCCTTCTGGTAATATTTTCACCTCATTATTGGACAAAAGAAAACTTATATGGAAAAAGAGAAACTTAGAATTCGATGAAGATAAAGTTACTTTTTTAGGCAGCTCAACTTTTCCTTTAGAAATATCTCAGCTTGAAACTCCTTACCAATGTTTTACATATTTTCTTGATGAACATTTCATTCAAGAAATTGTTGATCAAACTAATTTGTATATCATGCAAAAGGATACTAATAACAAAATAATTTATACCGCAGCAGATATCAAGAAGTTTTTTGGGATATTACTATACATGTCTGTGCAAATCTTTCCAAGTACCAGATCATATTGGTCTCCTGCTTTTGGTTATAGTCCAGTTTCATCCACAATGCCAGTCAACAAATTTGAAAGAATCAAGCTTTCATTGCACTTTCAAAATAATGATAATCACAAACCTATAGGTCATGCTGATCATGACAGGTTATTTAAAATACGTCCAGTTATTGAGCACCTCAAAACTAAATTCTCTACTATACCAATGGAACAAAGACTATCAGTAGATGAGCAGATGTGTGCCACAAAAGTGGCTCATTTCCTAAAACAATACTTGCCGAATAAACCCCACAAATGGGGGTTTAAATTTTATGTACTTTGTGATTTATCAGGATATGCTCACACATTTGAATTGTATTCAGGGCAGGAAAATAAAGAAAGACTAGAAGGAGAACCTGATATAGGAGCCACAGGGAATGTAGTCATTCGTTTGCTAAGAGGTGTGCCAAGACATCAAAATCACATAATTTATTTTGATAATTTCTATACATCATTGCCCCTGGTTTATTATTTAGCCAAGCAAGGTATTCAATCTGTGGGTACAGTCCAACAAAATCGGATTCCAAACTCAAAATTACCAGATAAGAAGGAATTTATGAAAAAGTCAGTACCACGAGGAAGTCATGAAGAAAGGACATCTACATTTGATGGTATTGATATGTCTTGTGTCACCTGGAAAGACAACAAAATAGTGACACTGTTATCCACATATGTTGGGTCAACACCAATATCTAGTGTCACTAGATATGACAAAGCAAAGAAGGAAAAGGTAGAAATTCCTTGTCCAAAAATAGTATTCGAATACAACAAACATATGGGGGGGGTTGATTTAATGGACAGTTTTTTGGGGAGGTTCCATATTCGTCTTAGATCAAAAAAGTGGTATTTACGCATATTCTTTCACCTGCTTGATCTTACGGTCATAAATTCTTGGATAATTTACAAAAAAAATGCAATCAATCAAAATGTACCTAAAAAGGATATACTTTCCATGGGGCAATTCCGTAATGAATTAGCTCAAGTTTTGTGCTCAATAGGACTTAACACTGAAGTCAGAAGAGGTCGTCCTAGTTCCAGCTCTTTGGAACATGAAATCCAAGCAAAAAGGAAAAGAGGACCGGCAGTTGTTCCTCCCCCAAAAGACATAAGAATAGATGGTAGTGACCATTGGCCACAAGTTGGAGTTTCTCTGCGATGCAAATACCCACATTGTAAAGGATACTCCACAATAAGCTGCAATAAATGTAGGGTTAACTTGTGTCTCAACAAAAATAACAATTGTTTTGTTAATTTTCATCAAAATTGAAATAATTAATCATCTCTAATATTATTTTGCTTTTGTACTAAGCTCAAGAGTGCATTCTGCATAATGATGGAAATTTACATCAAAGCATTTTTTTTTAAATAAAAGACTTCTGTAACTCTAAGATTTTTTTTATTATTTTTCCCGTTATCTAGAGGTCTAATTAAATGCCTATGATTTTTCTTACAAAAAAAAATTTAATCATGCAACCAAGGGTTAATTTACTAAAATTACAACGTTTTTTGTGCCTCCTGTAAAGTTCACGACTATGCAGTTACGCGGTCTTGCAAATAGTAGATCAGCGCTGTTGTAGTATCGTCGACATAAAACTAAAGATTACTTAGATGATAAAAAGGCATGGGATTAAGCACAACAGGATATTTCTAAAAGTTTCTAATTACTTAATAATTTTGTTTACGGCTTGGCTGTGCAGTATATGTATGACATGCTGGTGACTGTCCCACTCACTTATTTTCTTGTCAAGACATCAGCAAGAACGTCATGCTCCCTCAGGCGGCATGGCTAGTGGTAGCGTCGGGTATCGGGTCACCCTCTTCCCTAAAATATGGTTGAGGAGGGTGATGGCTGGTGCTTGCGTTAACTCGTGAACGGGTGCTGCTAGCGGTGCCAGGTCGTTTTGCTAATGATACTATGACTATTTTATTCCATTCTTGTTCAAATACTCTGGTCCCAGTTTGTCATGTTCGTATTGTGCATCCATAGCTAATTGCATCTGCTATGTAAGCAATTTGGTTGTGGCATGACATTGGCTCTCACAAGCTGTCTTGTGTTTGTTTTTTTTTCATGTCACGGTCAATTTGTACTGTACCTATTTGTATTAATTTGATAATTCTGACTGAAAAAGAGTTTTTTTCCGCCGGATTTTTTTGTCTCTTGGTGTACTGTAATATCTTATTTAACAACTATCAACAACTAGTTAAAGCCGAAGTATGTGATGACTGACTTCATCAAGTGTTTTGTGAAATTCCTGAGATGAATAAAACTTTTTGAATTTTTTTTTTTCATTCAAACCTTCAACGTCGTGAGGAAGTCATTCATTCATTCTTTCTGTATGCAGTTAAAAGTCAAAGGTAGAAAAGAAGGTTATATTATTTATATAAATAAATTTTAAACCCTGAAAGAAAACAATCTAATTATGGAGTTTTAATCAAATAAGCTTTGTATACGATAAATCATGTTAAATCGAAGTCGGTTTCTGTTACAGGTAATATTTATGACAGAGGTAAATTATTGCACCATGTATTGTCGCAGCTATATTTATTTTCATTGTTATTTCACAACAGATTCCCTTCCTCAAAAAAATACCTGCTTTTGAGGGTTTGAGCTCAGTCACTTCAAATAATGTGTGCTTTCAAAGGCCAGGGGTTAGAAGTCACAGTGTTGTATCACAGGTAGATGAAAGTTATGTAAAGAAATTCATGAAAGCAGTTGGATTGATGGACCAAAACAGAACTGTAAGTATTACGAAATTTATAATTGTGATAAAATAATTGCCATTATAATACATCAATATATTTTGTTTCAGCGTTTAAAGTTGACTGGATACTTTCTTTACGAGAATATACATGCTAAAATTGCCTATGAACAATGGTTTGATAAATTAGAGCTGCCTGATACATTTGCATCATGGTTTAATGTAACTGAGCTCCATGTATGGTTGCTGATGCTTCGATACATGGAAGAGGATGTCATTCAGTCAGTTGATGATAAATTAAAGTATATTAAAGGGGATGGACATTTTGTTAGAAATTGCATTGTAGAAGCAATGTGGGCAGATGTAGGAATCCGTGTTAAGTTACTAGAGGTATGTAGACAATAACATAAACTAACATAAGAAAAACAGAATGAGAGTTAATGAAGCAGCAAATAATTTTGTTTAACTTTAACTATAAAATTACTTTTACACAAAATTTTATTCTTATTATAATTTTGTTGTGTTAAAATAATTTATTCCATTAAGTATGCATCATTACTTTTATACCTAAGTGGGCTTTTAGGACTTTTGTGAAAAAACCTGAAAGAGACTAGGTTAGCTAGTGTAAATGTATGTACTGCCCCTGGTAATAAATCTAAATGTGTCAATTTCTTTCAAATATGAAAGTATAGTTTGCTAATTTGCCGTCCTACCCTAAAAGGCCGCTAAGTGCAAAATCATATTTTCGAGAAAAAAGACAAAAACCCGCCAAACTTGTTTTCTAGAGTTGTATGTAAGATAGCTCACATCTGTTGAAAATATATCGCAATTACACACTTATAATGCGATTAAAGGAGTTTAACGTTTCTACAATCTAGAATTTTTATGGTTTTTATAAGCTAGGTAGTCCAAAAATGGCAAAATGTCATTTAGCCGCCTTTTTTGGTAGGACGGCAGTAATGTACGGTTGTATCATATTTCACATTGCCAGGTCCATTACTATTCTTATATTTGTTTTCAAGGGTGCAAATCCAACAATAGCTCGGCAGCAAATCTCGGAAATATCTGAACAATTCCAAGCGGCTTTGGTAGGATATGATGAAGGACTAAGTGATGACAAGATAATGGCGGCTGCAATATGGCGGAGGTTCTATGCTTTTTCACCTGATGTGAAGTTTGAACATATTGAAAGAATTCTACATTTTATAAGGCACCAGGTATTTTGGACATATAAATTATATTTAGTATTTTCACAAAAGAGATATAGTCTCAATATCTAAGTCTGTTATAATTTATTCATAAAACAATCCAAATTCAGGCAGTTTACAGTTCATATTTAAATTCACCAATGTGGTGAAATTACTATGAACTGTAAACTTAAAAGAAAAGCTTACATTTTATTTGACTACGAAGTATTAAAAGCCTGTATTTGCTCTCTACTATACAATGCTATTCTTTGTTGATATGAAACCTGAAAACAGTTTTTTATTGATACAATACCTGAGAACTGAAAAATGTTCTGTGGTGAAGCCTGAAGTGCGGGTGATAGTGAGTCAAGTGTGTTGTTGTTGCATTCCTTGCTTCTGAGGTGGGAAGGGCAGTGAACCAATGCATGAAAATCCTCCAACACTCGTGCTTTAGAATTGCGTAAAGTATTCAGTTACAGAATCAATTGCAATAGTTTTTATATCATGTTATATTTTAACTCTTAGAGAATCTACAACTGAATACCGAAATTCAGTAAGTCGGTTCACGTTTCGTCGAATATAAAAATTTTGTTTGGTACTCTAGATATACTCTAGTTAGATGTTTTGGTAAACGTAATTAATATATTCTAAGCTAACCTGCATTTAATTTTCGCCACACCAGCTGCTAAGCGAGATATACAATAAAAATTTTCGGCGAAGGTGTTAAACCCCGTGAGTTTCGCATCAACAAAAAATAGCTTTGTACATACCCTTTGTTTTTTGACTGGAGGAAAACGTGCTGTCACGTCCCCGACCGCCCAAGGGGGAACGGGGGATATGTCGGGATGATCCGGCAGAACCCGAGCCGACTAAAAACCTCCAGGTGTACCTCATCCTCCATAGATGGAGCTCACGATACCGCTATTGGTATTACCCGCGAGCCCCGGCGGGTTGCGCTCAGCCTGAGCCGAGCGCCTCTGACGTCGGAATTGTAGCCGTATCACCACTACGGCTACGGCTGGCTATTGGGAGGGAGAAGGTGAGCGTATCTCCTTCTCCCTCCGAACTTTGTATAGGCAGGCCTGGCTCACTCCGCGCGGTACATCCGTTATTTACCTACAGCGAAGCGCTCCGCCGGCGCATTTCGAATGGGTCGTGTGTCACGCGCGCGCCCGTGTCGGGACGTTGTAGATACCTACCTACCTAATAGCAGTCACAGTAATTCTATGATCGAGGTCGCAAATACTATTTAAAAATCGACATAAAAAGAAACAAATATTCAATTAGATTATGTTTAGATTTGATTATGCTCAATTTAGCAAACAAAACATAGGTAGTATTACTAATTATTCGTCGTAACTTTTTTTTCATTTTGTACTTTAGGTAAGTTGAAACAATATTTTTTACAAAGGTAGAATAACAGTAATACCTACATCGGTAGATACTTAATTACAAATAAGGAGATTAATTATTCTTCACTAGGCAGCAACCCTAACAGCGTAAGAAAAGATAAGAGGCATACGATAGAAAGAGACAAAACTTCTAGGTATATAAATTTGCAGGTACGTAATGCTGTGCGAGCTGAATTCCACCGTATCGCGTCGTAGCAAGACTCGAATTTATTTAGATCTTGCGGAGTAATTCTTCTGTACCAACTATTACTTATTCTGTGGTATAGGTTTGAAGGTGATAAGTAAATACCTAAGCTACTTAATAAATTATTGAATACATAAAATCCAGACCCTTAGGTTAAGTTATAGTTATAGTTCTTAAGAATATTTTTTTGGGGATCGCCAAATTCACGGCCTAAAATTTTACTTATTTAACTGAAACCTATATGCGATCATAGTTCAAAAATAATATATAAAGGGTTTATTCTTACATCACGAGTGCAGGTGCTATCCCAAAATCATACATCTCAAATTAAAAAATCCAAGAAACGAACGAACCCCTTAAAATAGTAGATGCACAAGAAAAAACCTCAATATCCATAACCCTCTAATGGATATGAGATAACAAATACCATCACAAAGAGAAAAACAAAGCACAAGAGCTTAAGGATCGTTAAAAACCTGTAAAATTGTGTCAGTTTTGTGCAATATAGTCCAACATTTTTTTTTTACGCGACATTTTTTTGTTTTAGTGATATCACCCTCCCAGTTTCAGTTGTGACCGCCCCAAAATTTCAGTCGCGCGTCTCGTATAAATTACATATTAACGCACACAATGCCAGGGCGAGTTTTTTCCGCATAATGCGATGCGGCCCGCCCGCTCCCAGTGTGATATACGACGGGAGGTCCAAAAGTTCGTGGAATGAAAGGGTTTATTAACGATCTATTATTTTTATTATTCAATATAATCATCCTTAAGGAGAATTAATTTATAAGATAGGTCTATAATTTCTTTTTTCTAACTTATCTTTAAAATATATTATAAAAATGGCCCAAAATTGCCTCCTCAACCGCAATGTTGTCGTGGGAAAATTCCTTACCATAAAGTCTTTTTTTTAATTTGAAGAATAAGAGTAAGAATAAAAGAAATAATGGAGAATAAGAATCACATAAACACGACTGTTGGTGGTCAAGTAATTCGAAGCCATGCTTGTGCACTGTGCAGTGCAGCCATTTCAACTTTGGCCTTTTTATAGTAGGTATCATTGCCTAATATGCTTTGGTTATGATCCTTCCCTTTTTTTGTTATCAATCTGTTACAATCCCTAAAAACATCAGCCAACTCCAACACTTTGAATTTTTTTGGCGGTGGTGTTGCCATTTTATGCCATTACATGGACTCTTGTTTGAACTCAGGCTCAAGATGACGACCCTAGGTATCATCTCCAGTAACATTCCGCTCTAAACATTTGTGCAGGTTCGGCTCCACACAACTCCAAAATTGTGTTGATGCTTCGGCGCGCTACTGTTTCGGAAGCGGCCCGACCATTCTTGATACCCAACTTAAATTGACGTTTGACATACTTAGGTGGTCATATTGTAGTCACTGTTTAAATAAATGGTTACCATTTCATTCAAACTGATTTGAGCAACGTCTAGACTGTGCTCAAAATCTCCCGATGCGCTGCGGCCCGGCCCGTCACAATGTGCTATATGTATACTCTTTGCGAAGCGAATTGGCATGCTCCATCCCGCTGCGACTTGCCATAGTACCTACTCGTATACATTTTATATAAATAAATAAATCAAAATATTGTATATTTTTACATTTTATATTAATTACGGCTTCGGGTCTTGTGCGATAGTTCATATAAAATACAAACGAGTGACACAAGCCTCTCGTTTAAAATATATGGGAATGTAGCAGGCGTATTATTGCGCTGCGGTGCCAGCAGGCCCGGCATAGTGTGATACTTTAGTGCTTTCCAATATACATAATTGTGTTTTCAACTCTTGTGTTGTTTCGGCACGGCTACCACCATATTATAATATACATGTAGGTTGATGCATTGTTATTCTTAACCTCCGGTGGTTTAGTTAGATACCGAGGCCGTTTGTAATATCTGTCGAGTCCTTAGTCATCAGGATCCATTAAATCATTGCAAGGGCCCGTGCATCGAAACCAATGTTGCAATTGTGAATATTATAATTATCAGCGCACATGTTGATACTTATGTAGAAACGACCGGAGATTAAATTAATATTTTATACAATTATTAAGGTCTAAAAGCGTTTTTATTTCATTTCAGATAGTAATATTGCACAAAATACGGAGTGAAAATCTAAAGTGGAAACCTGATATACCCTGGTTAAGTATCGTAGATCATTAATAAGTTAATTAAATGAATTAATTGTTTGAGTTTGTAAGTTATTTGTTAACTGTTGGCTAACCTGTACAGATATGTAGATAATTAGGAAATTGATGATGTTTTGTTAAATAAAAACAATAAGTATCATGTATTCAAAGTTTGTTTTTATTGAATCTTTATTACCATTTTTAGTGTGCATATAAGGATCTTAGTTCATCACATTTACTTCGTTCCCATAGAACAGTAACCACTGTTTTACAAAGGGTGTCCAGTTGGCATTCAACATTGCAATTTATTCTTGGGTCACTAAGTTTCGAAAAGTAGGCAGAATATAGAGTCAGTAATGGTTTTTCAACGGTTACCATTCTGTGAACAAGGTTGTCCATTGATGGTGCTGAAAGATCTTCAAGGTTAAAGTTATTTTTCATATCGTAGAGTAGGAACCAGTGCGGGCGTCGATTTGGATGTAAGTTCGCTTCTGTGAGATTGTACACATAGTTTTCTATACTATCTAACGTCTGAAACAGTAAAAAGGTAGGTATTTTTTTATGTCCTGAATTAGAAAAGAAAGAAAGAAAAAAAGTTTATTCGGCAAAAGTAAAAAATAAGGAAATATTAAGTAAGTACAAAAAAGAACAAGTAGATAATTGTAATAATACCAGCAAATAGAACATATAATGGCTTATAAAGGTAATCGAAGTCTGAGAATTCAGAGTTTTATAAAAAAATGGAGAATTTTTTGAAGCCAGTGGCAGTGTGTCTTGATTTTGCATGTGGGGCAGTACTAGGGAATGCAATCTCGCGAGATTGAGGTTCGGACGAGATCTCGCGAGATTGATTTTCATAATCTCGCGAGATCTCGGCAATTTCGAGATCTCGCGAGATTGGTAGTTAAGAGTATCAATTTTTGCAAATAATTTCACTAATAAAATAGATATGAACTCCCGGGACATTGAAAGAAAAAGAACCATAGATATTTTGAAATCAACATTTATTTTTACGAAGTCAAAAAGATTAACTAACAAAAATAATAGAATTTGAGTTGAGATCAATCAAATCAAAGGCTCATTTCGCCAAACTAAAAAGAGCAATAGAATATAAAGTGAAAACCAAATAAAAACAATCAAATTAGGAACATTAGCAACATCTCGCTATCTATACAATTATTTACAAACTGTTTTGGAAGTAGCTTTTTAGAAAGCACAACGTATTAAGGTATCGTCACCTAACCTACACCTTATTTTGCAGGCTAGATAGCCAGCCGCTGAGAATGCCCTTTCAGATTCCACACTTGTTGGTACTATAGTTGTGAGGCAGTTATCAGCGAACTGCAAAAGTTCTCCTTTAGACCCCCCGGACTCGGATAGATTCATTTCCTTCTTCAACAATTGGTCCAGCGATTCAATCTCGCTAATCTCGCGAGATCTCGCCCATTTTTAGGCCGAGATTAATCTCGCAGAAAAGGGCCGAGATCTCGCGAGATCTCGATCTCGCAAGAACGAGATTGCATTCCCTAGGCAGTACCAACCAAAATCATCACAACCCCTTTGTTAATGAGCCCTTTGCAAGGCCATGAGTCAGTCCCCTGGCTGATTAGGACGTTTAGGCCGTAAAATACTTCTTATCGTTCCCCCCGAAGCACGTAAGGCGTCGTGATAAATTAATGATTACCCATTCTTGTGCAGACCGCGCGGAATGTCGCTTAACCTGCTTAATCAAATGATAAATATTCAGGGTGACTGGTGGGTCACTTTCGAAATTCGAGGACGTGAGATACCTAGTATGAGATCATACATGAATAGAAAAAATATAATAAAAAATAATATTAATTATTTACAAGAGAAAAATAATTAATTATGCAACGTATGATTACATAAGCTTCATACATAAGATACTGAGCGGGTGGTGGTGTGCGTGCGGCAGGAACACTACTGTGTGCGTGTATACTGAAGCGCCGCTTCGGGAAAAGTGTAGTAATGTCTCTTTATTTATTTATAGAGAATGTGGTCAAAAATTAAGTACCTATTTTTAGTATATAATTTTGATTAGAATCGAGTACAGAGTGCTCTTCTAGAATTTCTTCTAGATACCTAAAATTTGTCACCAGTCCCCCTGTATATTGGGAGCCAACACGTCAAGACGATTTTGTATTTTCACCGCTATAAAAACTTGTGGTTGATATTGTAAAATCGCAACATCTTTTCAAATTTAAGTAGGTAAACTAAACTTTTAGATTAGCGCACAGAGGGAATTTTCACCATGTAATATGAAAATATATTTAGTACAAAGATTGGACTTAAGTTATTTTAGATTGCTTAAAATTAGAGATAGGTCGCGGCACATAACTCTAGCGCTGAAGGAAACGAGGAGGGGACATCTGCACATCGGTTCCTGTAGCGCCTCGTCCCTGTAGTGCCTCTGAGAGACATATTTGTAACTTATGCGCCTCAGCGCTAGAGCTGAGTGCCTTCACTTGTACCTTACTTTTAACTGAGCTATAAATACTTACATAAGTTTGAGGATCAGCGGTAACGACTTTATAATTAAGGTTATAATTGGAATATGTCGTCGCTCCACCGCCATTCCACGCGACGTTAATAGCTTGACTTTCGTCAGTTAAATTATAGAAAATCTTGAATTCATCAGAGTGTGTGTGCCCGTTGAATTCGGCAGCTATTGTGTTAGAAAATCTGTGAAAATATTACGAATATACTTCAATTAAAATATAACCCTTTTTACAAAGTAACATCTAGTAAGTTATAATATGTTAATGCGAAAGAATGGGGAGTTTTCTGACAGCTCAAAAAAATTAGTTCAAAAAACCTCTATAGATGGCACTTTTAAAAAGCCGAAGGCGTTAAGGTGGTTCGATGAGCCTACAAAAAGCTAAAGTCCCGCTAGATGGCGTTAGTTCCACAAATTTCTGGTTTTTATTTATTTGTGAAATCAGCTTTCCAATTTTTTGACTTTAAAAATGTTCCGCGACATCTTTATATGAATATAGAATTTCCAAAAAATAATTCACACGATTTATTGTATTGTACTATCCAACCAATTCAATAAAATCTTTCTTTACGTTGTGTAAGGATAACGCACACATGTACAGAAGAAACTCTCACAAGTGCGACAGAGAGCGCAACAGATGGCGTCCTTTTTCCGTGTTTTATGGCCTCCTCGTAGCGATTGTTTGATATTTAATTCGTTATTATTTATTTACGACACAAATCTAGCATGTTGGCTTTTTATGCGTTGGCCCAGATTCTAAGCCGCGAGTTCGAGCACCGAATTTCTTTTTTTTGTTGGGATAGAAAAGATGTCTATAATATAGTTATATTTTTACCCAATTTCAAACAAATAATAAAGGAGGCTGCGAAATTCTGGTGTTCTATATAATATTTTGTTTCCGTCTATGGTATTGGTATAATAAATACCCAGAGTAGTAATCCATGGGGCCAAAGAAAGCAAGCTTTGTGTAATGGATTATCATATTATGAATAGCCAAATATGCGGAACTAATTTATAAAGAGCCAGTTCCTTCCTAAACACGTGCGCTTTCATCTTCGACCTCATCGTTACCTACTTACCATCAGGTGAAATTGAGGTCAAACGCGGGTTTAGTCACATATAATAAAAAATACACAGATGTTGACGACATCCGCGGCCCAATGCCTAAAGTGCTAGCTGTAAGGTCGAGGGTTCGAAAAAAAAAAATATGTTATGGCTCTGTATATATAATATGTTATGGGTCTTGGATGTGTATTTATACAGGGAGACTTGTAAAACGCTGGTCAAACTCTCAGAGGATTTCATTTATTGCGACCTTGGTTGTAGCGAATGTAATCATTTGTAACAAATTCCTAGAAATCCCATGCAGATATTGCGACCGGAGTCAACCGTCAAAGAGACAAACATTTCTTTTATTTCACAAACACTTCCTATCTTTTGTTTACATCCACACAGATGGTCAGCAAGTGTTTATACAACGTGTCCAAAAGTTGCGCAGTAAACAAAACAGCAGAGCGTACGAAATTGCCGTTATGTAAAGAATTCCTACCAAACCAATTCTACCTGACCAATGTATGATATTCCTCTATCTGTCTCTTTCTAACATCCATTGAATTTCCAAGAACAAGAACAAAGGATCGGTCTCCGGTGCGTGGCAAAGCAAAAAAGGTTATAATCTAGTAATAGTACCCGTTTTTTTTCTGTATTGTAGTATGCCTTATGTGTTATACCGTTTTATAATCGGGAAAAGTGGCGCTAATTTTTAAAAAAAGTTGCCACGGTAGGTTTCATACATTTTTTTACACCACAGTGAGCGAAAGTGAGCGGAAATGAAAAAACTTTCAAATATTTTTGATAAAAAATATTTTTGATTAACTGTAGTAAAAAAACTATTAGTTTTCTGGAACTTTTAAAGGTTTTAAAGGAAAGCTATACTACTCACGATAGCTTACGATAGCAAAAAAAACACTATAAAATGTACGAGTAGTTATGACTAGGTATCTGGTGCCAGCTTATCGTTGAATTTTTGGACACGTTGTAGATATCAGCTAGTCAGCTAGGTTGGTACGTAGGTAGGCTAGGGAAGCGTGTACGTTTCGGATTTATGGTTCAGTTACAAAATATTGAATATTTTTCAGTAGGCAATTTTACTTATATTGTAATAAATAAATTAGGTGTTTATGTAGGAAATAGGATAGGAAGCAGGATTTTTGCGATCAGAAGTCAAGTAAGTTATAAAGTGACTGACTGAATAACTCAAGTTGAATTGAATGAGCGAGCGCGAGCAGACAGTAGTAAAGTTAGTAAGATCGGCAACATAGCACACGAGCAACTGTCCCGCTCGCCCGACCGTTGTCTCTGTCAGTGATTGCATGGAGTGGCAACGTAGCCTATCGTGTTATTATCACACACACATTCGCATTTTAGATGAAAATTTTCAGTTGATTTATTTGTGATTTCTAAATGAACGGTATGTTTTTTGTTCATCTCGCGCCAAATTCAACTAGAAAATAGTTTGTAGAACTCATAATTAAAGCCTTACACCATATCCTGTATCAGTGAATCCCGTTTTTTTTTGTATGGAAATCGATCCACCTTAAGTCTGTAAACTATAATGTAGGTAAGTGGTATCTACCATCTATGGTTATTTGTACGTTCAATTTCTGATACAGACGTCAATTAGTTTATTTTATTTTTAAAAACGCAGTGTGGAATAAATTCGTCGCCTTCGCCTTTTGTAAAGCGCCATCTATAGAAGCCTTTTGTACCAATTTTGTACAGTTTTGTTTTTTTAATGAGCTGTCAGAAAACTCCCCATTGATCCAGGCTCTCTTACGGTGCATTCACATGGGATACGTCCTTGACGATTCGTCAAAAAATACAAGACTTGTCTAGGTATCTGTTGTGTGAACATGAAAATTTAAAAAGCATTGCCCGCGTAGAAAAAATTATCGAATCTTGGAAAAACAAAGGATTCGTAAAAAAAACAGGATTCGTGTTCGTGTGAACAAGCTCTTATCTAGTCGAAATTTGCTTGTTTGTAGGAAGGACGCCTTCAGGGTTAGCTTGGCTAGGGTTTATATAAAGCTGCAGCCAAAATTACAAGAACTTAAGTGATCTATTACAGAAATGTACCTACAGCCAGTAACAGCCAGATCCTTCCTAATCCCGTGTGCTGTCTCTTCGACCACATCTGCACTTAATATCAGGGTTTAGTAAAAAAAGACAAACTTAATTTTCAAATAATGTTGATAACAAACGTTTTTTCATCATGTCCTCGCTCATATTGATGTTATTTCATAGGTTAAGACGTTACGCTTAACAACGATCGTATGATTAACTCTTTAACCGCCAAGGTCGTATACATACGACTAAAAACCACCATACGTTTCATATGCTTTTTTATTTATATAAAATGCTGGATCAGTAAATCATAAAGTCCGCAGTTCATAAAGATTAGTTCAAAAAACCTCTATAGATGGCACTTTTAAAAAGTCGAAGGCGTTAAGTCTGTAAACTATAATGTAAGTAAGTGGTATCTACCATCTATGGTTATTTATAAGTTCATTTTCTGATACAGATGTCAATTTATTTATTTTACTTTAAAAAACGCAGTGTGCAATAAATGGCTATAAGATAGACAAGACTTCGCCTTTTGTAAAGTGCCATCTATCGAAGCCTTTAGTACCATTTTGTTTTTTTTTGAGCTGTCAGAAAACCTCTCATTGAGTACACTTAAGTCTCTTAATTAGAAAAACCTTAAAAATGTGTCAGAAGTTAGATAAATTACTGATTTTATTATTAGAAAATTGCATTGATGTCCAGTGCCATTGTCGGATATAACCGACCATAGGGATAGGACATAAGCAAAGATTTACTGAAACAAAAATCCACTTAAGTAAAAATATTTCTGTTTAAATTGACTTTTTTTAACAAATAAATTAAAACAGTTAAAGAAATTGTTACTATAGAAATAAATATGTATAATTTATTTGAAAATAAGTATAAAAAAGACGTGTGGCACTCGGAGACTGCCGCGGTAAAGCTATTGCAAAGCATTTACTATCAACTTATGCAATTATAATAATTTATTTATCTTATTAATGCAGTAATGTTGGATTTAATATGAAGATCCACAAGTTCCTAGTAGATGGCGCTAATTGTTTATGAAAGCCCGCATGTAAAGTTATGAAATCAAAGTATCACCGCTGTGCCGGTCGGAGTGGGGGGTGTTAGGTTTGTTTCGTTACGGAATTTCTGGATTCGGTCCCCACGCTCAAGGCCCGCGATAGAAGCTATGCAATAGCTTTAAATTTCAGTGACTGAGTTGATGATTCCCATCCCTAGCGTGCATGTTTAGAAACGAATTTTGCTGGTACACCCAGCGCCTATGCCCAGCGCCACGGTCGGAAATAGACGACCGCTTCTGACTTCATAAGCGAGTGCCGGCTTGTGGAATTTTCCATTAGTGTTGTGCTTACGCATTAGTTATTATGGTCGTGTTATCGATAAATGTGATTTAACTACATTAAAAGACGTAAACTTCATGACAGTATAGAGTCATAAAAATATTCATCTTTGGCCTAATATTGTGCGGAAATCAATAAATCTTTCAAAATCTTTTAAACGATTTTTGTTTCCTTTGGTTACCGAACTACAAACTATTAGATATTTAATATCAAAGTTCCTCTCTCTATCTATTTGTCTGTCACCTCTTCAAGCTTAAAACAGCTGAAACTATTAAGATTGAATTTGAAGCGTGTGAAGCTGGGACGGGTAAATCGATCTACCATTGAACATTGCGCTAAAATATTGCGTATAGTAGCGCTCCAAAAGAGGGATAGTAAGACATAAAAAAGTGATTGGTATATTTAAAAGAAGACTTATTCGATATACTTGTTTTCAGCGGGACCCACTTTACTTTAAAGGCTTGGGTGCTGTTGAACTCCTACTGTCTTTCTACCTAACAAGTTTTCAAATTTAATTTTCTTAATTTCTACCTAAACAGAAACATTTTTTTTCTATATTCAACTGGAGATTCCTACGCCTAAACTTATTCATTCTCATATAAATAAGTTATTTCTCTTTTATCTCGATTCCATCTAATATTATTTATTAAATTTAATTGTTAATAACATGGACTCGAAGGTTATAAGATTCACTTTTGGGACGCATCCGTCCTTGGACAAGTGCCAAAAAGTGTCGTAAAGGTGGAACCCTGATATAAAGTCCAAGCGCTGCTTCGGCGGTGATAGGTAAAGTTTCCTCAAAAGCCGTTTCTCCCTAAACCCGAGTGCTGTCATCTTCACTTACCTACCGTCAGTTATGATTGAGGTCGCCAAGTCGTCTTTAAAAAAATCGTTTCCGAAGTACCTAATGATATTGGATCTTGAAGGGTGGCAAAATAGGGTAGCTTTGGCACGACGAATCGTGTTGGACCTTTTGTTAAGGAACTCTGAATACATACCTGTTTACGATACGATTATACTCTCTTGTCCAAGTATGAATAAGATCGTGCACTCCTGGAGGAATGTGGGTCAGTATATGAACTCTCTCGTTGGCTTTCTCAGCCGCATGTAACTCTTGGACCAACCAGTCCAAATGGCGCTTAGCGTCTGTCGGGTCGTAGACTAACCACCTGAAGTTGAATAGAACACTTTTATTTCTCGGCTATTTTAGTAATGATGGGTGACCGCCGCCTGCCATTCATTTGTCGGAGGCACGTTAAGCCGTCGGTCCCGGGTACTGCATGTAATACGTTAGTGGTCATTAGGTTAAAAGCCATTTCGGCGCCCTGAAAATTCTGACATCTGAGTTCTGAATTCTCAATTCTGACATCCAGCACTGGGCCAGCTTGGTAGATTATGTCGTAAACCTCCTCATCACCCGGGGCAGAGGCCCACCACAGCCCTGTAATGGATGCATTACAAAGAGTTGTGATGATGATGATGAATGAGTCCTGTGAATTCTCTCTGTGTAACTAATAAATAACTATTTAACGATTTCATTCAATTTGACTAGCATGTAAAAACTTAACACACTTACTTAAGAGACATCAGTGTCAGATTACTCTAAACATTATCATATATCGTTTATTCTTGAATTCTACATTTTAAATTTTCGAGGATTTTTTGTAGAATTTGTCATTATTGATACTTTATGTAGGTACAATACTTGTAAAAATGCAATGGACTGAAATATAATCTTTCCAACGAGATACATATGAACTTTATAAAGGGGATATTTACCATGTTTTTTATTTATTTCTTTCTTTCGAGTTTTGGATATTTCTCTCAAATTGATCGACAGTCGATCGATTGATATGAGGGAAAGAGAATGAGATGAAGAGAAATTGGTGTGGTAACATCCACAGAGCTGTATTTATGTTTCACATTGAAGTCATTTCTACAAATGCAACGAATGCTTAGGTAGGTACTTCTTGTTACTTTTTAAGGTACTTTTTTAAAATTTAGATGATAATAACTTTTACAGTGCACCGAGAGGACTAAGAAAAATAAAATAGTGCATTGTAATTTCATATTTGTATAAGGCCTGGCTTTATCGCTGAAGAGCGATTTCTGCCAGACAAGCTAGTTAAGGCTGTACCTATAAGAAAAAAATAGAATAGGCGCGCGGGTATAAAGTTTATGATATATACCTGCTAGGTATTATTATGTGGAAGATTAATTTCTATAAACCCTGGTTTTCCACGCGACAGTAAAAAAATAATACAGGTTACCAAATTATTGCATGTTCCTCACTTAAAATATGTATAAATACTTGTATAATAATACTTTTTTGCCAGTGTACTTACCAGTTACTTCTATAAGCTACGTTATTATTTAAAGAAATTATTCTCAATCCTGGTTTGTACAGAACTGAAAAGTCGCCTCTTTCTATCAGCGACTGTTTTGCATCGTCGGGTAAGTAATGGCCCCACTTCCTTGCTAGTTCTTTATACAGCCAGGTTGTATTTAGCTTTTCCTCCTTTATTGTATTAGGGGCAAATCTGTTACACAAATAAATACTTATATGAAAGCGAAAGAAAATAGGTGTAGGAACGGATATTTGTTCCTACTCCCAGAAAAGGGATGGCAGGCCGCGGCCCACGGCCCGTCGGTTGATGTCAGGATGTCGTATATGTATATACTTACTCCCTGCTATTAAATTAGTTGACAGCGCGTTGTAGGATCCGTTGTGTCGTAGTTACTATGAAGCGATACTAGATGTCGCTATAGGTACAGAAAGCGCGCTATTCATGGAATAAACAATAAAAGAAATAAATTCCTCAGACAATCGCAACAACTACGTGACCCCAAATTAAGCAAAACATGTGAATGTATGGGATATTTATTTATTTAGGTACTGTCACGAAATTGGGGGGTACTTAGAATATAAATACCCATGTAGATAAACACCCAGGCGCGAAAAATGTTTTTGCGTCTTCATTGCGGGAATCGAACCTGCGTCATTACGATTTGAAGTGCTCTCCTTCAATATCTAAAATTTGTCGCCAGTGACCCTGTATATCAAGCTGATTAAATAGGTGAGCTTACTGATTGGTTGGCTGCGACTCATGGTTCCCTATCGTTGGCACCACCAGCACATCATCACCGAACGTTTCGCGAATTTTGTTGATAGTATAGTTGTTCATTTCATGGATAAGGTCGTAAGTCGTCTCCCATACTCCGTGATCTATTGTATCACCTACATAGTAGATGATGTCTATATTCTGAAATTAAATTTATTAGGCAATCGGTAAATATTGCTAAATAAATAATCTCATCCGAACTCAGTACAGAAAAAAATAAAATGCCCGCCATTTCTAAACAGTTGGACCAAAATGCCTATTTACTGTGTAAAATACCTTTTATACCATACCTACTCTAAAAAGCTTATTTTATTCACGCAAAACAGTGAATAAAAAGGCATTTTATTCACTGTTTTGTTTTTATTCACTGTTTTGGTGTTTGAATTTGGAACACAAAAATATATCCGATCTCCATTTCAATGCTAACACAAACTCCTTGCGCTAAGATTCGAAATTCAAACTCTTTGGTGCAAATAAATTCTCGAGATTTGATTGGTCGATATTTGCGACAAGTAGTTTGGCATTAGATTAAAAACTGTTTTGTGTTCTTTGCTGCCATTATAGAAACTAAATATTGTTTCACAAGTTGACCACCCTAATGATAATAATAAGAAAATTTCATTCATTGCTCTGATTTTAATGTCTATTTCAATTAATGTAAAATTTCTTATTTCTTGATTAAATTTCTATTTTTGCTTAAATTATGTCTTTTTCTCTTAGTCATGGTATAAAGTATAGTATGCAACTCTTGAATAAAGTACGACTTTATATCGAGGGCCATGAATCACTCGCATCGCTCAGGATTCTAATAGTTGAATCATCTTAAATCACTCGCTACGCTCGTGATTAAATCTTTAGAATCCTACGCTTGCTCGTGACTCATCTACGGCCCTCGCTTTAAATCCGTCCTTTATTCACTAGTTGCATAATATACTATTTGTCGATGAAATGTATCATATTACTTCGTCTTAACGAGTCGGACACCGGTGATCAGATACACTGTACAATGTAGTAACATGCACTTTGCAGAAGTAAGGAAAACATGCCTTCCCTTCTTAGTAACATTCCCTTCTTGTGCAAAGGAAATACATAGAATGTGCCAGCTGCTTCTCTTCCCGGGCATACTGTAAAAGTCAGTTAAGGGACGGAGGATGTTTGTGGGCGAGAAGCTGACATCTTGTCACTGCAATAGTCTCTCTCTGCCATTATAATGCCTCCAAATTTGTCAAACCTGACATCTGATGGTTTCATAGCCTCTGGTGTTCTACATACCCCATAAGGTATGCAGGCGTGAAGTTATGTAAGTTTAGAAAACTTACATAACTTCACGCCTTCAAGTTTAGAAAAACTAGTCGAATACTGGTTTTTGCTAAATACGTAATGTACTACTTACCTTATGGGCTTCTTTGACTCTTTCGATTACGTCGTCGAATGCCCAAATCGGAGTATCACATGATCTATAATCACCCCAATACCCTGCAGGGGTACTTTGCGCTTTTATTTTGTTAGTTCTAGTATTTTTCATCATAATTTCCGTTTTGCGTATTTTCTCAGCGCCATTTAAGTTTAAAAATATTTCTTTATCCTTCACAACAACTGCGTCTTCGTAAGCTTTATCATCAATAGGCATGTTTTGGTAATACCATCTTTTTTGTTTTTGTCCTTTTCGGCAGCACGTAGGTTCGTCACAATCGGCAACGCCGAATGCTTCATAAAGTGGATCTAGGTGAGCATCCGTTAAAACTATGATGTTTATAGGAGTAGTTCTATCGTTATAGACGAAATCCTGAAAAAATATTACTCTTTAGGTAGGTTCGTTCAAGAATGTTCGATCGAATGTCTTGTATTTTATCCGTAACTTCTAAATAGTTTTAGTTTTAATAAGTACTTAGTATGTGATATCTAAATTATTATTCTTAGGTTCAATTGTTTAAAATAATAACGATAATCCTATAAGTAGCCTCTACTTTTATTTTTCTTTGACTATGGTCTTCTGTATTACGCTGTATACGCGGCACGGCGGCGCGGCGCGGCGTCTCGTTATGTTTCGTCGTACGCTGCGTCTCAATGCTTACCTACTATTACGACCAGGAAAAGGGTTTTTAAGCAAGACAAGATTACATCTTGAGTGACAATTTTATTAACACATAGAAATAGTTTATATAGTAAAATATACGTGTACCCATTCACGTCACAGATATTTAATCATGCTTTTATCTTAATTTTATCAAGCACGTTTAATAGATATTAATATATTCAATCTCTGTGGGTCACGTCTGAGTACGCCACACCTACTATAGAGATGTATACTCAGGCAAATAATGCAATGCAGTAAAATTACAGTTCCAGTGTGCGAACTTTGGGGAAGAATAAAATTAGTGATGTGGTTGAAGTAATGAATGTAGGTAATAATTTTTTAAATAAGTAATAATATCGTGAGGTATGGAAAAAAATATTTTTCAACACACTTGCTCGTAAAGTAAGCCTTATTCTATTGAATTTCGAACTATAAACTGGGCTATAAGTCACGCGTGCATAATATATTATGCCCTAGTGCATAATATAATGAATCCTACAAAGTTGAATTGTACCTTTGTGCAAATTAAATGCGAGTAAACAGAGCATATTTTATTGATCCGGGTTATACATTAATTTTTTTCAGAAACAACAAAGAGGTTTTATACCACTTCAAATCCATATACATTTTTAAATGTTTACGCCTTATATTAGTTAAACAAAATTGTATATCAAACAAATTATTCACAATTTACAATAATTTGTTACAAAATATTAAAATATTTGGATTTACCACTCCAAATTAAATATTTTCATGTAAAATAGGTTGTATATGCTATACAGCCATTGACACATTTGGCGGAAAAAAAAACCTACGCGCATGCGCGAAGTTCGGCGCCATTTTTCAATCACAATTCACAGCTTTGTTATCAAGTGTGTTTGTTATTTTATGACCACGTATGTCTGTCTTTTACTCACAAGTGTGTTGAAAAACGTCGTATATAACTCGTGAGCGTTGCTAATTACAGTCTCGGCTCATTATTAAGCCCTCGCCTGCGGCTCGGGCTCAAATCACAGCCTCGACTGTAATTAGCAACTTCGCTCACTTGTTACATAATATACTATTGGCTCACAAGATTTTTCTTTTCTTATGGTGCTGCTAGCGACGGGCAACTATCCTTGAAATTTCATTTTTAATGACAAAACGAATTTAATAAGTAAGAAAATATAAAGTCGATTTTACTTCTACTGTAACCGCTTTAAAGCACAAGGTAAGTTTGGTAATTAATTATTTTCATTAAAGTTACTTTAAAGATATAGTACACACCTTAAATTCAATTACTTATTTATAAATTTCTTTAAAATTTTATGCAAAACGAATGATAATTCGCGTTCGTTTTCATTCATTCTCATTCAGTACCTACTTACTCTACGAAGTTTTTAACTGGTATCATTATTTTTCTATTTGACATTTCGATCTGTCAGTTTACTGCATTGAATTATTTGCCAGAGTATAGACACTGTTGTGGCACAGTAAAGATATATACAGTAATTCAACTCGGTCGCATCTTTGAAATAAATGCATACAGCGCCGCGGTCCGTTCACATGTTTGCCGCTGCCGCCGCCTTCAGCGTTTAAATTGTATTTACTTCCATTTTGTTTTGTGACTGCAAATATACTTTCTTTATATAAACAAATAATATACTTTGTGAATTGAATAGTAATTATTCAACTAAAATAAGTTTTATGTCAAAAAACCATGTTTACGTTTGAATAACAAATCTGTCTTTTAAATTAGCGACCGAAAAATACTTGCGCCGCGACTGAGACGTACAAAAAGATGTATTATTAAATTTTTAAGTATAAACAATCCGCATATTAAGTTATAGCTCAATCAACAATTGTTTCGGTATGCAGACACTCGCGACTGGCCGCATGCCGAGATCGAGCCGCGTAGGTACTGCTCGCGTTTCGTCCGTTTGCATGAAGTTGAATTACTGTAGATATCTGTACTGTGTTAGAAGAGACAAGAATTATAAAAACAATATTTGTAAGCATCAATGTTGGGAAAAAGTTAGTGGGGCAGTCGGATTTCGACGCCGCGCGCCGTGTTGCCGTGTGTGTAATTCCCTCCTTAAATGATCGTCTTGTGCCTCTTCTTCCAGTAACAATAAAAAGTGACCGCTCTCAAGCAGCGACTAGGCTATGGTCGCCAATCTCTGCTACGGACGTATTGACCCGACCCTTTACGTTGTATTCAGACGTCTCGATCGCCACGGAATCAAAAGTTGACGCTTAAGTCAGACACCGCGCCGCGTACATCATATAATGGGAGACCATAGCCTAAGTGTTTGCTGGCATTATTACCTATAGCTGTGCATTCAGAATTAAAAACTATGCTCATCTAATTAGAAACCAACTACGGCCACGTTTTTTTTCGTAAGATTATTTTTAAGTTTCATTCCTACACGGTATTGTAGCATTTTAGCTTGAATGAGGTATTTATACGTACAGGTAGCGAATTTGGCGGATCTGGTAAGTCCACTTGCCATTCGAATCGTTTATCATTCATGACACATTCATCCGGGTTCGCAGAGTTCTGCAGGACCAAGGAGCAGAACGCTTCGGGAGTTGCTTCTGGTACATGCTTGATTATGTACGTTATTATTGGCTGGAACAGCAAAGAAAAATCTATAGATATTTTGGAGTTGTATTAACTTTTTTTGATTTAAAACAACTTCTGCCTTAAATAAAGGACACATTGATTGAAGGCACCCTTGAACTAGCTTCGATTAGACTGCACATCAAGCATGATCTTTGCAAGCTCGGGGTTTATGCGAATGGACTATATATCTACTTTGGGTGTACCTATCTCTTACAAGTATCAAACTAGAACAAATGCGTCTGTCAATCGACTTTAAAAACAATACGGTGACTTACTCCATGCTGGACTGGAAGCGAAAGAAAAATAAAGAATGTACCAAGTCCTTCTCTTCCTCAGATACTGTCAAAGTCAATTGAGGGACAGAGGTTTTGTGGGCGTTTTCGCGCCTTCGTCCATGTTCGTAACTAATCTTTGGTAACCAGTTACCAAAAAAGATTTTTTTTTCGCTTTTTCGTAACTGGTTGCGAAAGAAGAAGGATTTTTCCACTTTCGTAACTTGTTTTTAGTTACGAATGTGGAAACTCTTTGTAAGTTGCTGGCCAGATATAATAAAAAAAATAATGAAGATTTAAGGGAATATAACTTCTTCTTCCTCGCCTTCTATCGAAGCGTCTTCGAGTTCCAACCCTGCAAATATAATAATCTAACAGTTCTCTCACAATTATGGCTCTCACCAAATTATAACCAAATGCGAAGTTATGAAAAAAAAAAATTTGAAAATACAAATCACACACCCATGCTCTCCTAGTAGGTACCTAGCTAGCGTTTCATGCATTTTATTACAAAATATGCAAAAAATAAGATGAAACCTATGTGAAACTGTTTTTTTTATTATAGACTAAGTCCGCCTTTGACCTGATAAGAGAAGATGAAAGCACACGGGCTTAGGAAAGTGCCTCTCTTCATAAAATATTACCCGAACACATCACCGCTGGAGCGGTAATATTTGGTGGCCGTCGCCGTGCCGCGCATTCCGCCGGTTCTTTGCTGTCATTACAATAATATGAGCGATGCAACCTGCGCAGCACGCCATAGGCGGTGCCGTAGCACGACACGACGCCGTGCATTCTGCCGGTGGCGGTTCATGACACGGTGCCGGGCCAGTGCCATACCTTGACACGGCAAACGACGCCGCGCCGTAGACAAGGAGTCCCGCCCTACCATCAAGCTAGGGCTATTCGGATTAGTCGCCTTTTACTACATGTTTATCCAGGGGTGGTATGGCTATTCTAAGCCGAACCTAATACCTAAACGTAATAAGCGTAAGAATAAAAAAAAACGTTAAGTTAATAATTTCGATCCAGCAACTTGCATGAGATCGAAATATAATTTTATTTTCCACTTGGATCCCATGGAGTGGTTCTCACATCTTTCTGCTTCCCTGGTACTTAATTAGATATTTATAGGCGTTTATGGGATTGAGGTACATTATATTCCAGAAGGGTTATATCTATGTATTGCATAAATCAATCATGTGTCGGGTTACCAAAATGGCAAAAAACAAATCTACGAATGTGGAAAAATTATTCTTTTTTCGCAACCAGTTACCAAAAGGCGAAAAAAAAATCTTTTTTGTTAACTGGTTACCAAAGATTAGTTACGAACATGGACGAAGGCGTTTTCGCGGGCAATAAGCTGACCCCCTGTCAATAGTTTCTGTCCATCATTATAATACCTCTTAATTGTTAAACGTGACATTAGATGGTTATAGCCTCTTGCGTTCTGCCTACCCCTTAAGGGATGCAGGCGTGAAGTTATTTATGTACATATGTAACGTTACTTTAAACACCAAGAAACTTCTGAATTTTAACGGTTAAGTCTGACCTCGATTTAAGATTTGTCTGTGCAGAAAGCAACAATGAAGCTATTTCAGTATACAGAATTGTTCAAACTTTTCTCATCCTTAAAATCAAAGTTTTTTAAATACGCCTACCTTTATGTTTATGTTGACATGACCGTTCAGAATATTATGTGTAAAAACGTTAGCGAATTGTGAAAAAGAATGTACCTACAACTGGAAATGCACATTTTATACATAAGAAAAGAGATATTTATTCAGCAGTCGGGGCGAATAGCCCCTTGGGTTCCCTAGGCGTTGTGTGTGAAGGACATAATGAGTTCCGGCTAAGCGCCATCCGCTCCTGCCCAATAAGCTTCAAAGAGTGCAGCTCACGAAGTAGCAAAAAAACACTGAAACAAATTGGTACTTACAATATTTAAGGTAACGGCTCCTCTGCACACTTTATAGTTTTCGATGTTCAAACTATAGCACAACGTTGTTATAGTGTTAGAGATTTGTTCGTCTGTGGCCCCGCGCTTCACGTCATCGAAAACCACTTTGAAAGCGCTGTTGCAAATTAAACAGCCAATGCTCTGGAATACAATAATCAAATTATCTATTAAGTACTCACTTAGCAGGATCTTCATAATTAATATTATCATGTTGACTAAAACTCTTTGATGTAAGCTTCTTCCTATTCCGTAGTTCTAGCAGATTTTTGTGCCGATCCCTACAAGTTTTTCTAATCGCACTGAGGACTGTTACGTTGCAGAGTACCTACCTACCTACCTATTAAGTTATATTTAAGTTTCATCTTCAAAACACGTTTGCCATCTATTTTTTCAGTAGGTATTATTATTACTTTATTATATTTTATTTGTGTATAGAATATGTCACATACATTATTTTGTTACCCAAATACTTAAACAGTAGACTGTTTTATTTGAAAACATTTGTACCTAATCGATTCATTTTTAAGCTAGCAAAGTAGTTGATTTACCTATTAGTTCGGATAAGCGGCATAGCAACAAACATTAATAATTTTGGTTAATGCCTATCGATAGGTAGGCACTGCTAGGTACCTATGTATATGCATTTCTTAATTCAAATCAAGATTGAAAATCTCAACATGGAGTCCTCGCTGCAGTATGCTACTCAGGTACCTACAACCTACCTAAAATATGCTTACCAACGGCTTAATGGTTTGGTCGCGAATTTCAATATTTTATTTTATCTCAATTTTCTATCTTAGATTAAATATAATACATTGCTACGACATCCAATATCAAGATTTCTAATATTGTTTTCAGTTTCAAAAACAACGAAATATCGAGTTAAAATGTATAATTAAATCTGTTTAAAAAGTTTTTATTCAAGATTTCTACTTCGTATTTATACAGAATTACTTTTTATTGGACCCGCATCTGTTGAGGGGTTATGGAGCAGGCCAAAACAAATTATTTTTACTGTGGAACAACCCCTCCTAAAATTTTATCGTTTTTGAGTTCCTACTTCACTTTTTAGGATTTTACTGTAAGTCATATTTCACTAGTTTTTGTAAGAAATAAAAAAATTTCGCTGTCTCATTGCTTTTTTGACTTAATCATGTAACTGATTGATGACTAATTAATGAGATGAAGAAAAAAACTCTAAAATAACGTCAAAAGAGCACAATATGATCTTTCAAGCACTTTTTTCTTTTTAAGTTAAACTAAAACATAGCACTGAAAATGCGTCTCCCGTAAAAAAAGTCCTAGTAATTTACTGTGCAGATTACATAATAAAGCACATATTTGAGATAAATAAGCTCATCTGAACTGAGTAAAGAAAAATTTAAAATGGCCGCCGCGCCGTTTCTACACAGTAGGGGCAAAATGTCTTTGTACTGTGGTTTTCTCGATAAAATTTATCACATTACTTACTTCGCCTTAACGGCGGACACAGGGGACATGACCCCCCCAAAATCATTTAAAGATGAACATCTTATAAGAAAAGAAGCTAAAAAAGATACTTCTGATTAAAAGAAATTAGTTGTGACCACCCCCAAAATTCAGATGTGACCCCCCCCAAAATTTCATTCTGCGACCGCGCCTGCTTAACGGGCCCCACACACACCTGTTACCAGACACACTGAATAGTTCACCAATGCAAGGTTTAAACAAAGTAACAGTAACTGCCCGTAGAACGTCTCAGCTTCTCTCAAAGGTTCGGGTTTAGACGAAACAACTCTGCCATCGTCTGTTTTCAACTTCATTAGCTCTTGGTTCTGCCCCATAAATCCCTCGCGAAGATCTTAGAGCCCTTGTTCTGCTCGATAGCCGTTTTAATACGGTCTGTATTAAATCGGCGTAGCGTATGTCGCGTATTAGGGACTTGGTGATTTGTCTATTTAGCGGTCGATACTGCAGTGCGAGCACAGAACTTTGTCGAGTCGTATCTTTGCGAATGTTCGTATAGTATGGAGACGGTTTGTAAGCAAAAACGAAATCTATCCATTGCCGCACGGCCAGCTTTAATAAATGTGTGCCTTGTTAATTTTGAATGTTTGTAAACATGTTATACTTACTCTTAAATAACTGTAAAATAAAAAATACAATGTTACAAAAACTTGCAATCGACTCCATACTATACGAACATTTGTAAACATACGGGTCGATAAAGTTCTGTGCTCGCACCGCTGAGCAGCGTTTTGGATATAATATGCGCATAACTTGGATCTAGGTAACTAATTAATATTTTATGTGTTAAAAAAATAAATTACTACCTACTTATAAGATGATTTCGTCAAAAAAAAAACACTTAAAACCATTATTAAACATTGCAATGCTCCACTTTAACTACAATTTCTGTAGTTAAAGTGGAGCAGATAAGTATCGCCAGGCCCCGGTAGCTCAGTGAAAGAGCACTCGTCCGACAATCGAGAGGTCCCAGGTTCGAGTCCTTAAGTGTGAAATGTAAACGTGCTAAATTAAATATAAAGTGTGCGTGAGATCTTACCGGTCGGCGTAAAAAAATGAAGAGAAATTTTAAAGATGTTGTAAAATTATGTTAATTTTAGATATTATGATTAAGACAAACTATGTATGGCAAAGGATTTAAAAAAAATAGTTTTAAGAAATTAAAAATGATATGAAGAAACTAAAAATTAATAAAAATCTCTATTATTATGTACAGAATGCAGCGCATCAAGCGTTACAAAGTAAATTTTTTTTACTGAACTCTATGCCCTCGACATTAAGTTAAAAGGGTTGGGGAAATTTGACAGTTATTGTAACGCTTGATCTGCTGGCTTCTGTAAAATAATTAATCTTCTTCGAATAAACTGTCCCTATCACTTTCAAACCATTATGTACCACTGTCACTTGATTCACCTATCTACTCGAAATAATTTACAATTTAAATTAAACAATAGAATATCTGTTTAAGTCGTTTTCATAAAACATGTCCCGTGCATTGCTCTTATGTCAAACGTATAGGGTGTATTATCGCTCAAATTGCCATGAAAAGCACTATACCTACCCTCCTGAGAGGCGTCGCCTCATCTAAAAGGCGCGAAGAAAAATATTCAGGCTGGCGCAATATCTTCAGGATATCTTGCAATGTGTCATTTTCTTGGTTTGTAAGTTCTCCGTGTCCAAATTTCGAAAATATTTTGGAAATATCATCTGTTGAAATAATACTTACAATTATTTTTTATAACGATATGCTGTATGTAACAGTTTATCTACATGTTGCTGTTATAGTCCGGTCAATTAAGACATTCGAAGAAGAAGATAAATTCCCACCAAGCTGAAAATCAGTAAGATTGTTTTTAGAATCGTTATATCTCAAAAACGGTGGCCAAAAACTATGAGTTCATTGTTGTAGATAAATTTATGATCTACAATTTTGTCCCAATTATTTTCATGATAAAACTTACAGTTTTGCTGAAAATCATTTGCAAAAAACTATTTTTTTAAGTAAAAAAATTTGAGTGCTTTTAAACAGAGTTCTTTTAAATAGCATTATTCCCCTCTAAAAATCTAATTTGCCTTCTAAATTACTTATGTCAACCACAATCCGTGCCACAAACCACGTCGAGGTTATTTAAAAAGCTCACTCTAATTTTTGGTCTTAATTGACCGGACTGTTATAACTACTTACTAAGTTATGGTAAGTTTTTATTATCTTTACATTTCATTTTTATAAAGCCTTGCTACATTTTTTATTTTATCAGTGTTACGCATAATAAGGCATGTAGATATTATCAAATTACAACCATCTCTACATTCTCTATTGTTTCTTAAAACAATAGAGACCTAAGAAACTGGCGACAAAATACTTATAAGCTAGATATATTAGGATGCTTGCTTGTATATAAAACACTAGCTGTTGCGCGCGGTTTTACCCGCGCAATTTCGATTCCCTAGGGATTTTCGGGATAAAAAGTAGCCTATACGGATTCGGAAGAATCCCTCTAAGTAATGGTAAAAGAAATTTTGAAATCGGTCCAGTAGTTTTTGAGCCTATTCAATACAAACATACAAAAATACAAAGGTTTCCTCTTTATAATATTAGTATAGATTGTAAGGCACAGTAAAATAAAAAAGTTAACATTCAAGTAGGTGTCTTTTTTATTTAAAGAATGTTTGCTCAATATTTCGTTACAAACAAAATAACATCTAATGGTCTTTTTACAATTAAAATATGAGCTGAATGATAAGATTATGACGTATACCTATATTCAGATAACTTATCCGTACGTTAGGATGTAACATTCGATTTATTGAAAAACATCTTACCTATATTTATGTTGTCCTAGAAATTACATTTCTAGGACAACCCTTATACAAGAGAAGTGAGGTTGTATACCGATAGCATGGCCTTAAAATAGCTCTTCAAAACATAGATTGTGTACGACCGGCGGGTGTAGTGGTAACATACATTGCCTTCTATGCCAGAGGTCCTGGGTTCGAATCCCGGCGGCGGTGGATATCGGTGTGATAAACAAAGATATTAGTCGTCAAGTCATGGATTTTTATATGTTTATTTAAGTTTATTCTAATAAAAATATGTATTTATTCAATATTTAATGTTTATATATTTCTTAAGTATATCAGTTATCTAGTATTCATAACACAAGTTCTTTAAGAAACTTAATTTGGGCTAGATAATTATTTATATATTTATTACTTAATTACAATCAACAAATCGTATTTAGTTACCAAATCTATAACGAGAAAGGCCAACGCCAACAACGCATCATCGTAGTACGCATTTAGTATCGACACCAATTTGAGCGTAGACTGTCTCACCTACTTAAGTACCAATAGGTACATTTATCCTACTTCCTCCTAATAGGTATTATAATTGTGAAAGTGAGGATGAATAAAAGTACCTAGTCTACTAAGTAAATATGGCTAACGCCCGAATACTGGAAAGCCACTCAAATGTATCAATCAGCTGAAGGGCATTTAAATGTAAGCGTCTCCCATATTTAACTGATATACACAAACGCCACTCAGACGATTTGTTATGATGCCCACGTAAGTGGCCCTGTGAGTAGCCGTCAAATATTTACATCATAGCAACATTTACATTGTTTCATTTTACGCCAGATCTAACTTGATTGTACAAATTAAATGTATACTAAAAACATTTTAATGCCGTTAACTATTCATAACTCTTCTTGCGCGATTTAATCGACTTACAGCGACATGTATCGAATAAAAGCAAACTAAAATTGTGTATATTGTGATTGTGAAAGTTTGGATGGATGGATGTGTGCATGTCTGGGCGTTTGTTATTCTATCACGGCAAAACGGCTTAATGGATTTGGATGAAATTTGGCATAGTGATAGTTTACAGTCTGGAATAGCGAATAGGCTTTTTATCTCGATATTCCCGCGCGAAATTTGAAATGGCGCGAGTAAAACCGCCCGAAACAGCTAGTAGACAAATAAGCGCAACAAAATTATAGGATGCAGGTCCAGAGGTCCACACATCGCCTCTTGCAGGTAGCCTCCAACAACATTTGTTCTACAACTTAAAATTAATAGTTTTTATAATTTTAGCCTTCCCATATAAAAAATATTTGTAGCCTCTGTTTAAAGGCGTAACTGTATATTCTTTGAGCGTAGTATGCCACGCACCTTGCGCAGTAAGGGCGGGTACACATTGGTGTAATGGAACTAGTAATGTAATATCCAGCGCTCGATGCCTGCGCTCGCTGTACGTGTATTGCGCACGAACTCTGCATAGAAATTTAATGGAAATCGATTCAGTACCTACGTACAAAAAAAATATGTATGAAAGCGGAGGATATATACCTACGTAGGTGACATTTCACTTCAGCCAAAGTTTTGACAAGGAATTAAAAATTTTATTGAAGTTGGTTTTTTAATGCTCTGCATTTCGTAATTGCCTCTCTCCGCGAAACTTCACAAAATTAATAGATCACACGAGGTATAGAGTCCGAAGACCTCATTCGTGTTCTAATTTTTATCAGAGCTTTATCAGTATCATAATATACATAGGTACCTATATTAAAACTCGCCTGAGTGACTGATAGACAACATGCAGCCATAACTACTGGGCGTAGAGAGCTGAAGCCTAAACACACATTCCTAGGGAGATGTAGGGGTAGGAGTGCACCAAGGCAAGTAACCCAAAATTCCCACGGGAACGGAAAACATATGACTTTTAGTTTGTATGAAAAACTTATTCACTGAGTGCACCGATGTGAAACTTGCTAAAAAGGTTCGTTAATGTGGGTAGGTAATTTAAAAATATAATAATATATAAAATAAATATTTCCAACATTCACAGCACATTATCTAGGCCAAACAAAGTTTGTTTAAGAACTTACGCTTTGGATAATAATACTACATTGGTTGAAAAGTTCGCGGCCTGGCCATTAAAAAAAAAACTTTTGTTATTTTTTCTGCCGTCATTTTGAACTGTCATTATTCAATTGTCAGCCCGCGAATTTTCAATTTGATATCTTGTTTAAATAAAATTTTACGAACAATATAAATACGTGTGTAGAACAAATTTTCACTAATGGAGAAATTTGAACAACGTGCTGTGATTAAATATTTGTTAAAAAAAAGATTAACACCAAAGGAGATCCATGATGACATGCAAACAACATTAGGGGAATCTGCCCCGTCTTATACCACTGTGAAAAAATGGGTTGCAGAATTTAAACGTGGACGAGAGAACATCGAAGATGACCCTCGCTCCGGCAGGCCAATGACGTCTACGACCGAAGAAAACATCAATAAAGTGTGTGATCTCATATTGAAAGACCGTAGATTGACTATCAGAGAAATTGCAGACACTATAGGCATCTCATATGAACGAACGCAAAACATCATTGTCCATGAACTCGGCTTTTCTAAGGTTTCGGCTAGGTGGGTCCCCAGATTGCTTTCAGTGGAGCAAAAGCGAATTCGACTCACGATTTCTCGCGACTGTTTGGAGATGTTCGAGGCTGATCCACAAGGTTTTCTTGACAGATTTGTGACAATGGATGAAACCTGGGTTCACCACTATACCCCAGAATCAAAACAACAATCCAAACAATGGAAAAAATCAGGTGAACCAACTCCGAAAAAAGCAAAGGCAATTCTGTCGGCTGGCAAGGTGATGGCATCGGTTTTTTGGGATGCTAAGGGTGTCATTATGGTGGACTACCTTCCAAAAGGCGAAACAATAAACTCTGCGTACTATAGCACCCTTCTGCGCCGTTTACGTGAAGAAATTAAACAGAAACGCCCAGGATTACTGAGAAAGAAAGTGTTGTTTCACCAGGACAACGCCCGAGTCCACACGTCTGTCGAGACTATGGCTCAAATTCGTGATTGTGGTTTCGAATTGTTGCCACATCCAGCTTATTCTCCTGATTTGGCACCTTCGGACTTTCATCTGTTTCCAAACCTGAAAAAACACCTCGGTGGGCAGAAATTTTTAACGAATGAAGAGGTCGAAGCCGCTGTTAACCTGTATTTTGAAGACCTTGAGGAATCTTTTTTTAAAACAGGTATGGAAGCTCTGGAAAGCAGATGGAAGAAGTGCATAGAGCTAAATGGAGATTACGTCGAAAAATAAAAATATTTTTGTATGTACTTTATTCTGTTTTCTTGACTAGGCTGCGAACTTTTCAATCTACCGAATGTTTATTCGCGTACGGAGTCATGAGCAAAAGCTAATCGTTAAATAAAACTCCGAAGATCGCGACGTTGGTGGCACACAGAATTTATAAAAGAAGAGATGTCTTAATTGAGTAAACAAAAACTTTAAATGTTCTGATTGTTTACATTTTCACGACACAAAATAATTCTTAAATTACCTCCTAAACGAGTGAACTGATTTACATGATTCAAATTGATAAATTGGTTTTATACCCAGAGCTTTAATTTGACATCAAAATCGTTACGATATCTTAACAAAAAAAAATACATTTTCAAGTTGGTCCCGAAATTATCTAATTTGCTATCCGAGTCCCTTTGATGTTGTCTAACTGACAATTCACGGATTGCGACGAGCAGGCTACGAGCGTCACGCACATAGGAGCAAATCTCACTCACACAGGCGCAATTCGTGCTCGCGGGCGGTGCTCGCGCAATAAGGACGGGCGCTCGAACGCCCGTCCAAATTGAGCATCGAGCATTTTTTGATGTTATTCATAAAACAGAAAATGTACGGATAGCTTAGAGTAGGCCACGAGCGCGCTCTACTGCGGCTCAGTTCGCGCTCTAGCGGCGTCCAAATCATGGGAACTTTTTTTTGCATGTTACATTACTAGCAATTTGTACGCACCCTAAAATATCGCTTCATTATAATAATAGGTACTTATTAAAAAATGTAGAGTAAGGAGATTTTTTTTTGTTTCTATTTTTTTGTGTCATTTAATCAAGATTTGTAAAAAGTCGTTGAACAAATTTTGTTGGGATTGATGGGGAGGGGCTGCCCGCAAGAGGTGAAGCGTTAATTAAAATTAACCCTGTATAGGAATCAGGGTCTGTCTGAGTCCCAGCCGGGCCAGATTTCGAAACAAATTATGTATTATACCTATATAATACCTACACAAATAGAGGACAGAATGTGAACATTGGCAAGCCCAAAAAACACGTCAAAAGACAACGAAAGGTGATTAATTACCCATTCGTAAACATTGGTTTAGTACTAGTAGGGTACCTATAGCCCCTTTCTTTAGAGACTAATTCATTTAATAGGCAAAGTCTTTCGCAAAATAAAATCTTGTACGATGATAGATATGTGTCTACCGGCATTTGCTTTATTAAGAGGCAGTTCCGTTCTTAACTCGTATGAGCCATCTTCAAAGTATCTAATCGTCACTTATAATTAGCTAAGTTGAGTCCAACGCAGGTTCAGTTACCAAAGAAGTACCATTCAGTTACCATTCAGTGGTATGCACTGCGGTTATGATTTTGCTTTGTAACGTTCTATTGATTGAACCAGGCGTTGTTTTATTATTTCTGAAGTAAATGTGTTCGAGTTTAATTTACTTTGCGGAAGTCCATCACATCCAAAGTACTAGTGATGCAGGATTTTCATGCATTGGTGCAGGCAAGGCGGCCCTCGCTCAAGAAGCAAGATCCACGAAAACAGCAAACACACACGCGGAACACTACCTAGGTGTAACCAGAAGCATCCTCAGGGTGCAATGACTATCTCAGGGCATTTACACTTTGAAACGCAACAAATTAAAATCTTAACCGCAGTGCGTCCCAAATAGTAGAATAAAATTAGGTAGGTAACTGAACCTTTGAGGATGGTTAAATTCTGTATTTCGTGTGCTTTAAAGTAGCGGAATTAGCAACGTAACTTAGTTATAGTAATTTTTTATAAATATTATTTAGTATGGTAGATTATTGTTGATTCATGAAAATATGATAGGCGGACTTTTAGGATTTAGTACAGAAAGAAAACAATAACTATTGCGCACAGCTGTTTATCTCAAATTAACGTCTGATTTTATGCCTCTTTATAATAGATATTTACATAATTGACTTACCGACTGATAACAACGTATTCGAGCCACTTACACTGAATATCGATAGTAAAAATACGGATACGACGAACGTTACTTTCATCATGTACGATCGACCACACTCTAATGCGCGATAAAATGTAAATAAACCTTTATATACACATAACACGTAGGCCCTAGCTGATTAACATTGCTAAAATTCTTGAACATACAAATGCTTTATATTTGTGTTTCTTTATGCGGGCCCTAAGCGCTAGGTTGTGTGAAATCTTGTTAACTTTACATATTTTTCGTCAATGGTAACTTTCATAATCCAACGTACCTAATCGATCAAATGATATCGAATTGTTATCGTTTAATTCAACAGTATATATCTTGAGAAACACGGTGATTAGCTAAGGATAACACCTTTTATAATGGGTCGTTGTCAGTAATTAGTAGATATCGTTAGCACGGAATGCTATCGATAACCCAGTATATGAAAATTAATTTGGTTTATTTATATTTCCGAATTTCTTAGTTTGTGACAGAAATTGAGTGTAAAGGCGAGATGTTATTATCAGTCGTATTAGTTAACTGTTTGACAGACAGTAATATAAAGGCCGCGGACAATGGACGTTCAAATAAAAGTGAAATAAGTAAATGGATCTCATAATCCTGCATTTCTCTATTATACTCCCTAAAGAAAGACCCCTTTTGGCTCAGCTTGGCACAACGTTTTTTCTAATAATCCATGGTTCCACCACCAAGTTATAGTCACCAATGATAAGACAAAATTATTAAAATGAAAGGTCGTGAATAGTTTGTTTTACCTGCTTGTTAAATTCCAATGTTATTTTTCTGATTCTACATTTAATAAGCGCCGTGTTAGCTACGCCAAACAGTTTCTTAAGATGTTGACATATTGGCACATGAAACAAATACCTAATAATTTTATAATATCTGATCAGCATATACATCTGTAGGCTGTTGATGATCTAAAGTGAATGAAAATTGATAAAGAAGGTGGTAGCTAGCCATGCGATGATTGATCCTACCGCCAAGTGGGGGCCACTCGATTAGTTTGCCTTTTACGGCACGCTCATATAGAGGCTATAGAGCTATTGTAAGCCGAGTGGACTAAGAACGGTGAAAGTATTTAAAATATAACACCTAAAGAAAAATATCAGATATGCCGTAGACGCCACAGGTAGTGGTTTCGATAATTGCAATGGTGTAGGTGTTTAGGTATGTTTATTATGTGTTTACGAAAAAAATAATACAAGTACCTATGTTTTGTTCATTTTTCAGCAATAGTTAGGGTAAAGTGGTACAAAATGATCCCTCGAGATAGGAATGATAGGAACGCTAAAAGAGAGGACTACGTTTAGAAAAGTTGAGCTTGCTGGAGTTTCCTAATTAGGGGAGCGAACTTAGTACCGGAAGAGCACCGTTGAGAACCTCAGGGCTGGCGTCGAGCGCGGCCTCCGAAAGCCAGGATCTCGTCGATGGGAGCGAGCTGGATCCAAAACCCCACGTCATGAGACCCCACTTGCGTTCTGGCAGCCGGTTGCGATTGAGTCGCAACCCGGCTGCTCTGACCTGAAATGAGAGGAGTAAGGCCTAAGGCTGGAGGAGCGTTCGAGCTAGGCTGAGGTCGCTCTCTGCAGTTTTCGATGGGCGATTCGGGAGTGCGAGAGCTAATACACTTATATTATTCTATTTTGGATTGTTTTAATGCAACTCGGTTCATGAATATCTATACTATAGCTGAAATATTGTTGTTTTTGTTATTTTATTATCAAATACGCTTCAATTTAAATTCAATGCTTAAATGTTTGTTTACAAACAAATTACAAAGTGATGTTACAGATATCGATGTTCATAATTAATATGTGTATTTTTTTAGGTTTCCGAGAAATGTAGCACTAAGGCAAAAATGGTTAGAAGCTATCGGCGTTGAAAATATTAAACCACGCCTTAAAGTTTGGTATATTTGTTCACTTTATTTTGAAATGGACAGCTTTAACAGAACACTAGATGCTATCAGACTGCGTGATGATACAGTACCCTCGATTTTTCTTGAGGTAAGACAAAGTTATTTGAGGCATCTAGGTCAAAAAAGAATTATAATTGAAATTTGCAGCAAGCAGCATATTTAACACTTAAATACCTAAATACTATGCAGTAACACATTAACTAGAAAAGTTGCAATGGTTTTTCATAATATTATTACGGAACATATTCTTTAAGTAAGTAGTTAACTTGATATTGTCTATAAGACATGTTTCCTATGTCTCATAAGGCTTTTCTGATATTTACTAACTCATAATTTATTAATCTGATCAAATCTCTGGAAAGTAGTCAATCACTAAACAAGAATGATGATAAAACTTATAATTACTTTTTGTTTTAGCCCTGAATTAGAGAAATTCAGCAGTGCGCTGAAACATCAACTTCTAATATAACTACTAAGGAGGTAGGCTATTCTTTATACAGCTTATATAATAATTTTTAATGTAGATTGTAATTAATTATATTTTATTTATCTTTAAGTTGATGGAAAATTGTGACAAAACCAATATTCAAGACTCACTCATACAATGCAGTCCATTGCAGTTATCAAACTTTAAGTTCCAAGCTGAGCGTGATGAGGTAAATTTTTTGGATATTTTGTTAACTTGTTCAATTGTATCAATACTGTAGAATGCTAGGTTTTAAAAAGCTTGTCTGTTGTCCTTTATTCTGGAATGATTACTAAATTAGTTTGAATGATGTCTTAATGTGTCTTTTACTAAATTAGTTTGAGTGATGTCTTAATGGATGAGTACTTTATATACCTACTGAAAAAATATGTATTATTTAGGCTCAAATAGAATAGTAAAAGAATTATTTATTGTGGTACAAATAATAATAATAAATAATCTTTATTTGCCAGTACATGCGTAGTCAAGAGTTACAAAATAAATATATAATAGTGCGTTCACATACTGCTGTCATTTCAGCGTGCAAATTTAGAGGAAGTTGTACATCTTTATTTTTATAAATTTAAAATATTATTACTATGTCATTCAACCTAAAAAAATATAACACAATAAATCAAACACAAATAAAAAGTCAATTCAATATTTAAATGAGTCAAAAAGTATTCTATAATGTCAATGTTAAAAATATGTATCTTATAATGTCAACCGTCTTATTATAAAAAAAATATATATATCTGTATATTATGATTGCAATTTCAAATTAATTCAATTCCTTGTCATTTAAATATTCTTTGACGCTATAATACATTTTTCTTAAGCATAAATTAAATAGGGCAGTTTTAAATTTGTTTCTAGGTAGCTCTTTAATTTTTGATGGCAATTTATTAAAAATGCGTATCGCCATACAATGAACATTACTGCTATATAATGCTAGTTTTTGAACCGGTATGTATAGTTTGTCCTTGCTTCTACCACGTCTTCCCAACACTTCACTATTTGTTTCTATATACTATAAGGGAGTGGCAAAATGTTAAGTTTAGCAAAATGAGGCCGACAAATTTCTACTTCTACTAAAAATCTACTCTGCAGATTGCTCGTATACATTTTTTTTGTAATTTAAACACTTTATATGCCTCTACAGAATTACCCCATAAGATTAGACCATATCTAATAACCGATGAAACATATCCGTGGTACGCTAGTTTAGCTGCTTCAATTGATACTACCTGTACTATTTGGTTTAGTACATGTACAAAGCGATCAATTTTTAAACATACATAATCAACATGTTCTTTCCAGTTACAGTGCTTGTCCAATACCACGCCAAGAAATTTTGTTGAATTGACTACTTCTAATTCTATGTCATTATATTTAATGTCAAGCTTTGGAATAATTGAATTATATGTCTGAAATGATATAATTTTTGTTTTGTCAATATTAATAAGTAATTTTTTTATGTCTAGCCATTTAATGATATCATGTAGGGCTTTATTAGTTACTTTTCCAGTGTCAATTTTGTCTTTACATTTAATTGTAATGGTTGTATCATTCGCAAATAAAATACACTCTTGGTCAATATTTCTTGGTAGATCATTAATGTAGATTAAGAATAATAACGGTCCTAGTACACTTCTTTGAGGTACTCCACTATTGTTAATTATGAATGTTGACTGACATTTTTGTATAGTATTTTCACTTATACGAGAAACCTCTACATATTGTTCTCTATTACTAATATAGCTTTGTATCCAATCTAGAACTTTACCTCTTATGCCATATCGCTCTAATTTTATGAAGAGTATTTCATGTGAAACTCTATCAAAGGCTTTCAACATATCCAGGAAAATTGATACAGGATATATACCCCTGTTTAGGGATTCAGTAACATTTTTAATAAAAGTGTAACAAGCTAAAGTCATTGAACTATTTTTTCTAAATCCAAATTGCTGTGTGCTTAGTATATTATGCTCTGTAAGGAAAGAATACATTTTGTCATAGACAGCTCTTTCGAATGTTTTTGACAAGACTGGTACAAGTGTCATTGGTCGGAAATTATCAACGTTATCTATATCACCTTTTTTATATAATAGTCTAACTATCGATTTCTTAAGTCTACTAGGAAAAACTCCCTCAGCCAATGATAGATTGACAATATGAGTTAGAGGATTTACTATATAATTGGCAGTGATCTTCAAAATTTTTGTACAAATTGAGACATGTCCAGTAGCTTGTGTGTTCTTTAAATTTTTAATAATGTTATACATGTCCTTCTCATTTACCGGTGTCATAAACATAGTTTTCAGATTAGATTTAATTCTTGTCTCAGTAGGCTTAAATTTAGCATTTGTACTATGATTTAAATTTGCTGTGTCACTAAAGTCTTCATTGAATTTATTACAAATATCATGAATGTCTGTGAAAATTTGATTTTTATATTTAATTGCATCAATTGATTTATTTGTATTATTATTTTCTGACGTATTTTTAATTATATTCCAACTTGCTTTACAAATGTTTTTAGAATTAGTCAAATATTTTATATTTTCAATTTTTCTGAAGTGCAAAAAACATTGTTTTAGCAGTTTTGAATATCTGTCATATTTATTTTTATTGTATGCTTTATTGTTTTGACAAAATCTATATTTTAAATATAATTGCCTTTTTATTATACATGATCTCTTAAGTCCTTTTGAAATAATTCTTTTTTTAATTGGTTTATTATATATTTTTACTTTAATCATAGGGAAGCATAAGTCATAAAAAAGAGTTAACTGGTTGTGGAAAGCATTAAAAGCTTTCTCCGTGGTCTTTTCACAATAAACCTCATTAAAAGACAACGCTGACATACACTGTAAAAAATTAACTATATATTCTTCATTGAAATCTCTTTTTGTGTCAAAATAAAACATATTGCAGCTATGTCTATTTTAGTTATTAGAATTAGTAAGTGCTATTGGCATTAAAGTATATTCATGGTTATATTATAGGTTTATTTCCAAAAACATTCTTAATCATATATTTTTCAACTCATACTAATTTAGTGGTTTCTACTTTCCTTCTTATTTTAACTAAAACACCAATGTAAGCGTAGTTGTGTTCCATATAAATAGAAATATCAGCCAGTTAAATTACAAGAATGGCAGGCTTTTCAATTTAAGCCTCAATATTAATTAATAATAATTAATAATCTTAACATTTATAATGAATTATGTTTGCGGACATGGATGCCACTTGCCATTTAAGGTTGTTTGATCTAATGTTGATTTGCCAGTTTTCATGGCAGATCTGAATAGATAACATATAAATAATATATGCATTTATAATTTCATTTATACAATAGTATTTTTTGGTAAATTAAAATTTTCTAAGAAAAATAAAGTTACATCAATACATAAATAAAAATGTTAGACTATCAAAAATATTTTTGAACTGCAATAAATATCATTTTATTTATATATAGATGTAGTATATTATTTACAAATGTTATATAAAATGTCATGTAAATAATACACCTCTACAAACTCAAGATAGTTTTATTTCGTTAAGCTTTATATTATTAAATTTATCAAGCTTTGCTAGCGCAAAATTGCCACTAACAAATTTGTTTTGTGCTTAGTAAAACCACTTTATCTTACTTCCCTTATTGCGCATTAATTATAAAACATAATTTCAGATTGGACAAGAAAAGAAAATTAAAGCTCTTAAAGTAAATGTACCTTTCAAAAACTTAAAATCAAACGGCTACATGAAATGGTTAGAAAGCGAAACAAAAAAATTGCAAATTTGAATGACATCATTATAAAAGAGCTCAAAGAAAAGAATGAGGTAAATGCGGAGCAGGTTGTTATGTTGGAAGAATGTGCTGGACCACAAGACTTTTTAAAAAGACAAGTTGCCAAGTTCAAAGGTTTACCTTTGATAAAAAAATATTCTGAGGAAATAAGAAAGTTTGCTCTAACGTTACATTTCCTGTCACCTAAAGCATATAAATAAAATAAATAAATAATAACTTTGTCAGAAGAACTTATAATACATGCTTACCCCACTCCAGAACTTTAAGCAAATGGTACGAAAAGGTTAACGCCGAGCCTGGCCTGACAAAAAAAGCATTTGATACCTTGAAGGTAATAGTTAAGGAAAGTAAACATACTATCGTTTGTTCTTTAATTTTCGATGAAATGGAAATAAGATAAGGGTTATCGTGGGATCCAAAATCTCAAAAATATTATGACAGAGTAGACTACGGCCATAGCTTCGATAGCGATAGCATAGACGAAGCCAATTGCTCTTGTTATTAAGCTCTTGTTATACTCCTTAATTGTCTCAATGGGTCATGGAAAATACCAAAATAGGTTGTCTTATGAAAGTGACACAAAACATCTTGAGTTGGAAATAAACAGGCTCCATGAACAACTTCATTGTTTAAATAATAAATATAAACTTGCACAGAAAGAGATAAAAGAACACACTATAGCTATGGACAATTTACTAGAACTATCTAGATATAATCTCAATCAATTTGAGTGCTTGATTAATTGTTCTGAAAGTAATTGTGAACAAAGTATATTAAGTTCTCCTCAGCCTGAGCCATGCCAGTCCCAGTCTCAGATGCCTTGTTTCATAGAAAATAATGTAATACCTATACAACCAAACCCATCTTATATATGTAAAAATAAGTTAAGTCAACCACAAGTTATCATGTACAGCGATGAACTTGGGAAACAAATGGGTTTGCAACTAAGTAAACATGTGAGTCAGCCAATAATCAATAATTGCTTCCCTGGTGCCTCATATTGTAATATCAATACATATAATAAAACAGTAAAAAAAACGTGTCTGTACATTTTATATTTTTACAAAAAAAATTATCTAGGGTTATAAAGAAATGAAAAAAGAGTAAGAATATGAAAAAAAAAATTTGTCTGTTTGTTTGTAAGTTTGTCTGTTTGCACACGCTAATCTCTGGAACCGCTGGACGGATTTGAATGAACCTTTTTTTGATGTATAGCTGTGAAGCCGGGGCAACATATAGGGTATATTTTATTTCGGTTACTGGAACACCTGATGCAGAACCCTTAAGGGATCATCAAAACCGTAAGAAATATAGATATGATGCCTTAACAAAAGTAGTCCAGGATGATGAGCAGATTCTGCAGACATAAAAAAATCTAGGATCTAAAAAAATTGTAATAGATTTTTAAAAGTTATGCCTAAAACTTACTAGAATGTTCCGCATACAGATCAGAAGTACTCATTGCTCAGTTGTGCGTAGACCGACCATGAGTCTAAGGTCGTGGGTTCGATCCTGCTCGCGTAATTTTTTTTATTATATATTTTTTTATTTTGTTTACAATACCTAAATATTTAATTGTGAACAAAATTGTCTTTGACACCACTTGATTTCAATTAAGATCCAAAGAGATATCGTAATTATTTTAAAATAACTCCGTAATAAAATAGGTAGGTATGTTCGATAAGACGCGGGCGGGCGAGCGAGTGATTCGCTGGAATGGCCGGCCACTCTCGCTGTTAATTGTTCGAGATACCTACCAAACTCTGGGTGCCTATGACCATATTCACCCAACTTGAATTATTTCACTTGGAAATAAGATTTCTCTGAATGAACCACCAAATTTTTGTAACGGTTGGGAGTCAGACTACCCACGAGTTTAATTTTATAACTTTCTATTCCAAAAAATTAAAAATACTAAGTTTTTTTTCAAATCGGTGAATAAGCCCGAATTTGACCTCATTCTCACCTGATGGTAAGTATAAATGAGGTCGAATACCGAAGCCAAGCCAGTTCTATCATAAACCCGTTTGCGGCTCTAGAACTGGCTCTTTATAGAATGTTTTCGGGACGCGTCACCGCTGGCAGTAGTGATATTTGACAGCAAATTTCAGTCAGCCGAGACAGTCAGTTTACCACCAAGCGGGGCTCACTCGAATTAGTCAATTATTCTAGGGGTACCTAAATTATAACTAAATTGTCGTCAAAATCATTGAATGCTGGGTTTCAATATTTTACATGAGTAAAAGCTACTACAAACGAATGGTAGGTAGTTATAACAATAGTAAGTAGTAATTTGACAAGACTCTCTATCCAATAAAACCTCTATCCCTAAAATGACTTTTAAGGTATGCCCGGGAAGAAAAGCAACTGGTACATTCTATGATTTTCTGTTGCTCCCAGTCCAGCGTGGAAGCAACGAACGAACAGTGTTTTTGATATTGTAACGTGGCATTAGTAGATTAGATGTAAAAGCGTTCGGATAGCCAGAAGAAAAGAAACTGAACTACACTAAAAATAAACATGGGAATAAGAATTCTAAGGAAATACTCCTGGTAAAAGTACTAGGGGCTTAAAAATAATAAATCTGAAAAATAGTTGGTATGCAGTAGAAAATTTTGCTATGTTGAGAGGGCTAAATCATTAATAAAGCTTCTTGCGCGATTTAATACAGGTAGGTACAGAAGGCAGCAGGTCAAGCATTACATTACCTGTCAAATTTCCCCAAACAATTTTAATTTAGGTAATGTCGAGGGCATAGATTTCAGATTCAATAAAAAAAAAAATTACAGATTTGTAAGACTTGGTGTGCTGCCTTCTGTACATACAGAGATAATATTGTAAGAAACTTAAAATAATGGGAAAACTTAATGGGGAAAATTAAAATAATGGGACTCAAGGTTTTATTTACTTCGTGATCTTTTCTAGCTCTTGGAAGTTAGAAACCGTAGATTTGGCCGTAGAATAAAAAGTACCGTAGGTAGGTGTTAACTACCAAAAGAAATTACATTAATATTGGCTCAGCCATTTTACCGTGAAAAGTAGCCAATCATAACTATAGATAAATACACATTATACACTGATAATGGCTGGATGGATGGATCTTTGCTACTCTTTCACGCAAAAACTGTCGAATGTATTCTTCTGAAACTTTACAGTAATATAGCTTTACCTAGAATAACAATAAGCTATAATTAATGAAGATAGGTATTGCATGAAATATGTAAAATTTAAGACACTTTGGCACCCGATTTGTTTATAACGCAAGGTGCCTAATATAGTTACCTATGTTTGTAATGTACCTAATATAGTTACCTATGTTTGTGGTTAGGAGTTATACATATTATATGGGCGAAGATTCTTCATTTTTATTTTTGTTATTAAAGATAGTACTTAGGACCTTGGAGAAGAAAATAACCTACTCGAAATACTAATTCAATACAGAGGAGGCGGAGGCATCATCTATGTAATATACTTACCTACCTATACTTTTTCACAAAACACCTAAGTGAAACTGCGGATCACAGCTTTGTTGTAACAGTTTTTGAAGTAACTCTGTCTGTTTATCTATCAGTAACGCTTTCACAGCTTAACTACTGAATCGATTTTGACTAAATTTAGAATAAGGTAAGTTTAAACTTCAAGGAGAATATAATAATAGTATTTATCCAACTCCAACAACCGGTATCCACGCGGACGAAGTCGCGGGTCACAGCTAGTACTAAATAAAATTTTTGTGACTGACTTTAAAGTCAACACAGTTTTAATAATTTTAGTTGGCAGACGGGATAATGCAAATAAAAAGGATATGATTCACAATTTCTCTAAATTGTATGAAAAGAAGAATATATGTAGGATAATTTTGTTTGCATTACCCTTCAGCCCCTCTTTTTCAGAGCAAGAAAACAATATAAGGCACCACCTCAATACAATATTACACACTTTGACATGTAGACATAGTGATAAATTTCATATGATAGATACTAACATTATAGTTAGTAAACCTTTTTATTTTAAGAATGATAAGTACAATTTGTACAATTATTATATACGACAAATAGCAATATCGCTATCATATATTATTAGTAATGATTTACCAGTCATTTTGACTGGAACCTCTGCTTCTATTGAGCAGCCACTTTTATTTATAAAACCCCTGGAATATAACATTCCAAGTAATAGTATTAGGACTAGTCTAGTTAATTTAAACTAGAGGCAATGACAATAGATAATAAGACTTCTAGCTATAATCAAAATGTAATTAGCACTTGTATCCCAGCTGCAAAATTAAAATGTAGTAAAAATTTTATAAATGTAGCTCATCAAAATATTGAGGGCATGCTGGGTAAGGATTTACAAATTGAACTTTTCATGAATCAGGAAAAAGTAGATATTTTGTGTGTAACGGAGCACTGGCTAAAAGACCATCAAATGATATTATCGTTCAATAATCATCAAATAGCTAGTTCATACAGTAGAATCCAGGCAAATTGTGGCGGCTCCTTGATTATTACACACAAAGGAATGAAATTTAAAGAACGAACAGATATTGTTAGTCTTTCTGTTGAGCAAACCATTGAAATGGCATGTATTGAGCTAGGGAAAGTTATTATAATAAGCGTATACAGGAGGCCAGCTTCGTCCTATGATTTGTTTGAAAAAATCATGGAGGAAGCTTTACTTAAACTTAGTAATACTAAAAAAAATATCATTGTCTGTGGTGATTTTAATATTGATTTACTAATCCAATCATCCCTTAGCCAAAGGCTAACAAATTTGTTTCTTTGTTATGGACTTAAAAATCTCTTTTTAGAGCCTACACGAGTAACATCCACTTCAGCAACATGTATCGATAACATTTTCACAGATGCATCCCCCAACACCCAATACATAATTAATAAGTTAAAATCGGATCACAGCGGGCAACTAGCATGTTTTAACATTGGCACAAATAAGGCAATAAGAAGAGAGTTTAAGTTTGTACCCATGAATGACGGTCGGCTGGAGAGATTCAGAAGTAATGTCTTGGATAAGTTGTGGGAACTTAAATGTTATGATGACCCCGCTATGGAATATAATTGTATTTTTAATTTAATTAAATGTGAGTATAATACAGTATTTACATCAAAAACAATTAAAACAGATGATAACTCATTTAAGTTTAGTGACTGGGCAACAGTAGGAATATTTAAAAGCAGAGACAGATTATATGAGTTATATGATGAAAAAACATACAATCATAGTGAAAATTTTAAGGAGTATGTAAAGAAATACTCCAAAATGTTCAAAAGTGTATGTAGAATTGCAAAATCAAATTTTATAAATAATAAAATTCAAAATAGTGTTAATATTCCTAAAACTACTTGGAAAATTATTAATAGCGAAACTGGAAAGTCAAACATAAGAAACGCGGAATATAAACTGAAAATTGGTGATCGACTGTTGACATCAGATACAGAAGTTGCTGAAGCTTTTGAAAAATTCTTTGCGGACATTCCAGTTTCTACTACGAAGACATTAAATTCATCAGTCAAAGCTGCACAGTCTTTTCTTGAAAATAATGTAAATAAGTGTAAAACTAACTTTACTTTCAGGCATGTTACTGAAAGTGAGGTATTGAAAGCTTTTAAAAGTATAACAATTAAGAACACTGCTGATCTGGATGGTATTTCTGTTAAAATCATCCAATCTATCATTGACGGTATTGCACCTTATTTAGCCAGTATATTTAACAATTGTGTTGATAATGGTGTGTTTCCGGACTTAATGAAACTTAGTAAAATTATTCCCGTATTTAAAGCAGGAAGCATGACTGACCCCAGTAACTTTAGACCGATCTCTATATTACCAACACTCAGTAAAATTTTTGAAAAACTTATTTTGAACCAACTAGTGGTACATTTCTATAGCAATAATATTATGAATCCGAATCAATTTGGTTTCACACGGGGTCGCTCAACAACTGATGCCGGTGTTGAGCTTATCAAACATATATTTGATGCCTGGGAGGAGTCACATGATGCCTTTGGTGTCTTCTGTGATCTGTCCAAAGCTTTTGACTGTGTTCACTACGATACACTCCTCATGAAGCTTCACCACTATGGAATCAATGATAGGGCACTTGATTTTATGAAATCCTATCTATGCAATAGAATGCAAAGAGTTGATATTAATGGAAAGAGATCATCGGGATCAGCAGTACATATGGGAGTGCCCCAGGGATCGATTCTTGGGCCTTTCTTATTCTTAGTTTATATAAATGATTTGCCGTTTGTGGTAAAAGACAAGTGTGAGGTCATATTGTTTGCTGATGATACCTCTTTTCTTTTTAAAGTGAGTAGGCAATTGAAGCATTGCTTTGAAGTAAACAATTGTATTGAAATTGTGGAAAATTGGTTTTCAGCCAATAACCTGCTCCTAAATGAAAATAAAACTAAATTTTTAAAATTCTCATTGCCTAATGTCCGGCATGTAAATACTAATTTAATTGTAAAAGGACAAGAATTGAGCCCTGTAAATTCAGCAATGTTCCTTGGCATAACCCTAGACGCTCAACTACAGTGGGGACCACACATAGAAAGGTTGGCGAAGAGACTTAGTTCTGCAGCATATGCCGTCAAAAAGATGCGAAATATTTCTAATGAAGCTACTGCGCGATTGGTTTATTTTGGTTATTTTCATAGCTTAATGACATACGGCATTCTCCTGTGGGGCAATGCCGCCGATATTAAAACTATCTTTGTGCTGCAGAAACGGGCTATTCGCGCAATCTACAAACTTAATTCCAGAGCGACGCTTAGAAATAAGTTTAAGGAAATAAATATTCTTACGTTTGCGTCACAATATATCTTTGAAAATCTGATGTTTGTAAAAAAGAACTTAAACATGTTCCGTAGAAAATGTGACTTACATAATGTTAATACTAGAAATAAGTATAAGCTAGCCGGCTATGATAGTAGACTTCATAAAGTCACTAAATCATTTATGGGTCAATGCATACGTTTTTATAATAAGGTTCCCACAAATATTCAAGACTTACCACTTGATAAATTTAAAGTAACTATTAAACAAAAATTGTGTAATAAAGGCTTTTATACAATATCTGAATATATGGACGATAAAAGTCCTTGGTTGTAATTGTTTTTCTAAAGTGCTCAATCTCCAACTCCACCTTCAACTCCATCTCCAACTCCATCTCCAACTCCATCTCCATCTCCATCTCCAACTCCATCTCCTTCTTATCCAACGCCATCTACATCTCCTTCCATACAACAGCAAGAACGTCATGCTCCCTCAGGCGGCATGGCTAGCGGTAGCGTCGGGTGTCGGGTCACCCTCTTCCCTAAAATATGGTTGAGGAGGGTGATGGCTGGTGCTTGCGTTATACTCGTGAACGGGTGCTGCTAGCGGTGCCAGGTCGTTTTGCTGATGACTTTATGACTTTTTTTGAACTTGACTCTGACTTCCCCATTTCCGTGTCCACGTCCTGTCTATGTCCACGACTATCCTCATCTCCATCCACATTATCTGTTTTCTCTCTCACCTCTATCGCTACGTCTATCTCTGCTTCTATCTTTGCCTCTATATCTATGTCTACGTTTCTCTCTAGTACTTGATTGCCTATTGTATAAATATAATAAGTAGTAGCCTCCAGAAGATCAACTCGTTCATGGGTCAATGTGTACGCTTCATTTTATAATAAAATCCTAAAATATTTAAGATTAACCTATTAACCCTTCGATAGATTTAAGGTTAAGTGTTATGTGAAAAGTTTTACTTTAAGATATCCGGATGCAAGAAGTTGGGATTCCCTGGCTGTAAATTGTTACTATGTATTATTTTTCTCTTATTTTTAAAAGATGATTGCTGTTGAGTTTCTTGCCACTTCTTCTCAACAGATCGACTTTCCGAAGTGGTGGTAGATTCAGTTCAATTTGTAAATTGTTTGACTTATTTCAAATGTATGTAAATACTTACGAAATAAAGAATATTTGAGTTTGAGTTTGAGTTTGACCTATTGGGTATTTTTTAATAAAATCTCTTACTGGTGTGCAAAAGAGTATTTTACTACAGATGGCCCTTGACTTGTGCTCGCATGCAGGAATTAAAGTAGCCAGTGTAACCTATGATGATCCTGTAGCTATTTTACTATGTTTAGTTTACTTGGTTGTGATTTATTGAAAAATCAGGGCATTTTAACTTTTGATAATCGAAATTCTAAAATTCACATATTTATAGACCCTTGCCATGCCATTAAATTAATTAGAACGCATTTGGGGTATTAAGAGTTTTAATCGACTCATTAGGAAGAAAAATAGACTTCATATACTTATTAAGAAAGACTGTTAAAGTTGCAAGAGAAAGAAATAAGGCAAAAAATCTAAAGCTCACATTTTTTACGAAAAGCAGAAAATGAAAGTTAAGCTTGCCACGCAGTTACTCAGCAGTTCGGTTGCAGATGCCTTAGAGTAGTGTCGCAGTAAATTAAATTTAAAAGAATTGGAAGACTGCAGTACGACAATCAATTTTATTATTATCATAAATAATGTTTTCGATGTCCTCAATAGCCACTCTATACGCCCACCTGGGTGGAAAAAAGCTATGTGTCCTCAGAACATCGGATTCGCACGGGCCTTGTTTGAAAGTTCGTCTCTGTATCTTAAGAGTTTGAAACTTCTTTCAGGGGAAATTTTAATTAACTCCCGCAGAAAAACTGGCTTTATTGGCCTTATTGTAAATATGAATAGTGCACAGTACTCAAGCTTTACCAACATTTGGTGGAAGACACCTGCTAAAATTTTAAAATATATACCATTCTATAAAGTTAGCCAAGATCATGTTGAGCTTTTCTTTTCAGCTATAAGAGCAAGATGAGGATTTAACAATAATCCTAACGTCGTTCAGTTTCGCGCGGCGTATAAAAAGTTACTTGTTAGATCTGAGATTAAGGATGTTGGCATTGGTAATTGCATACCTCTAGAACAAGTAAGCATTTTGACATGTTCAAGTAAAAGTCCTATTGAAACCATCAACGATTTAACCAATAAAAAGTGTTTTGTTGAACTGCCTGAAGATCATAGTGACTTATATTATAAGTACCTAAGTTGTATAGCAGAAACTGACGCCAATACCTTCACAGATAGTGTGTTGGAATATATCTCAGGGTTTATATCTAGAAAGTTGCTGCGATCACTAAAATGTCATTTATGTGCGGCGTTTTTGATCGGGCAGGAAAATCCCAAAAGTTTAATTTACCTTAAATCAAGAGGTAGACTACAATAAATGTGATTGATATTATAAAAAAAAAAAACAGAAAAGACAGTAAAATCTAATTTAAATCAAAATTTAAAACCAGAACTGTATTATCTGTACATATTTAAATTTATGTGTGAAATTTATGAGTTAGGACATATATTTTCAGTTGACGCTGATTCTCAACATAACTTAACTCATAGGGTAGGTACTCCTAATCAAAAGTGTTGTCAAAACATTTCTAGATTTAAGGTTAAGATATCATGGAAAAAAAAGTAGTGAGACGGTATCACATAGGCCGTTCTTGGACAAATTAATCAATACATATAATAAAACAGTAAAAAAAACGTGTCTGTACATTTAATATTTTAACAAAAAAAAATATCTAGGGTTATAAAGAAATGAAAAAAGAGTAAGAATCTGAAAAAAAAATTTGTCTGTTTGTTTGTAAGTTTGTCTGTTTGCACACGCTAATCTCTGGAACCGCTGGACGGATTTGAATGAAACTTTTTTTGATGTATAGCTGTGAAGCCGGGGCAACATATAGGGTATATTTTATTTTGGTTACTGGAACACCTGATGCAGAACCCTTAAGGGATCATCAAAGCCGTAAGAAATATAGATATGTTGCCTTAACAAAAGTTGTCCAGGATGATGAGCAGATTCTGCACACATAAAAAAAATCTAGGATCTAAAAAAATTTTAATAGATTTTTAAAAGTTATGCCTAAAACTTACTAGAATATGGTGGAGATGTTCGGCATACAGATCAGAAGTACTCATAGCTCAGTTGCGCGTAGACCGACCATGAGTCTAAGGTCGTGGGTTCGATCCTGCTCGCGTAATTTTTTTTTATTACATTTTGTTTTTATTTTGTATCAATCTTTACCATGCATCTATCTTTACATACATATGTATATATAAAACAGTAAACAATAACGTGTGAACATGAAATATTTTTACAAAATAAATATGTAAGGTTATTAAGAAATGAAAAAAAAGTAAGAATTTGAAAGAAAAAAAATGTCTTTTTGTGTCTGTCTGTTTGTTGTTCTATTCTGCTGACATCTGTGGCTGACATATAATATTATAATAAATCCGAAAGATAGTTGGTATGTAGTAGAAAAGTTTACTATGTTGATAGGGCTAAATCATTAATAAATAAAGCTTCTTGCTAGATTTAATGTAGGTAGTGTACATACAGAGATATATTATAAAAAAGTTAAACGTAAAATAATGGAACTCAATATCGTTTAGGTTTTCTTTATTGATCGTTTCAGCCTCTTGGAAGTCAGAACCCGTAGAATTCTTCAGAATAAAAAGTGGTGTATGTGTCAAAACTCAACACAGGACTTTATGAACTACCATACCAAATTACATTAAAATTGGCTAAGCCGTTTGACCGTGAAAAACAGCCAAACATATAGGTTACTAAACATATTATACACTGATCATGGCTAGGCGGATGGATTATTGCTACTCTTTCACGCAAAAACTACCGAATGGATTTTTATGAAACTTTACAGTAATATAGCTTTACCTAGAATGTGACTTTGTAATGTATTGGTTAGGAGTTATACCTACATATTATATGAGGGAAGATTCTCCATGTTTATTTTTTTAGATAGGACCTTGAAGAAGAAATAACCTTTTCGAAATACTAATTCAATGCAGACGAAGTCGCAGGCACCATCTATGTAATAAACCTACCTACATATAAACCTACTCTTATACATACCCCCATAAGGCTGCAAACTGGATGGCAGCGACAGCGAGAGCGGCAGCGGTGCGGGCAGCGACGCGAGCAGCGATTTCCGTGACACGATAGAAAGTATTGAGTTTGTATGAAACCGCGACAAATCGCTCGAGCGCCCGCTGGCGTCGAGAACGGCCTAGCAGGTCGATAAATAGATAAATATGTAAATAGTCGAATCTGTATATTATAAGAAAAATAGAATCTCAATAAATGTTAATAAATGTCTTATTATTACTTTCTCAAGAAAAAACAATCTAATTGAATTTCCGTATAAGTTTGGCGATATTGCAATTAACAGGGTCGATGCGGTTCGAGATCTCGGCATAATCCTCGATGCAAAACTTATGTACGATAAACACGTTGACATTATTAGTACCCGAGCATATCAAATGTTAGGCTTTATAAGGAGAGTTTGCAAATCGTTCAATTGAGTAGACTGCATCAGAACTCTGTACGTCACGTTTGTGAGAAGTATACTAGAGTATGGTAGTAATATATGGAACCCTCAGTATACTCTCTACATACATAGAATCGAACAGATCCAGAGAAAGTTCTTTAAGTTCCTGCGATTCAAAGAATATCGGGTAGACTCCACATATGCAGAGGACCTGGTACACTACCGCCTTGACTCCCTAGAGTCGCGTCGCCGGCAGGCGGATGTGCTGCTGCTGCACGACGTGCTCAGTGGCAGAGTGGACTGTCCGCAGCTGCTGAGCGCCATACAGCTGCGCGCGCCCAGCCGACGCACTCGCCACACTGCCCTACTACATGTTCCTCACTCTAATACCAATTTCCATAAGAACTCGGTCATCTGTCGAATATTGCGGCTCTATAATAAATACTATTCATCCGCTGACTTATTTCAACTGTCACGGCATTCTTTTAGAAACGAAATTATCAAATTGAATCGTGTATAAAATATTCCTACCCAGACAACATAAACTCACACAAACACACACACACACACTAAACACACTTTCACCTACTCCACACCCACTACTAACCCAATGTGTATGTGCCTGTACCTGTCATAATTTCCCAATAATTCATATATAATAATGTAATAATTTGTAATTTAATCTGCCCTTGGTTTGTTTTATGTTTCTTTTTTTTTTCATTAATTGATTGAGATCACTTAATTTTTTATCTTTTTGTTTTCTTTATAATAACATATATATTTTTTTGGTTATAGTTATTTAAAATTCGATAATTTAAATTTAAAATAATTAGTTTTGTTAATTCATTCATTCGCTTTATTTTATTTCTTTTGTATAATGGTGTATTTCTTTTATTGGCTAAATATTATAACTATATGTAATTTTAATAATGTTCATGTAAAAGCTGTTGAAATACCAAAGAATAAATAAGTAAGTAAATAAGTAGACAAGATAAATATTATTTTGTTATTTTATCCTATTATCTATACTAATTTATAAAGCTGAAGAGTTTGTTTTTTGTTTGTTTTATTGTTTGTTTGAACGCGCTAATCTCAAAAACTACAAGTGGGATTTGAAAAATTATTTTTGCATTTGATAGCCCGACTCTTGAGGAAGGTTATAGGCTATATTTTATCCGAAATTTCCAATTTTCCGGGATCAAAAGTTACGCAAGTAAAACCGCGCGCGGTGGCTAGAGTAAGCTAATATGCGCACTATAATAGATAGAATTACTCGATTTGATACCATGATTAAGACTACAGAACCAAATATGTCATAGTCTTAATAAATTACTAACACTAAATACCATATTCTAAGAAAATATCGATAAAAGGCCTGATTTATCATTGTCGACAGTAGCGTGCTAGCACCGCAGATTCCCCGCATCGCGTCGCTGCCCGCGCCGCTGTCGCAGCCGTCCTGTTCGCAGCCTTACTTTTACCCAGTGTGCCTTTCGTAGGGTATTCCTGTTTGGTATATACTTTTTGTAGGTTACATTTTCTATTTTATTTTTTGTAGGTCTTTTTCACAAAACCTAGGTGAAACTGCGAATGATAGCTTTGTTGTAACAGTTTTTGAAATAACTCTTTCTGTTTATCTATCAGTAACGCTTTCACAGCTAAACAACTGAATCGATTTTGACTTTGAACTTCATAACCAACTCCCATAACCGATATTCACGCGGACGAAGTCGCGGGCAACAGCTAGTATAAAATAAATAAATAAATAAAATCCCCAGACAATCACACCAACTACATAGCCCCAAAGTAAGCATAGCTTGTGTTATGGGATACCATGTAGCGAACTAGGGAACCTAGAATATTAATACATAAATAGATAAACACCCAGACACGGAACTTTCTTTTTTTTCTTGTTCCGTACGGGAATCGAACCCGCAACCACTGGCGTCTTAGGCAGATAGGTTTACCCCATCGCCAATGTGGTCGTCAAATATTATTTAGAAGTGAATAAATACTTTTGATGTAGAAAAAGTTTATCTATTATTTTATTATTTAAAAATCAAACTAAACACACACATTAACCAGAAAATAATGGTTGAGTAAGGGAAGACAAAGCTGTAGTACTTTAAATGCTTTGAAACGGATCAGTTTTTATATATTATTTGTATTCTGCATATGAAAGCTGTGAATATAATTAAACTATTTTTCCATCCACATTTGTTTGTACTTCATTTATACTCCTATAATAATAATAAACGATTAAAAGAATCATGTTTAATTTTAAAATGTAAAATTATACTTCTAAAAATAAATAATAATTGATTAAGATTTTTCTTTATTGATATATAAACTTAAATCTATAGTTACTAAATTTATGAAAATTTTCTTTATCCATATTTCTATTTATCCTAATTTTACACTTTATAATATTTAAAGAAATTTTTCAGAAAGGGCTTTTTCAATATCGGCCATACAAAGAAATTTCTAAAAAAAAAACTATACCTATGCCAAATCCTACTTCAAATCGAAGAAAACCCATTATTATATCAATAATTAACTAAAAACTAGGAAAAAACTAGTTTAGAACATTTTGGCTAAAAGAAAAGTTATGTCCACATTAATAATTAAACAAAATACCTAGGTACTTATGTAGTCTTTTAATTTCTTTAATCACTATTAAGCCATTCATAGTCCAGTCAAAATATACATTTGACCCAGGAAAAACTCGCATAGAGCTGGAAATTGGTAGAGACGTTAAATAGGTTATTATAAAAAAATGTCAAAAGTCCCCATCGATCACACTTCTGCAAATTTTTTTATTTAATGTCAAAGGTGCAAAATTAAGGTTTTTCCATTTTTCTCGAAAACCGTGGGTTTTATCGTAAAAATAGGTCAAACAAAAGTTGTAGATCATACAATTCACTACAAAAATGCTTGGGTCACTTTTTCACTTACGACTCACCATGCGTGAGATATCGCGGTTTTAATCATTCGAAAGTTCATACTTTACACAACCACCTATGAGGTAATGTACTTGGCGCATTTTTTTTTAACGTGGTTTCCCCAGTAGGTATACTCCACAATCTATTGGAATAAAGACAGCTATTGCTAATGGTCAAAATGAAATTTGACAGAATGCTGATTGGTTTGCCAACACATGTACTTACCGTATATGGATCATGTCCACGTTATATTGTAAAATAGGATGACAAATTTTGGTTCACAAGTGCTTACTTTTAGTAAATAAATTTAAGTATTTTTGTGCACATAACTTTTTACTGCATTGTTAAACATAAGCCTTCTTTAATTTTGCAAACAGAACGCAGAAATGTGTGTGACTTCAAGTTATAAATCGTGCCCGTAGAAATAGTTGTCCCAAGTTTTACTTATAAAAAAATTAATGTGGTAGTTAGTGTTGCCCAAAATCGGTCTTGGTCTTGCAGTCTTGGTCCTGTTCTTGCATTTTTGCAAGACCAAGACCAAGACTGACTGTGCAAGATTTAAGCAAGAACAAGACAAAGCCTGCGAGACTCTTGCGTCTTGCAATTATCCTAAGTAAAAGTCTAAGTAGTTGAAAATGGGAAAGCGGCAAAAATCAAAGATTCATGCGGCTTCTTTCGGCGGCGGTCAGTCTAAAGGCGGCTTCTTTGATTCGGCCGACGCGCTAAACATGAAGGATTGCGGTGCTTTTGTATTTTCTCGGCGGCGAATTGGCGGACAAAATTATGTTACACTAGCTGTTGCGCGCGGTTTTACGGATTTTCGGGATAAAAAGTAGCCTATACGGATTCGGAAGAATCCCTCTAAGTAATGGTAAAATAAATTTTTAAATTGGTCCAGTAGTTTTTGAGCCTATTCAATACAAACATACAAAAATACAAAGGTTTCCTCTATAATATTAGTATAGATTACCGCTAGTCATTGTATCATTCAATCTCTTGCTCGATAAAATTGAATCCATGGTAAAACAACTAGATGAGAAACCAAATCGATCCGAAGTGGATGAAAGGCTCATTATGGGTTTTCAAGCAGCTAGAAACAAAATGCTCAAACATTATAAGAAAAGTACCTCTTTGATTTTAGACCCAAGGCATAAGGCTCAGATTTTTGAGATGACATTATGGGGCAAGCAAATTAAAACAGAAAGCTTGCGCAAATTTAATGAACTTTATAAAGAATATAAAAGTCTACACTTAGTGAATAAATGTCTAGAATCACCAAGAAATACAATACAAATACAAATACAATACAAAATTCTTTATTGTGCATACCTTATTCAATTAGTACAATTTGGTTTACATTATAGCTTGACAATATTTACGTGGGTACAAATAGCGATCCTTTACTTTCCGTTCTAGTAAAATACTGTGATACGGCAAAGTAATGATTCTCATCGTAAGTAGTTTAGGTACCTGTTACAAACATCGAAATTTTAAAACTAGTAACTCAAACTATTAACACAAATTAAATTGGGGGTAGGTGTCCCCAGCATTCACGGTAACTATAACTGCGCAGCGTGAACAAAACTTTGACGCAAAAAATTGCACAGTATATCCGAAGATTGCAGATAGTGTTTTCATTACTAGAAGAGTAAAACTAAAGTAGAAACATGATTTATAAGAACAAAATAAAGGTCAAAGTGACAAAAATAGGGGTTGTGATTAGGTCATAATAGTATATATGTATGTATATCTACGTGCTTATGTATAGGTGTGTAAGTGAAAAAGTTTTAGATATAGGGTAGCGGGTAATAGTTAATACATAATTTTGAAGTTATTATTACTGTTATTTTAAATATTAATATTTACTATAATAAGTACTGTATCATTTATACAAACACAAGGTAAATATTGTTTCTATAATAAATATAATTAGATCAAGTTAGTATTTAATTTATTATGTTTGTTTTTATTTGATTATTTTATAACTCTAGTTTATTTTATATTGTATATTGTCTTATTAAATAAATTATTTATAGGTTTATGATAAGTGAAATTTTAATATGTATAAATTGATTTATAACAGATAAAAAATAAAAGTATTGAATCATATAAACAAATATACACTTATTAGAATAAATTTATACTTTTTACTTTATGTTTGTGAAATTAGATATTTTATATTAGATAATGTGTCAATTATATTTCAATATCTATGTATACAAATATATGGGTAAATATCCTTATAAGAAATGAAATCATATAAATATATATAATAAATTCTCAGTCTTATCATAGTCGTTATCCATCAAGTAAGTCCGTAGTATCTTTTCGCAAATATTTTTTGTTTTATTGTATATGATTAGACATTTATTTATGCGATTGTATAAAAAAGGTCTCAAGAAATATGAAAAACTATGTGCAAAAGCAGTCTTACATGGAGGTACTTTGTAAATTGTATTTGCCCTTCTGTCTGAAGTGTAATCACGCTTTATTGTGTGTTGTTTCAAAATAGCTACCCTAATGTATAATTGCCTAACGGTGAGGATAGGCAACTCTTTGTAGAGCGCTGATGTGGGGTGTCTCAGGCGCTTAAACAGTATTACTTTCATAATAATTCGTTGGGCCCGTTCTAGTTTTAACACTGTAGATTTATGTGCCCCTCCCCAAGCAATGATACCATAGGTAAGTAGCGACTGACAGAGGCTATAATACACAATTCTGCTTGTATGTTTACATCCTAAATGGCGAATTTTTTTGAAGACCGGTATTAATTTTCGTATGCGACTTTTTAAGTTGTCAATATGCGCCTTCCAATTGAGAGTTTTATCAATTATGATCCCAAGATATTTAATACTATCCACTGAACTAAGTGTAAAACAATTACAATTATCTTTGTTATTATTACATGAGTGTGCCTTCAAAGACATAGTAGAAATTTGTTGTGAATGGTGAGAATAAATCGAGAATGGGATATATTTGGTTTTAGTTAGGTTGAGAGATAGTAAATTATTATTTAATAAATTCATTATTTTGGTCATACCCATCTCAGCATAATATTTGATGTCATTCCATGAGGTGCCTTTAAAAAGTAACACTGTATCGTCAGCGTATGAAATAATTTGACAGTTCTGGATGTCAGCATTGCAAATATTATTAATATAGATTAAGAATAGTGTTGGGCCGAGTACAGAACCCTGAGGAACTCCGTAATTGATTTTTTCCTTAGAACTATATGAGTTATTGATTTTGACCGATTGCATCCTGTCTGATAGATAATTCCTGATTAGATTTAAAGGTAGACCTCTTACGCCAATTTGTTCCATTTTATTGAGTAACAATGGAATCGAGACGGTATCAAAGGCCTTAGCTAGGTCTAAAAATACACCTAGGCACCTTTGTTTGCTATCAAGGCCTTTGACAATTTCCGTGACCAAAACATCAATTGCATCTGCAGTTGATTTATTTCGTCTAAAACCAAATTGGTTTTCAGATAGGAGGTTATTAGAATCTAAATAATTTATGAGTCTATTGTTTATTATTTTTTCTAGAATTTTAGCTAAAGTTGGAAGTAGTGATATAGGGCGATAATTAGAGATCTCATTTGAGTCACCTTGCTTGAAAATGGGAATTACCACCGATTCTTTCAGTACCTTTGGAAAGACACCACTGGAGATACTGAGGTTACATATATGCGTAATGGGTATAACCAAAACACTTGAAAATCTTTTTAATAGATTTGATGAAATATTATCCCAACCGGTAGAACCACTGTTTTTTAGCGAGCCAATTATTTTCAATATTTCATTATTGTTAGTTTCGAATAATACAAAAGAATCTTTTACGTTACTAGAGTTTTTGTGCTTTTTTATCAAATCTTCTTGGTTCATATTTGATTTTGTCAAAACTTGTTGGGCTAAATTATTTCCTACGTTGACAAAATAATTGTTGGCAAAATCAAGAGATTCCTGAGGAGTCCGTTTAATGTTGAGAAGATTATTTGACACATTGAGTAATTTACTTGGATTTTTCAGATAACAGACACGTTTAATAGTATTCCAAATTTTTTTGATATTAGCTTGGTTTTTTTGTAATTCCGATATATCATGGGCATTTTTAACATTGTGTAAAATGTTGTTACAATGATTTCTATAGCGCTTGTATGTGATGCCAAGGTTAAGATTATTGGGGTCTTTCTTATATTTTTGATGTAACTTATCTCTGAATTTAATACAGCGCAATAGTCCTGGAGTCATCCACGGTTTAAGATTAATTTTCCTGCATGGCACTTTCAAACTGTAAGAAGATTCATTTAAAACAGTATTTGTAATATTAATAAATGTTTCAGTCGCGACATTTACATCCGTTATACTCTGAAAATCAATCCAATTAGTTTTTGCAAATAAGTATGAAGCCTTGTCAAAGTTTATTTTACTATACGTATTATCCTTTTTAGTTGGTTTTATTTCATTAAGATCTAAAATAGATTCTAGATGGACAACCTCATGATCCGTAATGGAGGACTCACATACCATTGTCAATGTTTTATTGTTCGTTTTTACAAAGCAATGATCAAGACAGCTATTTCCACGGGTCGGTAACCTATGTGTTGGTTGTAGGCCATGCATTGCTAGAAAATCCATGTAATTATCAGACCTAGAATCAGTAGATGTCTTAGAAATATCTATATTAATGTCGCCAATTATGAAGATATTAGGTACATGTTTCAAGCTAAGTAGTAGTGAGTCTATAGAATTTTCAAAATTAACTGTAGAAGCAAAAGAAGGTGATCTATATACACATATTATAGAATAGTTAGCACCCATTTGTAGAATCAAACAGTCAGAGTCCTCCGTCATGGGTTCGTAAACCGAAACATCGCTGGTACTTTCTCGGACATATATAACAACTCCACTGTTTTGGTTTAAATGCCTGGTAGTAGCGAAATTATTGTAGCCCTGTAGGCTAGGTATAAGTTCACTATTTTGTAGCCAACATTCCGTTAGCACTATGACATCATAATCAATTTTAGTTCTAGCTAGAAATACTTCAAGGTTATCAAAATTTTTATTTATACTTCTCACATTCTGTGTAATGATTTTAATAGAATTTTTAGTATTAGGTCTCTGTAAACGAAAATCACTCGGATCGCCAACTACCATCGAAACGCCAACGTTGAGCTGATCAACGTCAGCAGCAAACACTTCAATATCATCCATATTTATTTTTTAAATGATGAGCTTGAAAATTGTGATGTAGTTGGCTGCTTTTACCCGTAAAGAGAAGGACTCCGACAAGACTGATAAAACTAATACTTAAATAATATATGAAAATATAGAAATAAATGTTATATTCAAAAACCATACATATACTATTTATAATAATCTCACGGTTACCCCATTGAAACAAAAGAATTGAAATAAGATTTACAAACTTGCATTTACCTAATACTAGTGAAATATCATGCAAACAAGAAAAATAGAAAAATGATACAAACATGGCTTTACCGATATATAAGACAAATAGTCAGGCCGAAGCTCGGAGGTCTTCAACATGTTGACTTGACCTAACCACCAAGGCAGGTTGTCCCTCTGCTTTACGGATCAGAACATTGCCCCGTGATGTCCAGCAGTACTTATACAGACCGTCTTTAACAAGAGCACGACCTGCAGCAAGGATTTTTCTGTTTATTGCTGTCAAAGCTTCTGAAATGTAAACTGGTTGACATTCTCCTTCAAGTCCAATATGATTGGAATTAAGTTTACATTGTTTGTTTTCCGAGTTAAAGGCTTTGGTAGCTTTAATGAGCTTCTCTTTTTCATTGTGGTCTTTGTATTCAATGACGATTGGCGAGTTATTTCTGCCTTTCCTATAGCACTGTACTATTTCGGTGTTTGGTGTCAGTTTCAGTTTATCATATAGTGAAGAGATAATCTTGGTTAGGTTTTCCTTTTCCTGTCTTGGAACATTCCTTACTTCGACAATATTCTTGTTACGGTGCTTTTGTAATTCATCTAACTGGGTTTCAAGATCAAAAATACGTTCCGTAGCAATAGCATGCTTATTTTCAAGTGTAATGAATCTTTCATTAAGCTGATTATATTGTGCTTCGTTATTATGCAATAGTTCCAATATTTCTGTGTTGGTCTTTACTATTTGAGAGTTCTGAATTTTCATCTCAGCTATTTCAGCTTGAAGCATTTCCTTGAAAGATTTCGTTAGGGAGTCCTGTAAGTACTCCACATGGTCATTAAGATCTGGTTTTTTGTTCCTTTTTCGCGTGTTCACCTTCTTTATTTCGTCAGTGTCACTTGTTTCTAAGTGAATATTAGGCTCAGGAGTGTATTTTAATGACTGACCAGCCGGTGGTGGTGAGCGTTGCATTATCTGATTTTTTTGCGTATTCTATGTTCAACGCAAACTAGTATAATTAGTTTACGATTTCGCCGCAAACGTCGCTACTGCCGCGCGACTCACGCGCACTCCTTTTTAGGCAGAAGTGGCTTAAGTACCGTCACGGTTGTTACACGATTCTAGGAACTAGTCAGTTGATACAGAGCTTCTTTTGCAACACTTCGAAAATTGTTAACTTTAAAAAAAGTGTCGTGCACGTCTACTTTGACTTGTTATTTGGACGAGAATGGAAATAATAAGGAAGTATGTGATATGATGAAGATGAAGACCTAATAGACTTTGATAAACTGTATGCATGTCCCTCGACGTCATCTGGACCTGGATCTCGTCTTCAAGGCTTAGTTATTGAAGAGTTGGAGGACTGCCTAAGTAAACCCAGAGCCGCCAGCTCAGAAGACATTTTAGAGTGGTGGAGGACGCATGAGACAGAGTATCCGGTTTTATCGAAGATGGCCCGTGATTTTTTTTCAATACCTGCAACTTCAGTACCTGCTGTGAGATTATTTTCTAAAGCATCATTAGTAATTAGAAAACATAGGAATAGTTTAAGCGATGAGTCAGCCAGGTGGTTACTTTGTATTAATTCTTGGTCAAAAGAATTAATATAATGTAACAGTAATGTCAACTATTGTGTACTGTTCTGTAATTTCATTTGTGTTGGATTTTTATTTAAATAAATGGTTAATTCAGTAAATTGTATATCTAATTTTTTTTTTCCATTTCATATAAGGTGAGGGTCTATCAATCTCTTTCTAGACAGACAATGTTTTTTAAAATACAGTCAAGTCAATGTCATTAATTGGTTTTCTATGTTAACGTTTTAGTACATTGAATGTTAACGTTTATTAAGAAACAGACTGACTCCCGCGCGACACAGCTGATAGCTCAGTTGGTTAGTTAGTTAGAGCATCTGCACTGACCGCTTAGGTCGTGGGTTCAAACCACAACCGGTGTCAGTTGTTTTTTTTTAATTTCTCCGATGTTTAGACATTTATTAATTTATAGTCGGTCTTTACCATGGCAATGTTAATTCGAGCTCAAAATGTACTTACTCTGTTGCGTTGTTTTAATATCTAAAGTAACGTTTAATAAATAGCGACAAGCTAATAGGTAATTGCAAGACTTGCGAGACTCTTGCTGCAAGACCAAGACCAAGACCACGACTGGGAGTGCAATACCAAGACCAAGACCAGGTGTATTGATGCAAGACCAAGACCAAGACTGGCCAAGTCTCGTCTTGTTTTTGCATTTGGGCAACACTAGTGGTAGTTTACGGGTCTATGTATACACCTTAAAACTTAATCTTGCATTTTTTTCTGCAGGTCCGATCAATTTATAAAACATTCCATACCGCAAATGGGCTTTGGATAAATTTTCAACCGACTTCCCAAAAAGGAGGAGGTTCTCAAGTCGTCTGTATGTTGTTTTTTTTTGTCTTTCTTACACGATATTTCGGACAATTATGAATTGATTTTGAAAATTGTTGTTTCATATGATAGAGGATACTTCATATATTAGTTGGTCCCATTTAAATTTCATCAAAATCGGTGTACTTCATTGAAATTTCCAACTTTTGAAAAAATATGTATAATTTCAATTCAATTCAATTCTTGGCAATTTGGCAACCAGCCGTCGATATGAGGCGACAAGCTATTACTGCCAGTATCATGTGATGGGATAGACACGATATTAAGATTAAAGGTCCAAATGGAATTAACACTACAAGTGGTGCGCGACGTAGACCGGACGTTGAGTTACCTAAAACAATTCCACACACGTTTAGAACCAACACAGACAAAAACAAACAAGGACTAACCAACTTGTGATAGTATCATAGATTAATACATATTTACACAGAAATATTATACTGACTGACAAATTTACAAAGGATTTTAAGGATAGGAGGGTGGTTTCGGAATATGTTTACGTTGTTGACATTCTCAACTCAGTTTTGACGTGAAGTCGGTTTTTTTAATGCTCTGCCTCTGCATTCGTTGATTATTCGGTTATTACAATTACTTTAGTACCTATATTCATCTATGCTTAGAATTGACAAATACGGAAACACCTGAATCAACAACATAAAACATAATTTTCACTGGGCCATTTTTAAGCACTAGCTACTTTTCTATGCTTTTTTCGTTCACTGCTTGTTAGTGAACGGCCTGGTATCTAAATAAACCACCCACCCTCCGGTGGTTTATTTAGATACCAGGGCCGCCGTTTGCAATATCTGTCGAGTCCTTAGTCATCCATCAGGATCCATCAAAACATTGCGAGGGCCCGTGCATCGAAACAAATGTTGTAATTGTAAAGATTATCAGTACCCAAATTAATCAATACTTATATATAAAACTGTTCCGTCACTGACTGAGGTACTGAGTGACTGACAGACAACGTACAGCCGTAACTACTGGGTGTAGAGAGCTGAAATTTGGAACATACATTCTTTAGGGGATGTAGGGGTGCACTAAGGAAGGAATTCCCGAAATTCCCACGGGAACGGGAAAAATAGGACTTTTTAGTTTGTATGAAAAATCTTATTCCTTGAGTGCGCCGATGTGAAACTTGGTGTAAAGGTTTTTCAATATGTGTCTGGTTGTGTTATGAAAGGAATTCCCGAAGTTCCCACGGGAAGGGGAAATATATGATGTTTTAGTTTGTATGAAAAAATCCCATCCCTTGAGTGCACGGATGTGATACTTGATATAAAGGTTTCTCAATAAGTGTCTGTTAGTATTATGGAAGGAATCCCCGAAATTCCCACGGGAAGGAGTTGGACTTTTTAGTTTGTATGAAAAATCTTATTCCTTGAGTGTACGGATTTGATACTTGGCATGAAGGTTCTTCAAAGAGTGACTGGTTGTGTTACGAAAAAAAATTCCCAAAATTCCCACGGGCACGGGAAATATATGATTTTTAGTTTGTGTGAAAAAAAACTTATTCCTTGAGTGCATGGGTGTGATACTTGGTATAAAGGTTCTATGCAGTGGGTGTCTGGTTGTATAGTTTCTTAAATTTTCACGAGAAGGGTAGTTAAGCGCATACGAAGTTGCGGGATAAAGCTATTATCTTATACAAAATTAACAACGTTTTTATTTCATTTCAGATAGTAAAATTGCACAAAATACGGAGTGAAAATCTAAAGTGGAAACCTGATATAGGTTCCCTAGTTAAGTATCGTTGATCATTAATAAGTTAATTAAATGAATTAATTGTTTGAGTTTGTAAGTTATTTGTAAACTGTTGGATACCCTGTTCTGTACAGTATTATGTAGATAATTAGAAAATTGATGTTGTTTGTTAAATAAAAACAATAAGTATAATGTTTTCAAAGTATGTTTTTATTGAATATATAAGGATCTAAGTTCATCACATTTACTTTTTTCCCATAGAACAGTAATCACTGTATTACAAATATTGTCCAATTGGCATTGAACATTACAATTCATTTGCGCGTCACTAACTTTGGAAAAGAAGGCAGAATATAGAGCCAGTAATGGTTTTTCAACGGTTACCATTCTGTGAACAAGCTTGTCCATTGATGGCGCTGACAGATCTTCAAGGTTAAAGTTATTTTTCATATCGTAGAGTAGGAACCAGTGCGGGCGTCTTTTTGGGTGTAAGTTAGCTTCGGTTAGATTGTACACATAGTTTTCTATTCTTTGTAACGTCTGAAATAGTCAAAATAGTATATTTTTTATATCGCGAATTAATGTAGATAATTCTAATAATACAACTTAATACAGCAAAGAGAACATCTACTGGCTTATACAGGTAACAACAGGTTAAAAGTGTATTCTCGGAATTTTATTTTAAAAAAGAAGGGAGAAGTTGATGCTGTTATCAAAGAGATTGAGTATTTCTTTAGAATTTTGCGTTTACCCCCATCACCAAAACCCTTCGTTAAGGACAGGCGCGGTCCCAGAGGGGGGGTCACAGGGGACATGACCCCCCAAAATCATAAAAAGATGAACCCCTTAATAAAGTAGAAGCTAGAAAAAGCTAATTTTTTCCTTAAAAAAAAAAATTTTTTTTTAATTCAGTTCTGACTCCCCCTTTTTAGTCTGCGACCGCGCCTGGTCGATGAGCCCTCTGCAAGGCCATGAGTCAGTCCCCTGGCTGTTTAGGACGTTTAGGCCGTAAACTACCAATCAGGCTCAGTGCACTTTTAGATAAGCCCACATAGGGAATTTTAACATATATGTATTTATCAAAACAATTGAATTTTAAAATTTTAGATTACTTAATAACATTTATACACCACCTTTGTTTAAAATTCGCATTATGTATGAGATAAACTCCACCTAAAACAAGATATTAATCCCTTAAGATTAAAAAAGGTATCCTACAGGGAATAAAAAATACTTTAATCCTAAGGGTTATAATGTCATTTGATTTTGGAAAGTCAATTGGAGCGAAATTTAATAATACCTACATGGTCATGGCTGTTTGACTAGTTGCTTTGCCTAATTAAAAGATATATGGACTTTAAATTTGGCTGTAAAAGTTTGTGTACCTTTGCATTTGGAACGACTACCAAGAAAAAGTTAAAAACCCTCGTAAAAAACCTGTATGCGACGGTTTCTTTTGCCTTTTGAAAAAGACAAATAAGAAGTAAAATTGCGCGGTTTTTGAAAAGAAAATTTTTTCAGAGTTTTTATTTCAATAGTATTCAAATAAATAAAATATATCGAGCTCGAGTGACGATTTAACACCAGAAGATATTAGAAATGAAGCAAATAGTATCGTCGATAATATTTTGCCGTGTAAATCTTGGAAAACTAAAAAAGTCGTGAAAATTATTTCGGAGTCATTGCTTTTAGTATATTTTCAACAGTTGTCTGCTACAAAGAAACCTAGCAGCCTATGGACTGTTTATTCCTTGTTGAAGACAACAGTGAACAATGAATATACCAAATAGAAATATCACTTTATCTTTACATAACTGGTCAATTGTTTCTAATATTATCTTTAATTTCTAAATTATTAAATACCTAAGTACTTGATTTAATTCCTGCGTTTCATTGCCTAATTATCTTACAAGGTGGTGTATAAAGTAGAGTAAGCTCCTCGGGGATAACAGTGTCTTAGTCTTGGGTAGTCTTGAATCCCTCGCTTCATTCAGGATTCTTACCATAATTCCCTCACTTCGTTCGGGAATCCTTCATTTCGCTCAGGATTAAATATGATACCCGTGACATAATACACTGCTTTATCCCCTTGATGCATAATCTACTATTAACTGAGCTATGAATACTTACATAAGTTTGAGGATCAGCGGTAATGACTTTATAATTAAGGTTAAAGTTGATATACGTCGTTGCTCCACCGCCATTCCACGCGACGTTAATAGCTTGACTTTTGTCAGTTAAATTATAGAAAATCTTGAATTCATCAGCGTGTGTGTGCCCGTTAAATTCGGCAGCTATTGTTTTTGAAAACCTGTGAAAATATTACGAATATACTGCGACTAAAATAAAACCTTTTGTTTACAATATCTATTAAGTGACAATACGTTAAAGCGAAAGAATAGATCTGGGTTCTCTTATCCAGGCGACATTTTTTTTGTTTGGATCCTTTCAGCTTTAGCTTGGCTATGGTTCGTATAGAACCAACTGAATCATGAGCCATTTTGCTGAAATTCGTTTGAGAATATCAAACTGTTTTGTATGACTTTTTAGATATTGTACTAGTTCTGTACTCATTAAATGTCAGTGTCGAATGTAATGATAACAAGTTTGGGTTGTTGTAAGTTCGTCATAATTGTTAGTTCGTCACATTGTGTAAACTCCATACATTGGTTGATTTGATTTTTCTGCTCTCTGTACAGAAAAAACCATCGTGACGAATTTGCAACAACCCACAAGTTCGTCACCAAGGAAACCTATCTTCAAGCGAATTTCGACCTACTTACATTTAGACGGTTTGCCAAAATGAGCTTGTTTTGGGTCACGTTTCAGTTCGATAGTACTTACAACCAGTTCCTTCCTAATCCCCTGCTTAAAAGATACTCGTGATAGTATGCCACTTTGATTTTGTGTTATTATATGTATAATGAATGTTTTCTTACTTTCTTTTATATGTTTCAAACTTTATTTATTTCACTTATTTTGGAATAATATTGTTTAAAAATTATTCCAAACAAAGCTGTTTAATTTGATACCTCACACGAAATCGTTAACATTTTTTTTGTTCTTTACTGTACCCCTAGTGGTAGCCAATCCGACGTGACATCATTTAGCCTTTATACTATATATAACCAGCGGAAAATCAAAAGGCCGCGAACGATACCTCACGTGTCCAATTATGATAACTACTTTAGAAGTTATTAGGGAACAGGTAGGCTTGGTGCCTTCGCGTTTCGGCCGTTGAGTTTCGTCCGCTCCGGCCGAAACATTAATTTTGTCACTATGAATATTTTTGAGTGGTGTTTCGGACGATGATTTTTTAAGCAAATTTAGTACAGTCAGAATAAAAAACCTTAGGTAGGATTATATGTAAGTATTAATTAAGTAAAAGTCAGCAAATTGTTGGAGAAAGATAATGTTTATATACAAGCACAACAATCAATATTAAACATAATAAATCACAATAATCAATCTTATAATACATATATCTAGTAAGAAACGAAGAATAAGAATTATAAATATTAACCACAAAATCAGTCTAATATATCAATAAAAAAAACGTAGAATATAAATTATGCATATTAACAACAACAATTAGTGTAATAGGTATATCAATTACGATAAAGAAATTACGAGAAAACGTACGATAAGAACTATAAATATCGACAACAAAAATTAGTCTTATACAGGGTAATTGGAAAAATGCTGGTGAAACTCTACAGAGGGATTAGGTATCGATAACCAAGTATATTTAAAATGTTAAAAAAATTTAAAAAAATATTTAAAAAAAAATAAAAAAATTCACTATATTTTTTTTGTCACTTAGAGATAAAGTTCATCAATTTAAACAACTTTCCCCAAGAAACGATGTATCTAAAACGCATAAGAAAAAAGCTATTATGAATTGTTTTTACGTGAGCAGTCAGCTGCTATGTGGCACAGTGACCTACTTTTGTGCGCGACCTGGCGTCAACGACCTCGAGCGGCCGGCTGCTCACGTAAAAACAATTCATAATAGCTTTTTTCTTATGCGTTTTAGACACATCGTTTCTTGAGGAAAGTTGTTCAAATTGATGAACTTTATCTATATGTAACAAAAAAAAATTTGTGATTTTTTTTATTTTTTGAAAAGTATTTTTTTAAATTTTTTTAACATTTTAAATATACTTGGTTATCGATACCTAATCACTCTGTAGAGTTTCACCAGCATTTTTCCAATTACCCTATATATGTCGCAGTCATCTGGATGAATTAGCCACTCAATTGGATGCCTAGACAAAATCAACGGCCTAGGCCGATAGTTGATTGAACACGAAAAACTCAACGTTTAACAACTTGGCGTGTTGAAAGTTAGCCCCTTGAAGATGGCTGACCAAAATTCAGCCAAGTGATTTAAATTTGGTACAGTTTTGGATAAAGTAATAAAACAAGTAAAATTATCTGTCATGACGGAAAAACCAGTCAAGCAAAATTTTTTTTATAAGATTTTTTTTATTTATTTCAATTAGGTACTAGGAAATAAAATCTATTGTGGCGCATCGCATTATATAAATATAATAAAATAAGTTCCGTTTTAATGTTTTAATATTTAAACCAAACATCATAAATTTAACAATATCCAATTTATCTAAATGGCTAAACAACGTTTAGGCAACTGGTTAAACGTTGCGATCAACGACTTGACTAATTGTCCTTAAGCCGGTTGAAACGGCCTAGGCGTCCAATTGAGTGGCTAATTCAACCAGATGACTGCGACATATATAAATTTAAACGCGTACAAGAATATTAAATTTAACCCTTAAATAACTAAAATCAGTGTTGTGTTTCAATAACCTATTAAAACAATCACTTCACAAAAATAATTAACAATAGCGCCAAAAATCATTGACTAACTACGATACTGAATATAAAAATAATATCTTTTTTTGTATGTATAGACTTCGTGACTTCGTCCGCGCGGGTTTAAATTACCATGTGATTTTGATTGAATATATGAAAAGTAGTTCTTATCATAAAAGTCATTTAAAATACTAATAGTTCAACACATGTTCTAGCGAATTTTTTTTTATTTTCCAAATCGAAAATGTTGTAAGAAATTTGGTCATCTAATTCAATTGTTTTTTTGATTGAGTTTTTTTTTTATGAACATGAATGTTCTCCATCTCTTTGTACCCGCATGGTTAATATTTCAAAATAATGAGTTTTTTAACGTTTTTAAAGATCGTACCGCATTTGTGGTTCAATTATGTCGATTACACCATGAACATCTATTGAATTTTAGGTTATAAGTCACTTTTAAGACTAATTACTTTTGGGACTTATCCGTCCCCGAAAAGTGCCAAAAAGTAAATAACTATTTCTGACACTCACACAATATTATCTAGCCCAAATTAAGTTTCTTAAAGAACTTGTGTTATACCAGATAACTGATATACTCAAGAAATATATAAACATACATATTGAACAAATATATATTTTTTTATTAGAATAAACTCTAATAAACATATAAATAACCATGACTTGACGGCTAATATCTGTGTTCATCACACAGATAACCACCGCCACCGCCGCGCTGCCGCTGGGATTCGAATTCGAACCCAGGACCTCTGGCATAGAAGGCAATGTGCCAGATAACTGATATACTCAAGAAATATATAAACATACATATTGAACAAATATATATTTTTTTATTAGAATAAACTCTAATAAACATATAAATAACCATGACTTGACGGCTAATATCTGTGTTCATCACACAGATAACCACCGCCGCGCTGCCGCTGGGATTCGAATTCGAACCCAGGACCTCTGGCATAGAAGGCAATGTGCCAGATAACTGATATACTCAAGAAATATATAAACATACATATTGAACAAATATATATTTTTTTATTAGAATAAACTCTAATAAACATATAAATAACCATGACTTGACGGCTAATATCTGTGTTCATCACACAGATAACCACCGCCGCGCTGCCGCTGGGATTCGAACCCAGGACCTCTGGCATAGAAGGCAATGTGTTACCACTACACCAGCCGGTTCGCATTGAATTCAAGTCATCAAAAAGTGTCGCAAAGTTAGGATTCTCTATCTAATAGTCGCTAGGAAGCACCCTAATATAAGGTCTGCCGCCAAAAATAGCCGCTGTGGTCCGGCAATGTTTCATAAAAAGGCAATGTTTCCTTCCGAATATTCGACCTCATCTTCACTTCTCTACCATTAGATGAGCTTGAGGTCAAACTGAGGGACTTAGAGAAATGACCTTTAAAAAATCGTTTCCGCAGAAATAATATTGGAGCTTGAAGGGTGGCAAATAGGGATCTTTTTACACGACCTTTGCTACGGAACCCTGAATACATACCTGTTTACGATACGATTATACTCTCTTGTCCAAGTATGAATAAGATCGTCCGATCCTGGAGGAATGTGGGTCAGTATATGAACTCTCTCGTTGGCTTTCTCAGCCGCATGTAACTCTTGGACCAACCAGTCCAAATGGCGCTTGGCTTCTGTCGGGTCGTAGACTAACCACCTGAAGTTGAAAAAAACACTATTTTATTTCAACTAATGATGGGTGACCGCCACCGACCATTCATTTCTCGCGACGACATTCCGTTCTTCGGAAGACACGCTAAGCAGCCGGTGCCGGGTACTGAACGCACTGGTCGTTAGGATTTGTTAAAAGCCATTTCGACGCCCCGAAAATTCTGACATCATCCAACCATCACTGGGCCAGCTTGGTGGATTATGGCGTAAACCTCGTATCGTATCTGGGCGTATCACCCAGGGCAGAGGCTCAGTAGTGGGCGCATTACAAAGAGTTGTGATGATGATGAATGAGTCGTGAAATCTTTGTGGTTGTTTCTGAAGATTTCTTAATAATACCGGGTCCGCTTATCTTATCAATTATATTTTAATAGCAGATGAGAATGATGAGTGGGTCTGAATTATGAAAAATATATATTTTTTTAAATATTTTCATAAATTGAAATTTCAAAATTCTTCTCTGTCAGTAAAATTTAAGATTAATCTACATTTTATGATTACAAAAAAATAGATGGAAACGTTCTTATTGTTGGGGCTAAACTTTTAGCCCTATTAAATTATATAAGCAGAGATTTCAGCACAGATAAATCCAGGTATGTGGTAGAAGGGTTTTATTGAATTTTGTTTTTACATTGAAAAAGCTTACGATCAAGTGACACAATAATATTTGTAAAAGAATAAGACATAGAACAGGTGCTATCTAAACATAATAAAACTGACATGACAACAGTTCTATTTATAGCCAGTCTTGCTTCGCTAACAAGTATACTCATAAATAGGTCTGAATATCACATTAAATATGTATATTCAATACGCCCCCTTAATGTGCATATTCTAAATAAACCACAATACAATAAAACATATGAATAAGAAACCTATATCAAAGAACAATGAATAAAAATAAAAAATAAAAAAATTAACAAGCTATGCCTAAACCACACATGCACTTATAGTGCTTAACTCTAGGCAACGCCTTCGTTAAAATGTCGGCAAGCATTGAGTCGGTCGGTGTATACTTTAACTCAATGCTCGTATTGTTCTTTAATACATCCCTTATAAAGTGATACCTTATGTCGATGTGTTTACTCCGAGAATGGAACATTGGATCATTCGCAAGGCAAATCGCTCCCTGATTATCTACATGCAAAGATAATGGTGCAAACTTATGTAGCCCAATTTCCGTGAGTAAACTGTTTAAATACATTGCCTCCTTCATTGATGATGCCAAGCTCACATATTCCGATTGACATGAAGAAGTCGATATGCATTTTTGTTTTTGTGACTTCCAAGATACGCATCCACCACCTAGCACGAAAACATAACCAGAATAAGATCGTCTATCAATCAAACATCCACCCCAATCAGCATCTGAATACCCTTGCAATGATTTACCTGTTTTCGTAAATATCAGTCCATATTTTTTTGTAAACTTTAGGTATCGTAGTACTCGCTTTGCTGCGGTCCAATGTATTTTATTGGGAGAATCCAGAAATTGGCTTAAAATAGCCACAGTGTTTGTTATGTCTGGGCGCGTTCCCATTGAAAGATACATCAAGGAACCGATTAATTCGCGATATGGATATTGATCTATACTTTTTTCGGTTGATTTCATTAATTTATTCTTGGTTTCCATGGGTGTTGATATAGGATCACAATTTCCCATATCAAACTTTGTAAGTAAATCTTCAATATATTTTTGTTGTGACAATTTAATGCCAATGTCACATTTGTTAAACTCTATGCCCAATATGTATTTCGCAACGCCATAGTCTTTCAATTCAAACTTAGTTGCCAGTTCCCTTTTAAAGCTCTTTATACATTCTTCTCTTTGCGATGCAACTAAAATGTCATCTACGTAAACTAGCACAAAGAGTTTCGTTTGCGAATCTATGTCCTTAAAATAAAGACACGGCTCATTTAATGAAGCTTGCAACCCCATGCACTTCAGCTGCTCATCGAGCCGGATATTCCACTGGCGACCAGCTTGTTTCAGCCCGTATAGCGACCTCTTCAATCGGCACACGTCGCTACCTGTCTTCAGATCAGTTAACATCTTGCTGGCTTTTTTATATAAAGCTGAATCTGGTTGTTCTAGCCGTATGAGATCTTCCAGACATTCTTCTATAAGATCAGGAATCTTCATGTATATTTCTTCGTCTAACAAACCGTTCAAGTAGGCCGTATTAATGTCCAACTGGTGAATTTCAAGATCGAGTTCCGCTGCAAGTGCTACTAGCAACCTTACAGTATCAAGTCTTGCGACAGGCGCAAAGGTGCTCTGGTAGTCAATACCATAACGTTGACTGAAACCTTTTGCTACCAACCTGGCTTTCTTCTTCTCGGTCTTGTCTACATTTAGTTTTGTTGTCAGTATACAATGTGTTAGGGTTCCGACTTTTGATACTTTACCTACGTGATATACATCAAATTTCATCGACAAAAGTCACCTTAGGGGGGGGCGCACCCCTCACCCCTCGTGATGGGGGTGATTTAAAAATTTCGTTTCTCTGGTTTGCTTTAAGTTCGTAAAACCATTTTTTTTTCATATTTATTGTGTGTATCTTGTTGAATTACATCTCATTTTAAAGCTTATTAAATTTACCAACTTTTGATACCACATTCACTAAAAAGTCATAAGAAGAAAAGAATTAATTTTAATGACTTAGAAAAAAAATCTTACTTTTTTGTAGTATTTTTTTAGTTTTTTGTCATTAAAAAAAAACGAAGCCCTTAACAATGCATTTTTTTCTTCTTAACTAGTACTATTTGAGTTTATCTTTCTAACGATACAGAATACGACAGTTTAACTTCAAAGAAACAGTCCTAACTGCTAAGCTAAAATGACATCAAAATAAAAGACACGAAATTTACAATCTCTTTTTTATTTAGTTTTGCCGATTTTAAGTCAATTTAACAATTGTTCAAAGTGACCACCATTGTTTAATAAACAAGAAATAGCCCTTAATGCTACTTGTTGTGTAGGTCTTTTAATCATAGCTCTGTCGGCTTTTAATTCATCAGCTGCGGTCATAATTTTTTGCAGCAGCTCTTCTCTTGTTGTAGGCACCTCTAGGTAAACCCGCTGTTTCATGGTCCCCCACAGGAAGAAATCTAGAGGTGTCAAATCAGGGCTACGAGCCGGCCAGGCAATTGTTCCTCCTCTTCCAATCCAGGGGGTGTAGTGTTCATCCACATATGCTCGTACATTCCGGGCAAAATGGGCAGGAGCTCCATCCATTTGCAAATAAAAAGACCGGCGTTCACGTCTGTACTCCAATGGTAGCTCATGTAGGAAATCCCCTCTTAGAAATTCCAAGAATCTCTCACCATTAAGATTGTCTGGTAAGACGATGGGACCTAGCAGCTCATCATCAATAATGCCTGCCCACACGTTGATTGAGAATTCGTGTTGGAACGAGGCGGGCCTCACAGCATGGGGATTTTCATTAAGCCACAAATGATGGTTTCGGTGGTTGGTTATCCCAGCTCTTGTGAATTTGGCTTCATCAGTCCATAATATTCGCCGTACGAAGTTTGCATCATGTCTCACTTTCCTATTAAGCCACGCACAGAACACAAAGCGAGCAGCATAATCTGGTTCAATTAAATTCTGAACTCGACGAAAATGAAACGGCCGTAATCCTTCCCGACGTAGAACTTGCCACACCGACCAATGCGAAATCCCAAGTCTTCTGGCAATATTTCTAGTGCTAAGTCGCGGGTCACTGGCAATCATTTCAATGATTTCTTCTTCCATGTCTGGTCTCCCCACAACAGCACGTTCATTAGGCGGCTGTCGGATTCCATGAGTGCGCAATCTTGCAAAAACGCTTGCAAAAGTTGGAGCAGAAGGTATGCGCCTTGTAGGGAATCTAATTCGATATTCCCGAACAGCAGCCGCAGCGTTTCCATTGGCGTATCCATAAATAAATACAATGTCGGCCACTTCACTTGGTGAATAATTAACTGCCATAGTATCGAGTAAGTAGTACTTAGCTAAATTCGAAAGTAAAACTTTGTAGCAATCGCAACGAGAAACGAAGGACAACTGATTAGCAAGTAGAAATCCTAACCAGTACCTTAGTATTGTTATCTCATTCACTATTAGACTGAAAGAGATTCATGTTTCGACTCGTACGATGCGCGGGGCGACGTGATTGGTGCGCTCTAGCCTTTCGGCACGGGCCTCGCCCTGATCATCCCTCGCCAACGCAGCGAGCGCAGAGGCAGTCAGGCGAAAACCTGAAGCAACCTGCTACCGCATTGCGCGCGCGCTCTAACTCGCGAGTCTTGATAGTACTTAAATTTTGTAACTAGGACGTATTACCTTAGTAAAATAAACTTTTGATATTTTAATTTCGTGTTTCCTTTTAACTAATTACTGAACCGGGCCTAAATTTTGGCATCGTTAGAAAGATATACTCAAATAGTACTAGTTAAGAAGAAAAAAATGCATTGTTAAGGGCTTCGTTTTTTTTTTAATGACAAAAAACTAAAAAAATACTACAAAAAAGTAAGATTTTTTTTCTAAGTCATTAAAATTAATTCTTTTCTTCTTATGACTTTTTAGTGAATGTGGTATCAAAAGTTGGTAAATTTAATAAGCTTTAAAATGAGATGTAATTCAACAAGATACACACAATAAATATGAAAAAAAAATGGTTTTACGAACTTAAAGCAAACCAGAGAAACGAAATTTTTAAATCACCCCCATCACGAGGGGTGAGGGGTGCGCCCCCCCCTAAGGTGACTTTTGTCGATGAAATTTGATGTATATCACGTAGGTAAAGTATCAAAAGTCGGAACCCTAACACATTGTATAACGACAACCAACAACGTTTCGGCCCTTAGGTTTATTAACTATATCAAAAGTATCGTTCTTAATCAAACTTTTAACTTCCGAAAGTATTGCATCTTTCCATCCTTTCCTCTCATTACCGGAGCAACCACAATGTATTTAAACAGTTTACTCACGGAAGTTTGATATGGGAAATTGTGATCCTATATCAACACCCATGGAAACCAAGAATAAATTAATGAAATCAACCGAAAAAAGTATAGATCAATATCCATATCGCGAATTAATCGGTTCCTTGATGTATCTTTAGTGTCTCTGGATCTGGCAATGAATCTCGAGATTCTATAGCACACCTGAAATTCTCAAAGCTGGATGGTAAGCTGTACAAAAGCATTATTGAAGTTAGATCGTCATGCATTTCGATGTCCATGTCAGCTAACTGACTTTTCACCTCAAAAAATCTCATGACATGTTCCCTAATGTCTCCACCTTCCTCCAATTTGTGAAGCAACAGTTGTTTCAATAAAGTCGCCTTCTTTGCAGGTCCCTTCGATGCATGAATGTTATGCAATTTCACCCATACATCCCGCGACGTTTTACATCCTCGCAGATGTCTTAGTTCGCTCGGGATAATCGACAAAATGAGATCAGACTTAGCTTTCGAGTCTCCAATATCCCATTTGGCTGCTTCGGCAGGTTCGACTGGTTTTGTGATACTTCCATTGACGTATCCCCAGGCATCGTTTTTTATTAAAACGGCTTCCACTTGGATTTTCCAGGTCTCATAATTATTTTGATTGAGAAGGTCAATCTTCGCAGTACTCATTATAGCCACAAATTTCTTCCCTTTACGCTAAAAGTTTACCTGGATCGTTATGCTAGGGACTATAACCACTGTTGGGGCTAAACTTTTAAACTTTTTTAACTATTAAATTATATAAGCAGAGATTTCAGCACAGATAAATCCAGGTATGTGGTAGAAGGGTTTTATTGAATTTTGTTTTTACATTGAAAAAGCTTACGATCAAGTGACACAATAATATTTGTAAAAGAATAAGACATAGAACAGGTGCTATCTAAACATAATAAAACTGACATGACAACAGTTCTATTTATAGCCAGTCTTGCTTCGCTAACAAGTATACTCATAAATAGGTCTGAATATCACATTAAATATGTATATTCAATACTTATTACTTGCTGTGTAGTCATAAACTACAGATCAAACTTAAATTTTGATCACTTAAAATAATTTTGAAATTTTAATGTATGGAAAATATTAAAAAAAGAAATATTTTTTCGTAATTATGATCTACTCATCAGTCTTTATTTGCTATTAAAATATTATTGACTATTAAAAGGCGACCCTATATAAGAGGAAATTTAACACGCACGACTGTGAATTATCATAAGTCATACATAAGTGTAGCTAGTGAATGGAATTTTCCAATATGACTAGCATGTAAAAATTTTAAATGCTTACTTAAGAGATATCAATATCGGATTACTGTAAGCATTTTTTTTCTGACGCGTCAGACGCCAGTAGTTGCGGGTTCAATTCCCGCACGGAACAAGAAAAAAAAATGTTCCGGGTCTGAGCGTTTATCTATTACTAGCCACCGCGCGCGGTTTTACCCGTGTTACTTTTAATCCCGTGGGAATTTCTGCATAAAATATAGCCTATAACCTTCCTCAAGAGTTGGGCTTTCAAATGCAAAAAGAATTTTTCAAATCCCACTTGTAGTTTATGAAATTAGCGCGTTCAAACAAAAAAACAAACTCTTCAGCTTTATGTATTAGCATAGATGTATTTTCCATTCTAAGCTCATAACACAAGCTTTGCTTACTTTGAGGCCATGTAGTTGGTGTGATTGTCTGGGGATTTTATTATTTTTGTTATTATATCGTTTATTATTGAATTTTACATTTCAAATTTTCGAGCTAATTGGAATGAAATCGATGGCATATATATAGGTAGGTACACCGAAACGAGTTAATAGAGCGTTGTCTCTGTCACAAATCACATACAAAAGAAAAGGACAGAACACTGTTGGTGGGAGTCTACTTAGTGATAGAAAAGTAAAGTTGTGTTCATATGCAGTGTTTTTGTGAGCCTAATAAATAATTTATTGTATCGCTACCACTGAATAAAAAAAATTAGATGTTTTAATCTAAACTTTTATTATATTTATTATATAACATACAATGATTACAGGGTGACTGGCTGGTGACAAATTTTAGATACTGTTATGTATTTGTGCGTGCGGCGACCCGCACACAATAATCTATGGCATTAAACGTCAGTGCGTTAACAGCAGCTCAGTATTTACTTATTGTATTACTATAGGTAACATATTTCAAATAACCTTAATAATTGAACAACTATGCAATGCTTTTGTATTATTTAACATTATAGCTTATTACACACTCATGGAGGTACACTCATGGAGGTCGGGTCTAAACTATAGTAAACATGTTTTATGGTCAGGGGGTGTTCTCTTCATTGGTCTGTCCGACTATGAAGAAAAGGCACTCGGGTAAGCGACCCCGGCCTCCCTAGCTACTGCGTACACTACAAACGTCCCCTCCGTGTATGCAGTATCCTCAAAATACCTTTTTCCTTTCTCTCTTTCCTCATCCTCTTCAAAACGGACCTTATCCTTTCCTATCCGACGAAGTAGGAGCAGATACAATGAGGAAGGGAATTAAAAATATACTACCCCAGGAGGGTACCAGGTCACCTGGAGAATCCCTCCCTGAGGCCACCTCAGGCAGCCCCATCGTATCTGGGGGGGGCAAAATTCCCGACGGCGACGTGCATTGCCACACGTCACGTCTTGTCCCCCCAGCAGGCAAAAAGAGGGCAGGGGAATGCCTTTTTGCGACGATGAATGTTTGCGGAGGAATAGACGATAAGATTGACGAAGTATGCGAGGTGATGAATACAAGGAAAATTGATGTGCTAGGTGTGAGTGAGTCGAAAAAGAAAGGTTGTGGAATGTCCACGCATGGCCGACTCTCTGCTTACTGGACGGGAGTAGAAGAGTTTGAGAGAGGCAGCCAAGGTGTGGGCATTCTTTTGTCAGAAAGAATGAGTGATTGTGTGAAAGGTTATGAGTATGTGAGTCCTAGGCTCCTGTGGCTGAGACTGAAAGTAGGCTTGACCAGGATTTTTATCCTGTGTCTGTATGCGCCAGATATGTCCAAGCCACAGGCAGTCAGGGAAGAGTTTTGGGATAATGTTAGAGATGTGCTTGGAAAGTGTGAAGATAATGAAAGAATTGTTATGTTAGGCGATTGTAATGGCTGGGTGGGAGTAAAGCGTGATGGGCATGAAAGGGTGTTAGGTAATTTTGGTGATGAAAGGATAAATGATAATGGCACTAGTCTGTTAGATGTATGTTTGGAGAGAAAGCTTGTGGTGACTAACACTATGTTTAGTCACAAAATGATTCATATGTATACATGGCAGAAAAAGTCTGAGAGAAGTATGATTGACTTTGTAATTGTGGATGAACGGTTGAGAACGAAAGTCAAGGATACGAGAGTGTACCGTGGAGTAAATGTCGGAAGCGACCATTTCCTTGTGGTGTCACGAATAGCAGGTCTGCTTGAAAAATGGCGACATCGCCCACGGGTACGTATGTCTGGAAGGAAAAGAGTGAAAGTCGAAAATTTGCAAGAAGAGACTGTCCGTGAGAAATATAAGTTAGAATTGAAAGAAAGGTTGGGACAGCTATTGAATGATGAAGACTGCGAGATAGAGGAATATTGGAGTAGATTTAAGAATGGTATGGTAGAAACGGCCACCCAAATGTGTGGGGTAAGTGTGAAGAAAAATGTGAGAAGAGATAAGAACGAGTGGTGGGATGATGAAGTGAAAGGTTTTGTTCTAGAAAAGAAGAAAGCGTGGCTAGATCTACTAGCAGTGAGGGGCAGAAATAGAATACGAGATGACTTGAATGATGATGAAAGAGTGGCAAAAGAAAAGTATGATAGATTAAGAAAGACTGTGAAAGATATTGTGAGCAAAAAGAAAGAAGAATGTAAGAACAAGGTTGATAGGAAATTCTCGGAAAACTTTCGAGCCAATTTCAAACTGTGCTGGCACTTAGTCAGAAGAGCCCGAGGGCAGGTTGGAGACTCGAAAGTGGGCGTGTTAAGAGATCAGGATGGGAATATTGTTAGTGAGCATGAAGATATTATGAATCAGTGGAAAGAATATTTCGAGAATTTATTTGAACGAAGTGCGAGTGATGTTTTGGAAAGTAGGCCCTCACCTTCGAGTTGTGTGGCCAATCGTGAAAGTGAGATAAGTATGGAAGAAGTTATGAAAGCAATGGCAGGTTTAAAATTGGGTAAAGCGGCAGGGTATGATCGAATAGATGCCGAAATGCTCAAGGCGGGTGAAAGTGTCACTGCAAACCTGTTGTACCAGCTTTTTAATAAGTGTTGGCGGTCCGGCCGTGTTCCGGGCGACTGGTGCAAGGCCGTTATTGTGCCACTTTATAAAGGAAAGGGGTCACAGCAGGAATGCAAAAACTTCCGTGGCATTAGCGTTTTGAGTATTGTAGGAAAAATGTATGCAAAGATATTAATCGAAAGAGTGGTGGATGAAACAGTAAGCAAGATCTGGGATGTGCAAGCGGGATTTCGAAAGGGGATGGGATGCACGGATCAAGTCTTTGCCTTAAGATCAGTAACCGAGAAGGTTCTGGCTAAACACCGAAAGGTTTTCTGCTGCTTCATTGACTTGGAAAAGGCGTATGACAGTGTGATGAGGAATGAACTTTGGTCAACTCTATCCGAGTTTGGGGTGGACAGTGACTTGATGCGAGCACTCAAATCCTTATATAAGGACTCGAGTGCTTGTGTCAGGTTGAATGATGACTACACAGAATGGTTTAGCATCGATCGCGGTGTTAGACAGGGCTGTGTAGCGTCTCCATGGCTTTTCAACCTATTCATGGATAGCTGTTTGAAAGATCTGAAAGAGTGTGAATGGGGTTTAAAAATGAATGAGACAGTGATCAAAACTCTGCTTTACGCTGACGACCAGGTTCTACTTGCATCGTCAGCGTCGGAATTGCAGCAAATGGTCACTGTGATGCATGAGTCGTTTAAAAGAAAAGGTGTGAAAGTGAATGTTGGAAAGACGAAAGTTATGGTTATGGAGAGGAATGAAGATATGACGGAATGCAATATTATGATAGGGGAGGAAAAAGTGGAACAAGTGAAAGAGTTTGTATACTTGGGGTCCTTGTTTACAAGAGATGGGAAGTGTGAAGGTGATATTGAAAGGAGAGTAAAAGCAGGAAATTGTATTAATGGCGCCATATACTCGATAATGGCAAGCAAAACTATACCAAATAAGGCTCGTCTTGCCGTACTTGAGGGAGTTTTGGCGCCAACGCTTATGTATGGAAGTGAATCTTGGGTGTGGCAGAAGAGACATGAAAGCAAGATTAATGCTGTAGAGATGAGAGCGTTGAGAAGCATGTGTGGAGTGAAATTGAGTGATAGGGTGCGCAATAGTGAAATAAGAAAGAGATGCGGATTGAAAGAAGATGTAGTGACTAAAATTGAAAAGGGTATGCTACGGTGGTTTGGACATTTGGAAAGGATGAGTGAAAGTAGATTTACGAAAGAGGTGTACAGAGCAAGAATGGATGGTGCTGTCGGAAGGGGCCGCCCTAGGCGAACGTACGCCGATCAAATTGGCGACGTTCTTAAAAAGGGCCTAGTTAAAAGTACCCGTAACCGGCGATCATGTATGAAAAGATTAATGAACGTGGAGGAAGCGAAAGAGGTATGTATGGACCGAAGCAATTGGTGTTCCCTTGTCTCTGCCTACCCCAAAGGGAGACAGGCGTGAGGTTATGTATGTATGTACTTATGTATGTTTTATGGTCAACCATAGACCCAAACCTGCATTATAAATGTATTTTCAACACACTTGCTCGTAAAGTGAGCGTTATTCTATTGAATTTAGAAGTATAAACTGGGCTATAAGTCACGCGTGCATAATATATTATACCCTAGTGCATAATATAATGAATCCTACAAAGTTGAATTGTACCTTTGTGCAAATTAAATGCGAGTAAACAGAGCATATTTTATTGATCCGGGTTATACATTAATTTTTTTCAGAAACAACAAAGAGGTTTTATACCACTTCAAACCCATATACATTTTTAAATGTTTACGCCTTATATTAGTTAAACAAAATTGTATATCAAACAAATTATTCACAATTTACAATAATTTGTTACAAAATATTAAAATATTTGGATTTACCACTCCAAATTAAATATTTTAATATAAATAGGCTGTATATGCTATACAGCCATTGACACATTTGGCGGAAAAAAAAACCTACGCGCATGCGCGAAGTTCGGCGCCATTTTTCAATCACAATTCACAGCTTTGTTATCAAGTGTGTTTGTTATTTTATGACCACGTATGTCTGTCTTTTACTCACAAGTGTGTTGAAAAACGTCGTATATAACTCGTGAGCGTTGCTAATTACAGTCGAGGCTGTGATTTGAGCCCGAGCCGCAGGCGAGGGCTTAATAATGAGCCGAGACATAATATACTATTATTTGTTGTTTTGTTGTAATACTTGAATGAGGAATTTCAAATAAGTACTAACCATTCAATGTACAGTGACTAGGTTTGTTTTAGTGTGAAGTAATCTTATAAATTGTTTACTAAAAGATTTGACCTCACTGAAATGTATCGGTCTGTATACCATAAGTCCAGTATAACTGTTTTTACACTCAGAATAACTAACACAACATAGGTACCTAGTGTATTTCACATACATTTAATTTTCATAAATATTCACTGCTCCTTATAAGGCTATAACGCTATAAATAAGGTTACTAAACTTAACAGTGCCTGTTTTGTTTATAATACTACATTACCTATGTACTTATATCTGTGAAAAACTTGAAGTGGCTTTGAATATAACTGTGAATACAAGTAATTTTAGTAAAGTTTTTCAAAGATAGATTAAATAAAAGGATTTTCAGCAATGACAAAACTTCATAAAAGTGGCTTAAGCATTATAGGCATAAGCATTTACAGTCTTATTTTTTCCTCACGACAAAAATAAACAAAAAAGATACAGATTGCCAAATCATTACATGTTCTTCACCCTTCACTTAAAATATTTAAAAGTTTGTAATAAAAAAAAAATTGCCAGTGTACTTACTTACCAGTTACCTCTATTAGCTACGTTGTTATTTAAAGAAATGATTCTCAATCCTGGCTTGTACAGAACTGAAAAGTCACCTCTTTCAATCAGCGACTGTTTTGCATCGTCGGGTAAGTAATGGCCCCACTTGCTTGCTAGTTCTTCATACAGCCAGGTAGTATTTAGTTTTTCCTCCTTTATTTTACTTGGAGCAAATCTATAACAAAAACAAACACATGAAAGCAAAATAAAATACAGAAAGCACGCTATTCATGGAATAAACAACCAAATAAATAAAATCCTCAGACAATCACACCAACTACGTGGCCCCAAACTAAAAAGAACTTTTGATATGAGATATTTATTTATTTACTTTCACGAACTTGGGTGGCACTGGGAACATAAATACCCAGACGCGACAATTTTTTTTTATTCTTACATGCAGGAAACGAACCCGCGACTTTACGATTTCCTCAGTAGTGCCTTAGGTCGCTGCGCCACAGAGGCCAAGTGGAAAAACAATAAAATCCGTAACAGTGATTTTTAACGTCCCTTCTTCGTGATCCGTCAGTTCTTTGTTGTGAAAGTTATATTAGCTGCAGTTCTAGAAAAAAGGACAGTCGTAATTGATTTGTACCTATCTGATTATTTTTGTGGAATTGCTAAGTATTATTATACAGTGTGTCTGCGCATGTAGTAGTTTTTTATGAGCAGTAAATGCACAATTTCGCCGACGAAAATATGATATGATAGCTAAATTCCTAAACCCTGCCAATCTGTAGCAACTTTAATTTACACTTTCACAGAATTCACCTTGATTTTCAAAACAACGGCTGTTTAAGTTGTGGGTCTTGCAGGGGCCCAATATTGAGACAAATGGGTAAAGTAACTATATAATAACATTTAAAAAAATGCAAACATCTAATTCTATAGCAATTGCCGAAGAGAAAAATTAAATTGTTTACAATATTTTAGGGCATCAGAGCCCTTTATTCTAAAATTTCGCAAATACTTCTTATATTAGAGTTTCTTAAAAAAATGATGAAAAAATCATTGCTCTCAGTCTTACAGATTAACGATTATTGTTGATCAAAAAGACCTGTTTGCTCGCAATGGCAATTTTCACTAATTTGTAAAGCAACGGCTGTTTAAGTTCTTCTTACGTCTTGTAGGAGCTCAATTTTGGTGTTTTTATATGATATAAGTGTTCAGTAACTAGTGATGTTAAAAAGTTAGCTAACAACTGAATTAATTGTAATTTCCGAAAAGACAAACTTTATTTTGTACAGTTTTTCAGGGCATCAGGACATTTATCTCATTTTCCTTCGAAAACTACATGATCAGCTCAAGAAAAAAGTTCTTGTTCTAATTCTATTACAAGAGTTACTTTAAAAAATTGGTATAAGAATCCCTACTCTCGTGCTTATAAATTTAGAGTTGCGACATGCGGGGACACACTGTATAACTATGATTCTTCTTTAAAAAGAAACTTATCAAAATCAAGCCTAGATTTGGAAGCAATGGCCATTGATTATATTAGCAAGCACATTTTAGGATTTAAAATCTAAATATATTTAGTTATAGAGGGCGCCAAACATCTAGGCCCCTTTGAAGTTGTTGTATGCAACATGTTTTGCGCAGGTGTATTATGTTGCCTACAGATTGTTAGTAATGCAACTAGTAATGTAACATTCTGCGTTACATTACAAATGTTACATTACAAATTCCATTACAGCAATCTTTACGCACCATTACCTACATACAAAAGAATCTGCACGAAACGCCTCAAATTCAGAGGGGACTAGATATTTGGCGCGGTCTATAGCAAGCTGATTAATTAAAAAGTTGAGCTTACTGATTGCATGGCTGCGACTCGTGGTTTCCTATGGTTGGCACCACCAGCACATCATCGCCGAATGTTTCGCGAATTTTGTTGACAGTATAGTTGTTCAATTCATGGATGAGTTCGTAAGTCGTCTCCCATACTCCGTGATCTGTTGTATCACCTACATAGTAGATGATGTCTATATTCTGAAATTTAATTTATTAGGTAATTTAGTGTCAATTTGGAAACCCTGAACTTTGCAAAAGTAAGGACAAATAGTCTCTCTCCACAAATATAATGCCTCCAAAATTTGTCATAGCCTCTGGTGTTCTGCCTACCCATAAGGTATGCAGGCGTGAAGTTATGTATGTATGTAGTTATGTTTGCTGACCTTCCAGTTTCAACTTCTAAATCACTTAACTCATCAACTGTGTAGACGCGGGTGAGAACAACGCTGGGTTCCCACCGTAAACACGTCGTCGTCACGTAGTAGTCGTCATCGAGTACTACCCGTGTTGACGTCAGGAATAAATTTCGTGTTTATTTCGATATTAAATGGTTAAATGTGCGGTTCGAACGTGTAAAAACGATACCCCGAAACAAACAAAATATGATTGTGCTGTTACATTTCATAAATAATAATAATAGTTTTAATATATTTTGAACAAGAAAGTCACTCGTCGAGGAGGTGAAACGGACGCGGGAGGGGAGCATGACAATCAAGTCCGCGCTGCCCTGTCACCTCTTTGACTTTGTAACTCTAACCCCCCGTTCATACATGGTTTTACTGGATACTTTTTACCGGATACGTTTTTTTCATCGATGGCGCATCGAGTTCTATGGGCGACTTCACATATGGCACAGTATTCAGTATACGTATTTTCGATACAAAAAAGGTATCCAGTAAAAAGTATCCAGTAAAACGTATCATTTGTGAACGGGGGGTAAGACAAAAAGATATAGCAATCTGTTACGTAACGCGATAAAGAAATGTACTATATAAGTAGGTATATAAAACAAAACCTTCATATAGGCAAACATGCCTGGTCCTTAGTTTCTTTAGTCATTGATCCATTTATTTCTATTAATTTGATAATGAAAAAGAGTACCGTTTTCCGTTGTTTTTTTTTTGTCTCTTGGTCTACTGTATTATCTTGTTCAACAACTAGTTAAAGGCAAAGTATATGATGATGTCATCAAGTGATTTGCGGGATTCCTAAGATGAATAAAACTTTTTTTTAAAGTTTAGTTATATCTTAAGGGTGAAAGGCAGAAACTGGTTTTGTGTGTCGAAACACGCATGTAGGTACTTACTTACCTTATGTGTTTCCTTGACTCTTTCGATTACGTCGTCCAATGCCCAAAGCGGAGTATCACATGATCTATAATCACCCCAATACCCGGCAGGGGTACTTCGCGCTTTTATTTTGTTAGTTCTTGTATTTTTCATCATAATTTCCATTCTTGTATTTTTCATCATAATTTCCGTTTTGCGTATTTTACCAGCACCATTTAAGTTTAAAAATATTTCTTTATCCTTCACAAAAACTGCGTCTTCGTAAGCTTTATCATCAATAGGCATGGTTTCGTTAGACCATATTTTATGCTTTTGTCCTTTTCGGCAGCAAATAGGTTCGTTACAATCGGCAACGCCGAATGCTTCATAAATTGGATCTACATGAAAATCCGTTAAAACTATGATATTTATAGGAGTAGCTCTATCGTTATAGATGGAATCCTGAAAAAATAATACTCATTCTATAGGCAAGAATCAAGGGCCTTGCTACAAGTTCTTTAAGATAACTACGGCTTTAAGAAAAAACTGTACGCTTTTTAAGTGTAAATGTAGTATTCGATATCAAAACGTGTATATAATTAGGTATAATTGTAGGTATTCATTAATAACGATAATCCTACTTATTAGTATTTAGTTTAATTTTCTTTCGTGTTGGCTGGCATTATCATAGATGGGCATTTAGAAGTAAAAAGCATACATGCTCAGGTATCTAGGTAATTGTTATCAACTGTCAACGAGAATTTCTTCAGCACTATAGCATTTTAGCTTGAAATAGGTTCTACGTACAGTTAGCGAAGAAGGCGGATCTGGTAAGTCCACTTGCCATTCGAATCGTTTATCATTCATGACACATTCATCCGGGTTCGCAGAGTTCTGCAGGACCAAGGAGCAGAACGCTTCGGGAGTTGCTTCTGGTACATGCTTGATTATGTACGTTATTATCGGCTGGAAAAGTAAAGATAATATAGGTATTCTGAATAATAATGGATCCTTTAAAGTGTGAAATAACTCTTATTATATCAAACTTTTCAGTAAAGTCTGTTCTTAAAGCAAAAACGTCCTTTTATGTTCCTATAGGTACTTAAATTTGCTTCGAATATACTACAAAATCAAACATGATCTTTGCAAGATCAGAGTATATATAGGATAACTCTACTACCAGGCGCGGTCTCAAGAGACGAGAGTACCATACATAGTAGTACATATTTAGTACCCACCTGTATAGGTAGTAGACAGGCTCCTATTATACCTATTTATAAAGCATTTATCTTCGATCTATAAAGTCATACCTATAAAACCCAACCTTCGGAATATCTTTAGTAAAGTCCAGCTAGACAATGAAAGGGAATATTTTTAATTCCGACGCTTATCAGCGAAGCTATTCTTATTGAAAGATTGTCCTCTAAATTACCGAAATACCATTCAAAACATGTACAAAATCCTCTAAAATATTTTGACATTGTACTTTTTTGCACCTAGCTCCACAGAACGATGACGACACGACATAATTCCTACATCGCGCTAGCACAGTTTCTATAGCGATCTGTACATATACAACTTCCCGACAGCAACCGTCCGGCCGTAGGCCGCGGCCTGCCACCTCTTTTCTTGGGAGTAGGAACAAACATCCGTTCCTACAGAGGTGACCCCTAGCTGAACTACCTTCGCAGCCTTCGAAGAAGAGGACCAACATCTCGTCGTCCTCATCTTCTCTATCATTCTCCACCCACCAGCAGCGAGTACAATACGCCAGCCACCGCCAGCACACTCCGGGCTACCTTGGTGGACACCACTACGCTTGTAGTTGCAGTGGGGACCTTTCCACGGTAGGAACGGATGTTTGTTCCTACTCCCAAGATAAGAGTTGGCAGGCTGCGGCCCACGGCCCGACGGTTGTTGTCGGGAAGTTGTATATGTACAGATTGATATAGAAACTGCGCTAGCGCGATGTAGGAATTACGTCGTGTCGTCATTTCAATTCAATTCTTTATTACATTCCATAATGGTAAATTTAGGTAATAATTTAAGAAAGTAGTACATACATCTCAGATCATAAAAACTATCATAAAACTCAGATCATAAAACATGTGTTTGTATGATCTGAGACATACATCATGGACCCTGTTGGGCACAACAACTTGAAAGAGGATAGAGGGGCTAATTTTATTAATTACTAGCTCTATCCCGCAACTTCGTATGCGCTTAACTACCCTTCTCGTGGAAATTTCAAAAACTATACAACCAGACACCCACTGAAAGAACCTTTATACCAAGTATAACCCCCATGCACTCAAGGAATATGTTTTTTTCATACAAATCAAAAATCATATATTTCCCGTGCCCGTGGGAATTTTGGGAATTTTTTTCGTAGCACAACCAGTCACTCTTTGAAGAACCTTTATGCCAAGTATCACATCCGTACACTTAAGGAATAAGATTTTTCATACAAACTAAAAAGTCCAACCCCTTCCCGTGGGAATTTCGGGAATTCCTTCCATAATACAAACAGACACTTATTGAGGAACCTTTATATCAAGTATCACATCCGTGCACTCAAGGGATGGGATTTTTCTTACAAACTAAAACATCATATATTTCCCGTTCCCGTGGGAATTTCGGGAATTCCTTTCATAACACAACCAGACACACATTGAAAAACCTTTAGACAAAGTTTCACATCGGTGCACTCAAGGAATAAGATTTTTCATACAAACTAAAAAGTCCTATATTTCCCGTTCCCGTGGGAATTTCGGGAATTCCTTCCTTAGTGCACCCCTACATCCTCTAAAGAATGTATGTTCCAAATTTTAGCTTTCTACGCCCAGTAGTTACGGCTGTACGTTGTCTGTCAGTCACTCAGTCACTCAGTCAGTAACGGAACAGTTTTATATATATTGATTGATATCAAGTTTCATTATTAATTATTTCTTTCGCTCCCAGTCTGCTTCCATGCTGGACTGGGAGCGAAAGAAAAACATAGAATGTGCCAGCTGCTTCTCTTCCCATACAAACTGTAAAAGTCAGTTAAGGGACGGAGGTTTTATTGGCGTTTTTGCGGGCGACAGGCTGACCCCCTGTCACTGCTATAGTCTCTCTCCATCATAATAATACCTCTAAATATGTCAAACGTGACATTAGATGGTTTTTATAGCCTCTGGTGTTCTGCCTACCCCATTAGGAATACAGGCGTGAAGTTATGTATTTCATTATCTATTATGTAAATGCTATTCTTAATGTTATATTTGAGGAACTACAAAATTATTATTATCATGTATATTATTATTAAGTAACTAGGTATATACAGTACTACTATATATATATATATATATATAGATATACCCATCCGGCAAATGTTGATCAGACGGGTTGTAGCATCAGTTAATTGTTGATCACATAGCAATTGTTGATCAAAACAGTTTTTGTTGATCTAATGTATGATTCGGCATACAAATGTTGCTCCAATTTGATCAACAATTCCTGACCCTGTAGCGACACAAGTAAGAACTACTCATTGCATTATTTATACAAATCCGCTCCATCAATTGTTGATCTGATTCAAATGGACCAACCAGAGGTCACCTTTGCCATGATTGGTTGGATTTGTTATGCGCTGTTGCCACTTCGCTTCGCTATCTCTACGCTATAGAATTTAATCTGATGGAGTTGCATATCATATGGATATTATCTAGGACGAAAGTACTCGTCAAGACGAATCAAACGAGCCCAAACTCGATGAGATTGTGTCGTTTTATTACGGACTTTCTATGGCCACCATCCAGCTTCACCATCAGACCCTGGATACCATTTAGGACCAAAGTACTCATCGAGACGAATCATACGAGCCCAAACTCGATAGGGTTATGTCGTATTATAACGGGGTTCCTGTGGCCACGTTCCAGCTCCATCATTAGATCAGCTCCATGTCATCATAATATTACATTGTCACGCGATATACATATGCGTGCAAAATTTTTACTCAATCAGAAACCAATCGGTGTGTCAATTTTAACTTGCAAGATTTGATTACAGACAATGGGACAGGTGAAAAAAAGAAGGTTGCAATAAAAAAAATTTATTGAATCTTATGGAGAACCTAGCTCCTACTGTACATGCCGTAACATAACACTGTCTTGCTTTCATCATAGCGTATAGATTGCGAAGCGAAGTGGCAACAGCGCATAACAAAACCAACCAATCATGGCAATGGTGACCTCTGGTTGGTCCATTTGAATCAGATCAACAATTGATGGAGCGGATTTGTATAAATAATGCAATGAGTAGTTCTTATTTGTGTCGCTACATGGTCAGCAATTGTTGATCAAATTGGAGCCACATTTGTATGCCGAATCATACATTAGATCAACAAAAGCTGTTTTGATCAACAATTGCTATGTGATCAACAATTAACTGATGCTACAACCCGTCGGATCAACATTTGCCGCAATATCTGTAAAATATTCATGGATGGAGTAGAAGATTTTTTTTTAGAAGATATGATTTTACTTGTTTTATAAATTGTTTATTTTCTGAAATCTTTCTTATATCATCAGGGAGTTTGTTATATATTTTTATGGACATTACATAAGGGCTCTTTGCATGTAACTCAAGACGCGACCTGGGTAACATTAATTTGTTGTGCTATCGTAAGGTGCAGTTTGTGTACAATTCGTTCTATGGAACGTCGCTAGATGTCGCTACAGGTACTTATTCAGCAGTCAGCCCTAGTGCTAACACAAAGAACACCTAGTAGCTTCTTGGGCGCTAAGTAGGCATTTTTCATGTTGCATTTAATAGTAATATCTTAGCTCCCACCGCTCTGAGCCACTCTGCAGTCCACAAAATACGACTGAATCGAAAAAGATAAAAACAAATTGGTACTTACAATATTTAAGGCAACGACCCCTTTACACACTTTATAGGTTTGGATGTTCAAAGTATAGCACAACATTGTGATAGTGGTAGCTATTTGTTCATCTGTGGCCCCGAGCTTCACGTCAGTGAAAGCCACTTTAATAGCGCCGATGCAAATTAAACAGCCAATGCTCTGGAATAAAACAAATAAATTATCTCATAAGTAAGTACGTAACAGCATCTTCATAATTAATATTATTATAAGTATAAAGAAGTCTCTTTGATGTAAATTCCTTTCGATTCTGTCTATCTTGCAAAGTTCTAGCAGATTTTGTGTCGATCCCAACAAGGTTTTTTTTTCCGCACTGAGGACTCCTATGTAGAGTACCTAAGTAAGTTAGATTTAAGATCCATCTTCCACCAACTACGACAAATAAAAAGAAAAAACAATAGGTATGGGCTCATCTGTTACCACACAATTCTAAACTAGGTATAATAATTGGACAAATGAGGCGTCGCTGGAAACCTCTTGATTATCCGCTGGTTATAGGCTACATGACGTCACGTTAATTTACTCTAGGGCACATATAGTAAAGAACTAAAAGAAATTCTATAGGTACATACACAAAATGAAATAAGTACTGAAAAAAAAAGTTTGCACACTAAACCCGACTTTAATAGTAGCACATATTAAAGCAAAACAGATTTATTATGATAATAAAATAAAATCAAAGTGGCATACGATCAAGACTATCCTTTAAACATATCTCTATCAGTATGACGTATAAAAATGCATAAATATTAGGTCCTGACATATGAAATTGGCGTTTCGTATGGGAGGTATATAGTCGTTTATTTTTTTAATATAATATATTTATTTAATCAAAGTATAATCCATTGCTATCTATGCATTTCTGCTATAATAAAACAAAATCAAAGTGGCATACGATCAAGGCTATCTTTTAAATATATCTCTATCAGCATGACGTATAAAAATGCATAAATATTAGGTCCTGACAAATGAAATTGGCGTTTTGTATGGGAGGTATATAGTCGTTTATTTTTTAATATAATATATTTATTTAATCAAAGTATAATCCATTGCTATCTATGCATTTCTGCTATCTCATAGGTAGTTCATTTATGCCTTTTCTAAAAAAAAAACATTAGGACGGGAATCAATAAAATCTTTGAAGGCGGTTTGGACTGCCTCATCGGAGTTGCATTTTTTTCCCTGCAAAAAGTTATCCAAATTTATAAAAAAACGGTAGTCCGTTGGAGCAAGGTCCGGGGAGAACGGTGGATGTCTTAAACATTCCAATTGAAGCTTCTTTAATTTGTTAGCAGTCTGTTATGCAGTGTGTGGTCTTGCGTTGTCCTGAAGCAGCAGTGGCGTTGTGCGATTGACCAGTCTCGGTTGTTAAGCGGCTAGTTTATCCATCATTATTTGGAGCTGACTAAAGTAGATATCTGCAGTAATCGTCTGGCCAGATTAATGGAAGCTGTAGTGCACCACACCGGCGCTAGTCCACCAAACGCTGACCAATAACTTTTATCTAGTTAATTTTCTCTTGGGGCAGAATTTTGATGGTTTACCGCGGTTTAGCCATTGCAATCTGCGCTTTCTACTGTCGTAGAGTATCCACTTTTCATCATAGATAATGATTCTATTTAAAATCCCTTCATTATTGTGCCGGTTCAGTAATGTAACGCAGCAGTCGACGCGCGTTTGTCGGTTTGCTTCACTCAATTCATGAGGTACCCACCTTTCGAGCTTTCTTATCTTCCCAATTTGTTTCAAGTGGATTAAAACAGTTTCATCACTAACACCACAGCCTGCAGCTAACTCGGACGTAGTTTCCGATGGATCCGCTTCCACAATAGCCTGCCTTCAATTCTTCATTGTCGACTATGGTCTCCGGCCGTCCACGGGGATTGTTCTGTAGGTTGAAATTTCCAGAACGAAAACGTTGGAACCAAAAACGCACTTTGCTTTCTCTAGCGACACCACTGCCATACACATAATAAATTTTTCGAGCCGTTTCTGCAGCACTGGTGCCACGGAGGAACTCATATTCGTAAATAACGCGAAATTTTAATTTTTCCATTTTGTAAACTCAATGACGCAGAGAAAAAAACAAAAGAAATACGGTTTTCGAGACACAGATTGATGAATAAATAGCTTATAAATTTGAATTTGGAATCCTAAGCCAAAGAGGAGATATTTGAGATTAAAGTGGCCAGTACGACAAAACACCAATTTCATATGTAAGGACCTTTATTTCAGCGGAGAGTATTTTCTTGTTTCGTACCTTTCAGAGCGTATTTTCGGGATTTAGTTTTTAAACTTTTTTTATCGGTAACTACTTATTATTACTTAGATATATTTTGTGTATGTACCTATAGACATTTTTTTAGTTCTTTACTTTAAGTCCCCTAGAGGACGCTGTAGTCAATTTCTTCTTCAATTCTTCATTAACAATTCACAAAAAAATGTGATTCCAAATGTTGTAAAAGATAAAAGTCTGTAGGTAACAGCAAGGCCAAAATAATTGCGACTGCATTGTTTAATCTATACTAATATATAAAGCTGAAGAGTTTGTTTTTTTGTTCGTTTGTTTGAACGCGCTAATCTCAGAAACTACAACTGGGATCTCAAAAATTCTTCTTGCATTTGATAGCCCAAAATATTATAGGCTATATTTTATCCTGAAATTCACACGGGATCAAAAGTTACGCGGGTAAAACCGCGCGCGGTGGCTAGTTTCATAATAAAAGTTAATATGTTGTGATAACAGAGTTGTATTTTTTTACACCCTAACCCACAAAATCTATTCTAATATATAAAGCTGAAGAGTTTGTTTTTTTGTTTATTTGAACGCGATAATCACAGAAACTACAAGTGGGATTTGAAAAATTATTTTGCATTTGATAGCCCAACTCTTGAGGAAGGTTATAGGCTATATTTTATCCCGAAATTCCCACGGGATCAAAAGTTACGCGGGTATAAGCGCGCGCGGTGGCTAGTCTGGAATAATCATGAATTATTAGTCATACATCGCTGCCGACAGTAACATACTATATTCAATTGTATTTACAGGCATTGACAAAAAGAAAACTCAAGTTTAAGTATTTTAAGTCACGATTTCCTGCTTTAAATTTGACAATGACCCAAACATACATCACAACTCTGTATCATGAGCCCACTGCAGGGCTATGAGTCTCTACTCTGGGTGACGAGGTGGTTTTAGGCCGCAATCAGAATTTTCAGCATGCCGTAAATAGCTTCTGACAAACCCTAAAGACTACTTTCCTATGTCCAGCAATGGACGTCTACGGGCTGCTGATGATGATGATCTGAGGACGACTCCGAAGCGCGGACGTCGTGAGAAATAAATGATCGGCGATCACCCATCAAAAGTCAAAAGTGACCGCGCCGAACGTCGCTTTATCTGCGATATCGTACGATATGCACAGTAAACACGGCCGCCACAATGACAAGTTCGCACGAGTGTGCTTTTTAACGTTCTTGCGGACATTTTTAAATCACTTTTATTTCGTCTCTCGCTTGAGTAAGACGTAAACATGGTTTCTAATAAATGACTTGCTATGGCGGTTTGTAATGCTTGAAAACGACAAAAAAAAATGCAAAGAACATTTTGGGTGCATCTTCTGTAGGATACTTTAATTATAGCGGCGTCTTTCATAGAATTTTTAAAATTATTTTATATGTTTTTAACTATGTTTGATGAGTAATTAATTATAATGAGCTCTCATATAAGAGCGGTTACGCACTATAACCGATTCTTAACCGATCCGAATCCGAGAAATAAGATTGTAGACTTATGAAATGATGGATTTAGTGCGTAAGCTAAAATATTTATTTATAAATAGAAACCCACATAGAAACAGCTCTACGACTACACCGCCCGACCGACTTGACCGTTTCTCGGATTCGTATCGGATAAGAATCGGATGTAGTGCGCTCTTACCCTCCGAAATACTAACATGCGTTTTCCTATACCACCTTCGCTTGAAGGCAGGACCCTGGCCTGGCTAGCGAACACCACCCTTCATATAAAATCACACCTGTTCCGCCAATATTTTATGAAGATGGCTCTATTGTATCACTCTACCGTAAACTCCATTTGTGGTAATAAATATCTTTCTTTCTTTCTTCTCTTCCTGCCTAAACCTGTGTGCTGTCATCTTCGACCTCATCTTCACTTACCATCAGGTGAGATTGAGTTCAAACTAAACGCGGGTTTAGTCAGTAATAAAAAAACTACTTGCCCAACGACTGACTGTTACACTCAGGTAAAACAAATAATTAAAAATTAATAAATAAATATTACCCACCCTTCTGACAGGCGTCGCCTCATTTAAAAGACGCAAAGAAAAATATTCAGGTTGGCGCAATATCTTCAGGATATCTTGCATTGTGTCATTCTCTTGGTTTGTAAGTGCTCCACGTCCAAATTTCGAAAACATTTTGGAAACATCATCTGTTGAAATAAAAAACAATACTTTTGTAAGTATCATAATGATATGCAGTATGTAACAGATTATCTACTTACTGCAATCGTAAAATATTAACAATGTTTCTTGTTTATAAGTAGGTATACTACTAGCTTTTGTACATCCGTGCGCACAAGGAATAAGGGTTTTCATACAAAATATAAAATCATATAGGTACTTCCCGTTCCCGGGAATTATTACACAACCAATCACTCTTTTTAGAACCTTCATAAGGCGCAGCCGAAGGCGAGTGTTGACAGTCGGAACAAGTTGCAATGACAGTTCCGCACGTGTACTGAACAACAATTTTTAATACAGTTGCGAAAAAATGAAGACATTTAATAAAATAATAAAAACACAACAAACTCAATAATAAACAAAATGGCGCCAACCGTAAAAGAATATAAGCAGATTTTTTTGTTTTCTTCACCTATTCTGTCTGGGTAGGCAAGGGAACTATGCCCATACAGCCAAGTCTTTAGTAGATTTTTTTATTAATATGAAATAAAAATAAGATTCTTCTTCTCAGTCGTACACTCTTGGCAGAGTGGTCGTGGTTGCTCTGATGGCGTATAAGGTTGACGGTACGCGTACATGTCTAGTCAATTATTTCGGCTTGAATAGTTTTTCTCGCAATGTCTCTCCATTTTTTCCGATTACGAGAGCATTCCATCATGGTAGTCTGAGTGGACGCTTTGATAAGGTCTGTCCATCGAGTGGGTGTCCGGCCTCTAGATCTTTTTCCCTCTACATGACCCTGCACCACGAGTCTTTCGATAGAGTGCTCTTTCCTAGATATGTGGCCAAAGAATTTTAATATTCGTAAATGAACAGTCGACGAAAGACGTTCCGTGATCTTGAGTTCTTTAAGGATAGAGTTGTTCGTACGGAAATCAGTCCAAGGGATCCTCAGCATACGCCTCCAACACCACATCTCCAACGCGTCGATTTTTCGGCGATCTTGCAACCGCAGAGACCACGTTTCAGCTCCGTAGAGAAAGATTGGAAAGACAAGACATTTTATAAGCCGAACCTTGGTATTTTTGGTTATTCTCCTATCTTTCCAAATCTTGTTGAGCTTCTCCATCGCAGATCGTGTAATTGCGCATCTCCTCTTGATTTCCTGCTCACAGCCACCAGCATTGGATATATTGGAACCAAGGTATACGTAGTTCTGCACAACATTACAGTTTGCAATGCTAGTAATGCCCGTTTTATTATGTTCAGCTCGATCCACAATCATCATTTTCGTCTTGTCTCTGTTGATAGAAAGACCATATTCAAGACTGTTGACTTCTAGCCGTGACAACAAGTCCTCAATATCTCCTTTAGTCTTTGCTAGAAGTATGGTATCATCAGCGTATCTTAGGTTGTTGATCAGTTTTCCACCAATAGACACACCTTTATTCCAGTTTTCGAGGACAATCCGCATAATGTATTCAGTGTAGATGTTGAATAGCAGAGGTGATAGAATACATCCCTGTCGGACGCCAGCTTCGGTTTTGAAATTTTCGGAATCGACCTTATCTATTCGGACAGATGCGGTACTCCCTACATACAATTTATTCACGAGGCTTATCAGGTGTTGAGGTACTCCCATATCTCTAAGTATTTGCCAAAGTTTGTCCCATTTAATAGTGTCGAAGGCTTTTCGAAAGTCGACAAAACAAATGTAGAGTGGGGTGTTAAATTCTCTGGCTTTCTCTATGATTTGGCGCAGTACTAAGATTTGTTCTCTCGTACCTGTTCCTTTCATGAAGCCAGCTTGCTCTTGAGATATTTGAGGAGACAAGTACGGTTGAAGTCTCGTGTTAAGGATGTGAAGCAAGACCTTACTAGCGTGTGAAATAAAGGAAATCAGTCTGTAGTTATTGCACTTCTTTGTTGATCCTTTTTTGTGTAGAGGTATGAAAAGGGAATGTGACCAATCTCTTGGCCAACACCCAGTATCCCACACTCTGCAGCAGATTTTATGAAGGATGTCAACTCCTGACTCTCCCATAGCCTTGAATAGTTCGATGGGTATTTCATCAATTCCTACGGCTTTGTTGCATTTGAGATGTTTAATAGCAGCACGCACTTCGTCTCGCAAGATAGGTGGTTCTCGCTCAATTATATCGTTTTCAACGGGCGCACTGCCATTATCATGAAAGAGTTCTTGGCAGTAGTCTTTCCAGACTTTAACGATATTATTTATTTCTGTGACTGTTACGCCAGCACTGTCCTCCACAGCCCAGGTCTTAGGTTTGAACTGTCGTGTCAGATATCGTACTTTATCATGAAGATCTTTAGTTTCATGTTTGTCCGAGTGTTCTTCCAGTTCTTTGCACACTTTGTCCAGATAACTGTTTCGATCTCTTCTACAGGCTGCCTGTATCGAAGCACTAACTGAATTCAGCTGCTGCGTTGTTGCTCCGCGGATTTTCATGCTGCGTCGTTTTTCCACTAGGTCCCATGTGTCCATAGACATCCAGTGTTGTCGTTTCGGCTTGAGAGGCTTAGTTTGCGTTTCCACCACCGCCTTCTTGATGAGTTTTTTTGCCATTAACCATAAGTCATTTGAACCTTTCTCGCTTTCCGCTTCAGTCCGCCAAGTACTTAGATTCATTTCGATAGATTTTACAAATGTTTCTGTATAACGCACGTTAAGCCTTTCCGTATTATTAACTGGCCTCGAGTTTTGCAGTTTCAGTCGCAACTTCCCGATCAGCAACTGGTGATCTGAGTGACAGTCGGCTCCGGGTAAAGTATGCACATTCGTAATTGAGCTTTTCCATCTAGATCTTATAAGGATATAATCAATCTGATTCCGATAATTACCGTCAGGAGATGTCCAGGTATATAGACGTCGCGCATGATGTTTAAATACGGTGTTCATAATTGTCATGTTGTTCTCGGCGGCAAACTGAATCAGTCTTTCCCCTCTTTCATTTCTAATACCCAATCCGTACTTCCCGAGGACCTCACGAAGACCAGTGTCGTTAGTGGTGTCTCCTACTTTCGAGTTGAAGTCTCCGATGATAATAAGGAGCTCGCGCTTAGGTATTTCCGAAATACAGCTCTCAAGTTCATTATAGAACTTCTCAGCTTCTTCATCTTCACTTGAGCTTGTTGGGGCATAGACTTGCACAATGTTTAGTGGGGTCGGTTTAGCGCTGATTTTAATTGATATTAACCTATCACTGATTGGATTATAACCGAGAACAGACCGATTTAAGCCTTTAGGAATTGCTAGTGCCACACCAGCATAGCTGCTGGTGGCATTGCCGGAAAAGTAGATGGTATGTTTTTCGGTGTCAAAATGGCCACTGTTTTTCCAATGCGTTTCACTCAGTCCAGTTATGGAGACATTGCATCGGTTCAGTTCATTTTCCAGGATGGAGAGTTTCCCATCTGTTAGGAGACCTCTTACGTTCCATGTACCAAAACAAAGTTGTTTACGGAGGTTGACGCTTCTTCCAGTAGCATATTTTCCATGGGGCACCTGGTTGCCTACGCCTCCATGGCCAGTATCCCATTTCACCCATTTCAGCCCTGGAGAGTCTCGGGCGCCGGTCGCTACGCGGGTCGCAAGGCGTTCTTACTCTTTTGACAACTTGCATTTTCATCTTCACAACTCTCATGGGAAATTAGACACAGTGGTTTCCCGTTGCCTTCTGTGCCAGTCGTTTTAGGGTTTATTTGGCCCCAAGGGCGCTGAGCCCTCTTCCAGCCAGTTGCCTGACTAGGATATGGTTATACCGCCATTGACTCGGTCGCCAGAGCCTCGTCCGTTATCTAGCAGGGAGCACCACGGAAACAAATTGGTCGCCGCCGCCATCCGGCGCGTGCAGGTGAGGTTGACAGTTGGGTCGGCGAAAAGATCTAAACTACCTTATCCCCTTACTCCCCTTACTCCTTAAAAATAAGATGGAACCTAATGAAAAAACCTGATGAAAAAACCAACCACGAAGTTTTTACTAAAAAAAATCATAGAAGTTTTTACGTTTCATGCAAATATTTCTGAAAAGAAGCTACTAATTTGTTTCAATATCAGATATAATGATTTGATGCATGAGTTAGAATAGGTTTCATTTCATTTTATCTCATTAAATTCATTTTCATTTCATGTCAATACAAAAAATCTACTAAAGACTTGGCTGTATGGGCATAGTTCCCTTTGCCTACACAGAATGGGTAAACAAAACAAAAAATCTCTGTTTATAATCTTTCACGGCTGGCGCCATTTTGTATATTTTATAAAATTGCTTAATTTTTTCGCAACTGTATTAAAAATAGTTGTTCAGTACACGTGCGGAACCGTCGTTGCAACTTGTTCCGACTGTCAACCCTCGCCTTCGGCTGCGCCTCGGCTCAGGTGGACATTTGTCGGAACTCTTTGCAATGACAGGCTTTCCGCACTCGTAACTAAATATACTATTGCAGTCATTCCAGTTTCGGCTACTTACCAAGACATTACATTCATCGGTCAATGTTGCACAGTCTTTTCTTGAAAAAAAATGTAAATAAGTTTGAAACTAACTTTACTTTCAGGCATGTTGCTGAAGGTGAGGTATTGAAAGCTTTGAAAATATTATAATTAGTATTGTAAAGTATACAAGTATTATATAAAGTATTACCTATAGTTAAATGTTCTCTGTTCACCGGCCGAGGCCTTGTAGAACTTGTAGAAGTAGGATATGTATCGCTCCGCTGTCTGCGTGTCACGTGACCATTGTCCCGTAATTTACTAAAAACACAGTGCGGGCGCGACTGCAAAATTTTGATGCATTATTTATTTATGATAGAAAATCTTTAGTAGGTTAGAATATTCAATTGTATAGTTTTGTTTTCTTTTTTTTATAAATTTTCTTTCTGCATAATGTACTCATTGCTTACAATAATGTCAGGTACATTTTTTTAATATTCATTAAGATATTATTTTTTGAATAGGTTCATTCAGTAGCGGGATATCTCGCCTCGTGTCTCGGGCGGACGTATGTTATTTCCCGGGATAACATGATCCAGTTGCTAAGCCAAATCGAAATGTCGCAAGAACTCAAAAAAATCTATGCCAAATCACAAAACGAAAATTCGACATTCGAGGTGATGCGTATACTCCACTACACGAGGAACCAATATTTCTTCTTTGGGCTTTTGGAATTGTTCCGGCTACATAAAAGTTTTTATTATATTTATTTTCAGAGCTGGCCATTAAATAGAAACCTTATTGGTATAGAAATTGCATTAAAAATTCGCATGTCGAAATCGGGTTTTTTATGGAAGATGGTGAACGACGAGGACACCCACAAAAGTATTACTCTTCTTAGCAGATTAACATTTTCCATTATATTCATGATCAAAATTTAAGGTTATGTTGCTACTAAAATTTTAGTAATCATACAATTCGCCATGCTCTTCATAATTAAGGTCTGCACTATAAGTCACATGATATGATGCCTTTGCTAATAAATATTCATAAAAAGGCACGACTTGCTGGAGCAAAATCATCTTTAGGTAATGATGAGAAGACATTTCAATCTACCCAACACGGCTTGATTACTCGGTGGCGTAAGAATAAGATGCTTTATAATATTATAACATTATGCCTATTTTTATTGTGAACGTGGTCGGATAACAGTGAAAATGTGGGATTGGATGAAAACCGCAGGCTCAGTTAAATTTTATCAGTGTAAATTATATCGACGTTTTTTAATTCCTAAGTATTGTCACGAATAATTATTTATTGGGTGTTTAAAAGTAAGTATTGTCACGAATAATTATTTATTGGGTGTTTTATCGATTTAGGTACCTAAGGTTTCGCTTCAAACTTTTCCTCGTTTTGGGACGAATAGGTACTTAAGCTATTAAGCTTCAAATCGCAAGTACAGAAAAACAAGTTTTATAATAAACTTCAAGTAAAGTATAAATTGGTAGTATTTCAGTTGCATATCGAGTTAAAATGTAAAATATAAATAAAACGCGATAAATCAAGTTAAAAAGTGATTAATTCTAAATTATGAATTGAAAACTCAAAACAATACTAACAAGGCTGTGATTTTAGTGAATGGTTTTACATTATAATCTAACTTCCAACGATTATGAAGTTTCATTTCTTATCTCTAAAACCTGAATCAGTAAAGCTCAATTTATACCTTCATAAATCAAATCAAATATGTATATTTATTGCTATATAGTATGGTGCATAAAGATTTTATACATAAATCAACACATACCTACTATGCTGTATGACGGCATGCAATCGGTATTATAATCATAACTAATCCATACACATTGGTTTTTGTACATAGTCATTATTAATTTAACCCACCACCAATACGAGGTTTTTAAAATATTATTCTTACAAGAAATTATTATAATTCAATTACATAATTCTATCTATTATTTTTGTCAAAATATTCATTTATTTATAGAAAAAAAACATTTTTCACTTAAACATTCACTTTTTTTTACATGATTTTTTAAATTTGATTTGAGGCAACGATTTAATTTCCTTTGGGACAGCATTATAAATTTTATACACCACCTTTGTTTAAAATTCGCATTATGTATAAGATAAAGTCCACCTAAAACAAGATATTAATCCCTTAAGATTAAAAAAGGTATCTTACAGGGAATAACATATACTTTAATCCTAAGGGTTATAATGTCATTTGATTTTGGAATGTCAATTGGAGCGAAATTTAATAATACCTACATGGACATGGCTGTATGACTAGTTGCTTTGCCTAATAAAAAAATATATGGACTTTAAATTTGGCTGTATAAGTTTGTGTACCTTTGCATTTGGAACAACTACCAAGAAAAAATTAAAAACCCTCGTAAAAAACCTGTATGCGACGGTTTCTTTTGCCTTTTGAAAAAGACAAATAAGAAGTAAAATTGCGCGGTTATTGAAAAGAAAATTTTTTTAGAGTTTTTATTTCAATAGTATTTAAATAAATAAAATATGTCGAGCTCGAGTGACGATTTAAAACCAGAAGATATTAGAAATTAAGCAAATAGTATCGTCGATAATATTTTGTCGTGTAAATCGAAGCATTTGTACATGAAATTTTACGAAGATTTCTTTGCTTGGAAAACTAAAAAAGCCGTGAAAATTATTTCGGAGTCATTGCTTTTAGTATATTTCAACAGTTGTCTGCTACAAAGAAACCTAGCAGCCTATGGACTGTTTACTCAATGTTGAAGACAACAGTAAACAATGAATATACCAAATAGAAATATCACTATATCTTTACATAACTGGTCAATTGTTTCTAATATTATCTTTAATTTCTTGATTTAATTCTTGCGTTTCATTACCTAATTATCTTACAAGGTGGTGTATAAAGTAGAGTATGCTCCTCAGGGATAACAGTGTCTTAGTCTTGGGCAGTCTTGAATCCCTCGCTTCATTCAGGATTCTTACCTCACTTCGTTCGGGAATTTAAGTACATCTTAATTCCCTCACTACGTTTGGGAATTATCTACAGAATCCTTTATTTCGCTCGGAATTCAATATGATGCCCGTGACATAATACACTGCTTTATCCCCTTGATGCATAATCTACTATTGACGCACATCGCCTAGCACTGCCTGTGATAAAGTTCTAGGCGCGGTATTGAGTCATATACTAACTAAACGATTTCCATGTCGTGTTGCTCTGGTAATGTTACCTAATCTTAGCTTTAGTGAAATAATGAATATTTTTTTAGCTAACAACGAAAATAGCAACTTCTTAAATGTACATACAAGACAATGTTGATCTTTTGTTTAGTTTAAATAAAGGTTTGGCTGAATCGTCTGGTGTTTTTACGAAAATTGCCTGAATGCACTTTTTTGTGCTATAAATGCCTTGTTTAAGTCACTAGTGATAGTCACCAAGTGATGAGTCCGTATCTTAGAATAGAAGCGACATAACCATGGTAAGCAGTCATTACGGTTGAAAGTTCGCAGGTTTTCCGAAGTCTGCTTAGAACATACACATAACTCTTTCATTTATTTGTTACATAATTTAGGTGCTGTTTCCAATTCAATTTATTTTCAATATGACACCCGAGAAATTTAGTGCCTTCTACTTCTTTAGTCTTGTCATGTTTATAATGTATGTCAATAGTACTGAGAACTTTATTAGTATTAAATCTCAAATAATTAGTTTTAATAAGTTAATATTTAAATTATTACAAGTCAACCAGTTTATTATTAATTTTATTGTATTATTGATGTCATATGCATTATTATCATTCTTAGTCAAAATTAAAGATATGTCATCCGCAAATAGAAAATATTTATGCGTGTCAAGTTGGGTAGGTGATTTACATATAAAAGAAATAAAAGAGGCCCGAGAACGCTGCCTTGTGGCACCCCAGTCATTATGTTTTTAAAGTTTGATCTACAGTTTACTACTTCTTTCTTGTCATTTATATATTGCATTTCCACACTTTGCTGTCTGTCAGATAGATATGTTTTAAACCAACCCAGCACTGTTCCTCTAATGCCATAATTTTCTAACTTTTGAAGCAACAGGCCATGAGACACAAAGTCGCATCTATAATCTAATATATCTAGATAAGTTATTTTTCTTATCTTACATCATATTACTTTAGCTACTTGTATAAAAATGCAATGCAAAAACAAGCATGACCCAGAATTTGAACTGCAGTCCAGCTAAGCTACTAGCTGAGCTCCTGAACCAATATTGATGAAGCACAATTTGCATTATCTTTCCCTACAGTAGCTTCATATGAGAGCTACAGTAGGGAAAGATTTACCGTTACAAAATGAGACAACATTTGCAATATTGATTTTTAAATGTTTAGTTTGTGATAGCGCCATCTAGTTTTTCTTTGAGAAACATAATAATTTGAAACGGCTGACTGTCATGGCTCGGCTACACTACCGTGATATGCCAGTAATTATTGCCATAATTTAAACAACACCTAGGTGTAACCACGATTTACGGCCATAATTTTACAATGCCAATCAATATGGCATATGGCGGTAGGCAATAGCTCCGGCGGCGGTCTTTTTTCGCACATCAAAGAAGATTACCGCAGTAATTATAGCGTTTGTGGCCACACTACCGTTTGTCCAGTGTGCAATATGAGCTCAACGGTGACGCACGTATCGACCGACATGGAGTGGTCAAATGAAAAAGCGCTCGAGTTTTTAGAATTATTCCAATCCGAACCGTCTCTTTGGGATACCCTGTTTTGTCTTCTTTTAGCTTTGTTGAAATTTAAAAGATTCATGTAAAAATAATTGGCACTCATAAAACACAACGCCGCTGCAGCTTCGACCTCCATCTTGAAAAAGTCATATTTACCGCCAAATTTAATGCCATAATTATTGCCGGTAGACGGTAAGGTAGTGTGGCCACACCAGTTCATGCAGTAATTTAAACGGTAATTTAATGCCATAATTATGGCGGTAACAGCCCGGTAGACGGTAAGGTAGTGTGGCCGTAGTATAAGGTAGTGTGGCCACACCAGTTCATGCAGTAATTTAAACGGTAATTTAATGCCATAATTATGGCGGTAACAGCCCGGTAGACGGTAAGGTAGTGTGGCCGTAGTATTATAGAACAATCGAAGTTACGCTATCCATGCATTTATGATACTGGATGTAATCTTCTAAAAGACAGCTTAAGGTTATGATAGAGTATCACAACATGTTGACACATGGTTATCCCTTTTATGTAGGTACATACATAGTTTAAGTGAATAGTTAATCAAAAATAAAAAGAATAAAATATCATTTAATATTAAAGTTAAATAGTAAAAATAGTGTTATCACACTCTTATTTTTAGTTTTTTTCTTTTTTGTAATACACAAGTTTTAATTTTAATTAACTTGCGGGCTGCCTCTCCACATCCACATCCTAACATCATTTGTTCTACGACTATTTACAAATCTTGATAAATAAGTCACACAAAAAAATACTAAAAAAACTTACTTCTAACTCTACATTTTGTAACAAGTGCCTATTTTTATTATGAAGCGATATTTTACTACGCAAGGTGCGTGACAATGCGAGGCCACAACATGCAAGGATGCGAGCAAGTTAGGGTTATCGTTTAGTTTAAAACGAAAAAAAACTTAATGTTGCATAAAACTTATCAAATCGACATATAATAGAAAGTATCAAAACCAATGCACCTTTTTGCAACTTTACGAGAAAGAGCGAGTTCAAGATATCGTTTCGCTTTAAAAAACGAATTTTGGTGTTTTGTCATTTTGGGTACGTAAAATGTTCGTATCAAAAAAATTATCCAATTTGTACAAAAAATCTAGCTATGTAGCACAAGGCGACTCCAAGAGTTTATTATGCTTTTATTACATCACTCAATCCTGACGCACATATAGATTAAGTGATCCTCGAAATACGGAAATAGGTTAACAAAACAAGAAAGTACCTACCTACCTAATCTTTTTTTTTCACTTAAAAGTTAAATTTCGAATATAATTGTACAATAATATTTTATTTTTAAGTTTTTACATTTAAAATGCTCAATTACTCTTAAATAACTGAAAAAAATTATTAAATAAAAATCACCCGACCAGCGGGGCTCGTATGCTACCGTCAACAAAGATAAATCGATATTTTCTAAGAATATGGTATTTAGTGTATGTTATTTATTAAGATTATGACATATTTGGCTCGGTGGTCTTAATCGTGGTATCAAATCGAGTAAATCTATCTATTATGGTGCGCATATTAGCTTACATCTATATCTATACTAATATATAAAGCTGAAGAGTTTGTTGTTTGAACGCGCTAATCTCAGAAATTACAAGTGGGATTTGAAAAATTCTTTTTGCAATTGATAGCCCAACTCTTGAGGAAGGTTATATTGTAGGCTATATTTTATCCCGAAATTCTCACGGGATCAAAAGTTACGCGGGTAAAACCGTGCGCGGTGGCTAGTAATAGGATAAAATAACAAAATAATTTTTATCTTGTCGATTCGACTATTCATCGATGTGAGCATGCTAGCCCTGCAGGACTCGAACCTGGGACCTCTCGTTTGCCGGACGAATGCTCTTCCGCTAAGGGGGTCTGACGGCACGCCTCGAAATTACTTAGCACATTTTTTGATTTTATTTTACAACTTAACTTTTACAACTAAGACCACCCGAGACCAATCTCTTTTCAGAAATTGTGAATCCCAGTAAAAGTGAAGTATTGCAATGTTAAATAATATTTTATTTTTTTGGTTTTCGCATTTAAAATGTTCAATTATTCTTAAATAACTGAAAAATGTGTACATTTTTTTTATTTACATATTGTACAGTTTTAAGGTATAAAATTTATGAGCAATTAAAACATTTGAATTTGCTACATGGAGCGGAGTGATCTTTAGAAACGCATGTATGAAACTATCCCTACACACACTGTGCACCTCCACAAACTACGGTGAAAAATTTGTAAAATTTTGTTACTAACATGTAGCATTTAATTCATTTCGCTGCAAAGCTTCATTCACGAGATTTTGAGTTATATTTTATAGTCAAAGAAGAACACAGTAGGGTGAGCATATATTTCGGGTTAGTTCGAAATTGAAAGTAAATATCTGTCCTTTATTTAATTAATAAAAATATGTTATTATCTTGAATTGGCAAGAAAAGAATCCTTCTATTAAATAAACCTAATAACCTAATTTTCGGTTTTCTAATGCAAAACTTTTACTAATCGATGGATATTTTTAAATTAGAACAGTTTTTGAACTACTTTCTTACTTTCATGTTAACTCTCATAGATATTATCTAAGTATTCTATTTCGCTCGCAGAAATCGCTCTTTACAATATACTTACTTAAGTAGGTACTTACTAAGTTTGTAACATAGGATTTTGACACACCTACTAAGTGCTATTTTATGATTTGACGTAGAATAATGAGCTTATGATTTTATTTTGTTTTGTATTTGTTTACTGTCGCATGCGAATTATTTAATAAAACAATAGACTATCTATTACCTACCCTTCTGAGAGGCGTCACCTCATCTAAAAGGCCCGAAGAAAAATTTTCAGGCTGGCGCAATATCTTCCGAATATCTTGCAATTTGTCATTGTTTTGGTTTGTAAGTTCTCCATGTCCAAATTTAGAAAATATATCGGAAACATCATCTGTTGAAATAAAAAATAATTTAAAAAAAAAATGAAAAAATGTGTTAAATAAAAATCACCCGACTAGGACTCAAACCTGGGGGGGGCTCTCAAATAAGTACTAAAGCATTTTAAATGCAAAAACTTTAAAATACGTACGTATTATAAAAAATAATTGTTTTATAGCATAATGGTACGTAACAGGTTATCTATTTACTACGATCGTAAAATATTTACGATGTGCCTGCAGTGATATCTACTAAGGTATGGTAAATTCATACTACCTTTACAATTAATTTTTATAAAAATACTTTATAAAATTATTCTTTGCGCACAAGAAAACTCCAGTTAAACTTAAAATTTTACTTTTATTTTATGAAGGAACATTAATCAGACTTTTCTTTATCATATAAGCGCCACAACTTTTAATTATTTTTAATTGGCTTAGTGCAGTATCCATATATATGTATATGACACGTTGACTTGGATATTTTTGTGATAAACACTTGAATTTAGTGATAGTACTACTATAATTATGTTATAACAGAGTTAGATACATTTTGGTGAGTGCGCGAGTGCTCTGTTTGAACAAATTGAACCCTCATCCTTTTACCATCGGACTACCAGACGCAGACAGAACTTCCATCCGTACGTGGTAGATATTCCGAAAAGTCGAACTAAGCGCTTTGACAGTTCCTTTTTGATACGGGTCGCCAAGGTTTGTAATGAACTGCCTGCGTCTGTTTTCGCTGACCAGTATAGTCCTAGTACTTTTAAGCGTCGAGTGAATAGGTTTCTCGTGGATGGACGTGTACTACATTGGTTGAAAAGTTCGCAGCCTGGCCATTAAAAAAAAAACTTATGTTATTTTTTCTGCCGTCATTTTGAACTGTCATTATTCAATGGTCAGCCCGCGAATTTTCAATTTGATATCTTGTTTAAATAAAATTTTACGAACAATACGTGTGTGTGTAGAACAAATTTTCACTAATGGAGAAATTTGAACAATGTGCTGTGATTAAATATTTGTTTAAAAAAAGATTAACACCAAAGGAGATCCATGATGACATGCAAACAACATTAGGGGAATCTGCCCCGTCTTATACCACTGTGAAAAAATGGGTTGCAGAATTTAAACGTGGACGAGAGAACATCGAAGATTACCCTCGCTCCGGCAGGCCAATGACGTCTACGACCGAAGAAAACATCAATAAAGTGTGTGATCTCATATTGAAAGACCGTAGATTGACTATCAGAGAAATTGCAGACACTATAGGCATCTCATATGAACGAACGCAAAACATCATTGTCCATGAACTCGGCTTTTCTAAGGTTTCGGCTAGGTGGGTCCCCAGATTGCTTTCAGTAGAGCAAAAGCGAATTCGACTCACGATTTCTCGCGACTGTTTGGAGATGTTCGAGGCTGATCCACAAGGTTTTCTTGACAGATTTGTGACAATGGATGAAACCTGGGTTCACCACTATACCCCAGAATCAAAACAACAATCCAAACAATGGAAAAAATCAGGTGAACCAACTCCGAAAAAAGCAAAGGCAATTCTGTCGGCTGGCAAGGTGATGGCATCGGTTTTTTGGGATGCTAAGGGTGTCATTATGGTGGACTACCTTCCAAAAGGCGAAACAATAAACTCTGCGTACTATAGCACCCTTCTGCGCCGTTTACGTGAAGAAATTAAACAGAAACGCCCAGGATTACTGAGAAAGAAAGTGTTGTTTCACCAGGACAACGCCCGAGTCCACACGTCTGTCGAGTCTATGGCTCAAATTCATGATTGTGGTTTCGAATTGTTGCCACATCCAGCTTATTCTCCTGATTTGGCACCTTCGGACTTTCATCTGTTTCCAAACCTGAAAAAACACCTCGGTGGGCAGAAATTTTTAACGAATGAAGAGGTCGAAGCCGCTGTTAACCTGTATTTTAAAGACCTTGAGGAATCTTTTTTTAAAACAGGTATGGAAGCTCTGGAAAGCAGATGGAAGAAGTGCATAGAGCTAAATGGAGATTACGTCGAAAAATAAAAATATTTTTGTATGTACTTTATTCTGTTTTCTTGACTAGGCCGCGAACTTTTCAATCCACCCTCGTACAACCTTAGTCTTCATGTTCACTTAACATCAGGTGTCATGGAAGACAAACGTCCCATCCATACTTTATAAAAAAAAGATGAGTAATTCTTTGTTTTGATACAGAATTAACCAAGTCTATGATGATTCAATTGAATTTAATTTAATGTATTTTTTTTAAATGTTTATACTTAGTTTACTATGTTTTATTTGTTTTGGCAAGACATGAGGTTTTTTTTTAAATAGAATGTAATACTATAACTATTTTTACTCTTCACCACTAGATTCATCAACGCTGCACTTATCACACATAAATATCGTTAGGTTATCATCAACAATTTGACTCTGGCAATGGATATGATAGGGATCCGTGCAAAAGGAGCATGTTATCCAATCGCCTCCATTCTGTAACTTGGCAACTTGTGAGTCCAAACCGTGGCAAGATTGGCAAATCCAATCATCATCAGCAATTAATGATTTTAATTTCTTGGATAATTGAGTTCTTGTCTCGATTTCTTTCATGTGCTTTTCTGACTTTGATAAATCTTTCTGTTTCAAAGTTCTTTTGAGGAAATCCGTCGGTGGACTTTCTTTAGTTTTGGGGAGTGAAGTAGCGATCGGTGTTGAAACTGAGGTAATAACAGGTGACATAGTAACGGGAGTTAAACATTGAGCTTTGGGAACTGTTCTTTTTTGCCTTGTTTTGGTGCTAGGCATCCATTTAGGAAGTATTAGAAGAAGTAGTAGGAAGTATTAGAAGAATAGGGACAAGGTTTAGTAGAGGTACATCATCATTTATCATACTCACATCTGTTATATTTAAATTAGACGTTGAGGATTCTTCTGATTCACATACCATTTGTAAAGTTTCAGTGGACGTAAATTTCTGAATTTGAGAGTTATCAATAGGGCAGCTAGTGGTGGAGAAAGAAGGTTTGATCGTGTTATTCACATTACATTCTCTTTCACAAAGATCATCACCTGCGGTAGCCATTTAATTGCGAGGAATTTCACGTCATAGTCTCGATCCATGATTATTATATCTATTGAAGACTGCTCTGGAGGTATAGGCTGATCAGATAAGGCTGACGGTGCAACTGCTTCTTCACACGTCGTCTTTATTAATCGGATATATTCCAGTCTTTTTAAACCCTGCTCGTATATTGGCTAGTATAAAGCATTTTTCATAGACTGGTGGAAAAAAAATTGTGAAAATCAAATCTAGATGGTACCGAAGAGGGGTGTTTCACCTTATAATTTTGTAATTCTGCTTGCCAAGCTGCCTTAAGTGGTCGAAAAACGCCAACATTAAGAGGTTGCAATATGTGGCTAGTGTAAATAAGGCATTGTAAATAATACCTGGTGGGATCTAGCATATCCAAGCACGTTTGGCGTTACATGACTAGCATGTGGATCCATAATCAACAATACGGGCCTTCCTGGAGGTATATTTTCATTGAAAAATTTCAGCCATTCATAGAATAAATCGGCATTTATCCAGCTCTTTGCTGATAAATACGTTATACTGTTTGGCAGAGACCCATTCGCTAGTTCGGGGATGTTTCTTACCCCTTTAAATATTACCATAGGGGGAAGGAAATGTCCACCAGCATTAATACAAGCCAGCACTGTGGTCGTCCTGCCTTTTTCTGCATAAGTTCTGTTGTATACATACTTCTTATCTTACTGATTTTTGTGACAATCTTCGAAGGTTTGTTCACGTACATCAGCCCTGTTTCATCACAATTCCATATTCGTTCTGGAGAATCTTGTAAATTGTGAGCATGCAAAGTGACGCTAAGCTTTTCATAAAAATCTGCTTATACTGTGGGATTAGAACACAAAGCACGGCCGCAAGAAAGGTTTTCTGGTGCTCTTAAGCTCAAATCATATTGGTTTTTAAACCCAACCCACCAATTCCAACCAGCGGACCCCTTATCAGCGTTGAAATGATGTTATGCCTTTGATGCTTTAGCTAATGAAAAAGCAATTTGTTTTATTAAGTTAACTGTTAGCCCAAAACCAAGCTCCTGCATTTGTATTATGTAGGTACGCCAGTAAGGATTGCTCTAATTCGACGGACAAAGAAAACGGTCTACCAATCTTGAGCATTTTAATTTGGGTTATTCCCTGCTCCCTATTGTACCTAACCCTTTCTACATTAGCTTTTAATGTACTACATGGTATTTTAAATTCTTTTGATGGCATGATTATACTCATTTTCGAGTCCAAAACACTTTCAATAGCAGACTTTAAAACTGTTTCATTATATTTACTATTCTTCTTACCGGAACATTCAGCTTTATTCATATTAATGGAGTTTGAAATAATAGGACTCACTTAATTCCATGATAATAATAAAATAAAACAACAATACCAACACCTACTAATTACTTCTGTTACTTTACTCCTATGAATTATGTATTTTAAAACTGAAATTACTTAATAACTGATAATAATATTAGTACTAGTGTTAGTTTTGTATAATAATAATGGATGAATGAAAATATTTCTAATTACCTTGGTTAATTCAGTGACACGTATTCGAAGTTCAATCTTGAAATTCGTTAATTTTTCAACGCGGAAAATAAGCTTATATTAAGAAAATAACAAAAAACTACACAACGTAACTAATACAAAAGCAAGATAATGTATAAAACAACCGATCGTCCAAATTTCATATAATTACTCAAAAGGTTTTCTATTAAAAATATACAATAATATCACAGCACTCTTGGATATTACCGGTGAGTAGAGTAGCGAAAATGGCGGCGCGCGGAATTACAAATCACGTGATTGTTACGGCTTCGCTTGGCTTCGCATGTTAACAATTTTTTACACACTGAAAGAAACTTTATTGCCGAGGCACAAGGTAGGATTTGAAACGGTGAATTGTGTTTGTGTAAATCGGTAAGACGCGAGCTTACCCTAGACATTATCAAACTAGTAAGTAAGACCTAATTAATTCGTTTGAAAAACATGGTAGGAGATAGAAAAATATAAAAGTTCATATTAAGTCTTTAATTAAGTACCTAGAATCTACTCATGTGACCTAGGTAAGTAATGGGGCTCACTAAAAGTATTGCGCTTCTGGGTAATCAAGTAAACAAAAGTGAGCAGGCAAAAAACGTTGGTAAAAATGGTCGCGTTCTTTTCACAACTACGGGTCTCATGAGCACAATTCCGCTTGAAGATCAAAAGAGTATTAATGCCGAGTGATATTCTACCGTTTGTTTACCCGGGGTGTTAGGAAAAAATTGCGAAAGACTACCAAAAATCCGCGTTCTTCTACATCATGACAACGTTTCTTCATGATTCTTATGAACACACAGCCAACAAAACAAATTTTAGCTTCCAAAAAAATTACAACTCGTCAGCCATCCTGCACATAGCCTAGCAACCGGTGATTTCTGTATTTTCCTTAAAATTTAAGATTTTTCAAAGATTTCACTTTTATCAACTCTGAAAAGGCAGTAAGTTTTTTTTTCATTTATTTATTTAGTGATAGCGTTCAGTCAGCACGTAGAAAACATACATCAGATCTGTGGTCCTCCAGTTAAAAAAAAACATTATCTTTTCGCTATAAAATATTGCTTATTTAGTTTACTAAAAAAATTTTGTGTGATTTAAAGAATGTTTGCTCACAAACAAACCAACATCTAATGGTTTATTTACAATGATTAGATATAGTTATATCTCGATCACGTCAAAAACCTGAGTTGACAGAAAAGTAGAGCTGAATGATATAATTTAGACGTATGCCTTTACTTAGATAACTTATCCGTGCGTTAGGATTTAACATTTGATTCATTGAAAAACATGTTATAAATTTTATGCCGTCCTAGAAATGACGTAACTATTCTACGACACCCCTTATAAGTAGATACAAGAGGAGTGAGGTAGAATACCAATAGTATGACCGTAAAATAGCTTTTTAAATTTCGGGTGCGATACCTAACTATTACCAAATCGTGTTTAGTTACCAAAATCTAGAACGAGAGAGGTCAGCGGCACCAACGCTTCTACGCAAAAGGTCTCTACCTAATTTTAACTAACATGTATGTATGAAAAAATCTATTAGATACAACTACTATCTACTATAACTAAGTTACCTTACTAATTCTGCGACTCCAAAGCACTAATAGTGCAGAATTTTTGCCCGCTGGTGCAGACAGGGCGGCCCTTCCTCAAGAAGCAAGGGTGAAACGAAAACAATAAACACACACTCAGAACACTATAACCCGCACCACGAGCTACCACCACCGCCGCACCGATACATGTATCACTTCAACCAGAAGCATCCTCAGGGTGCAACGACTATCTCAGAAAATTTACACCTTAAAACGCAACAAATAAAAATCTTAACCGCAGTGCGTCCCAAATAGTAGGTATAATAAAATTAGGTAGGTAACTGAACCTTTGAGGATGGATAAATCTTGCATCTCTTGTGCTTTGAAGTAGCGGAATTAGCAATGTGTTACTGAGTTATTGTAATTTTTTATAAATCTTATTTAGTATGGTAGATTATTGTTGATTCTGAAAGAAAAGCAAGATAGGCTGGGATTTAAGATTAAGTAGGTACAGAAAGAAAATAATAACTACAGCGCACAGCTGCTTATCTCAAATTAACGTCTGATTTTATGATTCTTTTATATTTACAAAATTGACTTACCAACTGGTAACGAGGTATTCGAACCACTTACACTGAATATCGATAGTAAAAATACGGATACCACAAACGTTACTTTCATCATGTACGATCGACCACACTCTAATTCGCGATAAAAATGTAAATAAACCTTTATATACACATAACACGTAGGCCCTACCTCATTAACATTACTAAAAACTCTTCAACATACAAATGCTTAATATTTGTGTTTCTTTATGCGGGCCCTAAGCACTAGGTTGTGTTCAATCTTGTTAAATTTACATATTTTTCGTCAATGGTAACTTTGTTAATCCAACGTACGTAATCGAACAAAATGGCTCTTATCTTTTAATTCAACAGTGAGTTGAGTAGCACGGTGATGGCTAAGGATAATACCTATTGGAATGGCTCGTTGTATTGGGTGGTATTGGTAAGTAGGTAGGTAGGTACCGTTCGCAAGGGACGTTATAATCCAGTATAATAAGTATGATGATTAATTTGGTCAATTTATATTTTCACTGAATTTCTTAGTTTGTTGCCGAAATTAAGTTTAATTAAAACACTTTTAAAAAGTGTGGTCGCTCGTGGCCACGGGGTCTGCAAAGACACCGAAGACACCGAAACGTCGAGTCAAAATTTAAAATGTAAATATACTCGATAAATCCGGTTAAAAAGTGTTTTATTTAATAGTATGAATCGCGAAAACTTAAGACGAAATTGAGTTTATCAGTCGTGTTGGTTAAATGGGTGACTAATAGTACATACAAACAGGGTGACTGGTGGGTCACTTTCGAAAATGCAGGAGGTGATAGTTTGAGACCATACATGAAGAGAATAAATAAAATAAATAATAAATATTAATTATTTAAAGTTTTCACTACGCAACGCATGGTTACATAAGCGTAATGTAATAGATACTTAGCGGGTGGTGGTGTGAGTGTTGACGGAGGCGGCGCGGCGCGTCGGGAAAAGTGTAGTGATGTCTCTTTATTCATTTAAAGGGCATTCTAGTGAAAAATTAAGTACCTACCTATTTTTATTACATAATTATGATCAGAACCGAGTACAGAGTGCTCACATTCAGTATCTAAAATTTGTCACCAGTCACCCTGTATAATCTTACAATCCTTCATTCTTTCATATTCTCTCTACCTCTTTAGACTATACTTACTCTTTCCTCTTTTCCCCTAACCAACAAGATAAGTAAACAACGAAAGAATTATACATAAAATGGTCATAAAAAATCATATCATCATTATCATAAAAAAGTAACAAAAAATATTTTTTTACCTATGTACTGATCAATTTTCCACGTTATTTTTCAGATTCTACATTTAATCACCACCGTATTACGCTGTTTCTCAGGGCGCTGCCATATTTTCACATGAAACGAATAACTCTCATTCGTATAATGGAATTTTGAATGCCCCTTGGAGGGAAAGTACTCTAAATAATAGAGATAGCAAATTTTACTCCAAAGAAACATTTCTTTATTTTTTAAAAGAAACAAAACTGCCTTCAAAGATTTTTCGAAGATTGGCTTCTTTCACCCAGAAATCGAACCGACTAAAATCTAAAAATGAAGATTTCATGTTTTTTTTTCATTATAATAATAAAATAAAATAATAATAAAAATGTTTATTAATTTCAGAAAAGCATAAATTACAAATATTGGCTTAAATATACCTACAAGTAAGGATAGAACATTGGTGCCTGAACTGGGATAATCCTGTTTTTCAGGCTGCAGCGTGCTAATAGTATATTATGTAATTAGCAACGCTCACGAGTTACATACGACGTTTTTCAACACACTTGTGAGTAAAAGACAGACATAAGTGGTCATAAAATCTCTTTTGTGTTTCTGAAAATATTTTATAGTTGTCTTTGTTAGTTCCACTTAACGCACTAGATGGCGTTGATTGTCTTTTAAATCGCGCATAAACTGAAATAAATAAAATTATGTATACTTCTTTTAAGGTTGTCTAATTGTTCTCAAATAAAGAAAGTGGTTTCCTATAAAATACATACGTATGAGTGGTGTAATTAATAGTATACAATGTATAACCCGGATCAATAAAACATGCTCTGTTTACTCGCATATAATTTGCACTAAGGTACAATTCAACTTTGTAGCATTAATTATATTATGCACTAGGGTATAATATATTATGCACACGTGACTTATAGCCCAGTTTATAGTTCTAAATTCATAAGGCTCACTTTACGAGCAAGTGTTGGTTTTTTTGTGCAGAACTAACTATATTGCCTATATTGCATTGACTTCGATTACTAAGGTAACTACTTAGTTAAAATATTTAGCTGTTTTCCTCTTATGCCTACATTTTCTAATTTATTTAACAGGATGGGAATAGAGACGGAGTCAAAAGCCTTGGCTAGATCAAGGAACACCCCATTAGTCTGGTTTCCCTTATCTAGTTCCTGTGCAATATAATCTACTAAGTCGTGCATAGCATCACAAGTCGATAGGTTTGGTCTAAAGCCAAATTGTGACTTAGAGATGATAGACTTATTTTCCAAATATCGTACTAGCTAGTTGTTTATTATTTTCTCTAATATTTAGATATTGAGGGTAGTATGGAAATAGGTCTATAGTTTGTTATTTGGTCTTTGTTACCAGATTTAAAGACAGAACTACGAGGGCTTTTTTAAGACTACGAGGGCTTTTTTCTTGAGCACAAGAATAGGATTCCTATTCTTGTGCTCGTCGAGTGCGGACGTGTATTTTGTCCCTCTATCGCTCTATATGTGTGTTTTGGAAGTTGCAGTCAGTGAATTTGTTTAGTTTTGTTCTGTTTGTGAAGAAATATCGGACCCTCCTTGTCACTCTCATAGGTGTGCCCATAAGACCCGGCAGCCATTTTGCTGAAGAACGGTTATCTTTCTCTATCTGGGTCTGCATGGTTCATGTGCTGACATCGGTGGCTCCTGCTCTAACCTGCAGTGGACCCCATATGCATCGGCGGCCATATTGATTTCTATCGGACTTCTCCTTCACACGCGCCGTGCAGAAAGCTGAGTACATCTGTTGCGAGAATAACTAACAGTTTTAAACATCTTAAAAAAACCCGTCGTCTGCGGGGCTTGAACTCGCAACTCTTAGACTGAGAAGCGGAGCTTGTACCATTCGTCTACGAGTAAAGTGAACGATTGCGGCGAAATAGTAGACCATACTACGGAATACGTGACGTCAATGCTACATTCAGCCGTAGTCGGGCTACGGAAATCGGCACGTGTGGACCAGGCGGAGTTGCAAATTCCTGTTATTTACAAATTTACCTATTATATTAACTCAGAATGCCATTACAACGTTCGCCACCCGCATCAGATTCAGATACTCCACATAAAATACAAGATTTTGATCAAACTAACGTTACAGTAGTGAGGGGAAAGAAATTCAACACTGACATGTCCCTAAATAAAATTCTTACGGAATTTAAGGATGAAATAATTTCTAGCTACATGGAAAACAGAGCAAAATACTACTCTTTCATCCTGGAAAACCGAGCAAGAGAAAACTCTAAAGAACCTTGCTTTCGACTTATCGGATTTGAAATTTCAGTGCAATTCCATACAGAAAACTAACCAAGAACTCGATAAGTCGATGGGTATGATAAATGAAATGTATGAGGAAATGAAGGAGAAGATCAGGGTTCTTGAAGCTGAAAAAAAGGAATGCAGGGGTTGTATTCTGAAATTGGAACACAAAGTTCAGGAACTGCAGAAATATTCGCGCTCCGCTACCATCGAAATTCGGAACCTCCCTTCGAAGGACAAGGAAAGTACCAACGACCTTACCGACTTAATAACAAGAATCGGGAAGATAGTAAATATGGAATTGCAGCCGTTGGATCTCCGTGATATATACCGTGCACCAGGGAAACCGAACTCAGCCGCTAACATTGTCGTTGAGTTCTCTAAAGTACAGACTAAACAAGAGTTTCTATCCCTAGTTCGAAAATTCAATAGCTCACGTAAACCTGAAGAAAAAATCAACACTAAACACATTGGACTACCTGGCGAAAAGAAACCTTTTTATGTAGATGAACACTTGCCGCCATCATTAAAGAAGTTATACTACGAAGCGCGTTGTTTTGCTAAAGACCAAGGATACAAATACTGTTGGATATCAAACAGCAAAATTCTCCTCCGTAAGGAACAAGGTTCTTCGCCAATCCGTATTATATCAGAACAGTGTTTGTGTGATCTTAAAACTGAAAAGTGACTATCTTCATTTAGTTCAAGTGAGTCTTTAGTTAAGAATGATAAAACTCCAATTTTCTATAACACTTTATTGCCTTTAATATTTTTATTTTTTTTACACTTTAATTATTCTAAAATAGATCTAAATATCTTAATGTTTTTATGGTTAAGAAATTGTTTGCCTTTGTATTTACAAAACACACACACACAGACACACTGCACATTTACACTTACAAACAACACAATCACAATAATATTTTTTCGACAATTCATAATTTGCCAACAAGCTATAAAAATGGCATTCCTTAACTTTGGCTTCTTGGCATTTCCTCATATTCATCTTGTTTCAAACTGGATAATGGTCTATGATCTTTATTTTGACCCAGTTAAAATGCTAGTTCTGCTATGCTTTTTCATGCTTTTTCATATAATTATTGCCGCAAATATATATAGTGTTTTAGTTATCAAAATTCGATTTTAACTCAGTAAACAACGACATTGACTCCTTTGCTATTGCAAAATCTTTGAAGTGTCTTCCTGACACCTGTTATGAGATACTTGGCAACCCTTCTAATTATTTTAAGTGTCTACACGTTAATATTAGGAGTATTAATAAAAACATAGATCAATGCATTGCTACCCTTGCGTTGTTAAAGTTTGACCTCGATATATTGATCCTAAGTGAATGTTGGCTTAAAAATAACTGTAACATTCCACAACTGCAGGGGTTCACAACATATCACACAAACAATAATATGCTACAAAATGACGGTGTGGTTATATATGCCAGACATGACATTGAAGTCCATGTTTGGGAACCTGATTTTATCGATGGCAACTGTTTAGTGTGTACCATTAATAAAGAAATTACAATCCTGGCTATATATAGATCTCCATCGTACTTAAATCTGGACAACTTTATAAACAGTATTAATAGTATCGTAACAGGCTTAAAAAACTACCACCTTATTGCAGTTATTGGGGATATCAATGTAGACATAAAAGAAAATAACATTGATGTTCATTCTGACTACTATCTTACGTCCATGGCTTCATTTGGCTTATTACCAGCTCATCTTTTCCCCACCCGACTTAAGAATTGCTTAGACCATATTATGATAAACTCTAATAATAAATATAACTCCATAGCTATTGCTATTGAATCCCCAATCACTGATCATATCCCTACTATGTTATGCTTAAATAACCGTAATCGCTTTCATGACAAATCTGCAAAGATAATGATTAAAACTGATTTTAATGGTATAAAAGATGATCTTGATCACATGGATTATTCTCCAGTTTTAAATTGCTTGGATGCAGATATTGCTACTGATACTCTTATCGATAAAATCAGAAATACCATAATATCCCATACCGTAAAAATTCCAATCCCTCACAAGAAAAACGTTCTTAAGCCCTGGATAACTCCAGGCCTGCTTCGTTGCCTACGTAACAGGGACAAACTTCATAGTAAAGTAAGAAAAGCCCCAGATAATGAAATTCTTGCTTTAACTTATAAAAGGTATCGTGATTTCATTAATTGTCTAGTACGTAAACTTAAACGCGATTATTATAAAACTAAACTTGCAGATGCTAGGAGCTCCAAAGTCTTATGGAATGTTATCAAAGAAGCAACAAATTTCAACATAAATAAAGAATCACCTAAGGATTTACTTAAATTGGATGCGGAAGCACATAAATCTATAAACGTGGTAAATAATTTTTTTGCTAACATAGGAAAGAAACTGGCAGATAAAATTATACCTCCTACGTCAATTGCAGGTTCTCCTACAGTATCTCCGCCCAATTCATTGGCTTTGATTGAAGTGGAACCAGATGAGGTTGAACGCATTATAATGGGTTTACGATCTGACTGTGCATCAGGCTGGGACAATATCTCCCCTTCCATTATCAAAGCCTCCAAAGATGCTCTCGTGCTCCCAATTACGCATATTTGTAATCTCTCAATTTCAACTGGAGTATTTCCAAAAGCACTTAAAACAGCACTGGTCCATCCCATTTATAAGGAAGGGAATAAATCCGAGGTCACAAATTACAGACCAATATCTGTTCTGCCTGTACTTTCGAAGGTCTTGGAGAGAATCTTGAACAATGCACTCATTAGTTTCTTGGAAAAACACAACTTGATAGCCAGCAATCAATTCGGTTTTCGCTCAAAAGTTTCCACAGAAGATGCAGTCACCAAGCTTACAAGTTTCATAGTCTCCAAAATGGACAATAAACAAAAGTGCTTAGGCATTTTTCTTGATCTCTCCAGGGCCTTTGACACAGTCTCGATCCCAATACTTGTTAACAAGCTGGAATCGTATGGGGTTCGTGGTCACTCTTTGAATATCTTCAAGAGCTATCTCCTTGATCGTATGCAGAGGGTTAAAATTGACTCATACATCAGTGACATTGAACCTATTAATTTTGGCGTCCCACAGGGTAGTATTTTGGGCCCCACGCTTTTTCTTGTGTACATAAACGAATTATGTAAGCTTCCTATTCCGAATTGCGATACTTTCGTTTATGCAGATGATACTGCGCTAATTGTGCACGGAGAAGACTGGGATAGTGCCAAAGCGTCCGCTACTAAGGCTCTTGAATGTGTTGGTAACTGGCTCTCAACAAATTTTTTGACCTTAAACTACAAAAAAACCCACATAATACCCTTCTCTTTAACCTTAGCAAGCGCTCCTCCAGTTCATAACCGTAACTTGACAATACACTCCTGTAATTCTGCCTCTAGTGTCTGTGACTGTGTCTCTATAGGTTTTGTAAGCAGTGTCAAATATCTTGGTATTATTATTGATTTTAATTTAAAGTGGCACTTGTACATTAAATCGCTAAAATCACGAACTAGAAAACTAATCTACGTTTTTAAAATTCTCAGACACATAGCAGATTACAGAACAGTGAAGAATGTTTACTTGGCACTGTCTCAGTCAATTATTTCTTATTGCATCCCTGTATGGGGAGGTGCAGGTAAAGTTCTCATGCTGGAACTGGAAAGAGCACAACGTGCATTACTCAAAGTCATGACGTTTAAGCCCATTCGCTACTCTACTTCATCCTTATATAACGAGTGTCAAGTTTTGACTGTGCGTCAATTATTTATTCTCAGATGCATTATCAGAAAGCATAAGGACTTGCCACTTGAGTCTTACCAATTGACGAAACGTTCCCGTGTAAAAGTCTGTCACATAAATAATCACAGAACCTCAGCTGCCTCTAATCACTTTGACATCCTTTCCTCAAAAATCTATAATTATATCCATAAAAACATCTCAATTTATGAACTTACCATATTTGAAATCAAGAAAAAACTGACAAACTACCTCTTAACGTTAGATTATGAAAAAACCGAAAATATTCTTAATAAGGTCATTTAATACATTTCAATTAAATTTCAATAAATAAAATATTGTCATACACTATACTCATCCATCAATTACACTCCTCATTCACACACACGCACACACAAATACACACATAAACATACATACATACACACACACTTCTCCTTTCATATGTACAAAAATAGTTTATTTTTCCTACTTTTGTAACAGATTTTGAAATCTTGTATACGTGACAAAACTACCAATAAATCTTTTTCAGATGCCTTTCCTTAGGAATCACTGGCTCCGATAGCACACTTACAGTAGTTTCGGAGTCAGGGTCATTCTCTCTGTGACCATTATACTATGTAACCATTAGATTTAAGTCTTAATTGTTTAAAGCCCATAACAATGTACCTATAATGTTTTTTGTACTTATTTTTTTTTGTGGTTGCAAATAAATAAATTATTATTATTATTATTATTTTTTAAGACAAGTAGGCAAAATTTGCCTAGTATGTGAGAGAGATTTCATTGTTGTGATTGACCCTAACGATCTATGCAATAAAATTACAGGGTGTCTACTTTACAGATTTAAATCGGTTCGATTCCCGGGTGAAGTGAATGAATTTTCGAAAATCTTTGAATGCAGTTTTATTTATTTTCCAAAATTTTTTTTGGAGTAAAATTTGTGGTAGGCTTCGGCCGCGGCTTGTCACCACCCACTAGACAAAACCATGCCGCCAAGTGACTTAGTCGCGTTCCGGTATGATGTTTAGTGTAGCCATTTAGGAGGGTAGGTCTGAGTAATCGTGCTGCATTGGAGAACTGTTTTCAACTCGTAGGATAGTGACTCACCGGGTAACTCGTTTTGGAGGGTAGCGGGATCCGAAGCACGGTGCACCGCTGGCCGACCGCAGGTAGTAGGGGGCCCAAGTAGCATGCCAGCCACATGCGAAAGGCTGCCCCACCACCTCGCGAAAAATCCCGGGAGGCTCCATCGTGCCGGTTGGCGACCGGTTGGAGAGGACCCGATGGCGACCTCGGGGGGGTTCGGGCGTCCCCGCAGTCTCCAGGCGAGTTCCCCAATGGTGCGTTGTTCCCTACGAGTTGCTTGGTTCCATTTGCAGCGCTTCACTCAACTTCTATTCTCCTCCCTATTCACTCCACTACCAATCTACAATGAAAGGTCCTAAAAAGAGTAAGGTTCAACAGCGGTTGCACTTCCTCTCCCTCAAAGTGCACTTCTGTAACATCCGTGGAGTGCACTCCAATCTGAATGATGTCCACCACCATCTTGAGATGGAGAGACCACACCTACTCTTTCTAACGGAGACGCAGATCTGCGATCCGTCAAACTCGGCATACCTTGGTTACCCAGGCTATATCCTGGAGTCTCTATTCCGCCCGCACGCCGGGGTGTGCATGTATGCCAGTGACGCGATCTGTTATCAGCGTCTCCGTTACTTGGAAGTGCCGGACCTTTCAGTCATGTGGGTTCACATAGATACTGGCCTAGACCAAGTGGTTTACGCCTGTATCTATCGTTCACATAGCGGAGATCGGGAGACAACGAGGCTTATGGAATACCTTGGCAATACAGCAGATAAGATTCAGCAACGTTTTCCCATGGCGCAGTTGGTGTTTCTGGGGGATTTTAATGCTCACCACGGGCAGTGGTTATACCCGTATCAGGACACTGACCATGCTGGAAGAGAGGCTTTTAAGTTTTCGCTGACTTATGGTCTCTCACAGCTTGTTAACGAGCCTACGCGCATCCCCGACGTTGCTGGCCACACTGCGTATTGCTTGGACCTTCTGCTGACAACTGATCCTGACAGATACTCGGTGTCCGTCACCGCACCTTTAGGGACATCCGATCACTGTATGGTGAAATCTGTATCGCTGTACTCGCCACCTGACACCCGCCCAAAAGGCTCCAGGCGAGTATGGCGTTACAAGTCAGCAGATTGGGATGAAATGCGACATTTCTTCGCATCTTATCCATGGCGGCAAACTTGTTTTACATCAACCGATCCATCGTGCTGCGCTGATGCTGTCTCAAGTGTGATAGTTCAAGCAATGGAGTACTACATTCCCCACGCTGACCTATCCCTTGAAACCAAAGCTTGCCCATGGTTTAACAGTGCTTGCCTTACCGCTGAAAAGCGAAAGCGGGAAGCATACAAAGCCTGGGCACATGCTCGCAGAAGCAAAGCCCTGGATTCGCATGAACTTAAGAAAAGATACAATGCTGCCGCCAAGTCCTGCAAAAAGGTGATCAAAAGAGCTCGTTTTGCCCACATAGGCCGTATCGGAGACAGAATAGCAGCATACCCTTCGGGAAGCAAAGCTTTCTGGTCCCTTGCCAAGTCGGTCAAAACGAACTTTTGTCGCCCGTCGCTGCCTCCACTGAGGAAACCCGATGGTTCTCTGGCCCACACTGCTAAGGAGAAAGCAGATTTATTTGCTAGTATCTTCGCGGAAAATTCTCGTCTAGATTGCCAAGGAAAAATCCCACCTCAATTACCTCAGTTCGGACCTACAATGGGTACCGTTCACATTCGCCAAAAGGAGGTTCTTAAATGCTTGCTGCACCTAGACGAGGACAAAGCTAGTGGTCCAGACGGTATTCCTGCAGTGGTCCTAAAACGCTGCGCAGCTGAGTTGTCTCCCGTTTTGACGCGCCTCTATCGACTTTCATTGGAATCGGGTAAGGTCCCCAAGTCCTGGAAGCTTGCTAACGTACAGCCAATACCGAAGAAGGGAAGCCGTGCCGATCCTGTCAACTATCGACCAATTTCAATCAACTCCATACTTTGCAAAGTCATGGAACGTGTATTGAATAATCGACTCCTGGCATACCTCGAGACCAACGAGCTCCTAAGCGATAGCCAATATGGTTTCCGCAACGGACGCTCGACCGGCGATCTTCTCGTGTATGCCACTCACTTATGGAGTGAGGCCTTGGAGGGTCATGGTGAAGCAATAGCTGTATCCTTAGACATCTCCAAGGCCTTTGACAGGGTCTGGCACGATGGTCTCTTAAGCAAGCTTCCAGCATATGGCATACCAACCGGGCTCTGCGACTGGATATCTGATTTTCTGAGGGAACGGTCGATTCGAGTAGTCTTAGACGGCTACTCCTCTGACCTAATGGCAATTAATGCCGGGGTACCTCAGGGATCTGTTCTCTCTGCAACTTTATTCTTGCTGCACATTAATGACCTCCTAACACCAGGCATTATTGGATATGCTGAGGACAGCACTGTTGTTGAGAGATATATATCCAATGCGCGAACGAGCGCCCATGAAATCCAGGATTTGAGAGAGTCTATGATTGAGCGCGTTGATTCGACCTTGCGGAATGTGTCCGATTGGGGCGAATCTAACCTGGTCAAATTCAACGCGTCCAAAACTCAGGCGTGTCTATTCTCCGCAAAAAAGAGCACCTTCAAATTTACGCCCAGGAGCACCTGTAGTTGCTGACATCTACATGGAAGACTTTGAGGAGCGTGCTCTCCACATGGCACCCGTCGTGCCGAAGATCTACAAGAGGTACGTTGACGATACATATACAATCTTACCTCAACATAAAGTAACTGCTTTTCTAAACCATCTTAATTCCCTTAATACTAAAATACAATTCACTATGGAATTAGAACAGGATAATAAGTTAGCCTTTCTTGATGTTTTAATTAAAAGAAATCCAAATGGTACACTCAGTCACACAGTTTATAGGAAACCCACCCATACTGACCGCTATTTAAATGGAAAGTCCCACCACCACCCGAGCCAGTTACTCGCCGTAGGCTCCTCTTTGTTTCAGAGAGCACATGGAATCTGCGATCCTCAGCACATTGATGATGAACTGAAACATGTTGTCAAGGTGCTTCGTGAAAACGGCCTCAAACCACCTCGTCGCCGCCGCAGTGACCACGTGAAGCCTCAGACAGTCGAACGCAAACCTGCATTTCTACCTTTTGTAAAGGGTGTCACAGATAAAATCTCAAACATTCTTAGGCGCGCTTCAATAAAAACAGTATTTAAACCTAATTCAAAAATAAGTCAACATCTTCGCTCAGTTAAATGCAGCATCCCTTTACAAGACCCAGGTGTTTACAAGATTGACTGCGGCTGTGGGCTTTCCTACATTGGCCAAACCAAAAGAAACGTATCAACCCGCGTAAAAGAACACATAGCTGATATTAAAAATCGAAGAGCTTCAAAGTCTGCAGTTTGTGAGCATTCCATGGACAAGCCCAACCACTACTTAAGGTTTGACTCTGTGAAAATTTTATCTAGAGAGAAGCATTACATTCCTAGAATGATCAGAGAAGCGATTGAAATTAAAAAACACCCTAATTTCAATAGAGAAGATGGTTGGAAACTATCACCGACATGGGACCCTATCCTGAAAAACATTAAATCTAACATCCAGCAAGCTGCACGACCTGTAACTCAAGATACTGTCAGCTCGTTTTGTGTCAATCCCGAACGCTACGCTCGAAGACTGAGAAACAGATGGAGATGATGATGTATAACTTTTTTCAATCTATCAATCCGACGCTTGACACCTCAGTCGCTCGTGACCACGGGGTCTGAAAAGACACCGAAACGTCGAGTCAAAAAATTTAAAATGTAAATATACGCGATAAATCCGGTTAAAAAGTGTTTTATTTAATAGTATGGTCCGGCGGTACTTCAGCTCTGAACGGCTGCTCAACTTATACACAGCCCAAGTGAGGTCGTGCATGGAGTACTGTAGTCACCTTTGGGATGGTTCTGCAAAATACCAGCTCGAAGCGCTAGACTCCGTTGACCGAAGAGCCCGTAAATTAATTAACGACGTCGACCTTACAACCAAAAAACTGCAGACCTTAGAGCATCGTCGTAAGGTTGCGTGTTTAACCGTGTACTACAGGATACATTTTGGTGAGTGCGCCAGTGCTCTGTTTGAACAAATTGAACCCTCACCCTTTTACCATCGGACTACTAGACGCAGACAGAACTTCCATCCGTATGTGGTAGATATTCCGAAAAGTCGAACTAAGCGCTTTGACAGTTCCTTTTTGATACGGGTCGCCAAGGTTTGGAATGAACTGCCTGCGTCTATTTTCCCTGACCAGTATAGTCCTAGTACTTTTAAGCGTCGAGTGAATAGGTTTCTCGTGGATGGACGTGTAACACCTTAGTCTTCATGTTCACTTAACATCAGGTGGCATGGAAGACAAACGTCCCATCCATAATTCATTAAAAAAAAAAAAAAAAAAAAAATTTGAACGTTGAGTTTCTAATTAGTGGATAAAATAATAATTACTAAGCTTGTGTTTCAGGTAGAGTTTCAGATGTTACGAAAACTGTATCTTCAAGGACTTTACTGATGATGGCGGAAGAGTGGATTGCTGCTTGATTTTGTAAGATGTGTATGTTGATGTTAGCTTCTAGTTGATTACAGTATTTTTTTAAACTTTTGCTTACAGTGCCTGTTGCTCCAACAACTATGGGACTATTTGTAGTGTTGGTGTTCCATAATCTGGTTATTTCTACTTTTAGTGGATGGTATTCGCTGATTTTTTCAATTTCTTTTAGCACCTACATTGTAGTCGAAAGATACTGCAACATCTATGAGGTAAGTTTTAGTGTTTATTTTATCTACATATATTATGTCCGGTCTATTGTGAGTTATTATTGTATCTGTTTGAATTGGTATCTCCCATAGTATTTTACTATTGCTATTTTCTTTAACAGTTGGTTGCTTCAGTTCTTCTCTCCACCAAAGTTTTGCAACTTCTATGCCACTCTTTTTTGCTAGACACCAAAATATATATTGAACTAAGATATTATGTCTCTTCGCATAGTAAGTTTCTGCAAGCTTTTCACAGCCGGAAAGTAGATGTTGAACAGTCTCGTCTTTATCAGCACAGAGTCTGCATTTACCATTTGTGGTCTGTTACGTATATCACGCTCAAGTTGTCGCGTTAACACTGCTTGGTCTTGTATTGCAAACACACCCATTTTTTGACCCATTTAAACTTTAGTTCATAGGAGACTGACCGTGTAGATTTTTTTTTCTCCAAGCTTCATTCTGCTTTCTTATAACTGCTTGTTGAATTTCAGAGCAACTGTGATCGTTACTTCGGGTTAATCCTGTTTTTCTATGTAAACTGCTTGTTTTATAACTGAATATTTATCTAATTCAACATTTATAAGACCGTGACCTCCGAGTGTGACTGTTAAATAAAATCAATCTATATCTGATTTTGTTAATGCGCTTTTTTTATTGCTAAAAGTGTCCGTGTTTTAATGTCTATATTTTTAAGATTGCTCTTTGTAATTAATTATACCGAAGGAATATTGCAAGACCGGTTGCGCCCATTTAAATATGAATTTGTAATTTTTCTAAACCTACGGAAATATTCTTTGGTGAGATGAATTTTAATGTCACTGTGTAGTATTTTTCCGGGTTGACTTATGCCTAAATAGTTGTAACTTTCATTCAATAATTGTATGGAAATAGATCAACAATATTTAATATAAACCTGTTATATATATATTTTTAAGTTTAGGGAGAGAAGCACCTGGTTTGAGCACCGTGAGGCTATGGTTTGCTGAACTAGTACCAATGTACGCCATAAAACAACTAAAAACGATCTGCCAATATTTAACATAGGTAGATCTAGTACCAAAACACAATAATAAAGAGATATTAAAAGTTAATAGATAAAAACTAGATGAAAGTATCTTTTGAAGTAAGTGACTTACAAAAAGACAATATAAAAGATGTCAGCGGTTTGATCACTCGAGGAACCAGTGCAACAAACCATGTAGGTGTGTTAAGCGTGAAAAAGAGCACCCAGTTATAACAACACAACATCGAGTTATAAAAAGACACCGGACACGGAAGCAACATGCGTTTATTGCCTTGAAAAACATACTGCTAGCTACAGAGGTTGCACTAAGTACCTATAGACAGTATAAACAACAAATTCTCAAACTAAAGCCAAGAGGCTTCCAACAACACAATCATAGTTCAATTATAATAAATAATTTAGAAGTTATGAGGGAGCCGATGAACATCAGATACCCACATACATAAGCTCAAAATCGTAACCCACCTTTTAGCTTCGCCGTAGTTGGGTAAAAACTATCAGAATTTATAGCCGATGCGATAATATTTGCGGCAGACATCGTAAACAGGCGAAACTAGTTGCTAGTGAAGAGTAGCTAAGCTCAGTGAAATAATTCAATATGAAACTGCCGCTTTGGACTGCGAGCAAAAGAAAAACTTAGAATGTACCAGCTGCTTCTGTTGCCGGGCATACTGTACCTAAAAGTCAGTTAAGGGACAGAGGTTTTACCATGGTTTTACTTAAGTTTTTGCGGGCAGCCCCCTGTCACTGCAATAGTCTCTTTATCATTATAATATCTCCAAATTTGTCAAACGTGACATCAGATGGTTTTACAGCCTTTGGCGTTCTGCCTTCCCCATAAGGGATGTGGGCTTGAAGTTATACAGGGTGTCCCAAGAAGTAGTGATATACTGAAGCTGGGAGGTAGAGGACCTAGAGGGCTGTCTGAATCACCCCCGTGTATGTTCCGCGATTTTTCGTATTTTCGGAGTTATGACTTTTTTCTTAATTTTTCACCTATCGCCGAGTACGATGAGATTTTTATTTATGGTGACGTGAATTGTTGCGGTAGATGCTTGATTTTTTTTGCGTGCTAAGCTGATAGATAGGCCAATTCAGTATGGTAACATTTACTATCGCTAGATAAAAATGGAATGGAATAAAAAAAAATGCCAAGAAAGCTAGAATTACCCAGTATGTTCACAACTTTAAGGGCCCTTAAAAAAATAAAATCACATGAAAAAAAAATTTCGTTTGGCTTTTAAAAACTTGCTCTATCTATCAGGTAGCTACCCCGAAAATTTCATTTTATTATTCATAAGGCTTCAATCAAAAAATTTAAATCTAAATTTACGTGATGATTAATGCAACCAAAGTAAAACCAATTAAAAAGTGTTTAATTACAAGACATTTTCAAAATGGCCCCCCTGTTGCTCAATGCAACTGCGACATCGCCGGAAAAAGTTGTCTTTTAAACGTCTGAATGCACTTCTATTATTTTTAATGGTTTCTTCTGCTACTCTCAATTTCCGGGTTAACTCGTCCAAATTGCGGTATTCTGTCGAGTAGACGAGGTCTTTGTAGTATCCCCATACAAAAAAATCAATGGGGTTTAGGTCGGGGGACCGTGGAGGCCAGGCTATTAGGCAGGCGTCACCTCGGCCGCAACGACCAATTCATCTTTCAGGGTATCTTTGATTTAAATAGTTTCTCACGTCCAAGGCAAAATGGCATGGTGCACCATCACACTGCAGTACTATGTTTCTGCGTGTCTCCAAGTCCACATCTTCTAACAGCAGGGGCAGATCGTCGCGTAGAAAATTTAAAAAGTGATTGCCGCCCAAGCGGTCTGGCAGCTGAAAGGGCCCAATTAGCTGACCGTTAAGTATGCCAGACCAAATGTTAACACTAAAGTGGTCTTGGAATGTCGATTCCCTTTTTAAATTCGGATTTTCAATTGCCCATGAGTGAGAATTGTGCATATTAAAAATCCCATTGCGTCTAAAGTGGGATTCATCCGTCCACATCCGTGGGATTTGGTTAAAAAAAAATTCGTTTTCAGCTTGTCTCCTCAGCATTTCCTGGCAGAATTCAATTCGCCGATTGTAATCTTCCAGTTTCAACTGTTGCACTTTTCTAATGTGAAACAGATGATATCCTACGCTCTGTAGTGTACGGTGTATCTGAGATTTAGAAAGTCCGGTACGACGTTCCATAACTCTCACACTGGTCGACGGGTCTCTTTCTACTTCTTCAACAACTGCATCTACTACATAAGGATCCGGCGTAGTGGCCATACGTCCAGATCTGGTACCCGGTATGTAAACTTCCAAATACGTATTATGTACTCCCAAGATCATGCGATAGTCAGGAAACGTTTCAGTTTGAGGCCCGCCTCTTCGTTCCACATGTTCCCGGTACAGCCTTGAAGCTTCCGCCGCATTCCCCCTAGCATAACCGTAATAGTAATGCATTCCTGCGTAGTCACGTGAAGTCAACATGATCACTTACACGCAAACTCAAGTCCAGTTAAATAATGCCAAGTCGTCGATTCCAGGTAATAACACTAATCCAAATCGTAATGCAAGTCAAAGTCCATATGAATAGCCAAAATGATTAGGGAAACGAACAATTTATAGCAGTATTAAAACACAATTTTTAAATTATTGAAAAATAACAACGATGACCTAACAACGTGAAAATTTCCTTTTACAGGGTAGCTTCGAAAATTTTCTCTTGCGTCAACCGTCTTTTGTTTTTTGTTCTTTTTCTATTGATGACCAGTGCGTGATTTAGAACGAAATTTATTTAGAAAGGTTTTGCTTTGGTTGCATTAATCATCACGTAAATTAAAACTTTGCACTTACCACATTTAGATTTAAATTTTTTGATTGAAGCCTTATGAATAATAAAATGAAATTTTCAGGGTAGCTACCTGCTAGATAGAGCAAGTTTTTAAAAGCCAAACGATTTTTTTTTTCATGTGATTTTATTTTTTTAAGGGCCCTTAAAGTTGTGAACATACTGTGTAATTTTAGCTTTCTTGGCATTTTTTTTATTCCATTCCATTTTTATCTAGCGATAGTAAATGTTACCATACTGAATTGGCCTATCTATCAGCTTAGCACACAAAAAAAATTAAGCATCTACCGCAACAATTCACGGCACCATAAATAAAAATCTCATCGTACTCGGCGATAGGTGAAAAATTAAAAAAATAGTCATAAGTCCGAAAATACGAAAAATCGCGGAACACACATGGGGGTGATTCAGATATCCCTCTAGGTCCTCTACCTCCCAGCTTCAGTATATCACTACTTCTTGGGACACCCTGTATATGTACCTATGTATGTAGAGCGTCTGGTTGCTTAGCGAATAGCGGCTACCCTACCGTGTAAAATAAATTATATAAAGTCTACATTCCTTTGAAATTATATTTATAATTTGAAAGAGTAGGTACATACTAGAAAGTCCTCGAAAACACTTCCCACGGCAACGCAAGTGCAGATTCCTACTTAAATGTACCTACAAAAACTGTAAGGCATCCAGTGTGTTTGCATGTTTGGCATAGCTCCACTAACTACAGACAAAATTCTTTCTTTGTCAGATCATCCAAGCAGTTCAATATAATAGTCGATTGTCAGGAAATGGACTTGTTCAATGACAGTTCCAAATAATGGTTCGACTCAACATGCTAAAATAAAACAAATCGCGTCTTTCTTAAATCGCTCTATCGTAATTATTTTGACTTTATTATCTTTTTGTCTCCCTTCAGGTTTTTGGATGATTCTCCTCCTACTTTTCCTTTCTGTTTTTTCTTTTTTGTATAGGTATATTTGCTCGGCTCAAATGTTTATATAAAATATTTTTGTAATTTCAAGGTGTAATTCAACAAGGTGCATTTTTGTATCTTATAAGCGATAACATATTGTTCGGAATCCGTAACAGAATCGATTGCAATATGGAGTTTGTTATTCTGTGTAATAATTTGACGTCACATGAATGAGAAGCATATGAGAAGCAAGCGAGCTGTGTGTCCTCTCCTCACTCACCTCGCGAAATAAAACAAGACACCGCAATAGGTTGAAACTTGCTGAGTTTCTAAGACATAATAAGATATTATATTTTTTTTGTATATTATATATTTTGTGAACGAAAATATTTGATCAGTGTGCATTCAGGTTTCGCATAAACAAAAATTAACGTTGTATAAGGGGTAAAAATGTAGGTTGACCATAATATCTTGTCGTAAAGTCAGTTCCGTTTTCTTCATTTTTCATTTCATTTACCTAGTTAGTAGAGTCAGTCATGAACTACTTACGTTTCCTCAATGACTGGGTTTCCTAGAGCGAATATTTTTTTTTACTTAAAAAATTGCTTATAATATGAGAGACATACATACACTCAAGAATATTCTCCTCAATGGCTACACTAGACATCACGCGACTGAGTCACTAGGCGGAAAAGTTTTGTCTAGTGGGCTGTGACTAAGCCCGACCGAAGCCTACATGCTACCACTATTTTATTGTATAGGTATACATGCCCAGTGATTAGGTACTTTTCAAATAATTTACTTTCGTTAATTAGGTTGCCTCCTACTTGACGACCACTTCGACGCTGGGGTATCTGTATTTATATTTAAGGTTCCTCCTAGTTCACTACATGGTATCCCATAACACAAGCTATGGTTACTTTGGGGCCATGTAGTTGCTATGATTGTCAGGGTTTTTTTTTCTAGATATAAAAAAGGTCGTCTTTTTTTATCCTATTAGTAATCGAATGTGTTATTTTTGTTCTTATGAATAAGGTTCAGAATGGCTTGAAGTAACTCGTCACATAAAACACGTCACCCTTCGATGGTTTATTGCAAACTGAATGTATGATAATACGAATGGGTTTCCTATACTTAAGTTTTGTTTATGTTCGTGTGCATGCGGCGTACGCATTGACAATAACTAATAATTAAAATTACTTAATTCATAGAAATGGAACAGAATGTGTTTTGGTTATTATCAGTAAAAAAAAGTATATTACTTATGTCCGGTAATGGTATCTTTAGTAATTCGCATCTTGTGAATTTTAATATTTCAGAATGAAATTCTCCATTTAAATATAATCTTAAAGCCAGAGCTTATATCGAAGCTTAGAGCAAATTTAAACAAAAAGTTTATAATATAGGCATTTATTAACTCTAACTGTACAGTATTACTTTAAAGAACAAAGTAATATTCTCACTTAACATAAAAAGGTTCAATCCAGTAAAATAATAAACAATAATTTTTAACGAACTAAGTAACTAATTATAAACTTTTTAAGGTACTTGAAACTTTAGAAATTTCGAATCACAATTATTAATAACTAAACTAACTCATCATTACAGTCTCACTAACTTCGGAATTTTCACAATTTGATGCTATGTTTGTTTCCTTCAATTCATTGTTACTATTGACAATTTCCTCGTGTTCACTTTTCTTAGGGAGGGTATCATCTTTAGTACTATCATTCTTTTCAATTTCTGGAACTATATTAGCGTCAGCTGGGGTAGTTTTTTCACTTACAGTAATGTTTTGATCACTATTAGTTTGTGCGGAACAATCTACTTTAGGAACTTTAACAAATAATACTTGTTCACTAGCAGAATCTTCCTGAGAATTCTTGTTAGCATCTTTTAGTTTTATAGTTTGAATCTTTAATTGAGAACTTAATGTTTGTAAACCTTCTTTACTTCTATGTATCGGTTTTATAACTAAAATTTTTGTTTTTAGACCTGCTTTCTTTAGTTCGCTTATATTTTTGTTCAAAATTGGATTGCTCATTACTTTTTCAATGCTATCATTTCGTAAATTAACGGATGATAGAGTAGGAATGTTATGAGGCGGCTTAGCATTATCTGTAGTATTTTTATTGTCGTTGTTTTGTTCTTTCTCATTCCCAGCTGGTAATACTGGTTCTTTAGACTCTGTAGAGTCCTTGATGTATTCACATTCAGGTTCAGTCTCGGTTGAAATTTTGCCTTTAGTACTTTCTTCAGTATTAGTGTTAGATAATTCTTTGATAGTTTCCTGACTAACAACTTTTGATGGAGTTTCAGAACTAGTAGTAGTAGTCTGCGGCAATGTTTCTGTTTTCTCTACAACGTTTTCTACAGGAGTTGGGGTAGTTGGTTCATTTATCTTGAAGTCTTCTAGTTTTTTCGGTGATGCTTTATCACCTCTAGCCAAGATTTTGGGGATCAGGTCTCTAGGTCTCATGAAAATATTCGCTCGTTTGCTGGTAACAGCTACATTCGACGTTTTCAGATGTGCTTGAGCTTTTTGTACGCTTTTTCTCGTCAATGCGGTCAAAGCTCCGCTGCATTGTTTAATTAAGGAAGCATAATCTGGGTTTTCGGTGTTTGAACTGCTTTCCGTGGGTTTTCTTTCCTTTTTATCTTTGTTGACAGATGTTTTCACAGTAGTCGTTTGCGAGTTCTTACTTAAAACATTGGTTTGTGCTTTGCTAGTTGATTGAGAAGGAGCTGATTTGTTAGATGTATTCGTTTGCGGCGTTGCCGCTTTGGGATTTGTATTAGATAAACTGCTTATTTTAGTACCACCTGAAGGTGCTGATTTGGGATAAGGAACTATTGGAAGGCTTTTAGACGAGGTATTACTAATGGCTGGTATTTTAGGAGTGGTGGGATTCTGAGTGCCTTCTCTATAGCCTTGAGCTTCCATTTTGAGCAAGTTTGAGAGATCGTATTCGAAATCTTTATTTTTCGGCATAGTGCGCTTTCTAACCGGCCTTCGATAGGGGACGGTAACTTCTTGTGTTCGTTTCTGAATTCTTTCTTCGATATCGTCCATGTCGGAAGAATTTTCATCAAAAGTTTTGCTTAATACAGAGTCAGTGTCTCCATTTTCGATTGACGCGTCATCATCTCCGTCTGTAATAATTAATATAAAAATATGTTAGAGGAGATTCAACGCAACTTTAGTTGAATATATGGATTGTTAAACATAAATAAATGTTGGACAAATAGGTATCCACATATCGCCGTCTAGCCTAATTTAGGCTAGAAGGCGCAAGTTTTAACCATACTTTAAAAGTAGGCTGTGGAAGCGTGCGTTATAGGTTAGCACCTAGACAACAGATATACATACTTAAACACTAAAACATGACGCTGTGACTAATAGGAGCGAAGTCACAAAGGAAAATGTTGCAAAAACAGGGGAAATCATTTAATTCTAAGAGCTTCCATTGCGAACGCTGCGTTACGCGTTACGCAAAAACAATGTATGACGGGATTGTTCTTCTTTTAAAGTTATAATAGTAAATAAAAGTCCGCGACAGCATATACCTATCTTTTAAGATTGACTAACAATAACAATTTTTATGGTTATGAATCGCGTTCCAAATTAATGTATTAATTTGCGATGGAGTTCTATCACTACAGTTTTAATCCATATCCAATTTAATATGTTATTTATCATAAGTATTCAATTGTAAACAAAATTGTCTTTGACATTACTTGATTACAATCAACATCTTAGGAGATATCGTAATTCTCCGCAACAAAATAGGTAGGTATGTTCAGGTAGACGCGGGTGATTCGACAAACGAATGGTATATAGGTATTAGAATAATAAGCAGTAATTTCAATGACAAGACGATGAATATTGAAAAGCTTTATAGGTAGGTACACCTGGTAGCTAATACTACTGTTTGTAGACTAAACAAACATACATACATACATAATTTCACGGCTCTATAACTTATGGGGTAGGCAGAACACCAGAGGCTATAAAACCATATGATGGAGAAAGAATAATTGCAGTGATAGAGGGTCAGCCTATCGACCAGACAACGCCAATAAAAACTCTATCCCAAATGACCCTTACAGTATGCCCGGGAAGAGAAGCAGCTGGTACATTATATGATCTTCTGTTGCTCCCAGACCAGCATGGAAGGTGAAACTGCGGACCACAGCTTTGTTGTAACAGATTTTGAAGTAACTCTGTATGTTTATCTATCAGTAACGCTTTCACAGCTAAGCTACTCAATCAATTTTGACGAAATTTTGAATAGTATAAGTTTGAACTTCAAGGAGTAACTATAATATTATTTATCCAACTTCGATAACCGGTATTCACGCGGACGAAGTCGCAGGCAACAGCTAGTATGCTATTAATCGAGTTCGAGTTGCGTGGCGTCCCCTTAAGAGTGGTGAGAATTATTTGCAGCCCATATTTTAGAAGAAGTCGTCGAAGGGATTGAATAGTCGAGAGCACCTACCTATATCTCCGTCATACTGCGATCGAAAACTCACTCACTAATAAAGGTATAAGTCACATAAAATGTAGTCCTAATATTAATAGATAAAGAATATTAATAGAATTTTCAAGCCTATAAATAAAGAAATTTACACATACCATTGTCTTTTCGCCTCTTAGCATTTTGTATTTTATTTGCTGCAATTTTGCGTTTCTTCGTCATTGGATCGATACGGGCACTAACTGGCGAGCTATCTTCCGACATTCTACTCGAATCACTGCTTGGTCTTCTAGAGTCACTACTAAGTTCGTTTTCATTAATCTGCTCTTCGTTTTCAATAAGATCTAATGCCTCCGGACCATCTATTGCCTTGACAGTGCTAAAGTAAAAATCAGAATCACCTTTAAGTTTATGCACTTCTTTCACGTGCACTGGTAACTTGTCAAATGAGTAATGTTTAAAATTACAGAGTTTACAAGCATAACGCATCCATTTATAATGAGATGCCATATGATCGTAAAGTTTTTGAATGTGATCGAATCTCTCAGAGCATTTTTTGCAGAGGAGTTTAGTTAGTACAATGTCTTTAACGATTTTTTGTTTCAGGGACGCCATATTGCTTTTTTCGATTTGCTGTGCAAACGGTAGTTGGATCGAGGGTACAATGTCATCCATTATGAACTGATAAGGTTCTGGGGATTCAGATTCTTTTTCTCTGTCATCTTGGTCCATTTGGGTTTCCTCTGTGTTGACTTCTTCATTGTTAACTTCGTCAATCTCGTCGTTATCATTTTCCTGCTGCTCTTCTTTTTCTGGACTCTTCTCTTCATTTCGAGTCTGCTTTGTTTCATTTACGTCTGAAAAAAAAGGAAACAAATATTGAACATTTTGTTGCTAAGCATTAAGTTGGTACGGATGTTTGAGTATTAATTATATGAATTTTGTAAGTTCCTAAAAGTATCTAATATTTACTGAAGGAGGTTCGAAATTTGAGCAGACAAACCGTTATGAATGAGAAATGGTGTATCAAGGTGTCGGTGACAGAAGTCATAATAGCGCACCTTCTCATTTTTCCACTCCACCTTGTGTCATGTGTAAGAAACTAAGCCATCACACATCGGCTTGAACCGTTATTAAAAAAAAATTCATAAGTCGTTAGAACTACAGCATTTTTTTTTAAAATAGCTTATATTTATTATCACAATTTATTATAATTTGAAGAATTCACCGGATTCTTCTATTTTCTACAGTTATTTAGGGACTGCTCAAGCACCACGCTCACGGATACTCCGTGAGAATCCCGTTACCTACTAAAAACTCTAGTAGATAATATACCGCGGTGATTACAAAGGACAATGACCATACACTACATACTTACCTACCTATAGGTTGAACCAAACTCTCACCACCAAAAAATAAAACCTTCCCAGTGGGCAGTCAAATCTTCAAATAGATAATCCTTGCGTGTCCGTGTCTCGATTTTCTAGACGTCTGGCGTCTCGTCTACGCGATTGTTAAAACAATTTAAAACCTACAAAAGCTGCTAAAGTAAGCACTCACCACCAACAACCTACCCGGCGGGCAACTAACTTAAAAAAGTCCTATCTGTACATCAATCGTATCCGTGGTACCGCGGCACGCACTATACGCGTGTGCGCGTGGGCCGCTCGAACGCGCGCCCGCAATTTTAAACCTATACAAGTTGAACCCAAGATTAACCACCTAGAACCTTCGAAGAAGGCACCTTTACCTAAGTAGCACTTTTCTACATCTTTCCTTTCTGTACCTCGTTCTTTTTGGCTTTTCATTGCCGCGATAGCTACCTAAAGCCAGGTACTTATACCTAAAGGATGAAGCAAGAATTCACCACATAAATCCTTTCCGCATTTGGCGTCGCGTCTGCGCGATTGTTAAAAACAACCAAGAACCCTTAATAAAATGGTAATGGAAGCACTCACCACCCAGCACCTTCCCGGCGGGCATCTTCAAATAGTCCTTTCTAATCTGTATGTCGATCCTCTTATTGTCCTGCTTCCTCGCGAGCGCGCGGCACCGCGGCACGCACGTGTGCGCGTGCGCCGCGAGCGCCGCGCGCCGCTCGAACGCGCGCCCGCAGCCGCCACAGCGCGGGACCGAACCGTCACATTCCATCTTGTTCATCCATTCCTGGATGAAGATTAGGGGGATTCGTTAATCATACATTTGATTAGTAACATTTGATTACCCAAACTCACTAAATACTTAAAATTGGCACAAACTCGAGTTTTTTTATATGAGCTTCTGTTAAGGAGACCTCACAGCGGAACTAAGGGGTAGATATCCTAGAATAAATCCAGACGCCAAATATCATCGCTTCTGATGTTCTGAAGAGCTATTAAACTATACCTTCCTAAGGCCTAGTGCTTGGACCTCATTTTTACTTAGCTATTCACTTATCATGTGAGATTGATGTCAAACGTGAGTCACCAATAAAAAAACCGGACCAGTTAAGAGTAGTTCGTTTCCTAACTGTATGGGACTGTACTGGGCGTTGAACCCAGGACTACAAATGCCGCAACCGAATACTCGATCAATGCGAAACAAATTACATAAGTTATACCCTTGATCAACAATACCATGGCCCGCATAGGGTAGGCTTAAAATAGCTCTATAGCCCCTGGAAACCTTCAATCCATAACGTGCAATACATTTAATAAGCGTTTAACGCAAAAAACTTAATGTGAAATTTCCTTCCTAAACACGTGTGCTGTTACGTTCGACCTCATCTTCACTTACTAATAGGTAAGATTGAAGCCCCACGCGGATTTAGTCACTTTAAAAAAATTAAAGACTGTTTGTATGATAAGTGAGCGCGGACTTTATGTATCCACAGGTAATTTCTTCAAATTAAACGTAAATTCTTATGGTGACATTAGTAAGCACAAACAGTTCTACGAGGAGACACGAAGTTCTCAAGTGCAGATAAGTATACAATAATAGCTACGCTTTGTCAGAAGCCATTTGAGTAGGTTTCCTGAAAACACGGATATCCAAGACATGACAGCAGGATTAATGCTGTGGAGATAAGAGCTTTGAGGAGTATGTGTGGAGTGAAATTGAATGATAGGGTGCCAGACAGTGAAATAAGAAAGAGATGCGGACTGAGGCAGACAGTGCTACCTCATCGCCAGTGGTCGTTGTCGTCGTCGTGGATATTTGGAAAGGATGACTGAAAGTAGATTTATGAAAGAGGTATACAGAGCAAGAATGGATGGTGTTGTCGTAAGGGGCCGGCCTAGGCGAAAGCATGCCGATCAAATTGGCGACGTTCTTAAAAAGGGCACCAAACAAAAGTACCCGTAACCGACGATCATGTATGAAAAGATGAATGAACGTGGAGGAAGCGAAAGAGTTTGTCTGGATCGTAGCAATCGGTGTTTCCTTGTCTCTGCCCATTCCAAAGGGAGACAGGCGTGAGGTTATGTATGTACGAACATCCAAAACTGGGTAAATTAGGTGATTCATCTAAGTCACGTCATCACCCCGAGAGGTTGTGATTATGATAACAAACACTTTTTTAGTACTTAAATATAACTCTTTAGAACCGGATTTATCGAGTATTTCACATTTAAACTCAACGTTTGGGTCTCTTTACAGACCCTGTGGACATGAGCGACTTTAGTACTTAATTGACAGGTCTGTACCGAATTGGTTTGTCAGCATTTATTACCTATAATTTAATCATCGTAGCTTCTGTATAACATTCGGTATACTTGGTTAATGTGCAGATAACATATAGTACAGTTAGAACGCCAATTTTCTGATGTTGTTCAATATAAGAATTATTAATGAATGCAACATCGTTGTCGGGTTTTTATTTACCTGATTCTCTTGATCCAATCTCTCCTCTTCAGTCAAGTTCTGGTTGGGTGCAGATTTGTTGCTACTCTTATTCTTGTGTTTCTCGTAGAACGCTGGCGGGTTGTTCAGTCTGAAGGCTTTCGACTGTATCACCTCGCGTAATTTGCGAATTTGCGCGGCTGACTTCCTGGAAATTTTAAATTTTCAGTTACTACTTCGTTTGCATGTTTATATGTTTAATGAGCCCGATACAGGCCCATGAGTTTTTTCCGGTGTTACGAAGAGGTAAAGGCAAGGCTAAGCTGGCCCAGTGCCAGTTGGTGCATGTCAGACTGTTCAAGGCTTCCGCCCTGGCGCGGTCCTAGGAGGGTGTATGAGGGTGCAGGGGATATGGAGTTATGGACCCCCCCCCAAAATCTATCATCTCACATTTAGAAATCCAAGAAAAGATGAACCACTAAAAAGACAAGTACAGTAGAATCCGTTTATTATGACTCCGCTTATATTGACCAACCGCTTATTATGACGTGTTTACACAGTGAAGTTTGGTTTTTATATAAATTATATAACTAAGTCGGATGTAATGACTTCGCCTATAGTGACATATCGCTTATTGTGACCCTTTTTTATCAAATTTTGTCCGCTTATAGTGACCGACCGTATGATTTCTAACACCTTTGGCAGTGTTTATTTTATTTTATTTTATATTATTTGGGTAGCCAACAGCTTTTACTTAAAAACTAGGTTTAACTAGTTTTTTTTCTTGTTCGGGAGAATCACGTTATACCCAAAGACTTTGGGCGCGTGAAAGGCTTTTCTGATTTGAGTCTCAGAGCGTAGATTTACTTATTGAGTCTACTTATTAATATCTTACTTTGATTTATCTCTATTTTATTCCTTTCTATTAAAATAAATCACACACTAACTTAAACAGTTTATTTATTCTTGCAGTACCTATGCTTTGTATGACGTCCGTTTAGTATGACTTGTTTCTTATTTCCCTTCGATGTCATTATAAACGGATTCCACTATAGCTAGAAAAAAATATCCTTACATTCCATAATCATTCCATAATCCAGAAATGCACGTAACATAAGACATCAAATGTAAAGAGAAAAACAAAGTATTATGGATATTTGGTGCAATAATATCCGATTTACTCTACATATTTTTCTTTTAGTGATTCAGTTGTGACCCCCCAAAAATTTCAGTCTGCGACCGCACCTACTTCTGACAAACCTTTACGACTAGGTACTGTATACGGGTACTTATAAGTACCTAGTAGGTACTGTTAAACATACCTTCGCTGCGACGTATAGATAGATATCGCGGTGGAATGGTTAACGATCGGCGTCACCCATCCTTATTGCAACCGCAGCAAACGTTGATTAAGCTGCTATATCAAATGATATAGCCTTTAGTGTTCGGTTGCGGCGTGAGAGGTCCTTAGTTCGAGTTCTAGTCAGGCCAGTTTAGGAAACATATTTCTATTAACTGGCTCTGCTCTAGGTGTATCACAGACATACATCTACATAGATGACACAAGTGTCACGATTTGTATTGAAACCAAGCGTGCCGAGTTTTTAACACCTACTGTGACGTCACAGTGATATAAAATACAAATCGATTCAAAGACACCGATGCCGCCCATGAAATCAATTATTAAGAACGATATCTATTTGTGTAGGTAATCGATTTTCTAACAGACATAGGTACGCGCGACGGCATCTAGCGGCGACTAACCTTGACGCTTGGTCGGGGTTCAGACACGCGAAGTACATGCATTTGCGTTGTCTATGTACATTTATGTCTGTGGGGTGTTACTAGGATACCGCTTAGTTCCGCGATGTGGTTTACTTACCACAAGCTTACTTAACAGTTCATACCCAATAAAAAAGAATGCAGCAGTTATTTTGTTTACCTGTGGACTTTAAAAAGGTGTCTGTAAACACTCCATGACGTAGAGAAGATTTCAAGACAATCAGGGCATGGGTATACGAGCCGACTTTCAAGATGCTTGTACTTCATGTGGAATTTCATAGTTTTCGCTGTCGCGAACTTTAGGTCACCTGGAAAATAAATTTCTTTGTATAATAGCAGAGAAAATAAGAATATAATTTATTATAAGTTCAAAAGATTAATTAAATACAAGAAAAAATGTTTTTCATTGGTTTTTATTGCGCCTTATCATACATTAACTCGACGTTTCGATGTGTGTCCTTACACCATGGTCATGATAATATGTTGGGTTTATAGTTTATTGTCCACAATAATATTGTTTTATTTTTATTTCTGACTACACACCTCTGGTTTGACTTTTCAGCTGACATTGAGACAATTAGGTCCAAAATAAAAAAAACATGGGTTAGAAACCTTCGTAATATAAGTATAGCAATATGAGAACACATCTTCACTGAAGCAATGTTTTTTAGCAACAGACAGCAGACTTTGTATGAAGGTTTGTTCCTAGCCAGGCTGAACCGACTGCTAACTGCAGAGTCAAGTCGAGTTGACTCTGCAGTCAGTGTATTTGCAAACATCTTCTCTGATAGCAAAGCTGCACAAATAGGACTAATGGTGAAAAAAACCTATTCAATAATAATTCTTGTTATTTTTCAGTGTCTATTAAACTACAAAAGGTAAGTGCAATTCTCTAGATAAGACTCTACTTATAAAGGAGAAGTGAGAAGTGTTTCTTAATTCAGATTCAAACAAATTAAATTGTATTTTTCGACGGCTTCAACAGAGTTTTGATATTGTTAAGTTCATGTTTTAAGGTGATGTTAGGTCAAAAGTACCAAAATCTTCAATTTACATCTTTTTACACATTTTGATCGATATACATTGATGTAGTAAAGACACTCAATGTACAATGACGAAACATTGAATCAATGTTTTGTCAACTTTTCAACATCAATTTTTTTTTGTTGAGTTATATTATAACCGATGTATTTTGTCTACAGATAGTAACTATTATTAGATATTATATTATCTCTTTGTATTGAATTAGGTACCTACTTAATTAGGTATTTCATTAGCTCTCAAACAATATTTTATCAAAAAAAAAATTAATTAGTGTAAAAGTGCTGACAACATCGGTGAATGGAATGAAACTTTCTACTCTATTAGCACTGGCCTATTTTATTAAGATTAATATTCCAGTACTTCTTGTCAATATTCCAGTATTTAAAACCACATACAAATCTTAACAATTTTAAAACAATTGATGTATAAAAAACATCAATGTATTTTTTGATAAATCAATATTACATCAATGCGAATATATGACGCATTCAATTGAAAAAAACATCAATTGTTTGTATTTATTACTTTATAAAATATACTGTTTTCTTCCAATTCTAACTAAGGTCATCTGCTTTGCATACCCACAACTACTGCACAAAAATAAATTGTAAGTTTATCCATATACTGCTACTACCATGTAATACAAGAAACATAATGTACTTACATATCTTGCACTTCAAATTACCATCCTCATCATCACTAATTTGAATAACATTTTCATGAATTTTATCCAAATTTACGTGGCTTTGGATTTTAAACTTGCCATCACTCTGAAGAATGGCTTTGTCTCGTGACAATATCTCAGAAATCTCTGTAACCTGAAATTGTTAAGAAAACGATAACATAACTTTGTTGCCAAAAAAAAATGTAAAGGAATTTGCATTGCCAAACTCCTTTAAGTAAAACACATAATTCAAGTCATTACAAAACTTGCCATGCTGGTTTAGCACCAAGATATTATGTCCACCTTGGTAAAATTTACACTATAATGCTTAGATATTATACTAATTTCATATATAATTGCATTGATTCCTATTTAAAGTGTAACATTGCAAATAGATAAACATAGTTAACATGCAGTCACTTTGAATCATGGGATGTATTTGCTTATTGAGAACTAACATTCAATACAGAAAAATAAGAAAAATTTAAAACATTTATATCATGCAGTGTAAGGAGGAGAGTTTAGTGCCTCTGCCTAAGTTAGGCAAAAAAGAAGACCTTCATCCCAACACCATAATTTACAGCATTTGTAAACTAGGAACATATGTTTTATTCAAACTATGCGAATAAAACTGATTCAGGCCAAGACTAAAATAATAAATAATTATTTCTAACATTCACACATCATGATGTAGCGAAATTCAGTTTCTTAAAGAAGTTGTGTAATGGATACTAGAAACTGGCTTAAGTATGTACTTAAGAAGTTAAATATATTTAAACCTTAGAAATAAACTTAACCTGTGCTGTCATCTTCAACTTCATATTCACTTACCATCAGGTGAGATGAGGTAAAATATGGGTTTTTTCACCAATAAAAACACATATCAATGTCACTAGTCATCAAATATCAATATAAATGGTGGGAACCAGGATTTGAACCCAGGAAATCTGCCTTAGAAGGCAATTTTGTTACCACTATGCCAGCCAGTCATAATAAATGAGTAATTACATGAAAAAATATACTTTCAATGTTTATATCAAATGAAAACCTAAATAAATGCAAAGTACACTTTTGTTCTTCACTTCAATTGAAAATATTTAGTTTTATGTTTATTTCACATAAATGACTGAATTATTTGATCAGAGTTTTTGTCAAAGTTTCTGCATACCTGCTACCTATCTACATTCATAGTATATTTCTAAACTATTTAGTTGCATATACAATACAAAGATAAGTTTACCTCGGCTTGCATATTATCTTTATTTGTACTATCATGGTTCATATTTTGAAAAACAGCTACAGCACTGCTTGGAATTTTTCTTAATGTAATTTCACTGTTATTGTTAAAAATTGAGAGTGCTTTATTTTTAGACATCTTCTCAATAATGGTAGTCAAGTCTTTGGTCATAGGAATTCGATCATCATCATCTTCAGCTTCTTCATCATATCTCTTCTGATATGCATCTTCGAAATTCTGTATTTTTTGCAATTCATTTGCCTGTATAGTGTAATAAACATATACCATATGAGTAAAATAAATATTGGATGCAACAATTTCATTTTACGTACATTTCAATAAGTATTATATAAAAAAATATTACCGCTGAAGGCACATTGACGAAATGTCCATGAAAAGATGGATTAAACTTTTCTTTGCAGTAAACCCTTTTATGGGAAATCAAGTTTGCCAAACTTCTGAAAATGTTTCGACAAACCTTGCACTCATATAATACATCACATTCATTAGATAGTAGGTCCTTCAGCTGAAAGAGAAAAATTGCAATATTATTTTTATTAAAATAGTACAATGAGTAGCTAGGTCACCTAAATAAATAGTAAGCACTAGGTGTTTACAAAAACATGTTATTTTTATGAAACTTTAGGAAAACTCACCTCCTCTGTAGCTAAGTCAAATATCTTTTTTGCTTGGGCTAATCCAGTTATACTAGTATGAATAGGTTTTCGGAGTATTGCTAAATCAAGCTCTTCAGTATCTTCAAGACTCTTTGAATTCTTACTTTTTTCATCTCTGCATTTGACTTTATTAGCCATGGTAGCATCTTAAAAGAAAAACATAATTCAAAAGGTGAGGTATAAAAAACTTTTAATTGCAATCATTGACAGCACCAAAATATCAAAACTCTACCATCACGGGGCCTATCATTAATTTGACAACGACTAATACGACTGAAACACATTTTGGCATAACACTGTCCAAAAAAATGTCAACAGTATGAAATTTGTAATATAGGTATTTGCTTACGAATATTTACTGACCTCACTCTTGATTCAAAAAGGATTTAACCATCATCATATACAAAGTAAAGTTGTTGGTTATAAATTTATAAAAATAACAAGCATGTTACTTTACTACTGATACCTACTGGTTCCTACTAGTCTCTCCCTCAAATTTCTAAATTTATTCAAACAGCAGAGCCAACTAAATATATGCATTACACAATTTATATTACTACGAAAGCGTAGTTAACATTTAAAACATTTTACAAACCTGTGTACCACTGCGAACACAAACTACGAAAATTGCGACAAATGCGACTTCTTACGCCTCCATTTTCAACAAATGAATACTACACACAGAACGTAACTGATGGCATTCATACTGGCAGCAAGCATGGACGGATGGATTATTTGTTTTTTGATTGTCAGCAATAGAACGTAACTGACCCTAAAAAGTTGGAGGTGTCATCTAATGGTAGTAACCATTATAATCTGTGAAAAGTTAAACAAAGTTCTACGGCGAACAATCCGATTACAGATGGGATAGGTAAATCAGGAGGGGGACAGCAGCATAGAAACGCATCAATGTTTGCTATTTTGAATTTGAATCTACTTCGATAAAAAAATGTGACCTTATGGCGCTCTCTTTTGATCGAACTCTATAGTCTGTTCCGACGCGGAAATACTGATATAGAGCACTTTTTTATTTTCTTTTTTTTAGAATTTTCAAATAGAATGGACTCTTTTTTACATTTTATCATTGAGTTTGCAACTCGTGCAATAGGAAGGAACAACAAAGTATATAGGCGTTTAAGTGTGTGAAGATTCCGGATTCAAAATATGCTTCAAAGCAATGAGATAGAAAACTGCCATCTTTCTCCACTAGGGGCACTGATTACGCTCGACTCCTATTAATTGTCAAATAGCATAGTAAAAGTTAATTTTATTGTGATTTTTATAAAAGTATAAGAAATGCATCATTGCGTACCTAGTCATAAGTTTTGTATAAAATGGAAACCACAGTTTCTCTGAGGATATACACTAGCAAAACTTGTGGAAGTAGGTACTTGATTTAAACTTGTGTGTAAATGTACAAACACAGTATGGTCCCTGTTTGGTATGGTCCACATTTTTCACATATACATTTTTGAGTTTTATCTGTAATTAAAAGATATACGAGACCTTTAGATAGTCGAGCGAGAGTCATAGTGAGGCTTCGTTGCTGCTACGAGCTGCACTAATATAGGTAGTAATTTGTATTATTTCATCAAAAGTATGACCTTTGGCATTGGGCACAAAGCTTGCAGAACAGATGGTTATTGGGGCAGTAAAGTTTATAAATGGCAAGCAATACCAAACCAAAGCATAAGACCAAAGCGATACCTGGCAATACCTAACAAGAACAAGAGAGAGGTATACTCATAGATGAATATAAGTACTAAAGTATAGATGACTGTTTCACGGTTTTTGCACTTAAGCGCCATACAGTATCCACTGTAGGAACCTTTTTGACCAAAGCAACCCTAAAGTCCAACCCGGACGTACCGCGCCACTTTAAAATTTTCAGAAATTCGTAGTACAAGTTATTACTATTGCGCAATTGTAATTTGATTCGTTTTATCACATAAGTAACGAATCAAATTTAAACTGTACAATAGTAATCAGTTGAAATAAACTGCACCAAGCATGATGCTTTGGGAGATGGGAGTAATAAAAAAATATGCATCTCAGATAATCATTTATTTTTTCACAATTCATTTTTTATATTTGTGTTTGATATAATAATCATAGGCCATAAATTTGTTCGGGTCGTCTTCGTCAAACTCAATGCTTTTGCCACACAACAAATTGTTCACCTCCTTGCACCAGTCTTGCATTTCACTTGAAAACCAACGGATTCTTAGTGATACAACATTTTTGAATCACATAGTGCGTACAACTTTTTTTTTTTTAATATTTTATTTAACGGGCCTGGAAACGAGTCCTTTTAGCCACACAAATTAACAATATACAGTTTACAAATAAAGTTCACTTCTTAAATGTTAACACTTCTTAAAATTACAGTTTCATTTCTATGTTCAATAAAAATTGGAATAAAGATTTATAAAACTTCTTCTCTGAAAGTAAACTTTTCAACGATGTTTCTTCTTGTCGCTCTTGTCTGTCAGTGTCATTGTCAATTTCACTACACAATAACAATCTTTGTAGGTTATATTTTCTACATTTCATAACAACGTGTTCTAAGTCCTCTTCCTCGTTGCACTCCTCACATAGTCCACTATCCACAAGCTTCAGTCTGCACAAATGGGATTTTGTTTGGCAGTGCCCAAATCTCATTCTATTGATGGAAGTTATGAAGCTTCTCGATCCAAAGATTTTGTGGTACCAGGGTTGGGCGGGCGGGACCTTTTGTATGTCATAGTACCATTTTCCCTTATCGGACGATACATTCCTCCAGTAATCATTAAAAAGTTCTCTGTGGCATTCCTTCATGGGAGCATATAAATCGGTAAAAGGTATGTGCATTGAATCACTATGATCTTCATCTGGATCTCCCCTTGCTATTTTATCTGCTTCTTCATTTCCCGATATACCGGAGTGAGAAGGGACCCACATAAATTTTACAAATTTACTATTTACACACATATCATACAACACTTGCTTTATCTTAAAAATCAAATGATTGGTACTGAATTTTAAAATCCTATTTTCAAGAGCTTTAATAACACTAAGTGAATCGGTAAGTATTAAAAAATTATTACTATTAATATTACATAAATATAAAAGAGAACAATAAATGGCATAACATTCAGCAGTGAATATACTACAATTAGGATCTATTTTGATACACTTTCTGGATTTAGTTTGGGGGTCATAATATGCTGATGTAACAGTGCTCAAGGTTTTAGAACCATCAGTGTATATACTGTAATAATCAGTTTCATCAAGCATATTCAAAAGTTCTACTTGATTAATGACATCCCTCTTAAGTACTGCTACATCAATCATATTAGCATTATAATCTATATTATACAAAGGCCAATGGCTCTCTCTAAATACACTTTTACCAAATTTAAGATGAATTTGTATCATTATTCTTAAGAGTTCCGGTAATTTTCTTGATAAAATATTTGAAGAGTCCATATAAGTACCTACACAAGAGATAACTAATGGGAGCACAGGAAGTATTCTATTCATTATATGATTGTTATTAGAAGCAAAAACCTTTAAACAAAACCTTTCAGCTATTCTTAATCTTATCAATGTTAAAGGAGGAATACATGTCTCTGCTTCCATAACATGTATAGGAGTAGAACACATAGCACCTGATATGATTCTTAGTGCTTTGTTTTGGATAATATCTAATTTTCTTAATAAAGTATAATTACAGTTGAAATAGGCTAAGGCGCTATAATCAAAGTGACTACGCACTAGACTTTTATAAAGTAACGATAAAGTTTTGGGATCTGATCCCCAGTGAACCCCTGCCAAAGATCTAATTATGTTCAGACCTCGGCAGGCATTTTTAATAATTTGTTCTATATGGTTATGAAATTGTAATTTACTATCAAGGTGAATTCCCAAAAACTTTTTACCTTCTATCCATTTTAAACTATTATCATGAAGTTTTACAATATTAATAGAAGTAGTGTATGTTTTAGAGAAAATCATTGCTGCACTTTTATTTAAACTTAGAGGTAACTTTAATTTACAGGTATAATAATAATGAACTTGTTGTAATGCATTATTTAAATTATTTACAGCAATATTTACATCCTTATGACTACTATATACAACCAGGTCATCTGCATACTGCAGGTATTTGACATTATATTGGGAAATATATCTATTCAAATGGCATGTGTACAAATTGTACAAAAGAGGTGATATAGTGGCACCTTGCATTGTGCCTTTAAAAACTTGTCTAGGTCCGTATAAAATATTATTAAATTTTACATACATTGTCCTGTCATACAAAAAATTAAAAATCCATTTACAGACCTTGCCTGGGATACTTATGTCAATTAAGACATCTACAAGAATGGACGGAATCACATTATCAAATGCCCCCTGTACATCAAGAAAGGCACAAACTGTAGATGAATGAGAAGAAAAGGATTGCTTTATATCTGATATCAAAGCAACAAAACTTTCTGCAGAGCTTTTACCTTTACGGAAACCATACTGTTCCTTTGGTAAGATATTATTAGATTCCACATACCAGTCTAACCTAACCTTTATCATATATTCAAATACTTTTCCAACACAAGATGACAATGATATAGGTCTGTATGAGTTACAGTGGCTTTCAGATTTGTCTGGTTTTATGATAGGAATGATGCATTGGGTTTTCCATGAAGTTGGAATTAGTTCATTATCCCAGAGTAAATTGAAAATATTGAGTAAAATCTTTTGAGCATTCTCATGTAAATGATTTAAAAGTTTGTAAGGAATATCATCCAAGCCTGGAGTAGTGTCTTTTCTAGATTTTAAAGCAGATTGAAATTCTTGCCATGTAAAAGAATTAGATAAGAATGCACTTTGTGAATTACCTTCTTGCATAAAAAAAGTATCTAACAAATTGCTGTCTACTAATTTTTCAGGTGGATCAGTGGGAGCATACTTATCAAGAAAAGATGGAATCCATTCACAATTTTTCGGAGGTGCATTCGAAGATGCTCTTTTGAATCTGCGGATATAGTTCCAGACTACAGTAATAGGTGTGTATCTATTAAATGACTCACAGAGTTTTTTCCAACCATTCTTTTTCTTTTCTTTCAAAAGTCTTTTTTTAATGGCATCTGTTTTTTTATAATGTATGTAATTTTCTAAAGAGGAATGATTTCTATAATAATTCAAAGCTGCTTTACTCTTTTTAACTGCTTCTGAGCATTCATCGTCCCACCAGGGAACAGGTTTTTTCATAATTGTTGGAGAAGTTATTTTAAGTTTTGGTATACATTTTTCTTTAATTTGATTTAAGATATCACAAAATTGATTGTATGACAACAAAGGATTACTAGGATCAATAGAGAATGATTTGAATGTTTTTTCTGTTTCAGATTCAAAAAGTTTCCAGTCAGCTTTGTTATACAGAAATCTTTCTGATGGTTGACCTACTTCAAAAGTTTGTGGTGATAGCTGTATGACTGTGATAGTGGGGTAATGATAGCTGCCCATTGGATCATCATGAACACTCCACTGACTTAGTGGAGCAATGTTGGGACTGACACAAGTTATATCAATGGAAGACTGTTTGTGACGTACACTACCTACTGTGGTTGGAGCTCCAGAATTCAAGATACATAAATCACACTCATCTAACATGTTATATACATCTGTACCTCTGGGTTTTGTTGAAAAACACCCAAAGGCCACATGATGTGCATTTAAATCCCCAGATAGTAAGATAGGTTTAGGTAAACTATTAATTATTTGTTTAAGCTGTCTAGATTTAAAATGTCCTGGTCTTGGTGGACTATAGACACATAGGATGGATATATCACCTGTATCAGTTTTAAGAACTATAGCTGCAGATTGTAAATCATCATAAAAAGGCATATCTATACTATTGTATTTAAAATTATTCTTAATAAGTATACCGACTCCACCACGACCCTTAGGGCCATGTTGGAAAATAAAATTATAACCAGCTAATTTAAAATGCATATTATTTTTGAGATAAGTTTCATTTAACAGACATATATCAATGTCATTCTGCTCTAAAAAGGAAATAAGAAGTGGCTTTTTGCTATTGATACTTTCTACATTAAATTGGCAAATCTTTAAGAACTTATTATCCATGTTTTAAATTGTTTACTAATGTTTCTTTTATGAATGATGTAGTCATTTTTTTATTACTATTTCCTAAATTTACTAACGTCGCCACTAACGATTTTAAGATACTATCATTCTTTAAAATACCTTGAACTATTTCATCTGTTGTAATTTCTTTGGGTTTTGTAACCATGTTTGTAACTTTCTTAGGGAGTAATATAGGGTAATCTGAGTTATAATGTGCTAAACTATATGTGTGATCTGTTTTTTTCATTAAATTGGCATATGTTACTTTATTCTTTTTATCTAGTATTCTTTTTTGTTTAACAGGACAATCTCGCGAAATAGCAAGGTGTTGACCACCACAGTTAGCACAATGCAAAGCCTGATCATCGGGGCATTCTAAGTAATGATGATCTTTGGCACAAATTGAACATTTTTGTTGAGACTTACATATTTTTGCATGATGATTGAATTTGAAACACTTGAAGCATTGCAATAAGGGAGGATCATATTCATAGACTTTAAAATTAAATAAATCCAAAGATACAGATTCTGGCAATAAATTAGCTAAAAAAGTTACGGAGACAGTTTCAAATGGTTTAGTTTTACCATTGACTTTTTTAGTGAACCTTCTCACTCCGATAATCTCACAGGATGAGATTAATTTCTTGAAAAGGTCTTCATTGCTTATATTTGTAGGAACATACCTCAATACTCCAATTTTTTCAATACTTCTCGCTGGGATAAATGCCTTAAAATTGTGTCGTCTTTGGAATGTCTCGTTGAGTAAATAATTGTTTGCGTTACTTGCCTGGGAGAAAAATATGCCTATTTTATTTGCAGACATTCTTTTAATGCCTGTCACTCCTTTAACTTCGTCTTTAAAAAGTCCCGCCAAAGTAAGTGGGTTTCTGTTGCCAACATTTCCTTCAGTACTGGTACTCTCGGTAAATACTACATATTCCTGGGACGCAGACGTTTCCGGAAAAAGTCTTCGATATCCTGGTTTTATGAACGGTAAGTACATTTTTCCGTCTAAAGAGTCCATGTCGGCTGGAGTAGGAGGCCTCCGCAGTCGCTTCCTATCGGGTTTCCCAGGGGACGACTCCCCTGGGTCCTCCTCCATGTCTGCTCTTATTAACGATTCGAATGCGATAAACTATCAATGAAATTTGCTAAACAGAACATAAAATTAATATTTTCTTTCAAAAGTTGAAAAAACGCGCCTATCTCTTTAAAAAGCCCGCCAAGGTATCCTCAGTGCGTACAACACAAAATTTGTGCTGCCAGGATTTAAAAAAATATTCCTCCCGCTATTTATACTCATTCAGTTTAGTAGGTTTTTTATTTGCTCACAAAAGTTGTTACAGGAAACTTATGAAAAAACACCAAAGTTTTGAATTTCTAAGGGACAACTCAGATCATGTTGATCTGAAAATTGTAGCCATAGATATGCTTATTCAAGATTTTAATAAAACAAATATTGCCTACTCAATAAAATAGGTGAGTAATAATACGTGTTTTGCATTAGGAAAGCTACAATAGGTTTATTTGAATTAAAGTGAATAGCTTAATAGTGTGTTATTAAATCTACTATTAATTGTTACTTTTTTTGAGTTGTACTATTATCACAGAATAAGAAGATCTAAATAAATTCGAGTCTTGCTACGACGCGATACGGTGGAATTCAGCTCGCACAGCATTACGTACCTGCAAATTTATATACCTAGAAGTTTTGTCTCTTTCTATCGCATGCCTCTTATCTTTTCTTACGCTGTTAGGGTTGCTGCCTAGTGAAGAATAATTAATCTCCTTATTTGAAACTAGCTGCTGCCCGCGACGTCGTCTGCGTGAACGCTATGCAGCACCAAACGCACCTACGATTATAACACTGCTAGCGTGATAATATGTAGCCTATATGTTGACCCGACTTCTTAACTATCTTCATGCCAAATTTGAAGTAAATCCATGCAGTACTTTTTGAGTTTATCCCGGAAAGACAAACAGACAAACAGACAAAAATTCTAAAAACTATATTTTTTGTTTCTGTTTCGATTGTAGATCATACCCCAAGTATTCTTTTAAAAAAATATTCAATGTACAGTTTTGACTTTCCTACCATTTTATTATATGTATAGATTAAGTATCTACCGATGTAGGTATTACTGTTATTCTACCTTTGTAAAAAATATTGTTTCAACTTACCTAAAGTACAAAATGAAAAAAAAGTTACTATGAATAATTAGTAATACTACCTATGTTTTGTTTGTTAAATTGACCATAATCAAATCTAAACATAATCTAATTGAATATTTCTTTCTTTTTATGTCCATTTTTAAATACTATTTGCGACCTCGATCATAGAATTACTGTGAATGCTATTAGGTATCTACAACGTCCCGACGGGCGCGCGCGTGACACACGACCCATTCGAAATGCGCCGGCGGAGCGCTTCGCTGTAGGTAAATAACGGATGTACCGCGCGAAGTGAGCCAGGCCTGCTATTATGAACGCTATTTGAACGCATTTTTTCATTCGTAATAGTACCGAGCCCAAGGGTATGGTGGCGTTAGTTTATATCAGAATTTCCATTTCCCAATTGTATGGAAGACAAACTAGCATGATTGTAGGTAAGACCATAGATGAAAATAAGTACTAAAGTATAGATGGCCGTCTCGCCGATTTTGCACCAGGGCGCCAACTAGGCCCCGGGACCGGAACTAAAAAGCGGGGAAAGGGTGCGGGCGGGAGATGCTTCATCTAAAATATTGAAGAAAGTTTTAGAACTACTTGCAGAACTTCAGCCTGCATGGAAATATGAAAAATGGAAATAATCCTCGAACTTAAGAATAAATTTATCCTCGAACAACAAAAAGTCTGAATTGTTAAAATGTTGAAAACGCAAACGTATTTCACTGAAAACCAACGGATTCTCAGTGATACAACGTCTTTGAATCGCATAGTACGTACAACACAAAATTTGTGTTGCCAGAATTTAAAAAAATATTCCTCCCAGCTATTGATACTCATTCAGTTTAGTAGTTTTTTTTTTATTTGCTCACAAAAAGTTGTTACAGGAAACATATGAAAAAACACCAAAGTTGATGAAAAAAATGAAAAAAACACTAAGGTACAACTCAGACCATGTTGATCTGTAAAATTGTAGGCATAGATATGCTTATTCAAGATTTTAGTAAAACAAATATTACCTACTCAATAATTAGGTGAGTAATAATACGTGTTTTGCATTAGGCAAGCTACAATAGGTTTATTTGAATTAAAGTGAATAGCTTAATAGTGTGTTATTAAATCTACTATTAATTGTTACTTTTTTTGAGTGGCAGCTCTATTATGAACGCTATTTGAACGCATTTTTTCTACTCGTAATAGTTCCGCGCCCAAGGGTATGGTGGCGTTAGTTTATATCAGAATTTCCCAATTGTATGGAAGACAAACTAGCATGGGTAAGGTAAGACATACTCGAATGGGTATACTTTTGCAAAACAATTTATTTATCGTACCTAGTAAATGTTGAAAATTTTCAAATCTCTGTTCAATCAAATATTATAGGTACCTTTATCAATGGATTGTTGATTTATGATATTGCCAAGTTTTTCTATAAAGCACAACAGACACTCGCTTGACCGCTGTTCATTAAAATAAATCTTATTACTTACCGGCTTTTTCAGAAGGTAGGTAAGCTTCGTCGCGAAATATTCTCGAAAACCGATTAGAATACTTATCAGTAAGTTATGTCTGGTTCTGGGGAAAGTGAAATTCAAGAATACCAGCAAAGACGATGGCAGAATCTGAGAAAATTATTAGAAAGATCAGGCCCTTTTTGCCATCCTGATTTCGAACCATCTGCTGAAATCCTCGATTTTATATTAAACTCTTGTGTAGTTCTCATAGTTGGTGCAGGTGGTTTAGGCTGTGAACTTTTAAAGGATTTGGCTCTGATGGGATTTAAAAAATTACACATCATTGATATGGATACAATAGAATTGTCCAATCTGAATAGGCAGTTTCTTTTTCGAAAAAGTGACATTGGATCTTCCAAAGCAAAATGTGCTGTTGAGTTTGTAAATAAGAGGTATGTGTTGTGAACATTTTGACAAATTAAATTTAATATTATTTGATAACACTTACAATAAATTAAACATTTCAGAGTACCAGGCTGTGAAGCCAAAGCCTATCACTGTGCTATTCAGGATTATGATGAAGAGTTTTATCGCCAATTTCACATTGTAGTATGTGGTCTTGACTCAATTGTTGCAAGGAGATGGCTCAATGGCATGATGGTGTCATTATTGCAGTATAATGATGATGGTTTGTTCTCATTCATAGTGGGTGGCCAGAAAAGTCCTAAATAAACTTGGACATCACTTTCTGACCACTTTATTCAACCCATATTATTCAAATAGTTCTTTTACTTTTTGATATTTGAAGAAGTACATAATACTTTAAAAACCATGAAGATATCTTTAAATAGCTGAATTAAACAATTAAATGCACGAATATTTCAGGTAGTTTAGATCAAAGCAGTGTTATTCCTTTTGTTGATGGAGGTACTGAAGGATTCAAGGGCAATGCCAGAGTAATATTACCAGGTATGAGTGCTTGCATTGAGTGCACTCTTGACTTATATCCACCTCAAAAAACCTTCCCACTGTGCACCATTGCAAATACACCAAGGCAAGTATATTAAATAAATTTAATTCTATGTAAAAGATGGCTGATATTTAATACATCTTAACTATATTAATAACCATAACTTCTACTCTATAGAAATTTATATTAAAAAACTTGTAAAAATAACTGATTTATATTTGGGCATATTTTTTGTATTGAATTTGAATTTATTAATGCAAATATATTGAACTGCAATGATTATTATTTAATTTATGATATACACAAATAAAATAAAATCTAAAATCACAACATGCCAACAAGCAATGAAAAGGAGCATCTTTAAACTTAAGAAAGTGGATAAAATAAGAAGTTCAGAGATAAGAAGAAAAAGCAAAAAAAGAAAGTAACAGGTGCTCAAGAACATACTCTGAAGCTAATATGACAATGGGCAGGCCAGCTGACCAGATACAATGACAACAAATGGAACTTATTAAGTACCCGGTGGAAGGGACCTGAGGGGAAAAGAAATTTTGGAAGGCCGAATAAAAGATGGTCTGATGAAATTATGGTATAGGTTGGGGGCAGAAACTGGATGAAGAAAGGTATGGATAGAGGCACATGAAAATCAATAGAGGAGGCTTGTACCTAAACGGGCCCCTTGATGTACAATAATTTTACTAACAAAAATATATCATTACTAGCCCTAAAAATCAAACAAATCAATATTTTTTTTATTATTTATTTTATTTATATATATTTTTTACAGATTACCAGAGCACTGTATTGAATATGTTAAGGTAATTCAGTGGGCTAAAGAGAACCCTTGGGGCAATTCTGTTGTATTGGATGGAGATGACCCACAACATGTGGCCTGGGTCTGGGAAAAAGCACAAGAAAGAGCTACTAAGTTTGGAATTGCAAATGTCACTTACAGACTCACACAAGGTGTACTAAAAAATATAATTCCAGCAGTTGCAAGTACTAATGCAGCTATTGCTGCAAGTTGTGCAAATGAGGTAAATATATCTAGGAAATAAAATACACTTCATTTATTGTTATGTTTAGTGAAAGTCAAAAATGGGGGCATAGTTTATGCTAAGTTTGTGTACAGAGAGGTGTCTATAAAATAAAGATATACCTACTTACTGAATTTTAAATGCTTGTGATTATGTGCATGAACATTAAACTTGACAGATATCTTAAATGAAACTGTGTGAGTCAGTCAATGGTTGTGCAGGAAATTATAACCTCCACTTTTGAGTTGAACCCTATCTAATATAAAACTTTCATAATATTGAATTTCAGTATCTTTAAAACCTTAAAAATCCATTACTTAAATCAGTGGTAAATTACCTACCGGGAACGAGGTTCTTGCAGTAACAAGGATTACTTTATCATAATAAAATAAACCATTATTAAATTCTATTTATATTACACAGGTGTTCAAACTAGCTACATCATGTTGTACCAACATGAATAACTACATGATCCTTAACATGTCTGATGGAGTGTACACTTATACATTTAGTGCTGAGAAGCGAAGTGATTGCATTGCTTGTTGCAACACTACAAAAGTAATGGAGATTGAAGCTGATGCTACATTGAAAAAGCTTTATGATAACTTGTGTGAAGATCCAGCTTTTGCTATGAAAAGCCCAGGTATTGTCATTTATCTTATTTTCATAAAATTATAGGTAAGTAATTAAATGTAAGTCATCATGTTTTTTTAAGCTTAAAATTTATCTCAGTTGCATTGATACTTAAAGTATCACATAAATATGTCGGTAGTGAAAAATAAATTCCGATGCAGGGTTTGAATCCTTGCCAGGCCAGTCTGAATATACTAGAATAATAATAATCAGAAAGTCGTATTTATGGTGCGTACAAATTGCTAGTAATGTAACCTGCAATAAAAGTTCCCATGATTTGGACGCCTCTCGAAAGCGAACTGAGCCGCAGTAGAGTGCGCTCGTGGCCTGCTCTAAACTTAAAAAAAAAATTGCGCCCGTCCTAATAGCGCGAGCACCGCTCGCGAGCACGAATTGCTCCTGTGTGAGTAAGACTTGCTCCTGGGTGGGTGCGTGACGCTCGTAGCCTGCTCGAAGTAATCCGTGAATTGTCGGTTTTTTAGGCAACATCAAAGGGACTCGGATTGCAAATTGGATATTAGAATTATAACAGCAACTTGAAAATGTGATTTTTGTTTGTTGTAAGTTAACATAACGATTTTGATGTCAAAGGAAAGCTCTGGGTATGAAACCAATTTATCCATTTGAATCATGTAAATCAGTTAACTCTTTTAGGAGATAATTTAAGAATTAATTTGTATCGTGAAAATGTAAACAATCAGAACATTTCAAGGTTTTGTATTCTCAACATTAAGCCTTCTCTCCTTTTATAATTTCTGTGCGCCACCAACGTCGCGGTCTTCCGAGTTTATTTTTATGAGTAAAACGATGAGCTTTTGCTCATGACTCCGTACGCCAATAAACATTGTCTATCTAGTATCCAAAGCGTAATTTGTCCCAGATAATGTGGTGTGAATGTTGGAAATATTTATTTATTTTTAATTTACCTAACCAGACACCCATAATTACGAACCTTTTTAGCAAGTTTAATAAATCTTACTAATATTATAAATGTGAAAGTTTGGATGTATGGATGTTTGTTCCTCCATCACGGCACAACGTCTCAACGGATTTCGATGAAATTTGGCATTTTTTATCCCGATATTCCCACGGGATTCAAAATTGCGCGGGTAAAACCGCGTGATACAGCTAGTAAATAAATAAATATTTCTGACACTCACACAACATTATCTAGCCCAAATTAAGTTTCTTAAAGAACTTGTGTTATGGATACTAGATAACTGATATACTTAAGAAATATATAAACATACATATTGCAAAAATACATATTTTTAATAGAATAACCTTAAATAAACATATAAACATCCATGACTTGACGACTAATATCTGTGTTCATCACACAAAATCCGCCGTGGGAATTTCGGGTTACTTGCCTTGGTGCACCCCGACATATCCCTAGGAATGTATGTTTAAGCTTCAGCTCTCTATGCCTAGTAGTTATGGCTGTACGTTGTCTATCAATCACTCAGGCGAGTTTTAATAGAGGTATGTATGATACTGATGAAGCTCTGATAAAAATTACGAGCACGAATGAGGTCTTCGGACTTTATATCTCGTGTGATCTATTAATTTTGTGAAGTGTCGCGGAGAGAGGTATTATGAAATGCAGAGCATTAAAAAACAAACTTAAGGATGCGTTTCCGAAAAGGCTAGGTATCGAATTCTACTACTACATGTATAAGATTCACGCACACAAGCGTGCCGTGAAAAAGACGAAAGGTTTTGAACAGTTTTGATACCTTAGTTTTAAATATTTGCAAATTCTTTTATTAAAACGATTAAATTGGGTAAGATTAATTAAAGTGCTCGGAAAGTTTGAGCTCGTTTTATTCGTAACGATAAAACCTCACCATCGAACCTGATGAGCTGGTGGTACACTCGAGGGCTTCTACTGGAATTCCTATTCCTAGGCATGTCAAGTTCGAGTTCATAAGACGAGACATTACCATCAGTCCTGGTAGTGGGAGCTGAAGGTATACCTCAAGGTGCTACTGGTACTCGTAGACCGATAGAGCTAGGCATGTCGAGTTTGGGTTCATTTTGATTCGCAGGACGAGACCTTACCACCAATTCTGGTAGTGGGAGCTGAAGGTATACCTCGAGGTGCTACTGGTACTCCTAGACGGGTAAAGCTAGATATATCGAGTTTGGGTTCATTTTGATTCGTAGGACGAGACCTTACCACCAGTTCTGGTAGTGGGAGCTGAAGGTATACCTCGAGGTGCCATTGGTACTCCTAGACGGGTAAAGCTAGTAATATCGAGTTTGGGTTCATTTTGATGCGTAGGACGAGACCTTACCACCAGTTCTGGTAGTGGGAGCTGAAGGTATACCTCGAGGTGCCATTGGTACTCCTAGACGGGTAAAGCTAGTTATATCGAGTTTGGGTTCATTTTTATGCGTAGGACGAGACCTTACCACCAGTTCTGGTAGTGGGAGCTGAAGGTACCATATTTTAAAAGAACTGAACAGGACACAAGGAACTGAAATCTATAGGCGATCAGATTTGGTGGAATTGGGTTTACATATTTTAAAAGAAATAATAAAATTTATGGACAAAGGATAATGCAAGTGATTGGGCTCCAAAAAAAAAGTCATTGTGCAGAGATGAGATGAGAGTCAGATTAAAGATTAGACACATGTCATTCATATTTGTTAGGACGCCAAAAAAATTAGCCCTGGGAAAAAAAAGATATGACCAAAAATACATTTTGCGTTTAATAGAATAAAAATCGTTTTCTTTTATGATACAGAAACTGAACGCCCGTAGATTTCTACGAGTGTATTCGTATAACCTTTACAGCCATTGACTACGAAACGAGTGAATATTGTAAATAAATACGATTATTGGGAAAAAAAAGTGCTTGTGTGATCCTTATAAGTACCTAATGGGTTGGCTACACAGTTGTAAACCGCGATTAGTTCGTCTCTTTTCTTAGTATAGTGACTTCCCTTCTTATTTTCGTCGACACACAAAAGAGATGTTATTATTAATCTGTCTCTTTTCTTACTATAGCGAACTTTTTGCGGCACTGGTTCGGCAACATTGGAAGCACGGTTTACAACTGTGTAGCCACCCCTTTTGATTTGATTTGTCTTTTTTCTTACTTTAGCGATGTCTCTTATACGGCACTGGTTCGGCGACATTGGAAAAGCAGTTTACAAATGTGTAACCACCCCTTATGAAATAATGGTATGTATGGTTCATCTAATACTGCCGTTTAGAATAAGCTAGTATGTAATAAGCTATAAGTGGTTAATAAAGTCTAATAGTGGTTATATAATTATTACAACTAGATTTCATTAACGCTCTCTATCTCTTTCTCGGAGCACATTATTAGCGCGCATTGTCCATTTTATTCGAAACATTTCGGGGTTCGAGTCGAAAGTCGAACTTCTTTTATGATTATGATATTTAATTGTATTGTTAATATGAATCATGTGTTTAAAAGTACTATTCCTTTTATAATTTATGATGTCTGTTTAATTGTACTGAAATAATGAATAACGTCTTCAAAAATAGTACTTATTTTATGTTTAAGAACTCTTACCAATGGTAATGAATGAAATAATAAATCATGTGTTTAAAAGTCTTACTTTTTTCATTAACGATAACCACTTATACCAACACATTAGCTTATTCTAAATGGCAGTATTAGATAAACCATACATACCATTATTTCATAAGGGGTGGTTACACATTTGTAAACTGCTTTTCCAATGTCGCCGAACCAGTGCCGTATAAGAGACATCGCTAAAGTAAGAAAAAAGACAAATCAAATCAAAAGGGGTGGCTACACAGTTGTAAACCGTGCTTCCAATGTCGCCGAACCAGTGCCGCAAAAAGTTCGCTATAGTAAGAAAAGAGACAGATTAATAACATCTCTTTTGTGACAGCGCACTGCTGTCTCGCTCGACGATAATAAGAAGGGAAGTCGCTATACTAAGAAAAGAGACGAACTAATCGTGGTTTACTACTGTGTAGCCAACCCATTAGGTACTTATAAGGATCACACAAGCACTTTTTTTACCAATAATCGTATTTATTTACAATATTCACTCGTTTCGTAGTCAATGGCTGTAAAGGTTATACGAATACACTCGTAGAAATCTACGGGCGTTCAGTTTCTGTATCATAAAAGAAAACGATTTTTATTCTATTAAACGCAAAATGTATTTTTGGTCATATCTTTTTTTTCCCAGGGCTAATTTTTTTGGCGTCCTAACAAATATGAATGACATGTGTCTAATCTATAATCTGACTCTCATCTCATCTCTGCACAATGACTTTTTTTTTGGAGCCCAATCACTTGCATTATCCTTTGTCCATAAATTTTATTATTTCTTTTAAAATATGAAAACCCGATTCCACCAAATCTGACCGCCTATAGATTTCAGTTCCTTGTGTCCTGTTCAGTTGTTTTAAAATATGGTACCTTCAGCTCCCACTACCAGAACTGGTGGTAAGGTCTCGTCCTACGCATCAAAATGAACCCATACTCGATATAACTAGCTTTACCCGTCTAGGAGTACCAATGGCACCTCGAGGTATACCTTCAGCTCCCACTACCAGAACTGGTGGTAAGGTCTCGTCCTACGCATCAAAATGAACCCAAACTCGATATAACTAGCTTTACCCGTCTAGGAGTACCAATGGCACCTCGAGGTATACCTTCAGCTCCCACTACCAGAACTGGTGGTAAGGTCTCGTCCTACGAATCAAAATGAACCCAAACTCGATATATCTAGCTTTACCCGTCTAGGAGTACCAGTAGCACCTCGAGGTATACCTTCAGCTGCCACTACCAGAACTGGTGGTAAGGTCTCGTCCTACGAATCAAAATGAACCCAAACTCGATATATCTAGCTTTACCCGTCTAGGAGTACCAATGGCACCTCGAGGTATACCTTCAGCTCCCACTACCAGAACTGGTGGTAAGGTCTCGTCCTACGAATCTAAATGAACCCAAACTCGATATATCTAGCTTTACCCGTCTAGGAGTACCAGTAGCACCTCGAGGTATACCTTCAGCTCCCACTACCAGAATTGGTGGTAAGGTCTCGTCCTGCGAATCAAAATGAACCCAAACTCGACATGCCTAGCTCTATCGGTCTACGAGTACCAGTAGCACCTTGAGGTATACCTTCAGCTCCTACTACCAGAACTGGTGGTAAGGTCTCGTCCTGCGAATCAAAATGAACCCAAACTCGACATGTCTAGCTCTATCGGTCTACGAGTACCAGTAGCACCTTGAGGTATACCTTCAGCTCCTACTACCAAAACTGGTGGTAAGGTCTCTTCCTTCGAATCAAAATGAGCCCAAACTCGATATACCTAGCTTTACCCGTCTAGGAGTACCAGTAGCACCTCGAGGTATACCTTCAGACCCCACTACCAGAACTGGAGATAAGGTTTAGTCCTAACAAACATAATGATTCCAAGTTTCCAAATTCAATCCTAATCATAAAAGGTTTTGTAATTTTTTTTTCAATAAAATTATATTATTACCTTTTCAACTCAGTTCAGAGAGCGTCAAGTATCGAGACTTGTTTGATGTAATAAATTGTGTATGTACAGCGATGTTTCTTAGCACGAAAAATAACTCAAAAGCGATACAGGTCCACTCTCGACAGCGGCTGAGCGCAGACTGAAGATATCTAGTTTTTGTTTGGAATGATATTGACATTATTTGCTAAAGTATAATAACCCTTAAGTACCACAGTGTGTTAAGATTTACGCATTTATACAAACATGAAGAAAATTACGTGTTTGGTTTTTTTTTTTAAAGAGTTTTTAGTAGTAATTTCAAAGAAAAAAATGCGTATTATCAAAAATGAACATGTCAACCATCGAATAGTATTTTTTTTATTCATAAATACTTGTGTTTTCATACCAAAAGTGGTACCGTAAATTGGCTTAAAATCGTCATTTTCGTGCGACGAGGCATCGCAAAATTAGTTTTTAAGCCACAAAAACAAATTTATTTATATTATTTTTGTATAATAAATGGAGATGAAAGTCTTATCTATCTATTAGTACTTGTAATTATACTAAACTTTGCGCCATTTTATCACAATATGTACCAGAAAATACCCTATTTTGAAGATTTGCGGAAACGCGTCCTTAACTTTCAAAACCTTGTCAAAACTTTGGTTGAAGTGAAATGTCACCTACGAAGGAATATATCCTCCGCTTTTATACATATTTTGTTAAGTAGGTACTGAATCGATTTCCATTAAATTTCAATGGGCCACCTCTGACTTATTGTGATCTATCAAATGAAACAAGAATCATCCAAATCGATTCATAATTGAACAATTAATCAAGTAACAAACATACACACGATTTGATAACCTCTTCTTTTTGGAAGTCGGTTGAAGAGAACGTGTGCGGCGACGGACCGTGCTCGCGACGAAATACGGAAAAAATCTTACTCAGGATTCCCGTATTGAATGCTCAGTATGTGCGCAATACATACACGTCCAAATACAGCGAGCGCAGGCATCGAGCGCTGGATATTACATTACTGGTTCCATTACACCAATAGTGTACCCGGCCTTATAGGCCTCAAGGACGTTTAATTGTTAAAATTCAAAATAATAATAAAACTCTTTATTGTACACCAACATGGTTACATGTTTAGAATACCTATAGTGTGCATGACTATGTTTGTGATGTTCAAGCATATGTACAAGCATCTCTGTAGTTATAACTTTTTTTTTATCAAAGACTAAGTCGCCACACATATGTCCACGCCCTAAGCCCGCGTTTGACCTCAATCTCACCGAATGGTAAGTAAAGATGAGGTCGAAGATGAAAGCACACGGGCCTCGGAAAGAACTGGCTCTTCATAAATACGATTATGGAAAGTGCCAGATTAGGCAGGCTAGGCGCGCAGACGCATCTGAAACTGTTGCTCAATAGCACCATATTAAAATAACTGATTCAAATATTTAGTATTCACTGATTTGCAAATAAAAAAAGCAGGAGGGGTAGTTTTGCGCAGACGAAGTTGCGGGGAAAGCTCGTTAACAATAAAACATATTGTGTATGATTTAACGTCCATCAAAGTGTTGGTTACATGCATTGAGTTTTATACTTATTATTCTATTTTCAGGAATAACAACCATTATAAATGGTCGCAACAAAACCTTATATATGGCGTCTGTCAAGAGCATTGAAGAACGGACTAGAGATAATTTGAAGAAGAAAATAACTGAATTAGGCTTATTCAACGGAGCTGACATTTCAGTGGCAGATATAACAACACCTAGCACTATTACAATAAAGTTGAAGTTTATTGATAAAGAAATGGAAGTTGATAATTTTCTATGAAGTCAAATATGTGATTTATTTATTCTAAAATATTTGTATGAATAAACCTTCAAAAACTATAAAAATAGCTTCAATTTTTTTTCTATATTTCCAATAGTTTTTTTTCACAATTGTACTCATATTAAACAAGGTGTCCCCATGTAGTAATAGAACTTTAGGAGCAGTAACTTTACACAATTTCATCGACAAAAATACCCCATATGGTGGGTCAATTCCAACTGTAGCAACTTTTATTTTCCATTCGGAGAATGCAACTTGATTTGTAAAACAACGTCTGTTTAAGTTTTGGGTCTTGCAGGGGCTCAATGTTGACGTTATTTGAAAGAAAAGTGTGTGAAGTAACTAAAAACATTAAAAAAATAGCAAACAACTGATTTTATTGTAATTGCTGAATGGACAAATTTTATTTTTTACAGTATTTTAGGGCATCATTTTAATTTTTTTTATTCTACTGGGTGACTGGTGACAAATTTTAGATGTTGAAGGAGAGCACTCTGTACTCGATTCTGATCATAATCATGTAATAAAACTTAAATTATTTTTCACCAGAATTCCCTATAAATAAATAAAGAAACATTAGGTACTACACTTTTCCGGACGCGCGCCGCTTCAGTCAACACGCAACATGTATATCGTTAACCCATATTTTTTTCTTATCTCGTTATAATATTTGAGTTGCTTGATAAATTAATTGAGTTAATTGATACAGATTACGAATTATTGTTGATCAAAAAGACCCCTTTGCTCGCGAAGGCAATATTCACCATAATTTGTGGCTGTTTAAATTCTACGTCTTTTATTATTGTAAAGACAAAAGTTTAAAGAACTAGTAAAATTTTAATTATAATATAATTTAATTAGTTTCACTGTTATTTATTTGTCAATCGACTTCAAAAAAGGAGGAGGTTCTCAATTCGTCGAGTATGTTTTCTTAAATGTTTGTTACCTCATAACTTTGACTGGGTGAACCGATTTTGATGATTCTTGTTTTTTTATGATAGAAGATAACGTCAAAGTGGGTCCCATATAAATTTCATCGTAATCGATTAAGTAATTGAAAAAATGTATAAATATGTATGAATTCGGTGATCATTTACCTTGATGACCTTCTACTTTAGCCAAAGTTTTGACGTGAGTGAAGTCGGGTTTTTAATGCTCTGATTATTTTTTTTCGTTTTGGTTTAAAAATAAAGTGTAACAAATAAATCTGCAAAATATGAAACATTTCCTCCTAGCATCTTATGTCAATAGCAAGGTACTCACAGGATACTGTTGATTTAACATACCTAGGCACCTAATCTTCTGTACCGGTGTCCCGAGTGTCAGAGCGGCTCCGACTAAACAGTTCTGTAATAATTTGTGAAATTAAGATTTTATTTAGCTTTTGTCAACGTTTAATTAGTTTTTGTTAACCTTCTTTTTATATTTTAACTTATACAGGGTGTTTGGTAACAGGATGCAAAGCTGAAAGGAGGTGGTAGTCTAGACCATTTAGAACATTTTGAGCCATACATGTCTTAGAACTCTGACGAAGTGTGATAGTTTTTTTTTTAATAAAAGATTTAAGGTTTTTCCAAGAAAACTCCAAAATTTGACAATAAATCTCTAACGTACTGTTATAGATATTCTGTTACTGTAGGTAGATTTTTTTTTATTTTCTGTTATGGATTGTCTAATGTCTATTGTATACAGTCACTGTAATTTGAAACATCGGCGACTCAAGAAAAAAAAACTGAAGGGATTTGAAAATAAAAAACAGAAAAAATATTGAAGTGTTTTTTTTAGGATGGATTAAAAAAAAAAACTAAAACATTCTTGGTTATTAAAATCATTTTAAAAACATGCTTAGCGATTGCTCTTTCATTTAAGCTATCATTTACGACAGTAGCTATCGTATCTTTGGAAATAAGCTAGCTAAACTAATCAAAGGGATTTTTTCCTTGTACTTATGACAAACTCAAACAACAAAAATTTGGTTAATTATTTATTTTTATGCTTACATTAAAAAAGAAAACATACGTCACTCGTGTTCAAAATGGGACCCGTGATTTCTCATACAAGCCCGAGCTCGTGTTCTTACTTCCGTAGTAGTAGTTCCCAAAATCATTTCTTCTTTCATGGTTTCAAAAGCTATCTGAATTTTCTGTCTCAACTCTTCTACAGTATTGATTTCTTTTGTGTAAACCAGCTCCTTAGCCCGTCCCCAAACGTAAAAATCAAGGGGTGTTAGATCGGGCGACCGAGCAGGCCAAGGGATTGGTCCGCCTCGGCCGATCCAACTGTCCGGGAAACAGTTGTCTGAGTGTTCCCTTACAGCCAAGGTGTAATGGGCGGGGCAACCATCGTGCTGAAACGTTACTACTTCAGGCAGCTGATCCTCGTCACTAAGCTCGGGCAAATCGTTTTGCAGCAATTCTAAGTAATTATTTCCATTTAAAATTGCTGGCAAAAAATGTCGTCCAATAAGGGTTCTTCCTATTATTCCTGCCTACACATTGAGGGAAAATCGTCTTTGGAAAGACTTCTGTTTTTTCCAATGTGGATTATTTTCCTTGTCAGCCCATTGGCGGAGATTATGGAAATTTGTTATACCTTCCCTCGAAAATCTGGACTCATCGGTCCAAAGAACGCTTCTCAAAAACCGCCTGTCTTCAATATCGGAATTTATAAAAAATCGACAGAACTGCACTCTGAAATGAACTGAACTGAATTGTGCAGAGTCTCCTTCTTCAAGACCTTGAACTCCAGTGCCGTGGAAGGGATACTTTCCCTCGCGATGAACGGTGCTCCACATTTTCCATATGGACAGATTCAGATTGCGAACTGCCACTCTGACGCTCGTAGTCGGATCCTCAGCAAATGCACGTAGAATTTCATCCTCCACATCAGGACGATTACGTCCGGGATTCCCTCCACGTTGACGACCTATTCCAACTTCATTTAGTCTTCGGAACGTGTTGTAGTACACTCTCACATTAGGTAATCTCTGGTTTGGAAAACGTTCTCGGTACATTCGTTGAGCCATTGCTCCGTTACCGTCAGCTCTACCGTACATGAAGACAATATCGGCGTATTCTTCATTTGTAAACTCCATGTTTACAAAATAAATATAATTACACGACAAGGAGCGCCTACGGCAGCTACAACTTAAATCGGTAATTTTTGGATGAGAAAGGGATATTAACACTATGAACGTCTAGCCGCAATTGAAATTGAAACTTGAGTAAAGAACATAAGTTTTTGCTTATAGTGTGAATTCTGAAAACAAACTCCCAGCATTACTGTTTTCACAAGTAATGACAAGTATTTGTCATAACGCTAGTAAAATTCCGCCACTTTCCCTTTTGTTTGACGCTGGCCAATACTGCAGGTGGCGGTTTGTTTTCAGTCAGAATTCACACTTAAAAATTTTAGCTCTCTAGTTGCTTTAGGTAGCTTATTTCCAAAGATACGATAGCTACTGTCGTAAATAATAGCTTAATGAAAGAGCAATCGCTAAGCATGTTTTTAAAATGATTTTAATAACCAAGAATATTTTAGTTTTTTTTTTAATCCATCCTAAAAAAATGACTTAAATATTTTTTCTGTTATTTTTTATTTTCAAATCCCTTCAGTTTTTTTTTCTTGAGTCGCCTATGTTTCAAATTACAGTGACTGTATACAATAGACATTAGACAATCCAAAACAGAAAATTAAAAAAGTCTCCCTACAGTAACAGAAGTACTGTTAGAGATTTATTGTGAAATTTCGGAGTTTTCTTGGAAAAACCTTAAATCTTTTATTAAAAAAAAACTATCACACTTCGTCTAAGACATGTATGGCTCAAAATGTTCTAAATGGTCTAGACTATCACCTCCTTTCAGCTTTGCATCCTGTTACCAAACACCCTGTACATAAATATTTTTTTTTAAATTTATTCTCATTAGGTTTTCTGTTTTTGTTATTGTATTTGTTAATTGCTTCTCTTCCCGGGCTTACTGTAAAAGTCAGTTAAGGGACAGAGGTTTGATTGGAGATTTTTTGTGGGCGATAGGCTGACCCCCTGTCACTACAATAGTCTCTTTCCATCTTTATAATACCTCCAAATTTGTCAAACGTGACATCAGATGGTCTTGTAACCTCTGTGTTCTGCCTACCCCATAAGGGATACAGGCGTGACGTTATGTATGTATGTATGTATTTGTTAATTTATCTCCGTTTCAGCTATTTCTGTATATTTTTTGTATATATGTGTGTGTTTCTTTCTTTTTCATCTTTAAAATGTCTATAGGTATGTGGAAACTTTATCTGGCCTTCTGTTGAGACGACCGGCTGGTGTAGCGGTAAAATACATTGCCTTCTATGCCAGAGGTCCTGGGTTCGAATCCCGGCGGCGCGGCGGCGGCGGATATTTGTGTGATGAACACAGATATTAGTCGTCAAGTCATGGATGTTTATATGTTTATTTAAGTTTATTCTAATAAAAAATATGTATTTATTCAATATGTATGTTTATATATTATGTGGTATTAAAGGTGACTGCAGTAAATAAACATTATATATATGTTTATTTACTGCAGTCACCTTTGGGATGGTTCTGGCAAATACCAGCTCGAAGCGCTAGACTCTGTTGACCGAAGAGCCCGTAATCTCATAAATAACAACAACCTTACAAATAAAAAATTGCAGACGCTGGAGCATCGTCGTAAGGTTGCTTGTTAGACAGTATTTTATCGGCTACATGTTGGTGAGTGTGCGAGTGCTCTTTTTAATGAAATCGACCCCACTCCTATTTACCACCGGACAGAACTTCCGTCCCTATATAGTGGACTAACTGACCCGGCAAACGTTGTTTTGCCATATAAATAAAAAGAAAAAAAAATAGATGTTGTCCGATTCTCATAGATACCGGATAAGCACAAAAAATTTCATCAAAATCGGTCAAGCCGTTTCGGAGGAGTATGGCAACGAAAACTGTGACACGAGAATTTTATATATTAGATTTACCAAGAAGTCGAACAAAACGCTTCGATAGTTCCTTTTTGGTACGGATTTCCAAATTTGACAAAAACAAATTTCATAAGCTTTAAACAACGCAAGAACACTAAACTTGACATAAATAAATATAACACATTCGGACAAGTCAGTGAAAGAAGTAGAATAAGTACATAAAATTTTTAGGCCTAACAATAGACTTACTTGGAAAAAACATCATCATCATCATCCACAGCCTGTAGACGTCCACTGCTGAGGCCCAAGGTTTTCCACGTCGCTCGGTCCCGCGCCGCCCTCATCGAGCGTTTTCCGGCGACTTTGATCAGGTCGTCGGTCCATCGTGCGGGGGGCCTGCCTACGCTGCGTCTCCCAGTACGTGGCCGCCACTCGAGGACTTTTCCGCCCCACCGGCCATCTGTTCTGCGAGCTATGTGCCCTGCCCATTGCCACTTCAGCTCTGCAATCCTTCCGGCTATGTCGGTGACTTTGGTTCGCCTGCGAATCTCCTTATTCCTGATTCGATCCCGCAGGGAAACTCCGAGCTTATTGTTACTCCGAAATTATTAGGTAGTGGAAAAAACATATTATTAATTTAATAAACAGGGTTAATACGTTTTCATATGCTCTACGTAAATTAAAAGCGGTTGCAAACATAAAAACAGTTTTCACAGCATATCATGGGTATGTCGCTTCTATAGCCACATATGGTATGTTATTCTGGGGTAATACTTACCACTGAAAAACAAAATATTTTTAAAGCCTAAAAACGGTGTATAAGATCCATGTTTGGTTTAAAACAAGAGGATTCAGCCAAGCCTTACTTTATAAAATACAAAATCCACACATTACCGGCAATGTACATAAGTGCAATAGTAAACTTTGTAAGAGGTAACCCGCAATGTTTTGAATTTAATCCGAATGGTAGCCGTCGTGAAGGAACGCTTATAACGAATACATATTCATGAAGCTTTTTATAATAATAATAATTTACATACAAAGGGCGGCCTTATCGCCGAAACGCGATTTCTGCCAGGCAACCCAGGCATTGGTGGAGAAGAATGTGGGCGAGGTGTACGGCTCGTAAAATAAACTATGTACATACGAATAATTACCTACATACATAATGATAGCATACATATTTACATATAGGTATAACTAAGTAGGTACATATAAATAAAATACATAATAATATACATAACATAAATATATAAAGATAGTTAAGATGGACAGTGTTTCGCCTGGGAATACCGTTTCAGCATTCGTTTAAAAATGCGCGGTGTGCGCGCCAAGCGGATCTCAATCGGGAGATCGTTCCGTAACGACACCGATCGAATGAAAAAGGATTGAGGTACCTAAAAATGTGGATGTGTGCGATGGTGTCGCCAGGAGCAAATTTGATGAAGAACGCAAGTGTCGGTCGTTATTGGTATACAGATAATTTAAGCGGTCTTTTAGGTACGAAGGTATCGCTTTATCGTACAGAATACGGTAGACAAGAGAAATAATGTGACTATTCCGGCGAAGGCGAATGGGAAGCCACTTGAGGTTATTGCGGAAATCAGATAGGATGGGTGAACCAGTCCCAAACCAGTTAAGGGAACATTTTGTCTTGATATGCTCTGAACTGGAATATAGTACCTAGTTTTAACGTTGAAATATATCTCTATAGTTGTGTAAGGTTTACTAACGCTGCAATATTAAAATATTATTCAAATCCGAGTATTTTAGTTTTTTATATATTTTATGGACAATACTAAAAACGGGAATGTGCATTAGTTTGACCAGTGCGCTCCAATTAATGACCAATTTTGCACCAATGTCAACTATTCAACACTGAAAAACTGATAAATAAAATAATAATAATCGCGTCTGGTGCTGGCGCTGGGCGCGGTAGCATGCGATCCACAAGCGCACAGAGACTAGGCGACTACCAGTGTTCACCACCATCATCACCTTCAGGGACCTTGGCACCGGCAGGGTCATTACAGCCCCCGAAATTGGTGCCCGCCCCTGAAGGACTGCGCATGAGATGGTCGAAGACACAAAACGCCAACCTCATAAGAGCGTAGGTACTAGGGGGCAAGAGAGACAAAAGCGGGGAGAATGGGGTACCGAGCACGCATGCACCACACTGTCGCCGAGCAAAAGCTAGCGGATAGAGTTCGGTGGATTATGCGTTCCAACATCTTCGCTCCCACTGAGCTCGAACAACTGAGACGCGAAGCCTCCTCTGTGGTGCCACCCCCAGCCACTGCGAGTGTCGCCTCTCCAGTGCCAAAGCCTGCTTAAAAGCAGCGTGCAGGAGATGAGGTAGACCGGAATCCCATGATTTAGAGCACACGAGAAGGCTATTAGAGGAGGCGATTGAGGAAGTACATAATACTCCCCTTAAAGGAAGGCCGAAGCTTCCTAGACTACCATGCAGCGCTCGTAATAGGCAAGTCGTTAATCGGATGCTGCCCCAACATTTGGAGAGCACCTCTGATCTTATCGAGACGAAGTTAAATTGTAATCTGGTCATCCATGGGAACAATTTTATTTTGTACTATGTACCGATAGCAAACCAGTGGTCAATTACTGGCACATTGCAAAGTGTTTTAATGACAGGTAGGCTTGAAGCTCTAAATTGATTAACAAAAGTATCCCTATGAAAACAAAAAGAGAAAAAAGAAGACATCATTTATCACCAATTACTTACCAGTTGGTCAACTTTCTTTCTTTCATTATCTATGATTTAACTTACCGCATCGTCGTGCATTTCTAACTGTAATGGAGGCCGGAAGGCAAGTGATCGAGACACTCGTCTGACAAAAAGAACAAGATAGCCATATTTTTCGTTCACCGTCGCAAAAATTATGTTTGGAAGGTCGTTAATAGTCTACGCAATTAAAAAAAAAACAATAAAATTCTTTAAAAATGCCTACCATTTTTTATTTTACTCAATTGAACATGCGAGTGGTCAACGACTGGTACCTACCTGGGTTTGGGACTGGGACACCCATCCTATGTGGTGGTACCTATTTGCGTAATCCAAATACAAACCTTATGCAGAGATTTTGTAGCCGCTCAAGTTTGTTAAGAAGTTCTTCAGTTAAGTCTAGATAGCTGGCATCAGCATAGTCGAGAATAGGAAGTAAGAGAGATTGTGCAAGCATAATTTTAGTGGCAGTAGGGACGAAATTACGAAGACGCTTGAGCAAATTCGCCGCGGCAAACATTTTCCTGCTCAGCTCGGTGACTTGTGGTTTCCATGGTAACGTGCGGTCAAAGATAATTCCTAAGTTTCTTACAGTCAGCTCCAGTTGACCCGAGAAATCATTTTGTTACTTCCAATAATAATTGATTGCGTCTTGAGAGGGTTCACTGTGAGACCATGGTTATTGCTCCAGTCTGATATCCACTTTAAGTCAGCATTGTGTTGTCGAATAGTGTTTGGTAGATTCTCGAAACTGTTTTGTGTGTTTGCATATAGTTGGTAAGAAGAAGATATAATGAGAGTTATCGAATTGATGAATAGAGCAAACAGGAGAGGAGACAACACGCCACCTTGCGGCACACCGGTTTTAATATCACACCAATCAGAGAACTCCGTCTCAGTAGATATACGTTGCCAGCGCCCATGCAAGTATAATAAGACCATATAAGTATGAAACCAGTCAATAGTCGATGGAGATATGTTAAAAGAACGAAGCATTTGCAAAAGTATGTCAAAATCTACTGTATTGAAGGCATTACTGAAATCCAACAGTGTTAGTAGGTACAGTAAGCTTCTTCTCCTCCATGCCCCTACGAATATCTTCTGTGATATTAAGCAGTAGTCGTACTATGCCCCGGACGGAAGCCAGATTGCAGGAGGTTCAGTAGCTTGTGTTCTTGCAAGAAAGTAATGAGCTGCTGATAAACGAGTCTTCCGAGGACTTTGGAAAGCAAAGGTAGGATGGAAATAGGGCGATAATCAGAAAAGGAAGAAGGATTAGTTTTTTTAGGGAGAGGTGTGATAATTGCGTCCTTCCATGCATCAGGAAAGACAACATTAACAATACAATTGTTAAGGATACAATTAATTACAGGAAGAATTATGTCGAGGATAGGTATGAGCATCTTACGACTAATGCAGTCAGAGCCGATGGCATTGGAGGCAGTAGACAGCATCGTCCTTTTGACACCACATTCCGAAAATTTACTTATTGAAAAGGATGGAATATTTGGAATCGGTAAACTAGATATGTGATTCCGAGTGCGTATTTTTATGGCAGCATCTACAGAGCTAGAAGAAGTGAAATGACCATTTAATGAGTTGAGATTAACACTTTTGAGAGAACTGTCACTCTTAGATTTACCGATACCCAAAGTTCTAAGAAATTTCCAAACTTTAGCTGAATCGCCGTTTGAGACTGATTTGTGAATATGGCGTCGTTAAGCATCCCTACACGGTTTCTTTTTTTCATTAACTTCTTAATGTCGCCCGTCAACCAGGAGCAAGGTCTCGATTCTCTAAGCTTACAAATGAGTCAATGGAGTCGTAATCAGCATAGAACTGTATTTTTTGACAGATTTGGCATTCTTTAAATTAATAAGAACCATCGGTTAACCGGTGAACAACGTTAGGACTGTTTTCGTATTCTGGTGTTCAATCGTGTGTCGCTTTAAGTCCAATTGATACTGTAATGCGTATTCTGGTACTTATTTGACATTTCGTTCAATATGTTCGGAATGAGAATGGTGAAGATTGGTTAAGACTGAGCAACAGTACGTACTGGAGGGATTGTTTCAGTCGTGACAATGTTTTATTTTTCTTTTAATTGAGTATGAGGCCTTTGATCCACGTTTGCTGTGAACTATTATATATTTGGCGAATGCTGAACGTCACCGCCGCCGAAAAATAATCAGCTAGAAACGTAAATCGCCCTAAACAATGTTTTCTGTCAATGTATCTGAATGCGTTTATATTGCCAAAACAAAATGTGTTTCATTGTCAAATGGAATATAATGCTAACCCGAAACAAATTGCCGTAAATAAGAAGAAGAATAAGAAGAAGTTTGACAACAAAACATTCAATATTCAGTAATAATAATTCAGTAGTCAAGAATTTGTGGATATCTACTGACTTTTTATCTCTGCCTAAACAATTGAACTGCATATTGCATTGGATTTCAGTGTTGAAGATTTATTACTTTTGAGTGATAATTAAGTACTTACTACTAGAAAAAAGACCTGAAAAAACTCATAAATTTGTTGAAACAAAATTGCATTTTCATGAATACATATCACCAAAAGATTTTGAGGTTTTATTACAGTATGATATAAAGAAAAGGAACAAAAGGTACAGGCTTTCCATACCACCAACAGACAAATTAGTTGTTACTTAAGGTTTTTACAAACTGGTGATTCATTTTCTTCTATGATGTATTTATAATTGATGATTTCAAAGTCCAAAATCAGTGAAATCATACTTGAAGTGTCTAAAACCATTGTACAAATGCTGGCAGGATATGTGAAAGTAATTAAAACAATAGGAACATTATATAATATGCGTTTTTATCAACCTTGTAATCTATTTATGTATTTAACTATTGTTGTTAAGTTATAGCGGCTTTTATTCACACTTATTGTCGGAGGTGTCCCAACTAGTTTCAAACTCTTAAGAAGTCCTTTGTGATTGTGGCTGCACCTACCCCTGATGTAGGACTCCTTAAGAGTTCAAAACTAGTTGGACACCTCCAACAATAAGTGTGATTAAAAACTGCATAATAAACTTTATTATGTCTCACAAAACATTTATATATTTATTGTCTTCTACGATATATTTATAAAGAATTTCATAGTCCAAAATCAGTGAAATTATACTTGAAGTGTGTAAAGCAGGTGAAATTGTAAAACAGGTGCTAGCAGAATATGTGAAAGTAAGTAAAGCAATAGGAACATTATATACCTTAAGGTTTCTTTAAGGTTTTTAGAAAGTGGTGATTTTTGTTCTTTTATGATGTATTTATGTAGAATTTTTAAGTCCTAAATCAGTTAAATTATACTTCAAATGTGTAAAGCCATTCTACGGGTGTAGCAGAATATGTGAAAGTAAATAAAAACAATAAGAACATTTTATAATATGGGTTTTAATTAACCTTATAATCTACAACAAATTTCACTAATGACATAATCATAATCATATGAACAATAGTAATATTAAGTATATATATGCATTTTAATTAGCCTTATAATAATAAACAAAAAGTGTCACACCACATCATCCAACCAAAATTAAGTATAAATTAAGAAATTGTCTTCTGGAATCTGGATAACGGAGAAATAAACTAAAGAAATATATAAATAGCATAGTTTTTTTTACGTATTTAATTTAAGAATAAACTTAAATACATATAATAAACCTTATTCATGACCTGCTAACAAATAGCTATGTTCATCACAAAATTTCCCATTCTGAACCCGGGACCTCTGGTATAGAAGGATGTACATATGTCTAGATCAAACAAGCTGTTATGTATATATTTATTTAACAACAAATTTAATAGTACACTCAAGTAGGTACTTCTAAATAATCTCTAACCTATAAATGAAAATAGTAACTGCATTCATAACATAAAAAATATGCAAAATAATTCAGGTATTGTTAATCCCTCTAGTACATTTGGTCACTGCGGTACCTGTTTTATAAAATATAATTTGCAATTTAATACAATTTCATTTTAATACAATTTCAATTTGCCTACAATTTCATTTCAATCACGTTTTACATACATATTATACTAAGTGAACATATGAAGATTTCTTAGACTTAGGTTCAGGAGATTAACAATCTTTTTATATCAACTAATGGCTTTTTGTATCAATTAATTAAACCTCCATTTCTTCAATACATAAAGGGGCTCCAGTATTCTCTTTACTTTGATTAGTGTTACAGATTCCATTAAAGACAATCTTGTCTTATCCATAATTTCTTTTTACAAAATTACTAAATGATTTTCACATTTTATCTCCCTTAACTCACTTCCTCTCAAGAGATAAAACTTGTCTTATTTGTTTGTTGATTAATTCAGATGAGGCATCTCTTAATAAATTTAAAGTGAGAACATCACTTTCTTTTTAAATTGGACCAGGGTTGGGATTTTGAGTAATTATTGATCAGATGTACCAGTTGAAGGCTGTGGAATAACGTGTTTCGTTTCTTTTTCAATTTCAGCAACAGTTATCTGAAATAAAGAAATTGTTATTTGTTATGTTGTTTAAAGATGCCTACATTTTCAGAAGGAAAATAATTTCAAGAGATTTTGAGTATCATTGGAGTTTATCACTTTATATAGGAGCATTAGATGGAAAGCACATAGAAATAATAAAACCTAACTACAGTGGCAGTTGAATATTTCAATTATAAAAAAAGCATTTTAGCATTGTGCTAATGGCCTTAGTATTTGACTCTGACTTCCCCGTCCACGACTATCCTCATCTCCATCTACATTATCTGTATTCTCTCTCACCTCTATCGCTACATCTACTTCTATCTTTAAAATATTTAAGATGAACCCTTGGATAGATTCGAGGATAAGTGTTTTATAAAAAAAAATACTATAAGATATCCGGATGCAAGAAGATGGGATTCCCTGGTTGTTAATTGTTATTGTGTATTTTTAAAAGATGATTGCTGTTGAGTTTCTTGCCACTTCTTCTCAACAGATCGACTTTCCGAAGTGGTGGTAGATTCAGTTCAATTTGTACATTGTTTGACTTATTTCAAATGTATTTAAATACTTACGAAATAAAGATTCTTTTCACTTTGACTTTGAGTAGATGCTTCATACTTTATTTTGATGTTGGAGTGGAAGGCAGAATATCAGATGGTGGTGTTTTCAATAGCACTAATTTATGCAGGCTTTTAACAAATGATAATTTGAATCTGCGTACAGTGCAGCCTTTGTTAGACAGTAAAACTGTTCCTATGGTAATTTACCAGTAGCTGTTCTGCTTCTCCTTCATAAGTTTTTTAATTAGGCGGTACTTATATTCATTGTAGTACTGAAAACACACAGGATAAACTACAGTATATGGACCGTCAGACTCTAAGATAGCATTTTTACGAGTATAAGGTTAAGGCCTAAGGCGTCTTTCTGCAAAGTTTCACATTGCGGAGATTAGAGTTTTTGTATTTTAGTTTGAAATTCAATTAATGTCAAGCTTAAAAAAACAAACATGAAGTAAGAATACAATCACTGATTGAACAATGTCACCTGTCATTGCGTTTAGTTTCACTCATAGTTTAACGTTTTTGATATAAATAAATATTTTTTTATAAAAAAAAAGATTAAGTTAATTAATTAAATATTTTTTAAGTTGTAATTTATAAAATAATAATACTTTTATTTACAATTTTCATATAGAATGTGTTTATTTATTTATTTATATCAAAAACGTTAAACTATATTTTACGACTGTGAGTGAAACTAAACGCAATGACAGGCGACATAAATCAATCAGTGATTGTATTCATTACTCTATACTCTATGTTTGTTTTTTTTAGCTTGAAACTAATTGAATTAATGGAATTTCAAACTTAAATTTTATAAAAACTACTTATCTCCGCAATGTGAAACTTTGCAGAAAAACGCTTTAGGCTATAACCTTTTACCCGTAAAAATCCTAGCGTCCAGTCTGACGATCCATATACTGTAGTTTCCCCTGCTTCCTTTTAACCTTAAAGTCCTTATACATCCTATCCTTGTAAAATTTATTAACGCTAACCTCAAAACTTTATCTTCGATTTCCTCACTAACTACAAGGCTCCGCATCTCCCCCTTCGAGGGTATAATAACAGAGTTAGAAGTTTGATTTTAAATTTCCCTAACAGCTCAATGCCTATCAAACAACTGTTTGAACCTGCCAATCCAAATAATCAAATATGGCTTGGAGTCTGACCATCGCTACACATCAGAAGACCCAAAAGTCAGTGTCCTTAAAGATTTGCTGGTATCAGAAATCACTGATGATAAAATCAAGCAAATTGAAGAAAAAACTAGAGAGCAAAATAATAATGATATCTGGTATAAACAACGTCAGAAGCGACTGACTGCTAGCAATTTTTATACCACATGTCATCTAAAAGACACTACTATGAAAAGTTATGCCAAACAAATACAACAAAAGAATACATTTCAGTCTCGAGCAACAAATCATGGTATTATAAATGAAAAAATTGCATTAAAAAAATATTGTGATACTTATGATCTTTTGGCTGAACCCTGTGGGCTTTTCATTAGTAAGGAAAGACAGCATATTGCAGCTTCCCCAGAAATAAAGTGTCCCTATGCAACTAGATCTCAAAAGATAACTCCGTTCAGTGTACCATATTTAAAAGAAGTAAATGGCATTTTAACTTGAAAGACAAATTCACCTAATTATTACCAAATTCAAGGGCAGTTGTACTGCTCCAATAGGAAGTATTGTATAGTTACAAAGATTTGAAAGTTGAAAATATGTCTACAGAGATGAACCATTTATAAAAGAAATGATCTTAAAACTCAACAACTTTTATGAAAATTTCTTTAAAGTAGAACTTAAAAAAAATATTTGTACTATAATTATGAAAATTTCAGCAAATAAATATTAAAACCAGTATTTGATTATGATTTTGTAATGAGTAAATAAAAAATCCCAACTTTATAAGTTTAAATAAGTTTATTTATATTCACAATTTTTTCCCTGAAATTACAAAGCATCATACAAATATAAAATATCTTTGACCCTAAAGGTACATAATACTGATTAAGCTCACTTGTAAGAATTTTGTATGTTTTTCTTAAACTTATAAGTCTTTCAATGTGGACTCGTTGACGGGTCTTGCTTCAATAATAGTCCAGGAATTTGGGACCTTCCCTTTAAAAAAGTGGGAATATTTATTCCAACACCTTTGCCAGCAAACAAATCTTACACATTGAAGCCCCGGTCTGCCATTATGCTATCTCCTGGTTCACACCTTTCCAAAAGGTTGCCGCGTTCCGCTATCTGGCGGTCACTTTTCGATCCAACATATGCTCCAGAACAATAGGTAAACATCCCTCCAGGTGATGAACCAACTAATATTTTAAGGGTATTTTTGTGTTTATATTGATTAAAAGAAGCTTTTTGGGCATCAGGTTGGCTAGGTTTTTGAATAGGAATTTCTGTTCCGTCTATTATTATTCTTGTGGAAGGATAATTATTTTTAAAAGTATTAGTAAAGTAATGAGAATTTCAGGTAGGTTTCCAAGCCTGTATAAAAATTCACTGATTCATTATCAGTCAGCAATAAGTCTGTAGAAAACATTCTCAAGATGTTTGATGTCTGAGTTTCTGGAGATTTCATGGAATTGTGATTACTTCTAAGGTTTTCATGAGACAGATCTTCCAATGTTAAAATTTCCACATTGTGAGCAACATTTCCATCTCCAGATTCATATGAAGGCAAAATATTTTCAGTACTTTGCAAAGAAGGTGCTTTAGGAAACTGGCATTTTCTCAGGTTTCGAGCTTTCAACCGTTCTTCTCTGACTGCAGCGAACTTTGAAACTGATTTGGAATTCCAAGAGAATATAGAAGGCACTGCTGACTTTTTCAAATGTTTATGTTGATGTTCAACCCCTACAAAAAACAAAAAACAGAAATATAATAGCAATTTTTCAATTACCTTAAACTGTGAGAAGAGATTGTAAATGAAACAAGCTTGATCATGTGGACCAAACCCTTGGACCTGGTGTGTAAATATTTTGCAGAGATTGCCTTTAAAATGATGATAAGTGACAAAGAATGTTTTCCCACGGAATAGGGATTTGCGTGGGTAAAAACGCAAGGGAATAGGCTAGCAGTTCATAAATCTATATTATATTAGATATTTCATTACACGGTTGTGTTTACCTGTATATTTGCTAAGCATTAGATAGTGACTTGCTCTAAAATGATTGCGACATAACCTCGATCCACTTTTAGGCACAAAATTTAGACGACGGATTGCTTTCAGCCAAAGTATTTTTACTTTTTCATCTTAAGGAAATTGGTGGGTACCATTTTCAGAACTATTTGGGACAGATCAGTTCGTCTTTTTTATATTATTTAAATATTTTTGCAGCTTTTCATACAAAAACCTCTTTGTTTATTTATAGACAGAACTATTACAGCGCCACTTCGGCAGTTGCCAACCCCACTAAAGTACGTTCCATTACACACAGATGCTAAAAATATTATTTCTTTCACTGTTTATATGAATACTATTGACAGGATTTATGCATGATATAAATGGACTATGTGAGTAGTTAGTATCTTTAAAGTATCAATTTGTTTATCTAGTTTTCATTTAGCAATGTATCCCGCATTCATAAACTAAAATGTATAGCATGATATTTCGTTGACAGCGTCAAATGGAACGTATATTCAATCTGTTTTCAATCACTCTTTCCGATCCGATGCTACTGGTCCGTGGCTATGAATTTTAGAGAATGCCAAATTTGCCACTTTGCTCATGGAGTCGCAATATGATGGTTGCCGTACGGTCCGCTTAATGTTATTTGAAGAATTGCAGCCCAGGTCAGTGAGGAGTGAATTAAATGTCATAATTTGGTCGTTGACCGATAACTTATTGACAGCAGCTGACCAAACGGTATGATAAGCATCGTCAAGAAGTTTTTCTAAATCAATGCCATTAAAATTACGCCGCAGAAGGGTTCTCGGCTTTGCTTTGGGAGGGCGAACTTGTGGCCTTAGACGGGACAATATTAAGATTGGTTGACCTTATTTATTAAAGAGCGAAGTTTTGTAGATCGAGGATCACTTTTAAGAAGACACGTGTTAAAGTCGCCCATTAAGATGGTGTGACCGTAAGAAGGTACCAAGTCCTCCAAAACATGCTCTACAGTAGAGAAGTAATCTATTTGCTTTGCCGTACCGTGAAATCCCATAGTTTATAAGAATATATGTAGCGTGAACTTATAAAACCTGTTATTTTAGGTTCTGGAAGATGCCCGTGCGGAGTTGGTCTCCCATCGGATGCGTCCCCAGTTGTTGGATAGGGGAACGCCCCCAGATAAGGGGGTACCGTTTCGAGGGCGCGGACCAAAATCAGCCGCGGGGCCCTCGTCAGTTCCCCAAAGGCTTGGAACTCCTTTGGGGAACCATTGAGGGCACGGGGAGGGGAGCGCTGGTTTGACCCACCAGCTGCTCGGAGAGACGACAGGCTTGAATTGCTTCAGCTTTTGAGCTGTCAGTCAACCCGTAATCCTGGGTAGAAATAGGACCGGGGGCCTAACGGCTGCGGGGGAGACAACCTCTGTAAAAAAATCCCTAATCCCTGGGTGCCCGAAGTGCCTCATCAGTGGGATGGATGGCTGTGGGGGTCAGTCCGTCTGCCGAGGGGAAGCGAAAGGGACCCCACCCACCCTTTTAAATCCCCTTCGCGAACATCTGGATTTCGGAGATCTAACGCCTGACCGAATTCCTCGGAAGATGGCAACGCGATTCCACCAGATTGAAGCGCGGCTGAGAGGGGCTAGATTCTTGTGATCTAAAGAGACGCTATTTCACCGGTCCCTAACCCTTTCCAGCCATAGTGAAGTCCCTGGGCGGTGGATACGGGGGTATCTGCCGCCCCTGCTCTAGGGAATTCGCTGAGGTGCGATGTGCCTGGTGTTCTCGGCACGCTGCATGTTGATGGTTCTAGGCAAGCGGTTGGTGCCGGCGGTTTCGCAATTGAATCCTTCGGCTTGCTCGTGATCCTGTTAATAGGCGCGGTCGAGGAACACCTTGGGGTTTTAGTCGGTTAAATTCCAGACATAACTTTGTCACTCCCGCGAGCGTCATCGTGTAAGTAAAAAAAAAGGTTCTGGAAGTTGACGGGTTAGAAGGTCTAATCTGCCTAATTTAGCATGGATTCTATCTGCTACTACCGTACTCTGTGGATTCAGCAATCACTTATGCTGAATCCAGAGAGTACCTACGTGCCTTGGCTGAGGCACTTCTGTAGTGAGTGTTGAAAACAGTTATTTGTAGAGCAGCATCTACAACTGTGCTGACGACCAAATTAAAATTTGAAAAAAATCAAATCCCCAGACAATCACACCAACTACATGGCCTAGTCAAATTAAGCGAAGCTTGTTCTATGAGATGCCATGTAGAGTACTAGGCGGGAGCCAGAGTATTAATACATATAAACACCCAGACCTGAAACATTTGTAAAGGCAAAGCAATAAAGTTTTCAAATATATTATGTTCATTGATTTCATTGCACTGGATACGATCAGTAGCATTCAGTATGTTTTGTACTGAAATAAATTCTAAGTCATAATCTTCTTCTGAAGTTGGATTTAAAAGGTTGGGAATATCAGGATCAGACTCATCCCATGATGGTAACTGTGGAAATATGTTGCTCAAACCGAACCGACTTGCTTAAATACCTTCACAAATTTACTTACTCAGTGCTCACTCGTCACTTGTAATTACTGTGTCGAACACCTTGTTTAATAATTAGAATGAAAATGAATAGAATTTTCTATTCCCTGGTATAAAATACATTGTCTATTTTCAACTCGTATATTTTGTTATAGCAACTCTTAAACGTAAATGTCAATACGTCATATGTCAAGTAATATTTCTGACGTGGTGTGACGACTACCAAAAACAGGGAGAAGTGGAAAGGAAGACCTTATTTATACTTTGTATCTAGCTATTAAAAAACACCAAGATGCTGGATAGTTTATTTGATGATGTGAAGCGTATGAACAAACGGCAGGTTTGTTACCTGTCATTCAAGATGCGTTGGTATTGATGCGTATTCTTTAGCCGGTGCCTAACTAAGTTTTCCCTGTTACAGTTTATCTACCAAGTGTTGAGCTTTGGTATGATAGTGTCGTCTGCTCTTATGATATGGAAAGGTTTAATGGTAGTCACAGGAAGCGAAAGTCCCATAGTAGTTGTCCTCTCAGGTAGTATGGAACCAGCCTTCCACAGAGGAGACTTACTGTTTTTAACAAATTATCCCGAAGAACCTGTGCGCGTGGGTGAAATCGTTGTCTTCAAAGTTGAGGGGCGCGATATCCCAATTGTTCACAGAGTTCTTAAACTTCATGAAAAGTAAGTGCCTTTTAATTCAATAATTTTTATTTTGATGTCATGTTTCCTATACATTTGAAATTCATTACTTATTATTTTAAAATGTGAATTTCAGGAACAATGGAACTGTAAAGTTTTTAACTAAAGGAGATAACAATAGTGTAGATGACCGAGGGTTGTATGCACAAGGACAGTTATGGCTTACTAAAAAAGATGTTGTTGGAAGAGCAAGAGGTTTTCTTCCGTATGTTGGAATGGTCACAATTTATATGAATGAATATCCTAAATTTAAGGTATAAATCAATGTAATTTGATATTAACTATAAGTATAGGCAATAAGTCCAAATTATTAGATTCTCAATCTATTATAAACAAGTTAGTATTTATTAAATGAAGTTTTATCTTTTCAACACAGTATGTATTGTGCATTACTTAATTTATTACTTTATTTATCAAAACTATGCTAGAGGTCAAGTGAACTAAAGAATAGTGAGGTTTTTTCAATACAACCTCATATATTTAATACAATATTTCATAGCAAAGAATAGTTTTAAAGTGTTTGAAAAATTAGGTCACTAAAAATGTGACAGGAAAGCAAGCAATTAGCTTGCATTAGAATGCTTCTTTGTTTTACCATATTGTTTGTTTATTGTGCATTTATCAAACAATCTTTTTATGACTTAATAATAAAATAGTCATATCATAACAAGTATAAAACATAATATAAACTATATTAGTAATGCTGGACTGGGATCAAAAGAAAAACATAGAATGTGCCGGCTGCTTCTCTTCTTGGGCATACTGTAAAAGTCAGTTAAGGGACAGAGGTTTTAAAGGCATTTTAGTGGGTGATAGGCTGACCCCCTGTCACAACAATAGTTTCTCTCCATCTTTATAATACCTCTAAATATGTCAAATGTGACATCAGATGGTCTTGTTACCTATGGTGTTCTGCCTACCCCATAAGGGATATAGGCGTGACATTATGTATGTAGTAGTTTATCTATTTCAAACACCATTATCTTGTTTGTATTCATAATGTTTAGTAAATAAAATGAATATAAGAAGATGGTGATAATTTAGGACCCTTGTCAGGCTTGCTCCTGTGCCTAAAACTGTAAAAAACTTATCCATGGTTATTTTTACTCACTAACTGATTTTCCATAAAATATTTTTGTATATTTACTCAATATAAATAGGTGGTTAGCTATGACTTCATTTTACCCCTAGTGAGGTGTATATTCTCGTAGGTGCCCATATGCATTTGCTTAAGTCTTGATGAATACTGCTGGAAATTAGTTGTGTAAAAATTTTAAAAGCTCCAAATGATACATATATTATTTATCTATAAGTTGTCTCAGTACTATAAAATTGTTAAATGTACAATTATAAATATTTAAATCTATTTTATTTTTCATTTCAGTTTGCGGTACTAGCATGTTTGGCTATTTATGTTCTCATACATCGAGAGTGATAGTGCACCTGGATCTGAAGTGTTGTGAATCATGGAGGGACGAGAAACTAATCACAAAATGGTGGAAATTAATTTTATGAATAAATGAGGTTCTCTCTAGTTTTAACAAAGGACATTTTATTTTCTACAAATACAGTCAAGTTATATTGTAGTGTAATGGATAAATGGATGACAAAATAGTACTAATAATATGAATTTGGATTTGTTTAAGAATTTTTGTTATACTCATTTATTTACACAAAAACTACTGAACTAAACAAGTTAGTAATGCTTAGCAAATGCATAGATTGTTATTAAAATACTCAACAGGCTTTATTTTGCATGTCAGCCGCTCTAGTTTATTTTGAAAATAGTGCTATAAAATTTACACAACAACATCTAGCTCTGTACAATGGAAAATAAAAATGAAGCAATTGTATCCAGATAACGATAAAGCATTTGTAAGACCAGTCTGGAATTCTATTAACAACTGGCTGTTTCTTGCAGTTTTACCACTGGAAACCATACATATGTGATATTCCTGTATGTTTCCTTCCTACTTTTGTGTGGAATGGTAATATGTATAATGCATTGAGCTATTTTAGCATCACAGAGAATCAATAGCCATTCACACAAACTGTCATATTTACAATAGTATTTGGAATTAAGACTATCTTGCAGAGCTGAAAGCTAGCAACACGGTGTGATACTATTGTATACATGTTAGCAGCACTGCTGGTCCTCATTTCGATGCTACCAATGCTTAAAATTACATAGCAACCAATGATTTCAACTGCTTGAAAAGGACAATTTACTGTATTAATTTCAAATATTGAATTTGAAAAAGAAAATTCAAAACATTTTTTAATATAGTTTATTGACATTTAACTAAAGTACCATTTAACCATTTTGTTTGATAACCTTTTGCCATCTTGTAGGTAGGGACATGATCCCATTGCTATAAAAATTTTGGGACCTCTCATCAAAATATCGCGACAAGTGGATTTGGCAGTCCTCTCGTGATGTTAACCTAACACTGCATAAAGAATTCTGAAGAGACCGAAACAGGTGGAAATCTGAAGGTGCAAGGTCAGGACTATACGGCGGATGCATAACACCTCCCAGCCAAACTCTCTCAATTTTGGCTGAGTGGCTATAGATGTGTGAGGTCTAGCGTATCATGATGAAACACCACACTCCTTCTGTTGATCAATTCCGGCCGCTTTCTCTCAACTTCTTGTTTTAATCTCATAAGTTGTTCGCAGTAGAGTTCAGAATCGATAGTCCTGCTTGGTGATAACAGCTCATAATGAATAATGCCCTTCCAATCCCACCACACACACAACCTCACCTTATTGCAAGTTAACCCGGGTTTCGCCACAGTCTGTGAAGCCTGACCGGCCTTTGACCACGACCTTTTTCGCACGTTCTTGTCGTACGTGATCCACTTTTCATCACCAGTTATCAGCTTCTTCAAAAATGATTCGGTTTCGTTACGTCGTAATAAAGAATCACAAATGAGTACACGGTTCATTAGGTTTCTTTCAGTGAGCTCGCGAGGTACCCAAATATCGAGCTTTTGTGTGTACCCAGCTTTTTTCAAATGCGCCAAAACTGTTTTGTGGTCAATTCCCAGTTCTTCAGCTACGTCGTAACTACTGATATGTCGATCTTGCTCCACTTTTTCAAAAATGGCATCCATTTTATCCGTAATAGGGCGACCAGAGCGAGGTGCATCTTTGACATCAAAATTTCCGGATTGAAAACGCTTAAACCAAATTTGTGCTACTCTCACAGACACTGCACTAGGTCCGTAAACAACGTTGCATTTTTACCTTTTTTGTTGTAAAATTTTAAAATGTATCGAATTTCTTCATTCATTCTCATCTTGACAGTACGAAAAACAAATGAAAATCACACATTTTCCTAATTTGAATTTGGAATTATGTTCTATATTTAACTTTCAATGATACCAAAACCAGCCAGATACAAATACTACTTATAGCCAAAGAGATTTTATTACAAGTTCATACATACATACTATAATGCGAAAAGACTTTTTCCCCAACCTATTATTTGAATTAAATCAATTATCTCTAATCTTAAATAATCAAACTCAATCAAGCACGCATCGTACCTACTACGCGATCCCAGCATGCAAGTAGGTATAGTTAGATGGCGACAAATATCTAGTCCCCCACTAAAGTTGCTGCGAGACGCTACGCGCAGGTTTTTCGTAAGTTAAACACCTGCGCAAAACGCCTTACAACAACTTCAGAGGGGACTGTACAGGGTGACTGGTCACAAGATATTGAAGGACAGCACTCTGTACTCGATTCTGCAGTGCGAGCACAGAAATTTCTCGACTCGTATTTTTACGAATGTTCGTGTAGTATGGAGACGGTTTCTAAGCAATAATTGAAATCTATCCATTGCCGAACGGCCAGCTTTAAGGAAATATGTGCCTTGTTAATTTTGAATGTTTGTAAACATACTGTACCTACTCTTAAATAACTGTAAAATAAAAAATTACAATGATACTAAAAACTTGCGACCGACTCCATACTATACGAACATTCGTAAACATACCATTCGATAAAGTTCTGCGCTCGCACCGCAGGTCATAATTATGTCATAAAAGTAGGTTCTAAATTTTTCACCAGAATTCCCTATAAATAAATGAAGACACATTACTACACGCCCATCCCAACATCCCAACGCGCCGCCGCCTCAGTCAACACGCACACAGTAGTGTTCCCGCGACAAGCACACGACCACCCGCTAAGTAACTATTGTATTTCGCTTATGAAACCATGCGTTGCGTTAACTATTTAACTTTCGGTTAAGTTTACTTAGTAAATAATTAATATTTATTTTATTTTTTTCTCTTCATGTATGATCTCAAACTATCACTCCTCGAATTTCTAAAATGACCCACTAATCACCCTGTATGTTTGGCAATATCCATACCCTACGTCGTCGTCGCATGATGGGGTAGCGAGCGAGGCAGCACAATACGCCGCGCCTGACAAAAGCAATTATTTTCATACAAAATAATTCAATTACTTAAGTCAAAATATCTTATGTAAAAAAACCTTTATGAAAAGTATTACAACGTGATATTTTTATCCCCTTTTTATCGCCATGTACAGGTACAGATCGCAACGCTTTGTGTTGTACATTGCATGCAACGTTTCTCAACGTTTAATATGTTTTTGCTGTTTGTTGTATGTCTTAAGTGACACGCGTCTATTGAATTAATATTAAAGAGATTTTACAAGGGTGATAATTTATGAACTCATTAATTAAGATTGATGATATCTTGGAAAGTATGCACTTTTGAACCACATATTCTTTGGCAAAAAGTATCGTTTATTTTTAAGGAACAAAATCTCAAAGTTATGGGAAATCAACAGGAACACCTTGTATAGTATACTGTTTTATCAATGGGTCGGGGCGAAAACACCTTGTACTTATATATATATATACAGGGTGTCAAAAAGGTGTGACAATGAGGCCTTTTCGTTTCATTTTTTTTTAAGCTTTTTCGATACATACTAGATGGCGTTGAACAAAACTGAAGAGTCAATGTCAATATCGTATCCTCTTTGTTGACAGTTGACTGATCGTAGAGATGAAATTCTTGCTGATTGCCATAACCTTCAAATTAATAATATTACATTTCATTGTTTTTTATTCTCCTAGTTGGTTTTGCAGCGTTTTTTCTTTACATGAAGTATATTAATAATTATTACACGTAGGTACGGTACTGAAATTGGTACTTGAGTTGACACTTGAGTTAGATCAGCGCCATCTAATGTTGAAAAGTGAACTACTTTTTTTTTTAATCGTAGACTGAAAACTCCTCATAGTGAAAGGTGTGAAACTATAAACGATTTTGAATCAGGTACCTAAATATCCAATTTCAAATCAAACCTTTTTTTTCATACAATTTACAGTTAATATTGTCTTAAATTTTCGCGATTCATACTATTAAATAAAACACTTTTTTTTCCCTTAACTTGTAAATTTTGAGTTAAAATTTAAAATGTAAATATACGCGATAAATCCGGTTAAAAAGTGTTTTATTTAACAATTTACAGTTTTTTACGGTTTATGTTGTGACAGCCCTAACAAGTTGAATGAGTTTTTTTTAGATCTTTTTTAGAAATTAGTTAGAAAATACCTAGGTACCTATTTGTTAGTTCCGGGCTGACAAAGTACCAAAATATGTATTCTAATTTTTATGCACCTATGAATTAGTCTTTGACAACCAATGCCATACCTACGTCAGCTGATAAGAATTTAGGGTTGCACATGTTATAGTTTACGTAGAAATTTGACTGGGGATAACTTGCGATCTGAAATGCTGAGGTTTGAAATGATGCCTGATGCCGTGCGCTGTTTAAATATTGTCACACCTTTTCGAACCCTGTACATTAGAATTCGCATTTTTAGTGCATTGGTTGAGTGTTCGCCTGTTGTGTGAAGTCCTATTTTAGAGTCTCGGCCGAGCAAGTTAAGAAACGAACTTTTTTAACTGGCTCGAGGTCCGCTGTGTCTCTTTATAACACATGCTTAAATAAGCTTACTTTAGGGCCACCTACTGTAACGGTTCAACATAATCTATTCAGTAGTTTTTGCTTGAAAGAGTTACAAACATACATACATCCTCGCACACTTTCGTGTAACATAAGTAGAATAAACAATATTTTTCTATACCCTGGCAAATAATTCAATGCAGAAAATTGACAGATATATGTCTGTTAAATGAAACTTATCTCAAAAATAATATGCATTTTAAATTAGCTGGTTATAATTTTATTTTCCAACATGGCCCTAAGGGTCGTGGTGGAGTCGGTATACTTATTAAGAATCATTTTAAATACAATAGTATAGATATGCCTTTTTATGATGATTTACAATCTGCAGCTATAGTTCTTAAAACTGATACAGGTGATATATCCATCCTATGTGTCTATAGTCCACCAAGACCAGGACATTTTAAATCTAGACAGCTTAAACAAATAATTAATAGTTTACCTAAACCTATCTTACTATCTGGGGATTTAAATGCACATCATGTGGCCTTTGGGTGTTTTTCAACAAAACCCAGAGGTACAGATGTATATAACATGTTAGATGAGTGTGATTTATGTATCTTGAATTCTGGAGCTCCAACCACAGTAGGTAGTGTACGTAATAAACAGTCTTCCATTGATATAACTTGTGTCAGTCCCAACATTGCTCCACTAAGTCAGTGGAGTGTTCATGATGATCCAATGGGCAGCTATCATTACCCCACTATCACAGTCATACAGCTATCACCACAAACTTTTGAAGTAGGTCAACCATCAGAAAGATTTCTGTATAACAAAGCTGACTGGAAACTTTTTGAATCTGAAACAGAAAAAACATTCAAATCATTCTCTATTGATCCTAGTAATCCTTTGTTGTCATACAATCAATTTTGTGATATCTTAAATCAAATTAAAGAAAAATGTATACCAAAACTTAAAATAACTTGTCCAACAATTATGAAAAAACCTGTTCCCTGGTGGGACGATGAATGCTCAGAAGCAGTTAAAAAGAGTAAAGCAGCTTTGAATTATTATAGAAATCATTCCTCTTTAGAAAATTACATACATTATAAAAAAACAGATGCCATTAAAAAAAGACTTTTGAAAGAAAAGAAAAAGAATGGTTGGAAAAAACTCTGTGAGTCATTTAATAGATACACACCTATTACTGTAGTCTGGAACTATATCCGCAGATTCAAAAGAGCATCTTCAAATGCACCTCCAAAAAATTGTGAATGGATTCCATCTTTTCTTGATAAGTATGCTCCCACTGATCCACCTGAAAAATTAGTAGACAGCAATTTGTTAGATACTTTTTTTATGCAAGAAGGTAATTCACAAAGTGCATTCTTATCTAATTCTTTTACATGGCAAGAATTTCAATCTGCTTTAAAATCTAGAAAAGACACTACTCCAGGCTTGGATGATATTCCTTACAAACTTTTAAATCATTTACATGAGAATGCTCAAAAGATTTTACTCAATATTTTCAATTTACTCTGGGATAATGAACTAATTCCAACTTCATGGAAAACCCAATGCATCATTCCTATCATAAAACCAGACAAATCTGAAAGCCACTGTAACTCATACAGACCTATATCATTGTCATCTTGTGTTGGAAAAGTATTTGAATATATGATAAAGGTTAGGTTAGACTGGTATGTGGAATCTAATAATATCTTACCAAAGGAACAGTATGGTTTCCGTAAAGGTAAAAGCTCTGCAGAAAGTTTTGTTGCTTTGATATCAGATATAAAGCAATCCTTTTCTTCTCATTCATCTACAGTTTGTGCCTTTCTTGATGTACAGGGGGCATTTGATAATGTGATTCCGTCCATTCTTGTAGATGTCTTAATTGACATAAGTATCCCAGGCAAGGTCTGTAAATGGATTTTTAATTTTTTGTATGACAGGACAATGTATGTAAAATTTAATAATATTTTATACGGACCTAGACAAGTTTTTAAAGGCACAATGCAAGGTGCCACTATATCACCTCTTTTGTACAATTTGTACACATGCCATTTGAATAGATATATTTCCCAATATAATGTCAAATACCTGCAGTATGCAGATGACCTGGTTGTATATAGTAGTCATAAGGATGTAAATATTGCTGTAAATAATTTAAATAATGCATTACAACAAGTTCATTATTATTATACCTGTAAATTAAAGTTACCTCTAAGTTTAAATAAAAGTGCAGCAATGATTTTCTCTAAAACATACACTACTTCTATTAATATTGTAAAACTTCATGATAATAGTTTAAAATGGATAGAAGGTAAAAAGTTTTTGGGAATTCACCTTGATAGTAAATTACAATTTCATAACCATATAGAACAAATTATTAAAAATGCCTGCCGAGGTCTGAACATAATTAGATCTTTGGCAGGGGTTCACTGGGGATCAGATCCCAAAACTTTATCGTTACTTTATAAAAGTCTAGTGCGTAGTCACTTTGATTATAGCGCCTTAGCCTATTTTAACTGTAATTATACTTTATTAAGAAAATTAGATATTATCCAAAACAAAGCACTAAGAATCATATCAGGTGCTATGTGTTCTACTCCTATACATGTTATGGAAGCAGAGACATGTATTCCTCCTTTAACTTTGATAAGATTAAGAATAGCTGAAAGGTTTTGTTTAAAGGTTTTTGCTTCTAATAACAATCATATAATGAATAGAATACTTCCTGTGCTCCCATTAGATATCACTTGTGTAGGTACTTATATGGACTCTTCAAATATTTTATCAAGAAAATTACCGGAACTCTTAAGAATAATGATACAAATACATCTTAAATTTGGTAAAAGTGTATTTAGAGAGAGCCATTGGCCTTTGTATAATATAGATTATAATGCTAATATGATTGATGTAGCAGTACTTAAGAGGGATGTCATTAATCAAGTAGAACTTTTGAATATGCTTGATGAAACTGATTATTACAGTATATACACTGATGGTTCTAAAACCTTGAGCACTGTTACATCAGCATATTATGACCCCCAAACTAAATCCAGAAAGTGTATCAAAATAGATTCTAATTGTAGTATATTCACTGCTGAATGTTATGCGATTTATTGTTCTCTTTTATATTTAAGTAATATTAATAGTAATAATTTTTTAATACTTACCGATTCACTTAGTGTTATTAAAGCTCTTGAAAATAGGATTTTAAAATTCAGTACCAATCATTTGATTTTTAAGATAAAGCAAGTATTGTATAATATGTCTGTAAATAGTAAATTTGTAAAATTTATGTGGGTCCCTTCTCACTCCGGTATATCGGGAAATGAAGAAGCAGATAAAATAGCAAGGGGAGATCCAGATGAAGATCATAGTGATTCAATGCACATACCTTTTACCGATTTATATGCTCCCATGAAGGAATGCCACAGAGAACTTTTCAATGATTACTGGAGGAATGTATCGTCCGATAAGGGAAAATGGTACTATGACATACAAAAGGTCCCGCCCGCCCAACCCTGGTACCACAAAATCTTTGGATCGAGAAGCTTCATAACTTCCATCAATAGAATGAGATTTGGGCACTGCCAAACAAAATCCCATTTGTGCAGACTGAAGCTTGTGGATAGTGGACTATGTGAGGAGTGCAACGAGGAAGAGGACTTAGAACACGTTGTTATGAAATGTAGAAAATATAACCTACAAAGATTGTTATTGTGTAGTGAAATCGACAATGACACTGACAGACAAGAGCGACAAGAAGAAACATCGTTGAAAAGTTTACTTTCAGAGAAGAAGTTTTATAAATCTTTATTCCAATTTTTATTGAACATAGAAATGAAACTGTAATTTTAAGAAGTGTTAACATTTAAGAAGTGAACTTTATTTGTAAACTGTATATTGTTAATTTGTGTGGCTAAAAGGACTCGTTTCCAGGCCCGTTAAATAAAATATTAAAAAAAAAAAAAAAAAAAGAAAATTGACAGTACGAAATGTCAAATAGAAAAAAATATGTATTGATACCAGTTAAAAACTTCGTAGTGTTTCTACTGAATGATAATGATTGAACATGAACGAGGTTTTTGTCATTCGTCTTGCATACAATTTTAAAGCAATGTATAAAATAGTTGATTTTGTAATAATTCATTTTCAAACATACCTAGTGCTTTAAAACGGTTAAAGAAGTAGTAAAATCGAATTGGCATTTTTTAAACCCCTTAGTTGTTAAAACATTCATTTCAAGAAGTGTTGCCCCTGGCTAACACAATCAAAAGTTAGCCAAAATATTTTTTTCCATACACAACTACATCACTTTTTTTTTCTTCCCTAAAGTGGGCACACTGGAACTGTCAGTAATGCATTGAATCATTTGCCCGGGTAAGTATACCTAGTAACAGATTTCACGATGATTTACATGTCGGAGAAGGGCGCCCAAAGTACCGTAGGGTTAAGTAAGAATAAGTAAGAATAAAACTTATATTCATACGAATCAAAGGTTTTTTTTTATTGCTTATAGATGCTCGATTAAGAGTAGGTTTCGAACTATGCAATTTCTATGTAAGGCGTCAAAATATCAAAATGCAACCAAAATACCAAACCCTTTCTAATGCTCGCTTCGTTGGGTCGCGGCCTAAAGTGCAAGAGGGCAGGAAGGCATAAAGGGCACGAGCCAAGGGGTGCCAAAATGGGCATGCAAATAAGCATCATCCAAGTTCAACTTTATTCAATTGTAAAATCTTATCATCGTACGGTTTTCCAATCGATACTTAGTCGACCTAAGGAACTTTCCCATATTTTCGTCTCACATATATTCTCATAAAAACTAGAATAGGAATTCATAAAATTTTAAACCTTAAAAGTTTTCAAAAAACTTATGTTTATATCGCTAATAAGTAATTTCTTATGATGATTTAATTTAATGATAAGTCCTTGTGCAAAAGAAAATCTGCGGGGCTAGCATGCTACTGTTGACAACGATAAATCGGGCCTTTTATCGATATTTTCTTAGAATATGGTATTTAGTGTATGTTATTTATTAAGATTATGACGTATTTGGTTCTGTGGTCTTAATCATGGTATCAAATAGAGTAATTCTATCTATTATGGTGCGCATATTAGCTTAAATAATAGGATAAAATAACAAAATAATATTTATCTTGTCGATTCGAGTATTTATCGATGTGAGCAAGCTGGGCTAGTATTTTTTTTATTTAAAAAAGTGTAGGTAAGTCTAGTAAATAAAAGTAGGTACCTATTTACAGTCCTTTGTCTTCACATACAAAACAAAACCAGCTCTTATTACGTTTTTCATTTATAAACATTACGTTTTTCTCTTCTAACAAATCCATAAGCTACTGTTGCACATGCTAATTTCAAGAATGAAAGCATGCTTTGATTGAGCACTTGCTTGAATTGAGCATGTGTGTCGGAATGTTGCTTAAAATTAGCGTGCTCAGCTCGAGCATGCTCGTGAATCTACATGCTTGCGATTTTCGAACATGTTACCAACGGCACAGGTAGAAGAGGGTGTGCTTTAAGCGCGTCTAAACAGGTTTGCTTATTGAGCTTGCTAGTACCTATCGTACAATTGTTCATACTTAAATATATAAACATAATCAAAACTAGCATGCCTATTCATAGCAAATGTAAACTGCTCCTAAGCATGCTTGTATTGAGCATACTAAATAGCAAGCTTTTAAGCATGCTATTTTAGAGCATGTGTAACAGTAGCATTATATTGGGATAATCTTTGTCATGCCAGAAAGTAATATCGTTAGTGTGCAATGCAGCCAACTTGTCCAAAAATCACATTTCTGGATTCAAGGTACATGACTACAAGCAAGTTATGTTATTAAATAATGAAAACTCATTAAACAAATAACAGTTTTGTGATCCTGTTTAGCTTCTTTCCACTGAGTCGGGAAGACCCCGTTATTAAAACAATTGTCATACAGTAGCCTAGCCTTCTGCCTAAGACGGAAAGCCATTATTACCAATGCTCTTCCAGGAATACCATCAGCTACACCAGGCCTGGGGCAATGTTGCGAGCGCTGAGTCTTCGGTGAGCTCGATCTAATTCTAAATCCGTGACTTCAGGCTATGTGGACCACGTGGACTTTGAAGTATAGGTGTTGTGTACTTCTGGCCACGAGGAAGCAGAGCTGTGGAATGTTTTACTTAAAATTCTGTGGTTAGACTCACATCAAAGGTCCGAAAACACAGGACAATTATTAGGTATGCTGTGCTTTCTTTTACCTTGTGACCTTTATCACCGCATGTAACAGTATAGGCTCCTGTCTACCATATTAGGGCAGTGATGGCGTAGATGACCATCCCAAGATATTTCCTATTATGGCCCTCCATTAATGGCTCTTCTATGTCGCACCTCTACTATTTCAAGATTTTCTAGTTTCACGGTTTGTTTGGCTGATGTTACCCGTGGATCCAGTTGCAAGGTATTATACTTGTTGTGGTTTCTGGTTCTTTATGTTTTTTGTATCTCGGACCAAGTTTGTTTATCTTTAGAAGCTGTACTGGTGGTAGCGGCTGCAGACGTGGGATGTTTGGAATCTTTTCTTCTTTTGCCACTTTGCTTTCCATGATGTAGTTTGGGGATTATCCTCATCAGACGTTTTCGCTAAAAGGTTTCAGTTAATTCCTCGATAAACCGGGGTTCTACTTCCTTTCCTTTTAACATTTTGACCTTAAAATCCGCTGGTTTCATGAGAAATCATCTTTGGTATGTAGAATCGTAGAATTTAGTTATCGTAGTAATTTCTACTGTCAAACTTTGCGGTTTACTCCCTAATAGCCGTCTCAATAGCTTACCAAAGAGTTACCTATAATATAAAAGAAATACCTATAATATTTTTGGGTGCAAGTGACAGTTTTGTGACAGGTTTATCGCAGACGGTATGGGAATTACTATCTTTACTTTTACTCTCTGGTAAGTTATAGAAATCAGACGTAAAGAAACAACCTGGGCACAAAAATCAGATTGTTCTTTTCCAGTCTCTTAACTTTGGTTTGCATAAAGCGCTCTGCCACTATATTATCATGAAGTTCGTGTTTATTTATTTCTTAAAAATAATACTTGAATAAATTTACTTGTTTGAGCTAACTGTAAATTTACTTATAAGTTGGTGACTCGTGACAGTGAAGCTTTGCAGAATATTTCAAGAAGAACAAAGACGAAATAACATATAAAATCCTGCAACGACTAACTGTCAGTCATTTGTGATAAATAGTTGATTTTACAATCTATCTCACTTAAACTGATCAGGCAATTCTTACCTTTTTAACTGTAAATAGTGATATATTTTTTTACAAGAATTGTTAAGTGATAAAAGTCGGTTACATACAATCAAGAACAAAGAAACTCATACGCACGACCTTTGTAATAAGCGCCACCTTCCACTTTTTCTTGGAACATCTACGAGGATGAACAACATTACCGATCAGAGCCAAATCAGTTCAGAAAATCGTCCATAGAGGGCGTGTTTTGCAATTTTTATCGAAAACATTTAAAAACACAGCGCTCAACTACATTTATAGACTACGCAGCTTCTCATTTTCAATATTAAAATTTAATGTTTAATAATTATTATCAGATTAGCTCAACGGTTAATTTAAAGAGGACGTGACCTATATTATAACTTTAATTAGACAATAACCGTAATGATTTCTAATATATTGAAATGCTCTTCCTGCAATATTGTAATAAACGAAGTGGTAGCGTTTGTGAGCAATAAGATTGACGTTATGGATGAGGATAGAATAGCACGTTTATGTATTTATTTATTTTATTTATTTATTTATTTACAATCGTGTTAAAGTGCGCTTAGCGCTTTCAATGATAAGGACATCTCAAACGCGAAAAATTTACTTTTCGATTCTATGAAAACGTCAAAAAGAAAGAAAATCAGAAAACGACACAGCAAAACCCTGCGTTATATTGACGACATTGTATGCAAGTTGAAAGATGCGGATCCCGAAGATATCCCGATCTTTGTAGCCCGGGAGTTGCAAAAGCCCCCCATGTACTGTTTGATCACGTAGATGTAACTCGTGTTTTAAAAGACTTAGGTACTAAAATGCAACAAGATCTCGAGTTGATTAAAAGTAATCAACTCGAAACTTTACAGGGAGACATAGAAAATTTAAAACGTAGGTATACTGTTTTGAAAAATGAGGAATGGATTTTGGTACAGAAGAAAAAAAGAATAAGTACGTCGCCATAGACGACTCATTCACCTTCACTGGACAGTCTGCAGTAGATACAAGTGCTGGGATGCTGAGGGGAAGGCCGTACGGAGGTGTTGCCTTACTTGATTAAGTGTAAAGGCTGCCTTTCCGTCGGTTTCGGTTGTGCAGTGTGCTAGTGTTCGTATCAGAGCGATTAAAATAGTGAATAACGACCGTACAGTGATAGTGTTCTCAGTGTAAGTACATGCCTACGGACTCCAAAGACAAAAAAAAATTTGGCTGGTAACTACAAATCAACCCTGTATATTCAGTCAAACTCATAAGGTGCCCAATGCAGTTAACATTTTTTAGAAAAAAATTAAATTTGACAACAATTTCAATGAAAAAGGCAAATAACTACTTTTTCCGTTTTTGCCCCGACCCATTGGTAAAATCGTATACTACCTATATACGATATTGCCCCGGAATTTAGCGAGTAACATTGCATCTGGTGCAAAATAAGTCATCCAACTTCTCTGTGTCACAGCTGGTTCAGCCTTTATGGGCCCAACCTTGACAGCCTATACACTTCACGAGGTCGAGTTGTGTAGTGGATGTTTATGAGATCGGGTCTCGACCAACTCTTTGCTCAGCGGAAGTTGTCATGAATGACACATTGAAAGTTGATGGTATTTGGTCAACGACTCTGTTCGAAAATGATAATAATTGGACTTATCTATCTAGATCAAAACCGTATATAACCGGTTTTACCCCATACGGTTGTGCCCCAAAAACACTCATCATTTACTCACACATATTCAAGGCAAACTTGCCGGTGCAAACATTTCATTTAAGAACACCTACTTCACCTACAACATAGTTGATTAGTGACTTACCTGTATGTAGCTTATATACACTTCACAATCACGGCTTATATTTTCACGAAAATAAGATCAAGACTACCAAAAAACATTAAAACCAAATAACTCCAAATTGCGCTAGCCTACAGCGACAAGTGTTTATTTACAAATATTACTGCTTGGTAGGCACCTCTGAGCCGCTTGTGCGCACTAAATTTGGGTTATTGGCGAAAATAGCTATACTATACGGTTTTACCCTGGCTGAAGCATCAAGTCAGGTATACGGTTTCGTACAGGTTTCCCCTAAAAATATCGAATCTGCAAGTATAAAAGAGAATGCTCAAGGCCATATAAAAATACCCAGCTCCGAGGGAAAAGAGATGTACCTATCTCAAAAAAAAAACAATAATATAGGTAAGTAATAAAATAATAATGGGTTATGATCGTGATCCTTAGTTGCAAACATGTAAAAATGGCCAGTTTCATTCTTAAGGCGTCAACTAAAAAAAATTATAGCTTAATTAATTTATTTTTAAACCCCGAAGCAAAAATAGGGGTGTTTTAAGTTTGACGCGTCTGTGTGTGCGTGCGTTACTCTGTCTGTGGCATCATAGCTTTCAAACGGGTGACAGATGACTTAATCGAGAGTGTTCTTAGCTATGTTTTATTGATTATTTTTAATGCATGATTGTTTTCCTTTTGTACATAACCTTCGTAAATAAGAGTCACTATCCACAAAAAAATGAAAAATGGGTATCTCATTTTTTAAATCTATACTTTAATATATGAAGCTGAAGAGTTTGTTTGTTTGTTTTTTGAACACGCTAATCTCAGAAACTACAAGTGGGATTTGAAAAATTCTTTTTGCATTTGATAGCCTAACTCTTGAGGCTATATTTTATCTCGAAATTTCCACGAGATCAAAAGTTACGCGAGTAAAACCGCGCGCGGTGGCTAGTAATATATAAAGCTGAAGAGTTTGTATTTTTGTTTGTTTGTTTGTTTGAACGCGCTAATCTCAGAAACTACAAGTGGGGTTTGAAAAAATCTTTTTGCATTTGATAGCCCAACTCTTGAGAAAGGTTATAAGCTATATTTTATCCAGAAATGCCCACGGGATCAAAAGTTACGCGGGTAAAACCGCGCGCGGTGGTTAGTGCTAATCATAAAAATAGTATTTTAATTGTAACAGAAACTGTTACAAGATTTTTACCTCAAAAATAGGCAGTAAGATTGTAGTGTCACCTAAAATTAGTATTGATACATGCTTTCTATGGCTTAGGATTTACTGAATCTTAGAGTATTTAGTATTGCCATCAGCGCCATCTAAACTACACTATGAATAATACAATTAGTTGAGCACCATTTCTGCAGGTAGATACTTTCGAATACAATACAAGGATATATGTATAGTTGTGCAATTAATTTGACAGTAAATGCGAGGTAGAAAATGTTCTACATTTCCGAATCTCTTTCTTAAGTACGATGCTAATTTTTATTGCTGGAAACTGTACAAACACGTAATGCATGATTAGTCATCATATCAATTATGCATGGGGCACCAGTTTTAAAGTTTTGGGAGACAAAGCGAAATCAAACAATAGTTATATACTTATAACATTTTTTATTTATTTCTAACCGACTTCACGTCGTGGCGCCGTGGTTACCTACTGTGTGTGTCTTGCGATATCGCAGGCTAAGCAACGTTCGGCGCGGTCCGTACGTGGATGGGTGACCGCCGATCATTCATTTCTCACGACGACTTCCGTGCTTCGGAGGGCACGTTAAGGTTCCGGGTGCTGTATACTTGTATACAGTACTCGTACAGAAAACAGACAGACCCGTACAAAAAGTACCCCCTGCTCCAATACGAAGAGGATAATGCGAACTATCCTTGCTGCAGTATCAGGTCTCCATGTATCTCGATGTTTGTCACTAACAGTAAGTTTTCCACTCATCGACCCCAATCAATGAGCCTAAACAAGATATTTATTTTGTTAGTTGTGGAGGAGTTACGTACTCTGGAGACTATCCTGGCTGAAGCATCAAGTCAAGGTTGCCAAATTATTATCATGTTATATGATTTGCTATATGTATCCAGTTTTATCTTAATCAGTGCAGTAGAAGTATACTAAGAGTCCATTAAATTAATGATTACCTCTACATCATATCGGAAAAGAGCTGATGACCTTCAAGTGGCTGCACAGATTTACATAAAAACATAGCTAAGAACAAATAATTATCCACATCGGTTCACCCGTTTAGGAGCTATGACGCCACAGACAGAGAAACACACGCACACACAGACACGTCAACACCCCTCATATTGCGTCGGGGTCAAAATATAATTAATTAAGCTATTTCTTTATAGTTCACGCCTTTCAATTTTTACATGTTTGCAAGTAAGGATTACGATCATAACCGATTATTATTTTATTACTTATTATTATTGATACAGATAGATACATAAAGATAAATATATCTCATTTTCCCCGGAGCTGGTTTTTTTTGAGCACTTACCTTTAGGGTTTTATTCGAAACTTCTTTTTTAGTTTCCGTAAGTTTTCATTCAATTGAGGCCGTATATTTCATGGTTTCTAGTTTCTTTTCTTTTGATTATATGTGTACGATATAATGGTGATGTTCAAATCCCTCTTTGTGGTAGGAATATAATTAGTTTTGATCAGAGAGCTGAGCACCGTGTAGGCAACACGCCAACTGATATAAAGTCTGATATAAAATAAAACGTAAAGTTGTTTTATATCAAATTATGAACCGTGAAAACTTATATCAATATTAAATTCGTATAATTAAAGGTTTAAGTTAACCCTTGACCTGTTTCGTATACACTGAATTTAATCTTCATAATTAAAAAAATAACATGGACAATAAAAGTAATAAGTAGGTAGGTACCAGGAATTTATTCCAACATCAGATAATCAATGACAGTATATCTTCGATCTGAGTGCAGCTAATTAATTCGTAACAGTTTCAGGGAATTATCGCGCTTAAGTAAGAGTTGCACCGAAGTTTGAACACGTCTCAGGGTGTCAGTTAATTAGTGCTCAGGCACGATGTGCTCAGCGGAGCTAGCTTATTAGTCGGATTAACAAAATCTTTCACTTAACATGCTTATCGATTAGTAGAGACAACTATCCATTTCTTCTATGCTGGACTGGGAGCAAAGGAAAAACATAGAATGTGCCAGCTGCTATTCTTCCCCGGCATACTGTAAAAGTTAGTTAAGGGACAGAGGTTATAATAATTATAATAATAAGCTCCTCACAAATCTAACTCCACGTCCGACCCGAACATCTGAGGTTACGTGAGGAGCGGATATTGGCAGCTTATTAAGCTAAATACATACCAATAACCAACGGAGCACTAGAAAATAAATGCGATGCGTCTAAGAAGCGGAAATAAACTACCTCAGGCAGGTCACAGAGCTATTGGCAATGGGGAATCCCGCCCTTAGCCTTCCAGCTCAGGCTGTCCCACGTATTCTGGGGGGGACACCGTATCGCAAATAACTGCCCAGCCTACAACTGCTGCAGATACTAAGAGCCATAGCCCACAGGCTGTCAAATGCAAGGCGCTGACCAGGCGGGCCCTTGCCACTGTGGATTCCGAAAATACTACTGCCGAAACTCTATCCCGCACACCATCACCTTCAGAATCAAATATTAGTTCATCCGTATCATATCAACCCTCTACAGGATTAAGTACAGATAATGACACACCAGAAGATGTTGCACAAGAAGCTGATTTAGCTGGAAAACTTGTGCCCACTAATGGTACTTCGACAACGCGAAAAAGATGGAGCAAAGAAATAAATGAATTCATCCTGCGTACCTACCTGCAACTAACTAATATGGATACAGATACTAAAGGATACTTACCACTACTGCATGCAAAATTTACTGAAAAATTCCCACACATACAAGTTAGTACACAAAGACTCGGAGACTAGCGTAGAGCAATCGTAAAAAATAAACTATTTCCCGAAGAAATCATCAATAAAATATATCTAGAAATACAATCAAATACACAAAATAGCCAACAAACCATAAACATTCCGAAGATCCGACACAAAACAATACCCTTTTCAGTACCTAACTACTCAAGGTGCACACTTGGTTTAGGCCCGTGTGTACTTTTATGCCGGTGCTTACCTAGCACCGAGTACACTTAATGTTTTAAATAAATAATAATAATAATAAATATTTTTGATACTCACACAAGACTATCTAGCCCAAATTAAGTTTCTTAAAGAACTTGTGTTATGGATATTAGATAACTGATATACTTAAGAAATATATAAACATATATATTGAATAAATACATATTTTTTATTAGAATAAACTTAAATAAACATATAAACATCCATGACTTGACGACTAATATCTGTGTTTATCACACAAATATCCGCCGCCGCGCCGGGATTTCAACCCAGGACCACTGGCATAGAAGGCAATGTATGTTACCGCTACACCAGCCGGTCGTCAGAGGTTTTATTGGAGATGTTAGTTGTGGGCGATAGGCTGACTCCCTGTCACTGCAATAGTCTCCACCATTATAATGCCTCCGTATTCGTCAAACGTGACATCAGGTGATTTTATAGCCTCTGGCGTTCGGCCTACCCCATGCATGGGGGATACAGGCGTGAAGTTATGTAGAGAAAAAAGACAAATATTTACTTAGTAGACTTTTATTCTTCTTCTTCCGATTTAGCCCATGTGACGTCAGAATTGAATTTGGCGCCCTCTAAAGACAAGAAGTCAAATAAATAAAATAAATTAGTAAAAGTCTTGAGGATATTAAAGTAAAAAGCTTCTTTATTAACACTACCCAATTTTCAGCCACAGAAAAATAATAAAACGAAACATAGGTATTGTAAATTCCATATCTGGAACGTGCATACATCGTTAAATTTATAAATAGTCTCCTTTTTTACACTGTTTAAAAATGCATTTCCATTTTCAAACAGCATGTTCAATCAGTACAAGTTTGACACGTTAAGCTAGACACGATAAAACAAAATAACCTACTCGATATTCGGCAATGCGAGAGTCTACAGCACATGTTGATCATTTTGTTTCGTGCAACGAGTTTATCTGTGCATGTTTATGAGGCTGTACGGATGCTTTTTACTCTTTCGCTGAATAATTGCTCAACAAATTGTTATTAAATAACAGTTGCGGAGGACAACATAGAAACATAAAAATAGTATTACTGTTAAAAACTGTTTTGAATAGTCATCCAACTCTTAAAAAAATTACTTTTAAATATTTAGAGTCCGGTCATTCCTTTTTGCCAAATGACACAGATTTCAGCAAAATTGAATGTGAACTAAAACATCACGAGAGGATTGACACACTAGATGAATATATAAAAGTAATGAAAATTGCTAAAAAAAAATCCCCTTCTTGTCACTAGAATGCAAACTCAAGATTTTATAAGTTCAAAAAAAATAGAAAATATAATAGTTAACCGAAAAATATGTATAAATAAACAGAAAATAAACTGGCTTAAAACGAAGCAGATTTTACTGAAAAAGGATGATCCATTCTTAAAAACGATGATATCCGACTGTGGAGATATTCAAACTCTGGATATATCAAAAAGACAAAGAGGTATTTTAATGCAACTTTCAGAAGAGGATTTCGAAGTACTTTGGCCTTTGGGGAAGCCAATATCTCAAGCTAAGCTTGAAGATTTAAAATCAATGTATAATGCGATACCTGAAGATTGTCACTCATTCTACAATAATTTAAATGGAAACACCAACGTAAATGAGGATGTTGATGGCTACGGTCCCACTCTTGACTTTGACCTAGATGAAGAGATAATTTAATTTTTGCCCTGTTGTTTATTATATTTATAGTGTATGTGTAATTTTTCTAACTGCAAAGATAACTAATAATTAATTGTTTCAATAAATAAGAAAATTACTTTAAAAAAGACTTATTATCTTTTATTAAATTAATTATTTTCAGGTACCGTCGTAGTTGTGAGTTCATTTTGAGAAAAGAAAAAAAAAATAGTCTTTTGTAAACTGAGTTTAATGGAAAGGACTCAAGCCACATTTAACATTATATAATTGCAAAATAAACAACAGAATTGTTGGCAAAATCAATATATATAAAACTGTTCCGTTACTGACTGAGTGACTGAGTGACTGAGGTACTGAGTGACTGAGTGACTGAGTGACTGAGTGACTGACAGACAACGTACAGCCGTAACTACTGGTTGTAGAGAGCTGAAATTTGGAACATACATTCTTTAGGGGATGTAGGGGTGCACTAAGGAAGGAATTCCCGAAATTCCCACGGGAACGGGAAATATAGGACTTTTTAGTTTGTATAAAAAATCTTATTCCTTGAGTGCACCGATATGAAACTTGGTATAAAGGTTTTTCAATGTGTGTCTGGTTGTGTTATGAAAGGAATTCCCAAAATTCCCACGGGAACGGGAAATATATGATGTTTTAGTTTGTATGAAAAAATCCCATCCCTTGATTGCACGTACCATATATCATAAAGGTTTCTCAATAAGTTTCTGTTTGCATTATGGAAGGAATTCCCGAAATTCCCACGGGAAGGGGTTGGACTTTTTAGTTTGTATGAAAAATATTATTTCTTGAGTGTACGGATGTGATACTTGGCATGAAGGTTCTTCAAAGAGTGACTGGTTGTGCTACGAAAAAAATTCCCAAAATTCCCACGGGCACGGGAAATATATGATTTTTAGTTTGTATGAAAAAAACTTATTTCTTGAGTGCATGGGTGTGATACTTGGTATAAAGGTTCTTTCAGTGGGTGTCTGGTTGTATAGTTTCTGAAATTTCCACGAGAAGGGTAGTAACGCGCATACGAAGTTGCGGGATAAAGCTAGTACAATATAAAATTTATGCTTTTCAAATAATGTCTTCGTTTTTTTATTATGTAATTTTTTGTGAGAGTAATTACAGGTCATACTTTTGACGCTTATAACTCAGAAGTGTCTTTGTGTAGATTGAGTCCTTTCTGCTTAACTACGTCTATTTGTACTCAGTAAGATGGTATTCTATGAATACATGAAGGATATTTTTGTCTATTTAATATCATGCTCTCGTGTGGCGACCTTAAGAATTCATGGGAGTAAAGTTATTGGTAGCAGCTGGTTTTTAATATCAACACGATTCTTAAGAGATTTCGAGTACGATTATGAAAGGCTGTACCGTCCTCATATAAGCTATTAGTTCCTAATAGCGCCTAAGTATTTCGTTTGGTACCCGGTTGTTTCTAGTATCCGAAGTACCACCCTGCATGGTGGCATAACCTCTTCAAGGTTTTCTGGCTTAAAACAAGGTTTTCTGGCTTCATATAAAGTCTGCGGCAAATGTTGGCACTCCGTCGGTGATTTGCACATGTTTTATGGAGAGTCTATAATTTCCTAAGCCCGAGCGTCTTCAACTTCGCTCTCATCATCACTTGCCATCGGATGAGAAAGGCATAAAACACAGGTTTAGTCAGCGTTAAAAAACATCCAAAAATTTCTTTTATATACTTTTAATTTAACTTAAATATATTTCATATAATAATTTATTGTTTGTTTTTGGTGTCCAATATGTAAATAATAATTGAAATAGATAACTGGTTTTGTTAAGATTAATAAGGGTTGAGCAAAAACTACTTATCATATGGCTACAGGGCTCTGCCCTTTTTTAGGAAGTAGTGCACTCGGTAAAAATAATATAAATAGGTAAGTGTTAACTGTAAGTTTCAGCAAACTGTATTTTTACTGTATAATTTTATGTACCTACGTTATTTCTGAAAACAAACAATTTTATTATTGTATTATCATTTATTTATTTCATTTATTTTATTTTTATGTATTTTTATTTGACAAAAAGGTAAGTAGTCTTTAATGGCCATCTACAAGTTTTCATTCCTACAAGCTTAGTCTTTATAAGCATGGTAACTAAATATCGAATTACATATAATAACACGAATGTCCATAAACAGACACGCATAAATAACAAACAAATCTGGCAATATATAAACGCAACATATAAATTGGCACTTAACAACCTAAACAACACAAATGACTATCGACTAATTAAATATTAATAGTAAAGGGCTCGGCTCGTTAAGGCCCTCGTTTATCTCGACGAGGCAACAAAACCTGCTATTACTTAAGTCCTTAAACATGGCTAATGAGCCGCGGCGGTATGTTTCTCACGTATGCTTAGGACGAATGCCACGAAAGTGTGAGGCAACCAGAGGCAACACAGCTTTACACATGGTTTCACTTAATGCGTACAACCTTGTTTATTGATCTTTCTTTTCTTCTTTATAGGCTCTTCAACTTTTCATGTGAATTTTCTTTTGTTTATTTCCTTTTACCTGTTATTGGGGGTTTTGTTTACGTGGAAATGATTTTAGGGAGCTTTTCTGAGCTCGTAGTAATTTTCCGACGAAAACAAACAAATAACATGTAATTTAAATTACCAACTCGTCCTTTATAAGAGTAGGTGTAGGTAATTACGTACCTTATCAAATTGCTTAGGTACCTACATATAAACATCTGCGGTTCTAGGCTCATTTTTCTTGTATACTGGCGCACGGTTTTTTACGTGTAACTTTTGATTTTTGCAACTTTCCTCGAGACTTTCCTTCACAAAAAAAATTAAGCGATTCCGATATAAATTTCGAAAAATTAGCTAATCAAATACACAAACAAACTCTTTATTATTAGTTGTAAAAGTAATTCCGTTCACTAAACTTGATTGGAGTGAAAAACGTCAAAGTGCACCTTGTGCTCGTATAGTGTAGATTTAATAAAGAACGTTCATGTCCTGGCTGACTGATTCGTCCCGCTGCTGCTGACCCGAAACCACTGAGACTAATTATGTTGATTTCGGACTGAAAGTTTATTTTGTGGCTCGTTTAAAGTTTCTTTAGCATGTAGAATTAAATAATACGTGTTTTCATTGTGAAAGATTTATTATTTCATCAGAATGTTGGACCCCCACAAGATAGGACTAGAGGCCGTAATGTTTGGGTCCAAAAACTTAAAATAATAACTAAACATGTATATCCATAGTTTATACACGTTTCTCTTGTAAATACCAAATATCTATAAGCTTCTACGATATACAGAATAAGACAGTTTCCATGTACTCAACAGTACAAGCTTAAGCAAATCTTAGTGACCACGGAGAAGCATGAGTAAATAGATGTTACAATCTGTTGATGAAGCTTGATATGTGTTTTTGATGAAATATGTTAATATGCAATATAAAGATATTTTTGTCTTGTTGCTTTTGAAATGATATTAAAAAAATAATTTTAAAATATTCGCAAATCTACATATACGAAGACAAAAATAAATAAATACGTAGGTTATCATCAGCATTAATCTTGCAGCTTTTATAAACATAAAATCACATTTATAGTGAGACACTCATCCAGTTTACAAATAAGATTTAATTAACAAAAGAAGTTAAAAAGAATAGAATTAAAAAACACTACACTATTCCTTTTGAAAGCTTTTGAAGTTTTTTTTGTTTTTAATGGTTTTTCCTTACAGCTTAGTTATAAATAGCATCTATCTTCGGATTTAATCTTCTATTTTCTATATAACTGTAATGTTTTAAAACTTCTGTAGACATTTATGTTGAAATGGTTGATGAAAAAATATTATTATTCAGTAGAAGAATATTTGAATGAAAAATGAGATCTATTCATCAATTATGTTGTATTATGCTATTTTATATGTGATGTAATTTTTTATTATTGTATAATTCTTTGCTTAATTATGAATTATTGCATGCTGACTAACAGTAAATTTGTGATCATAAACTTATTAATAACTAGGTACACCTTTTGTAAATACCATATTTTGGCAACAAAATGATTTGATTTGATAAATAAATAAATAAGGGAACCCGGCCATTTGTAAAGTCGACCGTTGTTAGTTTTGCAAAAAACTCGTATGAGCTAATACTTCACTGATATTTTTTTATACGTAGTTACATACATACATACATAACTTCACGATTGTATCCCTTATGGGGTAGGCAGAACACCAGTGGTTATAAGACCGTCTGATGCCACGTTTGACAAATGAGGTATTATAATAATGAAGAGAGGCTATTGCAGTGACAGGGGGAATGAAATGAAATTAAAATGAAATGAAATGAAAACTTTTTATTCGTAGTAGGTAATTTTTATACACTTTACGAACGTCAAATGCTGGATGAGGACGGCGCGGGTCCGGACGACATGAAAAATCCTGGGGAAGGCCTCCGTCGAGAAGTGTGCGTCTCTCAGCTTATAAAGATAATGATCGCCCGTTATCCACCAATGTCTTGGTGATGTCTACTACTACTTCTTCTTCGGCTTTAAAAAAACGAAATGAAAGTAGAACCCTAGGTAGACCGAGAGGAAAAAAAACTCTCGGCACTCTTTTGTAAAAAGTGCTTATTATAGGTACAATTTGGCAGAAATACAGCTCTGCTATGACATGAACAAACAAACAGAAGACAGCTATTTGTGCTTGCCAATATCATGTCGCAGCCAAGCTGCTTACATAGTGATTAATGTTTAATATTTGGAAATAACCTGTGGAGACATCAATCCCACGCTCTTTTGTCATCTAAATAATCTTTGAGTTTATAGTAGCCTTTTTTGCATAATGTTTCTTTGATAGTTCTTTTAAATTTATTAAGCGTTAGAGATTGAATTGACTGTGGTATTTTATTATAAATACGTATTGACATTCCCATAAATGATTTGGTGCTTTTAGCCAGCCTTAATTTGGGAAACGCTAATTTATGGTCGTTCCTTGTCATTACAGAATAATTTTTATCATGCTTATCTTTCATGGTTTTAAATTTACTACTATTCTTATAAATATACATAATGTTTTCATATATATATTGTGATGCAAAGGTCAAGATACCAATCTCTTTAAACTTTTCTCTTAGAGATTCTCTACTTCCAAGTTTATACATTCCACGAATAGTCCTTTTCTGCAGTGTAAATATCGTGTCAATGTCTGCGGCATTGCCCCAAAGTAGGATGCCGTAGGACATAATACTATGAAAATAACTAAAATAAACCAGCTTCGCCGTGTTAACATCAGTCAATGAGCGAATTTTCTTTACCGCGAACGCTGCAGAACTAAGTCTACTCGCTAGCTGTGAGATATGGGCGCCCCATTGCAATTTAGAATCTAAGGTAATTCCAAGAAAAACAGTGTTATCTACTAGATTCAACCTGTTCCCATTAAGCCGCAGATCAGGGGTCAGCCTATCGCCCACAAAAATGCCTATATAACCTTTTTTTTATACGTAGTTTGGCGTCGTTAATTTCAGTATTAAGGTTTTTTTTTACTTATGTGCCCGAAGGATAGGTGCCAGTTTCTATGATGTAAGAAATTGCACGTTGGCGTATTAATTCGGTTATTTTGTGAATAAAATTTTCACTAGCGCGATTGAAACATCCTCCGCACCATTCGCATTTTGTTGTCATAATAATGTAAATAGCTTAAAAGCAAACACTTCGTATTAATCATGTCTTATTTATTTCCCAGGTCACAGTTTCTTAACTTCGTAAAAGCTCTCGGGGGAAATCGTAAGCTAACTGCCGTTTTAATATTCTTATTTTATACCGAGTCCGCGATGAAGGTTAGATATTTCACTGTGACTGGGTCGTTCACCTACATATCGATAATAAGGCATGATTTTACCTTTACTTACCTGTGGTTTTCTTAAGAAATTTAAATTAACTTTAGAAACGGGATATTTACCATGTTTTTGATTTATTTTGAGTTCTCGATATTTCGGCACTGTTACAAGCGCCATGTTCACGACGGTACTGATCTTTAAAAACATGGTAAATATCCCGTTTCTAAAGTTAATTTAAATGTTAATGACCATGCTAGTTTAAAAACTTATATTCTTAAGAAATGTTATGTTTAAAAATTATATGACGATTTTAGTGTCGTCATTTAAATAAGGGCCTTGGACATCATTTTTAACAAGAAAAGGAGGATCCCAGTCGTAGGCTTTTCGGTTAACAAAACGAAATGTATGTTAAAAAATTCATAAAATTATTCTGTATTTGCATAAAAAAAGCTACAAAAATATTGGACCTGTGAAACAAAATAAATGATAAAGAATGAACTATGATTACGGCGACTTAACATTTTTGTGATTATTGTTTTGGAAACATCAAGAATTCATACAAAAATAAAAATGAAATACACTTTTCATTATTTCACATGAATATTCAAACACTTTTACACATTTTTTAAGAACATTTATAAAAACAATTGAAAAATATTTTGGATTTTTCATTTTTATTTTGGCATCACAGCAGCACACTATAAACATTATCAAAAATTGACAAAACTCCAACCGTCATTTGTTTCGTTTCTTGAAGTGCGTTACAAGTGCTCCCGTTGTATTTTTCTGCGTTTCTTGTGATTTTATACTAACTTTGCTTTCGCATACGGACTTTCGATTATCTGTTTCATCTGATACTTTTGCTCTCATACCGAACACCGATAAAAACGATGAATCGTTGTATGAACTGTGGTATTGATTAAATAAAACACTTTTTAACCGGATTTATCGCGTATATTTACATTTTATGTGGTATTGATACTGGTCGCAGCAATATCTCACTATGCAATATCGATTAACAGGATGTGTACCAATTATTTATTTTTTTCTTTAAACTAAGTTATGAAAGATGTGTTAATGAACTGTTTGCATTAGTTAATATTCTCAAAAAAATCTCAATAGTCTTGGTACTATCTACCTTTTCTGTTCATTTTTCTTACCATATTTCAAGTATTTATAAATCTGTTTTTAGCTTGAAAAAGAATCTAAAACTTTCTTTTTTATGTTATTGATAGTGTATTATGTCGGTAGCTTTAAATATCATAATGTTAACTCAACAAAAGGCCTGGGCCCAGGCCTGTATGGGAAGTTGGGTTTCTCCTTTATCTTCCTCTTTTTTAATCTGTACTAGTTGTGGCGGCAGTTTCGATTATTAATAACGGGATACATTTCAATCCTTCCATTGCATAGCACAGCACAGTCATTACCAAGATTAGTTTTATATGATACAAGAACATTGAAAATTATGGGGAAAATTCGGGATAAATTAAAACAGCATTTTTTATTTATTGCAGTTTATTTGTAAGGCCAAAAACTAAATGCCTGTAGGTATGTATTTTTTTTCTCTTACGGACATAAGGTTATTTTCGCATACATTTTTTTGGGATAAGATAATGTAACTAAACTTACAAACATCAAACTTAAATACGTGCTCACAATACACCTCAAAATGAGCTCAAAAAATCTTTTAGAGAAACTTATCAACAACAAATATTTTCCCAAACATACAATTTTAAATCAGGATAATAAATGAAATATATCGACCTGAGTTTGGCTTGCCAAAAAAACTCATTTAGTGTCAGATAGACTCCCGTTCTGGACCCGAGGCGTAACCGTAAATACACAAAAAGTTGCATGCCAAACTTCCCGTGCACTTGTTTATGAATACAACCACGCTGGGGGACTGGCCATCCGAATAAATGATGAACTTTGTTATTCGTTTGTACGCCGAACTTTATCTAAAAACTGCTCTTTTACATTTGACACAATTTCGCGTATTACTGACACGAAAATCCTATGTTAAACTCTGGCAAATAATTCCATGCAGTAAACTGATAGTTCAAAATGTCAAGTACAAAAATAATACCAGTTTTAAACTTTGTAGTAAGTACTGAATGAGAATGATTGGAAACAAACGAGTTTTATTCATTCGTTTTGCATAAAATTTTAACCTTTACGACGCCAACAACTCCTATAGAAGTTCAAGATTTACGTGCCCCCCATGCCACGTCTTCTGTAGAAGTTATCCAATGTACCTACTTCAATAAAATACATTTACAATACATAAAACATTTGTTTCTTTTGTAATGTTGTAAGATGGACACAAATGAAGCCCTATTTATTTATTTTCTCAGGTAGAACAGGCCTTTTTGTGTATTAATATGGAGAAAAACAAAAACGCCTCAAATATATGCATGTCCCGTACGCCAACCATTTCAAATCAAGTAGACTAGTGATGTGCAGAAAAAGTTTCGTTCATTAAAATTCTTTATGTTTACTTTGCCTTATTTCACCCCAATGTCATTGATTCTATGACTGAAAATAAAATGTATAGTTGTTTATATCAGTTTTGTACGAAGTTATAAGTTTGTAATTGAAATGAAATGAAATGAAAAATTTATTCATCATAAGACCATCGAATGGCCGCTTAATGACGTCACAATTTTGTACTTTGGCATTAACATGGTGTTCATAGCTATTGAATAAGCCGACGGAAAAAACTCTTGGCACTCTTTTTCAGTCAGGATTATACGAATTAAAACAAATAGGTACATACAGTACAAATTGATCATGACAGCTAATTGTGAGAGCCAATGTCATGCCAAAACCAAATTGCTTACATAGTAGGTGCATTAAGCTATGGATGCACAACACGAACATGACAAACTGGGACCAGAGTATTTAAACAAGAATGGAATAAAATAGTCATTGTATAATCAGCAAAACGACCTGGCACCGCTAGCAGCACCCGTTCACGAGTATAACGCAAGCACCAGCCATCACCCTGCTCAACCATATTTAGGGAAGAGGGTGACCCGATATCCGACGCTACCACTAGCCTGCCTGAGGGAGCTTGCTGTTGTCTTGACAAGAAAGTAAATGAGTGGAACAGTCACCAGTATGCCATATGTCATACTGCACAGCCAAGCCGTCAACAAAATTAATATGCAATTAAAAACTTTTAGAAATATCCTGTTGTGCTTAACTCCATGCCTATTTATCGTCTAAGTAATCTTTAGTTTTATAATAAGCTTTCAGAGATATAGTGTTTTTAATGATTGTTTTAAATTTATTGAATGAAAGGGATTGAATTGACTTCTGAATTTTGTAATATATACGTAATGACATTCCAATAAATGATTATCTGCTTTTAGCCAGCCTTAGTTTGGGAGTAGTCTTTACAGAGTATTTTTTATATACATAATGTTTTCGTAAATATATTGTGATGCAAGGGTCAAGATACCAATCTCTTTAAACTTTTCTCGAAGAGATTCTCTATTTCCAAGTTTATACGAGGGTGGATTGAAAAGTTCGCGGCCTAGTCAAGAAAACAGAATAAAGTACATACAAAAATATTTTTATTTTTCGACGTAATCTCCATTTAGCTCTATGCACTTCTTCCATCTGCTTTCCAGAGCTTCCATACCTGTTTTAAAAAAAGATTCCTCAAGGTCTTCAAAATACAGGTTAACAGCGGCTTTGACCTCTTCATTCGTTAAAAATTTCTGCCCACCGAGGTGTTTTTTCAGGTTTGGAAACAGATGAAAGTCCGAAGGTGCCAAATCAGGAGAATAAGCTGGATGTGGCAACAATTCGAAACCACAAGCACGAATTTGAGCCATAGACTCGACAGACGTGTGGACTCGGGCGTTGTCCTGGTGAAACAACACTTTCTTTCTCAGTAATCCTGGGCGTTTCTGTTTAATTTCTTCACGTAAACGGCGCAGAAGGGTGCTATAGTACGCAGAGTTTATTGTTTCGCCTTTTGGAAGGTAGTCCACCATAATGACACCCTTATCATCCCAAAAAACCGATGCCATCACCTTGCCAGCCGACAGAATTGCCTTTGCTTTTTTCGGAGTTGGTTCACCTGATTTTTTCCATTGTTTGGATTGTTGTTTTGATTCTGGGCTATAGTGGTGAACCCAAGTTTCATCCACTGTCACAAATCTGTCAAGAAAACCTTGTGGATCAGCCTCGAACATCTCCAAACAGTCGCGAGAAATCGTGAGTCGAATTCGCTTTTGCTCTACTGAAAGCAATCTGGGGACCCACCTAGCCGAAACCTTAGAAAAGCCGAGTTCATGGACAATGATGTTTTGCGTTCGTTCATATGAGATGCCTATGGTGTCTGCAATTTCTCTGATAGTCAATCTACGGTCTTTCAATATGAGATCACATACTTTATTGATGTTTTCTTCGGTCGTAGACGTCATTGGCCTGCCTGGTCATCTTCGATGTTCTCTCGTCCAAGTTTAAATTCTGCAACCCATTTTTTCACAGTGGTATAAGATGGGAGTAGTGCAATATTGGGGATTCTGCATCACTTGCCCTCGCTGCGCTTGAGCTGCATGATGCAGAATCCCCAATACTGCCAGCTCAAAAACCAGATTTATCCTCTGCTTCAGTTACGTTATCGTAAAAAAAAGGAAAAAGTAGCAAAACCCTCGTCACCGTGGTGTGCTTTATAGTTCGAGATATTGTAAAAGCACACCACGGCAAAATAAAGTAAGATCTCATTCAGCTTAAAAAAAAATAAACCTACATTTTAAAAAAAATACACCGGTGCGCATGATAGTTGCAAGTATCGAATCCAAAACCTAGCGATCGGGAATTATCAAGTAGGCAACTACTACCTCTATACTGCAACTCACATACTGTTTGTAATAGATTTTTTTTATTTAACTTTCTGACTATGTATAATGCATAGACATATTTTTTAAGATAATATGAATGTCTGACGTTTTCTGTTTTTTTTTTTTTTTTTTTTTTTTTTTTTTTTTTTTTTTTTTTTTTTTTTTTTTTACAATAAAAGTGTAAACTTTTAAAGATAATTATTATATCAAGTCCAAACATCTGTTACATTATTTTATTATCAGGCAGGGTCAGGATTCGAACCTGGACTGCCATGGTGCTAGCGCAAACAGAATCCGTAATTTCGCAGTATAAGATAGTTTGTTGGGCTGGCATAATTATCGGCGAGCGCAACAAAGTGCATTATTGCAATATTATGACGTTCTGTAAGCGCATGTACCAATATTGAATAAAAAGATTTTTATTTTAGTTTTATTTAGCGTTCCTGCCCGCTAAGAATGAAAGAAAATGCATTTATTTCACACTACAAATTATGAAATAGAATAAAAGTGACAAACTTAAAACCAGATCGAAAGAGATCCTAGGTTCGACTCCTGCAACGAACAGTAATTCTACGCGGTTTCTTCGCTTTTATTTTATTAAGTTTGTATAGATGCAATCTGTTACCTATTATATTACATCAAAAATAGTTTTTCATTTGTAAGTATGTAATTTAGTATGTTCGTCTTGTATGAATTCCTGAACTGAGCATTTGATTGAGCTGAAACTTGATACGGGTTGTTATGAAAGTGTACGAGCAGGTTGGAAGGAAATATTAAGTAGTATTAAATACATTAACTTTATTACTTCACGTTTATACGATCCGAAAATACACATTGTAGGCCCATTAGCTCGCTGCACTAGGATCATTGGTATTCACCAGGCATCAAAACCAAGACCTTAAATCAAAGCGGTTTATTTAAACCAATGTGCTGCTGGCGATTCTTCTTAAAAGTCAGTACCTACACGCCACTTCCTTTTTAGATTTTCGTATCGAATTGGAGCCGTCGAGCAAATTCAGCGTAAACACTAGGTAAACATCGACCAAAATCGGCTCCTAAACAAGTGATCGCACTAAAGCTTATATTGTAAAATTACAGTACACGAAACTGAGCCATATGTATTTGTATGATATGGACTAGAATGGTAAGTAAGTTATAATATTGCTTTTGTAATTATTGCTAATAAATTTTATCAAAAGAAGTGTGAATGCTGCCCTATGATATCGATCTTTACAAATTATTTTCTTCATGATCATTGCTTTTTTTTCTGTTCCTAGTAGATGCCTGTGTCGACTGTCTATTAAAATTTTAAAAAAATTAGTGACTTAAAGTATGTATGTATCATAAGTGTTTGGTTTTAGCTATTTGAAATGCCTCATTAGTGTGTAAACGCAATAACTATATTTTGTTCAATAATTTTCAGGTCTTCCAATCCTTTTGTATCGGACTGTGAGGAGTTAGAGCAGCCACCGGTTGCTCCAAAGAAAAAGGCTGCCATTACCACGAAAAAAGCCACAAAAGCAAAGGCGAAGAAAATCGTTCCTTCTACGAGCAGCGCCCCAGTGCTCGAGAGCCCACTGCTGGATGCTGCTGATTCCGAGTCGGACGAAGAGCTGTCCTGTGCGCAGGCCAACAAGAAAAGAAGGAAAATTTCACAATTCCCTGATTCTGAGGTCAGTTTATTCGGTGTTCTTTATTGATTAGATTATCTAGTTTCAATAACAAAAATTCTAAATGAAATCTAATTTAGGCTTCATAAGTTGTGATTGTTAGAAATAATTATTTTATTTTTTTGTACTAGCCTTTTATGATAGTCTTTAAATATGTGTATGGTTTTAAAGCTTGGTAATATTCATCGATTAAAAATTAGCAAATACCTGTCATAATATGGTTAAAACTAGTAATGTATATTTATACTTTTAAGGAAATATAGGCAAACAGATATTAAAGAAGTCGCAAAGAAAGATCGTAAACTATCTGTTGTTTATTATTATTAAGGTAAAATGTACTTACTGATAATTTCATGAATTGCCTGCAAATATCATACTTAGGCTGATTTACCTACTTTTAATTGAGTTTCTATAAAATTTCAACTTTTTTATATTAAATGAATGGATTATTAAAATTCGTATTTCATGAATTTAAGAGCTCTTTATGTGATTTGTTTTACTTAAACATCGAGTCCCGATAGTCGAGACTTGGCACTATTAAATTTTATTTGAGGTAAGTAAAGAAGACTTTTTTATATTTTTTTAATGTTAGTATTTTATATTTACAGGATGAACAGGAGCCAGTGAGGGTTTCGGCTTTAAAAAACTTTTTTATAAGACGTACTGGTAGCGGCAACTCGTATCAGACGGACCCTGCTCGCCGGGGCGATTTTTACATAGAATGCAGAGTGTTCAATACCAAGGACATTGAGCATCGGCACATGAACGAGTTTGAGAAGAGCAAGCATGCTCTGGTGCAGTTTAAAACGGCGGTAAATTTGGACAGCCCCGTATGGCGATCGGTAGCTAAATTAGTAACCGATACTAAGGCTACGTTTAAAGGCATTCGTCCAGTAGTATACCCATCTAACATTTGCTAATTTGTTTTTTATTTTTTCAATGGGTATGTTTCATGAGTTGGTATATTATTGGAAATGTCTTCAAACTGTTAATACTTTATTTTCTTTCAAGTTTTTTTAATTTTTTATATGGTAGTAGGTTAGGTAGTAGTATATAGTTAGGTAATAGGTAGTAATATTATTGAACTTATATTTCATATATTTTATCATAATTCACTAATTTGCCTAATTATTGTGACTTGATCATTTTTTTATTACCTAAATACTTCGTATATGGTTTTATGATTAAAATACGCGCTATTTTTAACATTTTTCACTTGGAATTATAACTTTTTGTAGTTGAAAAAGTCAAAATGGATTTTTGTAATAACTGTCAGGTCAAAGTCTATCGATTATCTTCTCATAGGAAAAGTAGCGCGCATAAACTAAACTGCTTAGTACAAACTGAATTTAGCAACGTTCAAATAATAGCTTCTGCTTTTAAAAATCGAATAATTAGTTACAGAATCAATCCTACTACGAACTATATTTTTCCTGAACAATTTTTATCAGAAGCTTCTCCAATAGTATGTGATATTATTCAAAAGTTGATAAAGAAACATAAGTCAGTAAAAGTGAATTTAGAACTTTTTATTACATTCAAACTTCCAAAAAATGATGCTTTATCTTTGAAATCTTTTAACACAAAATATTCTATGGTATTCCAAAACACAGATCTATCAAAGTTGTATTATAAACATTCAAATGTTCTTTCATGTAAATGTTCAGAATTCGAACAGTCGGAATCTGGGCAGACTATTGAGTCTATAAGTCACTTAGAGATAAATATTGCTAAATTCAATCCGCTAAAAGCAGGTTCGTATCTTCCTCTCCCAAAAAAAATTCAAAATACCAAATCTTGTCTTAATATTTATAATACTGATGAGTTTTGTTTTCTTTGGTGTATTGTTGCGCATATGTTTCCTGCCAAACAAAATCCAAATAGAGTTTCATCGTATCCTCATTATTCAGAAATATTAAATATTTCAAACATATCATTTCCCCCCAACTTTAATAATATTAAATGTTTTGAAAAAAAAAATGACAACATAAGTGTTAATGTATATGGTTTGGATGAAAAAAATAATGTTACAGGTCCCTTATACAAAACACTCAAACGGAAACAAGAGCACGTTAATTTGTTATTTTTGAGTAGAAATGGTCACAATCACTTTTGTTTGATCAAAAACATTGAAAAACTTTTGAGAAATCAGCTAACTAGACATAAATCTAAAATCCATTTATGTGATGAGTGTTTTATGTATTTCAGTTCAGAACAAAAATTATCGAACCATAGTTGTGCTAGGATCCAAACAGTTCTTCCCGAGGAAGGATGTAAACTCTCTTTTTCTCACTACGAAAGAACTCAGCGTATACCAATAGTAATCTATGGTGACTTTGAAAGTCTACTGCGGGAGTACTCTGATAAGAACAAGTCAACGCATGTAGAAAATGTGCAAATTCATGAAGCTACTTGTTTTGGTTATTACGTCTGTTGTAAATCTAACCCTGAGTTAAATGAATATGTAGCTTATCGCGGTCCAAACTGTTCTCAAAAATTTGTTGAATCGATATCCAAAGACATTCAAAGGTTGTATGAAATATTGTCTATATATAGAGATATGTTGCCATTAACAGACGAAGAACAATTAGTTGTTAACAATGCAACCTGTTGTCATATTTGCAAGAAATCTTTCGCTCTTAACGATCAGGTTGTTTTAGATCATGATCATTTTACCGGAAAATTCAAAGGACCTGCACATAAAAGTTGTAATTTGAATTGCAAAGCAGCCAACTTTATTCCCATAATATTTCATAATCTTTCTGGATATGATTCTCATTTGTTTATAAACGAACTTTCAAAGATTTGCGGGCGAATAAATCTGTTGGCAAAAAATAAGGAAAAATATATATCCTTCACTAAATTTATTCCAATTGATACGCAAAAAATAGCTCAGTTAAAATTTATCGACTCTTTCAATTTTTTAAGTTCTAGTTTGGAAAACTTAGTACGAACGCTCGATTCTAATGACTTTGAAAATCTAAGATACTTTTATGCTGATCAAAAATCATTTGATTTGGCTCGAAGAAAAGGCACATATTTTTATGATTATGTGAACACTTGGGAAAGATATGAAGAAACTCAATTACCAGATATAAAGTGTTTTTTCAATAAACTATCTGGCGAGTCAATTTCTAATGATGATTATACTCATGCCGTAAATGTATGGGAGACATTTAGGTTTAAAAACTTAGGCGAGTATACTGATTTCTACTTGAAATGCGATGTTTTATTGCTTGCTGATGTGTTTGAGAAATTTAGGTGCATGAGTTTAAACTTTTACAGTTTAGACCCCTGTTTTTTTGTGTCATCAGCATCTTTAAGCTGGGATGCAATGTTATTGTATACAGGCGTAGAAATGGACTTAATTTCAAATGTGGAAGTTTACCAAATGCTAGAGCAAGGCATACGCGGAGGGCTTGCTCAGTGTTCTTTGCGGCATGCCAAAGCAAATAACAAATATCTGCCAGATTATGATCCTACATCTCCCTCAACATTTTTAGCATATTTAGATTGTGTGAATTTATATGGCTACGCTATGATGTCAAAATTACCTATTGGAAATTTCAATTTTTTAGATGATCATGAAACACATAATTTCAATGTTCAGTCTGTTCCGTCTGATGGTGAAAAAGGCTATATTCTTGAAGTTGATTTATATTATCCACCAGAAATTCATGATAATCATTCTGATTTGCCTTTTGCCGCGGAAAAGTTAAAAGTGCCAATACCATCAGGTACAAATAAAAAATTAGTAGCAAATTTGTATGACAAACATAAATATATTATACATTTTGTTCATTTACAAGAATGTTTAAGAAATGGTTTAGAGCTGCTTAAAATTTATAAAGTTCTTTGTTTTGACCAGACAGCCTTTTTAGCGCCATATATTAATTTGAATACTACTCTAAGACAGCAAGCCAAATCTGTATTTGAAAAAGATTTTTTCAAAAAACAAAATAACTCTATTTTTGGAAAAACTATAGAAAACCGAAGAAATCAAGTTGATGTGAAACTTGCTAATATTTGGACTGATCGTTTTAACAAAACAAATAAATTTTGCGGCGCTGAAAAGTACATTAGTGCACCTAATTTCAAAAATCTGTCAATTATTTCTGAAAGTTTGGTAGCAGTGCAACTAGATCCTACAAAAATTGTTCTGGATAGACCTATTTATATAGGTTTTACTATCCTTGAACTAGCCAAAACTCACTTATACAAGTTTCATTACTCTATAATGAAACATATTTATGGTGGAAATGCTCAACTTTGCTACACTGATACAGACAGTCTTCTCTATTTATTGCATACAAAAGATTTTTATAAAGATTTAAAAAAGAATAGTCAGTACTTTGATACCAGTAATTTTGAACCTTATAATGTATATGGTGTTTCCCAACTCAATAAACAAATTCCAGGTTATTTTAAGGATGAAATGGGTGGTGAAGTAATATCCGAGTTTGTGGGCTTGCGAGCTAAGTTGTATTGTATACATACGAATAGGTCTTTAATAAAAAAAGCTAAAGGTGTAAAAAAAAGTATTGTTAATAGACTGGATATCAAAAAATTTAAGAATGCTCTTTTGTTCAATGAAAGTTTTAGAGATTCAATGTACATAATACGATCTAAAAATCATAATTTATATACGCAAAAAGTTGATAAACTTGTTTTAAATGCAAAAGATGATAAAAGACAAATAGTGCCAGATAGCTTTTCTACATTACCTTGGGGTCATTACTCCACAATATTCTAATAATTCGCTAAGAAACATTCTGAGACTTTTTTATTTTTATTTTGTTGTTGTATACTGTTAATAACAATTATAATTTGCATATTTAAAAAATTTAGAGATAATGTTACTAATCAACTTATGTTTATCTAAGTACTAGGCTGTATTTTGATTGATGTGATTAAAAATAAATATTTTTATTTTACTATTTTTGTAAAATGATACTTTTAAGGTTTTTATTTGAAATAAATTGAATGACCCTAAATAGAAACAGAGTTTTATTTTTATTTTATACATAAGTTATCTACACTCTTTTAAATAGTAGACAGTTAAATAAATATGTTACTTTTAAAACAAGTAAATTTTTACACATTTGATGAGTGATTTGAATTTAACTTAAATGCTTTATAATTATTAAATTATATCAATGTATAGAACATTGATATCATTCAAGTATTATATAGCACAGCGGCTATTGAAGTTCCAATTGGACTAACTACCTATCATAACTAATTTAAAAGAAAAAAAAAATGCTCCTCATGTTCATTTGTAATATTTATTTACATATAATTAAATAACAATATAACACACTGTAAACTAAAACAAACAAAAAACACTATAACTAACACTGATTGCCAGAAATCTTTTTAGATATTTTTCTAACTAATGCCTCAGTCTCGTCTAACACTTCATCATATAAATCCGTCACCAAATACAGGGTGACTGGTACCAAACCCGCCATAGCAAATTAGCATATAGAGGAGGTCATTTGCTAATTATTGGACCTTACTTTCCCTAACTAAAGTTTTATACTTTAGGAGATATGTCAATTTTTATACATTATTGAGATTTTTCCAAAATTTGACCTTAAAGCATTCGTAACTTTATTTTTCGTCATTAGTTTAGAGTTTTTTTATTATTTCTTGGTGGTCATTAACATTTGTGAATAAAATACGTCGGAACTTCCCTCAAACTAGGGTTAAAAAATAAGACGCTTATGCTTTTAAAAAAAATCAATAAAGAAAAATTACTTTGCGATCAAATTCAACCGGAAATAATAAAAAAACTACGGCGTTTTAATAATTTATTCTACTCTAAATTAGTTCTCTAGTTTGTCACCTTACCAACGGTACTAAATTTGCAACGGAAAGTTTGATTCGCTAAACATCGGTAGGATTTTCAGGTCAACCAGTCATTTTGATCAAAAATAGTGAAGGTCCCAACGACAGGATAAAGCTAATTTAGCAAAGTAGTTTTTGCAAATTTATGAGTAGGTATTAGATAATAGAAATTGAGTGCTTAGTGTACTTAATTTTTTTTTTTACTTTTACCATGTAAAGCAAGAAATCAGGAAAAGATATCGAGCATCAAAAGAAAAATTTAAATAGAGTTGAAACTAAAAATTCTGCTCGAATTGCTGCCCGCAATTTCTGATACATGCCCGATATCTTTTCCTAATTTCTGTGGTGGTAAGACTGAGCCTAATTTCTTCTTTCATAACAGAAAACGCATTATTAATTTTTTGAATTAACTCATCTTTTGTAGTTACTTCTTCATTGTAGACCAACTCTTTTCATTTGCAATGACAGTTTCAATGACTTTTAGACGTCAAATGAAAAAGATGAGGTCGGACCCATCTCTATGACATTTAAGTTGTTGTCATATATGCTTTTCCTTTCCGTTTCGTGTGCTTTCACAAATAGTTGAGTAGACACAGGTATAAATAAATAAGACATTTCGTTTTAAAATGCCGGGATACACAAGGGAAGAATACGCCGACATGCTGCTGGCGTATGGTGCTGCACACAGTAACGCCCGCAAAGCGCGGCGAATTTACCAGGAGCGATATCCAAATAGACGCTTACCTGACCGTGACACATTTCCTACCACATATCGTCGGTTTAGAGAAACGGGTAACTTGAACGTCAGGGTACCCCAAGCAGCTGTGCGACAATTACCTGTTGAAATTGATCAGCAGATTTTGGCAGCTTTTGAAGAAGATCCCACGACTAGCACCAGAGTGGTAGCTGCCGCTTTGGGCGTCAGCCAGTGGAAAGTCTGGTCAGTGATGCATGGGGACCATCAACACCCGTATCATTACACGCCAGTTCAAGGTAATTTTGAGTTTATTTATGTACCTACTTACACTAAAGCGACCAGTGTTATCTTTAGAATTAAAGAAATTATTAATATTACGACGAGCTTCGATGTACATAATCCAAATCAAATTTTGTCTTTAGAATAACATTTACGTAAATAATTAACAAATGGAGTGTTGGCAGGGCTTGAAAATGGCGACTACGAAAGGAGGTTGAATTTCTGTCGCCTCGTTCTTCACACCGATGTCGACGACCCAACATTTCTGGAGCGTATCCTTTGGACCGACGAGTCACAGTTCACCCGAGAAGGCATCACCAATTTCCACAATCTGCACCACTGGTCCCATGATAACCCCCATAAAAAGAGGGTTACATCGGTCCAGCGGAAATTTTCTGTTAATGTGTGGGCCTGCGTTATTGGTCGTAATATCTTTGGACCCTATTTCCTACCAGACATTTTAAATGGGGGAAATTATTTAGAATTTTTAAGGGACGTCTTGCCTGATCTGCTGTTGGATGGAATAACCGACGACACGCCCATTGTGTTTCAACACGATGGGTGCCCGGCGCATTTCAGGCTGGACGTCCGAGAACTTTTAAATAGTTCATTCCCCGATTCATGGATCGGTAGAGGTGGGCCAATTGAATGGCCAGCTCGGTCGCCAGACTTGACACCTCTCGATTTCTACGTTTGGGGCCGGGCCAAAGAGTTGGTCTACAATGAAGAAGTAACCACAAAAGATGAGTTAATTCAAAAAATTAATAATGCATTTTCTGTTATGAAACAAGAAATTAGACTCAGTCTTACCACCACGGAAATTAGGAAAAGATATCGGGCATGTATCAGAAATCGCGGGCAGCAATTCGAGCAGAATTTTTAGTTTTAACTCTATTTAAATTTTTCTTTTGATGCTCGATATCTTTTCCTGATTTCTTGCTTTACATGGTAAAAGTAAAAAAAAAATTAAGTACACTAAGCACTCAATTTCTATTATCTAATAGCCTACTCATAAATTTGCAAAAACTACTTTGCTAAATTAGCTTTATCCTGTCGTTGGGACCTTCACTATTTTTGATCAAAATGACTGGTTGACCTGAAAATCCTACCGATGTTTAGCGAATCAAACTTTCCGTTGCAAATTTAGTACCGTTGGTAAGGTGACAAACTAGAAAACTAATTTAGAGTAGAATAAATTATTAAAACGCCGTAGTTTTTTTATTATTTCCGGTTGAATTTGATCGCAAAGTAATTTTTCTTTATTGATTTTTTTTAAAAGCATAAGCGTCTTATTTTTTAACCCTAGTTTGAGGGAAGTTCCGACGTATTTTATTCACAAATGTTAATGACTACCAAGAAATAATAAAAAAACTCTAAACTAATGACGAAAAATAAAGTTACGAATGCTTTAAGGTCAAATTTTGGAAAAATCTCAATAATGTATAAAAATTGACATATCTCCTAAAGTATAAAACTTTAGTTAGGGAAAGTAAGGTCCAATAATTAGCAAATGACCTCCTCTATATGCTAATTTGCTATGGCGGGTTTGGTACCAGTCACCCTGTATTGTGCATGCACCGACCGATCACCTTCATTTTTGTCCATAGGAACAATGTTAATTTTTATAAGATATCTTCCTTTACTTTTATTCTCATCCTTCTTAATAAAAGAAGATGTATATTTTTTCTTTTTGCTAGCCAAAAGTATATTTTTCTCCTTTTTGGTGGCGAGCCATTCCATACGTCTTTTCTCTACTTTATCCAGCCATCTATCGACATCTTGAGCATAACCACCAGCATTAAATTCGTTGATTTCAGGATAGTCCTGGCTTACGCTGTATGGATCAAATTCTTTCTGCGACATTTTCTGTAACAACGAAAAATTAAGTAGCATGAGTATACAATAAATATTAAACTTATTACATAAGTACTAGTACGAATAAATTTATAAATAAATATTACACTCACCAATAATACTTTAAATAGTTTTTTTTTTTTAATACAATCAAAAGCAATAACTGTCTTATTCGAAGTCAATCGTTGAAATGAATGGAAACGCTTTATTTCTTTCGCCAATAATACAAATTAATGATGACATAAAGAAAAATAAATGTTGTTAGGTATAAACTTACACACACTCCAAAAATATTAGGCACAAACATATACATTTTTAAATATGATACATAGCTCATATTTAAGAACGCATGATATATTATATCTTGTAAGATGAGACTACAAGCGTTCTTGTAGTGACAAGTCTAAAGTTAATCCAAAATAAAGTATATATGTCTATGTTAGGTAATAATTGAATTAATTGATAAGATGAAGCTGATCAAACAACCCCTATCACTAAACGTTAAAAATATAAATCTTGGCGAGACTCCTAAAAAAATTAGACATAGCGCTTTGTTGCCAAATACGATTCGTTGTATAATTTGCGGACCCTCAAATTGCGGTAAAACAAACGTTGTGATTAGTTTGTTATTACATGAAAATGGACTGAAATTTCAAAACCTGTACCTTTACTCAAAGACTAATTTTCAGCCAAAATATTGTTTTTTGCGAGAAGTATTAAGAAGAGTGCCTCAGATAAAATTCAATGAGTTCAATGACGATAAAGATGTCATATCTCCGAGTGAAGCTTTACCAAATTCTGTGTTTATATTTGATGACGTCGTATGTGAAAATCAAAAAAACATTCGTAATTATTTCTGTATGGGTAGACATAAACAAATTGATTGCTTTTACTTATCGCAAACCTACTCAAAAATCCCTAAACAGTTGTTACGTGATAATGCTAACTTTATTATAATATTTAAACAAGATGATGTGAACTTAAAGCATATCTATGAAGAACATATAAACTCTGATCTAACGTGGAATCAGTTCAAATATATTTGTAAAACTGTTTGGAGTAACCCTTATAACTTTCTTCTTATTAACAAAGAGTCATCATTAAATAATGGAAGGTACAGACAGAATTTTGATATATTTTTTAAATTTGAATGAAAATGCACTTACTTATAAATGAATTTTATACTTACAAAAATTATTAGTGTTATTCCTCTCCCAGTTGAACACAGTTGTGTTTGCATAAGATGGAGAAAAACGTTAAAATGGAATTGATTAAGTCTGTTGAATCCATTAAAAATAAAATAAAACAAATGAAAACTCAGGAACATACGATAAACTTGTCCCTTAATAAAATGCTAAAACCGGTGACTGATCCTCTTAAAACTCTAGTTGATTCAAATAGTTTTATAGAAAAAATAAAAAATAATGAAAATACAACTCTGACTACTTCTGAAGAAGTAGAATCGGATGAAAATAATGTTAGATCATCTACGAAGTTTGGTGATAATTACGAATCAAAATTTAACTCTGCTCAATCGTCGGAACAAAATTATAAAAGAGAGTTAACAGATAATGTGGAAATTTCATTAGAAGGTGATGACATGTATGGTATATATGATGGTGTTAATATTCCGTTCGGAATAAGAAGTGAACACAAAAAAATATTTATGGGTAATTCAATTGTATCATTTTCTACTATTGATGGTGTAAATAATGATGATATAATTTTGATAAAAATTGGTGATAAAGCTTATAATTTGACCCCTGGTCTGAAAGAGCTTCTACTACGAAAAAAACCTGATTTAAAGCTAATATCAAATAAAGATAAAATTGTCTATAAGGATATGTTATATTACACAAATGCGCATAAAAGAGATTTTAACCCTAAAGGTCAAATAAGAGGCGATAAAGGGATAAAATATCGTGAGATAATCAAGCCATTATTTTGTGAAACATTAAATGATAAAAGTGAGATTAAAATTGGAGGTAACTTGCCAAAACTAAAAAAATATAAAAAAAATGCTGATTTAGTATATTGGGACGATCCCAATGAATTGGTCAAGAGATTGAAGTTACTAGTAGCTTCAAGAGATGCTGGCAATACAAATCATGATAATGAAATTTTATCTATAATTGAGGAATTAAAAGAAGCTGATATAATTAAATAATAAATAGCGATATTGATAAGATTTTGATTTAGTATTACAGACTTATTCGTCAGGAGCATTGGCAAAGCCCGTTAGTGAATCAGCTTAAATAACATAATATTTACATTTTATGTAACACATGCAAGTCGAAGAGATTGTAAAATAATAAGAGTTGCAAAATATCATCATGAGCAAAGCAGATGTGGTAAATGAAATTCATAAAAACGCAAGAGTGAACTTTCCTCGAAGACGTGTTATGATGAGAGACATAGATGATCTATGGCAAGCAGATTTAATTGATATGCAATCTGTTGCCACCCAAAATAAGAATTTTAGGTTTATTCTTGTCATTATCGATACATTTTCAAAATATGGCTGGGCCTTTCCTCTTAAAACCAAATCCATGGATAGTGTATGTGACACTTTTAAGATGTTGCTGGATAAAGGTCGAGTGCCTAAGAATCTACAAACTGATAATGGAACAGAATTTTATAATAATAAATTTAATAAACTCATGAAATGCTTGCACATTAACCATTATTCAACCTTTTCAACAAAAAAAGCATCAATCGTTGAACGATTCATCAGAACATTGAAGTCTAAGTTGTACAAAGAGTTTAGTTTAAAAGGTAACTACAATTGGATAAATGAAACTCTTAATAACGTTATTTATAAATATAATCATACTCATCATCGAACAATTGATGAAATTCCAGCAAATGTGAATAATATTAATAAAAAACGAATATTAGAAAAATATGTAAAGTTAGAAAAAAAAGTTGTTTTAAAAAGTAAGTTTAAGGTGGGCGATTATGTGCGTATCAGTAAATACAAAGGAGCGTTTGAAAAGGGGTATACTCCCAACTGGTCGACAGAAATATTTAAAATTCGTAAAATACAGAATACAAGTCCTATAACCTATTTAATCGAAGACGCTATCAGAAGTCGGCCTATTTTAGGAGCATTTTATGTACAAGAGCTTCAAAAGACAAAATATCCTGATGTATATCTAGTTGAAAAAGTTCTTAGTCGGAGAGGAAATAAGGTTTTAGTAAAATGGTTAGGATTACCTTCTGCTGAAAATAGCTGGATTAATAAGTCTAATATATTATAACAATGAAAAACATTTTTACACTTTAAAACCATTGATGTATGTAGTTCGTTATATTTTATTAAGTGTTTAATCTATGATTGATCAGTCTTACGATGTGTATTGAAGAGAGCAGTCTTCTCAATTGGCTTATAAATCATTTACCATTTGAATTACATTTACCTGGATATAATTATTGTGGTCCCGGTACAAATCTGTTTAAAAGACTTAGACGCGGAGATAAAGGTGTGAATAAATTAGACGAATATTGTAAAGAACACGATATTGCCTATCATAAGTCAAAAAACTTGAGGGACCGGCATAAGGCGGATCTAGTTTTATTAAAAATGGCTAAAGAGCGGACCGTTGCCTCTGACGCAAGTGTAGGGGAAAAATTCGCAGCACATCTAGTAAACAAAGCTATGTTGACTAAAGTTAAAACTGGATCGGGCTTACAAAATCATAGCAGTGATAAAAAACGTTCAAAAAAAATAACGTCTGGCAATGGATTAAAAAATAAATTAAAAAATGTTATTACTAAAACAAAAAGACACATACGGAAATTGAAACCAAAAGGCAAGAAAATGGCAATTGAATTAGCTATGGCTGCTGCAAGAGAATTAGTTAATGATTCATCCATAGAACTCCCGCGAGTTATTCCTATACCAAAAACTGGCGGATTCCTACCATTGATCCCAATTTTTGCGGGACTATCGGCAGCAGGAGCTTTAGCAGGAGGTGCTGCTGGAATAGCTAAAACGATAAACGAATTTAAAATGGCAAAAAAGAATTTTGATGAATTGAAGCGACATAATGAAAAGATGGAGGCTATTCGCATCGGAAGGGGATTACATCTTAAACCTCATAAAAATGGGCTTGGAATTTTTGTATCGAAAGAAAAAAACTAAAATACCGGCTACCCAAGAGAGCCTTAACAAACATTGACATTCTGAAGTATGGTAATAATATTCCATATTTTCGAGGTGTCTTTATGAGAGATGAGCTCCCCAAAAAACCTTTCAAAATAGAGTGTGGAGTAATCAATTTAGATAATTCTGAAAATCCTGGTTCTCATTGGGTAGCCTATGTAAAATACAATGATTATGTAGAATACTTTGACAGTTACGGAAATCTTAAACCCCCTAAAGAATTTATAAAATACGTAGGTAATGAAGTTCGCTATAATTATGATAATGTACAACGCGATCACCCTTTCAATTGTGGGCATCTTTCTTTAAAGTTTTTAAATAATTTTTGGTGTGGTCAAGAAATAAAATAAACAGTATCGTTCAGAAGTGCTCAGTATGCGAGCATGTCTTTAACGGTTACCATCTCTGGAAATAAATCAGAACTGGATTCATACTTTCAACCACCTCTAAGTTTATCTGGTCATTACGAGTGCGGATTGCTATATTTTTCAGTATTAAATTCAACACCGGAAGGATATATTACGAACAATATTTTGCCTGTGATTAGAATTGAATGTGATCTAGTTCATGGTTCATACTCAAACGGATTACCAACCCATATAATACATGAATTCATATCTAATACTAAAGCAGCTCATCAGTACATAGAAATACCGAAAAACGTTATTTACTTTCCAGTAAACAAAAATATAATATCCTCTATATCTATTAAGATTGTTGATCAATTTGGTTATTGCATTAACTTCAAAGAGGCACATATTCAACTACAACTTCATTTAAAAAAACGATATGATATTATATTATAAAAACCCTGCAGTTAATATTAAGCACTCTATTTCTTCTACAGCCACTAAAGTGCAAAGACGTAAGAAAAAAGTTAAGAAATTGACTAGAACAAATAAAGATTTCCTTAAAGCCTTAGGTTTTAAAGTATGAATATGCTGCAGATTACTGAATCACCACAGTTCGATACTTCTATTGAAAGTTATGAAGTCCATTCTTACAATCCCTACAACAACAGCTTCAGAGAAAATGATGAAATCAGAATTCCAATACACCAGCAAGACATATACGTGCTACCATCGGCCAGTTCAATTTACATCGAAGGTCAAGCAAAAGTCTTTGGTAAAGATGGGAATCCGTTAAAAAAATCTATAACGTTTAGTAATAACCCTATTATGTTCTTGTTTCAAGATATCAGATATGAAATAAACGGTATTGAAATAGATCGTATTAAAAATTCTGGAATAACATCAACAATAAAGTCATACGTATCAATGAATGAAGGAGAAAATAAAGTTGCTGCGTTATGGGGCTGGAATATGGACGGATTTCAAAGTGATGGTCGTTTTAGTGCTATCATACCTCTTAATAAGATTTTAGGGTTTGCAGAGGATTACAATAAAATTGTGATAAATTGTAAACATGAGCTTATACTAAACAGAAGTAACTCTAACTTAAACAGCATCATATTGACTGATGATGTTGCTCATTTTCAAATAGATGTGCAAAGAATACAATGGCGTGTACCACACATAAAAGTGTCTGACCGTGAACGACTGACACTTCTAAAACATTTAGAAAAAGATAAACCTATTCAGATTGCGTTTAGAAATTGGGATTTATACGAGTATCCATTACTTCCTAAAACTACTAAGCATTCTTGGTCAGTTAAGACTGCATCTCAGTTAGAAAAACCACGATATGTCATTTTTTGCTTACAAACTAATAGAAAAAATAATAAAACGAAAGATAGTTCGTTGTTTGATCATTGCGGAGTAACAAATATAACGCTATTTTTAAATTCACAGTATTATCCGTACGAGCCTCTAGGCTTAAAATTTACTGAGAGCAAATATAATATATTATACGAGATGTATGTAAAATTTCGTCAGACGTACTACAACTGTCCTGCGGACCCGTTGCTTGATATAATCAATTTTAAGGAAAAGGCTCCTCTTTTTATCATAGACTGTTCAAGACAAAACGATAGTTTAAAAACTGGTCCCGTAGATGTACGGCTGGAAATTGAATGCTCTTCGCCGATACCAGATAATACAACTGGATATTGTTTAATAATTAACGATCGGCTTGTGGAATATAAACCTTTGAGTAACATAGTGCGAAAATTGTCATGACTGCTATCGTAGATGTTCAAGGTTTTAAAACAGAAGCAAATGAATTCATAGTAAAAGAAATTGCAATATTGTGTGATGATAAAATACAGGTGTTTTTGATTAAACCGCCTTTTCCATATCATAAATTAACAAAACAAGAACGGAGGCAAGTAAATTGGATTCAACGTAATAGAAAGATATATTGGAGTGAAGGACTTGTATTCTATTCAGATTATCGGAAATTAATCACAGATATTGTAAAAGATAAATATATCTACGTCAAAGGTTTAGAAAAAGTGTCTTGGTTAAAATGTATTTTAGAAAATAATAATATATATAATTTAGAAGACGAAGGCTGTCCTAGTTTGTTAAGTCTTTATGATCAATATTTACATTCTCAAGCTGTATATAGTTGTATTTATCATGAAAAAATATGTGCTTTAAGAAATGTCCTATGTTTAAAAAAGTGGTGTTTAGAAAATAAATGTTTAAAATAAAAAATATATACGTTTTATTCCTGAACATACCTGTCATAATAGTTCACCTCCCCCCTAAACGTCCTAGAACGTCAGCTATTACATTTCTATATAAATTGTTAACAATGAAATGCGACTTCATTATATTTTCATTAATATTGGTTTGAAGTATTGCATGGTGAAAATGTTAAAAGAAAACTACATTCCTCGATATGATATGTACAATACACATGAAATGCGCAAACATTCATTTAAATATTATTGGGCAAGTGACACTCAGAAAAGGCTGGTGATGGAAATGGTTGATGCTGGATTATTTTATGGCGGTAATGGAATTAATGATAAAACTGTATGTTTCTCATGTGGAGGCGTTATTGAAGGATGGGAGATGTACGACGATCCTTGGAGGCAACATGCTATAAACTTTCCTGATTGTTTGTATTTGAACGCTGTGAAAGGAAGATATTATATCGATAAGTGTCTGAACCAATAGTATCAATAATGTGTCTGTCTCATATTAGTAGTGTTATTGGGGCACTCTCCATTTGCGAACCGAGGTCCTACAACTATTTAAATAAGGCAACTGAAGTTGACAGTGTAGGATACATCTGGTTTTGAGCGGGCAGTATTGGGGATTCTGCATCATGCAGCTCGAGCGCAGCGAGGGCAAGTGATGCAGAATCCCCAATATTGCACTACTGATGGGGCAGATTCCCCTTATGTTGTTTGCATGTCATCATGGATCTCCTTTGGTGTTAATCTTTTTTTAAACAAATATTTAATCACAGCACGTTGTTCAAATTTCTCCATTAGTGAAAATTTGTTCTACACACGTATTTATATTGTTCGTAAAATTTTATTTAAACAAGATATCAAATTGAAAATTCGCGGGCTGACAATTGAATAATGACAGTTCAAAATGACGGCAGAAAAAATAACAAAAGTTTTTTTTTTAATGGCCAGGCCGCGAACTTTTCAACCAATGTAGTAAATTCCACGAATAGCCCTTTTCTGCAGTGTAAATATCGTGTCAATATCTGCGGCATTGCCCCAAAGTAGGATACCGTAGGACATTATACTATGAAAATAACTAAAATAAACCAGCTTCGCCGTATTAACATCAATGAACGAATTTTCTTTACCGCGAACACTGCAGAACTAAGTCTACTCGCTAGCTGTCAGATATGGGCGCCCCATTGCAATTAGAATCTAAGGTAATTCCAAGAAAAACAATGTTATCTACTAGATTCAACCTGTTCCCATTAAGACGCAGATCAGACTCAACTTGTCTTACATTTGGTGCAGAGAATTTTATACATTTAGTTTTTATTTTATTTTAAGAGTGTAAACTGCTAAAGAACAATAAAACATTTTCTATTCTTCTATTATAAAATTAATTCCGCTCATTAAATAACGTGTAACATATAACATTTTCAAAATCAATCTACGAATTAAGTCACTTTATTAAAATTAATTAAGTTTACTGAGGATTGTCGATATTGCAATACCCATCACTACGTAATGGTGAAATGTTGATGCTTCCAGCGCCAACCACTTCTATGCAACTCAACCTGTGACGCCATAAGCGCACTGATGTCAAGGTCATTGCACCTTAGCGCTGGGCAATTCAATCGTGCGCACTTGCGCTTCTTTCCCGATTCGTATACGAAGGTAATAAACAAACAGGGCAAAATGAGTGATAGTAAACCTGATTATGATGAGATATTACGGATTTTACAAGGCGTTGAGCCTCTTACTTTTTAGCAATAAGTATACATGTTTATTGGTCTTTGATAATGAGTAGGTACTTATTTTCTGTACTAAAAATGTTCATAAAATTAAACAAATTGCCATTATATGGTATCAGTGTTCATTTATATCAAAAACAAACTTAAATTATCACATGTATCTTTCTTTTATCGATATGACGTTATCCCCTCCTTGCTTACGTACTATATAATCAGTTATACATATACCTTTAAACGTTGGCGTACAGAGAGACATCGCGAAATAGATAGTTTGGCGTCGAAAGGGTTAAAGAAATTTATAAATAATTGATTTGAGGTGTATACTTAATCATTTCTTTATTTTTAAACTTGTATTGTCGTAAAAAAATAAATTTCAAGAATAGTTTCAAAAAAAAAAAAAAAACTTCTCAGCCAAAATTTTTTTCCATACATTACGATATTATTATTTAAAAAATAATTACATTCACTCACTTAAACCTCAACACTATTTTTTTCTTCCCTAAAGTGGGCACACTGGAATTGTAATTTTACTGCATTGAATTATTTGCCGGAGTAGCTAGAGCGACTATAAATGTACTAAATTTAATTTGGGAAGTTGTGTGGTAAAAGTTAGACAGATTTTTTAAATATTATTCAAGTTTATTGACCCTTAGTTTGTTACATGTAGCCTTTAAATAGATATATCGGGTTAACTTATTGTGAATAATTAAATTTTCAATAAAATAAAATCTTGCTGGGCCTTCAAAGTCATTATGCCAGAGGTCCTGGGTTCGAATCCCGGCGGCGGTGGATATTTGTGTGATGAACACAGATATTAGCCGTCAAGTCATGGATGTTTATATGTTTATTTAAGTTTATTCTAATAAAAAATATGTATTTATTCAATATGTATGTTTATATATTTCTTAAGTATATCAGTTATCTAGTATCCATAACACAAGTTCTTTAAGAAACTTAATTTGGGCTAGATAATGTTGTGTGAGTGTCAGAAATATTTATTATTTATTTATTTATTATTATTTTTTCTATGTCAACGTAGCTTTAAACCAAATCATAGTTCTTTGTGAAACCATTTTGATCAACTGGAAAGATAGCGGCTGTTTGTAGAGAAAATTCCTTTTGACTGATATTAATGGAAGATTTCACCGAAATCGACATGGACCGCACGCGGACCCTTCCCGAACTAGGGCCGCGAATAAATTGAGGAGTGCTCCCTGCAATAATAAACGATCATTCAGTGATAGGTGCATAACTAAGAAAATGTACTTTAAATATTATAAAAGGGAAAGTTTGGATGTATAGATGCAATTCATCAACGGATGGATGAAATTTGGCATAGTGATGGTTGTATGTGTCCCAATAATGCCACGGGATTCGAATTGCGAAAAAAAACTTTATTTCCTGGGTACAATAAATACAATATATCAAATAATCAAGTAGGTCAAATAATTTATATATGGAACTAAATATACCACCACTCATAATATTGTAAACGGCAATGTTAGTGAAGATGGATTGATGGATGAAAACACTTGACTGATGAATACACTATGCTATTATGAAGATTTGAAAGCTTGAAGGTCCTGACGGAGTGTGATTTTTCGAGTCTTAAGACCTCATTGTATTTATTGGCCACTGTGGTGTATTGGTTGAATGTTCGGCGGCGGCGGAATGAGAACTCCTAGTAGGGTTGCCAAATTTTTCTCTAGAAACAAAGTATATTTGAGCTTGAAAAGAATATCAAACAGTATTTTGGAAAAATAAACAGTATTCCATTTATTTGATATTTTAAACACATATTTTTAGAGCTTCTTGCACAAATTAGTAATTAAAGTCTAGTATATGAAATGTTTAGCTTTTTATGCTGAAAACAGTATTTTGTACTCTTTGTTTTTGTTCAACAGTAAACAGTATAATGTAGTGAAAAACAGTAAAATACTGTTAAAAACAGTATGGTTGGCAATTCTAGCTCCAGGGTAAATGTTATGGGTAAATACTTGGATACCCCCTAGCTCAGCTGTGTAACCTCCATAACACAAGCTTTGGGGCCAAAAAATTTACTAATTACTATCTACTTGATGTGAATACAGCATGATTAACTTAAACTTAAATACAAATCTTAGGTACAAATAAAAAGTACTAGTTAGTTTTTACAAAACATTTTACCAAACATTTATGTTGTGCAAATACATTGTCCTATATTAAAAAGAGCACAGTTAAGGTAATCTGAGGTCATGCACGTTGGCAACCACATTGAATTCGAAGGTTCAAAGTCGCAGACGGCGCCGCGGCGTTGGCTTAGATAAAATGGATTGAATAAATAAGCTTTTGTTACGGGACCGAACTTACGAGGTGACCGGTGGATCAGCTACTTATCAAATGTATTTCATTGTTTAAGATAATTTTGCTTACGGTAGTGATCATAGCTATTACTAATTCTAATGGAATAGATCCTCTGCTTTAATAACTTCATGCTTTATTCAATAAACACCATATTGCCTTTTCTCCAACATACTTATTATTAAAAATTTCAGCATTTCTTTAGACGGTGGGATTGCTGGCATATAACACCACCGACGCCGCTGTGGTATTTGGTGGCATATTTTATATGAAGAAGATTGCTGGCAAATGGCGAAGCTAGCTCTGAAAGAGTCGCATTACACAACACGCTTATACCGAGGCGGTAGACCCATTCTAAACCCATACAAGGTTTATATTTGTAAACCCATATTAAAAGTCGTAAGTACTATGCCTGAAATAAAGTTTTAATAAATAAAAAAACCATACGATGAAATCACAATATTTATAGAAATGACATCACTTACTATGATTGCCCCCCAACATTGTAATGTGACGCGTAATAAGCAGTGAGGGCATAGCTTCGGCATCAATAATAAATTAACGAGTTCTTTATTTAAATGACAAAATTCAAAACTTACTGACATGAATAAAATACTCTGATATCCTCCTTGAATTTTTGGTTTGTCATTTAATATATACCTAGAAAATATTGTGAGGTAAATATCATAACCCGCATTGTTTTTGGTCATGTAGGAATTTCGTGACACAATGTAAATAGCCTTCGTCAAGAGTTAGACAATCACATGAAAAAAAAAACTGACTCCAGAAAAAATCTGCCGCCAAATATTATCGTTCCGGGATGGTGATGTGTTCCGGCAGATACAGTGTCTGTTGGACTGGGAGCAAGAGAAAAACTTAGAATGTACCAGCTGCTTGTCTTCCCGGGCAGTAAAAGGACAGAGGTTTTATTGGCTTTTTTGTGGGCGATAGACTGACCCCCTGTCCCTACAATAGTCTTTCTGGATCATTATAATACCTCTAAATGTGTAAAATGTGTCATCAGACGGTTTCATAGCCGCTGCTGTTCTTCCTACCCTATAAGGTAAACAGGCGTGAAGTTATGTATGTAAAAGTGACTGATTTTCAGAGATTAGCGCGATCAAAATACAGACAAAATTTCAACATTAATTTTAAATTTTTTTACTACTAGCTTTTACCCGCGGTGGCATGCTCGGAAACTTTGTGATACCGAATGAGGAGTTCATTCACAAAAAATTAAGAAAATGCTAGCCTTTTTTTTTTTTTTTTTTGACTGGAGGAAAACGTGCTATCACGTCCCCGACCGCCCAAGGGGGAGCGGCGGGGTATGTGGGGATGATCCGGCAGAAGGCCGAACCCACCCACTAAAAACCTCCAGGTGTACCTCATCCGCCATAAGTGGAGCTCACGGTACCGCCATTGGCATTACCCGTGAGCCCCGGCGGGTTGCACTCAGCCTCAGCCGAGCGCCCTCCCACGACGGAAATGGTCCAGTACACAAGACCATTTCCCCACCATAGCCCTAGTAGCCGCATCAGGTCCCCTCACCTGCTACGGCTGGCTATCGGGAGGGAGAAGGTGAGCGTATCTCCTTCTCCGTCCCCCCCTCCGCCTTCGGCGGATCGGTGCCGAGGAGGCGTCATCCTCCCGGCACCGCTCCGCCGCCTCCTTCTGCGACATTACGTCCTCGCAGAAGGAGGTCAAGAAAATGCTAGCCTACGAATATACCAAATTTCATTGAAATTGGTTCTGAGGAATTTTCAAATCAATATTTTTATCCCTAAACCCGTTTTTGATATTATCGCCCTTGTAAAATCTCTTTAACATTAATTCAATAGCCATACAATAAACAACAAAAACATTTTGAACGTTGAGGAACGTTGCATACAATGTACAACGCATAGCGTTGCGAAATTAAAGGTGTATTACATAAGATGTTTTGACTTAATTGAATTGTTTTGTACGAAAAAAAAATAAATAAAAATTATTCATATTCTTTTACATGGTCCCATTAATACCCTAGAGTTATGGGAAATCAACAGGAACACCTTACCACCTACTTACCAAATTTTATTTATATCGAATAGTACTTTCAAAAAAGTCAGAAACGATATTTAGTTCTACAATTTTAGATGACTTATAGATGTCTCTTGTGCGTCAAATGAATCGCGTAAGAAGATTCATTCATAACCTTAGAGTTTTTCGCGTATTATATTCGTTCTCCAGAAAATCACCAACTATGGGTCAATGTGTACGCTTTATTTTATAATAAAATTCCCAAATATTTAAGATTAACCCTTCAACAGTTTTATGGATAAGTGTTATGTGAAAAGGTTTACTATAAGATATCCGGATGCAAGAAGATGGGATTCCCTGGCTGTAAATTGTTATTGTGTATTTTTATTCTTATTTTTAAAAGATGATTGCTGTTGAGTTTCTTGCCACTTCTTCTCAACAGATCGACTTTACGACGTGGTAGATTCAGTTCAATTTGTAAATTGTTTGACTTATTTCAAATGTATTAAAATACTTACGAAATAAAGAATATTTGAGTTTGAGTTCATGACCACCACGGGTTGTGCAGACACCGAAACATTAATATAACGTGTAAAATATAAATTCGGTTAAAAATTAGGTACCTATTGTGTTTATAATTTGAACTATTCGTAGATAATGTGGCATGAACATCAGAAGTAAGTATTTATAATTTGTGTTGTTTAATACTGAGAAATCCGGTACCTAACGTTTTTATTAAGCTATGTACCTATGTATGTATATTGACTGCCAGTGTAATCTATCAAAGTCAAACTAAATGAGTCGAAAATGTGACAAGAAAACTTTTGTAGTTAAACTATTGTGCAAACTCATACGTATTAAGGGCAATGAACAATGCCCTCAGGCGAATCTGAACTTTGTAAAGGTTGTTAAGACCTTACACTCTGTGTAATAATGGTATTTATTTAATAATTTAGGTACACACAAGGAAATTTAAACTGACAATCAGTAAATTTGACAACAATGTAGTGAGCGGGCGCTTTGTCCCTCTGATAGTAAGTGATATCAATACTCGTGAGTAACATTATCTTCTAAGTTATTTGGTAGGATTAGGTTTTGTTACGCTGCCGACCCAAGGCCTAATTAAAAAAAAACTTTTTTCTTACTGTGATAACTAAATGATCTTCCTCCTTTTTTAAAACTCGACTAATATACCTGGTTATTAAATATGGCGCTTCCCATCAATGTTATGTATATATTATTAAGGTATAGGCAAATATAACCCACATAGCTGTGAATAGCAAGTTTTCAAGTAACGTCACTCGAAACTTTACAGACTTCTATAATAGATACATATTAACTGCAGATGTTGTAACATATTATTGTTGCAGCAATTATTTCTCAAACTAGATATATTAATTAAGTTGTTGCGTTAGTTTCTGCAGCCGACGCAACAGTTTCAAACCGTAGTACGTAGCAAAGTTGATGGTTAATGTTCCTGGTATTCGCTGTTTAAACGTCTTTCAGGATTTACTTCAAGTTTGGATAAGTCTGAATTAAATAGAAATGGTAGTTATCTACTCAGGTATTTTCTGAATTCCCTTTGTATATTCGGCCTTGGCAATATTCTTTTTAGGTTCTATTGTTTCATTTTTTATTTACCTAGTCTGGCCATAAATACTGCTAAAAATAAACAAAATAATACATTTGATTTTGGAATCTGTCATTTTATATTTTTCATTGTGGTTTCTCATTTTGAGGTCTATACTTTGTAAACTATTTTGCATTATTAAAATGGAGTGGGGTGATAAAGAGAACCGAATCGCTGTGATTGCATTACACAAACTAGGTATGAAGCCAAATGAAAATTTTAAAACTCTCCATATGCTTGGTTTTAGTCAAATGTGTACCGGGCTTTTAATAGGTACAATGAGACCTCCTCTGTATGTGACAGAAAAAGATTTGACCATCCAAGTAGTGTTCATACGCAAAAGGTAGTCAAGCCAGTAAGGGAAACAATTCAAAGAAATCCTGTCCGAAAGCAAAAGATTTTATCTCGGGAGATGAACATAGCACCTAGAACCATGTCGCGTATTTTAAAAGATGACCTAGGCCTTGCAGCCTATAAGAGACGCACTGGTCATTTCTTAACCGATAATTGAAGAAAGAATAGGGTGGTAAAATCGAAACAACTACTGAAGCGGTACGCAAAGGAAGGTCACAGAAAAATTTTGTTTACGGATGAGAAAATTTTTACAATTGAGCAACATTGTAAGCAAACAAAATGACCGCATTTATTAAAAGGTGTCAAAACATCGACTCAAGTGATATTCTTGATATACCATTCTTAAGAAGGTAGTTAAGCCCCTTAACAAAACCATGTTCAATAACCAAGAATGGTCCTTCCAGCAAGACTCGGCGCCGCGCCGGGTCATAAAGCTCGGTCCACGCAGTCTTGTTTGAAAACGAATGTTTCTGATTTCATCAGAGCTGAAGACTGATCGTCGTCTAGTCCCGGTCTTAATCCGCTGGATTATGATTTATGGTCACTTTTAGAGAGTAAGGCTTGCTCTAAACGCCTTGATAATTTGGAGTCTCTAAAACAATCCATACATTGGCAGTGAAGAATTTTCCTATGGAAAGAGTGCGTGCTTCTATTGATAAAAAAAGCACACTGTAAAAGTAATAAATTTTAATAACAATCGAAAAAAAAATGTACTTTTCTTTGTAACCGATATTTATGGATATATTATTAAATCCAGTGTAGTTAACGTTAACGATAACGTTATTAATCGTTATATTTTCCAGCCAGAAAGTTCTGCTTGTTACTATATCTTCCGATGTGAAAGTCAGCTTCATCACTAAAGAATATGTTGTCCATCCGAGCAGCAGTACGAAATCTCAACAACATAGCCTCCTTTTTTCTTAATCCTAAGTCAAAATCGTGTAGATCTTGAACGATTTGAATTTTAAATGAATAGAATTTGATTTTTTTTCGCATTTTTTTCGCACCTGCAAAGATGATTTCGTGATTCCCACACACAGTGATAAACAGGGATTTTCAACGACAGAAACCATAACACACTCGACATTTTCATCCACGGCTACTGATGATGTAGGTCCTGGCCTGGGGCTATTTTTAAAGTTGATCCTGTAGCTCTGAACTTCGCCTTCCATGACTGAATGAGGTTAATCGATGGTCCATCTCGTAATCTATTACGCTTTATGCTTTAGACAGCGAACATCCACTCAAAAAAATCCGCAGCATTTGCGCTTCTAAAGACGCTTCCCACGCTTTTCTATACTCCGGCAAATAATTCAATGCAGTGAATTGACAGTTCCAGTGCGCCCACTTTAGCGAAGAAAAACAAATAGTGATGTAGTTAAAGGCAATGAATGTAAATATTTTGTAAATAATGATATCGTAATGTATGGAAAAAAAAGTTGGCTGACACGATATTTCTCTTTTTATAGTGCTGTTTGCAACGGGAAACTATTCTTGAAATTAATTTTTTTACGACAAAACATGTTTAAACATAATTATTTTATCAAGTTGATTTTACTTCTACTTTAACCGTTTTAAAGCACTAGGTATGTTTGGTAATTAATTATTTTCATTAAAGTTACTTTAAAGATAAAATACACACCTCAAATCAATTATTTATAAATTTCTTTAAAATTTTATGCAAAACGAATGACAGAAACTCGTTCGTTTTCAATCATTTTCATTTAATACTTACACTACGAAGTTTTTAACTGGTATTTTTGTATTTGACATTTGGAACTGTCAGTTTACTGCATTGAATTATTTGCCAGAGTATAGTGATTTCGTTAAAAAATAGGATTGATCAATAAAATTTTGAAATCTGCAAGTGGACACCTTGTGCAATTCACTCACGATGAATATGTCTGCCGCTTCAAACCTAGGCCTAGTAGTTTGTGATAATTCTTGTTGAATCGATAGGTTAAATGTAGCCCTTTTATAAGGTTGAAGTACATACACCATTGGTATTTTAAAATACTGTGAGAATTCGAACCCCTCACTTATTTTTCTTAAATATTAGCTCCGAAATATTGTTATCGGACATGGCATGCCGTGACCAAACGAGGTTTGAAAAGTCCTCCAACATTATAACCATTCATTATTTTTGTGGAATGGTTATTATTGAGCTTAGGCCCGGAATAGCATTTTATTTAGCTGAAGATAATGGTTAGTTTAAGTTTAACAGAAATAAACATACAAAAACAGCCGAGGATATCGTTGGGTAGGTAATAAAAATAAAAATAAAATAATAACTTTGATGTTACTATCATGAATTGATTATCTTTACATTGTTAAATAACTCTCGTAGTAATATGGTTGGAAAGATGTGCATGAATTCGATTGTTTATTTTTAAAATAAAGATAATTGATTGTATACCTATTCGCCAACTCCTATATACCCTAATGATAAAGTAGAGCAGATTATCAGTGCCTAGGATTATTTAGGTTAGTACTAGTACTAGTAGGTACTAGGATTGTTTTTCAAATCATTGCAACCTATTAACACTAATGGAGCCAAGGACGTGGAAGTTGGATGATCGCTGTATGCATACACTTGATTTCTATAGTAAAACTCAATCTTCGATACTATATTCGATTTATTGCTATGCAAGGCGGATCTCACTGTAGGTGGACGGCGCACCACTGGATTAGTCAGGGCCAACCCACAAACTGAGGTCAACGAAGTCGTCGTAGTGCCGTGGTTACTGTTCATATCAAACGATCGCAGGTTAAGCGCGCTGGGTGCGGCCGGTATTAGGATAGGTGACCGCCGACCATTAATTTCTCACGAAGACTTCCGTGCTTCAGAGGGCTCGTTAAGCAGTCGGTCCCGGGTGCTGTATACTTGTAGGTATACAGCAGTCGTTAGGGTTTGTCAGAAGCCATTTAGGCACCCTGAAATATGTTACATCCACCAACCAGCACCGGGCCAGTTTGGTGGATTATGGTCTAAACCTCCTCGTCACGCATAGAAGAGACTCATAGCCCTGCAGTGGGCTCATTCCACGGAGTTGTGATGATGATGATAGTGTATGAGCATCGTGAGATAATAAAATAATAATAATAAATAAAAATGTTTATTAATTTCAGAAAAGCATGAATTACAAATATTGGCTTAAATATACAAGGAAGGATAGAACATTGGTGCCTGAACTAGGATAATCCTGTTTTTCAGGCTGGAGCGTGCTAAAATAACATTTAAAAATCATTCAAATTAAATATAACTTCAATAAAATAAAATAAAATATGGATCTTATACTTATACAAACATAGTAGAATCTATTTAACTATTCTTAAGAAATAAAAATAAAAATAGGAAATTGTGACAATTTTAAATTTAAGAGATTTACCTACATAAGTAATTATTTCATTTATTAAACCTAATTACACATTTATGCAAACATTATCAAAAATTAACTTATAACAGTCAGTAGCATCTCGGTTTCATCGTACGACAATTCCTGGAGAACTGTTTTTAAAGCCTTTTTACAATTTCTTACGTTTAAGGGATATATATACACTTTGGCGTTTATTTTGTTATACAATAATGGCCCTAGGAATTTATAAAATCGTGTAGTCAGAGTGTATTTTACCCGCGTGCGATTGGAGCATACAATATCCTTGCGTCTTTTGTTAGTAGAACTGGTGCTGTATTGAAGTGCTGTGTGCTGTTTAAGTACTGTATTAGTTATAAATAATTGTCGGACTGTTAGTACATTGCATGATTTATATAAAAGGTTAGTAGGGTAGAGGTATGGCCTAAAAGTAGCTACCTTAAGAATTGCTCTTTGAGCTCTTTCTACAATAAGTAGAGAGGTTTTAGGAGCCCCGCCCCAGATCGTAATACAATATGTTATCACAGATTGACACAGGGCGCTGTATAATAGCATGATAAGTTTTGAATCCGCAATTGACCTGATTTTCTTAAAAACGAAAATCAGTTTACGGATTCTATTACTAAGAGCTTCAATGTGATATCTGAAGGAAAGAGTTTCATCAATAATCACACCGAGATATTTTATTTTATCTGTTACTGTGATTCTAGGACACTCACATGCAGTGTCAGCAACGTCATTGCAGCAATGTGCATACAGGGGTCTATTAGTTCGTGCTGCGTGAGATTTCCGCATTGTGAACATAATATATTTTGTTTTGTCTGCATTTAATGTCAGTAGGTGAAGTTTAAGCCAGTTATTCACAATATTGAGGCCATTCTGAGTAAGTTTAAAAATGTCTTGTTCAGAGTCAGCTGAAAAAAGTAAAACAGTGTCGTCGGCGTATGAAATTATTTTACCTTGTACTAGTTGTAGATTACAAAGGTCATTTACGTATATTAAAAATAATGTGGGGCCTAAAATACTACCCTGGGGGATACCGAAGGGGGTGGTTTTTTGTTCAGAACTAACTATATTGCCTAGTTTAACGCATTGACTTCGATTACTAAGGTAACTAGTTAAAATATTTAGCTGATTTCCTCTTATACCTACATTTTCTAATTTATTTAACAGGATGGGAATAGAGACGGAGTCAAAAGCCTTGGCTAGATCAAGGAACACCCCTATAGTCTGGTTTCCCTTATCTAGTTCCTGTGCAATATAATCTACTAAGCCGTGCATAGCATCAGAAGTCGATAAGTTTGGTCTAAAGCCAAATTGTGACTTAGAGATGATAGACTTATTTTCCAAATATCGTACTAGCTGGTTGTTTATTATTTTCTCTAATATTTTAGATATTGAGGGTAGTATGGAAATAGGTCTATAGTTCGTTATTAGGTCTTTATTACCAGATTTAAAGACAGGAACTACGAGGGCTTTTTTAAGACAAGAAGGAAAAATTCCTTCTGAGAGACATTTTTGAAATATAAAAGTTAAAGGAGGGATGAAGAAATGCTTGAACTTTTTCAATAATTTGCTATGTATATTATCACAGCCAACAGCACAGTCATCCCTTAACCCCATTATTAGTTTTTCGACCTCTGCTGCGTCTGTATTTAATAATACAAAAGAATTCAAAGATGAGTTATTGTAGGTATTAATAGTTTCATGTGTGATGGAGAATTGTCGAATCTTTTCTGTTAAAGTCTTTCCGATATTATTGAAAAAGTCGTTAGCACTGTTTGCCGCCGATAGTGGGGAGGGATGGGATAGCAATAAACTCGAGGACGATTCAGTGTGTTTGGACGTATACGTGACTTTTTTTATGTATTTCCAAACTTTTTTACTGTCTTTTCCAGCTTTTGCTAGTTGATTTTTGTCATAGTCAGCTTTAACTTTTCTTAAAATACTATTACAAAAATTACGATAGCGCTTATAAGTTATTTGTAAAACTAAATTTCCCGGACAAGATTTGGCCCTCATGTGGAGTTTGTCCCTATTTTTCATGCAAAGAATAAGCCCCGGCGTAATCCATGGTTTGATATTTAAATTTCTACTACTAACTTTTACTTTTGATGTGTTATTAATAATTGCTTGTTGAACAATATTTACTAAGTATGTCATGCTCGAGTCAGCGTCAGCAGAATTATAAACTGGACTAAGGTCAGTGTTACATAAATCGTCCTCAAGTTTATGCATGTTTAATTTAGAAGTAAACCTTGCGTATTTTTTTTTAGTTACTTTTAGTCTAAGGGTTAGTAAAACAGCTTTGTGGTCCGTTACGGTGGAATTAGTAACTAGTACAGATGATAGCAACTGGGTTTTGACAAAGATATGGTCCAGACAAGAGCCGCTATGATGTGTAGGCAGTGTGTGCGCAGGGTATAGCCCGTGAAATGCACATCGATTTAGGTACTCCTGTATCGACCCACTGTTATTCTCTGGTCGAATATCAATATTAATATCTCCAGCAAGCACAATATTTTTATAAGACGATAAATTTTGAAGTTGCCTATCTAAAGATTCGAGAAAGTAATCCAGCTTCTTAAAAGAAGGGGATCTATACATCGCTAATATTGCAACTTTATTTTTGTTTTCATCGATTTTTATTACCAAACCGCTGCATTCCCTAACAATAGAGTCCTCGACTGTGATATTCAGGGTGTTTCGAGCGTAAACTACTACACCATCATTTTGGTTGTTAACTGTTTTACTGCTATACACATCGTAACCTGTCATCTGTGGAAGTTCATAATTATTGGAAAGCCAACATTCAGTTAGTACAATTAGGTCGCAGTTAACATTTAGCCTATGAAGAAAAATATTAAAATTATCAAAGTTTTTATAGATACTCCTAATGTTTTGTGTTAGTATGGTTATCGAGTTGTCGCACATAGGTAGATACTGTTTGCAATCTTCAACATTACAAGGCGTTGCTTCCGAAACAGCGATACTATCTAACTCGTTAATGATATGATGAGTCATGTATTATTAAAATATGAACAATTAAGAATTAAAATATAATAAAGATATAAAAATTTAAAACGAGTATAAAAAGAGAAATAAAAAATAAGGCAAAAATTAATTTACTAAAAACGACGCTCTTAGGCGCCTTCATAATTAATTGAGTTTATGTACCTTTGTTCGGCAATTTTCTTGGCGGGGCAATCAGTTTCACCTGTTTTGTGATTATTAGGTTTATTGAAACGGGAACATGTTGCACACTTAGGTTCCTCTGACTTTTTCTGGCACTCGTTTGATGAGTGGCCTAGAACTCCACAGTGTCCACAGGTACAAGTTTCTGCTCGGCATGACTTCGCTGCATGTCCATACTGCTGGCATTTAAAACACCTAGTAACTAAAGTAAAGTCCCTCACCGGACAGGACGACCAGTTAACAAAGACTCTTTCTTGAGAAATAAGGGCTTTTCTTATTAGGGCAGGAACTTCGATTACATAGTTACAGGTCTCTGCTTCTTTCTTTCCAGACTTATGACTAAGTTTAATGGAGGACAGGATTTTTTCACGGCTATCACTAAGTTTGTTCGAAAGATTTTGCTCGTATATGCACTTAAAAACTTCTTGTTCCTGCATTGATGTGGGCACCCCAATTACGACAATTCTAGGGTTTCGCTTGCTTGGTTCATCTACGGTAAGGCCACAGGACGACAGCTGGACTGACTGCTTCAGTTTTTCGACATCGCCTTTCGAGTCAGTGCTAATAATAACCCCACCATTTTTTGTTTTGCGGAGTCCTCTAACCTGAAGCTTCATTTCACCAGGGCTAATAATCTGCTGTACAAGTGATTTAGTGGCCTCGCTAGTCTTTAATTTGTCCTTGGGGTAAATTGCTACCGAGCTTACATTTGCAGGTTTAATGAAACTATTATTGGTCTTAATCATATCTGCGTAAGTAACTTTTTCCAAACTTGGTTTAGCGGACTCCAGGATTTCTTCTTTAAGGTCTTGAAATTGGTTAGACAGCTCTTGTTTTTCTTTAAGCGCTTGTATTAACGTGCGGCCTTGAAGTGCTTTCTGCTTGAGGGATTGGTATGTGATAGCCAGTTGGGATGCACCATGGCCAATCTTTCGACAGAGAGAGCTGATCCGAAGTTTTTGCTCGGTATTCATTTTTCCTTCACCAGAAATTGCGCAAACTTCATTGAGGCAAGCTTCAATGGATGACATCCAATTTTGAATTTCAGGCGTTGAAATTACTTCCATGTCGTCTTCATCTGGTACTGGAGGTGGTTTTGAAGAGGGCGTTGGAGGTGGGCTGCGGCAAGTTTTACCACTTCGATTGAAGGGGCTGCTATCCATTTTTTTTTGTATTTAATTAAAACGTATCATTTCAAAAACACAAATATTTGCATTAATTATTATCACAAAAGTTAATTTGCGCTGATTCAAATCTAGGTCGTGTACTGCTTTAATTTAAAATTGTATAAAATAAACTAAAAACACGTCCGATCCATTTGGCGATTGTATCAAATCATTCAATTATTAGATGACAACCAAAATCTAGACTTCTACTGTGTATGGAAAAATATTGAATCGGAAATTGAGATTCAATTCATAAATCCAAGGTTAATCGAATATTAGGAGTTTATATTTCGTTTTATTCACACAAAGCAAAGTACAAATCAGAATAGCTATTTCTCAAAAAATGTTTGCCAAGAGATTGACTTGTATTTCAGTTATGCTTACCTACACTGTGCATTGTCTAGATGACTAGGTCAGGTTTAAAGCAATTAGAGAAGTCAATGAATAAAGTGAGTTCATTACGCGATTATCGTTAGATTGTAGTCATAGAGGTTAGTGGGAGAAGACACAATGTTGTAAAATATACTTGAACCATTAAGAACTCCAATTAAAGCTTTCAAATCTATGACTTTACGTAAATGTGCAAACGCATATTCTTTTCGTTAAACTTATTCTTTTCTTTAAAGTTTTCTTTTCAAGTATTCTTATTATGCTTTAAGAAGCAGTGATTGTATTTCGACAGATAATAATGAATATGAGGTAATAAATGATAATCTAATAGCAACTGTCCAGAGTTTCATGATCAAATCATAAAATTAAAACGTTCATGAAAAACTATCTAGCAGAACAATAGGTACTTTTCTCACAGTAATTAGTGGACTGACCGATGAGATAGCTGAGCAGCGTATGTATGTACAAGTTTAAAAACATTCACTAACTTTTCCGGCATATAGGTAGTTACAATGTAAACCGAAATTGCTTACATTACAAAGTAGATATTTACAAAAAGTTACAGCTTTAAAACATCAGTGTTGCTAACGATGCAGCTCTAGCGAAGTTTTAATCGAGTCAGCTTTATGATTCGATGTCGGTAAACATTGCCGTGGAAGAGGATATGGCCGTTTCAAATTTTCATGCTATAACAATCTAAATAACGATTATTGTTTTTATTCCCAGTGATATTCTAAATTGCGGCGTGGAGTGGCTTTTTGAATAGCACTTTACAATTACCATGGATGTCGTAGGAGTCGACTTAGGACTTACGAAATAAAGATTATGTTTCAATGTTCTTTAACATAGATATCTCCACGTCAAGAAGCACTAGCCAGATGTCGTCATACATATATTGTCGCGATACTGACTGCTGGTTTTACGGGCTTCCGAAGTCGCAGGTTTGGTAGGTACTCAACCCTATAACTATGTGATCGGTATTATCATTTAATAAATAAAAGCAACCAGATAGAACCATGACTAGCTGAAAAGTTACAAAAAATGTAAATCGAAAGCCAAGGAGAATTGTGTAGTTATTATACAATTTGAAAAAAAAAAATGAATAAAAAGGTGGTCGCTAAGCAAGAAAGAAAGTGCTGCACGGTTAGTCAGCTTTTCCGAGCGTCGCGCGATGCCAACATCGATACAGTGCACTAATACAATACCTAACACAATATAAACTATAATTCTGATTCATAAAATACCTATTAGACTTGTAAATAGGAAGTTTCTTCACTTCAGATTACAATATAAATCCGAGTTTCAAAACCGACGTAATAAGTTTGAGTTCATTCAGTGTACGTTATACATCTGGCGTGATAAAATTTGTTTATATTTGATTGAACAGCAGCACATTGGAAAGCAAATCTTGCGTCGAAAAGTAATATCCGTAAGCTAAGATTTTTTAACGAACACTGCTCTTTGTTCATGAGAGCGGGTCTACTGAAGTAGGGAATCAGCGTTCTCTTTATAGCGTGTCTAATCTGATATGTGATATTCTTGATATGTCGATAATAATGTATTGATTAAAGTATATCTAAACATAACCCGGTACCCAATTACCAGATGTGTTGATACTTAGAGTTTTTGAGCAGGTGCCTTAATGCATGAAGAAATTGGTAAAATAGTCACACGATAAACAAACATGTTGCGATCGTGGGTGAACTTAGTGCTAGATCGCATTTTCTCTTAATAAATCTTGAAGGTATATTGTCCTATTTGTTACGCTTACGACTATTAAAGTATTGTCAACATACTTATCATTATAATCATCAACATCACAACTCTTTGTAATCGGCCCACTGCAAGGCTATGAGTCTCTCCCCGAGGTGATAATCCACCAAGTTGGCCCAGTGCTGGTTGATGGATGTCAGACTTTTCAGGGCGCCGAAATGCCTTCTGACAGACCCTAATGACTACTGTATACAAGTATACAGCACCCGGGACCGACTCCTTAACGTGCCCTTCGAAGCGCGGAAGTCGCCGTGAAAAATGAATGGTCGGCGGTTATCCATCCAAGAACCAACCGCGCCAAACACACATGATATACACAGTAACCACGGCACCACGACGACTTCATACATACTTATATACTATTTGTGAATTTGACGACCTTTTATTATTATAATAATAATTATTATAATAATAATTATTATAATAATAATATTTCTGACACTCACACAACATTATCTAGCCCAAATTAAGTTTCTTAAAGAACTTGTGTTATGGATACTAGATAACTGATATACTTGAGAAATATATAAACATACATATAGAATAAATACTTATTTTTTATTAGAATACACTTAAATAAACATATAAACATCCATGACTTGACGACTAATATCTGTGTTCATCACACAAATATCCGCCGCCGCCGGGATTCGAACCCAGTACCTCTGGCATAGAAGGCAATGTATGTTACCGCTACACCAGCCGGTCGTCAATTTTGACCTCTGTATTTTTCTCTAGGTTTAATATACTTTCCGATTCTATTGAATCGTTACTCATTATTTACCTTTTTTAACTTAATAAGCAACATCATATTTTGCCCTCTTTTTTATTAAATATATTATATCAAAAGGTTAGTATTTCTTGAATAAAGAGCCTTCCTGTTCGGTTTCTTATAAAGAAACCTCGAACAATACAAGTAGATACTAGAGTAAAATTCTCCAATATTGTGTGTAAAATTAGAAAATGTTTTTTGAAATTGCGAGTACGTAGTATTTTATTAGCGACTTCGTCTGAGCCTCGGATCAAAGGGATGCCTTATGAGCGAGCAGTCGCCACTTACAAGACGACGTGTTTCCCTCTTCAGAAGCTCTTTACTTTGACGCGTTTTTTATAAGTTCTCGTCAAAATTATACGTGATCTTAGGATGATTAAAACCTTAATCGGCTTTTAGGCTGTAATTTGTATTGTTAAGTGGCTTTATAAAGCTCTTATAAGCTCTTTCATTTGATGTATACAAAATTTAAGGCTTTATAACTTGAGTCTGCGTCGTATTGAGGGATATAAGCATATTATATACCTGTTATATACATAAGATATATGTATACGAGCAGAGAGCTGGTTTAAAATGTGTTAGGTATCCCTAAGTTTAATGTTATCCAGTTATGCGGAAACACAAGTCCTGAGTAACCTATTTTGGGATATTATATTAAAATTTTAAGTACGAATAGGTAATACTTGAGAAATAAAACGAGGCCTATTAAGTAAATTTTTTATGATGTTTGTAGTTTTGTATGCCAAATAATAAAATCGTCGTTTATATAACGACAACGATCATCCCATTGCTAATAAATAAAAAATGTTTTTTTTTTAATTGGTTTATTGGTTTACCAGAGAATGTTACATCAATACATACAAAACGAAACAATCTTAAAAACATAAGATTTAAATGTTCATTCATATTAAGGTAAACACATCATGCATAATAAATTACAATTAGGTGGTTCTTTAATAATTACTCTTCTAACAAATTATAATTAAGTACGATATAAAACTGTAGAATATATAAAAACAATTTCGAAAATAAAATAAAAAATACTTGTTCAAGGTACAAGCAATTTTTAGCAAAAATTAAATAAATTACATTATATTTCGTCGCTTCATTCTTCAGATATTATATAACAGGTAGTCCTTTTTAGGTACTAGGTAACTTCGCACAATTTAAAGTATCATAAAAAAAACACTGTGGTGGGGCGCCGCGTGGCATGATCCACCCGGTTCGCGCCAAGCCCTCATTCTTTTTTCGTGCGTGGTAACAAGCATACGTCATTTACTTTAATCATTTACTTAAGTTTTTACAAAATGCCTAAATGTACAGCAGAAGAACAGCTTCAACATTATAATATAAAGATAAAAAAGTTGGAACAAAAAATAAATAAAAACGGAAACAGCGAATTATTTCTTCCGATGAAGAAGAAATCTTACAAGCTACTTATTCGGTTTAAAAATGTTGTTTAAAAAATCAGAGCAGAAAATGCGTGTAATCTATAATAGATATATCACGTTAACTGCTCAATATCGTAATGATGTAAACTTAAATAAATTTTATCTGATCTTATCGATCACCTTTTGTTTTCAATACGATTACAGAAAATGCGGGTAATCTCAAGGAGATTTATCTCGTTGTCTGTAATACGTTATGGGCGTTATATTAATATGAATTATATGTTTGTTAAAACATAAACATGTCGTCTCCAAGGTATGAGTTACCGCTACCACTGGATGATGTAAACCTGGATAACCAGAAGACTGCCGCGTCATTCACTGTGGATCAAGAGCTATCTGCAGAGACGCTCCCTAATCCGGAGCCGTCAATATCACAAGACGCACCAGGCATATCGGGAGAACCTAATCCCGATCTGTATCCAGAGCTGCTTACTGCACTTGGAGCTGCAAATTCCGATACACCCGAATTTGGCGCTAAAATACACGATACGCTCTCAAATTTATGGACACCTTTACTAAGAAAAGGACTGTCCAAAGAAGACAAAGATAAAATAACCATAGAAAATACGGTACCCGAAAACTGCAAAAACTTGCAAACCCCAAAATTAAATGCTGAAATCTCAGCAGCCATAACTGACATAGCACGAGCACGTGACAAAAAAAAAAAACCAAAACTTTCAGCAACAGCTGGGGTACGGTATTACCGCCATAAATCGAGAGATGGACGTCCTCCCTGAGAAGGAAGAAAACAAAATGAAGGCCCTCCGTCACGCAAGTGATGGATGCTGCCTATTATCAGACCTCCACTTTATGTTCACCAAAGATGTAAAACTGATTTTACCTAATTTGGATACAAACTTTAAACATTTTATACAAGACTCTGAAAGAGACGAAACTTTATTCGGAAGTTCGTTGCCGGAAAAAATAAAGGCAAGTAAAGCCATTGAAAAGTAGGGAGCCCTAATACAAAAAGGCCCAGCCAAAACAGTCTCCTCTCAAATATCAACGGTCAACCGGTCGTCTCAGCAGGGAACTGGACAGGACCTCCTCGTTACCCGTCGTTCAGGGGGGGCCGGGGAGGTCAGAGGAAACCGATAGCAGCTCAAACACAGCGGCGCCCTCAATCGAACTCTGCGTTCAACGCCAAGTTCCAGCCGCAGACTTCGTCCAGGATGTGTGCTCCGACCCAACATTAATCAAGGTACATGCAGGTCGAATTTATTTATTTTATGATTGTTGGACAAAAGTAATTAAAAAAGAAGTTATATTGAAGTGGATAAATTATGGATTTAGAATACCATTTGATACTCAAATTTGTCAGTATTCTATTCCTAAAAATAATTTGTCATCATGTGAAAAAAGAGACATGAAAATAGCTATAAATAAATTATTAGACTTAGGGGCTATAAAACCTTGTTCTCCTTCAAATATATTATTAGCTCCGAAACCTAACGGAGAAAAAAGGTTTATACTAAATTTAAAATCTTTAAACAAGTTCGTAACAAAAGTACATTTTAAAATGGAATCTTATAAAACAGCCTCGAAATTAATTCCTCGTAATGGATACTTAGCCAACATAGATATGAAAGAATCATATCTACTTATACCGTTTTTTGTTAGTGACAGAAAGTACCTACGATTCGAATTCCAAGAAAATTATTCGTCTGAGCCGATCACTTACGAGTTCACAGCAATGCCGTATGGATTATCGGTAGCTCCGTGGGTATTTACAAAAATTATGCGTGAAGTAATGAGTCATTTGAAAAAACAAGGTTTTTAAGTCTACTACCTATTTAGGAGATACATATGAATTATATTTCGTCGCTTCATTCGAAGATATTATATAACAGGTAGTCCTTTTTAGGTACTAGGTAACTTCGCACAATTTAAAGTATCATAAAAAAAACACTGTGGTGGGGCGCCGCGTGGCATGATCCACCCGGTTCGCGCCAAGCCCTCATTCTTTTTTCGTGCGTGGTAACAAGCATACGTCATTTACTTTAATCATTTACTTAAGTTTTTACAAAATGTTAAACGTACAGCAGAAGAACAGCTTCAACATTATAATATAAAGATAAAAAAGTTGGAACAAAAAATAAATAAAAAACGGAAACAGCGAATTATTTCTACCGATGAAGAAGAAATCTTACAAGGCAAGACCTACTTATTCAGTGTAAAAATGTTATTTAAAAAATCAGAGCAGAAAATGCGTGTAATCTATAATAGATATATCACGTTAACTGCTCAATATCGTTGTGATGTAAACTTTAATAAATTTTATCTGATCTTATCGATCACCTTTTGTTTTCAATACGACTACAGAAAATGCGGGTAATCTCAAGGAGATTTATCTCGTTGTCTGTAATACGTTATGGGCGTTATATTAATATGAATTAGACATAAACATGTCGCCTCCAAGGTTATTTAAAAAATCAGAGCAGAAAATGCGTGTAATCTATAATAGATATATCACGTTAACTGCTCAATATCGTTGTGATGTAAACTTTAATAAATTTTATTTGATCTTATCGATCACCTTTTGTTTTCAATACGATTACAGAAAATGCGGGTAATCTCAAGGAGATTTATCTCGTTGTCTGTAATACGTTATGAGCGTTATATTAATATGAATTATATGTTTGTTAAAACATAAACATGTCGCCTCCAAGGTATGAGTTACCGCTACCACTGGATGATGTAAACCTGGATAACCAGAAGACTACCGCGTCATTCACTGTGGATCAAAAGCTATCTGCAAAGACGCTCCCTAATCCGGAGCCGTCAATATCACAAGACGCACCAGGTATATCGGGAGAACCTAATCCCGATCTGGATCCAGAGCTGCTTACTGCACTTGGAGCTGCAAATTCCGATACACCCGAATTTGGCGCTAAAATACACGATACGCTCTCAAATTTATGGACACCTTTACTAAGAAAAGGACTGTCCAAAGAAGACAAAGATAAATTAACCATAGAAAATACGGTATCCGAAAACTGCAAAAACTTGCAAGCCCCAAAATTAAATGCGGAAATCTTGGCAGCCATAACTGACATAGCACGAGCACGTGACAAAAAAAAAAAAAAAAAAACCAAAACTTTCAGCAACAGCTGGGGTACGGTATTACCGCCATAAATCGAGGGATTGACGTCCTCCTTGGGAAGGAAGAAAACAAATGAAGGCCCTCCGTCACGTAAGTGATGGATGCCGCCTATTATCAGACCTCCACTTTATGTTAACCAAAGATAGGGTAAAACTGATTTAACCTAATTTGGATACAAACTTTAAACATGTTATACAAGACTCCGAAAGAGACAAAACTTTATTCGGAAGTTCAGTGCCGGAAAAAATAAAGGCAAGTAAAGCCATTGAAAAGCAGGGAGCCCTAATTAAAAAAGGCCCAGCCAAAACAGCCGCCTCTCAAATATCAACGGTCAACCGGTCGTCTCAGCAGGGAAACTGGACAGGACCTCCTCGTTACCCGTCGTTCGGGGGGGGCGGGGAGGTCAGAGGAAACCGATAGCAGCTCAAACACAGCAGCGCCCACAATCGAACTCTGCGTTCAACGCCAAGTTCCAGCCGCAGACTTCATCCAGGATGCGTGCTCCGACCCAACATTAATCAAGGTAAATGCAGGTCGAATTAATTTATTTTATGATTGTTGGACAAAAATAACTAAAAATGAAGTTATATTGAAGTGGCTAAAGTATTTATTTAGAATACCATTCGATACTCAAATTTGTCAGTATTCTATTCCTAAAAATAATTTGTCATCATGTGAAAAACGAGACATGAAAATAGCTATAAATAAATTATTAGACTTAGGGGCTATAAAACCTTGTTCTCCTTCAAATGATCAATGTATTTGAAATATATTTTTAGCTCCGAAACCTAACGGAGAAAAAAGGTTTATACTAAATTTAAAATCTTTAAACAAGTTCGTAACAAAAGTACATTTTAAAATGGAATCTTATAAAACAGCCTCGAAATTAATTCCTCGTAATGGATACTTACCCAATATAGATATGAAAGAATCATATCTACTTATACAGATTTTTGTTAGTGACAGAAAGTACCTACGATTCGAATTCCAAGAAAATGATTCGTCTGAGCCGATCACTTACGAGTTCACAGCAATGCCGTATGGATTATTGATAGCTCCGTGGGTATTTACAAAAATTATGCGTGAAGTAATGAGTCATTTGAGAAAACAAGGTTTTAAGTCTACTACCTATTAAGACGATCTTCTTATTGGAGATACATATGAAGAATGCATGATTAATGTAAGAGAAACTTTGAAGTTATTACATTGTCTAGGTTTTATTGTAAATTTCGATAAAAGTCACATTGTACCAAAAAAGTCAACCAAATTCATAGGTTTTATGTTCAACACAGAACAGATGTCTATTACGTTACCTGGCGATGAGCGGAATAACATTGCACAGTTAATAAATAGGTACATTAATCTTAAAACTTGTTCAATACGAAATTTCGCTAAACTTATAGGTGTATTGATCGCAGCCTGTCCAGCCACAAAATATGGATTCTTATATACAAAAATATTAGAGTAGAAATTTTTTTGCCTTAAATAAGTTCGGAGGAAACTATGAGGCAAAAATGAATCTCAATAAGATATTACTAAAAGATTTATGGTGGTGGAAAAATAATATTAATATTATTTCTTGTCCAATCATTACTCAAAATTATAAGTCAGAAATTTACACCGACGCATCTAGGACAGGCTGGGGAGCAGTATGCAAAAATAATAAATATAGTGGTTCATGGACGAACAGTGAAAAAGAAAATAATATTAACTTTTTAGAATTACTCGCGGTTTTGTTAGGTCTCAAAAGTATAGCTAGTGAAGAAAAAGAAAAGAAAGAAAGAAAGAGTCCAGAAAACTTAACCCTGATACTGAATGGGCCCTCTCGGATAGCGCTTTCCAACTTATTGTAAATAGTTTCGGGCCCATTAAGATCGACTTGTTCTCAAGTCGAGCCAAATGTAAATTATTTGTCACCTAGAAGCCTGAACCTGATGCAGTCGCAGTTGATGCATTTACAATAAGCTGGGCTGACTTGGATTTTTATGCATTTCCTCCCTTTTCTCTTGTATTAAAATGTTTACGAAAAATCATTGATGATAAAGCCGAAGGGGTACTTGTATTCCCCTTCTGGCCTTCTCAGCCATGGAGTCAGCACCCACTGCACTCCAGCCTTACCCTGGGTGCCGCGAGGCTCTCCGGGCGTCGTTCAGCCGGCGCGGCTGCCCACCAGAGGCTCTCACGTTGATGCTCGCCTCGCTCGCTACTATTCGCTAGTACAACGTCTCATTGAAGTTATGGTTTCAAGAAGTGTGGTTATGAATTAATAGTTTCGAAAAATCCATTCCATTAGTTCTTTGATTCTTAAACGAGCAATTTAATAAGGGATGTTCTTACGGTTCATTAAATACGCATCGATCTGCATTATCTCTTTTATTAGGAGAAGAGATAAGTGATAATAGTTGTGTTAAACGCCTCTTAAAAGGAGCCTATAAAACTAAACCTATTAAGCCTAAATATTCATTTACTTGGGATCCAAATTTAGTACTAAAAAAAAAAAAAAAAAAAAAAAAAAAAACTCGTTACTTTATTAGCTTTATGTACCGGTCAAAGAGTACAGACATTGTCTTTAATTAAATTAGAAAATATTGTTTTTCAATCTGATAAAGTAAATATTATTATAACAGATATAATCAAGACTTCCGCTCCAAATCGTGAACAGCCCTTATTATCTCTCCCTCTTCTCAAACTTTCAAAGCAATATCAACATATGCCCAGTATCAACTTTAAAAGAATATATTTTTATTACAAAAAATATCTGAGGTTCAAACTCCGGGAATCTCTTCGTAACATTCAAAGCTCCCCACAGAACTGCATCAAGTCAGACGCTAAGTCGATGGATTAAGCAAACGCTCGCCACGAGTGGCATTGACATGAGCGTTTTAGTGCGCACAGCACACGACACGCGTCAACCTCAGCCGCGCGCGCGGCCGGTATCAGTGTCGATGTCATTCGAAAAACGGCCGGGTGGACACAAAACTCACAGGTGTTCGCAAAGTTTTACCATCGGCCTTTAGATGATCAACAAAATAACTTTGCTTTGTCGATACTTAATCGAGACATGAACAATACTTAACCTAATATTAAAAATAGTTATTGAATATTACGTATTTTGATATTAAGTAAATTACTACATTAAAAATTATGTGTCTATAAATAGACTATCACTAAGTTTCATTAATTTAAGCTGATTATAATTTCTAGCGACTCAAATAAAGTAAGATTATTTGAAGCTCATTATGCAATAATACTAATTATTAAGTACTATAATAATAAAATATGTAATTACATATTTATATCTTTACTTATTTCAATTCCAAGTATATACCTAAACAAAACTTTCTATCTCTGAAAATCTACCTGTTATATAATATCTGAAGAATGAAGCGACGAAATATAATAGATGATTAAACGAACTTCTGAGTGAAGTTCTATCGCTATTATATGAGTCGCTTCATTCGAAGATATGACGTACCCACCCACCCCAGAACCCATTTAAAAGTTTCGTTTAGGGTCTCTAAAGAATGAGGGCTTGGCGCGAACCGGGTGGATCATGCCACGCGGCGCCCCACCACAGTGTTTTTTTTATGATACTTTAAATTGTGCGAAGTTACCTAGTACCTAAAAAGGACTACCTGTTATATAATATCTTCGAATGAAGCGACTCATATAATAGCGATAGAACTTCACTCAGAAGTTCGTTTAATCATCTAGAATGCATGATTAATGTAAGAGAAACTTTGAAGTTATTACATTGTCTAGGTTTTATTGTAAATTTCGATAAAAGTCACATTGTACCAAAAAAGTCAATCAAATTCTTAGGTTTTATGTTCAACACAGAACAGATGTCTATTACGTTACCTGGCGATAAGCGGCATAACATTGCACAGTTAATAAATAGGTACATTAATCTTAAAACTTGTTCATTACGAAATTTCGCTAAACTTATAGGTGTATTGATCGCAGCCTGTCCAGCCACAAAATATAGATATATATAAAAAAAAAACTTATATACAAAAATATTAGAGAGACAAAAGTTTTTAGCCTTAAATAAGTTCGGAGGAAACTATGAGGCGAAAATGAATCTTAATAAGATATTACTAAAAGATTTATGGTGGTGGAAAAATAATATTAATATTATTTCTTGTCCAATCATTACTCAAAATTATAAGTCAGAAATTTACACCGACGCATCTAGGACAGGCTGGGGAGCAGTATGCAAAAATAATAAATATAGTGGTTCATGGACGAACAGTGAAAAAGAAAATCACATAAACTTTTTAGAATTACCCGCGGTTTTTTTAGGTCTCAAAAGTATAGCTAGTGAAGGAAAAGATTGTGCAATTTTATTACGTATTGACAATACTACCGCCATTAGCTACATTAATAGGATGGGAGGTATTCAGTTCCCACATTTGAATATTTTAAATAGAGTAATTTGGCAATGGTGTGAAAAACGCAATTTATGGATATTTGCTTCTTATGTTAACACCAAAGAAAATCGAGCAGATTTCGAGTCCAGAAATGGGCCCTCTCGGATAGCGCTTTCCAACTTATTGTAAATAGTTTCGGGCCCATTAAGATCGACTTGTTCTCAAGTCGAGCAAATGCCAAATGTTAATTATTTGTCACCTGGAAGCCTGAACCTGATGCAGTCGCAGTTGATGCATTTACAATAAGCTGGGCTGACTTGGATTTTTATGCATTTCCTCCCTTTTCTCTTGTATTAAAATGTATACGAAAAATCATTGATGATAAAGTCGAAGGGGTACTTGTATTCCCCTTCTGGCCATCCCAGAAGGGGAATACCCACTGCACTCCAGCCTTACCCTGGGTGCCGCGAGGCTCTCCGGGCGTCGTTCAGCCGGCGCAGCTGCCCACCAGAGGCTCTCACGTTGATGCTCGCCTCGCTCGCAGACACTACTGTTCCCCAGTACAACGTCTCATTGAAGTTATGGTTTCAAGAAGTGTGGTTATGAATTAATAGTTTCGAAGAATCCATTCCATTAGTTCTTTGATTCTTAAACGAGCAATTTAATAAGGGATGTCTTACGGTTCATTAAATACACATCGATCTGCATTATCTCTTTTATTAGGAGAAGAGATTGTAGTGTTACCTAAAGTAAAAGCCTAAGTAACCTACTATTTAAAGGAAGATGTTAAGAGAAAATAAAAAAATAAAGTTAAAGTTTATATATTTACAAAAAAGGTCACAAGTAGATATAAAAACACTTTTTACACTTACAGTCCATAAATTTGCTATATATACACAGAAATTCTCCAAAATGCTTAGATATTCTTAAGTTTCCAGGATATAAAGCTCCAAGGGTTTATATAAAGTTATATAGCGGCTCCAAGAGGTTATGTAGTTATGATACTTTTATAGTTTTCTTCAATACTCTCCAAAGTATTCTGATCGGTGTTTTATTTTCAAAAGACCACCCCGAGTTCAGCTCGCCACTCCTTATATAGGCTCCATTTCGTTCGACAGCTCGTAAATTTATTTATTTTTGAGAGGCATCCATTCTTTCATCGGCCAGCGGCTGTCACTTCTATTAACAAGGAGGTTTTAGTCTCTGGAGCAGCGGTGGTGGTATGGTAAAAGTGGAGCTGATACTTCTCTTGATTCTAAGTGTGCAAGTCTCAATATAATTTATATTAAAGTAATAATATAAAAATTAATTGAAAAAGAAATGAATATAAAACATACTAATAGTTTATAAATTATCTGTGCCGAAAAGTGACATAGGCTACATGACAAATTTAGAGTTGAAGGTAAACAATAATATTTACATTTCATAATAGTTTACAATAGATACATTTGCAGCTATAAAATAAAAAGGAAACAAGAATACTATAAAACAATATTAGACACTAATTATATTATTATTTCTTCTAGGAATATCAGGAGGGTTAGTAGGGATACAAATGTTATGACTTGGAGGTTCTACCATTGGAGTAAAGAAAGTGGAATTTTCGTATCGCTTTTCGAGGATTTCAAATCTAGATTTAAGAGAATCGTAACGTTCTTTAAATTCAGGAGCTGTGAGTATGTCGATGCGTTCTAATCTCAGGAAAAGATGGTTAAGAAAAGATTCAATTTTAGGCGCGTATTTAAAATTGGTAGAGTCTAAGTTATTAATCTTTGATTCCAAGTAAAATAAAGTTGCTTCAGATTCCACTAAATCATCTTCTACGGGTAGGGGAGAGTCTAAAATATCAGAGGATAGTATGACAGAGAGACGTTTAATTTGGTGTTTTAAATCTATTACGGTTGAGAGAGGTTCCTCAAGTCTGATCTTAACTTCATATTCCAGTTCTGGTTTATTCAACAACTCAAATTTAATAAGCCTCGCCATTTTAATTAAAATTTTAAAATGAATAAAATTTTATAAGTATTTGGTAAGTGAAAAAAAAATAAAATAGAGTATAATTGGGTAAGTGGTGAGTAAAAATGAGGTTATTTAAAATGAGCTATCTGCATGAGGTACGTCGTCGGATACTCTCCTTCGATACCCTCCGTAAGTCAGTAATCAGCAACCAACCGTGTGACTCAGAAGAGTTTTAAACACGCGGAATGATCACTGATTTTGTGAGATATTCACATGGGAATATCGTAAGTATCTAATGTCTGATAATATGTGATGAGTAGCGAATATGTTAAAGTGTACTGTAAGAGTACCTAAAAAGAATATGTAGGTAAAAGAGAAAACGAGTAAAATAACGAAAAATATATTAAGGGAGTGTAATATGAGAGGTGTAACGTGGGGTTGCTTATGTGCTGAGGTACGTCGTCGGATACTCTCCTTCGATACCCTCCGTAAGTCAGTAATCAGCAACCAACCGTGTGACTCAGAAGAGTTTTCAACACGCGGAATGGTCACTGATTTTGTGAGATATTCACGTGGGAATACCGTAAGTGTCTATTGTCTGATTATATGGGATGAGTGGTGAATATGTAAAGAGTACTGTAAGAGTACCTAACGGAGTAGTGTTTAAAGCAAAGTGGACTAGATAAATAAAAGTAGTAAACAAGTAGAATGACACAAAAAAAGTTTATAGCCAAATGAAGCCGAAAAAAAAGGTACCTATCTAGAGTGGTATTTTAGAATTTAGGGGAGAGCACGACTAAGGGAATTTACGTTGGGCGCCAAACTGTAGTGTTACCTAAAGTAAAAGCCTAAGTAACCTACTATTTAAAGGAAGATGTTAAGAGAAAATAAAAAAATAAAGTTAAAGTTTATATATTTACAAAAAAGGTCACAAGTAGATATAAAAACACTTTTTACACTTACAGTCCATAAATTTGCTATATATACACAGAAATTCTCCAAAATGCTTAGATATTCTTAAGTTTCCAGGATATAAAGCTCCAAGGGTTTATATAAAGTTATATAGCGGCTCCAAGAGGTTATGTAGTTATGATACTTTTATAGTTTTCTTCAATACTCTCCAAAGTATTCTGATCGGTGTTTTATTTTCAAAAGACCACCCCGAGTTCAGCTCGCCACTCCTTATATAGGCTCCATTTCGTTCGACAGCTCGTAAATTTATTTATTTTTGAGAGGCATCCATTCTTTCATCGGCCAGCGGCTGTCACTTCTATTAACAAGGAGGTTTTAGTCTCTGGAGCAGCGGTGGTGGTATGGTAAAAGTGGAGCTGATACTTCTCTTGATTCTAAGTGTGCAAGTCTCAATATAATTTATATTAAAGTAATAATATAAAAATTAATTGAAAAAGAAATGAATATAAAACATACTAATAGTTTATAAATTATCTGTGCCGAAAAGTGACATAGGCTACATGACAAATTTAGAGTTGAAGGTAAACAATAATATTTACATTTCATAATAGTTTACAATAGATACATTTGCAGCTATAAAATAAAAAGGAAACAAGAATACTATAAAACAATATTAGAAATGTATAAAATAAGACTTAAGATGTAGAACAACTATTAACAAAACCAATGGAATATACAAAACAGTAAGTACAAAAATAGTTATATTACAAGATAAGTGATAATAGTTGTGTTAAACGCCTCTTAAAAGGAGCCTATAAAACTAAACCTATTAAGCCTAAATATTCATTTACTTGGGATCCAAATTTAGTACTAAATCAACTGTGTTCTTGGTATCCAAATATTAATTTATCATTAGAAAATATTAAAAAAAAAAAAAAACTCGTTACATTATTAGCTTTATGTACCGGGCAAAGAGTACAGACATTGTTTTTAATTAAATTAGAATATATTGTTTTTCAATCTGATAAAGTAAATATTATTATAACAGATATAATCAAGACTTCCGCTCCAAATCGTGAACAGTCCTTATTATCTCTCCCAAACTTTCAAAGCAATATCAACATATGCCCAGTATCAACTTTAAAAGAATATTAGAATTTTAATTTTATATTTTAATTTTATAAAGAATTTTATTACAAAAAATATCTGAGGTTCAAACTCCGGGAATCTCTTCGTAACATTCAAAGCTCCCCACAGAACTGCATCAAGTCAGACGCTAAGTCGATGGATTAAGCAAACGCTCGCCACGAGCGGCATTGACATGAGCGTTTTAGTGCGTACAGCACACGACACGCGTCAACCTCAGCCGCGCGCGCGGCCGGTATCAGTGTCGATGTCATTCGAAAAACGGCCGGGCGGACACAAAACTCACAGGTGTTCGCAAAGTTTTACCATCGGCCTTTAGATGATCAACAAAATAACTTTGCTTTGTCGATACTTAATCGAGACATGAACAATACTTAACCTAATATTAAAAATAGTTATTGAATATTACGTATTTTGATATTAAGTAAATTACTACATTAAAAATTATGTGTCTATAAATAGACTATCACTAAGTTTCATTAATTTAAGCTGATTATAATTTCTAGCGACTCAAATAAAGTAAGATTATTTGAAGCTCATTATGTAATAATACTAATTATTAAGTACTATAATAATAAAATATGTAATTACATATTTATATCTTTACTTATTTCAATTCCAAGTATATACCTAAACAAAACTTTCTATCTCTGAAAATCTACCTGTTATATAATATCTGAAGAATGAAGCGACGAAATATAATAGATGATTAAACGAACTTCTAAGTGAAGTTCTATCGCTATTATATGAGTCGCTTCATTCGAAGATATGACGTACCCACCCACCCCAGAACCCATTTAAAAGTTTCGTTTAGGGTCTCTAAAGAATGAGGGCTTGGCGCGAACCGGGTGGATCATGCCACGCGGCGCCCCACCACAGTGTTTTTTTTATGATACTTTAAATTGTGCGAAGTTACCTAGTACCTAAAAAGGACTACCTGTTATATAATATCTTCGAATGAAGCGACTCATATAATAGCGATAGAACTTCACTTAGAAGTTCGTTTAATCATCTATTAGATATAATGGAAATTAGAATTCAAATCTTACAAATTCAAAGTTACTATTGGAATTAATGAAAGATTTTAAATGACTACCTACCACACAATTATCAAGGCCAAAAATTTTAAAAACAACTAATGCTAAACTTAAAATTAAATTTATTCTATTAATACTGACATATGAACGATTTTATTATCTGGCAATAGTTTAAAAGTAATACAAACTTAAGTTATCATATGTCCAAATTTACAAGCATTAAAAGCATAAGTGTAACAAAATATACATAATCATTCAAATGTATTATTCAGCTTTTATACGTCTGGGCTCATATTCTGAAAATATTCCTACTCAAACTTTAACTCTTATTAAGTTAAACTTTCACAGTTCACTATGAAGAATTGACTGTGAATTCTTGGGTCATGATTGAAGCTTTACTAAGGGTTTAATAATAGGGTCTGTCATGCGACAGGATTTAGATGGGTTAACACCCAGTGCGGCTGTCGCGCTGTAGTCGCGGTGCGGCCGCACTGCTAATTTGAAGGCGCTCTAAAAGCCTTCCCTGAACCGGGGTACTTTAGCAATAAAGAATTCACAGAGTAAGCTTAAGTAGTTTAGAGTAAGTTTTATTAAGGAATAAACAAATGAACGACGCTGAGTAATTATCCCGCTAAAAATCTAAACTCAAGCTGACACAGCACAATGAAAGATGCAGACAAATCTAACATTTCGTCTAAGTGATTGTATATCGAAGTGTAGTTTGAAGCTCCGTGCTGAGTTTTGTAGGACGTCGTTCGGCAGACCAAGGGACTCGTAAAACAAGATTGGTTCAATCTTCGATGTTTTATTGACTTATTAAATGTATCCTGGAGTCAAATACGAGCAAACATTTCGTCTGAATTGCAAGAAATCTTATTTTAGTAACGTCTGAAACAACGTTTTGGCGTTCAGTGGTTTTAGATTTGTATTTTTATTGAGTATCGTGTGATTTGAGTCAAATTATTGTTTTTTTTGTGTTGACTTAAATCTCAAGGTAAGTAAAAGTAAGTGACGTATACGGGAATCAACTGGATCATATTTACCAATATGATAACGCTGAAAGGTTTGTTAGCTTGACAACGTTTTGTAATGAGCCCACTGCAGGGCTATGATTCTCTCTCCTTAGTGTCGAGGAGGTTTAGGCCATAAGCCACCAAGCTGGCCCAGTGCTGGGTGGTGGATGTCAGAATTTTCAGTGCACCGAAATGGCTTCTGACAAACCCTAACGACTACTGTATACAAGTATACAGAACCCGGGACCGACTGCTTAACGTGCCCTCCGAAGCACGGAAGTCGCCGTGAGAAATTTATGGTCGGCGGTCACCCATTAAGTACCGACCGCGCCGATATCGTATGATACACACAGTAGCCACGACGACTTCAAACTACCAGTAGTATAATGAAAATCTTTTAGTGCATCAGATAGCCCTGCTCTTCATCTGTTGCCTTGTTCTTGGAAGGTTGTATATATGTTACAGGCTATATTTATTAACAAATTCATACGCGCGTCCACTGTTCATTATAATATTGCTGGAATACATCATCACCAGATATTTAGCCGAAAACGTTAAATGCTCTAGAGACTGCCTATATTAAATACCAGCTCAATATATTTCGCAAGAGCACTTGTTCCCCAAAATTAAACATTTTACTGTATTTTGAACAGAAAATGGTAATTTCATATTGTTCTACAATATTTTCAAATATTCGGCGAACAATTCATAATGATGATTATGATGACTTATTCCACGCAATTATACATTATTCTGTATTTTGAAATAAAATGGTCGTGATTTTGATGAAAACTGAAGAAGTCTTAATCCAAAGTGGGAGTAATGAAATTAATAAATAAAATCCCCAGACAATCACACCAACTACATGTTTCCAAACTAAGCAGAGATTGTGATATGGGATACCATGTAGCGCACTAGGGGGAACCTAGATTTTTAAATACATATATATATATAGATAAACGCCCAGACCCGGTAAGCCCATCTATAGCATCATAGGTACAGTCACGTCTAATGAATTGTATACATTTTCATTGGACTTTGAACCTTATTACAACCGAATAAGTTGCGAAGTACATACATTTCATTAGATGTGACTGTACTAGACCAAATATTATCTGTACTTACTCTGTGTATTTTTTCGTAAATACTGCTAAATAAATACATAATATATCTACATCAGTCCAATACAAATGAACATGTGCTTCATGGTATGTGTACCCATTTTTGCATTCTGCGGGGATCGAACTGGCATATGAGGGCGTTATCCCTAATAACTAAATATTGAGCAGGGTATATTACTACCTGATATTACTACTAATACTGATTCACAAATAGTGCATCCCCTTGGTAATGGTTTGTAAAGTTACCCTAGCAGTGAAGTTACGATTCCCTAGGGTCAAAAACGGTTGATTTCAGTTCTGAGATCTATATATTTCAATTATCATAAATATTTTACCTAATAAAGCGAAAACGTAGCAGGCTTCCAGGAAAAAGAATTTTCGTTAATTGATTTATTTTTTAGTTTAGATATTAATAATAAGTAGTATAGGTAGTGTATTTAATTAATTACATTAATAACAGAAATACAGGGTACATTTGTAGTCACTAGCCAAATTTAAATGTTAGATTTTTTTGATACGATATAAACGTACCTGCATATTTATTTTAGTATAGCTCAGTACATTAAAATAAAGATATTGCACCAAAAACTTTTATAAAAAAAGTCGCTGTTGATGAACATAGTTACTACGACGCGGCATTTTCTTTGATAATACTACGACGTAGTACTACAAGATGTTTTGTAGAAGCGCGTAGTTGTCTTTATTTTAATGGTAATTTAGAGTGACCATGGTTTGCTTAATATGTTAGCGGATATATTTATTTCTTTGTAAAAAAAAAACAATTCCTTTGTTTTGCAAAAATCGTTTCGATAAATGCGTAAAAAAAATTGGCCGGTGACTACAAATCAACCCTGTATACAGTGTGTCTGGTGAGTCACTTTCGAAATTCGAGGACGTGGTAGTTGGAGATATATTCATTATTATTGAAAATCACTTCCATGCTGGACTGGGAGCGAAAGAAAAACGTAGAATGTGCCAGCTGCTTCTCTTCTCGGGCATACTGTAAAAGTCAGTTAAGGGACAGAGGTTTTAAAGGCGTTTTTGTGGGCGATAGGCTGACCCCCTGTCACTACAATAGTCTCTCTCCATCTTTATAATACCTCCAAATTTGTCAAACGTGACATCAGATGGTCTTGTAACCTCTGGTGTTCTGCCTACCCCATAAGGGATACAGGCGTGACGTTATGTATGTATGTATGAAAATTATTTACTTAGTAAACTTAACTGAAATTTAAATAATTCATTAGGTACGCAACGCATGGTTACACTGGTAACAACTTACCACAGACTAACGCTCTGCGCTATCAACACAGAATAGGTAGGTACAGAGGACTTCACAAACGGTCGTCGAGCCGTGAAGCATTCGTGAACTCTTTATTTATTTATAGGGAATTCTGGTGAAAAATTACGTAATTAATTTTATTACATAAATATGATCAGAATCGAGTACAGAATGCTCTCCTTCAATATCTATTTGTCACCAGTCACCCTGTATACTCAATAGCTGATTGATTTTACGTACGTATATATTTTTAAGTTTATATACTCCCTACGTGTTTTAAATTATCAACGAATGTAGAGTAGAATGGCTGAAGTATTATATATCTAAAATTAAACAAGGCAGGTACAATTCACCGTATTGATACATATTTTATTCGAAAGTTTTTGAAATATTCAAAAAGTACTTAATGGATTTCGGAGAAATTTATACGCCACCACCTCTGAAGTATCCTCCATAATATGAAACTAGAATATTCAAAAATCAGTTCAAAATCGTGTACTTAATAAAAACACAAAAAAGAAACATACACACGAATTGAGAACCTCCTCATTTTGGAAGTCGGTTGAAAATATACTTTACTTGTAAAGTAAAAATTAAAACTAGGTGTACTAGATACAAAAAATTGAATGTGAATATGTGAATTTTTTTCGTTTCAATGGTTTTTGGCTTATTTAAAAAGGCCCTATTAGTGTCTATTTACAAATATTATACTTCCTTTATTTGTATTAATAATAGGCTATCCTTATTGGCAAACTATCTATATTCTTGTAATCCAAGGGTACGCAAACAGTTTGAAAAAGTTCCTTGGAATAATAATCAACGAATGCAGAGCATTAAAAAAACCGACTTCACGTCAAAACTTTGGTTGAGTTATAAACATTCTTCGAAATCATTCAAAATTCAATGACGTACTCAACCAATTTCGATGAAATTTATATGGGACCAACTATGAAGTATCTTCTATCATATAAAACAAAAAAAAAGAATTTTCAAAATCGATTCATAAATGACCGAAATATCTTGTAACAACGACAAAAGTTTTATGGGGACTGAAAACTGGTCGCGTCCGCAAGGTTTAGCCCTCGATGCCTTGTACGTGGTCCCTGGGTGGCGCTAAACGAGCGGTATCATCTGGTGGTAGGCTTCGGCCGCGGCTTGTCACCACCCACTAGACAAAACCATGCCGCCAAGTGACTTAGTCGCGTTCCGGCATGTTGTTTAGTGTAGCCATTTAGGAGGGTAGGTCTGAGTAATCGTGCTGCATTGGAGAACTGTTTTCAACTCGTAGGATAGTGACTCACCGGGTAACTCGTTTTGGAGGGTAGCGGGATCCGAAGCACGGTGCACCGCTGGCCGACCGCAGGTAGTAGGGGGCCCAAGTAGCATGCCAGCCACATGAGAAAGGCTGCCCCGCCACCTCGCGAAAAATCCCGGGAGGCTCCATCGTGCCGGCTGGCGACCGGTTGGAGAGGACCCGATGGCGACCTCGGGGGGGTTCGGGCGTCCCCGCAGTCTCCAGGCGAGTTCCCTAATGGTGCGTTGTTCCCTACGAGTTGCTTGGTTCCATTTGCAGCGCTTCACTCAACTTCTATTCTCCTCCCTATTCACTCCACTACCAATTCACAATGAAAGGTCCTAAAAAGAGTACGGTTCAACAGCGGTTGCACTTCCTCTCCCTTAAAGTGCACTTCTGTAACATCCGAGGAGTGCACTCCAATCTGAATGATGTCCACCACCATCTTGAGACGGAGAGACCACACCTACTCTTTCTAACGGAGACGCAGATCTGCGATCCGTCAGACTCGGCATACCTTGGTTACCCAGGCTATATCCTGAAGTCTCTTTTCCGCCCGCACGCCGGGGTGTGCATGTATGCCAGTGACGCGATCTGTTATCAGCGTCTCCGTTACTTGGAAGTGCCGGACCTTTCAGTCATGTGGGTTCACATAGATACTGGCCTAGACCAAGTGGTTTACGCCTGTATCTATCGTTCACATAGCGGAGATCGGGAGACAACGAGGCTTATGGAATACCTTGGCAATGCAGCAGATTAGATTCAGCAACGTTTTCCCACGGCGCAGTTGGTGTTTCTGGGGGATTTTAATGCTCACCACGGGCAGTGGTTATACCCGTATCAGGACACTGACCATGCTGGCAGAGAGGCTTTTAAGTTTTCGCTGACTTATGGTCTCTCACAGCTTGTTAACGAGCCTACGCGCATCCCCGACGTTGCTGGCCATACTGCGTATTGCTTGGACCTTCTGCTGACAACCGATCCTGACAGATACTCGGTGTCCGTCACTGCTCCTTTAGGGACATCCGATCACTGTATGGTGAAATCTGTATCGCTGTACTCGCCACCTGACACCCGCCCAAAAGGCTCCAGGCGAGTATGGCGTTACAAGTCAGCAGATTGGGATGAAATGCGACATTTCTTCGCATCTTATCCATGGCGGCAAACTTGTTTTACATCAACCGATCCATCGTGCTGCGCTGATGCTGTCTCAAGTGTGATAGTTCAAGCAATGGAGTACTACATTCCCCACGCTGACCTATCCCTTGAAACCAAAGCTTGCCCATGGTTTAATAGTGCTTGCCTTGCCGCTGAAACGCGAAAGCGGGAAGCATACAAAGCCTGGGCAAATGCTCGCAGAAGCAAAGCCCTGGATTCGCATGAACTTAAGAAAATATACAACGCTGCCGCCAAGTCCTGCAAAAAGGTGATCAAAAGAGCTCGTTTTGCCCACATAGGCCGTATCGGAGACAGAATAGCAGCATACCCTTCGGGAAGTAAAGCTTACTGGTCCCTTGCCAAGTCGGTCGAAACGAACTTTTGTCGCCCGTCGCTGCCACCACTGAGGAAACCCGATGGTTCTCTGGCCCACACTACTAAGGAGAAAGCAGATTTATTTGCTAGTATCTTTGCGGAAAATTCTCGTCTAGATTGCCAAGGAAAAATCCCACCCCAATTACCTCAGTTCGGACCTACAATGGGTACCGTTCACATTCGCCAAAAGGAGGTTCTTAAATGCTTGCTGCACCTAGACGAGAACAAAGCTAGTGGTCCAGACGGTATTCCTGCAGTGGTCCTAAAACGCTGCGCAGCTGAGTTGTCTCCCGTTTTGACGCGCCTCTATCGACTTTCATTGGAATCGGGTAAGGTCCCCAAGTCCTGGAAGCTTGCTAACGTACAGCCAATACCGAAGAAGGGAAGCCGTGCCGATCCTGTCAACTATCGACCAATTTCAATCACCTCCATACTTTGCAAAGTCATGGAACGTGTATTGAATAATCGACTCCTGGCATACCTCGAGACCAACGAGCTCCTAAGCGATAGCCAATATGGTTTCCGCAACGGACGCTCGACCGGCGATCTTCTCGTGTATGCCACTCACTTATGGAGTGAGGCCTTGGAGGGTCATGGTGAAGCAATAGCTGTATCCTTAGACATTTCCAAGGCCTTTGACAGGGTCTGGCATGATGGTCTCTTAAGTAAGCTTCCAGCATATGGCATACCGATTAGGCTCTGCGACTGGATATCTGATTTTCTGAGGGAACGGTCAATTCGAGTAGTCTTAGATGGCTACTCCTCCGACCAAATGGCAATTAATGCCGGGGTACCTCAGGGATCTGTTCTCTCTGCAACATTATTCTTGCTGCACATTAATGACCTTTTAACACCGGGCATTATTGGATATGCTGATGACAGCACTGTTGTAGAGAGATACGTATCCAATGCGCGAGCGAGCCCCCGTGAAATCCAGAGTTTGAGAAAGTCAATGATTGAGCGCGTTGATTTGACCTTACGAAAAGTATCCGATTGGGGTGAGTCGAATTTGGTCAAATTCAACGCGTCCAAAACTCAGGCGTGTCTATTCTCCGCAAAAAAGAGCACCTTCACATTTACGCCCACTTTCCAAAATGTATCTGTCCCCATCACTGACCATCTAGGGCTTTTAGGCGTAACTGTAACATCCAGTTTGAACTTCGGTCAACAAATTGTGTCCATGGCTCAAGTAGCTTCGAAAAAGTTGGGAATCATCTCGAAGGTGCGGCGGTACTTCGGCACTGCACAGCTTCTAAACTTATACACAGCTCAAGTGCGATCATGCATGGAGTACTGCAGTCATCATTGGGATGGTTCAGCCAAGTATCAACTAGAAGCGCTGGACTCCGTTGACCGAAGAACCCGTAAACTTATTAACGACGTCGACCTTACAACCAAAAAACTGCAGACCTTAGAGCATCGTCGTAAGGTTGCGTGTCTAACCGTGTACTACAGGATACATTTTGGTGAGTGCGCCAGTGCTCTGTTTGAACAAATTGAACCCTCACCCTTTTACCATCGGACTACTAGACGCAGACAGAACTTCCATCCGTATGTGGTAGATATTCCGAAAAGTCGAACTAAGCGCTTTGACAGTTCCTTTTTGATACGGGTCGCCAAGGTTTGGAATGAACTGCCTGCGTCTATTTTCCCTGACCAATATAGTCCTAGTACTTTTAAGCGTCGAGTGAATAGGTTTCTCGTGGATGGACGTGTACCACCTTAGTCTTCATGTTCACTTAACATCAGGTGTCATGGAAGACAAACGTCCCATCCATAATTTATAAAAAAAAAAAAAAAAAATAGAAAAAAAAACATATGAACCTCCTTCTTTTTTGGAAGTCGGTTGAAAATTAACTGGAAAGACTGAAATACTCGAGCATACCGTGCCAGCCGACTAGCCATAACTTCAAAATTGAATATCTTAATTTCATGATGCAATTTATTTATTTATTTAACTTATTCATTGAGTTAGGAAACTTATTCAGTGAGTTCCTATCAAATAGATCTTTAATATATGATTAAAGTAAGTCTGCGTATCGATTGCCATGTACTTTTCTGGGATCATAAAATAGCACTAAAAGCAACAGGTTTCGTACAGGTTGAAGTCAGACGGCATTAAGTTTACAGATTAAAATCGTGGTCGTAAGTCTAGTGGGTACGGTTAAGTACTGGTCAAGAATCGTTTGTTGTGCAACATATAATCATAGGGTCTTAGCAGAGTTTTTTATATAAGGGCTACTATTTTTCATTTCTCATTTTCCATTACGCGCAAACTACTTTCAACTCATAAAATAAAAAAAATTGCGGTAGGTATAAAATTAAAACTGTATACCTAAATAAATTGTTTATTTTAAAATTATAAATTAAACTATTAATCAACTGTAATTGTTATTATTAACTGTAAATTAAACAAGTACATGACATAAAAAATATTCATATTAAATTGACACATTAAAAAAAAACGGAACGTTCAGTTGATAGGGATTGACACTACGACTCGACATTGAATCGATGGATATGAGCGGCCATCTTGTCATCGTAAGATATACATTTTTTTCAACAAATGATTCTAATATATTTCAAAACAATCGAATGTAAGATCGAACGATTCCATTACGGCAACGTCACAATTTTGAACTTTTACGAATATCATTTAATACAATTCAACTATAATTTTTCGTAATAGGTTGGCAAGGACAGAAAAAATGTTTAAATTGATTTTGTTTATTGTAGTTTCAATGCTTTGATACAGTATTAATTCATAGATATTCATTGATATTTGGCGTGTAGCGTCGCCTTGAGAATAGCGCTACCCCATCTCTTCCCGTGTGTGTTGTAAGAGGTGACTAACCCCCCGTTCACACATGGTACGTTTTACCGGATACGTTTTTTTTTCATCGATGGCGCATGGAGTTGTATGGGCGACTCCACATATGGCACAGTATTCAGCATACGTATTTTCGATACAAAAAAGGTATCCAGTAAAACGTGTGAACGGGCTGTAAGGGACGACAATCCATAGGACGGGCAGCAGCTTCCTTCTGAGTAGTAACAATACCTTCTGAGTAGTAACAATACCTTACTGCGATCGCCAACCCGCTTTTGGGAGGCATATGTCCGGCAGTGGACGTCTCCTGGCTCAATGATGATGATGATTTGAAAAACAAGAATCGGGGATATTCACTTTTTTAACAGTGAACCTCTCTTTTTCCTTCATCTCACTTTATGACAAGTGAAGATGAGGTTGAAGATGACATACTTTTTGGTTCAAGGCAAATATTCTAAATAAATAAAGTCATTTTTAGATTTAAATCTCACTGATGTAATCAAATACTTAATAATTAATCAAATAATTATAGTTTTAGAACAATCAACAGTAGGTATATAAACTTAAAAAACGATTAATTATTGCACTTAGGTCGACATGTGTAAGATCTTTATTTTATTTGATTATTTGATTATCTTGATTTTATTTTATTTTTACCCGACTACGGCGGAGCAAAAAGAGGGTTATGATTTTGACCTGTATGTAAGTATGTATGTTGTATGTATGTATGTGGGTATGGATGTTCATCTGTTCCCTCAGAACTTCTAAACTAGTAATCATAATTGGACAAATGAGGTGTCGTTAAAGCCTCTTCACTGTCCGCTAGTTATAGGTTACATAAAATTACGTTATATTGATTACAGCGCCCTCTAGGGGACTTAAAGTGAGGAATTAAAAAAAATCTGTATCAAATGAAAGAGCTTTGTTAGCACAGCTTAAATATGTAAATTATACCTTCTAAATGAGTGGAATAATAATTATAGTAAAGAACTAAAAAAAAAATCTTGATGGTTTCGTGTGGGGTAAAAGAACTTCGTTAGCACATTTCAAATATGAGAACCCTATGACGTGTGAAAAAAATAAGTTCAAAAACTAAAACCCTACTACAAAAAACATTCTCTAAAAAGTACGAAGTAAGAAAATAGTCTCCACTGAAATATTTACATATTTACGTCATATTGATAGAGATATGTCTATAGGATAGCCGTGGTCGGATAGAAGAATATAAGTACCAAAATATAGATGACCGTGTCGCGGTTTTTGCACTTTAGCGCCATACAGTATCCACTCCAGGAACCTTTTTGACCAAATCAACCCTAGAATGCAGCCCGGCCGTACCGCGCCATTTTGTAGTACAAGTTATTACTATTGCGCAATTATGATTTGATTCGTTTTATTACATAGGTAACGACTCAAATTTAAACTGCGCAATACTAATAAGTTGAAATAAACACCACAAAGTATGATGCAGTGGGAGTTGGGTGAAATAAAAAAATATGCATCTCAGACTATTATTTATTTTTTCTGAATTAATTTTTTATTTTTGTGTATGATATAATAATTATAGGCCTTAGATTTGTTCGGATCGTCTTCGTCAAACTTTTGCCACACAAATTGTTCACCCCCTTGCACCAGTCATTCAAAATAAATGCAATTCCTTTTCTTAACTCACTATCTTATGTAAAAATATCACTTCACAAAAGTAAAATCTTCGATTCGAGATCGTAAAGCATAGAACACACATACTCAAGAGAAGAAGTACAACTTCATACATTAAAAGTTAAGACTGGACGCCATCTGAAAACGGTCCAAATAGCTAATACGGCGGTAATTTCAAACAGTTCAAATAAATTCGAGATTTCAACTTGCTCTGGTCTGAATAAAAATAAGCAAATACTTGCAAACTTGTTAGGTGAAATACTATATGTATCAGTTTTGTAAGGTTCGCTTATTTTTATTGCGACTGGCTAAATATAAGGTTAACTTAATGAACAATAAGAAAACAATAAATGAGTTTTTGATACTTTTTATTTGTATAAAGTAATACAACAAAAAGTGTGGATAAATTGACACTCTTTCTTAAAATACAAAATTAAACTGCCGCGAGTTTCTTCAAGCAATCAGGGGGAGAAAAGTCGATTTAATCACAAGAAAACTTTAAACACAATTTAAAAATATCGCAAAACCGCAATCGCGAAAAAATATTTTCATATTGTGAAGTAGACGTTAATTTTTGACATTTCTTTTTATGTCTGTGTTGCTATATTCAAATAACATCGCTTCGCTAATTCATTCGATTATGTAATACGGTCCCTTTTAATATGTGTTAAATTAATTAAAAATTATGAAGAAGTCATGAAAAAAATTTCGTTTAGTGCTATTTCTAATAAAAGCGAAGATTTCTTGAAGAAAAACATGAATAAGTGTAAACTCAAAAAATACTGCGATGTATTCGAACAATCGATTGAATATTTTTTTTCATGGGGTACACTGGTATCATTCTTGCTCTTTTCCTCTTATTGTGTTCTGTCTTCTTCACTCTGTCTCCAGTATGTAGTCTGCACCATCTCCATACATTGTCGACGCCCATACATTGTATACTTGTCGTAAAGACGCAAGGAGTGAATATTCTGCTCAACGTACTTTGCAGAAAACACTAACAAAAGAATTCAGAGACAAAAAACACACAGCGAAATAAGCAAATGCAACGAGCGCAAAAACTTGATTGGTTGAATACTATAGGTACTATAGATACGCTGCCTGGTATATATAGATTTCAAACGCAGCAAAAAATACAAAAAGGTTCAGTAATGCCCGGCGCGTAGCGCTAGTAGTAAAAAATTTTGGTGATTGTAGGTAAGACAAACTTAATCTGCAATATCGTTTAATATGCACAGTAACCACGGCGCCACGACGACTTTTTATTTTATTATACTTCTTATTTTACTTATTTGGAGTAATATTTTTTGCATATTTGAGCTGTGCTAATAAAGCTTTTTCATTTGATACCCCACACGAAACCATATATTTTTTTAATTTATCACTTTAAGTCCCCGCTGAGGGCGCTGTAGTCAATTTAACCTAACTTATGTAGCCTTTAACCAGTGGACAGTGAAGAGGTTTCTAAACCCACATACATACAGGTCAAAATCATAATCCACCTTTTTCTTCGCTGTAGTCGGGTAATAATAAGATACGTAACTATAATACCTACTTCCGCCTTATAAAGGTTTACCGACGTTTCGTATTTCATCTTACCATATAGTTAACAAAGTTTTTCATTATTATCGGCACAAAATCTTTGCATTTAGAATACATTATTATATTATCAATATTTGGGTCATATATCAATCACTGTAGATAATAAAAATTTGTCCTGACGAAAATATTCACACCTAAAGTGTCTTTTTATCAACAAACAAAAGCGTTGGTAAATTTTTCTTAATGCAAAATCACGAAAACTTCCCCTACTTTGCAACGCGTTGCAACTCTCCATCGTCGTATTGAACTTTGCTACTAGCACCACCTAAATCCTTCAAATATTATAATTGTGAAAGTGAGGATGATTAAAAGTAGCGTACTTAGTAAATGGCTAAATCATTTATAACTCATCTTGCGTGATTTAATCGACGTATAGCGATATCTATCGAATAAAATCAAACTAAAATTTTGTATATTATAAATGTGATAGTTTGGATGGATTTTGTTGAAATTTGTTCTTCTATCACGGCAAAACGGCTCAATGGATTTGGATGAAATTTAGCACAGTGATAGGCTACTTTTTATCTCGATGTTCTCGAAACAGCTAGTACACTCAATAAAACGTCACGAGATCACCAAAAGTTACCAAACATTAAAAAAAGTAAAAAAACATCATAAATTTAATCCACACATCCTTCTTAACCTTCTCCTAAAATATTTTGATCTTCATAAAAAAGACCCTACATATTGGCAGGCTATACGGGAAGGATGGTCGCTGGCCAAGCGAATCCTAAAGGGGTCCTAATGCTCGGATTAGTCGCTTTTCTCGGTATGTTTATCCACGGGTGATAGGGCTACTGTAAATCGACCGTAAGGCGCAAAATAAGTTACCTACTCACCTGCCCAAAATGTCCACATAGCTGCACACTCTAGGACTTCATGGAGGCTAGCGATGGTGCTGTAGAGGTGGCGAAATTTTGGACGAACAAAATTTGAATTTGTGTCGACTCGCAAGAAGAAGTTTACCATTTACTTTTACTGTATTATGATTATTTAATTGAAATAAAATTCGTCGATTGCAATTTTAATATGAAACGCAATGTTATAAAACTTTTTGAAACTATGTACCTAGTTGAAGAAATGAATTTTGTTTTGCGTATTATCACTTTATAAAACTAATTGAATTGTATCGAATATTTTATTAAGTTTTGCAGAATTAATTATATGAAACAAAATACATTATTGTTCTAAAAGATCTGGTTACACGCATATTTCACTTTACATACACTACATGATTACCAATGTCAGGTTTAATATAACATTATTTCCCAGAAACCTTCTTCTGTATTACTTTTGTTTACGTTGGAATATTTAATAATAAACTGCCCTGTAATTACCTCGATTTGTCTGAAGGTATTCAAATTCACGTAACCTATAATTTGGACTTCTCATAACTTTTTAAATACCTCAGTTCTTATTCGTAAATCTGGAAACTTAAAACACCGGGTGCAAAGTAAAATGTGCTTTTAATTTTAAACTTTGTGAGTCTGCTTCGCTCAATTTGTACAGCTAGATAAAGCTCATGTTTATGCTCAGTGCGAATTAATGTACTGTTATTTTTAAGGTACTTTAAAAAAATTGTATGCCCGAGCTTACAATAAGTTAGCGTAATTGAGATGTTCGTATGACTCGATGGCAACGGAAGTGATGGTATGTTATACGGCGCTGAATGCAATGACTGAGTGACATTCTATCGCGGCGCTGCGGTTACAACTTTGACTTTAAGTAGAATTCGGCAAATGAAATAGAGTCGGGAGCTCCCTAGCCTCCCAGGCGCGCAGAATAATTTTAAACATAGTTGCTCGGTTAACTTTCGTTCAATGTAAAGTCATTGACGGAATGTGACTGTCGATAAATATTTTGTTGTTCATAAAACTCGCGGTATACCCAAGCCCACAGACTTGGCACTAGGTAACAAGATATACAGGGTGACTGGTGACAAAAAATTTGGTGACAAAAATTTATTTCAGTTTTAATAAATAAACATAATTATTCTGTTAAATCCCAATTTACATTAAAAATATCAATAGTAGACGTTAGTTAAAAAACATGTTAAAAATATTGTTAAAGGATAATTAAATAAATTTTGCTCAAAAATATAGGATCAGCTTAAACGTGTGCATTTTCAATACCCAAATTTCGTCCTTAATGTTTCAAGATATATTTATTGAAATCAGAATTAAAGTCTGTCCTACCTACATCACGTATAGACTTTATCCTCATCCGCTTACCTCCTCCATAACACCCTGTAGATAACTTATAAAATGAGATATAGTGTTTTCCTTTTGACTTTTACTGGGAGCAATTGACTTGGAAATGTAACTGCTGTTGAAAGTGACACTATGGAACTATGGATAGATACTAGATAATTGATCACCAATCTAGGAAACTGATAAAGATCCATGACTTGACGGCTATTATCTGTATTTATCACACAATTATTCACTCCCGCCGCCAGGATTCGAACACAGGACCTTCAAGCATAAACGATAACGTATTTTACCACTTCACCAGCCGGCCGTAAAGATGTGTCAAGTATTTTATACGTTAGTTGTAAAAGTATAAAATATACTGTTTTTTATACAAGGACCATAAAATGTCAAGTTGCAAAACCTACTTTGTAACCAACTGAAGCTATGACATAGTGCTACCAACCATGATAATTTACTTACGTTGAAAATATAAACATGAACTTTTTATTTAAAAAAAATAGTACCTAAGCCTCCCTAAACTGACGTGACTATGGGTAGGTAGGTAGCTTCGTAATTCATAGCCTCTAACATTATCTATTAAAATAGAAAAATCCAAACTAATATTACATGGACGCAAGCAAGGATGAAATACCGATACTGAATAACTAATAGACTCCGAAGCGAGCGATCACTACGGCTTTCAAAACTGAAACAAGGTTAAAGGTAAATCATTATCGAGAGTTTAACCCATCGGCTACTTGATCCAGCAATTTTTACTTTATATCCGACCAGCGGACCAACGGGCCGGTTGTAGAGCGCATTTATAATTGCTCCCTGCTAAAGGTTTAATATTTTACCTGTCAGTAGGATCGGCTAGCCGCTCCAGCCTTAATTCCCACTTAATTCCCCATATTTGCGAATATTTCGCCGTTTTCTGTAACCAGTCGTTAAGAGAAGTCTTTTTTAATTTAAATGCGACTAGGTTTATGTGCTTTGAGTGTCTCAATTTGGTTTCTAGTATGCTGATTTGGGACGGTTTAATAGAAGCTTAAGGTTTTTAAAAGGCAGACCTGAAATATGACTTTGACACTGAACTCAACGTTTTTACGGTAATGAGTAGAGGGAACTTGTTTTTAAAAGATTTAGGTGAGATTAAGGGAAAACTTATGATTGGAAATAAGGTCAAGTAAATTGTTTAAAAGAATAACTAAAGAACTGTAAATTAATTGAGCTCTTTCTCAATTAATTTACAGTTCTTTTTTAGAGACATTTTGTTAAATAAGAAAATAATGCTTGACTTCATACTTTTGAGCAATACACATTCAAACAAAACAGCTATTTATAATTTTAACATTAGTCACCTGGGTATTACCATGTCTGAAAATTGAATAAAGCAGGTATTGAATCACTGAATAGGAATAGTTTATACATACATTGTATCGACCCACTGGCGTTCTCGAATGCAATATCCGCTTTCAAACGAGTTTGCGAGCCAAAAAACTATTTTGCCTAGCACAGATGAAGTTTGAATTCAGTGGCTATAAGCACATCTTGTTGGCAAGCGTGACAATTTTGTGTACGATAAAATTTGCTTAATAACGAACGCTGACCGTGCTTAACATGATAATGACACGGCTGTTCACGAAGTGTTTCCAACTATTTTTGGCTTCTATTTTTAAATGGGACTGGCTTTCGAATTGTGGTTGGTTGAATGAGCTTTGAGAAGCATGGCCGTCTGTGGAGGTTGGTTAGAAATAACTAGGTACTGATTTTTAAAACCGAATACCTTTTTATGATTGCAGGAAAAGGCAGGTTAGGCAGCAAAATAAGTGTCATGGATTTACCATGTCTTAGGTCCTTAATGAGGATAATACATGACCTCTCTCTAGCTTCTGCAGGTAAGTAGGTGAAATTATTTGATAAAATTTTGTTTCCTTACCTGACGCGGCTGTAACCCCTAAATTTTTCATGATAATTCAAGCAAACACTCCACTAAGCTTTCCCTCTGTCTGAGCTGTGTTTACTAAATTCTAAAACGAGTTCAAAATAACACTTAATGTCATGAGATTTTTTTGTAATTAAAGCTGTACTAAAGAAATATAAATGAGATTTAAAGGTCAGTCGTACCTTCATAGCACCTGGATCAAAATCAAATATTCCCTGCCCAAACAAAGGACGGAAAAATCTATATTTAAAAAAAAAATAACGTAATTGGTAATTCAATTCTTTGGTTATAATGGCAACCAGCCAACGTAATTGGTAAACCCACTGCTCAATTTTTTGAATTTGAGCAAACTAATCTGACAGTCGGAAAGAAGTAATTTTATTTTTTATTTCTTGTTATTTAATTTTTAGCATAATTTATTAGCACCTACGAAAAAACTTATTGCAAGCTTATCCGGCAACGACGGTGGAATTCGATAATTTACTGATTTTATACATACACACATACACAACTTCACGCCTGTATCCCGTATGGGGTAGGCAGAACACCAGAGGTAATAAAACCATCTGATGTCACGTTTGACAAATTAGGAGGCATTATAATAGTGAAGAGAGACTATTGCAGTGACAGGGGGTCAGCCTATCGCCCACAAAAAGCCTCCCATAACTCCTCGGTGATTGTATAATCTATCTAATGTATATAATGTATATCGGGTGTGATTTTATAATAAAATAGTTTAAAACATTTGAGTAAATTTTTTTTTATTATTGACTTGTACACGCGTTTAGAAAGGACCAGCTCCTTCATAAAACATTGCGGGAGCTTATCACCGTCAGAGTGGTAACATTGGTAGGCAGATTTTATATGCCAGCCAGACGAATCCTTAAGGGGTCCCAAGCGGGAGTCAATCGGAATAGTCACCCTTTACTAAGACAACCTAGTCCAAGGGCGGTAGTGCTTTTCTAAGCAAACCTTACACGGCTGTTATACAGGGTGACTGGTGCAAATTTGAATACTAAAGGAGAGCACGTCTGAACTCGATTCTGATCATAATTATGTATAAAAGTAGGTATTTATTTTTTCACTAGAAGTCCCTATCAATAAATAAAGAGACCTAACTACTCTTTTCCCGACGCGCTGCCTCAGTCAACCACATTCACACAGCAGTGTTCCCGCCACACGCACACCACCACCCGCTAAGTATCTATTGCATTACGCTTACGTAACCATGCGTTGCGTAATAATTCTTTAACTTTCGGTTAAGTTTACTCAGTAAACAGTAAAAAGTTATTTTTTATTTTATTTTTTTCTCTTCATGTATGATCTCAAACTATCACGTCCAGGAATTTCGAAAATGACCCACCAGCCACTTTGTGTAATTGTTACTCTAAGAATTTCCGTCAGGTATAAAATTTCTTAAAAAAATAATATCGTGAGTACATTGAAATAAACGGATGATTGCATATTTGATTACAGCAGAGGTAGACGAGGGTCGAAGGCTGGTTAAACAAACACGTTAGAAATGAAAACAAACTGATAATACGAAATCTTCTACATTTCTGGATTATTAATTCACAAATTATATGATGTAGGTACTTTTTGAATAATTTAAAATTAACTTTGTAACGTATATTCGAAAATTTATTCTTGTTTTCAGTTTGTTAGTTGAGTTTGAGTTAGTTAGTTTAATTACTTAATTTGTTAATTAAATGATATAGTTGTTAAAAAACCAGAATCTACTGGCGGCTTCGTTCTTTTGGTATTTTAGGTGAAGCAGCTTATTTCATTAATTTAAATGTTTATCCCTTAATGAGCCCCTGAGATTGTTATATTAAAAAAAAAAAACTTAGTATTCAATGTGTAACCCTACGTTTTCAAATATATTTGTGATTTTAAATTTATTAAATTCGGAAAAGTAGACTTTTCATTCAAACTTTCACCACCTATTTCAACCTTTCTTAGCCCTGGATTTTCAACAATTTTCGAGAACGTGACAAACAGACGCAAGGACTTTCGTATCTTTCATATTAAAATGTGTATGACAAATCAGACATGACTTCTTGTATATTTCATTTTCATAGTCACTATTTAATAGATATAAATTAACTTTAGAAACGGTATATTTACCATGTTTATTATTTATTTTGAGTTCTCGATATTTCGGCACTGTTGCAAGCGCCATGATCACGGTTCTAGTTTCTAAAGTTAGTTTACATGTTGATGACTGTTAAATTTTAAAAATTTATATTATTAAATAGATTTCTTATTTTCAACACAACATAAAACAAGTATATTGTGTTATTTACTAAAGCCCAAAGATAATATTAGCTACAGATAGATTTTGCCTGTAGATAGATTTTCTTAGTAGTTGCAGAATAGACCTTAGCAAATACTAAAACAAAGGATATACACTCGAAAAATATACTCAAAATATATTTCATAAAAAGCATGGTTTATTTTTCTTCGTGATGAAAAGGTTCCCAGCATGATTTATTATATTTTATATTTATTTATAACAAGAAAGTTTTGATTTCATGTTTGTTTTTTACGTATATTTGTACTAAATCAAAAACTACTACTTGAGTAAACTCAAAATCTTATTTATTTTATTTATTTATTTACTCTTTATTGCATACAATTACAAAAGGGGTTACGAACAAGAAAAAATATATATTATTGTATAACAATTGGCGGTCTTATCGCTAGCAAGCGATTTCTTCCAGACAACCCGGGTTATGGAACTGGTGAATACGAGTTGGGATAAGGCATACATAATTTAACTATAAATAAACTTACTAAATAAGAATATACACAAATAATGTGCTATGATAGACATACATTCTTCTATTTTAATTGAAAAACTATTTCAATATTTTAAGTTTGTCACTATACAGGGTTGTTTTTCAATCACCTGCCAAATTTAAATGTTTTTTATTTATATAATATAAACGTACCTACCTGTGTATTTATTTTAGTATCGCTCAGTAAAAAAATTAAAAATGTAGCACCACAAACTATTTTACAAATAGTCTCTGTTGATGAACATAGTACGTAGTAGCATAGAATGTAGTAGCGCGGCAGTGTTTTGTAGTAGTGCGTAGTCGTCCTTACTTTAATGGTATTCATTCATGAATACCATTAAAGTAAGGACGACCACTTTGGCGTTGGGGTAAACCTATGTGCCTCAGACGCCAGTGGTTGCGGGTTCAATCCCCGCACGGAACCAGAAAAAAAAAATGTTCCGTGTCTGGGTGTTTATCTATTTATGTATTTATATTCTAGGTTCCCCCCTAGTTCGCTATATGGTATCCCATAACACAAGCTATGCTTACTTTGGGGCCATGTAGTTGGTGTGATTGTCTGGGGATTTTATTTATTTATTTTATTTAGAAGGACCATACTTTGCTTAATGTGTTAGTAAATATATTAATTTGCATGCCAAAAAATATACACTTTTTTTTTGCAAAAATCGGTTCTATAGGTAAATAATACTTATTGTGTAAAAACATTTAGCCGGTGACTAAAAAACAGCCCTGTACCTATAGGTGGTATAAATATTGCATTAATAAAATCCTAATGTATCAGAAATTACGTGTTCAAAGTGTTAATTGGTTAAATTAGAAAACAAAAATACAATATTTTCTACCTTGATAAATTAAAGTTTCAGAAGTGAAAAAACTCAAAACTTTCATGTAAGTGAGAATAACCATCCGCAAAGTTAGCTTCGTATAAACGAGTTTTTCCTGATAAAATTAACTATGCGATAATTTATTCTACGCCGTAGCAGAGTCGAGCTTCAGCGTAGTCAGTATTTCACCTTAACTTTTAGCTTGTAACTTTCCAGTCATTATCTAAGAGAAAAATAAGCACAGAATCTTTGTTTAAATAATACAAAAAGTTTTTTATAGTTGATTATATTAGTCTTATGAATGAAAGTTACTATGGAGTTAAGAAAAGTTAAAAAAAAGGAAAAATAATTACACAATTTATATTTTTGTTTAAAAGAGAAGTAAATTAAAAATACATAAGTAGAAGAATGTTTTAATCATAAATTCATAAATATAGAAAAACTTCGAGTTAAAATGCTATGCGCGGCACGGACCCACGGGGTTGTAGCTCATTACACGATCTAGGAATAGCTCTTGAGTCAGGGATCGGAGAAGGAGGTGTTTAGTGGGTCTGTATTAGGATTGCTCACTGTGGGTGGGGAGTCCCACACTATCTGGATATGCGGTGGCATTCCGTCGGCGAGCGGTTGTCACTGTCGGCGGGGATCTATTCCCGTGCAGGGTCCAATTCGTATTAGGAGTATTCACCCTTTCCCTACCTGTGGTCGCCCCTTTGGGGCGTCACAGTAGGGTGTCATTCTTAGGCAGGAAAAAAAGAGTTAAAATGTCAAATTTAATTATACGTTTAGTTAACAAAAGAGTTAAATAAAAATATTCTGAAAAAATTAAACCGACTTCAAATTGAACTAAAAATAAAAACGATAACTTCTTTCTTAAATAATCTCTTGATATACGAACTAAGTATTTCAGAGTATTTTTATGTCTTATTTATTTAACCTAAGTTGTAGGGTAAACTAGACAAGTCCACAAATCACTGACCTTTATATTTACCACTGGACTGGCGGCTGTCAAAGTGCTTTTGTGCCCGTTTGATAATCGCCATTTTGGCGCTGTCGGACGTAGCGAGTGTCTGTGGTACTAAAACTAGTCGCTTACAATATACACATGTCCTCATTCTTGATAACTTTTATATAATGCTTATAACAATAACAAAGTAAAATTTGAATCAATATTTTAAAAATATAAAATCACTTAACAATAAACAAGCACTTCTCTGGCGGCCATTTGCAATATACGTCAAATTTTTTTCTGCGGACACTCACTACTCGCTAGTGGCGCTTCAAACAGGCACAAAAAAATGGCTGTCAAACTTACGGAACAGCCAGTCCAGTGGTAAATATAGAGGTCAGCGCCACAAATGTAGCTGATATCGGTATCGTAGGTAGATATATATTTTTCTTTGGTCGGTTAAAATTCCCTATCTCAAAAACTAATGAACCAATTTTGATGAAACTTGCAGTATTCCCTAAGTTGGAGAATACTTATATCACAAAAAACTCAAATCGGACCTAAAGTTCCGGAGGTATGCGAAAACAAACATAAAAACATACATACTTACATACACTTTTGAAGGCACCTTTGTGCAGACGCAGTTATAGTTAGAAATATGCGAAAACTGGGCAGTTCCCGAAATGTACATACGGGTCGAATTGATAACCTTCTTTTTTTGAAGTCGGTTAAAAAGACTTTTATTTCCTATAATGGATCGTGAAACTTAAGACAAAAATATTTAATTAAGATCTTTAATAAGTACTAAAAATTCTATCTAAAATTCTTACTCCAGCTCTCATATAACTTGTTTCCTAATAGGAAAGCAGGTAAACTGTCTAGTTCAGCCTGAACAAGTTCATATAAGTTATATTGTTACTAAGTTCGACATTAGAACACTTGATGAAATTAACAAGGGTTTTAGTCCGATGTTAAAATGGCCTGGAGGCATTAAACTACAGAGCAGCACTCGAGAACGCAAAGGAGGTGGCATTAATAGTTTGTTGATGCAAAAGCGCTTAGTTTAGAACAACAAATAACTCAAAACTAATAAAAAAGTATAGGTAAATTATAGACGGATAAGTATATATTTGTTGCTTTCAAGTCGAAAAGCAATTAGCTGCTGTCGGCGTTGGCACTAAGTTAGTGCCGCTACGTAACGCGTCCGAACGCGCGTACCGTACGTCCGTATCTTCCAATAGGCACACCTACCCATAGATTTATATAACACCTACTAAGAGAGATTCAAACATACAACCTTTCATAACATTTTCCGTACCGTAAGCGCGTGTCATACGCGGCGCTTGGCGCATTCCGAACGTCTGTATCGAAAGCGCGTATATTACGGACGATGCAGTTTTGTGTGAAACGCTGCGTTCGAACGCTTGGCACTTAGATAATTATGTCGGATAGCCTTACCCATCCTGGATATACATGTTGTACTCGATGACTTATCCAAGCGACTCCTGTTGTGCGGTTGGACCCATCAGGGTTCGACTGCCTAGCGACAATCCTTTAAGTAAAGCCTGCCATTATGTTTTTTGTTTCACTTTTTGCTTATACTTTCAGATTGTGATTTTTTAGACATCAGAGAGTTTTTAATTTTTTTTGTTATTGCTTTCACGATACTTTTTGTCTAGTTTTAATAAGTAATTTAGAATTTATAGATTAACATAACTTCTAAATTACTTATTAAATTTTGACGACCGGCTGGTGTAGGGGTATCGTACATTGCCTTCTATGCCAGAGGTCCTGGGTTCGAATCCCGGCGGCGACGGATATTTGTGTGATGAACACAGATATTAGTCGTCAAGTCATGGACCATAAAAAATATGTATTTATTCAATATGTATGTTAATATATTTCTTAAGTATATCAGTTAACTAGTATCCATAACACAAGTTCTTTAAGAAACTTAATTTGGGCTAGATAATGTTGTGTGAGTGTCAGAAATATTTATTTATTTATTTTACATACATACAAACAATACGATATTCATCAAATTATGATAAAATAATTTAGAAGTTATAAAGGAACAGATTACATAAATACGTATTGGTCCAACCCATAACCCAGCTTCACCATCGACTAAAAATAGGTTCAATTCAAATTCCACTTCAAACGATCATAGTACATACATACACTCTACTCGAAAGTTTTCCACTCTCTAGTAAGTAAAACTTTTCGGAGTTTAAAACTATACTATTATATTTTAGGGTATCTGTATCCCGCGGTTTCACCCACGCAAATTTCAGTTTCGTGGAAATATTATAATAAAGGTATCCTATGCTCTAGTTGTGTCTAAAATTTCAGTTCTTTGACTTCATAATTAAACATTGCTAGTCAAGTATTATATTGCTGCTTTCTATGATTATATAAGGGATATCTTAACATTCTCACCATTATTTTCTTTACTGGTGAATAATAATCCTACGTGGAGTTTTTGCGACTAAAATGCATGATTAAAGAAATACTCTGCTGCTAAGATACTAAGGCTCTCTCATCGTGATAACTGGAGCGAAGAATAAGCTTGATAACTTCGTGCTACAGGTAGCGAATATGCGTGGCTACACTTCGTCGTTGTTAGTTTTTGCAACATACATACATACATAACTTCACGCCTGTATCCCATTTGGGGTAGGCAGAACACCAGAGGCCATCAAACCATCTGATGTCACGTTTGACAAATTTCGAGGTATCATAATGATGGAGAGAGACTATTGCAGTGACAGGGAGTCAGCCTATCGTCCGCAAAAAATGCCAATAAAACCTCTGTCCCTTAACTGACTTTTACAGTATGCCCGGGAAGAGAAGCATCTGGCACATTTTATGTTTTTCTTTCGCTCCCAGTCCAGCATGGAAGAAGTTTTTGCAACATCAAACATAAAATGGACGCCATGGTTTCTGTATTTTACAGCAACGACTAATATCATTTCATTAAAAAAAATAAAAGAAAGAAAAAGGTGACAGATTTTTCTTTTTGACTGGATTTCTTGGGGTTCCATGAAATCGGCTAATACTCGTTATTGAAATGAATTATTGTAAAATTCTTTTGTTACTCCAATTCATTTTTTATTCGTCTGCTGCATACGACTTGTTATAATTTTAGGCTTTATTTTAACAAAGCCGATTTGATAGAAGCCTTATTTTCGGTGTCTTTACGACTTAAAATGTAAAATTAAAAACGTCTTTTACTCATTACAATAAATGCTAAAAAGTCAATATTTAATGGAGGCTTTGACAAATAAGAACAGACTTTTGCCTCATAAAAACGCCTAAACAAAACCTATTTTCGTATAACTCACTTCTATTTCTTCTATTTTTTTAGACATCATAACTTTAAAGAGCTTTAGAGTTTTTTATTTTCATAGTCATAGTATTATTATCAAGTCTATCACTTCTATTTCTTAAGTTTTTCACCGCGCTCTGTGTAATTAACTCTGTGATTAAAAGCTTTTATATGTTTTTTACCGCGACCTTTAGCGCTTGAATTTTATTTTAAGCGAAGTCTATACCTGTACGTAGATAAAAAGGGATAATTTAATTACGTTTACAAGTGCTGGCCTTTATGAAGAGTATTATTTTTGTTGTTTACTACCTCATTGGTGTTTCTCTTGACGTGTGCTCGTAAATTTTTTACGTCACGATTGAATGGTCGGCCTTTAACTAAAACAGGATATAAACTTTCATGATTCGCGTTAAGTACGCCGTTTCGTGTACATTTTATAAATTATGTACTTGGGTGGATGTCCTTCGTTTCGGTTTTACTCCGTAGTTACGGGTCTATTGTTTTAATTTGTTTTTGGGCTATGAGTTCCGTGTTCTTATGGATGTCTAGACTTAGTTGGAAGGGACCCAAAAATGTATGTCTTTATGGTTTATTGTTGTTTTTTTTACTAAATATTTTTTTATACATCATGAATACGTAATATCCAATAAATGGTACAAGGATACTGCTTCTTTATAAAGAAATTTCTTCTAGGAATCTGTGAGTGAATCGAAGTGCAATTTTATGTTTATGTGTATTTAAATTTAAAAAAAAAACAGCTCATACATACTTGTATTTAAGAAAGTTGCCGCCTAAATGTTGATTTTTTGGTCAATGCTTCTCAAACATTAAAATTTATCCCTAATTTTGAATTATTTACTGATAATATTACCGAAGCATGAGTCTATTGCTATAGACTCATGACTGAAAACAAACAGCAACAATATACATACAAAACGACCGAAAAGCATACAATTATGATAAACATAAACCGAAGATTGTGTAAAAAAATATGATTTCTCTTGCAAAAGGTAAAAAAAATGTAAGAATGTTAAGGAAAAAGATTTATTTAAGACGGTGCTGTCACGTCTTCTCTTTATTACAGGAACATTTTGGCAGTGCCTACTTGTGTGACCCGTAGCCGATAGCTACGTGTCCGGTTGGCTGTAATGATTGCTCATAGAGGCTTTACTACGGATAATGACTTTAATCAATAATATATCAACGCACAACTAAATTCCCAGCTCTAAAAACTTGAGATTGTGTGTGATAAAGCGTTCCTTGTACAATTTACGAATTCAGACGCTTTGTGAAAGTTTGGACTGAAAATAAAACTGGTCGACAAGGATATTTGTCGTTAACTCATTATCCATGAGTCATTATCATTATCCATGTTTATTTTAGTTTGTTCTTTTAATTTTGTATTCAATAATATGTATAATATATATAATATTATTATTATTTTTTGTTACATTTTTCTTTGTTTTAACATTGTTTGGTTGCTATATACCACAAGATCTTAGCGCTCGATAGTTGTATAATAAACACAAATTTATACCCCCACTACGTAGTCTTAAATTGAGCTTCAATAAGCTTGTGTTACTAAGAATATGCAAGTAGATTCGAGCTAGAACAGAAAAGTTTTTTGCCAAACCAGCTCGGAGAGGAATCTCACCTATCAGCACTTAAATCATTGCTCCATAGATAATTATAAAATCTATGATCCTTGTGTTTCAAATACACCAAATACGGCACAAAATCTTTAGGGAATTTCACTCGTCAATCCTTACTGCTTCCTCTAACATAACTTTCAGAAAATACAACTCACGGCAAAATTCTTCCAGCAAAACCTTTGTCAATAAAATAAATATTTCTTCTGAAAACAGGGAGAAATACCCGCCGCTGAAACCACGAGCAATCTGCATAGTATGTGAGCTAAAGCTAAAGATTTTTACTTGGTACGGTCCCACCAAAGCCGTTCTTTGAGCGAGCATAAAGACCGGTTTAAATATTGCACCCGGCTTTACCCGACCTTTACTATGAAGCCTTCAGCAGAAATACTTCTGGGAAATACATAAGCTTTGTTGCATGTACGATATTTGTATAGTTAGCTTGCATTGAAATGTTTATATTTTTGTTTAAGGGTTAAGAAACAAACAGTAATTGGTTTAACTCTTAAAGGAGAATGCCTACTACAGCTTTAAAGAAGAACGGCGAAGGACATTCATTATAAAGACGTTTGTATTTACTTTATAGCATTCTTTATGGATACGAAAGAAACTTAAAATATAATCTTCAGACTAGAAATACAATTGGCGGCCTTATCGCCGATGCGCAATTTTTCCATACAACCAATCTTATCTTCATTAAGCTTTCCTAATAATCTGTGTTGCAGAAATTTAATAATGGATGAATTCACTTAAGAAGTGGTAATTAAAGATACATATGAATTATCAGTTTTCAAACCCTACACCTCTGTTATTGAAGGCAGCGATATTTTCTTTACATCAAAAAACCCTTAAAATGTTATAAAAAGGTAAAATTATTAAGAAAAATAGGATAAACGGTCCCGCAAACACGTGTCAACTCGGGCTTGCAACCAACCGTTAGCTGTTTCCTGTAAAGTTTTTCTGAACATTGATCTCAAAATATACTAAAATCTAAAGTAAATCAAATCCAATAAATAACTTTATCACTTCGATGGCACAATATAAATGTTGATATTTTTTATAGAAGTCTTATTTTTTTTTTCACAAAAATAAACTCCTAAATATATTTATTTTGATTTCGTATTTGTGAAACCTTTGACGCAATGCTTCCGAATTTTCCTCAAGCACAGGTTTGTTAAGCGTCGAACGATTCCAACTATTTCCTATAGAAAAGGTTTCGAATTGTTGTTGACAACAAAGAGATCATTCGCCCGTCTGTGCGTTGGGGCGAAAATAAATTAATTGCCATTGGTTACGCCACTTTGTAGCACTTAATTGCTTTGATTTGGTACTAGATACTTGATCAAGTGAAAGCGCTGGCTGGAGGCGCAAAGCCATGCCGCTTTATCTTTTTAATTGGGTAGGAATAGCCAGTTGTGTTATTGGATCAAAAGACAAATTTAACTGTTTTTGACTTGTAACTCATTTCTTACTTAGCCTCAAACTCATGTGAAATAAGAAGTGGATAGGCGGAGCTTGCTGCTTTCGCAAATAGGGTCTTTCTTATGGTCTTAGCTGCAAAGCTATACCATAAAATGGAGCTACGTTAGCAATATAACGTAAAAACAAAAAATGTGGTAAGTAATATCGAGGCGTACCGCCAGGCCCCGGTAGCTCAGTGGAAGAGCACTCGTCCGGCAAACGAGAGGTCCCAGGTTCAAATCCTGGTCGGGTAATTTTTATTTATCACATTTTTCATTTATTTAAGAATAATTTAGTTGGTTTTCGTATGTCAATAATGTTTTTGATAGGTTACATGGTGAAGTAAGGTGCCAAAGAAATCGTTTTTGAATCCGTTCAATTCGCATTTTGTGAACGCCATAGAAAGGGCTCCAGACTACGCTTCCATATTCCAGTCCGCTACGTACCAAGGCATTATAAAGGGTTATTTTGGTTTTGAAAGACTTAAGTTTTTGCAATTGCGCAGCAGGAAAACACGGCTCTTAAAGCCTTTAGAAGTTATATATCTATATATAAAAGGCTAACTTGACTGACTTAGGTATCAACTAGCAGCCGAAACTGCACCTAGAAACTTGAAATCTGGTACAGGGGTTCCTTTTATGATGTAAGTTAGCACTAAGAATGAATTTTCAGAAATTCGACCCTTAAGGTGGTAAAATAGGAGGGTGAAGCTTATATTGAACTTTCTCATTTCTGCACTTAGAAGTATGAAAATTGGTAATAAGGTTTTCGATTACAAACAACAGTGCCCTGTGTAGATGAAATGGACAAAATTTCCCTATAAAGGGGAAAATGGGGAGAAAAGTTTTAATGTTTTTTTTTATTATTTGGCTTATCAGTATAAATTTTGGTTTGTAAGTTTTCGATTGCAATTAAAATGATATTTGTAGGTGAAATGAACAAAATTTCTCTCTTAGGTACAGTAGTTGTAAGGCATTTTATAAGAATGAAGTTAATTAATGAACAAACTAAAATCAAAATCGTTTAAGCGATGCTCTTAAAAGGCATATTTAAATCAATGTCTTGAAAATCATTTTTGTTTATTTATACAAAAAGAATTATATCACGCAACATGTCATATTAAAGTTAAACGTAGTAGGACTGCAGCTAGCTATGGACATCCAACGGTTGATATATCGATAATGATAACAACTACAGGTCTCTATTTCTGGTACAGTCCAGAGATATTGACATTCAAATTAAACTATTTATTTTGATGAATTTATTTGTGTTTATTATGGTGTATCATCATCAACATCATAACAACTCTTTGTAATGAGCCCACTGCAGGGCATGAGTCTCTCCCCTGGGTGAAGAGGAGGTATAGGCCATAATCCACCAAGCTGGCCCAGTGCTGGGTGGTGGAATCCAGAATTTTAAGGGCACCTAGATGGCTTCTGACAAACCCTAACGACTACTGTATACAAGTATACAGCACCCGGGACCGACTGCTTAACGTGCCCTCCGAAGCACGGAAGTCGTCGTGCGATATGAATGGTCGGCGGTCACCCATCCAAGTACCGACCGCGCCGAACGTTGCTTAACCTGTGATATCGTATGATACACACAGTAACCACGGCGCCACGACGACTTCCTTGGTGTATAATTACTTAAAGATAGAGAGACCCTCCATAGAGATGTTCGTGTCTTAGCCGCTTGCCAGTCGAGTTTGGTAAATTAACTTATCGAAACTGGCTCAGATATGAGTGGATATAACGATAATTATCTTCTAGTTCCGCATTGATCTACATAGCAAAAGCTCATTTCTCTCTTTGGGATAACTACGTGTTTTAGTTTATTTAATTTTACTCATATTTTGTTGGTATTGTCTGGGGATTTTATTTATTTTTATATTGAGTAAAAGATCTTTTTCACCGCATTTATTTGGATATTTTTTACATTTCCAACTCGAAGTTTTGTTGTCTTTACAGATCCATAGTTACGAAGTTAATTCATTTTATTTTTCTGACACTCACACAACATTATATAGCCCAAATTAAGTTTCTTAAAGAACTTGTGTTATGGATACTAGATAACTGATATATTCAAGAAATATATAAACGTACATATTGAATAAATACATATTTTTTATTAGAATAAACTTAAATAAACATATAAACATCCATGACTTGACGACTAATATCTGTGTTCATCACACAAATATTCGCCGCCGCCGGGATTCGAACCCAGGACCTTTGGCATAGAAGGCAATGTATGTTACCGCTACACCAGCCGGTCGTCAAATTTTTGTGAGGATATTTGTGTGAGAGATATTTGTCGTTATTCAATAATATTCAATAATTCAATAATATGATTATGATTAAGATCTTAGCGCTCGATAATTGTATAATAAACACAAATTTATAACCCCACTATGTAGTCTTAAATTGAGCTGCAATAAGCTTGTGTTAATAGGAACAGGTATGCAAGTAGATTCGAGCTAGAACAGAAAAGTTTTTTTGGCAAACTAGCCCGGAGAGGAATCTTGTCTATCAGCACTTAAATCATTGTTCCATAGATAATAAAATCTATGATCCTTGTGTTTTAAACCAAATACGACACAAAATCTTGCAGGAATTTCACTCGTCAATCCTTACTGCTTCCTCTAACATAACTTTGAGAAAATACAACTCACGGCAAAATTCCTCCAGCAAAACCTTTGTCAATAAAATAAATATTTCTTCTGAAAACAGGGAGAAATACCCGCCGCTGAAACCACGAGCAATCTGCATAGTATGTGAGCTAAAGCTAAAGATTTTTACTTGGTACGGTCCCACCAAAGCCGTTCTTTGAGCGAGCATAAAGACCGGTTTAAATATTGCACCCGGCTTTACCCGACCTTTACTATGAAGCCTTCAGCAGAAATACTTCTGGGAAATACATAAGCTTTGTTGCATGTACGATATTTGTATAGTTAGCTTGCATTGAAATGTTTATATTTTTGTTTAAGGGTTAAGAAACAAACAGTAATTGGTTTAACTCTTAAAGGAGAATGCCTACTACAGCTTTAAAGAAGAACGGCGAAGGACATTCATTATAAAGACGTTTGTATTTACTTTATAGCATTCTTTATGGATACGAAAGAAACTTAAAATATAATCTTCAGACTAGAAATACAATTAGCGGCCTTATCGCCGATGCGCAATTTTTCCATACAACCAATCTTATCTTCATTAAGCTTTCCTAATAATCTGTGTTGCAGAAATTTAATGATGGATGAATTCACTTAAGAAGTGGTAATTAAAGATACATATGAATTATCAGTTTTCAAACCCTACACCTCTGTTATTGAAGGCAGCGATATTTTCTTTACATCAAAAAACCCTTAAAATGTTATAAAAAGGTAAAATTATTAAGAAAAATAGGATAAACGGTCCCGCAAACACGTGTCAACTCGGGCTTGCAACCAACCGTTAGCTGTTTCCTGTAAAGTTTTTCTGAACATTGATCTCAAAATATACTAAAATCTAAAGTAAATCAAATCCAATAAATAACTTTATCACTTCGATGGCACAATATAAATGTTGTGTTTGCTCCTATGATTTTTGATATTTTTTATAGAAGTCTTATTTTTTTTTTCAAAAAAATAAACTTCTAAATATATTTATTTTGATTTCGTATTTGTGAAACCTTTGACGTAATGCTTCCGAATTTTCCTCAAGCACAGGTTTGTTAAGCGTCGAACGATTCCAACTATTTCCTATAGAAAAGGTTTCGAATTGTTGTTGACAACAAAGAGATCATTCGCCCGTCTGTGCGTTGGGGCGAAAATAAATTAATTGCCATTGGTTACGCCACTTTGTAGCACTTAATTGCTTTGATTTGGTACTAGATACTTGATCAAGTGAAAGCGCTGGCTGGAGGCGCAAAGCCATGCCGCTTTATCTTTTTAATTGGGTAGGAATAGCCAGTTGTGTTATTGGATCAAAAGACAAATTTAACTGTTTTTGACTTGTAACTCATTTCTTACTTAGCCTCAAACTCATGTGAAATAAGAAGTGGATAGGCGGAGCTTGCTGCTTTCGCAAATAGGGTCTTTCTTATGGTCTTAGCTGCAAAGCTATACCATAAAATGGAGCTACGTTAGCAATATAACGTAAAAACAAAAAATGTGGTAAGTAATATCGAGGCGTACCGCCAGGCCCCGGTAGCTCAGTGGAAGAGCACTCGTCCGGCAAACGAGAGGTCCCAGGTTCAAATCCTGGTCGGGTAATTTTTATTTATCACATTTTTCATTTATTTAAGAATAATTTAGTTGGTTTTCGTATGTCAATAATGTTTTTGATAGGTTACATGGTGAAGTAAGGTGCCAAAGAAATCGTTTTTGAATCCGTTCAATTCGCATTTTGTGAACGCCATAGAAAGGGCTCCAGACTACGCTTCCATATTCCAGTCCGCTACGTACCAAGGCATTATAAAGGGTTATTTTGGTTTTGAAAGACTTAAGTTTTTGCAATTGCGCAGCAGGAAAACACGGCTCTTAAAGCCTTTAGAAGTTATATATCTATATATAAAAGGCTAACTTGACTGACTTAGGTATCAACTAGCAGCCGAAACTGCACCTAGAAACTTGAAATCTGGTACAGGGGTTCCTTTTATGATGTAAGTTAGCACTAAGAATGAATTTTTAGAAATTCGACCCTTAAGGTGGTAAAATAGGGGGGTGAAGCTTATATTGAACTTTCTCATTTCTGCACTTAGAAGTATGAAAATTGGTAATAAGGTTTTCGATTACAAACAACAGTGCCCTGTGTAGATGAAATGGACAAAATTTCCCTATAAAGGGGAAAATGGGGAGAAAAGTTTTAATGTTTTTTTTTATTATTTGGCTTATCAGTATAAATTTTGGTTTGTAAGTTTTCGATTGCAATTAAAATGATATTTGTAGGTGAAATGAACAAAATTTCTCTCTTAGGTACAGTAGTTGTAAGGCATTTTATAAGAATGAAGTTAATTAATGAACAAACTAAAATCAAAATCGTTTAAGCGATGCTCTTAAAAGGCATATTTAAATCAATGTCTTGAAAATCATTTTTGTTTATTTATACAAAAAGAATTATATCACGCAACATGTCATATTAAAGTTAAACGTAGTAGGACTGCAGCTAGCTATGGACATCCAACGGTTGATATATCGATAATGATAACAACTACAGGTCTCTATTTCTGGTACAGTCCAGAGATATTGACATTCAAATTAAACTATTTATTTTGATGAATTTATTTGTGTTTATTAATGGTGTATCATCATCAACATCATAACAACTCTTTGTAATGAGCCCACTGCAGGGCATGAGTCTCTCCCCTGGGTGAAGAGGAGGTATAGGCCATAATCCACCAAGCTGGCCCAGTGCTGGGTGGTGGAATCCAGAATTTTAAGGGCACCTAGATGGCTTCTGACAAACCCTAACGACTACTGTATACAAGTATACAGCACCCGGGACCGACTGCTTAACGTGCCCTCCGAAGCACGGAAGTCGTCGTGCGATATGAATGGTCGGCGGTCACCCATCCAAGTACCGACCGCGCCGAACGTTGCTTAACCTGTGATATCGTATGATACACACAGTAACCACGGCGCCACGACGACTTCCTTGGTGTATAATTACTTAAAGATAGAGAGACCCTCCATAGAGATGTTCGTGTCTTAGCCGCTTGCCAGTCGAGTTTGGTAAATTAACTTATCGAAACTGGCTCAGATATGAGTGGATATAACGATAATTATCTTCTAGTTCCGCATTGATCTGCATAGCAAAAGCTCATTTCTCTCTTTGGGATAACTACGTGTTTTAGTTTATTTAATTTTACTCATATTTTGTTGGTATTGTCTGGGGATTTTATTTATTTTTATATTGAGTAAAAGATCTTTTTCACCGCATTTATTTGGATATTTTTTACATTTCCAACTCGAAGTTTTGTTGTCTTTACAGATCCATAGTTACGAAGTTAATTCATTTTATTTTATTAAGGTGTAATATTATTTCACGTTCTTTTCAAAATTTTATACTGTGGTAATCTGAAACCCACCAAAAACATAAATATAAAAAAAGAGAGCCAAGTTCAATACAAAAATTATGCTTGGCTGTGGGGAAATCTAAATGAGTGCCAAATTCTATGAAAAATCGAAATATGTATTAATAGGAACGAAATAACATTATGAACAATTATTAAACTCTATTTCTTTGCTTTATGGGATACCTGTTATTTAAAAATGTGAGGTCTTAAAGTATAGATTTGACTTGACCAGTTTTTATCAGAATTAAAATGTTGAATAACTTTATAAAATTACTGACGTAATGTTTAGTATATTAAATTCCAATTAGTCATCGTTTAAAATTGTGTCAAGCAGGACATAAATACCTACATCTAAAAATAATCAAAGTACTCGATTTCTATGGAATAAATTCATCAAATACATGCTCGAATTCAGCTCAGAGGTTAGAAACAAAGTTAGCACGTATGTTGAATTCACTCCGCAAGTAGTTATTCAATATTGTTGTCGGATGTTCGCTGCACAACAGAAACCGTTAAGGCGGTTACGCACTACATCCGATTCTTATCCGATCCAAATCCGAGAAATTTAATGACGGTCCGGCGCGAGGCGGTAAAACTGTTTTTGTGGTAGCTTAGAGCAGTTACGCACTAAACCGATTCGTAACCTATTCGAATCTGCAGTGCGAGCACAGAACTTTATCGAATCGCAAGTTAACGAATATTTACGAATGCTCGTATAGTATGGAGTCGGTTGCAAGTTTTGAGTAACATTGTAATTTTTTATTTTACAGATATTTATGAGTACAACATGACGGCATGAAGGCACACATTTATTTAAGCTGGCCGTGCAATGGATAGATTTCATTTTTTTCTTAAAATCCGTTTCCATACTATACGAACATTCGTTAACAAACGATTCGATAAAGTTCTGTGCTCGCACTGCTGAGAATATTAGAGTCTAAAATTCTTGTATGAAATTACTATAAGTGCGTAAGCTACCAAGAATCGGATGTATTGCGTAACCACCCCCCGGCATCTATTCGATTCTATCGATTTCTAGATTTTTATTTTTTCGGTTTCGAATCGGATAAGAATCGGATATAGTGCCCAACTGCTCTTAAGGCGGGCGGCGTCAGGTTGCAGTTTAGGCCCGGTCCACAGGCCTGTTTGTTGATCAGTCAGCTTTGCAAATTTGTACAGCGACTGACGAGTGAGCTCCATTGATTCTCGAGTTGTCAGTCAGTTGACTGTTATTCGGATCGGATTACCAGGCATGTTGTTTTAACATAAAACGCTTCAGTGTTTTGTAAATGGAGTGTTTTTGTAATGGACCTTTGAAAATATTTTGGTTGTATATGGAGCAGTGATGTGCTTTTTGAATGAGTTTTACATAATTTTGGGGTTTTGTTGATATAACTTGTTACATAAGAAGTAGTAGGAAGCGGCCCACGACTTTATAGTTGTTATTTTGAAGTATTAGTTAATTTTATTAGTTATAGTTACTAGTAATATAATCTGACAAAAGTGAAAACATTTATCATTTTATATGATATAAATCTATTTATTATTTTAGATCTGCGCAGATATAATCTTGTATGGAGTTCTCTACTAGACAACCTTTAGACAAGTAGGGGAGTAATGGTGTAGGTAGGTACTTGTAACGTTGAAAACTTTTTACGGTGAAAACTTAATATAATTTAAAAATAATATGAATAGGAACACTTTGAAGCATTGTTGTTATTTTATTTTGTCACAAAGCGATTGTTACTCAGCTTCTATAACAAATAGTAAAATGGTAGTGCTTAGCTTCACAATTGCTTAATAGTCTTTTCCGTCTAAAGTCTTTTAACTTGGGAGATATATTGGGTCAGACACACACACACCTTTTATTTTGTTTGGGACTAGTGAGTCCAAATCTGACCATGATATTTTTTTTATAGTAAGTGGCAATGCAATTCTTATATACATGAGACATATTTATGATACTTGACTGTAGACTTAATTCATTAAATACTAGTATCTACAAGTCGATGAAAAACAATAAACTCCAGCCAACCTTATATCCATTATTTTAGTGAAATGTTTGCAGTATATTATATTATATTTACCAACAAACACTATAGAATGTTTACCTCACTCTTTAAACTAATTTTCAGCCCGCACTTACTTGTACGTGACATATTCTGGTGAAATAAAGCTTACGGCACCCTCCGATCTATAAAACTTACACATTACTTTAGGATACCATAATTCCTTATCGCAAGTAAGCTGCCAATAAAAGGATTATCCTTAAGTGGATTGAAATAAGTTATCCATGGATACGTAGGTATTATACTAGTCTGAACTTATGCTTAGTGGGCTCCTAAACTAGTCATTGCATATTCAACGAGTGATTTGCGTAGGTAAGCATGGGCTTACATAACTGGATGTATTATGGCTAAATACAGGGTCCGCTTATAATAGTCAATTATATTTTAATAGCAGATTAAGAATAATGAGTGAGTGTGAATTTCGAAAAAAAATTATTAAATATATTTTTCATAAATTAAAATATCAAAATTCTTCTCAGTGAGTAAAATTTAAGTTTAATCTTCATTTTATGACTACATACAATAAGACGGAAACGTTTTTATTACTTGTTGTGTGGTCATAAGCTACAGACTAAACTTAAATCACTTAGAGGAATTTTGAAATTTTTATTTATGAAAAATATTGGAAAAAATTACTTTTTTTCAAAATTCAGACCCACTCATCATTCTTAATCTGCTATTAACATATTATTGACTATTATGTAGCGACCCTATATAATGTGTGAGAAGGTGTCACTTAATAACGGGGTTTTATTTTTTATCAATACACTAAAAATATTCTAAAAAAAATAAAACCGACTTCAAAATTGAACTAAAAAGTAAAAAATAAAAAGACAACTTCCGTGTTGAATAAAACTCACTTTAATATACCAATCGTTTTGAAGTCGGTGTTTTTTAACGATTGATTTGTATGCTTTAATTTCATTACTTTGATTTCAAAGAATACTTAGTTGGTATATTAAAGTGAATTTATTTAAGACAGAAGTTATGGTTTTTATTTTTTACTTTTTAGTTCAATTTTCAAGTCGGTTTTATTTTTTAGAATATTTTCATTTATTATTTTTTTTTACTTAAGTTGTAGGGTAAACTAGGTATGTCCTAGAGATACCTGATGTTGGTATTGTAGATAGATATATATTGCTCTATGATCGGTTGAAATTCTCTATCTCAAAAACTACTCAACCAATTTTGATGAAACTTGCACTATTCCCTAAGTTGGACAATACCTTGAACCAAAAAAAATAATTACATAAATCGAACTTTTGGTTCCGAATATATGCGAATACAAACATTAAAAAAGTCGGTTGAAATTCCCTATCTCAAAAAGTACTGAACCGATTTTGATGTAACTTGCAGTATTCCCTACGTTGAAGTACTGAAATAGCAGTTGTGGTTCCGGAGATATGTGAACATAAATACACCCTGTATTTGTGTTGTGAAATAAAAAGTCGAAATTTCATACACAAATACACTTTCATACAAAAATTTAAAAATAAATTTCGATTTTTTTATTTTTATTTTTTTGTAATCCTTATGGGTTTTTTTTTATTTTTATAAGTGACTAAACCCGCGTTTGACCTCAATCTCACCTGATGGTAAGTGACGATGAGGTCGAAGATGAAAGCACACGGGTTTAGGAAGGAACTGGCTCTTTATACAATATTGCCGGAACACATTACCGCCGGAGCGGTAACATTTGGCGGCAGGCTTTATATAAAGGGTGGTCGCTAGCCAGGCGGACCCAGAAGGGATCCTACCACCAAGCAATGGGTAGTAGAATGCCTCGGTGAAGGTATTATATAGGGTTGGCGGGACACTCTGTATAAAAATATACATACATACATACACATCCGACATTTGCCACATTTGTTCAGACGCTGATATAGACTAACATATTCGAAAACTGGGCAGTTCTGGAAATTTTACATACATAGGTAGGTACGGGTCGGATTTATAACTTGACGACCGGCTGGTGTAGTGGTAACATACATTGCCTTCTATGCCAGAGGTCCGCCGCCGAATCCCGTCGGCGGCGGTTATTTGTGTGATGAACATAGATATAAGTCGTCAAGTCATAGATGTTTATTTTAGTTTATTTTAATAAAAAATATGTATTTATTGAATATGTATGTTTATATATTTATTAAGTATATCAGTTATCTAGTATCAATAACACAAGTTCTTTAAGAAACTTAATTTGGGCTAGATAATGTTGTGTGAGTGTCAGAAATAGGTATTTATTTATTATTATCAAATATTTATAACCTTCTTTTTTTGAAGTCGATTAAATAATAAGATAAGTTTATTATATTCATTCAATTATTTGATTGTTCATGAATTGCGTATGTCCTGGATGTTTTATTTGTATACTCGACATTTCGGTACATTTCTGCCATTGTAGTCACGTATGGCATTTAGACAAAGACGACAAAAACAGGTTCTCCGACCTCTTTAATATTTATAATTATAGATATAAAAGACAAATGTGCAGTTTCAATTGATTTAATATTGTTTACTATAGGTATGTGTAAGATCAAAGCATTCCAGCTACATGCCTGGCCATTGTTCTGATGGCGAGATATATTCGAACTTAATTAACATTTACTATACACACATTCGTTGTTGATGTATAGCACATAACAAGAAGTGCCAATATCAGTTTATTAATATTTCTTTAAGGTAAGTACTAAAAGCTCACAAAATATTAGCGTACAGATGTTCATACTGCTTGCAGAAAGGTAATCAAAAAAAAAATCAAAATCAATTTATTGCTTCAAATATGGTGGTATATACATTAAGTGGTAAATATTCGTTATTGAGCTCATATTTTACTGTCTTCAGCATGCAATATAAGTGTGTAAACAATTAATAACTATATAATTCAATTAAAATTCATCAAATTAAAAAATCATATCAATTTTATTAAATATTTAATATTATATCTTCTCAGGTAAGAAAAAATAAAATAAGAGACTATTATTATTTATTACATGAACATGAACACCAGTAAAGATACAAGATTACAAAAGTTTAGTTCTAGTTTACCCAAAATAATCGGTTTAGATCACAAAACTCAATTTGACATCAATTTGATTATTAAAATTGCTTGTTTGATTGATACAGAAGAAGAGAATTAAATAAGAAGATATTTAAGAATTTCGACAGCGCGCGTACCTACTCATTTTGAACAATTTGAACCTTTCACTATCAACTGCATCAAAAATTGCAGACGGTGGAGCATCGTCGTAAGGTTGCTTGTTTGACAGTATTTTATCGGCTACATTTTGTTGAGTGTGCGACTGCTCTTTTTGACTAAATTTAACCCACTCCGTTTTATCACCGGACTACCAGACGCAGAACTTCCATCCCTAAATAGTGGATTTACCAAGAAGTCGAACAAAACGCTTCGATAGTTCCTTTTTGGTACCAAGGTGTGGAACAATCTGCCTGCGTCTGTTTTTCCTGACCACTACAGTCCTTGAACTTTTAAGTGTCGAGTGAATAGGTTTCTCGTGGATGGACGTGTAACACCATAGTCTTCATGCGCACTTTCCATCAGGTGGCATGGAAGACAAACGTCCTATCCTTACAATAAAAAAAATATCATACAGGGTGACTGGTGACAAATTTTAGATACTAAAAGAGAGAACTCTACTGGATTCTGATCACAATTATGTAATAAAAGTAGGTACTTCATTTTTCCACTAGAATTCCGGAAAAATGTATACTAATTATTAAAATAGTTACTGTTTACATACAACTGAGTCGATCGCGGCATGTGACCTGGCACGCGGATCGCTGCCAACGCTAGCGTAACCATGCGTTGCGTAATCAATTCTTTAACTTTTGGAGAAGTTTACTCAGTAAATAATTAATATTTTTTTTTATTATATTTTTTTCTTCAGGTATGATCTCAAACTATCACGTACTAGAATTTCAAAAGTGACCTACCAGTCACCCTGTTAGTGAAATTACGAAAATGTTGAACGAAACGTTCCGATAGTTCCTTTTGGGTACGAATTGCTTACGTATATAGTTGACTACTAATAGTCCTGGTACGATTTTAAATAGACAAGTGAATAGCTTTCTCATAGATAAACGCGTAACACCTTAGTGTTCGTGATCAAGGTTTAACCTTTGACTTTGTATATCGGAAATCCGAACAATGATTCGATGGACTAAAATTAAATATGTATATGATACTAATATCCCATCTTGCCTTGTTGAGATGTTTCATGCAGTTTCAAAGGGCGTAGGGTTATCGGAAACTCCGAGGAAATGCAATTAGTTAGATCAACATCGTACTAAGTTAAACTACACTCGGAACAAGCTCTGCTTACACATCTAGCGATCTGGCCGTTTACTACACTAATGCTTATGTTGCTGTTCATATTAATTTGAACTATAATACGTTTTGTTACATGTACCTATGGATCTATTTTGAATATGCTGGTGTAAGTAGGTGTTTGAATTTGGAATGTGGATGAAGAGGACTCTAAAGAGGCATTTAAGACCGCCTTTCTGGTACAGTTCACAAATAGCACTGGGGCTTAAGGAGTACGGTTGAATACTGTGGTACTTACATTGTCTGTGGACTTTAGCGGTTGTGTGACACAGTTTGATTCATATGATAAATTGATTTGATAGGATAAAAAGTTCCGACAACACAAATGCTAAGTTTTGCATGGTGAGATGGACATTATTTTAATTATTTCGTAAACAACTATCTGTTTAATTAGAATAAAGCTAACTAATTTTTTTTTTTAAATTTCATGTTTTTTTTATAACTTGTCTTTCTAAAGTAACTCGAGTAAAATACCTTTAATACCTTTAAAAAAACTATCTTAAGAAATAAAAATATATATGGAACAAAAGCACTGTTTATTAATTTGCATCATGCACTTTAGAATGCTTTGGAGGTCACGTTGAGTTGTTGGTTCCGGGTGCTGCATACGGAACGTTACAATCGTTACAATTGTTTTTTACACTTTATTTTTATTTACATTAGTAAGATAAGGGATTCTTATAAAGGGTTGTATGATAAAAATATTTTATAATATCGGAAATGCGGTCGTTCTGTCTCACCATTGGACAGTCCATTCACTTATCCAATGTGCAACCATTTCCTTTGATGCATTCGAAGCGGGTTGTATAACGGTCTATTGATCATTGCTACGGAGTTCAGTTGTGATCTACGTCTTGATGTAGCGAAGATAGTATTGGACCAAAGTTTTGTTTAACTTGTTTTTGAAAAAAAAAAAAAAATTTTTTTTGGATTGTTAGTTCTCCAAAACATAGAGTTAAAGTGTAGCATGTAAAATGTTATATGTATAATTCAGTAAAAAAGTGTTATTGTATTTGAAATAATAAAGCGTGAAAGCTTAAGACAATATTAAGATGATCTTGATCGGTTTGGTGATATTAAAATTACCACAAACATGTTTTTTTATTCATTTTATAATTCACTTACATCTGTTACTTAAAACATTCGTTAACTAGTATTTGTATTTCTAATAGAAAATTCTTCCAGTAGACATGTGACAGGAGAGATAGAACAAAGGAAAATGAGTTGTTTGTAAAAACAATTTATTTTAATTTATATTCTTAGTGCCATGCAGTACATTTTAGAGAAACACTGTTTAAACCAGAACTAAAAGAAGATTTTAGTATCACAGTTAAAGCAGTAACATTAAGATAATTCTATATATTTAATAATAATGTACCCGTAAATGTTTGTATAAATGCAGGCGTGGGTAAGATTGCGTGATTCAGTGTGATTGTCATTTCCACGGCTATTTCCTGTTGTGAGAGCTAATGTTCCTCACAGCATTAACCCGGCATGGCATTTCTTTGAAATTATGCTCAAGCTATCGTGCTAAGTGGAGGTTGTTAAGAATAGCCATAGCGCCCTTGAATATGCGTGATGCAGAAGTGCAGTTATTTCAAGGGTACTTCAAGTAGTACTGTAAAAGGCTATCAGGAATCTGCTTTAGTGAAGATGTGTTCTGGTTACGTAAAAAATTTGGTGAACTGGTTTTTCAGACTTACGAATCACGCTCACGAGTAACCATGGGTACTGTAAAGACACCGAAAGATATCCAGTTAAAATGTTAATTGAAAGCAAGAAAATCCTGTTAATTAAAGATATAGTTTTAGTTTAAAATTTACCTATTACATTTTACTATTTTCTTTTATTTTAAATGACTAACTTCGTAACATAGTAATGCATACTAAATAAGTAACAAACAAAAAAATACTATGTCTGTTTTCGGCTGCAATATGAAGTGTTTAGATGCAAGATTAGTGGATCCTTGGCCGACATCACTTATGTCTCCTTTATTATCGTAATTTCATTTATCCAAATGCATTAAAATAAAGAAGAGTGACTGATTTTAAACCCAAGTAAGTACTATTAGATACAGTTTTCCTAAACAAAGGAAAATGTTTGTGTAACGTACGATATTCAGACCTAGGTGTAATCGGCCTATAAATACAAGGAACCTACGTTCCATGCACGGCGAGTGGAATAACAATTTGCGTTGAAACCTTATTCTCATGGTGGTTCTGAATACCGTAAACCCTCGTCAGGTTATACCAAGATGTAATTCAATCTTCGAGGGTCCATCAATCTGTAAGTTCTAAGGCATATATTTCTGTTGATTTGACAAATGAAAAGGGTGCGGATAAAGTATACAGCAGTGTTGGATTCAGAAATAATTCCGCTACTTATTGGTTTTTGAATAAGGATCTGAGTTGCCAAACTATCTATCACGGGGGAATGCCTACTCTGTGTCGGGATAATAAGGTGCTATCAATTTTACGAACAGCTCTCTGTTTGTTTGATTTGATTGATAGATGATTCATGACGAGCTTTCGTGGCTGAGAACTATGGCTATTACTGAAGGCAGCCTGCTTTAACAAGAAAAATATTTTCACCGTTTTACCTAGGTATGGAAAAGATATATGATTTTTTCTTATCGTTAAAAGTATCCGTATAATCGATGCGCTCATAATACATGTCATGAAAGTTAAAATCAATGAAAGTACCTTATAGGAAAAGTTATTCTAATTTGATACCTAGTTTTTGTTTTAATTTTTTTTAATTGATTCACTGAGTATATTCGGCTTAGAATAATCATACTTCAGCACAAGGGCGTCCCAAGGTAGGACTCATTCTAGAGAAAAATAGCAGAAATGGAGGTTTACTAAAATATTAATGAACACTCTGAGCTCTATAGAAACCAAATTTTTGTCTTGCTTACGAGTATGTAGGTTACCTATTCTTACGTATCACCACTGAACATGGGCACATGCAACTCCTCTGGAATCACCGGGTTGTTGCTGACCTTGGGACATAAGATGGATGTCTTAAGACATAACCCGATGCAGTCCCATCCATCCGAAACAAAGCTGTTTTGCAGGATAGCAGGACAGTGGTACTGAGGCCAAACGTACAAAATTATACGTCAGAATATCATCAGAATATCCGTTACATTTTCAAAGGCACTTATTTAACCTACCACAAAGAGAATTCTTACATAACTGGAACATGTCTTAACTGATTTATGATGTTAATGCTATATTTAGAAATTCCTTTGCGGATTTTGAACTAAACATGTTTCTTTGTACGTGTAAATTTTAATTGATCTTTGTTCGGTGATGTAACCATCTAAATATTATTAGTTTGGATCCTGAATAACGGCTTTTGCGTCTCTATTGCAGTAAAGAGTTCAGCATCAGTTTGAAACGTAAATTAAATAAATTTAAACAGGCATACCTACGTTTGCATGTAGAACCCCTTCAAGGTTCAATGTTTTGAAGAGCCAGATTCGAAACCCTACTCCGATTCTGTTTTATTTTTATTTTAGAATGCTATTTTCGTGTTGATTTTCTAAATATAATAAAATAAGTAGCATATAAAACAATGTAGATATTGGTAATCTTGGGATTAGTGTTTCTCAAGAAAAGGGACGGGAGGCTGCGGCCTACTGCCCGTCGTCGATAGCTGTTGTGGGAATGTACTAAATTAACTTTGATGACTTAATTAATTGAGTTCACTAAATTATAAATTTCGAAAGCGTGATGAAGGGATATTAGTCTCAACGTCTCGTCGTCTTTGTAGCTATTAGTTCCAATTTTAGTAAATCATACAACGATTTAACTTCCTCTGAATGATTTGTAGATAATTATACAGTTGAAGAATTATATTTTCTGTTGGTTTACAATAAAGTTGACTATACCCATACTACGATTTGATGACCAATTAATACAAGATGGCTCTTTTCTGCATTCTAGCCTCATACCATTGTTATAAAGAGTGGTCCAACTAAAACGCACGAAGTTAATCTACATATACTAATATAAGGAGGAAACCTTTGTATTTTTGTATGTTTGTATTGAATAGGCTCAAAAACTACTGGACCGATTTCAAAATTTATTTTACCATTACTTAGAGGGATTCTTCCGAATCTGTATAGGCTACTTTTTATCCCGAAAATCCCGAGGGAATCGAAATTGCGCGGGTAAAACCGCGCGCAACAGCTAGTTGTAAATAAAACGAAAATTGACTAGAGAATTATCTTCATATTTTTAATTATGATAAAAGGATCTATGGCATTTATGTGTGAAATAAAATATCGGGCAAATGTTCGTCACGGCTTCGGTGGGCATACTTCTATCCGATGGTCCATATTTTCAATGACTCTGAGACACAATTGAGGTTCAATGTCATTAATGTGCCGAATTGTCTCATCCTTTAGCTCTTGAATTGTTTTTGGCTTATCGACGTACACTTTTTCTTTGAAGTCCAACGGTGTTAAATAACATGATAGTTGCGGCCAATAAACATCGCCACGACACATGAGATAACACAGCCATTTAATTTCTCGCGCAAGAGCCATTGTTTCATTGGATGTGTGGCAAGTGGCACCATCCTGTTGGAAGCACATATCGTCACGCTCCATATCCTTACTTTCGGAACATAAGAAGCCCGTTACAATCTCGCGATAGTGACCACCATTCTCGGTAACTTCTTGGCCGACCTCAGTAATCAGCCAATATTTTTTTTCACACATAATTACCATAGATCCTTCTATCATAGTAAAAAATATTAAGATAATTCTGTTCTAAATATTAAGATAAAAAAAAAATTATGATAACTTTTTGTTTTATTTACAATTGCATTATAGTTGGACCACCCTTCATAAAATACATGGAACACTATTTTTCTATGGCGGTAAAAAGAAAAATAAATTTTATATATAGTTAAAAAAATTCTTGAATGAGATATGATAAGAATTGAGTTGAGAGTAGTCGCTACTTTCCTTCTTCTTATTTTCTTTAAAAAAATATTTCACTATAACTTTAGATTTATCATACCGAAGATTACATGGTACTTGAGTAGCAAAATAGTGTTAGTATGTAGTGTACATATATAAATATAGATTCCCGAAAACAGTGGCACCTAGTACATAAATACAGTTCAGTGCTTCTACATGCAGGGGCCAAATTAATTAAATTAATTTTATTACTTCCCTTCATTACTATAATATACATCACCCCCTAAAAATACGTTTGAGTCGTTCAAAGAATGAATGAAAAATATAGGTATACAGGGTGAAAAAGATACGGGAGCACGCGATGTATGCGTTAACTTCTGTTTTAAAAATCAGAGCTTAATTTCGTTTTTTTTTTTATTGCGAATTGATATTGAGAGAGTGAAGTCAATACTCGTAGTTTTAATTGAGTAATAATAAAAAATACTAAATATACTCTAAATTTGATTTTATAGATTAACAACCAATGAAAAAAGTGTTTCTTTATCATCGTTTAATCCGTTGTAAGATATAGTAGGTATTAGGATCAAGTTTCGCACTATCTGCAATATAGACGGATATATCGCGTGGGCGAATTTATCGTTCTCACCCTGTATATTTCACGATACTTCAGCCTAATAACAACACGTCACAACAACGATATTTAGTTTGATAGATCGTAAATAATCATTCATATAGATTACATCTCTAGATTTAGTTCCGGAACCGACTGTTAAACGCTACGCAATCACTTGAAGGACTTCAACCGTCTATTTTAATAGCTGGCAAGTTATATGAAAGTTTTACTTGGAAAGTTGTAAAACTTTGGCTGAACTTTAGTTTGAAACACAATGATATCAAAAAGGGATTGTTTAGTTTTTTAATTTAATTTTATAGTGGAAAAAGGCGGTAACAATGTGTAATGTGATTTTATGAGGGTTCTATTTTTCAATAAATGGTAAATAAAGAGTGTCATACAACCTTATTTTTAAGGTGAATATCGTGTTTCTGTCTGTTAATATTTTATAGCCAACTTTATCCTTAAAAATTTAAATACTGTTCATTCGATAAAATTCATCTGTTTTTTATCTATATTACAAAATTTTATTTTAGAAGCTATGAAATTAATTTAAGGTGGTGTAAGCACTCAGCTCATTGAACACTAGTGTTAGTGATCATTGAGATAAAGATCCAGTACTGAATGTATGAAAAGTTCATTAAAAACACTAATACCGTCCGTCTACGACATTATTTTTCCAACTAAGAGAGGGAGCATAGATATTAAATAAAATTACTTAAAGCTCTCTTGTAGCGCGGTGCGTAGGTATTCAAACGCGCCATACTTCCCGCCCAGCAGGGCTAGCATGCAACCATCGATAAACAGTCGAATCGACAAGATAAATATTATTTTGTTATTTTATCCCATTATGTAAGCTAATAACCATTGATTTGATACCATGATTAAGACCACAGTACCAAATATGTCATAATCTTAATAAATTACATACACTAAATACCATATTCTAAGAAAATATCGATAAAAGGCCCGATTTATCGTTGTCGACGGTAGCATGCTAGCCCCGCAGATATCGCTAGCGAATTTCGTTGACGACGTGAGCAAGTGCAAACACGTTTAATTGGTTTATTTAAAAAAAAATTACTAAAATTTTATTACAAATATCGTGTCTCTTTATTAACACATTGGTTGGTTATATGTTAATTTTTTTCAGACAGAACATGTACATATTACTTGCTATATTATAGTTCAAAAAAGTGTAAAAACGCTGCATTCTCGACTTAACACTCAATTAACTTAATTTCCGAGATTCTTATCATAATTTAATATCAAATATAGTATAAATATAAGCACAAATGTCGTCAACTCTATAGACTAAAATAAAATGGCAAATGTTTTTTCTGGAATAATTTATCTCTTTTATAATTAATTAGCTTTTACCCGCGGTTTCACGCGCGGAAACTTTGTGAGACTCCTCACAAAAAAATAACAAAACGCTATCCTACGACAACATTCAAGTAATATAATCGGTTGCGAGGATTAAAAAAAAATCATTCCATATTTCTACCCCCTCAACTCTTTTTGCAATAAAAAGTAGTGTGGACCCTATTGTACATCTATACCAAAATTCATTGAAATTGATTATGAGGATTTTCAAAATAAATCTAAATCCGTTTTTTGTTGTAAAAGTTATCTAGTGTCCATCATAGTGGTTTGGTCTCTATATACCAAATATTATTTAAATCAGATCAGTGCTTTAAGCGTGAAAGCGAAACAGGCAGGCGCACTTTCAAAAACGTCAGAAACGATATTTAGTTTTATAGATGTCGATAAAGAGTTATCAATGACTTAGACTTATCTACTTAGTAGACTTCCTCAATCATCTCAATCATCCTCACTTGCGCAAATATAATATTAGTAGGAAGTAGAATTAGCTGCTTCCAGTGTTTATTGGCGTTTGATTCAGTAGACATTTCTTGACGATAATTTGAAGATAATCTTCCTCAAGACTTGTGCCATTACAGCAAAAATAAAATTCGATCCTTCATTTAACACTGTCCTGAATATCTTCTGAATATTCCGGAGCTTTTCATATCTTTCCTCACTACGCCACCTAAGAAGAAACAAATAACCCCTTAAACTTTATTAGGTTATAGATGCGAGGCTGGTTTTTAACGATTTTAACGCGGTTAAATATGCATTATGGCAAAAAAGTCGGTTGAAAATCCCTATCACAAAACTACTGAACCGATTTTGATGAGATTATAGTATACCCTAAGTTGAACAATACCTAGTATAACAAAAAAATAATTACTTTAATCGGACATGTAGTTCCGGAGATATGTGAATACAAACATAAAAAAATACATACACTATTATAATTTGGCACATTTGTTCAGATGTTGATATAGACTAACATATACGAAAACTGGGATATTCTGGAAATATTACATACGTACGGGTGGTATTGATGACCTCCTATTTTGAAGTCGGTTCACAAAAAAAAAAAAGAAAAACCTTATCCTTTTCGGTAGCTAACCATGAATTTGGTTAATTGACGGTAGCTAATGAGGTTTTTTACAACTATAGTATAGACACAAATAATAGATAAATTTTATTGAGAATTGCGTGTAAGTTAAACAAACTCCCACAAATCATTCATTGATAACTTTACTTTCGATAAATATAAGAAGAATTACTAGTGATTTGTACTGAAAACAATATGAAACGTAAGATTTTTAAAATTTACCGCCACTAAATGAAGTGACGCCAACCACTATGAAAAGTTCCACAAGAGTTATATTACATCACTGTATAATATAACATATGCAGAAGTATCTAAGTCCGAGCTCACGATAAAACTCAGCCGTAGAAATTTTTATATTTACCTTGAAATTAAAGTCACTGCAAGATTCTTCATCTGTAAAGGACAGTAGGAATATTCTGTGAAAAAATATGTTAATATGTTTAACTTTTTATATCGCGCCATCTTGACTTAGTAGGTTGCGAAATATGGGAAGGAGGAAGTGCATTAAACAATTAAATATTTTAATTGATTCTAAAAAGATTCGAACACAATACTTGTGTTATACAAGGCAGTTTATATGGTTGGGAGGTATGCCTTTTTGCCAAAAGACCATCAGTGTATTAAGCGCTGGAATTCATATAAAAAAGAACTTCGCTGGTGCTCTTTTGTTTAAGTTACAGTTTATATACACTTCTTAAACACCCTTGGTATACTTATTCCAATCATCCATTCATTAACAAAATTAAATGAACGATTTTCCCCGGTTTATTATTTTAATTATAAAAGAGCACTTACTCCCAGCTATAAAATAAACTCTTGATTAAAATATATTAAACCACAACCACCTATCATCCCCAATTCCATATAATCCATTTAACAATTATTAAACACACTATTACCTCTTCTTGTAGTTTCACTAGTGCTGACAGTTCTTCTTCGTTCCCTCTGACTCTGCATGATCATCTCACTTCTTTTACCAATGCACATCCATCCAATTTGAACGTTGTCCACATCAACTCCCAAAGTGTTCCGTCTCACTATTCCGACCTACTTGCAACCTTTGGCACTTCTAATATTGATGCTATATTAATCTCTGAATCTTTCCTTAAGCCTTCCCTTCCATCTACTCATTATGCATTACCAGGTTACGTTTTGATTCGCAATGACAGGACTGGTAAGGGTGGTGGAGGAGTAGCCATCTATCTCCGAGCTGACTTACCTTACAAAGTTGTAAGTACTTCGCCCTGCCAATATTCGGAGTCAGCAGAATACCTGGCTGTAGAAATAATTTCACGTCACACTAAGGTATTGCTTGCAGTATTCTATAGCCCTAATCTGACTATTGACTACTTTGACCTGTTAGATGGCCTTCTCCACAATCTTTGCCTGTCTTACAATCACGTAATCCTAATGGGTGACTTCAACACCTGCATGTTGAAAAACAATTCCCGCTCCCATAAACTTAAATCCATACTCTCGTCCTTTGACCTACACATCCTACCTCTTTCTCCAACCCATCATTTTCCAAATTGTGTCCCTTCCTTATTAGATCTTATGATTGTTTCATCCCCTAGCAAGGTTGCAACACATGGGCAACTTGCAGCATCTTTCTCCTACCATGACCTTGTCTTCCTATCCTACCATATCCGTGTTCCCAGACGTAGACCTCGCACCCTACTCCTACGTAACTACAGAACCATAGATTTAGTGGCTTTGCAGCATGATGCTGAGACCATTGATTGGTCGGCTGTAGCTTTGAAACCATCAATTGATGAAAAGGTCAACTGCTTTAGCAAAACACTTGTTGAGCTATACAACCGCCATGCTCCTCTCAAGCGTGTTAAGCTAAAACATAACCCAGCACCTTGGCTTACTACCTCAATCAAAGAAGTTATGGCACGGAGAGACAGAGCTATCCGACGATATAAGCGTTGCCCTTCGGACCTAAACCTTGCATCTTATAAAAGTTTACGCAATCAATGCAGTCGACTGTGTCGTGATGCAAAAAGAAACTATTTCTATGAGTCTCTAGTAAATCGTGGTAGCGCAGAAGTCTGGAGGTTCCTTAAATCCGTTGGCATTTTCAAATCCCACAATTCCTCCCTTAAAGACTTTGATTTAAGTGCCCTAAATTGCCATTTTTCCCACCCTCCTTTACTTTTACAACCGCAAATCAAAGCCAGCACCTTGAATCATTTGGCGAAACTTCCGATAACGCATCCATCTTTTTCTTTTGCCGCTGTATCGCCAGATGATGTCAAAAAGTCCATCCTTTCCATCTCCTCTGCAGCAGTTGGTGACGATGACCTTTGTTCAAGAATGATAACTCCCATTTTACCTATCCTATTACCCACTCTTACCCATATATTTAACTGTTCTCTAGCATCCTCTACCTTCCCTGCATCCTGGAAACGTGCATATATCATACCTCTGCCAAAAATTTCCAATCCCACTTCCATTACCCATGTCCGGCCTATATCCATCCTTCCCTTCCTCTCCAAAGCTCTTGAGCAAATTGTGCATAAGCAACTTTCCGCATTCCTGTCTTCTAATAACATCATTTCCCAATTCCAGTCCGGTTTCCGCCCTGGCCACAGCACTGTATCTGCACTATTACAAGTCACTGATGACATTCGCTGTGCTATGGAAAAGAAATCCCTTACCCTACTCATCTTGTTAGATTTCAGCAGTGCCTTTAATGCTGTTGATTTTGACATCCTTATTGGCATTCTTAAATCCATCAACGTCTCACCTTCTGCTATTTCCTGGTTCAACTCCTACCTCCGGGGCCGCTCGCAGCGGGTCCGCCTTGATGAGTCTTACTCTGACTGGTGCGACCTCGTTGCTGGTGTGCCTCAGGGCGGTGTCCTATCCCCTCTCCTATTCTCCATTATCATAAATTCCGTAACCAAAGTAATTTCTTCCAAATACCATCTTTATGCAGACGATTTGCAATTATACCGCCACTGCACTGTTCCTGACATAGAATCTGCCATTGCTTCTATGAACTTAGATCTGGGTCGAATCAGTGACTGGGCTAAATCCTTCGGTTTCCTAGTAAATCCTAAAAAGTCACAAGCCATGATTATAGGTAGTCGCTATATTCGTGGTGGACTCGACTTATCCTCTCTACCTCCTGTTTCCATGGATAATGTTCCGATTGCCTTTACTGATACAGCTAAGAACTTGGGTGTAATTATAGATTCTTTCCTTACTTGGAACGCGAACGTCAGTGAAGTCAGTCGGAAAGTCCACTTTACATTCCATTCATTAAAATCCCTACAAAACTTTTTACCACTACAGACCAAAATTTCCCTTACTCAGACACTGATTCAACCCATTCTGGATTATGGAGACGCATGCTACTTGGATGCCACGGAGGAACTTCTAGATAAATTGGAGCGCTTACAAAATTTATCCATACGCTACATCTTCGGACTCAAAAAGTACGATCATGTATCCGATTATCGTAAGCAACTCCGATGGCTTCCGATTCGGCAACGCCGTGATGCTAGAATTCTATGTCTCCTATATAATATCCTCTATAACTCATCAGCCCCTATGTACCTTCGTGAGAGATTTTCCTTTGCTCATTCTCCGAATACGTTATGCAGAGCACATAAACGTACGCTTCTAAAAATGCCAATACATAAAACTAATTATTATTCCTACTCTTTTTCTGTCCATGCAGTCAGATTGTGGAATGCACTACCTTACGGTATTCGTGAGTCAAAATCCCTAGCTGTTTTCAAGAAAAAGGTTCGAGAACACTTTTTTTCTCAACAATAATTTAATATAAGATTACCACTGTTCAATTTTCATATGGTTATATATTAACGCATATATTTATATATTTGATTGTTTTCATTTTTATTTTATATATGTATTTATATTTATGTATAAGTATTGTATATAGGTATGTATTTATATGTGTATATAAATTTATGTATATTATGTTGTTTATGTGTATTTTTATTTTTATATCTGTTATTTTTAGTGTACATACTTAAATTGTATTTTTTATCGAATTCTCCATTCATCAGGTCTGCTGGTAGAAATTTCTTTAGAAATAAGCTGTACCTTTGTACCTATTTTTCTATACTAAGTTTATATACCTATATTATCATTACAAGTATGTACATAAATTGTGAAATAAATAAATAAATAAATAAATAAAACCATAATTGTTTACCCATTAGCATTATTTGTAGCCAGTCTATTCAAACACGCGTAAAAACTTCAAAAGCTTGCACCCTTGAGGGCTGAGGAGGGTATGACCTCCCTCGGCAGTAAATCCTGCACCTCGCCCTCATTACGGGGCCCACCCGTCCGAAGATGATAGGGCTGGAGAGCCTTCCCTGCATCACACAACACTTGCCATGGCCATCAAATTTGTTAAATGCAACCTTACAGCCCTGGGACTATTTATTTTTTGGTTCATGTTTCAGAGTTATGTAACTTGCGAGTTTAATGTTATGTTAATGAGTTTAATATAATTTTATGTTATGGGATATTCTTGATACCCGAAGAAAAAGAGGGGTATGTTAACGTTTAATTTTAGTTTTGTTTGAAATAGGAATTTATTTTACAATCACACTTTCAAACATTCTAATGACCATTCTGCACAATTGAATATATGGATTCATCTTTATAATTTAAATACAAGATGTTATGAAAGTTGTAGAAACTTTAGAAACGTATTCACTATGTTCGATTTTTTCGGCTCTCTTGCAAACACAATCTTTGCACCAAAAGCTAAAAAATATCTCATTTCAAGTATTCGAAAACCTATTAGAAATAATTTTCGATGAGAATAGCAGTGTTAAATTATCTTATGTTAATTTTCATGAAGGGCTGATCTTTTGTGTATAAGGTCAAAGGTCGGGTTCGTAGACAATGAATTAATTGTAAAATGTATTCAGTTAAAAGTGTATTTAATTATTGAGTACCAGTTATTCTTTTTTCATTGCTATTCACATACACGTGACATAAGTCACCAGTCAGAAAGTTGACACACGACTTCGGATAGAATGTTTTTATGTCTCCCTATCGGACTTTTCAAAAATTGAGAAGGACCAATAAATAAATAGATAAATACGAGTAGCATATGAAAGAAGTAGTTTTCACACCACATTATTAAGCATAAATTATGTTTCTTGAGCTTTTGCTTTTAAATTGACAAATAAATTTACTACTTAAATAAAATAACTTCTTTGTAAAATAGTACGCATGTTCTCAAATAAAACACTTTTTACCAGATTTATCGCGTAAAATTCATATTTTACATTTTAACTCGACGTGTGGTCAAGACCATTCGCTTAAAAAGTGTTTTGTTTTAGATTATGAATTGTGAAAACTTAAGAAAATAGTACACATATTCACACAGTACACATACCTATAAGGATTCAACTTCGTTAATAAACATAACATGTTCAATTTAATTGGTAGCTCTATAACTGTGTTTTATATAGAAATATGCGTAAATTAATATACCTACTACGTAAATTTTTGAAACAGGGTTTCATTAGTATTGTTCGTGTTTAAATAAGGTTTAGTATAGCGTGGCAGCCGGCTGCATGCTTCAAGTTTTATTCTAATATGTTATTATGTGAAATAAAAGTGTGTCGGGTCACAAATTGTGACTCACAATCTACGGAACCCAGTACGGTATCGTTACCGCGAGGGCCTTATCGACGTTTGCATGAGCACGGTACCCTAATTAAAATATATGGCCGCCATTACAGAATTCTTTCCTTCTGAATTTATAACTATTTTGCTAGTTAAAATACTTTTATATGAATTTGAATTTTGGAAGTAATTTTACTTTGTACTTTACCGGTTAAGTTGTTAACTAACCGTTAAATTAGATCGTGCCGTTAAACTTTGATGGTGTGTATTTTAGTTTTAACTAAGTTGGACTCAAGTTTGATTCTTTAGTGCTGTTAAAAAGATAGACTTTTCAGTTTTAATTAGCATGGCATTACATTCGAATAAAAAAAAAACTAGGATTTGGAAACTCAATGACATGGAAAAAAGACTAATGTAATATTAAGAATAAAGGGTATTTATCCTTCAATATTACGATTGTTAGTTAAATCTATTACTCATTTTAACTTGTCAAGTAACTTACATCTTAAGTGAAGAATTTGAAATATTTAAAAGTAGGATACTTCTCACGTATTTTATTAAAATTGTATGTACTAACATACCATTTCTTAAATATTTGATTTCTATTTATCGCACTTTCTTCTCTAAGATTATTAAAATACTGGTATTAAATGAAAATTGGTACACGCTGCATATAAGATAGACGGATTACGAAAACCTTTATTTTTGTTTACCGATCACTTGGAATAATCCTCAGTAGGTTATCTCATTGATTTATTCGCTAAAAATCTATAAAAAACAACTGATTCTTAAAAAAAACATCGGAGGCGCATTGTTTCACATAATTTTTCAATTCCTATCATGGGAAGTCCGAAAATCTTTCTCATAATGATCATTTTTCAATAAAAATCTAGGAACTTAATTTTTAAAAACATAATCATTGATATTCATAATATCATTAATCATACACGTTTTATTAATATTGATATTAATATATTTGTATATACTAAAGTTCGAAACTCATAACTATTCGAATAAATAAATATCATTATCATAAATGTGATTTTAATAAATTTCTTTAAGTATTTTTATCCATATTTTGAAACTCATAATGTCCATAATGACCTTTGTTTTATACAAATACTAAGAGATTGACTACTTTTTTACAGAGATAAATTCTAAGACAAGACTGAATCTCACAAACCCGATCACCATTACCCTGATAATCACTAGTATGTACCGCCCTAGAGTGTTTTTTATAAGCCGGAGGCGCGGAGGGAGTGCAGTCCCCGCCCGCCGTAAGCGAAGCGCAGGCAGCAGGCGAAGGTGAGCATGGGTGCTTGCGCTTCGTTACGCAAGGGCAAAGTGACTGCAAATCCCGCAGCGGTGGAGACGTTTCAACCCGAATATTTGCTCCAATCGAATTGATTAACATTTCTTTTCTTAAATTAGCGTTTTATGTCTTTTTGTATATTGAACTCCTCCACGACATATTTTAAATGAATTTATATAATTGACATCCATTTGTATGACTTATAAAATCAAATCTACGTTAACACTTGTTGAAGTGCTGCACTCTGATACAAATTCGTAAGACTGAGATACCGCTATGCCGTTCGAAGCGACCCGCAATTTTAATATCTTCTTTCGATATTTACTTAGTTGGCACCTTTGCCTTTATTAATACAAAAAACATGATATTTATCTGTTACGAAGTAAGCTATTCCGAATTAAGACATTATGAGTTAAAGTATTTCTTGGTAAGAATATTATAAATTAAAGCAATATATTCATTGAATTTTATGAAGCAAAAATAGCTAGAAAAAAAATGCTATACTGGTTCTTGGTAGAAACAGTTATAATAAGAAAAATGTGATTACTAATTGTTATGAGCTCCTTTGTTAGTAATAAAAATGTATGAATAAAAAAAAGTATGAAAATTAAAATTATGTGGAGTGATTATGAACACAAATCGGTAGTAAGACAACGAATATGATAAAAACTAAAATTATGTGGGCTGATATGGACCCAAAAACATCGACAGCGTTATTATTCGATTCGTATTTTTTAAAGACTTTTTGTATTTTTCCGGCCTATTGGTCATTAAGTAATGTTTCTAAGATTTTGAAATAGGTACGATTTCTTAACTAAAATATGTATGTAATATTTGATATCCTAACTATAACTAAAACACAATGTAGGTAACAACACTAATCTTCATTTAATTCCAACCTCGTAAAATTGTGTGAAAAATATTTCAAGTTGTATTATCTCCTTTGACAGCTAACACAGGTGAACATAGAGCTCTTTTATTGAATTTTTATTGAGATATTTTCGACAAATACCTATCTATATTTGTAAGAATAAGTTTTTAGATTTATATCAATTTAGATCTATATCCCTTGGGGAAATTACGTGTTAGAGTTTTATTCTGAAGATGTTTTTTTAATAACTGCTTTTCAGTTATTAAAATTTGATTGGGCTTGGTGGTTTCCCACAAAGGTGAAACTGAATTCTGCACTTGTGTGGCTCCGCAAAGTCTTTAAGAGCATAGAAAAGCCTTATTTGCCCTGGATAAGCGAGTCGTTAAATATGAGCAAATCTGAGCGACCCCGTGTTAGTGCCAGCTATAGACCGCCCTACATAAAAAGTCTGCCACCAAAAATTACCGCTCCATCGATGTGTGAATATCCAGTTCTTTTCTGATATCAATGTTTTATGGATATCCAGTTCATTTCCTCTTCTACTTCATTTTTACTTACTATCAAATGAGATTGAGGTCAAACGTGACTTTAATCAACTTTAAAGAAATTAGGCATTTTCCATCACTATAACTCGAGCAACGAGACATTCGCGTTATCACACAAACAAATGACCTCAGATAGTGATAGAGGTTTCTTCCATGCTGGACTGGGAGAAAAGAATAAACACAGAATGTGCCCGCTGCTTCTCTTCCCGGGCATACTGTAAAAGTCAATTAAGGGACAGAGGTTTTATTGGAGTTTTTTTGTGGGCGATTGGTTGACTCCCTGTCACTGCAATTGTCTCTCTCCACCATTGAAATGCCTCCAAATTTGTCAAACGTGACACTAGATGGTTTGTGACTTATGTTATGATGTTCTGTCTACCCTATAAGGGATACAGGCGTGAAGTTATGTGTGTATGTAGACTCCATCTCTACGTAGTCTTGAAAAACTCAAATCCGAGCACTTGGCCAGAACTTTCAAACTTTCAGCAATTGTTCTGATGGTGGATAGTGGGTTGAACATAATTTTGAAAAGTTTCGATTTTAATTTAATTGTTTTGGTATAGTAGGTACGAGGTCCAAGCGAAGTTGCGTAGTACTTAATTACTTATAATTATTTTAGGAAGCATTTATGTTTACAAATCAAATCAAACACAACAAATCAAATCCAATAATAAGAGACGTGGAAGGAATATTTATATAAACAAGGAGAAAAATAACTTTCAACAATATTATGATCTCAAAATCTCAAAGAGTACATTTCTGCGTTCCTCCGGTCATTGAGATGATATTTAAACCGCTTTGTGATATTCCCGTAATATCCGTTCGATTTATAAATATTATAAACGATATAATATTTAATTGTACTATGGGCAAATTTCAACTGCGATTTTTAAAATGTAAATTTTAAGTAAAATTTACGGTTTTATAAATCGCAAAGATTGCACAGTGATTTTTCAGAATGCCTAAGATTTCGTTAAAAATTTAAACTTTTTCGTAAAAGCAGTTATGAATGTCGGATTTTATGAGTTTTTTTTCGCTGATGTGTACTACCTTTCCCTACAGACTGTTTGCGAATGTTGTATTTCCCAGCCAGAGAAAATACAGGAATATGGGCCTTCTTGGGTCGGCAGAACTGATAATTTTTCTATTGGCTTGAGCGCAATCTTTCATGAAAACGGTACTTTCTGAATCAATGAACGTTTTGAACCCAACTTGAGGCCATTAAACTTTTGAATCGTAGGTATATGACGGCGTCAATTGCAAGCACAGGCCATTAGCTGAAACAAATTTAGTAAAACAGATCACCCGGAAGTAAAACATATTTTTCGATAATTAATATACATTTCTTTATTTAATTTTTAAGTGTTTTTTGAGGTTAGAAATAATACTAAATAAGTTACAAAATATACGTTAAAACTAAGTAAGTATACGGCACCGCAATCTCAATATTTAGTTAATGAACCACATTGGTAAAATCTCAAACCTACAGAGCGCTAGTCAAATACCAAAATCGAGACGTTCGGTTCGTTCAAATAAGGAATGTGTTCGACAGTGCTGTCAATTTCAGATGTCGTGTCTAGGAGCAATTTGTTCGGGCGTACCGCCTACTGTAATAACGACTTCCGCACTCTGACGTGGTGCCTTCTCAAATTGGTCGCTTATCACCTATCTCTGGTGAGTGAATATCGGTTGGCGCGGCGCAATTTGTCAACTGCGCTCAATATTATTGTTCCCTCGTTTACAGATTGTTACATTGCTGATACGAGCGCTTTAATGCTAGGGATGAATGTGAAATTTGTAAACAATTTTCAGGAAGGAATTTAAAATCATATGTTTTCAGTTTCGAGTGCGATTTTTGTAGTTGTTTAATTATTTGGGGTAAATGCTAGTGGTATGTACAATGTGACGTTGTTGATGTTTTTACATTTATTTCTATCACAAATGGATAAATTTCAAAGTAATAAACAGGGCTATAGAAAGATATTCTTTTGATGGTTTCAAGTTTTTATCAAAGAGTCCAACTAGTAGCAAGTGACATAATCATTTTTACATTTTCAATTTCACATTTCTAGAGAATATCAAAATGTTACAACAGTAAAACCTTTTTTTTTCAATTTGGACAATTTCGGCGGCCTTATCGCTTCAAGCGATTTCTACCAGGCAACCCGAAGTTGCCTAATAGTGACCACTCTTCATGTCAAATCTTTCACCAAAGATTACCACTCCAGCGGGTAATCTTTGGTGAAGATTTTACATGATTTTACTTGTTTCTATTCCATTCTGAACCCGTGTGCAATATCTTTGATCTCATCATCACTTAGGTACCATCGTCACTTATTAGCTGAGATTGGACCGAAGCACGATTGACGTTGGCATTTCCATATTATAGCAAACGTCAATGTTGTGTAGGTACTGTGGGGACATCATAACTTGGTTGTAAGAGGAAATGCACTGATCTTTCTCTAAAAATTAGAAGTCATACTTTAAAAATATTGCTGTGAGTGACGCAGCGACGACATCAGACTATCCTGTTTACATTTCGCCATTTTTTGTTGGGTTTACCGTGGTTAATTCGAATAATTTTAGTAATGCAGAGTTCGAATCCCAATCGCGTCACGTAATTACAATTTTAGATTAAATGAAAATATTTTTACCTTTGTAATAACATAGTTGATATATAATTATTTAAATAATACTAATAATTCCTCGACCGCGTGTGACACACAACTATGCAGAGTAAGTTTTTAATCATCGACCAAATTTTTTTTACACATTTTTTGTGTATACCTAATTTATAGAAACGATTTTAGCAACAAATGGGTACTTTTGTATTTTTAACAAGGAAATTAATATATTCACTAAAATGTAAGCAAAGCATGGTCAATCTAAATTATTAATGAATACCATTAAGAATACAGACGACTACGAGCTCCTACAAAACATCTTGTCTTAGTAGATATTATTATCAAACGTAGTCAATTAAATTATTATTTAATTGATTTAATTATTATTATTATTGTTAATATAATAATGAAATTTAATATTAATCGTTATTTATATTTAAAATAATAGGTACTTAAACTGTTAACGAAATGTTAACCTAAAAATTGTAAATCCTTAATTGGCTGTCAGCATCGTTTTAAATGTGTTATACTTAAGAGCTGTGGATTTTGTTATAAATAAATCGTAGTATCGTACCGTGCGTAGGGTATTTATCAATAGCGACCATTTATAAAAAAAATGTGGCGCCATATCTTAATTTTGTACATTTATATTGTATCAAAGTGTGGAACTTCATGTTGGGCGAGACACAACAGAACTAACCCATTATAATTTATGTAACTAATCTTCCTAAACCGTAGCCAGTACTGATTTTTTAGTAATCCAATTCCTTATCCAGCAAAGTACTTGTTATGGCACGATTACAATATTGTTAAAGCTCAATGTAAAATGCACCAAAAACGTCCATATTAGTTAAAAAGTAAAAAGATAACCCAAAGCTGACAGCATTGAAACATATTAAACCGTTTTTTTCTTCCACTTTCAAAGACTAAAATTACTTTAAATCGTAAAACTTGCTTTTATCGCATACGGAATACCCGCCGTGTTAAAACATTTGGCGTACATAATGAAATGGGGTGAAATTATAGCCGATGCACCGCCAAGGCTCGAGTCGAGGTGAACTTCCACATAATAATCTCTGGAGTATCCCCCAACTGCCTGGTTTATGACTTCCAAAGATATTATTTCAAAGAACTCGGGAATTTATTCCCACATATGTCTGGAATATATCCTTGAGGCTGTTATTCGGATATTTAGTTCAAATACTTATTCCACGCCACATGTTTGAACATGAAATAGCTTGGTTATATGCAATAAGTTGGTAAACTATAAACATTGCGGGTAAGATTTATTTTGAAATTTATGATTGTAGGCTTAGGTGTATTAGTTCGAATAAAAAGTTGTATATATTGTGATTGTTTCATGATTTAAACAAGAAAGAAAATGACAAAGCGAATACTTATCGAACTGAAAAACCTTTTGAAATTGGAACCTTGGGAAATTACGTATTTACGTCGGTTGAAATTGGTTAATCTTTCCTTAGTCCTCCTCAAACCGTATACTTCTTACTACCCTACATAATAATTAACATTACATAATTACATCTTAAATATTAAATGTAAATCTTAATGTCAACAGGGCGACTGCGGCATGGAAATAGCAACCAGTCTGGCGCAGCGTAATATAAAACAAAAGGTAGTTTGAAATGCATGGAATCTTTAATGGCGACAGAATCCGTCAAAGTAGGGAAGTAAGTGTCAATTCAAATGTTTGCTATGACATCTCTCACTATCTTATTTTAGCCGTATAATACGTGACAGCAGCCATCTTTCGCGTCCATGTTTGAAAGATTGCAATCCGTCAATGTCAGTTTACTTCGCGGTTTGTTGTTTTGTTTTGAACTAATGACAATTGAAATTACTTGATTGTAAGGTGCAAGATAATATGTGGACTGGGAACAAGTCGGGTGGAAAACAAAAAGCGAACATTTATTACTCAATTTCCAGTGAATGAAGATCGGTTAGTCCATTTACCAATTTGAACACACTCTAAGCCAATGTATCTTATAATTTATCGAATTTCAGAATATATTTTAAATAAAAATGTAGGTGCTAATATGTTTTACGTAAACAATAGTGCAGTGCAATTTTTTATCGACTATCGATTAATTCTTTTTTCTATCAGTGCTATTTGTAATAAAAGTTTATTTACCCTAAAATTATTAAAAAATGTTTCTTTCTTTTAAGCAAGATCCCTTTTTAAACTTTCTCCAAATTTAATTTCATTAAAATCAGTTCAGCGACTGAGATATCAAAAATAATGAAAAAAAATGTATTTGCATTAACGGTATTGATGTTCTTTAATCATTTTAGGTGCAAAAATAACAAGTAAAGAATATCGGGATTGCGGCCGAGCCCCTGAGCGATCAAATATTGAGTGGCTTCCCTCTGAATTTACATAAAAAACTCTAGAAGACCTATAGTTTGATGTCACCGATCCTTCAGTATGTTCAAAAGGTTTGTTCAAAAAAGATATCGTATTTCGACCCATTTTGAATAAGACATAACCCATTCTACATTTGTTGCAGAACCGTCGAAATCAATACATCTGAAGTCCAAATCCTTCAACGACGGCGGAAGTTGTTACTTTAGAGTTAAATATTATTTATTAGTAACTATATTTAAATTTTTTTGAATAAATAAGAAACAATGAATTTTTGTTCAATTTTTTTAAATAATAATTATTGTATTGCGATCGAGCGACATGAGGAACCTTGGGGGAAGCCATTGTCCTGCTGTGGGCGTCTTGAGGCTGATGATAATGATGATCGATCTCATTTTATCGATAATACTACACACCCCTATTTTTTGGTTCATGTTGGCAATTTTGATTTGTTGACTTTTTAGTTCGTTAGTTTGACACTGAACAGATCCATGTGTATAATAGATTGGCATTGTTTTTTTCTTCACTATGGCTGTCCCATCTTTTAAAACGTAGTGATTACTTGCTTAGTGATAGCAGCCACGATCTTTTATATATTTCCTTTTTGAAATAAGGCCTGATTTTTCAAAAGTGAGATAAAAGTTATCTGTCGAACACAGAATAACCTTTCAAATTTCTGTTATAGTATAACAGACGGTGAAACTTATTTCAAAACATACATACATAACTTCACGCCTGTATCCCTTATGGGGTAGGCAGAACACCAGAGGCTATGAAACCATCTGAGGTCTCGTTTGACAATGGAGAGAGACTATTGCAGTGACAGGGGGTCAGCCTATCGCCCGCAAAACTATCAATAAAACCTCTGTCCCTTAACTGACTTTTACGGTATGCCCGGGAAGAGAAGCAGCTGGCACATTCTATGTTTTTCTTTCACTCCCAGTCCAGCATGGAAGAATAGTATTTTATGAAAGCGGCACACAAAGCGTTTGTCCTACGTTTTAATAAAAATCAAAAAGAAAATCACATGGACAAAACAATAAAAAGCGAATTCAAATTATTCGAATAATTTATTGAATTCGTCTGTAAAATATTCCGTCAGAAATATAACAACACACACATATCTACATCAAAGCAGTCTCATATTGCAACCGGAATGTTCTGAAAACGGATTTCTCTTTAATTTTATGACTGAATATGCATGCTTGCACATTGTTAACGCATAATTTCGCCATATAAATAGCTTTGTTCATTTCCTCAGCAGTCCAGAATGGAAATTACGCCAATTTCTGTTCCCCTATAGCGTGACGAATTTAACTGCCAACATAGAATTATAAAAAACTACGTACAAAACCAAGGTATAGGCAGGTGTATATAAAAAGATTTATTCTTGGTATTATTTTAATTGCAGTAATCATAAGAATAACGACTAAGATTCTATATTTAGATTTGTCGTGTATTAGCATCGGTTTCCCATGGTAGAAATGGCTTTACTCAGGCGTTTTGATAGCTTTTAAATTATAACAACTTGTAAAATTTTCGTTGGTTATACGTTGATTTGCCAACTATTGCAAATCAGATTCATTATATTTAAAAAAAATCTTAAAAAAATAAAACCGACTTCAAAATTTAACTATAAAAAATAAAAACGATAACTTCTGTCTTAAATAAACACACAAAGGTAAGTAAGTCCATAAAGGTATCTGATATTGGTATTGTAGGTAGATTTTTAAATTTATAAATTTTTCTTTCTTGCTGCAGTTGTAACTGTTTTTTTATCTCTCTATCTCAATAACCACTGAACCGATTTTGATGAAACTTGCAGTAAGACCTAAGTTCAACAACACCTAGTTCAGAAAAAGAATTATTTAAATTGGACTTTTAGTTCCGGAGATATGCGAAGACAAATATAAAAATATACATAGTTACACACACTTTTGAAATTGGACACATTTGTTCAGACGCTGATATAGACTAACGTATACGAAAACTGGGCAGTTCTGGAAATATTACATAAATCATTCAGCCAGGAGCCAGGCGACGTCCACTGCTGTACATACTCCCCCATGGTTTTCCACGTCGCTCGGTCCCACGCGCCGCCCTTATCCGCCCTATTACATGACATACATACGGGTCTAATTAATAACCTCCATTTTTGACTACACTACAATAGTATCTCACCATCTTTATAATACCTCCAAATTTGTCAAACGTGACATCAGATGGTCTTATAACCTCTGGTGTTCTGTCTACCCCATAAGAGATACAGGCGTGACGTTATGAATGTATGTATGTATTTCAGCGGAGACTATTTCCTTGTTTCGATTTTTAGCGCGTGCTTTTAGTAGTCGGGTTTTAGTTTATGTGAATTCGTGTTGGTTTTTTTTTGTTATTTCACTTATTTTGGAGTTAAAGTGTTTACATATTGGAACCTTGCTAATAAAGCTCTTTCATTTGATACCCCATACGAAACAGTCTGAATTATTTTTTTTACTTCTTTACTTTAAGTCCCCTAGAGGCGCTTAACGCAACGTTATGTATGGAGCCTATAACCAACGGACAATCAAGAGGTTTCTTGCCTTTTGCCAATTATGATAACTAGTTTAGAAATTATAAGCGAACAGATGAATATCCGTACATAGTTCAAAATCAAACCCCTCCTTTTTACTTCGTCGTAGTTAGAAAATTTTAATAAGAGGTCGGATAAAGAATAAAAATAGTTATGAATAAAATGAGGAAGTCTTCAAATTGTAAATAATAAAACGCAAACTATTTATTCTCTTCCGGAACTGTTGTAATACTTATTATAGATATAGACTTAACTAATAGAAATAGACTAAACAGAAAAAAAGTTAATCCATTAAATACATAATAAGTAATTACGTAGGTACATCGATACTTTTTTTACCCACGACGGAACGGAGACGGTATATGCGTTTGGGGTGAGAGGGTGTTTGTGCAAACCAATGTTACCATTTATCTCCAGAACCACTGGTCCGATTTTAATGCGGTTTTCAGTAATCGCTTTGGATTTGCTTGGTGCATGTTCTTAGATAGGTGTAGCGGTAACAACTCACCAGGGGGCGCTGCAGTAAACATTTGTTTGTAAAAGCCAATGTTACCATTTATCATAAATGGTAACATATTATAAATATATAAATGGATTATATATATATTATATTATATATTATCCTTTGTGCATATTATAAATTAATAAAATAAAATAATTAAACTTATATTTTTTGTAATAATCGATTTTAATAATTTATAATTAAACAATTACCATAAATTCAATAATTAGAATAATACTAATACTAGGTTAAGAAATTGTATTACTAACACACTATGGATCTGGTCCGAAATAAAGATTTATTATTATTATTATTATTATCTCCAGAACCACTGGTCCGATTTTAATACGGTTTTCAGTAATCGCTTTGGATTTGATTGGTGCATGTTCTTAGATAGGTGTCGCGGTAACAACTCACCAGGGGGCGCTGCAGTAAACATTTGTTTGTAAAAGCCAATGTTACCGTTTATCTGCAAAACCATTGGTCCGATTTAAATGCTGTTTTCAGTGATCGCTTTGGATTTGATTAGCGCATGTTCTGAGATAGGTGTTACGGTAACAACTCACCAGGGGGCGCTGTAGTAAATATTTGTTTGCAAACCATTGGTCCGATTTGAATTGCCGTTTTCAATTATCGCTTTGGATTTGATTGGTATAATGTTCTTAAATAGGTTTAACGGTAACAACTCATCAGGGGGTGCTGCAGTAAACATTTGTTTGTAATAACAACCATTAATTCTGCAAAACCATTGGTCCGATTTAAATGTGGCTTTCAGTGATCGCTTTGGGTTTGATTGGTGCATGTTCTTAGATAGGTGTTACTGTAACAACTCGCCAGGTGGCGCTGCATATTACCATTAATCTTTAAAACCGCTGGTCTGATTTTAATGCGGGTAACAACTCATCAGGGGGCGCTGCAGTAAACATAAAGCCATCACTGAAAACCGCATTAAAATCGGATCAGTGGTTTTGAAGAATGGTAACATTGGTTTGCACAAACCATTCTACGTAATATGATATCGAGTTACATTACAACAAAGCCCCAGCAAAGTTGAGCCACCAGCAAAGTTGAGTTGTAAATACTTATTATAATACTTCACTATGTATTTAAATAAACAACATGGGTTTTCCAGCGGTGGTGGGGACATTAGAGGGCTGATGAGGAACGAGGTATTGTGTAATGTAATGTATGGTACCTATATTATGCTCTTTAAAAAGTTTGAAATAAAAAACAAAATAAAAATTTTGAAAAACCCACGACGCGACGGTTAAAAAGTAATTGAAAAAGAATAAAATAATTTAAAATTCCCCGACTGAAATGATTTATGTGACGAGAGATAATTAACGTGAAAAGCTTTTTTAAAAGTTCACTTAATCTCACACAAAGTCGGTCATATTATGAACAACATACTATTCGTTTTCATAGCACTTCCCTACGCTTACCTATTCGGTTCTCGAAGATGTAGATGTCGCAATAACATAGGTATTCAACTCCCTATGAACTTTATAAGAAGAGCAAGAAAATCCGTCTGGGGCTGCCATTGAATGAATTCGTTTTGTAGTTTTATATTGAAATTTAAAATATTGATGGCAGCCCTCGACGGATTTTCTTGCTCTTCTTATAAAGTTCATAGGGAGTTGAATACCTATGTTATTGCGACATCTACATCTTCGAGAACCGAATAGGTAAGCGTAGGGAAGTGCTATGAAAACGAATAGTATGTTGTTCATAATATGACCGACTTTGTGTGAGATTAAGTGAACTTTTAAAAAAGCTTTTCACGTTAATTATCTCTCGTCACATAAATCATTTCAGTCGGGGAATTTTAAATTATTTTATTCTTTTTCAATTACTTTTTAACCGTCGCGTCGTGGGTTTTTCAAAATTTTTATTTTGTTTTTTATTTATTTCTAAAAGCAACATTTTGTCAATAGAATTTAGAAGAAAAAACTAAATTTCGAACAACTGTGCAATTACTATGCGCAACGAATAAATTCTTATAACATCCAAGGCATATTTACCAAAATCCTCGGGGCAAATAACGTAAAATTATTTATCTGCCCCTAATACCTCCTTCACCCTTCGAATTTTCTCATGCCACAAGGTAACCGAATTTTGGTGTAAAATATTCTATATTCTTAAAATATTTTCTTTCGCAGAAACATTCTGTTATTGTAACGTGTTGTGACACTTCTAGAGCGTTGTTAAGTCTGTGCTGCGTTGTGGAAAATCTAGCTTTGCCGGCGTAGTTGACACTGTGGACCGTATTTATTTAATGCGCAGAAAACTTGCAAGGGTGGATTTTTAGTGCAGTTAAATAACGAGCTATGCACGAGAATATATTATTTGTTCAAATTCCAACGACATACATTCTAAGATACTATTTGAAGATTATGATTGTTAGTTTCTATAAGATTAAACTCTAATAAACGTAAATTAGTGACTTGTCAATGTGGGGTTGTTTTAAACAGCTGGTTGATTAATCAATAGGAGAGAACTTTTACTTTAGCTGAGGCTTAGCTTCATTCAGCGTTTAATAAAACCTGAAACTTTGTTTCCAGCTCTTAGGAATCTATAAAATAATAACAGTTAAGCTGGATTAATTGTTTGCCTATACATAAACTTATAACTTTACTAGCCACCGCGCGCGGTTTTACCCGCGTAACTTTTGATGCCGTGGGAATTTCGGGATAAAATATAACTTATAACCTTCCTCAAGAGTTGGGCTATCAAATGCAAAAAGAATTTTTCAAATCCCACTTGTAGTTTCTGAGATTAGCGCGTTCAAACATCACACAAATAAAACAAACTCTTCAGCTTTATATATTAGTATCGATTATACTTTGTTAAAATATAGTAATAATTTGTTTCCTTATTGTAGAAACGAAATTGCATATTGAACTTTAGAACGAGACAATTGAGATTATATTTAATTTTATCGGTTACTAACTCCGCCTTTGACCTCTATTTCACCTGATGTCAAGTGCAGATGAGGTCGAAGAAGCACACGGGTTTAGGAAGCACTACTTCTTCATAAAACATTGCCGGAACAAATCACCGCCGAAGCGATATTTTGCGGCAGATTTATATGAAGGCTGGTCGCTAACCAGGCGAATCCTGACGAGGTGCTATCACCAAGCGGGGTTCGCCCGGATTAATTGCCTGTTACGACACGTTATCAAGGGATGGTGGGTTTATTCTAAGCTTATGTTTTGCCATATAAAAAAAAAAAAAAGATGTTGGGCATTCTCATAGATACCGGATAAGCACAAAAAATTTCATCCAAATTGGTCAAGCCGTTTCGGAGGAGTACGGCAACGAAAACTGTGACACGAGAATTTTATATATTAGAAGATGAGGAAAGATTTGCAAAGGTAGTGTGAAAAACGTTGGGAAGCATGAAAGCGTCTACGCATTAGTCATTTAAATTGCTTACCGACTTGAAACATTTTAACTGGGGCGAATGTTTAACGCCGCTATTTAAAACTGCAACAAGATAATACTTGCTGATTATGTATAGAACGGATGAACTTTATACCAAATATTAGATTTATCAAATGTCTAAGATAAAATAAGGGAGTCCTTCTGGCCCTGACGATAACTATCTTTTCTTCAAAATCCAAAATTAAACACGTTTATTTTATTACAAGAAAATCATGAAAAGGTCTGAAAGAAAATCATGAAAGATCTGTGAGTAGTCGTTGCGATACAATTTTTGATATATACAGGAAATACATATAAGACTTTAATATAGGAAACTGAAAGTTATATAGGTACTGCAATTAGAGTTAAATAAAAAAAAAATAAGTGACATGTGCATTTTTTGTTTTGGTTGAAAACCTATTTTATCTTATTTAAGCGAAAGTATATAAATCTAAATTTGATTTTTAAAGTAAAACTATGATTATTAAAAATGCATTGTAAAATAAAAAATATAATACATCATTTTTTCGAATGTATTGTTCAACACAATGGAATACGAAAATAACTGATACCTTTCAAACCATACAGTAATGACTAAACTGACATACTTTATGTAATAAAATACAAAACATTAATGTCGTATGTCGAAGAAAAATACAAAAAGAGAATAGATAAAAAATGATGTAACTTTGTAACTACTTTGTAAACGAAGCAAGTGCTTGGTGACTTGGTACCGAGTTAGTTTGTGGGTACAATTCTCGATGCATTTGTAACAAAACTTTTGTTCATTAAGACTCTATTATTATGTTCTGTATAATGACAGACTCACATATACCTTTTACTTTTTTTGGAAAAATGTAGTCTTGATATAAAGATAAAAAACTGTTTAAGAGACTGATTAAATTAAAGTTTTTAAATACTTTTCACCCTAAAAATCAACTGAAAAAAGATTTGAATATATTTTTGAAATCATGGTAGAAGTCTTTAAAATAAAGAAGACGCATTTATTATTTAATAAATAATAATAAATGCGTTATATATTTTTTTTGAAATTACAAGAAAAAGATCTGATTTAGATTAGTTTGAAAATCATATCAAGACGCTGCGCCGCTTATTTCACAAAAAAATATCTCGCACGGGTTATTTCTTCCGATCAATTAAGCTACTGTTACAATACATTACAAATTACATACTATTACAAGTTCAATATCAAAGGAACATGAGGAAAATACACCAAATCACGTCATTTAACAGAATTTCTATAGCAAAAATGAAACGTTTTCTATTTTTAAACCCTTTCAATTATGTATTTTCTTTTTCTGAATATACTTCAGAAACTGTACAATTCCTTAGAACTGTTTGTTGAATGTTTCGCGAAGCGTTGAAATATTGTAACAGCTTGTCGGATGTGCGGAAATGATGTCACGTCAAGGTAACATGGCAGGCTACGGTTTTAGCACGATATTTGTAATAGGGTAACAATACCTCGGGTAAAGTATGATGTAGATGTCTTGGATGTGAAGTTATTAAGGTAAAAAGCTTAATTTAAACAGAGATAGAGATAATACGAATAAATTTCGCTATATATCATCCTATAGTTGTGTTAGACACATTATACAATACTAATTGTTGCGCGCAGTTTTACACAGAGCAATTTCGTATCCTTGGGAATATCGGGATGTATAAAAGCTTATGTTTTAGTCCAGACTGTAAACTATCACTATGCTATATCCTTACAAAATGGGCCTGAACTGTATCGGTGTGTTTTCGGTTTCGACATGAGGACCACGACCAAAACCTACGGTCTTCTAACAAATTATTACTATCCACGCCTCAACACTCTTCAGAAATATTTCACAGATCCTTCACCGTACGTGCAGCATGTTTGTGGAACTCTGCACCATCTTCCATACTTGCGGCAAAGACTATCCTGTCAAATTAAAAGAATTTTATTTACGTCAGTAATATATTATCTATGTATTGTTTATTCAAATATGAAATAGAATATAAATTGTATGTATACGTATATATATTAATATATATTTATTGTATGTATTTGTGTATTAGAGTTTATAAAAATATTATTAGCAATTTGTTTGATTAGCGTTTTGCCGCCTAAATACTCTGCCCATAGATTTAATTTTTTTTTGTTATTTCTTTTTGTTTTGTTAATTGAAGGTTTTTTTTCTCTAATTTTTATTTTGTATTTCATTTTAAAAGGTTACCTGGAAGAAATCGCTTGTAGCGATAAGGTCGCCTAATTGTCAGTTTCTATGCTTGTTATTACCATGAAATTGTATTTGTATCTTATTTGGCAATAAAGAGTATTATTATTATTATTATCTTAGTGCTTTTATCCAATTATATTTATTGCTTTTACGTCGAAATTACGTTTAGTAATTCTTGACTAAACGTAACGTTCTTCAATAGTATCAAATGTATATATTTTTTGATGTCCGACTGGTGGTTTAGAGTGAAGTGCGTTAAATAAAACTCTGTAGTTTTATTTCATAACCTATTATGCATAGAACTTTGATTTAAGTAATGCAATGAAACGTAGAAACTGAAGACGATGTAATAAACCTAAGAAAATACCGTTTGAAGTTGCTACAAAACATTCAGTTCAACAAGATTCTTATTTAGTTTTAACATAACAAGCTTCCGTTTGTTATATCGGTGCATTAAACATATTTATTTGTTATTCCAAGTACAAAGAGTGGCGACAGAAGCGAAGGCTGCTTTCCTTCGTTATTATAAGGTTGAACGCAACTGTTTACGATAATAAGCTATACACCGGCTTTTTCTTTTCCTACTTGTTCTTATTATAAACAATATTTTCATGTGTTTGTAAGGAAAATAGTAATAGCAACAAATGACAGTAATAAAACATTCATCATCACAATACTTTTAAATGTCAGTCTCTGCTGACGGAGATTTAGGTTATAAACCAAATAAAGAACCATTTAATGGAATTTGATCACTAATAATTACACTTTAAATCGAGTTTTCGTTGCCTTTACAGATCCTGTAACGAGTAGTTACAGACAAATGAAAGTTGTGACAAGTCAATAGTGATCTAAGACACAATATTGTTTCCGATATTTTTCAATTTTCTCTGAACAAGCTGTCTGAACTAATTTCGGTTTTCGCGGGAATTTTGGAATCAAAAGTAGCCTATGTGCTATTGCAAATTGTACTCTATTATTGTGCCAAATTTCATTAAGATCCATTGAGCTGTTTTGCCGTGGTTGAGGAACAAACATCCATACATCCAAACATTCACATTTATAATATAAGTAAGATGATACGCTAGTTTTATGAGAAACAGATGACGGTGATAATTGATAGATAACTTTTAAATGACGATTACCACACGGATACCACTTACCACCAAAACGTCAAGTTAATAATTGAAATATTTTTAAACACAACGGATACATTGACAAGTTGACTAAATTAGGCGTTAAGTTGCGGAAATCCATATGAACGATAAAAGTCAAAGAAACAAAGACATAATTGTAATTTGTGGTGCATGTTGTAGTATTTCGAGTGTGTTGTTTTGCGCCGCACAAACTCATGAAAGTTCTGCATCACTAGTACTTTGTAGTCAGACATTTAGTACAGTACCTAATTAACGTCATAGTAGTTTTAGTTTTTTCATAAAATAACGATGGGACGTTTCTTTTCCATGACACCTCGTGGTAAGTTATTATAAAGACGAAGTTGACACGTGAAATAACGTAATGAATCGTGAAAATATTGTCTTATATTATCATGAATTATTTTGAATTTTTTATCTTTATTTTGTATAAATTTTGACCCATTTTCGTCTAAAAAACAGGGATAACCTAGTTCAGGAACTTAGATACAATTGTGTTCTTTATTTGATATTATTAGATAAAGATTGTAACAATATGCTGATGATAAAAATAAATAAATTTTATTATTAATTTTATAATTATTTTATTTTAAAACACGGAGCAGTGCGGGTTTTCATTTTAGTTCGTGTAATTAGAAGACAATAGTTTTCTACTATCTGTAATTAAAGAGTGGAGTGTCAAAAGGCCCGACAGGCAAGGTGGACCGACCGACGTTCTGGTCAAGTTCACCGTGAAACGCTGTATGAGGGCAGCGCACAATTGACAGACGTTGAGAAACTTCTGAGGTACAGAAGTGGACGTCTCGTGACTGATGATGATGAGTCAATTAGGTAGATCTAGCTCTAATTTTTCTGCCTTTATTAAGAATAATATACATATTTATCAAATATATTCTTTCAATAAAAACATGCTATAATCTGAAAGTATTTTTACCTAGTAACGAAAAACCCGACTTTATTCGCTGACCGACTATTTCAATTAATCTGCTTGTTTTTGTTTGTTTACTAATCTCTAAGCCTACGTAAACTTAATCTATAAAGTCTGTAAGAGATTTAGGTCGTTTTAGGTGTGTTTTAAGTAGTCGGGTTCTAGTTTTTATATCCATAAAACTAACATGGTGTTTGACATTGCTATGATACAACACAGTAATGTGTAGGTACATAATTCCACCTCAGCACTATGTTAAAGTCGATATTGCATAGTTAGTCTCACCTGATGGTAAATGATGATGAGATTGAAGATCAAAGCACACGGGTACAAGGAGGTTATGGCTCTTAATAAGACATTGCCAAAATACACTAACGTTGTGGTGATTTTTGGAGGTAGACTTTATATGAAGGTTCTCAAGCCCGGTGAACCACTTTCCATTTGCTCTTGTCGCCTCCCGCACTTATGTGGGTTGAATTATCTGTGATAGCTCTCCTTGATCAATTCAACTTATTCTTTTTGTTCATCACAAAAATAATAAGTTGAAAAAGAAAAAGCGGCTTCTAATTCACCTTTACTCCTTCCAAGTGTGTCCGGCCTCTGTGCCTGTTTCATATTGCGCCTGCGCTGAATCCTGTGATACCGGTCTCGCAAAACGTCTCGGCTCCCACAGGATGAGGGGCGTTTGACCGAAATCTCAGCCCTTTGCAACAGACCCAGTCCTAAAAACCAATACAAGAAGGCATCCAACACGGGTGAATCTATCAAGGCCAAGGTCTCGTCTATCGACGAGTTCAGGAATCTCACTAGGCTCCTTCCTCCTGAGGAGCGTACGATACGTGCTGTTCTCAGAACGTGCCGTTTAAGCTACCGAACAAGCAAGTTCAAGAAGACTTCCAAGTCCCAAATTTTTCCCGTCATAGCTGTGCACAAAATGCATAGCAGAGGGGGTAAACATTTTCCCTGCGCTAGTGATCCTAGCAAACAACCCGAAAGGGAAGTCCATCTTCTAAGGGATTCACACCGTGTTCTGTCTCTCAAACGTCCTCGTCGAAATACCACAGTCAACGCCACTGCTGCCAAATGAATTGCCATGTGGCAGCAAACTGCTTCGCCACCCCTAGCTGTGTTTTGTGCCTGGATTCTGAATCCTGGATTTTCATGATAACATATCATGAGGATCCAGGATTCTCATTATCAGCAAATGATAATGTTTAGTGCGTATACGCAGTTCAGCTGGGAGACTCTAAATACTGTCAAACAGTCTCCACACTGTCAGGGAATACGTGGCTACTAACCATGGCTGCTAACCTTCGGGCAAACAGCTCTTTAAATGCCCTTTCGTCTGTAATGCTTTCATTTCACTCCTAATAGAGCTTACTCTATTGGGTGCCAACGTTTCAGAAAAATAACATGGTGAACTTCTGAATCTGCTATCAATCAGGGGTCACTTCGATTAGTCACGTTTTACGTGACATATAACCCCTGGATTCGTTATTGTCATATCGTTAGAGTCTATCGTCAACTTTGTGCGCCTATCTTGGTGATATCATCGCTTATCATGTTCACAAACAATAATAATATGACCTCTTAAATCTTTTACGGATAGACACATGATTGATCACAATGTGGTGCTTCCTACTACATAGTCCCATGCTTAAAATATCAATGAAATTGCCTCTTTTTTCAAAAATCCCTCGTGGCGTTCAATGTGTCCATTATACAACACAGTTACGTGTACATAATTCCACCTCAGCAAGTTATGACTGCACTATGGTGACCTAACAAGGTCAAGTCGAAAGAGCCTAGTTAGACTCACCTGATGGTAAGTGATGATGTGATTGTTAATAAAATTATGCCGAAATTAAATATTGTTGTACCTAGTGACGTTTAGCGGCATATTTTACATGAAGTGTGACTCTAGCCCGGTGAACCTCTGAATCTACTACCACTTAGGAGCCACTCGGAAACGTCGCTTTCCATTCGTTCTATTCGTTGACATTCTAATTCGACTCTATGTGGCTATGATTGCAATATCATTAGAACCTGTCGTGTTCACACTAAAATCATATGATTTCTTAAATTGAAACCTTTAATACACACAGGATTAATCACAATGTGGATTTCGTATCAAATAAATACTCTCACACTGCATAGTCCGATGCTTAAAACTCAATGATACCGCTTTTATTTTCCCAAAAAAACCCTGGAGTTTGACATTGCCATGATACATTACAGTAATGTGTACATAATTCCACCTGAGCAAGTTATGACTGCACTATGGTAACGTAACAAGGTCAGGTCGATAGTGCCTAGTTAGCTCGCGTGCTACCCGCCGCATCGCTCAAACTTTTTAACTACCGCCGCCGTACTACACAACTTTATATCATCAGTCGGTTGGAATTAACTTTGCTTTCAGTGGGTACCCGGTAATACGGTAATAGGACTTCGTGCTAAAAATATATACGACGTGCTTGGCTGTCTGCCGCTCGTAACACAATGCTTTTCAAGAGCCGTTGCTCTAGTATAATGGGTATCGGGTCACAGTTTCGGAGAAATGTTTAATTTTAATTTTTTATTTAGTTTACTGGTAATAGTCAGTTATAAATTAAATTTGGATAGCAGATTAGGAATGATGAGTGGGTCTGGATTTATCTACCATAAGGTGCATTTACAATTATTGAGTTTAGTGTTGTTTTAAGTAATGCTACATTGAGGACGTAATTTACTGGATTATAGAGCGTTATTAAATTTCACAAGCTGCCTGAATCGCAATAGGCGTGGATTGGGTAACTGCTGTTTTACAGATGTATTTAAAATATATAAATTTGGTGTTTAGGTTACCTAATAACATTTAATATTAGACGTTGTTACATACTTCCCAATTGATAAGGACTTTTGTTTGAGCTGACAGCACGGACCGTAACCGTTATCAGTGAATTTATTTTCATAGTAACATTAGGCCTTATGTTATATTATATGATGGCTAAGTTTTATTTAGATGGACTTTAAAACAAACTTCAGATGTAGTAAAACCTGGGCTTCGGGCTTTTTGGTATCTGATGATATAACTTAAATAATTTTTTTGTATTGTTATTAGAGTATGCACGATTTGTAAAGAGTACCCGTCTGCAAAGGACTACAGTCACAGTCTTGCAGGGCTATTCGCGTATCTAAAATAACAACTCGACGACGAGCTCGTCGACGCGATAGCAACAATTTCGTCGTCAAGCTCATAGCTACATTTGCAGAATACCAAAACCTATTGAAAATTGTCATCCAATTTGGCGAATAACAGTTCATACTCACGCCGTCATCAGTGAATAATAAATAATAATAAATAAATATTTCTGACACTCACACAACATTATCTAGCCCAAATTAAGTTTCTTAAAGAACTTGTGTTAGGGATACTAGCTAAGTGATATACTTAAGAAATATTTAAACATACATATTGAATAAATATATATTTTTTATTAGAATAAACTTAAATAAACATATAAACATCCATGACTTGACGACTAATATCTGTGTTCATGGATTCGAACCCAGGACCTCCGGCATAGAAGGCAATGTATGTTACCGCTAAACCAGCCGGTCGTTATATCATAAAACGACACCAGCGCCCTTAGCTGGTACCAATTATGTCACTCGTCGCTGTTGGATCGATGAACCCGACGCTGTTGCTTAGGAGAATAACCTGCTGATTTCCGCCAAGAAGCACCTTTGCTATGTTCTAGATAAAATTGCTGTCAACGGGACTTTTAGTCCGACAAGGCTTTTTTGGCGCTTGGATGATGACATCAGGGTGCGAGATTATGAATGCATAAGCAAGCATGTTAAAATTTTCTCTTTTAATTCTCTTAGAACTCTTTTTATTCCCTTAATCACTATCCTAATCTACATTTGCTAAATAATTCAATTAACCAAGCTGAAATGCCGGCGATGCTGACCCAAAGTAAGGTCCAATAAGCTTGTATTACTGGGACTACAAAAGAGAACTAGAAGGTGGCTTGTTATAGTCCCTCTTCTGAGCTAGTATAAAGAAGCCAGGGTCAAGCAGAAGCTGGAACGCGAATCGAAGATCTCTTTCACAACAGTGCACAAGACCAATCACAGGCCATCAAGTTGAATCACTTGCTAAATTTAGGTAGACGACATTGGCAAGAAATAAGCGCGTAGTGTTTCCCATGGATTTTAAATTATTAACTATACAAAGAGGCCGTATCAAAAATAATTGTTCTATTCTCCTCAATTATCGTCATCACTACGTTCTTCAGCATAAAAAATCACATAATGATGTTAAAAGGCTTTTGTAAATATTTACTGATTTTACTTCACTTTTCATTAAGTCCTTAGAGCAGTGGCTAATCTGAAATCTTTATAACATTTAAAAATATAACTTTCAAAGTATAGCAATATACATTGAAGAGGTGTCTTGCTTGTTTACGCTTTTTAAGGATTTATAGGGACTTAAAATTGTTTTTTTTTTCTTAAATCAACTTCTTCACTTTTACTACCACTATAAGTAAGCCCTCATTTTATAAACTTTGGCGTGTTTTATAACTTAATATTTATTATTGAATTAAAAGAATAAAATTAAATATGAGACTGCAAATGTCATGAAGTAACATTTCGCAAGATTGTGGTTATTTGCCACGCGCCAAAAGATCTTTGTCAAACTATACTATCATAAATGTTAAAATATTAATCAACGACCTATAATGTCAAAGTGGGGTGGTGACGTATCATGATGGTAGACTCTTTTTCATGAAAGAAGTCCCGCAATATATGAGCGATAACACATCTTATGTGTTTGACATAACAACAATGCACGGGACAGCTTTTATGAAAACGACTTTAAGGTGACACCCGGGGCGATTTGACGAAATTGGGGTATGTTCAACCTCTATAAAGTACGGGAAAACGTTGAAACACAATACCGAAAAAAATATATATTATAGATTAATCTTCATCCTTTAATTGCTCACGAGTATTTTTTTGCAAAGTTTCTAGTTCATTAGAAAAAAAAATTACCGTGGACATCGATTTTACTGCAAAATATGGATAAACTACGTAACTACGCGGCTTACATGAATGCAATTTTTTTTATATAATACAACTTAAATTGCACTACAATCGCTCACGAGGAATTTTCATTTTACTCATTGTGAGTTTTTTAATTATTGATTTCCTGTTTTATCGGTTGCCCCATAGTGCTTAAAAACTCCACATAGACTCATGAATAGATTAGCCACTAATATGACATTACAACCACAAATGAATCAGTTCTGAAAACATAAGTCGTTATAATTCACACGAACACCTTCCAAGTATAAAAAACAAAATAAAAATTTTGAAAAACCCACGACGCGACGGTTAAAAAGTAATTGAAAAAGAATAAAATAATTTAAAATTCCCCGACTGAAATGATTTATGTGACGAGAGATAATTAACGTGAATAGCTTTTTTAAAAGTTCACTTAATCTCACACAAAGTCGGTCATATTATGAACAACATACTATTCGTTTTCATAGCACTTCCCTACGCTTACCTATTCGGTTCTCGAAGATGTAGATGTCGCAATAACATAGGTATTCAACTCCCTATGAACTTTATAAGAAGAGCAAGAAAATCCGTCTGGGGCTGCCATTGAATGAATTCGTTTTGTAGTTTTATATTGAAATTTAAAATATTGATGGCAGCCCTCGACGGATTTTCTTGCTCTTCTTATAAAGTTCATAGGGAGTTGAATACCTATGTTATTGCGACATCTACATCTTCGATAACCGAATAGGTAAGCATAGGGAAGTGCTATGAAAACGAATAGTATGTTTTTCATAATATGACCGACTTTGTGTGAGATTAAGTGAACTTTTAAAAAAGCTTTTCACGTTAATTATCTCTCGTCACATAAATCATTTCAGTCGGGGAATTTTAAATTATTTTATTCTTTTTCAATTACTTTTTAACCGTCGCGTCGTGGGTTTTTCAAAATTTTTATTTTGTTTTTTATTTCAAACTTTTTAAAGAGCATAATATAGGTACCATACATTACATTACACAATACCTCGTTCCACATCAGCCCTCTAATGTCCCCACCACCGCTGGAAAACCCATGTTGTTTATTTAAATACATAGTGAAGTATTATAATAAGTATTTACAACTCAACTTTGCTGGTGGCTCAACTTTGCTGGGGCTTTGTTGTAATGTAACTCGATATCATATTACGTAGAATGGTTTATGCAAACCAATGTTACCAGAACATTATACCAATCAAATCCAAAGCGATAATTGAAAACGGCATTCAAATCGGACCAATGGTTTGCAAACAAATATTAACTGCAGCGTCCCCTGGTGAGTTGTTACCGTAACACCTATCTCAGAACATGCGCTAATCAAATCCAAAGCGATCACCGAAAACAGCATTTAAATCGGACCAATGGTTTTGCAGATAAACGGTAACATTGGCTTTTACAAACAAATGTTTACTGCAGCGCCCCCTGGTGAGTTGTTACCGCGACACCTATCTAAGAACATGCACCAATCAAATCCAAAGCGATTACTGAAAACCGCATTAAAATCGGACCAGTGGTTCTGGAGATAAATGGTAACATTGGCTTTTACAAACAAATGTTTACTGCAGCGCCCCCTGGTGAGTTGTTACCGCGACACCTATCTAAGAACATGCTCCAAGCAAATTCAAAGCGATTACTGAAAACTGCATTAAAATCGGACCAGTGGTTCTGGAGATAAATGGTACATTGGTTTGCACAAACACCCTCTCACCCCAAACGCATATACCGTCTCCGTTCCGTCGTGGGTAAAAAGTAAATGAGTTCTAAGTTCTATTAATCAACTAGTTGACTAATATTTAATGGACTTGCCAAATGCATTTACATCATATACAGGGTGAGATATTTTGAGATCATACATGAAGAGAAAAAATATAATAAAACATAAATATTTATAATTTAATGAGTAAACTTAACCGAAAGTTAAAGAATTGATTACGCAATGCATGGTTACGCGGAGCATTGGCAGCGATCCGCGTGCCAGGTCACGTGCCGCGACTGACTCATTTGTATGTAAAGTAACATAGTAGTATTTAATTGAAGCAAATTCTAGTGATACATTACGTACCTACTTTTTTACATAATTATGATCAGAATCGAGTACAGAGTGCTCTCCTCCAGTATCTAAAATTTGTCACCAGTCACCCTGTATATTGATTCCCAGGAAGCACCTGTATGAACTAGAGAAATTCAGAAACTACTGCATAGATTTTCCTACGGTTTCTAACAATGTTAGAAAAGTTTATTCATTGAATATTTCTTTAAAATGTTGTGCACAAACATAGGCTAAAATATCATAATGATTATTTAAGAGGTCGACAAAAAATATATTAACTAGGAGCAGCAGCAGCACCCAAAAGCTTGTGTGTGGTCATTTCTTTAACAGGAGAAGTGTTTTGCCTTTGAATACTTGTGAGTTGTAATTTTTTAAACAGGAGAAGTGTTTCCTTATTGCGCCTAATTGCATCTAATGCGGCACCGGGTCAGTTAGACGGTTAACAGACTAAATGTTTATAGTCTAAATGATGTCACCCAGGGATGTCACTAGAGGTCCTTGGCACTTTACTGGGTTGATATAAAAGAGTTGAGACTAGATAAACATAATACTTCTCTAAACTGTCACCATTACAATTTGTTATCGTATTTTTTATGTGTGAGAAGTTGAATGCATGACTATTTCACACTGAAACGGACAAGAAAACCACTCGAGGAATTTTTAATACACACATAATTTTCTATGCAAATAAAACCGTGAAGTTAACATTCCTGTAGTAAAAAACGTAATTTTGTCGTACTATGGAAACACAACCTAAAGAGGTAAAAAAAATGAACGGAAAAACAATTCAATTTCCATTTGTTGACGGTAAGCTAAGTTAATTACAAAAAGTGCTCTCTGTATCACAAAATGCATCGCTGTTGTGAATGATTGTTCCTCGTTTGTGCGATCTGCGTGCTCGAGTGGCTGGCTCGTTTGATCAAACTTTGTGTTTGGTCACTAGGTATACAAAACATTATGGAGTGCCTGCCCGTGCGTTGGTTAAAAGAATAAAATTCTACACAAAATCTGAATTCAAAATGACGTTTATTGGTTCTATTTGATGTCTTTCCCCAAAGGTTAGCTTTAAGATTGATGTGTTTAGATTGGGGCTTTAGAAAAGTAATATATTTTTTTAAATGACTATTATTTACTTGATTGCCCTTCGATCGTAATTTGGGATGCGGTGAAATCAGTGACAAAACAAACAATACTTTTGATTTAAAAAATATCATTAACTTAGATACTGTAATCTTAATTTATATAGATACGTGAAATTTAATATTATCTATACATATAATAAAATGGTAGGAAAGTCAAAACTGTACATTGAATATTTTTTTAAAAGAATACTTGGGGTATGATCTACAATCGAAACAGAAACAAAAAATATAGTTTTTAGAATTTTTGTCTGTTTGTCTGTTTGTCTTTCCGGGATAAACTCAAAAAGTACTGCATGGATTTACTTCAAATTTGGCATGAAGATAGTTAAGAAGTCGGGTCAACATATAGGTTACATATTATCAAGCTAGCAGTGTTATAATCGTAGGTGCGTTTGGTGCTGCATAGCGTTCACGCAGACGACGTCGCGGGCAGCAGCTAGTATAATCATATTAACACAAAAAAGTACACTGTTAAAAATTAAGTGATTTTACATGCAAAAAAGTACATTAACCTGTAGAATGTACCGAGAACAGCTGTAAATTTCAGTAAATTGTGGAAAAGAAAACTAATTTTCGGTAATTTTACAGATTTTTAATTATTTTATATCCATATAAATAAACTTTCGAATTTGTAATATTAGTTGGATTTAGGCACCTCCATGGTGTAATCAGCATAAAATCAGCTTAAATCGGTTTTGTTTATAAGTGATGCAAAAAATTACCACAAAAATATGTTCAACGATATCAAATAATTCCGAAGTAATCATGAGTTCCTATATCACTTGGTAAATAAACCACAAAAATATCTTATTTCCAAGTAAAATATTAATGATCAGATATAGTTCAAAACCCAACAAAAAAGCACAAAAGACTCTAATAATCCTTTTTCTACATTTTTCGTAACTACAAAGTTACGTAGATCATTAAATGCTCAGCCTACCTTGTTCGACGCAGTAATGAATAGGCCACTACAGTACGAAGGGGAATTTCGTTCCGTCTTGTTCGTACAAAGGGTGCGCAGTTTCTTCATAAAACTAACAATATTGTCGGCGGTAACAAGGCGGGAACATTCTCGAGCCCATATTCATGCCACTATTGTCTCGCGGGACTTTAGGAGTTCAGACGTTTCTGGGATCGTTCTTACGACGCTTTGTGCTAGGTTCTTTTATGTTTTTTTAATACTTTGTTTTTGTTTTAAGTTTTCACGATTCATCATTTAAATAAAACTACTTTTTGCCCGGATTAATCGCGTATAATTTATATTTTACATTTTTACTCGACGTTTCGGAGTCTTTACAGACCCCATGGTCATGAGCGACTGAGATGTCAGGCGTCAGATTGATAGGTGGAAAAAGCTATAGGTACATCACCTCCATCTGTTTCTCAGTCTCCGTGCGTAGCGTTCAGGGTTAACACAAAATGAGCTGACAGTGTTTTGAGTTACATGTCGTACTGTTTGTTGGATGTTTGATTTAATATCTTTGAGAATAGGGTCCCATGCTGGTGATAGCTTCCAACCATATTTTCTATTGAAATTAGGGTGTTTTTTAATAACGTCGACTTAAATTGTAAAATATAAATTATACGCGATGAATCCGGTTAAAAATTAGTTTTATTTACTTTGTTTTTATTTACTTACATCAGGTGAAAACTTAGTAAGATTTTAGTTACTAGATGAGTCGCGCGCGTGGCTTTAGCTGCATTCCGTGGATAAGGAAGAAAGTTTTCTAGAAGTTATTTTATGTCCGAAGGTTCGTCAAAATAAGTCATGCTTTTTATTGACATGAAAGTAACCTATTTCCTTTCAAAAGCTCTATTATTAATCTGTACCAAATGTGATAAAAGGCATTTAATTGTTTTTATGTATTGTTAATAAGGCGGGGAAAACCTCGAGCCCAAATTCATGCCACTATTGTCTCGCGGGACTTTAGGAGTTCAGACGTTTCTAGCATCATTCATACGCGACACTTTGTTCTAGGTTCTTTTATATTTATTATTTACATGTAGTAAAACTTACACTACGTAAGGTAGAATTTTGGCGTGTCATTGCAATCAACGTTAGAACTTAATGTAAATAGTAAATTAAAAGTGATTGTTATAGAGTTTCTAAAGTTACTTATCACCATCTAGGCAGCACAACTTATTACGTATAAACGTATAACTACCTCTTGATGTAATAAGTTCTTCGTGCATAAAATTTCGTTCAAATCCGATCAAAACTTTTACGAGAAAGAGTTAAAAACATGCATGGAAACTTTTATGTTCATAATCTTAGTAGTATACTGTAACTTGAAGTTTTAGTGCCATTACAGGTGCTTCGTGCAAAAGCCGATTAAAATTATTATTATTACATAAATTACGAGGATCTTCTAGTTATGGTTCGACAAGGATCTTTTGTTGGAACTAACCACCGTAGTGGGAAATTTCACTTCATGACTTTTACCACTCATATTTGTTATGTACTTTTAAATTTAATATTAAGATGTGAAATACGCCAAAATTTACAAAATGTGGGCTTACTTATTGTAGTTATAAAATTGATGAAGTTGTTTTCAGAAATAAAAACAATTTAACGTCTCAATAAATCCCTTTTTAAGAGTAAAGAAGCAAGCTGTCTCTGCAATGTTTACATATTGCCATACTTTGAAAAATACGCTTTAGAACAAAATGTATTAAATTTTTTAAATCTCAATAAAAAATACGTTTCAGGAGAATTGTTAAAGACTGTATGAAAAGTGAAGAAAGATAAGTAGATTTTTATAAACCTTTAAAATTACGAGCATTTCTAGATACAAGTAGGTCCCTTATAAAGAAAGTAGTGGCGACGAGGATAACGAGGAAAACAATTAATAATGAAAACATGATTTTAATATCGAGTCACTTATGTATAATATATTTTCTTGCTGAATCTTATATTTATATCTTCAACCCTACGTTTATGTACCACTAACGTTTTTCTCAAAGTTTACGCGACAAACCTTTTGTAGTACATGAAGTGAAATAATTTGTTTAAAAACATGAAAAAAGCTAAACGTTGCATGCATATTTTTTCCTGAGAATAGGACATTGTACTTAATGGTAATCCTTATTTCACCCTCCAAGCGCTAAAAAAATAGCGCCTTGTCGGACTGTAGGTTTTACCCACTGAACTTTTGTCCTGCAATGACTTCTTGAATAGCCTATGGATTTCCGCAAGAGTCTGAAGAGTTCTGACTGAGAGTTTCACAGAGATAAGCCGTCATAAACAACCATTAAAAAATCTTAAGCTTTATGTTATTACCAAAAATAGTTATTAATTCAGTAAAGATTAAATACTTGGTTTTAAGATATTTACGGTTAGTATATTTAGACGATCGGCTGGTGTAGCGGTAACATACATTGCCTTCTACGCCAGAGGTCCTGGGTTCGAATCCCGGCAGCGGCGGATACTTGTGTGATGAACACAGATATTAGTCGTCAAGTCTTGGATGTTTATATGTTTATTTAAGTTTATTCTAATAAAAAATATGTATTTATTCAATATGTAGATATGTTTATATATTTCTTAAGTATATCAGTTATCTATTATCCATAACACAAGTTCTTTAAGAAACTTAATTTGGGCTAGTTAATGTTGTGTGAGTGTCAGAAATATTATTTATATTATTATTTATATGTATAAAAATCCACCATGGTAGGAAATAGTTTTAAGGCATATAAATAGCCGCTGAAAAAATATTCTATTTTTAAAATTTCATAAAAAGCCACAAAGTGATACCAGTATAAAGTTAATATAGACATAACCCTAATTATCTTCTATCATCTACGAGCAACTAAGCCAATTTTATTTTAACAACTATTTTATCATAATAAAAAATGATTCACCTTATGCTTTCAGTTCCTTTTGGTGGCAGCCGTCAGGATGCCGCTCGCTGCGCAGCCTCTACTACCGATTGGCTGTCGATTATGATCAATAGCCTTTGTTAAGGCTGATCATCAAGGGGGATGTTTAGTGGGTATACTCAGATGTTCTGAGTGAGTCTCGTGGCCGGTCTTGCGGTCCCCACACTGTCCGGTACTCTATATCTGTTAACCACTGGGGTTAGCAGCTCTTTAGGATTCCCTTGCTAGCTTGCTTTAGTAAGTGCCAAAGAATTTTCCTTGACGGAAAAACAAAAAAAAAAAAAGATTCGCCTTGATCTTAGATTCAAAAGTCATGCAAATAAGATACTACAATAAGTTACTTCATTATTTGTGGCTTTCATACAAACCTCCAAAACAGCACTTATTGTTTTAAATGTAACATATAAAATATACAAGCAACAGGCACAAATTATTTGTTCAACAGAACACATGTCATACTTACAGTTAGGCTGTATTCATTGTTTAGCTTTCTACACGTAGCAAGACGGATAGAGCACAAAGGTGTAGCTCGTTTCCGCACTTATGTTTGTTTTTGTGATGCAATTGTAGGTTTTGAGTGAGCCGCGCGAGAGCCAGATCGGGCCGCTCGTTTGCAAACTGGAGCATCCTGTAGAGATTGTTAACTCACAAAAATAACACGTTATTGTTAGCTATTTTCACTATGCGACGCTTTACACGCGCCAGTTGGTTGGTTTAAATGTAACTGTTTTTTTTTAATTGGATGTATTGAGTGTCTGTCGATGTGTAACGTTTTTGGATGGTTGGTTCTGTATATTAACGGTTTATTGAATTAAAAAAATACAATCTAATATAAAACAAACACTTTGATGACGGTGGGTGAGTTATCTATCTAGAGTGGTCTAGAGTGTTCTCGTTCGGAAATTATATGTATATTATTTTTTTTTTGTTATTATTGATTACTTTAGACATGAGTGACATGACTGACATTTTTATTTTGTGTGTGCAACTGACATAGAATTAAGCACGACTGTTATTTAGATTCATTTAATTTTGATATGATTTGATTTAATTATATTTGTACTCAAATTTGATTTTTATTTATGTGTGTTATTGTGTATTTTTGTAAATTTGTGAAATTGTAATGGGTGTAAATAACCTGAATAAAATGATTATTATTATCCGCGGTTCGGCGGAAAAGACCCGACAATCGGACCAGTCGGTCGGGTATCAGAACAAGAGAGAAAGAAACCGGCGAACGATTCGGGCAGTGTCGAACAATATTATTATTCATAAATTTTGCATAAGAAGAATATCCTTAATCATATAAAACTTCGACTTAAATGGGTAATTGAATCTGATCGAAGTGTGCTTCTACACAAAACGAAATTTGTCTAAATAATTGTTTTGGTGGTTTTGATCTTCACCATATTATGGCCTTTCAGAAGCTCAAAAGCTTTGCGGCGCGCATTGGTTGAATACCTACTATCAAATCTATAACGGCATTGTATAAATCGCTTACATTATGCAAACAAGTCCACGCAAAACACTTCCCGTTTGCATCCGCTCCCGAGCGGTCGTGTTGTGATGCCACTTGTCGCCTATCCAATTCAAAGCTATTAACGGAAAATTCTCTCTCGCTGAGGTTAGGTGGTGTCGGGACCGTTGGAGCTGCCCTTTTCAAGGTGGATCTGATTGCTGCCTGCCATCACTGATCAGGTGTATATATAACCGTGCCAACGAAGCCTGATCATCCGCCGTTCACCGGCAATAGGTCCGGATCAGGTCGTACTTTGTGCAGCCGTCTCGCCGTTCACCGGCTCGTGATTTCGTTTAGGATAGGGTTCTTTTAAGCCCAGTAAAATGGATGTCAAAAACGAACCGCCCAGTTCAAGGCTGAGTTCGAAGATGAAAAGGCTAAGCTCAAGTATCATTATAGGTCTCGAACCAAGTCCTTAGAGCAGCTATTGGTTGATAAAGATCAACAATTGTCCTGTGTCTTGTGCGGCCAGTGACAAATTATGACAGCTGCCCAAGGTACCGCGCGCTGTCAGGGCTACCGTAAAGTTCATTGAAAACTGGAGAGTGTCCTCAGCCTAGCTCGAGCGCTACTCCTCCAGCCATCTCTGAGGCCTTGGCCATCTTAAGGCCATTTCAGCATCCATTTCAGATTCGAGAAGCCGCGTTGCGACTCAATCGCAACCGGATGCTTAACCGGCTTCCCAGAGCCAGAACGCAACGGCCTCCCATGACCACACGACGTTCTCGATACAACATGCTCCCATCGAAAAAAATCTGGCTTTCGGCGCTGCCCTCGACGCCAGCCCTGAGGGTTTCAACGGCTCCCCTAATTAAGAAACTTCAACAAGCCCAACGTTTATAAGCGTTGTTTCTTCCCATCTTTCCTTTCTTAGAGTGGATTCGTCACTCTAGATAACCTCTTAATCTCAGCTTTGTCACTTTAGCTTTCAGGTGCCGCCCGCTGCGCAGCCTCTATCTACCGATTGGCTGTCGCTCCGATGACGATCGCTGGCCCCTAAAAAGGCTTAATCAGCAAAGGGGTATGTTTAGTGGCTAAACTCAGTTTACTGAAAATTCAAGGTACAGCCGTGGCTGCTCTGCTCTATAACTGCTGACCTTCGGGCTAGCAGATCTATAGAATAACTATCTATATCTATAGTAAAAAATTACGGACGAAAGGGTTTATCCTCCTCCTAATAGAGCTGTCTGTATTAGGTGCAAAATATTTCCCTGGCGGAAAAAAAACAAGTAGAAAATCATTAAGTGGTATGAGTTGGTTTAAAAACGGTCTAATGGTACACCAAGAGCAGTGCATCACAAACGAGACACATTAAAACTATGCAGATTGTTACAAACAATCCATCCAATTCATTAAAATCTATTCTGCTGGTTGCTAAAGTCAACCATACCGAAAGAATTTCATAAAGGTTATTTCAGTAAATCAAACACCATATTTGACGATATATGATTAGGTACTTACTACACGACTTTTCAGACCATTGCCGAATCCCTGTTTAAGGAAGTGTGCGAAATTAATGGCGATTTCTACTTCTAGATATAAGCACACCCAAGAGGATTCGTGTATTGAGTAAAGGTTATTAACCTCGACACTCTTTATTAAAGGTATTTCTTTAGAATTTGTGATCGATTATTACATGAAATGCATTTTTTTTTCATATTGATTTTTTTAAATGAGGTTCAAAAAACATATTTAAGTTATTTTGTTGTATAAACTAAAATTCTCATTTCAAGTAACATACAAACTCAATTTTAATTCGTTAATAATGAGGCAATATGTTATATCAAAGTAAACAAATTTTATTTAGCATGTTTTTTCAGTTATTTAAGAATAATTCAGCATTATTAAATGCAAAAACTTGGAAATAGTAAAACAATTTTTCTACTGGAAATATATGAACAAAGATAGCGTTCCTGGAAATTTCTTATGGAAACAGAATAAAAAGCTTGATTACATTAGTTTTCGTGCTGGACGTTAAATTAACATGAAAATAAGTACATTTCATTTTTGATATAGTAAAAGCAGTTTTAAGTTCGAAAGATTTCTTTGAGGAAAGTAAATAAAGAGTTTTATTTCTATGGTCATGTTTCATTCTCGAAATAGATAGTTTCCAGACAAGGATTTGGGTTATAATAAATTTTTGTTTTATTTGGTATAAAATTGTTACGCGGAAATGAAAATTTTAGTTTATAAAAAACTAATTTCCATCTGTGCTTACCAACCATAGTACATGAGGAGGCTCACTGGTGAATAAAGTACCTAAAATATTATCCTTACTTGTCACTCTTGAGTCCTTTATCATTCTGCAGGTGATTGAAGTCGCGGCTAGGCGCACCTCGCACTGACTCTAGTCGGACAGTTCCGACAGTAACTTTGTAAAAGCCGCATAATAATAAATAATTCACTTTACAGGTAAAATACATACATACATAACTTCACGCCTGTATCCATCCCTTATGGGGTAGGCAGAACACCAGACAGGCAGTGACAGGGGGTCTCTGTCTGTCCTTTAAATCACTTTTGTATTATACCTATTACCTTTTGTATTAAACCTGGGAAGAGAAGCAATTGGTACATTCTATGTTTATGTTTTGCTCCCAGTCCAGCAAAATCACGTAAAAATAACAACGACAAATTATAAGATTTGGGAAAAAATTGGCTTTTCAGTTGACTTTTATATTTGATAGAAATATTTTTAATAGATAGTTCAAAATTGAATATCTTGTAAATTATCAGCTCTGCAAACAGGAAACCAAGTTCTTCCTTAAACATGAGATGATGATTCAAATATCCTTAAAACAGATGACTCACTAGTCCTATTTTTAATATACACTTGAAATATCCACAAAGCAGTTACACAAAGCAGTATATTAAACCCAAGTTCATTTACATAGGTTGTCTGTTTCAAATTTTTGAAAAAAAATGTTGAAGTTCCTACAGTATGGCTTGATGTTAATATTATCTCTTAATGTCTTACATTGCAAATCGCTAGAAATGCACCAAGACACTAAACATGGAGTATTTCTCTGAGACGAGACTCAAGCGACTTGTTCCACTATGGTTTATTTCGCTTATTGTGTTTTCTCTGTTGGCTATAACTTTAGAGAATTAAAATAGTGCTGAAGAAACATACAGTCAGTTTGAGAACTATTTGTTTAAGATAAATAAATCATCCAAATAGATGTCGTATTTTTTTTTGTTCGCTTTGATAAAATTGGTTCTAAGTGCATATAAAGTGGCATTCAGGTTCATGTAATTTTTCAAATAAAAACAGCAGAAACTGCGGTGTGCTACCGATTTAAGGCTTAAGATGCGGAAGAGCCTAGTATTCCTTTAATTTAAATTTAAATCATCGTTTTTATTCTATTTGTGTGACCTGTCACCTGTCTCTCCTTCCAACTGCCATAATAGTTGCCTCTGAAAAGGATTCGGATTCGGATCCGGTGGATTATTATTATCATTATAATCTGGTGGATTATATTTGAGACAGCAAGTTCTCTTTTTTTCCATTTTAACGAGTACCATATCTTCAATATTTTTCATTACGGAATTTTTTAATGATGACCTTTAGAAATAAATCTTTCTACGTCAATTTTAACTCAATTTTCGACGTAAATAATTAATGCTAGTAATATGAAAACATCAAATTGATAAACTAATAACAGTAGTTTATTTTTACTTAGTGTTTTATTGATACAAACACAACTTCCAAACCCTATATAATATTTTGATGGTCCATTTTCTCCTAGTCCGGATGCGATTTTAGAAAGTTCTAGAACGCATTTCACAATTCTAGTTTATATTAAAATGCTTAAAACTTTATGTTAGTAACTTTGTTAATAATGCTCATGGGATAGAATTTCAATAAGGAAATAATTTTCCGCTCGCAACAGAATTTAACTTTTGACGTAACGGGAGTGCTAAAACTAGACCGAGCCACAAATACTTGGAAATTTTGGAATGGGCCGATCTCTTTCCCGTCTAACCTATTCTGTGTCGAATTAAACTGGACAGCACAGCGATCTAATCGCAACGCTACTCCAGCGCCATCTACAAATATGTAATTAAACTATACTGAATAATAAATACTAACATTCACACCTATCTATTATAGTCTAAAATAAGTTTCGTTAAGAACTTTTATGACTGCAGGGACTGAGGTTTTATTGGAGGCTTTTTGTGGGCGAAAGGCTGACCCTCTGTCACTGCAATAGTCTCTATCCATCATTATAATACCTCAAAATTTGTCAAACGTGACATAAGATGGTTTTATAGCCTCTGTTGTTCTGCCTTCCCCATAAGGGATACAGGCGTGAAGTTATGTACCTATATAGGTACCTATGTAGGCAATAAAACAAGTATACTTACTGTGAATCTGCTGCAATTTTAATTAAATAAAATAGTTTAAATAGTATAAAAGTTGATTATTTTAACATATTATGCAACATTGAATTAGACTTGACCTGCCAGCAGCACTTTCCTAAGATTATATCTCACTTCACAATTTATCAAGATCATCACTAGTATTCTTTACAACAATGGAAGGCTTGAAAAAGTCTATTTTAACTATGAACGAGCTTTTTGGATCCCGGATGACAAACTTTGAACAGCAACTGAATAAATCCTCTTCCCCCAATTCTTTGGCACAAGATTTTGCTGAATTCAAAGTCATTGTTATTACTTTTATGCAAAATTTGCAAAGGCAAGTGGACTTTCTGGCCAAGGAGTGTGACAGGCTCGACATGTATAGCCGTCGCAAAGTTCTCTTGGTACATGGAGTTCCGGAATCTGAAGAGGAAAATCCCATTAGTGCAATTAAAAGTGTTCTTATGGATATAATGAAGCTCCCCGACTTCCCTCAAGACGATATCATCCGTGCTCAGCGGCTTGGAATTAACTCCCAAGGTAAACCAAGACCATTATTAATAAAGTTCCGTAACCAAGAATCCTGTAGCAAAATGTGGTTTGCCAAATCTGCTTTGAAGGGCTCTGGTGTCACGTTATCGGAGTTTCTGACAAAACTCAGGCATCAGACATTTGTAGCGGCGCGACAGCGTTTTGGGATAACAAAGTGTTGGACGCGGGATGGAAACATCTTTGTTATTGACTCGGAGGGTGCCCGCCATCGCGTTGTTACAATCGCCGACTTGGACTCCATCGCCCATGTTGAATCCACAAACTCGCCTGCACCTGATCCAATTCCGAAGACGAACAAAGCTGCAGTTAAAACTCGCCGCGTAGTTAAGAAATAGTTTTTGACCATAGTCCTTAGACGATGACGTCACGTTTTGCTTTAGAACTAGTTTCTATTTATTTATTTATCACCCTCGCTTTACTTAATTATGTTATTACCTAAGAAATTAGAATCACCTTCAACTTTGTGTTTGTTTGTTTTTGTCGCTGACAACTGTCACTGTCAGTGTAATTTGCGTCACATGATGTCACTAGTGTCACTGTCAAATTTGATCAAAGGTGTCATAGTCATAGTGCATATTGCAGACTGATATTATTTCGTCTTGTTTTTTTTTTTTGTAAGAATTTTTTGTTGTTTTATTTTACTTAATTGAACTTTGTGTAGCTGGTAGGTTAGTATTATTATTTTGCCAGATCATTATATATTTGGTATTTATTTTTATTTAGTTAGAGAAATTATATATTTATTTTATATTTATTGAATAATATTAATAGATATTATTTATTTTATAATATAATATTTTTGTACATAATATTTACGTACATACATCACAGATGGACTTGGAAAGCAACAATGATAATTCCTTATTATATGGATCATGTTCATCTAGTGACTTGAACAGTGACTCAAGTTTATATAGCACATCGCCTACACTCAATTCGGAACTCCAGTCCCATTTTTCGGACGTTCCAAATAATTTAAATATCGTCCACATCAATGCACAAAGTATTCCTGCTCATCATGTTGATATGCTTAATTATTTTTATTGCAAGGACCTTCATGCCGTACTTGTATCGGAATCCTGGCTAAAGCCTTGTTTATCCTCCAACACGTATCCTCCAGGATTTCAATTAATTCGCAATGACTGGATTCTGCGAACTGGTGGTGGTGTGGCGATTTATCTCAAGACAGGCATTTCATATAACATTGTTGCCAAATCAAGTGAACTAACAGGATCTGCAATAGAGTATTTATTTTTAGAAATTGTGGTGTCTCATACCAAACTTCTCTTAGGGGTTATTTATAACCCATCGCTGCATGTCAATTACTTTTCTGACTTGGAAAACCTACTTGAAGATTTATCGCCACGCTATGCCCACACTGTACTCATAGGAGATTTCAATACTTGCCTATTGAAAAACACTCACCGCTTCGCCAAACTTATATCCACAGTCCAATCCAGTAATTTATATTTAGCTCCATTAAAGGCTACACATTTCTTTCCGAATTGTGAACCATCTCTCTTAGACCTTATTATATATAGTTTCATCAAATAACTGCATTGCCAAATATGGCCAGTGTAGTGCTGATGCATTTTCCTACCATGACCTTTTGTATCTATCGTATAAGATCTGTATCCCTAAATTAAAGCCAAAAATTCTGATGCGCCGCAATTTTTCTGGCATGGACTTGAGTAAACTTCGCATAGATGCTGAAGCAGTAGATTGGTCGGTACTCGATCAGGCACGGACTGTCGATTACCAAGTCTGTTTATTCAATAATATATTAACTGAGCTATACGATCGCCATGCACCAAATCGTCCTGTAAAAATAAAACATTTGCCTGCGCCCTGGCTGACTGACGAAATTAAATTACTCCTTGCTAAAAAGAACTCTGCGCATTTAAAATATAAATTGAATCCTTCACATACAAATCTTGAGAGCTACAAGAAAATTAGAAATCACTGCAATAGGTTGTGTAAGGATGCACAGCGCCGCCACATCCAAAGTTCTATAGAAAATGGAAATCCTGCTAAAGTATGGAAATTTTTGAAATCATTGGGTATTGGTAAAATTTAAAATGAAAACAGTACTCCTAATAATACAGACTTCAATCTTTTAAATAAGCACTTCTCATATAATACAGCAATGGATGCATCTTTTAAAAGTCATACCTTGAATCACCTTTCATCTTTGCCATGCCCAGATATTGTCCCTTTTGAGTTTGATCAATTTACCGATTATGATGTTAAGAAGAATATCTTAGCTGTTTCCTCTAATGCCGTAGGTTGCGATAATATTAGTCGTAATATGGTACTTTCTATCATTGATCTCCTTACACCTGTAATTACCAAAATATTCAACAACTCCGTATCCTCAAACACATTCCCAGAATCATGGAAATTTTCCAACATAATTCCACTCCCAAAGAATGCCAATCCTAGTTCATTTACCGATTACCGTCCTATTTCTATTCTCCCTTTTCCAGATCCTGTTTTTCCTGAACCACAATAATCTAATGAATCCTTACCAATCTGGTTTTCGTGCCGGCCATAGTACGACTACTGCACTTATCAAAATCACTGATGATATCCGGCTGAACATGGAAAACAAACAGCTGACTTTGTTGAGCTTGCTAGATTTTAGCAATGCTTTTAACTCGGTCGACTTTGATATTCTTCTCGGTATCTTACGATCACTAAACATATTTCCAACGGTAATTGAATGGTTTCGTAGCTATTTACACGGACGCCGGCAGCGTATATTTGTCGAAGGAACAGCGTCAGACTGGTCTGATACTACTGCTGGAGTCCCTCAAGGTGGTGTGCTATCTCCGCTTTTATTTTCAATTTTCATCAGTTCTAAAACCTCATCCTTATCTTCTTCCTACCACCTATATGCAGATGATCTTCAAATTTATAATCGAGCATCGATCAATGACGTCCACACAGCGATACATGAAATGAACACTGATTTAAAAAATATATCGAAATGGAGTCGTTGGCATGGACTGAAAGTAAATCCATCTAAAACGAAGGTTATTCTTATAGGCTGTCCCAAGATGCTAGCTAAGGTTGACCTTGCATCACTGCCAGCAATTAGGTTCGACAATGTCACTATTCCATATTCAACCTCTGTTAACAATCTTGGTGTCTTCATGGATAATACCTTATCTTGGAAAGAAATGTTCTACCTATACCAACAAAAATTGCGCTCGCACAGTCCCTTCTTCTCCCCATACTGGATTATGCTGATGTAAGCTATCTTGACTTGTCCGAGGAGCAGCTTCATAAACTTGAGCGTCTTCAAAATATGTGTATACGGTTCATATTTTCTTTGCGAAAATATGACCATGTTTCCGAATTTCGTGATAAGCTCAAGTGGCTCCCAGTTCGTCTTCGCAGGAATACTCACATTCTCTCACTTTTATACAATATACTTTTTAATCCAAACACGCCAAAGTATTTGAAGGAACAATTCAAATTTAGACACGAAACACATGATCGTGCATTACGTTCTAATGATAACCACTATCTGTCTATACCTCAACACAGAACAGGATTTTTCCACAAGTCATATACTGTACTCGCAGCTAGTACGTGGAACTCCCTGCCTTCATATTTACACTCAGCGAAAACTATAAGTTCTTTTAAAAATATATTGAAAAAATTCTATTATTCTGTTAATGTTGCTGTTATTTAAACTGCCGATTCATTCACTGTTTTGTTGATTAACTGTAAATTATTATCTCTGTTATATGTATCTAGTAAGTATATTTTGTTATATTTAACTATTATTATTACTCATTATTATTTTATTTTCTTTATTTGTGGCTCGAATATATATTGCGTAGCTATTTTTATGTTATTCTTCTGATTAAAAATATTTATATTCTCACATTTTAAGATAAGAAACCGACTGTTATATTTTAAGCTCTTCCCTGTTTTAATTGTAATAAAAATGTTATCCTGTAAACGGGTTGCCTGGTAGAAATCGCTTGGAGGATAAGGCCGCCCATATTGTCCATACTTGTTTCATGTATACCTAATGTTTGTGTGTTGTGTTCTGATCGACAATAAAGTGTATTTATTATTATTATTATGTATGCTTACAGCTACACGCCTTTCGGCGGAAAGACTTATTATTATTATTATTCGGCATATCAAAAGCAACTCGCCTTTCGGCGGAAAAGACCCGACAATAAGACCAGTCGGTCGGGTATCAGGGCAAGAGAGAAAGAAACCGGCGAACGACAGTATCGAGCAGCACCGCTTTCTGCATGCGTGCTGGAAGCGAACCACCGCCAAATCCCAGCCTTTCAAGGTGTCTGACCAGTGTGGCTGGGATCAAACCGTTTGCGGATATTACAACTGGGATGATTTCGGTGCACACAACCCCCCACATTTCGGTCACCTCGTGTGCAAGGTCCAAGTACTTGCGTTGCTTTTCGGTCTTTTATTATTATTATTAATATGTATGTAAGAACTTGCATTATGGAAACTAGACAACTAAGATATTTCTGACATTCACAAAATATTATCTAGCTAAAATTAAGTTTCTAAAATAATTTGTGTCATGAATACTAGGTAAAGGATAATAAACTTAAGAAATATTAAACATACATACATATTAAATAGGTATTGTGTTTGTGTGTGTGTGTGTGTGTATTATATTAATAACAGGATTTGAATTTAGGACCTATATTTTATCGGCCTTAGCTGTTTGTATATTTAAATTAAACACTTTTCACCGGATATTATTGTGCATAATTAATGATACCTATTTAACATTTTAACGTACTTTTCAGTGTCTTCGGTTTTTTTCCTTGGTCACGAGAGACTGAGGTGGAAGGCGTATATATTCAAAATTAACTGAAGTCTATAAATAACGTAAAAAGTAATGATTATAAAACATAATAATATTTAGATTGTAACAAAGAGTAATGTTCACGATCCATACAGTCTGTGACCTGAGAAACTAATTTTTGTTAGGTATGTGAATTTATAAAGATGATATTGTCATTGAAATGCTGCCTGTTTATATCTAAACTATTGGTGCAGACTTGATTTAATTTCTTAGAAACGGGATTTTCATTTCAAGTGGATGATACGTGTAGTCTATTGTGTAACTTGAGAGGGTGAAATATTAAAATCCTTGCTGCGGTTTCTAATGTATGTTTGAATTTAGAAGAAACCGAAAATGAGCTATTATTTGCACTATATGTTGTTTAAATAGATTTCATGAGTTGTCCAAAATCTGACAGGTCAGCTATGAAAATTATTTTTTTGGCTTGACACCTTCTATAAAGACTGAAGACCACTTTCATGATTAATTCTTTCGACAAACTGATGTATGTAGACATTCTTACAGTTTTGCTTAGGCTTGCTGTAAGAAATTGATTTAAAATTTAAACTGTACCTGCCAATTTAACTGGACTTGAGTTAAAAAAGTGTTTACTAAATTTCTAGGTATAAGATTCTATTCTCCACCACCTTCGTCAACAGAAAAAGTTGATAGCCAAGGCTACGTCTGCCTTCAGTATAACACCATATTGTCGATAACTACACCATTCAACATTTACTTTATTTTTTTAAATATTATAAAATATTAATCATACCTGGACAAAACGGACTTCTCATGCCGACTGTATATAAATATTCTCTTCAAGAAAGCAGGGGTATTTCTTCAGTAAATTTTTGGTGTTTCAAAGCTAAGACTACTTAAGATACCGAGTGACAAAACTACGAAGTGCGGTTTTGGAGCAAAAGCGTGTTGTTATCTGTAGCAAAGCGCTTTCCCTAGTAATAATTTCCTTGTAATACAATATAAACAGCTATTATTTACCTGTCTTTTTAAAGATCAGAACATGTAGAAAATAGCATGTAAAAAAATTCAAAGTTAAAAAAGTTCTATTCATCATTATAAAATTAAATACGAGGAAAAATAATAAAAAACTGAGAATATGTAGTTGGTGTAGTACTGAAGGCATTCAAGAGCGAAGTAATAATATTAAATTATATATTATGTTATTTTCTTAAGTAGTTTTCTTTCATAATTTTCGTCATAAAACGTTGGCTAACTTCTTCTTTTTTCATCTTATCTTAAAACAAAACTCCCTATTTCAAGAGTAAACACTAAATTCGATCTCATTTTTAGGCTGAAAATTGGACGGCAGCGACAGAGGCAGCGAGAGTGACAGCGGCGCGGGCAGCGATTTCTGCGACACTATAGAAAGTATTGAGTTTGTATGAAGCTCTGGACGGGAGCGACGCGGGCAGCGGCGAGCGCCGCGCCAGTCTAACGGGGAGTGCGCAATCGAGCGGTTTTTGTGTAGTCTGTTGCCCACCAATATCGATTGTTGAGCAACTTATCGTTGGAAGAAATAATTTCAGCTGTATTAGAAATACCACCGATATAGCACAGTAAATAAATAAATAAATAAAACATCCAAAATTTCAACCGGAAAAATCGAAGAATAAATGATAAATTATGCGAGAGAATAAAAAACGATTTTCCTGCTGGAGATATTATACGTTCGTGCCTTTAATCCGATCCTAATGCTGATTTCATATTCTCCAGGACATAATCAAATGTTTTCACAAACATTCTAGTGTTTTAATTTCGTCTTTGGTCTTCGTAATTATGATGAAACTCGCGTCCTTAGTCGAAAGTATGGATTCACGTCTTCTTTTGTCCATAGTAAATCGTATCGTATAAATGAACTGTGAAAGTATTCATGACGCCGTATCAACATTTTCAAACGAAAACCTCTCTTAAACCGCGACAAATTCGTCCGCTGCCCGCTGGTGTCGAGAACGGCCCCGATTTCCCGCGTCGCTGCTCGCGCCGACGTTGCTCTCGCTGTCGCTGCCGTCCGGTTTCCAGCAAGCATTTGCCTTACATCTGGTATTATTCTTATTCTAATATTAATCTTATATTTAAGTTATCTTTATAAAAAAATCCAAAAAACAACGCAAAGAAGTCACATTCATAAAAACAAGATTTTTACAGTCTCCGTGGTGCAGAGGTATAGAGTGGATTTTTTTAATGCCACCTGGAAGGAAAGTAATTCAAATAATAGAGATAGCAAATTTTACTCCAAAAAACATTTTGTTATTTTTGAAAAAAAAACCGCATTCAAAGATTTTCAAAAATTCGCTCGCTTCACCCGGGAATCTATCATAGCAGAAGCTGTGCTTACTTTGGGACTATGTAGTTGGCGTGATTTTCTTTTCTTTTTGTCGCGAAATATTTTTTAAATATCGGAGACTATAAAGTAACCAGTATTAATAAATAAAATAATAAAAATCATTTATTTTCGAGTTGCATAGACTCATAGAAGTAAATAAAACACATCAAAATAATAATTTACATAGATACTTACTAAGAATAAATAAATTAAAATATCAGAATTAAAATTAAAATCACATTAAACGTCGAAGAAAAAAATTAAAATAAAACAGAAATAACAGGGAAATATTAAGTCATCATATAAATTAAAATTAAAATAAAGAAAATAAATGTCTCAACTATAATATACATTAAATTAAACATTTGGATTTACATAAATAAAATTCAATCATAATTCTAAACGTCATATCCAAAATATAAAAACAGCACAATTTAAAAATAAATATGTCTCAATTACATTTACTTACTTGATTAAAACTATTGACCAATGGCATTTTCATTTGGTTTATAAGTCATTATTACCTACATATCATTGTAAATCCGCCATCATAATTATGGAAATTCATACTACTTACCAAATATTCCTCATTAAAAATAAGCTTTCCTTTAGCAAATTATTTGTAGTTTTATTTAAGAAACCCCTGTCTTAACTTTGCATTTTATGCCTGAACGCGATGTTAACGAACGCTTCCAAGGAACGGAATGGAAAGAACTTTATAGGATAAAACTGGAAGATTCTGGAACAAAATTGTTTTAAAAGAAACGTCTTATTCGTGAAAGGAGGTGCTTAGCGTTTGTGCATTTTCACGGATGTGCAAGTTACATAATTGTACGGAAAATTCTTTTGTGCTGGAACTATAACTGATGTATGTTAAATTTTCTTGAAATATTTTATACTTGGGTTCACAACAGCTTAACGTCTATTAAGTGTATACTACAGTATACAGCGCGTCCCAAGGCGATGGGATATAAAGGGGATGTACTTTTAATATCGTATAACCTAACGGGATTCTACCACCAAGAGCGGTAGAGTTATTCTAAGTCGACCCTACTCGTTAGAAAAAAACTGCTTATAATTAACTTAATAAAAATAGAACCTACGCTTTAGCTAATTTTAGTTTAACACATAGACATTTCAAGTTGCAAACATGTAAGTGTTTGTGTTTGTTTGTATGACAGAGGAAGCAAAAGTGACACTTTTACAAATAAATAAATACCTTAAATTAAATTAATATTTTTTTTCTTAATATGATTGTGAATGCGACAACATCAAATAATTAATATTATTACAAATTATAAACATCATATTTTTTTAAGTATAATATGATTTGTGTCGGTGTCGGTCCCGCGTACTCTATACTGGTATTGGTATTCACTAGATGTTAGGGTTTATAGGAAGCTATTGGACGCTCTAAATATTGGGTTGGGGAAAAAGTTTCTTCGCATTTTTTAAGAAAATTCAAAACATTTTTTAATATAGTTCATTGACATTTAACTAAAGTATGTATTACCATTTTGTTCGATAACTTTTTGCCATCTTGTAGGTAGGGACATGATCCTATTGCTTGTGTTTAGTGGTGAGGACCTATAATTGGCCCACTAACTCTATTACTATTACCTAGAATTGATATTTTGGCTTCCTATTACAATAAATAAATAAATACTAGGTATTTATTTTTTGAAGGGTGGTAGGATCCCTTCTGGGTCCGCCTGGCTAGCGACCACCCTTTATATAAAGTCTGCCGCCAAATGTTACCACTCCGGCGGTAATGTGTTCCGGCAATATTGTATAAAGAGCCAGTTCCTTCCTAAACCCGTGTGCTCTCATCTTCGACCTCATCGTCACTTACCATCAGGTGAGATTGAGGCCAAACGCGGGTTTAGTCACTTATAAAAAAAAAAAAAAATACAATAAAAAATATATAAAAAATTTGGGACCTCTTATCAAAATACCGCGACAAGTGGATTTTGCAGCCCTCTCGTGATGTTAACCTAACACTGCCTAAAGAATTCTGAAGAGACCGAAACAAGTGGAAATCTGAAGGTGCAAGGTCAGGACTATACGGCGGATGCATTAACACCTCCAAGCCAAACTCTTAATTTTTGCTGGGTGGCTATAGATGTGTGAGATCTAGCGTTATCATGATGAAACACCACACCCCTTCTGTTGATCAATTCCGGCCGCTTTCTCTCAACTTCTTGTTTTAATCTCATAAGTTGTTCGCAGTAGAATTCAGAATCGATAGTTCTGCCTGGTGGTAACAGCTCATAATGAACAATGCCCTTCCAATCCCACCACACACACAACATCACCTTATTTTTATATTACGACGACCGGCTGGTGTAGCGGTAATATAAATTGCCTTCTATGCCAGAGGTCCTGGGTTCGAATCCCGGCGGCGGCGGATATTTGTGTGATGAACACAGATATTAGTCGTCAAGTCATGGATGTTTATATGTTTATTTAATTGTATTCTAAAAAAAAATTTGTATTTATTCAATATGTATGTTTTATAGTTACACCTTCATGCCGAACAAATTATGGTCGTAATGAATACCTGAGTAGAGTCATAAACATTTACAATAAAAAATTTAGTGACATAGATATATTTTTTAATTCCAAAAGGCTTTTTAAAACAAAGGTATTACGGAGACTCACATTCGAGGAATCGGCGTAATATGATTTCTTTTAATATTAATATTTTATTATTCGTTATCTTATGCTGTATCTATTAATTTATTGCAATTTTATTATTATCTAAGTAATAGGGTAAGAGTGGGATAGTTGCCCTACTTTTTGAAATAGACGTCTCACATCCAAAATAAAAGAATTTAAGGAGCTTATGCTTTTGCAATGAATTCTATACCTATCAATGAACATAATAATACAGACTATTTGATACAGTTTAGAATTATTTTTTAGTTACCTAACAAAACAAAAACCTCTTTAAATGAGGATAGATGCCGCGGTAGCATTTCAACTGGTGGGATAGTTGCCCTATGGAAATATTAAAAGATTATTATAATTAGACAACTTTAATTAAATGTAACTAAATGGCACAATCATCTTTGGAAGCGAACTCTTTTAATTAGGTTAAATTATTTATCACTTATAATTAAAATAATCATGAATTTAAACAATCTCATGTGATTACCATACAGCAACATAAGGCTTGTTAGTTATTTTAGGCTTTTCTCATGCTTCAATTTTAAACGACGACATTGATTACAATAGTCCCCATACATTGTGCAAGTTTCGTGCAGCCACTTCCTACATATGATACACTGGATCCAGTCCACCTTTGATGTGGTTTTTTCGAAATCTTCGAAACATTCCACACATTCGTTTGTTGCACTCTGGGAAGAGTCAGATTCATTAGAAGTTGTTTCGTCTCTTACAACTTTAACTAATTTTTTTTTCATTTGAACGTCGCGAACAGGACGCTTTACTCTTTTGTCCTTTTTCTTCTTCGATACAACGTCAGGCTCATTTTCAATGGAAACATCGGAATCACAGGTTGAACTACCACCTAAATCTACTTTACATCTTTTATTACTATCTTTTTTAGGTTGCTTGCTTCTCTTGCATGGTATATTTGGAGTAGCTTTACCTTTATTTTTCTTAGAAGTAATATTTTCCTGAGAAGTCAATATTGCAGCTGATTGTTTTCCTCTTTTATAAAATGGTACAGGAATTTTTGGTACAGGGGAACATTCTTGCAAGAACTTGCTAGGCGTCTCTTTCTCAATTCGTTGTACTGTACTAGGTTGTTGAGAAAGTATAGATGATGAATTGAGAGGATTTTGTTCTGGTGAAACAGTGGTCGCAGAAATCACGTCTATTGGATCTATATTAGGTAGTGTAAAACTACGTATTTGAGCCAAGTTTGGGCTCATGCGGATTATCTCGTCCTCGTCTAAACTCGGATGTCTTGGAGAGCTGTGTGAAACACCAGGTACTGCTAAATCATCATATCTATCAGTCGATACATTTACTTCTTCATTAGCAGTTGAATTTCTGCTCGAAGAAAAATCAGAAATAGCAAAAAAACTTTCAGGTACAGCAGATGGATTATATGGGTAAATCCCGCAAGCTTTAAACCCCGAAATAGCATTGGTGGGAGTAGCCGCTCGAATCCATGCGTTACCAATTAATCTGCCAGCCACTCATCGATTGATTTTTTTGTCTTTATTAGCGTACATCCAGTTTCTAGTCTCGGCTGCGTAAAAAGTTTTAAAAGGTTTGAAAAAGCTTCGGTCTAACGGTTGCAAAGCTTGAGTACTATGACTTGGTAAGCAGAATAGAATTATACCATTTTTGTCGGCCATCTCTAACATGTCAGCAGAGTTTGTGTGTGAAGAATGCCCATCCAGAAGCAGAAGAACTTTATCTTGGGGCTTTCTAGGCACAAAATGCTGATCTAGCCACTTCTGAAAAAATTCTGCATTAACATAAGCAGATTTCTTGCTCATAAAGACATCAGAACCAGGGGGAAGTCCATCATAAAATTCTGGCTTTTTATTCACTCCTTTTATGATGACAAATGGAGGCAGAAAATTTCCAGCAGCGTTACAGCAGGCTATTATTCACATAGTCTCTCCCTTTTCTCCGGATGTTACTGAATGAACTGATTTCGCACCCTTCGTAGCAATAACTTTTTCGGGCTTATTATTTAATTGCACACCAGTTTCGTCTTTATTGAAAATACGATCTGGCTTATTCAGTAAATCATTTTCAGTCAAAATCTGAAGTAAAAGTTCAAACATCTTGTCGACCTCTTGACGATTAAGCCCTTGAGCTCTGGCAAGGGATAAACCTTCTGCTTGTCGAATGCTAAGCTCTGGATGCCGTTCCAAAAAAGACCTAAGCCAATGAGGTCCAGCTTTGCCAGTCTCTTTGTCAAAAGTGTGATTAATTCCCAATTTTTCAGCGAATTCAAGCGCAAGTCTGCGAATCATGTCACGTGTTACAGGAAACCCTACTCTCTCTAGTTTCTGTACGTGTAGAACAAGCCTTTGTTCATTATCGAAGTCCAAAACTGGATGTTTCCCTAAAAATATATGAATTTGGATTAAAACAAAAATAGTTAATTTCCAAACACTAAATAGATAAGAATCTTAAGTGAGTTCTACGCGGAAAAGAAAGTTTCCTAAAGTCATTTTTTTTTCATCCTGTTTTGCAAATCGTCTCTTCAGAGTTCTTGGAGGAATACCATAGCAACGAGATATTTCATTAATAGGGCGTTGGTTTTGTCTAAGCTCTTCAAAGGCACTTTTAAGAGCATCTTCTGTCCACATACCTCGAGACCTTGCCCCTGCTTTGCGTACGTACTTACGGGGCATTTCTATAAAAAAAAAACATGAATTAGAATCCAGATACACAGGGGGATAGATGCCTCTAGGGCATCTATACTCACAAAATGTGAGGCATCTATCCTTTTATTAAGGGATAGATGCCCTCTTAGTTAATTAATAAATTATGTTAAAAGGTACTATAATAACATTCATAACTTGATATTAGATACATATCTAGATAAAAAAACCAAAAAGAATACCACTTACTTTACTATTTCAAAAGTTCCAAGCGTAAAAAGATGAAAAAATACACAAATTCAGAAAATTTTCGCTGCACAAAACTTTCGTCTTCACATAAGTTGTGACGCGTGCGTCGCCGCGAAGTGTACGGCACTGACTAGCGCGAGGGTGGGAGTAAGCTTGCGTTGAAACAAAGCAGTACGCGCGCAACGCTCGTACAGGTCGCTACATTTTGACGTAGGCATCTATCCCACATTTACCCTATATTAAATATACATTATAACAGATATGTATGTATATCATATATATAATATGATATACATATATATATAACCTATTTATAAGAATATACATGAATAAGCATTCTATCCTAGCCAGCGCATAACCAATGTATTAAATTAACTGATGTATTACAGTTTTTTTCGACCCTATTTAGGTATAGTGAATTAGGAAATCCTGTTATTGGCTAAGCTATTTTGTAACCATATTTTAAGTCAAAAATTGTTTAATTAAGCTGTTGGATTTCTAATAAAGTAAATAAATAAATATATATTTCTTAAGTCTAGTATCCATAACACAAGTTCTTTAAGAAACTTAATTTGGGCTAGATAATGTTGTGTGAGTGTCAGAAATATTTATTATTTATTATTATTATTGCGAGTCAACCCGGGTTTCGCCACAGTCTGTGAAGCCTGACCGGCCTTTGACCACGACCTTTTTCGCACGTTCTGGTCGTACGTGATCAACTTTTCATCACCAGTTATCAGCTTCTTCAAAAACGATTCGGTTTCGTTACGTCGTAATAAAGAATCACAAATGAGTACACGGTTCATTAGGTTTCTTTCAGTGAGCTCGTGAGGTACCCAAATATCGAGCTTTGTTGTGTACCCAGCTTTTTTCAAATGCGCCAAAACTGTTTTGTGATCAATTCCCAGTTCTTCAGCTACGTCGTAACTACTGATATGTCGATCTTGCTCCACTTTTTCAAAAATGGCATCCATTTTATCCGTAATAGAGCAACCAGAGTAAGGTGCATCTTTGACATCAAAATTTCCGGATTGAAAACGCTTAAACCAAATTTGTGCTACTCTCACAGACACTGCACTAAGTACATAAACATCGAAAGTTTTTTTCGCGGCTTGCGTTGCATTTTTACCTTTTTTTGTAGTAAAATTTTAAAATGTATCGAATTTCTTCATTAGATTCACTCATCTTGACAGTACGAAAAAAAATCACACATTTTCCTAATTTGAATTTGGAATTATGTTCTTTAAAATTTTAACTTTCAATGATACCAAAACCAGCCAGATACAAATACTATAGCCAAAGAGACTTTATTACAAGTTCATACATACTATAATGCGAAAAGACTTTTTCCCCAACCCATTATTCTGAAATCCACCTCTAGCACTGGCCAGGTTGTTAGTTTATGGACTAAACCTCCACGTTTTATCTTAAAGGGCAATGCTTTTTATTATATTTAGTAGTATATCTACAAAGTTAAATAGACATACTACATACAACCATGGTAAAGTAAATTTTGCGGTAAAGCAGCTCATGTTCCTTTAATATTTGAATTCTCACTGCTGAATTCATAGCAACTGATTTGTGGTTATATTGTATATTTGCAATTCGTAAACTGAATACCTATTAACATTCAAATTGGGAAAAGGAAGGGATCGGGAAAAATTAATTGATTATACCTTAATTTTAACAAATTCATCTATTGAGTTTTGTCCGTAATAAAAGAAATGATGACATTTTTCCTTGTACGACAAACACAGGAGGTGCTGCGCGATTATAGGTTCATTTCATAAAATCGTTCATGTCACACTGCTGATGATCGTTTAAGTTGAGGGTGATTTCACGAAATTTCAGCACATAAACGAATCACACTATTAATTAATTTTCATGTCATGGTCAATTTGTACTGTACCAATTTGTATTAATTCGTATAATTTCCGACTGAAAAAGAGTTCCGAGTTTTTTTTCTAGCGGATTTTATGTCTCTTGGTCTACCATAATATCTTATTCAACAATAATCAACTACTAGTTAAAGCTAAAGTATATGCTGACGACATTAAGTGCTCTGTAAAGATCCTACGATGAATATTTTTTTTAATTTTTGAATACACTATCCAATACCTTCACATGGATGATGATAATGAATTTTAACTACAATAAGGACAGCGCCGTCTTTCTATTAAAATTATATGCGATCCCCAAACGTTCCCCTGATACTTCGGAGAGGCTTAGTCTTGATCGGCTAAGATTTCGGATGACGGTTAAGATACTATGGTAGACGGCAGTACCCAATCAGGTGTCACAAATCATCTCCAAATGCTGATATTTAGAGGTAGACTGACATATTAGGGCCAAAACTGCAATCCACGGGCGCTGGCGCTGTTCCATACAGATAAGGGCATGCGACGGGGCCCTTTGTATAGAATCGCGCCCCGCGCCCGCGTAACGTAGTTGTGGCCTTAACACGTATCTATGTTTTCATAAAATATGCAAGTGGCTTTAAAGACTGAAAACTATAGAATGAACTTGATCAGAAATGCATTGTTGTTTATTATTTACTGCAAGCAAGGCAACCTTGAAATATCTGTTGTGCATCGAATACGGAATGAGCAGGTAGGTACGTTTAAAGGTTAACTCGCAGGCAATTTAATTACTGGTCTAGCAAACAAGTACCCGAGCATACTTGTACAGAAGGCAGCAGATCAAGCGTTACATTACCTGTCAAATTTCCTAAACCAATTTTAACTTAATGTCGAGGGCACAGAGTTCATATTCAAGTAAATTTTTTTGACAGTTTTGTAACGCTTGATGTGCTGCCTTACGTACAATTACCAACCGAATTCAAAAAAAGGAGGTTATCAATTTGACCCGTATGTATGTAATATTTCCAGAACTTCCAAGTTTTCGAATATGTTAGTCTATATCAGCTTCTGAACAAATATACCAAATTTCTAAAGTGTATGTGTGTAGGCGTGTATGTTTTTATGCGATATTTCCGGAACTACAAGTACGATTTCAGTAATTTTTGATGCACTAGGTATTGTTCAACTTAGGGAATACTGCAAGTTTTATTAAAATCGGTTCAGAAGTTTTTAGATGGAGAATTTCAAGCGATTTTTTTAATGTTTTTGTTCCCATATCTCTTGAGCTACAAGTTCGATTTAAGTAATAAATGGCGATGTAAATAGTATGGTAGTAGGTTTTAGTAATGGCTTGTTACAGTGGTTTGATAGTATTGCACCAGAGCGTACTTTTCAGGTGAAGCAAAATCCACAACCATGGATTACCGATAATATACGGTATATGATATCGTTGCGAAATAGAGCATTACAAAGGGCGATCAAAACAAAAATTGAATCACACAATGCTTACTATAAATCTCTGAAAAACTATACAATAGGTGCAATTAAGCGAGAGAAGAAAGCATATTATGAATTTTATGTAAATAAAAATAAGTCTCAGCCAGCTAAAATGTGGCGTCATCTAAAGCGTAGTTCATCTTTTCTTACATTGGAACCGCAAATACCCCAACACCTTAGAGACGCCAACCATATCAATAACTTTTTTTTAAATGTACCATGTACTAACGTTTTTAATAGCGACACTTATAACTTCTTCAATAATAATAAATTAGGGACAAGTCAATTTGAACTGAGGACATGTACTGAAAGCGAAATATTAAAAATAATTAATTCAATACACACAAATGCAACTGGCCATGACAAATTATCAATAAATATGATAAAGCTTTCACTTCCGTCAAGCTTGCCTATAATTACGGATATTATCAATCAATCTTTAGTTAGTAAAGAGTTTCCTGACGAATGGAAATTGGCAAAAGTTATCCCTTTTCCAAAGTCCTCGAATATTGAGTCATACTCAAATATACGTCCAATCAGCATATTACCCACTATGTCTAAAATTCTAGAGCGAGCCGTGTGTATGCAACTCACCTGCTTCTTGGAAAATGAAGGTATACTACCACCAGTACAGTCTGGATTTCGTAGAGGTTTCAGTACAGCTACGGCGCTCTCCAAAGTAACAGACGATATACTAGATGCAAGCGACAAAGGCCAAGGTAGTATTTTAGTGCTCCTAGATTTTTCTCGCGCATTCGATTGTTTAAATAATTCTCTCCTGTTGGCTAAGTTACGATATTACGGTGTGACCGATCTATCTCTGAAGTGGTTTGAATCATTTTTGAACAATCGAAAACAGTTTGTAAGTTTGGAGGGTGACGCTGGAGGCCGGTTTGAGTCACAGATTAAATGTATACCTAGTGGCACGCCGCAAGGCTCAATACTCAGCCCTATTTTGTTTGCACTCTACACCGCGGATCTTCCAGGCCTATTGAAAAACTGCAATGTTCATTTGTATGCTGATGACACACAGCTTTATTACTCTTTTGACCCCGCTGATACCAATAAATCCGTCCAGTTGATAAATGACGATTTAAATACAATTAAGAAATGGGCCGACAGTAATAATTTGGTACTTAATCCAGCGAAGTCAAAGTATATAATAGTTGGATCCAAACAGCAAACAAAAGTAATCAAAAGTCATAAACCACTTGTCAAAATTAATAACACCATCGTTGCCCAAACGACTCTTACAAAAAATCTGGGCTTATTGATAGACGAGGAACTGAGGTTCATAGAACACATTAATCTTAAGATTAGAAACTGTTTTTATAGATTGAAATCACTATATGCAATTCGAGAACACCTCTCAGAGAGGGTTAGACATACTTTGGTTGAATCGCTTATACTGTCTAACTTCAACTACTGCGATACTGTGTATGGTCCCCGCATTTATAAGAAAACTAAACAAGCAATTCAACGGGTACAAAATGCGTGCATACGCTTCTGCTATAACGTGCCAAAAAGGTCTCATATCACGCCATACTTGAATAAATTAAAAATATTGAACATGGAGACCCGCAGGAATCTTCACCTGGCAACGCTAGTACACAAAACAATCAATAAGCAAAGGCCAAGCTATTTGTACGCTAGTCTCTCTTGGACTAGCGATTATCATAACGTTAACACCAGGGGTAAAAGCTCGAAAATGTTGCAAATACCTAAGCATCACAGCGAAGGATTTAAAGGTAGCTTCAAATACTCAGCCTCTAAAATATGGAACAACCTCCCCCCACCACTGCACCAGCCAATGTCTATCCATACTTTCAAATCGAAATATAAATCTATTCTTATAGAAAGGCAGTTGCGTGAGTGAAGACATATTGGCTTAACAATACATAATATGTAAGTATGTACTCTATTAATATGTAATAATTTGTGTGTGCGTATGTATAGTATTTGTATGTATTTATGTATATGTATGTATGTAAAATGTAGATATTAAATAAAGATAGATGTGAACTATTCCTTCCTGATCTTGTTTGTTAGTTTGTTTTTTTTGTTGTTTTATTTTATGTATAATGTATAGAGTCAACTGTATTGTTTTGTGGATTTTGTTTGTTTGTTTGTTTTTTTTGTTGTTTTATTTTATGTATAATGTATAGAGTCAACTGTATTGATTTGTGGATCTTGTTTGTTTGTTTGTTTTTTTTTGTTGTTTTATTTTATGTATAATGTATAGAGTCAACTGTATTGATTTGTGGATCTTGTTTGTTTGTTTGTTTTTTTTTTGTTGTTTTATTTTATGTATAATGTATAGAGTCAACTGTATTGTTTTGTGGACCTTGTTTGTTTGTTTGTTTGTTTTTTTTTGTTGTTTTATTTTATGGATAATGTGTAGTCAACTGTATTGTTTTGTGGATCTTGTTTGTTTGTTTGTTTTTTTTTGTTGTTTTATTTTATGTATAATGTATAGAGTCTTGTTTTGTGTCCAAATTATTATTTTTTCTATTTCCTATGTAATTAAGGGTAAGACTGAAAACCAGCGCTGTCAGGTGTTTTTTTTTCACTTGTCAGCAATACGCTGAGTCTTGTCCAGTTTCCAAAATAAATGTTTTTTTTTTTCTTTATGTTATTTGTGGAAATAAATCATTTTTTAATTTTAATTTTAATTTAATTTAATTTTAATTTTTAATTCTTTTTTTGTGGTACAAGGTGTTGGCTAACTTAGGGAGTAGGTACTGAAAGTTTTGTCAAAATTAGTTCAGTATTTTTTGAGGTAGGGAATTTCAACCGACCAAAGAAAAATAAATATCTACCCTTACTCTGCAACTCATGTTAAAAAAATAAGAAAAAATTAAACCGACTTCAAAATTGCACTAAAAAGTAAAAAATAAAAACGATAACTTTTATGATTGCTTTGTATGCTTTAATGTCATTACCCTTCTTTAATTCGGGCAGGCGCCGACTTCAAATAATACTAAGTTGGTATATTAAAGTGAGTTTACGTAAAACAGAAGTTATCGTTTTCATTTCTTACTTTTTAGTGCAATTTTGAAGTCGGTTTTATTTTTTAAGAATACTTTTATTTTCATTTTAAAAAGCTAACTATTGCATTGAAGCATTGTATTGTGTAAGCTACAGCCTTAAAATCTTGAAGCTTTTTAAAATATTGACCTATTTCACTTAAGCCGCCTACAATAAAAATATTCGTAAATAAATTGTAGAAGCTAGCTCTTATTTTGTTCCATTATCGTGAAATAATAAAATGTTCACGATTTTATGAAAATATCATGCCAATTTAAATCATGGTTACGTCTATATATTACGTTGTAAAAGGATAATGAGCCAGATAACTATTGGAAATAAAATAGGATGTCGTAGAAAACAGAGGATTCAACCAAAGATATTCCACACAGTCAATATTAAGGATGTGCCGCGACTGTACTTATAACTCTGCAATGTACGCTTTAAAGCCCATGAAAGGTGCGATGGTACATACTTACTAAATGGCTTGGAATATTTTGACGATGACTTTGGCGATGGGGTAGCACTATCTCCCTTAGACGCCAAATACAAATATTCGTGTGCAATTAACATGTTTGTTTGCTTTGGTCTGGGTGTATTATGTATGATATGTATGCATTTACGAAAAAAAATAATATAAAAACGTTTATCCGTTGTCTTGTACCCTCGAAGACACTTCCGCCTGACCACCACAAAGAAAAAAATCATTTTTGCTTGCACTTAAAAATAGAGTAGATAGTAAAATAGTTCGGCGCCGCAGCAATGTTCAAGCGACATTTTTTTTTAGTGATCAAGCGGGAATGGCCTCGACTGTACCTATAAATATAATTTAAACCGTGTAACAATGTTTGTGTATAATAAAGAGTATTATTGTTATTTATATTTAAAGCTACACGCCTTTCGACGGAAAGACCCGACAATTTGACCATTATTATTATTATTATGTGTAGATACACTTTAGAGCTAGAGGGCGCTGTGTGAATACATGTCCAATAATATTTATATAACGTAGAAGTTTATTTTTTTGTTAAAAATGCATGGAATGCCTGAATAGCCGAATACTCGGGACTTGAGCAAGCCTCACAGCATTTTCATGCAGCAGAAATAGAACCTACTTATTGAACCTCAAATGGTTAATTGAAGTGGCCAAGAATAACTTTTTAATGTAGACAAACATGGCGTAGCTAGCACAGAATATAAGTATTTTTTAAGGATGTATAGTCAATGACCATACACAATAGCTGTATATGGTAGTTCAGTAGACTGTAGAAGTTGTTGAGATGAATACGCCAAAGGATTATAAAGTTTATTTAAAGTTGACAAGGTTTATTTTAATGATTTACAAAATGTTACGTGCGGTTAGAATGGCTTATATTGCACGACAAAATATTTAAAATTATAATTAATACTGCGCTGCGTAATGTAGGTTACCGCGGTCAGCTAAATTAAAACAACGAAAAGTCAGTGTACGAGATCATATATATTCCCGAACCCTTTGTTGCAAAAAAGACATCCCTTTTAAGAAGCGCACCCAGGTTACATGGTTTCTATTGTCTTTATTATTTTTACTGTCATTTGTAAGCGGTTCTTAAATAAACTGTGTACATGGCGCGATATATTATCTAACGAATCTATTCTAAATTTGCGGACTAACAAAACAAAAAACGGTCTAAATCATTTTAGGATTGTGTGATCAATTGTGAAACAAAATACTATTTTTAATTTACAGATTTGCTCTCTTGGTAAAATTTGCAATAAGAAACACAATGCATTCATCTATGTTACATATTAAAGCATTTCAGCTAAAGCCAATAGAAACTTAACCCCCAGTTAACGCCTTACAGAATGTTTTGGTGTCCCTCAGACCATCACGACATGAATGATCACTTCCATGCGGACGTTTGCTCAGAGGGTTAAAAGGCTTCGAATTTGACAGTTGATATCTGAAGTGATGTATGGAAGCAAAGGGTTGTTTAGGCAACATACCTGTGTCTATGGAATGTTATGAAAAACTTACTAGGCCGAAAAAAAATAAGTTCAAATACTTTTTAAACACTAATGAACAATCCAAAAGACAATAAAAGCCACTTACCATCAAAATATTTTAACTCTAATCAATAATAAGGAATTCCACAATACAAATACACTCTATTGATATTAACATAAAATCAATAAAAACTATTACATCAGAAAGGTATTGATAGCAAACTAACAACGAGAGGTAAAAACTCAAACATTATTTTTCACAAAACTTCTCTAGGAAAAATATGGACAGAAATGTCCATATTTTTCCTAGAGACATTTTATCAATAGTCTCCTTTGAATATTTTGTAGATAGTTATAGTTTGTGCAAATATAGGCTGATACCGCACAATGCAACAAAAGGTATAGATAATTTGCATATTTCAGTATACCTTTGTTCTAGGCCTGGGCTCGAGCCAAACCACTTCCATTTTGGTAAAGCCACCGAAGATTACACGCTTACCTTCTTTGGGTATTCATAAGCGTTAGTGAAACTATTCTGCAATGATCCGAGATGCTAAAACGTAGAAAATATGGCTTTTTAAAGGCAAATAAAACACGTGAATCGAAAGAAAGAAAGAAAGAAAGAATTCTATAAAGTTTAAAATAATACTGAATTTTTCTCGTGAAAATTTAAGACAATATAATATTTTAACTTGCATTTCAGTATCGCTCAATACGAAAAAATAAAAATATGGTACAACGAACTTTTTTACAAATCGTCGCTGTTGATGATCATAGCCACTACGACGCGGCTTTTCATTGTGAATACTACGACGTAGTACTACAAGATGTTTTGTTGTAGCGCGTAGTCGTCTTTATTTTAATGGTATTCATTCATAATTTAGAGTGACCAAGCTTGACTTAATATGTTAGCAAATCACAAATAGCAAATAATATATCTACCTACCTATTAATTTCCTCGTAAAAAAAAACCGCGCGTTTTTTGCAAATATTGTGTAAAAAAAAAATTGGCCAGTGACTAAAAAACAAGCCTGTATGATTAAAATATGAAAGACTAGAGGTTTCGCCCGGTTTTATCCGCGAAATTTCAAATCCCTGCGGGAATATCGAAATATCGGGATAGTAGCCTATGTGCTATTCCAGACTGTACTCTATCACAATGCCAAATTTCATTGAAATGTTGACTGTGATGGTATGAAGTTTGTTTAATTTGATCTACACCCACATTTTTTCTTTAAAAACAATTAATAAGTAAATTTTCGGCACCGTATGCTATCTATGGAAGTATACATTGCATTTTATTTGCTGTAATTATATTTTGCTGTCTGTTGCCGAAAAAATACAAACTGGAACTGAAGCTTTGGTGTTTTAGTCATATATTTTATTAATTTTGATAGGCAACTTAGACTTGACTCAAAATTATATTCCAGACGAGAGTAAATCAAAATGAAAATCAATATTTGCTTTCATAAAATTAATTTAAAACTGTCAGTATAACTCATTTATATCTCGTACGAGATATGATATCGATTTTTAGATACACCTCAAAATAGCTGTTTTTTGAATCCCATTCATATTCATAAAACGAGTAAAATTTCTCGTATTTCATAGTAACTCGGCCAATTATTCGGATTCCATTGTTTTCCGTTGGATAAAATAAACTTTGTTGCAAAAGATAATATTGGTATTGTTTAGATGAAACATGTAGTAATTTGAAAATTAAATGTTCTTCGGTTATTTATGGGACATTGTTTTTATACATAATTTGTTTTTACTTGTTTATTTCCCAGTAAGATAAAGAAAAACAATCTTAGGAGTAAAATAAGACCCTAATGATTTTTTGATTTTTTTTTGCTTTAGTCTATTCTGTTTATCTTGACTATTTCTGTCTTTTCAGATCTGAAACTTTGTAGTATGTGTCTATAATATGAATAATTTGAATTACCAGTGTTTGAAAACATAAATTATATCGATATATTATATAAGATGATATATACCCATGATTTTATTACTAAAGTTGCACCGGAGAAACAGGCAATAATAACAAGCGAATCAAACCTATATAGTTAAATTTTTAGCCCACTATAAAAAAGATGATTTTTTAGCCCACATAATAAAAGTAAAACTGAGAGCTTGCACAATACCTAGTAATTGGTTTTACTAGGTATTGTGGCAATATTTACTCTGATGATCATCTCACATAAAGAAATTCTGAAAAAGGCTAAGATATTAAAGAAAAACATTATTCGTTTGTGTGGGTGAAAAATTGTGCTATCATGGTGAGACAGGCTGCTACTAAACCAATTATACAGGGTTACTGGATAAGTCGACCAAGATCTGTTAAGGGCTTATAGCACTTTTTTTTTCTTACTTATTTCACCATGAAACACCCTGCCCCAGACCTAACCGTTTTCGAGAAAATCGATTTTTAATTTTTTTTTTAAATAAAAATTGCCGATTTTTTGCCATTAAACATCATATTTTGAAATTGATGCGCTTTTTTAGTATCTGTTTTTATGTTTCATATGTAGATTAGGGTATTCTATGATCTTAGTTATCAAAATCGTACGTAACATTACTAAATAAATAGTTCTGAGCGATTGAAAGTTCAAAAATCTTTATTTTTATTTACAGTTTTTTTTTTAAGAATATCTCAAAAAGTTATTATGGCAAACGTTAGGCAGATATGCTTAAATACATCTACGTTTTGTCAGCTACTCAACAAGGTATAACATCTAGGCTTTTATTTAAAGTCATAGGAAAAATCTTAGTTTTATAGGCGATAGCTGACGTAAAATTACGTTTAAAAATTAAAAGTTCACAAAAGTTCGACTGGCCGTCGATCGACGTCGACTGGCCATCGATCGACGTCGACTGGCCATCGATGGACGTCGACCGACCGTCGATCGACGTCGACTGGCCGTCATTTGACGTCGACTGGCCATCGATCGACGTCGACTGGCCATCGATGGACGTCGACTGGCCATCGATGGACGTCGACCGACCATCGATCGACGTCGACTGGCCGTCGTTCTACGTCGGCTGGCCATCGATCGACGTCGACTGGCCATCGATGGACGTCGACCGACCGTCGATCGACGTCGACTGGCCATCGATGGACGTCGACCGACCGTCGTTCGACGTCGACTGGCCATCGATCGACGTCGACTGGCCATCGATGGACGTCGACCGACCGTCGATCGACGTCGACCGACCGTCGATCGACGTCGACTGGCCATCGATGGACGTCGACCGACCGTCGTTCGACGTCGACTGGCCATCGATCGACGTCGACTGGCCATCGATCGACGTCGACTGGCCGTCGACCAAACGTCGATCGACGGCCAGTCGACGTCAGTTTCATTCGAAATGTATCCAGAGGAGTACGTGTTGTAGTTGGCTAGTTCGATGTTACTCGTGCTATTTTTACGGAGACGTAAACTCGGAAGAATCTGGGTGCGACAGTTTTTTAAGGCCACGGATCACTTATCTTAACTTAATGATATTTTAAGTATTTAGTAGCAGTTTTTTGGATGCTTTTCTTTTGCCTAAAAAATAATATATTAATTTGTACCGAATAGAAGAAATACTTTTAAATTAATGGTAACTCGAATTACACAAACGTCATTCAAGAAAAAAAATTGCTCTAAAAAAGCGGCGCTACTAATCAAACAGCTCGATCGACGTCGACTGTCGATCAATCGGTGTGGTAACACCCTAATGCTCGTATTACAGAACGAGACTTAATACTCGTTTCACGTAAGCGTTGTTCACCAGCTGATTCTTGACTTGAGCTTTAGTCTTATTACAAAACAATTATCAAAACCAGATTACCTGAAACTAGTTTCAAATATCTGACTCAGTTGATACTGGGTTTTCTTTGAAAAAAATTTGTTTCCCATTACATTTAAAAACAAAAAATAATGGTCTGTTAGGTTATACGCAACGTTTAGATTATAATGTCTTATAAATTGCGTTAAATTCTATATGATATATGACAAAATTGCCAATGTTTTGAATTATTTATCTGTTTTTCGATAGAAGCAGTACCGTTAAATTATAACTGTCGCTTCTTTTTACTATGAAAATATATTTATATTTATCACTCAAAAATAATACGAAACGTAAAAGCTAAATGTAATGTTGCCAACTACTAAGTAAAATCACTTAAAATTATAAATTCCAATATAGTTTTTATTTACGAAAAGCAAGTTCAAACTTGTTTTAAAAAGTTCAAAGTTGTTATAAAAATATTATCGTAATGGTCAATATCACTGAAAGGATCTATTGTAGTTAATACAGATCACTATTAAAGAAGGCACGAATCGCGTACCTATCTAGTTTTTCTCTAAGCCACAGTTCACAACATCAAAAACTTATTTTGAAGTACGCTCAAGTATGGTAGACAGCACACTCAAGTGAATACAGTTGTGAAACTAGTTTCAATCATTGGCATATGCATAAGTAAAGTTCTATAATAAGCGTGAACACGGTTCAAATCATTTAGTACTCAAGTGATATCTGATCATTGAATCTAGTATTAGGCAACGTTTTGTAATAAAGAAAGTCGTTGATACTAGTTTCAAAACTAGTATCAATACATGAGTACTGTTCTGTAATACGACCATAAGAGTTTGTAAACATAAAAAACGTAGTTTTTATGTGACATGTACGCCGAGATCGCTGGCTTAAAAATGTAATTAAGACTAAAAAAAAATATATTTCACTTTCCTCGTATCTTAAATGTACCTATTTTCTTCTAAATCTTATCATCATACATGCAAAAAGTATGAGGTATTTCAAAAAGTCATAGGTATTTCAGTATTAGTAATCAGTTAGATAATCGATGATTATTGGAAAATAACTTTGTTGTGATGTGATCATCTTTTAATCATTTTGCTTCAGCGAATTTTACCTGCTAATATTAATTTGAGCCAAAATATTAATTTTGAAACTCAATAACATCCTGTCAACAGTATGTTCCGAGGAAAAAATAATAAAAGATCAACGGAAAAAACCCAAGGAGTGTGTTTACAACTAACCTATGAGGCAATTAAAAGATTTTTAATTTTTTTTAAATAGGCCAATCATTATTATTTACAGAGTATTACAAATATTGACATAAGTATTAACAATATGAGTAAAATAACCCCTGTATATCACTAGTGAAATATACATTTTACAATAGTTATCTATTTAAAACTGCACAGAAAACTATTTCCCTTGCCAAATAAAACTACTGAGCAAGACTAACTTAGAAAACATAAAAGAAATACGACATAGACTCTCGCTGCAGCGTGACTGTGGACTGCTTTTAAATTACTTCTACCTTAATGTTTATTTTTAATCGTATTTCACTAAGCAGATTCCTGTAATAGGATTCTCACGAACAAATCTAGGCTTCAATTAAAATATTTATTTGAGCTATATCTGTACGATATCCATTTTATTTATAAAAAGATTCAAAGTATTTTTATCAATTGTTTTATTTTGATAGTAAAGAAAGGTTAGTTAGGTTATAATCTTATAAGCACTATAGGTGTTGTAAGTAAACAAATAGCAATTATTAAATTTCAGTTTTAATTGGAAACGTTTTTATATTTAACAAACATATCAGGGACTCTGTAAAATAATTGCATATTCATTTAGTTTTTTAGTCTGTTTTTCGTATATACAGTGTGTCCGCGCAAGTAGGTAGTAATAGAATTTTAGGGGCCGTAACTATGCACAATTTCATCGATGAAAATACACCATATGTTTGGTCAATTCCAAAACCCGGCCATATCAACTTTTATTTTTATTTTCGTAGAATTCACCTTGATTTGTAAAACAACGGCTGTTTGAGATGCGGGTCTTGCAGATGCTCAATGTTGATGTTATTAAGAAGGCAAATGTATAAGGTTAATAATAAAATAAAAAATAGCAAACTTCTGATTTTACTGTAATTGCCGAAGAGACAAAGTTTTTTTTTTAACAGTATTTTACTTCACACTCTTTATCAGGGCGCTTTATTCTATTATTTTGCGAAAACTACATCGTTAAACCATCTTTTTTCCCTACCATGTTATAATTCGTGATAAAAGGGGATAAAAGCTAATTTGAGGAACATAATTATTTTGACAAATAAGAAAATAAATGTGACATAATCAAAAATTAGAAACAATTTTGGTAGTTTTATACGAAATGAGCCTGCCAAAAACCTATTAGACACGCAACACAGTAGAGGAATTACGAAGACGTCGCCGCGTCGCTGGAGTGTTGCAAAAATAACCCGATAGACTCTTCACTGTTATATATGTAGCTACTTCAACTTACAGTTTTCAACCGACTTCCAAAAAGGAGGAGGTTCTCAAATCGTCTGTATGTTTTTTTTTTGTTACAAGATATTTCGGACAATTATAAATCGATTTTTAACTTCTTGTTTCATTAGATAGAAGATACTTCATAGTTGGTCTCATATCAATTTTATCGAAATCGATTGAGAACTTCATTGAAAATTTCAAAGTTTTGAAAAAATATGTATGATTTCGGAGAAAGTTTACGTTTATGATATTATAACTCAGCTAAAGTTAGGACGTGAAGTCGGATTTTTAATGCTCTGCATCAATTGATTTTAGTTATTGTATTCTATGTCTTTATTATATTAGAATACTTAGGATCTATTGGCTTAGATCATGATTATATTTAACAGACTCTTACGAAATTCGACTTACATACAAAATACGTAAATTGAAAAAAGAACACTACTTTTAGAGAGAATTAGGTTTCCCGCGTTTAGCTACTCACTTCGCAAGGGAAACCCTGTACAGACCATTATGGAAGAAATGTCACTTGAGGATTTTAATGTGGCCGTTTTAAGTGTTTTTACTTCATTTCATTCACAGGAAAATCTAAAAAGACTAAAAAAGTGAACAGGATTAAGAGCTTAATAATTGTGCCATCATCTTGGCATTATTATATTTTCATTGTGAACTGGCCAATACCTAGCGTATTCTCTTACGTTACCGCCAAATGTGCCTAAAGCTGCAGTTTTTGTGCTTCAACGCATTTTCGCATTATTACCTCAAAATAAAACATATTTGGGAAAGTATTGGTTGGAATATTTCAAGGTATTATCATAGGTATCATTTTTTGTGTGTCATCATCATCATCACAACTCATTGTAATGGGCCTTTTGCAGAGCTATGAGTCGCTCCCCTGGGTAACAAGGAGGTTATAGACTGTAAGCCAACAAGCTGACCCAGTGCTGGTTTGGGGCGCTGAAATGGTTTCTGACAAACCCTATGGAATGACTGCTTATCATAGCCTCATCGCGGAAGTCACCGTAAAAAATGAATAGTCGGCAGTCACCCATCCATGTACCGAACACCGATTGATATACTTACACATGAGCCATTGCGCCACGACGACAACTTCTTTTGTGTTCAATTTTTAATAAATCAAAATATTCTTGAGCTTATATTTTAAATCTTAAATTAACAGTCTGTGAGTAATTTTTACTCCCACAATTTAAAAAACGAACTTTGCTTATTTTACCTACTTAGTTTAATCACAATCGTGGACGCTTTGATTATGTCAGTTCCGTGCTATACAGGAAGTACTAATATTGAAACCTGGAGCTAGTGACACGGGACCCGCAAATTGGGCGAGATAAAATCTTCACCTTCATTTGTCTACAGTCTAAAAAAAGGATATTGCAGAATACAACGCCTTCATGTAGCATTGGTGAGAGGTTTTTTTTGCTTGGTGGTAGGATCCCTTCTGGGTCCGCCTGGCTAGCGACCACCCTTTATATAAAGTCTGTCGCCAAATGTTACCGCTCCTGCGGTAATGTGTTCCGGCAATATTGTATAAAGAGCCAGTTCCTTCCTAAACCCGTGTGCTTTCATTTTCGACCTCATCGTCACTTACCATCAGGTCAGGTGAGATTGAGGTCAAACGCGGGTTTAGCCACTTATAAAAAAAAAAAAAAGGTTCTGGTTTCAAGTTTGCCAATCTGACCTGTCTGCAACCCAAATCTTACCATAATGTAAAACGGTGTCTACTGCCGACTATGCAATTGTCGATATGCTATATCTCCTAATTTGTACACATAAATGTATACACACTGGCTTTTCGAACATTGATGATAACGATTGTTCCTAAAAATTCAACATTTGATATTAAAAAACGCTATTAAAACTTTTCCGTATTTGCGCCAAACTCCCAACGTCAGAAACCGTAATAATGGCCCAAAAGAGGATAAAAAACGTAACATTTACTTTTAGAAGAATACTTCAAATATTTTATTCATAACAACAACACAATCTGACAGAATAAAAGTGAACAACATAAATTGATAAGATAAAACAGATATTGATGTAATAAGCTACTTTCACTGACATAAATTTCATTGAGCACCTGAATAAATCCAGTAGCAATACAGCGGAGAGTTTCAGTTTGAAGTTTGTATATAAATAACAAGTCTTATTCAATTTCATTAAAATAACAATTCCGAGACTTCATCTTTAGGTACAACAACTGTTATTTAATTCAAGCTTGGAAATAATAAAAATGTAACCTGCAACAAGTAGGTAGCTGTCTCAGATTTAAAATACTACCCTCTTGGTGGCACAGTTAGCTACATTTTTCAACAGACGCCGTGGAAAAGAGGAGAATAAAATAAGGATTTAAATTTTCCAAGAATAATCCTCTGCAGTATTACTTTTGAAAAAAAAAAGTTCAGCCTTCATAGAAAATTTATCTTATAAGTTTCATTGATGCAAAGTAAATAGAACAGGGATATTTTTACTTTGCATCAATGTAGAGAATGACTAGGGCTGAAGCCCAATAGATTAACCAGGTCCGCGGTGAACTGGTTTGCGAGAACGTCTCTCGGTCTGCGGCATGAATGCCGCGTAAAAAGGTTGACAGTATAGGAGTCCACCTTTCTCAATATAATATTCCAGCGGCCGGCGGCGCGGCGTAGGTATCAAATAACAATTGGTCATTCAGCGCCATCTATGAAAATCAAATAGCGACCTCTATAATATTATAACTTCCGCTACCATAAATTCATGCGAGCATCCTAATATCGCTAATCTATTGCTAGCGCTGACAGTACTCATCTCAAAGGTTTTAGTAGTTATTGAAATATTGAAGATGAAAATTCAAAGTTCTAACAGCATTTTCTTACCGATTTATCAAGATTGACGATAGAAGCTTATAGACAAACTACAAATATAACAAAATGAAAAAATGAAACTTACTGAAAAGTACTTAGTTTTTTTAATTACGATTAATTTTAAAGGCATAAAGGACATTATTAGCTAACACGAGTAAACACGCAGCCTTTAATTTTATTCCACTCAAGTTCAAATTCAAGGGTGTCTCTACGACTCGAAACTATAAAGCGGTTATAAGACACGAAAGTAAAAAAGCTACATCCACTCAATATCAAATATTGACGACTTTACCGCAAATAAATAAGCTGTATTTGTGGTTTTATGGGGCAATATGAAATTGTTACCGTCGTATCTCAATAACCCCGGTTGCCCCAATCTCAATAATATCCAAGTGGGTGAGTTAGTGGAGATGAGGCGCGTCACTTCAAGCTGCCTCGTTTTATGTTTTATTTGGATATACTGTATTTTTTTATGCTTATCTCTTTAGCTATTATTATCTTTTAATTACGCAACGGTTTGTAATTTTAAGGAAATAAGTACTTACTTAAATTAATTTGACATTTAAAATATTTCATAGTCTTTATGGAGACTAATAGTTGTTTAGACTAATAGTTGTTTAGACTAATAGATTCATCAAATTCAATTATAGGCGATGAAATTATATTACGTCAACAATTTTTTATTTGTGGCTAAACCAGCGACGATCTTATCTAAAGTTATTTTTTGACTTACAATTTCACACCATCGATCATATTTATTTATAAGTAAACTGTATTATCCATAAAACTTGAAAAAAAAATAGATGCAACGCTATAGCTTAAACCTTATAGTTGATTTTCAGTCGTTAAAAAGTAAGTGTTTCTTAAATTAAGAGGTTGCTTACAAGTAAATAAGCTGAATAAAAATCGCTGTTGCCAATATTTTAACCTGGCATAACTAATATACTCGTAATTAATATTAATAAAAGCAATATGTCAAGTGAAGCGCAATTTTTCAGAATTTGAGTTTCAATTTCGATTTAGTCTAGCAGGATAAGGAAAACTCAATTAACTTTTTAAAAGGAGCAATTTGCGAACACTTTGCATAGAAATTATTAATCCGAATAAGAAATATGTATTAATTAATATCCACCAACCAGCACTGTGCTTACGAAACCAAAAACATTAAATGTAAAAAAAGCCAAGTCTCTCTACGAAATTCTTCCATAGTAAAAAGTTTTGAGATAGCATAGAAACCAAGTCCTGTTCAACTTAATTTATAGTAATAGATTAATATTTTGTGACTATATCAATAGTTTTTTTCAAATTGCAATAATAGTGACGTGGCATACTTTACAATTTGTACTATTCCGATGGAACCGTTGACTAACCCTAAACTCATGTCAATATTTCGTCTTAACATCACTTTTGTCGCCATTATGTTGATTATATTTTCTTCTAGCCCTGCTGTCATAGAGGCGCCATCTTAATATTTTTTTAAGCTTTCACGAGCTCTTTTTGTCAGATATCTGGGGCAATCCATGCTATCTTAAGCTGTTAGTTTTATTTCAGAACATGGAAGGCATATAATATTAGGAGGTCTTAGGATTGCAGTATTTAATTCTTGACACATGTTTTTGTGGGTAATAAGCATCGTTTGGATTTGCATATTGTATGTATGCGGGAGACTAGGTGGTATACACAATTCTGTTGCAGACTGTACAATATATCACGTTCCATTGTAGGTAAATATAAATATAAATAAACATTTCTGACACTCACATAACATTATCTAGCCCAAATTAAGTTTCTTAAAGAACTTGTGTTATGGATACTGGATAACTGATATACTTAAGAATTATATACACATAAAAATTGAATAAATAAATATTTTTTTATTAGAATAAACTTAAATAAACATATAAACATCCATGACTTGACGACTAATATCTGTGTTCATCACACAAATATCCGAAGCCGCTTGGATTCGAACCCAGGACCTCTGGCATAGAAGGCAATGTACCAGTCGGTCGTAGGTAGGTAATATGTTGACAATTACTACCTTAAATATGTTACTTCAGCTTAAACTTATATAAACAACTAAACTAACTTACACGTAAATCACTCAATATACAGGGTGACTGATGACAAATTTGCAATACTGAAGGAGAGCACTCTCTACTCGATTCTGATCATAATTAAGTAATAAAAGTAGGTATTTAATTTTTCACCAGAAATCCCTATCGATAAGTAAAGAGACATTACTACACTTTTACCGACGCGCTGCCTCAGTCAACACGCACACCCGCTAAGTATTTATTGTATTACGCTTATGTAACCATGCGTTGTGTAATGAATTCTTTAACTTTCGGAGAAGTTTACTAAGTAAATAATTTATACTTATTTTTTGTCTTCATGTATGATCTTAAACTATCACGTCCTGGAATTTTGAAATTGACCCACCAGTCACACTGTATAGCAAACCAAATATGTACAGATAAACTACCTTACACGTAAATAACTAAATTGTCTAAAAACTAAAAACTTAACGAAAGAACAGGTAATCAACTTAATATGTAAATAACTATGAATGTATTGATTAAAGATATTAATTTAAAGTTATATTAACATAAAACTATATCAGATAAAAACAATAAAAATCATATTATCAAGCTAATATCGTAATATCTTTTTAGATAACACATGAAATTATTCGAATATTTATAAAAAAATTGTAAAGTACTACTTATTAGTATGTAACTAAACCATAGCGCGATTTAAACCAGGTACAATGCCATTTATCGAGCGAGCATAGAATTTTTATCGCATTACATTGATATGAAAGATTTAAGCTTTATTTATTCCATTTTGACCAAGCTTTTTATTTATTTTTTTGTATATTTAATACATAACGTGCCCCCAGATTAATTAATATCCACCAACCAGCACTGCGCTTACGAAACCAGCTTGGTTGTGCTAGGCCTAAACCTCCTCGTGACCCAGTGGAGAGACTCATAGCCCTGCAGTGGGCTCAGTAGAAGGAGTTGTGGTGATGATGATTTATTAATACGTTTCAAAATAACGGCCTAGTTCTACGACATAGGGTTTGTTGTAGATTTTCAAAATCTTTAAACTTAGAAATTTCTTACTGTACGCCTGCGGGTGAGTTAAGAACGTAAAGTAAGGAAGGTAGGTAATAGAAATCCGACAGAATCCTCACAATTCTTTTGTTGAGCGCTAAAATCCGTTATAGGATATTTGTAAAAGTCCGTAAAACTTAGGTGAACACTGCCAAAGTACGTAAAATGTTGTGAAAATATGTTGCAATACTTCCCTTGAATGCAGTTTTGTAGTTTTCAGGATACAGGATTTTAAAAAGTATTTGTAATTTTGATTGCGGTCATGGAAATATTTTTTTGTGCGAGAATATTATTTTAGGATAAGAAACAGCTATGAATTGATTTGATTGAAAAAAACTTAAACTCTATTAAATTCACATATAGGTATTTTTTATTATAAATTAATATCTTTATTGTTATAATTGTCTTCAACAGTTCATATTGTTGCTGGACGTTGAGTTGAAAATGAAACTGGCTGAACAATGACATATGGGGACTGCCTTATGTTATTGCCAAAGACAAAATCCAGTCGATTTAGCTTTGACCTAAACTTCTTCCAGGGTCTATTTGTCTGACGACCACTCAGGAATTAATAATGACTAATCTTACATTGTAAATCTTAATAAACAATTTTATTATTTTATTTGTTAAGGTAACAAATAAAACCTTAAATAATAAAAAACTTAACAGCGCGCCACTAAATCTACACATTGCTGTATTCAGTGCACATAACATGAAAAATAAAATAAAATATACTTACTTTGAAAAGTAGAAACCCTATGAAGAACGCAACATATTTTTAACAATGCGAACGTACTAGCAGTTTGTTAGTTTTTATTTCTTGAGTTTAAATTAAGATGTACGTAAAACTTGAAAGTATAAAACAAGTGGAAGAAGCAGTTTTAAGTGCACATAAAACGGGTTTGCTTACCACTAGACTAGCCAGGGGTTATCTGGAATAAAGCAATTCTTTAAGAATGATGAAAGCATTCGTAGTAATTTCAATTGGTTATAAAAGTATTCTGTACAGTTTTAAAATGAAGGCAGATTACATGAAATAAATCATACATTACATTTATCTTCAATAGTTATTCAAGATGGCTCTATTTGCACTACACTAAACTGTCGAATTATGGCAACTAATTTTACGTAAAAAAAAACGTGGACTGCCATCATCGCATCATGCCATCATCGCCTAGTCGGGAAAATTATTTCGATTTCAAAAATAATATTCACGACTTAGATTTTCAATAAATTTTTCTTACAGGCTATTGAATGGGCGATAGTGGTTGTTCTTTTTAATATTCATCTTCATACATACGTAACTTCACGCCTGTATCCCTTATGGGGTAGGCAGAACACCAGAGATTATAAATCTGATGTTACGTCTGATAAATTTAGAGGTATTATAATGATAGAGAGAGACTATTGCAGTGACAGGTCATACTCATCTTCATCCTTGAATTTAGTTGTGCAATTATTTAAAGGGAATATTATATTCAGAAAATTCGGTGTGGTTAATTTACCAGCAATATCTGTGAGATGATTTTTAAATTTGTAACACAAACTTCAACTCATCTATTTGATAACGACAACATAAAATCAAACTAACTTATAATCTAAAAATTAAGCATTCAATAAGATGAGTAAACGTTTTACATGGCCATTTCATTTTCAACCATCCCCTAAGAAAATAAGGTTCAGTTTGTGCTGAAAATAATATTATAGAATCACCCTTGGTCATGTTCTTTTAACGAGTCTCAGAGCGACTATATTTCAAGACGTAAATATAAAAACTGATCTTGTGGCCGCCGCCAGTGCGACGTGCCAATTATAATAACGAATGGTTAATTGTCTTGGTTTTCCAATATATTTCAGCGACAAAGGATGCTTTGCTCGCTTTTGTATGCGTTGCAATGTTATCTTATCATTATTAAGAATCATAAGGTTTTATTTAGTGATCCTTATTTTTATCCGGATGGAATTTTTGCTTCCAACCGGATAAAAATAAGGATCACTAACGGAATTTATGCTGACATCCTTGTTTTTATTTAAGGCTAAGCCCGCGTTTGAGCTCAATCTCACCTGATGGTCAGTGAAGATGACTCAAAGATAAGCAAAGCAAAAGGGCCTAAGAAAGAACTGGCCCTTCATGAGGTAGTGTTGGAACACATCACTGCCGGAGCAGTAATATTTGGCGGCAGATTTTATATGAAGGGTGGTCACTAGCTAGGTGGGCCCTCACGGGATCTTACCATTAGGCGGGGTTCCAAAGAATTAGTCGCCGTTTACACGGACTAAATTTGTTTGTTCGTATTTGTTAATTTAAGCAGATTAAAGTGTATTGTTTTATGTGAATTCTAATCTGTTTTACGCAATAGTTTCGATGTTTGTTGTTTTGAGTGTCACATTTCATTACGTCTCTTGATTTCTAACGGAAAATAACATTGCTGTTGAGCGCAAGCGCGTTTTGTTAAATTATACCCAGATGTTTTAATAAATTAATATGGCGTTAAACATATTTGATTTTTTTTTAGCACGTGTGAATTACATAAAAATTTTGTCGAGGCCTGTCTTTATGCCACTAAGTTTCCCAGTCGGGCTAATTTAGAAAATATTTGTTTTTTGTGAATGGTTCGGGTCTTGCTTGGTATACTTGGTATAAACTACGACTTTCCCTAGTCTTGGCGGTTCTGGGTATACACCTACTACAATTCGCCCTAGACTCGTGGGCTCCATATGTACAAGATTCTTAAAGTTCAGTATTTATATCAAGATGACTCTTGTCTAGCCACGTATGAACTGCTTCGAACTTAATTTTCGTATCGATCCACATTCAATTACGCCAGGATCCTTGAGCACGTTTACTTATCTATCACTCCGCAAAGTAAAGTTTGATACAAGAATGTAGGTAGGTACATATTTTAAAATTAATAATTTGGGTTTAACAATTTTTTCCAATTAAAATCAGTGCGATAGTTGAGAACATTTGGCTGGAAAGAGAAAAATAATTGATATTGAAAATGTTTTTCATTGTTAAGGTTGTTTCATTTGATTTCCGATTGTTTCACAAAAACAGTATCTCAAATGTTTTATTTGAAACGTGTTCACTAAACATTTTCTCCATCAACGTCAACATAATTTACTTAACCTTCGCTTCTTGCCAATCTTTCTTTAATTTCTGAATATAAGACCATATTTTTTGGTCTTTGTAGCCCGTGAATGCCTAAGCGTGTCATATGAAGCGATTTATAGTTTACGTACCCGTAAACCCTTCAGGATCCGCGTGGCTAGACAACCTTTCATATCAATACTTAGTATTCGGCAACGATGTGTTTAAGTCTATGTTGTAAGCACAAGGATGATCTATCTTCGATATCATTGTTACTTAACAAATCAGGTCTTCTTGAAGCTCAGTTTCAAAAAATACCATGAACTGCGAGTGATATAAAGCTCAATATTAGGTATTCTTAAGTACGTAATTTGGTTACCTCCAACATTCGTACCGTTTTAGTCTACACATGTCTTTGCATATCTCACATGAGTTACAGTAACTCAGATAGAGATAGGACCGACCCGCTTAAACCACATTAAAAACTCGTTAACCTTACAATTAGGTATTATCTGAGTTCAAGAAATGCAGTTGACGAAAAATATTTCTGACTTTAAACTGATTTCTTTTTAACGGTTATTTCTTTGTATGCTCTACAGCGGTAAGACCAGCTTATTGCAACATTTATTCTATTATTTTCATTTTCTGCATCACCATTGGGCAATGAAGTATAAATAAGTTATATTTATTTATATCATTTATTTACACTTTATTGCATAGTTACAAAATATTATAGGTATATACCACGACCACTTTGGCGATGGGGTAAACCTGTCTGCCTCAGACGCCAGTGGTTGGGAAATTGATTCCCGAAAAAAAAAATGTTCCGTGTCGGGGTGTTTATCTATTTATCTATTTTATTCTAGGTTCCCCCTAGTTCGCATGGTATCCTATAACACAAGCGCTTACTTTGGTGCCATGATGTTGGTGTGATTGTCTGGGGATTTTATTTTATTTATTTTTCATATAATTATACATTTATATTAAAATGTAAGCATACAAATAAATAATTAAAGTAATCTGACCCCCAAATATGTGATATTATAACAAGCAATGCTCCGACCTCAACTGTCACATTTAATTTTTTTTATTTTTAAAGACACTGAAGCCTAGTGTCGCTTCAGGTTGATAACTATGCTACATACAAACTATGGAGCTTTAAAATAAGTTTGTGCTATAAGGAATATATGATGCACACTGGATTGAGAATCTTGTGGAGAATAGAAGGGGAGGAATTTGCCCAGAAATGAGCGTCGTCCAGCTGATGATGATGATAGAGACTATATGGTTCCTATATAAACAATGTAAATAAGGGGTGTCCTTATTCAATAATAATAATAAATACTCTTTATTTCCAAATAAAATACAATTTTACAATGAGGCGGCCTTATCGCTACAAGCGATCTCTACCATGCAACCAATAAAAGGAATCAATTTAGAATTACATTCAACAACATAAAATAAAAAGAAATCTTTGGGCAGAGTATTTAGACGGTAAAACGGTGTCCTTATTCAACAAGGTGCGGATGTGGGAAAGAAGTTTCAGAAAAAGATCATATACACAAAATGATCGATTATTTGATCCCCCACAATACAGGGAATCCTAGTGTAGGGTTTTCAAATAGTGTAAAATCATTACTTATGTTATTGTAACTAGTTATAAGGTAAATACTGCTTTTCTGTAAACAAACTTAATTCATCATCCACAGATTGTAGACGTCCACTGCTGGACATAGGCCTCCCCCAAGGTCTTCCACGTCGCTCGGTCCCGCGCCGCCCTCATCCAGCGGTTACCGGCGACTTTGACCAGGTCGTCGGTCCATCGTGCGGGGTGCCTGCCTACGCTACGTCTCCCAGTACGTGGCCGTCACTCCAGAACTTTTCTGCCCCACCGGCCATCTGTTCTGCGAGCTATGTGCCCTGCCCATTGCCACTTCAGCTCTGCAATGCTTCTGGCTATGTCGGTGACTTTGGTTCGCCTGCGAATCTCCACATTCCTGATTCGATCCCGCAGGGAAACTCCGAGCATAGCCCTTTCCATTGCCCGCTGAGCGACTCTAAGCTTGTTTATAAGGCTCATAGTTAGCGACAACGTCTCAGCAGTGCGAGCACAGACCTTTATCGACTCTTAGATTTACGAATGTTCGTATAGTATGGAGACGGTTTGTTAGCAATAATTGAAATCTATCCATTGCCTCACGGCCAGCTTAAATAAATGTATGCCTTGTTAATTTTGAATGTTTGTAAACATGTTGTACTCTTAAATAACTATAAAATAAAAAATTACAATGTTACTAAAACTTACAACCGACTCCATACTATACGAACATTCGTAAATATACGAATCCACAAAGTTCTGTGCTCGCACCGCTGTGCCGTATGTTATCACTGGCAACACACACTGGTCAAAAACCTTTGTCTTCAGACACTGTGGTATTTGTGACGAGAAGATTTAACGGAGCTTCCCGAACGCTGCCCAGCCGAGTTGGATTCGACGATTGACCTCTTTCTCAAAGTTGGACCTACCTAACTGGATTTTATGTCCTAGGTATAGATAATCGTCAACAACTTCGAGCGTGGTGCCTCCAACTACCACAGGAGTAGGTGCAAGATGGACGTTCGACATGATCTTCGTCTTATCCATGTTCATTTTAAGGCCCACTCGCTGCGAGGCTTCACTGAGGTCCTCGAGCATTTTACTCAGGTCCTTAAACTTAATTAGAGAAAATTAAATAAAATAAATTATTACATAATTATACATAAGAATAACGACACAGTGTTTTTTTTGCATATTATAGTTTTTTCATGATAAAATTTTGAACACAATATTAAGTTTTACTGATTTAAACACACAAGCTAGCAAAATAACATTTAACAATAAATACTTAATGATACCGAACAGTAATTTGTTACACTGTCAATATTCACGACGTAAACGCTCGCAAGAGACGTTTTACATCAATTGCCATCGAAACAGAATTTGTTAACTTAAACTTTTATTGAAATATAGGATGACTGGTGGGTCATTTTTGAAATAAAAGGACGTGATAGTTTGAGATCATACACGAGGAGAAAAAATATTATGAAAAATAAATATTAATTATTTACTGAGTAAACTTAACCGAAAGTTAAAGAATTTATTACGCAACGCATGGTTACTATAGCTTTAGCAGCGATCCGCGTGACAGGTCACATGCCGCGATGGACTCAGGCGTAAGTAAAGTACATAGTAACAAAACTTTATTTATTTATAGGCAATTTTAGTGAAAAATTAAGTACCAACTTTTATTACATAATTATGACCAGAATCGAGTACTGACTGAGAGCTCTCCTTCAGTATCTAAAATTTGTCACCCATCAGTCACCTTTTGACAAGTAGGTACATTCTGTTTTTTTTTAGAAATCAAATAAAACAGTCTAACACTATATGTAAGTCAGGAAATAAGTATAGTAGTTTTTTTTCAAAACTGATAGTTTAGACCGCTTGTAAAGTATATAGCTTTTAATTCCTTTTTAATAGTAATCGATGAGTATCCTGTAATAGTCTGATATTAATAAAGTGTCTGTAACGTGGCATGTTTATCCGTAACATACGCGAGGAATGCAACGCAGCAGTTTTAAATATACTTAAGTTGAGTAAACGATGAATAAAGGGTCTTCTAACTTGAACTACCGAAAGAACAACATGAGTTTCATTTAATAAATCCCGTCGAGCCTACAATGATGTTGGAATTCCCATGGAGAGTACCCACACTGAAGACTTTCTAAGTTAAAAGTTATTTTGATTTAGGATGACGCTTATTTCCTTCTCAAAAGTAATGGTTCAATTGCACGAAGCATTTAAGAGAACAATAAAATTTCCAATGAATCAGCAGAGTAGTGGAATAAATAACTCCTGCATTTCTGAAATGTTCCATGAATTGGGTCCACAGGTATATTTATATAATAAGTCTGTGTTTTACGATGAGACAGCAATTCGTGATCCACTTTACCCCTGTTCTATTTGAATGTACTGCCATAGAGACGCGGTAAGGGGTAAATTGGATACTTTTTCTGAGTTTAAGACGTGAGGGTAGGTACTTGACTGTTTGATAGTTTGCTTCGTATTATTAACTGGAAGTGGTATTTGATATACAAATATTCTTAATTGTACTAGAAACCAGACTAACTTCCGTTTAAACTTTCTTTTTTTCTTTCGTATCTTCTATCAGTAGCAGTATCTAAGCTTATGTAATTTGGGTTAGTTTCGATAATGGGCTTATTGTCTATCAGTAAGACGGTTATAATTTATAAACTAATAAGTTTTTTACAATCTCAGGTCTTTATAAATAGCAAAATCATCAAAATTTAATTTTAATTCCGAAATAAAAAAGAAAAGATGTGTACTCCTAGTAAAGATAACATAAAACACTTTTACATCAAACATCTAGGAATATTAATTACACTGATAGTTCTGTATTTTCTTTAACATCGTAGTATCTCTTCCACGCCATAAATTATTTTCTATCTTCGTAACAAAACGGGACGCGCGTATTTGTAAAATATTTTACGATACCCGAGATTCATACGAGTAGGCTTATGGAAATAAAGTCGAGGCTACACGTACTGTATCTTTGGATGTATAGCCTTTCTGGGAAATATTTTTACAGATAAAACTACAATGGCCCGGTGAACTTTTAAAAAACATTTTTGCGATGCTAAATGTTTTGTTAAGGACTTTCAGTTCGGAATGAAAAAATCTGTGAGGAATAGGTTACATGAAAGGCTTTTAGTTGTGAAAAACTAAGGGATTAAAAAAAATACTTTATTTATTATGCTCTCGGGAAATATGAATAATTAAAGACATCGAAATAGATTTTTGATTAAGTATTGGAATTAAAAAAGTATAGAAAACTTTTGTAGGTTAGGATTCAAATTAAATACAACAATTACTGGCTATTTTTACAAGTTATATTTCAATATAAATTGGAACTGAAATAAAATAAGCTGTTAATCTGATTCAGTATTTTATGAGGTAATTGAGTTATGAGAAATCCTAAGATGAGTTGATATAAGCAAGTGGTATAAAAACATATTGAAAGTAGCCAGGTAATGTACTTGTACTTCCTAACAACCATCTGAAATTGAAGCTGGCTAGTTTTCCAAACCTAGTAAGAATTTAAATTTGGAACCACAGGCACTACTGAGTACCACCGAAATTTCTGTAATTGCAACACTTCTGGACAAAGTCTCTTAAGTAAAAGAAAATAAACATTTTCGTACGCTTGATCGGAGATCCTATTGTAATGTTTGCCGCAGAAAAACGCTGATACGATAGCTCAAAACAATCAAACAATGAAACTGCTTTTTCATCGCCTGTTTCAAGAGAGAAATAATAGAAGAGCACCAATAAGTATTCAAAAATAATTCCCAAATTAATTTAAAGACTTGTCTTTAAAGGGTATTAAAATATATTGGAAAAAAAATGTTCAAAACACAAAAGTAATAATAATTTATTTCTTTAAGGTGTTTGCCTAAAAGGTGAGTTCGCTCTTCCAAAACAGTTCATTAATGTGTACAAAATAAAGTGATAACAAAGGTTTATTTTTCATTTCATTACATTAAATATTATTTCTATTACTAAACAAATCATTTAATTTTTATTTAATTTCTATTTCTATTTAATATTCAACTTTTAATCATCAGCTATTTTAAGATTTTTTGTATATCTATATTACATTGCTTTTTAGTTAGCCAGTCATTACATTTTGTTGTTTTATTCTATTAGGATTATAATTATTTATTAAAATCACAAAACATTAGCATATATATTTTTAGTATGAGAAATTCCGTGGTGAAAACTATTTTAAAAAGATGACTTGGTCATTGATTTGTCATATGTCGACTCATCGACTTTCTGCAGTGGTAGTTTTTTTAACATGTTACCTACATCAACGTGCCCCCAAGTGGAAATTCAATTTTGAATTCAAAGGTAAGTCAGTAACATACTAAATTCAAATGAGCATATTACAATCATACTTTGACAATTGCATATTGTTGAGCGATGAAGCTTATTACTCGGTTAGATTGTGTAATTAGCTTTACCGCTTTGTATAGCAATTTGGAATCCAGTGATCTGATCGCAAGTGCGTAGTGATGCGTTATAATGTGGTGCTCGTAAGTCGTCGGTGGGTGTGGCTACATTACATTCTATGCGGGCTTGGTTATTGATGTATATAATTAGTTAACTGATTGCCATTTAAATTAGGAAGGGTTTGTGTACAGATAGTTGATCATTTTGTTCTAGCTTGGTATTTGTAGAGTCTTGATTTGACATTTGTTAGTGTCATGTCCATCTTTGCTTACGTACTCGAATAATTTCTAAGTAATAGAAGAAATGTGTCTGCTATATGGTAATAAAATTTCTTTTTACGTGAAGTATGCAATGCAACCTTGTTTATTTAAACTAATACGAAAACATTACTTAATTCCAGCACGTTCCAAGATCCAAAGATGAACGACCATAGTCTGCATCAACTAGTAAAAGAGCCAACAAGAATACACAATAACTCGGCAACTCTACTAGACTTGGTGATTACTAACTCCCCGGATTTAAGCAAAAAAATTACAGTACAACATAATTCTTCTCTCAGTGACCACGCCTATGTTTCAGCCATATTTAAAATTAAAAAGCCTAAACCTCCACCACGTTTCATTACGGGCCGCTGTTTTGAGAGAATTGATCAAGATAGTTTTATGTACGATCTTCATTCATTGCCTTGGCATGAAATTTATAACTGCTCTTGTGTTAATGAAATGCTGGCTTACTTCAATAACTTTATTTTGACACTCTTCAACACTCACGCTCCTTTAAAAAGAAGACGGATACAAAATAAATCTATGCCGTGGCTTACAGACAACATTAAGTTAATGATGAAAACACGAAACGCAGCCCAATCTAGTTATATGAATAAACCACCCTCGTTAGAAAATGATAAAAGAAAAGACTATTATAAAAGCCTGCGCAATTATACGAGCCGTGCAATACAAAACGAAAAAACGGCATTTTTCACTCATTACGTCAACAACAATAAAGATAATCCGAAAAGAATGTGGTCTTAATTACAAAAGTCGTCGGCTTTGGGTTGTAATGCGCCAGTGGATATCCCTCATCATCTGAGAGATCCCGATAGAATCAATAATTTTCTTATGGACGTGCCAGGACAACAATCTGTGGATGGAGAGACTTTGGACTTCTTTCTCGAAAATAAGTTTGGTAGCTCAGCTTTCGATTTGCAAGTAATCTCCGAATCAAAAGTAAAAAAAATAATTTCAACTATAAAAACAAACGCCGCTGGTCACGATAACATTACAATTAAAATGATACTATTAACTTTAGAGGTCACTTTACCAATTATCACGTATATTGTAAACGAATCATTGAGGTCCAAAGTGTTTCCAGACGCATGGAAGGTTGCGCGAATTAAACCTATACCTAAGAGTTCTGTAGTCTTAGACTTTACAGATCTAAGAGGAATTAGTATACTTCCAGTTCTGTCTAAGGTGGTAGAGAGGGCAATTTGTGATCAATTTTCTGATTACCTACAAGCTGAGAATATTCTTCCCGCTGTGCAGTCTGGGTTTCGAGCTGGACACGGCACTGACACGGCTCTCGCGCATGTATCTGAAGACTTGCTCAATGCATCAGACCGTGGGCTAGGTAGCATAATTGTTCTGCTAGACTACTCTCGCGCTTTTGACTGCTTGAATGTTGAATTACTACTGGCTAAACTGAAATATTATGGAGTTACAACCGACTCTATCAAATGGTTTCAGTCGTTCCTAACGGGGAGAAAACAGTTTGTGGAAACCGAAAATGAGCAGGGAGAGATTACCGTAAGCCAAACTAAACCTATCACTCGGGGTTGCCCGCAAGGATCCATTCTCTCACCAATACTGTTTATTCTATTCACGGCCGATCTAGCTACAAAAATGAAACAGAGTGGTCAAAGCTCAATACACCTCTATGCGGACGATACGCAGCTGTATCATTATTTCTTACCGGACAAAACAGGAGCGGCGGTGAATAGAATAAACAAAGATCTGAAAATCGTATCTGACTGGTCTCAAAGGAACTGCTTAGTCCTTAATCCAACCAAGACAAAGTTTATGGTGACAGGGACGAAACATCAAATCACACAAATATGTCAGCGCAGCCCCGAGTTATACATAAACAATGAAAAAATTGAACTCGTACAAGTTGTTAAAAACCTAGGCCTTATAATGGATGCTGAGCTTAGGTACGTAGAGCACATTAATTATAAAATTAAGTCAGCTTTTTATAGATTAAAAGTTTTGTACGGGCACAGGCAACACCTATCAGAGAGAGTAAGAATACTGCTAACGGAGAGTCTTGTTTTATCATTATTTAATTATGCAGATACGGTGTATGGACCTAGAATTTATGAAAAAACGTCACGAGCAATACAAAGAGTGCAGAACGCGTGTGCGAGATTCTGCTTTACAGTGCCTAGACGCGCTCACATTACACCGTATCTCAATAAACATTGTTTGTTAAAAATGCGCTTGCGTAGAGAGCTGCATCTTGCCTGTTTAGTAAAAAAACAGTTAGTAAACAAATTCCTCAATACTTGTTTGACAAATTTCAGTGGAAGCGTAGCGACAGAGAAGAGATTGCTCGATCCTTCCATAAAAATAAGATGGTCCTGCCGGCAAGCAAATATTCCAAGGAGAGTTTCAGGGGCAGCTTTAGATTCCGCGCCGCTAAGATCTGGAATGATCTCCCCCCTCCTTTCCGAACAAATATGTCCGAAATAACTTTTAAAATTCGTCTTAAGAAACTAATTCTAGATAACCAATTAAAACATAAAGATGCACCCTGTGATTTTCTTAAGTATGCATATTAATATTAATATTAATAATAATTTGTACGTAGGGAAATAATTTGATGATTTAATTTTTTTTTTACTGACTTTTTATGATTGACTCAATGTAATTTTTAATTTATTTTATTTAAAATGTATTTTTCTATAACTTTTATTTATTATTTACCAAGAAAATGTATTGTTTGTTTCTTTTTATCAGTTTTTTTTTCTCTCTTTTTTTAATTGTTAGTAATAAGGACATGATTTACGTATTTCATTGATTAATTTTTTATAATTTATTTGATTGTTTTAATTATTTTTTTTTCTTCTATATTGCCTACAATTATAAATCAATAGCGGAAATGAACTGTCTCTCTTCTTGTCTCTTTGTTCGTTTTCTTTATTATTATTTTTACTAGAAGTGTAATATCGTTAGGAGCAAAAATTGTATTTTATTATTTTACCATCCCACAACTATATTTTATGTTCGGCATCAAGCAAAGGGTGTTTTGAAAATCAGCGTTGCTCACTAAGGGCAACATAAAGCTGAAAACATCCCTTTGACACATGTATCGTAATTATTTTTAAGTTTTATGTACCTTTATAAAAAATATGTGTGTGTCAATAAATGGATTTATTATTATTATTATTATTATTATTATCCTTAATTTGCGTTATTTTTTTGTAAAAATATTATGTTATACCTAAATACAAAAAAAAAACGCCCAGCTCCACGAAAACTAACTGCAATTCACACGAAAATTTGTCATGATGCGCATCCGCAACCTCCAAAGATGTCATGTCAAGGATGCCGGTGTACTTTTAATCTTCATTTTATTTTTTTATTTATCATTCACAAAATCCACAGACAAAATTTTTCGTTGACAAAACCCGCCGTTGACTTCTATTTCTGATGTGAAGTGAAGATCTAGTCGAAGGTGATGCGGGCTTAGGTAAGAACAGCCTCTTCATGAAATATTTCCGAAACATATTACCGCAGAAGCGATGATATTTGGTGATATTTTTATATGAAGAGAGGTCGCTAGCCAAGCGTACACCGCTTGGACAGGTAGTCGGATTAGTCGCCTTTTACATTCCACTTATCTAAGAGGGTATGTGGTAATCGATCGTCGATAGTGGGTGTCGATCGATAGGTTTGACTAGACCAATCCGATCAGAAAAAAACGGTAGATGTTGATCGATTGGTATTGTAATATCCTAAGTCAAGTCAATCCTGTGCGGCCCAGCTTCGACGCATGTTAGGAAAGATTTTTTTTATTATTTCTGACACTCACACAACATTGTCTAGCCCAAATTAAGATTCTTAAAGAACTTGTGTTATGGATACTAGATAACTGATATACCTACTTAAGAAATATATAAACATACATATTGAATAAATACATATTTTTTATTAGAATAAACTTAAATAAACATATAAACATCCATAACTTGACGGATAATATCTGTGTTCATCACACCGATATCCGCCGCCACCGGGATTCTAACCCGGGACCTCTGGCATAGAAGGCAATGTATGCTACCACTACACCAGCCGGTCGTCATTACGAAAATATTATTTACATTTTTTACTGTAGGTACACACATACACACATAACTTCACACCTATATCCCTTATGGAGTATGCAGAACACTGGAGGTTATAAGACCATCACGTTTGATGACATGTTTGACAAATTTCGAGGAAGACTATTGCAGTCACAGAGGGTCAGCCTATAGCCCACAAAAACGACAATAAAACCTCCATCCCTTAACTGACTTTTACAGTGAGCCCGTGAAAGAAGCAGCTAGCAGATTCTCATTTTGACAAATAAGTGAGCTCTGTAGTAGTCTCTTATTTTATTCATTGTTTGCTGCCATTAATAGTCAAGTCCAATCGTGCGTTTAAAGCCTAATACGGCGACAGCTTAAAGCGAAGAGGTGCAATTATTAGATTCCCTAGTGACACCAGTTTCAGAACTGAATGTTCCAAAACCGGTTTAGGTTTAAGTCAATAGATATTTTATTTTATTTGGGAGGTCAACAGCTTACATAACAATTATGGATAATTCAATATTTATACACCGAGCCACTTACAGACCACCGCAACTAGTATTATAAATTATATTTTAAAACAGCAACGGCTTCCACTGAGTATTGTTTGAGTTTTCGTCTAGATGCGGCATAAGCAGAATCGACTCCTAGTTTGGCCACCTACCCTTAAGAATTACCTTAAGAATGTCAGAGTAATCACCATAGCACACGCTTATTAAAATTGACTTTGTTACTGTATAGTTTGTAGGTCAGTTTGGGTTATTTAATTATTTATACGTTATTCACATCCCATTATCCAAACCAAAGATTAAACATTTATATTCTATGTTGCCTAATTTACATATATACATAACGTCACGCCTGTATCCCTTATGGGGTAGGCAGAACACCAGAGGTTACAGGACCATCCGATGTCACGTTTGACAAATTTGGGGGTATAAAGATGGAGAGAGACTATTGTAGTGACAGGGGGTCAGCCTATCGCCCTCAAAAACGCCTTTAATCTTCTGTCCCCTAACTGACTTTTACAGTATGCCCGGGAGAAGAAGCAGCTGGCACATTCTATGTTTTTCTTTCGCTCCCAGTCCAGCAGGGAAGTAATTTTAATTTACAATTTACTAAAAACTTATTTTAGTGATTTTCTGTAAGATGTTAAAATAGATCACTTAGAAATCTTATATCATGATTTAAAGTTAGATATGTTAAAATAATACGTAATTACGAACCAGCGACTTGACGCACCAGCGATTCTTTGGTCGCTCATTTTACTTAAATCTTATCAGAATTAGGCCCGCATACTAAAAGCTTACTTAAGCGTTGATCATGAATCAAGCAAAGATTCGCTTTCCCGAATTCTTCAAAGTAGAACTATCGAATAGAATTATGAAGTTTATATTTTCTTTGCGTATATGCCGATTTTTTTTCATGCCGATTTTGTAAATAAATATCGAATGATTATCCTGAAACTCAAGACACTTTCAGCTCATTTTGTGTTAACCCTGAAAGCTACGCGCGAAGACTGAGAAACAGATTGAGATGATGTACCTATAGCTTTCACCTATCAATCTGACGCCTGACATCTCAGTCGCTCATGACCACGGGGTCTGCAACGACACCGAAACGTCGAGTCAAAATGTAAAATATAAATTATACGTTAATAATCCGGTTAAAACGTAGTTTTTATTAAGATTATCTTTATTTATTTGCATGGTGTCCAGTTGCAGATTTCAAAGTTTGAACAATCATAATTTCGGAACAAAAAATGCTAAAACAGTGCAGGAAACGTCGTTGCTGATTTTTTGTAACTATGGAATAGTGGAGTGGAGAGCATCGTGTTTTGCCGTCGAGGCTTACATTTCTAGTGGATTTTCGCTGTCTAAAGCACGCCGTCAATTTAATAATCGCTACGTTAGTCGTCGATTACGTGATGAACCATCGCTTAACCTCATTCAGTCATGGGTAGCGAAGCTTAGAGCTATAGGATCAACATTAAATAGACCAAGGCCAGGACCTATCGGTAGCCAAGGATGAAAATTTCGAGCGTGTTATGGTTTCTGTCATTGAAAATCCCTCACTGCGTGTATGTTCGTCGATATTGGGGATTACGAAATCAGTATTGCAGGTAAAAATGCGAAAGAACTCAACTTTCCCATATAGAATTCAAATCGTTCAAGATCTACACGATTCTGACTTTGTATAACGGGGAGGCTTTGTTGTTGATATTTCGTATTGCTACTCGGCTGGGCAACATATTCTATAGTGATAAAGCTCACTTTCACGTTAGAGGATATGTAAACAAGCAGAACTTTCGTTACTGGGATGTCCACAGGGCAAAAAATATAATGCATGTAGAGCCTTTACATAAGCCTAAAGTAACTGTCTTGTGTGCCATGTCTGCATCTGCAATCATAGGACCTTATTTCTTTGAAAACCAACGTGCCCAACTGTAACTGTAAATTCAGAGCGATATACCCAGATCTTAAATGACTTTTTCAGACTAGAACTACAGAATAGTTCATTTTGCAACCGAAACACGGTTCCACAGCTCAAACTGCTCGAGTGTCCATGGATACAGTGCGGCAGTTATTCCCAGAAAAAATCATATCCCGAAAAGGTGCCATACCGTGGCCACCTAGGTCACCTGATTGAAGTCCATGTGACTTTTTCTTATGGGGATTCTTAAAATGCGCTGTTAACAAAATAAATCCGAGCACTGTGACACAACCGAAACAAAACATTCAAGTCGAAGTCATCAGGATTCCCCAATCGATAAGTAAACGCGTTTTCGTAAACATGTGTGCTAGACTCGAACATTGTAGTTTTAAAAAAATGAAATCCGCATTTCTTGTAAATAATTTGAAAGGAAATCTACTTTGTATTAAAGGTGCAGTTTTTTTTAAATTTTCTAAACATTGAAATCTGCCTCTGGACATCCGTACAAGATAATTAATCTTAAAGTTGTAGTAAACTATAATTGGGCCTGCAAAATGCTTATAATAATAGGCACTTACCTTATTTATTTAAATATATATAAGGCCTGGCATCATGATCCACTTTTTGGATAAACGGGTGAAAATCGTAATAAAGCTAATTTACTCATCAAGTACTCACGGTGGTGTTGGGCGGCGGCTGCAGCAGCAGCTGCGGGCGGCGGCGCTGGAGCCGCAGCGCGCCGTCCCCCGCGCCCCACCACACCAGCGCCGCGCCCGCGCCGCCCTCGTCTGTAAACAGTAGCGTCTAGACTACTGCACCACAGAGAGCGTGGTGTATGATGAGCAGTACTCACGGTGGTGTTGGGCGGCGGCTGCAGCAGCAGCTGCGGGCGGCGGCGCTGGAGCCGCAGCGCGCCGTCCCCCGCGCCCCACCACACCAGCGCCGCGCCCGCGCCCTCCGTCTGCGCGCCGCCCTCGTCTGTAAACAGTAGCGTCTAGACTACTGCACCACAGAGAGCGTGGTGTATGATGAGCCGTACTCACGGTGGTGTTGGGCGGCGGCTGCAGCAGCAGCTGCGGGCGGCGGCGCTGGAGCCGCAGCGCGCCGTCCCCCGCGCCCCACCACACCAGCGCCGCGCCCGCGCCCTCCGTCTGCGCGCCGCCCTCGTCTGTAAACAGTAGCGTCTAGACTACTGCACCACAGAGAGCGTGGTGTATGATGAGCCGTACTCACGGTGGTGTTGGGCGGCGGCTGCAGCAGCAGCTGCGGGCGGCGGCGCTGGAGCCGCAGCGCGCCGTCCCCCGCGCCCCACCACACCAGCGCCGCGCCCGCGCCGCCCTCGTCTGTAAACAGTAGCGTCTAGACTACTGCACCACAGAGAGCGTGGTGTATGATGAGCAGTACTCACGGTGGTGTTGGGCGGCGGCTGCAGCAGCAGCTGCGGGCGGCGGCGCTGGAGCCGCAGCGCGCCGTCCCCCGCGCCCCACCACACCAGCGCCGCGCCCGCGCCGCCCTCGTCTGTAAACAGTAGCGTCTAGACTACTGCACCACAGAGAGCGTGGTGTATGATGAGCCGTACTCACGGTGGTGTTGGGCGGCGGCTGCAGCAGCAGCTGCGGGCGGCGGCGCTGGAGCCGCAGCGCGCCGTCCCCCGCGCCCCACCACACCAGCGCCGCGCCCGCGCCGCCCTCGTCTGTAAACAGTAGCGTCTAGACTACTGCACCACAGAGAGCGTGGTGTATGATGAGCCGTACTCACGGTGGTGTTGGGCGGCGGCTGCAGCAGCAGCTGCGGGCGGCGGCGCTGGAGCCGTTTATGTTTTTTCTGTAATCCTTATGGGTAATAGATTACCTCCGAGAAGGTATTATACAGGGCAAGCGGAACACCCTGTATATTCGCTAACATATTTAGCAAAGCATGGTATCTCTAAATAATGAATGAATACCATTAAAATAAAAACGACCCTACTACCAAACGTCTTGTAGTACTACGTCGTTGTAGTATTAACAATGTAATGCCACGTCGTAGTTGCTGTGTTCATCAACAGCGACTATTTGTTAAACAGTTTGTGATACCATATCTTCATTTTTTTCTACTGGTCGTTACTAAAATAAATATGCAGGCATAACTTGACGGATAATATCTGTTAATGTATTCGTGAATTTTAATTCAGTACTCTGGCGTAGAAAGTAATATTTTAACCGCTAAACCGTCCAGTTAAATCACACTATCATAATGATATAAACTCATTATGATAGCTAACTCTCTATATAATGGTATATAGAGAGATATATAGAGTTTTATTTATAAAAAGCCTACAAATATGGACAACCTTTGATTGATCTTCTATTTAAATAGAAGCCAACTTTTACAATCCACAATTTGTATTCTATATCCCTATTAATGAAGTTCGTAACATTTCAATATATTATCTATTTTTGTTTGACTTGTGCTCATGAAGGGTTTTCGAATTTTAACAATACCCGGGATATACGTATCTTTTATTGTGACTGATTGGATCCATCAATTGAAATTAGCTTTATTACGATTTTCACCCGTTTATCCAAAAAGTGGATCATGATGCCAGGCCTTATATATATTTAAATAAATAAGGTAAGTGCCTATTATTATAAGCATTTTGCAGGCCCAATTATAGTTTACTACAACTTTAAGATTAATTATCTTGTACGGATGTCCAGAGGCAGATTTCAATGTTTAGAAAATTTAAAAAAAACTGCACCTTTAATACAAAGTAGATTTCCTTTCAAATTATTTACAAGAAATGCGGATTTCATTTTTTTAAAACTACAATGTTCGAGTCTAGCACACATGTTTACGAAAACGCGTTTACTTATCGATTGGGGAATCCTGATGACTTCGACTTGAATGTTTTGTTTCGGTTGTGTCAATGATGGATCCAATCAGTCACAATAAAAGATACGTATATCCCGGGTATTGTTAAAATTCGAAAACCCTTCATGAGCACAAGTCAAACAAAAATAGATAATATATTGAAATGTTACGAACTTCATTAATAGGGATATAGAATACAAATTGTGGATTGTAAAAGTTGGCTTCTATTTAAATAGAAGATCAATCAAAGGTTGTCCATATTTGTAGGCTTTTTATAAATAAAACTCTATATATCTCTCTATATACCATTATATAGAGAGTTAGCTATCATAATGAGTTTATATCATTATGATAGTGTGATTTAACTGGACGGTTTAGCGGTTAAAATATTACTTTCTACGCCAGAGTACTGAATTAAAATTCACGAATACATTAACAGATATTATCCGTCAAGTTATGCCTGCATATTTATTTTAGTAACGACCAGTAGAAAAAAATGAAGATATGGTATCACAAACTGTTTAACAAATAGTCGCTGTTGATGAACACAGCAACTACGACGTGGCATTACATTGTTAATACTACAACGACGTAGTACTACAAGACGTTTGGTAGTAGGGTCGTTTTTATTTTAATGGTATTCATTCATTATTTAGAGATACCATGCTTTGCTAAATATGTTAGCGAATATACAGGGTGTTCCGCTTGCCCTGTAGGGTAAGCGGGACACCCTGTATAGTTGCGTGCAAAAAAATCGACAAACCCTTTATGTTTTGATTCAAAACACAGTATATAAAAATTAAGATCAGATAAACAAAATATAATTATTTCATTTGAAGGTTTGTTTCATAAGCTTTATTTTAACATACCCACATATAATATAACACACTTCAATAAACGGGATAGTGTTGATGATATTGACTCGATTAATCGTTCAACCGCATTTCTCATTTTTAATACGCAATCTCAGGGACCTTGTTTTGTGTTAAAAGTTGATCAATTTATTGTTTATTCAATAATTGGTTATTTATTATTAAGTGGCCATTTACCTTGAGTTAAATTGTTTGCTCTCTCTGTGAAAATGGAAACTACTCCGTCTGAGTGAGCTTATGATGTAGCACTAATCCAGGCTGGATTAAGTCAGCGCGTCATGGCCTGACATCTTCACCTAAGTCGATCAGGAGTAAGACGAGTGTTCAGAAGATTTTTAGAGACTGGAAACTTCAATAGATAAAAAAAAAAAATATTGACACAATTTGAACACATTTCATTGAAATTAACAGAAAAAAATACATATGCGTCAAATGGGCATTTTCAGCATGAATGTTGCCGTGAGGCAACGCTGTTTTCCAAAAAGATGATAGGTTGATAGGTTTGGGAAGAAATCAAGCTATTTCAGAAAGAGATGGTCGATTTATGGTGTCTACAAGTTTAAGAAATCGGCATTTGAATGTTGTTAAGGTGCAACATTAACTTCATAATGATCGCAGTGTAGCTGTAAGTGTATAGACTGTATGACGGAGACTTTACCCCCACGCATCGTCAAACGCGGCTTAGATTTGCTCGTTCTCACGTTGATTGGACACTTGAACAATGGAAGGTTGTTCTATTCGCGGACGAGTGTAAAATCAGTCTTAATTGAAATAATGGACGCAGTAAAGTTTACCGAAGAGAGAAAGAACGATTTGCACAAGCCTGTATTGAAGAACGAGTGGTTTTTGGTAGTTAATAGTAATTTTCAGTTCATACTTGGGCCTTGCTTAAGCATTCTGAATGCACAGCGACACATCCAGAAGGTGCTAGAACAATACATCAAGAAGCGATACATCTAGGAGGTGTCATGCCATGCACCGGATTCGTAGCAAGGGTTTCTAGGTAATGCAAGGCAATACCAGACCACATACAGCCATGATAATATTCCAGTACTTACGTGAGGTGGAAATTCCTATTATGGAGTCGCCAGGTAGGTGCTCTGACCTTTATCTTATTAAACATCTATGGGATGAGCTATAGAGAAGGTTCAGGGCCAGAAATCAGCCCCAGAAACCCTCCAGGAACTAAAGGCGGCTACTTAAGAGAAGTGGGACGGTATATCCCAAGAATTTATAAAATCATTAATAAGTTCAATGAAAAAGAATGGAAGCAGCAGTAAGAGCACGTGGGGAAATACAAGCTACTGAACAAAGTTTGACTGGTTTCATACTTACTTGCATGGACGACGGCAAAGTTTATCTACTGAGATGGATGTTTCTAATTTGGTGTTGTATTAATGCCGGTGTACCGCAAGGTGCCGTGTTGTCTACAACACTCTTCGTTTTATTCATCAATTTGATTACTCTTCATATATTTTCTTCCTACCATCTGTATGCAGACGATCTTCAAATAAATACACCAAGCAGTCTTGAAAATCTGTAATACTACACAATACGGACTTGCAATTTATATCAGACAAGCGTTTGCCCGCGACTTCGTACACGCATAAACTCAAAAGTCCTATTTTCCGTGTTAATTCCGGGAATTGCTTCCATTATACACACAGACACTTATTGAGGAACCTTTATACATTGCATTCAAAGAATAAGATTTTATCATACAAACTAAAACATCATATATTTCCCGTTCCCGTGGGAATTTCGGGAATTCCTTTTTATAACACATCCAGTCTATTTTGAGGAACTTTTATGCCAAGTATCATATCCGTGCACTCAAGGAATAAGATTTTTCATACAAACTAAAAAGTCCAATAATTCCCGTTCCCGTGGGAATTTCGGGGATTCCTTCCTTAGTGAACCCCTCCATCCCCTAAAAAATGTATGTTCCAAATTTAAGCTCTCTACGCCTAGTAGTTACGGCTGTACGTTGTCTGTCAGTCACTCAGTCACTCAGTAACTCAGTCAGTAACGGAACAGTTTTATATATATTGATTGATGATTGATTGGAGTCAAAAGCACGTGCTAACTGTCAACAAAATGATTCCTCGTGTAAACTGGAACTTTCTACCTCAAGTAGAATATAATGGCGTTTTAATTCCTTTTAGGAATTTTTAATTAAACTGTGAAAAATTTAGGTATCTTCTTTGATCGCACGCTTTCTTGGAAACCACAGATCACTGAAGTGAGTAGGAAGATGTTTGCCGCGGTTAATTCGCTCAAGCGTCTTCGCAATTTCCTTCCTGTTGCAACTAAAATTGCGGTAGCACAATCTCTCCTACTTCCTATTCTTGACTATGCTAATGCCAGCTATCTTAACCTAACAGAGGTACTTTTAATAAACTTATGAGGCTCTAAAATCTCTGCATAATTTTTGTATTTGGATTACGCAAATACAACGACATATCTGAATTTCGTACTTATCAAAAGTGGCTACTCATTTGCCTTCGCCTGAATACTAACTTCCTATCTGTAGTCTACCGTATTCTGTATGATAAAGCCATACCTGTCTACTTAAAAACCCGCAATAACTATTGCTTTAATAATGACGATCGTAACTTGCGTTCTTCTTCGAATCTCCTCCTAGCGACGCCATCACACACATCCACATTTTTCAGCAAATCCTTTTTTATGCGATTGGTGTCTCTATGAGTTACCGATAGAGATCCGCACAGCTCGTACCCCTTACATCTTTAAAAGGATGCTTAAAAGTCATTACCTCGTGAAACTCATTTTAACCTATTATTAAGTATGTATAATGAATGATGAATATGTATGTCTATTTATAATATCTGTGCATATTTATTATTGATACGTATAATTAATATATGTATGTGTATGTAATTTTTTTTTTAGTCTTTTTATAAATTCTTTACCCACGCCGACCCTAATTTCCACTGCTCAGTCCTGTACTAACGAGGTTGCCTGGCAGAGATCACTTAATAGTGATACGGCCACCTGTGTACAAATGATCTAAAATACATAATATAAAATATTGATGTTATTTATACTGAGTACACTTAAGAATTATTACAAACTTATTCTGGATAGATAATATGATATTATTTTTTTTTATTTACACTTCAATGCCAGTAAAGGGTGGAAGAAAAAATACTACAGTTGGTTCAGTAATATGTACTAGGTGGTCTTGATGAAGAGTGACTTAATACACATAATATACGTACACCTATATATACACATATAGTATACCAAGAGGACCTTTATCATATTTCCGAGTGACAGGACGAGACTTCGCATTTTTTAATAAAACATTCTGAACTAAACTATTAGTACTGATATATTAATAGATTCATTTCATTAATAGATCAAAATTACTGCAAAACGACGTTTGATGCAATTTTCATACTGTCCCAAAAAACTATGACCATCATAGCTGAGAGCAACGCACCTACTCCCAAAGGCTGAATTCATGAAAGTAATTGAATCAATAAGACATGGGCAAAGTTTTCATTTGACAAGGGACCACCCTTCTGAGTGACGAGCAATCCCGACGAAATAAGAAAGGTAAAAAAGATCTCTTTGTTTTTGTCTATGTCTGAGGTATTTCAAGTGAGTGTTGGAAGCATAGGTCGGAAGGTTTAAAAGATTTTGAAATGCTAAGGGAGTTACCGCACATTTAGATATTTAGATATTTCAAGTGAGTGTTGGAAACATACGTTGAAAGGTTTAAAATATTTAAATGCTAAGGGATTAACCGCACATTTAGATATTTCAAGTGAGTGTTGGAAACATACGTTGAAAGGCTTAAAATATTTAAATGCTAAGGGATTAACCGCACATTTAGATATTTAGATATTTCAAGTGAGTGTTGGAAACATACGTTGAAAGGTTTAAAATATTTAAATGCTAAGGGATTAACCGCACATTTAGATATTTAGATATTTCAAGTGAGTGTTGGAAACATACGTTGAAAGGTTTAAAATATTTAAATGCTAAGGGATTAACCGCACATTTAGATATTTAGATATTTCAAGTGAGTGTTGGAAACATACGTTGAAAGGTTTAAAATATTTAAATGCTAAGGGATTAACCGCACATTTAGATATTTAGATATTTCAAGTGAGTGTTGGAAACATACGTTGAAAGGTTTAAAATATTTAAATGCTAAGGGATTAACCGCACATTTAGATATTTAGATATTTCAAGTGAGTGTTGGAAACATACGTTGAAAGGTTTAAAATATTTAAATGCTAAGGGATTAACCGCACATTTAGATATTTAGATATTTCAAGTGAGTGTTGGAAGCATAGGTTGAAAGGTTTAAAATATTTTTAAATGCTAAGGGATTAACCGCACATTTAGATATTTAGATATTTCAAGTGAGTGTTGGAAGCATAGGTTGAAAGGTTTAAAATATTTTTAAATGCTAAGGGATTAACCGCACATTTAGATATTTAGATATTTCAAGTGAGTGTTGGAAGCATAGGTTGAAAAGTTTAAAAGATTTTTAAATGCTTAGGGATTAACCGCACATTTAGATATAAAATTGTTCTTAAACATTAATGTTTTTTAAATGTAAGTATAAATTTACAACTACATATGATTATAATACCATAATTAGCCCCTTTTTCAGTTTAAACTGAAACTTAACAACCATTGAAATAAATTCTCTAGGTATTTTTTTCTAAAAATGTTGCATAGAAAGCACCACGTTGATAAACTAAAATAATATGAATTGCATTGACATGAAAAACTGTTTTCAGATACAGAAGCTTTTCTACTTCTAATCGAAGATCAAGTGATTAAGTATTAGCACCAGAAAAAAAACATTAAACAGAAACTTAAAACACAACAGATGTTCATCAGAACACTGTAATGGATCACCTGAAATTATTCAACATATGTATAAAGAATGTACAAATGATCTAAAATACATAATGTAAACTTAATAAAGATAAGTAAACTTGTTCTAACGAATTATAAAGATCACCAAGATAAAGGACAAAAGCGGATTTTCAAAGAATTTTCAACACATTGGTTTAAAGTGTGTAGCGTATTTAAAATACATAAAATTTGCCCAAAAATTTAATTGTAAGTGCCAAAGATACACAAAACATATAATATTCAAAATATTGTAACGTGTAAAGTTCGTCTACGAGTATTTTTTGCACTATGTTACTCAGGAATGAATTCCGAATAGAGTAATGTGTTTGTTTGTTAAACGACACACAATAACATCAACTAAAATCATGTATGGCCCGCTGTCACTGTTCTTTGCAAACCAACAGATTGCATAAAAATATTTAGTCGTATCTGAAAAATCAGCCTACTATACTAGTTTTAACTAGTCCCTTAGCATTTAGGACTAGTTAAAGCTCATCCTTGAAAGTTCTTTATGCTATTGAAATTGTACTATGATAACGAATAAAGCGTAGACGTCAATCGTCCAGATATTACACAGCAAAGTAATAAATAAAAATAACTAAACAATATAACTAATACGTATTGTAATCCGAAAAACCACAGTAGCTTACTACCCACGCTCACTAAATATCAAAAGCATCATAATATTTTAAAGAGTTCTAAGGTCATATTTTCGAAAGAGATTATTCCCAATTCAATCATTAAAATATATAAAGTTACCTTTAATCTATCAACTCCAAAAAGCTTTAATCCTAAATGCCTGCCGCATCTATAGAAAGTTGTTTAGCTCAACTTCAGTAGCCTCATTCTATCGTAATATTTTGCAGCGATTGGACGAGCTTGGATATAATTTTCTTGCTTTATAAATTGTAAAGGACCTCTTATAGAATTTATGAATGTTACGTGAGTCGTAATACTGTTTATTATGGGACTTTTACTCAAAAGCCGCGACAACACCAGCCCCTGATGAAGAACTCTATAAGAGTTCGAAACAATTCGTCAACAGTTTGAATGAGGGCGGCGCAGGACCGGGCGACCTGAAGAAACTTGGGGGAAGCATCTGTCTCTCGTATTACGATGATCACTACATAGTATAAAACAAAGTCGCTTTTTTTGTTCTTATGTCCCTTTGAATGCTTAAATCTTTGAAACTACGCAACGGATTTTGATGCGTTTTTTTAATAGATAGAGTGATTCAAGAGGAAGGTTTATATGTATAATAACATCCATTAAATAGTGGAGAAGTACTGTTATTTTTGAGGTTTCTAATATGATGTAAATAATGACATTTTTTCCGCTTACATTGCAAACGCAGGCTGAACTCTACGAATTTTATCAAAATAATGTACTAAGTATTGTACACATTGAAAAGGTCTACAGAAAAGTCCGTGATGGTAATATGTCTATCTCTTATGGATAACCCACAATAACTTTTTTTGGTCATTTACTTTTTACGACAAATAATGGCTAATTTTCGAAGCGATTTTAACCAATACAGCATTAATCCTTAAACAATTAAATACCATGAATACATGATTATGAATAAATAATAAAAAAAAACTTTCAATATCGTATGAGTAAAAGCCTCATAAAAAATATTGATCCAGCTTGATAATAGTTTTTATCTCGAAATATCTGAAGGATTACATAACACATGAAACATTAAGTTAATCACAATTATTAAAATAAAGCCTAAGCTTATTATTTATCTTTCAACAAACATAATTAAGTCTCTCCTAACTTTAATTACTACGTATCATAAAATAAGGGGTAATTAAGTATATTATTTTCATACAGGTAATGATTTCTGCAAAACTCACTAATGACTTAGCGTGTCGGAGTTACTTTTGAAATATGAAGCTAGTAATAAAGTTTTCGTGTGCATACTATTGACGTGGAGTATTTAATTGCTTATTCAAAATGAATAACGTAAGACATTAAATAAACTAACACAATACTTAAAGAAAACACCTCAGCCGGTATGAAGAAAACCGAAGTTTTGCTCTAGTTATTCATGAGGTATTTTTGAAATAACTAGAACCACAGAGATCAGAAGAAACAGTTGCTGCTTAAATTATTAAACTACGAGTCAAGTGTCTGATTTTAAAACTGTGTCTAAAAAATGACTGTTGTAGGTCGGTACGCATACGTATTAAATAAGTAGTATTTCATAGTGCAGTATAACATAAAATTAAACAATAATCAAAGAATGCAGAGCATTAAAAAAACTGACTTCACGTCAAAACTTTGGCTGATTTATGATGCCATCCACGTAAACATACTCCGAATTCATACAATTTTTTTCAAAACTTTAATATTTGCAATGAAGTGCTCAACCGATTTCGATGAAATTTATATGGGACCAACTATGAAGTATCCTATATCACGATCCATAATTGTCCGAAATATCGTGTTACAAAGACACAAAAAAAGCATACGACGAATTGAGAGGCTCCTCCTTTTTTGGAAGTCGGTTGAAAAAATCTGGTTTTCATCAGCAGCAATAAGTTGAAACTATTGCATTTAATTACCTATATCTAAAAATTCGAGTTGACCTTTTGGTGCTATTTCAGATACCGTGATCTGCAAGATTCCGACCAGTTTTCGACCTTTTATTTATATTACAAATACTACTAATGAATTCGCACTTGAATGTTTGTTTGTTCAAATGCTCTAATATTTGAGGATCCAGTAAGATTTAAGAAAACAACTTAAATTTTCTAGCCTAATTCTTGACGAAGGCTGTATTTTAGCAAGTATTTCTTACGCGGTCTTAAAATATATCTGTCCATCTGTTGACAACTAAATAAAATTGCAAGAACTACGCTGTCGTATATTGTTTTGAAACAAAAACAAATGATACCAGTTTACTACTACTGACACGCTATTTTGTGTAACTTAATAGAATGCAGAAAATTGGTATAAAAATAAATGTCGGGACGCAAAATGCATAGGCCGCTCCATTTTCTGTACCTACGTCATGTTTTGATTTCGTTACGCAATGTGTTGAGTACGTTTAGGCGGTTTTCATGATTCGCCCTATAAAAATATTTGTCATTAATTAATTCTAAATCTAGATTAATAAAAATTACATTCGTTAAATAGAAAGAAATTTTTAAAGCCTTGAAACTCGTGTTTCTATAAGTATTACTCTCAAAACAAATTTTCGTGCATCTATCTTTTATAATTACATAGAAGGAAAAGGCTTGAATGGCTTGAATGGTGGTTTTTTTCACAGTCATTTGTTTATAACGGAAGAAATTGAACTCCTGAGGCACCCAAAAAGGTTTGGTTGTTTTTGTAAAGTCCATAATTATAAAAGATACATGCACGAAAATTTGTTTTTAGATTAATACTAATAAAAAGCAACACGTGTTTCAACATTTTTAAAACTCTACCTAGAGTGTTCAAAATTGGCATGGGAACAAAATTGGTATTTAAATTTTATAAGAATTTCATGATAATACTTATTTTCAAAATTGATGATTCTGGGAATCAGATGAACAGGGCAGCTTCAGTAAGTCCACCTAATATCCTGGCCATATTCCCATCTGAGCGTTATAAACAATATGTTATTAGCAATGTGTATTATAAAAAAATAACACACATCCGAAATCTCCACGGATATAGTTGCAGACAACAGCTATTTATAATATAATAACCTGTTTCATTGGAAAACGATCAGTTTTACCACACAATCGGTTTATTTTCCTACTTAAAACTTTTGGTCGACGTCGGCTATCCCATTCTGCCATCGATCGACGCCGTCGATCAACGGTCGGTCGATTAGTGTGATAATACCCTAACACACACAAAAAATATGAAATCACAATGTATTTTTTAAATAAGTAAGATTTTATAAGTGCAAATTAAACGAGGTAATATTATCGTTATGTATTTCATAATAATCGTAAATATTTAGGTACTCAAACTAGCTTGTGGTGTACCTACTCTGGGCTTATAATTTTTCTGATACCATTGACATATTTGTGTTTATAATACGTAAGTCAGATGAAAGATAATAATTTATAAAATGCTGCACTTCTGTATCGCATTAATTTACCTATAATGGCAGATGTAAGTTCTTTGTTGATATAAAAAATAAATGTTCATAAGTTAAGTAAAAAAAATACGCGCTCAAGTTAAGCGCGTTTTGAAAATAGGCGTATAAAACGCATGCGGTTATTTGTCTCAGTGCGTATAGTGCCCGGTGGGCCCGCACGCCGCCCCGTGGCACTAACTTCACGCGCGGCCGGCGCCGGTAACGAGCGGCTTCATAAAACAAAATGCCAGCTCGAAAGGAATCCCCAAATTTACTTAAATGCCAAATAAACAGAGAATTGCTTTGCCATTTACGCAGACCCCGTGTAAGCGCCTTCAACAAGCACCGATTCAGAGTTCAAAATGAGCGAAATTAATGTTGAAGAAGTCGTTTCCTTATTTTTACAACTTGGCATTTCTTGTTTATGGATGGTGGTTGTGTAATATAATAAATTACTGTTTTAGTGGATACACTTAAATAAAAACAACTATGTAACAACAACGGAATTTGATAGAAGCGCATCTTTAAATGTTTGAACTTCGCAAAAAAGGAGGAGGTCTCAATTCGTCTGTATGATTTTTTTAATGTTTGTTACCTGATAACTTTAGACTGGGTAAACCAATTTTAATGATTCTTGTTTCATATGATATAAAAAGATACTTTAGAGTTGGTCCCATATATACAGGGTGACTGGTGACAAATTTGCAACACTTAAGGAGAGTACACTGTACTCTATTCTGATCATAATTATGTTATAAAATTAGGTACTTAATTCTTCACCAGAAATCCCTATGAATAAATAAAGAGACCTTACTACATTTTTCCCAACGCGCTGCCTCAGTCAACACACATACAGCAGTGTTCCCGCCACACGCACACCACCACCCGCTAAGTATTTATTGTATTACGCTAATGTAACCATGCGTTGCGTAATGAATTCTTTAACTTTTGGAGAAGTTTACTCAGTAAATAATTAATATTTATTTCTTAATTTATTTATTCTCTATATGTATGATCTTAAACTATCACGTCCTGGAATTTTGTTAGTGACACACCAGTCATTATAATTTCATCGAAATCGATGGAGTAGGTACTTCATATATTTTTTTAAATATTTATGTGTTCGGAGATCGTTTATGTTGGCAAACTTCAGCCAAAGTTTTGACATGAAGTCGGTTTTTTAATGCTCTGCATTCGTTGATTACAAAACTATGAATTATAAGGCTGATGTTTCATGAAAACATAAAATAAGTTAACATGACACGAGGTATTTTCACTTCTCTCAAAGATTACGATCTGAGTTTTCAAGTAGGTATTATTTATAATAATAGTTTCTTTTGCTGCTGTTCCCATAAGAATTTCGGAGGTAAATAATGACTTTTGTTACTCCTGAATAAAGGGCTTTTCTAATTAAAAAAAAAATGCAATTCAGTCTTGTCACTTTTGGGCTTAATCATAAATTCCTAGGAAAAAATATATTTGATACGCGAGATGTGGCGGGTTCATATCTCACTTAGTGACCAATGTTTATAACACGAATTTGACAAGATGTTTGTAACTTTCTATTGGTGGTGGTTGAGAAACTCTTATAAACCTTTCGTTCTTCATTTTTCCACTGACAAAGCACTGTTTTAAGTTACAATAGAAAGCAGGTTAGGCTATGTTCTTACTGAAAGTGTGATTTAACTACTTTCTTATGTTCCCCAAACGACAACATCGCATTGGTTTCCCAGAAGTAATTGCAAGTATCCTTGACTAGGGGTGATTATTTGTTATCATTTAGACAGATTTATGTTAGAAATATGAGGTGTTTGCTAAAATACATTAAAACCTGATCGAAAGAAAATTGAAAACCAGAGCTTCACTTATCTGATAGAATAATGCCATTAATTTATAATTTTATCACTTTGAAATATTCATAAATAAATAGTAGTTCGATGGTAAAAGAGCTGTTGTCGTAGTTTCTAAGCTATTATATGTATACTATTAAACAATAACTTTTCATCGGTGCTCGAGACTCTATAAACTTAATTAGTAAGGCTGCGATTGATAATATTCAACAATCTCTTTTGTCATAGCATATAAGTGCAAAGCTTCAAGTAAGGAGTTAACAAAATGATCTTAAAGGTTCTCAAAACTAGTCGAGCAAAAGTTTAAGTATTCTATTTGATGTTTAATTCCAAAAGTACAAAGCTTTTTTTAGTTTTTTGGATGGAATTGGATTACTTTGTGTAAAAATGATAGTTATTAAATAAAGGTCAGATGAAAAAAAATCATCTCAGGCTGAATTTTGAAAAGTCAAATACCTTTAAGTACAAAAGCGTTCTTTCCCTATGGTTAGACGGATTGGGTCAATGTGTTGAAGATATAAAAAAAAAAACAATTACAAGTTTTTTAAACAATCTACTTAACCACTTTTCTAATCAGTACCAAAATCCTTATCTAACTAAAATATAGGTTAAATCCTCGTAACAAAGTCGAAATTGCCGTGTAATAAATATAAAACGTTTTATAACACGGTCCCGCGTGAAGTTGGTGCCGATGGCGAGATATCACAAACTTTGTTATACTGGCACTATGAAACAGGCAATTTGGTGATCACGTGTTTCTGAAAATAAGGTTGAAGCTTTAGTACAAAACGTTCAACAAAAATGTTAAATCTACTGAACGAAATTTAAACGGAGAAGTTTGTTAATGAGCCCTCATAAAAAACCGGGCAGATTGCATTGTATATGATAAAGATCAGCTTTAAACACTATTTACATGTACAGATAATGGTTGAGGTATTTGCGTTCTCTATCTTTATAAATCTTAATGTTTTCCAATAATCTCCATGGCTTCTTTAAGGCGGAACTAGGCAATTAAGTATTATTTTCACATTTTACATTTTAGTTATAAGAAGTCAAGTTACTTTTTAAGAAATATCATTTAAAATCATCCCTGATTTAGATTTATTTAAAGTAGTTATTTTCTTTAATTATAAAGTTTCAATAACAAATTTAGGTTTTCTTCAAATACTTTAAATTTACTTGCTACCTAAACAATCGGAAAGTATTAAAAACTGTTTAGTTAAACTGAACTTTGTTTCTAGTATTATTTAATATATTTTCAAAGCATTAGGTATATTTCGTAAGGGTATCCCTTAATGCACTACGTGTCGAGAGAAGAGCTGCAAGAAGCGATGAACATTATTGCACGCTGCTAGCTAAGGCTGAGATCGCACTTGCGACTACGGTTCGTTTCACACAAAACGTCTGATGCTGCACAGTGGAGCGAGCGGTAAAAGCTTACCCTATATGTTTAATATTTTAATCAGATTTATAACGCTTTTGTGGAAGTTTTTCTTAACCTATACGGTTGCATTTATAAATATGAATATGAACTGCTGTCATCATGACTCTGTGTCATCCCGGGTTTTATTTTATTCATTCATTCATAACGTCACGCCTGTATCCCTTATGGGTTAGGCAGAACACCAGAGGTTACAAGACCATCTGATGTCACGTTTGACAAATTTGAAGGTATTATAAAGATGGAGAAAGACTATTGTAGTGACAGGGGGTCAGCCTAACGCCCACAAAAACGCCTTTAAAACCTCTGTCCCTTGACTGACTTTTACAGTATGCCCGGGAAGAGAAGCAGCTGGCACATTCTAAGTTTTTCTTTCGCTCCCAGATGTTCTATAAAAAAGTGGCTTCAATCTACAATATATATTTGTTATGAATTTGTGTAGATTAATCAGTAAGTTCTCAATCGCTTCGATTGCCTCTATCGTTTTTTGAACGATTGAGTAATTTTGGGCCTTTATCAATATACCAAAACAATATTTTTTTAATCAAGTCCGAGATCTAACGCATCATCTGCGAAACAAAGTTCATTTTCAAAAACAATAAAAACACAAGAAGCATACAATTAAACTATGAAAAAAAATATATCTTGCTGCAATGTTCTCAGACCACAGTGCGGTCTTTAATAACGGTTGACACATTCAACGGCGCAGCAGAAGTTAAGCAATATGTCATAAGGCGTAAGCATTGCTGTCCTATCTCGCATATCATTCTGAACTAAAGCATTACTGAATATGTCAGAATATAAAGCCGTTCACATAGAGCTGGATTTAGAATGGGTTTGATAAGTTTGAAATTATGGTGCTTGAGTCCTCACAAAATATTATTTGTGCTCTTTATAGCAGTTTACAAAAGGAGGAGTTGAAAAATAAAAGGTCTGCATACCTATATTCTATTATGTAATTTATTTATATTTGTATTGAAGAAGAAGAAGCATATCAAAACTGCGTAGTTCGCTAGACTATTCTAGTAGTTTTTCTTTGAATTCTCGAGTGAATAATCACTTACGATCAGTTAATTAGTTTTTCTTTTTTTATCTGTGAAAAAATCAGATTATCAAGTAATCTGTGTTTTTTTTCTCTTTTGTCTTTAATGTATTTGTTTTGTTGGCAATAGAGTATAAATAAATATATACTACGCAAACTAAACAAATCTGATCTGTAAATATGAAAAAGTTCACGCCTACATGCTTCAGATATACAGGGTGACTGGTGGGTCACTTTCGAAATTCGAGGATATGATAATTTGAGATCATACATGAAGAGATAAAAATTAATAAAAAATAAATATAAATTATTTACTGAGTAAACTTAACCGAAAGTTAAGGAATTCAATCCGCAACGCATGGTAACATAAGCGTAAAATAATAGATACTTAGCAGATGGCTGTGTGCGTATGTACACTACTGTGTGCGTGTTGACCGAGGCGGCACGTCGGGAAAACTGTAGTGATGTCTTTTATTTATTTATAGGGAATTCTGGTGAAAAATTAAGTATATAGGTACTTTTCCGTTTCCTGCTCTGACACGAGCTATTTTAGAATCGGTTTTTGGGACTCCAAATCAATTGCGTGTTTAATTTGTTGATGTAAATAGTTGCACACTTCTTTTGTTTTATCTACCTATATATTTTTCGGCGTGCGCCCCTTATAAATCAACAGTGCGCCTCATAGGTGCGCCTGGCGGGTGATAATGAAGTTGCACTCTGACAGAACTCCAAGCTCTAGGCCTAATGACAGCGCATAGATAGAATGGACGGCGATGAAGAACACGGAAGAAGAAAATTACATCGAGTAATCTTAATTAATCTAGCAGCGGGGCGAGAAGGGCTCGTTGGACTGTCCCGTGATACGAAGTCATGAGAGTGCTTATAATTGTAATTAATATACCATCATATGAAATCCATGTCATGTATCTTGTCGGCCCACTGAACCTATATCAATACGCCCACAAAACCATGAAAGCTCCTTCTGTTAAAGGCTAAGAGCATTAATATTTTTTAATCAATATACAAATAACAAGAAACGTTATAACAAAAAACACAAAAAGATATCTTATTTCTCGAAGCAGAGTTTGTTATACCACAACTAGTGATAAATGAATAATTAGTTCGTTGTAATATTTTATAAATAATCAAACATGTAATTTAATTAAATATGATAGGTATATGAATTAACTGTAAGCAATTTAATTTCAACGTTTTCCGAGAAAAGTGTAATACAGTAAAGATGATTTTATGAGGATATTTTATTAAGTTTATCAACATTCATTTTGTATATTGTAAACCGATAGATACTTCGATAGAATTCCACATCAAAAATATCTGTTTATTTATACTCATCGAAAAGAGGTTTATTTTTTTATTCCAGAGGTTTCTTCTTTATATTAATTTATTCAATGTAAATTATAATAATTTTAATCTAACCAACTATGAGCTCTAAAATGTAATAAGCTCTCAGATCTTGGAAAAAAATATTATTGAATTAAAAATACACCCACCGTAAACTAAACATAAGGTTTTGTTAAAAAATAACATTATTATCCTATCTAGAAGTTTTTAGGACTAGTAATTAATTAGGTCAACATTAATATTGAGTAGTATTTAATCGAGTTACTGTAAATAAAAGTTTTAGGTGACAAAAATGATGAATTTGGCTTACTGTTTTAAATAAGTGAGCGACTGACTGCGAGTGACGAAGAATCAATGAAATAGTGACTTAAAAACATTATGCCTTCTAAATTACTATGTCAGCCACAATCCGTGCCACAAACCATGCCGGGGTTATAAAATCTCAAGGGTTTATGGCCCTTCGCCGGCCGCCACCGCGGCACCGCTCGCTTCGCTCGCTCGGCTCACGCACGTGTAGGTATAACTATATGCAACCTAACTGCTCCTCCTCGCTGCGCCGCACCTAACCGTACCGGCTACGTCTTCCGGAACGGGCGCCCTTCTCGTCAGATAATATTTTTCATCGCAATGTTAATGAATATAATTACTTAGCATAAAATAAATGTATGAATATAGACATTTTGATTTTTAACCTAACTGTTTTCTTATGATTAAATAGTCTATGTTTTAGTCGCTCACTTAGTAATTCAGTAGCACTATTAATATTTAAAACCCTTTATTTTCATATATTTTTCAAGACAGTCCAAATTTGTTCTTTGTTTGACGCTCGTTTTATAATTTCCAGTCCAAATTAACAAACAAAATCACTATAATACGGTATTAATATTTAATTAAACTTTATCATGAATTACGAAGAAATCAGCAAAAAAATGTTCATCTTCAATCAAGTATCGTCCACTGCTGGACATAGGCCATAAAATTGTTATGAGGGATGAATTATTTGACTTTATCACTCATATAAAATATGTTGCAATTCCACCCATGAGAAACTTATACTAAACTAGGCCTTAAAAACTTTATTACTTCGAAAATAAGAGTTATATTTCAAAGAATGAATTGAAGAGTATCGAGCGTAGACTGTTGGTAAGCTTCAAAACCTGCAAGACACTAATGCCACTGTTTGCAACACCACCAAATGCAAGAGGTGAATATCAATATAGAACCTACAACCCCAGTGGCAACACAGTTAGGTCCTCATAGTTTTCACAGAATTCGCCGAGTTGCCGAATAGGTGATGTAATCGGTAAATAATACCAGGTTTATTCACATATTATTTATCTCGATTTTGACTAAGTTGAAACACGCGGCCTTGAGAAGACTTATATACTATAACTAGCTGACCCGGCAAACGTTGTTTTGCCATATAAATAAAAAAAAATAGATGTTGGCCGATTCTCATAGATACAGGATAAGCACAAAAAATTTCATCAAAATCGGTCAAGCCGTTTCGGAGGAGTATGGCAACGAAAACTGTGACACGAGAATTTTATATACTATAATTATGACAGTGGTTTTTAATTGACATGCCTCATACTTTTTAAAACATATTTAATATTTTCACAGTTAAACTCGCAAACCACGCATTATTCGATTACGGTCAAGCTAGTATGAAACTTGAACTACTTGAACCACTTCTTTATGCTACATACATGTTACGTTTAAAAGGAAACCGCAATACCTACATTTTGTTATGACTTCTGACATTAGATGGCTTCAGACACAATAACTTGCTACGATAAGCAACCACCAAGGAAGCAAATAGACCAGAAAATATACAGTAAAAATAGAAATGTATCTTTTACACACAACAATGTTTTATTTTCTACCAAGCGAGATTAATTTAGTTACATTCACAATTTTGCTGGTTTGTTTATATTTGAAGGGGTAGGTTTCAGCAAACAGTTGTATATTAATGGTGAAGCGATGGCTAATTGATCGCAGTATGATTATTGCAATGTATGCCTTTGGGAGTTCTGTAAAGGCACTCGTAAAAGCATTTTGAAAATACGTGTGGTCTGTGTAATAACATAAAACCTGCTTCTATTAGGCTTTTATAACGTATTTTCTTGTACTTTTGTATCTTAATTTAAAGAAAACACTTTGTTGTAATAGTTTTATTACTAAATTTTTATTAAATTGCTTTCAGATGTAGAGCATACTTGAGTTACGTTTGTGAATATGCTTTTTTTAATTTTTAGAGACAGTCTGGATGAATATGCTGCTTGGTGATGAGGCTTTATTACACACTTTTTTATAACTTTTATATATTATGACGACCACTTTGGCGATGGGGTAAGCCTATCTTTCTAGACGCCAGTGGTTACGGGTTCGATTCCCGTACGGAACAAGAAAAGAAATATGTTTATCTGGACGTTTATTTATATGTGTATTTTAGTTTCTACCATTTTTACCATTTGACTACTAAGTGCGGACAGAAATTGCCTAACAGAAAATCCAAAATGTCGTAAAAGCGCCTTGGTAGCTTATTTTGGTACAAGTCGCCAAGGTATGGAACGAACGTTTATCATGAACACTTTAGTCCAGATATACCTATTCAAGCGCCCAGTAAGTAGGTTTCTTTTGGATGGCCACGTAACACCTTAGCCTTCATGATTAGTTTCAACCAATTAAATTAAATTTTATTATTTAATTTAATTTTCAAATGTCTTCAAATTACAAATCTAGGTTTGATTTAGAAAACAGAAGTACAATTAGTGTTTTGGCGTGGGTGTAACACTATATCTGCATCAGACGCCAGGGGTCGCGAGTTCAATCCCCACTCGGTGCAGTTATTTATGTACTACATGTTTGTTTTCATTTGTTTAAACTACGTCTAAATCCATAATGTGCGAGCAAACCATATCAAATCGAAATCAAAAAGTTTTTATTCGCTTTAGGTACTAGATTACTTAGTGATGTGAAACAATGGGTGAGGGCGGCGAGCTGGCGACGACGCGAAGAATCTCGAAGAATCTTGGGGTAGCTCGTGTCACAATGGTAATGACCGTATATCTCTATCTATCTTTGGCTTTAAGAACGAAATTAAGTTAGAACCCTTGGTAGACCGAGAGGAAAAAAGCCTGCGGAAAAAACGCTCTCGGCACTCTTTAACACAATTGGCAAAAGTGCTTATTATACGTACAATTTGACAGAAGACAGCTATTCGTGTTTGCATGTCACAGCCAAGCTGTTTACATAAATAATAATATAAATAAATAAAATCCCCAGACAATCACACCAACTATATGGCCCCAAAGTAAGCATAGCTTGTGTTATGGGATACCATATAGCGAACTAGGGGGGAACCTAGAATATAAATACATAAATAGATAAACACCCAGACACGGAACATTTTTTTTTCTGGTTCCGTGCGGGGATCGAACCCGCAACCACTGGCGTCTGAGGCAGATAGGTTTACCCCAACGCCATAGTGGTCGTCAACATGTTTATTAACAATTTATATTTGGAAACTAGCTGCTGCCCGCGACGTCGTCTGCGTGAACGCTATGCAGCACCAAACGCACCTACGATTATAACACTGCTAGCGTGATAATATGTAGCCTATATGTTGACCCGACTTCTTAACTATCTTCATGCCAAATTTGAAGTCAATCCATGCAGTACTTTTTGAGTTTATCCCGGAAAGACAAACAGACAAACAGACAAAAATTCTAAAAACTATATTTTTTGTTTCTGTTTCGATTGTAGATCATACCCCAAGTATTCTTTTAAAAAAATATTCAATGTACAGTTTTGACTTTCCTACCATTTTATTATATGTATAGATAACCCGTATCCCACGCTTTTTTTATCATCTAAATAATAATCTTTGAGTTTATAGTAGCCTTTTTTGCATAATGTTTCTTTAATATTTGGACCTTGGTAACGCTGTGTAATAAATGTGTAATAGATGTCTTTTTCTATAGAATAAGACCGCATGTGACCTCAATTTCACCTGATGGTAAGGTAAGACAGCACATCAGCTTGGAAAAGCTTTAAGATCCTTTCTGTACAGTGATACGCAATTAAGAAATTTGAATTTGAATTTGAAAAGAACTGGCTCTTCATAAAATACTTCATAAACTAAAAGTTATATTTGTCAGCAGATTTTATATGAAGGGTGGTCGCAACTGGGGTTGCCAACTTTTTATTCTTTTATTAAAAAATTTAATTTGAGTCTGAACAAAATATCAAACAGTATTTTGGAAAAATAAACACTAATCAATTTATTTGATGTTTTAAACACATATTTTTGGAATTTCTCGCACAAATTGTTAATTAAAGTTTAGCATATAAAGTGTTTAGATTTTTATGCTGAAAATAGTATTTTGTATACTTAATTTTTTTTCAACAGTAAACAGTATAATACATATTAATAAAATCCCAAGACAATCACACCAACTACATGGCCCCACAGTAAGCATAGCTTGTGTTATGGGATACCATGTAGCAAACTAGTACCCATGTAGGTACCTAGAATATAAATACATAAATAGATAATGTAGTAATAAGATAATGTAAAAAACAGTATAACACTGTTAAAAACAGTATGGTTGGCAACGCAAGACCCTGACGGTATCCTACCACCAAGCGGAACGTCGTCACTCAGATTAGTCGCCTTATACAACACACTTATCCAGTGGCGGTAGGGCCATTCTATGCCGACCCTACTTGGAGAAATCTCTTTTTGGAACAATTTCGTCGATTTTAATAGCAATATAAGTACTACATTCACACATTAAAACAAAATTTGTATTCAGCTCAGGAACCGCACCAGGAACTGTTGAAATTAAAACTTACGCTATTTCAATTGATAAAATTATAATTATAAAATTATAAATTCAAGTTTCGCAGCAACTTTTACCGTGAAACATGATGTCTAAGCAGGGACTGCATATCGGTATAATTTTTTTAAATAGTACTAGTAAAATAGAAAAATTTCAGTACCCTTATTAGTGTACTGCTTCATCAACCACAATACCTGTACAAGTTATTAAAATGTAACTTAATTATATCAGTACCCAAATAATGTAAACCGGATTAATTCCTGATGTTTCTAGTACAGAAATATGTTAACCTAATTAATTTCTGTACCGAAATGGTCAGCATATGTCCCTACGCTTCATAGGCTTGCAACTAACCTATCGAACATTCTACAGTTATTTAAAAATAAAATTTTAATATCACTATTAATACTAATACCGGAAAATTTCAGTTAACTGAAAAAGAAAATCAGTTATGATACAATAATAAAAAAGGTACACGAATTATTTCAGTATGAATTCCTGTACTGTTATTTTTAAATACACCTAATTTAACGGTATGACGTCATACAGAAATAAAATGTACAGAAATTCATACCGGTATGCAGTCCTTGATCTAAAGTTTAAAAAAGGCATTATTGTCACATTTTTCTTCAACTGTATGAAGTGTGTAGAGTGTGTGATGTACACATCAATAACGTATTTTGCATAAATACAAGCAAATACGAATTACATAACGATTTTTCATAAATGTCTATCCAATCTTATACTTACTTGAAGAAAAACTCGAACTGTTTCTTCTGTACAGATCTTGCAGAAAGCATAATATTCTTCAGTTATTTATTTTGAACACACAAGGAATACAGCATAACAGATACACAAAATTCAATTTACATATTCTTCCATGTACAGGATGTAAAAAAGGCTCAATCCAACCCTTCCCGTCAGCTCTAGTTTAGGTATTAATATTAAAAAGTACTTATAAGGCGAGGGGTGGCATTGCAAGGAAATACTCGGCAATTCAGAGAACTCACTTGCTTCGGCGCCGTCTTGCCGCAGCGCGTACTAACTGGAAACGAAATAAATTATTTCTGCGTTTTTAGAATCGACTACCAACTATCAATTGCATGTAGACCGCAAAGCAAAACAGCGCGAATACAGGGAACTTCTCAAGGTGACCCGGTGACATGCTTTATATAGTTTATGTCCAAATAAATAATGATTTTCTTTATATTTTGAGAAAGTTTGCCTAAAGACTAAGAATGTTTGATTTTCTTTGAACCAATGGTCGCTTTTCAAACTTTCTTTCTAATTACAATTAGGTACTTATGTGTGTCGCTGAAACTTAGATATTTCCACGGTAAAGGTACTATTTAATTCAGGTAAAGACATTACTGCTTTCTGAGATAAACATTATTGGCTACTTAAAGCATTATTTTTTTATTTTTCCGTCTGTGTTTGTCTTTTGTTTTGTATGGATATTTTCTGTTTTTACGGACCTTTGTGAGTAAGAAGAATAAAGTTTTTATTATTTAGTTTTGGTATATCTATAGAAATGTGTTTGTTAAACTTGAGAAGAAGTTTTTGTAGAAAGTTAGGTGACGCATTTTTTATTTATAACTTACTAAGGACAAGTAGGAATAAGTAGATCGCTACTAATATTATTTATCAGGTTTATATTTTTATCTATCACTTTTATCCTCAAAACTTTTCTACACTACAAAATAAAATAGAATATATTGTATTTGAATTTTCTTATTATAATTTAAATTTTGTAATCCTTCGTATTCTTCTAAATTCGTGTACGGGCCAGTCTTGTTTTTCATCTTTGCTTAGTACATATGTTTCGTATTATTTATACGTAGTACAAGATTTTAAGTACGTAGTAAGTAGTCCAAGTATACTTTTACAAATCAATAAAAAAATATGAAGTTAAACCAACATTAAGTTATGGTACCTTCGCGTTATGGATTTTCGAAGTTCATCTACTTATATTATGGCTTCAGGTCGTTTTGTGGTCAACCATAGATCAGTTTATTATGACCACATTTCTCTTTATAATTTGATCCTGTATGAGCTTATTTCACTACGAAGCCTTTTAAGTAAGTGCGACTGAGGTTTACAACGCTCAATTATTTACTTTATTACAAAGAAATACACTTTAATTTCATTTGATATTGTTTTGATCAATCATAGCATTTCTCATCATAGTTTAGTTGTAATTAAATTCAAATTTAACTGAATGTGGGTATAGGTACTTTGCGAAGCTGGGCCGTTTGCGTGGGAATCATTATCCAAATATTGGCTTAGGTTTTCAGTATTCATAAAATTAAATTAAATGCTTTTTTATTGGATTCTTAGACGTATTATATTAATACGATTTAATTTTCAATGTCTTTAGAAACCTCTAGAAAAAAATGTCTTTTTTTAAAATGATCCTTCTTATTGCTAACGCTCTACAGATTTGCAGTATTCTGTAAAAGAGGTTGGGATACTGTACTTGCACTGGAACTTTTCATTTAGTGTCCCAAGACAGGCAACGTACAGTCTTGTATAATGACATGTATAAATTTTCATTGCATTTTTGACCTTATTGCAATACAAATAAGAGCCGAAGTGAATATATTTCATCATACATGTACCTTCATTCCTGAGCGATTATGATCACTTATCACTAATCTTTTTAACTTGTACATCTAAAATCAACAGTATAATAATATTTGAATCGCAAAACAAAGCTTTTAAATGTTTATGCAAAATGTATATTATACTTAGCATCTTTAAACGAATGCTTAAACGTCATTATCAGGTGAAACACTGTCCATCTTACCTATCGACATAATATAGATATTTATATATGTATTAATATTTTATTTATTTATATAGTATATAGTTATGTATGTAAACGTTTATGTAAATGTATGTAATTATTCGTATGTAGTTTATTTTACTAGGCGTACACCTCGCCCACGTAAATTTCCTCCAATGCCTGGGTTGCCTGGCAGAAATCGCGCTTCGGCGATAAGGCCGCCCTTTGTATGTTAATTGAAATTGTTGTTTAATTTATACTATGTAACCATGTTGGTGTACAATAAAGAGTTTTATTATTATTATTATTAGTATGTTTCGCCGAAGAAGCCAGATTTTTACAAAATTTTAATGAAATATTTTTGCTGCGGAATGTTGAAAGAAACACATCAATATTTTATGTTCTGTATATTACTTTATAAATAAATAAATAATAAATACATATTTCTGACACTCACACAACATTATCTAGCCCAAATTAAGTTTCTTAAAGAACTTGTGTTATGGATACTAGATAACTGATATACTTAAGAAATATATAAACATACATATTGAATAAATACATATTTTTTATTAGAATAAACTTAAATAAACATCCATGACTTGACGGCTAATATCTGTGTTCATCACACAAATATCCGCCGCCGCCGGGCTTCGAACGCAGGACCTCTGGCATAGAAGGCAATGTATGTTACCGCTACACCAGCCGGTCGTCAAAATTATTATTATTTACTTTATGCCGGGTTATTTATTTACTTTATGTATTATTCATGTTGTTTTTTTAAAACATCAAAGTAAACAATGATATTAATCACCTGATGGTAAAAGTGAAGATGTGGTCGAGCAAATGTGTTTACGAAAGAACCGACTCTTCATTAAATATTACCGGAACACATCACCGCTGGAAAGGCAATATTTAGAGACAGGTTTTATTTGAAGAGGCGCCAGGCGGTCCCTGGAGGGTTCCTACCACCAAGTGAGGACTACTTGAATTAGTCGCTTTTTACGATATGCTTATCCAGAGGTGGTAGATCTAATCTTAACTGAACCTACACAGTCAAAGAGAATATAAAGGAATAATGGATCGATTCTTACCGTCAAGTATACGAGTACACATACTGGGCCCGACTCGACATTGAATTCTCTAATTTTAAGTATTTCTTAATGCGAAAACATATTTTTTGTACGAGGCTGTCACGTTTCGTAAAATTTGATACTGGAGAGACTTAAAAATAAGAAAGTATACGGCCCATTTATGACTTAACCGCGCTTGCACTTTGGATTTGTCTTTATCATAATCTAGGTATACTTATCTCATAAAGATTAAGCGTATTTTGATTGCCAGCAAAACAGTTTTAATTATCAAAATTATTTGGGAGTTCACTGGAAGTTATTGTAACTGTGTTTTAACCTACATATGTTTGATTTCGTGTCAATTGAGGATAAGTTTGGGCTTCTTTTTCATTTCACAGTATTTAAATTTCCAACCAATAGGTTGCATGGTAGAAATCGCTCACTAGCAATAAGGCTAGACCTTCAACTTCAGACCCATGTATTTAAAAATGGTTAGGTCCAGTCGTGTAAAGATGAAATTAACAATGTTCTGAAAATATAAAAAATCCTTTAACTTGAGAAATCTATCTGCATTCTCTTGCTAAAAGTAAAGTAACGATAACAATGTTCATTTTCAATAATTTTGGAACTTTAAGCATTTAAAATTATTCTTAATAAAATTAACTTCGGAACCGATACCCTATTTTATTCCTTTCGTATAGAAAATCAAAGATTTCAAAATTATTTCGAGCTATCTAAGTGATATTCAAATAAAATTAAATTAAAACATAAAAAAATCCTCCTTAAATTAAATTTCAAATACAAAGAAAACAGAAAAAATGTACTTATCAAATTTTTTAAAAATGTAAGCTGTATCGTACTAAGGTCAATGTAAATAGTTTCTGTTTAACCAAAATGTCAAATTTCATTGGAAATTCGTTTTATTATGAATCGCAAGAAAGAGAGGACTGTAGTAAATGGGCGGAGCCTAAAGCTTCAAGTTGCTTCAGGTTACCTCGAAGGGAGCCAGTTATCTGCAAGCTGCGGTCGCGGTCGGTCGTACGCTTGAGCGGTTGCGTGATCGCGTAACAAACTTTTCACGGCACCGAGGAAATATTACGAATCCGAATTTGGCCAGGACTTAATCACTTCTTTGCGTGTGTCGAACGTTGTTTGAAGGAGCGTTTAACGTGTGCTTTATAGCTCGATATTTTACCATCGATAACGTATTATTTATTTTCTGAAACAATTTTTCGTATGATTATATTAACAGAGCTAGTAAAATATGGTTTAACTTCTTAAAATTATACACGATTGTGCAAGTATTTCATTTAATTAATTTGATTTGGTTATACGATGTTGGCGCCCGAACAAGGACCTGCAGTAGTATAAAAATAACTGCATTCCAAATTTAAAATGAATATAAAGAACATAGAAAAGTTAAGTTTAGTGAAGACAGTTAAGACAATAGTGGTTTTGTTTGTTTTGGACTGGTTTTTGGCGGCGAAAACTGATGCTTCAACACGTAAGTAAAGTTTTATATTTTCTTTTTTAGAAAGTTATGATGAGAAGCTTGTCTTCCATGACACATGATGGTATGTGATCATGAAGACAAAGGTGGAACACGTTCATCCACGAAAAACCTATTCACTCGACGGTTGAAAGTACCAAGATTATACTGGCCAGTTTTAGTTCTTATAAAATGTATAATGAAACAGTTTGAAATCTTAAAAAAATCTGATAACGTACATCAAAACAGTAGTTAAATATAATTCTATAAGTATGACAATGAGTAAACAAATTTTATAAAAAGCATTCTCATATCAAAACTATCTGTATCAGATCCCTTGTTTATTTTGTAGAATGGCTTTTACTAAATCGGGGGCCATTAGCACTATTTTAAACTATTAAGGTGAAATTTTGACGTGCAGTCAATTAGCGCGGCGACTTTACCACGCAAATTGATCGCTATTTGTCGCTCCACGACGCCGGAAGTAGATTGTAAGGTATTAAAACGTTAGGGAAGTAGACGAATTTCGTTTTTAAAAATAGAAGACGCGATAGCTGTATGTAAGTAAGTTATAAACCTGAGATTTTAATGGTGTATTTTGGTTTTAAGTTTGTAATATAAATGAAAATTAGTAAAATACTTTTTTATACCTACCTAAAGTATGATATGATAATGTTATCAAAGTTATCAGTCTTATACTATTAAAACGTTAAAGTTGAAAAGTTTCTTTACTTGTTTTGTTATAGGCCATAATTAACATACAAATTATTGCGAAGTCCGTTTCAATTTAGGCCCAATGATGCGACATTCAATTATTGCGATTAATTTTTTAACTGTTATTTAAAATCTACCTTAAGAGTTGCAAAGGCTAAGTGTATATAGTTTGATGTTTAATGTAGCAATTATCGCTACAACAATGGTCACATTTCTTATTTTAAAGCGTTTTTACTGAAGTGACCATTAATGGAACGTTTACCATTACTGGTACAGTTCCTACAAGCAAATAAAATTACTCTTCAGCTGTTTGACCCCTTTTAAACGTCTGATCAAGTCGGAATTTCTCCATAAAACATTAAAATAAATAAGCGCGTATTGAAGCTTTATTATATAAACTTAAAAGATAAAACTTTTTAATAATAAATTTCATAATTAATATCCGAATATCAAATTGTGCTCCTCTGTTATGTGGTTAAATAACCACTAGGCATCCGGCTGCTTTAAAGTGATACTTACAAAAAACCTCCTACCCTACTATAATATTACAAACCTGAGTTTGTTAATATCAATCAATGGTTGTTTGTCACTCATTCGCGCAATTTATATTTGACTGAACAGTTCTATAGGATATTAAAAATGTTAAGAAAAAAAAGGAAAAATAAACTGAATATTTTTAATATTGTCTTAAGTTTTCGCGATTCATACTATTGAATAAAACACTTTTTAACCGGATTTATCGCGTATATTTCATTTTAAATTTTGACGGGGTCTGCAAAGACACCGAAACGTCGAGTCAATATTTAAAATGTAAATATACGCGATAAATCCGGTTAAAAAGTGTTTTATTGAATATTTTTAGTTTAGCACGTTGGTAAAACCCATTTTTTAACCTATTTTTAACATTATTTAAGCTTTGTCACTTAATTAGTTTTTATAAACATAGGTATATACAATAAACACTAAAAGTAAATTAAAACAGATGAATTAAGGACTAAATATATATTTTTATTTGCGAACAAGCTTGCTTTTTACCTAAATCTCTCTTAATTGTAAGTGGCAATGAGCTTAAAAATTCAGGATTTCACGGTGTCAGAAGAAAACTGGAATCTTTCACAAACAGCATAAATAATTAACACGGAACTAATTTTGTTAGAATTACATCTTAAAGTAGTCTTTCATGATATAAATAATAGATAGTAAACTAATTTAGTCATAATTACGTCTAAAGGTAGACAATATGGACTTTTTTGCATAATCTTATAATAAACTAGCTGCTGCCCGCGACGTCGTCTGCGTGAACGCTATGCAGCACCAAACGCACCTACGATTATAACACTGCTAGCGTGATAATATGTAGCCTATATGTTGACCCGACTTCTTAACTATCTTCATGCCAAATTTGAAGTAAATCCATGCAGTACTTTTTGAGTTTATCCCGGAAAGACAAACAGACAAACAGACAAAAATTCTAAAAACTATATTTTTTGTTTCTGTTTCGATTGTAGATCATACCCCAAGTATTCTTTTAAAAAAATATTCAATGTACAGTTTTGACTTTCCTACCATTTTATTATATGTATAGATAATAAACTCAAGCTGAGGCTATATAGCCCCAAAGTAAGTTTTTTTGTGTTACTGATACAACACAGTGGAACTAGAGGGTATCCTTAAAATGGAACCAGTTTAAAAAAAAACATTTCTCAAATTGGCCCGGCTGGGAATCGAACTCAGGATCTCTCTCGACGCAGCCAAATACTCGACCACAGCGCCGCACAGGTGCTAATATATTTCTGACACACACAACATTATCTAGCCCAAATTTAGTTTCTAAAAGAACTTGTGTTATGGATACTAGAAAACTGAGACACTTAAGGAATATACAGGACTTTTGAAAGTCGAGGACGTGATAGTTAATATTTATTAATATTTATTTTTATAATATTTTCATATATTAGGAATAATAAATAATTATAATATTTTTACTATATTTTCCTCTTCCAATCCTGAAGAGTAAAATATAATAAAAATAAATATTAATTATTTACTAAGTTAAATTAACCGAAAGTTAAAGAATTGATTACGCAACGCATGGTTACAGTAGCGTTGGCATCAATCCGCGTGCCAGGTCACGTGCCGCGATTGACTCCGGCGTAAGTAAAGTACATAGTTAACAACGATTATTTATGTATAGGGAATTCCAGTGAATTAATAAGTACCTACTTTTATTACATAATTATGATCAGAATCGAGTATAGAGTGCTCTCCTTCAGTATCTAAAATTTGTCAGTCACCCTGTATAAACATACATATTGAATAAATACATATTTTTTAATACAATATAAACATAAATAAACATAAACATCTAAGATTTGACGTATAATATCTGTGTTCATCACACAAATATCCATCGCCGTCGGGATTCGAACCCAGGATTTCTGGCATAAAAGGAAATTTAGGTATGTTACCACTACACCAGCTGGACAATATAAATAAATAAATCCCCCAGACAGTCATACCCACTATATGACCCCAAAGCAAGCGTAGCTTGTGATAATGGATACCGCGTAGCGATCTCGGGGGGAACCTAGAATAAAAATAAATCAACAACCAGACACGGAACATTGTTTTTTTTTTCTGTGCGGGAATCGAACCCGCGGCCACACGATTGGCACAGCAGCGTCTATACCACTATACCTCGGAGACCGTCTTATATTCGTAGTCATATTTCACAATTCACGAAATGTCTTCAGTTGTTAATTGGGTGCTAATTAGCATCTAAATGCTTTAGGAATTCCTATCAACTCTGTGTAAGCCTCCTGTGAAGGCAGTTAAAACCTTTTCCTACTATGCTACAGATTTTTGGTTCGGTTTAGTGCTTATTTGTGTGACATGGATATAAACCGAAGTCTCGCATATTTGTTGGTTTCTTTCAGATAAATTATTTAATATGCGCTAAAGTTTATTCATACAAAATACAAGCTCTCAAACATACCTAATTTAGGCTACATCTAGGCAATAGGCAATGATCATAGGTCGCACGCAGAACACAATATGGCTGTTGGTGCTGTAAAGTGCTTAAATGGCGAACGCATCCTGGGAGACGAGGCGTAGGCATGTCCCCCGCAAGGTTGACTGACGATATGATCGCTGGCGCCGTTACGATACCGAGCGACATGGAGAACCTTGGGAGAGGTTTTTGTCCAGCTGTGGGCTTATAATAATTATATAATAAAATCCTCAGACAATAACACTAGCTACATGGCCACAAAGTAAGCATAGCTTGTGATACGGAATACCATGTAATGAACTAGGGGACAACTTAGTATATTAATACACAATTATTTTTAGTAAAAGAAATATGTATACTTAAGTAAACTTAACTTAAACTTAATCTGCATGGAAGATTAAGTTTAAGTTAAGTTAAGTCCCAGGCATGGAACATGATAATATAAGAAATATTTAAAAATTATCAGTAAAAAATCTTTCTAAAACATTCCCCATTCGTCTTCAATTTTACTTCTTGTTTATATTCTGGCAAGCAACAAAGGGACTAATCTTAACTTAATTTAAACTAACAAGTAAAGTAAACATTGAAACACATTAAGTGTATAGGATGGTCGGTCTTTTCTTGGCACTCAAATAAAATGAACGTTTAATTTACGCTAACTACCGAGCATTTATAAGGAAGTACAATTTATGAGTTTCTTAGTTCGAATACATAAAAGAATTCTTGTTACATACATTTAAATATCAAAACACAACTTTAAATGTTCCGTAAGAGTTTCCTAGTGTAAGTTCTTCGTAGTGTTCCCTATTCAAATTATCGGGTAGAAAGTAGAGTCCAATCAAATAATTGAAAATGATGCTCATCCACGTCGTGGCGTCGTGAAGTCGTCGTGGCGCCGTGGTTACAGTGTGTATCATACGATATCACAGATTAAGCAACGTTTGGTGCGGTCGGTGCTTGGATGGGTGACCGCCGACCATTCATTTCTCACGACGACTTCCGTGCTTCGGAGGGCACGTTAAGCAGTCAGTCCCGGGTGCTGTATACTTGTATACAGTAGTCGTTAGGGTTTGTCAGAAGCTACTTTGGCACCCTGAAAAATTCTGACATCCACCACCCAGCACTGAGCCAGCTTGGTGGGTTATGGCCTATACCTCCTCGTCACCCAGGGGAGAGATTCATAGCCCTGCAGTGGGCTCATTACAAAGAGTTGTGATGATGAATGTTGTGTGATGCTCATCCACACGTTCACATTAAATCTTCGTTGTAGGCTAGGTAACAAGCTCCATAAGCGCAATTATTTTTACGTCCACTACCGCCCTTGAACCTCACATTTTTCATACGAGTTTAAATAAAAGCCTAGATTGTTATACCTTGTTTGGTAGCTGATAAAACGTTATTGTTTTAAAGTACATCCGCAGAACCTCAGCCATAATAACTTTTTTAGGTATTCCTTTTTTGAACTTTCAGAACTATGTATTTAGTAATCTTAAGTAGGATTTCGGTTACTAAGAACAAAGATCATCTTAATCTGCATGTAAAAAATAAATAATAATTTTACAAAGTGCGCCAATTTCAAAATATGATATTTCATTGCAAAAAAATCGGTAAAAAATAAAAGTCAATTGTCTCGAAAACGTTAGGTTTGGGGTAGGGTTTTTAATAAAGAATAAGTTAGGAAAGTAGGAAAGACGGGTACTACACGCCCTTAACGGATCTAGATCGACTAACCCAGTAACCCTGTTTTTAATATTTTTTAAGCTTATCGGTATCGAGTATCGATAACACTAGTTATTTAAGAAACTTTATTTGGGTTTAGATAATGTTGTGTGGGTGTCAGAAAAAAAATATTTATATTTAGAAAATATCAAGTCAAATCAAGAAAGACAGGAAGAAACTCTTTTAAATCTTTTAAATCATTTTTAATTAGCATTATACATATAAATAAGAGAGTATTCTTCAATCAGCAGTAGAATAAAACTGCGTCGCCGTCGATATCTTTTTATTGTATATTTATTGCATAATGAGACTACGGCTAATAACCTACACTTATATAATATATATATATAATAATTTATACTTTGACCGTGCGTTTATTTCCTTACAAGTACCTAGTATATTTTGTTAACCCTCCGAGAGAGGTGACCGTGTTTTTACTTTTTTGCAAACTAAAATTGTTGACGGTATGCATGTCAAAAATCTTATCCAAGCTTGAAATATTAAACTATATTTATTGATTAAATAGTTTGAAGGATGCACGATATAAAAAATCTTCATAGTTATGTTCCGTCTATGAAGAACCTTTTCCCAGGAACTCACAGAACTATATTAAAAATTCGAAAGGCAGAATTCTTTCAGGAGAATCCACAGCAAAAAAAATAAAGATAAAAGTGGTAAAACGTACATTTATACAGTATAAACACAACATTAATATAGCCAAGATTGACTTAACAGTTCTAAGGGATATTAAAAATGTTAAGAAAAAAAAGGAAAAATAAACTGATCATTTTTAGTTTAGCACGTTGGATTTAAAAAAAAAGTCGTTGAACGTACAGTATATTTGTTTTTTTTTTGCAGTGTTAAAAAAAGCCATTAAAAACTTGTTAAATACCCGACATAATGAGAGATTTTCTGCCATCTATAGAGGTTTTTGGAACTAATCTTTATGAGCTGTCACAGTGTGGCACAGTGACTCCTCTGCATATCATACGATATCCCAGGTTAAGAAACGCTCGTCGCGATCGGTTTTAGGATACCGCCGATCATAAATTTCTTACGACGACGACTACCGTGCTTCAGAAGGCACGTTAATTAGTCAGTTCCGATCTGTATACTTGTATACAGTAGTTGTTAGGGGTTGTCAGAAGCCATTATCGATGTCGACATCTAACAACCAGCACTGAGTCAGTTTGGTGATTATGGCCTGAAATCTCCTCGTCACCCAGGGACTGCCGTGGACTCATTACAAATTGGAAAATACGGGATAATCTTCGAGACTCGATTCCAAACGGACGAACGATGTATACTATAATGATCCCGATTAAGATGCCGTCGATTTCAAGTCGATTAAGAAAATCTAGTTCTATAATAAAGTTTAAAAGGAAAAATCTGGACTACGCTACGAAACACCGAAAGACAAAATACCGAATTATGTTAGTGCGCATGTTTATGAGACGGATGTACGTTACTGCGAAAGTTCACCGTCTTGTAAGGAATTGTTGTCACTTTTTGATTTCAAAGACTTCGAATAATCAACAATATTACATTTCTTGATAAAGTTTATATTTTTAAGATGTATTAAAGAAAAATTTTTCAAATCAGATTTAATCTCGTATATTCTTTTATGTTTAAACATTAGACAAAATATTAAATATTATGTGCTATGAAATCTGCTCAATAAAGCCATTTTGAAACCATTTCTGTTTGAGCGGTGCTTGCTATTTATTTATTTATTTACACTTTATTGTATGCCTTAAAAAATACAAAAAAATGAAACACATTAAAAAAAGATATACAATTGGCGGCCTTATTGCTGTGAAGCGATCTCTACCAGACAACCATGTAGTCTTCTAAATGCGAGCATGCCTAGGAGCAGTTTACATTTGCTAGCAAACAGCATGCTAGTTTTAAGTATGCTTATATATTCAACTAGGAACGGCTGATCGACACTAGCATGCTGAATAAGCAAACCTGTTAAGACGCGGTTAAAGAACGTCCCCTTCCACCCGCGTCGCTGGTATCATGCTCAAAACTAGCAAGCCTGTCACGAGCGTGCTCGAAATGAGCATGCTAATTGTAAACAACATTCCAAAACACATTCTACTTTGTAGCAAGTGCTCAATCATGCTTTCGTACTTGAAATGAGCATGTGTAACAGTAGCTTAATTTTGAAATAAAATAAGCAACATATCTTATAGAACACTAATTCAATTACAATGATTCTCTGATAGCCAAAATGTGAATGCATATTCGACTATACGAGAAAGTGTAGTCTGTTCTACTTCATAAAATAAACATTTCATATTGTGAATATTGAAAGAGTAAGAACAGCAGTTGGTAAAACCTTATACATAAGTAATTGGGATTAGGATATTTAATGTCTGTGACCTTTTGTATTAAATCTGAATATATCTCGTGAAGATATTTTTTCTTATTATGTAGTTTTCTGTAAGCTGAACTGGGAGCAAAAGGAAAACATAGAATGTGCTACCTACTTCTCTTCCTGGGCATACTGTAAAAGTCAGTTAAGGGACAGAGGTTTCATAAGCGTTTTTGCGAGGCGATAGGCTGGCTCCCTGTCACTGCAATAGTCTCTCTCCATCGTAACAATACCTCCATATTTGTCAAACGTAACACAAGATAGTGGTTTTATAGCCTCTGGTGTTCTGTCTACCCCATTAGGGATACAGGCGTTTAGTTATGTAAGTAAGTAAGTTTTGTGTAACCAAAAGTCCAATCAAAAATTAATCCTGATAACCAAAGTAGTTTAGAACGTAAATGACAGGTATTAGCACAGATATTAATCGTCAAGTCATGGATCTTTACATGTTTATTTAAGTTTATTATAAGAAAAAAGACGTGTGGCACTCGGAGACTGCCGCGGTAAAGCTATTGCATAGCATTTTTTATCAACTTATGCAATTATAATCTGTGCCGGTTGGAGTGGGGGGTGTTAGGTTTTTTTCGTTACGGAATTTCTAGATTCGGTCCCCACGCTCGAGGCCCGCGATAGAAGCTATGCAATAGCTTAAAAATATGTATTTACCGCCCCTGGATAAGCGTGTCGTAGTCCGCTTGTTGGTAGAATCCCGTCAGGGTCCGACTGGCTAGCGAACACCCTGCATATAAAATCTGCCACCAAATTTACCGCTTCGGCAGCGATGTGTTCGGCAATATTTTATGAATATTATATAAATAAAATATATATATTCGTAAAGCATCTAAACTTCAGAATCAAAGTCCAGTTTGAAACATACAAGGATGCTTGCAAATATCCCCGTATTGATCCTCTTTCTGACAGAAGAACCATATTGGACACTGCTTTTCTGTATGATATTATGAATGCCAATCTCGACTGCCCCAGCTTGTTGTCCTCAGTAAACTTAGTTGTTCCTCAGCGTGCTCCTCGACACCAACTCCATAGTGTTTTTTATACACCTTCATGCCGTAAAAATTATGGTCGTAATGAATATTTAAGTAGAGTCATGAACATTTACAATAAAAAAAATTAGTGACATAGATATATTTTTAAATTCTAAAAGTCTTTTTAAAACAAAGGTATTACCGAGACTCACATTCGAGGAATCGGTATAATATGATTTATTCTAATATTATTATTTTATAATTCGTTATCTTATGCTTTATCTATTAATTTATTGCAATTTTGTTATTATCTGAGTAATATATTAAATATACATTATAACAGATTTAATAAAATATGTATATCAATATACATAAACTTTTGATAAGAATATACATGAATACCTGTATAGTTTTAGTAATTAAGCATTATATCCTAGCCAGCGCATATTCCATTCCATAACCAATGTATTAAATTAACTAATGTATTACAGTTTTTTCGACCCTATTTATAGTGCATTAGGATATTCTGTTATTGGCTAAGTTATTTTGTCCATCAATTAAGTTAACAATTAATCAAGCTGTTGGATTCTAATAAAGTAAATAAATAAATAAATGAATATCCAGTTCTTTCCCCTGCCCATGCTTCGACCTTTAAATGCGAGACCGGATTAAGTGTGTCACACTACACTGCATTATCTTTACTTACTATCATGTGAGATTGAAAGGTGGGCTTAGTTTTTAATTGAACAAAAATCACTTCGAAAGTATATATATACCACCTTCTATATTAGCCTTCGTCAATCTCCAGCCCCCAAACTTACTCTATGAAAATAAATATTAATTTTGAAGGCTCCGTTGCGACATTTTCACATTCATAATATTTGTTCTTACTTATGGATTTTTATATTTTTTCTTTAAATTTAAATAGGATTGGGCATTTTTCTCCCATCAGGTGACATGTGACGATGAAGATGATGTATTGCCGTAAATTATGACGTATCAGTTTAATGCAGTACTTCGCTTTATAAAAGATTTGCACTTCTAGCTAATCGGAACTATTTGAATTTCGAATGTTATATTTTTTGAAACGGCTTAGTACTTTCTCTCTTTGCATGACTGTGCCGCTCGTCTTCAACGTGCTTTTGGGAGGGAATGACCTTATCCGAGCACCATGAGGCGATGGTTTGCTGAATTTGAGAGAGGTCGGGTTTCTGTACAAAACGTATTATTAAAAGGCGGTCTTCAACTGTTGTCAACGAAAATAATGTGGCTACTTTTTTAATTTCTTTTTTAGTTCTATTGATGGTTAATCTGTTTAATTAACCGATAAATAAAAATAAATAAATAAGGTACTATTAAGCGGCTAATTGAAGAAAGGCACCCTACGAGACAATTCAAGGACTATTAGGAATTGCTATTAGCCAAATACAGAAAATTCTACACAAAGCATTCAAAGTTCCGAAACTTTGTTGTCGTTGGATCCCTCATGAACTGACAGCGGAGCAGAAGCGAGCTCGCGTGGGATGTGCCTGCAGATGCTACTGAATTACGACCACGGACATTCTAATGATGTTTATGACATTTTCACAAGAGAAGAAACGTGAATTTATTGTTTTGCAACGACGTTGTTGTTTTGATTCCGAAAAAAAAAACAGCAATCTTCACAAGATGTGTGTTGGAAAATGAGAACTGGCCAACAAAGTGAGGCAGGCGAGAAAGGTTGGTAAAAAATGTTTTTTTTTCTCAACTCTGCACAATTCCATTTGAATATCACAAGAATGTTAATGGCGAAGTGAACCAGGGTGCTACATAAGTGACGAAAGACGACCAAAAAGCCGTGTTCTCCTACATAATGACGACGCTTCTTCACACACGCCTAAAAAAACATAGTCAATTTTAGCTTCCGTAAAAGTACAATTCGACACCCATCCTGCGCATAGCCCCAATCTCGCACCCTGTGGTTTCTGTATTTTCACTTAAACCAAAGATTTGATGAGAGGTTTCACTTTTATCAACTTCGAAGAGGCAGTGATAGCGTTCAATCAGTAAGTATAAAACATGCCTTCAGATCTGTGGTGCTCCTGTTTTAATCGAACGATCGCATGAATAAAATGCTTGAAAAGTAAAGGCGTGTATTTTGAAAAGCAATAAACATAATCTTTTGATTAGAACATGTTTTTTCTTTAGTTACGCAAAACTTTTAGTGTGACCTACGTACTTCAGCAAAGTCCTTTGTGAAGTTTTATGTCTGTAGAACCTTTATGTCGGTAAATATTGCTAAATAAATATTCTCATCCAATCTCAGTAAAGCAAAAATTAAAATGGCCGCCGTATCTAAACAGTAGGGAATACCTTTTTAGTGTGGTTTTGTCGATAAAATTTATCAAATTACTTCGCCTTAACGGGCCGGACAGTGTTTGCCAGACTCACTGTATATAGATTCATTTCTGTTTTATGAATGAATAATATCAATTCAAAATCAATAATAAGTTACTTATCGTCTCTCAAATGCAATGGTTACCTACTGTTCTCGCCTACGTTCTCAGTTCGGTTTCATGTGGGATAGTGTGGTTAATGAACTTTACTTAACTAGAAATGTCTTGATAGGATACCCCCAGCATCTATTATGTGGTTTCTTTCTCAATAGCATAATAAAGTTTACTTTGGGTCTCCATAGTTGGTGACAAAGTTTGGGCAATTTGGGTAATTGAGTACTTTTCGATACATCGTTTATTTAGCAATCTCGAATTGAGTTGACAGCTTGTTTAAAAAAATAATAAAATAAAAAAAGCATGTGAATATTTCTTAAATAAACATTTGCATATATTTGGCAATAGAAAGGTTATTCAAAAAATTCAATTAAAAGAAATTGCTATTTCGCCGTCAAAACATCGCTATATTTTTCGGACTACAGTCGACAAAAATTGCATACCGTTTGTAATACATTGATAACAAACTGCGCTCCAATCTAAAATAATAACTAAAAGATACCAAGATTTGACTCATAAAATGTCCTGTCTTTCCACTTTTTGTCTACTAAGCTGATACATGGTCCTTGCGTTTGCAAGACCAACGAAAAACCGACGTGTTACAGATGTAGTCTTATATGGCGCATGTTGAGAATCCCTTGTATGGCTTTTCTCATTAACAACTCTAATCAAAAGGATGTCAAAACTTCGTCGTCTTTCGATTAACTTTCAACGACTGCTACTATAAAAAGTTATTTTGCTAATTCCGCGACTTGTACTTGCACTAGTGATGCAGGATTTTCATGCGTAGGTTCACCGCCCTCCCTCCCTCAAGCAAGAAGCAAGACATGCAATGAACACACACCTGGAAACCCACACCACAAGCTATCACCGACACGTGTTTCGCTTCAACCAGAAGCATCCTCAGGGCGCAACGACCACCACCGAACTAAATTAGAAAGAAATTCAACGACTGTACAATTACAAAACATTTTGCGACATTAGCCAACCACTAATATGGTAGTCCACAATAGGGTGAAGCAAATACGCTAAAACGATATAATAAAATGATACCTAGATAGCGTATGGATCTGAGTAACTGCCCACCACACAATTAGTGCAGTTCAAACTGAAGCCTTTATTCAAAAAGAAGAATTACCATGTCCATGTAATTTATAATTACTATATTATAAAATAATTGAGGAGGTATCTATTAAATTATATTCTTACATAGCAACATTCATTGCACCGGAAAAAAACATAATTATAATCTGTTAGCTAAATGTTGTCAATACCTTTTGGATTACTTGGTAGAAGTGAGTAGGAAAACACTTCTTTCTATTTTGTTTTTGTAACAGGTTTAAATTCGAAGCAGGCTTGTTAGCCTCAATTGTGTTTTGTTTATCTACTATTCAAAAATGATGTGCAGTGTTAAAGCCGTGTTTCCTAATATTTTACGTTTATTGCTTCCCCAACACCCGCACAAATAGATCGCTGTGAGATTATCAGTTAAAAACAGTTTTTAAACCGAAAGCATAATTAGTTTTTTATTCAAGGTTCAACTGCACTTATAATTTTTTTCATTAAAGTTACTTACTAGGTACCTACTATTTATTTTTCATCTCCATAATTGTTAATATACTTGCTTTTTAATGACGAAGCCGGCAATATTTTACTTGGGTCTTTCCTGAATCCGTGTGTCATCTTTGACCACCTCTTCCTTCACCCATCATCAGGTAAGATTGAGGACAAACGCGGGTGTAACACGCAAGTATGGTAAATCAGCAAGCACCAGCGACAAAGCGATACGTATTCCCACTTCGAAGAACTAAGCAATAGGTACTACACGTAACTTAACGCTCTTATTAGATTTAAGTGCGGATCTACAGGACTCTCAGAGCTGTTTTTTTTACAAGGATTAATTTAAATTTAAAATAAAAGTTTTCCAATATTTAACAGGACAGATACTCAGCATTTCATTCATTTTTACCCAACTATGGCGGGGCAAAAAGGAGGGATATGATTCTGACCTGTATGTAAGTAGGTATGAATCATTATAATAATAATGAATAAATATTTCTGACACTCACACAGCATTATCTAGCCCAAATTAAGTTTCTTAAAGAACTTGTGTTATGGATACTAGATAACTGATGTACTTAAGAAATATATACTTAAACATACATATTGAATAAATACATATTTTTTATTAGAATAAACTTAAATAAACATATAAACATCCATGACTTGACGACTAATATTTGTGTTCATCACACCAATATCCGCCGCCGCCGGGATTTGAACCCAGGACCTCTGGTATAGAAGGCAATTTTTGTTACCGCTACACCAGCCGGTCGTCGAATTTCTCGAGACCGGCTGGTGTAGCGGTCTCGAGAATTATTATCTGTTCCCTCAACTAGTTATGATAATGAGGCCTTTTCGTTTCTATTTTTTTTAAGCTTTTTCAATACATACTAGATGGCGTTGAACAAAACTGAAGAGTCAATGTCAATATCGTATCCTCTTTGTTGACAGTTGACTGATCGTAGAGATAAAATTCTTGCTGATTGCCATAACCTTCAAATTAATAATATTACATTTCATTGTTTTTTGTTCTCCTAGTTTGTTTTGCAGCGTTTTTTATTTATATGAAGTATAGTAATAATTATTACACGTAGGTACGGTACTGAAATTGGTACTTGAGTTGACACTTGAGTTAGATCAGCGCCATCTAATGTTGAAAAGTGAACTACTTTTTTTTTTAATCGTAGACTGAAAACTCCTCATTGGATGAATCACTAGGATTGAAAAGATTGAATCGGACATAGCACTTATTTATCCAACTCTTTTATAGATTATCTTGGTATGTACAGAAACGATCAGATCAAGCGTTACATTACCTGTCAAATTTCCTCAACCAATTTTAACTTAATGTCGAGGGCATAGAGTTCAGATATAAGTAAATGTTTTTGATAGATTGTAACGCTTGATGTGCTGCCTTCTGTACCATATTCGTTCGTCTATAGATGCGAAGCTGGTTATTAACGATTTTAACCACGCGGTTAAATATGCATTTTTCGTTATTAACGGTTAATGAACTGCATTATATGCTTATTACGGTTAAATACCACCGCGAGATGTTGCTAACGGATTGAAATGTGAATCGCAAGTTGCGCAATGATGCCAGCTTCGACTGGCAAAAAAAGTCGGTTGAAATTCCCTATCTCAAAAACTACTGAACCGATTTTGATGAGATTATAATATACCCTAAGTTGAACAATACCTGGTACAACAAAAAATTACTTAAATCGAACGTGTAAGTAGTTTCGGAGATATGCGAATACAAACATAAAAACATACAAACACTATTGAAATTTGGCACATTTGTTCATTCATATGTTTATATAGACTAACATATATATATAACACACTTTATTGTACACCAATTAAAAACAATTAAAAACAAAGAAATACAACAGAAATGTACAAAGGGAGGCCTTATAGCTAATAAGCTATTTCTTCCAGACAACCTTTGGGTGAGAAGTTGGATTCCAAGTTATAGGGTGTCTTGGCATACATGTACTACATTAAAATTAAAACAATTAGGTACATATATACATAAATATAAAGCAGTTACATACGAATAATACACAACAATATAATTAAATACACATACTTATATAATATACGTAATACAATATACTTAATATATATTTATATATACGACTCTAAATAAAAATAAATATAAACATTGTAACTAATTAACTTGTACTATAACGTCGTGACTTTAGTAAAGAAATATTGCTTGACCAGTTTTTTAAATGTTGTAATAGTTTGGGCAGACTTGACTTCGAGTGGCAGTTTATTCCAAAGTGATACAGCATGGACTGTAAAGGATTTCCCATAAAAGTCACTTTTATGTGAGGGCGTCGATAACATTAAATTGTCAGCAGAACGTAACTCTCGTACGTGCTGAGAGTGTCTATAATTAAATCTGGTTTTTAAATACTCCGGCGAGGCAGGATTGAACAGCAAGCGATACAGCAGACAAAGAATTTGAGTATTCCGGCGAAAACGAATCGGAAGCCACTTGAGCTTAGCGCGATATTCTGAAACATGGTCATATTTGCGTAATCCAAATATGAATCTTATGCATAAGTTTTGAAGGCGCTCAAGTTTATTCAATTGGTCTTCGGAGATATCCAGATAGCAGGCAGCACCGTAGTCAAGAATTGGTAGGAAAAGGGACTGTGCAATAGAAATTTTAGTAGGTATTGGCAGTATATTGCGCAAACGTTTCAAAGAATTTGTGGCAGCAAACATTTTTCGGCTGACTTCATCTATTTGTGCTTTCCAAGAAAGATTGTTATCGAATAAGACTCCCAGATTTTTAACAGTTTTGCTATATTCGATCATTACATTATTAAAAACAATTTTGGGGCATAAGTTCCAATCAATTCTATCAACGAGCTTTGAGCTCCCCATAATGATAGCTTGAGTTTTTGATGGGTTTACAGTCAAGCCATGCTGTTGGCTCCAAGATAGAATTTTCTCAAGATCATTGTTCAAGGTTGTTATTGCCTGCGGTAGCTCCAGAAGGTCCGTGTGAAGATAAATTTGGAGATCGTCTGCATACATGTGGTAGGAAGAAGTTAAATTATTCGAAATTGAGTTTATAAAAACAGAAAAAAGAAGAGGAGATAGCACGCCACCTTGAGGGACGCCGGCTGTGATATCGGTCCAGTCTGAGCAGGATTGTTCGATACTTATACGTTGCCGACGTCCGCTCAAGTAAGTATGAAACCAATCAACCACGAATGGAGATATGTTAAGAGAGCGAAGCATCTGTAACAAGATAGCGAAGTCAACAGTGTTAAAGGCATTGCTGAAATCAAGCAATGTTAACACTGTTAGCTTTTTATGTTCCATGCCGTGGCGAATATCGTCGGATATTTTAACTAACGCCGTGGTGGTACTATGACCTGGCCGAAAACCAGACTGCAGCGGATTGAGCAATTCATTTTTTTGCAGGAAATTATTTAGTTGCTTATGAACTAGGTGCTCAAGGACTTTGGATAGGAACGGGAGGATAGATATTGGTCGAAGGTCTTGAAAGGATGTAAGAGAAGGTTTTTTAGGAAGTGGGGTAATGTGTGCGTCTTTCCATAACGAGGGAAAGTGACAGGTGCTGATGGAGTGGTTTAAGATGTTGGTAATGATAGGTAGGAGGAAATCGATTAAGATAACAATCATTTTTCGGTTGATGCTATCAGACCCGACGGCATTTGAGTCGATTGAGTTGATTGCTCTCCTAACATCACACTCGGTAAGTTGAGTAAAGTGAAAGGATTCGTAAGAGGGCTTAGGTAAAGATGAAATGTTGAATATTGTTTTAGATTTTTGTGCGCTATCTATAGAGCAGGAAGATGTGAAATGTGAATTGAGAGCATTCAGATCTATGTGGTCAGGAATTGGATTTGTTTTATTTTTACCTACGCCTAAAGTTTTGAGGAAATTCCAGACTTTTGCTGGAACCCCATTTGAAACGGATTTGTGAATATGGCGTCTTTGTGCATCCCTACACATGGTATTGCAGCGATTCCGAAGGAGACGGTACTTTTCGTGATTATCTTCGGTTGGTTCCTGTTTGTATTTGATCCGCGCCCGATCTCGTTTAGCCATAGCGGATTTAATAGTATCATTCAACCATGGGGCAGGTAAATGCTTCAGCCTGACGGGTCGAACTGGGGCATGGCGATCATAAAGCTGAAGAAGGAGAGAATTAAAAATATCAATTTTCGAATCGGTAGTTTCAGCATTTATAACCTCAGACCAGTCGATTTCCTGCGCATCACGTAGCAAGTTGTCGTAGTTAATCCTATTAAAATTTCTTTGCAACAGTATTTTAGGTTTAGTTTTAGGAGGCTTGACTTTATACGAAAGGAATATTAAATGATGATACGAGAAGGCATCTGCTTCTAATTGTCCGTGGTGAACAACATGATCCAAAGAGGAAACAATCATAAGGTCTAAAAGAGAAGGCGTGCTATTGGGGAAAAAATGAGTGGCAGTGGATGGTAATATTTTCAGATTGCATCCATTAATAACTGATTCCAATTTATTTGAACGAACATCTTTCTTTAAGAGACACGTATTGAAATCTCCCATTATAATGACGTGATTGAATGAAGGGATAAGTTCTTCCAATATAATCTCGAACGTAGGAAAATAATTTGCATTAGGAGACGCACTATATAACACTCCCAAAAGCACTTTAGTATTGGCTATCAAAACTTCTACAAAAAGATGTTCAGTCGCATGTGGGTTAAGTGAGGTTTGAGATGAAGTATTAACAATTTTGCTGGGAATGTCAGAACGTAAGTAGATAGCCACCCCACCACCGGTTCGGTCAATACGATCATTGCGGATAAGTTTGAAGCCAGGCAAGGCATAAGAAATTGAAGGTAGGCAGGGTTTCATCCACGTCTCTGAAACTAATACGGCATGAATTTTCTGCGAGTCAAACGTTGCCAACATATCGGAGTAATGAGCTGGAATACTCTGTGCATTTATGTGAACTACATTAAAATTTTTCAGTAAGCCTGAGAACTGAGAATCAAGGTTAGAAGAAAGTGAAAGAAAAGAGCTGTGATAACTATCGGAACTGTTCAATCCGCTCGAATCACATGATGTAAAATTTAAAGACCGGTCAAAGTCATCATCATTGCTAGCACAAGACATGAATATAATATGTATAAATTAATATTTAATAAGTCTACGAATATATTAAATAAATATCAATAGGTATATATTTATATATAAATGATTTCAAAATATCAACTTCAAGGCAATATCACCCACCAGCTGTATGAAAACAAAAAAAAACAAAAACAATTAAAAACAAACATGAATTTCAACAACAAGGAACATTGCTACATTTAGAAGAAAAAAAAACACAATTATACAATGAAAACGGAAAAGAAACGATAAACCAAAAATTACTCTACAGATTATGAAGAAGTATTTTTGAACGCAGTTCAATCACTCACGATTCACTATGATCAACTGTCAGTTTGCTTACAATGCTATTCAATCAAGTTGGAAAGTGTCAGAAAGAAAGAATGAATAATTATTAATAAATGTAGGGTGTAATTACAAATACTCAGTTATTTAAAAGAAAAGATAATAAAACAAGCGAAAAACAAACGTGCAATGTCAACTCACAGTCTTCTCATTGTTCGCTTTTTCGGCCCCACAGCGGTCTTGGTCGTTGGCTTCGTTACATTTTTATTTGGACTATTGGTTGGAGATATAGTAGCCGTGGCTTGAATTGCTTTCAAGTCTGCCTTTGTAACAATTTGTTGGCGGACACCGTCGGGATCCAGTACAAATACACAGCCTCCTTGGGTCCAGCATTTCGTTACACCGAAGCATTGGCGAGCTGCTAAGAAGGTTTCATGACGCAGTGCAGTCAGAAATTCGGACAATGTTACACCGGAGCTCTTTAGTGCAGACTTGCTCAACCATATCTTGTCACGCAGAGTAACGTCTTTAAACTTTACCAACAAGGGCCTAGTTTTACCTTCTCTCAGCTTGCCTAAACGATGAGCACGGACAATCCCAGCTTCAGAAAAGTCGTTCATTTTTACTTTGTTCCGGATCACTTCAGAAGCTGTAATAACTGGGTTTTCCTTATTATCTTCGGGAACTCCATGAAGCAGTAAAATCTTTCTACGGCCTTGCATCTCAAGCCTGTCGCAATGTCTTGCCAAAAAATCTATCTGATTTTGTAGGAGTAAAAAGCAGGATTGTACAAAACATTTAAAATCAGAAAACTCTTGTGAAATACCAGAAGAAGAAGCAGGTGCCTTGGAGTCCTTACTAGCTTGGAGGTCATCTTCAAACTTAGTCATGCGTGCAGACATCATTTCTTGCAATTTGTTCATAGATTGTTGAAGCGTTTCCATTGTGTGAATGTAGTGATGACTCAGTTATATTGTAAAGAAGTAATAAAGATTGTTTGATGAGAGTGAAATTGCTGGTTGGGTATTTATCTAATTACACATTAAAATAGGTAAAAATTTTAAATTAATAAAGTATATTTACTATTTATAATGATTAAAAACTCTTGGAGCAAAATCAAACTGTATGGTTTCATTGACTACCCCCAACAAAAAAAAAACATAATACGAAAACTGGGCGATTCTGGAAATATTACATACATACGGGTGGAATTAATAACCTCTTTTTTTGAAGTCAGTTAAAATGAAAAGAAAGAAAAACTTTATCCTTTTTCGTTGTCGCCGTCAGCGCGGTTTGACTGTAACTGCCACACTAAATATCTGACACATCGGCATATGGTCGCCATTTACAGCTTTTTTTTAACTAGATACCTATTTACGTAAATTATTTAGGTTTATATTAAATTACTTATACATAATTAAAGAATTGGGCTATGTATATATGTCGCTTTAAAAAATATTATATCACCTACAAATTAAATGAATTTTAAAACCTGTTTCGGGTATCGATCTTTTTCTTCAGCAAAGAGGTTGACTATACAATAAAAGAAAGAAAAACGTTACCCTCTTTCGCAGTCGGATATTTAACCGTTAATAACGTCATTTTATTGGTAGCTAACCATAATTTTGGTTAAGTAACGGTAGCTAACGGGTTTTTTACAACTATAGTTCGTACTGTTATATATAATATATGTACCTAGAAGTGCACACTAGCCTAACTAACGTAAAGCCCTGTCAGCACAATAGATAGCATTTGGTTTTAGTAGATTGAATAGAAGTTCAGTTCGGATCCAACATCCAAAGAAGTGACACTTACCGTTTTATTAGAGCCCCAATTTTTGTAAACCTTAAATTAAGTTAATTTTGAATTAAAGTTCTTTTTTAAAAAAGGATTCGGGCTTTTTCTTATAACAAATTGGTGGCAGCGGTGGGATACCGACGGCGAAGGTATCCTTGGGACGTCTCCGTTCGGGCTCGTTAAGTGAAATAAGTGAACAGTGTCCAAGTGTTCCAAAAAAAATATATTGTGCGTGGATCCGTTCTCAAATACTACACTCTACAAGTATTGTCGCATTATCCTGACAATAAAATCCTGCTGAGAAAATAGTCGTCCAAAAACGACATTCAAGAAGAAGAGCGTTAACCCTGACGCTATACCTACACCCTTACTGCGTGGTCTTCATCAGTTACCTAAGGAAGGTACCTACTCCAGTTCCAGAGAAACTCCTGGTTCCTTATAAAAGGAACACTATTTCCGGTAACCGTTTGCTAAAAGCGGTCATGTTCCTGTGTATTTTCATCGTGTACCTGTAAGTGTTCTTTTCAAACTTACTTTCTTCAAATCCTGTGAGTGACAAGTGAATATTGTACAATCAAAAAAAAAAAAAGGAAGTGATTTATCGTCTACATTCCTAAGCCACAACGATTCTTAGAATTAAGTCTAGCCGGCCCTACCTTATCAGTGGCTATTGAAACTTAGTGGACGCCTGTTACACCGAACGATTTTTTGTCTCAGTGTCGTAATTTTATATTTTTTTATACCCTACTATTTTATTCGTGCTTAAATTCAAATTCTATTATAAAATATCATGTCAGTAAAAGGCGAAAAGATGGAAATACAAATTGGAACCTTATTTAAATTTATTAAGCCTTTTGATGGTTCAAGAGAAAAATTAAATTCATTTTTAAACAATTGTGAAAATGCAATTAATTTAGCTTCTGATGGTCAGAAATCAATTCTATTCAAATATATACTCTCACAGTTAGAGGATAAAGCTGAATCAGCTTGCTCTATCAAAGAGTTTGAATCATGGGAGCAACTAAGTACCTTTTTAAAAACACAATTCGGAGAAAGAAAACATTATACTCATCTATTAACCGACTTACAAGATTGCAGACAATTTTCTAATGAACCGGTCAATCAATTTGCTTTGCGCATTGAAACATCTCTTTCAAAATTATTAACTGAAGTAACATTATCGAACAGAAAGAAATCCGAACTTTCTGGCCGCACAGCAGCCATGGAAGACCTTGCTCTCCATACGTTTTTACTAGGCCTTAAGCCCGACATTTCTAATCTAGTCCGAAGTAAAGATCCATCAAATCTCAATGACGCCATTAACCACGCTGTGTCTGAGGAAAAAATCCTTGCTAAACGCAACACTCATACCTCGACGCCACAACGTCCAGCTCTAAAACATAATTATTCTCCAAGGCCTTCCGCTCCTCATTTTAATCCTAGACCCCAGATGCATAATAAATTTGATAGAAATTATCAAATCCTATTCTGTAGGTATTGCAAAACTCAGGGACATACCATAGAAACATGCAGGAAAAGGGAATACAATAATAATAAATTTAAAGTTCCTCAAATTTCCCAATTCCAACAACATCCTAGTCATAATCAAGAACAGTTTAAACCAAAACCCTTTCGTGTTAATTGCGTAGTCAACGAAAATAATCATTATGACTCTGAACAACAACCATCCACTAGTGCAGATAATGACCACTATTACAACAATGAGGAACATTTAAACGAATAGAGGGCTCACGAAGGTGTCTCGTGAGACCTAAAACGCAATCTCCACTTCAATACCCAAGCAACAAAGGCACCTCTCCTAAATCCAAGGACCACACGGGTAACCAGCCCCAAGCAAGCGTCCACATTTCTAAATCCAAAGACCACACGGGTAACCAGCCCCAAGCAAGCGTCCACATTTCTAAATCCAAAGACCACACGGGTAACCAGCCCCAAGCAAGCGTCCACATTTCTAAATCCAAAGACCACACGGGTAACCAGCCCCAAGCAAGCGTCCACATTCCTAAATCCAAAGACCACACGGGTAACCAGCCCCAAGCAAAAATCCAAACTCAATCAATTTCAAACAAAACTGACGCAACTTCCTTAGAAAAAACTAAAACTGAAATCCTTGAAAGCGTCAATTCCGATAGTACAGAAAAAATTTATGAAATTACCTGCAAACCTAACAAAATTTCCTTGCCACATGTATTAGTTCAAACAGCTGTATCGGATAAACCATTAAAATTACTCGTCGATACCGGATCTTCAATCTGTCTTCTTCAAAAATCAGCAATACAAACTTATTCTGACATAAACCTCCAAGAAAACATAATTAAACTTAAAGGAATAGATAATAATGACGAAGCTATTCCTACTCTTGGCCACTTTTATTTAAACTTAATATTTAACAAAGAATCAATACCTTTTACGTTTCATGTAGTTGAAAAAATCAACCTCCAATACGACGGAATAATAGGCAACGATTTACTTACCTGTTTCCAGTGTTCTATAGACTATAATCGGGGAATCTTAAATTTAGATAAAAATAAAATGAAACTTAATTTTGACAATCCTGTTTACATCCTTCCGGCTCGCTCAGAGATTATTTTAGAGTGTTCAGTTAGTAATCCTGAATCAAAAGAAGGCCTTATACTTGACCAACATTTAAGTGAAACCCTATACATAGCTAACTGTTTAGTCAAAGTAAAAAATAATAACCGAATAATCTTGACAGTTTTAAACACTTCCGAGAACCCTGTTTCTCTTAATTCAGATCTTAAACTTACCCTTCATCCTGTTGATTATGAATCCTATAAACAACAACAAAATATTAATCAATCCTGCTTAAAAAGAACTAATGAAGTTCTTAAACTCCTACGTGTTTCGCACTTGAATTCTGAGGAATGTGAAGCGCTTTACGAAACGTGTTCTAAGTATTCAGACGTCTTTCACTTACCTGACGAACTACTTACTTCAACTGACGTTATACAACACGAAATTCGGACTTCCTCCAATCAACCAATTAATGTTAAAACTTACCGATTTCCCGAGATCCACAAACAGGAAGTTAATTCTCAAATCCAGAAAATGCTGGATCAGAAAATCATTCAACCATCTTTATCTCCTTGGTCTTCTCCCATATGGATTGTTCCGAAAAAAATCGATGCCTCAGGCCAAAAGAAATGGCGCATTGTAATAGATTATAGGAAATTAAACGACAACACCATTGGAGAGACTTATCCTATACCCAATATTGTTGAAATTCTGGACCAACTTGGCAACTCTCAATACTTTTCAACCCTCGATCTCGCTTCCGGGTTTCATCAAATTAAAATGTCCCCAAAAGATTCCTGTAAAACCGCCTTTAGTGTTCCTCAGGGACATTTCGAATTCACTCGAATGCCCTTCGGTCTCAAAAATGCACCCTCTACATTCCAACGCCTTATGAACAATGTTCTTACAGGTCTCCAAGGAGAGAGGTGCTTCGTTTACCTTGATGACATAGTTATCTATTCCCACGATCTTAATCGCCACATTCAAAATCTAACTGCAGTTTTCCAAAAACTCCGTAATTTTAACTTAAAACTGCAGCCCGATAAATGTGAGTTTCTGAGGAAAGAAGTGGGCTATCTTGGGCACATTATTACAGGAAACGGCCTCAAACCAGACCCTAACAAAATAAAATCCGTCCAATATTTTCCAACACCTAAATGTCCAAAAGACATAAAATCCTTCCTTGGCCTTATATCCTACTATAGAAGATTTATCCCAGAGTTCTCCAAAATATCCAAACCTCTTACTTCACTTCTAAAAAAGGACGCTGCTTTTACATGGACCAACGAACAGGAGTTAGCATTCGAAATCCTTAAAGAAAAACTTATCACTGCTCCAGTTCTCATCTACCCCGACTTCACGAAAACATTCAACCTAACGTGTGACGCATCCAATTACGCGGTTTCCGCAATACTTTCTCAAGGTCCCGTCGGAAAAGATCATCCTATAGCTTATGCTTCCAGGACCCTGAACAAATGTGAAACCAATTATAGTACAACGGAGAAAGAACTGCTGGCCATAGTTTGGGGTTGTAAAACTTTCAGACCATATCTATTTGGTCGTAAATTTATAGTAATCACCGATCATCGCCCACTTAAATGGCTTTTCAACCATACTGACCCCAGCAGCAAGCTACAACGTTGGCGTCTTCAACTCCAAGAGTTCGAGTACGAAATAGTATACCGAAAAGGTAAACTGAACTCTGCTGCTGATGCTCTTTCCCGTTATCCTGTAAACCCAGTGTATCCTGAAAATCCAGAAAATATACCCGACAATGAACTACTAGATCTTGGTCCACTAGACTTCAGCCCCTTCAATGCTGAAATTACAGATTATGTTCCTCTGAGTCCACCTACTATAGAAAACTTGCCTGACTCTCCTCGTCCTCCAGAACCCTACCTAACGTAGAAAATGAACCTCAACCTTCTACTAGTAATAAAATCCCTCTTATGCAATACCCAAATCCGGTGATAAATCCGTCTAATCAAACATTTCCTGACCTTAATGATACCTATACAAAATTCTTGAAAACTCCTAATCATATAAAATATGATACCGCCATAATTGAACATAACGATAATTTACTTAAAACTCCGAACAAAGTTTTAATAATCCCTACATCTTTAGACTTAGATGAATCAATACCTTACGTTCAAGAAATCCTATCAAATATTCCAAACTCCGACATATTTGTCAATTCTGAGAGAACCTTATTGTCATACCAATCCCTTTTACATGAAAACAAAAAATACTATTTCCTGTTTACTAAAGTTCACCATTTCGATACATGCTCATATAGTGAAATTTTTGAGTCCTTGAAAAATCTGCGAAATCATATCATAGGAGAACCCGAAGTAATTGATAAAATAAGTATTACAGATTTTAGAAACCCTTTTGATAAACACGCCTACATTAAAATTTATAACATACTTGCACACTTGTTCAATAACACTAAAATACAAATTCATATATATCGTAACAAGATTTATTACCCTAGTCCTTCAGAAGTCCAGAAAATCCTTCGCGAGAACCATGACATCCCGGTTGCTGGTCATCTTGGTTCTAACCGGATGTTTAATAAAATAAAAGAGCAATACTACTGGAAAAAGATGCGTAGCGAAATAGAAAATTATGTAAAAAATTGCTCATCTTGTCAGACTAACAAAGCCTTGCGAATGATTAATAAAGCACCTATGCAAATAACCAGCACTTCCACTGCTCCTTTCGAAAGATTATCTCTCGACATAGTTGGACCTTTACCTGAATCAGGCCCAGCTAAAATTAAATACATCCTTACCCTCCAAGACGACCTAACCAAATATTCAGTAGCTTATCCTATTCGCAGTACAACTGCCGAAGAAACAAGCGAGTGTTTAATACATTTCATTTCCTTATTTGGCATCCCTAATAGAATACTCACCGACCAAGGCTCAAATTTCACGGCAGAACTGTTTAAAGAAACATGCAAGTTTTTAAAAATAAAGCAGCTATGGTCGTCTCCTTACCATCCTCAGACACAGGGTGCATTAGAAAGGAGCCACTCCACATTAAAGGAGTATCTCAAATCATATATATCCGAAAATCAGGACAATTGGCCAAAATTCGTATACACAGCCATGTTAGCGTATAACACAGCTACTCACTCTACCACTAATTATACCCCTTACGAGTTAGTTTTCGGTCATAAACCCGTACTTCCAAATTCAATTTTCGAATCTACCTCAAGTGCTACTTACCCGGACTATATTAGAATGTTACAACATCGCCTTAAATATACTCGAGACAAAGCTATCGACCACATTAATAAATCTAAACAAGCTTCCAAGAAATACTACGACAGCCATACACGCCCAATACAATACCACACTGGCGACTATGTTTACTTAAAAAACCATCTTCGCTTGCGTAAAGCCTTATCCCCAATATGGAAAGGCCCTTATAAGGTTATTAAGATAAATGGAAGAAACAGCTTGACCTTACTTATTAATAGACGACACGTAACTCATCATTTCGATGAGGTTAAATTAGCCAATTTGGCGCAAAACCCTTAACCGTACCTATAATTTTTATTTTATTTTAACTTTAATATATATATTATATTTACCTAGAAAATAATTAGTATTAATTTATTTTATAATTTTAATTTTTGCAGTTCCCTGTCTTCCGCACAGGAAACCTTTATACAAACAACGATGAATACATCCGGAATATATTTTGATCCCGTTGGCTCGCTTAAAATAGTAGACGGATACCTTAACATAATAATTCCAGTTGACATTTCATTTATACAACCACATATAAAAAACCTTAACGGTGTGATAGGCACCTCTAAGTTCCTATGTAAACAAAGTGCTTTGTACTCGGAAGTTGAATGCCAAAACATGTATCAGCCGTTGTTAGCCAGATATAACGATCTTGTTCGCGACTTTGAGTCGATAGAGCATTTAATTGAATTTAGAAATAAAAGATCGGCCTGGTTTGCCGGAGTAGGTACTGTATTTAAACATCTGTTTGGGACTATGAATGAGGATGACGCAATTCAATACAGCAACGCTATTCAATTAATAGAAAATGATCAAACCGAACTATCGAAATTAGTTAAGCAAAATGTTCTCGTTACAACCTCAACACTTTCTACCTTTAGAGAGACATTAAATAAAATCAATATAAATGAACAACAATTAAATAGCGCTGTTGATATGCTCACCCTTAATCAGAAAAATCTTACTTTAATGTCCGACAACTTACTTTTCAGATCAAAGATTAATGAGATCTTGAATATGCTAGAAAGTAGCCTGTTAACCCTATCATTTAAGTTAGAGGATGTCATTAACGGAATTATGTTTAGCAAATCCAATATCTTACACCCCTCTGTAATAAACCCGAAACAACTTTTTAAAGAACTTGGTAATAACTATAGATTTTTAGCTGACTATCATCAACTACCATTGACCTTGTCTCTAGACAACATTTATACTCTTATGAATATATCTGAAATAGCCAGCTATTACCACAATGAGAAAATTGTTTTTGTTCTTAAAACACCCTTAGTAACATCTCTAGACTTTAACTTGTTTAATTCTATCCCATTGCCTATTCGTTTAGCAAATAATACGTATGCTACCATAATACCCTCAACAAAATATATAGGCATAACTAGAGATAAGTCATCGTATTGTAAGTTAAGTGATTTAAGTAGTTGTAAGATAATACATAACATGTATTATATTTGTGATTCCATAAATGTATACCCTAGTTCCACGAATCCTATTTGTGAGTCAGAAATAATGTGTAATGTATATAACTATGTGCCTAAACAGTGTGAAACTAAATTTATAAAAGGTCAATTACAAATTTTACACAGATTGTTAAACAATAAATGGATATTTATTTTAAGTGAAAAATCTAAACTGACAATCGATTGTGTCAATTCTGTCAGTAAGGAATACATAATTTATGGAAATGTAATTGTAAACATCCCATCCAATTGTATCGGATATAATAGAGATTTAAGGTTAATACCAAAATATACCAAAACAATTCACTTTCAGCCAGTAAACTCAAACTTTGACTTAATAAATGATACATGTTGTACATTAGAAAAATTTCTTAAAAATGAACCGAATATTCCAACTTTAAACTTACAAAATATTAACCTCGATTCCTTAACGTCGGAATATGATAAAGCAACTGACTCTATAGTAAGAAACTTAAATAAAGTTATAGAAAAACCACACATTGTTAAATACGGACAATATTATTCGTATACAACTATTTTTATTTTAATTATAATTGTAATTATGTTTTTAATTTCTTGTCATAAAATTGTGAAAAATGGTATTTGTCACTGCCCTTTTTATAAAAGTAAAGATAGACTGGACGTAACAAATGCTCATGAACTATCGGAAGTGTCTGTTAGTTCTTCTATAAGTCCAGCCCCTAAACTCCGCACTACTCTTATATAAACTTAACCTTTAAGGGTAAGTTTATTCTTAACCCGGGGGGCTGTTATATATAATATATGTACCTAGAAGTGCACACTAGCCTAACTAACGTAAAGCCCTGTCAGCACAATAGATAGCATTTGGTTTTAGTAGATTGAATAGAAGTTCAGTTCGGATCCAACATCCAAAGAAGTGACACTTACCGTTTTATTAGAGCCCCAATTTTTGTAAACCTTAAATTAAGTTAATTTTGAATTAAAGTTCTTTTTTAAAAAAGGATTCGGGCTTTTTCTTATAACAGTACCCACATAATCAAAACGTGAAATAGCCTATCCATAGTTTCACTTATTACTTAATATGGATAAAAATATCCTTAATAATACCTACACATAACATTTCAGGCATGGGTTGTGTTGAAAAAAAGATTTATTGGCAGTTATATAAGGGCAATACGCAACCCCAGTGTTTTATACCCTAATTAGGCTTTATTGTTATTTTGACCCTATAATTTTGGATATGAATATGTATAATTTAGTTTCGTGTGTCGCGTGCTGCCGAACCAATTTAATAAAAATATTGTTTACTTGGTTGTGGCAAATAAGCAGTTATTGGAAATGTTTGGTATGTTTGGCAACTGTATAGGTATTTTGTTTGAATTCAAATGCAAATCCAAACTTTTAGCATTTCAACGTACAAACAAAAACCAACATTATGCAAGATTCAAAATATATTTATAAATACATTCTTTAAAAAACACAAATGCTTGTGTCTAGTTGCGTCAACTAAAATAATACTTTAAATATAAGTATGTACCTGTAATATAAGTATGTACCTTAAATCTTTATGAAATAGCGATTGATGTGTCCATGGCTTAAGTAGCTTCGAAAGGGTTGGGAATCATCTCGAAGGTACTTTCACAGCTTCTTAACGTATACACGGCTCAAGTGCTATCATGCATGGAGTACTGCAGTCATCTTTGTGATGGTTGAGCCAAATATCAACTATAAGCGCTGGAATCCGTTGACCGAAGAGCCCGTAAACTAATAAACAACGTCAACCTTACAACCAAAAAACTGCAGACCCTAGAGCATCATCGTAAGGTTGCTTGTTTAACCGTGTACTACATTTTGGTGAGTGCGCGAGTGCTCTGTTTGAACAAATTGAACCCTCATCCTTTTACCATCGGACTACTAGACGCAGACAGAACTTCCATCCGTATGTGGTAGATATTCCGAATAGTCGAACTAAGCGCTTTGACAGTTCCTTTTTGATACGGGTCGTCAAGGTTTGGAATGAACTGCCTGCGTCTATTTTCCCAGACCAGTATAGTCCTAGTACTTTTAAGCGTCGATTGAATAGGTTTCTCGTGGATGGACATGTACCACCTTAGTCATCATGTTCACTTAACATCAGGTGTCATAGAAGAAAAACGTCCCATACATTATAAAAAAAATAGCCATTTTATACACAGAGCTTTAGGTTACTAAGATCATAACACAACCAACAACTTTTGTTCTACAATTTTTTATTCGTTCACGATAAAATAAAAATCTTATGCTGCAAAATATTAAATTAATCTACCTAATGAATGAAACTTGTCCCGGAAAGTTCAATAAAAGCAGCACGGTAAGAAGATACCTACTTGTTTACAACACTATGTAGAGTAAGAAAAACAGCTGTTAAATACGACTAAAGCTAATTTTAAAGTTGTAAAGGATGCTCTGATCTTTTTTGTTTAAATGATAGTACCGTTCACGCAAAAACTATTTTGATTTTGATAAAACTTTCAAGTATTATGAATAAAAAAGATTTAAATAAACTAGTGGATGAAAAGCAAGCTTGAACCTAAAGTAATCAATGTCTTATTTTTTTTCTTCATAATGTGCTTTGAGCCTGAAATGATTTTACTTTTATTTTTTGAGACTTTTTAGCTTATGCAATTGTTTTCTTGTTTTATGAAAGAAATGTTTGTGCATATAACAAAGTTGCGCTTTAGCTATGGCTTTACACATTCCTTGCTAGATAATAATTAGAAGCAACTGTTATCGATTCAAAATAACATTGTTTAACTGCTGAGCACAATCTTTTTTAAAGTATTCTAAACTCAGGCCTGACTATAGGGCTGTCTTTTAGTCACCAGTACCTGCATATTTGTTTTAGTTTTGCTCAGTAGAAAAAAATAAAGATATGGCACAACAAGCGGAATTTCATTGATAATGCTACGACTTAGTACTACAAGATGTTTTGTAGAAGCGCGTAGTCGTCTTTATTTTAATGGTTCATAATTTAGAGTGACCATGCTTTGCTTAATATTTTAGCGAATATATTAATTTTCTTTAAATAAAAAACAATGGAATTTATTGGCAAAAATCGTTACTATAAATGATTATTATTATTATTGTGTGAAAAAAATTGGATGGTGACCAAAAAAATACAAGGCGTATTTCCTTTTAAAACTCTTCTTATTACACTGTCGTAGTAATGTAAACGCCAAACCTCGTCATTAAAGTGAACATTAAATACAATTTTAGATCACGTAGGGTTGGCTAGACCGGTATCAATACTGTGAAACAACTTTTTATACTAGGCATGGACAGAGAGAAGTTAAAAAGATTGACTGCCAACCTTCAGGAATGGAGAGGCACTTCAAGAAGAAGGGCTGGCTAAGAATAGCCTTACCGTGTCCATAGCTCCGTGACTGTCGAAAAAGAGACTGATTCGACTGTCCCCAGGTTGATGGTAGGACCACTTTAGGGCTAGCAACCAGCCTTCATTTAAAGTCAAATATCACCACTTCGGCAGTGATGTGTACCGGCAATATTTTACGAAGTTCCTTCCCAAGTCATGGTTGTCTGGTAGAGATGACTTTCCAACAATTAGACCGCCAATTGCATTTCAAAATTTTTATTATTTTTTTTCATTTTCTGTACCAGTTCATGGCATTTCATTGTATAAAGTGTAAATAAATAAGTCCATATTCTGAAATATCGTCGACCATATCTTAACTTACTGCAAGCGTTTTTATCTAAAAGAATATTTCCTACATTCATTTTTATCTTCAAAAAGCTTCGTGATAGCAAAATTACAACGTTAACTGTTTTGTTCTATTTCAGATGAACCTGGCTTTAGCAGTCCCATCATCAACGTGACAGCACCCTTAGGACGAGAAGCCATACTCGCTTGTACCGTTCACAATCTCTCTACTTACAAGGTATGTTTGAAATAAAAAATGCTTATAAACATATAAACTTTAATACAGTTCTGTAATTAATCTAAATATAAAAAGCACCAGTCTCCATGGAAATTAATTCGTTTACATGACTCATGATGCATGGATATTAAAAGTTCAATATTAAGATTACTTACGCTTCAGTAAGTTTTCTGGATACTCGTCATCAAGGATACTACTATAAATCTTGTAATTTTAGGACACGTCATGTAATTTAATAGTTCTTTAGTTTCTTTAGATAGTTTTGCCAAAACGCATAGACCTACAGAACAATTTCAATCAAACTACATATATCATAAACTGGATAGAAGAGATAGGAATAGATAGGCAGTTTATACACTGACCGAGAACACGGTAATATTATCTACCGAGAATTATCATCTAAGTTCCGAGTGTTGGCAACGCATCTAGTTCATGATTGGTTATGATTAATTAAAGTCAAGTTAAACCCCGGCTAGCACGCCTATTGTCGTGTTTAAAAAGTACATAATATATTTTTCAAAGAATCCGACTGACTCAGATCCGAATCAGCAGTGCGAGCACAGATCTTTATCGACTTGTATGTTTACAAGTGTTAGCGGTATTTCAAAGGATATTTAGGCGTGAGTGAGACAAAAAGTACTGCTTGTACCGTGTTCACTACATGGTATCCCATATCACAAGCTATGCTTTCTATGGGACCATGTAGTTGAAGTGATTGTCTGGGGATTTTATTGAGTATTTATTTATTTATTATAACACCAACGTCGCTTATGTTGATAACGGAACAACATTATTCTAGATAGCTTCCCAAAATCTATAACTTTTCATAATAAATTAAGTATATAAACCTAAGTAACTAACTTTCAAACAGTTATGTCTCCTTTATTAACAGAATAATGGTTAACTTATTAGAAATGAAAAGCGATGTGACGTCAATGTACTGTAACACGAAGCGTGGGCGGGCACGCCGCAAGCTGGGCTGAAAATCTGGTTAAAGCCGTTAAAGGTTGAGTGTGGGCAGCGCGGGACTTTCGATCTGGATCTCCAGAAAGTTTTTTTAATATTTTCTTAAGTTTTCAAGACTCTCAATCTTAAATAAAACACATTTAGTCTATTTTTGTTCCTTTCTTTTAGTTTCTTAGTCTACATTTTTATGTTCAAATATTTTATTTTTATTTTCTTTTTGTCAAATAAGCTTGTGTCAAAAATAAAGTCTTTTTCATTTCATTTCACATTTTTGCGATAAATCCGGTTAAAACATGTTTTTTTAGCAGTGAGAATCTGCCAGCTGATGTTTATTGAAGACTAGCCACCGCGCGCGGTTTTACCCTCGTAACTTGTGATCCCGTGGGAATTTCGGGATAAAATATAGCCTATAACCTTCCTCAAGAGTTGGGCTATCAAATGCAAAAAGAATTTTTGAAATACCAGTTGTAGTTTCTGAGATGAGCGCGTTCAAACAAACAAAAAAACAAACTCTTCAGCTTTATATATTAGTATAGATTATTTTGACACTAAAAAACCTGGGAATGATGACGTCTTCACAGACGTTATCTGTAAAAAAATATAATCTCTGTATAAGCGTTGCTGCGCAAGATTTAGCTTATACGGATAACTGTATTATATTATAGCCTGTTCACACAGGGATCCCATTAATACCCTAGAGTTATGGGAAATCAACACCTTGTATAAACACCTAGAACCACAACAGTTTTTTCTTGTGGAATTCAACCCGCGACCTCATGATTTGCATAATAGCGTCTTAGACTACTTCCATTTAAAAGTTCCATATATTTTTACCTATTATTTCTCAAATAAACACCTGAACCTGTGCCAGTAGCTGCTGCTAATGTTTTGCCAGTGACGTGTTGACAGCATTGGCGAATAGATAAGTGTGCCAGAAATGTCATAAGCCTCTGTATAAAGTACGGTTCTCAGTTCTGGAATAAACTATTTCTACAGTATTTACTTCCTGAGTTAACATCTGCTCTTAGGGATATCCAATCTTACCTAAATCTAAGTTGTATCAAAATCTTGCAAATTTCATTTTTATTTAGTCCACTGCGAGGTAATAGTTCAAAGTTCTTCTTAGCAAGTTTGATTGGCGTGAATTTCAGATCAAATTTGTTTGGACCATTTTCCAAACAAATATAGCTTTTTAATTGAAACCTTCGGCTTCTACAAATGCAGCAGAGAACTAAAAGCTCGAGGAGTCACAGATTTCCCTGGGCAGTGGTGATTACTTAATACCTACATTCTTTTTTTTCTTGTAAATAAAAAATTATAAGGGCTAATTTCTAACTACTCAGAACAACGCAACGAAAACAAAATTAACACACATATTTACATGCTCCAGTTATCAAATCAGAAAAGTTGATTAGATCGTTAAACGGTGAATTTAAATTAAACGTCAAACACAGTTTATGTAAAAGGTCCAAATAGGTGCTAATTTCACACTATATGAAGTTGTCGACTTTCAAACTCCAAATTAAGTCTTGAGTGTAAATACCTTTTAGATTAAAATTAGAATATTGTCTGGTTGTCTGGTAGAAATCGCTCCTCAGCGATAAGACCGCCAAGTTTTTATTTTTAGTGTAAGTGTTCTTTTTTCTTTTACTTTACCTGTAAAAACTGAAGTGTAAATAAATAAAAAAAAATAAATATTTAGGTCATGAAAATTATAAGACCGAAAGTTATAAGATATTCGCTTTTTACGTCATTGATACACTGACGCCATAAACCGCATTGCCATTTAAGTAGCCGAAAAATATTCTTTTGGAAGCAAATGGCAATATATTGCAAAATATAACAAAATATCAATTTTATTTTCTATTGTACGTGGCTGATAAGATCGCATTATTTATATCTTATATGTTTTTTCTTGCAGCGTAGCTGTGATTGCGTTTGCTTTCCCATGGGACTTTGATCAGACGGTTCAGTTTCTATATAGTGTTTAAAGAAATCTAGAATGCTCTTTTATTGATCACAGACTCTTTCTTGGTTACATCTAGGATATGGTTGTAGCATAAAGCTAACGTATTTTAGTTAGTTTATCTTTTTACATGAATGGAAGAGGCAAACGGGAAGAGGCAAACGTTTTTTTACGTTTACAAAAAACTTATCGTGACTTGAAACAAAATGTTTGTACAGGCATTGTTGAATATATTCAATAAATAATTTCAGCTATTACATGATAACGTAAATTAAGTAGAACATTAATAAATTAGGTCAATAAATAACATATATTAATATCATTCTTTGAATAATTTTTTTTGTGCCTTAACCTATATTTGATTTTGATCTTTATGGACGGTGAATGATGATTAAAACGAAGACAAAGCAGACATATAAAATCGTCCTAGCATATATCACCGGAGTAGTATTTTGCCGGGTACATACATCACAAAGAGGGTTTGCGAGCTAACATAATATGAAGGACACATAAAGGCTATTCTAAGCTATTTATTGAAATTTATGTCAGTGCTTTTATATACATCGGGATCACGTGAAACTGGCCTAATCTTCTATATGAAAACATAGTTCATATTATAACTTATAGTAAGTTAGTCATATATTATCAAAGTGTAATTTTAAATATCAATATTTGTTATTTCTGCTCTAGGTTGCCTGGTTAAGAGTCGACACTCAAACAATCCTGACGATCCACACCCACGTCATCTCCAGAAGCCGAAGAGTGGGAGTCACCCACAGTGACCACCGAACCTGGTTCCTCCATATCAGGGAGCTGAGGGAGAGCGACAGAGGATGGTACATGTGCCAGATTAACACGGACCCTATGAAGAGCCAGATTGGATACCTAGATGTTGTTGGTATGTATACAAGGAATAAGTTTTTTTAAAAATTGATCAAAGTAATCGCAAATCGAACGATAAATAAATAACGTGTTATTAGCAAAAGTATTGTCGAGGTAATCAATATTTCTGGTGAGCATTTTACTTTTTAACTTATCATCAATATATATAAAACTGTTCCGTTACTGACTGAGTGACTGAGGTACTGAGTGACTGAGTGACTGAGGTACTGAGTGACTGAGTGACTGACAGACAACGTACAGCCGTAACTACTGGGCGTATAGAGCTGAAATTTGTAACATACATTCTTTAGGGGATGTAGGTGTGCACTAAGGAAGGAATTCCCGAAATTCCCACGGGAACGGGAAATATAGGACTTTTTAGTTTGTATGAAAAGTCTTATTCCTTGAGTGCACCGATGTGAAACTTGGTGTCAAGGTTTTGCAATGTGTGTCTGGTTGTGTTATGAAAGGAATTACCAAAATTCCCACGGGAACGGGAAATATATGATTTTTAGTTTGTATGAAAAAAACGTATTCCTTGAGTGCATGGGAGTGATACTTGGTTTAAAGATTCTTTCAGTGGGTGTCTGGTTGTATAGTTTCTGAAATTTCCACGAGAAGGGTAGTTAAGCGCATACGAAGTTGCGGGATAAAGCTAGTAAAATATATGATACATAATGAAGGTTTATTAAAAAGTCACTGAAGAAGGTGCTATATTTAGTTGTTATTAAACTGTGTCACATTGACTGTATAAATATCATCAGAATCGTAAAGTGAGACTATTTCCTCGGGCTCTATTACGTGTATTTTGCGATTTTTTTATGGCGAAAAATCATCAACAACATATACATAATTCATATTCGATTCAGTGAACATATTATTATCAAGTTTCGTATCAGTCTTCCTGTAAGAAGTAAAGCCTTACAAAGTACAAATATGTAAAAGCACGAAATAAAGATCATGTTGAACATCCGTGTTGAACCTAAATCTGTAATAATTGAAGACTACAATGATTATTTGTTTAGTTAAATTTAAAAATAAAGGTCTGTTGTTGATTCCAAATCTGTTGGACAGAGTATTCAGAAGTATCTCTGCCTTATCCGGAATACCGTAGTTTCTGAAGTCGGATATTATTGAGCAATAGGTAGGTGATGACTAATAATATACGTACTAACTTTAGAGTTTAGGAAAAATTAAAGGTTGATGAAGAAAATTGTGGAGTATCCATATTAGATTGAATGAGAATATTCGCAAAGTTATGGCTTGAAGGGTTGCAATGATGAAGTGGTCATAACCAGGGCACATAAGTCAATGAAGGGAAGCCTATTAAGGTAGTTAAAGTAACAAATAGTTCTCATGGGGTGATCTTATGTTGAAAAATGGTGCGAGGAATTGGAATAAAATTAAAATGTGGCCCTTGCTAGGTCGTCTTTAGTGTGACTAACAACTCCTGATGTATTATGGTCTCATAGCACTTCCAATAGTTATATTGAAGATTACAATTTTCTTAAGAATTAATGAAACAGAAAGCCATTCAATAAACATCAAGTAACATACGTCGCTCATACAAAAGCTAGATTATCGACTTTATTTGGAACACTGCTTAAAAACAGTAAAGAAAATTCTAAAAAATAACCCACAAATAGCAAAGTTATTTAGTCCAAAGTACAGCATTCTCATTTACGCTAATGGAAAATTGTAGATTATGCAAATGCGTAGCCGTGATCACTCCACATTGCCACTCGATCATATTTACCGAATAAATTAAGAAGGGTGTCATGTAATGTGTGTTTGTGGACTATTTCAGTAGCAGTACTGAATATTATGGTATTTTACTGAAATATTAATTATTCCTGCTTGACAAATATGAGTTGGTTTTTGTCGACTGGATTCTTGAACAGTAATACGCATTTGATAGCCATATCGTAGTTACGTTAGATGTCATATTACAAGTATACATGCCTTTATGCGACTAAGCTTCTCCTCAACTGATGCGTATTGATGATGAGACTCAACATCTGGATGAGTTCACTTTTATGTCTCAGGTAGGTCTATGCTAGGACCTAGAACAGACCTACTAGACTTTGCACAGGATTTCGAAATAAATGGATTTAGTATCATTTATTTAGTATCATTAAAGACTTTGACTTTCATGTTACTATTTTGAAGATGTTGAATTATGTATCCTTTTATGTATCAAAGATTAAACAAAATATGCATTTCTGAAATCGTCTCAAGTGAGAGAGTTCCAATGACTAGATTAGTAAAGAAATTCATAGGAATACATCCCATAAATGTTACTATCAGAACATTCATTTTTACAAACGATAATGCTTAGAAGAATGTGTATCACATGTATTATTGATTGCAGTCCCACCGGATATTTCGGACCGTGGCACCAGCACGGACCAGACAGTGCGCGAAGGAGCCTCCATCAGTCTCACCTGTTCTGTCACTGGATCTCCACTACCCCAGGTCACCTGGAGAAGAGAACATTCTAGACCGATCCCTATTGCTGATGGGATACAAGGTAAACATTTATTACTTAATATTTCTACCATTACTATACACCACACAATCTACCACTTCAATCGCTAAGAGATTTTTGGATTCTAAATATCGAATTCAAAAGTTATTTTATTTATTTATTTATTTACCCTTTATTATACACAAAAAAAAACCAGAATATAAAAAAAAAACACAAATAAAAGAACACATTATGTATAAAGGGCGGCCTTATCGCTTGGAAGCGATTTCTACCAGGCAACCCAAATTTTAGGCATTTTAAAGTCCAATCAGCGGAAAAATTCCTAGTGGGCTGAATTTTTGTATACACCTTTGGCGTTATAATGCAAATATCACCCGATCTATTGCTCAGAGGCCAATAAGAGTCATTACAAAAATTATTTATCGTGAAATCTTCTACAAAAAATGTATATTGCATTTTTTTGTGAAATTGACCGTTTTCGGAGCAAGAACGACTAAAAAGTACTCATATACGGTATTATACAGTACGGCGTAAACCAAGGCATAAACTCGATTTTTCATGTTTGTGAGTGTGTCGTGAGTAAAACCTACTCCATACGGAGACATTTAGTGCTATAACATGGTTCACTAAAGAAAGGAATTGAAAATGACGTCGCTCATCATGTTCTCTCGCTCGCACACTAGTGCCGTCTATACTCACTCTCACGGGTACGGTCAGTAAAAAAATATATTCAGTTTGATAAAATGTTATATTGTTATTTATATTTTTTTAATAATATTAATTTGATTGGATATGGTCGTTGTGGGTATTTTTCGGTATCTAAAAAACGATATCGATGTCAACAACACAGATGCTAATGTTAAATAAGCGTTTTATATGGTGGGCGTTTGTAAAAACGTTGTGTTGCATTGTTGCATGGAATGAAGTGGTTGCACATTGAATCAATGACGACCGGCTAGTGTAGTGGTAACATACATTGCCTTCTATGCCAGAGGTCCTAGGTTCGAATCCCGACGGCGGCGGATATTTTTGTGATGAACACAGATTTTAGTCGTCAAGTCATGGATGTTTATATGTTTATTTTAGTTTATTCTAATAAAAAATATGTATTTATTCAATATTTGTATGTTTATATATTTCTTAAGTTTATCAGTTATCTAGTATCCATAACACAAGTTATTTAAGAAACTTAATTTGTGCTAGATAACGTTGTGTGAGTGTCAGAAATATTTATTTATTATTTATTTTTCTAATGGCATACACGCGACTGGAAGAGATTTTGATATAAATCTTTTAATTATATAAAGACTGCTATTGTATTGCTCTATGATTGCTATCTATAAAATTTATAATTAATAATAATTATTTACGTTTGATGAACTCTAAATAAATTAATGACTATTATTTGTATTTACCAAAACTGAAATAAGTCAAGTACTCACCCAATGCACATGCACACCAATATAATATGATATTGAATCATAATATTTTAGGTAGACATTCAAATCAAAAATTCAGCGCAAAATACTGCGGAAGACATGTAAACAGAGAAGAAGAAATAGAGAATTTTTATACGGATTTAGGACCAAGAAAGCCATGACTCTGAAACAGATATTGACTAGTCATCTGACGGTAATGAAAAAGAGGACTCTTGGGGTAGAGAAATGATGGGAAACCCTTAGCTTTTGATGATCCCGGTGAAGGATTCTCCTGAAATTTTGTTATTTACTTTGTCAGGTGACATAAGGTGCTTTCATCCCAAAACAGCATTGTTTCCGTATTCATCAATAATAATTAATTACAGCGTTTTTTTTCTCGGATCCCATCTGCACAATCCCACTTGAAATGTTAATGCCGAATGGTTTTCTACCATTTGTTCACCCAGAGTGTTTCCACCAAAGAAGACCTAAAAGCCGCGTTTTCATACACCATGACAGCTCTTCTTCATACACCGCCAACAAAATAAAGTCATTCTTAGCTACCGAAAAAGTAGAACTTGTCGCCCATCCTGCACATAGCCCTGACCTAGCAACCTGTGATGTCTGTATCTTCCCCGAAATCAAAGATTTGATGAGAGGTTTCACTTTTACCAAATCCGAAGAGGCAGTGATAGTGAACCATCAGCAAGTAGAAAATATTATGTATTCATATCTGTAGACCTCCTGTTTTAAAAAAATGTTAAAATGCATTCAGATCTGTAGACCTCATGATTAAAAAAAATGTTTAAAATTTAAAGGAGAGTATTTTGACGAGGAATACGTAATCATAACTCTTTGGTTATTTCATGTTGTTTTTTTTATATTAGCAAAGAATTACAAAATAAAGTTTAATACTTTATATTACGTTAGCTGGTTTGACCAGCAGCTACTATTTTTTGTTAAATATTGTTTAAAAGCTTACTTATGTGCTTATTTTGTGCTTTTTATTTGAAACTTACTTTATTCCGCAGTCAGATTTTTTAGTAGGTATGTAGTAGGTATATGTTAATACTTTTTTATTATTTTTGTTAAATTAAAAAAATATATATATTTTTGCTGACTGTATAATCTGACTGCGTAAGTACAGGTCGCCATTTAAGATTCCTTTCTTTAATGAACCAAGTTATATTAATACTATAGTTGAATTGTTTTCAAATGATATACGTGTCCGTTGGTATATTCTATCACGAGTAAAACTACCTACTTACAACTAAGTAATAAAATATAAATAGGCGCGATGTAAGTATTTGATAAAAGAACATTGCTCTCGAGATATCATTGTCAATGCTGGAATACATTTTCTACTAGCAATGTACGGTACTCCAAAATCAGAACTTTCGATAGATAATTACAGTTACTGTTGCTTTGCTAAACTAACAAGGCAAAGCAGGGCTGTAAAGGTTCCATCATTAACACATACTTGTTCAGCAGCTCAAGAGCATATTTATCAAGTCTATTATGAAATTGAAATCTGGCTAGGAAGAGAAATTGATTAACAACAGTGGGGTTGGGAGTTGAAAAGTAATATGCTACAGCCAATAACGACTTAATTACCACCAGCACCCTGTAATCTACTTACACAAATGTGGTGACAAATGTGAATGCAAAAAAATATCTTAAAAATTGGTATTAATATTAATATTGAAATTAAAATTTTATTTTTACATATTTGGAGAATGTTTGATAGTTTAGTTGCAAGCCTATAAAGCGTAGGGATATATGCTGACCTATACATTTCGGTACAGAAATTAAATAGGTTAAAATATTTCTGTACTAAAAACATCTACAGAAATTAATCCAGTATACATAATTTGGGTACTGATATAATTAAGTTAGATTTTAATAACTTGTACAGGTATTGTGTTTGATGAAGCAGTACACTAATAAGGGTACTGAAATTTTACTAGTACTATTTAAAAAAAAATATACCGATATGCAGTCCCTGTTGTGGACATTGCCGTGGCCAGTCATGCTAAAACGCTGAGTCAACAATCATGAAGACGATGCACATATCGATCTAGATATAGGAATAAGTTCACTCGATGTTTTCTCAGCAACTGTTGATGAAACTGAAGAAATGGACAATCAAATCAAATCAAATCATTTATTTCAGCCAGAGCCATATTTTACATCAGAAAAATAAAGATTAAATTAAAGTAGGCATATACAATTCAAAACAATAATAACAATAAAAAAATAGAACACGCTTAATAAATTTTGCAAGTAATGTCAATAGGAATAAGATATATAATTATAAATGTCAGATTTAATAATGAATGATACAAAACATCCTCATCATATAGTCACTTTCTCAGCGCTTTGCGTCGAAAACCGATAACTTAACAGAAAAATGCAAATGTAATTTTTTTAATGACCTTTATTGGCTTTTGAGCAATAGATCGCGAGATATTTACGAAAAACTGATTTTCGCGACATTCTTCTGTCTTACTTCTGTAATATTTTTAGCCGGCATGATATGAATGACGATTTTTCACATCTTCATTATAATGCCGAAATAAAGATATATACAAAAATTCAGTCCAATCGGATTTTTCTGTAGATAAAACCTAAACATGAAAGGCGTTTTTGATGAAAGAGCGACCATTAGATAAAATTTATAAATCTACTTTAAATTCTACCGAAAACTAGCTTTTGCTATTACGAGACTGACATCAGTTACCAGTGAAATATTTGCGATGCTTAACTCAAATATCAGCCCGCTTTTGAATTCTATTTAAATGCAGCTTCATAATTGAAATTGTCATTTATAAACTTAGTGAAATTGTACTTTGCACGCATTATTTTGATAAATTATTTCTGTTATATTAAAAAGGCTAAGAAACAGAGGAATAAGTATTAAGTTTCTGTGCCATAAAATTGCTGACGTTTAACAAGCAATTTGTGTTTAATAAAAAACTCATGACCAAGCATTTACGCACGTAAATATCGATTGTAAAAATACCAAAACGCATCAAGAATAAAACTTATTTTAATTACCATTTTAATAAACATTTCAAAGGTCATGATCATGAAAGCCTTTTGAATCACATTTTATCGCGTTTATACTTGATGCTCCGGTATTTTTGAATACACGGATTATTTTATTAGATTTAATAATCATCTAAACTAAGATCAATATCTTCAAAAGTACATCATACTTCAGCAAAGTTCTACAAGCAAAACATTTCAGTTTAGCTCATATTAAACCTCGCATCAGACAACTGAATATCACCTGTAGGCTACTTTCTATCCTACAATAATATATTTACCTATTGTATGTTATTTATCATATCAATATTTCTTAGTCTCTATTTACTTATTTAAATCAATATATTTTATCTTACTATGTTATATATTCACATACCTATTATACATATATATATATGTATAATAGGTATGTGATCATATACAACCATCTAATTACTTATTATTTAATATACTTCAAGTTATAATAATATTAATATAGTATTTACAAGTTCATTACTATTTAGTTTATATCACTTTGTATCGTGCAGTGGAAACGTAACTTGCCAGCCTAGCGACCGGCCGCTATTGTTCTCAAGTCACGTTGCATAGATGCGCGTACGCATAACCTGTCTTAGCCGGCCGCGCCGGCAGTCGGAATCCTACGTTCGGACGCGAATCTTGTGCCGCTCGATTACCGACGCGCTTACTATCTTTAGCTTTATTCTATTGTTTTATATGCTTTCTTCAATGTTTAATTATCTGTGCTCTCATCTATACTCCTTCTAATCTATACTGTGCCGTAAATGTGATAGTTTTAATAAACAGCTGTGCTTGTGTATTTAAGTGTTTCTCTGGACTTCCTAAACAAGTAAGCCCTTAGCTTTCTGAATACGCTTACACCAGACACCCTTAAACTATTACTACAGTGGTGACCCTTAAAGTGCACGTAATAAGGATGAGTGATAGCAGTGACGACGCTAGAACCGCCACCTCACAGGACGGCGTAAACGTCAGCAGACGGAAAGCGAAAAAAATGCGCGTTTCCATTGACCGCGAGGATGAAAATCGAAAAATTAATATACGAGTGCCCCCATTTTCACCTGACGACCCCGAGATTTGGTTTGCTCTACTAGAAGGTCAGTTTGAGAATTATAATATAAAGGACGACCATATACAATTCAATAGTGTAATCACCAATCTCGATATATTCCATGCAAAGGCCGTCAAGGATATTATTATTAATCCTCCGGATAGAAATCGCTATCGCAAAATCAAGAGCGAGCTTATTAGACGTCTATCTGTTTCGCATGAGAAAAAAGTAAAACAGTTACTGACACACGAGGAACTTGGGGACCGTAAACCGTCGCAGTTCCTTAGACATCTTCAGGACTTAGCGGGACCATCTGTACCTGAGGACTTTATCCGGACGATCTGGAGCAATCGACTACCCAGTAATATACAGACTGTATTGGCATCCCAGTTGACACTACCCCTGGAGCAACTTTCCGATCTGGCAGACCGAATACAAGATATTACATCACCCTGCCAGGTTGCTGCTACTTCTTCAAACGCAGCCGCGGATACCAGCACTTCAAAGGAGATCGCTGAACTTAGGCACATGGTGGAACGACTCGCACTTAAACTCGACGAGCAAACACGCGATTCACGTCGCGACTACCATCGTTCCAGACCACAGCGACGCCGCCGCTCAAACTCCCGCAGCAGGACCCGGTCACAATCATCGTACCGCAAGTACCCTATTTGCTGGTACCACGCTAAATTCGGGACCAAAGCGACCTGGTGCATCAAACCCTGCGACTTCAACAAGGCGGGAAACTCCGCGGGCAGTCACTGATGGCGGCTGATGATTGCCCCACTTCGTCAGGTCGCCTCTTCGTTACCGACCGTAGCTCGAACACCCAGTTCCTGGTGGACACTGGCAGTGACCTTTGTGTTTACCCTCGAGCAGCGCTTCGTGAACGACGTAACAGGACGGACTTCCAGTTGTGTGCGGCTAATGGAACCAGCATAGACACTTATGGTTACTTAGAGTTAAATTTAAATCTAGGCTTAAGACGTAACTTTCCTTGGAGGTTTGTTGTTGCAAATGTAACTAAAGCCATCATTGGCGTTGATTTTTTAAGTTTTTATAATTTAATAGTAGATTGTCGCAAACAACGCCTGATTGATAATACTACAACTTTATGTTCTAGCGCCAGTGCTGTTAATATTAACGTTGCTTCTGTTAAGGTTTTATCGGGTGGAACAAGATTTCATAAAATTTTAGATCAATTCCCTGAAATTACTCGCCCTTCTGGCAAACCTACAGTTCCTAAGCACGATACAGTTCACTATATTCGAACCACACCCGGCCCTCCCGTATCATGTAACCCTAGAAGACTCGCTCCGGACAAATTGAAAATAGCTAGGGCAGAATTTGAGTTGATGATGAATAATGGCACAGCACGTCCCTCTCAAAGTTCCTGGTCATCCCCGCTGCACTTGACGCCTAAAAAAGATAACGGCTGGCGGCCCTGTGGCGATTATAGAATGTTAAATTCTCGAACAATTCCAGACCGTTATCCTATTAGGCATATTCAAGACTTTGCCCACAGCATCTCTGGCTGTAAGATCTTCTCAACAATAGACCTTGTGAAGGCCTATAATCAGATCCCGGTTTTCAGCGACGACATTCCCAAGACAGCCATCACGACACCCTTTGGACTGTTTGAATTCCCCGTTATGACATTTGGTCTGAGAAATGCGGGTCAAACATTCCAAAGGTTTGTCGATGAAGTAACGAGAAGCCTTGACTTCACTTACGCGTTCCTCGACGATTTTCTGGTATTTTCAGAGACCGAGGAGCTACACGAGCGCCATCTACAGCAGCTTTTCACGCGTATGAAGGAATACGGCATACTTGTGAACACCTCCAAATGCGTTTTCTGCGCGTCTGAAGTCGATTTCTTAGGCTATCGGATTTCTGCAACCGGTACCAAGCCTTTAGATTCTAAGGTAGAGGCTATCCAAAGTTTCCCCCCACCAACGACTGTCAGACAACTCCGACGTTTCCTGGGCATGGTGAATTTTTACCGGCGATTTTTGCCAAACGCCGCCCAAACCCAGGCACCTTTAAACGCCTTACTTGCGGGATCAGTGAAACCATCTCACCCTGTTAACCTCTCTGGTGAAACCCTTTCAGCATTTGAAAAATGCAAAGAGAGCCTATCTGATGCTGCACTACTCGCACACCCAGACTGCGAAGCCAAACTAGCTCTTGTAACAGACGCTTCTGACCTAGCATTGGGTGCAGTTTTGCAGCAACTCAAGGATGGTGTTTGGCAACCTCTCGCATTTTTCTCCCGCAAGCTAAGTTCATCCCAACAAAAATATTCGCCATATGATCGCGAATTGCTGGCAATTTACGAAAGTATAAAATACTTTCGCCACATGTTGGAGGCTAGACACTTCGTGGTATACACGGACCATAAGCCGATCAGTTTTGCCTTTCACGAGAGAAAAGCCAACTGTTCGCCTCGCCAGTACCGTCACCTCGATTTTATATCACAGTTCACTACTGACATCCGACATATTTCCGGCAAAGACAACGTTGTCGCCGATACTTTGTCGCGTGTAAGTGAACTGCAGATGCCAGTCGATTTGACGGTGCTAGCTCAGTCCCAAGAATCCGATCCCGAGCTGCTTCAATGTCTTAGCGGGGAATTTTCACTCCGCTTACAAAAATTGAAGCTTCCCAATTCCAGCGTGGAGCTATTTTGCGACGTAAGTACGTCAACACCAAGACCTTTTGTGACCAAGCAGTTCCGAAAGCCCCTCTTCGACAGTCTTCACAATCTTAGCCACCCAGGTGCCAACGCCACCACCAAAATGGTAGCTGAGCGTTTTGTTTGGCCTGGGATGCGAAAAGATTGTCGCGAGTGGTCACAAAAATGCCTACCGTGTCAACGTAGTAAGGTGCACCGCCATGTCACCGCTCCGTTTGGCACATATGAGTTGCCTCGCGCTAGATTTGCGTTTATCCACGTAGACATAGTCGGCCCCCTACCACCATCTCAAGGTCAAAGGTACTGTCTCACCGTAGTTGATCGTTTTACGCGATGGCCTGAAGTCACGCCAATGGCAGATATGACAGCCGAAACCGTTGGAAAGGCATTATTATCGTGGATATCCAGGTTTGGATGTCCTACCGATATAGTCACCGATCGCGGTCGACAGTTTGAACGCACTCTTTTCCAATATCTTGGAAAAGTGATCGGATTCAAACATCGCAGAACAACCGCGTATCATCCAGCGTGCAACGGCTTGGTGGAGCGTTTCCACCGTCAGCTCAAAGCTGCCATTATGTGCCACGCTGACTTCAACTGGGTGGACAGTTTACCATTGGTGCTTTTAGGCATAAGGGCGTCTTTCAAAGACAACCTACAGGCCTCATCTGCCGAGCTTGTCTACGGGGAGCCTTTGCGCCTACCTGGAGAGTTTTTCCAACCGACAGCTGATGAATTTACCGATGTTTCGGAATTTACCTCGCGCCTGCGCCAAATTGTGGCCAAATTGCAGCCATCACCCGCAGCGCGCCACAATAAAGACAAGATTTTCATCTACAAAGACTTGTCCACCTCGACCCACGTATTCTTAAGGGAAGACAAATTACGAGGATCATTGCAGCCTCCCTATACCGGCCCTTACACGGTACTCGAGAGAGGCGATAAAGTATTTAAAATACTAGTGAGAAATAAGAGCGTCACAGTATCTATAGACCGCCTTAAGCCGGCCTACATGCTTGTTGACCAATCTCCTTCTCCTACTTTTACTCCCACTCCCACTTCAACTCCCACACCCACCTTAACTCCCACTCCCAATTCTAATTCCTTACCTGATACTTCCCGAGTGCCACAGGGTGATCCAGAACCAGAAATAATTAAAAAGACCCGTTCTGGCCGTAGGGTCCACTTCCCTAATTACTATCGACCGTAGTGACGGTCTCAGGGGGGGTGTGATGTAGGCTACTTTCTATCCTACAATAATATATTTACCTATTGTATGTTATTTATCATATCAATATTTCTTAGTCTCTATTTACTTATTTAAATCAATATATTTTATCTTACTATGTTATATATTCACATACCTATTATACATATATATATATGTATAATAGGTATGTGATCATATACAACCATCTAATTACTTATTATTTAATATACTTCAAGTTATAATAATATTAATATAGTATTTACAAGTTCATTACTATTTAGTTTATATCACTTTGTATCGTGCAGTGGAAACGTAACTTGCCAGCCTAGCGACCGGCCGCTATTGTTCTCAAGTCACGTTGCATAGATGCGCGTACGCATAACCTGTCTTAGCCGGCCGCGCCGGCAGTCGGAATCCTACGTTCGGACGCGAATCTTGTGCCGCTCGATTACCGACGCGCTTACTATCTTTAGCTTTATTCTATTGTTTTATATGCTTTCTTCAATGTTTAATTATCTGTGCTCTCATCTATACTCCTTCTAATCTATACTGTGCCGTAAATGTGATAGTTTTAATAAACAGCTGTGCTTGTGTATTTAAGTGTTTCTCTGGACTTCCTAAACAAGTAAGCCCTTAGCTTTCTGAATACGCTTACACCAGACACCCTTAAACTATTACTACACACCAAAATATATCCAGAAGTATAAACGTGAACATGTTTACAGTAACATCTCTGGAAGGCGCGGTGTTGAACATAAGTCGTGTGACAAGACAGCATGCTGGCGCTTACTTCTGCATCGCATCGAACGGAGTGCCACCGACTGTCAGCAAGCGGATCCTACTCATCGTTGAATGTAAGCGAAGTTTCATTTAAATATTCCGGGAGAATACTAGTTGGGTTTTGTTTTTTTTTGCGAATCTTTCCGGATGAACGAACAACAATCTTTGGCAGTTAAATAAATAAATAAAATCCCCAGACAATCATACCAACTACATGGCCCCAAAGTAAGAATAGCTTCTAATATGGGTTACCATATAGCGAAATATGGGGAATCTAGAATATAGTACAAGTAAAGTAAAAAAGTAAAAATCATTTTATTGTAATTACAGTACACATTCAGGAAAAAAACATAACAGCAAGAACAATACACACACTTTATAATAATAAAAAAGAATAATTACAACTTAAATAATTCAATTTATCTTGAAGTGTACTGCAATACAAAGGCACACAACTCAGTTAAGCTAAAAACTGATTTTCAGTTGCGGCCTGAGTAGGGCCACCCCCGTACTCTTAACACATACACACACATAATAAAAAATTGAAAAATTAAATAAAAATATAGTACTTATTAAAAATGTAAATGGACTTAAATTAAATATCTGAATAATTAATAATTATTAATTAATTAGTGAATAGGTTTCTCGTGGATGACGTGTAACACCATAGTCTTCATGCGCACTTTCCATCAGGTGGCATGGAAGACAAACGTCCTATCCTTAAAATATAAAAAAAAAAAAAAAAATTATTAATTAATAATTTACTAAATACAATAAACAGATATATATATATTTATATCATATATATTTATATCATATATATAATAATTGACGCGGAACATTTTTTGTACCGTGTGGGAATCGGACCCGCGAACACATATAAGAGCAGTAACGTCTACACCACGGCATCATACGGAGACCTTCTTTTTGCTATTGTCATTACCGTTAGCAATTCTACTTATCCTCGAATGTAAGCGAATTTCCTTTTCGATTCGTTTAGATAGATTTTATTTCATTTTCTTTACTTGGCTGTAAGTTTAATACATGTATGTATGTAAGGTTACTACAGTTTTATTAATAAATAAGTACTTCACGATTTTAAACTAAATACAAAATTGTGCTGTCAGGATCTTTGCTATCATATAACTTACAATTGTTAAAAAAAAAACGTTATAAATGATATTTACTTAATGTTTCCAATATTGTTTTATTACATTAAAAAGTTTATTGTTTAATTGTATCAAAATAGTTCATTTCTTTCCCTGACTGAAGTCTAATAACAAAATAAAATATAAAGTTGCATTCAATAATCTAAAATAACAAAAATATATTAAATATAAAATAACAAATCAAAGTCAATTTGTTAAAGCTTTGCTGTAAGTCCGTTCTACGTTAAAATTTCAGTGCCTTTTCAGTCACTGTGATCACGAATGATAGGGCTGACATATTGTGTCTAGCGATATGCGCTAAAATTCGGATTCAGCTGGCAACTGATTTTCATAAAAATCTGTGACAATACATAGTTGAACCCTATTTTGATCATATCACTGTTTTCTTGGTAATTGTAGGTAAATAGATTAAATACACTAACATAAATAACTTCACGCCTGTATCCTTTATGGGGTAGACAGAACACCAGAGATTATAAGACCATCTGATGTCACGTTTGACGAATTTGGAGGTATTATAATGCTGGATAGAGACTATTGCAGTGACAGGTGGTCAGCCCATCGCCCACAAAAACGCCAATTAAACCTCTGCCACTTAACTGGCTTTAACAGTAGGTATGCCCGGAAACAGAAGCAGCTGGTCATTCTATGTTTTTCTTTAGCTCCCAGAGAAGCATGGGAGCAATAATTAAATACTTTTTTTTTTGTATTATAAATGATGGTCAGAAATTCGGATAAAGTAACGTAATATGATATTTTAGTAAATAGAAGCGCTTCCAAGCCAATGAAATGTCTAAAGATCCTCAATAATCAATCATCAATATATATAAAACTGTTCCGTTACTGACTGAGTGACTGAGGTATTGAGGTACTGAGTGACTGAGTGACTGACAGACAACGTACAGCCGTAACTACTGGGCGTAGAGAGTTGAAATTTGGAACATACATTCTTTAGGGGATGTAGGGGTGCACTAAGGAACGAATTCCCGAAATTCCCACGGGAACGGGAAATATAGGACTTTTCAGTTTGTATGAAAAATCTTATTCCTTGAGTGCACCGATGTGAAACTTGGTGTAAAGGTTTTTCAATGTGTCTGGTTGTGTTATGAAAGGTATTCCCGAAATTCCCACGGGAACGGGAAATATATGATGTTTTAGTTTGTATGAAAAAATCCCATCCCTTGAGTGCACGGATGTTATACTTGATAAAAAGGTTCCTCAATAAGTGTCTGTTTGTATTATGGAAGGAATTCCCGTAATTCCCACGGGAAGGGGTTGGACTTTTTAGTTTGTATGAAAAATCTTATTCCTTGAGTGTATGGATGTGATACGTGGCATGAAGGTTCTTCAAAGAGTGACTGGTTGTGTTACGAAAAAAATTCCCAAAATTCCCACGAGAACGGGAATTATATGATTTTTAGTTTGTGTGAAAAAAACTTATTCCTTGAGTGCATGGGTGTGATACTTGGTATAAAGGTTCTTTACAGTGGGTGTCTGGTTGTATAGTTTCTGAAATTTTCACGAGAAGGGTAGTTAAGCGCATACGAAGTTGCGGGATAACGCTAGTCACTTATATAAAGATATTACTGACTGAGTGACTGACAGACAACGGTCTGCCATAACTACTGGAACTTACATTAATTAGGGAGTGTAAGGGTGCACTAAGGAAGGAATTCAAGGACATTTTAGATTATCGATATTAGATAGCGCTGCGTAAATAGAAATAATTACTTCTTTTACTGGAGCACATGTTTCTTAGTGTTGTCGTATTGTTAGGCAAATGAAATTGTCAGATATTATTTTAGGTTAACACTGGTAGTTTTTGAGATAGGTAACTAGAAAAAGAAGTATTGTAAATTTTTCTGGATTTTCTAAAAAAAGTCGGTTTTTTCAACATTACTTCCATCTGTAAAAGGCAATTCATTCCATCTGTAAAAGGCAAAAGGCAATGTAATTAATGTAACTTTCTGTAATATGTAGATAATATTACCAGGTCGTGGTGAATCTTATTTTCATAGTCTCCTATTCGGTTGTCGTTGTAGCGCGTTCAAACTAGTTTTTCAGCCTTATGATTGTTTCCAAAAATTCTGAGCCTTTTCACTTTCGTAATAAACAGTTCCACCGGTGATAATAATCCGCAACCAGCTGGTGGGCGCGGCGCTAAACTCCGACCTTGTGCTGGAGTGCGAGACGGAGGGGCATCCGAAACCAGTCAGTTACTGGAGCAGAGACACGGGGGAAATTGTACCTGGTGGTGAGTATACCAGAATTTGGACTGTATGGACTGTGTGTAGGCAGTTACTTAGGAATATGTACATTTTATGTCTACTAAAACCACGATTCCGTGCTTCGGAGGGCACGTTAAGCAGTCGGTCCCGGGTGCTGTATACTTGTATACAGTAGTCGTGAGGGTTTGTCAGAAGCCATCTAGGCACCCTGAAAATTCTGGCATCCACCACCCAGCACTGGGCCAGCTTGGTGGATTATGGCCTATACCTCCTCGTCACCCAAGGGAGAGACTCATGCCCTGCAGTGGGCTCATAACAAAGAGTTGCGATGATGATGATGAAAACCACGATTGATCTCAAAATCACCTGATGGTAGATAAAAGAATATGAGGTCGGAGATGTACATTACACAGAAGATACAAGATGCATCCGGGTTTAGGAAGGATCTGCCTCTTCATAAAGAATTACCGGAACACATCACTGGATCGGTGATATTTGCATGTAGACTTTATATGACGGCTAGTCGTTAGCCATATAGTTTCTACCACCAAGCGGGGACCACTCGGATGCTTATCCAGAGCGTATGGGCTATTCTATGTTGATCCTACATGGACAACAATGCACAGTCTGGTGGTTTACGGGAGGGTAGTTCGAAACCATCGAGCGTCTTCTCGTGACCCGCTATCTGCTCACTGCATGCACCCATAACGCAAGCGCCACTGCGTAGTGCAATAGCAAAGGGCTGCAAAGTGCAACAGTGGTGGCAGTATGTGATTCTCAACAAAATATATGATGTAAGTCATTGATCCAAGATTACTGCATACAAAATTGGAATCTAGTTTTTATAAATTCCTTAACTATCATGGCCATTTCATCACATTTGAAACTTATCATTTGACCGTGAATAAAAACAACACACTAACATCTTTTGTACTGTTGTAAACATCACGCATGCAACATTTCGTAATATTGAGATCTCAAAGTAAATTAAACAATGGTAATTTCTATATTCAATCCCGTTTATGATATTTTTTTGGTGTCATAGCAACACATTACGACTTTCACGTTAATGTAATACGCGTAAATAAATATAGGTACAAAATATCAGTCGTCTCCGTTTTTCCTGATTGCGAGAGACGAAATGAGATGAAAAGACGTATAATAAACGTGAGTTAAGGGATAAATAATCACGTTCTTTCTATCATTGTTCCCAGATGTACTGGAGTGTTGTCAAATATAAGTTAACTAATTAGTGCTGACAACATCTCTAATAAGCAGAAAATATTTGTTCACATAGAAGTTTTCTCCTATTTGAATTTTCCGTATAATACTTAATAACTTTGAAAAATATGTCGTTTAGATGAAATAAGAATGATCAAAAAGGCAGATAGAATAAATTCAATAAATATTCGCAACAAAAAATCTGCTTTCTAAAATATTGAGAAGCTTTGTATATAAATATGTACTTTTAATATTTGTCACGTAGTAAAAATACTTTTAATTGGTTGGATCTAGGATGATGTTATATGCTTGTAAAAGTTCATTTGCCTTTTTCCGTAGATTACAAGTGTTCAGTGTGTAACGAACCCTATTTGACCGCAATATTTTCAAAAGTTGCGTTTTGCTGCACTATTTAAATAAGTAATTTTTAATTTATAGATAAATAGTCAAAATACTTCAAACGGTCTATTATGTCACTAATAATAATATTATCCTATATTCTAAGTGTAAAAGTGTCTATCTTAGGGCTGCGCTACAATAGCATATTTGCAACAAAAGTCAAACACACAACAAGTTCACCAATAGCAACGATTGTAACGTATTTGTCTTTAATTCCCTCTCACAAGACTATTATTTGAGGTTTACAATCCTTGTTTTAGGTGCATCCTTAGAGCCACTGAAAATGGAGGGTTTATTTCGATCGGTATTACGACTTCCGATCAAGAAAGTTACAAATGATGACTATGGAACCTACAGATGCATATCAAAGAATTCTCTAGGAGACACGGAGGGTACAATTAAAGTATATCGTAAGTATTAATTTAAAAATAAATAAATAAAACAATCACACCAACTAAATGGCCCCAAAGTAAGCATAGCTTGTGTTATGGGATGTAGCGAACTAGGGGGGAACCTAGAATATAAATACATAAATAGATAAACACGCAGACATGGAACATTTTTTTTTTCTTGTTCCGGGCGGGAATCGAACCTGCAACCACTGGCGTCTGAGGCAGACGGGTTTACCCCATCTCCAAAGTGGTCGTTACTGTATAATTAAGGCGTGCTTTGTGCTATTGTTTCACATTTGAAGCCATTAAATTTAGAGTTTATTGTTCCTCAGAGTGAAGACTCTTCAGTGTTACTAAGACATACGACAAATATAAAAGTTCAAAGAACTTGGTGATATAATTAAGTATCAGCAAATAAAATTAAAATAAATTAAAGTATTGGTAATAATTTACGGTGATAAAGATATGTACTTTGAACAGTAACGAAATAAAAAAGATATTTTTTAGAACTGTATATTTTATTCTAAGAAATGTATTCACATAAATAATCTGTTTTTACTCTGTTTTGAACCACAACTTATCATTACAATCTGGATATCTCTAAAAATGTACAGTTTATTTTTATTTTTATAAAAAATATAAAAATAAACAGGGCCTGATTTCGATAAAATAAACAGTATAGAAGATTTAATACAGGGTGTCCCGTAAATAGTGGACCAACGGAGTATTGGAGATACAACGGGTTGTCTGGAATCCGATACACCAATATTTTTTCCTAGGCTAAGTAGTTTTCGAGATATACCGATTTTATAAATTGGTGTTGCGGATTCCAGACAAGCCCTTGTATCTCCAGTTGGTCCACTATTTACGGGACACCCTGTATATGTACTTAATTATAGAAAAACTCTTTGTCCACACAAATTAAAACAAAAACTAAACACATTTAGTGGTATCTAAAGTTTTCATGATTCGTATTATATCTAACATATTTTTGACGAAATTTTATGTCTCATAATTTTATACTATTTTACTGATGATCCAATCTTAGCATCATCTCGCACGACCATTGCAATTAAGTCGAAACTAATAAGGTTTTACCTAAAGCAATTACGTATAGGGATATTCTATGTAATAGAAGAGCTACTGTGATTATGTAGGTACACAAACTTTTCTGCACAATTTGTACCTTCTTTCCGTTATAAAAAATCAATCATGATCATTTTTGTTCTTTCCCACAGCACTGCCGCGACCCGTGACGAACAGCAGAAACGGTAAATTTTCTTTCCATAATTAACTTATAAAATACACTTGAAATTTTTTGAAAACTTTTAATTGAGCATTATATGTATTTGACAGCTGTGCAGAGACTCAACATTGTCGCAGGCATGTCCTCAGAATCCACTCCATTCGAGACGCAAGGTAATTAATAATTTTGAATTGCTTTTTATGAAAAAAAATAAGTTTTTCGTCGCGTGGGTGACTGTGATGGACGTTTTTGCTAGTGAGTGGTTATTAAATTCAGTATCAGACTTTTGTTCTTTTTAGGTTCTTTTATATTTTTCAATCTAAAAAGATTCCTTTGTTTACGATACGAAAATATAACCTAAGGGTAGTCTTGTAAATCTAATTAACTCGACATTTTTCAGATTTCCGATTACAAGATTTCTACGGCAACGCTGGAGCTTCAAGATATAAGTCATCCTTTATCTTACTGGCATTCTTATTATTAATATTAATGACTGTACATTCAGGTAGATGTTCCTTGTATTTCGGCTAATTCCAAGAAAGCTGTCTAGCTCTGTAACTGGTGTAGAGTTAACTAGAATTGCTTTGATCTTTATAGAAGATACAGTGGTAATTATTGTTTGTAAATGACACCACGATATTGAATTTGATGAATAAAGCTATTTAGTTGGCATTCCTATTACGTGTAATGTTACGAATTCTATTTAACCGGTGGCATTTAATAGCTTCAGTATAGTACACAGTATTACATGATAGCAATATACAAAATATTATATTTAATCAGTTTACCGTAAAGTATAAACAGATTTTAACAGAAATCAATGTTAATACTAGTTATGTTCTTATAGCCTTTTCTATGTAATTCGATGTCAGACATATCCATCTGGTATATAAAAGTTATAACACTCATACTATGTTCTTTTGCTGTCATGAGATAGATTTAAGGCTTCCACTACTTATCGATCAGTTATTTAATTTCTTGGTGACTATATCGTGGAAGCAGTAACCATTAGCTAGGACCAGCTTATAGATAATGGGGTAACATATGTTTGTATGTAAAATTCTTACTACCGAATTTACTGGTTCACGCTTTATTTCGTCTTTTGAAGCAAACGGTGCGGCATCGAAAAATTCAGTCATAGGTTATTTTCTTTTTATTATAAAACAAGTTTCATTCTTTTGGAATTATATAAGTGGGAAGTTGACATTATTGGGTGTGAAATGGAATCAGTGCTTCTAGTCAATTTGTGTAGAATTGTACAATTATAAAGATGTAAAATATTATAACAAGATTACTTAGATTGCTCGTTACTTAATAAAGTTTTTTTTTTCTAAAATTAAATAAAAAATCTGTATGTTTAAAAAATGTTTCAAACACAATTATTCTATGTTAAAAAAAATATGAAAAATTATTTAGTAAAAACACATAGTTATTGAGAAATATATTCTTAATTATAATTGTTCTAGAACTTCGGAAAGTAACTAGAATACAATATTTCAGACAATGTTTGCTTAACAAATAATCCAAGAAAACATTATGACTAAATTAATTAAAATAGATACATATAAAAAATAAAATTAAATACTACTTCAATTAGTTACATTACAAATTAAGTTAGTATATTAATAAAGTTGATAATAGTGATAAATCGAAGAACTTACAAAATGGAGTAAAACAAAAATAGACTGAGTTTTCTGATACTTTAGTTTCTATTATTGTAAATATAAGGAAAATATGTAAATACAAGATGTGTTGAAGCTTGTTAGAATATTTAACCTGTTAATGACAGTCAATTAAATAATAAAGCTGCAAATATTTGTATACCATGCTCGGTCTGTGTAGCGTTTGTGTTTTAATATTGGGTTATTCCCTGTACGTATCCTCTGTACGTCTGGCGTATCCACGATTGTTGCATCTCCAATGAACAAGGTTAACAGAGGATATTTTCAATTATTCCAAACACCCTTAGGCACGGTAATATTATCTATACAGTATTTCAACTTCATACAAACGGACGAAGCGTGCGCTATAGCTTAGATGCCTACGAGGCTCGATCCCGGCATGCGACCAGTCGTGACTGTCTGCATGCCGAAACAATTTTTGATTGAGTTTCATATAAGAATGTGGATTATTTATGCTTAAAAATTTTATCATTAAGCATTTCGTATGTCTTAGTCGAGGCGCAAAAATTTTTAGGACGCTTATTTATACGACTGATTTGTTATTCAAAAATAGGCATGGATTTTTGTCAGAAAACGCATTTTTAACTAGGCTAATAGCAAAAAGGCACAACATAGGCAAATGTCATTAAAATGCTGGACGCAGGCAGCCCTATCGCATGTTTACGTACCGCGCAACTGTAGACACTTATTTCAAAGATTCGGCGGAGTTGCAATACTGTATAGATAATTTAACTGTGTCTTAGTTATCGCCCTAATAGAACGCGAACATCGGTAGCTCGTGCGATTTTCAGAATCCGCGGTCCTCATCGGCATTCGCGCGATCTAGGTGCGTGACTAACAGCCCATTCATACAGGGTCCGTATTACTGGATACGTTTTACCGGATACGGTTTTTTTTCATCGATGGCGCATGGAGATGTATGAGTGACTTCACATATGGTACAGTATTTAGTATACGTATTTACGATACAAAAAAGGGACCTAACCAGTAAAATGTATCCAGTAAAACGGATCATGTGTGAACGGGCTGTTACTTGTCGCACTTTGGTCGCATCGCGTCGCGTGATAATTGCGTAGACGCTTTTTATAGACGATGTCTATGGACCGTATTAATAAAACGATCTCAACTTTGAGATCTACCATACATTCCGTTACACGTATGAAAGCAACCCACTTAAGATCATACTTGTATCATACTACGGGTATAAAATGGCGCCTCAAAAATAAAAAGTGACACTGACTTTCATGATACTTTAGTTCATTATGTTTATTTATTATAGTTATGGTTAAATACTAGTTATAACTAAATAAAATAAATATCAAAATACTGAGCTATTATAGATTGGTTTATGTGATTTTAATGCAGTTGTTTACATTATTTACTTTTCTGCTGCAGTAATTAATTAGGTATGTATATTATTAAAATAACATGCGGACCACGAATGTCGCTTTTCTGTAAAAATAAAAAGAAGCTTAAAATCAAATGTGTGTTTTAATTGAAATACTAAGTATTTAACCTATTAAGTATGCCACACAGGACAATCCAAATTATACCCAGATTTTAGATAACTGCGACACCGAAAAAGTGTCCATATAAAACGTGTAACATAATTAAGAGATAATACTTAAGGGTATGTTTGGTGGTGTTTATAAGTAACAGTAACATAAACTTTTAATCCTTACGGTTCGTTCGAAAAACAAGTTCAAAATTCAAATCAAAACATCGAAGTGTGAACCGTAAAAACAGCTGTTAGCTTTGATGACGTAAAAATAAAGTGATAGATATCTAAGACAGATACTACAAAGTGTGTTTTTAATTTTATAAAACACTTTTTAACCGGATTGATCGCGTATATTTACATTTTAAATTTTAACTCGACGTTTCGGTGTCCTTGCAGACCCCGTGGATTCGCTCGTGACCACGGGGTCTGCAAAGACACCGAAACGTCGAGTTAAAATTAAAAAAATTAAAATGTAAATATACGCGATAAATCCGGTTTAGAACTTAAGACAATATTAATGTCATAAGTTTTTGCGATTTTATTTTTTTAAATTTTTATACTTAAGGTAAAACACTAATTGGATTGTCAACAAAGCTTTTCCAAGCTGTTCTTTTATTTATTTATTCTTCATTGTACACAAAAATAAGGAATATTTATACAAAACAATTTTTAAGATACAGAGCACAATAGGCGGCCTTATCATCGAAAGATGATCTCTTACAGGCAACCCTGATGCTCTTTCAGAATTTCTTAAGTTATATACATGTCACATTTCGAAGAAAAATAAAAAGGATGATAAAAAATATGGATGCGATAGGAACTATAATTTCAAGGCGAGTATAAATATAAAATTTTCAAAAGTTACGCCAATAACTCAAAAAAGATCGACTTTATTAAGAAAAGGAAAGAGCGTAGTGATCACTCTTAACTATGATCATTCGCATCGAGTAAAAGTTTCTCAAGTGTATAGTCTATTAAGGTTTAGTGTAGAAGCATGAGGGTCATTCTATAGAATCTATAGAATGACCCGTTTGCTTCCACACTAACATTAGTCATTTATAGATATTTTGACTCGGGAATGACATCAGCCGCCGCTAAAATCAGAATCTACTAAAATATGAGTTACACATTTTTGAAGACTGTAATAAAGAATTAGGCTTTTTTTTTTGCGAATGCCCAAATAAATTCTACTTAGAGGCAAATAACATATTTGTATGAGCAATGGGGGAATGAGAAGTATGGAGGGAGAGACGAACCAAGTGTTAATGAGAGGATTAAATTAAAAATGGAAGAACTTCAAATGCAAGACGCCAAATTATGCATTACGGAAAATCCTTCGTGGATACTAGTGGGTCTTGCGACCAAAGCAGCACGTGTGTCACCTTCATTTTTGCAGCTACAAAACCTGGAACAATTCCAGTAACTGTTATTCTTCATGGAAATAAATCAGAACGTGATTATTTATTGGCCTTGAAATTAGCAAAGCAAATCTTACAGGCTTCCTGTGAAGAAATGTTCGAACCACAAGTTATTATGACGGACGATGACACTGCAGAAAGGAAAGCTTTAAAGGTAATGTTTCCAAAAGCGCGATTATTGCTATGCATTTTCCACGTAATGTAGGCTACTTGGCGCTGGCTTTGGGATGGTAAAAACGGAGTCAATAAAATTTATCGCAGACCTTCGATGCTTTTATTTTGACGTATTTTATTTGCTAAATCTACCTCAGAAGCCGATGTTCAAACATTTAAACAATGACATCCTAAAAAATACGACAACAATAAAGCATACTTTGAAATATTTTGGACCAGATGCGAAAAGTGGAGTTTACCGTATCAAAGTAACGTATTGCATAGAGGTAATAATACAAACATTATCATGAGGCATCAATTAGGATAATTAAGGATGTTATACTGCAAAGATTCAAAGGGCTCAACATTTGTGCCCTGATAGACTTTATCACAAGTACGTTTGGAAATTATCACAGGAATATACTTCTTAAATTTGCGAATAATAGAGGACGCAATTTGACTTCAGCTTATGAAAATTTTGCAAACATTTGAGCAAGATCGAACTAAACCAAATAAAACAAATTTCAGATACATTGTATGAGGTGAAGGAGAATGAAGATGGCGAATGTTGTCAAGGCGATATTGAAAATGAGTTTTGCGATTGTTTTTTTGGACAAAAAGAAGCATAATGTAATTACCTATGTGCCGTGGAATAAAAATACGGTGTTTTCTTAAAAAGTCCTTACTGCTGACTAAAAAAGATAGGCAAGAGTTCGTGAAAATTACTTAAGGTGAAAAACATCCAACAAATTTATATGATAACATTGGCGACATAGACGGCATGGATTGTAATGATAACCACGTAGACAAAACAATTGTCGCTTCATCTGGAGATGTTCCCCAACAAATTAGTGATTCTCAAGCTGTGGGTTTCAATTTACCAATTGTCGAAACTACGAATCAGAGTTGTACGAAAGTGGTTGAAGAATTGCGACATGAATTTATGAGACTGATATAATAGTATTTGATAAGATTGGTCCTTCTTATTCTGCATTACTTAAAAAGTAAATCAAAACTCTAGAAACAATTAAAACATCGTCACAGATAATGTCTTTGTGATCTCATCCGACCAAACATAGCAGAGGCCGAAAAATCCGAGTCCAACCAACATCAGTCGCTAGGAGAAAAGATAGAGTATTACAATGTAGCCGCCGCTTTCAGTCAGGAAGACCAACTAAACATGAAAAGAAGAAATCCGTAAGACCTCACATCATAAGTATTAATATAGAAAAAAATCAAGCAAGTGCTAAAAAAATATTAACGTAACCTAAACCTTAATTTCAAGGCTGTTTTTCCTCCTTAAGCAATGATTTTACTTACTATTGTATTATGTGTGTCATGTGCCATAGGTACATAAATAATCTTTTTGATAAAAATAATTATCTGCGTTTTGTATATTGTATTGTAAAAACTAATTCAGATTTTATATTATTTGTACACGAAACAAGTGTGTCGTAATATGTGTGTACTTATTTCTTACTTAATAAAAGTTTGATTGTTGTAAGTAATTCATTTTTTTTTTTTTTTGTCAATCAAATAAAGAATAGGAACGAGAAATTTAACTCTATTTTAGTACAAAATTAGAACAATGGCCATTTAATTATCAACCTATTATTTAAGCTAACGATCGGTGTATAGAGGTATAATTATTATTGTTTTTTTATAATGTATGCTGTTTTTTTTTTAAACTTTAATTGTAATTTTTGTGTGTATTAATGCAATAAAGGGATTCTATTCTATTCTAAATATCAATCTCAAATGGTATAGCATTTGTAGCTGCAATGTTACATTGAAGTTATCTCACAAAGTCTATGCAACTTCGGTCAATTTCTGTACTAGAAGAGATTAGGGTTTCGGCAAGTTTTTTTCATACAAAAGCTAAGCCAGTTCAGTTCGCACTTTCACTCTAATGGTATAGACTTCGTAAAAACGCCGCCGGGACAGAAGTATTAATAGCGGTATGCTCTTTAAATTACGTTCTACACAAATAGCACTTTACACAAAAAACTCATTGATAAGTATCGTCGTCGACGTGAACAAAGTCGCAGCTAGTAATAAATAAAATACAATAACAAAAATAAAGATTAAAAACTAAAACGCGACTACTAAAAACACGCTCTAAAAAGTACGAAACAAGAAAATAGTCTCCGCTGAAATATTTGTGTATTTACGTCATATTAATAAAGATATGTTGAAAGGGTAGCCGTGATCGTATGCAATAGTACCACAAGAAACAGACAATATTTTTTTAGTTCTTTACTATAATTATTATGTCACTTATTTTGGAGTTATAATTTTACATATTTAAGCCGTGTTAACAAAGTTCTACCCATTGATACCTCACACGAAACCGTAAATAATTTTTTTTTGTTTCTCACATTAAGTCCACTAGAGGGCGATGTAGTCAATTTAACGTAATTTTATGTAGCCTATTACCAGCGGACAGTGAAGAGGCTTCTAACGACACCTCATTTGTCTAATTATATTACTAGTTTAGAAGTTCTGAGGGGACAGATGAACATCCATACCTACATACATACAGGTCAAAATCGTAACCCTCCTTTTTGCTTCGTCGCAGTCGGGTTAAAACATATGAAAAGTCTTGAAATTTTACATCAATGTCAATAATAAGATTTCTTAAATATATTGGTACCCAATATGATGACACCCTAATAACTCGTAAACCATACATGAAATATAATCTCTTATAATTATGCAACAATTAAAAATAATATTAAACTTTAAGATACATTCAAAATCTAATTAAAAATTTCAAAAAAATCACCTTAAACGAATTAGCGTCCTTAAACGCAACCGTAAGAAAAGGCGTAATATACTGTCACTTTGACCCGATTAAGATTGTATGTCTGTTTTTATCTAATATTTCAAAACAAAAAAAGGGTAGTAACAAATTGAAGTTACAGATAAAAAAGGGGGAGAAAAATCTTCAGGATATTATTAATCTCTTAAAGGTTACTGATTCCGACGGCGTGCCGACGTTCGTGGCAAAAGACCTCAACAAGTTGCCGCCAGTCACGTTTGACCACGTCGACGTTTTCAGGATCCTGAAGGATATAAATACCCTGAAGGCTTCCCTGGCTGCTGTCGAGTTGAAGTTGAAGGCCCCACAAGATGCTACGGGCTGAAGTTGCAGAGTTGAAAAACACTTTAGCAGTAAGTTGGTCACCTGAGGCTAATAATGTCAACACGCGACCCGGGGCATTTAGTGCAACGTGTGCAAGTTTTGAGTCTGCAAAACTTCACTCATCGCCGGCTGCTGACCCCGCACGTACAAGCGGTGGCGCCTGCGTCGCCCATCCCACGCCTCCCCCGATGTTTTGTTACCTGTCATCGTCAACTCAACCCCTAGACAAGACATACGCCGCAGCTGCTACCCACCAGCAGCCCCCAGTACAAGAAAAACAGAGTACTGTGAAGGTTAGTGGAAGTAAGCATCTTCGTACTGACGTGTGCAGCGAACAATCGAAACAAGGTGGCTTCATCAAGGTGGAGCAGAAGAAAAGGAAACAGCTTTGTCGCAATAATTGTGGCGCCGCTCCGACAGGACTTAACTTTCTCCTGCGTCCCGCTGTACCCGTCACGTACGGATACGTTTCACGTCTCCATTACACTAAGAAGGATGCTGATGTCGTTGAGTACTTGGAGAAAAAGACGAAGTTCCGACTCGGGGTTGAAAAATTGGAGACGCGCAACAACGTAAACTTTAATTATTTTTTTGTACGCTTACCCAGAGAACACTTATCGGTATTCCTGAAGGAGGAGCTGTGGCCGTAGGGAGTCATCTTCCGCAAGTTCCGTGGCTGCCCACCGCCCTCAGGAGTCACGCCGCCGCAAAGTCATGATTTCATAATTTATATATAATGTTTTTAAGGTATTTATGTATGGGCCTCTGTAATCAATTGTCATTGATTTTTTTTTATATTGCCTGACATAAATGTTTATTATTATTATTTAGTGTTCAAAAACGAAATATTTCATATTATCAAGGTATACTTTATTTTCGTATTTCTAATACAAGGTGTCAAGCATTGGTGCTGTGTCAACCTTTGCTGTCTTTACTTAATGAACAAATAACAAAACTTACTGTAATATAATAATCATTATTATGAACAATTTAAAACAGTACCTTATAGCATGTTGTTTGTTACCTTAGACATCTTATTAAGTATATTTTCAATTAAATATGAAGATCAAAAGAAAATAACCGAAATTTCGGCTGTCGTATTGTTATTAAATACCGGCATCAAGAAGTAGAATACAATACAATACAAGCGGGCACAAAAGACCTGTCAGCTATTATTTCGATGGAAATTTAACTGAGTGTTGTACTTATTAAAAGCCTATTAGAGTTACCAAGAATCATGTACATGAATTCGTAGGCGTGTCATGTCATGTTATCGTTTCTTCCAAGTAATTTATTTTCAGGAACTCAATTTTAAGTAAGGAGTTATGTAATAAGATTTAAAAAAAAAATATAATAAAAAAAAATTGAATAGGTTTGACGATCGGTCGTTGAAGTCAACAATATTTATGCCGGTAAATACGAGCAATTTGTCGGTTGGAACGATATAGTTCTGTTTATTTACTAAAAGCATACTATGGTAGTATGTATTTGTAGATATCAAATTTATTTTATAAGGTTATACTTATTTCCTAAAATTGCAGATCCTGCGGAAATTAAAGATTTACGCTTTATCGCCCTGCTACCTTATCTTTCCAAAATTTTAGAAAAAGTGGTACATGAACAACTTGTTAGCTATTTGGAAAATAACTGTATTGTATCTCAATTTCAGTCAGGTTTTTGTAAGGCACAGCGCACCACAACAGTTCTAGCTGATGTAGTTGATAATCTTAGAGTTATAATAATTAAGTATTGAGCACGCATAACCAAGTGGGAACAGTAGGCACGGGTGAGAACAACACTGTGTTGTCACCGCAAGCTCTAGTTAGTAGTCGTCATCGAGAGCTCAACATGTTTATGTCAGGAGCGAATTTCTGTGTTTATTTCGATATTTAACACATTAAAATGGTTAAATGTGCGGTTCGAACATGTAAAAACGATACTCCGAAACATACAAAATATAATTCTGATGTTACATTTCATAAATAATAGATAGTTTTAATATATTTTAAACAAAAAAATCACTCGCCGAGGGGGTGAAACAGACGCGGGAGGGGAGCGTGACAACGAAGTCCGCGCTGCTCTGTTACCTTTGATTACCTAGAGATTATATTCTCTTTGCTCTTTGACATAAAATGACGTCGAGTAGTGATGTGACGCGGTTGATGCTGCATACCCCTTCAACTAGTAAACCTCTGCTTGGTAAATATGGCGTAACTGGCAAGCCTGATTTGCAGGTTCTTAAGCCGTGCGGGCGTGCGTGAGAAAAACGGCGCTTCCTCCTTTATTATCAAGGAACCTTTATTAAAAGTTACATTTTTGGAATCCTTGATAAATTACCTATTAAATAGTATGTAATTAAACCATAAAAAAATAATTTTACTTTGTCGTTTTTAAAGTTTATCATACAAAATACAATTTTTTTTTCAAAAGAAACATGAAAATAAACTATTTTCCAATAAAATAATATTAATTTTAGGCTGTATTTGCAAAGATTGAACTATTTTTTACTCATTATTAAAAATAAAAATACGCAAGTCCAAATATTTATTAAAATAAGTTAAAATAACAAAATGTTGTGAAATATCACAAATGATACGTTCACTTGAGTAGATATAGTATGGATAAAACTTCTATTATCTTTTTCTGAACAATGAATATTACTCTCAAATCAAAGAAAAATATTTAATTTAACAAATTGCATAAGGCAACAGTAATACATAAAATATTTAATTTCCGCAAATACGAGAAAATAAATTACTCAAAACCTTCAACGTCCCCGCAGGGGATCCATGCCAGTCAAAGAAATGGTTTCAATGAGATGAATTTTGATTTTATTATTTTATAAATGTTTTAGGAAACAAATCAAAATGAACATTTTATCACTATAAAATAATTAGAATATTAGAAAACAAAGTACGAAAACAATCAGCTATTGAAAACAATGGTACAAAAATAAAAAAAATCGAGTGTAAAATATCATAAAACAAGAAATAAATACATGAAATATGAAAAGTAATTATCTTTCCTTTGTTTAACGGTAGTTTTTTTAGTTTTTTTCTTAAAAAGAACACCTTTAATTGCAACAATTGTCTCGTGTGAGCTCCTAGCCTCCAGCCGGGCTAGCTGCTACCTTCGACAACGATAAATCGGGCCTTTTATCGATATTTTCTTAGAATATGGTATTTAATTTATGTAATTTATTAAGATTATGACATATTTGGTTCTGTGGTTTTAATCATGGTATCAAATCGAGTAATTCTATCTAATAAGGTGCGCATATTAGCTTACATAATAGAATAAAATAACAAAATAATATTTATCTTGTCGATTCGACTATTTATCGATGGTTGCATGCTAGCCCTGCAGTACACAGAAAAAGTTCTGTTCTTGAACGGCAGTTTATTAAAAAATATCGCATAAACATTGGTTGAAAATTACTATATTTTCATCTCTGTTTATCACTGAATACAGAGCACAGTTTAAACAAAGACAACTAGTCGTAAATTAGCTCGTCTTAAATAAAATAGTTATAGTGACCAAATCGTCCCCTGAGGGGATGCTGCCAGTTTGAGCCCACTGATTCGAAATCCCCTCAAGGGATTCCGCCAGTTAAAGGGATACGATAATTGATTGAATTTAATGCCCCGCCGCCGCCGCCGTAACAATATTTTCGGTTATTTCGAATTCGGTTGATATTGATTGCACCGCACGCACTGCGCTCGTACTTACGCGTAGGTGCGTCAGTACGGCTGCAGAGTGTGGGAATCGCCTTTTCCAGAGGAGTAAGGCTATTTTACGCTATCTCTGTGCGCCTGGTAATATGTATAAAGAAAAAAACAGGACTAAATAGGCAATACCAAAGTAAACCCACACATTACAAGGATAGTTATACTGGTAGACTTAAAAACGAAAACAAATTAGACAGTCAAATTATATCACTTATCATCGCACTACAGCAAACGTAGCAACCAAATGCGTCTTAATGCCTTCAAATTCCAACCAAGATTGAATATTACATCGTTAAGTCCCCTATATACCTACACGAAAACAAGTTACTTTGCATCCCTAATCTAGTAGGTTGCTCGATTTATATGTTAAGTGGTGTAACTTAAACTGTTAAAGTGCGGATTTAAGTTTTGAAAATGACGAGTAAAGTTATTTAAGGATATTATGTGTGGCAATTCGGTTCACTCAGATACTGTTCATTACTATACATAGTTTTAGTCTGTTAAGCGTATTAAAGTTTAAAAAAAAGGTTTAATTGACTAAGATGTATAGTTAAGATGAATAAATACTACGAGATTTTTTAAGGTGGCTCATCCTGATGGTAATTGATGACAAGGAATCTTAACATCTATTGAGTGATATTTTTAGGCAAGAGGTTTAGGTTTAGAGGAAAGTAGCCAGATGAACTATGAAGGTTTCGTAATACCTTCTGGGAGTCACTCGAATTGAAGTCGTCTTTTAAGACACGGTTATGGGCGGACGTTGGGATGGTAGAGTATTATACTAGAATCTACGTAGTCCAGATGCCAACCGATTACAGTGTTGTAAATTGAATCTAATTTTTCAATCCAAGATTCTTTGAAACAAAACAGAAAGCTGGATTTTGATTGCCATGATAACGTTTATTGTTTCAAAGATTGTAATTCTGAGCAAAGATTTGATTTAAAACTTTGATTCTGATACTATAAAAGAAATCTTTTCTTTTTTATTGAAATATTAATTAATTATAGATTTGCAACGGCAATGAATGTGTTTTGTTTTTAAGTAGTATATAGGCTATTTATATATGGGGGATATGTGGCGCGATCTATACTGGTCATTATGAAATCGTTGTGCATATCAAACGATATCGCAGATTAAGCGCATTCGGCGCGGCCGGTATTAGGATGGGTGACCGCCAAACATTTATTTCGACTTCCCTTATTCGACTTCATTTATTTCGAGTTGGTCCCGGGTGCTGTAACACAATTTGCTAATATTTATATTTTTATAATATTTAAATCGCAGGTTGGTAAGTAACTACAAATAGTGTATATTTATTCTTACCGTAGTTGAATTCTTTTCAAGTGGTTTTTGTGACAGTTCAAAATTGTCAATCTTCCATTTGATGTCTTTGACGATGGCTTTGACGAAAAAAGTTTAAACAAACTTCCGATTACAAGATGGCCGCTCATATTAATCGATTCAATGTATTGTCCGTTCATCGTAAGATGTCCCCTGCCGTTATGTTGGCACTATTGCTTGTCAAGCTGTTTTCGTTATCTGGGATAGTGAATTAATCCTTTTTATTGATTACTTGCCAAAAAGGCAAACGATAACTGGATCCTATTATGCAAACTTAATCCCGAAATTACGTGAAGCGATTAAAGAAAAACGTCGTGGGAAATTGTCATTGGGCGTGTTGTTTCTCCAGGATAACGCTCCACCTCATCGTTCGGAAGTTGCGCTCACCGCAATCCGCAGTGCTGGCTTCGAAGTCCTTGATCACGCACCATATTCTCCTGACTTAGCCCCGAGTTATTTTCACTTATTTCCAAAATTAAAGGAGCATATTCGTGGAACTAAATTTGACGATGATGACGCAGTCATGACTGCCGCAGAGGAGTTTTTTAATAGTCGAGAAAATGATTTTTTTGCGGAAGGAATAAGAAAGTTGGAGATGCGGTATTCTAAGTGTATTAGATTAGAAGGAGATTACGTAGAAAAATTAAATATTCTTGTTGAATTTTTTTTTTTTGTATTCATTCTAAGAATTTTTTGAATCTCGCCCTCGTATAATATAAATTGTGTCGTCATTCAAAACCTTCCTAGTCTTATAGTTGTTTATTATTTACAAATCAGAAAATCAAACATATATTTATTCGTGGTAGGTATAAACAAAGTTAGATTACGGGGTTAAAATGGACACATATTATTGGTAACACTGCTGCCACAATGCTGCCAACATCAGCAGGCAGGGGACATCTTATAGTGAACGGTCTGTAGATTCAGTATTATCAATCACTATCAACTGAACGTTCCGTTTCTTTGAATCTTTCTATTTAAGATGAATAGTTTTATGACATTTACTTAATTTATTTACAGTTAATTATAACAATTACACTTTATTAATAGTTCAATTTATAATTTTAAAATAAACAATGTTATTGACATAGTTTGTATTTTCTTAACGCGCATATTTATTATTTTATTAGTTGTAAATAGTTTGCGCGTAATGGAAAATGAGAAGTGTCACGAAAATCATTCGAAAACAATTCAACTATAATATCTTACCATACTCCCTATCCATACATTGAATCCTAAGTTTTAAATCGCTGAAAAAATAATTCATTAGATAACTTTTATCTAACCATTTAAAAATCGGCCCTAACTTAAATTATAAATTCGGTTAATTTAAGACATCAAAAATCCTGCGGTTGACTTTAAACTCATTTGGTTGGGATTGGAATTCGAAAAAAAATCCAACGAGTTCATGAGATAACTGATTCTTCATCAACTACGCTGTCTAAGAGCTTTCTCAAAATAGTAGGTATATAAAATTTACGATCAAATGCTTTGATATATTGACGACCGGCTGGTGTAGTAGTAACATACATGGCCTTCTATGCCAGTGGTCGTGGGTTCGAATCCCGGCGGTGGCGGATATAGGTGTTAACACAGATATTAGTCGTCAAGTCATGGATGTTTATATGTTTATTTAAGTTTATTCTAATAAAAAATAGGTATTTATTCAATATGTATGTTTATATATTTCTTAAGTATATCAGTTATCTAGTATCCATAGCACAAGTTCTTTAAGAAACTTAATTTGGGATCGATAATGTTGTGTGAGTTTAAAAAAAAATATAGACACTTTTCTGGTTCATTTAAGCTAATCTTATTGTAAACGGTTTTTTAAATGTTTTTTCGTATACAATAAACGTTATCCATCATAATTATCGTACCGAGAGTTCGTTGACAACATATGTACTTCAGTTGGCCTACTTGTCTTTAGGGATATGCAACTTGTCCAACTTACTGGTACAGGTAAGTAAATGATGAGACCCAAGAGCCTAAAGTACGTGTAATGGTGACATTTTGACGGCACAACGTAGTTGTTTTCCGTATTTTTTTTTCCTTTTGTAAGGCAGGTATGCGGGAACACAGTGATCGCGCTAGAATTATTTACTTAATTATATGTTCTTGCACATGATTAAATGAAAGAAATAAAGAAAGAAAAAGAGATTAAGTATTGTTTCTTTTACACAAAAGTTCTTGTACTAATTTCAATTAAAAACTTATTCTGTAATAAAAAGGAGAGACAATACGAGTAATAGAAAATGCATGAGTTCAGTAAAATTAAAAAAACAAATGGTGACTACTCAACATGTGCGTTGTGGTAGGACATCTAAAACATCCAAATTATTTTGATGTAGTGAGCGATCGTTACGTTTACAATGACGTTGTGTGACTCGTAAACACAAAGTATAACACCTTATTTTAGCTTGTAATTATTTACTACCACAAATGATCCGTTAATAATCAACGAATGCAGAGCATTCAAAAAACCGACTCACGTCAAAACTTTGGCTGAGTTATAATTTCGTTAACGTAAGCATTCTCCGAAATTATTTATATTTTTTCATAAATATGAAATTTTCAATGAAGTACTCAAAATAGATTAATTATTATTCGAAATATCGTGCAACAAAGACACAAAAAAAACATACAGACGAATCGAGAACCTCCTCCTTTTTGGAAGTCGGTTGAAAATATATTAGTTATGATATATAAAAAAGCACTGCTAGTGAAACAACGTTGATTAGTACGAAGCCTACCAAAAAATCTACGATTACTTTCGAGGTTTTTAAAACATCTTCTTCTCAACATATTTATCTTCAGAAGAAATATTGTTTAAGAGAAAAAAGTCAAGTGACTTTTATATTTTAAAATCATAAAATAGTGATCTGTCAAAGTTAATAAAAATGTTATTAAAACAAATATTTTTACTGGAATTTACTTTTACTGGGAAATTATTGTATTGTAATGTAATATAACGTATCACCGCCGCCGGAGTGATAATATTTCGATACTAGCTGCTGCCCGCGACGTCGTCTGCGTGAACGCTATGCAGCACCAAACGCACCTACGATTATAACACTGCTAGCGTGATAATATGTAGCCTATATGTTGACCCGACTTCTTAACTATCTTCATGCCAAATTTGAAGTAAATCCATGCAGTACTTTTTGAGTTTATCCCGGAAAGACAAACAGACAAACAGACAAAAATTCTAAAAACTATATTTTTTGTTTCTGTTTCGATTGTAGATCATACCCCAAGTATTCTTTTAAAAAAATATTCAATGTACAGTTTTGACTTTCCTACCATTTTATTATATGTATAGATTGTCCATGGCGTTACAGCTCATGCGAAACTTCACTTCCTCATAACTATGGCATAGTTAGCTCAACGTTCGTTTTAACGTTCGTTTTTTGAAACCCTCGTTTGAACTCCGTCTCACCTAATAAGGGAAGATGAGATCGAAGACACACACGACTTTCACAAAGGGGTAGTAGATAGTCAAGCGGACCCTGAAGGCTCCTATGACCAAGTGTGACTTACTCGGGTTAGTCAGTCGTCTCTTACCATAATCTTACATATCCAAGGTCGGTGGAGCTATTACGAGTATAAGCCTACACGATTGAAAGAATTAACTTATGATGTAACAATCATTTTGTTTTATTTGTATTACCTACCTTATTTCATGAGCATTATAAAATTCTTTGGTGTAAAATAAATAATAAATAAAAATAAAAATGTTTATTAATTTCAGAAAAGCATAAATTACAAATATTGGCTTAAATATACAAGGAAGGATAGAACATTGGTGCCTGAACTAGGATAATCCTGTTTTTCAGGCTGGAGCGTGCTAAAATAACATTTAAAAATCATTCAAATTAAATATAACTTCAATAAAATGAAATAAAATATGGATCCTATACTTATACAAACATAGTAGAATCTATTTAACTATTTTTAAGAAATAAAAATAAAATAGGAAATTGTGACAATTTTAAATTTAAGAGATTTACCTATGTACATAATTATTTCATTTATTAAACCTAATTACACATTTATGCAAACATTATCAAAAATTAACTTATAACAGTCAGTAGCATCTCGGTTTCATCGTACGACAATTCCTGGAGAACTGTTTTTAAAGCCTTTTTACAATTTCTTAAGTTTAAGGGTGATAATATACACTTTGGCGTTTATTTTGTTATACAATAATGGCGTTTTCTGAAAACTTTATTAAGAATAGATCATAGCCTAGATTCCCTGTCAATAATTCTCAAAAGAAAACTTTCAAAAAATCTATATTGAAGAAGAGTTTAAGTCATAGTACGCTTTCGTAATACGAGTAATACGCCCTTAGGGCCAACACTGCGTGAGGCGTGCCTACGCGCCTACTGTACGCCCGTATCGTACGCGCGTACGACTCGCGTGATGCAGTTTCGATGGTAAAATTTCATTAGTGTACTTGTGCAGTCGTGTCAATGGAATACTTAACCTCTTACTATTTGTCTAACTTCGAATAAAATCGAAAAACGTTGTATGATAAATAAATAATAATATATTCTGACACTCACACACAACATTATCTAGCCCAAATTTAGTTTCTTAAAGAACTTGTGTTATGGATACTAGATAACTGATATACTTAAGAAATATAAAAACATACGTATTGAATAAATACATATTTTTTATTAGAATAAACTTAAATAAACATACAAACATCCATGACTTGACGACTAATATGTTCATCACACAAATATCCGCCGCCGCCGGGATTCGAACCCAGGACCTCTGGCATAGAAGGCAATGTATGTTACCGCTACACCAGCCGGTCGTCAAATGTCAAAGTACGTGTATGGGCGTGTAGTTCATGCGGGAGCTAGCTACGCCCCACGCGCGCGTAGCTACGTCCGTAGCAGTTTTGTATGGATACGCGCGTAGACACGCGTGATGCAGCTTTGGCCCGAAGAGGTTACTGCAGAAAAGTACTGTAACGTGATAAAACGATCCTTGAGCGAACTTAAAAATAACCATGAAATTCTATGTTGTCCACTAGCCGTGTTACAGCCCGTTCAAACATGGTCCGCTTTACTGGATACGTTTTACCGGATACTTTTTTTTTAATCGATGGCGCATGGAGTTGTATGAGCGACTTCTTATATGGCACAGTATTCAGAATACGTATTTACGATACAAAAAATGTATCCAGTAAAACGGATCATGTGTGAACGGGCTTTCAAATAGGAGGTAGTTTTACCTTTAATAAATAATGAAACATTTGTGAGCTTTACTTCATTACCCTAAATTCGCCCCAGGATTCGAAACTTGATATAAAAGGCAACGTTATCATTTGTTAAGTTTCAGAATAGAACTTACTATAGAATATTTAATAATGCAGGATGTTGGGCCGAATATTATGTTACATTATTTTTAACATTTTAGTATTACAGTTTTAACCTACTTAGTAGTTTGGAATTAAAGTGCCTATGCATTGCGACAGTGCCTTTTTTATTGCAATAATCCGTGTTTTATCATTTGCTTAGCTTAAAAATAGAATATTCTATAGAGAGCAAATAATGAATAATTCTGTACGCTGCTGGGCCGTGTATTTATAAATAAGCGAGCTCACTGTTACCATACAGCATAGCCAGTGGCAAAATGCTAATTTGTTTAATTTTGGACTGCAGTCTGTGTTGCTTGCAGGTTTTCGCACCATTTATTATCAATTAAATGGTAAACGTAGTACTGTATTCGATATTTAAAAGCTGTGTTTCGAAAATCGAAAACTTTGAACAATGATGGGCAGGGTGTATTTGTATTGTGTATTTACAGCAGTGCTGAAATATCTAGCAAAGCAAAGCTATGAAAAAAATATGCGTCTTATATTTATTTGAACTTGAATAAATTATAATAACATTGACTTACTATAATAGATTATGACTGACTAGCTTTATCCCGCAACTTCGTATGCGCTTAACTACCCTTCTCGTGGAAATTTCAGAAACTATACAACCAGTCACCCACTGAAAGAACCTTTATACCAAGTATCACACCCATGCACTCAAGGAATAAGCTTTTTTCATACAAACTAAAAATCATATATTTTCCGTGCCCGTGGGAATTTCGGGAATTTTTTTCGTAGCACAACCAGTCCCTCTTTGAACAACCTTCATGCCAAGTATCACATCCGTACACTCAAGGAATAAGATTTTTCATACAAACTAAAAAATCCAACCCCTTGCCGTGGGAATTTCGGGAATTCCTTCCATAATACAAACAGACACTTATTGAGGAACCTTTATATCAAGTATCACATCTGTGCATCCAAGGAATGGGATTTTTTCATACAAACTAAAACATCACATATTTCCCGTTACCGTGGGAATTTCGGGAATTCCTTTCATAACAAAACCAGACACACATTGAAAAACCTATACACCAAGTTTCACATCGGCGCACTCAAGGAATAAGATTTTTCATACAAACTAAAACGTCCTATATTTCCCGTTCCCGTGGGAATTTCGGGAATTCCTTCCTTAATGCACCCCTCCATCCCCTAAAGAGTGTATGTTCCAAATTTCAGCTCTCTACGTCCAGCAGTTACGGCTGTACGTTGTCTGTCAGTCACTCAGTACCTCAGTACCTCAGTCACTCAGTCAGTAACGGAACAGTTTTATATATATTGATTATTATATTGTGCCCTTTTCAGTATTCACAAATGACTATTAGTCAATACGATTTTAAAATTGAATAAATTGTTACTGTATAATTTGATTGAATACATAGTAACTGTGAATCTATGAAGAGTTTATTACCTATTAATTAATCAATGTTTTTAAAAATCTTCTTATTCCAGTTGTAATTCTAATTACTAAATGATAGTTTAATTGACTTTATTTAAACAAGAACAGTCTGATAAATTTAGACAAAAAACTATTTTTATTTAAACTATTGAACAATAACAGTAGATATTATAGCCTAAATGTGCAACTGTTGATTGTGATTAGAACGTGAATGATTTTAATATTTAATATAAAATATGATGAAACTGATGTTACTACGCCTTTGTACTATCTTTATCTCTATAATATACCTACTTGAAAGAAAAATAGTACCTTCAATGACTTGTAAACTTATTATAATAGACACCGATAGTTAATGACACAATGGAAGCAAACGAGTATGTGGTTCTCCTTTGTTAAGTTATCACCACAACATAATATGGTCAAATATAATTATAGAGGAATTTCTGATGCGTTGTGCGTTGTCTTCTTTCGAACATTACATCCAGGCAGCAATCACTCTTTTCCCTGACATTCTATTTTGAAAATACTTAGCAATTTTGTTTGATGTAATTCAATCTGTGATTCAATCTAAGTTAATATATATTATTGATGCATATTTTACACATATGTGGCGTAGGTATGCGTAACGAACGTACGATTTCATGATTGTGACTTTACAAAAATATTGATTTAGGTCAAGAGAAAAAGGCATTCTTTTGTTTAGAGTGCATAATTACTTCCATTGATTTCTATACAATGACAATTTTACATTGATATTTATATTGGTATTAATTTAAGAAGTTATTTATTGATTGTTATTTTCTCATCCATCGTTTAAATTTGATTGGACATTTCTTTGATAATTTTCTTGAATTTATGAAAAACAGGGATTGACTTGAGCATAATGCCGACCATATTCCAAAACTGAACTTGTGGACATAAAAAAGCCAAATATTTTTTTTAATTCAAGCATCCAGCAGCCTAGTTTCTCAGATTCCATGAAACACGGCAATTATCAATTGTTCAAAATTCTAAAGACAAGTTGGCTTTCATCCGTTTGTAGCAATCTTCATGATAAAATAGATACCGATTATAACTGATCAAACAGAAATTTAGATTACGTCTTTGATATTAGTGGAATGGTATTGTCAGGAGGAACGTCAGGGTATCAAAGATTTAATATCCAGAATTGCGATCTTTTGTTTTGTCCAATTTTAAGGTATGAGTATAATATCCTGTTCTTTGAATAAATTAGCTTAACTGTATTATGATGGTTTGAAAGTACTCTAGCTCTGTGAGATAAGCGTGTCAAATATGAGGACTTTTTCCCTTGTATATTATGTGCGCGGCCACACTGAATGCGCGGTGACTGTGGCCTAAAGCGAGCACGGTGGCCTGTGGCGTGCGGTGGCCACAGTGACGCGTGAGCTCTTGTAACGGTTTGATATTTTTGATTTAAAAAAAGTTAATGATTTTTTCAATTTGTATGAAGAACTGAGACGTTACCCAAATTTTCTTTTTAAATTCACTCAAATGTCTGTGTCAACATTTGACTACAATTTTAGTGAATTATCTGCTAAGCTCATAAGATAGGTACAAACTTTTGCAAAAGTACATATCAGTCTTGAAGAGAAATTGTTAATAACTCCGAATTAAGAATAAAACAAATTTTACAACAAACAATATGCAGAATCGCACACGCCGAGCGACAAGACAAAATTTTTAATAATGTTCAATTATTCTTTAAAAACTGAATTTTTTTATTAAGCTAATAAAATTGATTTTTATTTAGCACATTTTTCAGTTATTACCGAACTGGTTTGTTACCCCCGCCACCCGCGCATTGGGTCGTTTGTTGCGTAGGCCTGTAGTATGGCCAGAAAGCGCGGACAAGAACGTTTGAAAACCACACACGTTGACTCGCTCAGTTCGGTCGCGCTAGGCTTCCGCCTAAATCACTACAATATGGTTACATATGTTTGATATTCCACTTCCGTCGTCGCCACCGCGCTAGGCTCGCAATATGGACGAGGCCTTCGGATAGTCGCCGCCCTTTAAAAATGTAAAAAAAAAAAAAAAAAAATAATAAACAAAGTAATGACTTGAAAGGCTTTGTGATAGTATTTAATTTGTCTAAAATAATGCACAGTGGGTCAACGTCATTGTTTTTATATTACGATACAGTTTTTTCGAATGGGTGTTTTATTGCGATACATACTGTATCATTATGAGATTTGTTAACAGAGAGAAAGAGATAATCCGAATTAAAACATAGGCAGGTATGTAAAGTAATCAACCTTATATTGAATAAAATTCAGATAATTCACACTAAAATTTATTTAATTCTGATGAGAAGCAATAAGATAGATAAAAGATATAAGGCGTTTTCAATCTCTCATGACTGCGTTGTCAAGCGACACATAAACTTCGATTTAATACAATTTAAAGGCGAAAAATCCTCAACAATCGAAGACAGAAATCGTAATGCATTTTATATTCTGTCATACTTTTACACAAAACTTTTGAAAACTACTACTTACTACACGTAAGTCCAGTACAGTCGCATTCTGAACTGTTCAATTAACTTCTTACAAAAGCCAGCACCACAAAATTCTCTGTGCACAACAATTGTAGCTGCCGTGATATTGACGTTTAGAAAAGCGTTGATTTGGTCCATGAATCCATGAGTTTGACATTTGACAAAAATAGAGAAGCAATTAAAATAAATAAGACAGCTGTTTCAGCTAAATTGACACACCAAGTGTGTAATTATTCTCGTGTCGAAGGACATGTTAGTTCAAGTAGGTACCGATTAGCTTGTATCTTAATATTTTAAATGTGTTATATTTTAATAATTTAGTTTAAAAAACTAAAATACTTCTAGTTATTTATAAAATCACAGTATTGAAATACTTGTTGCACTTTATACAATTTCACGATTTTGCACTTTAATTCTATTCGAAAGCTTTAAACTTTTGTTATATTTGTTGTTAACTAGCGTGTTCTTTATGTCTTAATTTGGGACCCATTTCCTTGATATGATCTTTACACAAACAAAATGCAATAAGTTTGAAAGTTCTAGCCTCGTTTCATTGCCGTTGTTCCTAGTGATGTGCAAACATTGAAATAATATTGAAATAACCGTATCCCTTTGAGGTTTTATAGGTAAATTTTAAACATATAAATACGTGTTAAAAAGCCATAGATTACAACTAGGCTATAGGTAGACTCCAATTGGATTTTATATTCCTTCACAAAAATAAAAATATATATTTTACATTAAAAATATACCAAAGAAAAGCTCACAGTAAAAACGGATAAGCCATATAACAATCCTCACACCTCTTTAACACATAAGGTTTTTAAATTAAAATTGAAAGGGTACAAAAAGGTCACAATGAAATCACGAGGCACTTAGCAATGTGGGGTGCAGTTAATCCACAGTTATAATGCCGAGCTCATTAAACCAAACCCAGGATTATCAACTTGGAATTGCTCGGCAGTATGAATATTACGACCAATGAAAACTCGTTTAACAGACCTGTTTCAAATTCCATAAAAAGTTGAGATTCTGTGTAAAATATTGAGGGGTAAAAGGTCTCGGTCGATCATTAAAGGTAAATTACACTGTTTTATGTCCGCTGAAATGTAGAGCGTTAAAAATGTTTGAATGCTCCGCATCAGTTGAAGTCAGTCTGGCGTGGCGCCGACGCGGGACGCCCGGTTAACATACTTTGACGTTTATTACTTACGATCATGTTACGATTAGAACGATTTCTGAATTTGTCAACTCAAAAATATTATTGCTTTTTTGATGCGGCTTTTTTATATCTTTATAAAAAGATATACTGCTTTTTTAGATTTTGAAAGCTAGGAAACGAGCATGAAGGTAAATGCTTTTGGGGTTTTTGTACGGTAAGCTTTAGTTGAGCTGTCCCCCTTAATTCGTAAGTTATTGTGGGACATGATCTTAAATTTATATTCTTCGCAAAATAAAATAAAAAAATGGATGGTTATTGCCTAGACCTGAAAGAAACCTGATATTATCGTGATGTAAAAGTTCTATAAAAAACAAAATTTGATTTGACATAATAACGTTGAAGAAAACCTTGTGTTATGCCATCTAAAGTCTAATTAACAAACTATTTTTATATTTCTAAGAGTCTTTTTTTTATTTACTAGGCAAATATTCTTGATCAATTTGTAATCATGCTTTAAAATATAATGGGAACTTAAATCAAAAGATTCTGATATATATAATTTTATTACAGTAATAAAAAAATTGTTCGTAGCGCTTATTTTGACTACACCGCCGCAGTACGGTCATATTAGGTGAGTTTTTAACAAGTCAGAAACTATATTCTAAAACTTAAAACATGTAGATAGCCTACTGGTTTAGCGATTAAAAATTAAATGTATCTTGTATGTGAAAAGTCCTGTGTTCAAAACTTAGTATTAATGTATATTTGTGAGTTGGACTAATATATTAGCTGTCATGCCACGGATGTATGTATGTTTATTTAGGTTTGTTGCATCCATACGTTACAAGTTCTTACTTAAAAACTTAACTGTATCTCAAAAATGTGTATACATAAGATCTATTTTTCATTTCAATTTACATTTTTTTTAAATCGATCGGATGGTGTAAACTCTTCACCATGGTTATCCTCGATTTTTCGCCGAGCCTATGCCAATTGTATTTTGTTGCCGTACTTTTTACAAAGAAGCTTTTATTTGTTCGTGTTTGCATCGTTCGATACAAAATCGTTGGCATGTGGCTTCTGTTTAACAAACTGTACGTGTCGCTACTGAAGTGAGATGGTTCTGCCTATTGCGTGTCAAAGGATGACCATTGAACATTCAGTGGTCAGGTGATGTCACCCTTCGTAAGGAAGTTTACGTAAAAACGTTTAGCTATTGTATCCACTTAGATCCCATTAATATTTAATGTGAAATGAGACCCAAACTCAATTAAAAAATATGCTACTTTTTCGAATAAGCCGCAAAAAGATACAACATGTACCTAACTCAAGCTTTCTTTCTTGGCTGTACGCTATCGCGTAACTACATACATCTATAACTATTCAAATGCTTTAATTTGCGCTTAAGTTTCTCGATTCATCATATTAAATTCTAGAAGATCCCCGTTTCAACCGCACAGCTTCTAATCCCTAAGGAATTTTTTGAAATAATGTAGCGCATGTTTCTCCTTAGAGAAGGTAACTTTTTTTTAAAGGCTTTTTGAAGGTAACTTTAAATAACTCTTAAATTCAGGCCAGCTGTTTAGTTTATTCAATGCAAAGAAATCAGAGAGAAATCAAATAATTTATTTAAATAAAAACATAGTTTTTTTTATTAAAGAGACTATAGGTATCGTATTTCATTGTTTTATACATTTTAACTTAAAGTGTCAGTGCTTTTCCAAACACCGTGATCATGCGTCACTGATAAAATTAGGTCATTAAAATGTTTGCCTGATTTGGGAGCAGAGCTGACTAATCCTGACTTTTAGGGCTCGTGCATAGCCATGGAGGCTGATGAAATTTAAACAGTGATATAGTGATAATAAACCTACATATTATCTTCAAAAGAAAAACTCGAAAAGAGGGTTTATGCTAGTTTACGGGCAACTTTATACTTCAGCACGTAAAGTCAGTTAAATTATAGCGTTTATAATCGTCCAACTAAAAAAACGAGTTGTTAAAGAAAATTAAGTACTGTTGTAAATCTTTTAAAGTAATATAATAAACTAATGTTGGCTGCAAGCTCAGAAAACCCGTCAGTTTTTATTAAATTAAAGTATTAAAGTTAAATTCGATTCAAGCTATGTTCACGGTAACATTTGTCCTCATTTCTATTGGTTTACTTTGAGGTTTTATATAAACTCCATGAAAGTATGTTAAAAGGACTGCCTATACAGGGTTCAATCAACTCTTGCAGGCAGACTCACCACATCAATCCCAACAACATTTGTTTTACGACGTATTTTATTGGACTTGATTTTCTATAAGTTGTAGATAAAAATACTTAAACTTTTATATTTTTAAAATTGTAAGTAGGTAGTCATATCAGCATGTTTAATCAGGTACCTATTTATAAAACCCTCAGACTAACAATACACTCAACTTAAATAGATTAGGCCAATATGCTTTGTTAAAGTAAAGTCCACAAACGTTTAAATGAAAAGCCGGTTTTACTAACGTTTCCAAAAAATATCTAAACAAATCGAACAAAGACTAATGGAAACACCTAAGTAAACAACCGTTTACCTCGTTTACTTTGCCCAATTTTTTAAGGAGAACATCATCAATTAATGTCATATTGTAGCAGTCTAATGCACGGTGTAAGTGCCGCGACATTTTACGTTCTTCGATAAAATCTTTGTGCCTTTCATGACTATATTCAGTAACATAATGAAGTCTCATAGTTTACTTTGGTTTTGGTTTAAGGACATGACGTTTGAAATCATAATCAGAATAAAAATAATATTATCGATGAATATTTTATAATCCTTTGATAAATAAGGATAGAAAGTTAGATTAAATAGTGAGTATATCTTTGTAAGAAGTAGGTCGGAAACAGTGTTAGCAAATGTGTTTTAAGGGTTCCGTACCCAAAAGAGAGGGTACCCACACGGATCCGTTGCAGTAAACCTCTGTCGTCCATTAAAATTTATAATTTCCTAATTTTAAAATGCCCTGCTGTTTTAACGTTGGAAAAATATACGCAGATCCAAGTTTTTTTAGAAAGACTAGATGAATTTTAATTGAAGTAAATAAATAAAATTTTAAGTCAATCATATACATGTTTTGTCAATCATTGACAATGTTTTTACTTTTAAACTTCAAACGCAAAAGCGTTTTAATAACAATTTAAGAAACTAAAAATTCATGCAAGGGCGACTGATCAATCTTATAAATGATCGCACATCAAAACCAGCAATTATGAACCTATCAGATTTTCAAATCTGAAAAATCAAATGACTATTAACCAGGAACTTATATTGGATTGCAGATTGAATTTAAAAAAGTCAGGCGCAACTTAAAAAAACGTGTCTACGTGTAACAATCGTTCGACTGTTTAAAAACTAAACTTTGCCCGACATAATCATATAACGAAGAAGCATAAAAAGTGATCTTAATAGTCGATTTCATAAAGTCACTAACTCATTTACAGTCATCTACATTTAAGTGACCTAAAGTATTCAAAGTTCACGCCTACATAATTGAAAGGACGCGATTATTTGTTTTCAACCGAATCCAAAAAAGGAGGAAGTTTCTTAATTCTTCTGTGTGTTTTTATTGTTTTGTTTTTTTTTTTTATCTTTGTTACACGATATTTCAGACAATTATGAATTGATTTTGAAAATTGATGTTTCATTTCATGAAGTTGTTTCATTGTTTCACAATGTTGTTTCTGCTTCATTGAAAATTTCAAACTTTTGAAAAAAATATTTATGATTTCCGAGTATGTTTTTGACATTGACGTTGATGACATTCTCAACTCAGCCAAAGTTTTTATTTGAAGTCAGTTTTTTTCAGTCTACTACATTTTTTTCACATGTAATTATTGACAATTTTTTTTTCAATTCTTATTTTATACCTCTAGAAAACTCTTAAAACCACAGTTTTATCTAAAATTAGACTTTTGAAGATATCAATTTTAAAATTCGATTCTAACATCTGCCGAAGGCCCAAATCTTCGGGATATTATACTTCTGAAGTTAATTTTAAACTGGCTCAGGTTTCAGACATTTTACAGCCCTTAAACAGATCATGCTATGGATTACATAATAATTGTGATACTTTTGAAAGCTTCCCTTAGAGTCTCATTATTTTGGTCTGGTACGAGTATATGTATAGTAATATAATAATTCTTAGTTATTTACCAAAAAACTATTAATGTTCCGCGCTGTCTATTTTATTATTACCAAACCAGGAAAGCGATCCAAAAACAAATATAATAAAAACCACGTCAACAATCAGAGAAAATCTGTTTTCCTTTACGTAATTTTTCTATTAAGCTTCACGCTCAAATTAGGCCACTTAAAGCGTCAAGCATCGAAAATATGCCCAGAAATGATTAGGTCGTTAATCTTTGATCGGTGGCAGATACTTGTCGCCTCAAATCGTGCCAAGTATATCATTTAAGGCACCCGAAAACCGAACAATAGGTGGTAATCAATAAGTGCCGCTTCGCCGGCCTATTGTGTCTATAATGTGTGGGAATTAGCTATTTGTGCCATGACGAAGACAAATTATACGGCATACTTCAATTAATTACAGGACTAACTACATGTCGATACATAAATATAGGCCGATAATACTCTAGTTGGCCGATGTCGTGTCGAGTTGTAAATGTTTACAAAGTGGCCCGCTGTTGTGTACAAACGGATTGCGATTGCTTGCGGAGATTTAGTCGAATTATGTTTTAGTTCGTTTTAGATTTGTTGGTGAATTGTTTAAAGTAGTTTTTTTTGAAGATTCCTTTTAAAATTGCATTTCTTATTTGATATTTAGTTTTCTTTTTCACTGCCTGTTTGTTTAACCGTCGGATTATTTCCAAGAGATTAAGGAGGAGTTTATAAGCCATAAGCCCAGGAATTTTGATTTGTGTGAGCTGTTGATGGAAGGCTGCTGATAATATTAACCTATGAAAGAAAGAAAGAAAGAAATCATTTATTTGCTGATTATGGTCGGTAATTACATGGTAAGTTAACATTATAGTGCAGCATACTCAACCGTGCAACGGTGTGCAAATTTTTTCTATGTCCTAAATCAATTACATAATACCCATCAACATTAATATTGAAAAAAGAAAAACATAAATAACATTCAAAATTTTAAATTATAAGGTCATTATGAAGCTATCTATGTCCGTAAATAAAGTTTGATTGAAGTACAACTCTGATAACTTTTTAATTTAGCATGCTTTTAATAGATTTATGTGTATATTCAATTTTTCAACCTCTTCGTCACAAAGGAGAGAGCCTCATACAGCCTTGCAGTGGGCTCCAATACACAGAGATATGATGATGAAATGCAAGTTTACCTTAGATCACTTATATTTTCAGACTGAGGTTTTTTATGGGTCGCCATCGATATTAAAGTTTTTGACAAGTTCCGTATTAAAAAATATATTTTGCTCTTGACGGCAGTGACAAATTCTTATTCTGAGGCCACACTAGCGGCTAACGTCAATGCTCATTAGTGCGATATTCAAGCAAGGACATAAACAGAGTTCTGTATTTCGTAAGTGTAAATTTTTATTTTTTGAAGTAATTGAACCGTTACCGAATTAAAAAAAAAATGTAACCAAGGAAAAAGAAGGTGATATACAAATGCACAGAAATCGTACACTGTACATATTTCATAGTCACAGTACGTATTTCAAAGGACAAACACGTGCGATCACGTCGCGCTCACGACGCACACTGACAATACGTAGTCTGGCCGCTTCATTGCTCTAATTCTCGCGTTAATCTCTTTGATGTACTGTACTATCTCCGAACGCCAAACGGCAATGTCAATACCGTTGTCAAATTATCGAGTTAAGAAATGGCTACAAAAAAATCAAAAAGTTTTATTCATCTTAGAAATTTCACAAAACACTTGATGAAGTTACCCTACTTCGGCTTTAACTAGATGTTGATAGTTGTTGAATAAGATATAACAGAGGACCAAGAGACAAAAAAGCCGGCGGAAAAAAACTGGACTTTTTCAGTCAGAATTAACAAATTAATACAAATAGCTACAGTATAAATTTACCGTGGCATGAAAAAAAAAACACAAGGCAGCTAATTGTGAGAGCCAATGTCATGCCACAACCAAATTGCTTACATAATAGGTGCAATGAGCTATGTATGCACAATACGAACATGACAAACTGGAACCAGAGTATTTAAACAAGAATGGAATAGAATAGTCATAGTATCATCAGCACCTAAGCTTAATGTCCAATATCGCGATAATTAATGGCATTTCTAGATATAGTAGCCCCAGCGTTACAGAATCAAAAGATACGCGAAAAAAGCCTCGGACAGCTCTTCGTTTGAAAATAATTAGAAAACTGATTTCCTAATTACTTGAAATAATATTAATATAAGGCCTCTTTACCTTCCTCCTAGATCATTAATTTTAGTTGCTCTTACGTCTTACTTTTACAAATCTTGATTAATTGGCAACGAGAATTAAATAAACAGAATGTTATGCTGGTATTAGGCAAGTTGTAAATGGTGCTTGAAAGTCAAATCAGGTCATCTACTGATCTTGTGGTCAAGAGTCAAGCATCAATTAACTCTACTATTGTTACATTTTAGATATATCGGGCGACTGGTACATGACCTGCCATAAGAATAGTGCGTGTAGATGGGATCATTTGCAAGTATTTAAAGCCTACTTTCTATGGGCTAAGTCCTATAGTTTTGGAGATAGGCATAATTTTGTACCTTGTTGAAATTTTCCCAAAATTTTGGGCTAGATAATGTTGTGTGAGTGTCAGAAATATTTATTAATTTATTATTTATAAAAATATACGAGTAGTTGCGTTTGACTTTAATCTCACCTGAAAACAATTGACGATAAAATTGAACATTACAAAACAGGGATAGACATTGCCGGAACACGTCGTTTGTGCCTTTTACGACTTGCTTATAAAAGGGTGGTAGAGATATTTGCAGTTGACCCTACACGATCAATAATGTAGGTAGTTCTTGTGTTTAATGATTACTGTCATCGTCATATAATCAACGAATGCAGAGCATTAAAAAAACCGACTTCACGTCAACACTTAGGCCGACTAATAGTATCATCCACGTAAACATTCTCCGAAAGCATACATTTAGTTTCTGATTTCGATGAAATTTATATGGGACCAACTATGAAGTATCCTCTATCATATGAATTAAGAATTTTTAAAATCGATTCATAATTGTCTGAAATATCGTGTAACAAAGACACAAAAAAAAATATAGACGACTTGAGAACCTCCTTCTTTTTTGGAAGTCGGTTGAAAATAATAAGAGTCGATCAACATTTTGTGTACCAACAATCAACAAAATATACAATTATTTAAATAGATTAATATTGGCTTAGAATAGGTCTGAACTACTACGAACAATATAATAAAGTTTCAGATTATTAGCTGTGCTGCTAACTTTTTATGTATTATCTAGGATTTTTAAGTACTAAAAATCCTAGATAATACAAAATATTTTCTTTAGTTAACCAACGTCTTATCATAACTATCAGAAATAAAACACGTTTTATTGAACATCTTAAATGCTTTATTTGCAATATTACTGCTTAATATTAATCCCTCTTATTAATGAACTCGGATTAAAGTTAAGATTTATTCCGAGTTTATTAATAAGAGGGAATGAGATCAACATATTAGTCTAATATACCCTAAGGTTGCCAAATACTATTTTTTGCATTTCAAACTTTCAGATGGTCTAACTTTCAGTTCAATATGATACGTTTTTATTCTACTTATTTTTTAAGTTCTGTTGAAACCGTTGTTGTTATAAAAACTTTCACTTCTGATCGACAGACTAAAGTTGTGATACTAGTGGTACCTAGTCGTTTCTTACAAAAGTATCAATATTGCTGTATACATTAAATAAGATTATCAATATCCTAAAAAATACATAGATAACAAATAATAATAATAATTATGGCTTATTACCAGTTCTGAGTAACTTTTAGCACTTTAATAATCTTCAGATTGTCAGGCCCTTTTCAACCGAAAGAGATAATAATGAGAATACATACATACATACATAACTTCACGCCTGTATCCCTTATGGGGTAGGCAGAACATCAGAGGTTATAAGACCAACTGATGTCACGTTTGACTAATGAGGTATTATAATGATTGCGAGAGGCTATTGCAGAGACAGGGGGTCAGCCTATCGCCCACAAAAATGCCAATAAAACCTCTGGCCCTTAACCGACTTTTACAGTATGCCCGGGAAGAGAAGCAGCTGGCACATTCTATGTTTTTCTTTCACTCCCAGTCCAGCATGGAAGTATTATTAATAATTATTAATAATGAGAATAAAGAGATAATAAACACTTTATTATCGATCAGAAATTCAAAAATTACATAATTTTGTAACACAAATGAGGATAAGGGCGTCCTTATCGCGCCAAACGATTTCATCCAGGCAGCCCGTTTATGAAATTTGAAAATGAGTTTCCAGTTACAACAAGGAGCATTTGCTAGAGTGTTTCTATTCGACGTCTTCGTTTCTAAGATGATCTTGGATTCCAAGAGAAACATATTTTAATATTTCGCATATAAAATTGACATATACTTATCCAAAATTTCAGTTTCTTAGTATTTTTGTCTTCTTGGTGTCATAAGGTGTGTGTGTATATAAGCGATTGAATACGATATGATAGAAACATAACATACATACATACATAACTTCACGGCTGTATCCCTTATGGGGTAGGCAGAACATCAGAGGTTATAAGACCAACTGATGATACGTTTGACTAATGAGGTTTATAATGATTGCGAGAGGCTATTGCAGTGACAGGGGGTCAGCCTATCGCCCACAAAAATGCCAACAAACCTCTGTTTTATTGGCATTTTTAGAAATAAAACATTGATTGAATAAATAATAAGAAGTATCTTGTCATCTTAAAGGTAAATATGCTTTAATATTTTTAGTCAGTGACAGGTGTTTAAGTGATGAAAAATATTTGAAAGTGAAGTAAATACCATTTTCTCTTTCTGTTTATATATTATTTTGTATGTTTTCCAAGTTTTGTTTTGTCTATGTATACTTTAATTGCAACTATAATTCTTACAGACTTTAAGAGTAAAGGGCATAAGTAACAGAGTTAAAGTTCACTCATTGAATGGTCTTCTTCTCTTAAAGTAGAATAATGTGGCCGATTATAATTTTGGGAACTTACTCGTAAAATTACCATCGTCATACTGTTCGAAAAGAGTAAGAGATTTTTAAACCTTTTTTATAATGCTTTAATTTCATTTTATTAAAAAAATACTAAATAATATCCGTCCTGACTCAGACTACAACCAATAGTCCTGTCGCTAACGCCATCGAAACTATTTAGTACATTGGATTAGAAAAAAAGATCTTAGCAAAAAAAACTAAGCCAGTTATTTATTGCGTGCGTCCGGCTGTCTGGACATATTCTCGTAGAGACTTGCTGGTTATCTAGGTGACATCTTTTTGCCAACGATTTGTAAAGGTTTCGTCGTTTGTGACGCTATAGTGTCCTCAAAAAATCGAAAAAACTTTGTCCAGTCAGCCAGAATTTCGTATTTTCCAGCATTCCGGATATAGAAAAAAAAACAATGCAGTCGAAATCATGAACAGTTGACAAAATGGACATTGAGATATTTTTAATATTGACACTTTATAAAATAAATAAATCCTTTAAAAAAAGACATTTTCCTTTTTAATTTATTATAGAACGGAGTAAGATTATTATTTTGATATTTTGTTTTATGAAATATTAATGAAATTCTCAATCTTTCCTTTTCAAATCTAATTTGGAACATTCCAGAAAAGTTACACATTATTAGACTTCAGACTTTTTTGTCATTATACACTGTTTATGATACATTACAGGGTAAAGTTACGAATGACAACTGTATCATTCTTAAACCCGCGTGATCCATCTTCGGCGTCACCGATCCCATTATGCGAGATTAAGATCAATCTAGCTTAATGCGACATTTTCAATTTCAGATTTTTACATTAAATAAAGCATGTTTTAGTGAGTGATATAGAAAATGATAATAAAATAAATATACTCGTAAATAGCTAAAAATAAGAACTGTGAAATGGACAGAGAAGGCGTCCGATTATTTTTCAACCATTTTTTTTTAACCTCGCTTATTTTAGTGAGTGATATAGAAAATTATAAAAAGAATATATTACTCGTAGAGAACTAAAACTAGGAACTGTGAAATGGATAGAGAAGGCGTCCGATTATTTTTTAACCATTTAAATTGGTTCAGCAGTTTAAGACCTACGATACCACAGACATCGTTATAAGTACATATAACACAAGATATACGCTTGCTTGAAAGGTAGGTAAAAATATGTCCAACAATTCATGTTACTAAACTTATCACTTAGAAAGAAGGAAAACGCAGTTAAGCTACTGTTACACATGCTCATTTTAAGTAGCATGTGTGTCAGAATGTTACTCGAAATAAGCATGCTCATTTCGAGTACGCTCGTAAATCGACGGGGTTGCGATTTTTGAGCATTCTACCAGCGGCGCGGTTGGAATGGGGCATGCTTTAAGCGCGTCTTAACAGGTTTGCTTATTGAGCATGCTAGTATCAATCCGTCGTTCATACTTAAATATTGGTAATTAGTAACTAGTAACCGGAATCTTTTTAGGTGACGTAGGAGATGTAATTTCCAATAATTTGACCACAAATCATGCAACCCCAAAGTGGACCGTTTTTAAAAAATTGGAGTTATTCCCTTTTTTCTGAAAATCCAGTTCTACTCCTTCAAACATCAATTATTGTAATAATACTAATGGTCCGATTTCAATGTCTTTTTTGTGTTCCTGACGCAAACTTTTCGCTGCCAAAAACTTTTTAGGTTTTTTCAAACGATATTGACGATGGAGCGCGATGTATCGTACGTATGACCGTTATTTAATCTGATGGTAAGTGACAACAAAGGTGAAGATGAAATCAAGTGGGAGCATCAGGACAGGAAGAAACTAGCTCCTCATAAAACACTACTGGGTTCACGTCATCGTTGTTGCGGTATTATTTTACGGCAGACTTAAATCAAGCGGTATTCATTCAGATTAGTCGCTTTTAGGACGAGCTAGGGGCGGTAGAACTATTCGAAGTCGACCATAAGCGTTATATTATCCCACTGTCGATCAGACATTCAAAAACTTATAATGAGTATTTTCATATAGTTGTAACTCGTCTTTACTTTTATATTTTTCATGAGGTCTACGCTAATTCTTAATTATTACCTAATAATATCATGAATGCATTAGACACATGCAGAAATATTCATATTAGTTCATATTCATATAGTATATCGTTCACGAAGACCATTTAGTCTAGTCAGATGAATCCCAAAAAATCCAAATATTCACGGTTTTTATACGTTTTCAACTGACTTCCAAAAAAGGAGGAGGTTCTCCATTCGTCTGTATGTTTTTTTTTTGTTGCACGATATTTCAGACAATTAGAGATCGATTTTCGAAAATTCTTAATTCATATGATAGCGAATACTTTATACTTGGTCCCATGTAAATTTCATCGAAATCGGTTGGGAATTCATTGAAAATTTCAAATTTTTGTAACAATATGTATGATTTCGGAGAATGTTTACGTGGATGACACTATTAGTCGGCCAAAGTGTTGACGTGAAGTCGGTTTTTTTTATTAGAGTTCATCTCTAACAAGATGAAATTTCAATTTTCAGCTCTGTCAGTTTTGAGAGTGATTTATATATTAATCTAGTTCTAGGTCCTGTTTTTCTGTATCTCAAAACACAGGTTTTTAAAAAAATATATGAAAAACTCTAAACGTATGAAAACATTAAAATTTTTCATCGTGATAACTTCAGAAGCAATTTCAATCATTGATATTTGATTATTATGAGCAGAAAATTAAGCAGTATTTAAAAATGCCATTCAGCAATGGCCGTTAATACTGCCTATTCCGAGGGCTGATGTCCGAGCGACCGCGTCTCGGGACTCGTAAAATGAGATTGGTTCCATTTCAACACAGTTTATTGACTTATTAACATCGATATCAGATCGTCCACTTCATTCTTTGATCTTAAATGTTTGTCAAGTAGTTTATTTTCTACTATTGCGACTTCTTTCGGCAGTATCGGCGATTTCGTCTTTTGCTTTCTTTGAACTGTTTTTTTATTCTACTGTTGGGATTTCTGCTTGATATATTTTTCAGTAGTAGCTACAGATTTTTATTTCGACACAATTACAGAATGATTATTAAAGAGTATTTTAAGTTTCATGTTTATTCAAATTTAAAAGCCTTATGCTTGATGATACAAAAAAATTTCCTCCTTACTATAGAACTTCAGTTTTCTGTATATGGAACTAGTTAAAATATGCGTTGTTTGACTTTCAATTGAAAAATTAGGACTTAGTAGTACAAAGAACTAGCAAATCTAACAAAAACTATGAATTATAGGAACTATGCATTAAAAAAGTATATTAACCCGAGTTAAATTTTCTACTGCCTAAAAAGTACTAAGTCAGTTTTTGCGTAACTACATTCCATTTCAACCATACAATTTTAGTTATATTCTAAAATTGTAAGCCGAAAATCAGCAAATCCGCTATAAATTGAAACATATCCGCCCTATTAGCATAAAAACCCGGAATGAACCGCGGTTCTCTATTTCTAAAACTCGGCATTCCCTCACGAAAACTTACATACGGTAGATTGAACAAGTCATTTACATACGATTTTTTATATGAATTCGTCGAACCGCAGTAACTTATGTGTAGGTACTTATTATAGTGTTAGAAATTGTTTCCCCTGCGAACTATTTGAGGTTTTCCGAGCTGGTGTAATCATTTTAAAAGCGGCTACACACGACCCTAAAATCACTGGCGATATCGGGACAGCGGTAGTGGGGATGAAATCGGCTACTACTCTACACACGTCTCTGCCAGTCAGTACGAAACCGACCATGCAACAGACTACTCGTTGTTCCGAGATGCCGCCGACACTCACAAAACAGCAGAAAATAGGCATTGTTTTGGCACCTACTACGTTGCCACCTAAGCAGAGACGAAAAAGGAAGACCTGGGTTAAAAACTGGTTGATGAAACGTCATGAACTTAGCCACATGAACTAGATGAGACATTTAGAAGTAGATGATTTTAGAAACTTTTTAAGAATGGATCTTTACGGCAGAACTGTACGGTCAGGTCAAAAAGTCGTTTAAACGCATAGTGTCGGCTTTGAACAACCGCTAAACGTGTAGAAAGCTATTTATACTAAGGCTGAGCATATAAAAGATTGGGAGATTAATTTATTTATTAGGAGCTTTGAGAAGTAAAAAGCTCATTAAAGCACCATACTCGTAATTTAATTTTAGTGATAGCGTGTAATCTGGATGAATCGCGCTCAGGTATAAATAAATAGTCGAGACAGATTTCTGTACTAAGGGTGAGTGTTAGCTTTATTTTTAACGCAAACAATTTTATGAATAAACGAGCGTTTGCTCGCGACTTCGTACACGTATAAACTCAAAAGTCCTTTATTTTCCGTTCCCGTTAGAATTTTGGGAAGTTCTTCCATAATACAAACAGACTTATTAAATCATGATGATGATGATGATGATGATAGATATTAAGGAACCTCTATACCAAGTATCACATCCGTGCACTCCAGGAATAAGGTTTTTTCATACAAACTAAAACATCATATAGTTCCCGTTCCCGTGGGAATTTCGGGAATTCCTTTCATAAAACAACCCGCCACTTTTTGAAGAACCTTTGTGCCACGTATCGTATCCGTGCACTCAAGGAATAAAAATTTTCATACAAACTAAAAAGTCCGATATTTCCCGTTCCCGTAGGAATTTCGGGAATTCCTTCCTTAGTGCACCCTTACATCCCCTAAAGAATGTATGTTCCAAATTTCAGCTCTCTACACCCAGTAGTTACGGCTGTACATTGTCTGTCAGTAAAATGTATTCATATCAATTAATAAGTATTTCCAACTATTATCTATTTAGTATTAATAGTATATTATGTAACAAGTGAGCTAAGTTGCTAATTACAGTCGAGGCTGTGATTTGAGCCCGAGCCGCAGGCGAGGGCTTAATAATGAGCCGAGACTGTAATTAGCAACGCTCACGAGATACATACGACGTTTTTCAACACACTTGTGAGTAAAAGACAGACATACGTGGTCATAAAATAACAAACACACTTGATAACAAAGCTGTGAATTGTGATTGAAAAATGGCGCCGAACCTCGCGCATGCGCGTAGGTTTTTTTTTCCGTCAAATGTGTCAATGTCTGTATAGCATATACAGCCTATTTTAAGTGAAAATGTTTAAATTGGAGTGGAAAATGGAAATATTTTAAAATTTTATGACAAATGATTGTAAATTGTGAATAAGTTGTTTAATATACAAATTTATTTTACTAATATAAGGCGCAACCATTTAAAAATGTATATTTGAAGTGGTATAAAACCTCTTTGTTGTTTCTGAAAATATTTGGTGTATAACCCGGACCAATAAAATATGCTCTGTTTTCTCGCATATTATTTGCACAAAGGTACAATTCAACTTTTTTTTTTTTTTTTTTTTTTTTTTTATAAAATATGGATGGGACGTTTGTCTTCCATGACACCTGATGTTAAGTGAACATGAAGACTAAGGTGGTACACGTCCATCCACGAGAAACCTATTCACTCGACGCTTAAAAGTACTAGGACTATACTGGTCAGGGAAAATAGACGCAGGCAGTTCATTCCAAACCTTGGCGACCCGTATCAAAAAGGAACTGTCAAAGCGCTTAGTTCGACTTTTCGGAATATCAACCACATACGGATGGAAGTTCTGTCTGCGTCTAGTAGTCCGATGGTAAAAGGGTGAGGGTTCAATTTGCTCAAACAGAGCACTCGCGCACTCACCAAAATGTATCCTGTAGTACACGGTTAAACAAGCAACCTTACGACGATGCTCTAGGGTCTGTAGTTTTTTGGTCGTAAGGTCGACGTTGTTAATTAATTTACGGGCTCTTCGGTCAACGGAGTCCAGCGCTTCTAGTTGATATTTGGCTGAACCATCCCAAAGATGACTGCAGTACTCCATGCATGATCGCACTTGGGCTGTATATAAGTTAAGAAGCTGTGCAGGGCTGAAGTACCGCCGTACCTTCGAGATGATTCCCAACTTTTTCGAAGCTACTTGAGCCATGGACACAATTTGTTGACCGAAGTTTAAACTGGATGTTATAGTTACGCCTAAAAGCCCTAGATGGTCAGTGATGGGGACAGATACATTTTGGAAAGTGGGCGTTAATGTGAAGGTGCTCTTTTTTGCGGAGAATAGACACGCCTGAGTTTTGGACGCGTTGAATTTGACCAAATTCGACTCACCCCAATCGGATACTTTCCGTAAGGTCAAATCAACGCGCTCAATCATTGACTTTCTTAAACTCTGGATTTCACGGGGGCTCGCTCGCGCATTGGATACGTATCTCTCTACAACAGTGCTGTCATCAGCATAACTAATAATGCCCGGTGTTAAAATGTCATTAATGTGCAGCAAGAATAATGTTGCAGAGAGAACAGATCCCTGAGGTACCCCGGCATTAATTGCCATTTGGTCGGAGGAGAAGCCATCTAAGACTACTCGAATTGACCGTTCCCTCAGAAAATCAGATATCCAGTCGCAGAGCCCAATCGGTATGCCATAAGCTGGAAGCTTACTTAAGAGACCATCATGCCAGACCCTGTCAAAGGCCTTGGAAATGTCTAAGGATACAGCTATTGCTTCACCATGACCCTCCAAGGCCTCGCTCCATAAGTGAGTGGCATACACGAGAAGATCGCCGGTCGAGCGCCCGTTGCGGAAACCATATTGGCTATCGCTTAGGAGCTCGTTGGTCTCGAGGTATGCCAGGAGTCGATTGTTCAATACACTTTCCATGACTTTGCAAAGTATGGAGGTGATTGAAATTGGTCGATAGTTGACAGGATCGGCACGGCTTCCCTTCTTTGGTACTGGCTGTACGTTAGCAAGCTTCCAGGACTTGGGGACCTTACCGGATTCCAACGAAAGTCGATAAAGACGTGTCAAAACAGGAGACAACTCAGCTGCGCAGCGTTTTAAGACCACTGCAGGAATACCGTCTGGACCACTAGCTTTGTTCTCGTCTAGGTGCTGCAAGCATTTAAGAACCTCCTTTTGGCGAATGTGAACGGTACCCATTGTAGGTCCGAACTGAGGTAATTGGGGTGGGATTTTTCCTTGGCAATCTAGACGAGAATTTTCTGCGAAGATACTAGCAAATAAATCTGCTTTCTCCTTAGCAGTGTGGGCCAGAGAACCATCGGGTTTCCTCAGTGGTGGCAGCGACGGGCGACAAAAGTTCGTTTCGACCGACTTGGCAAGGGACCAGAAAGCTTTACTTCCCGAAGGGTATGCTGCTATTCTGTCTCCGATACGGCCTATGTGGGCAAAACGAGCTCTTTTGATTGCCTTTTTGCAGGACTTGGCGGCAGCATTGTATCTTTTCTTAAGTTCATGCGAATCCAGGGCTTTGCTTCTGCGAGCATTTGCCCAGGCTTTGTATGCTTCCCGCTTTCGCTTTTCAGCGGCAAGGCAAGCAGTATTAAACCATGGGCGAGCTTTGGTTTCAAGGGATAGATCAGCGTGGGGAATGAAGTACTCCATTGCTTGAACTATCACACTTGAGACAGCATCAGCGCAGCACGATGGATCGGTTGATGTAAAACAAGTTTGCCGCCATGGATAAGATGCGAAGAAATGTCGCATTTCATCCCAATCTGCTGACTTGTAACGCCATACTCGCCTGGAGCCTTTTGGGCGGGTGTCAGGTGGCGAGTACAGCGATACAGATTTCACCATACAGTGATCGGATGTCCCTAAAGGTGCAGTGACGGACACCGAGTATCTGTCAGGATCGGTTGTCAGCAGAAGGTCCAAGCAATACGCAGTGTGGCCAGCAACGTCGGGGATGCGCGTAGGCTCGTTAACAAGCTGTGAGAGACCATAAGTCAGCGAAAACTTAAAGGCCTCTCTGCCAGCATGGTCAGTGTCCTGATACGGGTATAACCACTGCCCGTGGTGAGCATTAAAATCCCCCAGAAACACCAACTGCGCCGTGGGAAAACGTTGCTGAATCTTATCTGCTGTATTGCCAAGGTATTCCATAAGCCTCGTTGTCTCCTGATCTCCGCTATGTGAACGATAGATACAGGCGTAAACCACTTGGTCTAGGCCAGTATCTATGTGAACCCACATGACTGAAAGGTCCGGCACTTCCAAGTAACGGAGACGCTGACAACAGATCGCGTCACTGGCATACATGCACACCCCGGCGTGCGGGCGGAAAAAAGACTCCAGGATATAGCCTGGGTAACCAAGGTATGCCGAGTCTGACGGATCGCAGATCTGCGTCTCCGTTAGAAAGAGTAGGTGTGGTCTCTCCGTCTCAAGATGGTGGTGGACATCATTCAGATTGGAGTGCACTCCTCGGATGTTACAGAAGTGCACTTTAAGGGAGAGGAAGTGCAACCGCTGTTGAACCGTACTCTTTTTAGGACCTTTCATTGTGAATTGGTAGTGGAGTGAATAGGGAGGAGAATAGAAGTTGAGTGAAGCGCTGCAAATGGAACCAAGCAACTCGTAGGAAACAACGCACCATTGGGGAACTCGCCTGGAGACTGCGGGGACGCCCGAACCCCCCCGAGGTCGCCATCGGGTCCTCTCTAACCGGTCGCCAACCGGCACGATGGAGCCTCCCGGGATTTTTCGCGAGGTGGCGGGGCAGCCTTTCGCATGTGGCTGGCATGCTACTTGGGCCCCCTACTACCTGCGGTCGGCCAGCGGTGCACCGTGCTTCGGATCCCGCTACCCTCCAAAACGAGTAACCCGGTGAGTCATTATCCTACGAGTTGAAAACTGTTCTCCGATGCAGCACGATTACTCAGACCTATCCTCCTCAATGGCTACACTAGACATCATGCCGGAACGCGACTAAGTCACTTGGCGGCATGGTTTTGTCTAGTGGGTGGTGACAAGCCACGGCCGAAGCCTACCACCAGATTTTACTGCTCGTTTAGCACCACCCAGGGACCACGTACAAGGCATCGAGGGCTAAACCTTGCGGACGCGAGCAGTTTTCAGTCCCCAAATTTTCAGTCACTTTGTAGGATTCATTATATTATGCACTAGGGTATAATATATTATGCACGCGTGACTTATAGCCCAGTTTATAGTTCTAAATTCAATAGAATAACGCTCACTTTACGAGCAAGTGTGTTGAAAAAATTATAACTATGATATTCATTGTAGATTATAATATATTTACAACATAACAAGCGTAGCGCAAATGTCAGCAATCGAAATAATTGTACTCGTATATTACACATTCAAACCACATTATTTAGCCCAAGATTTTGTTTTAACAAACTTGTGTTATATAATAGATATCGGATAAATAAGCTAAAGTATACATAATATAAACATTCATGGTTTGAGAGCGAATATCTGTGTATATCACGCAAATACCTGGAATAGATTCGAACTCATTTCGACACCTATTTTGCGGCAGACTTTAAATAAAGGTAGCTCTCTGGCCAGGAGAACCCTGAAGAGTTCTACCACCAAGCGGGAGTCACACGGATTAGTCGCCTTTTACTAGTCGCTTATCCACGAAAATAGGGTTCATCATCATCATCACGACTCTTTGTAATGAGCCCACTGTAGGGCTATGAGTCTCTCCCCTGGGTGACGAGGAGGTATTGGCCATAATCCACAAAGCTGGCCCAGTGCTGGGTAGTGGATGGCAGAATTTTCAGGGCGCCGAAAATGGCTTCTGACAGACCCTTACGACTACTGTATACAAGAATACAGGACCCAGTGTATACAAGACTACAGCTATACCAGCAAGGAAAGAACTTTATTCAGTACTAGCTGGTTTTGCCCGCGCAATTTCGAATCCCGCGGGAATTTCGGGATTAAAAGTAGCCTATGTGCTATTCCAGACTGTACACTATCACTATGCCAAATTTTATCCAAATCCAGACATCTTTAATACATCTAAACTTTCACATTTATAATGTTAGTAAGATTTAAAAGTGCCTGTTCATTATCATAATTGTGAGAAGGCGAAATTCTCAGCCAATAATGGCTTGTTTTATATTGTTTTTTTTTTCATGGATGTTTAAAGCAACATGCCTTTTTAGGCGGAATGATCCGATCGGTCGAGGATTATTATCATTATTGGGCATTTTAAAAACTACACGCCTTTCGCAGGGAAGGACCCGACACTCTGACCTCTGACTTTAGTCGGTCGGAGTTCAGAACGACTTCACGGCAAAACTTTGGCCGACTTAGAATGTCATCCACGTAAACATTCTCCGAAATCATACATATTTTTTCAAAAATTTAAATTTTCAATGAATAACTCAACCGATTTCAATGAAATTTATACGGGACCAACTATGAAGTATTTCCTATCATATGAATTTTCAAAATCGATTCATAATTGTCCGTAATATCGTGTAACACATAAAAAAACATACAGACGAATTGAGAACCTCCTCCTTTCTTGGAAGTCGGTTGAAAACCAGCGAACGAACCGGGCAACCTCACGCAATACCGCTTTGCACGCTTCTTGGAAGCGAACCACATACGAATACCATCCTTAAGTTATATGCCGAAAGAAATAATTTCATGAGGTTTCAAGAAAACGGAGATCTGATTGTTAATAATACCAGTTAGGTACAGTATATTTCAATAAGAACAATCGTTTTTGAATTTTGGACTTATTAAACAAATAATTAGTCATTAATTCATTGTACTACATGGAATTTATTTTTATTTAAAATTATGCTTTCAAACCGGTCTTGTCGTTCTGCCAACATTTATGAATGTTATCAAAAGCATATCGCGGGTCAACGTTTGAATAAACATATTTTGGATGGTTTTATGTACCGTAGCCATTATTTTAAAATATAAACTATTTAATATGATATAAAAGACTGTTTAACTAAAGTTGGGGAGATTTTTACGTGAGGTAGTTTTGTAAAAAACGTGGGTTTCATCCTCACTTGGTACTACACTATATCAATTACTTTAAAAAATAGCCTAAATGTAACATATTATGTATCGGATGACTTAAAAACCTTAATTGCTTTAGGTTTTACCACATATGTATAAGTAATATGATCTTTACCTACATCACTCGTAAATTTCTACAAGATTTCAACTAACTATAAACTTAAACGTCTAATAGTAATTGTATAGACTAATAATGGTCCTGTGGAGCATAAAGCGGTTCAAATAATGAGGCCTTATCGTCGATTGCTACTTAGAAACTACTATTCTGAGCTTTCGTGCGATCATACCATGCTGTAAATTTGTGTGCTACACGTATATTGTAAACACACCCTAAGACCATGTGTGGCTGAATTCTGGTTGTATTCTATAAGAAGGTACTTGTTGTTGAGGAAATATTTATTAATATTCTAAGATGTGAATACATGGAGTGAAGTACCTTTTTAAGTATTATATCTGTACCTAGTTTGTAGCATATGAATTTAAATGCGTGGCGTGAAGAAGTCGTCGTGATAATGGACCTGTATAAATTTGGGAAGAAACTGAAGAATTGCTACTTTGGGCTTTAGTGCTTGTATTAAATAAAATATAATTTTATTGGATTGTATCGTAATTAATAGTATCCATTTGATTGAACGAGACATTCAAAGAAACCGTGGGCATAAGTAATAATAATAATCCCCTGATTTCCGACCGATTGGTCAGACTGTCGGGTCCTTTCCGCATGTAAAAGGTGTGTAGCTCTTAAGAAACCAAATAATGATAAATTCTTTATTGTAAACCAACAGCAAAAAATAAATAAAAAAAGATACATTTTAATTTAGTATTGGCACAAAGGCGGCCTTATCGCTGTAGTTGATAGAGTTGATAGAGACTGCAAAATCGTATTGAATGTTAACATATAAATGGAAAGCTGAAAATATTATAGAATCATTTGTTTACTAATTATAAATATTTGTCTTTCATTGGACAAAATTTTTGAAATTATTTTGTAAATTTCTCGTTTTGTTCAACGTTGCATCCAATTTCACGTCAAAATGATCATGTTTAAAATTTGTCAGGGCATATTGAAATAATTTATTTTCAACATGATAGCAGGAATCTGTGTCATTATTACGAATTAGCAAGCACCGATCAATGGCCTCAGGAAAAGCATGTTAGAGTAATGATTTTTGTTTTCACATGAAATCGTTTTCAATATTTTGAGGAAAGATTGAAAATTAAGAATGGACGTGATCAATACTTTAAAATAAACTAATTCAGACAGGTTAGCTATGAAATAAGATGATTTTAGGTGAGATGTTTCATTAGACAACTTAGATACTATACCATATGGTACCTACATCGAGTTTGTTTCAGTTATTAAATTTTGTTGGAATTACATGTTTCACTTTTATAATTACGACCAAAGTGTGTTCTAATAGTATATTAAATTTACACACATACATACATACATAACCTCACGTCTGTCTCCCTTATGGGGTAGGCAGAACCCCAGAGACTATTAACCATCTGATGTCACGTTTGACAAAGGAGGTATAATTAACTGGAGAGAGACTATTGCAGTGATAAGGAGCCAGCCTATCGTCCACAAAAACGCCAATAAAACCTCTGTCCCTTAACTGACTCTTACAGTAGGTATGCCCAGGAAGAGCTGGCACATTCTATGTTTTTCCTTCGCTCCCAGTCTAGCATGGGAGCTAATATTAAATTTATATTTATTTTTATTGAGTATTCCAACTTAAGTCGTTTATTACCTATGTTTAGTATCTTGTCCGAAAAAAAAAAACATAAGACATATCGTATGAGAAAGCACTCCAATGAATTACATTTCAAACTATGCCAAATTATTGTCACGCTATTCAATGTAAAAGAACTGAAAGAAATACTTTTAATTGTAAAGCTAACTTTTACTGTTCCACAAACACTCTTGTTCACTAATTACAGTGTTTGGTCTGTAAACCTTGGTTTCCCAACAGCTCAAGTCTTCACAAATAGATACAATTCTCTATTTTTGTTTTTTTTTTTTGTTTTTGCGTTTCCCGGTCGATGGGATCTGGGGTAGCCCTATTCTGATTCATAGTAGTATTCTGAAGGCTGCGCCATGTTAAAACGGTTTTAAATTGACTCAATTTAACTTTTGTTTTTAAAGCTGTTAAAGTTTTATTATCCTGAAACTTTTATTTTAAAATATATTGATTAAAAGGTACCAAATTTAAGAGAAATAAATACTTATTTAAATTAAATTTCAGTAAGGTATTTAGACTTATGTTGAAACTTCCTTAGTTTGAAAACTGAGTACTGTGAGAGTAAACTCACAGAAATAAACGATTAATTAAAAACAGTAACGTGGACTTTGGCTGATGCAGTACACAAGTTTTTCTCGTTATTTGTATCTGTAACATCTTTTAGTGAGGGATATTTAATATTTGATAAATATTTTCTGTAAAATAAATACTTTTAAAGTTTACTTAGTTAATGTACTTAAATAAGTTACAACTTAGTTTTTGTGGTTCTACTTCTAAATTTCTGTCTGCCCAAATAGAGCAAACTCAAATTCGATTTTTTTCATTAAGATTCATATATTAGTGGTACTAACATATGAATCTTAATCCTAATAATCTTAAAGTATGAATATACGAGGGTGGATTGAAAAGTTCGCGGCCTAGTCAAGAAAACAGAATAAAGTACATACAAAAATATTTTTATTTTTCGACGTAATCTCCATTTAGCTCTATGCACTTCTTCCATCTGCTTTCCAGAGCTTCCATACCTGTTTTAAAAAAAGATTCCTCAAGGTCTTCAAAATACAGGTTAACAGCGGCTTCGACCTCTTCATTCGTTAAAAATTTTTGCCCACCGAGGTGTTTTTTCAGGTTTGGAAACAGATGAAAGTCCGAAGGTGCCAAATCAGGAGAATAAGCTGGATGTGGCAACAATTCGAAACCACAATCACGAATTTGAGCCATAGACTCGACAGACGTGTGGACTCGGGCTTTGTCCTGGTGAAACAACACTTTCTTTCTCAGTAATCCTGGGCGATTCTGTTTAATTTCTTCACGTAAACGGCGCAGAAGGGTGCTATAGTACGCAGAGTTTATTGTTTCGCCTTTTGGAAGGTATTCCACCATAATGACACCCTTAGCATCCCAAAAAACCGATGCCATCACCTTGCCAGCCGACAGAATTGCCTTTGCTTTTTTCGGAGTTGGTTCACTTGATTTTTTCCATTGTTTGGATTGTTGTTTTGATTCTGGGGTATAGTGGTGAACCCAGGTTTCATCCATTGTCACAAATCTGTCAAGAAAACCTTGTGGATCAGCCTCGAACATCTCCAAACAGTCGCGAGAAATCGTGAGTCGAATTCGCTTTTGCTCTACTGAAAGCAATCTGGGGACCCACCTAGCCGAAACCTTAGAAAAGCCGAGTTCATGGACAATGATGTTTTGCGTTTGTTCATATGAGATGCCTATAGTGTCTGCAATTTCTCTGATAGTCAATCTACGGTCTTTCAATATGAGATCACACACTTTATTGATGTTTTCTTCGGTCGTAGACGTCATTGGCCTGCCGGAGCGAGGGTCATCTTCGATGTTCTCTCGTCCACGTTTAAATTCTGCAACCCATTTTTTCAGAGTGGTATAAGACGGGGCAGATTCCCCTAATGTTGTTTGCATGTCATCATGGATCTCCTTTGGTGTTAATCTTTTTTTAAACAAATATTTAATCACAGCACATTGTTCAAATTTCTCCAATAGAGAAAATTTGTTCTACACACGTATTTATATTGTTCGTAAAATTTTATTTAAACAAGATATCAAATTGAAAATTCGCGGGCTGACAATTGAATAATGACAGTTCAAAATGGAGGCAGAAAAAATAACAAAAGTTTTTTTTTTAATTTAATTTTTTTAATTTTTTTAATATGTCGTAAATAGACAAAAATCCGAGGGGCACCCGCTTGTTGGTTGGCTAGCAAGCAATCACTCTTCATATACAGGGTTGATTGTCACCAGCTAAAATTAAATGTTAGGTATTTTCTTTGACAAAATAAGTATAAACATAAGTACTTACCTGCATATTTATTATAGTTTCACCCAGTACAAAAGAAATATGGCACCACAAGTTTTTTACAAATAGTCGCTTTTGATGAACATAGCTACTACGACGCGGCATTTTATTGATAATGCTACGACGTAGTTCTACAAGATATTTTGTAGTAGCGCGTAGTCGTTCTTATTTAAATGGTATTCATTCATAATTTAGAGTGATCATGCTTTGTTAAATATGCTAGCGAATATATCAATTTCCTTGTAAAAAAAACATACTTAACAAAAATAACGTTTCTATAAATGATTCTTCCTCATCATCATCATCAGCCAGTAGACATCCACTGCTGGACAACGTTTTCCACGTCGGTCGGTCCCGCGCCGCCCTCATCCAGCGTTTACCGGTGACTTTGACCAGGTCGTCGGTCCATCTTGCAGGAGGTCTGCCTACGCTGCGTCTCCCTGTACGTGGCCGCCACTCGAGAACCTTATTGCCCCAGCGGCAATCCGTTTTGTGAGCTATGTGCCCTGCCTATTGCCATTTCAGCTTTGTAACTCTTCTGGCTATGGTGACTTTGGTCCGCCTGCGAATCTCCTTATTTATGATTCGATCCCGCAGGGAGACTCCGAGCATAGCCCTTTCCATTGCCCGCTGAGTGACTTGATACTTATTGTGTAAAAATAATTTGGCCTTTGACTAAAAAACCACCCTGTATAATCTAGCGTCCAACGCTTCGGCAGAGACGTGTTCCAGACAAATTTTATGAAGAGGCTATTATTTTCTGTGTTTTCATTGTTACCTTTATCCCTAAACGCAGATTTATTTTATCATTAAAAAAATATTTCAAGCGTTGCCATAGATTTAACTTAATTATAAACTATGTCAGTGTATACTATATTAAATGCGTACATTATTAAGCAAAAGTCTATGAAATACACTTTAGAATGCATTAAGATTAGTGTAACTTTAATCTTGCCTGGCCAAAGTACAATTTAAAAAACTCCTTTTATGCTTGTATTGTCGTCATAGGGTCGTGACTTCGAGCAATTTACCGATTTCAAGAACTTTTCAATAACGATTTCATACATAAATATAATAGCATTACTTATTTGGCTAGTTGCCTCCTGAAGAGCGTTTTATATTTTACTTCGGTCTTGGAATCGTAAATAAGAGTTTTGATACATATCTTATACGTTTAATTTTGTTTATATTATTAATATTAAAGAAAGAAAAACTATTTTGTCACAGCCTGTAAAACAATACTTGCACATCGCAAAGGCTCATTACAAAAGCTTTGATGATGATGAAGTGGGAGAATCCTACAAGTACAAGGCTGTTTTTAGAGTATTGAAATAAAAGTTAGGTGGTTCGTTTTAAAAACCATGCTACATATCTTCAATCTCATATCTCTATGAAATGAAAATGAAAAATGAAATAAAAATGTTGTACATCTGCACGTACCCAAAGGTGAGTTTACTTACATTATTTATAGAGTTTAGTGAGTGAGTTTTGCGTTTTAGCTGCCTGAGTGTTACCAATTTTACAACAAAAATCTTAAATTGTGAGTTTTCCTATTTCAGAACACAGAGATACTTGAAGTACGAGGGCGAATCAAAAGGTTCTTAGATAGAATGCAAAAAAAAATGTTTAAACAGAAATATTTTATTTTTCTACGTCTTTACGTACGTTTTTTATCTCATCTAATCTAATACACTTAGAATACCGCATCTCCAACTTTCTTATTCCTTCCGCAAAAAAAAAAAATATTTTCTCGACTATTAAAAAACTCCTCTACGGCAGTCATAGCCGCGTCGTCATCGTCAAATTTAGTATGCTCCTTTAATTTTAGAAATAAGTGAAAATCACTCGGGGCTAAGTCAGGAGAATATGATGGGTGATCAAGGACTTGGAAGCCAGCACTGCGGATTGCGGTGAGCGCAACTTCCGAACGATGAGATGGAGCGTTATCCTGGAGAAACAACACACCCAAGGACAATTTCCCACGACGTTTTTAATAACCGAGGCCATAACTTTGCCAGCGGAAGGAGAAACTAGAAATTTCTTCACGGGTTGTGAGGATGGTCGTTTCCAAGACATGCTTTGTCTTGGAAAATATCGAACTGCCTCCAAAAAGGCAGTAAAATGTAAATTTGAATAGGTGACGTATTCCAAAAAAAAAAAACAGATTAAATGTTTCGTTGCACTAAAAGAATAATTCGATTTACTATAAGTTAATAGATAGTAATTCAGTAAAATAGTTTAGCTTTAAACATCAAACAGTGTAGTATATTTGATTTATTTGATGCGCAAATTTAATGTGCAATTCAGTATTTTTGTTAGCAATTTCGAATACTTTGATAGAAAAATGTGGATTTACAGTTGTAAGATTAAAATACTACCCGTTTCAATAAAGACTTTTTCATTTAATTTCGAGAAATAAATTTAAAGATGTAAGTAACTTTGAAATTTTCTCCAAGCAATATGCAATATTACACTTATGAATCTGTATTTATATGTGGCAACCTCTAAAACATTTGAAAAGTTCTAGTATAGTTATTTGCTCAAAACTGTCGACAGTGTTAATAAGTATAACAGTTATCTGCAGACAATAGGATAAGACCGATGCCAGATTTACAGTTTATGGTTATTAAGTCCTAGTTTGCGTTGCTACACGGCACCTCTATTGGTCAATTAAGATAGCTTACTGAGGTAGCTTGTCTCTTGAAATAGAATTTGTTTCGCCGCATGCACTTTGTGCAATCCATATCTTGATGACAGTTAAAAGCTTCTTAACAAATATTAATTGTAATAGTTTGATGACGTTACAAGATCGTATTTGTTACAGCTATTAGAGTATTTTTTTCATAAATAAGTATTACAACAGATCAAAGTATAGATAAAATTACAAAAGCTGTTTATGTCCCTGTTGGTTATAACCTGGCACGGATTTTTTCATAATCTGAAAACTGAATTGAACGTTTTATTACATTAAAATTCAGTAAATGAACTTACTTTTGATATCGTTGACTTTATATAGTTTTTATATCTATACATTTACAATCCAGCAAATGTAAACAAATGGCTTACAACATTCTGGTTAATTCCTTAACCCGTGTGCTGTCATCTTCGACCTCACCTACATTTATCACCAGGTTAGATTGATATCAAACGCAAGTTCAATAATTATAAAAGGTATTGAACTAAATATTGGACTAACGTCGCAATTAAAATAATATTAGTGAATTTCATTAATAAAAAGTCATCTTAGCCTTTTCTCAATGATGTGTTTGCTAATTCTAAGAAACTTTAATTCCAATTATTTCTTAGAAATAGTGGTGGCTATTAGTTTATTTTACGGCTCCCTAAATTAAAATTAAATTGATTTCCTCAACGTGTTATTCAAAATGCCAAGTGAAACTTTTAAATTACTGTTTATTATTAGAAAAAATTTAGCCTGGTAATTACTAAAATTATATGTCTTATATGGCTTCATAATATATTTCCCTTTAAAATCATACCTATATGTTTTAATGAATTTCAAATCTTACGTTTTGTAAAAATAAACGTCCTTGTGAAATCGGCCCTTATAATACAAACAGAACATTCGGTTTCGATGTACTAAAAACAAACAGATCCTATGAAACATTAATACGAATACGAACCAGACGTGAATTTAGGGTTCCTTTTCGGCTAAATAATTAATTCATACAAATAGGGACGAGTGCTTACATTAGATCTTAAAGGTCATCCACAATTTATGAGATTTTTTCTTAAATAAAATTGAGTTTTGAACCTCAGCCTTTCAAAGGCCATTTCGAAAGAGACAACTTAAAAGTTAATCAAATCATTTTTTATGATTTAAAAAATGATTGATTAAGTATTTTTAAGAGAATACGTAATCTATTTCCTTACTTAGGTATGCGTTTTTATTTTATACTAGCTGTGACCCGCGACTTCGTCCGCGTGGATACCGGTTGTTGGAGTTGGATAAATACTATTATTATATCCTCCTTGAAGTTTAAACTTACCTTATTCAAAATTTCGTCAAAATCGATTCAGTAGTTAAGCGTTACTGATAGATAAACAGACGGAGTTAATTCAAAAACTGTTACAACAAAACTGTGATCCGCAGTTTCACCTAGGTGTTTTGTGAAAAAGTATAGGTAGGTAGGTATATTACATAGATGATGCCTGCGACTTCGTCTGTATTGAATTAGTATTTCGAGTAGGTTATATTCTTCTCCAAGGTCCTAAGTACTATCTTTAATAACAAAAATAAAAATGAAGAATCTTCGCCCAAATAATAAGTATAGTTCCTAACCACAAACTATATTATGTTAACTATATTAGGTACATTACAAACATAGGTAACTATATTAGGCACATTGCGTTATAAACAAATCGGGTGCCAAAGTGTCTTAAATTTTACATAATTCATTCAATACCTATCTTTAATAATTATAGCTTATTGTTATTCTAAGTAAAGCTATATTACTGTAAAGTTTCAGAAGAATACATTCGGCAGTTTTTGCGTGAAAGAGTAGCAAAGATCCATCCATCCAGCCATTATCAGTGTATAATGTGTATCTATCTATAGTTATGATTGGCTACTTTTCACGGTAAAATGGCTGAGCCAATTTAATGTAATTTATTTTGGTAGTTAACACATCTACGTTACTTTTTATTCTACTTCTAAATCTACGGTTTCTAACTTCCAAGAGCTAGAAATAATCACGAAATAAATAAAACCTTGAGTCCCATTATTTTAAGTTTAACTTTCTTACAATATATCTCTGTATGTTCAGAAGGCAGCACATCAAGCGTTACAAATCGGTATTTTTTTTTACTTAAATCTAAAATCTATGCCCTCGACATTACCTAAGTTAAAATTGTTTGAAGTAATTTGACAGGTAATGTAACGCTTGACCTGCTGCCTTCTGTACCTACCTGAATTCAATCGCGCAAGAAGCTTTATTAATGATTTAGCCCTATCAACATAACAAAATTTTCTACTGCATACCAACTATTTTTCAGATTTATTATTTTGAAGCCCCAGGACTTTTACCAGGAGAATTTCCTTAGAATTCTTATTCCCATATTTATTTTTAGTGTAGTTTAGTTTTTTTTTCTTCTGGCTATCCGAACACTTTTACATCTATCTAATCTAATCTTTAAAAAAAAAATCTAGTAATGCCACGTTACAATATCAAAAACACTGTTCGTTCGTTGCTTCCACGCTGGACTGGGAGCAACAGAAAATCATAGAATGTACCAGTTGCAGTATGCCCGGGCATACCTTAAAAGTCATTTTAGGGATAGAGGTTTTATTGGATAGAGGTTTTATAACGGATAAAGGCGTGAAGTTATATGTATGTATGTTCGTTTATTCTACGAACAGTAGATTTAGCTATCATTCACGTTGAATATTGAAGCGTATAAAGCGTTTCAATATTCAACGTATTGTCAAATTACTACTTACTATTCTTATAACTACCTACCATTCGTTTGTAGTAGCTTTTACTCATGTAAAATATTGAAACCCAGCATTCATTGATTTTGACGACAATTTAGTTATAATTTACCCCTAGAATAACCCTACCGCCTCTGAATAATTGACTAATCCGAGTGAGCCCCGCTTGGTGGTAAACTGACTGTCTCGGCTGACTGAAATTTGCCGTCAAATATCACTACTGCCAGCGTGACGCGTCCCGAAAACATTTTATAAAGAGCCAGTTTTAGAGCCGCCAACGGGTTTATGATAGAACTGGCTTGGCTTCGGTATTCGACCTCATTTATACTTACCATCAGGTGAGAATGAGGTCAAATTCGGACTTATTCTCCGATTTGAAAAAAAACTTAGTATTTTTATTATTTTGGAATAGAAAGTTATAAAATTAAACTCGTAGGTAGTCTGACTCCCAACCGTTACAAAAATTTGGTGGTTCATTCAGAGAAATCTTATTTCCAAGTGAAATAATAAAAGTTGGTTGAATATGGTCATAGGCACCCAGAGTTTGGTAGGTATCTCTTGCGTGAGTGGCCGGCCATGCCAGCGAATCACTCGCTCACCCGCCCGCGTCTTATCGAACATACCTACCTATTTTATTACGGAGTTATTTTAAAATTATTACAATATCTCTTTGGATCTTGATGGAAATCAAGTGGTGTCAAAGACAATTTTGTTCACAATTAAATATTCATTGTAAACGAAATAAAAAAAAAATATAATGAAAAAAATTACGCGAGCAGGATCGAACCCACGACCTTAGACTCATGATCGGTCTACGCGCAACTGAGCAATGAGTACTTCTGATCTGTATGCCGAACATCTCCACGATATTCTAGTAAAGTAAGTTTTAGGCATAACTTTTTAAAAACTATTACAATTTTTTTAGACCCTAGATTTTTTTATGTCTGCAGAATCTGCTCATCATCCTGGACAACTTTTGTTAAGGCATCATATCTGTTAAGTATGCGAAGCGGCGATTTTGTTATATTGGTTATAAAAAATACAACTGCCACAGTGGGACAGACAGACCACCATAGAAATACTTAGGATAGGTAAGGATAAAATAACTTACAGGAGATGACGCTGCAAGATCGCTTGATACGACCTGTAGGTACCTGGATACACGCACAGTCACACACAAGGTTCTTTCAGTTCTTGCTTGCTGGCCAGCGTATATAATATTTTTACCACAACACTAAGTATCAAATAGTAGGTCTGGGCGGCGCGATGTCAATTTAAGATTTTAAGCGATATTTTTTTTTACGTGTAATACGTATGCGACGAGCATTAACCAGACCGTAGCACGATCGATCAAGACTAACTTCTGTTAGTACCTTGCAGCGAAAAATAAAAATATAATAACCGAACTACCCTACAAAATATGAGCACCTATATAGGCGCGAACATACTCCCCGGCTTGAAAGTCCGAAGGATTTCAAAAGATAAGTACATAAAAAAAATAAGAATGAACTAGTTACAGTGTTTTAGCGGAAGTTAAAGAATACTTATTGCTCCACATCAAACAGAGACAGACTTTATTACATAGATACATAATAAATACAAGTTAAAACTAAGTTATAATTAAACTAAGTTAAGATTGAGTTAATTTTGGTTTATTGGGTTGGAAGAGGACACAGCTTAACAATGGGACGTTTAAATAACTTCCCCTGTGAACGTATTGAAGCCACTCTAACAACTCCGTCGCGGCCAGGAAACAATTCCTCCACAATGCCAAGCGGCCACTGTAGGGGCGGTACGTCATCTTGGTGTAACAGTACGACTGTCCCTGTTTTAATTGAAACACTATCTTTGAACCATTTCATTCGCTGTTGAAGCGTATGTAGATAGTCAAGGCGCCATCTTTTCCAATAGCCTTGTACCAAGCTATCTAACAAGCGTTTTCTAGTTAATATAGATCCATTAGCGTCAATGTCATAAGCGGGTAAACTTGTAAGAGGAGTGGTCATGAGAAAATGAGCAGGCGTTAGTAATTCCGGCTGAGGCTCCTCGGATAAAAGTCCTAACGGCCTAGAATTTAACAAAGACTCAATTTGAGTGAGTACTGTAAGTAATTCCTCATAAGAAAGTATCTGTTGGCCTATCACGCGGTATAAATGCGTTTTAACGCACTTGATATTCGCCTCCCAAAGACCACCGAAGTGGGGAGCACGAGGCGGTATGGTATGAAAATTAATACGGTTTTTAGCGAATTCTGCGGAATAGGCGGATTTTGTTGAGTTGGACTCTAAGAAGTTGTAAAGCTCGTTTAAATGACGCTTGGCGCCAATAAAGTTTGTAGCGTTATCCGAATAAATGCAAGCTATAGGACCACGTCTTGAGATAAACCTCTTTAATGCGTCAATAAACGTTTCTGTGGAGAGATCCGAAGCGATTTCTATATGAATTGCCTTAGTGGCGAGACACACGAACAGACATATGTACGCTTTCGTGGTGCGCACACCTCGATGTCTGGTCATAGCTAAATTAATTGGTCCCGCATAGTCTACTCCTGTATTAGTAAAGGCTTTAGCTTCTAGAAATCGTGATGAGGGTAGACTTGCCATTAGCGGTGCCTGTGAGCGCGGGGCGCACTTAAAGCATGTGTTGCAAGATTGCACGCGTCTACGAATTATGCTACGGGCGGACAATATCCAATAGCGTTGGCGTAATAAAGACATAAGTAGACTAGAACCCGTATGGCAATTAATACGATGATAATGATCTATGAGCAAATTGACAATATGGTCGCGTCGAGGTAGTAAAATCGGATGGCGATTCTCATACGGGATGTCAGCGTAGGTCAGTCGTCCGCCAACACGAATCAGACCATGATCATCAATAAAGGGATGTAATCTACGAATAGCGACAGAAGGTAAAGTTTTAGTTTTAATAGAATTGAATTCATTTTCAAAATACTTATGTTGCAAAATGGAAAGTAATGTTATTTCCGCTGTTTCTAAATCTGAAGTTTTTATTAAATTATCACGTGGAAGTTTTTTGAGCATGCGTAAAATGTATACTATGCTATGGAGAAGCTTAGACCATTTAGACGTTCTCAGAGCGAGTTCATACAGCGGTGAATTGTCAGATTCAACTATAGCGGTAAATGTATTCGATTTTCTAATTTCAGGTAAAGCGTCATTATCATTTGGTTTAAATGGTTTTATTGACCATTCTTTGATCGGTTTTTGTAGCCAAGATGGACCGTTCCACCACAGCTTGTGATCAAGCAACTGTGATGGAAGAATTCCTCGTGATGCGCAATCACTCGGATTTTCCTTGCCATCAATATGAAAAAAGCGATTGGGCGATATATTATCATGGATTTGACTAACCCTATTAGCTACATAAACTTGCCATCGATGTGGCAGCGAATGTATCCACGATAAAGCGATTGTAGAATCCGAAAAAGCGAAAATATCATTGATAGGATAGCGATTATTAAACTCATTATACACATATCGAAGGGTTTTTGAAAGCAGCAGTGCTGCACAAAGTTCTAACCGAGCGAGCGAAGCGATTTTTGGTGAAGCCACCTTAGATTTAGAACAAGCAAGCGTGAGCGAAATAGCACCATTAGGGTGTGTTACGTGTAAATATATACAACATCCATATCCTTTAAGACTAGCGTCACCGAAACCAACGATATTAACGACGCAATTTTTGACAACTCCCAAATGTCGAGGAATTTTAAGTTGAGATATAAGCGGTAATTCTTGTTTAAATTGATTATATTTATTTGCAATAGAGTCCGGAACGTTTTCGTCCCATCCTATATCTGGTCGTAATACAGCACGGTGAGGAATAATATGACCGTCAGTGGGGAAGGGAATTTCTGATAAATAACCTTTTTTTATATAGTCAGTGATTACTTCAATATAAGCAAGACGTAATTTGGGACTAGAACGAAATTTCAGTTCGAGCGAGAGTAATCTGCGTTGAGAGCACTTAAGGGAGTCACCTAGTGATGATGGCTCACCTTTAAAGGGTAGCGAGACCATAAATCTGCCACTGGCAGTTCTGGTTGTTGTAGAAGTGTAGATATTCTCACATTCGATATCTTCGGGATTTTTAGCGGGGGGTGAGAATATTTCTTGAGATTCCCAGAATTTAGTCAAACTATCGTTTAACTCTTCATTGGTTACAGGACCGAAGGACCAGGCAACGTCTGTTAGGGAGTCAGTAGGGACCTCACCCATTACGACGTAGCCAAGCGTAGTTTCAAATATAGGGAGCGTAGATATATTAGAGCGAGCAAAATTATTAGATTTTAAAGCGAGATTATCGTATTTTACATTAGTATAGGCGTGAGGGGTACGGGGGTAGGTATCTATACTAGTATTACCTTGGGTACAAATATTTGTGGATGAAATAGCATTTTCAACATGGAGGGGAATTTCGATGTCGTTAGAGGTTTTCAAAAGGCGACCCCTACATATAAATGTCGGAAATAATTGTGCACCTAATATCGCGTCAACTTCACCAGGTACATTCCAAGTATCATCAGCTAAGGGCAAATTATTCAAGTGCGGCATTTTTAAAATATTAACGTAACTTGTAGGTAATCTATCGACTATGTGATTAATAACCAATAGCCGTACATTGTACACTTCACCCGTAAAGCGGGACTGAATATTGAGCGAAACACTACCTAATATACTGCAACTCGATTGACCTACAGACTTAATCACAGTATTATTGACAGGTATCAATTTTAACTTTAGCCGTTTGCAACAATTAAAACTAATTAAATTGTCTTGAGAAGCACTGTCGAGGAGACATCTAATCATTTGTTTATTGCGTACATCTGTGTAAGCGAACACTTTAGCCGTCGGTAAAATTGTAGTAGTTATATTATTAATCTGTGTTTGTGAAATATGCATAGTAACCGATTCATTCTGCGGAGGATTATCACCATCCAGTGACCTTTGTTGTTTCACAGGGAAGTTAGAGGTCAATTGAGGATTCTGAGAAAGTACAGTCGCCGTAAAGTTATTCGATGAGGGACAATTTTTAGTTAAATTAGTTTTAGACATATCAAAATGCAATAAGGTGTGATGCTGAAGCTTACAAATACGACAAGTAGACTTAGAATTACATTTAGAATTTGTATGCTGTGAACTTAAACAATTAGTGCAAAATTTATTATTTTTAACATAGGCAAATCGGTCATTAACTTTCAATGATTTAAATTGTTGACATAAATATAGCTGATTATGTTCATTACTTTGACAAACAGGACAATATATAGAAAGCGGTGGTGTATTATTCGACGTTAAAGTAAAGGTATGCGACTTTAAATTATTATTATTATTTCGAGTATTTTTGTTGTAAGTACCTGACTGTACAGTACTCTTCTCCGTGTTACTCATGCCTGTTCGTTCGAGAACCTTAACATGATGTCTTATGTATTCTATAAGTTGTTCACAAGTAGGTATGTCAGTAGACCGCATAGTTTGTTCGAAGTTTTGAATTAAATTTGAATCTAATCTTTTTTGCGCTAAATATAAAAATATAAAATCGGTTAAATCTTCTAATTTTAATTGTTTAATAGCGGTAATCGAAGAAGAAAACTTCTCAATAAAGTTATTTAATTGATTAACACTACCGGAGACATTTTTGATTTCGAAAATATTATTTAAATACAAAACAGCCAAAGCGCGCTTATCTTGATACTTAGATACTAACGCTTGCCAAATAGCGGGGTAATTTTCGGCGTTTGGTACAACACCAGCAAAAATTACAAGCGCCTTATCACTTAATTTACTAACTAGATATTGAATACGTTGCGAGTCACATAACTTAGGATTTTCGTGAATATTACTCTTAAATATTTCATAAAACAAAGACCAATTCTCGGGTTTACCATTAAACGAAGGCAAATCTATAGGCGGTAATTTAATTGTGAAGGTAGGTTCGTGGCCGCAGTCTTGTATTTGGCTTTGCGTGCCCTTTTGTTCGCAATCATCACTTATTTGCGACCTAAAATACTTCACTGAAGAAAATATGTTTTCAAAAGTACTCCACAATTGGTAATTAATTACGTAAGCTGGGTCTTCCTCCAAACACAACATGTTATACTCGTCACACAAAGTACTATATTGATCATAAAGTCTGTCAATATTCGATGATTTAGCAAGAAAATCAAACTTACTACGAGTGTCTACTTTGCTTAGCGATTTTGTTTTAGAGTAAAGCGAACTTAATTGTTCGAATATAGCTTGCCTTTTGGCCTCATTAATTTTAGCTTTTGGGGTCGACATGATTATGAAATTGAAATAATACTTTTAAGAAAATAGTAAAACAATACTTATGTTTTAAAGCGAGTAGCGAAATAAATAACTTATTAGTTTAACAAAATGGCGGACAGAGTGTACAGACCTTTTAATAAGGAACTTTGCGAAATTATGCAATAATAATTTTATGTAGACACTATTTCGGAATTACTTTAGTCAATGTAACTATAAGTATATTATAATAAAACACTGGTTCATACGGCTCGATAAGGATCAAAATGTTAAGTATGCGAAGCGGCGATTTTGTTATATTGGTTATAAAAAATACAACTGCCACAGTGGGACAGACAGACCACCATAGAAATACTTAGGATAGGTAAGGATAAAATAACTTACAGGAGATGACGCTGCAAGATCGCTTGATACGACCTGTAGGTACCTGGATACACGCACAGTCACACACAAGGTTCTTTCAGTTCTTGCTTGCTGGCCAGCGTATATAATATTTTTACCACAACACTAAGTATCAAATAGTAGGTCTGGGCGGCGCGATGTCAATTTAAGATTTTAAGCGATATTTTTTTTTACGTGTAATACGTATGCGACGAGCATTAACCAGACCGTAGCACGATCGATCAAGACTAACTTCTGTTAGTACCTTGCAGCGAAAAATAAAAATATAATAACCGAACTACCCTACAAAATATGAGCACCTATATAGGCGCGAACAATATCTATATTTCTTACGGTTTTGATGATCCCTTAAGGGTTCTGCATCAGATGTTCCAGTAACCGAAATAAAATATACCCTATATGTTGCCCCGGCTTCACAGCTATACATCAAAAAAAGATTCATTCAAATCCGTCCAGCGGTTCCAGAGATTAGCGTGTGCAAACAGACAAACTTACAAACAAACAGACAAATTTTTTTTTTCAGATTCTTACTCTTTTTTCATTTCTTTATAACCCTAGATAATTTTTTTTGTAAAAATATTAAATGTACAGACACGTTTTTTTTACTGTTTTATTATATGTATTGATAGGTATGTGAAATCTGATAAAAAATCGTAAAAGGTAACTTATCTGAGTGGTGAAACCTTCTAAGGGCAGTGACTATCCCTTATACAGCCTGGTACAAGAACCGTACGATAAAATTCGCTACGGCAACATATTTCACTATTATTTTAGAAAAGTCAGATATATCTATCAACTGTGAGCAGAATTCACTAAATGCTTGTAAATTATCAACTAATTCTAATGGTGCCTTGGTTCCAATTCAAGGTGAGTTTGGATTGTAGGAAACTTTCAAAACAAAAATCCTCTGTTTGATATAAACGTTTCAACACTGATGTATCCCAGCAATGTTTATGACAGACGTATTCATTCTCAAACTTTAACTTAGTCTATACTAACAAACATCGCAGCTAGATACACCAGGAGTAATAGGGCTCTTATTTGCCGACGTGGCTGTAGTGATATATTGATTTTATAATAAAGATTGTAATTTCGAAACAATACTGTTTACAAATCCCAAAAACCAATTACAAGTACATGCATCTTCATAAATATTAAAATTTAATACGTACTATAAATAATAATTAAGTTTAGCGAAGTAAACGTATCAGAGTGCGCATATTTCCACGCTCTGAGTTCACTCATGATGTATGGCTCTTCTTTAAGCGAGTGGTTAATGAATATTCATACCGCCTATGAGCATGGTTTTCCGCTTAACTCTGCCTATATAAATAGGCTGTAGAGTTCTTAAGTGAATTATTTTGGAAATTACGATCGAGAGCTTGTGTTAGGACTGTTGTAATGTGTTTGAAAGTTATAAATAACAGCTTTTTGGCATTATTTTAGACCATTTTATGTGATTTACTTAGCTTAGAAATGTTTATTTAATCTGGTGATAGAAACGAATATGGCAAAGCTGGCTATGGGTATAGTCTTATAGTACTTAGGTATGATCTACGCTTGTTTGTAGGGCCCTTTCAGAATTCTGGGGTCAAATATCGTATTATTCTATTTCAATTATTCTGGTCATGATCCATGAGTTTGATTCTGACCCCGGTTTAAAATTAAAAATCGAAATAAAAAAAATGAACTAAAAAAAAAAAAACTTAATAAACTGAGTCGGATTTTACGTTATTTACACATCCCAAAAGCTTTGAAAAATACTAGTTCAATAGGAATATAAGTCATTTTTCCGACACAAAATTCTTAGTGTAAAACAGAAAAAGAGCAAGATATTTGCCTCGCCAAACGGCTTTGCAGCATGTGTACTGTACGATGTATGTGAGTTATTTTGATTCAGTAGCTTCATTGTGTTCCGGATCGAAAGGTAGTAAAGGCAGTGTTAATACTGCCACCTGGACTTACCTAGCATCTCGAGGTTGGCAATAGGTGTCAATATAAACAGCGTAATCAATCAATCATTTTATTTCGGATCATGTCCATATGTGTTAGTTACAGAAACCTTACTACATTTGTTATTAGGTACCATTAGTTTACGTAAAAATAAAATTTTTGTCAGTTAACTGATTATGTTTGTCCCTAACGATTATATTTTAGTAAGATGCTGCTTGTGAAAGCTTCAAAATGTCGAGGACTCCAATAATTAAAACTAAATTGTGGTGGAGTTGATATCAACACATCTTCACTCACCATCTAATGAGTTTGAGGTCAAACGTGGGCTTAATTTATACTACATGCGAGCACATCAACGACAAAACCGGACTTGAAGACAGTTGTCGTGGTTGAAATCGGTCGGATCACATTATCATTATCAATCTATACTGATGAAAAAAGACATTTTAAACCAATCGACTGTCGTTTCTGATCACAATGTCTGTGGAGACATCAAAACGTGGACATAAAATAAAACATGCAGTTCAAAACGTATTTTATTTCAAAATATAATTCCTAGCTTTTATAAAAATAGAATTAACTTTTTAAACACACATACCCGAGCCAGTTAAACAAAAAAATCCTGGTAATCTGGTTGAGGTCATAAATAAAAAAATATTCGGAGAAAGGCTTAAAAAACTGAAATCGAAATCGAAATCCCAGAGAAACTATGAATGGAAATATCGGTATTGTTTCCCTGCAAATATTTTTGCCTCAAAAACTTTACCTAGTAAAGGTTTTTTCCCTGTATGATATAGTGAAAAGGCGATTTCCCCGTGGGTATGATGATCTTCATTCAATTAGGCATCGGTTACGATTCATTTCGAAACACGCGAAGTTAACATTATAACAAATACTTTTTTGTGGCATTGTTCACTTGTGGGACTAAGTTCTTACGAAATACTTTGAAACTTCGTTAATAGGGAAATAATTTATTTTCTTTACAATATAAGAATTTTATATGGTTCTTTGGTTTAGGTACGTGCTTGCTTTACATGTATTTTCTTGAATAAATTGAGCCTCGTTTTAACTTATATTCGTCGGCAAATAAAAAATATACTTATTCTACTAAAACAGCACCGAACAAGATCTATTTATAATTTTTTTTATATTGTAAGTACATACATACACATACATAACGTCACGCCTGTATCCCTTATGGAGTAAGGCAGAACACCAGAGGTTATAAGACCATCTGATGTCACGTTTGACAAATTTGGAGGAATTATAAAGATGGAGACAGACTATTGTATTGACAGAGGGACAGCTTATCGCTTCACTATCCCTTAACCGACTTTTACAGTATGCCCGGGAAGAGAAACAGCTGGCACATTCTATGTTTTTCTTTCGCTCCCAGTCCAGCATGGAAGCAATATTGTAAGTACACAGTATAAAAGGGTAAAGTAGGCCTAGAATAGCCCTACCATCCCTGTTATTATGTGTCGATAAGGGAAACTAATCCGAGTGACTCCCGCTTGGTGGTAGGATCTTGTCAGAGACAAGCTAGGGACCACACTTCATATAAAATCTGCCACCAAATGTTACTGCACCGGCGGCGGTGCAGGTGGTGTGTTCTGGTAATATTTTATGAAGAGCCATTTCTTTTCTAGGCCCCTCTGCTTTCATCTTCGACCTCATATTCACTTACCATCAGGTGACATTGAGGTCAAACGCGGGCTTAGGGATTGTTCACACCAAACGTATCGTTGGATGACTGTCTGAGCACCCGTTACGCACTTTATCGCTTTTTCCAAATGCAGGGTGACTGGTGACCAATTTTAGATATTGACGGAAAGCACTCTGTACTCGTTTCTGATCATAATTATGTGATAAAATTAATTTTTCGTCAGAATTCCCTATAAATAAATGAAGAGTTTTACTAGGTCGACGATCGTTCGTGAAGCTGTCTATACATACCTACCTATTTTGTGTTGATAGCGATGTGCGTACGTCCGTACCAATATATCCATGCGTTGCGTACTGAATTCTTTAACTTTTACTCAGTAAATAACCAATATTTATTTTTAATTTTATTTTTCTCTTCATGTATAAACTCAAACCATGTATTTAATCGAAATATTCAATCCTTTTTACACAAATCAGTTTATTTTCTTGTATGGTAACGTCCACACATCGTAGTGTTTTTATTCCTAGATGGTCTCTAATATTGAATTTCAACAATAGATTCAGTAGGTAAGTGAAAAGTGTATTCAATGTTCGAGGAAGACTCTCTGACCTTAAATTAAATCTATTGAATTCCGACTAAAAAAAAAAGATTACTTCATGTCCATATTACTTATGATAGTCAAAGTTCCGGCTCATGTAATATGAAGGAAAAAACATTTTTTTTCAAGTAAAGCTCTATTTATTTTGTAATACCTACCACGTGGCACGCTTTTCATCTTGTAAAGAATATATTAAAAATCACATAAAGGCAATTTATTACGAAATACTAATCAGATTAAGCACGAAAGCCGTGCAATAATGAAGAAGACTTTGTGTCAAGTAGGATGTTGAAAATCTTAAGAAGTTTAATTTAAATTATGCCCATATTTAATTATATTCAGGTAAATAAACATGGTATTTACTTAAAAAGCTTATATCTACCTGGTTTACATACTCTTTATTCGATACATTTTCTTTACGCTAGTAGAAAACAAAAAAATTCGTAGGTACTGCGGCAAAATTAGAGAACGTATTTTAGTCCTACGATGCCCGTATCATTTTCACTACTAGAACATTTAAAAGAATATTTTTTCTTGCACTTCGTACGCCCAGAAGGTCAGCTGATGAATCGACTAAAAACTCTGTTTTTTTTATGCAAGAGATTGTGGATGCAAATACCAATGGGATAAACACGGTGTAAAGTCCAGTTGTAGGTTAATTTAAGTTTAATTTAGCAGTGTATGGTCGACATAGAATGACCCACCCACCCCCGAATTATAAAAGTGTTGTAAAAGGCAACTAACCCTAGTGAGCCCCGCTTTGTTTAAGGACCCTAACGGGGTTCGCCTGGTTAGCGACCACTATTCATGTACGAGTATTATATTCTTTATTGCACTTTAAAAAAAACAGAACAAATACACTTAAATAAACTATAGTTTGCAAAGGTGAACTTATCTCTTAAAGAGATATTTTCCAGCCAACCCATGACTGTGTGATATTTTGTGAGAAGTAGGGAAGCAGGTGCATGGATAAAACATGGTAAAAAAGTTTATTGTTAGTTACACGGACAGTGCCCAGTTACATATATGTATAACCAATATAATTAAATAGATATTTATAATTAATAAAAATAAAAATATGCAAAAATATACAATACATACTTTATGAAAATATAACTTGCATATTATAAATATATACACATACATGCGATGTACACAAGTGTTGAGTGGTGATAAAAACAATTATGTTTGTGAGAGAAGGTGTGCTTTTAATTTTCTTTTGAAAGTTGATATCGATGGACTATCTCTTATAGTTTTTGGCAGCTTATTCCACAAAGCAGTTGCACGAACCGTAAACGATTTATGTTTGAAGATGGTGTTGCTATGCGGATGAACTAATGTCTTAATATGACATGACCTTCTCGGTTGCATGGAGGGTGGTAATGTTTGGAACCGCGAACTGAGATAGTTTGGAGAATTAGGGAACTACACATCTAATAATATGTATACATTTTCATTGAAATTTGAACTTTATCACAACCCAATAAGCTGCAAAGTGTGTACAAAAAGCTATAATATCATCGCTCTGGTGGCGGTGATGTGTATTCCGAGTATTACAGAATTTGAGTAGTTGTCAATAGATGATTAAACGAACTTCTAAGTGAAGTTCTATCGCTATTATATGAGTCGCTTCATTCGAAGATATTATATAACAGGTAGTCCTTTTAGGTACTATGTAACTTCGCACAATTTAAAGTATCATAAAAAAAACACTGTGGTGGGGCGCCGCGTGGCATGATCCATCGACACTGATACCGGCCGTGCGCGCGGCTAAGGTTGACGCGTGTCATGTGCTGTGCGCACTAAAACGCTCATGTCAATGCCGCTCGTGGCGAGCGTTTGCTTAATCCATCGACTTAGCGTCTGACTTGATGCAGTTCTGTGGGGAGCTTTGAATGTTACGAAGAGATTCCCGGAGTTTGAACCTCAGATATTTTTTGTAATAAAAATATATTCTTTTAAAGTTGATACTGGGCATATGTTGATATTGCTTTGAAAGTTTGGGAGAGATAATAAGGGCTGTTCACGATTTGGAGCGGAAGTCTTGATTATATCTGTTATAGTAATACCTATTTACTTTATCAGATTGAAAAACAATATTTTCTAATTTAATTAAAGACAATGTCTGTACTCTTTGACCGGTACATAAAGCTAATAATGTAACGAGTTTTTTTGTAATATTTTCTAATGATAAATTAATATTTGGATACCAAGAAGACAGTTGATTTAGTACTAAATTTGGATCCCAAGTAAATGAATATTTAGGCTTAATAGGTTTAGTTTTATAGGCTCCTTTTAAGAGGCGTTTAACACAACTATTATCACTTATCTCTTCTCCTAATAAAAGAGATAATGCAGATCGATGTGTATTTAATGAACCGTAAGAACATCCCTTATTAAATTGCTCGTTTAAGAATCAAAGAACTAATGGAATGGATTTTTCGAAACTATTAATTCATAACCACACTTCTTGAAACCATAACTTCAATGAGACTTTGTACTGGCGAACAGTAGTGTCTGCGAGCGAGGCGAGCATCAACATGAGAGCCTCTGGTGGGCAGCCGCGCCGGCTGAACGACGCCCGGAGAGCCCCGCGGCACCCAGGGTAAGGCTGGAGTGCAGTGGGTGCTGACTCCATGGCTGGGAAGGCCAGAAGGGGAATACAATCAATGATTTTTCGTATACATTTTAATACAAGAGAAAAGGGAGAAAATGAATAAAAATCCAAGTCAGCCCAGCTTATTGTAAATGCATCAACTGCGACTGCATCAGGTTCAGGCTTCCAGGTGACAAATAATTAACATTTGGCATTGGCTCGACTTGAGAACAAGTCTATCTTAATGGGCCCGAAACTACTACTTACAATAAGTTGGAAAGCGCTATCCGAGAGGGCCCATTCAGTATCAGGGTTAAGTTTTCTGGACTCTTTCTTTCTTTCTTTTCTTTTTCTTCACTAGCTATACTTTTGAGACCTAACAAAACCGCGAGTAATTCTAAAAAGTTAATATGATTTTCTTTTTCACTGTTCGTCTATGAACCACTATATTTATTATTTTTGCATACTGCTCCCCAGCCTGTCCTAGATGCGTCGGTGTAAATTTCTAACTTATAATTTTGAGTAATGATTGGACAAGAAATAATATTAATATTATTTTTCCACCACCATAAATCTTTTAGTAATATCTTATTAAGATTCATTTTTGCCCCATAGTTTCCTCCGAACTTATTTAAGGCTAAAAAATTTTGTCTCTCTAATATTTTTGTATATAAGAATCCATATTTTGTGGCTGGACAGGCTGCAATCAATACACCTATAAGTTTAGCGAAATTTCGTATTGAACAAGTTTTAAGATTAATGTACCTATTTATTAACTGTGCAATGTTATTCCGCTCATCGCCAGGTAACGTAATAGACATCTGTTCTGTGTTGAACATAAAACCTATGAATTTGATTGACATTTTTGGTACAATGTGACTTTTATCGAAAACAATAAAACCAAGACAATGTAATAACTTCAAAGTTTCTCTTACATTAATCATGCATTCTTCATAATATGTAATATACATATTATGTATCTCCAATAAGAAGATCGTCTTAATAGGTAGTAGACTTAAAACCTTGTTTTCTCAAATGACTCATTACTTCACGCATAATTTTTGTAAATACCCACGGAGCTACCGATAATCCATACGGCATTGCTGTGAACTCGTAAGTGATCGGCTCAGACGAATCATTTTCTTGGAATTCGAATCGTAGGTACTTTCTGTCACTAACAAAAATCGGTATAAATAGATATGATTATTTCATATCTATATTGGGTAAGTATCCATTACGAGGAATTAATTTCGAGGCTGTTTTATAAGATTCCATTTTAAAATGTACTTTTGTTACGAACTTGTTTAAAGATTTTAAATTTAGTATAAACCTTTTTTCTCCGTTAGGTTTCGGAGCTAAAAATATATTTGAAATACATTGATCATTTGAAGGAGAACAAGGTTTTATAGCCCCTAAGTCTAATAATTTATTTATAGCTATTTTCATGTCTCGTTTTTCACATGATGACAAATTATTTTTAGGAATAGAATACTGACAAATTTGAGTATCGAATGGTATTCTAAATCCATACTTTATCCACTTCAATATAACTTCATTTTTAGTTATTTTTGTCCAACAATCATAAAATAAATTAGTTCGACCTGCATGTACCTTGATTAATGTTGGGTCGGAGCTCGCATCCTGGATGAAGTCTGCGGCTGGAACTTGGCGTTGAACGCAGAGTTCGATTGTGGGCGCTGCTGTGTTTGAGCTGCTATCGGTTTCCTCTGACCTCCCCGCCCCCCCCCGAACGATGGGTAACGAGGAGGTCCTGTCCAGTTTCCCTGCTGAGACGACCGGTTGACCGTTGATATTTGAGAGGCGACTGTTTTGGCTGGGCCTTTTTTAATTAGGGCTCCCTGCTTTTCAATGGCTTTACTTGCCTTTATTTTTTCCGGCAATGAACTTCCGAATAAAGTTTTGTCTCTTTCGGAGTCTTGTATAACATGTTTAAAGTTTGTATCCAAATTAGGTAAAATCAGTTTAACCCTATCTTTGGTAAACATAAAGTGGAGGTCTGATAATCGGCGGCATCCATCACTTACGTGACGGAGGGCCTTCATTTGTTTTCTTCCTTCCCAAGGAGGACGTCAATCCCTCGATTTATGGCGGTAATACCGTACCCCAGCTGTTGCTGAAAGTTTTGGAATTTTTTTTTTGTCACGTGCTCGTGCTAGGTCAGTTATGGCTGCCGAGATTTCCGCATTTAATTTTGGGGCTTGCAAGTTTTTGCAGTTTTCGGGTACCGTATTTTCTATGGTTAATTTATCTTTGTCTTCTTTGGACAGTCCTTTTCTTAGTAAAGGTGTCCATAAATTTAAGAGCGTATCGTGTATTTTAGCGCCAAATTCGGGTGTATCGGAATTTGCAGCTCCAAGTGCAGTAAGCAGCTCTGGATCCAGATCGGGATTAGGTTCTCCCGATATACCTGGTGTGTCTTGTGATATTGACGGCTCCGGATTAGGGAGCGTCTTTGCAGATAGCTTTTGATCCACAGTGAATGACGCGGCAGTCTTCTGGTTATCCAGGTTTACATCATGCAGTGGTAGCGTTAACTCATACCTTGGAGGCGACATGTTTATGTCTAATTCATATTAATATAACGCCCATAACGTATTACAGACAACGAGATAAATCTCCTTGAGATTACCCGCATTTTTTGTAATCGTATTGAAAACAAAAGGTGATCGGTAAGATCAAATAAAATTTATTAAATTTTACATCATTACGATATTGAGCGGATAACGTGATATATCTATTATAGATTACACGCATTTTCTGCTCTGATTTTTTAAATAACCTTGGAGGCGACATGTTTATGTCTAATTCATATTAATATAACGCCCATAACGTATTACAGACAACGAGATAAATCTCCTTGAGATTACCCGTATTTTCTGTAATCGTATTGAAAACAAAAGGTGATCGATAAGATCAGATAAAATTTATTAAAGTTTACATCATTACGATATTGAGCGGATAACGTGATATATCTATTATAGATTACACGCATTTTCTGCTCTGATTTTTAAATAACATTTTTAAATCGAATAAGTAGGTCTTACCTTGTAAGATTTCTTCTTCATCGGAAGAAATAATTCGCTGTTTCCGTTTTTTTTTTATTTTTTGTTCCAACTTTTTTATCTTTATATTATAATGTTGAAGCTGTTCTTCTGCTGTACGTTTAGGCATTTTGTAAAAACTTAAGTAAATGATTAAAGTAAATGACGTATGCTTGTTACCACGCACGAAAAAAGAATGAGGGCTTGGCGCGAACCGGGTGGATCATGCCACGCGGCGCCCCACCACAGTGTTTTTTTTATGATACTTTAAATTGTGCGAAGTTACCTAGTACCTAAAAGGACTACCTGTTATATAATATCTGAAGAATGAAGCGACGAAATATAATAATAGGTGTTCATTATATCGTCGTTATAATATTTGCACATAAAAATTAAAGATAAAGAAACATTAAATACTTCTTTGAAAGAATGGACGGCAAAACAATAATCAGTTTTTCGTCCGCATATGGTTGAATAAGCTTGAGTAAGCGTGTAGTAATGCTGTCTAATCCGACTGGTTTATCGCTTGACGGGAGCACCTCTTCAGGGTCCAGTTGGTAAGCGATAACCGTAAATAAAGTCTGCCGTCAAATGCCATAATTGCAGCGGATATATGTTGCTATTTTGAAATAAAAAGCCAGGTCTTTTCTGAACCAATATGACCTCTTTGTATCAGGTGAGTTGGAGTCAAATCATGGTAAAGGTCACCTCAATATGTGAATGAATAAAATTGAATAAAATCGATTGTATTTATTTTTAGTCTCTGCGAACATAACGATACAACCTTTTGCAGTTAAGATATTCAAACTAAGTCAACCAAAGCACAGGCCACATCAGAATATTGTTAAAATAACTGTAAAATAAAAAAAATACAATGTTACTAAAAACTTGCAACCGACTCCGTACTACACGAATATTCCTAAACATACGATTCGACAAACTTCAGTGCTCACAATGCTGTTGTATCTTGGCCTCGTATTATTTTTTGGGGCTTTGTATTTTAAAAGCTGCAGTTCGTATTCTAGCGTAATTGCTCTTTTATAAAATATCTTTTGACATAAAAAGTTGGGGACGGCTCACCGGTAGGTACCGGGTTGGGAGGTAGTCGGTCATTAATTTATGACGACTACCGTGCTTCAGTGGTCACTTTTAACCATCGTTACACATTATTTAATAAAATTATGTAAATATAATTTGGGGTCTAAGGTTTTGCGTCCGTTCATTGAATTGCGTAGTTATAAGTGATCCCGATGAGTAACTCGTCTTTTACTTCTTACTACTGGTTGTCATATTTGCGGAAATTAAGAATTACGGCAAAAAATCAGGTGTTTAATTACACACTATTTCAATAGATATTCAATAGATATTTTGACAGTATTTTTCTTAAGTAATGAAAAAAAAGTAAATTAAAAAAATTGCTTCTATGCTGTACTGGGAGCGAAAGAAAAACATAGAATGTGCCAGCTGCTTCTCTTCCCTGGCATACTGTAAAAGTCAGTTAAGGGACCAAGGTGTTATGGGAGGCTTTTGGGCGATAGGCTGACCCCCTGTCACTGCAATAGTCTCTCTCCACTATTATAATGCCTCCAAATTTGTCAAACGTGACATCAGATGGTTTTATTACCTCTGGTGTTCTGCCTACCCCATACGGGATACAGGCGTGAAGTTATGTATGTATGTATGTATCTATAATATGTCGTAAATAGACAAAAATCCGAGGGGATCAGCATGGAATATATTTTATATCGTTGTGAAAAAAAAATTGTTTTGTACTGAAATAAAAAAATATATTTCATTTCATTTCATTTATTTATATTTATTAATAAAGATATAATAATAAGGCGTTATGGGAGGCTTTTTTGTGGGCGATAGGCTGATGATCTGTCACTGCAATAGTCTTTCTCCACTATTATAATGCCTCCAAATTTGTCAAACGTGACATCAGATTACCTCTGGTGTTCTGCCTACCCGATACGGGATACAGGCATGAAGTTATGTATGCCTCGCCTACAACTATATCATAATCAATGCTATGCAAGATGTGTAAAAATTTTTAATTCTCTACCTAAATATTTTAAGCTGTTATCAGCAAATAAACTTAAAACAGAATTATCTCATTGGCTGAAGGAAAACTGTTTTTATTCCATATCAGAGTTTTTAAATTTTAGAATTATGTAGATAATGACATGGCTAGATATAATGACATTATTGTTTTGACATTTATATTATTGAAATTTGTTAAATTATACTATGTACCTATATGACTAATTGCATGCTGATTACAGTTTTGTATGTGAACCTCTACTATTGTAACACCTTATTTGTACCATACAAAAAGCAATAAAATGATTTGATTTGATTTGATATGTATGTATGTAAATGTAAAAATAGATGTTTCACTTTCGTAAATACGGGAGAAAACCTAAATAATAAAATAATGCTGGAAATTAAGTTTTAAAAGTAAGCAGAGCTACTGCTATGGAAACCAAATGACAGGTAGGTGACTTAAGCGTAATAAATCTTATTGAAAATAAACATAAATAATGCTAAGATAAACATCCCGTCCCATGTTAAACTATCTGCATGTTATTAATAAAAGGCCAAGTGTTGGGGATCAAACCATGGCCAGGGTGTCCACTGCGCCACGGAGGCCATGGCACAAAACATGCCTCATGCCAACCTCTACAAATAGACATAACATTAACATAAAGCGAATCACAGTACTTTATAAACTACAAGCTTAAATAGGTTACTGTGAGTCGTAATTATGAAATAATGAAACGGGCCGTATCATAAATCAACTATGGCAGAAGCGCATTTCGAATTTTTAACTAACCCACTTCCCCGGCCGAATTTATGCTCCGTTCTGAAAGTTTGCTCCCTTGGCTCAACAATTGTTTTCCCTGCTATCTTTTTGCGTTTTACTATTTGTTTTCGATTTCCATTTCTATGATGAGATTAAAGCGAAACATTTTTTTTATTTGTTTACCTACCTTACGGGCTCTGAATAATGTTCTTTATGGATTGTTTTTTTTTTTATATTATGTTCGAATAATTATTATTTGAAAAACTGAAAGCTTAAACCTAAGAACTACTTAAGTTTTTTTTATTCCGGGTAATTTTTTGGTCTCACTTGTGACTTAGGTAGGTAGGTACATAAATTATACTTCGTACGCTTTGAAGACACTAGACATTTTAAGGATATTATTTTCGATAAAGATTTGTTACGGTTGTATTAAAAGTAGAGTCTTGAGCTTATTAATATTCAATAAAGACATATTTATGCCGGCCCATAATGAGGTACATACTATCATCAGTTTCTTATTTCTGAAATATTCCGATAAGTACACTGGCTGCCCACGACGGCCAAATAGCAGTTTGCGCCACGCACCCCCTGAAAAAATTCCAGCCAGGATATCATTGATTGCTTCTCTATGTATTTAACTACACTAACGCAGCGGTAATTTTGGCAAGTCTAAGTAGAAAAAAAAATATGATCAAAACCATAGCTTTTTTGACTTTCTAATCGGAAATAAACTTTATTCAGTGGACATAAGGAGCTGTCAGGAACGTATTCTCGCAACGGCCGCACCGCACTCTAATACTTGAATAAGTGAAACAAACGGTAGGGGCATCATCGGAAAGTTGCGTCGGCAGTCGACACAAGCTACATAATGTGTTTAAGTGAGCGATGTTACCCCAGCGTATTTTTCGCAACTATTTTATATACACAAATTGTTTTTATATTATTTTTGGAAGGAATAGTTTGCAAGTATTGATTATCCATTATTTTAATTTTCAGTATCCGAACTCGTTTTTGGGGACATTATTAAGAATTAAACATTGCCCATAAGACATATAATTTTATTCGCGGTATGAATCTGAATATTATCTAAAAATAAACGTTCGTTAAATTGCCATCTTATGCTGGCTGTAAGCCACTTCTAGCGAGTTTCTTGAGTCTCTATCCTTAGTTCATACCATGTTTTTAATAATGCTATTTCCATTCAAGTACTTCTAGATTTTCCCAATGACCGTTAGAAATTCTATAATATTTGCGTTTGAAAATCGGCTAGTTCTAATACAACTACAATATTATACGGGTTCGAACCTTGCACAATGCAATCGTTTATGAGCTTGACAATATTTTTCTGAGTTTAGTATGTATGAAAAAAGAAAAAGTGTTTTATTTTGAACAAGCTGTTCGTGCGCTTGGATGACGAAATCTATCAATGTGTTTTTGGTGTAAAGTTCTATTTGTGTAGAACGTTATCTATTAAGCATACCGGTATTAATACTTCCGTCCCGGTTCGGGCCTTTTATGTCTAATTACTATAGGAAACCAATCGTGTCTTATTAGCGGTGATTAAGAGGGATATGATATCTTTGCTGGCGGTATCGCTAGCGTTCTGTAAGTTTTTTGTAGTAGATTTCTACTTTGGTACCTATTTAGCAGGATAATTGACAGCGAAGCTGACGTTCATTGTAACGAATGCTCACAAAGATAATGCTAATGACAGATAACTGCGTGTGACGTGACCTACGACAAACTTATTATTTGCGGTTGGTACAGTAGTCGGGTCTAGGGATCGAACCGCAAAATTAAGTTTGTTTTTATAGTATATAAAGTAGATAAAAATGTGGTGCCCGGGATATTAAAGAATAAGTATATTAAGTTTCATCGAAATCGAACCGGTAGTTTTTGTGTGACGCCTTAACAAACAGACAGATAGACAGGCAAACATTTCTTAATCACATTTTTAGTTTTTTTTTTGATATTTCAATGTACAGAATTTTACTTCTACAGATTTATTTTAAGTATAGATATTCATTGTCCGTACCTATAAATCAAGCTATATGCTAAGTAACTAAAAACAAATATATGATCAAGCAATTTTTTTATAGGTAACATAATATATTTTTTTAAATGATTAACATGATGTTGAAGAGTAAGATTTTGTATTACGGTTTTTAAAATTAAATTGCGTGATAGATGCTACAAGCTGTAAATTTCAAGCGAAAAAATTCTTTCGAGAGATGTGAATATGAATGAAGTTCAGTCACAGTATCAATCTAGAATAATTTTACCTAAATGAAAAGTACTGACAGCAATGATACTATATATTAAGTCTTTTAAGATTGTTTTAAAAAACATGGCATCGCCGTCAATGTTGCGTCGCGTCGTTTCGTTGCAAAATGAAAGCATTGTAAATTGCTTTCACATTTTATTAGAATTTGAATAAATTATTTATTCACCTTTATACTGGTTAAATTTATAACATTTACGTCGTTTACAGACAGAGAAAATCATACACTTAAATAGGCAGGGCTATTCTTAGAAGACCGTGTACCTACAGACAAGAGAACTTTAAGCTCCCAATTTAGCAGAGCATAAATCGTGATTCAGCCTTTCCCTTTATCACCCTGTGTACCGCAAAATAAAGGCTTGAATGCAATATAAACTTAGGTATCTTTTTTTTTTGATTATATCAAAAATAATTCGCGTAGTTTATATTTAGGTAATCATTTTTAAAGGCCGTATTATGCCTTATTTCGTAAGATTTATTGTTGGAAAAATATGCTTAGTTTTTATTCATAAAGAGCTCAGACGATAAGTGTGAATGCGGGCATTCCCCGCAAACAATGACGCACCTACTCACCTGCCCAGAATGTCCATATAGCTGCACACTCCAGGACTTGATGAAGGCTAGCGATAGTGCTGTAGAGGTGGCGAAATTTTGGACGAACAAAATTTGAATTTGTGTCGACTCGCAAGAAGAAGATTCAAAAACCATTGTTGAACTCAATCAATTTACAAATAAATAGTTATCTTTCATAATCAACTTTTCAACATATGGTAAACGTTGAAATTTACTCAAAAATCATATTATTTTGTTAAATATTGCAATTATAATTGGAGCCTTATTTTTTTAAAATCTTTATTTAAAAAAACTATACACCTGTAAGGTTAAGTCAACATTTTTTTAAATTAATTTATCAATAGATATATCTCAGGTAGACATTATTTGTTTCCTTAACTAACTCTAGAGATTGTTTATAAAAATAAATAACGCGTTGGCGTGAAAATTCTCTTTCATGAATTTGGACCTAAATTTACAGTGAAACACAAATATAATGTCTTGCTCGCATAATGTCTTACTATAATTTTGATTTAAAAGAAGTTATGTTTTTGATGTTGACCTTTATAAAGTTGGATAAATCAATTTTATTCATAAAGAAAGGAAGTTGGTAAATAAGTCGATTTTGGAATTTATGAATATTTAGTCCTAAATATTGATGATGACTTAAATGCATAGAGGAAGTTGGTTATTGCGCCAGTAACGTACATCGGATTGTATCAGGTTTTTAAAAACGGACAGCCGTTTATGACAATAATCATCTTGTCTGGAGCATATGTTCAGATAGTATTTGTGACTCAAATAAATTCTACGTACAAAAAGAGGCTGTATACACATCTCACTTTGCATCAAGTGAGTTGGTGTTGACCGGATAAAACCCCCACAAAGTCTTAAACATTGGTTATGTATAACGTCGAGTCTTTGAAGTAGGCGTGGGCTCAAGTTTCCAAAAAGAAAAGATCCATAATCATGTCTACTTTTTACTATACTTACATATATGTATATAATTGGCGTAAATGAATGGGATGTATGCCAAAGGAAGGATTACTAACATAACTCAATGTGTTAATAAAAGGAATACATGTTTGGGTCAACTCATTAATGTGCCTTGTCCAATTAAGCGGTTATCTATCCACATTCCTAAAAACTTTATGTTGTTAATGATTTCAATCTCATGATTATAAATTCTAATTGACAGTGAGGGTATCTAGTACCTCGTTGATATAACGCACAACTTGGTTATTGAAGGTGAAATTCCTAAACCTATTGGTGTAAAGAGTTCGCAAAACTTGTTTAGTACATTCTGTATAACTTCAGCACATTTGTAGTTATTATTTGATTAGTAGAAGGAAAAGTCATCTGCATACTGTGAAATTCTGACATCAATATTTAGATCTCTACAAGTTTTTATTGTTACAATATTAGATAATATGGGAGACATAGGATCTTCCTGTGCTAAACCCTGACGAGATATTTGTGTTATTTCATTACCGTTACAAAGTTTGTATACAATATTTCTTTGCCTCAAACACTCGTGAATGTATCTGTACATGTATTGATCTATCTTCAAATTAACTCAGGAATCTATAAGAGTTATTAATTAAAACATTATTATTCGCGTCATTTATATCTACAAAAGTACAGACAGTAAAATATTTTTTGGTAAGTGGTATTTCGAAATTGATTACAACACCAGCTAGATTATCATGACACGAATAGCTTCGACGGAAGCCTAAGGTCCCTTCATAAAAAAACCTATATCTTTCAAAAAAGTAGTCCAATCGTCTTGCTATTAAACTGTTAAATATTTTACATATGCAACTTATTAAAAAAATGGGTCTATACTTTTTAGTATTGTTCTCTTTTTGGTATTGCAATAACTTTAATTTTTCGCCGTAAATTTCATTCTGCTGAAAAGGCTTTTTGTGCTAAATTGACGTATCCGGCTTTCAGCGGTTGACGTACCTGTAGTAAGCAACTTAATATAGTAACCTTGTTAAAAGACCTGCGAGAAAATATGTAAATTATATCACAGGCACCTATTTTATTTATTACAATGCCTACATTGGTTTCTATTTTTTATTATTAAAGACTAGCGTTTGATCTCAATCTCACCTAATGGTAAGTGAGACGAAGATGAAAACACGGTAGGCCCGAACTTCATAGGAACGAACTTCATTATTTTTATCAATCAGCAACAGAGTGGAGGAGGTCCACATAGGCCTCCCATAATGCGACGCAGAGTAGGTAGGCCCCCCGCACGGTGGACCGACGATCTGGCCAAAGTCGCTGGCAAACGCTGGATGAGAACGACGTGGGACTGCGCGACGCGACGCGGCTTGGACAACCTTGGGAGAGGCCTATGTCCAGGAAAGAACTTGCTCTTTATTAAATATGGCCGGAAATCGTTATCGCCGGAGCGGTATTATTTGGCGGTAGATTTTATATGAAAGATGGTCGCTAGCCAGTCGGACCTTGATTGTATCTAACCATCAAGCGAGGGTTAGTCGGATTAATCGCCTTTTCCGACACGCTTATCCAAAAGTGGTAGGATTATTCTAAGCCGACCATATACCAATTTCTGATGGTTAACGATGAGTTCCTTCATGAAATCTCAATTCTTTATTTAAGATCGTAATGATCTTCATGAGTTGTGTCTTAAAATATTTTATCTGTCACAGTTATTGAAATACCTAGTAAAAAGATATGTACCGCATCTTTCTTCAAGGTAGAAATTCTAGCTATTATTTGTAGTTTTGCTGATAAGATAGACTTGTAGGCGTATTGTATTCAGATTACTTTACTCAGATTAAGGTATCTCTTAAAAATATACATTATATCCCTACAGACTCTGCAATCCCCACACGTTTTACTGATCTAATAAATTGCATTAATTTTGTTATATTAAAGGATTTTGTTACACTTAAGAATATAAAGTATAATCAAAATTTAAAATAAAATGGCAAGATCATTAGATTTGCAGTTAACTTTAGAAACGAGACATATCTACATAAAGTGTAAAAAGTGTAAGTGAAAACAGCAAAAATAGTGAGACAACAAACGTACCAAATACATAATTAATCGAGTAGATAGCTTTATTTGTTCGTAAATAAAAACAACATACCCGCATACCATCGTGCTCATGGCACAACAGTGTCGAATCGAAATATCGAGAACTCGAAATAAAAACGTGGTAAATATCCCGTTTACACAAAAGTTTTAGAGCGATTAAAATCAAAGTGTTACGAGTTCATAACATGGACTAGGCTGTCAAAATAATAATAAATATGGTTATGGTTTAAGGAAGATAGTATTGGCGATATAATGCAGTAGAGGTACCTACAGAAAGTGCCTTTGATGTAGTGGTTAAACGCAAATTTGGTCTCTAAATTTTATTCAGTCATCGATCCAAACACATAAAAACTGAGTACATAAAAAAACTGAATTCAACCTTTGAGGTTACAAATTGGAACTTTTTTATATTTAAAATGTTATGTATATTCATGCGACAGTTATCTTCATATCTGGTGAAAGGATTTTCAGAATTCTCTCTCAAAGGTGTTTTACGAGACGTTTTGGCGCCTCTCCAGAGCCTCTCACATGGCAGGTGAACACTGAACCAATATTCAATGTAACCAACTCACACTAATATTGTCCTAAGTTTTTAAGATTCATAATTTAAAATAAAACACTTGGTAACTGAATATTTCACGTACAATTTATATTTTACATTTTAACTCGACGTTTCGGTTTCTTTGCAGACTCCGTGGTCACGAGAGACAGTGTTTTATTTCGACTCTCACTAACTCAAAATAACAAAATTATAAAATAAGTAGATTTAATGAAGTTCTGCTCTCATTAAAAATAAAATATCTGCAGAGGTCTCTACTCTCGTCACTTTCTCTGGTAAATATAATCGATGCTGTAAAAACGATTTTACGCCTGTGAACAACATTTTTTTTCTCGATTTGCAAGCAATGACACCAAGATACTCAGCATCTTTGTCACAAGATCTGTCCTATCAATCAAGATGACAGTTGATGGAACTTCTTCATTTATCTTAAGTTAGACAAGGACGCATGAGATAGCCGTAACAAATTTTCAAAGACGTAAAAATTACTGACATTTAAGGCATCCGCCGTTTATAACATATTTACATGTTGAATTTTAATTTATTATTATTATTATTATTTATTTATTATTTAAAATTCAATGTTAACTTACAGACTATATCCAACACGTATTGGGAGTCGTTGTAGATCTAAAGTCTCTAAAATATTGCAAAATAATTGAAAACAGTTTTTTTTTTTAATTTAAATCATAAGTGAGCGAAAAACCTGTGAGAGGCAACACTAAAATATTATTGTTATAAAGTTGCAATACTATAATATATATTATTTACAGAATGTTCGGCACAACGTTGACTATACGAAAATGGAGGGTAGGTGGGGTGGTCCGTTAACCAAGCAGCACGAAAGATTTTGCCTATGACTCAAGTTTTTTTTTAATGAATTTTTTTCATATTTTTGGCTTTTTTCGCTTATGTACTTTTTAAACCCGTCTAAAATTTTGTTTTTCAAGGACAAGTAATGTTTTTTCTTTATTACAGTTCAGGTAATTAGTAGGGCCATTTGAAGTTGATTAATTATGCATAAACATACTTACGAAAAAGTTATCTAAACAAACTACACCCGTAGAAAGCTCACAAGCATAAATTTTTCAAAGGTGGAGATTTTTAAATGGCTATGGAATACTCATATATATTTGTATATATTATTATGTGTCTGTAAATCTTCCGAAAAATAAATAAATAAATAAAATTTCAGAAACGTTTTTAGCAATTCAGAAGTCATCTATTTTCCTTTCTTTTTTTTAAATACAACGCTAAATTTTTTTTTAAAACCTTATATTTAAGATCCATAACTTTATTTCTAGCAAAGTACAATGTGCATCTTTTAATTTTCAAACGACATACCAATCAAAAAAAAATTTTGACGGGTTTAAAAAGTATATAAGCAAAACAAACCCTTTTCCTTCCTAAACCCGTGTGCTTTCATCTTCGACCTCATCGTCACTTACCATCAGGTGAGATTGAGGTCAAACGCGGGTTTAGTCACTTATAAAAAAAAAAAAAAAAACAATCGAAAAATAAGAAAAAAAAATAAAAAAAATTGAGTCCTAGGTAAAATCATTCATGCTGGTAGTTAACGGACCACCCCACCTACCTCCCATTTTCGTATGTTCAACGTTGTGCCGAACACCATGTATAAATCGCAATATAAGTTGCTTATTTCTTTAACTCGCGATTTTAGCCGATCAAGTAGAAACAACATAAACTCGATCCACATGATTTCCAGTCCTTAATCTATTACCATGACAAAATTTTACATGATATAATATTTTCACATTAATAAAGTTTACATAAGATTTTCGCATTATATTAATAGGGAGGCAGGGATATGAAAATACTATTTTTAAAACTTCACTCGTATAAACGTCAATGTTGATTTCTGGTCGGCTATTTTCTGAATGTGGTTCATCTCAGTGAAATGGATCTTATAAGTAACTATCTGTTTCCGGACATGTCTCAAGTTATTTTCAATTTTGAGGCCATTAGTTAATGAATCTCTAGGTAAATATCGCTCAAGATTGCCTGCAGCTGTCGCAAAGTATGTAAAATCAAGTTGCATTAGCAATCTCGTTTTCTTTCAAAAAAACTCTTAAAAATTTAACAATTCCAAATTTTTGCGTATTTTGCTTCATACTTTGTGAAAATCATTCATTAATCATAACATCCCTTTTTAATGAGGCTATTGCGGAACCATGAGTCTCTCTCATTGGTTACTACAGGGTTTGGGCCGTAAATTATTATACCAGCTAGTCAATGATAAAATGTTTCAGAACGTTTCGATCGCTGACAAATGACCTTATAAAAGCTGTGTGCAAATAAACAGCATCCAGGACTGACTACTTAACGTGCTCTCCGAAGCAAGGAAATCGTCGTCGGTAAATATATGGTCAGTGTCCTTGTGCCAAACGTATCGAATGAAACGTCCTGGCTCCTGAGCTTTACGCCACGAGTACTTTTGTTTTAATAATACATATTAGTATAAGTACTCGAACTTATATCAAAAATCTAATATTTTATTGAACTATCAGTGTAATAGAAGCTGTAAGCGCCCTTACGCACTAGCGGTTCATTTAAGGGGTCAAACCGCTTAACACGGTTTCTTAGCGGTTGGCCGCCGTAGCGGTCAGCCGCGATGCAATTTGCAGCTCTCAGTCCAACCGCAGCGGTTGATTATTGTAAATTAGAAAAGTGGTTAACCGTGCCGTTAGCCGCTCCTGCTAAGGCGCTAGGTTTCCAAAATTATCAATTTATATAAAATTGTTCCGTTACTATTATGTCATATCGATGGTGTGTCTGTCAATAATATAAGCTACGCGGACGATATGGTCCTGCTGAGTCCCTCAATAAATGCACTAAGGAAACTTTTACTGATTTGCGAACGCTATGCTGAGGAGCACGGTCTTGTATACAACAGTAAAAAGAGTGTGTGCATGTTGTTCAAAACTAGCAAGCGGGCTCCTGATTCTGTGCCACATGTGAGACTGTCCGGTGTTCCATTATCGAGAACATTTAATTTTAAGTATCTGGGACACTACGTCGATGGTGATCTCAATGATGATATTGACATGGAAAGGGAGCGTAGGGCGTTGTCGGTTAGAAGTAATATGCTGGCCCGCAGATTCGCTAGGTGTAGTAAGGACGTAAAAATACTTCTTTTTAAAACTTACTGCCAGGTCTTCTACACCGGCGGTCTGTGGACCAATCATACACGGAAGGCCGGTAGTGCCCTACGCGTCCAATATAACAACGCGTTCAGGGTGATGCTGGGACTGCGATGGCGGTGCAGCGCCTCGGGGATGTTCGCTGAGGCACGAGTCCGCGACTACTTCGCCGTCATGCGTCAGCGAGCAGCCTCGCTGCTGCACCGCGTGCGTCGCTGTCCCGGCAGCATCCTGAGCACGGTGGTGGACAGAGTTGACAACCCTTTCATTAAGCACTGGGTAGGATTGTCAATTCTGCCCAACCAAAAATAGAAGTATATCTGGATATTAATTACTAACATAGTTTAAGCTTTAACTAACAAATTGGATGTATTTTACTCTGAAAAATAAACATATTATTATTATTATTATTATTATTACTAGCTGAGTGACTGACAGACAACTAACAGCCATAAATACTTGGCGTAAGGTTGGGAACGTACATTTCTTAGGATTGAAGGAGTGCAATAACTAAGGAATCCTTGAAATTCCCACGGGAACCGGAGATATTGGACTTTTTACTTTCCTTGAACAATCTTATTCCTAGCGTATAATACTCGTAGTTTTTCATAGGTGTTTATTTGTATTATGGAAGGAATTCCCGAAATTTCCACGGGCGGGAAAAATAGGACTTTTTAGTTTGTATAAAAATCTTATTCCTTTAGTGCACGGAAGTAAACTTGATATAAAGGTTCTTCCAATGTGTGACTGGATGTATTGTGGAGGAAGTTTCGGAAATTCCCACAGGTAGTGTAGTTTACCGCGTACGAAGATGCGAGAAAAAATCGTATAATGCAATATCAAAACTAAGCATGGATAATTTAAAAATAGAGTGATCATTAAGCCAAGCTATTTCATGTTATAAGAAGTAAAAACATCGATTATAAAAGTGTACAACACAGATGATTAAAAAATTAAAGTCACAACTTCCTTAATATCAGCTGTAACAATTATGCGAGCATAATTATTAACTAGAGTTTGACGTAATGGCTCTGTTTCTCGTAGTGAATTATTAAATGACAATTATCTCGTATTCTGTTTTTTGGGTTTTGTGTAGAGAATATCATCATAGAATCAAAGGGTTTTTGTTTACGGTAGTTTCTTTTTTGTTTTAGTTGTATTACAAGTAATTCCTCCTTCTGAATCTGTAAAATAAGGCGATTTCATTTTGGGTAGTGTTAAATGAGGTATTTAATATAGCAGATATTATTATTATTATTCAATTTTATTGTATTCTTGAGTTCTTATTGGTAAGCCATAAGGTTTATCAAAATCTGGGGCGGTCAATTACTACAAAATGAGGTGGCCAATAACATTTATTTTTTCAGAATAGGTAACTAAAGATGCCAAAACCACCTCAATATTTGAAAAAAAAAAACAGCTGGAAAAAGCACAAGAAGAAGTAAGACAGAGTATTTCTGTTAGAGCAACAGTGAAAAAGTATGGTGTGCCAAGAACAACATTACAATTTAAATTTAAATTTCTCGGAGGCCAAAAGTGTTATGGTTCAAAATTCTTATCTTAATTTAGATGAAATCTATAAGAGGAAAGGTTGGTTGAAATGGGCAGAAGGGTATTTCCTAATAATGCTGAAGATGTTTTAGATTCGGTACAAAAGTTCCTCAATAAAAATCTTAGTGGCTCTGTTAATCAACAACAGATCTGAAAAAGAATGGTTATAAAGTTTCTTACAACGACTCCCCACGGTAACTGTACGACCTATCTGTATACCACTTAGCCTTAAAAGATGCGGTCCTTCCTTTAGATCCTAATGCTGAAGATGACAAATCTTTGACAACAGAAACTACTGTTCCACCTATTCCGAATGATAAAGTATTGGCGTTTGCGACATTTAAAGAAATCATTAGTTCAGAGATGATTTAAAATTTCAAAATATTTAATACGCTTTATAATATGTTTGTGATAAATAAAGATATGAAAAATATAGAATCACAACCAATAGATAGTACTAAGTACATACAGATAAGATATATTTTTAATGCAAATGATGTTTCAAAGTTCAAAAAGTTAGAAAGGAAAAATAAGTTAGACTACTTTCTACCTGTGGTGTTTGCAAAGGTGGGATGAAAATTATAAAATTAAGATGCTCTGAGTGCACAAAAGTAATTCATAGGTCTGGTATTCCAAAAGCACCATTCATATACCACAGGAAACTGACGAGTTTTTGTGCCATATTTGGTAACAATTAGTCAATGATAACAGTTTTTCTGAGGAAACATATCAAGAAAATAAGGATTTTTTTATATAATCAGGGGAGGTCAAAAAGAGATTGGTGACAGATCCATCAAGTTTTATGAAAAGTTTATTTACTATTTGGTTTACTATTTTTAAATGCGTTTACTGTTTAATTATGTGGCCAATAACTAGATAGTAATATGCTAATTACTGCGTTTTAATGCCAATTACTGAATTTTGGGGAAGATCTCATATTGTTACCCTTGTTTCCAAATTAATGTGTTTGTTTTCTTAATTTCATTTTATTTTCCATTATAAAATCTCTTTAGTTTGGTATATCAAAAGTTAACATATCTTTATCTACTAAACTGGTAAGGGTCATGAAAAAAAAATCCTTAAGTGGCGAATAACTGTCAATCACCCCAATTAAAATTAAGGTGTTCTATTCGTATAATGTTTATTCAAATAAATATAATTTTAGCTTCCATGCTGGACTGGTAGCGAAAGAATAACAGAGAATGTGCAAGCTGCTTCTCTTCCTGGGCATACTGTAAAAGTCAGTTAAGGGACACAGGTTTTATTGGCGTTTATTGTGGGTGATAGACAGACCCCCTGTCAGTGCCACAGTTTCTCTCTATCATTATCCGAATTTGTCACCGATTTGGAACCCAGTTCCACTCGGATTCAGAAAGGCTTTAATTTTTTTATGCTTTAGGTATATTTGAAATCTTTAAAATCGATATTTTCATCGACTTCATATCAGCACCGAATGCTCAATAGCCTATTTTGAGCCTCTAGAGTATGGACTCTTAAACTGGTGCTAACCCGGTCCTCGTCTATTCAGTAGTTCCGAAATTCAAGTCATATATACCTACAGATAGACTGATGTTACCTTTTATAACATCTCGATAATATTGTCCAATGCATCAGTTATAGAAAATTCAAGAGATTCAATAACTACCGTATAGCGTTTAAAAAGAAACAGACATCGTGATTTATATAAAAACTAGCCTTTCCCCGCGGTCTCACCCACGTAGATTCTAATTTAATGTTTTTTTTTTTATATTGTAAGGATAGGACGTTTGTCTTCCATGCCACCTGATGGAAAGTGCGCATGAAGACTATGGTGTTACACGTCCATCCACGAGAAACCTATTCACTCGACACTTAAAAGTTCCAGGACTGTAGTGGTCAGGAAAAACAGACGCAGGCAGATTGTTCCACTCTTTGGCAATCCGTACTAAAAAGGAACTATCGAAGGGTTTTGTTCGACTTTTTGGTAAATCCACTATATAGGGATGGAAGTTCTGTCTGCGTCTGGTAGTCCGGTGGTAAAAAGGGGTGGGTTCAATTTGGTCAAAAAGAGCACTCGCACACTCACCAAAATGTAGCCGATAAAATACTGTCAAACAAGCAACCTTACGACGATGCTCCAGCGTCTGCAATTTTTTATTTGTAAGGTTGTTGTTATTTATGATTTTACGGGCTCTTCGGTCAACAGAGACTAGCGCTTCGAGCTGGTATTTCGCAGAACCATCCCAAAGGTGACTACAGTACTCCATGCACGACCTCACTTGGGCTGTGTATAAGTTGAGCAGCCGTTCAGGGCTGAAGTACCGAATTTGAATACCCAATTTTTTGGAAGCCGTTTTTGCCATAGACTCAATTTGTTGACCGAAGTTTAATTTGGACGTTATAGTGACGCCCAAAAGCCCTAGTTGGTCGGTGATGGGAACAGATACATTCTGGAAAGTGGGCGTAAAAGTAAAGGTGCTCTTTTTCGCGGAGAATAGACACGCTTGTGTTTTGGAGGCGTTGAATTTGACCAGGTTACATTCGCCCCAATCGGACACATTCCGCAAGGTCGAATCAACGCGCTCAATCATAGACCTTCTCAAAACCTGGATTTCATGGGCGCTCGTTCGCGCATTGGATATATATCTCTCAACAACAGTGCTGTCATCAGCATATCCAATAATGCCGGGTGTTAGGAGGTCATTAATGTGCAGCAAGAATAAAGTTGCAGAGAGAACAGATCCCTGAGGTACCCCGGCATTAATTGCCATTAGGTCAGAGGAGTAGCCGTCTAAGACTACTCGAATCGACCGTTCCCTCAGAAAATCAGATATCCAGTCACAGAGCCCGGTCGGTATGCCATATGCTGGAAGCTTGCTTAAGAGACCATCATGCCAGACCTTGTCAAAGGCCTTGGATATGTCTAAGGAAACAGCTATTGCTTCACCATGACCCTCCAAGGCCTCACTCCATAAGTGTGTGGCATACACAAGAAGATCGCCGGTCGAGCGTCCACTGCGGAAACCATATTGGCTATCGCTTAGGAGCTCGTTGGTCTCGAGGTATGCCAGGAGTCGATTGTTCAATACACGTTCCATGACTTTGCAAAGTATGGAAGTGATTGAGATTGGTCGATAGTTGACAGGATCAGCACGGCTTCCCTTCTTCGGTACTGGTTGTACGTTAGCCAGCTTCCAGGATTTGGGGACTTTACCAGATTCCAAAGAAAGTCTATAGAGACGCGTCAAAATGGGAGACAACTCAGCTGCGCAGCGTTTCAACACCACTGCAGGAATACCATCTGGACCGCTAGCTTTATTCTCGTCTAGGTGCAGCAAGCATTTAAGAACCTCCTTTTGGCGAATATGAACGGTATCCATTGTAGGACCGAACTGAGGTAATTGGGGTGGGATTTTTCCTTGGCTATCTAGACGAGAATTTTCCGCAAAGATACTGGCAAATAAATCCGCCTTTTCCTTAGCGGTGTGGGCCAGAGAACCGTCAGGTTTCCGCAGTGGCGGCAGCGATGGGCAACAAAAGTTCGTTTCGATCGACTTGGCGAGGGACCAGAAAGCTTTGCTTCCAGAGGGGTATGACGCTATTCTGTCTCCAATACAGCCTATGTGGGCGAAACGAGCTCTTTTGATCACCTTCTTGCAGGACTTGGCGGCAGCATTGTACCTCTTCTTGTGTTCATGCGAATCCACGGCTTTGCTTCTGCGAGCGGTTACCCAGGCTTTGTACGCTTCTCGCTTACGCTTTTCAGCGGAAAAGCATTCAGCACTAAACCATGGGCGAGCTTTGGTTTCAAGGGATAGATCAGCGTAGGGAATGAAGAACTCCATTGCTTGACCTATCACATTTGAGACTGCATCAGCGCAGCACGATGGATCGGTTGATGTAAAACAAGCTTGCCGCCACGGATTAGATGCGAAGAAATGTCGCATTTCATCCCAATCTGCCGACTTGTAACGCCATACTCGCCTAGAACCACTTGGTCGGGTGTCAGGTGGCGAGTACTGCGATACAGATTTCACCAGACAGTGATCGGATGTCCCTAAGGGTGCAGTGACGGACACCGAATATCTGTCGGGATCGGTTGTCAGCAGAAGGTCCAGGCAGTAAGCAGTGTGGCCAGCAACGTCTGGGATGCGCGTAGGCTCGTCAACAAGCTGAGAGAGGCCATGAGTGAGCGAAAACTTAAAAGCCTCTCTACCAGCATGGTCAGTGTCCTGAAACGGGTATAACCACTGTCCGTGGTGTGCGTTAAAATCCCCCAGGAACACCAACTGCGCTGTGGGAAAACGTTGCTGAACCTTGTCCGCTGTACTGCTGAGATAGTCCATAAGCCTTGTTGTCTCCCGATCTCCGCTGTGTGACCGATAAATACCAGCGTATACCATTTGGTCTAGGCCGGTATCTATGTGAACCCACATAACTGAAAGGTCCGGCACTTCTAAGTAACGGAGACGCTGACAACAGATCTTGTCACTGGAATACATGCACACTCCAGCGTGCGGGTGGAATTTGGACTCCAGGATGTAACCTGGGTAACAGAGGTATGCCGAGTCTGACGGATCACAGATCTGCGTCTCCGTTAGGAAGAGTAGGTGGGGTCTCTCCGTCTCGAGGTGGTGGTGGACATCATTGAGATTGGAGTGCACTCCTCGGATGTTACAGAAGTGCACTTTAAACGAGAGGAAGTGCAACCGCTGTGTTACCTTACTCTTCTTTGGACCTTTCATTAGTTTTGGAGTGGAGTGAATAGGGAGGAGAACAGAAGTTGAGTGAAGTGCTGCAAATGGAACCAAGCAACTCGATAGGGGTAACGCACCTTTGGGAAATTCGCTTGGAGACTGCGGGGACGCCCGAACCCCCCCGAGTTCGCCATCGGGTCCTCTCAAACCGGTCGCCAACCGGCACGATGGAGCCTCCCGGGATTTTTCGCGAGGTGGCGGGGCAGCCTTTTGCATGTGGCTGGCATGCTACTTGGGCCCCCTACTACCTGCGGTCGGCCAGCGGTGCACCGTGCTTCGGATCCCGCTACCCTCCAAAACGAGTCACCCGGTGAGTCATTATCCCACGAGTTGAAAACAGTTCTCCGATGCAGCACGATTACTCAGACCTATCCTCCTCAATGGCTACACTAGACATCACGCCGGAATGCAACTAGGTTACTTGGCGGCATGGTTTTGTCTAGTGGGTGGTGACAAGCCACGGCCGAAGCCTACCACCAGATTTTACTGCTCCTTTAGCACCACCCAGGGACCACGTACAAGGCATCGAGGGCTAAACCTTGCGGACGCGAGCAGTTTTCAGTCCCCATGTTATATCACAATGAGTAAGCCATGTTCCAATATTCAATTTTCTTATAATAGGTATGTAAAAAATTACCTTCATACTATATATATATACAAGGCAAATATGAAAGAGTGTGAAAGAATATCACAAATCCATCCTTTCTAATTTTTTTATATAAGCGATATTCCTTAAGTAAAGAAAAAAAATTGAATCTTTTTCCTCAAATAAACATGTCCGCATGAGAAAAACCAGCCTTTATCAAAATTTTGGTTAAATTTACATCCGCGATCGTGTCATGCTACCCGTCTATTTCTAGGGCTTTCTATTTAATTGAACACAAAAGTTAAAACGTTTTATTCTCGGTTTATTCTCTGCGGAGAATATTTGCAAAGTCCATTTTCTGTGGAAGTATTCCAAGCAATCCTTTGCCTTTGTTAATTAGTTTTTAATTGCGTGACGATATCTGTGTTAATTTGTTAATTCAATACTAACCTTACAATGAGCTTTTGGAAAGATAAATATGTAATGAAGTTGTTCCGAAGACGTTCTCTGGCAAGTTGCAGGCTTTGTTCTATAAGGGAAGGTTTAAGGTATAGCTTTGAGTGTGTTTTAGTACAGCATGCAATAAAGGGAAATTTCAAATATTGTTGCATGAAAAATTAGCACGCTTAACAATGGAACTTTTCTTTTCTTTCTTTTTTATTCCCAATGAATGTTTTTTCTATTCAACTTTACGCAAGTTTGATTTGAAGACTTTGAGGTCTTAGGTACATAAAGAAGGTTCAAGGTTTTTGGCAGAAACTGACTATTTTATAAATATTTCCAATAACAGTACTAAAATTCAGTGTTTCAGAAGAACACCTGAAGCCTTTAATATCACCATTTTTCGTGATACGTGATAGAGGAATTATCCTCTACTGTAAAGGAAGCTCTGAAGTAATCACGTTGCCAGTCACTGATGTCAATATTTTAGGAAGTTTCTACATATCAATCAATACACAAGGCTTTTGCACAGCCATGTTTTCTGTAAAAAATCCAACACGTCCATATTGATAGCTTGATGACATTTCGAAACAGACACAGGACTTAGCAAACATTTTGCCCGTCCCCTTACATAAGTCGAAAAATAGTGTGATGTTCTTCGAATCTATTCAACAATATATTTTCATTAAATGCTAGTTGTATCATACTGGGTGTCTTATAATGCCGCTCTAGTATTTTATTTATCGTGAATGTATAGAGTTATGCTAAGGTTACCGAGACTAAAGTCTGGGCGAAAAAAATGGAGAGCTGTCAATAGTACGTTTTTTATTATTTCGTTTATTCCTTGGCTGCATAAACATAATCCTTAACACATGATAAGGGTTGTTCTCGTGTATGCGAAATTTCAACTAATTCCACCCAGAAGTTTAGGCGTGAAAGATAATTTTCACATCTATAATGTTAGTAGGACAAAATAGGACCATAGAAATTGTTTAGACCTAGCAACAAAAGCATTTACTTAGTAAGTCAAAATAATTACTATAAAATTATGCCTTGATAAACATTTGTAAGCTTTATGAAAAAGTAAAAAATGTGAATTAATCTCTGCCTAGATTACAAAGGTTCAGACGGTAATTAACTTCATAAAACGAACTTAACAATGTTAAACAAAGCTAATTAGAGCAATAACCAGCAAATCTTTGTAAATATGTTCTCAGAAAATGATGTTGAAAAAAATAACGGTAATTAATCGTGAGATAATAAAGAGAACATTATACCCTTTCCTTAGATAAAAATCCAAAGGGAAGGAGAAGTATGGTTGGGATTTAGTACTCATTATATTGCAGTGTGGTGGATATGCGGGCTGATTAGGCCCTGTCCATAGGGCTGCCAACTCCAGGTTGGAAGAAAGTAAAAACGTTTTTACATTCTCTATTGGTATAAATCGCGTCAAAAGCGCATAATAGGTACACACGCAAAAATCTAAATTAATAGTTCTCATTACACAAATAAGTAGATATAAAACTAGACCAAGACACGATAGGGACAAGTACAAATAACAAAAACTAAAGAACTAAACATCATATTCCTATCAGATTAAGATTAAATTATGACCCATTGGCTTTGTTAGCAAAAAATTGAGCTTTACCTTGGCATTAATTGTAAAAAAATAAAAATAAAATCGTCCACTTTGATCTTCGGTTCGGTATAGTTGTAGATAGTGAATGTCGGTTTTTAGTTTCAATTAGTGCGTATGTGTCAACCCTATCAAATACCAGGCGATTTATTGGGTAGCGCGTTAGGCACAAAGTGGCATTGTCTATCTCGCTTGTATCTATTCAGTTACTATGAGACGGCATTCAGAACCAGATCATGTGATAAATCGTTTATCTATGTGATGAATGCAGGATTGTGCAATTCTCGTAAATTAATGATTTGTAGTCAGGGCTTGGATGTTACCGAGCAAATAGTATGATGAAATTAATATGAATAAGTAAGAAATCAGTTTAAATTTCTGTTTTGACTTAAGCCTCTTAAGTTAATGCTTAACCAGATGTTTTAGAATTGATAAATAGCGTTTTTTGTGTTAAACTGAGTGTAGTTATTTGTTACTAGCTGCTGCCCGCGACGTCGTCTGCGTGAACGCTATGCAGCACCAAACGCACCTACGATTATAACACTGCTAGCGTGATAATATGTAGCTTATATGTTGACCCGACTTCTTAACTATCTTCATGCCAAATTTGAAGTAAATCCATGCAGTACTTTTTGAGTTTATCCCGGAAAGACAAACAGACAAACAGACAAACAGACAAAAAATCTAAAAACTATATTTTTTGTTTCTGTTTCGATTGTAGATCATACCCCAAGTATTCTTTTAAAAAAATATTCAATGTACAGTTTTGACTTTCCTACCATTTTATTATATGTATAGATTACTACTTTCCTGCAAACATTTTCATGACTAGGGCCTCTGTTTCATCTTACGACGTCTTGAAATGAATGTATTATAAAATAAAAGGAATGTTGTTAATGTAAAATAGTCTATTGCTAAAAAAATATTGTTTCATATTTCGTAGCAGGAAAGTCAATTTAAATAAATATTTAAAAGAAAATATTGCCTCTTATTGTAGATATTAAAATATAATTTTGGACTTCACCGTATTTCATCAATTATTATGTGTGGCGTAGATATTACTCTCACTTTAACGCCTACCAAATGATGTTCCTTCTCTCGTAAATTAAGTTCGCTACATGGTATCCCATAACACAAGCTCTGCTTACTTTCGGGCCATGTAGTTGGTGTGATTGTCTGGGATTTTTATTCTCTACTTTTCTGTTATTCTTTATCTTCGTTATAGTTCTTTTCGACTTGAGTGAAGAGTGCACATTCTCAAGTCATCTGTGCGTTTTTTTCTTTTTGCATTTTCGTTTGTGGTCGAAGTTTACTCAAACTTCGGGCTATTTTAAAAGGACTTGAAAATATGGCTTATCTATTATAATAAAAATTAAAGTTTACTTTTATGAGAATTTTTGGCCTGAGCTAAAAATTCTTCAAAACAAATACAAATTCACTTTTATATTAAAACATTGTGTTAATTTAAATGGTAAAAATTATTTATCAGTTACAAGTATTAATGCCGAATATTTATCGTCACGACATAAAATAATACTGTTTACTGTTAGTAAACAGTATTATTTAAACGTATATTATAATTAGAAGGAAAAACTACTACTGTTAGTTTTTCCTTCTAATTATAATATACGTTTACAATATCACAGGATTTAATTACATTTGAAACTATTATTATTAACTATTACTATATATTTAAGTTATATATTATTACTATATATTTTACTTAATTCGATTTTATTGTCAGTCAGTAGTGTGTTAACGATTTAAATGTGCTGAGCAGACATTATAACTTTTTTTTTTTTTATAAGTGACTAAACCCGCGTTTGACCTCAATCTCACCTGATGGTAAGTGACGATGAGGTCGAAGATGAAAACACACGGGTTTAGGAAGGAACTGGCTCTTTATACAATATTGCCGGAACACATTACCGCCAGAGCGGTAACATTTGGCAGCAGACTTTATATAAAGGGTGGTCGCTAGCCAGGCGGACCCAAAAGGGATCCTACCACCAAGCAAAAATTAACTCAATAAATTTATCTATTCATAAATAAAGTTAGTTTCATCTAGGTACATAAACAACAAACTTTACATGCTGAGTAATAGGGTAACCTTAAAAGCTTTTTATAACATTATTAAACTTTTATATTGACAGTTCTTTCCACATACTTACTCGCAAGCACGCAAACTTAAAGTTACGCTTATAATGGACACACCGTATCCACTGTCAGATAGAGTCAAAATTATTTATAAAAAAATTAACTCAATAAATTTCAAATAATTATCTGATTATAGATTAAATTCTATCTAAGAGCTTTGGTAGCAAAACTGGTAATGCTATGATTCTGTATTTCAAATTTAATTGCAACAGTCACAAGTTAAAACCTTTCCAACTAAATATAAACCAAAAATTCTTTAAAAGCTAATCTACGAAACAGCGAAACTTGGTCTATAGAATTTAACGCCATTGACGAGTTGCCAGAGTGCTGTTTGGCATTGAAACAGTTGGTACAAGTTACACATTACAGTACCACAGGCGGGCGACGTACCTGAGACATGCCGTCTCTTCCAAATTATTCTCATTTTAGTGCCAAAATGCTAATTAACATACTAAAAACGGGTGCCGGGGAAATGAGAACCCATCCGCGCCAAAGCTTACTTTACTTTTAAAGCTCAATTAAGCTTTCGAAGGAAAATTTAATGTAAAATGTCAGTGAGATTTTTTCTCAAACTATACGAAAATTGAGTGAGTATTTCGATGAGTTTACCCTTTTAAGGATAGTGGTTTTGCGCACTCATATGAATACAATTAAATTAATCAAATGTAGACTATTTAGAAAAACAAATATTTAAATTACGGTGTTGAAATATCACTATCTTTATTAAATGTTAAGAAACGTTTCGACTTTACAGATGCGTAGTCAAGCGTGCCTATATGTGGCCTAAAATTAATATATTTAAAAAAAACGTACTATGTTTGATGTAATTTCGATACGATTTTACTATCCCAATAATAATAATTAAAGTAGACAGTAAATAATGCAATACAGTTTTTTTCGCCAAGGAAAGATTTAGCATCTAAAAGAGCAAGCTCTGTAAGGAGGAAGATCAATGAGTTACGCATGAAAGGGTATTTATAGGTCTGCGAGCTCGAAGATTAGCAGCCATAGATTACCTTGACAGTGTGGGACTCCTTAGAACTTAGTTTCCCACTAAACATCCTCCTTTGCTCATCAAGCCTTTTTAAGGGCCAGCGATCGCCATTGGAGCAACAGTCAACCGTTAGATAGAGGCTGCGCAGCAGGCGGCACCCTGAAGGGTTGCCCGCTTTGATGAACTGAAAACTAAAATAACAGAGCTGAAACTAAAAGATTATCTAAAGCGATGATACAAACTCGAGATAGTCGAGACGGGAACAACGAACGTTTAGAAACGTTGGAGTTGCTGTTTTCCTAAAAAGGGGAGCAAACTGAGTTAAAAAGACCAGAAGAGCACCGTTGAAACCACGGTTGGCGTCGATAGTGGCGCCGAAAGCTAGGATTTCGACGATGGAAGCGTGTTGGATCCAGAATGCCATGTGGTCATGGGACACTGGCGAAGACCGTTGGGCAACCGTTTGCGATTCATCGGTTGCTCGATCCCAATGGCACAATACAGTATTGAACTTAAAACCTTTAAATCTATCATTGTATCCGTTAATTTCAATTTATACAGGTTCAATAACAAACTCTGAAGGCATTAACAAAAATAGATTCTGTATTTACAAGTAACTGAGAAGGCTGAAATGCGTGGTTGCTTGTTATTTTTCTCATTACGCGAGGATTGTTTATTACAGAAAGGACTCTTGAATTAATTTTGACTGGCAGTAAAAGACCATCGTATCAATAAAATTATTAATAATACAATTTTGAATTTTTTTGCTCTTAATCATACCTGAACAGGTTTTTTGATTATGAGAGGAAGTCGTAACGAAAAATATGGTTTTATCACTGTTTAACTCAATTTATTATGACAACGGGCACTAATATGCAATCATCGTTTTATATATAATTTGTCTTCGATTTTTCTTTATTTTACTTTGCCTCTGGTCACTAACTGCTAAGCTTAACTGGCATAAACCCATAACATTTGTATTAAAAATAACCATTCTACCTGTTTTAGGTTGACCATATTTTGATGTTTTTGCTATTTAAAATGATAATCAATAAAGTTCGATTTTTTGCTTCTGGAGTTTTGCAACTATAGAAACAAAAACACATGCTTACGATGTTTCACCCAGTATATTTTTCTACACATTAATTATTACCAGATCAAAAGTTATGTAGGCAAACTCTTTCGATATTGTAAGTATAATCAGTTCAAAAATTATTTTTGGAGGTAAAGGAAATGTTTTCGTTGTAGTGTACAGAAAGAAAGAAATAGTTTATTCGACAGTAAAAATATGTTACAATCAAAATGAGAAAAAAAGTTTAGTAAATATAGTATTGGACAGACTGAATTTGTTTTGAATTTTTTGATATATATGTATTTACATTTGGTAAATTGCACAGTGTAAACTTTCAATTAATCAAGTTATGTTCGTTTGTAGCAAATGTGTCCGATAACAATTAAATTAACGGTGAGCCGTATTCAACATAACACATTCCTCTTTCAAATCTCTCTAATGCCAAATTTAGATGCTTTACAATGAGCTTCTGTTAGTAACTGTTGAGTTTGACATTCCATCATTTGACATCAAAGGGACTTGAAATTAGAGAGTATTATGTAAAATTGAGCTCAGTGTCGTTCAATCCATCTCAACCACGAAACTCGCGTTTTAGAAGCAAAACTAAAATTAAAACTTATAAATTACCTGTTTATTATTTTTTTGGTTTTTGATCACACAGTAGGTACTATATCATTATAAATGATACAATCAAACATGTAACCCAAGTTATGTTGAATTGTATAATATTTGCTTTTTGTTTTTATTTTGTTTTCATTGTTATCACATCATCACTTTTTTTTTCTTTTTTCTTATTTTATAGCTTTTTTTTTGTAATCAAGTTTTAATTTTGTAATAATATACATTATATGTAACGTTCAATTCGTGCAGTAAAGGAAGATCGGGGTCTTCTGTTACAGGCACAATGTGCTTAAAAGAAGGCTCCAGCCCCTAATTATTGTGAATCATAAAATCGACACTGAAATAAATAAAATAAAAAATACATACATAACTTCACGCCTGTATCCCTAATGGGGTAGGCAGAACACCAGAGACTATAAAACCATCTGATGTCACGTTTGACAAATTTGAAGGTGTTATTATGATGGAGATAGACTATTGCAGTGACAGAGGGGTCAGCCTATCGCCCGCAAAAAAAATCAAATAAAACCTCCGTCCCTTAACTGACTTTTACAGTATGCCCGGGAAGAGAAGCAGCTGGCACATTCTATGTTTTTCTTTCGCTCCTAGTCCAGCATAGAAGATTATTAATGTAAAAAATAATACAACTTGTTTCACAACGAATTAATGATGAGTCAATTAAAGCTATGGTAAAAGCAGGATAGTAACAGTTTTTATATTATTCCAAGCTCTATTTATTTTCTTTTCTTTTGTAACTACGCAAATTTTGACACTTTGTCTTAGCATCCACAGGATATAAAGTAAAAAAAATCGTGCGGTTTTAATCGTTCAACTATCAACCATGCCGTTTTAAAGCGTTGGGCTATCACGTGCATTTTTTTCAGCTGTTAGTTACAGAGACATGCAGACAAATAAACTCTTGAGCTTTATTATAATTCTATCGACTTCAATTTGTTAAGTAAACCCCTAAAATATAGACCAAGATACGAAAAAGACCAGACTATTTATGCTCTATTTTCTCGGTTCATTTCCCCAAGTGTAAAACAACGATTGTATTCTCTATACGGAAAACACAAAACGATTTTACAGAACGAATTTGAAAAATAAAGCTCTAGAATAGTTTCTTATTCCACAGGGAAGTGCTTGTATGTTAAAGCACAAAGTTACAACAATGTCGATGTAGATAAGAATCCTGCGGGATCTTGCTGGCGTTTGGCGAAAAATATGCTCATTGTCACAAATGTATACATTTAAATTATTATTTTTTAAAATCCCCAGACAATCACACCAACTACATGGCCCCAAAGTAAGCATAGCTTGTGTTATGGGATACCATATAGCGAACTAGGGGGGAACCTAGAATATACATACATAAATAGATAAACACCCAGACACGGAACATATTTTTTTCCTTGTTCCGTGCGGGGATCGAACCCGCAACCACTGGCGTCTGAGGCAGATAGGTTTACCCCAACGCCAAAGTGGTCGTCGCCAAGTATTTGTATGTGTCTAAGGCCCGTATTCATTTTCTTTTACCGTTGATCATGCTTGAAGTATAGTATCGCTGTCAATCTACAGAGAACTGTCAAAATTGATACCTACCTAGTTAAGTTTTGAGTTATTATGACTAAGTAGTGAGAACATCCTCAAATAGATTCCGTCCGCCTGAATTTCAGCCTATTTGCCCTAAATAATCGTATAAATTCGATTGTACCGGTAATTTTGTAATTTGGGACAGCTTCTCTATACGTAGTAAGGTAATAGCTGACTTACCTTAATAGATTTCAAAGCTGAGCAGTACGAGCCTTAATACGGTATCATTTCTGAAAGATGTCCTAAGGATCAAGCATAGATGCATAGATAGAACCATTGATGTCAATTCTTCATAAGGACCTTTCAAAAAACCTATATTTAATTTAAGATCTCAAATCTGAGTAGGATTTTATAATACGTACCTAATTTAGTTTATAGGAACCAGTCTTCTATTCTGGAATATTTGAGTAGGTCTAATTGATGTCTGATACAGCTTTTTCAATTTAATTTGATTTTGGAAAATGCTATTGCAGTTGCAATGCTATTTTACACAAACTCATTGAAGTTCTCGAAAATATACATCAACATTTTAATATTTTTATTTATCAGCCTTGTTGAAGTACTAAAAACTTTTTAAGCAGCCTTGAAGTTAAAGCATATCTTGCACTTTGTCCAGGACCACAATTATCCTACCTACATTTGACCAGTCTATTAATCGGCTGAACTAATTACATGCTCTAATTGCTTTGTCTGTCCATCTGTAACCGGTAGCTGGACAACAGTTAATTAGTGTCCCATTCGATACCAATGTGATCTATTTAGATGAAGCTAATTTTTTATAGCCATCTAAAAAAAGTTAGGAAAGTATTATTTGTATTTAAGATACGTGTTTGCATAGGTACGTGATTACAACATTGTTTATTGAAGTCTTAGGTTAAATGACAGAACAAATTACTTAGCAGAATTTTCATTTCATTTGTTAGGCTGCAAACTGGACGGCAGCGACAGCGACAGCGGTGCGGGCAGCGGCGCGGGCAGCGATTTCCGCGACACGATAGAAAGTATTAAGTTTGAATGAAACCGCGACAAATCGAACACGGCCCAGATTCCACGCGTAGCTCGCTGCCCGCGCCGCTGTCGCTGCCCGCGGCGCTGTCGCTGCCTTCCAGTTTGCAGCCTTACTGTAAGAAGTCAGAAATGTATTACAAATTAACGCTAAATACATTTTTTTTTATCTTGACTGGTTTATAAGTTGAAGTTCTTAAAATCAAAGTTTTGTAACATTCAAATGGTAAATTGTGGATCTGTGCATCTGATGATTTTTTTGTAAATAAACAAATTAAAATAAAATAAAGTATCTTCAACCTCATTTTGTTCATTTTCATGTCAACGGTCTCCTATAATAAAAGTATAAATACCAACAAAGCTAATGCGGTGAAAATTTGTGTAAGAAATTTTACATTAGTCTTCTGTAGTGCGGTATAGTCTCAAAGTACAATGTACACAGAGAGAAGTTAGTAACATTGTATGTCTAGAGCTGGAAGACGTGAATTTCTCTTAACTTTGAGCTATTCACACCTGGCCAAAGTTAACACCCCAAATAGGAAACCCTGTTTGGCTTTCAGGGCTGCCACAAGCCACTAAAAATACTTATATTATTTAGTGTTATTATTATTTTTTAGTTGATACTTATAATTGTTTTCTAATTTTTTTATTGATTAATGAAAAAAGATAAATTGTAAAAAGTATATTTTAATTTTTATTTAAAGAATTTTCATCGTTTAATAAAAGAACATATTTGCTTTAAATATTGAGATATAAAATTTCATTCTATGACTTGATAATCACATTTTTGTTCGGGATCTGTTAACGTAAATATTCTTGCTTTAGATTTGATTCAATATTTCAATTATAGAGTCATGTTAGCCGAGTATTAAAGGTGCACTTATGTGGAAAAGGTATTCCTAATAGAAAACTATAAAAGGAATTCATTCGTTTTGATAATTAAATAAATAAATATTTATTAATATTTTCTGACACTCACACAACATTATCTAGCCCAAATTAAGTTTCTTAAAGAACTTGTGTTATGGATACTAGACAACTGATATACTTAAGAAATATATAGACATACATATTGAATAAATACATATTTTTTTATTACAATAAACTTAAATAAACATATAAACATCCATGACTTTACGACTAATATCTGTGTTCATCACACAAATATCCGCCGCCGCCGGGATTCGAACCCAGGACCTCTGGCATAGAAGGCAATGTACCACTACACCAGGCGGTCATCGAAAAATATGTAGATCTTATATTAATATCACTGTCACGGTTAAAATTATCTGACTTCAGTAATCAAAATGTCTATTTTAGTAAAGCTGCACCCTGTATACATAGAATGAGCATAAACGTCGTGCGTTTTCAAAACGAAATAACTTTACTTATATTTAAAGCTTTTACAATACCAAAAAACTTTTCATATAAAATTTGTTTTGATATTGAAATAGAATAACCATTTTCTATACACCTGTTGACTCGAAAAAAATATTCTTTTTAACTAAGGATTTCAGATTTTTTCTACATATACATTTTGGAGGAGGTGAAAAAATATCAGAGGACTTTCTGCTCCGCATTCGACATCCCTCGTAAAATGATGATTCCATTTCAGTGCTGAGTAAATTTCTAAATATCCTTAGATATACAAGTCGTAAAATACGATTACTTACTCCTTATGTTTGACACCCACGTGGCGATACGTGGGTGTCAAACATAAGGAGTAATAATAAAGTGGGAAGGGGTCCCACTTTTCCAAGCCTGGCTATCTCCAATTTGATATGTTCCAGTAATATATTACGCAAAGTGAGTTTTTTCATCTTTGACCTAGTCATCGTCATGTACCATTAAAGGATTAAGGTCAGACACGATTAGTAAAGTTAAAAAAATCAACGCCAAATTGTATAGTTCTAATTGACTGATACTTTCTAGCAATTGCATGCTTTGATGTTGTTTATTGAAATAATGAAAGTATATTAACATATAAACTTATGTCAGATGGCTGACATCTTATTTGCGTGATAGGTCCCAGGCGGTCGCTATAAAGGGTTTTACGTCTAGTTTCGTACCTGTCACTTCTGGCGTACCCCAGGGCTCTCACTTGGGTCCTTTACTATTTAATGTATTCATAAACGACATTAAACATTGCTTCGATACTTCAAAATATTTATTATATGCTGATGACACCAAAATATTTACATTTGTTAAATCTATTGAAGATTGTTATGCTCTCCAAATGGAGCTAAATAATTTTTATACATATTGCTCATCAAATGATCTTAAATTGAATATAAATAAATGTCATACTATAACTTATACCCGTAAGAAACATCCAATTCAATTTAATTATAATTTTAACAATACAACAATTCGTAGAGTTTCCCAAGTGAGAGACCTGGGAGTATACCTCGATAGTGAACTAAATTTTTCTACTCACATCGAAACGATAACAGCTAAGGCATATAAAATGTTAGGTTTTGTTTTCCGACAGTGCAAAGACTTTAAAAATATAAATACTTACATAATTTTATATAATTCCTTAGTTCGAAGCCATTTAGAGTATGCATCTGTAGTATGGAACCCTCTTTATCTATCTTACATTGACCAAATTGAGAGAATTCAAAATAAGTTCTTAAAGAGACTAGGTTACAAATTTCCAAATATTGACCATCAATTGCAAAAATTAGAATTGCGTCGTGAACATAGGGATCAAATATTTTTATTTAAAGTTATTAATAATTATATTGATTCACCCTTCCTTCTCAGTCGTATCTCTTTTAGATGTCCGAGGTCTAATAGTAGTCGCTCCAATGCAGTATTTTCAGTTCCTAAATGTAGTAAGAATTATTCGAAAAATCGATACCTTGTAAGAGCTTGCAACATACATAATAAATGTTACCATCCTATTGATATGTTCCATTGTACATTGAATAGATACATTTCATCTGTGAAAAAAGTTAAATAACATTTTCCATAAAGTTTTACAGTTTAAATATAAATTTTTCACTATATTTCAATACTTAATGCTCAATTAATTGTTTGTTTCAAAATATTCTTAATAATTATTCTTAACTTAGATTATTTTTTAGTGATATCACTTAATTAAGTATTTACAATATATTTAATGCCTAACGTTGGAAACTGTGTTAGCCTATGTAATATTTATCTAACCGTATTTATAAGAAATATAATGGCTGTATGTTTCTTTAATAATAAATAAATAAATAAATAAACTGCACATATATAGGTCCTATATTTAATTACAAGCCGTTTCATGCAACTGTTTCAGCTTGCAAGAGTATTAAACATCCATTCATCCGTTCTCCAAACTTTCACGTTTACAACAGGATTAGTTAGAGATCTTGCTAACCCGCTTAAAGTTTTTAGACATGATCTAGTATCACCTATTTTACTTCCATTCGAAGTAAACTGTATCAACCCTCATGGTTACAGGCATGGTTTGTAAATTCAAAATATTTTTGTGAATGTAAAAATATTTTCTCGCAGTGTTGAGCACACATTCCCTCGACGTTCTTATTTCCGTTTGACACACTGTTTGAACTTCATTGTCACTCGTGATTTGTATTTCCTTGTTTTTGAAAGCGTTTGTATGTCTTTATTTTGCAATGTTTTATTTAATAAAAAAAGAGTGTTAAAGAGCTCTGTACTTTATTTATTTATTTATTTAACAATTTATGTACACACTACAAATGAGGTCAGATAAAGTAAAAGGTAAGTAATGTACAAAGGAACTGCTTACTTCCATAGAAATTTCTTCCAACAGTCCTGCGAGTGGAGAGTGGGATGAATAAAGTGCAATTTAGTGTGCTAAGTTGATAGTAATAATAATAATAAAACACACATAAATGTATACATATAAACTACCTACATCAAATAAAATAAAGTAATAAATACATATAAAATATAAATAAATACATATATTTAAATGATATACCTAATATACTGAATATATAAATAATCAATTGTATGTACTTTATTTTAAGGGTAAACACAAAAAAAAAATACAAAAACAAGAAATCTATTAATTATGTTTAGGAGAAGTAGTACTCTCTCACTCTTTTCTTAAATATGTGCAAACTTTTTAAAACACTGATGTCATGAGGCAACGCATTCCACAGTCGGACTGAATGGACAGAAAAAGAGTATGAAACAAAATCAGTCTTATGGAGGGGCATATCAAGTAAACCACGCTTGCAAGGTACTACTTTCCTTCTGAATTTTTTTAATAATTGCTCTTTTTCCTTTTCATTAAAGACTCCGGCAACACATCGGCTTTTTGGTGTATTGGTACAACCTTTGCTTTCTACCTCACAGGTCCAAAGTTCGAAGCCCTTTGGTTTTTTTTTTTTTTTTTTTATAAAATATGGATAGGACGTTTGTCTTCCATGACACCTGATGTTAAGTGAACATGAAGACTAAGGTGGTACACGTCCATCCACGAGAAACCTATTCACTCGACACTTAAAAGTACTAGGACTATACTGGTCAGGGAAAATAGACGCAGGCAGTTCATTCCAAACCTTGGCGACCCGTATCAAAAAGGAACTGTCAAAGCGCTTAGTTCGACTTTTCGGAATATCAACCACATACGGATGGAAGTTCTGTCTGCGTCTAGTAGTCCGATGGTAAAAGGGTGAGGGTTCAATTTGCTCAAACAGAGCACTCGCGCACTCACCAAAATGTATCCTGTAGTACACGGTTAAACAAGCAACCTTACGACGATGCTCTAGGTTCTGCAGTTTTTTGGTCGTAAGGTCGACGTTGTTAATTAGATTACGGGCTCTTCGGTCAACGGAATCCAGCGCTTCTAGTTGATATTTGGCTGAACCATCCCAAAGATGACTGCAGTACTCCATGCATGATCGCACTTGAGCTGTATATAAGTTAAGAAGCTGTGCAGGGCTGAAGTACCGCCGTACCTTTGAGATGATTCCCAACTTTTTTGAAGCTACTTGAGCCATGGACACAATTTGTTGACCGAAGTTTAAACTGGATGTTATAGTTACGCCTAAAAGCCCTAGATGGTCAGTGATGGGGACAGATACATTTTGGAAAGTGGGCGTAAATGTGAAGGTGCTCTTTTTTGCGGAGAATAGACACGCCTGAGTTTTGGACGCGTTAAATTTGACCAAATTCGACTCACCCCAATCGGATACTTTCCGTAAGGTCAAATCAACGCGCTCAATCATTGACTTTCTTAAACTCTGGATTTCACGGGGGCTCGCTCGCGCATTGGATACGTATCTCTCTACAACAGTGCTGTCATCAGCATAACTAATAATGCCAGGTGTTAAGAGGTCATTAATGTGCAGCAAGAATAATGTTGCAGAGAGAACAGATCCCTGAGGTACCCCGGCATTAATTGCCATTTGGTCGGAGGAGAAGCCATCTAAAACTACTCGAATTGACCGTTCCCTCAGAAAATCAGATATCCAGTCGCAGAGCCCAATCGGTATGCCATAAGCTGGAAGCTTACTTAAGAGACCATCATGCCAGACCCTGTCAAAGGCCTTGGAAATGTCTAAGGATACAGCTATTGCTTCACCATGACCTTCCAAGGCCTCGCTCCATAAGTGAGTGGCATACACGAGAAGATCGCCGGTCGAGCGCCCGTTGCGGAAACCATATTGGCTATCGCTTAGGAGCTCGTTGGTCTCGAGGTATGCCAGGAGTCGATTGTTCAATACACGTTCCATGACTTTGCAAAGTATGGAAGTGATTGATATTGGTCGATAGTTGACAGGATCGGCACGGCTTCCCTTCTTTGGTACTGGTTGTACGTTAGCAAGCTTCCAGGACTTGGGAACCTTACCGGATTCCAATGAAAGTCGATAAAGACGCGTCAAAACGGGAGACAACTCAGCTGCGCAGCGTTTTAAGACCACTGCAGGAATACCGTCTGGACCACTAGCTTTGTTCTCGTCTAGGTGCAGCAAGCATTTAAGAACCTCCTTTTGGCGAATGAGAACGGTACCCATTGTAGGTCCGAACTGAGGTAATTGGGGTGGGATTTTTCCTTGGCAATCTAGACGAGAATTTTCTGCGAAGATACTAGCAAATAAATCTGCTTTCTCCTTAGCAGTGTGGGCCAGAGAACCATCGGGTTTCCTCAGTGGTGGCAGCGACGGGCGACAAAAGTTCGTTTCGACCGACTTGGCAAGGGACCAGAAAGCTTTACTTCCCGAAGGGTATGCTGCTATTCTGTCTCCGATACGGCCTATGTGGGCAAAACGAGCTCTTTTGATTACCTTTTTGCAGGACTTGGCGGCAGCATTGTATCTTTTCTTAAGTTCATGCGAATCCAGGGCTTTGCTTCTGCGAGCATTTGCCCAGGCTTTGTATGCTTCCCGCTTTCGCTTTTCAGCGGCAAGGCAAGCAGTATTAAACCATGGGCGAGCTTTGGTTTCAAGGGATAGATCAGCGTGGGGAATGAAGTACTCCATTGCTTGAACTATCACACTTGAGACAGCATCAGCGCAGCACGATGGATCGGTTGAAGTAAAACAGGTTTGCCGCCACGGATAAGATGCGAAGAAATGTCGCATTTCATCCCAATCTGCTGACTTGTAACGCCATACTCGCCTGGAGCCTTTAGGGCGGGTGTCAGGTGGCGAATACAGCGATACAGATTTCACCATACAGTGATCGGATGTCCCTAAAGGTGCAGTGACGGACACCGAGTATCTGTCAGGATCGGTTGTCAGCAGAAGGTCCAAGCAATACGCAGTGTGGCCAGCAACGTCGGGGATGCGCGTAGGCTCGTTTACAAGCTGTGAGAGACCATAAGTCAGCGAAAACTTAAAGGCTTCTCTTCCAGCATGGTCAGTGTCCTGATACGGGTATAACCACTGCCCGTGGTGAGCATTAAAATCCCCCAGGAACACCAACTGCGCTGTGGGAAAACGTTGCTGAATCTTATCTGCTGTATTGCCAAGGTATTCCATGAGCCTCGTTGTCTCCCGATCTCCGCTATGTGAACGATAGATACCGGCGTAAACCACTTGGTCTAGGCCGGTATCTATGTGAACCCACATGACTGAAAGGTCCGGCACTTCCAAGTAACGGAGACGCTGACAACAGATCGCGTCACTGGCATACATGCACACCCCGGCGTGCGGGCGGAAAAGTGACTCCAGGATATAGCCTGGGTAACCAAGGTATGCCGAGTCTGACGGATCGCAGATCTGCGTCTCCGTTAGAAAGAGTAGGTGGGGTCTCTCCGTCTCAAGATGGTGGTGGACATCATTCAGATTGGAGTGCACTCCTCGGATGTTACAGAAGTGCACTTTGAGGGAGAGGAAGTGCAACCGCTGTTGAACCTTACTCTTTTTAGGACCTTTCATTGTGAATTGTGGAGTGAATAGGGAGGAGAACAGAAGTTGAGTGAAGCGCTGCAAATGGAACCAAGCAACTCGTAGGGAACAACGCACCATTGGGGAACTCGCCTGGAGACTGCGGGGACGCCCGAACCCCCCCGAGGTCGCCATCGGGTCCTCTCCAACCGGTCGCCAACCGGCACGATGGAGCCTCCCGGGATTTTTCGCGAGGTGGCGGGGCAGCCTTTCGCATGTGGCTGGCATGCTACTTGGGCCCCCTACTACCTGCGGTCGGCCAGCGGTGCACCGTGCTTCGGATCCCGCTACCCTCCAAAACGAGTTACCCGGTGAGTCATAATCCTACGAGTTGAAAACTGTTCTCCGATGCAGCACGATTACTCAGACCTATCCTCCTCAATGGCTACACTAGACATCATGCCGGAACGCAACTAGGTTACTTGGCGGCATGGTTTTGTCTAGTGGGTGGTGACAAGCCACGGCCGAAGCCTACCACCAGATTTTACTGCTCGTTTAGCACCACCCAGGGACCACGTACAAGGCATCGAGGGCTAAGCCTTGCGGACGCGAGCAGTTTTCAGTCCCCAAAAAAGTTGGTGGAGGATATTTGTTTGATGTACACTGATATCAGTCATAAAGTCGTAGATGTTTTATATTATTATTTATAAAAAACGTTTTTTCGTAGTAAATATAGTTATTACCTTCAGAAGTATAGTTATTACCTACTCGTAAGTACAACATTTTACAAGTACAAAACAGCCATTTCATTTTTAGATTGACAAGGCATTAATATTCGGTTTATAATAATCAAACAGTGATTTACTGCAGATTTTTATTTTCCAAAAAGCTGTGATCTCGGAAGTTAAATAGAAAGAAAGAAGACAACATAATCCGAAAGAGTTTTTCGGATTATTTTGTTTCATTATAATTATAGAAAAGATTATTTTTCGGTTTAGGTTAATGTTTCATTATAATTAAGAGACAGAAAAGATGGCTGTTGGGGTAGAAAAGTTCTCGATTGACGGCCACGTACTGGGAGACGCAGCGTAGGCAGGCCCCTCGCACGATGGACCAAAAACCTGCTCAAAGTTGCCAGTAATATGAAAAATTTTGTTTGTCTTTGAATACTAGTCTTGGAAGCTACTTGTTCGAATATGAAAAAATATTGTTTATGGTATAAAGCATAGTCCAAATATTCGTATGTTTTAATAGTTTTTTTTATGAGATTGTTTGAGATACTTCATTTATAATTTCTCCTGTTTGGGAAATGTGGATATCACAGCTGTGAGATAAAAAAACTAATCAAGCTTTTATGAAAACTATATACTGGCAAATTTAAGACTCAAAAATAATCTCTGCTGACGTAACTGTTTTGAGATTTTACTTTCCGATTTGAATAAAACGATTTTGAGCACGTGACCAAGATCTACTAAAACACTGAGGCGTGAAAATAAAATGCAATGAATAAAATAAATAATGTTTTTTTTTTATTAGCTTCTGCTAAACTATCAATGTTTTTTTTCCAATAAGTAAGTGAATGTAAATTTTTTAGTAGATATCAATGCAGATTACTAATGCTCAACCTTTGGCGTAGTCACAATATGGTTCTATTCAGCTCCCATGAACATAAACGGTCTGACCCACTGTTGATGTATCTGCGGCCGCCACGCATACATTTAGCAAGTTTATTGAAAATATTTTTAATATTACACTAAATGAGCAATGATTACAGGCAATAAATATTTTTGTGGACAAAATAGTGGTTGTCTGTTAAAAATATATATTATAATATTGTATCGAAATATATAAAAACATCGCATTATGAAAATTCTTAACTATTCTTCTTCTAACAAAATTAGTTTGTTGATTAGATTGGCAGGTGTTTTAATACTACTCTGATGCCTAGCCCAGTCAAAACACGATGAAATATTAATGATCTTTCTAAAGCAACGAAACACAATAATCACAGCGCCAAAGGAATGTAGAATGTAGACAAAGAGGATACATACGATGATTAGAAGGTATCATGAACTGACAGACTGAACCCATAAATTTACTTTAAACTGGTGCTGAAACCTGTCTTCCCTTACTGCACGGGGGTTTTCGACGGCCCATTCATGGAGGTTGTGCATATTAAAGACGCCCATTCTCTTAAAATAGGATTCTCTTATCATAAAAGAAGACTAGATTTGACATGATACGGGTGCATGCGGTTTCTTTTCAAGATTCTATGTACCATAGCGATACCCGTCGCCTAGAAACACGGCGAATGCTAGTAGAAGGATCTTGTCTAGCTTCCATCATTACCTGATCTTCATCCACGTGTCTAGGTCTTCCTTCACGTTTGGTAACGCCAGGGATTCGACCCTCCAAATACGCGTTACTGACGTGGAAAAAACTCAATGCGATATCCGAATCGCGAACGCTATCGGGATAAATTTGGATACCGTACACGATATCTTCGTTCGGTCTCCCGAGCAGTAAAAGCAGCGGACATTTTCAGAAATTGAGAATAATCGAATACATTTTACGTGTGATAACTGATTTATATGAACAATTAAGAATTTGTTTTTTACATACATACATACATACATAACCTCACGCCTGTCTCCCCTTGGGGTAGGCAGAGACAAGGGAACACCAATTGCTGCGATCCAAACATACCTCTTTCGCTTCTTCCACGTTCATCAGTCTTTTCATACATGATCGCCGGTTATGGGTACTTTTGACTAGGCCCTTTTTCAAAATGTCACCAATTTGATCGGCATACGTTCCATCACTTCCCGTTCGCGTTCGCTCCCGAACGGTCGTGTCTGCGGCCGCTCCCGAGTGTTCGTATTGCGCTGCCCTTGTTTCCTCCCCCGCACTCGTGCGGGTAAGGTGCTAAGTTAAGCTCTTTCGGAAAGTTTTCTCTTGTGGAGGCTGTGTGGTGTCGGGGCTAATTCATCTGCCCTTTTCAGGGCGGACCTGACTGCTGCCGGCCGAAGCATCGCTGGTCAGGTGGATACGTAACCGTGACAACTAAGCCTGATCGTCCGCCATTCACCGGCAATAGGTCCGTACTAGGTCGTTTTCTTTTCCAGCGCAGTTTGTCTTCGATAGACTTTCTTTCAGCCCAGCATTATGCCTCGTCACCCTGAGTGTACCGAGCATCAATGCGAAACTAATCGCCGTCGTATTCGTGAACTTAACCGAGAGGTTCAACTCTATTATAGTGAGACCATAGATGTTACTAAAAAGTATAACGACGAGACCGACTTCCTGAATAGGGAATTGGCCGCCCGTCCCTCGTCCACAGAATTCAAAAAACTGTCTTCAGATTTTAGCCAGTTGTCCAGCGAAAAACAATCACTGGAAGCCCAATATGCAGCCGAGGAGGAAGCTCTTCTCGCTCCAATCGAGTCCATGCGAGAGCAATTGTCAGCTCGTTCCCAGGTCGCCTCTATTTCTCAGGGGTTCCAAACCGATTCTCCGGCGTCTCCAGACCTATCTGAGTTCGTCGATCCTTTTTCAGATCGCATGTCGGTAGATTCCACCGCATGCAAACGGAAAACTACCCCGCCAGGTAGTGATTCCGACTCCGCTCCGTTAGTTTCAGAATCTCCTGCTCCGTTCACAGAGGTTCGCAAAAAGTCAAAGTCAAAGAAGAAGAAGCAAGATGCTTCTTCGACTTTATCTCCATCCGTTTCAGCTGCTCCAGCCGCTGTTCCTGCTCCGCAAAATGTCGCACCGGCGTCTGCTCCTGCGCCCTTTGTTTCAGCGATCCCGGCGTCACAGCCTGCGTCGCAATCAGATTCGGCTCCGCCGAAAGTCAAGTCTCCGCCCCCCGTCTTTCTACGGGACAAGAGCCGCTGGACCGAGGTCTCAGCTCTCTGCGGTAGACACAATCCCAAGATCCAGTATAGTAAGGCATCCAACGTGGGTGACTCTATTAAGGTCGTTGTCAATTCCATTCCCGATTTCAGGAAGCTCGAGTACCACACTTACGCCCTCCCTGAGGAGCGTAAGATTCGTGCCGTCCTCAGGAACGTGCCGTTCGAGCTCTCGAACGAGCAAATCCAAGACTTGTCTTCTCAAGGCTTCCCCGTCGAATCTGTGCACAAAATGCACAGCCGCCGAGGCAAGCAGTTCCCACTTGCGCTAGTAATCCTAGCGAAGAGCCCGCAAGGGCAGTCCATTTTCAGAGGCAAGCCCACCGTGTGCGGTCTCTCCAACATCCGCGTCAAAGTCCCACACAAGCGTAGTTTCCCAGGTCAGTGCCACCGCTGCCAACTGTATGTTCATGCGGCGGCAAACTGTTTTGCTTCCCCTAGGTACGTCAAGTGCCTAGATCTGCATGGGACTTAGGAGTGCTCTCGCACTCCCGAATCGCCCACCGCTCCGTCCTGCGTCTTGTGCGGCCAGTCAGGCCACACAGCAAACTTTTGCGGCTGCTCCAAGGCACCGCGTGCTGCCAGGGCTACCGTGAAGCCCATTGAGAACTGGAGAGAGCGACCGCAGCCTAGCTCGGACGCCCCTCCAGTCAGTTCAAAGGCCCCTAAGGCCTTTACTTCTATCGTTCCAGGTCAGCGCAGCCGGGTCGCGACTCATTCGCAATCGGCCGCCAAATCGGCTTCCCAGTGCCAGAACGCAAAAGGTTCTCAAGACCGCATGGCGTTCTGGATCCAGCTCGCTCCCATCAACGAGATCCTAGCTTTCGGCGCTGCTCTCGACGCCAGCCCAGAGGGTTTCAACGGTGCTCTTCCGGTCCTAACCAAGTTCGCTCCCCTCATCAGGAAACTCCAGCAAGCTTAACGTTTCTAAACGTAGTCCTTCTTTCCAGCATTCCTATCTCAGAGTGAGTCTGATCACTCTAGATAATCTCTTAGTTTTAGCTTTGTCATTTTCGCTAGTCTTAGCTTCTGAATTTCTCGCTTTCAGTTCCTTTTGTTGGCAGCCGTCCGGATGCCGCTCACTGCGCAGCCTCTCTCTCCAATTGGCTGTCGCTCCGATAAATGATCAAGAACCTGCATCAAGGTAGGTCGTAAAGGGGGATGTTTAGTGGGTATGCTCGGCTTCACTGAGTGAGTCTCCACACTGTCTGGGCATTCTATTTTCCGTTAGCCACTGGGGTTAACAGCTTATAGACAGGGACCGGAACCGCTTACCCTTAAAGAGGTTTTTGATTGGGTTTTTCATAGACTTGTTTTAAAAAACCCTATCAATTTGGTAACCGTATCGAAGACTTACCCTAATTTAAGTTTTACCATATCAATAGAGTTAGCTTCATGTAAGCAGTAAGCCTATCGAAAACCCTATTGAAGGTTACCGATTCAATAGGGTTTTAAAACCTGCAGGGAAATTTAATCTCTAAGAATATCAAATTATCAAAAATATCACCATCTATTCAATCTCGCACTTCGAATTATACTTCCGAATTCAACAGCATGCGCGGAAAGAGATAAAAATAGGCTAACCCTATCACAGGGTAAGCGCATCCGAAAGTAGTTAACTTTATTCAAAGTGTTACCACGTCGATAGGCTTACCATATCAATAGGGTTACACTTCCATATGGTAAGATTTTGATAGGGTTACCCTATCAATAGGCTTAATCAAATAAAGGGGTTTTCCGGTCCCTGCTTATAGAATGCCCATTCGTCCGTAATAGGATTCATCCTCCTCCCGCTAAAGCTTGCTTTACTGGTTAAAGCTTGTTTTAGGGGGTGCCAAAATTTTCTGTGGCGGAAAAACAAAAAAAAAAAACATACGTTCGCCTAGGCCGGCCCCTTCCAACAACACCATCCATTCTTGCTCTGTACACCTCTTTCGTAAATCTACTTTCACTCATCCTCTCCAAATGCCCAAACCACCGTAGCATACCCTTTTCAATTTTAGTCACTACATCCTCTTTCAATCCGCATCTCTTTCTTATTTCACTGTTGCGCACCCTATCACTCAATTTCACTCCACACATGCTTCTCAACGCTCTCATCTCCACAGCATTAATCCTACTTTCATGTCTCTTCTGCCACACCCAAGATTCACTACCATACATAAGTGTTGACGCCAAAACTCCTTCAAGATTCGGTATAATTTTGCTTGTTTTTTGTTTACTTGAATTAATCAGACTGTCATTTTTTCAGTGCCTGGTTTAAAATAAAGTTTTCCATTTTATATCCAGCCAGCATCTTTTCATAGATCTTAAAATAATAAACAAAAATAATAAATAAAATAATTAAAGATATTTTGTTTTGGTATAGTTTTATAGTACAAAAATATTTTTCGTTGTTTTTTTTTGTACTTATAATTTTATCCCTTTTTGATATCTGTATAAATTTACATGTTTAAGCTTTTATTTTCACGGATTAACAATAATCCCTCACAAATTACAAATTAATTAGAGATCTTTTCTTAACTATCCGCAAAAATAAAAATTAAAAAAAAGTGCATGAAAAAAAAAGTAATGATACATTTTCTGCACGCAGTAGTGGAAAATCCTATAAATATTCAAAATCGGTATATCTCAAAAAAAAAAACTACTTAGCCTAGAAAAAAAAAATTGGTGTTTCGGATTCCAGACAACCCCTTGTATCTCCAGTTTTCCGTTGGTCCACTATTTACGGGACACCCTGTATTTTTATGTCAAACAAAACATTCTGCAGTTCATTGGTCGAATGTTGGTCTAACATTCCTTAGTTTCACTTAGAACTTCATAACATAGGTTACACAGTAAATATTTTGTTCTCAATAATGTTATTATTCATACGAATATAATGATTTTTATTTCCAAAAAAAGATGTTCTTGGCTAAAAATACTCAAACTCCACAAAATAGAAAAAAAGGAACTACTTTATATTTTCCCGCCAACCACCCATGAAATCCCTCAAGATTTTGCTGTGACTATGACGCATGTATTTTTATATTGCAATACTTACATCCTACAAAAATAGATACAACCGTATTTGTGAAACGGGAAAAAATAACACAGAGCCCTGTATTTCAATATGTTAAAGGTAATTCACTTAAATAAGTTTGCGTGGATTACCATATTTATGTTTTTTTAAGGAAATGGGATGAATGATTTACTGAGCTTTAGTATGTTTTGAATTAAGTAAAGGTTGGTTGTATGGGGAAAGAGAATACTGCCTTACTAAACTTATCTTTTTCGAGCTGAAAGCGATTACAATTGATCTTCGAAATTTTGCTCATAGGATTTCTGTTTCTATAAATAATTTGTTGGGAATAGATATTGCATTTTACTCGTACAGTGCGTGTTATCGAATTCGATCTTAATCTTTGTTTATAAACAATTTAATTTGTATATAAAATCTGTTGAACTAAATAAGTAATTATTGGGAGTTTCAATACAACACAAGCAACAACAAGTGACCCAAACTGACACACCAAAAATATGGCCCCCAATAGAAGCCTTTCTATAAATTTGTGTTATGAAGACCCCACAGCGGATTCTAATAGACACCCAGACCCGAGTGAGTTAATAAATGTTCATTTCCAAAACTAGCCAGACGGGGACTCGAACCTAAGACTGAAAAACGACCACTGCGCCACGGATGCCGTCAATTCCTAGAATGGAAATTATTTAACTCAAAGAAATTAATTCATTTATTTGACCAAGATCGTCATCGTGGCGCCGCCGTTGTCACTGTGTGTATCAAATGATAACGTTCCGCGCGCTCAGTATTTAGGTGACCGCCGACCATTCATTTCTCACGGCGGCTTCCGTGCATCGGAAGGCACGTTAAGCAGTCGGGCCCGGGTGCTGTATACTTGTAAACAGAAGTTCTGACATCCACCACTCAGCAGTGGCCAAGCTTGTTTGATTATGGCCTATACCTCCTCGTCACCCAGGCAGGGGAGACACTCAAAGCCCTGGAATGGGCTCATCTCAAAGAGTTGTGGTGATTGCCGAAGAAGTTGCAATCACTAGCCTGCTATAGGTAATGTGTTGATATAATTTTTTCGTTGCTCTAGCATTATAATAGGCTCTCCTCAAGGAGCAAGGCAGGGTTGGTTCATGCAATATTTTTTGAGAATTTCACGAACAATGAAAAGTTCAATGAAGATGTCAAGATATCAATTGGTATTGCCAGGTTAAACAACGCTCAACCGGGTCAGTACAAGAATGGGTGACTGTCGACCAATAATTCGTAAAATAATGGCGTTACTTGGAATGACCAACTTTTCAGGGGAGACTTAAAACTGATCTATATTAAAACAACAATATCAAGTTCTTCAAAAAAATACCAAAAATAGTACTAAAATCCTTTTTGATGATTACCATAATGCAGAAATAAATCCAATAGTTTCAAAGATATATTGCAAAATCGTACTCACTGCAAAAACAGCTTTTCTTTTACGGCTCTCTTTATTTAACAAAAGAATAATTGTCTTTTGAAAAAGTGCTTATTTTACAAAAAAAGATTTTATTAACTTAAGAACAATAAAAATTAACTTCTTGTACATGATCCCTGGGTGGCACTAAACAAGCAGTATCATCTGGTGGTATACTTCGGCTACATACATCATCAGGTCTGAGTAATTGCGCTGCAACAGAGAACTGTTTTAAACTCATAGAATAATGACTCACCAGGTTACTCGTTTTCGAACTCCCGTCGGTTGGAGAGGACCCAATGGTTCAGGTGTCCCCGCAGTTTTCAAACGATGGTACTAAATTGTGCATTATTCCCAACGAGTTGCTCAGTTCCATTTCACCCAACTTCTATAATTCTCCTCCCTATTCACTCCACATTCACAATGAATGGTCCAAAAAAGATTACGGTTCAATAGCGGTTGCACTTCCTCTGCCTTAAAGTACACTTCTTTTACATCCAAGAAGTGCACTCCAATCTGAATGATGTCCACCACCACCTTGAGACGGAGAGATCCCAGCTACATTTTCTAACGGAGACGCACATCTGTGATCCGACAGACTAGTCTCTTTCCCGCGCGCACGCCGGTATACATACATTTATGCCAGTAACGCAATCTGTTGTCAGCGCCCCATTTCTTGGAAGTGCCTGACCTTTCAGTTATGTAGGTTCAAGTGGCTTATATTGGTATTTATCGATCAGGAGACAACGAGGCTCATAAAATATCTTGGCAATACAGCAACACCCAGCACTGGGACAGCTTGGTCGATTATGGCCTATACCTCCGCGTCACTCAGGGGAGAGATTCATAGCCTTGCAGTGGGCTCCTTTCAAATAGTTGTGATGATGATGACGGCAGAAAAGATTCAGCAACGTTTTATCACAACTTTTTGTCTTATTTATATTTAGGTATATATGTCGGCGGTGTCTAGATAGAGCCTTATAGTTTGTTTGGAATGACTTCGGATGCCAGCACCTTCGTGGCAGCACGACATTGTCACCGGCGGAGAGAATAATAATAATATAGAAGACTAAGCAAATCTTCAAGGGAACATGATCTTCAAGAGGAGTATCAACTATGAAGTGTCACGCCAGTGAAATCGTAAGCTGTCACTTCTCTCTTTTATTACAATATTTTCCAACGTGGATAAATTATTCAATAAAATAAAAGTGAAGTTACGTGTCTGATGTGTTTTAGCAATGCATTACAACTAGCCATTTCCTTCCTTAGCCAGTGTTATGTCTTCCATTTATTAAATAAAAATAAGCTCCGTTACTTTTATATCGCTTGTTATTTATAAATATTATCATGCAAAACAACAGAAATTTCATGTTAAACAATTCTCATAATACTCTTTCAAAACCCAAAGTATCAAAACCAATTTACTCAGACCATATCTCTAAATAAAATTAACTCTTATTGTACGTAAGTACAAAATTTAATTTTAAAATCCGTCGCTATATAATTTGAATCCAACCCGATAAAATTACATTTGGACCGGCATAGATCACGTACACTGCACCTAATGTAGGTACTTGTAGCAAGTTCTATTACAGCGTTCCCTGCTACCTTCTCCACGCTACAGCCACTCGGTCACGCGAGCTTCACATTACATAGCTGAAAGAATTCCTTTCTACTTACAAAATCACTTTGTTTCTGATGCTTTTTGTTTTGCTAGGTTGCAAACCAAATCAATTTTGGATAGGTTTGATGTCGTTTTATTTTTAGTTGCTTGGATTTATTCATTACATTATATTCACAAAATATGTTGATCATTTATCACATTGCCATTGATACTCCAAAAAATAAACTGTAAAATATATAAAGAACAATGACACAGTTACTCTGGGTCCCGATTCTGCAACTCCCGACTGCTAACAAAATGTTACATTCTGATGCTTTTCTTGATTGGCATTCTGTAACTAGGTTGATAATAAAGTTTTTGAAGTAATACGTGCCTACCTACGCGATAACGACGGCAAGAATGTTTTTGTTTAAATCTTTATTAGAAGAAGCTCATGCTTTGGATAAACCTGAAAAGCGTCGACAATGTACCAAAATTCGAAGTTTTTCTTTATTAACCCGAGATGATTCCTATGTGAGCGTGTATTGGCTGTCGAAGGAGCTAATTGACCAACTGGAGTATAAGTTACTGTCACTGATAAAGCCCACAAAGCATCGAGGTAAAGGACTTTCAACTCATGTAAAAGTAAGTGCTTCATTTTACAAGTATAAGTTATTTTTTTAAGTTCATATGATTTTTTTAAAATTTTTAAGTTTATACAAGGTGACTGCTAATTAGTGAACACCGTTGTAAGAGAGTAGGCTACAAGTTATTTGCAATAAATTTAGTTATGTATATGATTGTGCTAAAGTCAATCATTAATGAGATATTTCAATTTTAATATATTTTTTTAAAACTCACTTTAAGTCCTTTTTAGGTTTGAATATAAATAAAGCTATAATTTTTTTTCCAAGTTTTTAATGAATTTTTATTTGCTTGATTCCGGTAACTAAATTGACACTAAATATGTCCATTTATTTGCCTTATTTAGATGCAGTGCTTCAGACAAATAAAAAAAAATTCAAGTCTTTCTCATAAACACTTGATTTTAACATTAAAAAAACATGGTAACTTTATTTGGCATATCATTTTAAATACATCTCAAGTTAATTAGCTTTAAAATGAGGTATTCAAATCTTAAATCGATTGAGAAACCGCGAACTCATGACCAATGGAAAAAACCAAGGTAGAGCCCGAAAACAAAATACTTTCGAAAACAAAGGATTCATCACACAAATATCCGCCCCCGCCGGGATTCGAACCCAGGACCTCTGGCATAGAAGGCAATATATGTTACCGCTACACCAGCCGGTCGTCAAAACCGTTGATAGATGGATTGAAATTGATTGAATGGCCGTTAGAGATTTCTTTCATGATATCGGTCATTCATTATTTGTTTCGACGCGTTATGTTTATAGTTGTGCTTAGAAATTAATTAATACTTCCAGATACTCTGTATTTGGATTCATTGTGTGGGTGTTCATGGTTAACCAACTATTACGATAGGACGTTCTGCTGTAAAAGTTTGTAACCAAGCGCACCATAATAAAAAAAACACTTCATAATAAGGAGTATCAGTATTCCCTTTAGGTGGTTTCCCCGATAGCTATGTATGTTTTCATGTTAGGCCAAGGACCCTGCATAGTTATAATATTGGTGTTCTATTAAGCATAAAAATTACCAAATTGCTCCCTATTTTATTTTGACTAGATCTAGTCGAAAATTTCTTAAGATTTATTTATTTATTATCATTAACAGAATCCACAGACTTTAAATATAATTTTAATTATTTACGTAAGTGATAAGAAACTTACAGGAACCCTACAGAACCTTTGCATTTTTAATTAAAAAATATTCCTAATAATTGAGCTTCAAGAGGTTTTATGAGCTGACACAATAGGCTTTCTTGCTCAAGTGTAAAAACTGTCTTGAAACGACCTAGGCCTTTTTTTTCAAATATGTATTTTTTATATTTGGGTATTTTTTACTCTATTTTGCTAAGTGGATTATGGTACTCAAAATGTTCTGGAAGCGATGCGATATCCATTTTTTCCTTCTTTGGCATGTAAAATAGCATTTTTCATAGTTTATTCATTCCATGATTGTCGGTTTGTCGTTCTTTTATGACTTCCTAGCATTTTGTTGTAAACTAAAACAACCATAAATAAATAACATCAAACATAGAACTAAATATCAACATAGAACATTGTACAAAATTGGGTACTGCCGATTGCTTGCAGCTTGTTGCTTAGGCCCGTAGTATGGCCAGAAAGCGCGGACAAAAACGTTTGAAAACTACACACGCTGACTCCAGTCCGGTCGCACTAGGCTTCCGCCTTAGTCACTACAACAGGGATGCACAGACTTATTAAGACTAGGGGCCACTCGGGCAAATCATGAAGTAATGGCGGGCCGCCAGAAGTATAGGTAATTAAAGACAATAAAGTATTGATAATAAAGTATTAAAATTGAAAAATAATTTATCAATTTGAAGCGTGGCACTGCATAGCTTACAATCTTTTTTATATTTGGCTCAAATTTACTTGTAGCAACACATAAAACTGCTTCCAAACTTTCATTTGCAAGGTGGTTTCGATTTTTTGTTTAATTATTATTTAGTATTGAAAAAATTTGTTCACATGTATAGCTGGAACCAAATAAGCTGGCACATTTCAGAGCATTTATGCGCAACTCTTTGTACATATTTTTATCAATGCAGCGGCTAAAGTTCAGCAAGTCTCCTTCGTTGAATTTGTTGCGTAAATCTTGGTCGTTTTGAATGTCGATAATTTCTAACTGCATTGACTCTAGCGCATTTTCAACTGAAATCGTGAAAGGATTGCTGAATATATAACAGAGGTCTCATTTTATTAAACACCGAAAATCTGTCTTGAAGAGATTGAATCAAAATATCTAGCTTTTCTACATAACTGAAATTAATCGCAGTTTTGTTGAATTTTTCAGCCATTTTCTTATAATTTGGAAAATGATTTTAATTTCCAGAATTCAATTGCGATCTGAAAAGTGTCAGTTTGCACTGAAAGGATGATACATGAGCGTAGAGCTGGGATATCAGTTCATTTTTGCCTTGAAGCCGTGTGTTCAAGACATTCAAATGATTTGTTATGTCAACTAAAAAAGCCAAATCACACAACCAATCAGGATTTTTAAGTTCCGGGACCTTTGCTTTTCCGCCAGAAATATTCCAATTTCTTCTATTAAATTTAGTAATTAAGTCGTTCCAGTGTCAATCCACGACTTAGCCACCTTACTTCTGTATAATACAGTAAATCTCCATATTCGCTTTCGATGTCATCAAAGAATTGTTTGAGTTGCCTGTGATTGAGTCCTCGTGATTTTATAAAATTTACAGTCGAAACTACCACTTTCATGACATTTTGAAATTCAATTTTTTTAGAACAGAGGGCTTCTTGGTGTATAATTTATAACATAATTAGATTTATTCGCTTATAGCTTTATATTTTGTGTATACGGTTACTTACGAGTTTTTTATCATTGGCGGGCGACTAAAGTCTTATGTATAATGTTAAGTGAGATTCACAATAGAGAATCAATTCGTTTCAAAAAGATTCTCATAAAATATTTGTTAGCCTGCATAACTGTAATCAACTTTCTGTACATATGCAACAAGTTTCTGCAGATATTTATTTATTTATTTTTTATTTATTTATTTACTAAAAATTATTTACAACATCATTACAGGAAACCCTAATGCGATGTTACAAAAAAAAAAAAATATATATATATATAAGTACCTATTTTTGATTTGATTACAAAACGTAGGCAAGTATTAAAATGATTCCAGGTATTTTTGCGCAACTACTGTGAACTCGGCCCGGCTACAATTGAATATGTCCACGGTGTTAGATATGCTGTTTAATGTTTTAATTGCACGTGACATAGGGGCGAACTTCAGCAGATCAGTCCTAGCAGAGGGCACCGCGAGCGGTGGTCGCTGGCGGCGCGCCGGGCGCCCGGCACCTGGCGGGGCGTTCAGTTTTAACTCCTGCAGTAGCTGCGGGTGGTGTAGCTCCCCGCGCAGCACGCGCCACACGCAAAATTGGTGGATCATATGTTTAATAATGATCCACCAATTTTTCATTATTTTCTTTTGATGCTAATGTGTCGATATTCCCGGTGCTGTTATGTGAAAACGTGCCGCTAGCTCCATTGCGAAAGAGGATGCTATTTTTTGAAGCCTCACACCATGGAGTTTTTTGTTAATTCAAAGGTTCTCAAACTCATACTTTAAATTTTATACTTCCATTTTTTTACCATAAAATATGTGAGTATATTGCTTAATTGAGGGATACGTTGATATGTAAAGAATATGTCTAGCATTATTACTTGACTATGATAGACACCATTCCATGCTTCGGAGGGCAAGTTATTCAGGCTGTCCCGGCGGATGCTGTGTACTTGTATACTGTACTCGGTCAGGATTTGTAAGAAGCCATTTTGACACCTTGAAGATTCTGCATGCCACCAACCAACACTGGGGCACCTTGCCGGTTCCCTCTAACTCTCAGGGGAGCGACTCATAACCCGGAAGTGGCCTCATTAAAAAAGGTTGCGCTAATAATTAATTTATTACTTTATTAGCATAGACAATTTACAGAGTGGCCTTTGTAACTTTTTATTTACTAAATCGTAATTAATGTTAGTTAGAGCCATAAGTTTTCCAAGAATCATAGAATGTGATAACGCCGAGCGTGGGGGATTCAATAACATTTCTTAGGAATGGAAATGTTTATTTAAGTCAGTAAAGGTTATCAAGCCACGATTCTAGAATTCTAGCACAAATAAAATACGTTTATATACTATAGTAAATGTAGATGTTATGATTTTGATATGCTTTTATATTTTAAGTAAGCACGTAGCTTGTGTTATAGATTCTAGATATTGTATGTAGTTTTACAATTGCCTTTCTGATTAAAATATAGTATTCTAAAGGTACTTTTACCAAATTATGTTACTTTCATAATTTTATAAAAAGCCAGTGCCTATCCAAACCCGATTACTTTCAGCTTGGACCTCTTCTTTACATACCACCAAGTGATACTGTGGTCAAAAACGGAATAAGAACCGAGTGCTTCAGTATAAATGCTTATTATTTAAAGTGTAACCTAAATAAGTCACAAGGGTTTCCGTAGCAGCGAAGACTAAATAAAAAGCTTTAACATTTTAACATTCACTTTTTTAAAATATGATTAAATGCACGAACGTTTAAGAAATATTGTTTCAGTCGAATATTATTCAGTGCAAGATGGCGGCTGTCCAAGCGTCAGTCGGTGACGTCTGTTGCAAGCCAGACACAATTTCACGGCATGCCAGCTAGCGAAATTCCTCGAAATATTCTAATTTGCACATAAAACACGTGACGCGCTAGTCATTTTATAAAACTTTAAAACGTGTTTTTTAAGTACAAAGAGCGACGGTTTTTTGAGATAACACAGTATTTTTGCTCTGTTTTGTACGTTAAACGCTTTGGCTCAGCCTGATTAATGTTGCAACGCGCCGATTAAAATAAAATGGGGATTTATCTATTGATACTATAAGCTGCACAAAACATTTTATAAGAACACACTTAAATCAATAATAATAAAAAAAGTAATTACAAAAACTAAAAACCCGACTGCGATAAGAGCTATTAAATTGTATTGTAATAAAAAATAGTAGCAGCAGACATAATATGAAGTTTCAAATAGAGTCGTTCAATATTGTTTCCCCAAACAAGATTTGATCCCTGCTGGATAAACCTTCTTGATTATGAGTTATACAGGGTTGATTTGTAGTCACCGGCCAATTTTTTTTACACACTTTATATAATTTATAGACACTATTTTTGCAAAAAAATAAGTATTTTTTTAAAGAAATAAATATATCCGCTTACATTTTAAGCAAACCATGGTCAGTCTAAATTACCATTAAAATAAAGGCAACTACGCGCCACTAATAAACATCTTGTAGTACTACGTCGTAGTATTATCAATGAAATGCCGCTTCGTAGTAGGTATGTATTTCTACGTTTTTGTACTGAGCGACGCTTAAATAAATACGCAGGTACGTTTATATCGTATCAAAGAAATAGACATTTAAATTTGGCTGGTGCCTACAAATCAACCCTGTATAAAATAATTTCAGCATTTTTTAAAGCGGCTCTCCCACACAACAGGGTGCGTTGTAAATTCGTCATAATTGTTAGTTTGTCATAGAAAAAGGTATGTGTAAGTTCGTCACAGCGATATTTTTTTATTGTAAATTCCTCACGATTTTTTCTGGAGGGCCGAAAAATCAAATAATAAATGAATAAAAACATATATTATATTTGATATTTATTAATTTCATTTAAACGAAGCAATATTTATAATTTAATTTTATATCTATATAAAATCACAGATTCACTTATTGGACTAATGACACTATAATTAAAACAATAAATGACAGTACTTAGGTTTAAAATAAATTCACAGATCTTTTATAGTAATTTTGCATCCAATTTAAAATCACAATAATTAAACCTTATATCTATATGAAAATCACAGATTCACTTACTGGACTCATTGTTTGTTACATTATAATTAAAAAAATATATAACAATACTGAGGTTTAAAAATAGAATCACGGATCTTTTATAGTAATTTTGCATCTAATTAAAATTGCAATAATTTAACCTTATATCTATATAAAATTCACAGATTCACCTACTGGACTAATTGTCTGTTACATTATAATTATAAAAATAAATACCTATAGTGAGGTTTAAAAATAAAATCACAGCTCTTTAATAATAATTTTACATCTTAATTAAAATCACAAACAAGCTATTTCAGGAGCGAAGGTCTTATAGTTACAACAATTCTTCATGACATTTTTTTATCAAATAAAATAAAATAATCCGATCTAATCTAAATAAAAATATAATCTTCAAATACGAGCGAAGCATATCGCGGCCTAGCAGCAAAACAATACTTAAAACTAAATTATTAATAAGAAAAGTTTTTTCTAAATATCAGAAAGAGAAATTTTATCATAATTGTCTAATATGTTTTTTAATTCTCTATCAAACGCAACAGATCTTCTCGATCTCATCTTTGATTTTATACCTAATCTAAAATTATTCAATATAGAATCTATATGCTCAGCCTCCATTGCATATAGATTTAGAATTTTATTGAGTCTGTACTTTAAAATTTGTTTGCTATCGGTACTTTTAGCCAAAACAATGGAAAATAAAAACGTATGACGAATTTACAACCAATGTATGGAATTTACACATTATGACGAACTTACAACAGACATAACTTACCAACTTTATGGCGTTTTTTTTTTTAATTGAATATTTATTTTATATATTATTCTAGATTCTATTTTGTGCAAAGGTACAGTACGGAAACCTTTATGCGCGAGTTCAACTTGCACTATGCCGAATTTTTTAATCGTAAAATTTTGGTCATTACTATATATATTTTTCTTTTCATTAGTCGGTATCATACATACGAATATTTTTACAAACTTGGTGGATTTTCAGTAATGCTGTGTTTGCAATAGAGCGCTATAAAAGTTGATTGCTGTATTTGACTTCGTCAAAGGTGATGAATTCTGGGCTTATTTTTACAAATTTTTGCATCGGTTTCCAATCCGTAATGTTCATCTCTGGTCGGCTTTTTAAGCATCCTTTGCTTTTCAGTAAATATTATATTTGATTTTGTAAATATCTATGCTTATCAATGGTTTCAATGGTTTAATTTTTGATGTACTACAATACATATACAGGGTGGATTTTTTTAATGCCACCTGGAGAGGAAGTACTCTAAATGCTAGAGATAGCAAATTTTACTCTAAAGAAACATTCCTTTATTTTTGAAAAATATATAACCGCGTCAAAAGATTTTCAAAAACTCTCTTGCTTTACCCGGGAATCCAACCGACTAAAATCTGTAAAAATGACACCCTGTAATTTAATTGCATCGATCGTTAAGGGCAATCACAAGAATGAAATCTTTCTGACATACTAGGTTAATTTAATGTAAGGAAAACCATGAAATCTTAATTTTTAGATTTTAGTCAGTTCGATTCCTGGGTGAACCTACCGAATTTTCGAAAAATCTTTGAATGCAGTTTTATTTCTCTTCCAAAGTAAAGGAATGCTTCTTTGGAGTAAAAGGGAGATGCCCATTAAATGCTTGATACCAAGGAAAACATGTTATATTCAACAAAACAATGTTTATTTTTAATATATATCTGAACTAATCAATTCACTTAAAAAGAATTTCTTAAAAATAAGAAACTAATAAACTGTTGCAATGACCGGAAACTATTTTCGATGAGAATGTGAGTTTTTTCAGTCTACAAACACTAGTGTGGTTACTCATAATTTTTTGTTACATCAAACAAAGTAATCGATTATTACAGTTTTTGTTACATAACTGTTTTTTTTTATGAACTAAGTATATGCATATCATTATTTAAATTACTTTTATTAATTGTGGTCGTCATGGTGATGAGAAAAGAATTTTTAAATATCATAAAATCATTCGTTTTATTATATTAAAAAAGTTTGTTACAGCTGGCTACTTACTGTAAAGAATATGTAAAAGAATTTATTAAAAAATCATCTAGAAATATATTTTTCTGGTATTTCAATGAAACAAATAAATAAACGATCGATAGATCGAATCGAGAAATCTGCTTAAATCGATTGATGCGAACTTCGATCGTCTGGTACATCACTCACTCACTGACAGTCATTCAGTCTCAGTCAGCCAGCCATTTTGTTTGTGCTGGTTGTGTATATATTGTGAATCATTATTTATCATAAAAAGTTAAAAAAACATTAAAGAAACTATTGTCTCAAGCAATGTTTAATACCTAATGCACTGCTAATATGCAAATTTTTTTTTTTAAATAATAAAACACATTCTTTGGTATGCAATATAGTGTTGGGAAATTAATCAATTGTAAAAATAAATACGTAATATCTCATGAACGCATACTTTATTTGAAATGACTTTCTATTATTACTAATGCTAACATGTCTTAGAGTCATTATAACAATAAGTCAAGTCGCTTGGAATAGGGCATTTTCTCTAAGGAAGAGTGGGCATGCCCCTTTGCTATCTCTATTATTTAGGATACTTTCCCTGCAGGGGCATTCAAAAATTCCACCCTCTATACATACATACATAACTTCAAACCTGTATCCCTTATAGGCTAGGCAGAACACCAGAGGTTATAAAACCATCTGATGTCACGTTTGACTTAGTAATATTGATAGAAAGAGACTATTGTACAGTTCATTTCTTTTTTATTTCTTCCCTTTCGACATGTCTTCGGCGAATTTATTTATCTAAGTAGAAAGGTTCCCAAATTTATTAAGTACTGAAAAAGGGTAGGAAAGTAAAATATATCAGGAAACCTTATTTTATACTAAATTTTTCAATCGAAAATTATAAAAATATTAGCCGGGTTTTGTTACGGTTTTCATATAGAAGTAATAATTATACGCGATAAATTCGTAACTCCAATTACAATAATTAGGTGGTTTCAAAATCCTTCATATGAATAAATCAACAGAGCAAAATCTCTCCGGGTTTTAATTATATCTCCCATACAATTTCATTTTATTATTAACCGACTTCGAAAAAAGGAGGTTCTCAGTTTGACCTGTAAGTATGTTTGTACATTTGTCGGCGATTATCTCGCGTTTGGCTGATCCGATTTAGATGCAGTTTTCGGAAAAAGATTTGTCACGTTTAGTTAAAGATATTAGTATATTAACCGAACTAATATAAAAGAAGGTTGTCAATTATCCTGTATATTTTGTATCAGAGATGAGCCGAATGTTCCGCCAAACATTCGTCTTCGGTACATTCGGCATAATATTAACACTCGTATTCATAAATTTTTTTGCCTAAATACAGAATTTTAAAAATAACACAAGTTATTTGTTTCATTTATTTTTTTTGTTGACTGTACAATATTTAAGAATCAGATGTATCGATGACGAATGGCCCCTAAATATTTTTAAATTATTTATATAATGACGAAACTCTTTGTTGTGTCACTCTTTGTATGAAAGTTAAAAATAATGCCAAAACCCTCATCATGATCAAAGGCTCCTAACCCGAAATATGGGTCTATAAATGTAGACCCTAACTTTCTTAGCTGGTTACTAAACTGATTTACTAAAACAGATACTTATCGATAGACTTTATGTGACTTATATTCTTTTAGTTCCAGTTCCTCCTCCATTTGATTTGAGTATTTTTGATTCTGTTTGAGTTGAGTGACTTGACTGTTTCAAAGTATTCAATTATTTATTGCAAATAAAAAATAGAAATAAAAAACATAAAACCAAAATGAAAGCAAACTCATTATTTCTTTTTCAGAAAAAGAGAACCGCCTTCAAAAAATCGACCCACTAAAAATGTTTAAATAATTTTTATAAACGCCATCCTATTCCGGTTTCTATTCCGTCCATATAATTACCCCGTTTAGTAAATTTCTGCCAAAAACGAATTAATAATTAATAATGTAATAAGAACATTAATAATTTATCTGGGCAGGTATTTACATATTTTTTGAAGTCGGTGCCAAACCAAATTTTTAGGACAACAAAGCACACTGCATATGAAGTACTTACATAGTTACATGTTTTGTATAATTATAAATGAAATAAAATTGTTCATATTTTTAGGAAATCGAAATGAGGAGGGTGCTGTTCTCTAAAATACAGACTCTGTAGTTTAGGGGCCAGACATTTCACTTGGGTGCTACGCTTTCTATGGCGGCAAAAATACCGAAAGGCCCAAACTTGAGGGTTGATACGTTCCGTTCGCGTTATAATTTTCTCTGTTTGGCAGCAGTCTTACTTTTTTTGGTTTGGCACCGACTTCAAAAAATATGTAAATACCTACCCAGATAAATTATTAATGTTCTTATTACATTATTAATTATTAATTCGTTTTTGGCAGAAATTTACTAAACGGGGTAGTTATATGGACGGATTCCTATATATAATAATATCATTTCAATTTCACAATCCTTTTTGTTCATATATTCCGTAACTTAATAAAAAAATTCTTGAATTAACATATTTTTTTTTTACTTAAATCTATTCAATAGTTGGCATTTTAATTTCTAAGGCAATTTATCTAACATTTTAATTGACATTACCAGGCTGCTTCTGTCACAAATTTCAGATCTAAATGTTAGGAGATACAGCTTTTCAGGAAATCTAGGATTACTTTTGTGGCAGATTTGTTTTCTTTTTTGTATAAAGATCTGGATTCAATTTGACAAATACATATATTCCATAAATATAAATGCATGAAACAGTTAGGAGTTTCATTTCATGCCTTGCATGCAGTGAATGAATCTATGTCTGCAAAAGCCCTTAGGCATTGATTTTGTGCTATAAATACTTTGTTACATGTAATAGAGTTGTCCCAAAGTAATATACCATAGGTCAAGATAGAAATTACATAAACATAATATGCTTTAAGGTGCCGTATCTTTATTTGATATTTGGCATCACGAGAGCGAAATTATGCCTGGAGGTTGCCCGAGATGGTAACACGGAGGTTAATAAAGTAAACGTGGTTTTAAGAAATTTAAAACAAGCGTATATGACAATTTTTGTGCCGGAAGGATGTCCGCGATGGCATCACGATGGCGAAATTATGCCTGGAGGTTGCCCAAGATGGTAACACGAGGGTTACTAGAATAAACGTGGTTTTAAGTTTAAAACACGCGTTTCAGTATTCTTAATTTATTAGCCAGCCTATACTACATTATATTGACCGCAGTTTAATTCTTTGGCAGGTCATGAAACAGACAAACTGTCTATTAAATCATCCAGGAAGCTATGACTAAACTCGGCAAATTTCGAGATTAGAAATTAAGTAAATTTTAACAATAGCTAGGTGTCGGAATAGCCGCCATCAGTCGAGGACTTAATATACTCATGAATGACGAGAATTAACGCAATAAAAGACATAAGTGACGGTTGCCGTATTCTTTGCGACTTAAATTACCATGATACAGAAACCAGAACAAAATTTCTTGTTCCGGTTCTTGACAAATCCTTTTTACAATGCACAAAACAATCAAAAGAGACAACACTCTATTTGGCGCTAACTTTGTGGAAAAAATCAAATCTGCCCATCTGGGTCAACAGCTCAGAAAAACTCTGACAGTTCAGCAGTGCTAGCACGGATCTTTTGTCGATCGTAAGTTTACGAATGCTCGTATAGTATGGAGACGGTTTTGCAAGCAATAATTGAAATCTATCCATTGCCGCACGGTCAGCTTAAATAAATGTGTTCCTTGTTAATTTTGAATGTTTGTTAACAGGTTCTACTCTTAAATAACTGTAAAATAAAAAATTACATTGTTACGAAAAACTTGCAACCGACTCCATACTATACGAGCATTCGTAAACTTACGATCGACAAAAGATCCGTGCTAGCACTGCAGAAGCCATCTGTTAGCACTCCTAGTAGAACCAGTTTCCAGGGAAACGGATCAGGAACTACTCGTTATGTTACGAACTGGGGGGAGAAGAGGTCCCAGGCGTATGAATTACCGGACGCCCCCAGCGAGCACATCAACTCAGTCAACAACAATGAACTACAAAACAACAGGTACATGCAGGAAAAAGCAGGTACATGCAGGAAAAATTACATAATTATTAGTATAATTGTTGGCTTCAAATCACAAAAAATGCCACTGTTCTAAGGTGGATTAAACATGGTGTAAATATTCCTATTTGTGCTAAAGTCGTTCAAAATTACGCTCCAAAGCAATATTGGTCTAGTACTGAACAATCTGAAATGTTAATAGTTATTAGAAATAGATGCCATTAACATTTTTGAGCCAAGAGATTATCAGTTTATTTCTAAAATATTCCTAGCACCAAAAAGTAATGTGAAAAACGTTTTATTGTAAACCTTAAGTCGCTGAATCAATTTGTTTCAAAATGAAGGATTATAGAACAGCATCAAAACTTATTCCTTTAAACGGTTATCTAGCTACAATAGACCTTAAAGAAGCTTACCTTTTAGTACCTATAAGTTTAAATACTAGAAAATACTTACGATTCAATTTTAAAAATAGCAACTACACAAATTTTTTACCTACGAATTTAATGCGATGCCCTACGGCCTCTGTATTGCGCCTAGAGTATTTACTAAATTAAAGAAAGAGGTCATGACTCATTTTAGACAAAATGGAGACAAAAATCTGTAATTTGCTTAGATGATATTTTATGAATAGGTAATTATAACGAAGATTGCTTAACAACGTTACTAAAACTTTACACCTCTAAACTTGTTTAGGATTCGTCATAAATTATTAAAAGACAACAATGTAAATTATTGGGATTCATTTTCGACACAGGTAGCTTAAGTATTTCGCTACCTGACGATAATCGAAAATACGTATCGCAGTTACTAACTAAATTTTCAAGACTACCCGCATGCACAATAAGAGAATTGTCACATTTAATTGGAGTATTAATAACGCTGCTTGCCCGGCGGCAAAGTACGGTTGGCTTTATACAAAAGTTTTAGCATAGATGAATATAAGTACTAAAGTTTTAGAGAGAGTTAAGTTCTTATTACTGAAAAAAAATCACAGTTACGTTACGACGCAAAAGTACAGTTAAAAAATTATAGTTTTATTTTGGAAGACATAACTTGGTGGCTACAAAAAATTTACAACTGTAAAAATATCTGTAAAATAAAAGATTTCAGGTTAGAAATTTATTCTGAAGCCTCCAGAACGGGCATTCTGTGATAGTAAACTTGCATCCATGCTTCCATGCTGGACTGGAAGCGAAAGAAAAACGTAGAATGTACCAGCTGCTTCTCTTCCCGGGCATACTGTAAAAGTCAGTTAAGGGACGAAGGTTTTAAAGGAGTTTTTGTGGGCGATAGGCTGACCCCATATCACTACAATAGTCTCTCTCCATCTTTATAATACCTCCAAATTTGTCAAACGTCAGATAGTCTTGTATCCTCTGGTGTTCTGCCTACCCCATAAGGGATACAGATGTGACGTTATGTATGTGTATGTATGTATGTTATTAGCCGTGTCCTTGAAATGTTTTGCTCCTGACTGTTCAAATTGTGCGATATTATTAAGAGTAGACAATAAAACCGCCATAAGCTATATAAACAGAATGAGGAGAATACAACATCCTCATTTAAACAAGCTTTCAAGGGAAATTTGGAATTGCTACGAGAATCGAAACATTTGGTTGTTAGCTTCTTATATTAATACTAAGGTGAATGTAGAAGCCGATTCTTTGTCAAAAAAGATCAATCCTGTCATATAATGGTGTTTGATAGAATATGAATATGAAAAAAATAACCACAAAACTAGTAATCATTTGAAACTAAAGTTTTATAAAGAGTTTTTTTTTTACAAGTTGTTATGAGGCTAGACCTTATATGATTCTGTCCCTGTCATCGCTTTGTACAGGTAGATACCTGAATTTACCACTCTCGTGATCATCAACCCTATGAATAATATCTAGTCTATCAGTTACTGGTCTCAGTTTATAGGATCATTGTCTATCAGTAACTGAGAACTGAGTTGCCCAATTAAAACTATCAAGCATTACGATTTGAATTGTTACAAAAATAAATTCTTAAAAAATTATAACAATGCTAAAAACTTCAAAAAAATGTAGTATTGTTTAACCACCCTAAGAAAGCGTTTTGATATACGCATAAATATAAGAACAAATAATTAGATACGCATAAATGCTGTGAACTCAAAGCTCAAGGTTTACCTTCTTAAGCACTCTTAGTTCTGCAACCCGATGCAAATGTGCCTGTAGCTACAATAAATCAAATGTCTTTAATATCAAACGAGCAGTCTGATTTCATATAGTGATAATTCTGTCAAATTCGAAATAACAGCTTACGAGAGATATAATGATAGAACAACAGTTCTCTATTATTTTCTCACTTTGCAGTATTGTAAAGTCATATTGAGAAATTTGAAATGTTCTTCTTAAAGGTCTCATTAAAAATTCTAAGGCGAACTGAAGTGGATAATCTATTCGAGTCTAGCGAAGAGTATAGGTACAGCAAGCAGCGAATACGCCGAAATTATTTTTCTGAGTGTTTCAATGACGATATTTTTTCTTGGCTCAAGTTATGTAAGTATTTCTTATGTACACACTGCAACAGAATAATGTATACCACCCAGCCGCACGCACACATACAATAAGCATTCGCGTTGTATGTGTGCTCAGAATAAGTGCTAAGACTCAGAATAATGTTGACCAATAGTCGCACGCACACAACTAAAGATCAATTCTAACTAAGTTAACTAACAACATCGTGTCACAACAAGAAATATGACACGGAAGTATAGATCTTTAATTTCAGTACTTCACGTGTAGACGAGCCTATGTCAGCCGTATAATGTGCAGATTATTATTTTATATTATAGAACTCTGAAAAGTCTGCATTTTTTTTTCTCCGTTGCTATATTAATATGTCTTTTTTTATTGTTAAATTATTGATTGATTGTTACAATAATAATGTTTAAAGATATTTCTTCAATACCCTTTTTTTCTTTCAAATTTAATGAAGAAATATTCATTAACAAACCTAATAAAATATATTCATCTAAATTAAGAAATATTTTAATAATTTATTATAATTTAAAGTAAAGTTCTATATTCTAATTATATTTATATTCTAATTAATCAATAAATTAAATATAGTGCAAGCAATCGAAAAATAAGGTGCAGGTAAAAACAACTAATAAAAACAACACAATCTTTTCCAGATAATTATTTATTTTTTGCATTTCACAATATGTTGCGTCTGACTAGAAATTTTTATTTCACAAATTTACTAAACGAGTAATTTTAAAAACAATCATAGTTTAGGTAATAGTTGTTATTTGAAAGATTTTAATGACAGTTCTCACTTTAATTTTTCTGTCACTTGGCGTATGAACTTATTATATAATTGAAGTAATAATTCCATTGTAAATATGAATCAACATGTTATTAGCCAGAAACTATAAATAAGCTAAGCTAAGCTTATTTCTAAGCTAATCAACAATAACATCATTCACTCTGGATTATCTACTTTTGAAAAGACAACTATTCTGCCCCCGATAGTTGAAAAGGCGCATCTAACATTTTTCTCAAAATTAAGTTGTATACATTGCCGGAATCAGGAGAAAACGGCGCATTTGCTAATATTTTTTATATTTCTCTATCTTGCATGGTTCCGATTTTCCGTAGAGAAAAAAGGCGCTTTTGCATTAAATTTTTCTATTCAATTGAAGGTGAATGGGCGAATTTTGCAAAAACTAAGTAGGATAGACGCATTTAGGTATAAGCGCCTTCGTGCTTTACAATTTTAAAACATAATCAGAAGTTGAATAGGCGTTTCTTTGAAGTACGAAATTGATAGGTCGCAAGTGATCATTTACGTCTTTGAGTCTTATTGAAAGATAATATCCGTACTAAGAAGAAAACTACTTATCTACCACAAGCGCCCTTACTTTTTAGCATGATTTTATTTTCGCAACAATTTATCTGCTACATACGTCTTAGTGTCTTAAGAAAGCATAATCACAAGAAATAGAAAAGGCGCAAATGTGCAGAAGCGTCTTTTCTATCTCCAACCTCCCAAGGCGCGAGGGGGTGGGGGACGGAAACTTTATGGTGACGAGTCAGTTGCGCCCGAGTGGCAGAGTGGTCGGACGCGCGTCGCGCATGTGCACATTTTCATCGCGATTTCCGTCGGGTTGGTAAGTTTTATTTTATACCTATTCTTTACGGTAAATGTGCGGTGCAGGGTAAACTCCATACATACATAATTAGATGTTCGTTATATTTTGATACGCTTACTTAGGTCGGCTTGCACCAAACTTTACTTAGTACCTACTAAATATGATTTAAATAACTGTTTGAAGTTGTCACTTTGACTTTTAAGTATAAACTGACGTTATTTAAATTCTACTTAAATCATATTTAAACTGAGCAGAGTTTGGTGCAAGACTTCCTTAGTGCTGCACTTAATTTGCGTATTTTTTCCAACTGCACTAACAACTTTAGCATGCCGCTATTACAATAAAACAAAATGTAGTACTAAAAAGTACCCCGCAGGCAATTAATTCATTTAATTTATTAATCATCACTTTTTGTCATAGAACTTCCTATTCGCTTCACTTCTCGACGCTGTTTTGTTTTATTTAATACATTTCGGGGAGCTATGTACGAGCTCAAATTTGAATAGATTGTTCGTACTACGGCCACTGTACACATTTCATCTTTTACGTAATCCATCCTGCAGTGTCAGCTTAACTATTATTCCTGTTTCAGGTGCTACACAATGAGGAAAGGAAGAAGTTTAAATCTTATAAATAAAGTTTTAGCTTCAGTTTCTACAATTAATCAGCCACATAGTACCTCTTCATCTTACGAAGACAAAAACGAAGCTCTTCAATGTCATCACTCACCGGTCATCACTCCAGAAGACAACGGTAACAATGAAATGGAACCTCTTGTAAGTACAGGTATTGATACTGCTCCGAGCACCTCACTCAATATTACCTCGAGTAGCACTACCACCGACTGGAACCGTCAAAGCATGCAGGAGTATGCCTCTTGCAGCACCTACAACACTGCTAGCGCCAACACTGTTGCTCGTTGCACTGAAACCCACACTACCAGCAGTGACAGCTGCAGTGGTAGTAGCAGCACATCAGCGAGTGATTTTGATTCTGATGACTCTGTTTTTGACAAAGACTACGTACCGCCACAGACTACTAACAACAGACCGAGACTGACAGATTCCGATTCAGATAGCATCATAGAAAATTCACAAGTAAATCACGTACAAATATCTGAGTCACCTGAACAAGATAGCTCTGAATTGGGTAGACAAAATCATCAACCGGACGAAATTTCTGTAGACTTAACCAAGAAAGGAACTGTACGTAAACGCAAGCATTACAACATTGCCTTGAACGAACGAAAACGATTAAGGAAAATTGCTAAAAATAACACTCGATATGGCGTCAAGCCAGGTTGTGATGAAAATTGTAAAAAGAAGTGTTCTTTAAATATATCTCAAAATCAGCGTGAGTTAATTAATATGCAGTACCGTAATTACAATTTTAAAGAACAATATATATTTATATCTGGAAACACTTCTCAGACTCAACCAATGAGACGCACACGAAAAAACCCTGATGCGAAGAAAATTGACCGTGGAAAGACTGTCACATATTTTTTGCGTAAAGAAGACGGTGAAAAGGTTTCTGTATGCAAGATATTTTTCCTTACCACCCTTGGTTTCAACAGGAAAAATGATAAAGTTGTGAGAAACGCATTACAAAAATCACAATGTGAAGACTTTGCTGACAGGCGTGGAACTAACCCTAACTCAAAGAAAATAGATAATCAGCGAATCATTGAACACATACATTCTTTTCACCCTTCATTGTCCCATTACAGAAGAGAGCATGCCCCACACCGAAAGTATTTGCCTTCAGATATTAACGTGAGGGATATGCACAAAGATTTTTGTGAGAAAATGGGCATTAGAGAGAATAGTCCTTCTTCAGAAAGTGTATCTTACGACCACTATCGGAGAGTTGTAAAGCAACAAAACATATCTTTCGCAAAATTAGGCAACGAAGAGTGTGAAACCTGTGAAACTTATAAACTACACAATCCAAATAGTGAGATTCGCCACCGAAATTGCACTGAATGCAAACAGTACGAAATACATCACAGCCGATACGTATTAGCTCGGGAAAAATACCACGAAGATAAAGTGCTACAAATGAATAACAAAGACCCTAACTGCAACGCCATGTATTACTCAGTCGATCTTGAAAAGGTTATCATGTGTCCCCGCCTAGATGAGTTTAAGGTGGCTATATTTTGCCCACGGCTCATTTTATTTAATGAGAGCTTTGTACCTCTCGGAGATAAGAATCTCTGCGGTAGGAGTGACACATTTGCATGTATCTGGCATGAAGCAATATCAGGTCGGAAAAAAGATGATATCACAAGCTGCTTTAGAGCCTTTTTCATGCACTATCGTGACCTCAAATACATAACATTATGGATGGATAATTGCGCCGCACAAAATAAAAACTGGTCACTCTTTTCTTATTTGATTTTCCTTGTCAACTCTGGAGAGTCCAACCTAGAGACTATTACCCTAAAGTATCTGGAAGTAGGACACACGTTTATGTCCGCAGATGAATTCCACCACCAGGTGGAATTGTCTCTAAAAAGAAAAGGAAAAGTTTACGACTTTGAAGATTTTCATCGAGCAGTTACTAGCACACGTCGAAACTTAACGGTAAAGAGCATGGATGTCAATGACTTCTTTAAATTTGAGGACTGCTCTTCTTCCTATAAACTGCAAAATGTAACACCACGTGCCTTAATGAGCAACATGTGTCAAGTAACTTTCCAAAAGGGCTGTAAAACACTTACATACAGAACGGACTTCAATGGAGTGGACATAGTACTTGATTTTCTAAGAATGAAAAATGTCAAAATTGGTATCCCAAGTCCGGTACTAAAGGGTCAATACAGAGGTATAAAAGAAGATCGTAAGTCTGAGATTATCAATAAATTAGTACCCCTGATGCCGGAGAACCGAAAAGCCTTTTGGTACAACTTGCCATGCAATGAGACTTCTGTGAATCTGCTCAATGAGTACGATGAATAAACTCGTAAACGTTTTTTTTTAAGTATTAATTATATCTTTGTAATGCATATTTGATTTTGATACATGTACAACTTTGAAATATTTTTGTAAGTTGTTATTTTACTAGAGGTTACCTGAGTCTTATTCTATATTATTTTTAAGCTTGTTGGTGAATAGTTTTGATTGATATTTTTGTGACTGGTGTTGTTATTTAGTGGCTGTGAAAACAGAAAAATACTAAATAAGTATAATAAGTAGTTATGTCTAAAAGTATTTTATGAAACTCGTGGAAGTTCCATAACCACCAATTAAACAAAGTTTATTGCATGTTGTGCTTCACAAATGTTTATGTCTTACCTATCTTATAAAAGTGGATCTCAAAATGTGCTTGCCTATAATATTTTTAAGAAGATGTTTTTTTGTGTTAATATTGTCATAAGGATTAAGACGTTTTGTTACTTTTTTGTTATATTTTAATAACTTTCCTTGTAAATGAGACTAAAATAACGTATCGATCTATACGTCATATGTTCTTATAAGCTATTTTTATATAGAACTTAAAGTATAAGGAGAAGCCAATGATATGCCTTCAATTAATAATGTTGATCTCAATTTACGATAGTGTATCAGAATTTGATCTCGATTTTAGTCATCAGTAATAATTCTAAGAGAAGTTATGTTTTATGTTTATGTTCTCAGTAATTTTTGGTTAATTGTTTAAGGTTCATTTCAATAAATATTCTAAAATAAACTTGGTTTTACTTACTCTATCCCAGATTTACCGCAAGATGATTACTTTTCATCATCCCAAAGGGGGCAGAAAAATCAACGTAGGTACTTGAAAAAATAGGCGCATGTAGCCACATGCGCCTTCTCTTATTCGTAAAAAAATAAATTCGCAGCTTTCGATACTTAGGAAAAAGGAAGTGCGATAAAATACGAAGTAGAAAAGAAGTATATGGCTACATGCGTCTATTCATTTAAGTTTTCCGATTTTATTCAGATTTTTTTTGCTTAGTTGAAAAGCATTTTTTAAAAATAAACCATTAAATAGTTAATCAAATTTTTTGATTCCTATACCTATTTAAAGTTAATATTTCTACCTAACATATGACATTTTTATATTTTTAAATTTAGACGCAGCTTTTGGACAGCTGTCAATTTTCCGATTTCGACATTCAAACATTTTTATCTCCAAATTCATCTCTTGTTATATGCGCCTTTTCAACTATCGGGGGCAGTATTACCTCACTATTTTATTAATAGCTAATTTGAGCACCGTCGGTGTCTATGACCTGCTGCAACCGAGATCTCATACTGTTAACTAAATTCCAGCACAAGGCAGATCCTCTCATCATCTCCCAAGTTGAAATAACCCGCCCTTCTAATGTGGCTCTGGACCTCACTTGTGATGAATCCAAATTTAAAATCATTTGACCCCACAAATTCTCGATGGCGTTTAATGCGGCCGCTTAATCTGTAATGGCATTTTCTCCTCCATAATATTTTACGGCCATCTTTGTCCGACTTGAATGTCTTTTATCCGTAAAAATAACAACATTGTTAGACCAATCAAATTCCAAATATTACTTTCGTTCATCGATATCTCTTTTGCTAGCCTGTAAATGAATAAATAAACTTAAGTTCCCTTGAAGTTTAAACAAATTATATTGCATGCGTAAGAAAGTTAATTCATTTTAAGTTATAATATATTGTATATCTAACGTCGGATTATATACTTCTTTATTTACCTGTAACAATATATGCTGCTTGCTTTCAAATGTCGTCACACAGTTTGCAAACTCACATCATATGTAGTGGCCGTCGAACGAGTGGGTAAAAATATATATATCCCCCGGTTCCTCTTAACGACGAACAGATAGTTGCACTGTTTTTCTCTGAAAATAAAATGATTAACATAGAAATAACGATCAAGTTTAATACAAGGATTAAGTCAGAATAATAATTAACTTAAACTTACAGATATCATCAATCGACGTGCAATTTCCCTGATGAAAAAGTATTGATTGAATGAAACAATGATTTCAGCTCTCTGCAGCAATGTTAAATGATAATTCATTTTTAATTTCACTTGAGCACAACAATCTGATAGTAGTAACGAGTAACGACGAATGCAAACCATCTAGAAACACGACTACACATTATTAAATAATAGAGGGTAGATTTAACTTTTTTTTTCTAAAGATATGACAAGCTAAAAATAAAGCAACACAATAAAAGATAATCGGGGGAAGATTCACTTATTTTGTCTTAAGAAATGAGGCATCGTTGTTATTTCGAATAGTTACGCTAATAACAGATACCTACTTCAAATTCAAACTTAATAAAAAACATCAAAAAAAGTTGTAATATATTTCTTTCAATTTCTAAAAATTGAATAATAACAGTTTTTTGTAGGATTCGATACCCGACCTGTCCAGATCTCATTCCTAGACACTTAAACCACTAGGCCATGGACGCTATGACCTGAAGTTGCGAAATTAGCATATTATGTTGTCTGCCTGCTATTCATCCATATAGCTCGTCATGTGAGACTTGACAGTAGCTAAGAACGAGTTTAACAAATTAATGAATCAGCAGAAGTGAAGTATTTTCACAGTGTGCGTGTGTGCGTAAGCACGTCCACTTATTATGCTTAGATTGGGTGACTTTCGTGGTGTGAGTAAGTATGGATGAACGCGCGTGTGCGTGCGACGTCAGATGGTGGTATACATTATTCTGTTGCAGGCTGTACATGAAGCACCGTGGCAATAATTTAAGTAGGCGATGGAAGGACATTCTCTTCTACGCAACACATTGAGTAGGTTCTTGGTTCAAAATTTGCCAGATTGCCAGCTGTTTTTCTTCCTTATTTAATCAGAATTTGTAATGTTTTCAGACAAAAATCAAGAGTAAAGTTGTTGATTTTAGCGAAATAAAATTTCATTTAAGAAATTTTAGTTACCTACTCAATATCTGGATGAAATTTTCTAAAGAGATTATATTAGATCCGAAAACAATTTAAATCTTTATGTTTTTTAATTTTTATCATGTAATCAAAGTGTTTTTTTATTGTATCTAAACTTGTATGTACATAAATTGTTAATTAAATAAATAAAATAAAAATAAAAGAACAGAAATATTTGTTTTCAATCACCAACACCAAATATTTTGCCCAAAATTAATATTAATTACAAGCTTATGTTTTGGATACTAAATTATACGTAAGAAACATACGAAATATATAAACATACATATTAAATATAAAAATATGGGAATTAATAATCAACGGATGCAGAGCATTAAGAAAACCTACTTCAGGTCATAACTTTGGCTTATTTATAATGTCATCAACATAAACATTCTCCGAAACAGAAATTTCAAAAATTTGAAATTTTCAATGAAGTACTCAACCGATTTCGATGAAAATGATATGGAACCACCTATTGTCATAATTGGCCGAAATATCGTGTAACAAAAACACAAAAAAAATATATACGGGCGAATTGAGAACCTCCTCCTTTTTTGGAAGTCGGTTGAAAATATCTTCATCGACAACTGGTGATCTAAATGTTCATTACCACACAAATATACACCAAAATCACTTTCCGTTTGTGACCGCTCCCAGGCGGTCGTGTTTCGCTACCACATGTCCCTCCCACCACTTGTCCACATGTCCCTTGTGCAAGTTGGTTTATCCAAGTTTAAGTTCTTCTTTCGTTGAGGCTGTGTAGATTCGGGGTCGTTACTCTGCCCTTTTCAGGGCGGACCCGATCATTGCCGGCCAAAGCATCGTTGATCAGGTGGATACGTAACCGTAAAAACTAAGCCTGATCGTCCGCGATTCACCGTCAATAGGTCCGGATTAGGTCGATTTTTTCCTATTTTGGAGTGAGTCTCATTACTCTAGCGAGTTAGTTCTGCAGCGTTCGCGGTAAAGAAAATTCGCTCATTGACTGATGTTAATACGGCGAAGCTGGTTTATTTTAGTTATTTTCATAGTATAATGTCCTACGGCATCCTACTTTGGGGCAATGCCGCAGACATTGACACGATATTTACACTGCAGAAAAGGGCTATTCGTGGAATGTATAAACTTGGAAGTAGAGAATCTCTAAGAGAAAAGTTTAAAGAGATTGGTATCTTGACCTTTGCATCACAATATATATATGAAAACATTATGTATATTTATAAGAATAGTAGTAAATTTAAAACCATGAAAGATAAGCATGATAAAAATTATTCTGTGATGACAAGGAACGACCATAAATTAGCGTTTCCCAAATTAAGGCTGGCTAAAAGCACCAAATCATTTATGGGAATGTCAATACGTATTTATAATAAAATACCACAGTCAATTCAATCTCTAACGTTTAATAAATTTAAAAGAACTATCAAAGAAACATTATGCAAAAAAGGCTACTATAAACTCAAAGATTATTTAGATGGCAAAAGAGCGTGGGATTGATGTCTCCACAGGTTATTTCCAAATATTAAACATTAATCACTATGTAAGCAGCTTGGCTGCGACATGATATTGGCAAGCACGAATAGCTGTCTTCTGTTTGTTTGTTCATGTCATAGCAGAGCTGTATTTCTGCCAAATTGTACCTATAATAAGCACTTTTTACAAAAGAGTGCCGAGAGTTTTTTTTCCGCCGGCTTTTTTCCTCTCGGTCTACCTAGGGTTCTACTTTCATTTCGTTTTTTAAAGCCGAAGAAGAAGTAGTAGTAGACATCACCAAGACGTTGGTGGATAATGGGCGATCATTATCTTTATAAGCTGAGAGACGCACACTTCTCGACGGAGGCCTTCCCCAGGATCCTTCATGTCGTCCGGACCCGCGCCGCCCTCATCCAGCATTTGACGTTCGTAAAGTGTATAAAATTACCTACTACGAATAAAAAGTTTTCATTTCATTTCATTTCTAGATAACCTCGCACTATGCCGAATATTTTAATGATAAAATTTTGGTCATCAATACATATAATAAAACAGTAAAAAAAACGTGTCTGTACATTTAATATTTTTACAAAAAAACTTATCTAGGGTTACAAAGAAATGAAAAAAGAGTAAGAATCTGAAAAAAAATATTTGTCTGTTTGTTTGTAAGTTTGTCTGTTTGCACACGCTAATCTCTGGAACCGATGGACGGATTTGAATGAAACTTTTTTTGATGTATAGCTGTGAAGCCGGGGCAACATATAGGGTATATTTTATTTCGGTTACTGGAACACCTGATGCAGAACCCTTAAGGGATCATCAAAACCGTAAGAAATATAGATATGATGCCTTAACAAAAGTTGTCCAGGATGATGAGCAGATTCTGCAGACATAAAAAAATCTAGGATCTAAAAAAATTTTAATACATTTTTAAAAGTTATGCCTAAAACTTACTAGAATATGGTGGAGTTGTTGCGCATACAGATCAGAAGTACTCATGGCTCAGTTGCCCGTAGACCGAGCATGAGTCTAAGGTCGTGGGTTCGATCCTGCTCGCGTATTTTTTTTTATTATATATTTTTTTTATTTTGTTTACAGTAAATATTTAATTGTGAACAAAATTGTCTTTGACATCACTTGATTTCAATCAAGATCCAAAGAGATATCGTAATAATTTTAAAATAACTCCGTAATAAAATAGGTAGGTATGTTCGATAAGACGCGGGCGGGCGAGCGAGTGATTCGCTGGCATGGCCAGCCGCTCACGCTGTTAATTGTTCGAGATACCTACCAAACTCTGGGTGCCTATGACCATATTCACCCAACTTTTATTATTTCACTTGGAAATAAGATTTCTCTGAATGAACCACCAAATTTGTGTAACGGTTGGGAGTCAGACTACCTACGAGTTTAATTTTATAACTTTCTATTCCAAAATATTAAAAATACTTACTAAGTTTTTTTTTCAAATCGGTGAATAAGCCCGAATTTGACCTCATTCTCACCTGATGGTAAATAAATGAGGTCGAATACCGAAGCCAAGCCAGTTCTATCATAAACCCGTTTGCGCCTCTAGAACTGGCTCTTTATAAAATGTTTTCGGGACGCGTCACCGCTGCTGGCAGTAGTGATATTTGACGGCAAATTTCAGTCAGTCGAGACAGTCAGTTTACCACCAAGCGGGGCTCACTCGGATTTGTCAATTATTCAGAGGCGGTAGGGTTATTCTAGGGGTAAATTATAACTAAATTGTCGTAAAAATCAATGAATGCTGGGTTTCAATATTTTACATGAGTAAAAGCTACTACAAACGAATGGTAGGTAGTTATAACAATAGTAAGTAGTAATTTGACAAGACGTTGAATATTGAAACGCTTACATTGAATATTGAAACGCTTTATACGCTTCAATATTCAACGTGTATGATAGCTAAATCTACTGTTCGTAGACTAAACGAACATACATACATATAACTTCACGCCTTTATCCGTTATAAAACCTCTATCCAATAAAACCTCTATCCCTAAAATGACTTTTAAGGTATGCCCGGGAAGAGAAGCAACTGGTACATTCTATGATTTTCTGTTGCTCCCAGTCCAGCGTGGAAGCAACTTACGAACAGTGTTTTTGATATTGTAACGTGGCATTAGTAGATTATATGTAAAAGCGTTCGGATAGCCAGAAGAAAAAAAAACTGAACTACACTAAAAATAAACATGGGAATAAGAATTCTAAGGAAATTCTCCCGGTTAAAGTACTAGGGGCTTAAAAATAACAAATCTGAAAAATAGTTGGTATGCAGTAGAAAATTTTGCTATGTTGATAGGGCAAATTATTAATAAAGCTTCTTGCACGATTTAATACAGGTAGGTACAAAAGGCAGCAGGTCAAGCGTTACATTACCTGTCAAATTTCCCCAAACAATTTTAACTTAGGTAATGTCGAGGGCATAGATTTCAGTTTCAAGTAAAAAAAATTACCGATTGGTAACGCTTGACGTGCTGCCTTCTGTACATACAGAGATATATTGTAAGTATGTTAAACTTAAAATAATGGGACTCAAGGTTGGAAGTTAGAAACTTTAGATTTAGAAGTAGAATAAAAAGTAACGTAGGTATGTGTTAACTACCAAAAGAAATTACATTAATATTGGCTCAGCCATTTAATCGTGAAAAGTAGTCAATCATAAGATAGATACACATTATACACTGATAATGGCTGGATGGATGGATCTTTGCTACTCTTTCACGCAAAAACTGCCGAATGTATTCTTCTGAAACATTACAGCAATATAGCTTTACCTAGAATAAGCTTTAATTAATGAAGATAGGTATTGCATGAATTATGTACAATTTAAGACACTTTGGCAACGGATTTGTTTCTATCGTAATGTGCCTAATATAGTTTAGGAGTTATAGGTACATATTATATGGGCGAAGATTCTTCATTTTTATTTTTGTTATTAAAGATAGTACTTAGGACCTTCAAGAAGAAAATAACCTACTCGAAATACTAATTCAATACAGACAAAGTTGCAGGCATCATCTATGTAATATACCTACCTACCTATACTTTTCCACAAAACATCTAGGTGAAACTGCGGATCACAGCTTTGTTGTAACAGTTCTTGATGTAACTCTGTAAACTATCAGTAACGCTTTCACAGCTTAACTACTGAATCGATTTTGACGAAATTTTGAATAAGGTGAGTTTAAACTTCAAGGAGGATATAATTATAGTATTTATCCAACTCCAATACCCGGTATCCACGCGGACGAAGTCGCGGGTCACAGCTAGTTACTAAATATATTTTTCTTTTCATTAGAAGGAATCATACAAATGAATATTTTTACACACTTGGTGGATTTTCAGTAATGCTGTGACTGCAATAGAGCGCTATAAAAGTTGATTGCTGTATTTGACTTCGTCAAAGGTGTTGAATTATGGGCTTATTTTTAAAAATTTCTGCATCGGATTCCAATCCGTAATGTTCATGTCTGGTCGGCTTTTTAAGCATTCTTTGCTTTTCAGTAAATATTATATTTGATTTTGTAAATATCTGTGCTTATCAATGGTTTCAATGGTTTAATTTTTTAATGTACTACAATACATATACAGGGTGGAATTTTTTAATGCCACCTGAAGAGAAAGTACTCTAAATGCTAGAGATAGCAAATTTCACTCAAAAGAAACATTCCTTTATTTTTGAAAAGATATAAAACCGCATTTAAAGATTTTCAAAAACTCTCTCGCTTCACCCGTGAATCCAACCGACTAAAATCTGTAAAAATGACACCCTGTAATTTTATTGCATCGATCGTTAATTGCAATCACAAGAATGAAATTTCTCTGACACACTAGGTTAATTTAATGAAAGGAAAACCATGAAATCTTAATTTTTAGATTTTAGTCAGTTCGATTCCTGGGTGAACCTACCGAATTTTCGAAAAATCTTTGAATGCAGTTTTATTTCTCTTCCAAAATAAAGGAATACTCCAGCTATCTCTATTATTTAGGGTACTTTCCCTCCAGGGGCATTCAAAAATTCCACCCTGTATACATACATACATAACTTCAAACCTGTATCCCTTATAGGGTAATAATAATAATAATAACTGGTCCGATTGTCGGGTCTTTTCCGCCGAAAGGCGAGTAGTTATAAGTATGCGTAATAATAATAATAAAATTGTCGGGTCTTTCCGCTGAAAGGCGTGTAGCTGTAAGCATACGTAATAATAATAAAACAACAATTACAATTAACATACAAAGGGCGGCCTTATCGCCGAAGCGCGATTTCTGCCAGGCAACCCAGGCATTGGAGGAAATTTACGCGGGCGAGGTGTACGCCTAGTAAAATAAACTACATACGAATAATTACATATATTTACACAAACGTTTACATACATAACTATATACTATATAAGTAAATAAAATATTAATACATATATAAATATCTATATTATGTCGATAGCTAAGATGGACAGTGTTTCACCTGATAATGACGTTTAAGCATTCGTTTAAAGATGCGCGGTGTGCGAGCAAAGCGGATCTCAGTCGGGAGCTCGTTCCATAACGACATCGATCGAACAAAAAAGGACTTACCTAAAAATGTGGATGTGTGCGATGGTGTCGTCAGGAGTAAATTTGATGAGGAACGCAAGTTACGGTCGTTATTTGTGTACCGATATTTTAAACGGTCTTTAAGATAGGCAGGTATCGCTTTGTCGTACAGAATACGGTAGACTAGAGAAAGCATGTGAGTATTCCGGCGAAGGCGAATGGGAAGCCACTTGAGATTATTGCGGAAATCAGATATATGGTCGTATTTGCGTAATCCACAAAACCTTATGCAGAGATTTTGTAGCCGCTCAAGTTTATTAAGAAGTTCTTCAGTTAGGTCTAGATAGCTGGCATCAGCATAGTCGAGAATAGGAAGAAAGAGAGATTGTGCAAGCGTAATTTTAGTGGCAGTAGGGAGGAAATTACGAAGACGCTTGAGCGAATTCACCGCGGCAAACATCTTCCTGCTCAGCTCAGTGACTTGTGCTTTCCAAGACAACGTGCGGTCAAAGATAACTCCTAAGTTTTTCACAGTCTCACTGTATGGTATCGAGATACCGTTAAATACTACAGGAGGAACTGTGTTCCAGTTAATACGTGAAATCATGTTGTTACTTCCAATTATAATTGACTGAGTCTTAAGAGGGTTGACTGTAAGACCATGTTTATTACTCCAATCCGATATTCGTTTTAAGTCAGCGTTGTGTTGCAGAATAGTTGCTGGCAGATTCTCGAGACTATTTTGTGTGTAAATTTGGAGATTGTCCGCATACAGATGGTAGGAAGAAGATTTATGGAGAGTAATCGAATTGATGAATAGTGAAAACAGGAGAGGGGACAACACGCCACCTTGTGGCACACCGGCTTTAATATCACGCCAATCAGAGAACTCCGTCTCGGTGGATATAAGTTGCCGGCGGCTATGCAAGTAAGAATGAAACCAGTCAATAGTCGATGGAGATATGTTAAAAGACCGTAGCAATTGCAAGAGGATGTCAAAATCTACTGTGTTAAAGGCATTACTGAAATCTAACAATGTTAGACCAGTAAGCTTTTTCTCCTCCATGCCCATACGAATATCTTCGGTGATGTTGAGCAGTGCAGTGGTCGTACTATGCCCAGGACGGAAGCCAGATTGGAGGGGATTCAATAATGTATGTTCTTGTAAGAAAGTGATGAGCTGTTGATGAACGAGTCCCTCGAGTACTTTGGAAAGGAAAGGTAGGATGGCAATAGGGCGATAATCAGAAAAGGAAGAAGGATTGTTTTTTTTAGGAAGAGGAGTGATGTTTGCGTCTTTCCATGCATCAGGAAAGACACCACTAACAACACAGTTGTTCAGGATACAGGTAATAACAGGAAGGATAATGTCGAGGATAGGTATGAGCATCTTACGACTAATGCAGTCTGAGACAATGGCATTTGAGGCAATAGAGAGCATAGTTCTTTTGACACCACATTCCGAAAATTTACTTATAGAAAAGGATGGAATATTTGGAATCGGTAAACTAGTTATGTGATTCAGAGTGTGAAATTTTGTATCAGCATCTAAAGAGCTAGAAGAAGTGAAATGAGCATTTAATGAGTTGAGATCGACGTTTTTATAAGAACTATCACTCTAGTTTTTCCGATACCCAGGGTTCTGAGAGAATGAGAAATTTGAGGGTAGGCAGAACACCAGAGGTTATAAAACCATCTGATGTCACGTTTGACTTAGTAATATTGATAGAAAGAGACTATTGTACAGGGGGTCACCTTATCGCCCAGAAAAATGCCAATAAAACATTTGTCCTGTAATTGAGATTTACAATATGCCTGGGAAGAGAAACAGCTGGTTTTTCTATGTTTTTCTTTCGCTCCCAGTCCAGCATGGAAGCTGTCCCATTATCTTTTTTTTTTAATTATTGTTAAGCCTTCGTTATTTTAGGGTTCTATATTCTGCCTACAAAAAACGTTTTTTTTTATTTGCTTATTTTTGACTTTTGCTGTATAAAATTTGATGTTTTTCGAGTAATATGCTTACAATATTAGATTCTACAAACTTCAAGACAGGACTGGTTCATTTCTTTTTTATTTCTTTCCTTTCGACATGTCTTCGTCCAATTTATTTATCTAAGAAGAAAGGTTCCCAAATTTTTAAGTACTGAAAAAGGGTAGGAAAGTAAAATATATCAGGAAACCATGAACCATTATTTCATGCTAAATTTGTCAATCGAAAATTATAAAAATATTAGCCGGGTTTTTGTTACGGTTTCCATATAGAAGTAATAATTATCAATACAGGGTTATTGGTAATTAGACCGGATCCTTTTTAGGGGTGGTAGAGGATGTCATTTGCAACAATTTGACTATACATTGTGATATCCGGAAATGGCTCATTTTTTTTATATTATTTTTTTTTAATTTTTTTTAGGATATCCAGTTTTCCTACTTAAAAATTCAATAAAAAAAAAAGTAATAAACCGATTTCAATTCTGTTTGCAGTTTTAGAGAGACCTTGTTACAGCTCTTAATAATAAATAACAATATCATACTAATGTGGACCCATCCAGAAACTAGAGGCTGTTTCATAAAATTTTTTAAATTATTTTTATAACATTGTTTACAAAAACAATTATTTTCTCCACAAAAACGCTAGTAAATTCCGTCTGCATTTTATTTAAAAAACATCTACACTTTGTTAGCTATCCAACGAGGTTAAAAAGTTGGTGCTTTATTACACAGTTGCAGAAATAATGCGATTACAAAAGACTCAGGTAGAGACATTCCGAGAAAGGGTTTTAGACGGTATCCATGAGAAGTAGTTATGGAAGAAATACTTTCTTAATTTAACTTAATTTATTTTGAAGAAATAAAAGATTATGATTTTGTAATTATTGTGTATTTATGATTTTTACAGTACATTCTCAAAATGTGAGCCCCTATTTTGAATGCAGAGACGCATACGTTTGCGTAAATTACTTTTAACGACACTTGTCTTTAAGTTCATTTTAATTTTTTCTGCTGCATTTATTATGCGCTGTTTTAATTCTTCGATGGTTGCCACAGGTCCAGGAGTCTCGTCGTACACCAAGCTTTTCATGTGACCCCATACGTAGTAGTCGACAGGAGTCAAGTCGGGACTCCTGGCCGGCCACGGAATGGGTCCTCCTCTGCCAATCCACTTATTGGGAAACAAACGATTTAGCCACTCACGGACGCTTAAACTAAAATGTGCGGGGCAACCATCATGCTGGTAAATCATGTTCCTTCGGGTTTCAAGAGGTACATGACTGAGTAACTCATAAAGTTCGTTTCGCAAAAAAACTTCATATGCTTCTCCATTGAGGTTGTTGGGCAGGAAAAAAGGGCCGATCAATTCATCCTTAATAATGCCCATCCACACATTAAGGGAAAACCTTCTTTGTGATCCTTTTAATCTTTTCTTGTTTGGGTTACCGTCTTCTTTTGGGGCCCAATAATGAATATTATGGTAATTCGTTAATCCATCTTGATCGAATTTGGACTCGTCGGTCCATAAAATTTTTAATAAAAAATTGGCATCTTCCATGTCTGTATTCAACATGAATCTGCAAAATTCGACTCTACGTGCAGGATCTCCGTCTTGTATAACTTGTACCGGAGTCAAATGATACGGGTAGAGTCTTGACCCGTGCATTGTGTTCCATATTTTCCATTGCGACATGCCAAGACGTCGTGCAATGACGTTTGTTGAGGTCGTCGGATCTTGCTCAAACATGCGAATTATCTGTTCCTCTTCCTCCGATTGATAAATACGAGGTCGTCCAGCATCGCTTTGTCGTCTTTGAACACGACCAGTTTCTCGTACTCGCCGGTAAACTCCGTCAAACACACTCATATGGGGTAAACGGCGCTCTGGAAATCGAGACTGATATTCCGTTCGAGCATGTGTACTGACGCCATTGGCAAAACCATAGCAAAAGAGTATGTCCGCATACTCTTCGTTTGTGAACTCTCGAACACGAGGTAGGCGGTCGCGGGGCTCCGCAGCCATGATCAGGTCCTTTAGTATAAGCCAAGTCGTCGGGTAAGCAATCAATCACAGAGTCCAGTTCACTAGCCGAATCACAGAAAAAGAAGTTACACAAGTCCAATAACGTTAGCAAGGTCGAAGTTTTATCGTGATAAAGGGTTGAAAAGAGCGTCTAAACAGTACGAAGTGCCTGAGCAAACTGGGTTCACATTGTTCGTGCAACAAACACAAGCAAGAGCGAGACGGCGCATTCAACATGGATACCTTAGTCTAAAACCCTTTCTCGGAATGTCTCTACCTAAGTCTTTTGTTATCGCATTATTTCTGCAACTGTGTAATAAACCACCAACTTTTTTACCTCGTTGGATAGCACACAAACTGTACATGTTTTTTAAATAAAATGCAGACTGAATTTACTAGCGTTTTTGTGGAGATAATAATTGTTTTTGCAAACAATTTTATAAAAAATATTATTATTTTTTTATGAAACAGCCTCAAGTTTCTGGATGGGTCCACATTAGTATGATATTGTTATTTATTATTAAGAGCTGTAACAAGGTCTCTCTAAAACTGCAAACAGAATTGAAATCGGTTTATTACTTTTTTTTTTATTGAATTTTTAAGTAGGAAAACTGGATATCCTAAAAAAAAATTAAAAAAAATAATATAAAAAAAATGAGCCATTTCCGGATATCACAATGTATAGTCAAATTGTTGCAAATGACATCCTCTACCACCCCTAAAAAGGATCCGGTCTAATTACCAATAACCCTGTATATATAAAACTGTTCCGTTACTGACTGAGTAACTGAGTGACTGACAGACAACGTACAGCCGTAACTACTGGGCGTAGAGAGCTGAAATTTGGAACATACATTCTTTAAGGGATGTAGGGGTGCATTAAGGGGTAATTCTCGAAATTCCTACGGGAACGGGAATAATTGCACATTTTAGTTTGTATGAAAAATCTTATTCCTTGAGTGCACGGATACGATACTTGGCATAAAGGTTCTTCAAAAAGTGACTGAAAGTGTTTTATGAAGGAATTCCCACGGGAACGGAAAATATAGGACTTTTGAGTTTATGCGTGTACGAAGTCGCGGGTAAACGCTCGTACGCTATAAATTCGTAACTCCAATTACAATAATTAGGTGGTTTCAAAATCCTTCATACGAATAAATCAACAGAGCAAAATCTCTCCGGGTTTTAATTATATCTCTCTTACAATTTCTTTTTATTATTAATGTTTGTATGTATGTACATTTGTCGGCGATTATCTCGCGTTTGGCTGATCCGATTTGGATGCAGTTTTTGGAAAAAGATTTGTCACGTTTAGTAAAAGATATTAGTATATTAACCGAACTAATATAATAAATAATAATAAATAAATAAATAAATATTTCTGACACTCACACGACATTATCTAGCCCAAATTAAGTTTCTTAAAGAACTTGTGTTATGGATACTAGATAACTGATATACTTAAGAAATATATAAACATACATATTGAATAAATACATATTTTTTATTAGAATAAATTTAAATATTAAATAAATATATAAACATCCATGACTTGACGACTAATATCTGTGTTCATCACACAAATATCCGTCGCCGCCGGGATTCGAACCCAGGACCTCTGGCATAGAAGGCAATTTATGTTACCGCTACACCAGCCGGTCGTCAAAATATAAAAGAAGAAATATAAAAATATAAAAGAAGGTTGTCAATTATCCTGTATATTTTGTATCAGAGATGAGCCGAATGTTTAGCCGAATGTTCCGCCAAACATTCGTCTTCGGTACATTCGGCATAATATTAACACTCGTATTCATAAAAAGTTTTGCCTGAATACAGAATTTCAAAAATAACACAAGTGATTTGTTTCATTTATTTTGTTTGTTGACTGTACAATATTTAAGAAGCAGCTGTACCGATGACGAATGGCCCCTAAATATTTTTATATATTTTTTCAATGAAGAAACTTTGTTGTGTCACTCTTTGTATGAAAGTTAAAAATAATGTCAAAACCCACATCATGATCAAAGGCTCCTAACCCGAAATATGGGTCTATAAATGTAGACCCTAACATTCTTAGCTGGTTACTAAACTGATTTACTTAAAACAGATACTTATCGATAGACTTTATGTAACTTATATTCTTTTAGTTCCAGTTCCTCCTCCATTTGATTTGAGTATTTTTGATTCTGTTTGAGTTGAGTGACTTGACTGTTTCAAATTCAATTCTTTATTGCAAAAAATATGGTAGGTAAACAATTTGTGGTAATAAAATAGTAAGTAAATATTACATATTTCACTGTTTAACAGCATACAATGTTATGTCATTGTATAATAAACTATTATCGGATTTTTAATTGAATTAAAATTACAACAAATATTAGACCATCATTTCAATTTTACAATCCTTTTTGTTCACATATTCCGTAACTGAATAAAAACATTCCTGAATTAACATATTTTTTTTTTACTTAAATCTATTCAATAGTTGGCATTTTAATTTCTAAGGCAATTTATTGAACATTTTAATTGACATTACCAGGCTGTTTCTGTCACAAATTTCAGATCTAATTGTTAGGAGATACAGCTTTTCAGGAAATCTAGGACTACCTTTGTGGCAGATTTGTTTTCTTTTTTGTATAAAGATCTGGATTCAATTTGACAAATACATATATTCCATAAATATAAATGCATGGAACAGTTAGGAGTTTCATTTCATGCCTTGCAGGCAGTGAATGGATCTGTGTCTGCAAAAGCCCTTAGGCATTGATTTTGTGCTATATATACTTTGTTACATGTAACAGAGTTGTCCCAAAGTAATATACCATAGGTCAAGATAGAAATTACATAAACATAATATGCATTAAGGTGCCGTATCTTTATTTGATATTTGGCATCATGATAGCGAAATTATGCCTGGAGGTTGCCCGAGATGGTAACACGAAGGTTAATTAAGTAAACGTGATTTTAAGAAATTTAAAACAAGCGTATATGACAATTTTTGTACCGGAAGGATGTCCGCGATGGCATCACGATGGCGAAATTATGCCTGGAGGTTGCCCAAGATGGTAACACGAAAGTTACTAGAACAAACGGGGTTTTAAGTTTAAAAAACGCGTATCAGTATTCTTAATTTATTCGCCAGTCTATGCTACATATATTGACCGCAGTTAAATTCTTTGGCAGGTCATGAAACAGACGAACTGTCTATTAAATCATCCAGGCAGCTATGACTAAGCTCGGCAAATTTCGAGATTAGAAATTAAGTAAATTTTAACAATAGCTAGGTGTCGGAATAGCCGCCATCAGTCGAGGACTTAATATACTCGTGAATGACGAGAATTAACTAGACGCAATAAAAGACATAAGTGACAGTTGCCGTATTCTTTCCGACTTACATCACCATGATACAGAAACCAGAACAAAATTTCTTGTTCCAGTTCTCGACAAATCCTTTTTACAATGCACAAAACAATTAGAAAGAGACAACACTCTATTTGGTGCTAACTTTGTGGAAAAAATCAAATCTGCCCAATCTCAAACAGGGTCAACAGTTCAGAAGCCAGCACATCAACTCAGTCAACAACAATGAACTACAAAACAACAGGTACATGCAGGAAAAAACAGGTACATGCTGGAAAAATTACATAATTATTATTATAATTGTTGGCTTCAAATCACAAAAAATGCCACTGTTCTAAGGTGGATTAAACATGGTGTAAATATTCCTATTTGTGCTAAAGTCGTTCAAAATTACGCTCCAAAGCAATATTGGTCTAGTACTGAACAATCTGAAATGTTAATAGCTATTAATAAGCTATTAGAACTAGATGCCATGAACATTTTTGAGCCAAGAGATGATCAGTTTATTTCTAAAATATTCCTAGCACCAAAAATTAATGTGAAAAACGTTTTATTGTAAACCTTAAGTCGCTGAATCAATTTGTTTCAAAATGGAGAACTATAGAACAGCATCAAAACTTATTCCTTTAAACGGTTATCTAGCTACAATAGACCTTTAAATAATAGCTTACCTTTTAGTACCTATAAGTTTCAATAAAAATTTTAAAAATAGCAACTACCAAAATGTCACCTACGAATTTAATGCGATGCCCTACGGCCTCTGTATTGCGCCTAGAGTATTTACTAAATTAAAAAAAGAGATCATGACTCATCTTAGACAAAATGGGCTTAAATCTTTAATTTGCTTAGATGATATTTTATGTATAGGTAATTATAACAAAGATTGCTTAACAACGTTACTAAAACTTTACACCTCTTAACTTGTTTAGGATTCGTCATAAATTATTAATTTAAATTCAAATTTCTTTATTGCGTATCACTGTACAGAAAGGATCTTAAAATAATTGGTGATTCTAGTGACGCCCTGCAAAGGGCATTGCAATATCATACAATTTATGTAGATGAGAGGACATTTTTCTTAACCTAAGTTTATCTAAATAGTTTAAACTTAATGCTAGTTTTAGTTGGTATGTATATACAATATACGTTTATATTTCTTTATTAAATAGGTACAGTATGTGTTTATTAATTTCAATTTAATTATATATTTATCTTATCTAATTTATCATCTAGGTATTCCTTAACTGTATAGTAACATTTTTTGATTAGCAATTGTTTGAGTAATTTAAAAAAATCTTTTTCTTTGGTTTTATTTTTCAGGGATTCCGGGAGGTGATTATACAACTTTATGGACATTTCCAGCGGGCCGTGTGACAATAAGTTTAGTCGGGAAGGTGGAGCTATGAGTTGTTTTCTTCGGCTTGGTCGCAGGGAGTATTTTGTAGGTATATCTTCGCGTTTTGTGTAGAATTCTGGATATTTTCTTACGAACTTGCAAACCTCTAGTATATAACTACATGGAAGAGTAAGAATTTGTAGTTGTATGAAGTGAGGTCTGCAAGTGTCTATTTGTTTTATATTGACTAGAATTCGTATTAGCTTTTTCTGGGCCGTAAACGCAGATGGCGCATCCACGCTGCGTCCCCAGAGGATGACGCCGTAGCTGAGCCACGCGTGGGCATACGCGTAGTATGTGATTAGAGAAGTTTTTAAGTCCGTGGTCTTTTTTACTTCGCGGAGTTTTATGAACATGTTCTTTCCAATTTATGTGTGTCTATGCCTAAGAGTGTAAATTTATTAACGGTTTCAATTTTTGTGTCTTTAAATGTGATGTTTATATCTATTGTTTTTTTTTCTTGATGTGGGTGGAATGTAAGTATTTTTGTTTTTGTTAAGTTAATATCTAAATTGTGATTCTGCAACCAATTGTCCGTTTAGTGAAGGATAAAATTTACGTTTTTGTTTATGTCCGAGGTGCTATCGCAAGAGGTAAGAAGAGAAATATCATCGGCGAATAATACACATGGTTCATCCATGATTTTAGGCAATTCATTAATGTATATTAGGAACAGAAGACAACCGATTACACTGCCTTGCGCGATTGATGCTTTTGTTGCTCGAATATCTGATCTTACCATTTGTATTTCGTCAGTAGTCGAGTTGAAATATTCTATTTCTACTAATTGTTGCCTATTTGCGAGGTACGAAGTAAACCATTGATAAGGGGTTCCGCAGATTCCAATTCTATATAGTTTATTTAATAGGATGTCGAATTGGACTTTATCATATGCTTTGGACATGTCAAGTAAGATCCCAACTGCATATTTTTTATCATTAATTATTTTAAGTGTTTCTTGTATATATTTATAGACTGCTAGTACTGTTGAACGGTTTTTTCTAAATCCATTTTGGGAGTCATCGAATATCGCGTACTTTTCGCAATAGTTGTAGACACGGATACACATCGCTTTTTCAAAAACTTTAGATGGAGCCGGTAATAGAGCAATGGGACGGAAATTGTTTGGGTCTGTTTTATTATTTTTCTTATATATAGGTTTGATGAATCCAATTTTCAACATATCTGGAAAGACACCTTCCTTAAATGACTGATTAACTAAAAGATAAAAAGGTGTAGTTAGCTCTTTGGCACAATTTCTTAAGAGGCTGGGTGGTATTTCATCTATACCGTGACTGTTTTTATTTTTTAGAGTCTTTAATATATAAAATATTTCAGAAGGTTGAACAGGGTTTAAAAATAATGAATTTTCTATAGAGTGTGTTGTAAAGCTTTGTTGAGTGTTGGATATATTTACATGTGAACTCATCTTGCCTACAGCTGCAAAAATGTTATTAAAAATATTAGCTACTTGCTTCGGTTTTGAGACTACTGAATTATTTATGTCTAGTTTTATGTTACTTTTTTCTTTTACACGTCTTTTGTTTGTTCTTTCATTGAATATGCTCCACATTGTTTTAGCAATATTATTAGATTTTCAAATTTTTTGTATATAATAATTTTTTTTCGACTTTATTACTATCTTTCGTAAGGTTTTCTCATATATTTTGTAGTAATCGTTAAGTATTTTGTTATCTGTTTTCATAATAATGGATTTTAGGAGTCTCTTATTTTTGATAGATAGATAGATAGATAGATAGATAAAAGATTTATTTGCCCAAACAGTAACACACACAAAATACAACAAAAAGAAAAAAAAAAAGAAATCACACAAATAACTTAAAAATAAAATATTCACTAAGTATAAAAATAACAATAAAAAAAAAGTGGACGTATGAAACTGCAGGCAAAAAGGCTATAGCTCAGCTTCTGTTCGCTCGCAGGCGAAGCGCTGATTTTCAGCTATACCTAATAGACAAGGTAAAATAATACGTAAATAAAAAACATTTAAATTTTTATAACATATAAATTATACAATATATATAATTATACATAATATAAAAAGTATTAAAATGGATAGTATAGATAATACTTAAATGTCGTTTATAAAATATAAATAAATATAGGCATGCATTTAAATAAAATATTATAAAAAGAATATAGCAAGAATAAATAATTAAAGGTAAATAATAATAAAATAGATTCCTTTGTATCTATATTACGATTCCTAATGCAATAAGATGTGTTCCTAAGATGTATTCTTAATGCAATTTATGATAAATCGCCACCTATGCTTTTAAAAGCCTTTGTTTGTCAAGGTATAGCTTTTTCATTTTTATTTTAAAAGTAGATTTATGTTGCAGATTCCGTAGTGGTGGTGGTATATCATTCCAACATTTGGTAGCATGGTGTGGAAACTACCTGTAAATGCCACTGTACGGTGTTGTTGTGTACTAAGCGGTTGTCGCACTGATCTTAAGTAACTATTATATTTACTAGTGGCAAATTTTAATTTACAAAACAAATATTCGGGGCATTTAAAATTGACTACATCGAATAACAGTGAAACTAGATGCAACTTTCTACGATATTCCATATTTAGGATGGAAGCGTTGTTTAGAAACGGAGTAATATGACTCCTGGGCGGGACGTCAAAACAGAACCTACAGCATGCGTTTTGTACACGTTGCACAAGGCGAATAGTTTTATATAGCAGTCTCGGACCATAAACAAGGTCACCGTAGTTGAGCCGAGACAGCACGAGTGATTCACAGACCAGAATTCTAGCTCTTTCGGATAATAGATGTCTTATTTTGTAGAGTACTTTTAGTCTGTAAAAGCATGACCTTACTAGTCCCTCTATGTGACTTTCAAAACGCAACTGACTATCAAATAGAACACCCAAATTTTTTGCCTCGTTAACACGACAGATGTTTTGACCCTTTATACTGACCACAGGAGACCGCTGAGTGACTTTATTAATTTGTGCTTTTGAACCTAGGATAAGAAATTTTGATTTGCTTGGGTTTAAAACAAGCGAGTTTCCGACTGCCCAGTCTGAAATTCTATTCAAATCTGCATTGAGTTTTGAAACTGCCTGTGATATGTTACACGGAACTTCGGAGATGTAAAGTTGTACGTCGTCAGCATAAAGATGAAATTTGCATTCCTTTATTACTTCACACAGATCGGCACTATATATAATGAATAACAGGGGTCCGAGAATGGAGCCCTGAGGAACGCCGCGATTTACAGGCTTAGGGTTGGAAATTAAAAATGAGCCATCACAACGTCTAATCTTAACTGACTGGCAACGCCCGGTAAGGTAACTTCTGAACCATTCCAACGCAAGAGGACTCAAACCATAGTAGTACAGTTTTGCAATTAAAAGAGAAATGTCTAAACTTTCAAAAGCTCGGGAAAAGTCCAAAAGCGCTAGTATCGTTCCACGACCAACATCCTGCTCCGCAAGAATTTCATCAGTAACATCAAGCAACGCAGTAACTGTGCCGCGGCCTTTACGGAACCCCGATTGGAGGGGGGGCAAGATGTTATTTTGTTCGATGTAAGTGAGGAATGGAAAATATACGGCTTTTTCCAAGACTTTGGAAAGGAATGGCAGTATACTAATGGGCCTGATGTCCTTCAATTCCAATGGGTCCGCAGTTTTAGGTATAGGACTAACCAGTGCCTCCTTCCATACCTGAGGGACGACTCCAGTCAGCAAAGATTGATTTATAATAAAAGTTATAATTGGCAATGTTGTAGGAAGAGTTAGGATGATCATATCTTTACTTATATTGTCATTTCCCATTACATTCGACTTAATAGACATAATGTATTTAAGTATACTAGCTTCATCAACTGGCTTAAAAACGAAAGAGGTATTAGTATTCACATTTAAAAATCTATCTTTTTCAGCTGATGATGCCAAAATGTCACTGTCAGGTATATTTAAAAAGTAATCATTTATCTTGTCAGCATCAAATAAGCACTCCGGGAGGTAACCGCTTTCGCTAGGATCTTTTAATATTTTATTCTTGAGATTTTTCCAGAAGTAAGTACTATTGTCAATATAAGAATTTATATAAAAGTTAAAGTAAGCTCGCTTTTCATTGTAAATACTGATATTTACTAGTTTTTTCAGATCCCTATAATATTTGTCATCTTTAGTTTTTCTTTTCGCTGTACGGGCTTTATTACGCATTTCTATCATTAATTTTATAGTATCAGTGATCCATGGGAGATACTTGTCACTTTTAATATGCGATGTTTTTAAAGGGGCATGCCTATCAAAGAGCTGAAGAAACAATTCATTAAACTTAAACACCATTAAATCAACACAAGGCTCATTTGCAACACACTCCCAGTTAATAGAGGTAAGGTCTTTATTAAAACGATCCATATCAATATGTTTTAGCGGTCTATACGTTACTATTTTAGGATGTATTTTAGGTTTTTTTAATGACAATGTGACATTAACCATTGCGTGTCCAGTCGAGCCTGTGATGTTAGTGACCGACACGTCGTCACCGGGCAGTTAGTACACACAACATCAATCAACGTTTCGGACTCAGCGGTGAAGTGCGTTGGTTCAGAAACCACCTGTTGTAGATCCATACTACGCAAGAACTGATTTAGTTTAGCAGTTTTGCTATCAACCGCCGCAAGACAGTTAATGTTGAAATCACCCAGCAATATCAAGTAGTCAAAGCGAGAAAACGCAGAAACAGAATCCTTCACTGTGGCCTATATGCTGTGCCTATTACTAACGTGAGGCCATAACATTTAGTGGTTAGCCACATTTGTTCTATGGTGTTGTCTGGATTGCTTAAATATCGTACCCGTATGGTGTCCCTTATGTAAAATCCTACTCCGCCCCCGCGGCCGCCGCTCATCTCCCGCGGGCGCGGCGTGCAGCGCAGTCGGTAGCCGGGCGGCGCGGGCGCACACGCCTCTTGCCCCGCCGCGAGCCACGTCTCATTTATAGCGACAATATCGGCGTGAAAACGGTCCATCGCAACGTAGAAGTCGTCGTGTCCTGTATTTAATGAACCGGCATTATAGAGACCAAGGTTTATTTTTTTAGTTTTATTAGCCATTGTAAGAATCAAATAAAATTTTGTAAGATTTACGATATTTCACGATATAATAAATAACTAATAATAATAATAAGTAAAAAAAAAAAAAACAGTGTAAATAAATATTATTAAATATATAAAATTATATTAAATATATGATTAAATAAACTTACATATACAAAAAAGATATAAATTTTATATTTAATTATAATTAGTAAATATTGGTGGATACACATAAAAATATATATAAAAATTAAACATTTGCTAGGAGTTACATAAAATAAACAGATGTACAAAGGTTTTTTTATTTTGTTTAGAATTGTCGAAGGATTAATACTTAAAAAATACTGACTATAAGAAGAACCATTCATATCCATTAGTTAAAATTTAAATTTTAATATTATTGAATTGAATTAAAAATATGCAAACAATTTTAAAGTTATTTTAAAGTGTCTAATACATGCATATTGTTAACGAGTACAAAGCGGGAAGCTTCATCTCTGCGCAGGAAGATCCGGACGCGCCGCACCCACACGAACTTGTAGTTGAGCTGCTTCGCTTTGGCCCTGGCTGCAGCGTGCAGGGCTTTGTTTGCAGGAGACAGGTGCTCCGACACATATACCGGCTTGTTGTCACCGCCGATGCCGAGGAGCGACGTGCACAGTCTGTTGTCTGGATGTGTTTTATTATATTTGTTGACGGCCGAGAAGAACTCATCTCGACATCGCGTACTCCTTAACTTTATAAACATTTCATCGTATTGTGAGCTAACATAATCGACACTGACCTGCAAGTCTTCCAGTGTTTTCTTTATAGGTGCTAATTCCAAGCGCAGAGCGGTTCGAAGTTCAGTCCTTATGAGTAAGAGAAGTTCACTGTGCTCTGGTTTACTGATCGATGTTGACTTACTGCGAAGTGTTACATGGCATACTGGTGAGATCTCCGTGTCACTGTTATTGCAATCTGATGGTGATGGTGCTGTTGCTCGGACTGGTGTATTCGTATTGTCCCTTTTAGGAAGTGAGCTTTTACAACTGGGACAGGTCCATGACTCCCTACGATCCTTATTAGCCGGTCCAGCATAAAAACTATTAAATCTCTTTTCAGAAATTCCGGCGCAGGTTATATCGTACATGCCATTGCAACTAGTACACTTAAGGAATTCTTTGCCTTTGATTATGTTAAGGCAGCCCGCACAGGTATTTTTTGAAGCCATGATATGAACAATTGATATAATAGTGAACTATTTTTTGAAAAAGCGCCCTCTTTGTATTTAGACCCGAAACTGTGAGTGAAATAAAATAATATACCAGGTGATCGATGGATTGAAATAGTTCATATTAGGACGACTAGATGTCGCCTCATTAAATATTTTTTTTTTTTTTTTGTTTACTTTTAAATAGTTTTAGGTAACACTGATATTTTTTACAAAAATAGTTTTGACACAATTTCACTTTATGAAGAATTCAACACAGCATTGAGAAGTATGTGGTTCCCCGGTTCCAAATTGAGCCACGGCTTAGCTGCAGTCCAAAGTTCAAGTTTGAATCACAAAGACAGTCAAAACAAAAATTTGACAAGATATTTTAATTCCTTTGCTCAACCAGTACTTTTTTGGTGTAGTTTTTTCTTTACACTTTTTCTTTGGTATACATGAATTTAAAATGTTTATAAGTGTATCATGAAAAAGCTTATAATTTTGGTTAACGTTTTTATCTACTGTTATTATATTACTCCAATTTATATTTTTGAGCTGTGTTTGAAATTGTTCTATATTTTTACAATTAAACCTTCTTTTATATTTGACGAAATGCGTTGTTTGTTTTGTATAATTTAATACTTTTATTTCTATAATTGTTGATAGATGGTTAGTGAAACCAAAGTCTTCTACTGATGTACACAGATTATCATTAAAATTTGTAAATAAAAGATCTAAGCATGTGGAGGATGCTTTTATGATGTGTGTAGGACTTTGTATGACAAAGGTAGCTTAAGTTTTTCCCCTACCTGACGATAAACGAAAATACATATCGCAGCTACTAACTAAATTTTCAAGACTACCCGCATGCACAATAAGAGAATTGTCACATTTAATTGGAGTATTAATAGCGCTGCCTGCCCGGTGGCAAAGTACGGTTGGCTTTATACAAAAGTTTTAGACAGAGTAAAGTTCTTATTACAGAAAAAAATTCACAGTTACGTTACGACGCAAAAGTACAGTTAAAAAATTATAGTTTTATTTTGGAAGACATAACTTGGTGGCTACAAAAAATTTACAACTGTAAAAATATCTGTAAAATAAAAGATTTCAGGTTAGAAATTTATTCTGAAGCCTCCAGAACGGGCATTCTGTGATAGTAAACTTGCTTCCAAGCTTCCATGCTGGACTGGAAGCGAAAGAAAAACGTAGAATGTGCCAGCTGCTTCTCTACCCGGGCATACTGTAAAAGTCAGTTAAGGGACGAAGGTTTTAAAGGAGTTTTTGTGGGCGATAGGCTGACCCCATATCACTACAATAGTCTCTCTCCATCTTTATAATACCTCTAAATTTGTCAAACGGCAGATGGTCTTGTATCCTCTGGTGTTCTGCCTACCCCATAAGGGATACAGGCGTGACGTAATGTATGTGTATGTACTTATGTATGTTATTAGCCGTGTCCTTGAAATGTTTTGCTCCTGACTGTTCAAATTGTGCCATATTATTAAGAGTAGACAATAAAACCGCCATAAGCTACATAAACAGAATGGGGAGAATACAATATCCTCATTTAAATAAGCTTTCAAGGGAAATTTGGAATTGCTACGAGAATCGAAACATTTGGTTGTTAGCTTCTTATATTAATACTAAGGAGAATGTAGAAGCCGATTCTTTGTCAAAAAAGATCAATCCTTGTATGTAATGGTGTTTGTTAGAATATAAATATAAAAAAAAAATAACAAAAAAAGTAATCGTAATCGTTTGAAACTAAAGTTTTACAAAGATTTTTTTTTACAAGTTGTTATGAGGCTAGATCTTATATGATTCTGTCCCTGTCATCGCTTTGTACAGGTAGATACCTGAATTTACCACTCTCGTGATCATCAACCCTATGAATAATATCTAGTCTATCAGTTACCACGGTGTTTTCACTAAATTTCGTTAGTATCACTAAGATATAGATGGCGCTGTTTATAATGCATAAAATTAGAAAAATTCCATAGACAATGTCTCTTTCATCCTACTTTTCTTTCTTCGGTTAATTCAATCAATCTCCTAACCGACTCATTAAATCTATCTTTCATTCGTTACCTGTGTTCGTTACTGCGCACCCGTTTTCGAATGTTGTTTTTATCGCTTTTTTCTTGGATTCCTTTTACCCACAACCCGGCCACCATTTGGACTCTGCGATCCCTTTTTTAATTCTGACCCGGCAATTCCACTGAATTTCGGAAACAACGCTGCAATTCGACCTTTGCATGTTTATTGCAATTTTGATCGTGATAACGATTTTCTGATTTCAATACACATTTCATATAATCATGATAATAAACATATTTGAGGAGTCTTAAATATTCTTAAAGAAAAATACAGGGAAAGTTCCCGACTGGTTCTAGTAAAAGTTTCAGTCACTAAGTTCTAGATGGCGCTGGAGCTCCGTTTTAGCTGATATCCCTATCTTAACCTATAAAAGTTACTTTATGATCAGTTACTGGTCTCAGTCTATGGGCTCGTTGTCTATCAGTAACTGAGAACTGAGTTGCCCAATTAAAACTATCAAGCATTACGATTTTAATTATTACAAAAATAAAGAACTAACCTAAAATTTTAAAACAATGCTAAAAACTTCAAAAAAAATGAAGTATTGTTTAACCACCTTAAGAAAGCGTTTTGATATACGCATAAATATAAAAACAAATAGTTAGATACGCATAAATGCTGTGAACTCAAAGCTCAAGTTTTACCTTCTTAAGCACTCTTAGTTCTGCAACCCGATGCAAATGTGCCTGTAGCTACAATAAATCAAAAGTCTTTAATATCAAACGAGCAGTCTTCGAGCAGTCTGATTTCATATAGTGATAATTCTGTCAAATTCGAAATAACAGCTTACGAGAGATATAATGATAGAACAACAGTTCTCTATAATTTTCTCACTTTGCAGTATTGTAAAATCATATTGAGAAATTTGAAATGTTCTTCTTAAAGGTCTCATTAAAAATTCTAAGGCGAACTGAAGTGGATAATCTATTCGAGTCTAGCGAAGAGTATAGGTACAGCAAGCAGCGAATACGCCGAATTTATTTTTCTGAGTGTTTCAAAGACGATATTTTTTTTTGGCTCAAGTTATGTAAGTCTTATGTACCTACATGAAGCACCGTGACAATATTTTAAGTAGGCGATGGAAGGACATTCTCTTCCACGCAACACATTGAGTATGTTATTAATCATTTTCTTGGTTATAAATTCGATTGCCAGCTGTTTTTCTTCCTTATTTAATCAGAATTTGTATTGTTTTCAGATAAAAATCGAGAGTGAAGTTGTTGATTTTAGCGAAATAAAATTTTATTAAAGTGAATTTCGTTGAGGCTGTGTAGATTCGTGGTCGTTACTCTGCCCTTTTCAGGGCGGACCCGATCATTGCCGGCCAAAGCATCGTTGATCAGGTGGATACGTAACCGTAAAAACTAAGCCTGATCGTCCGCGATTCACCGTCAATAGGTCCAGATTAGGTCTATTTTTTCCTATTTTGGAGTGAGTCTCATTACTCTAGATAATCTTAGTCTCAGCTTTGTAATTTTAGCTTTCAGGTCATGCAAGTGGGTAACCTGTCAGGGTGCCAATCACTGCGCAGCCTCTATCAACCGATTGGCTATCGCTCCGATGACAATCGCTGGCCCTAATTTAATCAGCAAAGGGGGATGTTTAATGGGTATACTCAGTTTACTGAGGAGTCTCATGACTGCTAACACAATCTCCATACTGCAAGGGTACAGCTGTTGCTGTTCTGTTCTTTAACAGCTAACCTTCGGGCTAATAGATAGAATAATCTTTCGTCAAATCTGTTTCTTGGCGAAAAAAAAATTATACACCTCTGTACATTTCGAAACTTGAACTTTTACCACTACACAGCCCTTATGTAAGAATATTGATGTACTTAGGTATTTGAATACCCACTAAATACTTCACTATAACTGTACTCATTATTAAGTCATGTGCAACTTATAAGTTTGCTCAGTGATAATTACCTCCTCACTTTACCTTAAATTAGTCTCAAATGAGGTCCAGGTCTGTGAATAGTATACACGTAGAGCTCAAAAGGCATACAACCACAGGTCTGTCGAATCTTCGCAATGTAGCCGAAGATAGTGTTTGTTTTTGTTGTACGCCTTATTTTTTTTCTCCATCTTAACAGAACCCTCTTTGTTTCTTCAAATATTGTTCAGTAACTTACCATTGTATCATGTAAAAAAAGTTTGAATACAGAACTTTGTAAAAATTACTTATTTTTCTTTTACAAAGTTAAAAAAAGGTTTAAAAATCTGCCAAATAAATAAATCCTTAATTTGTATTTTAGGAAATATATTTTTGGTAAATATTTAACATCGCCATATAACTCACTCAATCCTCTTTAATAGTTTTTCCCTAATTTCACACGATTCATTTTATAAAATGAAAGATGTCTTAACCCAAAGTTAGGAACGGCGCCACGACGACTTCAAATACTCATAACATTGCTAAATTCTGAAACAAATTTATTTTGTTTAATAGTAATTTATATTGCTCTAAAGAAATATTACCATCCCTGAATAAGTAAATAGGTATTGTAAAAAGCTACATATAGGGTACAACTATCACGTTGAATCAGACAACGTAATTGTTACTATCACGTATAATTCTTCATACATAAATAAATAAATAATAAAGAAATCAGTATTTTTGACATTCACATAATATAAAAGAACATGTGATATAGGTGCGTATATTTAGAACATGCGTATATTTAGAAAATATACATATTATTATTTTTAATACGGCTAATATCTGTGTTCTTCACACAAATATCCACCGCCTCCGGGCTTCGAACCCAAGATCTCTAGCATAGGAGGCAATGTATGCTACCACTACACCAGCCGGTCGTCATAATTATCGTATACATTTTAATGCGACATGTATAAGACTAAATACATACATACATAACGTCACGCCTGTATCCCTAATGGGGTAGGCAGAACACCAAAGGTTATAGGACCATCTGAAGTCACGTTTGACAAATTTGAAGGTATTATAAATATGGAGAAAGACTATTGTAGAGGCAGGGGGTCAGTCTATTGCCCACAAAAACGCCTTTAAAACCTCCATCCCTTAACTGACTTTTACAGTATACCCGGGAAGAGAAGCATCTTGCACATTCTACGTTTTTCTTTTCGTCGAAAGATTAAATCTGTTTAAAAAATCAGTCGTGTCTCAGTGTACTTTCAAACCAACCAGAACGTCTTTTGTTGAGATCAAAGGGATCTCACAGTTTTACTAATTGACCTTTGAATTTTGATGACTTACTTCGCTGAAATGAAAGTGTTAACGCCATTTTTTAATTTATTATTCACCGGACTTTTCCAACGGTGCTCATTGCTTATGTTCTTAGAAGGAATAAAGGCTTTGTAGCGAATTTTGGTTTTTAAATAAAAGCTGAGCAGGTAGATGTCTTGTTTTGGATTAGTATTTAGCTACTTAGGTTGATGAAATTAAAAAGCTGTGAATCAAAAAAATACTTGTTCTTAGCAAAATTTTTAGTAGTCTTTCATAATTTATTAATCGAATGAATTACATTTAACATAAGCTCCCAGACCCGGAGCATTTCTTTTACTTACTCCGTGCGTGGATCGACCGCGATCTCATGATATACGATACGTACCGCCTTACTCAACTGCGCCACGGAGGTGCCCCAATTGACCAAATAGCTCAAAAGTTGGTCAATGTACTTAATGCATTAAACATGTATTATGAAGATCAGATAGATATCTTTTATAAAAATAAATAATTAATTAAATTAATATATAAATATTAAAATTAGATAATAAGTTTACCAGCTAGTAGCTAACGAATCATCAAAAATGGATAGAAATATCATATTATTAGACTCAACAGTAATTTATCTTCAACTTGTTCAAAACCTGTGTCGCAAATCGTCCATTTTCATGCAAGTTGCATCTTTTATCATAAGAATGTCAACTTTGTCCTCTGAAACTTCCGTAAAGAATCGTCATATTGTACACGTTTTTTGATTTTCAAAATGAAAAATGGTTTTCACAACTTTAAATTCCCATTTTTCATAAGAAACTAAAATTACTGAACACGATTGCATTATTTTAGTTAGCAATTTTGGTTTTAACATTGGTGAGTTTTTGTGACTATCATGCATTGGTTATTTAGTACGAGGAATAAATCAAATGTCTGGTACTGGACAGGGAATGGTTATTGAATTGTTGAAGAAATCATAAACTAAGGCTAGTTATTGTTATGGCAGGTTTCGGTCACGCCTGCCGCCTGCAAGGCACCTCGGGGGGTTATTCCGAGAACCAGTCCATAATGGTTTCCGTGAGGCGACGTAGCATGGCACGATCTGACTGCTTCGACATTTTTTTACCAGCGAAATTCAATTGCAGGTTGTCGCAAAATATTTTCGTACGACTAGTTATTATTCGTCGCGCGTTCAAATTTGGATTGCAGTCCGGATGCATAAATCACACCGAATAGTCACGTATGTATGGCAGAAGCTTGTTCAGCTACACGTTGGATTCAGGAAATTTGTGAATTACTGAAACTGGAAGTTGGTTTCGAAATTCGAAACTATAATTGCTCAATATCAACATTAGCGATACGTTTGCGAGCTTAGGTCATTGGTTCGCTGTTTTCAAAACAGTCTGTATTGACCAATAAATTTGTAAACTGTTTCAAACTTTAAATTGACCGTTGTTTTAGCTGATAATGCTGGAAAATTACAGATAATGTAGTAATAAAGAACTGTTTATTAGTATGAGTCAGATCTGATGTAACTATTTGTTGGTGAACACTGAAGTTATAAGTACTTAACATACCTTACGGCACGAGGACTAATGGTTTGATTCCCGGATGGGTTGGTTATATTGAAATTTCAGAAAGTAAACCAATGAGGTTCACAGACATCCAATTATTAAAGATAGGAGGTAAAATGCGTTGCCATCTCAAGTATTTGGATGAGATTTATCCGAAACAATACCTACAGCGATTTGACAAAGCTATTATCGCGTTTAAAATATCGAACTCAGTTTCCTCTCAACGCTTATGAAGAGTAAAATGTGCGTTAGAACTCATCGGATATCATTTCAGTTCGGGGATAAGTAGCACCCGAAGCATGGAGCACCGCTGACTGATCGCAGATAGTAGAAGCACAAATAACAAGCCAGCCACATGCAGCAGGCTGTTCCGTCACCTCGCGAAAATGACCGGAAGGCTCTATCGGCAACAGTTAGGAATGGATCAGATGGAACCCCGCAGTCTCCAAGTGAGTTCCCTATAAGTGTGGTTTTCCTAAAGAGCTGGTTTTATTATATTAGTATAAAAAAATATGCCAAAATTACTTTAAGGCGAGGATTCTCGAGTGCAGTAGGCATTAACGCTATATGGGACTGCGTGGCGGGCAGTCGCTTAAATGAACTCGTCGGCGCACAGAAATGTCACAGTGTAATAGTAAATAGTAGTTATATAGTAACACAATACCTACAGTGTGGCTTGTTATACGAAATTCGTTTTACGATAACGAGGTTTAATTTTTAGGAAAACTTGTCAAGGATAACATAATACTTATAGATATTTTTTTATTTACTTTCATCGTCATTGATTTCTTAACTTTTTTTTTAAATAAGTCATTGTCTTTGCAGTTTTTAAACAGTATTCTATAAAGATATAACGCGAACTGTGAAGGAATTGCAAAAAAAACTTTAATATAAGATGATATAGACCGCAATAAGTTGTCATTTGATTAATATTGTCTTAAGTTTTCGCGATTCATACTATTAAATAAAACACAACAGAAAAAACAGGTCGTGCAGCTTGCTTGAAACTCAGCTTGCTTGAAACTCAAAACTCAAGATACTGTCAGCTCGTTTTGTGTCAATCCAGAACGCTACGCTCGAAGACTGAGAAACAGATGGAGATGATGATGTATAACTTTTTCAATCTATCAATCCGACGCTTGACACCTCAGTCGCTCGTGACCACGGGGCCTGCAAAGACACCGAAACGTCGAGTCAAAATTTAAAATGTAAATATACGCGATAAATCCGGTTAAAAAGTGTTTTATTTAATGTCATTTGATTTAAGTTTGCGCTTAGTGTATTTGGTAAGTATTCTTAATAATAACAATAATAGTTTATCTCTAGATCAAAACTAGAACCTATTTCCCCTTTCCAGAAACTTCCAGAGCTATTGAACATAAATCCTGAATAAACGCAATTTATCAAAAGTTCTGATCATATAATCACCAAAACTTTCATTTAGTTTATCTGATAGCTTTCATTTATATTCAAATCTGTATATATTTCTAATTATTTTTCTATACCAGCGGAAAAGTTTCACCTTTATGAATTATAAATGGGCTTAAAATGTTAATTCTATTAATGCAAACTGCCTTTTTCATTCCACCCTCGATTAAACGGTCGACAATGTTCTAATCATCCCTATATTCATTAATTTTTTTATGAATTAATTCATGAGTTTCATACCGGAGAGTTGGCCAGGTATTTCTTGTAAAAGATACGATTACCTTTGTTATATTATTAAAAAATCGAGGTCAAAGCTTTCATATTGAATTTGACTGAAATATGTAGATGGAACTTTTTTAATTAATTGAATAACTGTGTTAAATATCCGAATTTTTAGCGATTAATGTTATAAAAATATAGGTATAGCATTCTGTGAATGAAACTGCTTTTTATTGGAAGGGCTCTGTTATTAGACAAAGTATCTATTGAATTTCGAAAAAGAAATTTGAGATTATCATAAAAGATTTATATTATTTAATATTTATAAAATTGAAGTATTGATAAGAATAAAGAATAAACTTAGTTTTCTAACAAGACTTACGTGTAAACAAATGCAAAAATAACGTATTTTGACATAGTCTGTATGTATTTTCAAACCATATCATCAGCTCCTACAGGATTACACAGGGCGACTGGTGGGTCACTTTCGAAATTTGGGAATCTGATAGGTTGAGTTCATATGTGAAGAGAAAAAATGATATTATCTTAAGTTTTCGCGATTCATACTATAACCGGATTTATCCCGTATATTTACATTTTAAATTTTAACTCGACGTTTCGGTGTCTTTGCAGACCCCGTGGTCACGAGCGGCTCCGAAAAAATAAAATAAAAAATAAATATTAATTATTTACTGAGTCAACTTACCCGAAAGTTAAAGAATTAATTACGTAACGCACTATCACATAAGTGTAATACAATAGATACTTAGCGGGCGGTGGTGTGCGTGTGGCGGGAACACTACTGTGTGCGTGTTAACTGAGGCGGCGCGGCGCGACGTTAAAAGTGTAGTAACATCTCTTTAATTATATATAGGGAATTCTAGTGAAAAATTGTGATCAAAATCAATAACAGAGTGCTCTCCTATAATATATAAAATTTGTCACCAGTCACCCCGTATAAAATCTTAATTAAACTTGAAATACTAAATTACTTTGTAGTAATTTCTACTTAGTAGCAATTTAAAATAAAACAAATTTATATTATAAATCAGTTTATTTTTAATAACTTTAGGAAAATTAAATTTTCCTTAATTCTGATAAATTTAAGCACGAAATAGATACTTATAGGTATAAGTTTGTTGCCAGATTGAAAATCTTAGCCAAATCAAGATAAGATATTTCCAAATCAAGTAAAGTAGACAACTTTCTCGCTGTATTAATAATTCAACAGGTCCAGAGAAAACCAGGAAAACTACTTAATGCTTGTTAAAATTAGACTAGTTAAAATGCAACTTTTTAGGGATCAATGGAACTTAAATCAGGTTACGGAATTTCTCAAATGCAATTTAGTTTCGTTCTCTTATTTTCGTTTTCGGTAGGAATGTTATTTGCGACTTGAATGAGTAGTATATGCTAGGTTCGTCGTTAAATCCGTGTTAGGATTCGATTTATAATTGATTTGATTATTTGGGATTCAATTTATTCAGGGAAGATTGAATTTTGTGACTCTTTTTAACAAGATTACTGTTAGATTTATTATAAAATGATTTATCATTTTGGTTAAGAACGCTCGCTTAAGAAGTCTTGGTTAATTTAACAAAGACTGTAGATGTACACTACGGTTACTTTATTTTTTATAGTTAACAATCAATAATAATAATATCGTCATTTATTAAAATTAAGGTTATTAGCGAACAAAATACCTTAAATAAAATAAAAATCGTTATTTTCGTAAAATATATCCATTTTACTATTAATTTTCATATGTTTTGTAGTTTCTCTGAGATGAGTTTTTTTTTAAACTTTTTATAAGGAAATTGGCTTTTTGAAACATAGAATCTAATTACTATTTACAGATGTACCAAATTTAATAAATATTGTTCATTGCTTGTTTTGAATTTTATGTATTTACTTTAATAAGTTTCAACCTATATTTTGTTTAAGTTCTATGGAATGCCTTGCTCATAGTAAATGACATGAGCTCGCTATCCATTACCCGTATCTCGTGTCAAAATGTCATCAAACTATGTCATTACATTACACAGTAATAAGTTAACATGGTAATAGTGGATTTTAAAACTCAAGTTGAATTTGTAATTTATGATTTTATCATTGTAGGTATACATATAAAAGTGTGGTGTTTGTTAGTCATTGAAACACTGATAAATTGTAGATCAAGGATTTATATTAAACTTTGATATCACTTTAGGTGGTAAAATCTGATAACTTATATTTTGGCCTACATAAGGCGTAAACCATTGTTCCGGTGTTCCTTTACACCCAAAAGCTTTTATAAGTTTGTTGCTACAAATAGTCTGCTTTTAAATTTCAACATAAACTTCTCATGCCGGTAATCTAGATTTTATCATTTCGCCGTTTGCGCTGTTTGAAAAGAGAAAAGTAAAAATCATAATAACATTAAATTACTACTTAACTGTTACCTTAATATCGTACTTCATTAATATTAATCGTCAGTAAATCTCACGTCACGCTTTAGTCAACAGTAAATACTAAAATATAAATAATTTTTAAAATTGTACGAACAAATAAAATAAGAACAAGTAAATTAGTACTAATTTAATCATCTATTGATTATACTAGTTGTAGTCAAAAGACTGAACGACCTGGATGTGTTTCTTACCAGTGTCCCAAGTGTTAGAGCGGCACTCTCTAGGGAATTCTTTTTACCTCACTAATACTAAGTTATTTTCTGTACTTTTTAATTTTTAATTTTTTATTTTGTTTAAGTGCATTTATTTCAATTTGAGTATTGTTTAAAATTCTATGTTATTGATTCTATGTATACGTAATAATAATAATAAGTATTTATTTCGTTGCGTATGTATCTGGTTTTAAACAAGAAAAAAATATTGCAACATTTAATCTTTATGTAATTTTCCATGTAAGTTTATTTGTTTGTGAAAACTGCTTATTGGCCTTATTTTTCTATTGTTCAAATTATATAATAAATAGCTGTAAGTTTTCCGTAAATAAATAAATAAATAAGTGCTCAGAGTTCAAATATAAATATCAAAAAGAACCAATTCGAAATAATGAAATTTGAATTTTCCAGTTTGGAATTCAATAACGCATCCATGGAAGAGCAGCTCGCATGACGACACTTCAAGGTGGGCATTTCGTTTGACGACAAAGGCAATTCTTGACTCAAAACAAATTTAGCAGACAAGATTCGATTTAAAACGAATAGAGAATCGAGTCTTGAAGTTAACTGAGACAAATCGATTTTGTAAAACAATTTGTTTTATTTTCATCTTTAAATCCGTTTGGTCTTCCAAATCGCTTCAAACTACATATCTTATGTTTCAAACGATAAACGTTTTTTTAATGAATTAAAAATATTAGAAGCTAAGCGGCAGGACAGGCAGTAGTTACTGACGCTACAGGAACTATATAATATTCATCAACAAAGAGACACCATATTTTTTATACCATGTTATAATGTCATTTGATTTTGGAATTTCAATTGGAGCGAAATTTAATAATACCTACATGGACATGGCTGTATGACTATTTGCTTTGCCTAATTAAAAAATATATGGACTTTAAATTTGGCTGTATAAGTTTGTGTACCTTTGCATTTGGAACGACTACCAAGAAACACCAAAACAAAACTAAAAACCCTTGTAAAAAGGTTGGCTGTAAGCGACTTAGTCTTGGGCACTCTTGAATCCCTCGCACATCTTAATTATCTACAGAATCCTTCATTTTGCTTAGAATTCAATATGTTGCCCGTGACATAATACACTGCTTTATCCCCTTGATGCATAATCTACTATTATGTAATATAAACTAAACTTCTAATCGATATAGTTTGTTATAAACATTTTTTAATTTCAATAGCATCGACTTATGAATAATGTGAACAAAAGACGCATACGGTGGCTTTTAGAACAGCAATGCAGTACATTCGACTTGAATTTCAAACAGTGAACTCTCATGCAATAGACTGAAAAGCTTTGGCAGAAAAGAGAGAATTAATTAATATCGAAGTCTAAATTAATTAACTGATGTCGAAGTTACGGGAGGCAAATTAATAAAAGATTTTTTTATAAAAAGATTTAGTTATAAAAATGCGTTAGAATTTATTTGCTTCCCAAGGAATATTTCTTTCCGCTTTAGGCGCATAGAGGGCATCCAGAAGGGTAACCTCAAGTTGAATGGTGGTGAATGCTACTTATGCACTACAAAGCTACCGTCGCGAATGTGACGCTTTTTTTTTTTTTTTTTATTTTTTTTTTTTTTTTATTTTTTTTTTTTTTTTTTTTTTATAACTGACTAAACCCGCGTTTGACCTCAATCTCACCTGATGGTAAGTGACGATGAGGTCGAAGATGAAAGCACACGGGTTTAGGAAGGAACTGGCTCTTTATACAATATTGCCGGAACACGTTACCGCCGGAGCGGTAACATTTGGCGGCAGACTTTATATAAAGGGTGGTCGCTAGCCAGGCGGACCCAGAAGGGATCCTACCACCAAGCAAAAATTGACAGTATTGGCCTACTCTAAGAATGAATAATAATAAAGATAATTATACGCACTAAACGCCCACTTTACTGAACGCACTAACCTTTACTGACCGTTTGTTAGATAAATAGTCCGGCCAATTTAGACATTCAAAGTAACATAAATTCCCACCAAGCTGAAAATCAGTTAGATTGTTTAAAATATGATTAAAAATAAAATCTGAAAGTTATGAAAGAATATTTTTTTCCATACAGGGGAAAGATGAGGAACTTTCAAATTTTATTTTTAATCATATTTTAAACAGTCGTACTCATTTTAAGTTTGGTGGGAAATTAATAAAAATATAATAAATAAAATTCCCAGACAATCACACCAAATACATGGCCTCAAAGTAAGCAAAGCTTGTGTTATGAGATACCATGTAGCGAACTAGGGGGAACCTAGAATATAAATACATAAATAGATAAACACTCAGACATGGAACATTTTTTTTTATTCTTGTTCCATGCGGGAATCGAACTTACAACCACTGGCGTCTGAGGCAGACAGGTTTACCCCATCGCCAAAGCGGCCGTCAAATGTTATAATTATCAGGTGGCTATGAAGACATCTGTGGCGCAGTGGGCAAAAGACAATCTGCGTTATAAATATAGCCCATTTGCTTAAGTGTCCTTGGCGTTTAATAATTAAAAATCTATTCTATCACATTTGAAGGCGAAGGTACATTTACAACAAATACCTATTTAAAGTATAGGTACTTTTCGTTGAAACATAAACCTAAACAAAGGGGTTTGAAAATTTTTGGTGCACCTTCTGTCCGCCATTTTGATTTTTTTTCGATTTTGCGTCGCACTTTAAAACTTGTATATTTCGATTGCTGACATACAGACGAGCAAAAAATGTTACATAACATATGGGTCTAAAACGTCACGTTTTAGAGACAAATGGAAAACAATTTTGCTTAATAATTCCTATTTTTATTAAATTTAATCGTTGAAATACCTCTCAGAATGTATCAAATTAGCATGAATGTTTGTAGTTTTATCTTGCACATTAGTTAAGAGTAAAAATAACTGGTTTTTACACCTACCTATCTGAAACTTGACAATGCCATATTAACTCGGCAACGCCGGCGCTGTAGTAGTTACGTAAAAGAACCCTTGGATGTTGTGCCATGCCATGACTATTGTATTGTATATGGCATGGGCACGACACCAAGAAACGCCACTGCTACACCCTGCAGCCTTTTTAGATGTCATATTCAATGCTGATGTAATGAATGATAGCGATGATGATTAACCCAGTTCTTTTATGGGTATATGGGGTCATTTAACTTACAGCCCACACGAGAAGAAGAAGATGGGCTTGTGTATACACTTCTACAACACGGTCCCCATGACATACTGGAACTTCCTTTTTAACAAGTTTAAAAAGGTTGTCCAGCAGAAATTACGTAAAAAAGGCAACTATAAAGTGGATGACTTCTTAAATGAAAAGGAGCTATGAGTGTAAAAGAAACGCCGAGCTTTTTGCCAAATGTGAGACTTATAAGTGATTATAATGTAAGTTATAAAGTAGATTGTAAAGTGTTTCTGAAGAGTTTCCTAAGAAATAAATATTTTTTCTTGTCTATTCTAGTCCTAGCGCCATAGCCTCAATAATTAATACTGGGAATTAAAACTCATTTATGTAAATGCTAACTCTGAAATTTTATTTCAAAATGATCGCGTGACGTCCCGAACTCCATCAAGAGTAGGTAATTAAGTATGTTAGTACTAATTTTTTTTTGCTAAAGTAGCTATAACTGCATTCAATAACAATAAGTTATAGATACTTACACAATCTATGAGCACAATCCATTTTAACGCGCCTAGCCGGCTGGGAGCGCGGTGCGGCGCGGCGGCGTTGCCGGGTTGATATGGCATTGTCAGGTTTCAGACAGGTAGGTGTAGAAACAAGATATTTTTATTCTTAACTAATGTGCAAGATAATACTACAAACATTCATGCTAATTTGATACATTCTGAGAGGTATTTCAACGATTAAATATAACAAAAATTTTAAATATTTAGCAAAATTGTTTTCCATATATATCTCTAGAACGTGACGTTTTAGACCCATATGTTATATAACATTTTTTGCTCGTCTGTATGTTAGCAATCGAAATATACAAGTTTTATAGTGCGACGCAAAATCGAAAAAAAATCAAAATGGCGGACAGTAGGTGTGCCAGGCTCCATACAAAAATTTTCAAACCCCTTTTATCATGACCCAAGAAACACATTATTCCGCTAACTAAGCTTAAAACAACAAAATACGATTTAGAAAACCAACCTGATCACTGCCAATCTTAACAAATAAAATGCTTCTGTTTTACTATGATTTTTACAGTATCCATTGTTCACTAATTAGACAAGTTTTCATCTCGCTTGTCCACTTGTATAGTGCTTCAGCTACAACGTTACTACGTTTTAAGTTATATCAAAGTTGATTCAGGTATGAGGAATGCTTCATTTTTACTGCGCAACAAATTTCGCAGGTTTAGGTTGAAAAAACAAAAATTTGATAAATATTTTTTTTTTACGTTACGTCTTTTCTAGTGAAGGGGTAACATTATGCGACACAGAAGCGAGTGCTTGCGGTTTCGGTTACCGTACTATTATAATATTTTATGTTGACGCTTTTAGTACGACTTCAAATTATCCGCGACTGTCGCGCTGCAGTCGTGCGACAGCGTCAGTGCGGATTTAGGTATACGACTATGCTTGGTCGCAGCGTTGCGGAGCATGCCGGGTCGCATCGCAAAATGTGGGCATAGCACATTGTGATGGGCCGGTTCATAGCGCATCGACGGATACAAAGTAGGTACAGTCTTCAAATTAGACGTTGTATTTACTGTACTGTAAGAATTTACGAGTTATGCTTTAAGTCTTTAAACATAAGGTCAAGTTTGTCTTGACACTCTATGGATAATGCGTTCTTTGAGTATAGTTTACGGCTAGACGTGCTTGTCTATAAACTTGTCCACTTAATATAGAACACTGTGACGATTCGCAGTGCACGGAAAAATCCGCAGCGTTTCATGCGGTGCACTGCGTACCTGTAATAGTGTGCGATACTTCACATAAAGTGTATAAGAGAGTCGCACGTGGTTTTTTGCGCTGCAGTGCGGTTTGGCATTGTATGCGCAAAAATCCACATTTGCCGCTCGTATATTTTTATATACGAAGAATCGCATACTATGCTGCGGCACTGCGCGCGATGCGGCCCACCCCGGCACAGTGTGTTATAGTATGCGTGACGCAATATCTAGCTAGACGAGACTGTACTCAAACGAGTAGCCAAGAAAATGTATGGGAGGCTCGCATGCTGATTTTTGCGCTACGATGCGGCCCGGCATAGTATGCGCGTACCTTAAGGCTAACTAGATTACGATTGATTGACAGCTACGAATGCTTTTACAGAGCTGCCCATTATGAACTGTTTTACCTGGCTTCAAAAAACTTAATTCGTGTTCTATTTAGGTCAGGTAATATCGGTCTTTATTAAACAACAAAAATAAAATATAGTTATTTACACAGCCTCGTCATGTATCATCGACCTACATAAAACGAAATATTTCTGAATTAATATTGTATTTTGATGTATTTAAGTTGGATTAACTATTTGTTGTGTTTCATCTTAAACTAAAGACTTACTTCCGCAAACCACACAATTTTCGGATTTTCCATATCAGCCTTTACATTTTTTTAAATAATAAAAACTTTTGCAGAATTTTCGATGAGTAAGTAGTAAACTCGTCGGCTTTGAACAGAATTAATATTTGCCAAAACCGGTATTCTTAGATTATCTCTATCATTTATAAGAAACAAATTCACAAGAAACAAATAACTTTTGTTCATAGTTTGAAAGTCAAAACGGACTTTGTTTTAGTAACTAGAGAATAATGGTGGTTTCTAAATAACTTCAAAAGTTTCGCTTAATGATAAAGCCACTCAAGATTTTCAATTATATAAGGCTGTTACTTTCAAGTAGCAGTACTTTTTGTTTAATCTAGTGCTTCCTAATGTTTTAAAAATTCACCATAAAAAATACTGTTTATCGGTGACTCACTTTTGTGCTCATCCCACCTGATAGAATGACTGAGTCGACAAAGGAAGAAGGCGGACGTAAAGGCACTAGTCATGGACAGTTTAAGAAGTTTTTGAATGTTTTATTGTAAATTTCATAAAATGATATAATGTTTAGTATACGTTTAGTTTAGTGTGAGTTTAATGTACCTGCTATCAGAAAAAAGGTCATAAACCTGCTAAGGCCTAAAAATTTATATAGCCTTTTGGACTAAGTATCCGATTGCCTATTAATGGTAACAATTTTTTGTAGTCCTTTAGACTCAAAATTTGTCAACTTAATTTTTATACTTAGAGTAATGGGATAAGGTTTATACTTACATCAGAGGTGTATGGCGTCTGAAAGTCCATATTTCGGCTTTCCAAAGTGCATAATTACTATTCGTTAAAAAAAGGTAGTTCGGCTCATACGCATAAAAGACATGTTAGTATTTGATATTTTATAATGTATATCGGGTTTATGAAGAGTAAAACATTTGAACAGTTTTTTTGGTAAATTTTCAGTCTTATTTACTAAATTTGAGGTGCAGAGCACAAAAAAAATCGTGAAATAATCTATAAATTAAAAAACTACTTTTTTTCAGAAATCCAGTGATGAACACCCTTAGTTATGGACACTGTTAGACCTTCAATTACGTAATTCAGAAGACTTACTTATTTATCAATATAATTCTGAACATTTAGGTGGAAAATAAAAGTCTGATGTTTATGAATAACAAAGTATTATTTTGCCTACTTATTAGTACATTACTGCAGCGGCTGGCAAGAGAGGCGTTGATGGACGAACTAGTGAATGTGGGCGAGGCGAAGCCGAGGTTATTAGCCCAGTCATCTTAGTAAAATCGAATCGAAAAAGCTGGAGCTATCTATCTCTATCTTACGCTATCTTTGAACAGCATAGCCGAATATAATGAAAATTTAAATTTTGGCAGCCTATGAATCTGATTTTTATTCTAATTGTTGGCGAATAAAAAAACAAGAATTTTTGTCTTATTTTTTCCTGATTCACTATTCATGTGAATGAATTTAAAAATAAACCAAACATAAAAACCACCCGTCACTTTAAAAAACAAAAGTGAAAATTAAACACACCTATTTTCTTATTTTCATTAAAACTTTACTCGATTCCTAGTAGAAGAACTTGAGTTCGAAAATCGTTCCTACTTCACTTAAGCTAAAGAACCAAAACAAGTTTAATCAGAACCTTGCAATCCAAACGCAATCAAATTCGTAGATTCAAACAAGGGGTCTCTTGCAGACGAGTTATCGGGTGTTCAATTGAGCAAAGTCTCGATTATCACGAAATTCAATTCGAATGTTGCTTGCAAATTGAAAACGATTCTTTAACGAATGGCACACAAAAACTGTTGGCTTAGCACTTCCACACTCGGGTAGAGAGAACTTAAGGGACGAATTAGAATTATAGTTTTGAATAAACTTTTTTCAAAATTGTTATAAAGTTATAAGGGATAATGAATTACATTTGTGTAACGTATGTCATTTATTCTATGATAAAACAGTATAAAAACAATGCATTATTTCGGTCACATACGGTTGTATTATTTTCAGACTGTAATGCTCTCAAAATTGTTAAAATATTAAACTATACTTAGTGGAAAAGGTTCGAAGTCATCTATTAACTATATGAGAAAGCATCGTTGAAGGAAATCACATATTTACATTCATATTTAACTTCACGGCTGTAGGTAGGGGTGAAGCCTTATGGGGTGGGCAGAAGATGGGTTTAAGATAGTTTTATATCTGATGTCACTTTTTCATCATTCAAAAAGACTTCCCGTTTGCGTTCGCTCCCGAACGGTCGTGTCTGCGGCCGCTCCCGAGTGTTCGTATTGCGCTGCCCTTGTTCCCTCCCCCGCACTCGTGCGGGTCAGGTGCCAAGTTAAGCTCTTTCGGAAAGTTTTCTCTTGTGGAGGCTGTGTGGTGTCGGGGCTAATTCATCTGCCCTTTTCAGGGCGGACCCGACTGCTGCCGGCCGAAGCATCGCTGGTCAGGTGGATACGTAACCGTGACAACTAAGCCTGATCGTCCGCCGTTCACCGGCAATAGGTCCGAACTAGGTCGTTCTCTTTTTCAGCGCAGTGTGTGTAATCCTTTTGCCGTTTACCGGCACGTAGATTCCTTGTAAGGAATAGGCTTCCTTTCAGAATAGTTCAGGTTCCCAGGGTTCGATGGAGTCCCCCACCGAATCCGGGGTTAGCCAACGCGAACTCCAGGAATTCCAGAAACAGGTAGGCGAGGCTCTCCTCCAACAAAGCCAAGAACTACGGTCAATCAATGCTATGATTTTGAATCTAATACCATTACTCCCTCAGGCTCAAGCTGCGGCCCTCCCGGCCACTCCGCCTTCTCTTAGTTTTCCAACAGATTCTCCGGCGTCTCCAGATGTCGAGTGTGTTGATACTACGTCAAACTTCATGTCGGTTGATTCTTCCGCGTGCAAACGGAAAACTACCCCGCCGGGTAGCGATTCCGACTCCGCTCTTTTAGTTCCAGAATCTCCTGCTCCGTTCACCGAGGTTCGCAAAAAATCCAAATCAAAGAAGAAGAAGAAAGAGGCTTCTTCGACTTTATCTCCATCCGTTTCAGCTGCTCCAGCCGCTGTCCCTGCTCCGCAAAATGTCGCACCGGCGTCTGCTCCTGCGCCTTTTGTTTCAGCGATCCCGGCGTCCCAGCCTGCGTCGCAACCAGATTCGGCTCCGCCGAAAGTCAAGTCTCCGCCCCCCGTCTTCCTACGGGACAAGAGCCGCTGGACCGAGGTCTCAGCTCTCTGCGGAACGCACTCCCCGAAGATCCAGTATAGTAAGGCATCCAATGTGGGTGACTCTATTAAGGTCGTTGTCTGCTCAATTTCTGATTTCAGGAATTTCACTCGGCTTCTTGCTGACAAGAAGCTCGAGTACCACACTTACGCCCTCCCTGAGGAGCGTAAGATTCGTGCCGTCCTCAGGAACGTACCGTTCGAGCTCTCGAACGAGCAAATCCAAGAGGACCTGTCTTCTCAAGGCTTCCCCGTCGAATCTGTGCACAAAATGCACAGCCGCCGAGGCAAGCAGTTCCCACTTGCGCTAGTAATCCTAGCGAAGAGCCCGCAAGGGCAGTCCATTTTCAGAGGCAAGCTCACCGTGTGCGGTCTCTCCAACATCCGAGTCGAAGCTCCACACAAGCGTGGTTTCCCAGGTCAGTGCCACCGCTGCCAATTGTATGGTCATGCGGCGGCAAACTGTTTTGCTTCCCCTAGGTGCGTCAAGTGCCTAGAACCGCATGGCACTAAGGAGTGCTCTCGCACTCCCGAATCGCCCACCGCTCCGTCCTGCGTCTTGTGCGGCCAGTCAGGCCACACAGCAAACTTTCGCGGCTGTTCCAAGGCACCGCGTGCTGCCAGGGCTACCGTGAAGCCCATCGAGAACTGGAGAGAGCGACCGCAGCCTAGCTCGGACGCTCCTCCAGTCAGTTCAAAGGTCCCCAAGGCCTTTACTCCTATCGTTTCAGGTCAGCGCAGCCGGGTTGCGACTCAATCGCAACCGACCGCCAAATCGGCTTCCCAGTGCCAGAACGCAAAAGGGTCTCAAGACCGCATGGCGTTCTGGATCCAGCTCGCTCCCATCGACGAGATCCTGGCTTTCGGCGCCGCTCTCGACGCCAGCCCAGAGGGTTTCAACGGTGCTCTTCCGGTCCTAACCAAGTTCGCTCCCCTTATTAGGAAACTCCAGCAAGCTCAACGTTTCTAAACGTAGTCCTTCTTTCCAGCATTCCTATCTCTGTGTGAGTCTGATCACTCAAGATAATATCTTAGTTACAGCTTTGCCATTTCTGCTAATCTTAGCTTTGTTTTTCTTACTTTCAGTTCCTTTTGGTGGCAGCCGTCTGGATGCCGCTCACTACGCAGCCTCTCGCTCCAATTGGCTGTCGTTCCGACGACGACTAAGGACCTTAATCAAGGTGAGTCAAAAGGGGGATGTTTAGTGGGTATGCTCAGCCTATCTGAGAGAGTCTCCACACTGTCTGGGCATTCTATTTGCCATTAGCCACTTATGGTTAACAGCTTATAGAATGCCCATTCGTCCGTAATAGGATTCATCCTCCTCCCGCTAAAGCTAGCTTTACTGGTTAAAGCTAGTTTTAGGGGGTGCCAACAATTTTTCTGTGGCGGAAAAACAAAAAAAAAAAAAAAAAATGTCACTTTTTACAAAGGAGGTATTATAATGATAGAGAGAGACTGATGCAGTAACAGAGGATCTATTGAACAATTTTACTACAGTACTAAATTAATTACAATAAGTATACTAGCATCCATTACTTCATAAATAAACATAAATAGATATAAATCTGTGCGTCTCACAAATATCTACCCCAATCAGGATTTGAAACTAGAACGGTACAGAAAGTTTTAATGATACACCAGGCATTATTATTAGCTCGGTCAATTTAGACATTTGAGCTTACATTAATTCCCACCTAGCTGAAAATCAGTAAGATTTTTTAAAATATGATTAAAAATAAAACTTGAAAGTTCCCCATCTTTCCCCTGTATGGATTTTTTTTTGCTCAAAGTCAAACGTCAAAAAAATAGTTTTTTGCAATTTGCAGTAAAATGGTAAGTTCTACCATAAAAATACCTAACATAAGTAATGATATATCTTTGTAGATAATTTTATGACCTATAATTGTTTTTGAGTTATTTTCATGATAAAACTTACCGTTTTGCTGAAAGGTACAAAAACCTCTTTTTTTTGACGTTTGACCTCGAATAAAAAAAATCTATACACAGGAATGATGGGGAACCTTCAATTCTTGTTTTTAATTATTTTTAAACAATCTTACCGATTTTCAGCTCGGTGGGAAGTTATGTAACTTTTCTCTAATTTTGGCCTTATTTGACCGGGCAATATGCAATTATACTAGCATGTTGCATTAGATGTGATTTTGTAATTTCCAAACAATACTATAAACAGACGAACAGTTTTAGAGCAGTTTATTATCTTTGTTTCCTAGATAAAAGAATAAAGATAATAGCAAAATGTGTGCAGTTAGGTAGATAAATAAGACATATTGTTTATAAGGGAGTTTCGGCCATACATTTGTAGGTTGCGATTTAATTATCGGATTATAATTAAATTCAATAATGTATCTAATTTAATATTCCTCATTTTACGAAATTCTTTAACATATCTAAGTAGGCATATTCCCCTAGCTTTTAATTGCAAGCCTGCCTTCCCTATTTCCTTCACACATGGGGAGAGCAATTGTATTTTGACACCAGTCACGATACCATCGAAACCTAATATTAGCAGGCAGGCGTACCCCAAGGTGGACCGACCCTCTGGTCACCGGTAAACGCTAGATGGGGCAGCACAGGACCGATCTGTGTGGAGAACCTTGAGGGAGGCCTTTGTCAAGCAGTATGTGTTTCCTGGCTGAATAATGAAGTACATCTAATGAAATGCTTCTGTGCTGAAGCATTTCATTAGATGTACTTTTTCGCTTGGTGGTAGGATCCCTTCTGGGTCCGCCTGGCTAGCGACCACCCTTTATATAAAGTCTGCCGCCAAATGTTACCGCTCCGGCGGTAATGTGTTCCGGCAATATTGTATAAAGAGCCAGTTCCTTCCTAAACCCGTGTGCTTTCATCTTCGACCTCATCGTCACTTACCATCAGGTGAGATTGAGGTCAAACGCGGGTTTAGTCACTTATAAAAAAAAAACTGGGACAATAAGAAAAACATGGAATGTCCAAGTTGCATCTCTTCCAGGGTATACCGCAAAATTTAGTTAAGGGACAGAGATTCACTAGTGTTTTTGTGGGCGATAGACAGACCACCTGTCACTGCAATAGTCTCTCTTCATCATTATAATACCTCCGAATTTGTCAAATGTAACATCAGATGGTTTTAAATCTTTTGTTGTTCTGCCTATCCAATATCTAGTCGACGTCATTTCGCTATTTTCAAATTTAAGTTTATGAGACGAATTCCTCTTATTCACAAGAGCACTGTTTTTTTGTTATTAAAGACTACGCCCGCGTTTGATCTCAATCTCACTTGATGGCAAGTGAAGATGAGGTCGAAGATGAAAGCACGAGGAAATCACTGATAAATAGAAACTCAATGTCAGTCCATACATCAAACACCTTGTACACCGGCTATATTTGTATTTAATTATTAACATGAACTAACTTTATTATTACTAATCTACACAAACTTAAGTTAAATAATATTAAACACAGTTTAAGAACCTCACAGCCAATATCCCGATCGGAATTTGTCTCATCTTTCAGATTCAAAGTTTAAATCAAAGCTACGATCGCGACGCAGCACTGCAAGTAAATGTCAATTGCGCGCTGTATTTTACAGCGAAGCTTGAATCATGACTTGAGCATCAATTTGTTTTAAAGAATTGATACAAAACTGTTAGTTAATCCATATATATATTTTTTTTTTTTTTTATTTTTTTTTCGGAAGATTTACAGACACATAATAATATTATACAAATATATGAGTATTCCATAGCCATTTAAAAATCTCCACCTTTGAATATGAGTGTAAATTTACGTTTCAGAAGTGTTTTTAGTATAAGAGCCTCTGGTTTTAAGAACGTTTCAGGTAAAAAGTAAAAAAAATGAAGTTCTCCATTTGTCACCTTTTTTTCCTTTCATAGAAAAAAACAATGAGTTGGTTAAGTATAGTAAGTGGTTTTGTGATCCCAGTAAGAAAATTTCTGTATTAAATAACAATAATCTGCAGAAATAAAAATAATAATGTTCGTCAGATTTTATGACTGAAAAAAATCACTACTCTATAAAAAGTATAAAAAAACCCTAGGTAAACCCTAGGTAGGTGTTCCCTACTAGGTAATAATACAACCTAGTAGGGAACACCCCATTGATCTGTCCGATTATGGGGTAAAGCCTCTCGGGTAGGCGACCCCGACCTTCTAGCTACTACATCAACTACAAACGTCCCCTCCATGGATGCAGTATCCGCTTAATACCTTTAATTCTTGGTTCCCCTCATAAATGGCCCGATCGTTACCTATGCGAAGACGAAGAAGGAGATACGACGATGCAGCGAGGATTTTAAAAGCAATTACTAGGTCGACGATGAGTATTTTTGAAAACATAGATGATAAGATTGATAAAATATGAGAGGTGATGAATAGCATGAAAATTGAGGTGCAAAAATAAAAAAATAAAGATGTAGAATGTCATCATATAATGGCAGATTCTTTGCTTACTTGGTCGGCGTGACCCGGATCGTGCCTATAATTCGCATCCCGTATCCTATTTTCATCCTGAAACGGATATGTCCAAGCCACAGTCATTTAAATTTGGCCTAGTAACTAGCCATCATGAATGAAATGATTAATGAACGTGGACGAAGCGAAAGAGGTATTTCTGTTTAGTAGCAATTGAAATTCCTAAATCTCTGCCCACCCTACAGAGACAAGCGTGAAGTTGTGTTATGTTGCAGTTTTATAAGCTACGACTGATTCTACTTCAGCCTCACTCTATTTACATTTTTTTTTCTTTTCATTTTTTTTTTTTTGTATGGATAGCAGAGTTTAATTAAACTAAAATATTAATACAATAACGATCAAATTACTAAACAACTAAAAGTAAGTGGTATGTTTTTGAACAACGCCTGCAAATACTTAATAAATAGGTGGATAAAATTTTTACTTGAAAATAGTAAAAAGAACTACTTACACGAATTAATAAAATTTCAGGTCGCGTAAACAAATTCATTTGAACAATATATGAAAAAGAAAGTTTATTTAATAATGGAAGATTACTCAGAGTTAACTGGTCTTTAGTGTCGGTGGTAATCATAAAATCTCAACAAAGTTATAGGTATATCTCTAATAAAGAAAATCTTTAAAACTTAAGAAAATAAGAATTAATTTTCTATACAAATACTAATCTCACTAAAATAAAATCAATAATCAGACTATAGTATGTACATAACTATTTTGCAATGATTTATTTATTTAAAAAAAAGGTAAAAATCTAATTTTAATTGCATACTATACTGTAACTTTAATTCGGGCGAGCACCGACTTCAAAGAATACTTATTTGGTATATTAAAGTGAGTTTATTTAAGACAGAAGTTATCGTTTTTATTTTATACTTTTTATTTCAACTTTGAAGTCAGTTTTATTTTTTCAGAATATTTTTATTTCTTTTTTTTCACTGAAGTTGTAGGGTAAACTAGGTAAGTCCATAAATCAAATCAAATCCAATAATCATTTATTTCAGGAAATATAAACAAAAACATAATGATAATTGATTACAGAGGCCCATAGTAAAATACATACCTTAAAAACTAACATATTTCAATTATAAACACACAAATCACGACTTTGCGGCGGCGTGAAGCGCGGGTTTGGCGGCTCCTGAGGGCGGCGGGCGGCCGCGGAACTTGCGGAAGATAACTCCCTTCGGCCACAGCTCTTCCTTGAGGAACAACAATATGTGGTCCCGGGGTACGCGCACAACAAACGAATTAAAGTTGACGTTGTTGCGCATTTCCAGTCTTTCAATCCTGAGCCGGAACTCCGTCTTTTTCTCCAAGCACTCTACGACATCAGCATCCTTCGTGGAGTAGTGGAGATATGAAACGTACACGTACGTGATGGCTACAGTGGGACGCAGGAGAAAGTTAGGTCCTGTCAGTATCTGATATTTATATTGTAGGTAGATATACAGGGTGGATGGTGACTTTTAGATACTGAAGGAGAGCACCCTGAACTCGATTCTGAACATAAATATGTAATAAAAGTAGTTGTTTAATTTTTCACCTGAAATCCCTATGAATTAATAAAGGGACCTTACTACACTTTACCCGACGCGCTGCCTCAATCAACACGCACAGAGCAGTGTTCACGCCACATGTACACCACCACCCGCTAAGTATCTATTGCAGTAACCATGCGTTGCGTAATGAATTCTCTAACTCTCGGTTAAGTTTACTCGGTAAATAACTCAAACTATCACGTCCTGGAAGTCACCCTGTATATTTTCTTTGTTCGGTTGAAATTCCCTACCTCGAAAAAAACTACTGAATCAATTTCAATGAAACTTACAGTATGCCTGAAGTTGGATAATACCTTGTATATCAAAAAAGAATCGCTTAAATCGAACTTGTAGCTCCGGAGAAATGCGAAAACAAGCATAAAAAAGTCGGTTGGAATTCCCTACTTTAAAAACTACTAAACCGATTTTGATGAAACTTACAGTAGGTATTCCCTAAGTTAAACAATACCTAGTAAAACAAAAACATAAAAATATACATATAGACACTTCTGAAATTTGGCAAATTTGTTCAGACGCTAATATAGACTAACAATATGCGAAAACTGGGCAGTTCTGAACATATATTTGGGAATATATGTTCAGAACTGCCTTCTGGGGTGGCTGGCGGCTGCTTCGGGCAGGAGAGTAGAGTGCTCTGCTTGTGACCGGCCGAAGTGCAGGGTGCTGTGCCGAGTTGCAGGTGGGGGGGGGGCTGGAGGTGGCAGACCAGGCTTGCAGCGCTACAAGCTAGTGGTCCACTAAGGTAGCCCGGAGAGTGTGCTGGCGGCGGCTGGCGTGTTGTACTCGCTGCTGGTGGGTGGAGAGTGATGGAGACGATGACGACGACGAGATGTTGGTCCTCTTCTTCGAAGGCTGCGTTCAGCGTTAGCTGGTAGTTCAGCTAGGGGTCACCACTGTAGGAACGGGTGCTTGTTCCTACTCCCAAGAAAAGGGATGGTAGGCCGCGGCCCACGGCCCCACGGTTGATGTCGGGATGTTGTATATATAGCTAGTCGCGATATAAACTTTGATAGCGCGATGTAGGAATTCTGTCGTGTCGTCGTCGTTCTATGGAGCGTCGCTAGATGTCGCTACATATACATACGGTTCGACTGGTAAATTTTCAAAATAGAAAATTAAGTATATTGCAGATAGCTAATGGTACTTTACTTACCAGCAACAAAATACCAATTTCCCCAATTATCTTTATACATATTCCACAAAATGCATAATAATCAAGGAAAAATAATTAATTTCCTATTAAATCATGCTCACAAAGAAACCAGGAAATGAAATTTCAGACGGTGGTGGTGTCTTTTTAATAATCAAAATCATTGATTTAAGAAAGTATCAGACAAGTATGAAATCCAAAAAAAGAACATTAAATTGTGATACCCGAAAAACTAATTAAAATCCCGTTTGAGTTTCTTGATAAAATAAAAAATAAGTTAAGTATCTTTATAAAACTTTTATATTAAAATTTATAATTCAACTGGAGAGAAAAAGAATGAGTTAATTCAAACAGTTCTATTTAGGACCTAATTTCAAAAATACCTATGTATCATAAATTTCAAGAAGGCAGTGTTCCTGAATTCGTAAATCGTTCACTTGTGTTTGCTCGGTACCTAATTATTTCTGACAGTGTTTTGTTCGTCTTCCTCTCATCATAATACAGAACAAATATTGATTTGGTTCCATGAACAAAATGTCAATATAAGAATTTATAAAGGAAGTTTGTAAAAGCTATGTCAATTTGAAATTACAAAATGTTCCTTGTTTTCCGCGATGCTTGATTTATTATTGTTTTTTATATTATTAAAAATAGGCCTCTCAATTTCTTTAAATATTCAGAATATGGTGTTTTGATGTCACGGTTTTCTAAGTTGAGTAACAGCGCTATTGATCGTAGTGTTTTTTGATACCAAAATGTCAAAGTGTAAATAAGCCCCCATATCGTTCATATATGATTTTATTAAGTGAATAATCTTTTTGAAAAATCATTCTTTTCCCACATAATGATCACGATATATTCCGGTTAATATCTTTTTATTAATTAAGTAATAATTTTGGAAAATTGATCATTAAAAACACGCCCTTAAGGGCCAAAATTTGCAGCCCCGTGCTGATTAATTGATGTCAGAATTTTCTGGACGCTGAAGTAGCTTCTGAAATACCCTAACAACTACTGTATACAAGTGCTTAGCATCCGGGACTGCCTGCTTAACGTGCCCTCCAAAGCATGAAGTCGCCATGAAAAATTGATTTAATCAGGCGTTACTTTGCGGAAATCCATGAGTGTGTGTTCATTGCATTCCTTGCTTCTTGAGAAAGGGAGGGTGGTGTACCAACGCACCAAAATTCTTGCATCACTAGTGTAAGTGTTAGTCGCAAAATTAGAAAGGTGACTTAGTTATAGTGGTCATCCTGAGAATATCTACTGGCATAGCCACTTTACACATTAGTATTGGCACAGTACAGATATCTAGAGTAATTCAACTTCATACAAACGGACGAAACGCGAGCTACCTACGCGGCTCGATCTTGGCATGCGCTGGGCATGCGTCCAGTCGTGAGTGTCCGCATACCAAAATAATTGTTGAGTGAGCTTTACGTTGCTGTGCGGATTGTTTTAACTTTAAAATTTAATTTCTGACACCTGAGATACAGGCTTTTTTGCCATGTTTGGGTGTCAGAGACTTAACAGGTATTTTGTTATAACGATAAAAGTGACAAAAGTCAAAATAACAATTAAAATTAAGAACGAAAAAATAATAATAATATTAAACAGTATTATCGTAATTATGAATTTTATCGTACGTCTCAGTCGACTTTTAGGTTTATAAAAAAGCTAGTTTATAAGACCGATTTGTTATTCAAACGTAAACAGGGTTTTTTTGACACAAAACGTATTTTGTTGAACACTTTGTTTATATAAAAAAGTATATTTGCAGTCACAAAACTAAATGGAAACAAACACAAAGCAGGCAAATGTAATTAAAAATTCTGAAGGCGGGCAGCCCTATCACATGTGAACGGACCGCGGCGATGCAGCTGTAGGCATTTATTTCCAAGATGCGGCTGAGTTGAATTACTGTAGATATCTGTACTGTGGTATTGGCTATGATTGAGGTAGTCAGAAATTTCCACAATACCATGGATAAAAAATACTATTGTAATTTAACTAAATAAAACTGCTAACAGTAAGCTAAAAAATATTACAGTCAAAATAAAATAAACTCAATTTCAATGCAGGTTCTATAGAATGGATTATACCCCAAACCACAAAATTTAGAAATTTATGCAAATACCACGGTCCTGTAATAACGAGGCCTGTCTTATCCGGAACTGAGGTTTAAAGGATTGTTCTTATAAAGTTAAAGTTATACGGATCTTTAAAACGTTAATTTTATTTCATAATTCAAATCGAATAAAGTTGTGATCTCTTGCATTCGTTAGGCTGATTTAAGGATCAGAAAGTTATCTCGCCAAGTTTTCAGTGTTACATTTTAGCTGGAAAGGTATGATTTTAATTTGAACTTCTTATTGTGGTTCTTCATTGTTGTTTGAAATAATTAATTACTTAATTTATTGACTACAACTAGCCGTGAAACCTATCATAATAATTATATTTAGCTATGGATTGTAATTTTGGACACATTTAAGAGGTAAAAATATCGTTATCACACGAACAATTTTGCTTTCCTATGTGGTACGCAGCAAAAATTATATCAGAAAAAGCACGACAGTGGTGCTACGCAGGCAAACAGTCCATATAAATCATTAATATAAATCATAACTCACCACTATTTCATTCGCCTTTTTGGGAAGAAATTGATAAAATATAATATCATCTAACTATATAAAAAGATTATGCCCTATTTTCGAAATGGTCAGTTTACCATGAATATTTAATGTCACCAGAAATCAATCCTCATACTTTTTCATATATTATTCACTGTTTGGTTTATCCTTAAATGAAAACAAATGACTTTCTAGTCTTCCTGTAGGTACACCAGGTACTTTGAGAATTCATAAATTATTTACACGAGTGAGGAATGCTACAAGGATTACTAGCGTTTCCCCTAAATTATGAGGTATCTTACGATCAATAAGTGCACTTATGGGAAAACCGTGACTGGCTTTTTACGAATGGCAGGGGTTCAGAAAATATAAATACGAGAGTGCAAGGGGATTCAGCTTATTGATTAATCGCTCTTGCGTTTTCAGTTAATAATAAAATAAATAATATATTTATTACAAACATTTGAGGGTTTACAGATAGTGGTACATTTAAGTTTAAATTGTAATCAACATATTAAAAAACAAAAGTTCTAGAGACAAGTCTGAGAGGAGTATTCTGGACCTCTGAAATAAGTAAAACCTGTAACAAGAGGCCAGTGCTCTTCCGCCAAATGAGATAGTACCTATACAAATTTTAAATTAAAATTTATATTAATTATACAATAGTATGGTGTTGATACTTAAAGTTTTTTATATTCAAAACAAGGGTTTATGGAACTAAAAAATAAAACATGAAAATATAAACAAAATAAAAAGGACCTAAAATTATAACCTTTAAACATTGAGAATGTAATTTTTTATATATCTTAATTTGTGGGTAGTTGGATGTGTGTAACAGAGTGTGTGTGTGTGAGTGTTTGACAATTCTATAGCCCTGGAACATGTAACAGTTTTTCAGTTTCGGAGTACCTCAACGAGAGTAAAATTCATATCTATTAAGAAGTTGAAGGTTACTTAGTGTATTGTTAAGGTTATTTTATATTATAGACCCTAAGATATAGTATTGACGCTCTGCAAAAGTAGTATTATGGACAACAGGGGGTAGATTTATTTATTTGCTAGTATCTTTGCGGAAAACTCTCATCTAGGTTGCCAAGGAAAAATCCCACCCCAATTACCTCAGTTCGGGCCTAAAATGGGTACCGTTCACATTCGCCAAAAAGAGGTTCATAAATGCTTGCTGCACCTAGACGAGAACAAACCTAGCGGTCCAGATGATATTACTGCAGTGGTCCTAAAACACTGCGCAAGTTGTCTCCCATTTGGACGCGTCACTGTCGACTTTCTTTGGAATCCGGTAAGGTTGGGGAGTCCTGGAAGCTTGCTCACGTACCGAAACAACCAGTACCGAAGAAGGGAAGCCGTGCCGATCCTGTCAACTATCAAACAATTTCAATTTCCTACGTATTTTGCAAAGCCATGGAACCTGTATTGAACAATCGAATCCTGGCATACCTCGAGACCAACGATCTCTTAAGCGATAGCCAATATGGTTTCCACAACGGACGCTCGACCGGCGATCTTCTCGTGTATGCCACTCACTTATGAAGTGAGGCCTTGGAGGGTCATGGTGAAGCAATAGCTATATCCTCAGACATTTCCAAGGCCTTTGACAGGGTCTGGCATGATGGTCTCTTAAGTAAACTTCCAGCATACGGCATACCGATTGGGCTCTGCGACTGGATATCTGATTATCTGAGGGAACGGTCAATTCGAGTAGTCTTAGATGGCTACTCTTCCGACCAAATGGCAACATTATTCTTGCTGCACATTAATGACCTTTTAACACCGGACATTATTGGTTCTACTGATGACAGTACTGTTGTAGAGAGATACGTTTCCAATGCGCGAGCGAGCCCACGTGAAATCCAGAGTTTAAAAAAGTCAATGATTGAGCACGTTGATTTGACCTTACGGAAAGTATCCGATTGGGGTGAGCCGAATTCGGTCAAATTCAACGTGTCCAGAACTCAAGTATGTCTATTCTCCACAAAAAAGAGCACCTTCACATTAACGCCCACTTTCCAAAATGTATCTGTCCATAAATGTGTCCACGACTCAAGAAGCTTCGAAAAAGTTGTGAATCATCTCGAAGGTACGGCAGTACTTCGGCCCTGCACAGCTTCTTAACTTATATACAGCTTAAGTGCGATCATGCATGGAGTACTGCAGTCATTTTTGGGATGGTTCAGCCAAATGTTAACTAGAAGCGCTGCACTCCGTTGACCGAAGAGCCCGTAAACTAATCAGCAACGTCAACCTTACTAACAAAAAACTGCAGACCCTAGAGCATCATCGTAAGGTTGCTTGTTTACTTCAAAAAAAAAAAAAAATTCAAAAAGTTTTATTCATCTTAGGAATTTCACAAAACACTTGATGAAGTCAGTCATCACATACTTCGGCTTTAACTAGTTGTTGATAGTTGTTAAATAAGATATTACAGTAGACCAAGAGACAAAAAAAGCCGGCGGAAAAAAACTCTTGGCACTCTTTTTCAGTCAGAATTATCAAATTAATACAAATAGGTACAGTACAAATTGACCGTGACATGAAAAAAAACAAACACAAGACAGCTAATTGTGAGAGCCAATGTCATGCCACAACCAAATTGCTTACATAGCAGATGCAATGAGCTATGGATGCACAATACGAACATACATACTGGGACCAGAGTATTTGAACAAGAATGGAATAAAATAGTCATAGTATCATTAGCAAAACGACCTGGCACCGCTAGCAGCACCCGTTCACGAGTTAACGCAAGCACCAGCCATCACCCTCCTCAACCATATTTTAGGGAAGAGGGTGACCCGATACCCGACGCTACCACTAGCCATGCCGCCTGAGGGAGCATGACGTTCTTGCTGTTGTCTTGACAAGAAAATAAGTGAGTGGGACAGTCACCAGCATGTCATATATATACCGCACAGCCAAGCCGTAAACAAAATTATTAAGTAATTAGAAACTTTTAGAAATATCCTGTTGTGCTTAATCCCATGCCTTTTTATCATCTAAGTAATCTTTAGTTTTATAATAAGCTTTTCGAGATAGAGTGTTTTTAATGATTGATTTAAATTTATTGAATGGCAGGGATTGAATTGACTTCGGAATTCTGTTATATATACGTATTGACATTCCAATAAATGATTTGCTGCTTTTAGCCAGCCTTAATTTAGGAAACGCTAACTTATGGTCGTTCCTAGTTCTTACAGAGTAATTTGTATCATGATTATCTTTCCTAGTTTTAAATTTATTACTATACATAATGTTTTCATAAATATATTGTGATGCAAGGGTCAAGATACCAATCTCTTTAAACTTTTCTCGAAGAGATTCTCTGTTTCCAAGTTTATACATTCCACGAATAGCCCTTTTCTGCAGTGTAAATATCGTGTCAATATCTGCGGCATTGCCCCAAAGTAGGATGCCATAGGACATTATACTATGAAAATAACTAAAATATACCAGCTTCGCTGTATTAACATCAGTCAATGAGCGAATTTTCTTTACCGCGAACGCTGCAGAACTAAGTCTACTCGCTAGTTGTGAGATATGGGCGCCCCATTGCAATTTAGAATCTAAGGTAATTCCAAGAAAAACAGTGTTATCTACTAGATTCAATCTGTTCCCATTAAGCCGCAGATCAGACTCAACTTGTTTTACATTTGGTGCAGAGAATTTTATACATTTAGTTTTTTTATCATTGGAAGCTAGATTATTTATATTGAACCACTGAACAACATTTGCGAGAGCATTGTTTACATCGTCGTAGTTTATTTTCTGTCTTATCATTTTAAAAATTAATGATGTGTCGTCAGCAAACAATACAATCTCGTGATTATTGCCTACCATATAGGGTAGATCATTTATATAGACTAGAAACAGAAATGGGCCCAGAATTGATCCTTGAGGCACTCCCATTCTCACAACCGACCCAGCCGACCTTTTCCGGTTTACCTCAACCTTCTGAATTCTATCACTTAGATATGAATTCAAAAGTTTGAGTTCAGTGCATTTGATGCCATAGTGGTGGAGTTTCCTGATGAGAGTGTCATGCTGAACACAGTCAAGATGTGATGTTCAGATGTGTATTTCAGAATACATTTTGGTGAGTGCGCGACTGCTCTGTTTGAACAAATTGAACCCTCACCCTTTTACCATCGGACTACTAGACGCAGACAGAACTTCCATCCGTATGTGTTAGATATTCTAAGAAGTCGGGTTTTGATAGTTACCTTTTTGATACGGGTCGCCAAGGTTTGGAATGAACTGCTTACGTCTATTTTCCTGATATAGGTCCACTGCAGGGAAAAGAAAAGGTTTGAAAGTCATCCCTTTGAGAACCACTCTCTGTGCTCTTTCTAATAATAACATATAAGAACTATTTTTTATTTTATAATCAAATTTCACATTACATTGTAGAGCTTTTTCTCTATAAATGCATCAAAAATACTCATTATAAGTATATCAGTTCAAAAAATACTCAAATAGAAGATCTTAATTCATTGTTAACTATTACTCGTCCTAGATATTTTGTGATATCAAATTAATTCAATGTATCACTCACTGGTTAATTCCTTGAATTCAGTAAAAAAAAACATAAAGAAACATTTGAATACATCGTGTTATTGAACAGAATTGAAGTGAAATGTGAGATAGAGTACTATAGTAATACATAATCTAGTCTTGTAGACTCAACGAGGAGATCGGAACTCCCCAAGGTTTGCAGAGCTGTCGAAGATACGTTACGTCCGAAAGCGAATCGCTCTTCACTATCCCAGACATAAAAGTACCACAGATTATGTTTTAACAGTTAGATAACTGCTAATAATAGAATTTAAACTAATGTTGTCTCAAGTTTTTACGATTCATAATCTCTATAAAGCACTTAACCAGATTTATTCAGTGACCACGGGGTCTGCAAACGAAGCGTCACGAAAAAGAAAGGTGTTTTATTTACCTTATAAAACTATTAAGATATCTAAAAATTAATTTATATTTAAGCTCATAGACTTTGGGAAGCATAATGCTAGTAGAATATATTGCAATATTTACCATGACTTTCTCTCTATTTGGTTTTTTTAACTTATTTTACTTCTCATGTCAGATTATGCATTTTTACAGTGCGACATTTCAGAAACAATTTGACAAGTTGAGCAGATTGTGTGTCGATGGTTTCACATAAACCTTACAAGATTAAAGTTATGTTTTCAAATAATCGGAATGCTCTCGCGTGGTGAGGTTTCAAACTTCAAATTATAAACTATTTCGTTTGGAAAACAATATATTCAGAAATATTTTTTGAAAACCTCTTTGAAGACTTGCATGCTTTAAATTCTTCCTCTCGCCGAATTCAAAATGTGATATTTGATAACGATCACTTACCAAATACCTTAAGCTTATGATATTATTGGAGTTTAAATAAAACCAACTTAACATAAAAGTAAGTATTTATAATTTTTACTTGCATTATTGTTTAATGAGTAAACTGAATAAGTAAATACTGTGGCATAGGGTAAGCCACTGTAATTTGCTTTGAATTGCAATGAAGATCATGAATAAATGGAATTTGTTTTAAGTCATAGAATAGAATAAAAGTATTTTGTTTGTCTTTTTAGTTTTAGGAATTCTTGTTTTAACAAATTTATCATTCTTATACTTTTAGCTCTAGATTAATTATGCAATATAATATATAGTTTTAACCGACTTTCAAAATGAGGTGGTTTTCAATTCGTGTGTATTTATATTTGTTCCATATCATAGAGGATACTTCAGGCACCGGTCATATAAATTCATCGAAATCGACTGAGTACTTTATGAAACAATTGAAGGGTTGGCTTCCCAAACACGCGGCAATAAATTCGGACTTTTGGCTAAAAAGGGGACATGCCACCCCAATTTATTTCTCACCTTAGGAAATGAATATTTTCCATTTTAAATGATATTCATAATCAAAATTTGAGGTTATGTCAGACAGCACTTAAAATTCACATCGAGGACTTTTTTGAATTATTCCTCATCTTAGCTGAACATTTTCCATTATATTTAAGGCCAGCATTAATTAGTCACTACTAAACTAAAGTCAACAACAATGGATTTTAAGAAAATTAACAAATAATATATAAACAAACTAAAGATTTATGATTGATATGAATGAATGAATTGAATGACCGAATCAATCAATAAAATATTGATGAATGAAGATGGGATTCCCTTCATAAACCAAAATCTATCAAATCATTTCGTTTCTCTTATAGCTACGCGAATGTGCTTCCAGTGTTTTTTTATGCGTTTTTCTGAGTTTTCGTCAACTTTGGCTTTCTTCGTGGCCTCCGATCTCCGCTTAACTGTTGACCCCTTAACCACGTAGTCTTATTGGATCGACCCTAGAGTGTTTTTTATAAAGCCGGAGGCGCGGAGGGAGAGCAGCCCCCGCCCGCTGTAACTAAGCGCAGACATCGGGCGAGCCGGAGCGGCCGAGGCTGGTCGCGGCAGGCGACCAAAAAGCCGAGTTACGCAAGCGCTTAGTTACGCAAGGGCGTTGGGGCTGCACTTCCCGCAGCGCCGGAGATGTTTTATTTCTTAATTGTTACCATGAAGAATAATGATCTTAAATTCCTTATGGCATCTTCTTCTTTCTTATGTTATGTAGTTCTTATGGCATCGAAGAAACAAAAAGGGAAATTAGATCCATCCATGGAGTTTGTTAAAATAATACAAGAACTGTATACGTACAATTTAATTAAAAAATTTGCAATAGTATTTGTTTTACTTTTTTCAAATCTTATTATATTCTAATGAACTTAATTCCTTACTGAATCATTAACTTTTTGAAATGTTTTTTTTTCTGGTCTAGGCTAGTTCCATTCCAGGCCAAAAAACTAATTAAAAAAATTTAATGATTCATTCATTCAATCATCAATCTTAAGTTCGTATGTAATTTAGTGTGTTTACAAATATGTTTTATTTTAAGTAGTAGACCTTAAAACGTTACCTGTAACATAAAGCAACATAACCTCAAACTTTGAAAATATGAATTTGGAAAATATTCATTTCCTAAGGTGAGGAATGAATTCGGGGGTGTCCCTGTAGTCCCCGGCACGCGCCCCTTTAGCCAAAAGTCCGAATTTATTGCCGCGTGTTTGGAAAGGAATCCCAATCCACATACATATTCTGTCAGACATTAACATATTTGAAAAAAAAAATGAAATTGGACAACAATTTCCATGAAAAAGCAAGTAACGACTTTTTCCGGTTTTGCCCCGACCCATGTGAAAAACCGTATTTTATATCCTACATTGTCCCGGAATTTACCGTATGAAATTGCATTATGTGCAAAAGAAGTTCTCCAACTTCTGTGTATCATAGCTGGCCTTCATGAGCCCAACCAGCCTATACATTTCACGAGGTCGAGTTGTGTAGTTGATGTTGATGAGATCGGGTCTCGACCAACTCTTTGCGCAATGGAAGTTGTCTTGAATGATACATTGAAAGTTTATGGTGTATGGTCAACGAGCAACGCTGATGAAAAAACGATAATAGTAAGACTTATCTCTCTAGATCTAAATCGTATATAACCGCTTTTACCCCATACGGTTGTGCCCCAATACGGGTGTAGAACAAAAACATCATTCACTCACACATAGTCCATACAAACTTGCCGGTGCAAACATTGCATTTATGAACGAATACATCACCTACGACATAGTTGATTAGTGACTAACCTGAAACGTGTGTACACTTCACAATCACGGCTTGTATATTCACGAAAATACAATCAAGATTACCCAAAAACCATCAAATTAAATAACTCCAAATTGCGTAAACCTAAAGCGACAAGTGTTTGTTTACAAATAGTACTGCTTGGTAGGCGCCTCTGAGAGGCTTGTACGCACGATAGAGTAATGTTCATAGCTGACCTGTCAGATTTTTGACAACTCATGAAATGTATTAAAACTACTTCTAGTTCAAATAATTGCTCATGTTCGGTGAATTACAAATAATTTACTTATATTAGAAACCGCAGCAAGGATTTTATTATTTTACCTTCTCAAGTTCCTTAATAGACTACTAGTATCATCCACTTGATATGAAAATCCCGATATCGTTTCTAAGAAATGCAATCAAGTCTGCACCAATAGTTTAAGATATAAACAGGCAGCATTTCAATGACCGCATAATGTCATCTTAATCATCATCATCATCATCCACAGCCTGTAGACGTCCACTGCTGGACATAGGCCTCCCCCAAGGTCTTCCACATCACTCGGTCCCGCGCCGCCCTCATCCAGCGTTTACCGACGACATTGACCAGGTCACCGGTTGGCCGGTGGGGCAGAAAAGTTCTCGAGTGGCGGCCACGTACTGGGAGACGCAGCGTAGGCAGGCCCCCCGCACGATGGATCATCTTAATACATTCACACAACAAACAAAAAATAGTTTGACAGGTCAGAGACTGTATGGACCGTGAACATTACTCTTTGGATTATTGGCAAAAATAACTACGTTATACGGTTTTTTACTGTTTTCCATACCTATGAGAGAAAATTTACATTGATGATCTTATACTACAGCCAAAGGTTTGACTGACAAGGATTTAAAAATATTAGCGAAGTCGGGTTTTTTTAATGCTCTTCATTCGTTGATTTATGAACACTTGTAGATTTATGAAAAACTATAGAATTACGTAAAACGTACCCTAAAACTAAATGGAAGTTATAGAAGATCAAACGAACTTCTTAAGTGAAGTTCGATCGATATTATATGAGTTGCTTCATTCGAAGATATATTCATTTACCAAGTAGTCCCTTTGACTCACATGAAATTACTAAAAAGGTCAAAACACGTGTTTTCGATCGTTTTAGTTAAAATTTTTCACACCAGTCTGGATCCATAGGATGCGCCTCTGTCGAGCTCATTATTTTAGAGTTCTTCATTTTATAGTTATGGCAAAACTTTAAGGGCAATAGTTTACTACATTGACAGGGCGGGTGGGACCTTAATATATCTTCGAATGAAGCAACTCATATAATATCGATCGAACTTCACTTAAGAAGTTCGTTTGATCTTCTATTATATTTCGTTGCTTCATTCTTCAGATATATTCATTTAAGGTAAAGGTAAAGGTAAAGGTAAAAACATATTAAGGTAAAGTTTTGCTTTATAAAAATTCATTAACTAATATTCAACAGTTATTTAATCAACTCAATGTAAATGTATAACTTTGAAAAATTTTATTTACATGCATACTGAATAAAATTACTTAAAGTAAATTAATAATTATGGATCAACAAAGGAGTTTACTTCTACATTTGATTGAAAAACTGCCCTTCCAAAATTACTTTTATTGATCGACCATGGGGCGGTTATAAAACTTAGCGAATGTTTGAGACTGAGCGGTCCTGCAGGCCGTGCTGCGAATGGCTAGCAGCGATAGGCCGCCACGCGCTCCGGCCGCGGACGTTGCTGCGCGTGCCGCGTGCTGTGAGCGCTGAACGCCGCGCGCCGCCGCCACGCCCGTGCCGCTAGACCCCATGACATGCTTTATCCAGCGACTGATAGACGGTGAGACCGTTGTTTTGTAAGGTCGCTTTGGTTTGACTATAAGGCAATCTACACGCTCTGGCCTAAGTTAACTCGTTACAAATAACTAATTTTCTAAAGCTAATGCAGGGCATATACAGGAATGGCATGTTCATGGAAATATGGCAAAACTAGAGTTGGTTACTAGCAGTAGCTGAAATTATAATCAAATCCAAATTCCCTATTTTGATTTCATTTGCAAAAATTATAAGAGAAATTGCACACGGTGTGCTAGTGGCCTAAAAGCCAGTAAAAATACCAGTTACTGTGTGTGTACTTTGCTCAAGAGTTAAATAACTATTGGGATACCATTTTGAAATATAATCTTAAAACGACTTGAAGATCTTAATCTTAAACCAAGTGTAATTGTGTTATGTTGGTAATGGCCTTAACCTAAGGTAATGGATTAATTAGTTCATGTGATCCTATATTGTTTCCTAATAATAAGGCCAACCTATGACTATTTACTATATCTATTAACTGTTTTTATTAGTTTTACTTTAATTGTTCCTTAAAAAATGATAAAATTCAGTGAAATCGAACGATTAAAAATATCTCCACTGTTACTGTGACAATAATTCTAGTACAGATACGTTGTACCATGCTACGTTGTACTGAGCTTAAGTTTTGTTAGAAAGCGACGAGACCACGACTAGGTACTGTGGTGACCGCCTACACGTCTTCTCTTAATGAGACCGAGCCGGGAAGCCTCGCTGGTTCGTTCTGGAAAGATAAATAATTTCTTTTCAAGATCGTTAGCTCAGTAAAAGAGCACTCGTTCGGCAAGCGAGAGGTCCCAGGTTCGTGTATTGATCGGGTCTTTTTTTTTTTTTTTTTAATTTATTTTTCCCGTTACCTATTTAAGAATAATTGAGCATTATTAAATGCAAAAATTTCAAAACGGCTTGAATGTTTTAATTTAAAGCAATTTGGAGAGAGAGTAAACGCGTCTATAACCGTAGCTTCAAGATCTCGTTACCAAGAAACCTATTATGAGCATTTAACATTGGTGCGAGAAGCAAACAGATTTACTTGAGGTTGACTGAAAACTTTGATACGCATAATTGGGTAGTGCTGTATTTTTTCCCGAGTTGATATACGGAGCAAATAGTCAAATATTCATTTTCTCAAACTATTACCAAATAATTTTAGCTAATGCATTTAAATGAGGAAATCGAATTCCTCCCATTAAATTAATATAGATAGTACCTACATACAGCGCAAACGTGTTAATCCTTTGCAAAACACTGTAACCCATTAAAAGCTGAAAACATGTCTCACTATTTTTCCAGTTTCCATTTGCATGATTATCTTTACAAATTACCCCCCCGCATCAGGCTGTGACGCAAATATTCGCTAAATATTTCTATGACAAGATGTCTTTCACATGTTTTTCCACCACTGTAAATCTTCTAAAATCTTACTATGTATTTGTATTTTTGTATCGTTATTATTGCTATTTTTGAGAGCTTTGTATCTATCCTTTCGAAAGTTTGAGTGGTAGTATAATCACTAATATTTAACCGATGGACAAGCTGAAGTTAATGGTTAGTTAGTTGTGAATTGTGCTAATTCTCTGATGGTGCAACACCTTACTTTTTAAAATTTGTTCCTTACTTTTTAAAACTGAATTTAGGATGGCAACACAGATTTGAGATAGTGAACACTGATTGAAACTGGTTGATTCGATATATGTTTTTATACGTGTTGTTATTTATGACAAATTGTTTACTTCGTATTTCACTTTTTTCTTGCAAAATCACTGGTTATATTTCCACGGAGCAGTATTAATTATCTTTACTAATATTTGCAATTCACTTTGAGTTAATTTTAATATGTTGATATGCGACTTTGTTATAACTTTTCCAAAAATCTTTAAGAGACCTCGTAAACACTGTATTCATTTGACAGATCCGAGTTGAAGTCCTCGAATTCATAAGTTTGTGGTAAAAACCGAAATCGTAATTATTTACGATGTTCCTTTAATATAGGAACTAAAAGATAAGATTCTCTGAAATTAATGCAAGCTAAAAAGGACTTTTTTGTCACTATGCTCAGGGAGGTTCTAAAATGTTCTTTTAAAATGTGATTTGTTATTAAGGAATTTATAAAATTTGTATAAGATTTAAAATAAATCTTTTGTCTCCATTTGATTTTGGTGCAAAAAATATATTCGGACCAAACTGATCAGACTGAGAAGAGCAGGAGACTATTGCTCCTAGATTAATTGATTTATCTATGGAGAGAGCCTATCTCGAAAGCCTGATTTTATTTAGGAGCAAAATTGTTTATAGGAGTTACGATTTGTATAACTTGACAGATTTTTGGTAATGAGACGCCTTTGGAGATCCAATTTAAACCAACAGAGTCATTGGTAATAGCTGTACCAGAATTATAAAAATATGCCATTTTATTGATTCATTTATTTATACTTCATTGCACACTTACAAAATAATAAAAGGAAAAGAATACATTAGAACAAAAACAGTTTTGAAAGGTACAATAGGCGGCCTTATCGCTATAAAGCCATGTACCTGCGTTAACGATGGGCTAGGTAGGGATCATTGTCTCGTTGATATCGTCCACCGAGTTCGGGGGCGTAGCGCTGACAATAATACTTTTGCGTAGTTGCGAGCCGATATTCGGTCCAGTTACCTTGAAACCGCGGGCGTGGGTTCGCTTGACATGTGGATATTTTAGGCATGTCAACATGCTTTTTTATCCCTTTCTTCATTTTCCAATATGTTAACAAATCTAGACCTTCATGGCAGTTTCGTTCTTGTTTCAGTTTCAAAAAAAAATGTAAATCAGACAGAACTCTGCAATTCTCCACTAGGAATTTTATTGTGTTTACTTTAATATCCAACCAAAGAATAGTCATAGCTTGGCTTATGGCTTGTTGTTCCGAGCCCAAGTGCTTACCTTCAAATTTTTGGTTTCAGACTAAGGATTTTCAATAATCTGGTTGATCTTAAACCTCTCTGGGTAGCCATCTTTGAGCTAAATCTTGGTGAATACATTCGCCATGCTTAGGGCTTTTGTTAACGGGAACTACCAGAACCGTTAAGATTTAAATTGGAAGCGTTTGTATTTCCGCTTGAATTATTGGGTTTTAAAGGCGTTTTTGTGGGCGATAGGCGGACCACCTATCACTACAATAGTCTCTCCATCTTTATAATACTTCCAAATTTGTCAAAAGTGACATCAGATGGTCTTGTAACCTCTGGTGTTCTGCCTACCCCATAAGGGATACAGGCGTGACATTATGCATGCATGCATGCGTATTAGTTTTTATTTGACCTCCGTGTCGATTTATAAAATCAACATCCTGGGTACTACCTCCGTGTCGATTTAAAAAATCAACATCCTGGGTATTTTATCCTTCGTGTTAACGCTAGTTAAAGTTCTTGAAGATATTAAACAGTTTCCTTGAATATCGTTGTATTTGAATACCTCCGTGTCGATTTATAAAATCAACATCCGGGTACCACCTCCGTGTCGATTTAAAAAATCAACAACCGGGTGTTTTATTCTTCGCGTTAACGCTAGGTTAAGATCCTGGAGACATTAGATGCTTTTCTTGAATATTGTCTGTATGAAATCACTCGTCCATGATTTTTTCCGCTCCAACCTTCTAAGCTTGCGTTTATAATATTCTTCTTTTCTTCGGCCGTCTTCTTCGGCATTTTTATGACAGGTGTACTGCTACCGCGCACGAAAAAGGAATGAGCTCGACAGAGGCGCATCCTATGGATCCAGACTGGTGTGAAAAATTTTAACTAAAACGATCGAAAACACGTGTTTTGACCTTTTTAGTCATTTCATAACTCTTAAATTCGTGCGTGCTACCGTGTGAGTCAAAGGGACTACTTGGTAAATGAATATATCTGAAGAATGAAGCAACGAAATATAATTATCTGATGAAAACAAATTATCTTACTTAAAATTACATTTTATTTATGTTTATTTATTTATTTATTCATAAGGTACACCAACAGCATACCATATAATAAAATTTACAAGTAAAATTGTTCTGGTACATTTCTTATATGTATACCTATTATAGGCGTACACAACTTTAATGATAAAATAAATTAAATGTGGTTTTAAGATATTCTCATATGGCAATAATTTATGTTAAGTAGGTATAACATATCCAAATTGATATTGTTATTTTTTATTCAGATACTACAAACTTTATTCGCTATAAGTCTATCAAAAAAAAAACACTGGATGACGTAAAAAAATTACTAAAAATAAAATGTATCAATATTTACAATTATCATGATATAATTTGCGTCAAACGAACCGAATTTTCATTAACATTATATGTATCAATAATAGTGAACTGATATGATACCAAAACATAAAATTATGAAAATAATGTATGAGTTTACCCTATCGTCTAACCTTTTTTAATGAGGACTGACACAGCAAGGCGCTGCTCTTACCAGCTGGCCCATTGCGTTGATTTTAAACGGGTCCTTAGAAATACATAACGGCCACAAAGTTATATTTATTAACTTCATTTTTATTAAAACGATGTCCTCAAATATAATCAGCAAGGGAGTATTAAATCGCAAATAGGTGGTGCTACGCTAAAATGATTTAATGTAGAGATAAATTCAGTTTATACCAATGTCTTATTAAAGCATACAATATTTGAAATAGCGGCCATTACGAAATCACAAAATGATAGACTAAACACTATGCAAGTTTTGCTAATTGTAGTTAAAACCAGTTTTTCACGAAGATACAGAAAATATAAAATGTTTAGTTAATATAATAATCCTTTTAAAGCGAATTAAAGTATATAAAGTAAAAAAAAACATCAAGTTGTACCCCAGATAAAATATTTATCATTCTCAATATCCCTGTAATTCTTTTGCCTTTCAACGCCATTCTTAAAATCCTAAACCTCAACATAAACAAAACCCATTTCATGACAAAATAAAGCATCCTTACAATATTTATGCTAATCTGGACTTTAAATAATATTACATTCGGTGCTTTTAACTTTATCCCTTCTATAATATGCTAATACACCTAAAGTACTAGAGTACCGCCGAATTAAAATGTAGCAAAATGGCGAGGCTGTAATGATTGTAATGTTTTCTTAAAGAAATGTACTTGAAATAAAGACATTGCCAACAAGTGTTACGGAATACTGAATTTATTTGCATATTTCAGCAGTCTAAGTCTTTTGTCCATGGTTTATTAAATTTATTCTTCGCCACACAGAATGTGCATCTGAATTTAATTGTTTAGAAGCTAAAGAGATTTGTGGTATTGTTTTAGGAAGTGTTTATTATAGAGAACAGATTTATTTGACGGTTTCGTGTTTTTATTAAGAATTGGTTTTATCTTAGATAAAATAATTTTAACCGGAATTATCGCCTATATTAATATCGTACATTTTAACTCTCTTTTTTTCCGCCAAAGAAAGCTAAGACTACCGACTAGACCCCCCGAAGGAAGCCTCATAAGGAGAGGAGGTAAATGCTTGATGCACGAAGAGGGGACCTTTGGGGGACTACCCCGCCAGCCAATCCCTCCAACAGTGCGGGACTCACCGAAGCCCAGTGTTACCCGCTAAACACCCCCTTTCTCAGCAATCCCGAGTTGGGCTTTTTTCATCATCGGAACGACAGCCAATTGGAGTCAGAGGCTGCGTACCGGGCGTCCCGAGAGACAACCCGTCACGAAAGCTTATCGCGAAGTTTCGGTTTTTTTATAGACCCCGTGGTCATTGATGATTATGTAGGTAATGGTAAAAATTTAAGACACTATTGATAAAATTTATTTCAGCTTCCTTATCATCTAAATCTACATGCAATTAAGAGAATAATGCTTATAATAATAATAGAACATCGATTACAAGCTTGACATCGAAAGAGGTGCTCTCGAAACCATTGCGTATTAAAATTAGCCGAGATCGAGGAAAATATATTTATGACCACCATAACTTTCAAATATTTATTTACAACCAGTTGTGAATTGGAATAGTATCTCGAGGTAGATATAAGTTTAAGATAAATGGTTAAACACTATCATACTGATTTGACCTGCTGGCGTAAATCACAATTTCTTTATTATCAGCGATTGTAGTATAATAATAAATGTAAGAAAAGTTGTTGGGGGCTATAAATTATCATACATACTATGAACCAAGTTATCACCGTTTTTGACAACTTCGATACATTAATATCGATTTGAAAAGACCTGTCAAGACAGCGACTATTTGAAGTGCCGGGTATTATAACTAGTCTAAATTAAAAGCGCAAGTAAAAAAAGTTACAACATAGCTTTTTAATACAAATAGAAAATTGGATTTTCTTGAAATCGAACATTTAAATTTTCGTTACCTCTTCATTTGAAACCACGTTACGGTTGGACTGTAAAATCGAAATAAAAGTAAATAACCACAGTTAAATAGGTCTGTTCCATAAGCGATGCACGTATTAACAAGCTGGGAAACATAAATAAGAGCTAAACAATTTACCCACATACGGGTGCGGACATGGTACCGCGGATAAGATATTTTCACGTCGTCATGAGGCCTATTAGTTTTGCGCTGCTTCTTTAAAGTGTTTCAGTACCGAAAAATTGCACTCCATCTATTTTTATATTGGTGATCACATTCACATTTTATTTAATTTTAAACAAACAAACAAGGACTAAGAACATATTTGGTTCAATTATAACATTATGCTGATACTCAAAAATTATACTTGCGGCGCGTTTCTTTTAAAAAATAGCAATGTTTTATTTTTTTCAAGTTCTAAAGTTATTTGGCAGTAGTTAATGATAAAAATTAAAAGACTGATATTATAAATTGGAATGTGACTAAATTAATAATTCTACATTTCATGATATTAAATACTTATCAAAAATAGTATAATTTTATAAATGATGTTCGGCAGTTAAATATGCGCTTAATACAAACACTTCTATCTAACAAATGATATATATTTTATGCAATAAACAAATTTAAATATATAAAAAATAGTCATTGCTAGCGAAACGAATTCCTAATCTAATTTACCATTATTCACCTCATTTTCGATCGATTTATTTCACTATAACAGCTACTTCTAAGGACATTCTAATAAGGACACCCTCACAGAGCAAGTTTTACCCAATACAGAAACTCTGTCACTCGAATCATGCGACTAATCATCTCAACTCGGCGCACCGTGTCCGCAGCCCACACTGTACTTACAACCGTTTATTGTTCAATATACAAGCCGCAGCGACGTGACGCGAATGCCGCACAACACCCGTGCTTTATGATGCGATGACTGTATCGTATTGCTTGTAAGACCGGGAGCGTATGTAAGCTCCCATATCGTAGGTTATTGTAAAAGGATCATCTCAATCGTTTGAGTTGTGGTATGTACATGCGATGAATGATTCGATGATTTTGAAGTAAGCTTTTCCAGAACAACGACTTCTTATTGAACAGAAATTATTACTTAATATTGAAATAAATAATAGGCTGGTTCTTCTTAAAACTGTTTTAGAGCAAATTATATTTTAAAGCTATATGGGCCAAAGGCAGCTTTTCAAATACACAGTTTCCAGAAGCTGAACAGGTCGTGCGAAATATTTATTTAAAGGGCTTCTACCACCAAAGGGAGTAATTTGAATAAGTCTTAGGATACTGATTTTAACGGATTAAGCATTTTTTAATAATAGAGCTATTGTTAGCTGACCTCAAATGCATTTTTTCTCTTCAGCTACTTTTATTGCAGCTTTATGTGAGTCATTTTATTGAATGTGACTTATACCGCGTTTAACTTTAATCTCATGTGATACTATGTGACAATTAGTTAAAAGATGTAAGCTCACAAGTTATTATTTTAAAGGGAGGATAGACAAGGATATATAGTTAGCAAGACACTTATATTTTAAACACAGATAAAAGTTATCTATCAAGAAGGTTCTAAAAGTTGGTCAACTACAAAGGACCAGAATCGAAAATGTTTTTATGAACAATTGCTTTAAACCGCGTTTACAAAATAAATCCGTACAAATCCAAAGATCGCAGCCGTACCGAAAAAGGTAATAAGGCAATTTTCTTCGGAAATCCCTGAATGTAATAATGTGCCGAAATCGATTTGTAAATTTACACATATTGTGTTGTGTTACGCTAGAAACGGTAGGAACGCTCCGAGAATACAAATTTTAATATGAATCATTTATTACATTTACCAGGCTGTTATGTATATTTTTATTCCTACTTTTAGTTGCCCATTTTAGTTTTATTTAGGAAAATATTTTTCAGGTGTTGTAGCAAATATTTCATAAATTCCTACATTCTATACATTTTTATTACAATTGAATTTACAAGTTCTTCGTAAAACCATTTTTTTAAATACACATGCCTTTTTTTATGAACTCAACTTACTTCAAAAAAGTCTACTACTTTCGACGTTGACTCCTAAATATTGCGTAAGTAAGTCAAAAAGTAAAAACATATACCTAATACTGAATGGCAGTTTTTAACAATTAGCGAAAATTGAGATGTCAAAACGTAAATAAGGGCAATAATCTATACATATAATAAAATGGTAGGAAAGTCAAAACTGTACATTGAATATTTTTTTAAAAGAATACTTGGGGTATGATCTACAATCGAAACAGAAACAAAAAATATAGTTTTTAGAATTTTTGTCTGTTTGTCTGTTTGACTTTCCGGGATAAACTCAAAAAGTACTGCATGGATTTACTTCAAATTTGGCATGAAGATAGTTAAGAAGTCGGGTCAACATATAGGCTACATATTATTACGCTAGCAGTGTTATAATCGTAGGTGCGTTTGGTGCAGCATAGCGTTCACGCAGACGACGTCGCGGGCAGCAGCTAGTGAAATAATATAATGGTTACAACCACAAACGTTATTAGCCAACAGTGCGGGCCAGATATTCTAATCTTTCCCTTTATTTTTTAGGCTTGTATATTTTGTAATTATTTTTATTTAATTAACCAGTCTTATTTGCGATTCCGTCCCATTTGGTCCGTCCGCTGTATTATTATTCTACTGTTTGTATTTCTCAATTCTAAGTTTATCTTCGAATTCAATTATTAATCAATATTTATTGACAATATAAATATTATATATACAGGGTGGAATTTGTGAATACCCCCTGGAGGGAAAGTAGATAGATAGATTCTAAATAATAGAGAGAGAGTAAATTATACTCTAAAGACACATTCCTTTATTTTGGAAAAGAAATAAAACTGTATTCAAAGATTTTTCGAAAATTTGCTTGCTTCACCCATAAATCGAACCGACTAAAATCTAAAAATTAAGATTTCATTAAATTAACCTAGTATGCTTGAGAGATTTCATTCATATGATTGACCCTAACGATCGATGCAATAAAATAACAGGGTATAAATTTTACAGATTTTAGTCGGTTCAATTCCCAGGTGAAGCGAGCGAATTTACGAAAATCTTTGAATGTAGTTTTATTTTTTTCCAAAATATAGGAATGTTTCTTAGAGGTAAAAATTCCACCCTGTATATAACGACCAAATTGGCGATGGGGTAATCCCATCTACCTCAGACGCCAGTGGTTGAAGGTTCGATTTCCGCACGGGACAAAAAAAATGTTCCGGATCTGGGCTTTTATCTATATAGGATGGGTCACTTTTGAAATTTAAGTACGTGATAGTTTGAGATCATACATGAAAAAAATGTAATAAAAAATAAATATGAATTATTTACTGAGTAAATTTATCCGAAAGTCAAAGAATTGATTACGCAACGCATGGTTACACTAGCGTTGGTAGCGATCCGCGTGCCAAGTCACATGCCGCGAGTGATTCAGGCTTAAGAAAAATAAATAGTAACAAAACTTTATTTATTTATAGGAAATTAAGTACCTACCTACTTTTATTACATAATTATAATTGGAACAACGTGCATAGAGAGTTTCAGTATCTAAAATTTGTAAGCAGTCACCCTAAAGATCCTCATTATGCCTCCTCATTATGTATATTTGAGTATGTTTTGCTATAAGTAGTCAATATGCTATTAATATACGATTTTTCATATATTAATAGTATATTCGATTTTTCTCGCAGTCCCATCCTAGTGCCAAAAATTTGCAATCTTTGAATGCTCATGCTGACATTCTTTTTTAAAGGAGAACTTATATTTAATAATATAATATTTTTTACAAATTGATTAGTAAATTAAGCATAACCAACTTCATCTACATCTAACCAAAATACGAACCCCGCAGACATCGACAAAACTTAACAACAAAGTTATCAGACGATAAGATATACATAACTATAATCTAAGATAGTTTTGGATTTGAGTATTAATAGTAAACTTAAGATCGCTCCCAATTACCCTATCGCATACAAAGTAAATATGAAGTAACCAACTTAACTGGTTACAGTTAGAACTTGGAAAACATTAGTGACTTTTATCTAAGCTTTTCCTTTTTTTGTAAATGAAGTAATAAGCAGACATGAAATAATTACTGCGATGAATTATCTATTGAAATACACCTGTACGGCTTAAATTGTTTACTACATAAAAAAATTCAGATGATAGGCATGAACTTGGGTTGCTGTTGAGTTTCTTGCCTCTTCTTCTCAATAGATTGACTTTCCAAAGAGGTGGTAGATTCAATTACATTTTCAACCGACTTCCAAAAAAGGAGGAGGTTCTCAATGTATGATTTTTTTTGTGTCGTTGATACACGTTATTTCAGACAATTATTATGAATCGATTTTAAAATTCATATGATAGAGATATACTTCATAGTTGGTCCCATATAAATTTCATCGAAATCGGTTGGGTACTTCATTGAAAATTACAAATTTTTGAAACAATATGTATGTTTTCGGAGAATGTTTACGTGGATTATATTATTAGTCGGCCAAAGTATTGACGTGAAGTCGGTTTTTTAATGCTCTGAATTCGTTGATTATTAAACAATTTGACCTATTTTAAGTATATAAATGTATGTAATTTATCGTTGTCTTAGTTATCGAACTGCTTAGCATTACTATTCGAATCTGCATGTTTTTCAATGCTAAGCTACTTAATCCTGTATTTTTTTGTTAAATATTCTTTTTCACTTTTAACTTGGGCGTTAATTTACATTAAGTACATCTATTTGTAGGTATGTAATCTATTGTAGGAATGAACGTCAATATTGTTGTACTGGGCTGAGTTGTGATCGGTTTGAGTATTTCCCTTGGGATATCAAATTGCAATTAATGTATCAGCTCTACATACTGCGCTTTAAATACTCCAAACAATAAAAAGTTTCTGTATGTCTTTTTATGCAAACAATTTTGTTTAGTTCAATTAGGTTCAGAAGGCAGCACATCAAGCGTTACAAATGTATCAAAAAAAATTACTCAAATCTGAAGTCTATGCCCTCGACATTAAGGCGACGACATATTGAAAAAATGCATTGACTTTCATCGCCAACTATGAGAATATGACAAGACGAGCGGATCTGACATTTTGATATGTGTAAATTCACATCTTTATCTATACTTTGCCTGCTCAAAAACATGATGTGATGATTTTGACTCGATAGTTTTATTTTTCGAAAACACGTCTAAAAAAATACTTTTTTTTAAATTACCACGTAGTTATGAAATCCATATGCTTAGAAATTACTTAAATTCAATCTTCACATTATTGTTCGGACTTTGGTTGCTCGAAATTTACATAGCATTTACCATTATTTTTTTATCGATTTTTGAAACGATTTCAGTGTCTGAGCGGTGTCGATGGTGGCGATTTCTATGCAATACGCGACCTTATATCGGCGTGTTAAGGTGCTAAGATTTCAAGAAAAATCATTTCGATGTGTCGTCTTAAGTTAAAATTGGTTCGGGAAAGGTAATGTTACGCTTGATCTGGTGCCTTCTGTTATCCTTGAACGGCTTAAAAATATGGTTTAATATTGATTTATGGTATTTTCCTATTTTACTGTGTGCAACAAAGTGTAAATAAATAAATCTCCACCCAACCACATGTAACTAATCTTTGATTGACTGTAGTTGAAAATAATTACTTTTGAAGCGTGAATGAGTTACGTCACGCAAGAATCCTTATTATTTGGTAGTTAGGGACATTATTAAATGGAAATTATACCCACCTCACCGTGTAGTTACTGTTATGAAACAGCAAAATATAATAATGCTACCCTTTTGAGTAGGTAAGTAAAAGTTAGTTTCTAGTTTCAGAATTTGGGTATCAATATTTGACTGATGTGTTTACTTCGTGATAGTTTTGTTTGCGTTTCGCAGGGCTTCGTCTGATTGTTATATCATTATATATGGAAGTAGCCATTATTATTTATTTATAGCCCAGAAGGCAGTGCTTAAGCATGATAGAGACCTAAAGTTGATAGTTGATAAGTGTCGGGTAATGAGGGAATTTGTTTTTTTTTTGTTAGGTACGTTTTCAAATTATATTATTATTCCGTTTATTTATAAAACTTCACGCATCCTCGGGCGGAAAGGACCCTACAAACTTACCAGTGCATCGAGGAACAGGGCAAGAGAGACAGAAATGGGCCAATATGTTTTTTCCTTCAACCGGTGGTACCTTTATAGTAGGCGACTAAGTAGTTATTACCGTATTTCTATTTTAATCGCCATTGCAATCATAATAAGCATATTTGCATCAATAATAAAAGGTTTATTTATTCGGATGACCTAAACTCACAACGTACCAGCATATTTTTGGAAGATTTGCTAATATATTATTGCCGTTAATAGCCTAGCTCATGAGAAAGGCTATAATATGTTTTAGAAAGAAATTTCCATAGGATCTCGAAATTACACGGATATAACCGCAAACTGATTCTAGTTCCGGATAAAGGAAAGAATAAACGAGTGAAATTACATGAACGGATCTCCGAGCCTGAAATCCACTACTAATGCAACCTACTGTATTAATTATTGCTAGACCTGATACCAACTTTCACCAGATGGAATTAGATTTACCGGTTTTAAAAGATGACACAAAATAATATTCAATCTAAATGATTACGTAATTTTACCGTTGCAATAACAGTTACAAAAAAATGACCTTTATAAACTATTCGGTTTTAGTTTTTTTATAAAACATGTTATTTTAAACAGTTGTCTAGCTACAAACACGATTCACATAACAAAAAATAGGGAAGGAAAATATTGTGAGCTTCAAAATGTAAATTGAGTAAATGTTCAGAGTAAATAAAATTCTGTCATTGCGAATACAAAACAATTGAACGTTCGGCTGATTGTTCAACTTGTATTTACCATGTTTACCATTGAAGCATAAAGTGCGATTCACAAAAACAGGCCTTATTATTAGTAGAGCTAATCATAATTTCATATAGTAACATAAATGACTTGAGCCCTATCAAATCCAAAAATATGAAGGTTCAATTAGTAGTTTCTCAGATAGGTAAACACTTTCACAAAAACAAACTTAATTTGTTTACTGTATTTAAAATTACGAAGTTTCATTCAAAAGAACTAAGATAAGAAAATCGTAATTGAACTGTCCCATTAAAAAGCGCAGAGAGCTATTTTAAATTTCAACAAATCAATACATATGACCTTTTACTGTTCTCTTGATTGTCAATCTCGCTATGTTCAAAACTCGAATAGAATCCATTTTGAAACAAACGTTTGTAGAACAGTTGTTTTTTTTTGTAATGCCTACCTACATGTAGGGCTGGTACGGAACATAAATGACATTAACTGGAAAAAACGTTTTCTTTTGTTGACTGTAGGAATGCTTGCAAATAGCATTTCTATATCTCATTTATTATGGCCTAGCTCTGCTTTTATCCCATTATTTATGTTGTATGTTATTCTACAAAAACGTATTAGAGTAATGAAAAGTGTCTTATGAATTATTTAAGGATGTTAAACAAGGAATAAACATATCAGATAAATATGGAACTTAGACATATTAATCGTAGTGCAATGGAGACCTGGATAAAAGAAACTTCGACAACCTGCCATCATGAACACGGTCCAATAATAATATTTTATATCAGAGTCATGCTTGGTTTAGAAAAGCCCGACCTCTCCTGGATAAGCGTTAAGTGATCAATTTGAGCTTGATTGTAAGATCTGCAGGGCTAGCATGCGACCATCGATAAAGACTATTAATCGCATATTAGTAATGAATGTATTATTGTTTTCTGAATAAAGATTATTATTAAGCTATTGCATAGCTTCTATCGCGGGCCTTGAGCGTGGGGACCGAATCCAGAAATTCCGTAACGAAAAAAACCTAACACCCCCCACTGCGTCCGGCACAGCGGTGATACTTTGATTTCATAACTTTACATGTAGGCTTTAATAAACAATCCGCGCCATCTACTAGGAACTTGTGGAACTTCATATTAAATCAAACATTACTGCATTAATAAAATAAATAAATAATTATAATTGCATAAGTTGATAAAAATGCTATGCAATAGCTTTACCGCGGCAGTCTCCGAGTGCCACACGTCTTTTTTATTTTTTTTATAGACTCGAATCAACAACATATATATTATATTGTTATTTTATCCTATTATGTTAGCTAACATGCGCATCATTAGATAGAATTACTAGCTTTGGCATCATGATTAAGCTGACAGAACCAAAGATGCCATATTCTAAAAAAATACATACTCTAAGTGTCATATTCATAGAAAATATCGATTAAGGGCCCGATTTATCGCTGCCCCGCTGGTCCACTTGGGTATCTTCATATGATGTGTGCCTCAAAATATCACCGCTCCGGTATGGCAGCAATGTGTTCCACTGTTTAATGAAGAGCCAGTCCCTTCCTGCGGTCATTTTATAAATCGACAACGTTAAAAAACAATAGTAAATTTGTTCAAAAACATAATGAGTATTGTTTAAAAACTTCGCATCAGCTAGTTTTATCTATACAGCAGTGCTAGCACGGATCTTTTGTCGATCGTAAGTTTACGAATGCTCGTATAGTATGGAGACGGTTTTGCAAGCAATAATTGAAATCTATCCATTGCCGCACGGTCAGCTTAAATAAATGTGTTCCTTGTTAATTTTGAATGTTTGTTAACAGGTTCTACTCTTAAATAACTGTAAAATAAAAAAATACATTGTTACTAAAAACTTGCAACCGACTCCATACTATACGAGCATTCGTAAACTTACGATCGACAAAAGATCCGTGCTAGCACTGCTGGGTTGATTTGTAGTCACTGACCAAATTTTATTTACACACTAAGTATCATTTATAGAAACGATTTTTGCAAAAAAATGTATTAATTTTTTTAACAAAGAAATAAATATATCCGCTATCATATTAAGCAAATCATGGTCACTCTAAATTACCATTAAAATAAAGGTAACTACACGCTACTACAAAACATCTTGTAGTACTACGTCGTAGTATTGTCAAGGAAATCGTAGTAGGTATGTTCAACAGCGACTATTTTTTTTTAAGTTTGTGGTTGCATTTTCAACTTTTTTTGTACTGAGCGACACTAAAATAAATATGCAAGTATGTTTATATCGTATCAAAAAAACGAATATTTAAATTTGGTTGGTGACTACAAATCAACCCTGTATAAAATTTAAGTACACGGGGTTGTGGCTTGTGTGTAAAGCTGTTATAAATGAAAAGTGTATTTATGAGAATTAAAATATTTTTATCATTGTTATGGCTGTCTTTATACATAATGAAGGCAAGCGCCACCCGCGGCAAGATCCCAGCTAAAATTATTGTTTATTAAGGGAACATTATTACATTTTCATTATTTTAATGGTTCTCGTTGTTTGCAGAAAAGCCAAAATAAACCTCTATATTTACCTCTATATAATAATCATAAACGTTTATTGAAAGAAATATGATATTAAAATGTAAATAGAAGGGGTCAAAAACCTTGCACAAAACCTACGTAAAGTAGCTACATAAAAAAATGAGTTTGCTAGGTGTAGAAGTGGCTCAGACAAGGCCTTCCACAATGGAAGAAACATGTCGTACAAGGCAATTAATCTGAGCTGACCACCAGCGACACCTTCCTTGGCCTGAGCTTTATTTCTTATAAATAAAGCTAAGCTTAGACCAAGGAAACATTAGTTGTTTGAATTAAAAAAATGCCCTCAAATCAATTCATACGTTCAGAAGTTAGAATGCCTTCGACAGACTTTGCATCCTCTCTTGCTACGGAGAAGTTTTAAATTATATTTACGATCTCGTGCTCGCAAGACAACGATGTGACTCTTATAATGGTGATTATTTATTCATCGTTTTGTCAATTGGTGACATGATTACACTTAAAATCCATGTCTCATTTTAAATGTATAATATTTTAATTGTTATTAAAGTTATAATAAAACATGTTAGCGTCAACCATGTACAAACAGCTTGGTTTCAAACCATCCATTCTTGTTATGTACACCTCTTTCGTAAATCTACGTTCACTCATCCTTTCCAAATGCCCAAACCACCGTAGCATACCCTTTTCAATTAATCCTCTTATAATAACTAAATTTAACATATAAATACAAAATACGTTTCTTTTATAAATTTATTATACTTTTTTAAACCATTCATATTTAAATGCAGCACAAATCAATGTTTTACAGGAAAATTTTAGACATAATGATATCTAACTCTTTATTTTTGATTCACAACTATTTTTAGGTAAAGAATTCCACAATATGACTGCATGGACATTTCATGTGATTTCCTTTATAACAGTATACGCTTGTGTGCTCTACAAAGCGCATATACAGGGTTGCTTCTTAGTAACTGGCCAACTTTTTTAAACAATAATTATCATTTAATGAAACTATTTTTGCAAAAAAAGATTTATATTTTTTGCGAGGTAATTAAAATATTCGCTTATATATTAAGCAAAGCATGGTCGTTCTTAATTATGAATGGATACCATTGAAACAAAAACGACTACGCACTGCTACAAAACATTTTGTACTACTACGTCGTAGTATTTATTATCGATGAAATGCCGCGGCATAGTAGCTATGTTCATCAACAGCGAGTATTTGTAAAATAGTTTATGGTGCCATATTTTTATTTTTTTTTTGTACTGAGCGATACCAAAATTATTATGCAGGTACGTTTATATTGTATCAAAGAAAAATACATTAAAATACATTTAAATTTGGCTTGTGACATTCTGAAACATAGTCAGACTTTGGAGACCGAAATAGATTCGTTATATAGATTTTAGCGTCTATCGTCGGCGAAATTTCGTTTAATCAATAAAGTGTCTATTGAAAAAAATCCTTTTAGTTTTAATTCTGATTTAACATACCTACTTGGTATCATGTTAGAAAGTGTAACATAAAATCATAATTCTATATTGACCATGCTATGTGCTGTCTTAAGGAGCTGACCAAAGCCGCCGCCGGTGAAAAAACGAGTAGGTAAATATCGGCGATTTTCTCCCTCAAAAAACGTACAATAGATAGGTACCTACACATTCTGTGTAAACAAAAGTAACACATATATTAATAGTTAACTGCTTCCTGTTCCCTCTGCCGGCGGGTACTTGCTTTACTAGTTTGTTGCCGAGAGACAACAGCTATCAAATATCATTCTCTCATCGTTTCCTGTCGGAAAACTGCCTAACAGCCCGTTCACACATGGTCCGTTTTACTGGATACCTTTTACCGGATACGTTATTTTTTCATCGATGGCGCATGGAGTTGTATGAGCGACTTCACATATGGCACAGTATTCAGTATAAGTATTTACCATACAAAAACGTATCCAGTAAAATGGATCATGTATGAACGGGCTGTTAGGAAACGAAATAAAAGATAAAATATGAACGAAAAGTCAAGAATGTCAAAGGAAAAAGATAGTGCTCCATACATTCCTGGACCAAGCTGTTAACAACATGAATTTGTGATTTTCTCTTAGCAATAGGCCCGTATATAACATTCAGCAGAGAAATTTTGGAGTAGGTACATCTGTAAGCTAAGATAAGAACTGTTGTATGTAGTTAATTGGTTCGGTAATAAATGGTTTCTGCACTTTGTTTATTGTTATATTTATGGTATATGATTAGGTAGAAGTTAACAAATTCTTCCTTAACAAATAAGATAAACTTTGGTGATCTTATTTTTGAATACTCATGACTGCCGTAATCGTTATCAGTCCGCATGTTATAGCGTAAGTCGTAAAAAAATATAAAACTACCGGAAAAAACTTAGAGAACTCAAGCGCATGAAACAAATCCAAACAAACGTGTGACTAAATGTAATGGCGACAGCGGCGGCCGGTACAAGTGGGTGAGTGAGAATTGACCAAATATAAAAAGTATTGCCAAAACTAAATCCGATTCCGCTCAGACAAATAGCAATAAGCTCACATATTTTGAAATTCCATGCTGGACTAGGAACAAAAGAAAAACATAGAATGTGCCAGCTGCTTCTCTTCCCGAGTATACTGTAAAAGTCAGTTAAGGGACAGAGGTTTTATTGGAGATTTGTTTTGTGGGCGATAGCCTGACCCCCTGTCACTGCAACAGTCTCTCTCCATCATTATAATGCGTCCAAATCTGTCAAATTTGACATTAGATAATTTTATAACGTCTGGTGTGCTGCCTACCCCATGAGGGATACAGGCGTGATGATATGTATGTATGTAGTTTGAACTGTTCAGGTAAATATTTCTATTGAAGCCGTTAAATTTTTGTAGGTATTTTTTCTTCAGATAAACTAAATACAAGCTATCTTTGACATATTTTAACCTGTTAACCCCATGGCCTACGAGTTGCATCCTTCTTTGTAAACCAATAAGAATCTTGATAAAATCAATGAAAATAAGAAGAAAACTGTTTTACTACTTCAGATCCTTAAAAACTGTTCCAACCGAAAAAGTAATCTACATGCAAATAATTTTACCTCAGATAAAACTGCATTTCAAACAAAATGATTAATTGATTCTCAACATCTATTTTCATGGTTTGGTAATAAGAAAATAACCTTGTTTATAAACAACAGTAATACGTTGATAAAGCTAAAGATGAAAGAAAAGCTTTCCTCCTTTCTACGCCGGAATGTTATAATATCGGATGAGTCGTTTGCAATAACAATAATTAAATATTATATCGTGACGTAGATATATGGCGTCGTTGGTAAAATAGTATTACGGAAAATATGGACAAATATGTTTGGAGTATTACTAATGTTCAGAGCTGCAAAATGTTATTGGGATTATTTTATATTTTCTTAGTACCATAAATTCAGGTGTTTCATATTTTTTACAGTTTATCATAATGAAGCTTTATTAAGCCATTTAAGCCAGCCTATTTAAGCCAGGGTTGTCTGGAAGAGATTGTCTGTAGATGATAAGGCCGCCTATTGTGCACTGTACCTATTATATTTTTAATAAGTTATGTCTTACTCTATGTGTACAATGAAGAATAAATAAATAAATAAGCTTGGGGATGCCTAAATTGTTCAAGCACTTATTTTTTATTAATGTTGGGTAACATATTTGCTAAATATTTTTTTTAATCTCTCGGGTTTTCCTTTTGACTGTACTTGTCTATCGTGAAAAGTAAGAGGATTAGAATGGAATTATTAGGCAAAGGCAAGTACATGGATCTGTCCGAAATCGTGAAATACAAAAATTTCTGCTAAACTAAAAAAAAACAAAATCATCTTGACGCCAAATTCGCAAAATTTCCCTATCATTGCTCATTTAGGGGTTTTGGGCGTCACTATAAGTCCAATATAAGTGTCCATGGCTCAAGTAGTTTCAAAAGTGGTGAAAAACATCTCGAAGGCCCTCCACGGCTTCTTAATTACAACCCGGTGAACATGTATGAAGTGCATCAGTCATATTTAGGCTGGTTCTGCCATGTATCTACTCGAAGCTTTAGGCTCGAGAGACCGAAGATCGTGTTAAAAAAGACATCGTGACAAAAAAGGCCTCACGAAAAAAAGCAGAATCTAGAGCACCGTCGGAAGGTGGCTCGTTTAACCGGGTACTAAAGGATAATTTTGGAAACGAGTGCTCTTTTTGAAAATAATTTATCCACACCCTTTTACCATTGGACTACAAGACGCAGACAGAACTGCCATCCGTGTGTGGTGGATATTCCTAAAAGTCGAAGTAAGCGCTTTGACAGTTCCTTTTTAATTCGGGTCGCCAAGGTTTGGCATTAACTGTTTGCATGTATTTTTTCGGACCAGTATAATTCTAGTACTAATAAGCATCGATTGAAAAGGCTTTTCGTGGATGGACATGTACCACCTTAGCCTTCAGGTATCATGGAAAACAAACCTGCCACCCTTACTTTATGAAAAAAATAATGTGAGTCAGACTGAAATAACTTCCATTGAAATTATTAAGATGACAATTGGTTAATTGGATTCTTAGTCCGCATATTACATCCAAAAATGGTGACCATCAGGTGAATTTTATATGAAACGCAAGCTTAGTATCAACTAAAAAATAAACGACATAAAATAAATTGCCTCTAAAAGTGCAGCAGTGCTTTTCTCCTATAAAATAAAGAAATTTTACACTTGTCTGACCCGCTGACAGAGAGGCGATATAAAACCGTGAGATAAAGTCTGTTGCACTGTATTTTTCGCGACTCAGCGTAAGGTTAGTGGTTGTTTTATATGCATGAGTAACACTTGAACAACTTGGAATAACTTGCAATGCTAGGCAAATTAATTGAAATGTTTATTTAAAAATTTATGTCGGTATGAAATGTAAATAATAACATAAGTACTCAAAGATTCTATTTTTCTAACAGTCCTGTCTATTGAGTTTTATAAAAATACAAATTGAGTACACTTTCAGTAACATAAAATAAAAAATCATTATACTAAAACATAACATAAATTCTATAAAATTAATCGTAAAATAAATCAAGTAAACAAATTGCAAATTGTACTATGGGCTGAATATATATTTTATGAATGCCACGGACATGAGATTTCTTGTCAGGAACTTAAATATAACCATTGTGGATCCAATAAAACTGAGTCAAATCATGAAGGCTCAACATAGTATAAAAGATAAAATGAATGATATTTTTTTTCCCAAAAACATGTGTTTATTATAATCATTCTGACTGTCTGATATACCTATGATTTAGGCAGGACTTCGCAGTTTCACAATTCATGAATTAAATTAAACGTAACGTAAAAATTTTTGCCATAATGTATGGTCAAAAATGTACTGATTTATAAATGGTTTGGTTTATACCGCTCTGAGTTTACTGGGACATATAGATTCCTTGGTTCCTCCGATTCATTTTATTCATGCATCAACATAATAATTATATGCGTGTATTAATACTTTGCAGGAGATATGATTGTAGAAAAAAAAAACTCCAGACAATCGCACCAACTACATGGCCCCAAAGTAATCAAAGCTTGTGATATGGGATACCATGTAGCGAACTAGGGGGGAATCTAGAATATAAATACATGTATAAATAAACGCCCAGACCCAGATTTTTTTTCTGGTTCCATGCGGTCCTGCAACCGCGACCAATGGCGTCTGAGGCCATTGATAATTTCGTGTTTATCAACTGAAAAAAAAAACGGCGATAAATGAGTCATTGGCCGTAGTCACTAAATTCGTATCGTAAATTACTCATAATATAAAAGTTTTGTTTATTTCTGAATTTGAATGGTACGAAAAAAGTCCCTTTGTCCACTAGGATCCATTGAATGGCTCCATTAATGGATCCAAAAAAACTTTTTCCTCCTTTTTAATCCACTGTTCAAATCAATGGATTCAAACACACTTTGAGGGTTGGATCCTCTAATAAGATTGCTGGCTTAATTTTCTTTGTTTTGGAAGTACTACTGAATAGAAAAGTGACAAGAATTTTTTGGTTTGCTCAAAAATAAATAATAACAACATCCATTTTGAATTTTATAATTATACATTATATATACTACTTATCTAATTTTTTCTAAAAATAGTGGAACAGAAATTTCCCCGTTAATTAGTTCCAATTGGCATTCTTGTATGAATTCATCATATTGAATTTGTTTCTGAGTGCGTTTGTTTTTTCGGCTAAGTTTTATTCGGACCGCGTTACGTTTTGCATCTTTGGTCAAATAATTTAACACCGTCACAAAATTCGGGTTTTTTCTTCCAAGCCGTTTGTTAATTATCGAGTTCCATGCCTCTACGCAGTTATTTGTGCGATGCCTTTCTCCAACTGTGATCCATATTTTGTGCCAGAAACTAGCTGGTTTAAAATATTTCTCCATGTAGGTCCGTAGTTTTGTAAATTGATTGTTATTGTTGGTCATTTGAGAACAGATGTAATTCCAACCCTGTTCTGTATGAGTATCTGGCAAGAGTGGCAAAACTGCGCACAATGAAATTATTCGCCATGACACTTTTGATTTTTTAAAACCCAGATCTCGTCCCTTTTTCCACAAGTTTCGCTGAAAATGGTACCAACAACCGATTATCGCAGCTTCCGGATACATTTTGCGGACCGCTTTTATAGCTGCAACTTCAAAGTCAATTGATATCTTGGTAGGATTTAACTCTGGCACTCGAGATTTTAATATTTGGAATAGTATTTCGTATGACTCTGTGTTTCTGTTTGTCATAAAGACATAAAATAAGGGTATGACATGGTTGTGAGAATGAGTACTTCCAAAATCACCATGAATTGTGTATATTTGGTCAAATGGTACTGGGGTACTTTTGAAAGTCCCGTCCATGAATAAATGTTTTATGTCGGATATTTTTTCCAAATTTTCCTCTAGACAAAAAATCATAATACGTACACCCTGATCTTCATAGTCGGCGAACAAGAAGTATGTAAATATATCCGGAACTTTGACATCATGCACCTCTTTTGATGTCGTTTTTGACAATTTTAAATTTGAGTTACGCAGCTTATACAGCCCGCTCTTTATAGAATTATATTCGGGTATCTTACTGATTAAATTAAATCCAGAGTCCTTCACAGATACAACAAAGTTCTCGTATACAGATGGAATGGAAGGATTTTGAAGCGAAACGACTTCTTTTTTGCATTCTTCCAACTTTAATAAAATCTCATTGCCAACATGATCTTGCATGCAGCAATGAGGTTGACTTTTTATTAGCGTATTATCCTAAAAGTAAAATGAAAGAGAGTACGTTCAGTAAAATTAAAGTATGAAGGAAATTAACTAAACCATCAAGGACCCACCGACCTTTACGGCGACCTTCATGAAAAACTAGCTATCTGCCCGCGGCTTCTCTAGCGTGAACCTTCCATTTTGCCACAGTCGGTTAAAATAAACTAGATCAGTGTCCGAGGTCTAGTGTACCTCTGTACAAAATTTCGTCAAAATTGGTCTAGTAGTTTCGTAGAGAAACAATCAAACATTTCCTCTATAAATTATTATTACAGTATAAAAATATTCATAAAATACATACTTCCTTCAAGGTCAAAGTTCCACCACACTTGTATTTCCTCCAAAAAGAACACCTCCATAATATGTTGCCATTTTTATATTGTATTTTTTTATGATATTTGTAGCCGTCACGTAGAACCACATATCCGCCTTTGTATTTAATTTTATTTATTGTTTGATCCATTTTTCTCGTTAGCAAGGAAATAATAACAGTTTGACTTTTATAAATGACAGGTATAGCATATCTTTTACAAGTGGCCACTTACTTTTCTATTTAATAGTACTTGAAAGCAAAGAGTATGTTATGGACAATAACAATCTTATTAGAGGATCCAACCCTCAAAGTGTGTTTGAATCCATTGATTTGAACAGTAGATTAAAAAGGAGGAAAAAGTTTTTTTGGATCCATTAATGGAGCCATTCAATGGATCCTAGTGGACAAAGGGAAAAAAGTTAGCGCACGTGAGTGATATTGCGATTGAATTAATATAGGCGCATCACAGTAGAATACTTGATGTATGTAGGTACTCTGCTCTCGACTTACTCTCAGGACCTATCCTCAAAAGTCTGAAATAAAAGATTTTTTTATTATAGACGAAGCCCACGTTTGACCTCAATCTCACCTGCAGATAAATAGTCGAATCGACAAGATACATATTATATTAACGTTATTTTATCCTTTTAGGTAAGCTAATATGCGCCCCATAATAGATAGAATTACTCGACTTGATACTATGGTTAAGACCACAGAACCAAATATGTCATAATCTTAATAAATAACATACACTAAATACCATATTCTAAGAAAATATCGATAAAAGGAGCGATTTATCGTTGTCGGCGGTCGCATGCTAGCCCCGCTGATGGTAAGTGAAGATTAGGTCGAAGATGAAGCACACGAGATTAGGGCAGAACTCTTAATAAAATATTGCCGGAACACTTCACCGCCGGAGTGGTAGTATTTGGCGGCAGATTTCAAATCAATAATAAAAAATAATAATAAAACTCTTTATTGTACACCAACATGGTTACATGTTAAATGAACATGTTAAATGAATGACAACAATTACAATTAACAATTAACATACAAAGGATGCTTATCAAGAAGTGGTAGGGTAGTTCTAAGCCGACCGTATACGGGCAGCAATAAAGTAAAAATGATATGTCCAAATAATTTTGAGCAAACATTATAGGATATACCAGGAGCGTTGTATTTTTTTTTGTAACTTAACGTTTTAGTTTTATTAAGAAATGATTTCATGCCGAGATCCATCATCTTGATACGAATTTGGCATTCTTATTAAAAATTTATGGTGGTCGCTAACCAAGTGAATCCTGAAGGAGTCACCGATCGGGATTCACCTGGATTAAGGTGTAGAATGACCGATGGTAGAATGGATTAGTCGACGTCGATCGATAGTTTTTACTAGACATTGCCACGACATTTACACTGTAGAAAAGGGTTATTCGTGGAATGTATAAACTTGGAAATAGAGGAAACTTTAAAGAGATTGGTATCGTGAAAATCTTTTGTAAACCTATTACGACTAAAATTTTATTGAATTTTTCTTAATCCGATCAGAAAAAAACAATCGACGTCGATTGGTCTGGTAACACCCTTAGCCAACTTTTACGACATGCTTATCCAGGGATGATAGAGCTATTTTAAGCTGACTCTACACGAGTAAATAGTATACAGGGTGCTGGTGACAAATTTTAGACATTGAAGGAGAGCACTCTATACTCGATTCTGATCATTATGTCATAAAAGTAGGTACAGTTTTTTTACCAGAACTCCCTATAAATAAAATAAAATAAAAATAATACTTTCGGTTTAAGTTTACTGAGAAATAATTATAAATTATTTTTTATTTTATTTTTTCTTTTCATGTATGATCTTAAAATATCAGGTTGTCGAATTTCAAAAGTGAACCACCAGTCACCCTTTATAAATTGTTTGAATGAAGTTAAGTCTGTTTTTTAATACAATGAATCATAGAGATTACGCACAATGCTGCAACTATACGAGTATATTTATGTTTATTAAAATCAGATTATTTGAAAAACCGCATAACACTTCGGCAATGTCGTGGTTTACGGTTAATATTATTCACAATAATGAAATGCTCTATTGTTTCGAAAGACTTCTCACTTTCATGTTTAACTAGTCGTAATGTACCAGGTGAGATCCATTAGTCACTAATAAAAAAATACATACCTACATAACTTCACGCCTGTATCGCTTTATGGGGGAGCAGAACACCAGAGATTATAAATCATCTGTCACATTTGACAAATTTGGAGGTAGCATAATGGTTGACAGAGACTATTGCAGTAGCAAAGGGTGAGCTAATAGTCCAGAAAAAATACCTCTAATAAAACTTCCGTCCCTTAACTGACTTTAATAGTATGCCCAGGAAGAAGTAGCTGGCACATTCTTTAATTTTTCAGTTCCAGTCCAGCATAAAGAAAATCTAAATAAAATTCATTTTTACCTTGATTTTGTAAATTGTAAATGAGCATCAGTTTAAAATCTATTTATTTCGTTTAAAAACGTATTTTCTTTAATTTAAATACACCAATATAACAACGTTATACCTGCAGGTGTTCTTTTATATGGAGTTGTTTAATTATTACTCCAAAAGCTTTTACAACGAAACATTTCATTCCGAGTACATGGAAAGTTGTCAGGTGTACAGTTACACTGGGGCCCGAGTCTGTAACTTTTAAAACAAGCCATCGGTTGCCGATGGTTCGATTTTGGCAGTCTGTAACGCACACACGTACGTCATACGCACCACTGGTCACCACTGGTCTTTTGCCTAAATTGCGTAGTCTGTAAGCGCGAACAATCGGCGTGCCATCGGTTCGGTGCTACATATTGGTAGTCTGTAAGGATTTCTGACACATGTTTGGTCACGTGATAGCAACCATCGGTGCGTTTTGCAACAGTTGATCTTGGGACGATTGTTTTAGCAACCATTGTGAAAAGTTTTATTATTTTTAACAGAAAAAAATAAGTTTATAGATAAGTTTTGTTGGTGCGTGACTTTTTATTTACTGTTTAATGGTTCATTGAGTGTTAAGTGATTTTGAAGATTATTGTTTTGTTTTAATTTATAAGGTGAAGATGAATTCTCTTGGTTGGGCAATTTTCGAGCTGGCCACCTTGATGACACCTGGAGGACTTTGATGACACCTATATTACATAGTACTACGGGGACTGCTGAGCATAATTATTATGTTAAGCATGTTGCTGCACGAAACACAGTAGAGCGTTGCATTGGAGTGTTAAAAGCACGCTTTCGGTTAGTATAGCCTGCATAAGCTGGTAATACATTAAGTTTTAACTATTAAGGTATGAACAGAGTTTTTTTTCAGGTGTTTACTTGCTGCACGTGCTTTACATTATGCTCTAGTAACATGTGGAAAGATCACCCAAGCTTGTTGTGTTCTACACAACATTGCTTTGAAAGTGAATGCACTTGCCAGCTACTTTACTGCTGAGGAGGCCGAAGAGGAAGCCCAGCTACTTCCACTGGTAGGAAAAGATTGGTAGTCTTGGTAGCACGGCAGTATTTGAAAGACTTCAAGGTTCGATTTCCAGTTCAGGCTAACTTAGAAAGGTTTTCCACTAAACCAGTGTGGTGCACACTTAAAGCTTGAACTTAGTTTGGTGTCACACAATTGGTGTTGCTCTCTGCAGATTTAATCATCTGCTTCCTATCTGCAAAACTACACTTGGTGCAATACTATTTATACTGATTGTTATAATTATTATTTAGTTTGTGTCTTCTTAATAATTACTCAATTTAATTTGATTTAGGAGGAAAATGTCTTAATGGAAGAAGATAACTCCAGGCGCCATAGCCGAAGCAACCCAAAGAAGGATTGTGGACTTACTATGGAGACACACATGAAAATAAATCCTGACACTTAAGTACTTATAAAACTATTTATGTGTCTATCTAGATGGCATTCTTGGGCTGGTCTAAGCCATTATGATCTTAAGTGTGGCAACTAAAAGACTTTCATAGTATAAAATATATTTATTTTATCTCTGCATTGCAGATGCATTTTCAATGGCAGCAGTCATCTTATCTGTAGCCCCTGCAAGCAGCTCAGAAGAACTTCTAATAGCATCTGCTAGCTGCTGATTTGAACGGCGGAGCTCCATCGTCGCTTCAGCTCCCAACCGCCCAACGTCGTTGAAAAGCTCACGCGCCGAAGCAAGAGCTGAAGGAGAACCTGAAAAAAAATTAGTTATTAAAAAATTAGTAAACTTTGATTATATTTTTAATGTGTTAATTTGTTTGGTATGATTTTCTTCTAGTGCTTTTTGTATCAAATTTTCTGGGTCCATATACAATAAAGTTGTCAGTTTTAAACATAATACCTTTTATTTAGTTATCTAGTTTTTTGAAAATAATATCTTTAAATAGAACAAAAAAAAGGATATAGGTATATGAATGCAGTATTTTAGAGAAAAGAGGTATCTGCAACTTTGGCTGTACAAAAATAGATGGTAGACTGAGAAAAAATACAAGCAGAAAGACCTTATATTAGAACACGAGCGTAAATACGTAGCATAATGTTCAAAACTTACAGTTCTCCACATCGACCAAGATTTCTGTGCACCGTCGCTGGATACGGAGTTTAATAAGTTTGCACATTGCTGCCACAGCCTAGTGCTAAGGCTTCGTGCCTCCGCTGAGCGGTTCACGTGCCCTAGTGCCAGCTCTGGATGCTGCTCTAGGAAGTCCAGGAGGACGTCGATTTGTTGCGCCAAAATCATAGTTAAATACTTGAATTCAATTCAATGAAAATATCACAACAAAGTGGAGGGAATTTTTAAAGTTAGCAGTCAGTCAAACGTCTTTGTCAATCTGACTGAAGTGTACTTGACATGTTATTTTTCAAACTTTTAGTAGACAAACACGAAAAATTATCGGTATAAAATAAATTATCATTGTTTTAATGGTAAAGCATTAAAAATATATTGCTTTACAATACTTTAGCAAGATTTAAATAATTAACAAATAAATTTTGTGTCAATATTTATGAATGATTGACGAGTTATTAAAAAGACAGGCGAATGAAGTAATGAGTCACTGAATGAACCCACAATACCAATGGCTCGAAGCCCCATTGGTTCTTCGAACCACTGGTTTACCATCGGTGGCGTTACAGACTGCCAACGAAATGCACTCGATGGCCCCGATGGTCTACCATCGGTGCGTAAAACCAGTGGTGCGTCAAAGCTACAGACTCGGGCCCCTGATCAATCGTTAGTTCGGACATGATGTGTTTTTGTACTATCTTATTGTAATGTTTCAACGTTTTTGTGTTAAACTATAATGGTGACTATTGATAAATCATTGCATATCACTAAATTTCAAACAATAATTTAATATTTCATAAAATAAATTTCACGCTGTTTACTTTGGTAGATTTAGGGATGTATCCTATTCTTTAAAAATCCCATCTTTCAAATAAAATGAGGTACTGTTATGCTTAAACTACAAAAAAAGTAAGTGAAATGAAACGTGAATAAATAATGAAAATGAAAAAAATCTTTATTTTGCATTAGCAATAAAAAAGCTGGGTTGGCTTCCCAATCTCGCGGCATTAAATACGAAATTTTGACTAAAGGGGGGCGTGCCGGGGTCTACAGGGACCCCCCCGAATTCATCGCTCACCTTAGGAAATGAATATTTTCCAAATTCATATTATCAAAATTTGAGGTTTGAGGTTATATCAGACAATGCTTGAAATTCCAGACAGTGCTTGAAATTCACATCGGGTTCTTTTTTGAAATATTCCTTATCTTAGGAGCTGAACATTTTCCATTATATTTAAGGCCAGCATTAATTACTCATTACTAAAATAAAGTCATCAACAATAGATTATAACAAAATTAACAAATATATAATATAAACAATCTAAAGATTTATGATTAATATGAATGAATGAATGAATGAATGAATTGAATGACCGAATATATCAATAAAATATTGACGACTGAATGATTGATTAAAGATGGGATTCCCTCCATAAAACAAAATCTATCAAATCATTCCGTTTCTCTTGCAGCTACGTGAATGTGCTTTCAGTGTTTTTTTATGCGTTTTTCTGAGTTTTCGACAACTTTGGCTTTCTCCTTGGATTCCGATTTCCGCTTAAACTTCCTACCTTTGGCATACTTCTTGGATTCTGATCTCCGCTTTACCATATTACGATTGGCTACGTTCTCTGGACTTCTGTTTTTGCATTTTCATTTTGACCTGGTCGTGATTTTTGGATTTTTTGGTGCAAATTTGACTGGCTTTTACAAAATGGACAATAATCAGCCTTCTTTTAGTCGGGATTTCTCGACTGCGAATCAAGGTAAGAGTTTTTATATAATTAAATTTAGTCAAAACCTTAATTGTTGACCCCTTAACCACGTAGTCTTATTGGATCGACCCTAGAGTGTTTTTTATAAAGCCGGAGGCGCGGAGGGAGAGCAGCCCCCGCCCGCCGTAACTAAGCGCAAACATCAGGCGAGCCGGAGCGGCCGAGGCTGGTCGCCGTAGGCGACCAAAAAGCCGAGGCTGTGGAGGTGAGCGCGACTGTTTGCGCTTAGTTACGCAAGGGCGTTGGGGCTGCACTTCCCGCAGCGCCGGAGACGTTTTATTTCTTAATAGTTACCATGAAGAATAATGATCTTAAATTCCTTGGAAATTTTATTAAAACAGTTAAGTAAACTAAGGAAAATTAAGCTCATTTATTTTTTATTGGTTGTAGATGGTGGTGATGAGCCGCCCACTAAAAGGAGGCTGTATGTTGATGAGGTGGTGCCAATGTGGAATTTATCTAGAATTTTTAAAGAATTGTGGACACGGGAGCAAGGTCTCGCATTTTCTGTTGAGCACCGGCTGATAGCTGCCAGTAAGTTATGTGGAATACATCGTACGCCAATGTCAATTGATTACAGCGCTAATAATACTGTTGGACAATTTTGTTGTAACAAAAAGACTTGTCGGGGCAAATCAAGAAAGTCAAGAACGAGTGGCACTTGGTTTGAAAACGTTAAGTTTCCTTTCATTCACAAATTTTATTTGATGTACTGTTTTGCCTATCGCTGGAGTCATGACATAGTCATACAAGAGGACCCGTTGAAACACGAAAAGAAGCAGTGTCTTTCCCGGCGCACCATATCCGACTGGTACTCATATTGTAGAGAAGCTGTTGTGGCGTGCCAGTTGGATCGAGAGCAGGAGAAAGGAAAGATTGGTGGGCCGGGGAAGATAGTGCAAATAGATGAGAGCAAGTTTGGTAAAAGAAAATTTAATAAGGGACGAAGAGTGGAGGGACATTGGGTCCTTGGCATGATCGAGGATGGGAGGGAGGACCTAAGATTGGAGGTGTGCCCCGAAAATATTAGATCTGCCGAAGCATTGGTCCCTCTCATCCAAAAGCATGTGGAGGTGGGGACTACCATCCACACTGATTGCTGGAGGGCCTACGATTGTCTGGATCAGTATGGTTACTTTATTTTTATTTTATTTTATTTTATTTATTTAGAAAACATACAGCATCATAATTACAGGAAATTAAAACAAATGTGTGATTCACAAGCCAATTAAGTTTTCACTGCTAATTAGTAGGTATAACATTCCTTGGGTAGAGAATTATATAATATTAAAGTTAAAGTTGTTATTTTTAAAGCTTAAGATATTAAAAAATGTAGGTATATATGATGTATATAATCCATAGGAAAGGTTTTTTTTTTAATATATAACTAGAAAGGAAAATTACTTGAGGTGCTTGATGGCAGATATGAATTTATGTGGTTTTAAATTAAATATATCTAAGGATTGATATATCTGGTTATAAGATTTACTGGCCCTAACAACAAAGCGATTTTTACTATAATTAGTCCTACAGGTTGGAAGAGCAAAAGTACTTCTTAATTTTAACCGTAGATTGCATCTATGACACTTAAAGGATATTTTATTTATTAAGTATGGGGAATCAATAATGTTATTAATAATTTTGTACAGAAAAATAACATCACGGTGTTCACGTCGCGTTTCAAGGTTTGTCAGTAAATCCGGTGAAATAGTCCCAAATCTGTATGTTAGACGTTTACAGAATTTGTCCTGAATACGTTGGAGGTCGTCCTTATATAAAGAGTACTGCGGGTTCCACACTGTTGAAGCGTACTCAAGGTGCGACCTAACAAGTGAGTTATAAAGAATTATTAGCGTTTCTCTATTATTGAAGTCAACTGTTTGTCGAAATAAAAAGCCTAACATTTTATAGGCCTTCGCAGTTATCATATTAATATGTGAACGGAATAATAAGCGATCATCCAATAAAACACCTAAGTCTCTCACCTCAGTCACTCTTGTTAGTGGCGTGTCATTTATAGTGTAATTATGGTAAATAGTATTATTTTTCCTAGAATATGAGATAACACAACACTTCCTTATATTTAAATATAATTTGCTACGCAAACAGTAATCGTTAAGAGAGATTAAATCCTTCTGAAGATCAAGACAATCTTGAGCAGACTTAATCGTAATATAAATTTTGATGTCATCGGCGAATAATAATGCCCTAGAATAAGAAAAACAATTTAAAACATCGTTAATAAATATGTTAAATAACAGAGGGCCGAGGTGAGAGCCCTGAGGCACTCCAGATGTAATGGGAACAAAAGATGATGTATATCCCTTAACTGCGACAGCTTGGGATCGGTCTCTGACATAAGACGTGAGCCATCTTAGTAGGTCACCGTGTATACCGATTTGTTCAATTTTATTAATTAATAATGAATTGGAAATTTTATCAAAGCATTTTGAGTAGTCGGTATACACGGCGTCCACCTGGTAACCGTTGCTCATGTCCTCAAGGATTAGAGATCTGCTTTGGACGATTCAACAGCTAAAAATCTGCTTTCAATTGTGTTGACCCGCTCTGAGATATCATCCATTCTTGAGTTGAGGGCTAGTTTTAGGTCAGCGATGTCATTCGTAACCTGCTTCAGGTCGTTTTGAATCAGATGGATAGCTTCAAATTTAGATTCTAGCCCGGCTATTTTAGATGAAATGTCGCTGAGAGCTTCACGAGCCGACCAGTCAAGCTGATTTTCGTCCTTATTGGATTTGTTAGATGGTTTTGTTGAGACAAATATAGAAGTGCCAGGCTTGGATGCTGATAAATTCTCTTCACTCATTGCTTGTGATGAAGTGGGCTTCTCACGACATGGTGCACACTTCTACTTATCTTTTCCTGCACCGAGCCTTCCAAAGACTCGTTCAGTAATACCACCACATTTAAAATGATATATCTGCTTACAGTCTGAGCATTCAGGTCCGTTGTCCAAGGCTTCCCTACACGTTGCACATTTAGTGGTAAACATGCTGCCCTTTACTTGAACAGCACTGCCTTAAATCGAGAACACAGAGTAAGCGTGTCTACCCAAAGAACGCTAGCGCGAGACTGAAGTTACATCCATAAAAAGGTGAACCATAGTGATCCAGACAATCCATTTGTGGCAGAAGATGGGGTCCACACTCAACGTATTGAGTCGCCATTGCGTGTGGTGAAAAGATTTTTTTATAAGGGAAATTATAAACACCCCGAAAATTTCACCGATGTCATAGTGGAGTTCCTATGGCATCGGAGAAATCAAAAACAAAAATTGGATCCATTTATGGAACTTGTGAAAACCATACAAGAAGTTTATAAAATTTAATAAAAACATTTGAAATTGTATTTGTTTCACTTGTTTCAAATCCTATTCTAATGAACTTATTTATATTCCTTACTGAATCATTAACTTTTTGAAATGATTTCTTTTCTGGTCTGGACTAAAAGCTTACATTCCAGGTCAGAAAAAGCTAATAAAAAAAATGTAATGATTCATTCATTCAATGATCAATCTTTAGTTCGTATGTAATTCAGTGTGTTTACAAATATGTTTTAATTTTAGTAGTAACATTAAGCAACATAACCTCAAATTTAAAAAAAATGAATTTGGAAAATATTCATTTCCTAAGGTGAGCGATGAATTCGGGGGGGTCCCTGTAGTCCCCGACACGCCCCCCTTTAGTCAAAATTTCGTATTTAATGCCGCGAGATTGGAAAGCAATCCCAAAAAGCTTAACAACTAATTGCTGGTGCCTCTTTTTAAGTTAAGCTTGTGTTGAGAGACACCACTCTTATGGAGCGTACACATTGCTTGTAATGGAACCTGTAATGTAATCTGCAAAAAAAGTTCCCATGATTTGTACGCCTCTCGAGCGCGAACTGAGCCGCAGTAGAGCGCGCTCGTGGCCTGCTCTAAGCTATCCGTACATTTTCGGTTTTTTGAATAACATCAAAAAATGCTCGATCCTCAATGTGGACGGGCGTTCGCGCGCCCGTTCACATAGCGCGAGCACCGGTCGCGAACAGGAATTGCGCCTGTGTGCGTGAGACTTGCTCCTGTGTAGTGACGCTCGAAGCGCGCTCTACGCTATCCGTGAATTGTCGGTTTTTTGGACAACATCAAAGGGACGCGGATTGCAATTCATATTGAATTATTTTTTATTGTTTTGCATTTCATAAATATTGGATAATTACGAGAGCAACTTCAAAGTGTGATATTTTGTTTGTTAAGTTATCTTAATGATTATGATGTCAAATGAAAGCTCTAGGCATAAAACCAATTTATCCATTTGAATGATGTTAATCAGTTTAATCGTTTAGGAGATAAATTAGAATTAATTTTTATGGTAAAGATGTAAACAAACCAGAACTTGTAAAGTTTTTGTTTTATCAACTGTAAGCAATTCTCTGCCTTTTCTCCTTTTATAAAATGTGGTGCGCCGCAACCAACGTCTAGATCTTCAGCACTTTTTTTATGAATTGATGATTTATCATTATATATTAATGTATTTAAAAAACCGACTTCAATAACATTTTTAAATCCTCGTGTAAACTTTAGCTGTGGTGAAACTTCATATATGTAGGGTAACTGGTAGATCACTTTCCAAATGCGAGGACGTGATAGTTCAATATCATACTTACACCACAGTACAGATATCTACAGTAATTCAACTCGGCCACATCATTGAAATAAATGCCTACAGCGCCGCGGTCCGTTCACATGTGATAGGGCTGCCCGCCTTCAGCCTTTAAATTACATTTGCCTACTTTGTGTTTACTTCCATTTAATTTTATGACTGCAAATATACTTTTTTTATATAAACAAATAAAAAACTTTGTAAATTGAATAGGAAGTGTTCAACAAAAATACGTTTTGTGTCAAAAAATCATGTTTACGTTTGAATAACAAATTGGTCTTATAAATTAGCGACCGAAAAATACTTGCGCCTCGACTGAGACGCACGAAAAGATGTATTGTTACATTTTAAAGTATAAAAAATCCGCATATTAATGTAAAGCTCAATGAACAATTGTTTCGGAAATTTGAGATACCTAGTAGAAATTTCGAGAAGCCAATGTTGTATGAACCTATATTTTTAGTTATAATGTGGTAGCTGTAAAGCTGTAAACTGAGTTCTTTTTAATATTGTTTGATATATCTAGAATATTCTTGTTAAATCTTATGGCCGACGCGGTAAAATCTTATTATAGATAGTTCAACTCAGTTGTGCGCGCGGTGCTATGTGTGGGTGCGTGGCGCTATGTGTGTGTGCGCTCGTAAATATACAACTTCTACTTGTGTGGCAGTGACGCTGCAGTCATCGTCACTGTATGCACACATAGAATAATGACAAGTCACACAAAGTCACTATATACGTACAAGGTTTACCCACACATAGGGCCGCGCGCACTACTGAGTTGAACTATCTATACCTACGTTGTTCTTGGAACAATTACCGATGTAGATAGATGGTTATATGTCTTATTTTGATTGAAGGTATGTAGGTACCTACTTGATATTGTTTTATCGTGTCGAGTTGTTATGCAGGTTATTACGATAGAAAGGTATTGTGATTATTTCATATTTATAATATTCCAATAGTGTATCTCTAAATAAATGTGAGAGTTAACCTTTATACCTACCTATTGAGAGAAAATGAATAAGTAGGTATCTTGTTTTACGTTTGGATTTAAATCTATTGAATTGTTTCATTTGACAAGAATTATGATTTGTTATAAATCTGTATTTCGAATATGTTTGTTATTAAGTAATAGAAATTCATCTATTAGCGCAAACTTTAGGTAGGTAAGTATTAAGTATTTAGAAGTTTATGTTCTTTGTGTTTTTTTTTTAGAAATTTGCGTATATTTGGACTAGGTACTTAGGGGAACAGAGGGTTATGGGAGCCAGAGGGTAATGGGAGCGGTGCGACTAGAGACAAAACTATAGCTCGTATTTACTCGGTTGCTACTCGGGCCCCTTCGGCACGCTGCGATCGTGTTTCCCCGCGGCGCTCGACTCGCCAGTGCTACGTGTTATGTAACCCCGGACGCTTGTCAATTTTTTAGTCCTCGCGTATAAAAAATACGAAATTTCATCGGACAGGTATGTATGAAGTTATACGATTTTTACAATCAAACCTTTTTTATTTTATAGCTAATGTTATCAATTTTGAGTATCTGTGCGTATAATTTCGTTACAAGCTAGATTCAGTATATCATTTTATTTAATTCCAAGATGGTGGTAGTCGGGTAATCAGAGCTTATTAGGCTCTGATTACCCTTTGTAGCTCCAATTACCCCATATGCTTTTCAATATGTTTTTTTATTTTTTAGATGCCAAAATGCCAAGAAAAAGGGAACGCACCACTACGAAAGCGTCTTGGACCGTTGAAACCTTAGAAAATGCTATCAAAAAACTTCAGCGTGGCGGTACATCAGTATACAAGGTATCAAAAGAGACTGCAATACCCTACAGCACCTTGAAAAAAAGATTCAGATTGGCTAAATCCAACGATACTAGCTACAGACGTCCTCCTAAACTAGGAAGGCCATCTGTGTTCACTGAGGAACAAGAATCCATTCTGGCTAATCATCTTCATACGATGTCAAAGAAATTTTACGGACTGACGAGAGCTCAGTTTTGTAAGGTATGTTACGCCATGGCTGAAAAATTTGGTGTCGCAGATCGATTTAATGAAGCCAAGAAGTCTGCGGGCAGAGACTTTCTAACTGGCTTTTTCCAACGACATCCTGATCTAAGTATTAGAAAGCCAGAAGCGACAAGCATCAATAGGATACTTGGGTTCAATAAAGCTGAAGTGAATTTATTCTTTGAAAATCTAGAAAAAGTCATGTCAAAATACCACTTTTCGCCGTCTCACATTTACAATATGGATGAGACTGGCGTAACTACGGTCCAGGAAACAGAAAAAATTATAGCGCCTAGGGGACAAAAACGTATAGTACAACGTACGTACAGTCACATCATGGGAAAGAGGTAAAAACGTCACAGCTATCTGTGCTATGAGTGCTTCAGGGTCCTTCATTCCGCCTCTTTTTATTTTCCCTCGACAGCGTCACTCACCGCAGCTAGAAAAAGACGGTCCACCAGGAGCTGTTTACACGTCATGTTCTCATAATGGTTGGACGAATGAAAGCATATACATTAAATGGCTGCGACACTTCATTGAGTACTCAAAACCCACTGCTGAACAACCTGTTCTACTGATTATGGATAACCACAACAGCCATTGTACTTTGGAAGCTTGGGAATTGGCTAAAGCTAACAATGTTGTAATGCTTTCCATTCCACCACATTCATCACATCGGTTACAGCCTCTGGATGTAACTTTTTTTGGGCCGTTCAAGAGAGCCTACAACAAGGAATGCGACATGTTTATGAAATCCAGGAATATGGTAAAAATTACACCCTATGATATTGCAGGATTGTTCAACAAAGCTTATGCCAGAGTAGCAAGCTTAGACAAAGGGATCTCTGGCTTCAAAGCCACGGGAATTTTCCCCATGAATCCTGCTGTATTTTCAGAAGACGATTTTGTTGCTGAGGATGAAGTCCAAGAACTTGTTGAACAAGAGCAGTCTGATATTGATCATGCTGTAAGTCCATCTTTATTAAGTGAGCTACAAGAGAAGGCATTTCCAGCAAATAACACACCAAACATGTCACCAAATACAAACCCTTCTAAAGTCTCGTTTATGTTGAATGATAAAACAGTCCCGGAGCCAGCTACTGCCAATCCTTCCACGACCTTGTTCACAATAAACGACGTTCAAGAACAGTCATTCGATACAGACCCAACCACATCAAATGATTTTGCGAATGTTCTATCAGTTGTGAGTCCAGTACCTAACATAACTAACAAAAAGAAGACTTCTAGACAAAAACAACATTCAGTAATTTTATCTAGCACGCCAATGAAAATAGTATTTGAAGAGAAGGAGAAGAAACGTTTAGAGAAAAAAAATAAAACTGAAATCATTACAAAGAAAAAGGGAGAAACCAGCAACAAAAATAGAAAATGTACCGCAGAAAAAGGAAAAAAACGAAAGAAGGCAACTAACAAAAAAGAAAAAGTAAAAAGAGTAAAAAAGAAACTTTTTGAGGATGAAACTGACACGTCTGCAGACGAAGACGTTGAGAATCTTTGCGACGATGAGTCAGAATATTCAGAAGAAGAGACATTGTGTGCTATTTGCTGTGACACAGGAAAAAATAATGAGATGTGGTACCGTTGTAGAAGTTGCGGTAAATGGGCACATAAACAATGTTCTGGTTCTGAGAGCCCGGTTGATTATATTTGCGTTTTTTGCTTAGATCCTTAAAGTTAATTGTTACACGGTTACGTTTATACTAAAATTTATATGAATAAGTGAGATTTTAGACTGATCTAGAAATCTTTGAGGCTGATTTAATAATTAAGTAGCTCCTATTACACATATGCGAATTTATAGGCTCTCATTTCCCGCAAAGTCGGGTAATGAGAGCGATTCTGTTTTTTTCTTTAAAGTTTATTTGTGGCCAAATGCCTAATTATGTAACGTTAACGCTGTAATTAAATGATAGTCAAATGAATAAGGATTAAGTTTCTAATAAAAAGTTCATAAAGTATCCATAAATTTGCCGTTTATTGAACTTTTTCCTTAGTAGGCTCCAATTCCCCCCTTCTCCCCTACTACAACTTATAAAAGGTTTTTTGTAAGTAAAACACCCGCGCGAAAATCCCCGCAACAACTTCAGAGGGCAATGTTTGGCGCGATCTCTACCTACTAACTGGTCTTCGCAATCCATGTCTCGTGTGATCTATTAATTTTCTGAAGTCTGGCGGACAGAAAAAAACGCGTGTCGACGGACCGTGCTCGCGACGAAATACGGAAACATTTTGTCTCAGGATGCTCGCAGTGTATGTTCAGTTCGTGCGAAATACACGTACAAATACACCGAGCGCAGCATCGAGCGCTGGTTATTACATTACAGGTTCGATTACAAGCAATCTGTACGCACCATTACATAAAAGTAAAATTACATATTAAAAAAAATAAAATCGATAAATCGATTACAGGAATACAATCACAGTTTAGCATATTAATTCAAAAGCCGTAAATCAGCAAGTCGTCGTGGCGCCATGGTTAATGTGTGTATCATACGATATCACATATTAAGCAACATTCAGCGCGGTCGGTACTTGGATGGGTGACCGCCGACCATTCATTTCCCACGACGACTTCCGTGCTTTGGAGGTCGGTCCCGGGTGCTGTATACTTGTATGCAGTGGTCGTTAGGGTTTGTCAGAAGCCATTTCGGCAGCCTGAAAATTCTGGTATCCAACACCCAGCACTAGGCCAGCTTGGTGGATTATGGCCTATACCTCCTCGTCACCCAGGGGAGAGTCTCGTGTCCTACAGCGGGCTCATTACAAAGAGTTGTGATGATAATGATGATGAAATTAGCAATAATGCCAATTTACGGCAGTCTTAAGTTTTTTGTCAGTAAATATTATTCAAATTTTAAAATGACATTTAAAAGTCTTGAGTATCGCATACTTTTTATTAGATGAGTAATAATAGCAGCTGCACACTGACAGTGCTTGGTCCAAGCTCTTCTTTTCATTCAAACAACCTTTGTTTTCAATGAAAATTATCCAGAAACTCGGAAGCCATGTAGGGAACGCTTGTTCATATAACGATTACCTTACCATTAGAACGAAAGTATACCTTAAAATGTTGTATTAAAACCTATTTTTAAACAAACAAAGCGATTTAAACTTCTAACTGAGACAAATCAAAATGTTTTTATTTACAGTCAAATACGATTTACAGCTAAGAGGATCAAGCTTTGCGCGCAGGTAACGAGAAGACTAGACTAAATCCCAACTGGTACATAAAAGACTTAGAAACTCGACATTGTCGAAGGTTTATGCCGAATAAATCAACTGATGCTGTGCAGATGGCTGGGTGCCTTGATACTTAAGAGTATTACTGGTCTGTCTTGCCTACTTTTAAGAATTGATTATCTATGATTAACTAGATATGTGCCTAGATAATCTACATGTTATTTTTTTATCTTGTAAAAGCAAGTCTTCATCCAACCGTGATGTCAGAATGCAGATTTTACTATTAGTTCCTAATTTATTATTTTGGAACTAGAATAACGTCACAGAATACATTAAAAGTATGTATTATGTTACCGGCAATCTGTATAATTCAGATCTTGGAAATGTAGTAACGCTTTCAGGTAATGTATAAAATATAATTAGGTGAGTGGGGGGAAGATGGAAAACGGGGTAAGACAGAAAGTCAACAATAACGCCACATCTAGCAGATTTTTAGAAGTGTTTGTAGCACTGTTTAAGCCGCCATTTAATTTTCTCCTATGTCATAGTCAATGTTTGAAGGTTATTGCACAGAAACATGTTCTTTTTTACAAAATTATACAATCTGACTTTTTGCGTGTTTCTTCAAGTATTTTTATCTTACCCCGCATCCTGTAACTATCATTAAAAGTTAGGTACAACTGATTCTTTTGGATACTTAATAATTACTTTTTATTTACCTTTGAGTTATTAAATGGATTTTTTGCCATTACTCGTATTTTAGGAATTGAAACAATTTTCTATCTTTACCCATTACATTTTGATGGGGTAAGATGAACATATCAATTTTAGAGTAAGATATTTGGAATAATATTATGCTACCAAATATGACAAATGTAACATAATCAGATTTTTTGTTTGTTTCTGATTTCGCCTTTAACTTTTATTATCAATTTTACTTTAAACAATCGCTCAGCAATGTTTGAGAACATCCACTTCGATCTTTCCCCGGTGGGGTAAGATTGAAATACAAAAATCAAAATATTTCTCTTGTCTTTGCTTCCTTAGGCGTTTTGATGCTTGAGTCTGTTATTTTGTTTTCAGGGCATTAAATTCCATAGACTAGTATTGACCAAGAATGTATGTCATTCTCGTAAACGATTTTAGAAAATAGTTTGATCTTTCCCCGTCACCTTTCCATCTTTCCCCTGTTTTATTTTTGTCCATTGCAAATGATTGCAAGTGTGGCACTCATTTCTTTATAGATTTAAATGAAATTTAACAAACTAGTTTAAAAATATACTCTCTGGTCGTCATCCACAATACATCAAGTTTAAATTTTGATTAATATGTAGTGTTTCACAAGGATTCAAAAACAACACTACTCATCTCATTGAAAACCCGTTCGATCTTGCCCCCACTCACCTTAATATATTATTTTTATCCATCCCATGCTTTATTGTTTAGAGTACCTGCCGTTCTACCGGTAATGTGTAATATAAATAGATCTTGGTCTATATTTTAACAGACTACTCAGTGTTCTATAGAAAGTTTAATGTTTAAGTTCCATAATATACTGAGGTTCAACTTTACAGAAGAACACAGGGACCAATTACTGAGTTTAGTCATACAGTCTCTAGCTGTACGCTTAGATTTTATCCATTATGTATTACTAGCTGTTGCGTGCGGTTTTACCCGTGTAATTTCGAATCCCACGGGAATTTCGGAATATAAAGTGCTATTCCAGACTGTATACTACCACTACGTCAAATTTCTCCGTTCAGCCGTTCTCCTGTGATTGAGGAACAAACATCCATACATCCAGACATGCAAACTTTCACATTTATAATATTAGTAAGAATTAGTAAGATTTATACTTGATTTTTATTTACTAGGAAATTTTATAACTGTTCATATTAAGTCAGCTTAATCATATGATTGTATGACTGAATTTTCTGGAATCCACCACCCAGCTCTGGGCCAGCTTGGTGGATTATGGCCTATACCACCTTGTCACCCAGGGGAGAGACACATGCCCTGCAGTGGGCTCATTACAAAGAAGTGTGATGAAGAAAGTATAAGTGAAAGTCTCAAGTTTAATGCTGTCCAACCAATACACAAAATAATTAGGTCTATTTCTACATAATTATATTGTATTGCACAGTATTAGGTATTACATAGATGAGTGACTTGAGTAATTGAATAAGGTAGTGCCTAAATTAATTAATTAATTATTATCTTTTATAGGTACTATCAAAGTATGTAGCAATAGGTCCCGGCTTTCCACGGGATGTAGAGTGATTGCTTGACATTGGAATATGGTACGTATTGAGTAAATTTTAGGCACTAAAACCTATATCTACTTAAATTAATTAGGAATATTTTTCAAAGCGCTATTCCCTCACTCAGTTTCACATTTAACGGTATTAGTCACCGAAGAAAAACTAAGTTTAAACAAGAACTTATATTAAAGAAACAAGATAAATAAATGAATTGACAACCTCCGTTGCGCAGTGGTCTGAGACGCTACTACGCAAATTTTGGGTTCGATTCCCACTCGGAACGAGATAAAAAATCCAGGTATGGTGTTTATATACTTATTATCTTCTAGGCTCTCCTCTTAGTTAGCTTCATGGTATCCCATATCACAAGCTGTATTTAGTTTGGGCATGAAATTGCTGTGATTGTCTGGGAATTGAAAAAAGGTAAAAATAAATACATATCAAATGTATTTTTTTGATATAAAATTTAAAATATAACTAGTTTTGCCTTTTTTATCCTTCTCACTTCTAAAAATATCCTTCCTCTCTATTAAAATTGGAACCCGATACTCGTAAATACTGCTGGCAAAGCCGCCGGCTAGATGATCATATTGAAAAAAGCGCCATCTATTATTTTAAAAGCAAAACTACTTGTAATAAGCAGCTGTACTTATGTGAAACAAGGAAAATGAGCGAACAATTTCATAAAAGTTCTCGTCAAAACTAATAGATGGCAGGGTTTTTAAATACATTTGACACTTGAAATAAATTCTGCTTTCTGGAGCCGTTTACGAATTCTGCCAATTTTCGCTAAGAGATCTAATAATTAAGATTCAGGTTAAAAATATTTAAAGTCACAAAATACTAGTTTGAATCGTGGGAATAATACCTACAATGATAAACTTATTCGATACACATCAAGTCTGTCTACTTCAGTTTCTTATAGTTACTTGATGTTTTAACATTATTAAGATCTCAAAGGTTTCTTTTCTCAATTTAGGTACCTCACCAACTTATAAAGAAATAAAAATGTTCAATTAAGTAAGAAAATTATTGCTTCATGATGAAACTTTAAACAAGTGATAGAGTTTATTAGCTTTTTAAAAGTACTTGTTCGAATAGGTACCAACATTTTGTCGGTCGCCGTGGGGCATTGGTCTAGATGCTACTACGCCAATCATGAGGTCGCGGTATCGGTTCCCACACGGAAAAAGAAAAAACACGGGTCTGAGCGTTTATCTATACAGGCAGACTGGTGACATTTTTTTTTATATTTAGATACTGAAGGAGAGCATTCTGTTTTCAATTAAATAAAACATTTTTTAACTGGATTTATCGCGTATTTATACAGTCACGAGCGACCAAGTGGCCAGCAAAGACACCGAAACGTCGAGTTAAAATTTAAAATGTAATATAAGCGATGAATCCGGTTAAAAAGTGTTTTATTTAATAGTACTAGCTTTTGCCCGCAACTTCGTACGCGCATAAACATTGCTTGTATTTAACACAACCAGTCACTTATTGAAGAACCTTTATGCCAAGTATCACATCCATGCACTGAAGAAATAAGATTTTTCATACAAATTAAAAAGTCCAATATTTCGTGTTCCCGTGGAAATTTCGGGAATTCCTTTCACAACACAACCAGACACACATTGAAAAACCTTTACACCAAATTTCACATCGGTGCACTCAAGGAATAAGATTTTTCATACAAATTAAAAAATCCTATATTTCCCGTTCCCGTGGGAATTTCGGGAATTCCTTCCTTAGTGCACCCCTACATCTCCTAAAGAATGTATGTTCCAAATTTCAGCTCTGTACGCCCAGTAGTTACGGCTGTACGTTGTCTGTCAGTCACTCAGTACCTCAGTCACTCAGTCAGTAACGGAACAGTTTTATATACATATATTGATGAATAACGAAAACTTAAGACAATATTACTCTGCTATCAATTCTGATCATAATTATGTAATAAAAGTGGGTACATAATTTTTCACTAGAATTTCACATAAATAAATACCACTATGTTACTATTTACTTTACATACAACCTGGCACGCGGATCGCTAGCGTAACCATGCGTTGCGTAATCAATCCTTTAACTTTCGGTTAAGATTATTCAGTAAATAATTCATATTTTTTTATTAGATTTTTTCTATCCATGTATGATATCAAACTATCACGCCGTTGAATTTCAAAAGTGACCCACCAGTCACCGTGTACATGTATTTTATATTCTATTTCCACCCCCTAGTTCGCTATATGGTATCTTATAACACAAGCTTTGCTTACTTTGAGGCCATGTAGTTGGCGTGATTGTCTGGGGATTTTATTTGTTTTACTAACTTCCACCACTAATCAGCAGTATATTGCTGCGAATAGAAGGACATAATATTCATTTTCAACACACTTGCTCGTAAAGTGAGCGTTATTCTATTGAATTTAGAATTATAAACTGGGCTATAAGTCACGCGTGAATAATATATTATACCCTAGTGCATAATATAATGAATCCTACAAAGTTGAATTGTACCTTTGTGCAAATTACATGCGAGTAAACAGAGCATATTTTATTGATCCGGGTTATACATTAAATATTTTCAGAAACAACAAAAGAGGTTTTATACCACTTCAAATCCATATAAATTTTTTATTGTTTGCGTAAAACAAATTTGTATATCAAACAAATTATTCACAATTTACAATAATTTGTTATAAAATATTAAAATATTTGCATTTACCACTCCAAATTAAACATTTTCACTTAGAATAGGCTGTATATGCTATACAGACATTGACACATTTGGTGGAAAAAAAAACCTACGCGCATGCGCGAGGTTCGGCGCCATTTGTCTATCACAATTCACAGCTTTGTTATCAAATGTGTTTGTTATTTTATGACCACGTATGTCTGTCTTTTACTCACAAGTGTGTTGAAAAACGTCGTATGTAACTCGTGAGCGTTGCTAATTACAGTCTCGGCTCATTATTAAGCCCTCGCCTGCGGCTCGGGCTCAAATCACAGCCTCGACTGTAATTAGCAACTTCGCTCACTTGTTACATAATATACTATTAATTACTGGCACGGGGACTTTCCATCTAATATCAATATCGGGTACCGAACCCACATGCTCATTTGCATCTTATAGCGTTCGCAAAAACAAGGAAAGTTTATACAAATGATAACAGAATGATCCCATGATGAATACTAATATAAAAATAAAACTAAAGGGCTTCTTTGAAATAACGCACTGATCTTGGACATATTGCAAAATAAATAAATGATTGAGTAAATGATTCAAAAAAATATATACCTATTCTACATATTTTTTTAAATACCTTTTCTTAAATATTCCAAGCTTTTGGAAAGGATTAGAGTTTATATTTTGTCAAGAAATTCTCATGGAATCAAAAGTTTTGTGAGAAAAACTCTGTACTCTCAATATTGTTTAAATACTTAAATTTGTGTCGATAAACGAATGCATAACATATGATCAGGTTTTCTTTTGCCCTGAAACGGATACAAAGATTGATTGAAATTTTGGACCATATGCTGTCATCAACATTTGATGTTCCGTTCTGATATTACCGTGTTACTGTTGCTAAATAACTGAGAATAAAAAAAAATACAGTAAATTTATTTTAGAAATAAACGGATACTGATGAAATGTTTCTGTAAATTAAGTACCTTTTAGAATAAAGTGTATTTTTAATTCAGTATGAAATACAGTCGAAAGTAAATTAATTTTTCCGAGCTATTTTTATATTTCTTAATATGCACGGAAGTCTGTGTATGTAACATACTTAATTTTATGGACAATGGTTCTACATTTTGTTGTTCAAATAAAAGAGACTGAGCTTTTTTGATAAAAATAAAGAAATATTTACTTAGTTGATTTTAAATAGGTACTTTTCTTAATAAGTATTAGTTATACTTATTACTTACACAACTTCGACTTATGTTTTTATGAGTGTTTTATAATCAAACGCCAGTGATTCTTATTACGTCGAAGAAAAATAATGATTTCAAAAAACTGATTTTGAGGTTGCATTTTAATACACATTACTTTTTTTTGTTTTTCCGCCTAGGAAAGTCTTTGGCACCCACCAAAGCAAGCTCTAGCAGGAGGAGTATGAATCCTCTTACGGACGAAAGGGAATTCTTTTATCTGTTAAACCCCGTGGCTAACATTCCCCTTTTATAATCCGCCTTGATGTAGGCCACTGATCATAATCGATTCGGATCACAATCGGTAGATAGAGGCTGCGCAGCGGGGACACCCTGGTCCCCATGAGCTGAAAGCTAAAATGACGAGGCTATCTAGAGTACGGCTACGAAGAGAATATCTAGAGTGACGAGAGTCACTCTAAGATAGGAAAGCTGAAAGAAAGGACTACGTTTAGAAACGTTGTGCTTGCTGGAGTTTCTTAATAAGGGGAACGAACTTAGTTAAGACTGGAAGATCACAGTTGAAACCCTCAGGGCTGGCGAAATTCGTTGATGGGAGCGAGCTGGTTCCAGAACGCCATGCGGACTTGAGACCCCTTTGCGTTCTGGCACTGGGACCAGTGCCAGAACGCAAAGGGGTCTCACGGACCTGAAACGTAAGAGGATTTGGCCTTAGAGGCCTTCGAGATGACTGGAGGAGGAGCGCTCGAGCTAGGCTGAGGGCTTTACGGTAGCCCTGGCAACACGCGGTGCCTTTAGGCAACCGCGGAAATTTTCCATGTGGCCTGACTGGCTGCACAAGATGCAGGACGGAGCAGTAGGTGACTTAAGAGTGCGAGAGCACTCCTTAGTCCCATGTGGCACTTGACGCACCTAGGGGAAGCAAAACAGTTTTCCGCCGCGTGACCATACAATTGGCATCGGTGGCATTGCCCGGGGAAACCACGTCTGTGTGGTTTCTCGATATGAATATTAGAGAGACCGCACACAGTGCGATGCCCTCTGAAGATGGACTGCCTTTGCGGATTGTTTGCTATGATCACCAGCGCCAGTGGGCACTGTTTACCCCGGCGGTTGTGCATTTTGTGCACAGATTCGATGGGGAAACGTTGAGACGCCTCTTGAACTTGCTCGTTCGATAACTGAAACGGCACGTTCCTTAAGACAGCACGAATGATTTGGTCAACTCATCCCGCAGGATAAATGTCGAGCGGCCGCAGTTGACAAACGAGCCGGTTTTGGCTAGATACACATAGATTTTTCTTTGAAACAAATTCAGATCTACGCATGTCAACGATTTATCAACATAAAAAAATACTAATGCGTGTATTTCGCACTCAATACTATTTGTAATGTAATATACAAAGTAGGTATGAATAAGTTGTTAATTGAAGGACCCTTTCTGATATTATTTAAGTTTGTGTCATATACATATAATACATTTTTATACTTTAGAATTTAATTTTGGGCAAGCAAACTGTATTTGGTCATCATGAGATCATCTTACATCTCCTTTTTCACACCAGGACACGAGGAAGGCCTAGGTCTCACCTTTTAAATTTATCCTAAAAAATGCTCAGGCTTATGAGAAATCAATAAAATGGTCCATAGGAACGGACAAAAATAAAACAAAACAGGTTTATTATGTAAATATTAGAACTTGCACAGACAGTTTTTTGCCTTTTGTTTGCTAATTACATATGACTGTGAATTTTGATGCTCGGCAATGTAAATATACTAAGTACATTTTTATTTTTTTGTCAAAAGTCATGACCGAATTCAAACATGAGTTTTAAAATTAATGAAAAAAAAATTCTTCATAATATTGTTACCTATTTTGAACTCGTCTTCCCCTTTCTTTTAATAGGTAATTTTTGAAGGGGCTGTCGTTGACGACTTTCATTCCTGACTCAACCAGAATTAGGAACTATAGTATTCGTATTATATGATTTGAATATTATTATATACACCAATTGACTTATGTTTTTAGGTTCCACTATGTTGTAACTTTAGTTACACGATACAATAGTTTTTGATTTTTACGTCATATTAGTTCAACACAAATATCAATAAGTTGTAGTGTTACCTAAAGTAATAGCCTAAGTAACCTACTATTTTAATGAAGAGATGAAAGAAAATAAAAAGGATAAAATTAAAGTTTATATATTTACAAACAAAAGAAGGACAAGGTGGTATAAAAAACACTATTTCACTTTCAGTCCTTAGATAGTTTTTTTATATACACACTGAGATTTTTCCAAAATATTTAGGTGTCCAGAAGTTTCTAGGTTATCCACAGCTCCAAAAGATTATGCAGTTATATGGTATTATTATATTAGTATTTTTATTAGTTTTAGTGTTTTTTTCTTCAATAGCTCTCCCAAGTACTCTGATCGGTGTTTTATTTTACAAAAGCCAGGAGACCACTCCTTTTATAGCCTCGATTTCGTTCGACAGCCGTAAATTGATTTATGTTCGAGAATCATCCATTCTATCATCGGCCAGCGGCTGTCACTTCTCGTATCAAGGAGGTTTTAGTCTCTGGAGCAGCGGTTGTGGTATGGTAAAAGTGGAGCTGATACTTCTCCTGCTTCTAAATGTGCATGTCTCCGAGTTATATAAATTATAGTAATAATTTTAAAATTAATTGAAAAAGAAATGAATATAAAACCTAATAACAGTTTATAAATTATCTGTGCTGAAAAGTGACTAAGCTACATGACAATTTTTAGAGTTGACAGGTAAATAAACAATAGTTGGTTTTCATAATATTTACAGTTACAAAAATAATTACTTAAAAACAATACAAAATGGAACACAAAACAGTAAGTAAAACAGTATATTACAAAGTCAAACCTAAAGGAAATAAATGATATTCCGGAACCAGAACATTTCCTTCCTCCATGTAAAATTCTGATACATACATATTAAATTAGCACGTGCCTGCTACTTTAATTCTCTAGTGATTAACATATTTCCAACACTGCATATGGGCATAATTTTTTAATTTTAGCACCTCCGTAACAGCAGTGCCTGTTTAAACAGCATTTCGCTGTTGTCATGTAAAGTTACTAGTCAGATGGTATAGAAATGTAGGGCCGGTTTAGAACAGCCCTGCCTCTTCTGGAGAAACGTGTCGTATAATGCATCTACGTGTCATAAAATGCAAGCGATCCCCGCTTGGTGGTAGAGCCTTTACCAAACGTGCCTGGCTGGCTAGCGATCACCCTTTCAGCCGGCTCTACACTCGCATGTGAAGTCGCGCCGTTATTTCACGCCGTAAATATATGCCGCGATCCACGCGTCAAATGTTTCCCTCCACACTCACAAATCTTCATCGTCTTGTTCGTGACTATGTACGACGACGACGTGAACCCTTTGTCACGGACCAAAAAACCGACACTGATCGGGGTAACGTAAATGCGTGGACAACATCTACATACACTCGCGATTAGCAGCTGTCGTGGGCTCTCGCAGCCGTTCGCGCTGCGAGTGTAGAGCCGGCTTTTTATAAAGTCTCTCGTCAACTATCCTTCTGGCGGCGGGGATGCATTCCTACAATATTGTTTGCAGAGCCAGTTTCTTCTTTTACCCGTGTGCGTTCATTTTAACTTCATCGTCACTTAATATGAACTCATGTTGAAGCAAAATGTGGGGTTGGTCTTTAAAAAAAAAAAAAAAGATAGCGGTGAACTATAAAATAAAAGTATTTTGAGGTAATTTAGTCAGCGTGTTTATACCAGATTAAAGTACGTAAATTATTTCATAAACTTATTCCATGACCACCCTGTATCTACATCTAATTGAGTTATAAATAGTTGTAAACACAATAAAAAAACGAAGCATACTTAACAAACGCATATAAATATTTAGCAAATAAAGAACAGTCGATGCTATCGAAAGCAAACACAAAAAATGTTTGTCTTTAACACCTCCTACGGTGTTTAGGAAAATTCTTAACACTTCAAGTTACTTAACTTATAGTGTAAGGTCAAACAGGGGGCCATGTAAGAACCTTGTATATTATACAACGTGTAACAATATGGAGAGATAAAACTTAAGGGTTCGCTTCTATATACGTAGAATATACAATAAAAGAATTAGCATAATCAGTTCTGGTATAGACATTCATACAAATTTATTTAATTATTTTACTAAAACAAGACTTGTGCCGCAGTAAGTGACCTTATGACCTTTCCCGCACCGGCTGAACTTTGTAGTATCTGTCTTAGTTACCCATCACTTTAATTTTACGCCATCTGTTATCGAATAGATTTCATCAAAAGCTAACAGCTGTTTTTTTTTTGAACTTGTTTTTCGGCCGAACCGTAAGGATAAGAAATTTATGTTACTCTTACTTATAAAATACACTACCAAACATACAATTCCCTTAAGTATTATCTCTTCATTATGTTACACGTTGTATAGGTATAGTTAAGCGATGTTAAATACAAAATTCTCATTACAATACTTTGTAATTATTGTCATACCTAATATTTCATTGCTAATTTTGTCACAGTGATGTGTAACGATTTTGCTTTATTTAAATAGGCTAAACATTTAAGGTTCTCTTTCATAATCTTTGAAGGTTTCTTTCCATTTCTATTTTTACAAAATAAGAAGTCGTCGTGGCACCGTGGTTACTGTGTGTATCAAACGATATCTATCACAGATCAAACAACGTTCGGCGCGGCCGGTACTTGGATGGGTGACCACCGAACATTCATTTCTCACGGCGACTTCCGTGCTTCGGAGGGCACGTTAAGCTGTCGGTCCCGGGTGCTGTATACTTGTATACAGTAATCGTTAGTGTTTGTCAGAAGCCATTTTCGGCGGCCGAAAATTCTGTCATCCACCACCCAGCACTGGGCCAGCTTGGTGGATTATGGCCTTACCTCCTTGTCACCCAGGGGAGAGACTCATATCCCTGCAGTGGGCTCTTTACAAAGAGTCGTGATGATGATGATGATGATTTTTACAAATCATAAATTGAACTTATGCTTTAAGAGATTATTTTATCACTTAGGCCACTAAACCCACGTATGATCACAATTTTACCTGATGGCAAGGGAATTAAAGATTCCTAAAAGCAGTACCTACCTAAAGGCCTTGTGAGTAATAAATCTTCATAACTTGCCAAAGTCTGTCATCTTGACTAAAACTTAAAAGTTTCAAGGTACTCTTTATGATCACTAATCTATAGGTACGTATACATATGGATAGAGAAAGTGTTAAAATATTAAACGGTAAAAAATTTAAATCAAATAATGTATGATGATGCAATTTGAATGTTTATTCCAAATGAAACTATGATTTATGGAAAAATTATTACAGGTATTATCCTTAATAAATTCTTAGTTATTGCAAAAGAATTGTCCCATAAAATGAAATTAATATTTTATTACAAAATCAAAATCTCAAAATTACTTCCCACTTAAAATCAATGCAAATATTATTGACATTAATCCATCGTAAAGAACATTTTATGTGAGCAATATTAACATTCTGAATGGCGAAATTCATTTAAACATATTTTGGAAATATACTTGTACCTAGTTTAAAGTTTTGGCATTGGGTTTTCGAATAATGACCCCTAACGACGATGACATACGGATCATCAAGTTTCATTCATCAGAAAAACTTTCTCTTAAATATGACCTATACAAGTAAATCATTTAAATGTTAATTTCAAATTATGCATAACTAACCTAGTTCTAAGGATGAAATTAAGCTACATGTCACTGAAATTTACAAAAACTGAAGATCTTTAAAAATCATCACATTTTTATAAGAGTTCGATTGCTCATTCCTGAAAATAAAATATCAGAACTGATTAATTATTTTTGCATCAAAAATCACGAAGGTAAAATCGCACAACGCTGCTAGTCTTATAACAGAGGTCAAGTTAACTTGCTATCCATATTAGGATTAAATATCGTAGCTCCAGAAGCACAACGTGAACCTTGCCCTTCGCCGTCAAGAGCAACCTGCCGTTTAACATTTACGCTCCGGTTATGATATGTTCCGCAGTACTTCATTCACTCACCAAAAAAGGGATCTCTTATTTTAAAGCAAGCGGTTTGGGCAATTTGACCCTCGTTACTTTTGACTACGTAAGATTTAATTGGTAAATCTTACTCATGGCTATCAAATACGATTGTTAGTTCCAAATATTATCGCCTTAAAACAAACGAACTCTTATTAAAAATGTACCCATAATTTTTTCTAACTAATTAACATCAGCATCATATAATATTTTTTACCTTGTATTAGATTTTTTTTATGAAAAATTGAAATCTTGGATTTTTAAATTATTATGCCAAGTTGTGGAAACTGAAAACAGTCACCTTGCGAAATTTCAACTCATCATTGTAATAACTATTCCAATTACACTACATTATCAAGCTCAAATTAAGTTTCAAAAAGATTTAATGAAAACTAATAACGGATAAATTAAATTTAAGAAATATCTACTCTAAGAATCGTGAATAAAAATTAAATAAACATTCAAGCACCAATAACTCGAACGCCAATATCTGTGATAAAAGTGAAAATATCCTCCTCTACTAGGTTTCAAACCATGTTCTCTATCATCATTATAGCTTGTAAAATTTCATTACAAATAAAGCTAATCAAGAGTGTATGATATCACTCTAAGTTTTGATCAATGTCAGTTTAGAATCAGGCGTTAATGAGGAAATTACAAAAGCCTTACCTTATCTTACGAGATATCTTGCTTATTTTTCGACTCCAAAATGCTAATAATGCAGAATTTTCGTTTGTTGATGCACCGCCTTCCTTTCGTCACAGAAGCAAGCATTGCAATAAACACAACAAACACACATGTTTCACTTCAACTGCAAGTCACTTCCATCTCTTGAATTTTTTATAAAAATCGTCCGGATGTATGGTTAACGTTATCCTCAGTTGCTACAGGTGCAACGACCTCCTTCGTCCAATGAATAATTTAAGAGTCCTGATTGCATGGTGTTCTGGAGTCTTGCAATTAAAAATAGAACTTGCTTGAGGTAATTTTAGGATTTGTTTTTCTACACTTGCTTTAATCCAAGACAACATTTTTAATTGGATGACTATTTCAAGTTTATTATTTCATTTATAGGCATAAAAAAATAGTTTTTACACTTTGTACTGTTTGATCGCCCCATACTATTAATTACCCGCTTTTACTCATGTACTTAAAACCCGCTAATATTGCAAGTAATAATTATTGTATCCCCTTCGAATAATGGTGATATGCACTGAGCATCATTTTTATTCTCATACCACAATTAACACTTGGACAATGGTTTTCTAATAGTGACACATTATTATGCTCAACATCCATAAACAACTTGTAATGAAAATCTTTTGTGATGCTCGAAGTAACTCCTCACTGTATGTAATGTAAGTTGTTTGCAAGTGAATCAATGTTAAAGAAAACCGTGAGAATATTTGTAGATATTATTGGGCCGATTGTTGAAAGATAGATACAGTATAATTAAATTTGTATCTGCAATTATTTGCTGAAGGAATCACGTGTTTGATGGTGTGCTTGTATGTTTTGAACTCTTTTCGACAATTAAGAATATTCTTATTTAGTTCTGATCACACTTTTTGTAAAAGTTTTATTTAGGGCAAGATTACAGACAGTACAAAACGTTTTTCAATAATTATTATTATATATTTAATAAACATAATTTTAATTAAATTTTAGGAACGAATAGGGTTGTCAAAATAATAAAAATAAACCACAATATATCAGGGTAAAATTGTTTACTTAATATAATATAAATAATTCTACTTACATAACACACTCACACAGCTAATACTAGAAGGTCATAACAAGACAGCATCGTAATTTTAACATAAAATTACTATTATGTAAAACACATTGCCTTTTGATAAATTCAGTAAACTATGCTTACGTTCCTTGTAGAACCAAGGAATAACAATTCTATCTACAAAGTTCCGAATACTGCGCAGGTCAGTTTCGAATAATAAAATCAGTCGATAACTACAATAATTTATAAAATACTGGAACAAAAATTTTGAATAAGCCTATGTTAGACATATAGAGTCCCAATTCTGAAGCCTGTTGATTTAGGTTTCGTGAAGAGATTCGTGGCTGTCTTGAAGATGCTGAGCAGTGGTCTGAAGGTAGTAGGTTCACTGTGGTAGTAAGTTTCTGGTTGTTGGTACTGGTATTGGTATTGATTATTGAATTGCTTGTAGTACTGGTTGCTGTATTGGTAGTTATACTGAGAGTCTCCAGTGCTGTCTGGAATGACGTTCGAGATGTAGCCATTTGAGTTGTCCACGGACTGGAAGCTCGACGTTGATGTATAAGTGGCCGCTGTTGACAAACAAATTTCAAGTAAGTCTCTATGTCTAATAAGCACTGTTATCCATATTATAAGTAAACTGTATAGAAACAAAAATAATAATATCCATAAAGATACTTACAGCAAAGTCCGGAGTATTTTCTAGAATCAGCAAGACCAAAATTGCTGCAAGACGGAGAGCCCTTTTCATAAGGATTAGCTCCGATCACATTGCCACCGGGTCCATAGTTGCACACGTACAACTTGGTGTAGCCTCTTGTGGGATCGTAGTAGAAGGTATACCCGCAGCCAACGTGAGAAGTCTCGCCCCAAACCAACTGCAAACAAATAAAAAATAAATTATTAACAACATAGATCAAACAGTACTTTATATCAAATATAAATTTATTGGTGAGTCAAGGCTCATAAATAAAAGTTAAGCAAATAATTTACCTGAGAGTAATGCCCCGTGCCGTGACCTCCGGTGATAGGCTTGAATCCGTAAATTCGGACTTCGTCGAACCACGCGTTGATTTGTTTGTTAAAGTCTGGCTCGGAGTCACTCTGGTCGCTTGGGGGACGAGTGGTCCAGGTGGCGGCGAGGTTTTGTCCCACGGGGAATCTTCCCACGTCTCTCTGTGCGGCTCTGTCGTGCGCGGGAGTGCACTGGTCGGCCCAACTTTGCGCTGTTGCTGCTAACTCATCATCCCACACCTAAAAAAAAATTACTTTGTTAGAATACATCACAGACCATTACTATGTTTTCATCTTTTTTTGATTACTAATTTAAAATGTTAAACTCGTCTATTATGTTATATTTAAGCCAGCTTATTCTGAAGAACATCAAGCTCATACATATTACGAGAATATTTAATACCATTGAATGATGAAACATTTAGCAATATTTTATTTAAAATAGATATTTGTAAAGTATCAATGTAATTCTTACCATTTCCATCATATTAGCTGCTGGTGGTTGACTTGAAACCTGTCCTAAGGCAACGGATTGTCTAAGACGGTTGTGAGCGTCAACAATCTTTTGCTTTTCATACGCAGATAACTGCCCTGATCCTGTAAAGAAAATTAAACATGAGTAAAATGACCAGACAATCACTATCGAAAATCATCTAGTTTATACAAGACACCTTGACCATCAAATCAAAGGTTTTTAACAAGATCAGCAATTTAAATTCAATTCTATTTTTGATATCGTCTCATATTGCAAAAATTAAGTGTCAAGGAGATACAATCCATAATGATTTCATAAAGTGGCTGGTTTTACTTGATTTATTAGACCACTATATGAGACACAGGTGTCTTCTGCCATAAAATTTTATGACATCTCCCCATTCGAGTATGTTAATATGGAAATAGTTTTTTGCATAACTAGTTAGCGAAACCTAGACTGGGTGGCGGGCAAAGGCATAATAACACCAACATGTTATAAATCTGAATCCCTTTTTTGGATCATTGAATCATATTTTTACTATTTACTAGAACTCAAATATAATTCAATTTAATTTACTATTTGACTACTTAATTAAATTCAAGATTTTTTTGGTATAACATTTTAAACAGATTTGTATGACATACCATATTTATCGCTTTGGTTAAAGCCAGTTAATAAATTATTGTTGAGATATCTTGAATGTAAATTTAAATAAAGAAGACACAAATTTAAAAATACTGTCAATTTTCAATAACGAAAGTTAAATCTTTATCTTAATAGATATTAAATGAATAAATTGAAACAAATTTATTTAAGTTATTAATTCAAGTTTTGTCGTTTAATTAGCGGTCACTTTAAGATTAAATACTTACAAAGCCGTATTTGACCTTAAATTAATCAAATTGATAAAGTTACTACTGGTACTTTTAGACCCATAAAGATTGATTTATTAATAAATCTAACTGTTTTAACCGCAAATGAACTATACCTATTTGCACTATTAAATTATTTTAGAATTACAGCTTTACGTTTACTTCAGTTTCTTCAGTCTTAAGCACCTATTGTGTTTAAGGTTTTCAAACATTTTATGACCAAAAGACTAAAATAATAGACTTTTTAAATGCGTTATGAAACAATGATAAAATAAGGATTAACTTACTCATCATCTGCTTAGGGTAACTGCAGCCCTCTGTCATCGCAAGGAGACCTCCAAAAACAAACAACACTAGGGTGATCATCTTGACCCTTTTAGAGTTTATTCACAACACTTTCAACTGAAAAATCGCACGTTTTAATTATTAAATTAAGTTGAGATTCGTAACTACTGTTCACTTATAAATACGAAACGTCGAACTTTATATTTTTAGCTAGAGATCCGCTGCACTACGTGCGGCGCGCTCTCCAATCTATAGTAATATGACAGGATCACGCGTCCGCGCCGGTTTATATAGGCTGCGGCTCGTTGCTATGGAGACTGGGCGACGCCAGATTGCGCCCTCGGCGTCTGAGAAGCTTTCATACACATTTTCCTTATAATCTCACATACATTATATCAACTTCGATCTTAAATCTCTACCTGAAACATTCATCCGTTCTGTTCTAATACTCTTACAGTATTGAGAAATATATTATGATTTTTAAAAATCCTTAAGCATCAATCGTGCGGTACCTTCAGACTCAATATAAAGAAAGGTTAAACTATACATTGGGCGCCCATTTTTTATCTGCACACATAATTTAAAACTCATTTAGCGTGCACCCGTTGGGAGTCAATGCAATCCAGTTCTTCTGCAGTTTCGTCGGCGGACACAGAAATATGCTGACAGATATTGGTCACAACGGAAGTGGTATTTAAAATAAAATTGCATACAACTATATAAAAGGAGGAAAAAGTGCTATGTAATCACGTGGAAAGCTATTTAATTTCGGACCATAAATTTTGTAAAGGATAAGGTTGATATTAAGTTAATGTGGTGATGAATATTTTTGACTTTGTTCCGAAGTCATTACCAACATTTGTATGGCGGTAAATCTCTATTAAAGTTAATTAAATATTTTCGTTCAATTTGGCGTCGGTAGTGGAATTTGACGATTTATGGATATTTCGGACAAATGGATTCCTGTCAGTAATGATTTTATTTAATTATTTTCCTTTGATAGGCTACTCGTGGTGATGGAGAGTTCCGGAGTTTTTCTTCCTTATTTAATAAAATTAAATGGAAAGTAATCAGAAGGTATTCGAATTACGGTTAAGTAACTACTATGATTAAAATTTAAGGTGTTGCTCTGGGATTTTCATTAAAAACCTCTAATTTAAACTTTGGTCTCAGATTATTTGTCCTGAAATGGAAGTAAGAAAGAAAATAATTACATCTCAGATTGAACAAAATATTAGTCCAGATTTTTTATTTATTTCAAAATACATCCTATTCCTACTGCTATTCTTATGTAGCCTTGTATATAGTCACATCGTATGCTCACTTTTCATTAATATACTGCTCCACCTAATAATTAATAAATTGTTCCAAAGTTTGAAAAATTAGAACATAGTAAAACTAAAGCCTAGATTTACCTTATTTACTAAGTAAACTATTTTTTACGATAACTTATCTGAGTTCAACTTTATCGTTTTAAATTTAAAAAATATACCTAATATTTTTTCCATTCCTAAAAAAGTTAAATATACGATGAAGCATTTAGTAACGTACTAATAAAACAAGAAAGTTGTTAGTTCTAAGTTTATTCATATTATAATGGGGATCGTCCGTTACCAACCAGTCCGGTCCACCACCTGATGTGATACCATGTGCTTTATTGATTTACATATTAATGACCATTTTTTTATCACTTTTTCTGACAGAACATTTTATTTTACACTGTAGCAGGTCATTTTTAAATCAAGTTTTTTAATTTAATTTTACATTAGTAACTAGGTGGCTTGGTTTATTTTTAGATCTGTATATTAATTGGTATATTGTATATGGGTGTAAATGGTTTGTTCGGATTATTTAGAATAAATTAGTGAGTTAACTGAGTACCTAAATGAAATTTTAATTATTAGTTTAGCGCTTGATTGTTTCAAATTGACTATTCATTAGATATATAAACCACGGTACAGATATCTGTACTGTATAATAAGCAGTAAGAGAGATGATATTTAGCAACAGACACTATATGAGGGGTGTTTACTGGCAATTCGGATCCTTTAGAGACCCTGGCGTCTAATCTAAAGGCGGTAGTAATATTTTTGACCGAATCTACAAGAAGCAAAGATAATGAAAGATTCTAGAAATTCATATCCTAGAATTTGGCTGATTCTACGTCATATTAATGTAGACCGCATCAGATCGATGAAAAAAAAGCCCAAGCTGTCCTGGATAAACGTCTCGTAAAGGTTATCTGTCTATTTCGAGTAACCACTGTTCAGTGCAACGACCGCTTCAACTAAATTTTCAATTGCGGAGCCTGGAAAAGCCGGCTTACAAAGATAAACATTAAATTGTTGAACATATGATTATTCTGACACTGGAAATATATATTTTGAAATAAATTGGACTAATTTTATAGTGTTTCTTCTTACAAAGATATTCATAATATATCACGTTATGTACATACATAGAAGTCGTGGCGAAGCGGCTCCTGTGAATCAATCGATATAACAGGTTAAGCAACATTCGGCCTGGTTGCTGCGAGGATGGGTGACCGCCCAACTTTACCTTATCATGAAGACTTCCGTGCTTTAGAGAGTATTCCGTCCCATATCGGTCGTTAGGTTTTATCTTAAATTCAATTAAAAAGCCATTTTGTGGTTCGGGAAATGTTTATACTGCTGATCACTCTAGTAGCCATTTATTTATTATGGTTTACGTTTGACTTCACTATCATCAAAATTTCTTTGAAGTAAGTGATCAGGTCGAAGGTGGAAGTACTTTCTTCATAAATTATTGACATCATAAGGTTACTTGGATTAGTCGCTGCTAATGCCACGCTTATTTTGGGGTGGTAGGCCATTCTCAGCCGATCCTATTCATCCCAAATTTTAGTGTTTTATACCTCGTCACTCAGAGTATGATAATGCATTCGTGTATTAATTAAACCGGCTTTAAAACTCGATAGACTCGTAGATGCATTGAGGCCCTGACACTGGTTTTAGATTTCTTGACCTTGTTTCAACAAAACTTCGAAAAGATAAACGATTTTATCCTTGAACTTAATCATATTACAATTTTGTTAAACAACCCATTTGACAGCCGTAACTAGATGTGAAAATCGGATTTGTGTGAATGCATGAATGGAAGTAGGGAATTTTAATATACTTTTTAATTCTGTGTTATGTTTTATGCTGATTTTAAGGTGATAGAATATTGAATAACGAAAATTCCTGAGCTTCGTTTTTTAATTCTATTGGCTTTAAAGAGGTTGCTTTTAGAACTTGGCAATTAAAGCTAGACAAATGCAAGCAAGTACTTCGAAATAAATAATTTCATAGTAAAATATAACTTATTTTGCACCTGAATATAGTTTTTTTCGAATGGTTTTCCTCTTGATAACATCATCAATAATTAATATTATCTATATAAATAATATCATCGAAGCTTCAAATAAAATAATAGGCTAAATTGAATCTCATTGTTACTTATGATCAATTGAGTTGAAAGACGAATTACATTTAGTTTTCAATTCAAAGTCTCGGTACAAGTTCTCGGTAAGTTTCCACGTGGCATCAAATTAAAGCTTAATTTTTAAATAATGACAAAGTAATAAAAATCCTTTTATTTATGTCTTCAGTCAAGCAAGAGCGTTCTAAGATTTTTTTATTTTAAACTGCAAATATGGCTCGGACAATGGGGGTGAGGAATCATTTTAATTTCCTGGCTGAATAGATAAATATTATTTCTTGTAGTGTTAGGAATAATTACTTTCAATAACTGATGAACCAACATTTAAATTAATTAACTCATCATAAAATTTTAAGTTCCAAAATATGAATTATACAATTTTTTATTTAAAAAAATAGAAAAGAAAATAGATTTGAAAAAGCTTTTGTTACCAAGCCATGTCATCATGATAAAAAATAAAAAAAAAACAAACTCGAATGCCATATGCAATCAATTTCATCGATGCCGAAAAATTGGAGTAACATGTTTCTTTCGTTCTTATTGGCGCATAAATATTTGCTGAAGGTGAAGAACATAATATTTAATAAAAAAATTGAGCAAATAAAAGTGGTTTTGTGGGTAAATAGAAGTGTCTTCCAGATCCTGAAAATCTGGCGATGTGACATAAAACATGAGTAAACAAGCGCTGTCTTCGTCAATTAATCATCCAATATCACCATTAATGACGTTTATGATGCAACCAAAAATAATAAATTTTGTAATGTAACTATATCCAAACACCAGTTATTATAATTTTCAAAGTAATCTTTATTTTAAAACAGGCTGCGTATTCAAAAATATGGGATGGTATCAATAACGTACTGTTTGGCGGCAAATTGCTTTGCTCAACAAAATTATCTTTCTTCGAATTAATTGCTTCACTGAAAGTGATATTTTAACTTCAGGATTTTATATCTTACATGGCTCGGTGCTCTCTGTGATCAATATATTATTTCTTGGGGTTAAAATTTTTCAGCCGTTTAATATATGAGTGGACAGAGATTTGATTCCATAAAAATTAATTGATCACAATTGACGACAATAATGGATTTCAATGTTTATTTCATTTAGACATAATTGTCACATAGTGGTGCTTGGTTACCTAAAACTAAATTTTGTTGTTGAGCATTTTAAAACAAACGAGTTCAAACTGTTGTCTTCAGTGTCTTCGCTGGATGGATTTTGAATGTATTGTGATCTATGTATTTTTCTATTATTTATGTATTAGTTTGAATGTATGATGCGTTTAACGACTACTTTAGCGTTGGAGTAAACCTTTCTGCCTCAGACGCCAGTGGTTGCGGGTTGGGTTCCCGCAAGGAATAAGAAAAAACATGTTCCAGGTCTGGGTGTTTATCTGTTTACGTATTTAGGTATATTCTAGGTTCCCCTCTAGTTCACCCCATGGAATCCCATAACACAAGCTTCGCTTTCTTTGAGGCATTGTTGTTGGTGTGATTATCTGGAGATTTTATTTTTATGTTTTATATAATATATAAGTATAATTTATAGAAACGATTTTTGCAAAAAAAATGTTTTTTACAAAGAAATAAATATTAGTGGATATATTTATTTCTTTGTAAAAAATACTTATAAGGCAAACCATGGTCACTCAAAATTACCATTAAAATAAAGACAACTACGCGCTTCTACAAAACACATTGTAGTAGGTACTACGTGATAGTATTATCAAAGAAATGCCGCGTCGTATTAGCTTTGTTCATCAACAGCGACTATTTGCATAAAAAATTGTTGTGCCATATCTTTATTTCTTTTTTTGTACTGAGCTATGTTAAAATAAATATGCAGAAACGTTTAAATCGTATCAAAGAAACTAACATTTAGATTTGGCTGGTGACTACAAATCAACCCTGTATATATAGTTTTTACTTTATTATTGTTTTAAAAAAACGGTTACATAGCCTAGTATTGATGGGAAAAGTGATGTTAAGTAGTTACATATATTACTCGTAAATATTTAAGATACTAAAAAGTTCTACAAAGTTGTAGATTGAAATTAAATATCAATACGAAACGGATATTTCTCTCAGCAAACGAGATTCTTAATAAAGATAAGTATTTACGATATTTTGAAACTAATTCTTATAAATGTTTAGTATTATGTTTAGTTTTATTTTAAGGTATTGTGTTCGTTTGTTTTTGGAACGTCTTATTTAAATATGTCTTAACTTTGTTTTATCTTATTATTATCCTTACATGCACTAAGATATGACTTATTTGACAGAATTTTAACGTGTTTAAACTATTATATTTAACACGTCCTTTATTTGTATTTTAAGTTTAAAAAAATTAAATCGCAATAATATTTTCAAAACATTTGAGGGTACAACGGCTTGTGTAAGATTATATATTTTCACGTATTTAGGTACGTGAATATTTTAAGACAACATTCGTTTTACCATGGTCATAGATTCTCGCAGCCCGTATAGTTATATAACACCTATCATCTGGTACCCTACTTCAAATGGGATGCTCTATAGCAATCACCTCTTGTTATTTAGAGAAAATTATTAAAAAATCTTCCATAAAAATTATGAAATAAATTCAGCGAAACTTTCAAGAAACGACATATCTTACCACGCTTTTCCAAGTAATTTGTGAACAGGAAAAAACAATTAAAACTTAAATGTTCATAGTTTAAGTTTCAAAAAATAATGGCTTTACCAAGTAACAAAACACGTTACTTCAAGATAATTACGGCTTTAGATTCAGTATCGTAAATTATGGTTGCCTAAAAGAGATTATCTCTTAGTGATAAGGCTGTCATTTGAATAATTATAATATCAAGTTTATAATGTCTATGTACAACATTTTCTAAATCCAGGAAACATTGTTATTATAAAATTATTAGAACAACACTAGTTCGTATGTGCAAAATAAAGGTATTATAGTGTTGTTCCATAATTTAATGATTGTCTCTTTTGTTAGTAGGTACCCGGAACACAACAACGTAGAAATCATTATTACAGCGCATAAAATATTTAAAATTGTAGTGACATGAGGCATTAATAAACTACAATTAAATTTAATTATAATGTATTTCGCATTCTGCAGAAAACGGTGATCCAGCTTAAGATTAAGATTAAAATTTATTAAGTCAAGTACTTAGCAACTTTAAATGTCGATTGAACTGATATGACTTTTAAGACTGACCATAATATTTCTTAGAGCAATAGATTAAAAAAACTTGCTTTGTCACACCGCCTTCCACGCCGACCACTGATTTTTATTTGCAGTATCGTCACCAGCAACACACATCATTTTGGGAGCCCAAGACGACGACTTTGGGCCTCACCTCTAGATTACAAGGAGTTTTAGGCCCTCAACCAACAGGTAAGCCCAGTGATTATCGGTGGCTGTTAGAATTTTCATGGCGCTAAAAATGGGTTGCGACAAGCCTGTACGACCACTGTATACTCGAGAACGGCAACTGTTTTCTACAAAATAATTTCTGAAGCAATCAATATAAACCTTATCTAATGAAGCTTCGATATCCTTGCTTTAAACGAAGAAGTTTTTGCTGTCTCTATCGGCTTATTTTTAACAAACAACCTTATATTAGTCCCACCAAAACCAAGTGTTTTTTTAGTTATCTAGTTAAAGGCTAGATGGCGTTTTGTGAAAACTATTTTTATTTATTACAGAAATAAATAATGTAAAAAATAGGCCATTGTGGCCTGATGCTGACCCTGTTTTAAGCTCTTGCTTCCTGTAATATTGAAATTTAATTCTTCGCAGAAACTTAACACTCTGGTGAAACCATTAAATCTATAGATGGCCAGATTGACCTTAAAATAAATAGCCTAATTATGATGATTAAATAAAAGATGTTGATAAGATGTCGCCCACCCATAGAGTTGATTTTGTTTCGATCAAATTGTAACCTGTAATTTCTACAAGTATAGCGATGTTCGTAAATGATCAAAAGGAAAAAAAACACATTTAACAATTTAAAGACTTCCTCGAGTGCGCTGATTTTAAATACTCGTTGAGTTACTCACTTTTAATTCAAAGATATTATAAATTAATATATTTATTAAGTCAATTTAGCCATTACATAGTTTTCACTTTCATACGAGTACTGAATAAAATTATGTAATAATTTATAATTATAACAAATAATATTGTTATGATAGATCACTGACATCGTATGTAGTTCCGCTGTTTCAGTTAATCTGCGACATCGTAGTTCAAGTTCTTAAGTGTTTACATACATACATACATAACTTCACGCCTGTATCGAGGTTATAAAACCATCTGATGTCACGTTTGACAAATTTTGAGGTATTATAATGATGGATAGATAAAAGATTCTTAAGTGTTTATTTGCGGCGAAAAGAGGAAAACAGGTGAAGTCGATATGATTGATCGCAAAAGTGGGTTGAAATAATAAAGAAGTCACTAAACCTACCAAAAAAACTATTAATGTTTAGTGGCAGTTAAGTGAAACATGTTTTCTAGATATAAGATTCCTAAGCGGTGCTACAAACAAGTAGCGCTCAAATTAGTCGCCTTTTACGACGCGCTAAACCAGGCTCTATACAAAATATCTTATCATGATCAAACACTAGCGAATCAAAAATAAATAAAGTTGCGGGCAGAAGCTTATCGGAAATATTATTAAAATATCATATAAGGAGACGCATTTATCATTGTCTGCGATACAAAGATAATATTACCATTGAAGTATATTATTCTACTTAATGTCGAAATTTACAATATCTTTTGAAACATCTTAATGCTTGTGCATTTTCAATGTTAACTAAATAAGTTGATGCGAACGTATAATACGAGGAAATGAAAGTGAAGTTGCTTATAGTCGGTGTAAAGGCGGTTTATAATAAAATAATCAACGAATGCAGAGCATTAAAAAACCGACTTCACGTCAAAACTTTGGCTGAAGTATAAGGTTGTTAAGTTAAACGATCTCCGAATTCAAACATATTTGAAAATTATACATGAAGTACTCAATCGATTTCGATGAAATTTATTTGGGAAGTATCCTCTATTATATGACACATCAGTGACATGGAGCGGTCATACATATCACACTGTTTTGAACGTGCATATCTCTAAATCTATTTTTGGTTTTTTTAAAGTCCCTTTTTTTCACAATGAAACTCCTATATAAGAGAATATATGAAGTTACCAGTTAGTTAATTATCGCTTTACTTCATAATGTTTTTACGCAAAAATAACTAATATAAAGGTCATATCATCTTAAAGTATTTACGAAATTGTGGGCATACCTCATATAATATACAACCGCGTATTATACAGTTCAATTGATATGGTAGCATATATTTTATGTTATTTAAATATGAGTACAGTCAGCACCGATACAATAGTACATTACTGCAGCTGCCGGCAAGAGAGGCATTTATGGACGAACTTGTCATTTAAAGCAAAAATAGTTTTCATTGGATATTGTCGTATTTACACAATGTTGTTGCATGTTGTTGCATGTTCTTACGAAGCGCTTAACCAGGATCGATACAAAATATCGTATCACGATAACAAATACTACCGAATCACAAATAAATAAAGTTGCGGGCAGAAGCTTATCGGAAATATTATTAAAATATCATACAAGGAGACGCATTTAGTTATTTAGTTATTTAAATATAAGTACAGTCAGCACCGATACAATAGTACATTACTGCAGCTGCCGCCGCCGGCAAGAGAGGCTTTTATGGACGAACGCGAGAGCACAAACGTTAGTACATCAACGTCTAGTTGCGGTTAAGGCTAGTATAGTAGGTACTTTTATCAAATAATGCAAGGAAATTAAACTAAGTAGTACAATTCAGAATTTGAATATACAACTTTACGCGCCAAAGTATTTTTTTTCACTAAATAGCTTTCTATGTACAAGCTAGTTCGGAATTTAAATTAAACTCTTGATAAGTTACCTCTTTGGTTGCCATGCTGCGGAGTAGAAGATCGTTCCGTTTTTAAATTACACGACAAATATGATTTTACATAGTAATTTATTTGGCCGATACACACGACAGATGTAGATTTTCATACAACTATTGCCGGCCGCTGCTCGACCATTACAGCAAGTTCGATTTATCTCGAAAAAGGTTGTCAAAATAATGATCAAATTTCCACATGTTTGGGAAAAAAACTTATATTAATATTACATATAGCATTTCAGCCGTGACCACGACGACCAAACATGCAACAACATTGTGTAAATACGACAAAATCCAATGAAAACTATTTTTGCTGTAAATGAAAAATTGACGTGAAAACCTCAAATAATATGTATGTAAACAACTGAAATAGTTTTTTGTTTCTCTATAAAAAGCATATTAAATATCTAGTTATTTATTAGATCCCTAGCTGTCAAAACAAACTTTTGTATCTTCTCCCAAAATTTATTTAATTATTGTAAAATTTGTGCATTTTTTTTGTAAATATCCACCTCAAATTCAACCATTTGGTATCCTAAAGCAGTAATTTTGTTGTGGTTAGTGAATTGTGAATTTAAAGTGCAATTTCTAAACTTGCCTAAAAGTGACAGGTAACGAACTTTATATTAGTTCAATTCATTGTTTCAAATTCATTGTTCTACTCCTCTGAATTTAATTTAATACCACCACTATCTAATATTTATTACATCTTATTATTAACGTATTAACAACATAGTTCACATTGCCTTATAGTTCTTTTCAAACTTTCGAACTTTGAACTACAACTTTTGTTTCACCTTATTTCAAACATGAATACTCGCAGTGCTTCTGCCCGCCAGTTGGAAAGCCAACTCCAACTCGCGCTCCAAGAGCTAAGCAAGTTCAGGAAGCAATGTGAACAGTTATTAAAGGAAAGAGAGGACAATGAACTGGAAACTTTGAAAGTTATAAACAGAAATAGTAGCCTTAAAGCAGAATTAGTCAATTTGCAAAAGCTTTACTTGGAGACTAGAGAGGCTAGAGATTGCTTAAGAAAACAGACAAGAGATTTTGATTCCTGTTATGTTGAATTTGATAGTAATTTGAAAAGCATAAACACATTGAAATCTCAACTCTCAAGTGCCCAACTACACATAATTAAACTTGAAAAAGAGGCACTCAAAGTTAACTCAAACCAAACGCAAAAACTTTTTGAAGAATTAGTCCCTAACACTTGTTCCACGTCGGACTCACCAACAGTCACTATTGACTTGACTGGTGATGAGTCTATTTCAAACTTATCTTACAAGGAAAATAGTAATATTAGTCATAATAAGTTAAAAAAGTATTTAAATTTACAAAGATTTATTAAGAAATCGAATAAAATTATTAAAAAGCAGAATTTATCAAGAAATTATGTAAATTTATCCAAAAAGCACAGTTCTGTGGTTGAGGAATGTAAAAATTATAGTCAAGAGGTGGATATCATGCAACAAAAGTATGAAACTGACATAAATTTACTACAGAATAAAATTGGTTCTCTGCAACAGTCCTTACAGGACATAACACAGCAGTATAATACTGCACAGGAACAAATAAATCAACATGTACTGGACATGGATGAGCTATTGCAACTGTCTAAATATAATGAGGAGCGTTTTCAATCTTTGACCAATACCATGTATTGTAATTATAAAGGCTCTTCTTCATTAAATTCATTAGGTGAGAAATCAAATGTCAGTTCCATAGTTAGTAAGCATGTAAGTAGTAAAAGCCCAATAATCATGTATTGTGATGAAATAGGTAAAAACATGGGCAGTAAATTGTTGAACAACCAAGAGGATGTACTAAATTATTGTATGCCTAGAGCATCGCCAGAATGTATAATTGAAAAGGCTCTGAAGGGCAGGTACAGTCCTGATACAACTTTAATATTATTATTTGGGAGAAGGGGAAATGTGAGACAAAGTCAATTATTAATATATTTAGATAAGTTACAGGCCCTTACGGTAAAAAAAATTGTTTTGTTTACATTTCCTTACATAGAGGGAGCCGCCAGAGAGAATAGAATAAGATATAAATTGAATTTATTAATGCATGGCTACATGGGGTCTAATAACATATGTTTAAGTGAAACCTCAAGCATGTTGATTAATGTCATTGACATTAACTCAATTTGTAATTTTAAATTTAACTTGACAAAAGATATATATAATATATCTACTTATTTTTTAAAACAGATAGCACAAGTGCTATTAAACTTTTTATTTTTTAAACCAGCTAAGTATTTAGCTACTGATTCTGCTTTTATTGAGCAGTCTTGTATATTGACATGTCATAGTGAAACATGTTGTTCCACTACGCTGACAAGTTTGGGTTGTCCAAATTCTTTAAATTAGTAAATAAGACAACAGATGCTAAAGCATCTAGCAATATTTCAAGTGCTTTATATAATAAAAATTGTTTAAACCTGGTACATCAAAATATACAAGGCATCTCAGAGAAAGTCTTTGAAATTGAATTGTTTTTGAATGCCGAACATATAGACATTCTTTGTATAACTGAACATTTTTTGTTAGACCACCAGTTAATTGTAAATTTTTCTCAGCACCAAGTTGCTAGTTCGTTCAATAGACAGACAGCAATACATGGGGGCTCTTTAATAATATTAAATAAATCTTTAAAATTTAGAGAACGTACCGACATAGTGAGCCTATCTATTGAACAAACTATTGAAATATCCTGTGTAGAATTGACAAACTGCATAATTGTTTGTATATATAGACCCCCTAAATCACACTATGATAGTTTTGAACTTGTTTTAGAACAAGTATTGGATAAATTATGTAATAAAACTAAGAAAATATTTGTTTGCGGGGACTTTAATGTTAATTTATTAGAAAATTCATCATTGAGTAAAAAACTAATAAATTTGTTTAAATGTAATAATCTTAGTAACCTGTTCCTAGAACCAACTAGAATAACAAGGACCAGTGCAACTTGCCTAGATAATGTGTTTTCTAATGTTACTCCGGTAAGTTCATCAGTTATAAATAAACTAAGTTCTGATCACAGCGGTCAGTTGGTTACTTTTAAATACTCAAAGAAAAAACAGGTTAATAAGAATATAATGGTTGTTCCGGTCAATAAAAAGCGTTTGGAGAGATTTAGATGTAGTATTATTAAAAATATGCCCCATATAGCCCACTCCAACAATGTAAATTTACAATACAGTAATTTAAGTAGTATAATAAATAAACAACATGAGAGTGTTTTTATTCCGAAAAAAGTCTCTCCAAACAATTGTAAATCCTTCAGTGATTGGGCTACCACAGGTATACATATAAGTAGAAAGCACCTATATGATCTCTATCATGAGAAATCATATAACAAAAGTGAAAGTTTTTGCAACTACGTTAGAATTTACTCAAAATTATTTAAAAGAGTATGTGCCGCAGCCAAATCTATATATCTAAGTAATAAGATAAAAAATAGTTCTAATAAGACTAAAACAACATGGAACATAATCAATAAGGAAACTGGAAAAGTTAAGGATCGCAATACTGAGTTTAAACTTGTAATTGACAATAAAACTATTAATGTAGATGAAAATGTTGCGACAGCATTCGAAAATTGTTTTGCTGACATTCCAGTTTCAACTACTAAATTGTTAAATTCTTCACCTGTGGTGGCTGAATCATTGCTGAAAAATCATGTAAGTGAGTGCAAGGAGTCTTTCAAGTTCCAACCCATAGACACCGGGGACATTTTTAAAACATTTAAGACAATTGATGTTAAAAAGACAACTGATTTGTGGGGCATATCTGTTGAAATCTTAAGTTCTATCATAGATGTAATAGCTCCTTGCCTTGTTGAAATATTTAACAACTGTATTATAAGTGGGGAGTTTCCTGATTTAATGAAGCATAGTAAGGTTATTCCTTTATTTAAATCGGGTAGCTCTACGGACCCTACTAATTTTAGACCAATTTCGATGTTACTAACATGTAGCAAAATTTATGAAAAAATTATTCTCAACCAGCTATTAGCTCACTTCACAAAAAACAATTTACTTCATAACAAACAATTTGGATTCACAAGGGGTCGTTCGACAACTGATGCTGGTGTTGAACTGTTTGAAGTAATAGCTGGTGCCTGGGAGGGGTCACAGGATGCTCTAGGTGTATTTTGTGACCTATCCAAGGCATTTGACTGTGTTCAGCATGACACTCTCATCAGGAAACTCCACCACTACGGCATCAAAGGCACTGACCTCAAACTTTTGAATTCTTACCTGAGTGATAGAATCCAGAAGGTTGAGGTTAACCGGAAAAGGTCAGCTGGGTCGGTTGTGAGATTGGGAGTGCCTCAAGGTTCAATTCTGGGCCCATTTTTATTTTTAGTCTATACAAATGATCTACCCTATATGGTAGGCAATAATCACGATATTGTATTGTTTGCTGATGACACATCATTAATTTTTAAAATGATAAGGCAGAAAACCAACTACGACGATGTAAACAATGCTCTCTCTAATGTAGTACAGTGGTTTAATGTAAATAATCTAGCTTTCAATGATAAAAAAACTAAATGTATAAAATTCTCCGCACCAAATGTAAAACAAGTTGAGTCTGATCTGCGGCTTAATGGGAACAGGTTGAATCTAGTAGATAACACTGTTTTTCTTGGAATTACCTTAGATTCTAAATTGCAATGGGGCGCCCATATCTCACAGCTAGCGAGTAGACTTAGTTCTGCAGCGTTCGCGGTAAAGAAAATTCGCTCATTGACTGATGTTAATACGGCGAAGCTGGTTTATTTTAGTTATTTTCATAGTATAATGTCCTACGGCATCCTACTTTGGGGCAATGCCGCAGACATTGACACGATATTTACACTGCAGAAAAGGGCTATTCGTGGAATGTATAAACTTGGAAGTAGAGAATCTCTAAGAGAAAAGTTTAAAGAGATTGGTATCTTGACCTTGACATCACAATATATATATGAAAACATTATGTATATTTATAAGAATAGTAGTAAATTTAAAACCATGAAAGATAAGCATGATAAAAATTATTCTGTAATGACAAGGAACGACCATAAATTAGCGTTTCCCAAATTAAGGCTGGCTAAAAGCACCAAATCATTTATGGGAATGTCAATACGTATTTATAATAAAATACCACAGTCAATTCAATCTCTAACGTTTAATAAATTTAAAAGAACTATCAAAGAAACATTATGCAAAAAAGGCTACTATAAACTCAAAGATTATTTAGATGACAAAAGAGCGTGGGATTGATGTCTCCACAGGTTATTTCCAAATATTAAACATTAATCACTATGTTAGCAGCTTGGCTGCGACATGATATTGGCAAGCACGAATAGCTGTCTTCTGTTTGTTTGTTCATGTCATAGCAGAGCTGTATTTCTGCCAAATTGTACCTATAATAAGCACTTTTTACAAAAGAGTGCCGAGAGTTTTTTTTCCGCCGGCTTTTTTCCTCTCGGTCTACCTAGGGTTCTACTTTCATTTCGTTTTTTAAAGCCGAAGAAGAAGTAGTAGTAGACATCACCAAGACATTGGTGGATAATGGGCGATCATTATCTTTATAAGCTGAGAGACGCACACTTCTCGACGGAGGCCTTCCCCAGGATTCTTCATGTCGTCCGGACCCGCGCCGCCCTCATCCAGCATTTGACGTTCGTAAAGTGTATAAAATTACCTACTACGAATAAAAAGTTTTCATTTCATTTCATTTTCATTTCATTTCATTCATTTCATTTCATTTCATTTCATTAGTGTAGCAAAAAAACAGGAGTAGAGATTTCTTATGCTGACTGCTGACCATTCAGTCAAAAACTGCTTAGCTATTGAATAAAAATATTACGTTGTAAACTAGTACAAATAAGGCAGCTTTAACAAAATCTGTGTTTACGTTTAAAGAAATCTGTTCATTATTGGTATAATCGAATAATATACATAATTTAAATGGAGTGGATGAGAAGTAAATATTATTTGAATAATAATGTTATTTGTCGACTTTTTTTACTAATGTATAACAACATATTCGAAACTTGAAATAACCTTGAAGTCTTTCAAGTGAACATAGGTTATAGGTTGAATTTACGTTATTTATAATGTTTTCAAATAACCCAATATTTCAGCTACAATGTTGATTTCATAGTTAGTTAAAAATATATTCTTGTAATTATAAAAAAAGTCGGTTTGATAGTTTGTTCTTTATTGGTCAGTAGCGAACAAATATTAACCTATCTAGAGATATGACCATTATTCAAACGTCAAAAATGAAGAAAATGCTTCTAAAGCTATTCATAATAACCGAAGAGTTCATTTTACAAATCAACAGTGTTTCAAAAAGAGACTTTATTGTAATGCATTAGAGAGTATTCTTAAAGCTTTTCTTGTCATTTGTTCCACGAAAAAAGGTTATAATTAACATGCGAATATCATGTTTCTGACGAAGAATCTAAATTTATACAATTATGATATCATGTAAATTATTAATAGGATAATTAAAAAGACATCTACCTATATCAATATGAATATACCAGCTCTCTTGATATGCGTGATAATTTGAATAAATATTTAGAAATTGTTACTATGCCAGAAAAGTAAAATCCGTTAAATAAATATTAAAAGATATCTCTATTCAATGTTACATCATACCACTTATTATACACCTAAATAGCCGATGATAATAAAATAGCTGAAAATAAAGTCAACGTATTCCAATAACCTAATAAAGAAAAATCTGCGTTCTTTACATTCCCTTTAATAATTATTATACATAAAAAAAAATATTAATTAACAAGATTCACTTAATGCAAATGGGATCCAAATTCAAATTCATCATTAATATAAGTTGTAGGATTATGTGACTTACGGCTTACCAACCTATGGTTTAAACTGCTCCAATTAGATCACATAAATGGTATGTAATTTTGTATGTCTGTTTAAGTAATTTATCGCAATTTTATTGCAATTATCTTATAATATTTTTTATTTGCATTCTGTTTGCTTTCTGGTTCAAAATAAATACCGAAATAGTTAATTCCAAAATAAAAAGCTTATCTTGAGTCTAAAGAGTTGTTAAGTTACAAAAAATAACCTCATACAAGTTTTGACCGAAAATATTACAACTAGCATCAATGTTTACATTATAGAAAATAACAAAGCGTAATAACTCAAACAAACTTGTCCCAAAAAGAAAAGAATGTCGGTATGAATAAAATATGAGTACCTACTTCGATGATTCACCTTCTTTTTCCTCTTGCAGTGACACATTTCGTTTAAGTGCACTCTAATTGATTCTTCGAATTTAACCAAACTTTCTCGACTCTCTCCGAACAACCGATCACTGTCAATCATGTCAATCAATAAAAGATCGCATGGTTTAAACTAAACTGAATCATCATCATCGCAAAAAACTAATGTATAAACATTAACTTTCACTTTTTGTTTGCTCGTCTATTATGATTTGCATAAATAGTACCTCTAATGCGTAGAGGATTTAGAAAAAATTAATGGTAGTACCTACCTAATAGAAAATAAGTAATGAAATACTTTCTACCATGATAAAAAAATTAAACTTATGTTAAAATACTGTAACTTTTTGTTATGTAACATGTAAGTATAGAGCAATAAATTATTTGAAAACAGACGATCACGTATTTTAGAATTATATTGTGTGTTAATAAAATATTATTTTGTGTACAATAGAATATGTGACACCACTGGCGTCAGCCTTTAAGCTTATAATGGGCTAGATTCGACGTTACATAATTTTAAGAGCGGGTATACACTAAGCGCTTTCAAGCGCGCGCTTTGCTAACACGCGCTTTGAGAACCAGAAGAACCTATTGATGCATTCACATGCAAGCGTGCGCTTTTGACTAAGCGCGCGTTGAACGCGCCTTCCCATTTCTCCGAACGAGCGCACGTTTTGCAGGCGTCAGCTGCGCGCCTCGAGATGTATGAGCCAACATGTTGCTGTACATTTGAAAGCACGCTTTCATGTATTGTAGACACACTTCAACAGAAATTGGAGATCGAACATTTCGATACTGATTTATTTATTGACGAAATACAAAAGCAATCAGCTATTTGGAATATGGAAAGTGATGATTATAAAAATACCATGTTGAAAAAACGAATACGGCAGACATTTTTGGCAGATCTGCAGATAGTTTAGAAAGAAAGAAAAAATTGGATGAGTAATTGTAATTATTTTTTTACAATTTAAATTTCTTTGTCTTTGTCGTCGTATTTTATAGCGCCGATAGAAAAGCCACACCCAAGTAATGTCTTCGATGTCTATTCAGTCAAACTGAACCAATGCACACCCTACTAACGCTAGCCAAACGCCGCCGAAAGCGCGGTGTGTGTACGATATTAACGCGCGCTAAACGCAGCGTCAAACGTCCAATGTGTACCCGCTCTAAGCCTTTCTAATGTCAAATTAGAAGACTTCAAATTCAAAAGTTGCTTACAAAAACAGACTTTCAAGCTTCCAAATTTGACATTAAAGAGTCTTAAAATTAGAGATTATAATGTTGAATAGGATCCAATGCTACTGCTCTAATATTGCATTGTGTCCCTCTATCTCTACGTACGTGGACGTACACTCTTCAAAAAACCAATAGGCCAATAAGATTTATAATTGTACTCATATCACCCTTTAAAATTTAAGTCAATATTTTAAATATAACTGGCACTTTTTTTTTTTTTTTTTCATGAATTATGGATGGGACGTTTGTCTTCCATGCCACCTGATGTTAAGTGAACATGAAGACTAAGGTGTTACACGTCCATCCACGAGAAACCTATTCACTCGACTCTTAAAAGTACTAGGACTATACTGGTCAGGGAAAATAGACGCAGGCAGTTCATTCCAAACCTTGGCGACCCGTATCAAAAAGGAACTGTCAAAGCGCTTAGTTCGACTTTTCGGAATATCTACCACATACGGATGGAAGTTCTGTCTGCGTCTAGTAGTCCGATGGTAAAAGGGTGAGGGTTCAATTTGTTCAAACAGAGCACTGGCGCACTCACCAAAATGTATCCTGTAGTACACGGTTAAACACGCAACCTTACGACGATGCTCTAAGGTCAAAAAAGGCACTAACATAATCACAGGGATTTTTGGAATTTAATATCAAGATAAAAAAAAATATGTTCACATTCTGACCATGCACTTTAATGAAATGCGTCAGAATGAACTTAAAAGTAAATTTTAAATGTTCTCTGGAAGCCCTTAATGTAATTTAATGTATTTAGTTTCCTAAGTAGCTTTTTATTTAATTAGTAATATTTAAAAAAATGTTTAGACTTGTGTCGTTACGTGTACATATATTTAACATGGGATTCAACGGAAACAAAAAATGGGACCCAACGGAACTAACAATAAAATGGGATCAAAAAAGTGGGATCCAACGGAAATAAATGTATTTTATTGGTTTGGATCAAACTTCACTCATAGATTTTTCACTGCAACCATGCTTGGAATGTTTAGAGTTAACTGTTTTTCTTTATAAAGCTGATGTATGATAAGATTTATTAGTACAGAAGGCAGCTATCAAGCGTTACAAGTCTGTCGAAAAAAAATTACTTGAATCTGAACTTTATGCCTTCGACATTAAGTTAAAATTGGTTAGGGAAATTTGACAGGTAATGTAATACTTGATCTGCTGCCTTCTATAACAAACCTAACTTTACTGATTTCTTCTGAATAAAGATGTTTTTGACATGCACTTATTGAAAACTGCTTGAAATTCAGAAATTTGCTAAAGATGCTGACAATTAAAAACAAGAAATCAAAACATAAACAAATAGACACATCCAATTCTTTATAGAGGTTGGTTATTTAATTGTGACGCAGTTTTTTTATTGCCGGCAAATGTCTGTGAAGTCAATAACCATAAAAAACAAAAGATAAAATTAATTATATTCATATATAAATCAAGACACACAAATAGATAATCTGTTAATCTATTGTTTAAAACTTCCTATATTCGTACGACAAGTGACTCATCATAAAAAAAAAAAACAGTCGTCAAATCAAAATAGTAAAAATACTGTGACGGACAGCGCAGAGACCCATTAGCGTTATTTATGGATTTGAAAATTTCATGAGGTATAAACGTATTGTGATTGATATAAAAAAGAATCAAACTTTTTTTATATGTAGGTAATAGGAGATTAGAAACAGTAAAGTAATTCTAGCATTAAACTTCATAACTTCAGCTTTTTTCAATTTCTTTTTACAGTTTGTCCATCCAAACTCCAGTTACGTGACCCCTAAAATAACTGTAAACTTGTGTCACATAGATGACATAATTAAATTGGACTATATTTATATTATAGTAAAGATCATGTCTTATAGAAGCTCATATCAAATCGAACTCAGGACCTCCCTTACCACATTTTTGCACCAAACCAATAAAACTGTTAAATAAATTATTATGATCAAATTTACCATTTATATAGTGTTAAAAATTGTATGCGAACAGTAGGCTAGGTACTGGACTGCGTAAAAAAACGAATTGCTGCCTTTGAGTATATCCCGAATAAGCAATACACGAATTCATAAAAACATACTTACTTGCAATATACCGTGAGTTTTAAGAACTTTTTTCATTACACAGTTTTATTGTTTGTGGAAGTTAAAATTAGCTTCTGTTTTGACCACAGTGTTAACTAGTGAAGAGATGGTTATTAACTAAATTTAATGACCATGATTTGACACTGATTTTTAATTATTGATTTCCAATATAAGGTTTATTTTTAACTTGAACCTTGGGATTTAAACTTGTGACATAATTCATATCAAGCACAATCAATATTTATAGATCCGAATTTGAAGTATTTTTCTAAAAAAATCTTATCTGCACTGGAACGCTAGCTTCTTTTCAAGATGATCTTACTACCCAAGTAGTATCACTCTACCTTAGTAATTTACAATAGATAAAATTATCTTTTACATTGTCAAATACTATGTAAAAAATAATTTGAGTTTATGAAATTTCCTTAACACCGGAAGAACAGTTTAATTCATGACCTTAACACGTGAACAATATCAAATTACAGTACTTTGGAAGCCTGTTTTTGCTATAACCATGTTATTAAAATAACTTTTTGTTTTTAAACTATGTATTAGATAAATTATATTTAAATAAAAGACTATGCCCAAAATCTGATGTAGAGCTCATATTGTTAGTAATAAAATTATAAAATAACATTTTAGTTAGGATTTGCAAGCTCGGCTATAACAATGTTAACCAAACAAGCTATTCTGGCAGAAAAAAATCTCGATATTATTTTATAAGTGCTCATTACATAAATAAGTAGACATACACTTGTACTAGGCGTGAAAGTAAAAATTACGAGACAAACAGAACCATTTAAAATAACGAGACGCAATAGAACTAATGTCCAATTATAGCATATTGTTATGTTGAACCAACTTTGCATTGACTTAAATTTAATATTTTTTTTAAAAGTAACCATTGAGTATGAAAAATATAATAACGAAGCATACCTACACTCGTAGGCTTCGGTTCTTTCATTAAAAAGTTAAAAGACATCCATAGGATATATCTTACATAAGATGTTACATATGTATTTATCTTTATTAAATGAGCACCTACTTGTATTTCATGTAGTAAGCAGGAATCCAAATGCTATTAATATGACCTATCTTCTTTGATATCAGCTTTATTTAGATTTATACCAATTAAGTGTTTTTTTATTATTTTTCTGTGTTTATGGTTTTTGTTGCTATTATTTTTGTTTTACTTGTTTTGCACTGTTTGTTTCACTAAACTATTTTTATTTATTCACCTAAATTGACACAAATCATTTCATTTTCTTTGAACTATTTTATTTTATTAAACTTATAATCTAAAACCTACCTGTACGTATGTTCTTGGCCTGTAACACTTTGTTCTGACTACTGTTTAAAGTTTTACTGCAATTAATACTAACTTATAAACGAGGCATTAACGAGAATCCTTGGTAATCACATTTTCCTGTATCTCTAGCTACATCCTTAGTAAATATTTTTAAAAGAGTTATCATCTGGTTTGCATGATGAACTAAATATTTAATTACTAATAATTCTGCTGCAATGTGTGATGAGTGTTAGTTATATCCTCTGCTTGATTTCCGGTTAGTTTTATTATGAAAATAAAGATAACTGTTATTGCAGGTAGAAACAGTAAGAGAGGAATGAAACACGTTGTAACTGCGGCTTAGAATGAAATCATATTATTTTAAACTCTAAGCTTCTTAAAGCTGAATGCGCCTTCAAATTAGCCGCGGGGGTTCAGTGCGACTGCCGAACATTGAGATATTATTACTACGCATAGAGAGGACATCCCATACAATTTTTTTTACGCTTCGAGTTAGGGCTTTCTGCCCCTACTACTCGGATACATTTCTGTGTCACAACAATTTAATACGTTTGTGTTTCCTGTTGAATATTTTTCAAATATGCCTTTATGTGTGCTGAGGCACTGTTTGAACAGTACCCGAAATAAAAATAAATCCCAAGGAGTCACTTTTCACTTGTTAATACACGTAAAGTATTTATTTCACTAACAATTTCTATTTATTTCACCAAGTCACTGTGTTTTTTCGAATTTCATACAGTAAAAATACATTATTTTTGGACAGAAGGGACACTGCTGACGGATTTAGATTTCGGGTACAGTTTGATTAAATATTTCGTAAGACAAGTTGAAATGCTTAAAAAATACTTAACAATTTGCTTCCGAAATTGCGATGAAAATTTTTAGGGCTTTCTGCCCCTACTACTCGGATACATTTCTGTGTCACAACAATTTAATACGTTTGTGTTTTCTGTTGAATATTTTCCAAATATGCCTTTATTGGTCGTATTACAGAACAGTACTCATGTATTGATACTAGTTTTGAAACTAGTATCAACGACTTTCTTTATTACAAAACGTTGCCTAATACTAGATTCAATGATCAGATATCACTTGAGTACTAAATGATTTGAACTGTGTTCACGCTTATTATAGAACTTTACTTATGCATATGCCAATGATTGAAACTAGTTTCACAACTGTATTCACTTGAGTGTGCTGTCTACCATACTTGAGCGTACTTCAAAATAAGTTTTTGATGTTGTGAACTGTGGCTTAGAGAAAAACTAGATAGGTACGCGATTCGTGCCTTCCTTAATAGTGATCTGTATTAACTACAATAGATCCTTTCAGTGATATTGATCATTACGATAATATTTTTATAACAACTTTGAACTTTTTAAAACAAGTTTGAACTTGCTTTTCGTAAATAAAAACTATATTGGAATTTATAATTTTAAGTGACTTTACTTAGTAGTTGGCAACATTACATTTAGCTTTTACGTTTCGTATTATTTTTGAGTGATAAATATAAATATATTTTCATAGTAAAAAGAAGCGACAGTTATAATTTAACGGTACTGCTTCTATCGAAAAACAGATAAATAATTCAAAACATTGGCAATTTTGTCATATATCATATAGAATTTAACGCAATTTATAAGACATTATAATCTAAACATTGCGTATAACGTAACAGACCATTAGTTTTTGTTTTTAAATGTAATGGGAAACAAATTTTTTCAAAGAAAACCCAGTATCAACTGAGTCAGATATTTGAAACTAGTTTCAGGTAATCTGGTTTTGATAACTGTTTTGTAATAAGACTAAAGCTCAAGTCAAGAATCAGCTGGTGAACAACGCTTACGTGAAACGAGTATTAAGTCTCGTTCTGTAATACGAGCATATGTGTGCTGAGGCACTGTTTGAACAGTACCCGAAATAAAAATAAATCCCAAGGAGTCACTTTTCACTTGTTAATACACGTAAAGTATTTATTTCACTAACAATTTCTATTTATTTCACCAAGTCACTATGTTTTTTCGAATTTCATACGGTAAAAAACACATTATGTTTGGACAGAAGGGACATTTTTGTTTTGTATGTCAGTTTCATTAAGTATTGCGTAAGACAAGTTAAAATTAATAAATGAAAAATGTGATAAATAAAAATTACCCGACCAGGTAAGAATAATTGAGCATTTTAAATGCAAAAAACTTAAAAACATTATCAAGTTAAAATGCTTAACAATTTCGTTCCGAAATTGCGATGAAAATTTTCCAGCAAAATTTTGAAACACAATTTTTCCCAAAAGATGATTTTCATAATTTTATATAAAATAGGTTTTAAAAAAATAAAATGTTTGTAAAAAAATATATCAAATTCTAAGTTATTTAATGTGGCTATTTTAAGTTCAATAGTTTTATATGATATTATCTACCTTTATTATTTCTCCGGGTTATCATAAGGTTTGGAAAATAAGCTTATTATTTTTGAGCTCTGGAGTACCTACCGTTTATGAGACATATGTATCTTTATCGTTACTTACAATTTAAGTGCAATGCAACAAATAACTTAAAATTTTAAATAAGAAGTATCCATAGAATATACTTCAAAGTCAAACTCAGAACGGAGTTAATGGACGATTCGCCTGAATTTTATTCGTCAGAAACGGAAAAAAATCGAAAAGAAGAGTAAAATTCATGCGAATCGTCCACTAACTCAAAGAACAGTGGCAGCGGGCCATAAGTACATGATTTAAGTTGATCTTATTTTGAGGCGTTTAACAAATTAAAACATATTAGACTATTCGGAATTCATTCCTGAGTAACTCAGTGCAAAAAATACTCGTACACTAACGTTACACGAAAAGATATTACATTTTGAATATGATTATGTTTTGTATGTCTTCGGCACTTACAAATTAAATTTTTGTAAGAATTTTATTTATTTTAAAAACACTACACACTTTAAACCAATGTGTTGAAAATTCGTAGAAGAATAAGTTTTAAAGATAAATGATGATTAGATTTCTAAGCGCTCATTATTTCACGTAACTAAGGATCTGCCTTTGTTCTTTATTAGGTCGAAGACAAGAAGAACATTGTGTATTCTTCTTGGCAAATATATATACAAAACTTCATGAATATAAAATAAATTGATGCCATTTTATATGCTTTCAAATAAAATAGGTAAAAAATCTGTTTGTTAATTTCTGCAATATTAGTATATGATGATGATACGTAGTTTCAATACCATGAAAATGCCGACTTTTAGCGTTTTAAGCGATCTAGCGCTGTTTTTTAAATACTTTGATTAGACGTCATCGCTAGATTTAGCGCTGCAGCCGCTGCAGGCCCGAATTCAGTTCATGCTGCGCATGCTTTTTCTTGTCATAAAAATGCAACACATTTTTTGTGCGAGATAGCTTTTCTATAGGTAGTGCTAATATGTCAATGCTGCAGAACGATTATCGCGACTGTGTTTTTCTAACTTTGTCAAGTTCGAAATTCAAATATTCAGTACTTTGAAAATACAGGACGATGCAGTTCTCACTATAAACAGCTAATTTGATTTTACAGTCAATTAAAAAATGGCGAAGATTAGTCGATATTGTTTTCATATTTCATTTAGACTTCTAGAATTATGTTATTATGCTAAGTTGAGATCGAATGCTGATTTAAGAAATAAATAAAAAATATCCCCTCAATATTTGAAATATTCTAAACAAAATTTGGTTCAGAGCGGTATAAAGGTAAAGAAAGTCTTAATTGAATCGTTTTTTTTTATTATTGTAATTTTAGAATCTTGCAACACATTTCTGCACTTCATAGACAACTTAATATTTTTTGTTTTATTTATATGTAGCTTTGACTGGTCAATCACATGCCACCAAATAGTTTCACTATACTATACACTATACAAAATTTAAAACAAACCTTAAAAATAAAAAGATTACAACTTAATTAAATCAACAACCGCTTATACAAGAAGTAGGATTAAGTTATTTTGGTAAAGTTGTAAACGATATCTTTATTTACTACTCGCGTCAAGCCGACAATAAACTACGTCTAGACGCTAATGGATAAGCAAATAAAATTTATGATTATATAATATTTATCATTCCTAATGGAGTTTACCTTAAAAATTACTAAGTTGAAGTTATTTTAATTTTAACTGACAGTTTAGTCAACGCACCGTTCTCGCCCGAAGCTCTACATAATTTACAGGTCGAATTTCGACCTTTTCCTAAAAATCAGCTATTTCAAGTGTTTTTCTTCTTTGTGTCACTGCTCTGTGGCAGATGGTTCTTGTCTCTTGGTGTCTCGCCACCTCTCTCTGCTAGAGACATTCTTGGGCCACCCACCATGAAATTTATTTGGTCGATCCAGGTCATAGGGTTTCGTCCGCGCGGCCTAGTGCCCTCTTCTTTGCCCTGAGTGACAAGACGGTCTATGAAGTCATTGCTTCGCCTTGAGACGTGTCCAAATAGTTTTAGTGTGTGAGTCTGTACTAAATTTGATAGGCGCTGCTAAATGTTGAGTTCTTGCAGTATAGAGACATTAGTGTGAAATTCCGTCCAAAATATTCCAAGCATTCTCCTCCAATACCACATTTCCAGAGCGCCTGTATTCTTAATGCGTAGAATTTTTAATGCGTAGTCTGATCTTAAAATTTTACTATCGTTCAAAGATTACGAGCAAACTGCCTGCTTGAAGCCTGTCTTCTTAGTCACTTCGGAATATTGGGATTATATGGACATTGAAACGTCAAGTTTAAGTATATGTTAATTGAACAAAAGTGCTCATAAAGCCTTACTACACGTCCAAATACGCAACGTTTGCAGACTGTTAGATTACTATTTCCATAACAGCAATCTGTACGCACTATTATGGTGCGAGATCTTTCAGTTTCCATGATACCTACCTAGTTGTGCTCGAGTATGTGAATATTATACTTTTTAAATTGAAAAAATCCTTATTGTAATGTAAAAAATACTATACGAGTAAAGCCATTACAACTGAAAGAAACTTAGAAAAAGACATATAAAATAGTGAATTTATATTGTTGATGTTATTTTAAAAACAATTGAGTTTTTTGATTACCTTTTAAATATGTGTTCGTTCAACTCTTAGCAGTGATTTTGGCGTAATTTGTTTTTGTTTATTAACAGTTGAAAATCCCCAAATTATAATTAGCCATATGATTAAAAATCCATTGTTAGGTATTATATCTATCATTGCATTATTGAATAATGATTATTGTTTACACGTGTTTATTTCATTTTATTTATTAGTTCACTAACGATCTACTGTTTCTAGTTATGTTGATACTGTTTCTAGGATTTTAACAAATAAAAGTATACTCAATACTAAAATATACAATATCAAACACTATACGTCATTAATTAAGGATGAAACTTGCATCATAGTAATGGCTCCTGCCTGTGCAATTCGATACGCATATATGGTATATACGCATATTTACAAAAGCTGTACCATAAGATTGAAAGTGCAAACTGAACTGGCTTAGCTTTTGTATGACAAAACTTGCTGCAACCCTAATCTTTTCTAGTATAAAAATTTACCGAAGTCGCCTAGACTTTGTGAGATAACTTCAATTTTACATTGCAGTAACAAATGCTATTCCACTTGATATCAATATTTACCGATCGTTAGCTTCAATAATAGGTTGACCATCGTTATTTCGATGACTTAGCACTTGACTTTTGATCATGTTGGGATTGTCCAGGGTTGACTATAATAGCTGACCAGGTTTATGGCTATATGCAGGTGTATGATTATATGCAACCTAAGATGCTCCTCCTCGCTGCGCTCGTCACCGCACCTAACCATACCGCCTCCGCCTTCCGGTGCAGGAGCCCTTCTCATAGCTTAATATTATCTTTCATTGCAATGTATATCAATGAATGAATAGATTTGGTTTTGTTCTTATGTAATGTGTGAAAATATCTCGACAAAAGTGTATCTATTTGACTGAATATGTATAATACATATCCTTGCATTTCTTTGAAAACATCAAGAAAAAAGAAGAATTTATTTGAGTAAATTTTTTTACTGATATAGATTGTCCAGTAATACACATAAGCAAAAGCTCTTCGCTAAATAAGCTAAAATAAGCTACAAAAGCTATCCCATTCGAAAGCATCTTCCATAAGTAGCACGTATTTAGTCCCAAACAAAAGTGAAAAAAAACTACTCAATCTTTGTAATCGAATGACAGCAGCTGTCATTAATAATGTTACTTGCCAACTTGCCAATTATTTATATACATTTTTGCATATTGAACTTTTGACCAAGCCGTGGCCTTAACTTTTTTCTTTTAGTTAATGTCACTGGTAACTTATTTTCCGCATAAATAAATAAACAGACGTATTTATAAACTTCGTTTTCTTATTCTAATTTTCTTTACTAGGTCAGGTCAGATAACTGAATATACTATACATATATACTTAACTTTTACTATTCAATAAATTATGTTTATCTTACTTATGATATGATTGTTTGGTTTAAAAAAAAAACTTTATTTGTAAGGGGAGCATGTTTATATTTTAACGTTATTGTAACACTTTTAGTTTTATAACAAATTAAATAATTGTGTGTACTCTTTTGTTATTGACATAAAACAGAATAACTTCATCATTTTTTGAGATCGATAAAAGTAAATAACTGTGAAATATTTTTCAAGTAATTTCTTATTCATTCATTTCTTAATTATCACATACTTGTTTTATACTTCTGCTAATATGAGTCAAGTCCATACATAACGTATAATAGATACTCAAAGATTGTATGTAAGTGATTACATTATTTTTAAATAAAATCTCTTTTTTAAAAGTTCTTGCAAAATCTACTCTTATTGTAACTGATCCAATTAACTTTTCCTCGATCATTTGGAAAGAGATTATTATAAAAATATTTAAAATGTGACCACAATAAATTACTTCCTCAAATGTAATAAATAAATAAATAAATGCAGGCTACGTAAATATTGTTCCTATTCTCAGACTCTGTAGGTACTCAATACGTTAACTAGCGCATGCACATGCCTTCACAGTCAGTAGTAATGGAGTTTGATACGGCTCTCGTATCTAAATATTTCGATTATGAATATTAAACGTTAAGTTGAACTGAGGTCCGTTTATCAAATTAATGCTAAGCTGTGACCGACAGCTTTTCAATCAATCAATAAGGCATACTAGTTAATTCTTCTATACTATTGGAATAAACTAGTAAATAACCTCTGACTTACACGTTCAAATCCCAATCTCATTGGAATATCAGAAAACATATAGCACACGAAATACCAGGCCATATTTGCATCCCAAAATTAGTTGAACGAGAATAACGGTAAAAATTTATTACATCCACTCTCACAAACATTGAGCTCATTCAACTGAAGGCTCATTAGTTAATAAATTTTTGTCGCAAGTGTACGTATGATTACTAACAGCAATAAGATATTTCGCTAACTGCTCAAAGTCACTTAATGGATATTGCGAAGAGCTCAGAGTTTCAGAAATGTATATGCCAAGTATAGGCCACTAGGCCAAGAACTAAGGTTTGTGTGTGTCCTGACTTAAGCGTGGTTAGATATTAGACTAATGGTCTGTTTCATTCAATGTACGGATAAGTTCTACATAAGTTCCAAATAAGCTATTTATTACTTATTGGTAGGATAAACACTATTGTTGCGTTTCACGACTGTCAAATAGCGCTATTGTCACATAAAGTCCATCATAAGTTATAAGTCCGATGAAGTGGCAAATAGCACAATTTATCTGAAACATAAGTGTATAATCTATGGAAGAGATTTGTGTTTGCCTGATGTAAGATAAGAAAACGTTGTGTTTAAATAATATGATGCACGTTTTTGAAACTCTTGAAAATGAGTTTGATGAATATTTTGATCGCATCACAACACCGCGCAGGAATCCTGTATTTCAGCATAGAACTAACTATATGGAGACATTGGACGAAACGGACTTTAGGATACGGTTCAGACTTACTAAGGAAGCCGTGATGTTTGTTTATTCAATGACAACAATTGATTTTTAACAATCTCATATCTTTGACTTTTTCCTCGATAGGGGTAAGAAGAGGAGCAGCACTAGGACCACCTCCTGTACGATAGGTTTCAGCATGTGTCAAGGCAGACTTTTTTCTTGTAGCCCTCTTTAAGCCTTCGTATTTAGCTTTTAAAGTTTTAGCACTGCGAAAGTTTAGCCCACTTGTGCTATTAAACAGCGCCTCCAGCGTCTTCCAGCACTGCTCTTTCTCCTACCAGGTGACTGAGTCACTCTTTTTATTTTCAAGTACATTTTTATGTTCAGCAACAAGCGAAGTTAGGTCAACTTCTTCCCGGCTAAAATTGACGCTTCTTTCACGTTTTAGCGTCGACATTTTTTGAAGTTAAAGATTTAACCACTCTCGAATCACAAAAACAACATACACAAACTACTCAGAGAAAATTAATACTTATTAACTTTATTTGTTCGTAACAAAAAGACAAACAAAAACGGAACATGCGAATTTTGGCACCGCAATCTCCTTTATGTTTCGGATAATAAGATATGATTGTGAAACGCGAAGTTTCTTATTCGGAACTTTTATCTTCCAAATAATTTATGTGCTACATAGCTATTTGGTACTTTATCCATACATTGTGAAACAGAACCTAAGTCGGAAAAGCAAAACTTTGATGACATCTTATGCTAGGGCACAGGATGTCTATTAGTAAAAACGTGTTGTCGATAAAAACCCCAAAAAATATCGAAAAACCACAACGCATACATTTTACGGATTTAACGTTGTCAAAAGCCATTTCAATGCCTTGAAAATTCTGATAGCCACGAGCCCTGGGCCAGCTCGATGGTTTTCGGCCTAAACCTTCTCGCCATCTAAGAGACGATAATACGAAGAGTTGTAGTGGGGGAGCCTTGTCTGTTCGTTTTAGACCTATCTGTATAAACTAAATAGTAAACTAAAAAATATACCTGTAGAACAAAGTAAGAATAATACAACCTCATGCTCAGCACGCTTTCACACTCTACGGATTATCTAAACAATCATTCATGGTTCGAGCAGTAAGTTTGTGGAATGAACTCCCTTTAAATATAAAATTAGCAAAATCACTTCATTCATTTAAACAACTCCTAAAATCCCACTATTGGTCAGCATGTGAAGTTATTTGATCATTTATTTAGGTACTATAATATGTGTTTGTATATGTATATTTATTGGTATGTTTTGTATATCCATTTATGTATTTTATACATATAAATTTCTCTATAGTTTAAGTATATTTTTATGTAGTTTATGTTTTATGTAGGTTTATAGGTATGCCCCAAGCTACATTTTCGGATATTCTACAACCATGGTTGCCGCCAATTCTGTATCTTTTTTTTAATGTGTTTAAATTTTTTGTATTTTTTGTAAGGCATACAACAAAGTGTAAATAAATAAATAAATGTACACTCACAAAATGTTCTTGTACACGGTCGACTTCCGAGTCATGACTGTATCCGTTGTTTGTACAGTGAATTGTTTATTTTGAATAGTTGGTAGGTAGATAATTGGTTAGTGCCGAAGTTGAATTTCATTTCCTGTAAAATTGGAATTTATTCCGCTTCAAATATTATCTTAGCCGTTTGAATTTATTAATGCATAGGCAGATTCTTGAAAATTCCGAGACCATCATGGATTTATTTAAAATAGTTGACGATCTACAGTCAGCAGACCTATTGGGCAGTACTATTATTTTTCACGTTGTATTATTCATTATTTCTGTTAAAAAATGATGTAATTTCCAACCCTAAGCAATGAATCTAACTAATTAAAACAAAATAATTAAATTCTGCTCGTAAAACACCTCAACTCATTGATTAACAGTTAATATGAAATCAATTAAAACCAGTTAAATTAAAGTAACATAGCTTTATAAGTATATTCATATAAATCTCAGATTTGTTATTTAAAACCTTATAAGACATTAATTTTGTAGACAATTCGATTTTTTTGACCTCCGGAAATCAAACCCGAAACCTTTAGATTCCGTTCTCATGTAGATCATTAAATAACCGGTTTGGAAAGGAGGAAAGTTTTTAAAACTTATAAAGGGTCCTGTTGCCATGAACTTGTATTAAGTTTATATAACATGTATTAAAGAACAAAAAAAACGAAAATTTAAGATAGCCAATAATGACACCCATAATTTTGCGACGCTATTAACGATTTAAAGGTGGAATGAGACCACATCATCATTTTCTGTATATAATCGTTAATTATTATTGCTTCTTTTAAATGTCACACTTCATTAAAAGACTTTTAAAACCTTCTATAAGTAGAGAAGTTGCTAGGGATTGGATAATTTTGTTTCCATAGTGATAGAATGGTAGAATGTGTTCAACACATATTGTAGGAATTACTAATCTATACTAATATTATAAAGAGGAAACCTTTGTATTTTTGTATTGAATAGGCTCAAAAAATACTGGACCGATTTCAAAATTTCATTTACCATTACTTAGAGGGATTCTTCCGAATCCGTATAGGCTTTTTATCCCGAAAATCCCGCGGGAATCGAAATTGCGCGGGTAAAAAACCGCGCGCAACAGCTAGTTCCTTTATAAAAATCTGATTATAAGTGTTTCAATTTAAAACACATTGTTTACAACTCCCTCTTTATATTCATGCACTCTTAGTACTTAGAGGTAAAGATAAATTTATTTGATTAGGTAACTATATTTTAAATGTATACAGGTTTTTGTTTCAAAGCGATCGGAAAACGTTAAAAAGGACGCATCGGTGGTCGTCTACGTCTAGGTCAAAGCTTTATAATTGCCGTTAGCACGGTTACCACCGGTGAGCTAGATGCCGCGGTGGACTAGACTTTTGTTGTATCTGTGAAGATTATATTGCCATGGATAGCTAAGGTGATGGTCGGTGTACATTGCGGGGATGAGTTAATATCGTACCACCATGTACGTATACAGGATTATTTGTATCATATGCAGTCTTAATAGCAAGTGAGTTAGGTCGTAGCAGCGCGTAGATGCTAACATCATGTTCGTCAGGATGGAACGATTGTATTCAATATACAGTAACCATCATTGAAGCCGTTGCCATCTCTATGAAGTACAAAATTGGATTGTGATAAATTAATGGTTGGTTGATGGTCACCCGTCGCTGCTGTTTCGAAATATATACACAGAAGCAACTACGCCAATTGATTATAAAAAAAATGATTCATAACTATTTTCTCACTTGAAAAATAATATTCTCAGTAAAGCTAAACAAAGCTCGCTATTATGCGGGCTTTGTTTAGCTTAAACTTACTACGTGTTTTCACGTACAACTTGTTTACGTATTTTCTTAAAACCAATGGTGTTTCTTAGATTAATATTTGTTTCAAGTAAATAAAGTAACTGCGTTGCAGACCTCACCGCTTCTTAAACATACGGCAAATCTGCGAGAAATGTACACATTAACAACTTTTTTGTCGAAATAACTCTTTATTTTGAGATCGTATTAAAATTGTGGTAATATAAAACGTGTAAAGTACGTCAGAAGCTGCAAAAAGGATACTGTCTGACTAGAACGCCCGACCATTGACGGATATTATTCTTTCTGTCAATATTTTGGTGCGTCTTTCCTTTGAAATTGAAGACGTCAAAGTAATCATAACAATCAGTGTGAAATCTGCAGAACGCTGTGTTTACGTTTTTATATTAATCGACTAGGTAACGTGAATCAGTTCTTAAAAACAACGAATTCATAAAAAAATAACGTACCTGATAGTTGCTATTTCACTATTTGGAAAAAAATTGCGGCTTGTAATGTTTTCGGCGTTTCATCTGAGTTCATTTTCAGTGTTTTGTCTAAGTTATTTCGAAGTCCCTAAAAGTTGTAACAACTTTAATCAGCTTAGTAACTTATTCAATCTTTTATGTCATGAACTCCTGTTTAACAAAATAAAAAATAAAATAAAAGCAAGAATTATATTGGTAAAATAAATTTGTAAATCCACACTAAATGAATAATATTATTATGAGTAATTTTCAATCATAATGAATCAACTTTTTTATGCCACTGTCTACCTAAAACCCGCGTATTTCATCTTTCGATATATACCTAATTAGCTAGACTAATACAATGAACCTAAAGGGATTGTTTGTTCGTTGAAAAAATCTCTTAATATTTGAAGACCTAAATTTTAATGGTTTTAGGCTATGTTTTATTCAAACGGGCAGAGAATTAGCGGCTACTGCCAACTTATATTTATATATATATTATATTTATATTATACATATATATCAATATATATAAAATTGTTCCGTTACTGACTGAGTTACTGAGTGACTGACAGACAACGTACAGCCGTAACTACTGGGCGTAGAGAGCTGAAATTTGGAACATACATTCTTTAGGAGATGTAGGGGTGCATTAAGGAAGGAATTCCCGAAATTCCCACGGGAACGGGAAATATAGGACTTTTAAGTTTGTATGAAAAATCTTATTCCTTGAGTGCACCGATGTGAAACTTGCTGTAAAGGTTTCTCAATGTGTGTTTGGTTGTGTTATGAAAGGAATTTCCGAAATTCCCACGAGAACGGGAAATATATGATGTTTTAGTTTGTATGAAAAAATCCCATCCCTTGAGTGCACAGTTGTGATACCTGATATAAAGGTTCCTCAATAAGTGTCTGTTTGTATTATGGAAGGAATTCCCAAAATTCCCACGGGAAGGGGTTGGACTTTTTAGTTTGTATGAGAAATCTTATTCCTTGAGTGTACGGATGTGATACTTGGCATGAAGGTTCTTCAAAGAGTGACTGGTTGTGCTACGAAAAAAATTCCCAAATTCCCAAGGGCACGGGAAATATATGATTTTTAGTTCGTATGAAAAAAACTTATTCCTTGAGTGCATGTGTGTAATACTTGGTATAAAGGTTTTATCAGTGGGTGTCTGGTTGTATAGTTTCTGAAATTTCCACGAGAAGGGTAGTTAAGCGCATACGAAGTTGCGGGATAAAGCTAGTTTCTTATAATTCCATTCTAATAGAATTAAGTTCAGTCACTAACGACCAATAAAATTATCTTTCACCGAAGTAGAGTGTTCATTCTGAGCTTAATTTATTTTCCATTTGACCTTTTTAGCCTTTCTTAACTATCCCCTAGTTTTTATGTCTCAAAGCGAGACTTTTAAATATCGGCATAGGTATTAAATGTGATTAATTTGTAAAAGTTAATGCCCGGTCGTTCCTGTCAACAGTAAAAGAGTAGCGGTTACATTTATATTTAAATTAGGATCAGGATTATAAATCGTTCGAACATAGTTCATTTATCTTCTTCTGATTTAATTACTACCTTATCTAGGATCTTCTTTTTTTTCTATTTGTGTTTAAATTGGAAGTTCTGTGTAATTATAAACTGTCACGGCTTTTTAAATGTCGTGAAAATTTTTGATCATCCGATAAGTGCTTTGATGTATTTATTTATTCCTTTTTGTTAATGGTAGCCAATGTGTGGAACGTGTGGACTTTGTTTTCATTCGCCACTACAGTCCTGGTTCTTTTAAGTGTCGTGTGAATAGGTTTCTCATCAACGGACGTATACCATCATAATTCTCACATTCATTTTCCATCAGATGGCAGGTACAAACGCCCCATCATTGCGATGTAAAAGGTGACAGAGAAGCTTAAAGTTGCAAAAAGAAAAAAGGGACAAGAAAGAGCAAAATCAAGCTCTTCATAAAAACAGTACCTATAAAGGTAATATCTACTAACTGACTGCAAGCATTGATGAGGAGAGTTAGAAAATATTAAGCTCCTTATTATACTTCTAAAAACAAATAAGTCTCGGATAAGAGTATTTGATTCATTATTATAAATAAAAACTTGTTACCTGATTTTATTGAATTTATTGATTTTACATTATGACTCGACATTTCGTTGTTTTTACAGAAAAAATGGTCATGAATGACAAGGTCGAGTTAAATTCTTAAATATATATTAATACATACATACATAACTTAACGCCTGTATCCCGTATGAGGTAGGCAGAACACTAGAGGTAATATAACCATCTGATGTCACGTTTGACAAATTTGGAGGCATTATAATAGTGGAGAGACACTATTGCAGTGACAAGGGGTCAGCCTATCGCCCACAAAAAAGCCTCCCATAACACCTCGGTCCCTTACCTGACTTTTACAGTATGCCCGGGAAGAGAAGCAGCTGGCACATTGTATGTTTTCTTTCCCTCCCAGTCCAGCATAGAAGCAATTTAATATCAATTAAATGCGATAAAAAAGTATTTTATTCGAGTTTAGACGGGCTAAGTGAATTTTGCTAATCAGAAACTCGATAAAATTGAAAAGCAAATGCTCTGGAAATATCAAGTTTTAAATGTTATCAACATTTATTCTCTAATATGCGCAATTTATTGTTTAATTGCCCTATGCTATTTGATAATGTCAAATTACACAACAAATGTAACTTTGATATACCTATACAAAACAATAGACCTGTACATAAATTGATTAGGTATATAAAACGTTAGTTTTTTTATATATTAAGAGGATAGGACGTTTGTCTTCCATGTCACCTGATGGAAAGTGCGCATGAAGACTATGATGGTTCACGACCATCCACGAGAAACCTATTCACTTGACACTACTTAAAGTTATAGTTTATTTAACTTATATAACCGCAAATAAAATAATGAAAAAGGTCTAACAAAGTACAAACTACTCGAACAAAGTTCAATGACTTCGTTTTGTAACCAATACAGTTTTAGACGAAAAGTCTGAAACGTGTTTTTTTTGTTCAACGTTCTAGAAATCATATGCCTATACACATATATGTATATTGAAATAAAAGTTGCTCTATTAAGATACGGTTTTATTATAGCCATTTCGTAAAACATGTTGATTTACCTCTCGAAGATCTAATTTCGAGTTGATGTAATTTATATCTGTCTTATTAAATAATATTAAAGCGATCTTTGTAAGGATTATAACGGTACAAACTCACACCGATGAATATGCACGCTTTGTAAAAGAAGCTGGTATACTTAATAAGATAATGACAAATTTTGTAGCAGAAGTATAAATGCTTGAATATGAGTTTTTTGGGTCGTAGAACATTCCATAAAGGTCTTCTCATATTAAGGGAAAAAGCCCCCTGGCATTAAGGGATAAAGAGATTGCATATACTACCTACCTACGTGTGGGCGTAGATTTTTGAGAAATTATATATTTTTTTTTAGGAAACCTAGTTTTGATCTATTCAGTAACCTTCTAAGTTACTCTCTTCATATAACGTCTTCTACCAAATAAATAAATAAATAAAAATAAATAAACTAATAACAATAAATAAATAAAACAAATCCCCAGACAATCATACTAACTACGTGGCCCCAAAGTAAGCATAGCTTGTGTTATGGGATACCATGTAGCGAACTAGGGGGAACCTAGAATATAAATACATAAATAGATAAACACCCAGACACGGAACATTTTTTTTTCTTGTTCCGTGCGGGAATCGAACCCGCAACCACTGGCTTCTGAGGTAGATAGGTTTACCCCATCGCCAAATTGGTCTTCAATCGTCAGTAAAAAAATATTTTTACTATAATGATAACTCACTGATGGACGCCACTTTTTACCTACTAATTTAGGTTATTAAGGAAGATTGAATATTGAGGTTGAATATTGAGGTTGAACTTGAATTGCTTCCATGTCCACGAATGGCATGTTTCGTTTCTGAAACTTATGAAGTATTTTCGATAAACCACTTACAATGCTTCTAAAGATACCTCATTTGTTAAATTATGATTCATAAATTACGCGGGAATTTTTGAGCAGATATGTTTATGAGCTGAAATCTTGACCCCTTACCCTAAACCTTCACTATAGTAAAAAAACTTCAGTTTCATCTATAATTTAGCTTTTATCTTCGTTTTTTTTCAGGGTTACTGTATTTCTAAGAAATGGGATGAATATTTTACCTTGAATTTTCCTGTTCATTTCTAATTTAACCAAATTTAAACACTTCACCCTGTCCCGCCGAACTCAAAAATAACTAGTTTCCCAATCTAGGTTACCTTTATTTGTAACTCAACAAAACTCTATCCAAATAAAGTATCTGATTCAAGTGGTGGCCCCATTCAACACAAAGTTTAATATCGGATTTAAAATTAACATAAAGTATGAATTATTACCAGCTCATAAACAGAATATTGACCTAGCAGGGTAGCTAATTAATAATTCTCGATTAATCATAGAATTTACGAGAAATAAATCTCCGCGACGATGTTTTATCTTACGATCTTTTAGACAAAATGCTCAGGTGGCTTAAGGTTCGTGTATATTTTTTTGTAAAACTTTATGTTTTTAGGGTTTTGAGTCAAAATGACACATAAAAAAAACCTTACGGTAAAGCCAGCCTGTCTGTCGCACTAACATTTAAAAAAATACTTTTCAAAAAAATATAGCTTCGAATTTAAAGTAGCTTTTAAATAGTGTCAATAAAAAAAAAAAAAGTTCTTGTTTTTATGAAAATAGAAATATCCACGTTTAGGTATGTGCAATTTAAAGGCACGTACTTTTTGCCTTGTAAGAAAATACTTAAAAGCCACATCAGATGTCAAAAGGAAAAAATATACAAAAGATACACGTAACGTGAACTCACTTCAGGAAATAAATTAAGATCTAACTACTAAATATTTGTAGAACAACTTAGTAGTTTAGTAGTGTTAAAAGCGGATTTTAATCCCACTACCAAATTGTTCTACAAATACGTATTACAAAAATTTTATGGATAATACGTGTCGTACGTATCCATAAAAATTTACTCGTCAAATTGTTTGCTCCTGACTCCATATGAATTTCTGATAAAATATATCTTATGTTATTTATATATAATTGTTATAATAGTCCAATCCCCTTCGTCATTTTATTAGTAGAGGTTTGTCAAGAGGTTCATTCTTGTTACTATCGATTGTTTCATACATTAGATGTTTCTTAATGTTGTTAACTGTGTGAACTTTACTATGTCATATATAAATCCACCGTGCGCGAAATTTTCTTACATTGAGGATCAAAGCTATTTCTACGTGAAAATTTTATACATAAGTATACGGAATCCTTGATGTTCGAAGTAAACTCGCACTAGGCAGGTTTTAGTAAGTATAACATGTATCGAACGGTCACGCAGCGGTCACAAGATCCATAATGCAAATGAGCTCCGAGTGGCTGCAGACAGAGTGGCAACCGGTGACTAAACACACTTATAAATTATAAACGAAATTTATTAAGTCGAATATACTGGAGGACTTTCAAATTTATATTGCTTTTATGGCAACATTATTTCTAAGTAACACTGAAGATAATGTTTCATATTATTTTTAGGTTTGTTTTGTAAGCCTTCCTTTATCTTTTTTATGAGTCATGTTTACTTACGTATTGCTATCTGAATTAGGCTGCGCCTACGGTCCATTTCAAATCGAAATAGTGTATGTCTCAACAAATACTAAAGTCACATTTTCAATCACAGTTTTTCATACTTTCTAGCATAATTTGTAAAAAAAGTCCTGTCCAGCACATTATAATCACACGGCGACGCGAAGTAGCACTTTATCAATCAGAGCATGTTATATTGATCCCAGTTAGTGAACGGAATACTTCAATACAATATTTTTATGAAAAATTGCCTTTAGAGCCTTAAAAATATCGGCAAAACATACAAAAAATATCGTGCAATGAACTCATGTCATGTGGCTATTGCACTGCACTACTGAGGTCGTATAGATGCCCAATACTGCTTAATTCAGTATTTTCAATATTTTGTACTATAAATAATAGCTATAACCAATTGTAAAAGATATACCAAATTCAATAATATTCCACCATTAAAAAAATATTTATCAAAAATACATCATTGATTATCATAGAGAATATCGTAAATCATTTTGTCCAGACTTAACTGAGATTTTTTATCTGAAACTACTAAAGATTTTGTTATATCTGAATGTTTTGAATTATATACAGATTTCACGTAAAATAGAGATATGTCGAAGAAACCAAACAACTATAATGATTATAAAGGTATTTACTATTTTCTGTCGTACAGGTTTTTTATGGGAATGTTATGGAAATATACCGTTTAAGTAAGCAAGTACGAAAAACCTTCAAAAATGTCAAAGAAGGATTTATCAAGGTCAATAAGTACCTACTTTTACGGTATTACCATCATTATCTCTTAACCAGACTAAACATTTTAAATGTACATAAGATCGAAGCTTTGAATATTTATTTGTCTGATGTTGTTTTGGCAGATCTTCAAATTGTTCTTCATTTGGAACACGCTTCTTCATAGTTTCACGTTCTCTATATTAGGCTTTACCTACACGTGGAAATGTAGTTAAGGTCAAACTCTGATTTAATTAATACTAAAAAAAGTTTCCTTTATTCCTTTTAAATTTGTCCGCACAATATCAGCTGATACTTAATTAGAATGGAAAATTTATCATAAAAAATACTAAACTTAGTCAAGCTGCTTCAGCTCTATCTAAAATTTCATAATATTATTCTAGAAAGGTCTTTAACAGAATTTATGAACGATTATAATTGAATAGGCAGACAAATTTAATATTATTTTATCCGTACCTTCTTCGAATGGATCTTTGATCGTTAATTTTTTATGACTATTCGGCGTAAAGTTTTCTTTAGCACCTGGTTGTCCTTCGTTGAACATGTTCAGCGGCTAGCTGAGTACCTACCGCATGCGAATATACATAAAACAGTTAAGCATTGCCTGTCGGTGTATCATTTAATTTAATACTAGCATTCACTGTGGCTTTACTGAATAAATGATACAGGTCGGAGTCGGATACTGATTGTTATTGTTTTACTTTATGAGTTGATAAGTATTTTGCACCTTTTTATGTAGCTGTGTTTCCTTAACTACTATTTAAGCCTTTTTTATTTATTATCGGTTGCTTGTTAGATATAATTTATTAGACGCCAATTATTTAAAATGTATTGTAGATTATTTGTTTACTTTAGTTTTTTTAATTCTGTCAATTGATTTTTTTAGCATAGCTCTTAATGGCAATGTGTAATACCTGACCCGACCCTCGACCTGACCCTCATTTCGGGTCCGTAGGTTAAACTCCTTGTGTGCGACGCACCCGTTGCGGAAGCCCTCGATTTAATTTCGATGCGATAGAAATAATAAGTCGAATATTTTTATCCAAAGTACAGTCATATAGTGAAGTGTAACATAAAAAGATTATAAGTATCTTCATTAAATAATTCAAAGTGTTTGGTTTAAATATTTATTGCTAAATATTGGAGAAATAACTATTTGCTTATCTTTAATATCACACTAGTCAAGTCACAATTTTGAAAATCACATTAAAAATAAGCTTAGTTGCAAGTACTTAATAATATAGTTAAAGTAATATAATATTAAACAATAAAACTATATCCACTTAAATCATGTATACCTAATATAATAAAATTAAAAATAAATCCCTAGACAATCACACCAACTATATACAACGTGTAACATAATGAAGAGATAATGCTTAAGGGGATTGTTTGTTTGATGATGTAGTTTATAAGTAACAGTAAAATAAATTTGTTATCCTTACGGTTCGGCCGAAAAACAAGTTCAAAGTTTAGATCAAAATATCAAGTGTCAACCCTAAAAACAGCTGTTAGCTTTTGATGAAATCTATTCGATAGCAGATGCGTAAAAATAAAGTGTCGCTAGTTACCCATACGAAGACAGCAGTGCGATCACAGAACTTTATAGAATCGTATATTAACGAATGTTTACGAATGCTCGTATAGTATGGAGTCGGTTGCAAGTTTTGAGTAACATTGTAATTTTTTATTTTACAGATATTTATGAGTACAACATGTTTACAAACATTCAAAATTAACAAGGCACACATTTATTTAAGCTGGCCGTGCGGCAATAAAAAGATTTCAATTTTTTCTTAAAAACCGTCTCGTTAACAAACGATTCGATAAAGTTCTGTGATCGCACTGCAGATACCACAAAATTCAGCCGGTGTGGGAAACGTCAAAACGACTGCGGCACAACGCTTGTTTTAGCTTATTAGGTTGACTAGGGTTATCAAAATATTTTGTTGTAAAATAATTAAATAAATTTGTATGAAAGTCTATACCAGCACGCTTTTACTTTATATTCTGCGTATGGAATAGAAGCTAATCCTTAAGTTTTATCTCTGCATTTTGTTACACGTTGTATATATTGTATGTTGTATATAGTTAGATATAGATATCTACTTAAATATTTAGATAAAAAAATGAAATATTATGCAAAATCACAAATAAAAAAAGAAAAAAATCACAATCAAATATAAGTATGATATGAACATTCATAATTTAATAATAATGCAATAATCAACACAAAAACACTTTCGTTAATTCTAAATAATTCTTTTGTTTTTTGAGAAGTGTTTTTTTCTATATTCAAAGCTTTGTTTCGACTTCTATATGTATACTTAATTGTTGTGAAATATTGTGATATTTTGGAAATAACTACTCACACCCAGTACCTACATTCTGTAATTCGGCAAGTTTTGATTAAAATTTTTGCTAAATGGAACCAAACTTATTTGACCTCCTGTTTTAACTTGTCTATAACAACTCGGACTACATTTTTAATAGTTTAGGATGACTCTCAGTATTATGGCACTTTTGTATGGGTAGTCCTAGTCACTTTCCTCGCATAATTTCAAAGGTGCATTATACTTTATATGTCTTTTATTTACCCATGTACACGATTTTATATTCTTTCTTTGAAAATTGTATGAAAATCCAACGTGCAATGATGTTCTTTTACCCACTATATTTAAAATTATTTGAAAATTTTTAGGTACTAAGCCTCGCGGAGGACCTGGATTTGCCATTTTGAGATTACTTAGAAGATTAAACTTTCTAATCAATAATTGATGGCAACAATAACTTGATTTTTGTGCGAAAGGGATGGAAATATAGTCCATGATATTGGCTATTGTCAATTATGTCTGTTTACCTGAACTCTATTGTTTTTATAATATTGTCTTAAGTCTTCACGATTCATAATTTAAATAAAAATACTTTTTAACCGGATAAATCGCGTATAACTTATATTTTACATTTTAACTCGACGTTTCGGTGTCTTTGCAGACCCCGTGGTCACAAGCGACAGTTCGCTAATTTTTTTTTTTTTCCGCCAAGGAAAGTTTTGGCACCCCCTAAAACAAGCTTTAACCAGTAAAGCAAGCTTTAGCGGGGGGAGGATGAATCCTGTTACGGACGAATGGGCATTCTATAAGCTGTTTACCCCTGTGGCTAACGGAAAATAGAATGCCCAGACAGTGTGGTGACTCACTCAGTGAAACCGAGCATATCCACTAAACATCCCCCTTTACGACCTACCTTGATTCAGGTTCTTGATCATTTATCGGAGCGACAGCCAATTGGTGAAAGAGGCTGCGCAGTGAGCGGCATCCGGACGGCTGCCACCAAAAGGAACTGAAAACAAAAATTCAGAAGCTAAGACTAGCAGAAATTACAAAGCTGAAACTAAGAGATTATCTAGAGTGATCAGACTCACTCTGGGATAGGAATGCTGGAAAGAGGGACTACGTTTAGAAACGTTGAGCTTGCTGGAGTTTCCTAATAAGGGGAGCGAACTTGGTTAGGACCGGAAGAGCACCGTTGAAACCCTCTGGGCTGGCGTCGAGAGCGGCGCCGAAAGCCAGGATCTCGTCGATGGGAGCGAGCTGGATCCAGAACGCCATGCGGTCATGAGAACCTTTTGCGTTCTGGCACTGGGAAATCGGTTTGGCGGCCGGTTGCGATTGAGTCGCGACCCGGCTGCGCTGACCTGGAACGATAGAAATAAAGGCCTTAGGGGCCTTTGAACTGACTGGAGGAGCGTCCGAGCTAGGCTGCGGTCGCTCTCTCCAGTTCTCGATGGGCTTCACGGTAGCCCTGGCGGCACGCAGTGCCTTGGAGCAGCCGCGAAAGTTTGCTGTGTGGCCTGACTGGCCGCACAAGATTCAGGACGGAGCGGTGGGCGATTCGGGAGTGCGAGAGCAATCCTTAGTCACCTAGGGGACGCAAAACAGTTTGCCGCCGCATGACCATACAATTGGCAGCGGTGGCACTGACCTGGGAAACCACGCTTGTGTGGAACTTCGACGCGGATGTTGGAGAGACCGCACACGGTGGGCTTGCCTCTGAAAATGGACTGCCCTTGCGGGCTCTTCGCTAGGATTACTAGCGCTAGTGGGAACTGCTTGCCTCGGCGGCTGTGCATTTTGTGCACAGATTCGACGGGGAAGCCTTGAGAAGACAAGTCCTCTTGGATTTGTTCGTTCGAGAGCTCGAACGGCACGTTCCTGAGGACGGCACAAATCTTACGCTCCTCAGGGAGGGCGTAAGTGTGGTACTCGAGCTTTTGATCAGCAAGAAGCCGAGTAAGATTCCTGAAATCGGAAATGGAACAGACTAAGATCTTAATAGAGTCACCCACGTTGGATGCCTTACTATACTGGATCTTGGGATTGTGACTACCGCAGAGAGCTGAGACGTCAGTCCAGCAGCTCTTGTCCCGTAGAAAGACGGGGGGCGGAGACTTGACTTTCGGTGGAGCCGAATCTGATTGCGACGCAGGTTGTGACGCCGGAATCGCTGAAACAAAAGGCGCAAGAGCAGACGCCGGTGCGTCATTTTGCGGAGCAGGGACAGCGGCTGGAGCAGCTGAAACGGATAGAGATAAAGTTGAAGAAGCATCTTGCTTCTTCTTCTTTGATTTTGATTTTTTGCGAACCTCGGTGAACGGAGCAGGAGATTCTGGAACTAAAGGAGCGGAGTCGGAATCACTACCTGGCGGGGTAGTTTTCCGTTTGCATGCGGTGGAGTCTACTAACATACTACTACCGGCTTGCTCGGAAGGGTCTGGCGACGCCGGAGAGTCTGTTGAGAAGGATTGACTGGAGGGCAATGACATAGTGATATCTGGCTGGAAGTCTGGAAGAACACCTGAAATAATATCAGAGGGGAGTTTGATGCCCTGCGCGTTTGCGCGGAGAAGTAACTGGACTACAAAGACTATTTTCAGAAATAAAAATTGTAGCAGAGAACTAATAAGTAAGTTAAATTCATTTCATTTAGTAAGTAAGTTAATACCTTCATATACATATAATTTTACCTGTACCTCGTCATATGTAACAAAATGAAACATTAATTCAAACATAATTCAGAAACACTGTTTTCGTCGACTGTTTCCCATACCAATAATTTTTATTTTGAAGAAATCGGCTGTTACTACTGAATTGGAATTCAAGGGCTTCCGCAACAGGTTCGTCGCACACAAGCCTCTTAACTCACGGGCCCATCATTTGAGTTTCGCTTTCTAGCGCTCTTATCAAGTGAAAAATAAACAGGCAAATACACGAATAAGCATACTATCTTTTGAAACCGACATCTTCTTGGTGAAACAACATTTACGCTGTAGAAATATACGAACTTCTTACATATTTTGTAACATTTTTTCAGATCTTGGAGAAACTTTCTTGGTGGTGAACTAGATCACCTTTTTGGTGAAGCAACCTTCTTCGCGGAAGGATAGACGAACTCCTTGGTAAAGTGACCTCCTTAGTGTAGGCATAGAGGACCTTTTTAGTGGAGCAACCTTCTTGGTGGAGAGATAGACCACCTTTTTGGTGGAGCAACCTTCGTCGAGGGGACGACGAACTACTTGGTGTAAGAACTTGCTTTGTAGAGAGATAGACGAACTTCTTGGTAGCTCGACTTCCTCGCTGGAGGAATTTACCACCTTTTTTGTGGACAACCATCTTGGTGGAGGGATAGATGAACTTTTTGACTTTCAACCAGAAGTTTGAATCCTGATAGAAGTGGATATTTTATGTCCATTGAAGCTTATTTCTCAATTTTAATACTGTTTTATACTAGTTTACTATAAGTTTATCTTGTTCCTTTTTCTATGAAAGTACTGAAGAAACTTAATTCGACTAGATTTTTATAGTTTTAATAAAAAACAGGCATAAGAAATATATTTTTCATAGCAATCTTTAGAAGTTAACATTTCATACAGTTGGTCATCCACATTATGTGGAACATAGCACTGAACTCACAGCTTTCACTTAGTTTATCTTTTTAAATGACATAAATTGTTTATTTAGGATATATCTTCAAACAACAAAAAAACAACAGTTGAGTAATGTTTTAAAACTATCATCTAAAATATGGGCTTACGGGTTATTTTCCTTTCGATTTTATTTATAATGAACAGTTAGGATTAAAAAGCTTTTAACCTTCTGTCAAGCTATTTGATTCTTTGATTAAATACCACATTAACCACTTAATTCATTACAAGATATTTCTTGATATTCTAAGGACTTGCGGTTAACTTGGACTTTCAAAGTTTAAAAACCCTTAAGGAAAACGGGTTATGAGTCATTATAATATTAAACATTTAAAAAGTTAATTCAAACAATGACACATTTTCGTCTTTTTAGAAAATTTCAAATAAAACTGTCATTGTTGGGTCAAGAGTTCACGAGCAGTATCGATATTTCTTCTGGTTTCAAACATTTTGTATCCATTTTGCCAAATATACAGAATGATGTCACGAACTGTTGAGTCACTTCTTATTTAAATATTTACATAGTTAAACAATAAAAAATGTTATCAATTCTTTAAAACTAGTTTGCAATAGATATGACTTAATTTTGTAAAATGGCAGATGAACCTTTAAAAATTTTACAGTATAGTTTGAGTATCGCATTTATCTCCCGTACTTGAAAAGAAATAAAAATACTGTTATGAATTTTATAACAAGGTTTGTAAAAATCTACCTAATGTCTTGATAAGTATGATATCCTTTGACCTGTCCCAGAATAATAATCTATCTTTTTTTAATATTGGTTAGAATTACCCTGCTTGGAGTTATATTAAATTAATAAGAGTGACAACTTTGTTACCTGAATAAGCTAAGAAAAGTAATTTATGTTCTTATTTGTTACTAATCAGGCGTACGGCATTTTTATTATACTTAACTGATGTGAGGTCGCTAATCAGGCAGAGCAACGCAAATATTTAAAAACCTTAGCTACAAAAATTTGTTCGTATAATATATAGTAATTATTGGAAAATGAGCAAAAACATGGAAGTTAGAATATTTCTGTCGGATGACCTTTTGCACCATCTAGGTACAAATGTATTACCCATGGTGATAGAAAAACCATCTATTCCAGAATTTACCAAGATCGTTTCTGGGTAAGAAAAATATATTTTTTCAAATGGCACGATGTTTACGAGAGCACCTAAGCTTGAACACTTCTGTTTCTTAACAATATTTGCATCGTGTTTACATTGGCAAACAACATTGTGTAATACAACACAACTAAGTTTATTGCAAGGTTCATCAACCAAAACAACTGACATGATGATTTGAAGATTCAAACGGCAAGTTTAGATACAAAGTCAGATTTGATTCAAACTATGTTTCAAATCACTTTGCTCATTGATACTAACAATTTATGAATTACCACCAAGAATAAGAAGCGTCAGCATAAGTTTTTATAAATATGTTCGTGTTAAAGACATGAGCAGAACAAGGAGATGTTTCCTAATACTGAAGCTAGATCATTTTTTTGCACTGTTTGTGAGTATTCATACCTTTCTTATATACCAGTAAGGTTTATAGAAATTATGTAAGTTTCATCCATTTTTACCCACTTTACATCCTCATAATCATCCATTATTAGGTTTCTATCCACCATTACAATCGTCTATTTTGATACTATAAGATATGTCATAAATATTTTTTTAGTTCTTCTTCTATTAAGAACTACTATTTTCACAAGAAGTAAAAATATTTAAAAATGGAATCACTGCTATATAATTCAATATACCTCGGACCTCCTTTTTGAACCTCCAACTGGCAGCGAGCCCTATTTAATTTGAATAATAAAACCATATCAGCTACTACTTGACCTTTTATTCTTTGACACGTAGGTTTTCTTTTTAATTTACTGTTACTATTACCTACTGAACATAGTTTGATAGATGCACAGTTACATTAACATTAACGCTTTGACAGTTCCTTTTTGATACGGGTCGCCAAGGTTTGGAATGAACTGCCTGCGTCTATTTTCCCTGACCAGTATAGTCCTAGTACTTTTAAGCGTCGAGTGAATAGGTTTCTCGTGGATGGACGTGTACCACCTTAGTCTTCATGTTCACTTAACATCAGGTGTCATGGAAGACAAACGTCCCATCCATATTTTATAAAAAAAAAAAAAAAACCTATGCGTTTAGTATACATGGTAAAAAAAGGTTTTTAAAGGCGTTTTTGTAGGCGATAGGTCACTTCAATAGTCTCTCTCCATCTTTATAATACCTCCAAATTTGCAAACGTGACATCAAATGGTCTTGTAACCTCTGGTGTTCTGCCTACCCCATAAGGGATACAGGCGTGACGTTATATATGTATGTATGTAAACATAAGTCTTAAACAGAAATACGATTATTAAGCTTTATTTTAAAATTTTTACTAACGTGACAACTGGCAAAACATTTGTTAATTTATGTAGCTTCATAGTCACTGTCATTGTCACGATTAACTTAGTTAAATCATCCAGCCTTAGGGTGACCATAAGATTGGTGCTTTTGCTAATTCAAATTATTATCAATGAAGTGTTACTGTTTATTTCTAGAGTTAATGCAATAATTTTCCTTAAAATGTTGCTATAGTAACAAAAAATTCGTTTTATAACTTATTTTTTACCTTGTATAACCTATGAAGTAAACAGATACACGACCTTGTTTGATACTTATGTGTATATATAAACATCAAGTTCAGGATTTTAAAGTAAAATTTAATACTATTGCTGATTGAAAACTTTGGTTGAAATATTGTGATTTGACTGCCCATGGTTCAAATGGCTAGCGATGCAATATATTATGCTCATGTGTTTTACGCCATCTCTGACCGCATCATCACTTTATTAATTGCATTTGAGGTCAATCTCGGATTTATTAATCAATTAAATTATTAATTAAATGTTAACGTGGTTTGTAAGTTATATTGTCAAATTAATATAGGACGACATACTATACTTGTAATATATCTCAGATTATTTAAACGAAAAGCAAACTAAGCTTCTTTCTCAATGAAAAATTGAAAACGTTTTATTTAAAAAAAAAGCTTCAGTCAAATTATGATTTTAGTTATTTTGATATCTTGATATCTTATTATTCCTTATTACTGAAAAAAAAACTTTTTTGGTGATTGAGTGCGACTTACGTATGAATGTTTTTTATTAACACGTCAACACATCAAATAAACTTAATTAAACATAACTTACGGAAATAAGATAACAAAATGTTTTTTTTTTTTATAAATTATAGAAACTGCAAATAGCACTTGTCAAAATAACAAATATATAGACTTGAGAGCTTTTTGCTGTAAGCAAAAAGTATTTGAGATAAACCTTAAATTAGTATGTTTTCGCAAGGAATATAAACCAGCTAACCTTGCAAATATTAGATAAAAACACGAGTCTAATAAATTCGATTATTATTTTGACGAGTTTAACCTAAACTGGCTTTTGATTAGTCACGCTAATTTAAAGGAATATTATTTTTTTTATAAAACTTTATTGCAACACCTATTGTCAATGATAATTGCGAAATTAAAAAAGACATATTGATCCTAGTACTCGTTTTCAAATCATGACAAACATTATTATAATCATAGCAACTTTAGATGACACTGACGCCAAATACGGTTGGCTGGCTCAGCAATTTAAAAAGAAAACTATTTTACCATTTATACCAGTCGTAAATGAGAACAAATACCAAGTAAATGGTCATTGTACACATACAGATCAGAGTATAGTGTATGCGTAAGACTTTTAACGATTAGTGGTCCTAGTGAGTTATGTAATAGTGGTCCCTAATAAGTTATGTGAAAGATTTTTTTGCGATCAAACCATATGAGTACATTTTTTAAAAGCAACATTTTTAGGTTGTAATACCGTGTACAATTAAATGTTAATGTATAAATTTTTGTTTTTTGTAAACTTTGGTATCTCCCAACGAACGAAATCTATTTTAATTACTTTTAAATAATGTAGGTATCTTCTTTTTGTCACAGAGAACCACCAACCCCTCAAGTGAGGACGTATTTTGTTTTAAAGATTCTGGACAATGGACACAATATGCCATTTGTTTTGTAAATTTATACATATCATAACACAACCAGACAAATGTAAACTAACTTTTTTATGCACATAAATTAACAAATTGTGCGAACATCGAATATCGAACTATCGCACACTATGCCTGTCGGGGCGCAGTAACATATTATGTATAGGTGTGTCACAAGCGAATTTGCGCTGCAGTGTGGCCCGACATAGTGTGTGCGTACCTTAATTCAGATACAGTTACTGCATCGCATGGAAACACACTAGACTATCAAAAAGAATAATTTGAATGATATTACTCGTAAAACGTAATTACGTAAAACGTACTTATATCCATTATTTTGCAGCAGTTTCGAATTAAATCCATGCTGAACTGGGAGCGAAAGAAAAACATAGAATGTATCTTCTGCTTCTCTTCTCTGGGATACTGTAAAAGTCATTTGAGGGCCAAAGGTTTTATTGGCGTGTTTTGCTGGCGCTAGGCTATCCCAATCTCCTCCAAAGTCAAACGTGACATCTGTAAATAATAACTGATTCATTTGAAAAGTATATCACATGCTTTATGAATATACTCTTTTAGCAAAAAAAGTTAAAGAAAGGTGTATAAAACCAGATAATTATACCTTACCGTATCGTTTATTATATCCGTTTACGGAATAATCTTAATGTACAATCTTTTTTTCATCATTATGTATAAACAAAATGAATTTGTCATACAACTTTGTACTTCATAGTGGTGCTGTTTAAATGTCAATGGAATATTAAAACCAACACACGAGGAAAGTTAAATGTAAAACTAACTCACACTTTCCTGTGGAAAAAGATTAATCTATATAATATGAGCCAATAGCTACGATAGACACATGGAATCTGTGACTACAACATAGGGTAACAAACGACATTTTGCCTGTGTACGCGCTTGCGCATATACTTCATAATAACGGTCTCAAATGCAGTGGCTGTGAGCAGTAAAAGACAGTTGAATGTGACCTGTTTTTTTGACTTGAGTGATGAGGCAAAATTGGTAATCTATACTAAGATATAAAGCTGAAGAGTTTGTTTTTTTGTTTGTTTGTTTGAACGCGCTAATCTCAGAAACTACAAGTGGGATTTGAAAAATTCTTTTTGCATTTGATAGCCCAACTCTTGAAGAAGGTTATAGGTTATATTTTATCCCGAAATTCCCACGGGATCAAAACTTACGCAGGTAAAACCGCGCGCGGTGGCTAGTATGCTTAAAAAATTCGCAAGGCAAGAATCAAACTGCCATCAATATGTAAGAGACTGACTCATTTTTAAAATGTGTTTACTTTAAAAAGAAAAGTGGAATGTCAATAAAGCTCATAAAAAATATATTATAGCATCAAATTTTACAGAATATGAATATGATCAATAAGACCAAACATCATACATTGCTTGTTCGAATAAAATTTATATTTTACTATTGAAAATGGAACCCAAAATATATTAAAATAAGTTCCAGTAGTCAGTTTTTATTATTTAAAAAATGCCAATTAATCATCAATTTTTATCCTCACTTTCCATCGAGGTTTATAGCCAGCTGGTGTTATAAAATAGATAAGGCCCTCTTCTCACGGTAGCCTTGACGTTTTTTCAACAGTTAATAATTAGTTACCTTTTTATTGGCTCCTCTTTGATGAACACCTCTGATATTCTGATATATCTACTGCAGAGACAGATTTATTACTCACACAAGGTAAGCCTCGTCTTCCTGGACTTAAATTATCATTTTTATACATTTTATCTTTTTGCTAATAATTGTCGGTAAAAACCTGCGTAATGATCTATGCTTAATTGAATTATTGATTAATGACTTTGGCTTTTTGTGTTTCTTAAAATATACAAATTATACTTGAATAAATGAAAAATGAATTTTAATAACTATACAAATTATATTTTTATTATATTGAGAGCAAAAGAGTTTGAGGATGGTAAAGTGCTGTCCTACAGCAATAGCTGTCCTGCCTGTATTCTAAGATATTTTTATTACGTATTTCCAAAAAAAAGGATATTTTAAAATTTAAAATCAATTTCAACATAACTGTACAGTAGGTCATACAAAGATAATCTTGCTCTTTCACATTTTTTAACTTCATGACAAATGAATGCGTATGTACTTCTTACTTGACACCTGCTTACATATGACGCCGTTAACTGAACTTGAAATCGGAACAAAAGACTCTTAACCCATAACTTATGTCATAAATAGTCACCGCAGAAACCGCTGTGTTTACTTTATTGTTTCTTTACTGAGTCATAAATGCCCATTTGAATCAAATACTTGTGTCAATTACATTAAAATGTATGTAAACAGACTATATCGAGATGTTTTCCATCGAGTATCTATTCTACTTCACAATTTGTTTTTAACTATAGCTTTCCCTGCAAACAGTAAACAGTTGTAAAAAAAAGTCTTCGATAATACTGAATGAAAATTTAAAACACTTGCATTTACATAGAGAACTCTTTAGTTTGACCATCTGAAATTTTTCAATTTTATATTTTTCAAAGTATGTTTACAATAATTTAAATTCACTTTTTAAAAAAATTGTACAAAAACGTTGAAAATAATAAATTACCAACTTTTCAAGTCATTATACAAATACCTGTTTAATTAACTACGACTTTTTGCCACAATAACAATACTTAAATTGAAAGTAATTGAAATATCTGGCATAGTTGAAGCGGTATTAAATGTACGAGGGTCATTTGAAAAGTTCTTAGCCTAACATTGTTAGACTCGTCGGTATATTTTATAACTACCCTCATTTTATAGCTACATTATTTAGCAACAAGTATGCACAGTTTAGTTTATTTGCAATAAATTATTGTTCGTTTACACGTGATACCGTAAGTCAAGTCAGAGCAATTTTAGAAAATGGATAAAATTGAACATCGTGCAGTGATAAAATACTTGTATTTGAAAGGTTTAACTCCAAAAGCTATACATGAAGACATGTCTGCCACTTTAGGTGAGTCCGCTCCTTCGTATGCGACTGTTAAAAATTGGGTGGCAGAGTTTAAACGTGGTCGTGAGTCCATTCAAGATGAGCCCCGTAGTGGCCGGCCCTCGACGGCTTCCACTGATGAAAACAAAGAAAAAATCTGTGATTTAATTTTATCTGACCGAAGATTGACAGTCGAGGAAATAGCTAAGACTGTAGGCATCTCTTCTGAGCGAACACATCATATAATTACTTCTGAACTTGGATTCTCTAAGGTGTCTGCGCGGTGGGTACCGCGGCTGCTTTCAGTGGAACAAAAACGCAACCGACTCACAACTTCCCGCGACTGTTTAGAGTTATATGAAGCTGATCCACAGGAATTTATTGAAAGATTTATAACCATGGATGAAACCTGGGTTCACCACAATACACCTGAGACAAAAGAACAGTCGAAACAATGGAAAAGGGCAGGATCACCCACCCCAAAGAAGGCAAAAGTGGTTTTATCGGCTGGCAAAGTCATGGCATCAGTTTTTTGGGATGCAAAGGGTATAATTCTGGTGGATTATTTAAAAAAGGGTGAAACAATAAATTCTGATTACTACTACAACCTGCTGCGGCTTTTGAGAGAAAAAATCAAAGAAAAACGTCCAGGTTTATTGAGGAAGAAGGTCTTGTTTCATCAGGACAATGCACGCGTTCACACTTCTGTGCAATCCATGGCAGAAATCCATCGGTGTGGCTTTGAATTGTTACCTCATCCCCCATATTCACCGGATTTAGCACCGTCAGACTTCTACCTGTTCCCAAAGCTGAAAAAATTTTTAGGTGGTAAACATTTTTTTACAAATGAAGAGGTCATAGCCGCCGTAGACGCTTATTTTGAGGAGTTAGACGAAGATTTTTTTAAAATGGGTATCGAAGCCTTACCGGGTCGATGGAAAAAGTGTATTGAGCTCGGGGGAGAGTATGTTGAAAAATAAAAATATAATCAAAATCATGTGGTTTCATTAAGTACGTTAGGCTAGGAACTTTTCAAATGACCCTCGTATTTAGGAAGTCAGATAACGCGGCTCACAGACCAAAGATGCTGCGAATCGATCTTTTGTTCCGTTTTGTAATCGATGTGCCGAATAACTCATGGAATTCTGATGTTGATATTATAAAATTCTAGAAGTGTCAAGTTTATTGTTTAATTTTTTTTTCTTGTGTTGTCGCTTATCTCTTAAATTTCGTAAGAGGGTTCCATTTTTGATATGCAATTAAATAAAAAAAATTATCGTATTAAAAAAGTACCATAAGAAAATTTTGGACGTTTGACGATATAAAATCAACAAAATATTTATTGATTCATATTTTACTAGTTTTATAATGACTTGCTTTGAAAGAGGATCATATTCAATTACCATCGGTTGATTTTGAGATCAAACTATTTAAAAAGGATTTAAATAACAAAAAAAAAATTAGAGGTAGTAAGTCCATTTCTATTATATTTTTGCTTAATATCATTTGATTGTTTTTGATTGGTGTTCACTGTAGTACTGGTATTATTAAACTTCCCTTTTATCCATCAAGAGTTATTGTTATGTAAGCTCAAATTTAACGCATGATATCGCAAAAACATCGTAGATAAAAAAAAAATCATTTTGAATCTTATGATGAATAGATAAGTCCTGGCCTTTTTATGACAGTTTTGGTATTATTTTCAGATCTTATAGCACTCGATCCAATCAGTTCCATAAATTCTACATCTTTGCTGTAAAAGCTATCCCCTGCAAGTGCATGTGTGAAAGGTCAGGGTAGCTCAACTACATAGTAATTAAAGGTTATTTTCGGCGATAACCATCGGTAAAACAGTTACCTACGTGCGAGAAGTAAAAACCTGATGGGTCCACTATCGGACCTTGAGATAAGAGCCTTGGAGTATAAAAGTCAATGCGTTTTTGCAGCCGCGTCGGAAATTTCTGGTGACTCGATAAAGGAAGCATTTAGTCGGCGATGTGAAGATGTTGTAATAAATAGCAGTCGACTAGCCTAATATTAAATGTAAAAAAAAATTATATTAACTGCCTGAACTTACTTATTTGGTTGTGCCTAATAGATTTCTTTATTTGTTATTAAAGCTTACATTGATATCAAAAAAAATATTGATAAATGTTAAACTAGCGCTACTGACTTTTTCAAAATATTCAAGAGCAATTTTATTTTATGTCTAAGCAATAAAAGCCATTTCAAAGTTTGCGAAGATTGCAATAGAAAATGTTGTTTTTTTTTATAAATTTATTTTTCTTTTGTAAATATTGTTCTTAAGATTCAGTACCTACCTACCTATACTACCATGGTTAATAGAAGTAGTTTTAAGATCAGAAATAAATACGCCTTAAAAAACCCTTTTACGTGCCGCAGTCAGGTAAAAAACCAGATGGAAGAACCTGAAATCATGACCATTTACGACTGAGACAATTCAAGGTACTAATCAGGTTGGTCGAAAAAAAGAAATTATTGCTATTAATTATACTGGGTGACTGGTGGGTCACTTTTGAAATTCAAGGACGTGGTAGTTTTGACTTGATTACACAAAGAGAAAATAAAATAAAAAATATTTTAGTTATTAAAAAAATTTAAAATTATATATTTGTTATTTACTGAGTAAACTTAACCGAAGGTGAAAGAATTCATTACGCAACGCATGGTTGGCAGCGATCCGCGGTCCAGGCCAGGTCACGATCGACTCAGTTGTATGTAAAGTAAAAAGTAACATAGTAGTATTATGTATAGGGAATTCTAGTGAAAAATGAAGTACCTACATTTATTACATAATTACGATCAGAGTGCTCTCCTTCAGTATCTAAAATTTGTCACCAGTCACCCTGTATACGACGACAAAAACTTATACTGAAAACTTGTTACAATTTTGTTTGAAATTACAACAAAAAGTTTACCATATCTGACATTTAATTTATGAAACTAAAAATGTTATGTTCTGTTAAATGCATATCATCTTACGACTTTACAAAACATTTATAAACGCCTGGCTTTTGAATCACGTCAAATCTAAAAATCAAGAATAGGAAGTAGGATGAAAACCACAAAAAAATGCTTTTAATTGAATGATCACTAACCATATTATACAAACAAGGAAGATATACCTATTTCAAAACTTCAAGTGATAATCAACTCGCACTTAACAATCTTCACATATCAACAACTCCCACACATTGTAGTCGGTTGTATTCTTAAACATTTAACTCGGAAGACATAGTAAGTGATGCATTGTCCAATAAAATAGCCTCATGCCAGTCAAGTCAAGGCGAAACTCTCGCGCCGCTGCGAGTAATGATCCCCGATCGATACCCAAATAAATTTAACGATGCAAATGATACCACAACAAATGATCAATTTTATGCGGTTCGAGTTGAATCATCGTTATTCTTTACACTTGCCATAATAAATTCCACAATACCAAGTTTCATTATATTGAACGAGATGCAAAGGTTTGCATTATTGCATTTTCGAAACACACGGAAGTTCCATCAGTAATCATTGTGAATGCGCTTGAGTTTTTCTGCGCCTCGCACTAAATGACTGCACATAATGTTTTGGCCACAGTTCCGCTATTCTGTTTGTTATCTTAAAGTTATATTTATTGGTTTGCTTGAGAATGATGTATCGGAACAAACTTTAAATTATGATTAAAGTGCATAATAACTGTGTGGTCGTAAATATAGTTTACCGTTATCGTCGTTTAAGCTGTAATAATAAAACATTATGTGTGATTCGACCGAAACATGTCCTAAATTATCCGGTGTTAAAATTAACTGCAAAGGTAAAGTTGTTGTTTATATTTTTGTGAGTATGATAAAATTAACATACGTGAGGAAATTGGCTATTAAATATAATTTCCAACAAACAACGTCTTTACAATGTAAGTATTTTTATCTTTCGATTTTGGACCTATGGCAGCTTATACATGTTTATGTACCTTCCCAGATTAACACAGCGAAGAGCCAATTAGTGTTTGATTCTATGTTGTAAAATAACCGAGTTGAAATTAACATTTTAAAGTAACCATCAATAACTCATACTGAACATCAATGATTATGCTCGTACGAATATTATAAGAAAATCTTTAAAGCCAACAATGCAACAATATAATTTACTCTCTCCTTATTTAAATTCCATCATTCATCTTATTCTTAAGATTTGTAATGGGGCCAGAACATAAACTTTGCATGTCCGAAGGTAGTTAATAAAATCATGGCAGAGTGATCTTTGCCGCTCGTCTTAAAACGAACTGGGCCGAAAAAATTAAAGGAAACCGCTACTCCACGATTTGCATGCAAAATTATAATACAATGCAGTGAATATTCTTAAATTTACATCTCGGTCCTATCTTTGACATATAAACTCATGTAATATTTAAGTGTAGTTAATAAATAAAGTGTCTTATTTAAGATCAAGTTTCACGGCCTAATTTGCATACTGCCATTTCATTTAAATTCAAATTCGAATATCAAATTGAAAAAACTGGTGACATTATCACGACCAGACTTCGTGTCGCCTCTTTAAAAAAGTATTTTTTTATTATCTACCTTATTTATGGTTTCATTATAGAAGAGAAACGTTGGGATTATTTCTTGAATTAATTTATTCATAGGCAATAACGAGTTTAGTCAGAGGGTTGCTATGTCATGATATTATTAATTAATTATTTTGCAAAGCTAAATTGGAGTCAACGACATATTAATATTTTTAAGGTCGTTATGACAGAAAGTTAAATATTAATCAATGACCTGTTGCTATGCTGATAGTAAGATTAAAGTCTACTTATGTAAATTTGAAATCAAAGCCTAAGACAATTTCAAACATACTTTATTAGTATTTAATACAAATAAGAAACGTATTACAGAATTCTGAGCGTTTTTATTATGGCCCTTCTATTATTTAATGGTGTGAACTTAGTAATGGAACTTATTATCTGAATTTTAAATGGTTCAATATAATTGAACGTCAATATAAAAAGTAGATGCCTGATAATAAATTTGTAACGCTATCTTTATGGAATTTTTAGCAATACTTTATGAAAACTTTATCTATTGCGAACCTTTAAAATCTAGATCATTTTCCTTAAAGGAACAAATGCTCTTCAAAGCTTTCAAGTTATTTTGAAGGATACGAGAGAGGCTCTATCATTAGCATTATTATGAATGAACTATTTTGTATCCTACGGATTTGATAGATTTGACATGCAAAATCATTCAGGGTGTATTCAATGAGCACATGACTTGTTTTTAAATAAAATGTATCTATATTCGTCTTACCTCACAGTGTAAAATAAAAATTGTTGTATTTTTTGGATTCGCAAGAAGAATAAAATATATTCCGGCAAATAATTCAATACGGTAAAGTGACAGTTCGAAATGTCAAATATAAAAATAATGATACCAGTTAAAAATTTCGTTGTGTAAGTACTGAATGAGAATGATTGAAAACGAGCGAGACTTTGTCGTTTCTTTTGCATATAATTTTAAAGCAATTTATAAATAATTGAATTTGAAGTGTGTACTTTATCGTCAAAGTTACTTTAATGAAAATAGTTAATTGCCAAACATACCTTGTGTTTTAATAAGGTAACAGTAGAAGTAAAATCGGCTTGATAAGTTCTTCATCATTCTCAAGACGTTAAATATGAATATTCAAAAATAGTTGCCTTTTGCTAACAGCACCATTAAAAAAGAAATGTCTTGTGAGCCAAAACAAGTTTTTTCTATTCATTACGATATTATTATTAAAATATAATTACATTCATTCGCTTAAACCAGGTACTATTTCTTTTCTTCCCTAAAGTGGGCACACTGGAACTGTCATTTTACTGCATTGAATTATTTGCCAGGGTATAAATGTACACCTAATAGAATTTTATTCGAAGATCAAACTTCCTGACAAGATCATGACACTGCAAGGTTTACTACTCGTAACTGTTGTAATGTTTTTGTTTCAAAACATTAGGTACGTAGTTGAATTGCACATGATAATGTTTAGGAAATTATTTCGGTGGGAATACGAGATTCATCTTCATTACTTCATCCATCCATCTTTCAGACTATAAAAAATAAATAAATTTCTTTGTTTTTAAAATAAATTTAAAAACAAAGAAATACGAATTGATTCTAAAAATGTAATTGTAACTACATAAAAAACTAAACAATATTGAAAACATATTATAAAAAAAAAACTTGCTCAGACGCAATATTTATAACTATAAGTTGCTGCTAACAGTTTTTGAAATTGGATGACAGAATTTATTGATGATTGCCAATAGGCGTATCCATTCATCAACATTTATTATAGCGCTTGGGTACTAACATGACATGAAGCATAATTTGTTTAAGCTTCCACAGAGACTTGACAGCCGGCGCGTTAACAGAAACATTTATTGCTGAATTTATTACTTAACAAGAATATTGCTTAGTCAAATAATAAATATGATATAGGTAGTATTATCTGCTATTTCAATACATTCAATACGCTGTTGTCTTGTTTGTATTTTCTTACTTCCTAATAAACATGAGTGTTATTGAAGTGCGTATGGTGTTAATTTTATTTCATGGTTTTTGGTTCTTTTGTTTGTTTGTGTTGGCAAAACAAATATATGAAATAATCTATGACTTCCGCAACATTATTGACATCACCAAATGTCTAACTTTAAGAATTGTAAAGTTGACCGTGAAATAGCTCTATAAAACAGCTTTTAAAACATAACTGACATCCAAAAAATCCTTCTTTGGAAATATTTGATCTCATTGTCACTAGATATTAAATAAGAATTCAAATAAAGTTTGTAATTTCACCTGATGGCTAGTGAAGAAGTGGAAGAGAAAGCACAGGGGCCTAGGAAAAATGAGGTCGAAGAGAAAGCACAGGGGCCTAGGAAAGATGAGGTCGAAGAGAAAGTACAGGGGTCTAGGAAAGATGAGGTCGAAGAGAAAACACAGGGGCCTAGGAAAGATAAGGTCGTAGATAAAGTACAGGGGCCGAGGAAAGATGAGGTCGAAGAGAAAGCACAGGGGCCTAGGAAAGATGAAGTCAAAGAGAAAGCACAGGGACCTAGGAAAGATGAGGTCGAAGAGAAAGCACAGGGGCCTAGGAAAGATGAGGTCGAAGAGAAAGCACAGGGACCTAGGAAAGATGAGGTCGAAGAGAAAGCACAGGGGCCTAGGAAAGATGAAGTTGAAGAGAAAGCACAGGGGGCTAGAAAATATGAGTTCGAAGAGAAAGCACAGGGACCTCGGAAAGAACTTGCTTTTCATAAAATATTGCCGGAACACATCACCGCTGCTAGAGCAGTAATATTTGATGGCAGATGTTATATGAAAGGTAGTCGCTAACCAGTCGGGCCCTGACGAGATCCTACCACCAAGCTACTAATACCTATCCTGCTCGGATTAGTCGCCTTTTATGACACGCTTATTCTGTGGTGGTAAGGCATTTCTAAGCTGACCTTCCACAGACGAAATCTGTGCAAGGATACAACACGTGTACCACGCTAAGCCTAAGGGTGCTTACATTAAGAAACAGGTTTCCAGTACAGATAAATTATATGCTAATCAATTTTGGACCGTATACGTGCTAACATAAGAGTGCTTTCATAAAGGAACCGGACCCGAACAGGTTTGTCCGCACCAGTAATCTGTTCCTTAATCTAAAACCTGTTTCTTATTGTAAGCACCCTAAGATTCGAAAGGCATCCTACCATGAAGATTACTCGTTTTGTTGCAAGCAAACCCTGATAGCATGGATGCAGGACATAACCTTATCACGAATACAAAAGACAAGAAACGTAGAGATAGCTCATTCAACGTATTTTGACGACCTTCGGAGTGTATCAGTCAACTATTAGGTTCAAAGTATGAGAGAATAGCCCCACCATTAATAGTCAATTTCATCGGCGGCATCGCTGTCTTTAAATTGGTTTGTATTTCCGAGCACTAAATATCAGCTGTGACGTCACAATAGGTGTTAAAAATTCGGCTCGCATGGTTTTAATACAAATCGTAACACTTGCGTTGTCTATATAGATGTACGTCTGTGGTAGGTACTTTTGATTTGATTTACTCGGAAAAACACTAATTAAGCTCTAAGATCTGCAAAATGTTAGCTTATTGCAGCTTACTTTGAGGCTACTTATTGTTTTTTTTTTGAGCTGGAATAAGATATTGAGAAAAAATATACATAATAGGATAAATCAAGTTAGCTCCCGTCTATTTAGTCAATAAACACCCAGACCCGGAGTACTCATATTCTTGCTCCTTGCAGGAATCGAATCCGCGACCTTACCAATATGTAGTAGCATCTATACCACCACACCACAGAGATCGTCTTCAATTAGTAAACTAAAGAATTAATTACGCAACGCATGATTACATTAGCGTAATACAATAACTATTTAGCGGGTGGTGGTGTGCGTGTGGCGGGAACACTGCTATGTGCATGTTGACTGAGGCAACGCGTCGGGAAAATGTAGTAAGGTCTCTTTATTTATTCATAGGGATGTCTGGTGAAAAAGTAAGTACCTACTTTAATTACATAATTATGATCAGAATCAAGTACAGAATGCTCTCTTTCAGTATTGCTCACCAGCCACCCTGTATACTGGAGTTAACGTTCCAAATCCTGTTATGAATGAAAATTGTTGTGATAAACACTAGCTTTTGTTTATTAAACATGAATGTTTATATGCTCATAGAACTGTATTAATCCGTTTTAAATATAGTTCCCATAACATAAGTTGTAAATGAAAACTGTTTTGTCGAGACAATGTGGTATGTAAGAATTATTTTTTTCGCTCATTGTTATTTATTAGTGCCATTATGTCATCATCATCACAACTCTTTGTAATGAGTGACGAGGAGGTATAGGCCATTATTCACCAAGCTCGCCAAGTTCTGGGTGGTGAATGTTAGAATTTTCAGGGCGCTGAAATGGCTTCTGACAAACCCTAATGACTACTGTATACAATTATACAGCACCCGGAACCTACTGCTTAACGTGCCCTCCGAAGCACGGAAGTCGTTGTGAGAAATGAATGGTCGGCGGTCACCCATCCAAGTACCGAACGCGCCGAATATCGTATGATACATACAGTAACCACAACGACTTATGTCATACGAATCTTTTTTTGAGAAGAACTCATCATCTGTTTCTGTTCTCTCTGCAACATTATTCTTGCTGCACATTAATGACCTTTTAACACCGGGCATTATTGGTTATGCTGATGACAGCACTTTTGTAGAGAGATACGTATCCAATGCGCGAGCGAGCCCCCATGAAATCCAGAGTTTAAGAAAGTCAAAGATTGAGCGTGTTGATTTGACCTTACGAAAAGTATCGGTCTTTATTTGGTCAAATTCAACGCGTCCAAAACTCAGGCGTGTCTATTCCCCACAAAAAAGAGCACCTTCACATTTACGCCCACTTTCCAAAATGTATCTGTCCCCATCACTGACCATCTAGGGCTTTAAGGCGTAACTGTAACATCCAGTTTAAACTTCGGTCAACAAATTGTGTCCATGGCTCAAGTAGCTTCGAAAAAGTTGGGAATCATCTCGAAGGTACGGCGGTACTTCGGCCCTGCACAGCTTCTTAACTTATACACAGCTCAAGTGCGATCATGCATGGAGTACTGCAGTCATCTTTGGGATGGTTCAGCCAAATATCAACTAGAAGCGCTGGACTCCGTTGATCGAAGAGCCCGTAAACTAATTAACGACGTCGACCTTACAACCAAAAAACTGCAGACCTTAGAGCATCGTCGTAAGGTTGCGTGTCTAACCGTGTACTACAGGATACATTTTGGTGAGTGAGCCAGTGCTCTGTTTGAACAAATTGAACCCTCACCCTTTTACCATCGGACTACTAGACGCAGACAGAACTTCCATCCGTATGTGGTAGATATTCCGAAAAGTCGAACTAAGCGCTTTGACAGTTCCTTTTTGATACGGGTCGCCAAGGTTTGGAATGAACTGCCTGCGTCTATTTTCCCTGACCAGTATAGTCCTAGTACTTTTAAGCGTCGAGTGAATAGGTTTCTCGTGGATGGACGTGTACCACCTTAGTCTTCATGTTCACTTAACATCAGGTGGCATGGTAGACAAACGTCCCATCCATAATTCATAAAAAAGAAAAAAAAACTTATAGTATCAGTAGCATCAAGAATAAATTATAGTTAGTATTATGGTAAATATGAAACTAAAAGTCCCTGATTGGTGCAAGGACCCGAAAAAAAACACACTCTCTTTTACCATTGACACAGACAGAACTTCAATTCATATGTAGCTGATATTCCAAAAAGTCAAACTATATGCTTTAACAGTTCTTTTTTGATAATAGTCGCCAAGGTTTTAAATTAACTGCCTGGATCTATTTTACCTGACCATTATAGTTTTGTTACTTTTAAGCGTGAATAGGTTTCTCGTAGATAGTACTCTGCATAATCACTTATAAGAGGTTTCATGGAAGACAAATGTACGTTCTTTACTTTATAAAACCAATTTACTAATTACTAATTCCTAAATGACTACATAGTACAACATCATATTACTTGAATACGTCGTTAGTAGAGCAAAACTATTTTATACCTATAATAATCAACGAATGCAGAGCATTAAAAAACCGACTTCGCGTCAAAACTTTGGCTGAAGTATAAGGTCGTTAAGGTAAACGCTCTCCAAATTTTTTATGAAGCACTCAATTGATTTCGATGAAATCTAAATGGGAAGTATCCTCTATCATATGAAGAATCATCAAAATCGGTTAACCCAGTCAAAAGTTATGGTAACAAACATAAATAAAAAAACATACAGACGAATTGAGTACCTCCTTCTTCTTTTGAAGTCTGTAGAAAATTCGACTTATTACTTGCATTCATCGAATTTATATCACGCTTATCCAGAGATCATATATCTATTTTCAATTTTCCGCTGAGTTGCTACATGTCAGTACCTATTAATAAGAACTCGAATGAATCTATCAATCATTCAAAATAATATTTCATATTGCAATGTTGGCTATTATAAAAGAGATACAAGCGAAGTAAATAAATGAATCTCGAATGACGAGTCATTTTTCTTCTAGAATTAAGTGATCAGGGCCAGGATTTTTAATAAAAAACTATAAAATTTGAGTTGGTACTTACTTTATCGATTGACTGAGTTTTAAATGAACATAAGTTAAACTTTATAATGTAGAGGTAATTCTACGAGCATCCTCGCTACGGTATTATTACCTGGTAGCGATTGTGAGTTTGTAGCGTTTGATTCACTAAAACTGACATATGGTATGAAGAAATTATATTAGAAAACACTAGCGGCTAAAAGTGAAAATACAGGGTGTCCTACTTACCCTATATAATACCTTCTCGGAGGTATTCTAGTACCCATAAGGATAACAGAAAAAATAAAAAAAAATAAAAATTCATAAAGTAAGCGGGACACCCTGTATATGTGTTTACCACTGTAGGGGTAGCACATTTATGTATATTGTATGTTTATTTCAGAATACACGAAATTTCAAAGCTGGGCACTAGAAAGGGGCTCTGCTGTGTTGGTCGAGATTTCGGCTACAACATGTGTTCTCCATAAGGGTGGTACCGATCGACGTCCATCGACGTCGACTGGATTTTTTGGCATAGTAAAAACCATTGATCGACGTCAACTGTTCCTTTCGTCCGTCGATCGACGATCGATCGATTGGTGTGGTAACACCCTAAGACAAGCATATATAAAAGCTTACTTGGGACTAGTTTAATATGTCAGTTTGGATAATTTAATCTAATTTAAAACATAGTTTGACAATACTATATGGTTCATAAGAGAATAACCGTGACATGCATCCATGAGTGATTATTCACAAGCACTTAGGTACTTGGTTTTCATATGATCGAAACTGAAAATCTCATATTCAAACTTATTATCACTGAATTAACTTATACCGACACCATTGCGAACAGTTACTCAAAGGTTTTATCGAGGTATCATGTAAAAATATTATTACAAACAACAAATGAAATTGTAAACTGACATGGTCATTAACATTTAAATTAACTTTAGAAACGGGATATTTACCATTTTTTTCATTTATTTTGAGTTCTTAATGTTTCGGCACTGTTGCAAGCGCTGCCATGATCACGACGGTACTCAGTTAATTTAAAAAAATGATCGAGGCTTAATATAAAGGGTGGGTCATTTTTAAAACCAGGACGTGATAGTTTGAGATCAAACATGAAGAGAAAAATAAAATAAAAAATTAATATTAATTATTAAAAAATTCATAACGCAACCCATTGTTACACTAGCGTTGGCAGCGATCCGCGTGCCAGGTCACGTGCTGCGGTTCACTCAGGTTTAAGTTAAATAAATAGTAACAAAACTTTATTTTTTTACGAGGAATTCTAGTGAAAATTAGGTACTTACTTTTACAAGTACAGAGTGCGCTCTTTCAGTATCTAAAAGTCACCAGATACCCTGTATTCATGCTAGCTCGACATTTGACTGGCAAAAACCGTTGTGAACCATGAGTTTATTTTTTGACCATGTTCGTTTAAAATCTAGATACTTAAAACAATTGTTGGTTTAATTTTCCAGAGCCCATGCAGTCTGATCGACGTGGTCCGAACGTACATACTTACACGTGGCTAGGCTAAAATATTTTTAACTATGTAGGTACAATTTTATTTCATAATTTGCAACGAAACGAACGATTTCAATAGATAATAGGTACTACGTTTATGTCTTTATATAGAGGTTAAATTCTATATTTTTTATACAAAATACATCTGGATTTTGAGTTTTTATAGCTCTTCTTTTTTTCCTTGCTAATACTGCGTTTGATCTCAATCTCATCGGAAGGTAAGTGAAAACAAAAACGCTGGACCTCAGCACCGCCTGAATGTTTATATTTTGCGGCAGAGCTGTTAGCCAAGCGATGCTCCTATAGATTAAGGGGTTCCACCACCATACCGCGGTCGCCGGGAATAGTCGCCTTTTACGACACGCTTATCCAGGGCCAATGGGCCTATTCTAAGTCGACCTTACGCGCCTAAGGTTTAAATGAAATGAAAATGAAATGAAATGAAATGAAAATGAAAATGAAATGAAATGAAGTTTAAACAATATAGTATTTGTTTTAAATCTGGGTTGCGATTTGTTGTTGTTTTATTTAGTGTATATTTTTCCCTACATAACGTCACGCCCGTATCCCTAATGGGGTAGGCAGAACACCAGAGGTTACAAGACCATCTGATGTCATGTTTGACAAATTTGGAGGGATTATAAAGATGGAGAGAGACTATTGTAGTGACAGGGGGTCAGCCTATCGCCCACAAAAACGCCTTTAAAACCTCTGTCCCTTAACTGACTTTTACAGTGTGCCCGGGAAGAGAAGCAGCTGGTACGTTCTATGTTTTTCTTTCGCTCCCAGCATGGGAGTATTTTTCCCTACTCATGTCTTAATTTGATTCATTGCATTGCATATGAATCAAAAGTATTAAAGAGGTCATTATGTAGCTTGACGATTTTTTTTTACTATATGTCAGTGACTAATTTTAGAATTATATCTTCTAAAAATAAATAATGTATTTTGTGAACTAACCTGTTTATATATAAAAACTCGATTCAAGTCTATGGTTTATAGTTTTGATACAAGGCTTGTGATAGATTAACGAACTTTTTGAAACTACTTGTCGGCTCTAGCTATAAATTGATAAACCTTCTATTGATAATAATGGTTAAAATACTAAACTGTTTTGTTGTTACCTCTCTTTAGTATAACAAATTTCAGCAGTAGGTATTTTAAATGAAAAATATTTACTATGCTACAAGCTACAAAAAAAAAGTTGTACCTACAGTTAAGGCTAATCGTGGACTAAACAAGTAACTTCTTTCTTGTGCGTAAGTTAAACAAGGAAATTAAAGAAAATTTTGGGTTAGGTTTTCTATGTTTCAGTATAGTTTATATGTGAGTTTGTTTATAGTAGATTATTGCATCGAGCACAAAGTAATTTATTATTGCACCGAGTGCCTGATTTGACAGGCACGAGTGCAATATAAATTACTTAAGGCGAGGTGCATAATCTGCTTTTCTTTCAACTATTACCTATAGAAGTAGTAGATAAATTAACGAAGATCCCGCCAAATCACTTGTTTAAATTTCTTTCATTATTAAATCAGAGTTAGCAGCAGTCATTTTTTAAATTTGGAACAAGTAGGACAGAAACGAATAATACGTACGTAAAAAAATGTTGATATCGGCTGGCTGAATAGAGCTAATCGATTGAAATTGGCACCTTTTGGTGCAATTAGAGAAAAAACTGTGCAATACATTTTTATTGCTTCAGAGCATTAAAGACTCGCTTTGTAAATGAGGTTTTAGTGTGATTGTGATGAAATTAAAGCATAGTTGAAAGAAAAATATTTTATCTTCCTAATTAGTTCTCTATTTCTTGCTTACGTCGCGTCAGTTTAATTGAGAAGTTGACCTTTCTGTAATTACCTCTTAATTGTAATGTAAGATTATGTATCAATGTATGATTAATATATTTTTTTTAATAAAACATGTTTTAGCAGTTTATGCTTATTTAACAAAAAATACATTCGTAATAGTCTTTCGATTATACAAGTGTATGTAAATGCCATCTATGAAACAATCCATGAACTAAATAAAGATTCCTAAGGTTGTCGGCGTAAAACACCAGCCTAACAACTCAGCTTGTGACTAAAACATTCTGAAAAAAAAAATAGGTGGCGCCACATATAAGTTCTATGTTAAATATTAAAGTCAAAAAAATTTATATCGTTTTATTTATAGGCATTCAATGTAAAGAGGATAACAGTTTGTCTTCGTGTCATCAAAAATAGTCCTTGCTATGGGTAGATGTGTGTTCCGTAACTTGATGACTGTATTATTATTAATAGTGACGTCACTAAATGTTTGTAACTCTATGTTATTGTGAGTGTTTCCTGTCCAGTGAGACGGTGGTTGAAGCTGCTTCGCATGGCCGCTGATGAATCCAAGTTCTCTGCAAACTGCCTCGAGCTCGGATCTCGTATGGTTCTGTTTTGAATAGCATTTTCTGTGCCATTGACCATAAGAACGTACTAAAACTTCACCCTTTCCATACCTGGGAGGATAAAAAGTTTTATATTTTAAGGCGTATTAACAATTTTCGGCTTCATCTCTGTAACACTCTCCGTAAAAAAAAACACTTTCTTTAATCAAAATTTATAGTTGACTCATGAACAATTCGCATACTCCTGCTCAAAAGTGGTGAACACGTTAAATACTCTAGATATTATATAAAACCTCGAAAATCCTATTCGTATATCTGCAAATATTTTTATTTAAGGTCAACAAGCAAAATTTAGGTATGTTTGTTTAATTTCTCGCGAGAACGGTTTATTTTACTGGGAAAATAGGTCAAATATGTCTATAATAAAATTTACTAGTAAAATACAATTTGCACCCTTTTTTGTATTTATGAGATATCGCGGGGTAAAGTGTTAGAAAGTACATGGTTTCTCAAGCAAGCATACTAGTCTTAATTCTAGTATATTTTAACTATTTAGTACACGAGGATGAAAAAGGGCTAAAAACCACTAAAAATTAAGCAATTCCTGCAAAAGCCTTAGCAGTTAAATTTATAATTTCAAAACGAAAACAAAATAGAAACGTTAAAGATAAAAATAAAAGAAAAGAAAAATTAAGATACATACGCAGTACCCTCGGGTGCGTTGAGTGCTATACAGGTCTTCTCATCTTCACCATTTGGACAGTCTTGGTAACCATCGCAGACTACGTCTGGGGCGACGCAATACTCTACATCATCTTCCAAACTGTGACCGCATCTAAGACATAGAATAACAGCGTTTTTTACTACCTTAAACTTCGAAAAGGAGACAGAACCTGCTCCATACATTTCTGGGCCACGGTGTTAACAACTTGACATTTGTTTTTTTTTATTTAAAATATAATCATGTTTCATCACCGAAATTTTCAAGATAAACTAGTGTTGAGGAATTGAGATATACATAATTTTGTCTATAGGTATACACAGAAGTTAAGTGAGCTTAGAATCACTTTCGAAAGCTATTCTTTTTCTTATTGTTGAGATCTATAAATGAATAATTGCCTAAAGCTGCACAGCGACCAAACGCAATGCTACAATTAATACAGCGTCCCATGTCGAAATGCAAAATCAGAAGTCCAATGACAAAAACCAAAAATCGTCGTGTAATGCGGGTTCTCGGGATCCAGTAGGCAAGCACAAAATAGTCGTTTATAGAAGAATCGTGAAGTCCGGTAGTCCGTACGAATAGCCGAAGTCGTTAAAAATAGAAATAACCATGAAAATACTCAAGTGCAAGGAAAGAAACCAAACAAACGAGTGAACAAATAGATCGATTGACTTACTGAACGAGTCAATTACCATAGTTTTGTTCTTCGTTCACTCAGTATTGCCAAACCTAATTAAGAATTTCGCCTATTTTAATTAAAAAATAATTATATAAAATAAAACTAACGCGGTTAGTTTACATTCATTTAACCTTATAATGATTCTCATTTAATATTTCTTCAATTTTACTGAGCGTATTTTCAATTATATTATGAGTTATTCATCCATACTAAAAACCCATGACAGCGATTTCCATATTTTGAATTAACTCGTTTCCCCCTCACTACATTTTTAGGGGTTTCATGTATTTTGAATAAGGATAAAATAAGCTATTTTTACAGACCAAAGTCAACCTGTTAACCCTGTGGCCCAGGCTTACTCAGTTTCCTTTGGAAACAGTACTTATTTTCCAACATAAACATCTTCGTCGACATACGCATATGTTTGAACGTATGCCGATCAAATTAGTGATAACCGGCGATCATGTATGAAAAGAGTAATGAAAGTAGAGGCAGCGAAAGAGGTATGTCTGGATCGGTATTTCTATACAGGGTGACTGGTGGGTCACTTTTGAAATTCAAGGACGTGATAGTTTGAGATCATACATGAAGAGAGAAAAAAAATTAAATATTAATTGTTTACTAAGTAAACTTAACTGAAAGTTAAAGAATTGATTACGTAACGCATGGTTACGCTAGCGTTGAAAACTATCCGCGTGCCAGGTCACATGCCGCAATTCACTCAGGCGTATGTAAAATAAATAGAAACATAGTAGGATTTATGTATAGGGAATGGGCCTTGTTCATTTTTTTTTATTTATTTCATACGAAAAATCGTTTCGAGGAATAAGGTTTCTGATTAATTTAGTCGATTTAAAACATTTAAAAATATTGGGGTTTAAGAGATTTTTAACAAAATACATTTGACCTTTATTTAACCTTGATGACGTCATCAAAGGCATCAAATCGATCAAGTGTTATGCCTTAAAGCTGTTTAAAAAAGTCAAACTAAACTCTATAGCTCTATGGTAGTTGTTTTGTTTTGTTTATATTTTAACGTAACCTCAACGTAACAAAGTCAGCTTCTTTATTTTTCCCTGCGATTGATCTAAGTTTAATGAACAATTAAAATTTAAAGAATAATTAATTTAATTATTTTAATTATATATTATTTATACAAACTACAAATAAAAGAAACAGAGGAAATAAAGACGGTTAAGATTTGATTTGAATCAATGTTTGAAATGTTGGTTTGTTGTCTGTTGACAATCCATTGGGTGACAGTGACATAGTATGACTTTAGCACACAGACACAGCTAATGTTTTTTTTTACTGACTGACACATGTTTATAAAGTTAATGCCACTGATGACGTCATCACGTACTAGTTTCATAAAATCAATATAAATTAAACGACACAGTTAAAAATAAAACTATTCAAATTGTTCTCTCAAAATAGGCTAAAGATTAATATAACATAATAAAAATAATAGGTAAAAAAAAGTGAACAATGCCCATTCTAGTGAAAAATTGAGTACCTACTTTTATTACATAATTATGATCAGAATCGAGTACAGACTGCTCTTCTTCAGTATTTAAAATTTGTCACCGGTCACCCTGTATATGAATTTAAATTAAAGAGGTAGAAGTAGAAAACTAAGATTTTCTTTCAAAGATTATACTTCTCAAATATAACCAGGTACCTATTTTATGCAGCCATCTCCTGAAAAAGCAGCTTTTCAATCATAAAAAGTTATTTATTGAGATATCTCTAGAATCTTGGAAATAATTTTCCTAGTTTATGAAGCGACAATTATTTTCGATTTAAATTATGCAACAAAAACAATACTACCCAACAAAGCCGACATTTCTTTCCTGGGAAAAAATAGCTATCATTCTATGTTTATTATTTTAATGATTGTGGGTTGCTTTGAATAGCTGATAATAGCAATCTTAGACAGAAGTTTACATTTACATCTTTAAAAACTAAATAACACATTCGTCAACCCATAGCCTGCATCAGCACGCTGTTGAGCTATTAGCTAAGTATTTTACGTATTCCTCTCGAAATACTATTCAGTGCATATACTCATAGAGCTTAAGTAAACAATTGAAAAAAATAATGACAAAGTAACTGCTTTACAAGATTAACTTACTTATAAAATCTTTTAGCAAAACATTTACAAATTTTAGGATCTTCATCGCTTCTGTCATGGCAATGGAGAACTCCATCACAAAGCCTGGAAGGCATCACCCGGGACAGATAGTTGAAGCACGAAGACTGTTCTGGTTCATCAGTGCCGTCACCGCAGTCATTTCTTCCATTATTAAATAAATGTTTTTTAATACACTTGCCGTTTTTACACTTCAACTCTCCAGAAGCGCAATCTGTAATTTCATTAATATGTAACAAAAACATGTCTTTTAAATTTGAATAAACAGTAATTATATGTTGTACCATTGAAACAACTGAATCATGACCCATTTTGCTAAAAATTCGTTTAAAACTGTCAAACTTATAAGGTCTATTACGTATAATGCACTTATGAGTTTTTAGATACTTTACGAATTCTGTACTCATTAAATGTCAGTGTCGAATGAAATGTTAACCAGTTCGTCACCAAGGAAACCCATCTTCAAGCAAATTTCGACCTACTATCATTAAGAAGATTTGCTAAAATGAGCTTGTTGTGGGTCATGATTCAGTTGGTTCGATAGTACATATTGATATCCATACCACATCCTCTGTAATAGGGATCGTATGTGCATATATCCCTTTTCTTGCTACAAGCTAGCTGCGACTCATCATTTCCATCTTCGCAATTTCTTACGCCATTGCAAACTTCTCGTAAATGAATGCAACGCCCTCTGCTGCAACGAACACCTTCACATTCTTTTTTCAAATCTTCTATGGAATCTTGCACTGTTATTTCTGAAGCTTAAATAAGTAATGATTGAACAAATGACAATTGACCTACATCTTGGAGAATTGTAAATATTGGAAGATTAAGCATACTTACAGGTTAGTTCTTTGAGTTCGTTTCGTAAGTATCCAACGTCAGTTGTGATGAAAGTGTTGCCACTCTTACATTCTCCACGGCTATCAACAAAAGAAGCGGCAGGATACCAACCATGTTTTGTGTGACAACTAATTATTCCTGCCCACTCACGGTTAATAATTTCGGTGGGCTGAAAATAATCGAACTTTAGTCATGTATTGGGGTTCATTTCATTGCAATATGTATTGTGACTGATTTTTGATTATAATTTTGGGAGATTATAATCTACAATCAGTTAAATTACGAAACAATTGAAAAACAAAAAACTTGTTTACTTTTGAACTAACACCCGGTTTAAACAAATTCCGATATTTAAGTATTTTACCTCACAAACGTTTTTGTTTTCAGTTATCTTAAAACAACGATTATGCGGATCACAGTTTTCATTATTTTCTTTGACAATTACTGCAACAGTGTTGTTCCTAGGATCTTGTCCTACCGCCATGCATACTGTTTTGTTGTCATATTGGATGTCTCTAAAACGTAAGAATATGTCATTTTATATTTGAAAATATCTCCAAAGCTTTATTTAGAATTGTATAAATACTTACAGTGGTATACCCATGGGTTTAACCATAGTAGAATAAACAGCAGGTTTTCTTAAATGTAAGAGAGCTACTTTGCTTCTGTACAAATCTTTTTTCCGATCAACTAAATAAATTTGTTCATAGGGACCATTAGTAGACACGTGGGTCCTATGAGATCCAAGAACCACTTTAACATAATGATGACCTGGGCTGGAACAAAAAACAATGTGATTTAATCTTCAGTTGACATTAGTGATCAAATAGTTTTAGAAATTTCAAATGCTTAATTGTTACGATGATATAAAATTTGTCTAAAGTTAGTGTTTTTTAACGGTGTAAAAGCCGGTTTAATATTAATCGAAAATGATAAATCAAAGAAGAAAATAGTTTTCCATAAAATTTTACCTAGACAAATCAACGTAATGCTGTGATATTTGGTGGCAGATTTAAATTAATATTGGTTGCAAGCCACGTGAACCATAAAGCAATCCTACCACCGAGCAGGGGTCATTCGCATTAGTAACTTTTTACGACATGCTTATCCAAGGGTGGTAGAGCTCCTAACCGAACTACGTTGCTTCTATTATAAAATAATAATCGATATAATACTTACACAGAATCCCAAAGGCACGAATGAGATACCAAAACCCACGATAAGTCTAATAAAACTCCTGTGCATTTGTAAACCCCATCTACAAAAACTTTTGCAATCCATGGCATTATGTACGATATTTCAGACGACCGACCCATGAAGTCAAGTGTAGCAATTTCCAAATCGTTAAAGAGAACACGATCACAATCAACATACAATGCCATACATGTTTTTGGAACTACACGGCACTCATAACCAACATCTTTTGGATCTTTGATGGGTAGATACACGGAGGAATCATTTTGAGTTTTTTTATACACAAATTTTACTGGCACTTGAGATCGTCTAACTCGATGCTTTTCACTATTCTCCAAGTTGTCGTCTTGAATGCTTATATATTTAATTTCATACGAATAGGCAGAGCTGAAAAGAAATAGTGTTTAACAAATGTATTAAAAAAAAACTTAGCTAATTAATATAAAGGGTGAAAATACCTGAAACCTAAATGTTTACAAATATTATTTGCTGCAATTTCTTGGTCTTTGCTTGGTAAATTATCTTCACAAACAATACGCCATTGGCCGTTAAATCTTGTGGTGACAAAACCGGATATATTTATCGTAGGTTTATCCTCAATATCAAATTGAATATCATGCCCATTTGATAGAGCGTCTAAAATAAAAGTATGTTATAATATTGTCATCAATATTTTGTCTACTAGGATTTGTATCAATGTTTTCACTAAAACTTACAGCAGTTTGTTTCATCTTCATGTAGTGGGCAATGAGATATACCATCACAAACTTGAAGTTTTGGTATACAAACTTGACTGTTTTTGCATAAAAACTGATCTTCAGAACAAGTAACTGTAAACACATTACCACTTTAAAATAATCTATAGAGTTTTACAAAATATTACTGGAACGACAAAACTGCGTCACTTACAGCAACCAAACTCATCTTTTCCATCAGGGCAATCGAAAACACCATCACACATTAAATTATCATTCAAGGTTAATATGTAATCAACACAAGAGCAGTCAAGCTCATCGGTACCGTCTTCACAATCAGCTTGATGATCACATCTGTCTCTGTACGGAATTATTTGAAAAATCCTGTAAGCAATCAACACTTGATTAAGTGGGGTTACTTGTTTTAAAAAAAATTACTCAGAATTCTGTAGTCAAAGTCGGTCAACATTCCTTTTATACACTGTAGGTATATGATATACTCTTATGTCGGGTTAAGCCCAGCAATGGGTGTGTTATCGAGGAATGAGTACTCGAGGTACTTCATTAACCACCAGCCTTAGTTATACTCGACATAATAAAGTTTATGTAAACTAAGGTGCTTGCTAAACACGTGTGCGTCATATTTTATGTTATTGTTACTTGCTTCATATTAAGGTGACGTATAGAGAACACTTACAAAAAAAGTAACTTACCGACTGCATATAAATTCTTTAGGAGTTTTGTGTTTTCTTCTTATTTTAGGTTGTTGTAATTCTGATAAAAGAATAGTTTCAATTTTGTTTATAGCTTCGTGCTTATCTTCAAATGATTGCAAAGAATTGTGAGAAAGTTCGACTGTTTTGTTGAGGATTATTATTGGCTTAACTGTAATGGCTTCAATTTGACTCTGCTGTGCTGTGACAACTTCAATGGTTAAAAATTTACTAACATCCTCAGTAGAATCTTTTATCTTTTCTTTTTTATTTTCGTTCAACTCTAAGGTACTAATTGTTACTACATCTAAAACTGGTTGACTATCGGTGGAAGTTAGATCCCCAAAAGTGTCTTTGGTCAAACTAAATGTAGTTGAATCAAAACTATTATCTACGTTTATTTTACTATCCGTTGTATCCAATACTGTATTTGTAGATGGCATAATATCAAAAAGCGGGTTTTTAATGATTAAAGAATTTTTCTCATTATTATCTGAAATAAAATTAAGCGATTCCAGAGATTCAGTAGAAAATGTCTCTATAAATTGTGTGTCACCTCGGTCCATGTCTTTTGCAATACTTTTAGCGGAATTTATTTTTTCATCACTAACAGACTCTGAGGAACTTTTGTCGATACTTATTTCAATGGTGGATGGATGCTTAAAGTCTTTCTCGAGATTATTTTCAAGATGTTTGGTGGCACTTGTGGTTGTTGTTTTCGTGTTTTTGATAGTAGAGGAAAAATTTGTTTCTTCTTGTGATTCACTGATTTCCAACAACGTGGTTATTTGTGATTGTGTTGTTGTTTCGGTCGTAATGACGGAAGATAATATTTCTTTAGTACTTTCTTCTACAGCAGCAGTTTGCAATGTTGAAAAGGTAGTTCTATTTTCCTCGGCGTTCCTAGCGATGAGGATTTCAGATAAAGCTCGTGTTGAATCAAAGATATCGTCAATATTTGAATAGTCGCAGTTTTTCTCATCTTCCCCATTAAGGCAATCAATAGTTTTATCACATATTCGTTTTTTCGGAAGACATTTAAGGATTCCAGATGTACATTTAAACCCAGGGCATTCTTGCAACGGTTTGATTTCTGGCAATGTTTTTGAAACTAAAAAGAAGTAACCAAATTACATAAACGTACGGTTAGTAAAAAAAAATTTCAGCTTGATATATTATATTTTTTTACTTATGTATATTTTTTTTATTAATAATTAAATAAGCGTTTTTAACGGTCGGTGTTTTTAAAATCATTATGTTGCATCGTTGCATGAAATGAAGTCGTTGAACATTGAGTTAAGTTAATTTGTCGAAAATTCATCAGCACGTAGAAAACATGCATTCAGATATGTAGTCCTCCTGTTTTAAAAAATGGTTCGATCGCATGAGAACAGAGTTTAAAATGTAATTTGAAAAAGTATTTTGAAAAGCAATAACCATATTTTTTTGGTTATAACATGTTAAGTTACGTAAAACTTTTTGTGCGATCTACGTATGTAAGCATTATATTAGCAAAAAATCACAAAATATACAGTTTAATACTTTATATTTTTTAGCTTTTCCTGCCTGCTGCTATAATTTATTATGAAAAATATTATAAAAGGCACCTATAGACTAATGTGCTTGTTTTGTGCTTTTTAGTTGAAACTATATTCCATTGTCAGGTTTTTTTAGTTTATGTAATTACTTTTTTACTATTATTGTTAAATTGAAAAAAAACATTTAGAAATTTTTTTGCTAACTGTGCTATCTGTTAACAGTAGGCCGCAATTTAAGATTCCTTTCTTTAATGAACCAAGTTAAACTGTGGTGTTATAAGTTATTTTTTACGTAGATCAAAGACACCAATTGGAGCAACACATGTGTTTTGTTTTATATTCTTATTATTGTATCTTATTATTATAAATGAATCTTGTATAAAAAAAAAAAAAAAAACTTTTTTTCTAAGGCGTTTTTGTGGGCGATAGGCTGATCCCCTGTCACTACAATAGTCTCTTTCCATCTTTATAATACCTCCAATTGGTCAAACGTGACATCAGATGGTCTTGTAACCTCTGGTGTTCTGCCTACCCCATAAGGGATACAGGCGTGACATTATGTATGTATGTATGTAATCTTGTATTTATATTTATATTCAAAGAGATTTTATGCCAGCTCTATATTTTTTGAACTACTTCTTTCCAGTCACGAATATGAGCATACATTTATTTATCTGCACTTAATCTACTAACTAAAATTGACCTTTAAATCAAAACACTTACACAAGTAGTATCGTATCCATCTAGTAAATAGACTAACGCGAGTATATGCACCGGGTTCATTCTGTCTTCCGCATCCTTCGCCATGACTAACAATCCCAGCCATGTACCATTGTTGAGGGTTTAAGGGATTTCTACAAAGAAGTGGCCCACCACTGTCACCCTGAGGAATAAATATTTTTTGTAAGAAAGATACAAATTGTCGAATAAAGTAAACGTAGCAGTAATCACAGAAAACACTATCTTTGAGTAAAAAACTCCCACACTTCTAAAGTTTCACCCCATAACTGTAAAACGGCTCTACCGATTTTCATCGAAATATGCTTAAGAACACTTTCCCGTAAATTACCCTTAATACAAAAAAAAATAGTAAATTGAAAGCACTTCAGCCTTTCAGTAGATATGATGCCACAGACAAACACGTCAAAATTCATCACCATCTTTTTGCGTCAGGGTAAAAAATAGTTTCATTGTACAAAATTATCAAGATAACGATGTGATTTTGTTATAAATACATTTCTATTCAACGCCGTCTGTATTTGATGTTTACATGCAAAACTGAGTACTAGGTGATTACATATGTTTACATTATTGAGTAATTAATTACATTAATAAATATCAAAAGGGTCTCCGCTCAGCTTTTTGCCGTGGCAAGAACCACGACGCTGGTTTTCCGCGGATGCCCACATAACAAGTAAATAAACATAAAAGGATAAAAAATAAAATAAACAAACAACACATCAAGAATAAGACAAATAAATTTTCATATGAAGAGGACTCTTTAAGAAGGTTACTTTATTACTTCGCGTCAACAAGACTCACTTTAGTTTAGTATTAAACATAATTGCGTTTGATTTTAAAACGACAACTTTATAACACCGAGCTACAATAACGTCAGACTGAACAATTTTTGTTATCTATGGGAAATTAATATTCATAGAAATATAGCAAAATACTGAAACGTTTTTTTTTCTTTCATTTATTAACTTCAATAAGATACTTTTGTACGTTGATATGTTTTTTGAAATTAAACTTCTTAGTTCTAATAACTACCTGACAAGCATCTCTTCCACCTTCGACTAATCCAGCACATATTTCTTTACCGGATTTATCTTCTCTATGCACACATTTATCCCAAATTGGCACCTCAACTTCCCTTAAGTGGTCAGCTGTAAGTCAAAAACTCCTTTGAAATTAAAATAGCAAATGCAAAGGCAATAAAAGTTGCTAACTATTATTAGATATTTAAGCAAGAATTTATGATTTTCTTATATAGAAAATAAAAATGGTTAAAAACGTAATTCTAATATAAATAATTGAGTACAATGTTAAGTTTTATTTCAAAGAATAATTATTAAAAAGCCATACGATCTGGTCCTTTCTCCTTAGTAGCTCCCCAGCCAACCGCAGTACAAATTGTTCCCGCTTTTGGGCCCATTAACCAATCATCCCCCGCTGTATTTGGACCGGGTAAACATATTGGACGAACCCATTGTCCAAATTGAATTGCAGGCTTAACTCTCAATAACGAAAGGTCATTTTTCATATCCACTTGACTATAATGCCGGTTGACGACAATGTGGGTTACAAGATGGTTTTGCTCTTGTGGCGAAAAGGAAAACCGACGTAACATGCCTACTTGAACTTCATAATAATGGTTCCAGAATCTGAAATTGGTATAAGAGACGTTTTAGCGAGAAATATTGAACAAAACACATTGAATGGTTTATTGTTATTTGTCCAATTGTTGCCAGAAAATTTTAAATGAAAAATTTACTTTAATATATAACTTCAAAAAGGTTATTTTTTAACGAGAACGAGAACCTTTTTGAAGTTCGTTATTTAATCATCGATTGAAGTTTTATAAATAACAGACGACATGCATGAATGTCGTTATACAGGGTGAATGGTGACAAATTTGTAATACTGAAGGAGAGCACTCTGTACTCGATTCTGATCATAGTTTTGTAATTAATTTTATAATTAAAATTATTTTTTTACCAGAAATCCCTATGAATAAATAAAGAGACCTTACTACGCTTTTCCCGACGCGTTGTCTCAGTCAACGGGCACACAGCAGTGTTCCCGCCACACGCACAACACCACCGGCTAAGTATTGATTGTATTACGCTAATGTAACCATGCGTTGCGTTGTGAATTCTTTAACTTTCGGAGAAGTTTACTCAGTAAATAATTAGTATATATTTTTTAATATTTTTTTCTCTTCATGTATGATCTTACACTATCACGTCCTGGAATTTTGAAAGTGACCCACCAGCCACCCTGTATATACAAACTTAAGATATTTTTTTTATTTATCGCTAAGGCTCTAGGTGCGCTTACTCGATGTAATTGTAATGATATCTGTTAAGTATTTTATATTAGTAAAAATTAATATATAAGTATCTACTATATATAAAGTATTTTACTATGAGTAAAAGTAAATATAAGTATCTTGTATAACTTAATGCGACTCAATTAAAAGTATTAAAAAGGTAGTAATGCCTCTTGTCTACTAAATTCATCCTGCCCGGCATTTATGATCAAATCAAATTTGACATTTATTGTGTTCATTTTAAATTAATTGTTAAAGGTTAACTCAAGTATTCTTGTGAAATGTATGAGGTTTTTATTTATGTCAATGGAAAAACACATTAATCCACCACAAGCCCACAGCTGTAGGTGACACTTTTTAATTAGAAGAGCCCACTCGAAAACTAATTTACTTCACCTATTTCTATTTCTGTACCTTTATAAATTGGAAGCTCTCTCTCTATAACATTACATGGAAAATATTTGTTATGCTCGATGTTCTAATAATAAAATGATTTTAATTAGCCAGTTAATGGTTTCGTTTGAATTAATGAGCCTTCTTTGATTAAAAGCTTTATTTTGTTACACATTATCCTAATGATAATGTTTGTACTGTAATTTGTAACTCATTTTCTAATATAAATAAATAAGAAAAAGATCATGGCCATTTTTGTATGGGAGCTGGGCGTAAAACCAACAGAAATAAAATGTGTTTTTATTAACTTTATAGTACTTCTAAATACCCCCTTAAAACTTTTTAACCACAAAATGAACCGGGTACCACTGCAAAAAAATCCCAAAGATTGGGTAAATAAAACACACATATTTGTTAAAAACTACTATTTATTGATACCTTTTATTCAAATATCAATGGTAATCATCAACAGTAACATCTTATAAGTGTTCTGCGTGTAGATTGAAAGGCTCGTGTCGTCCTAACCCTAAAAATCATAAAACTGAAACTATGTGGGCACAGCTTCCTACTGTTCTTCTACCTGTTAAGCAAGTACAGTAATGCTCAATTATCGCTTTTCTACGGATTTGGTTTCTGTCAACCAAAACAACTGCCCCGATCAACCAAAAGAACGTTGTTTTGTTGAAAATCCAATGCCAAGCACTATTTTCATCATTCATAATGCCTCGCATGATTGTTGCATCGGATGTAGTGGCGGCATACGAACCTAGGACATCCAAAATATAGCCATCAGAGCTGACAAACATAAAGGGTTTTAGTAAGTTCTCATACTTATGCAAGCTATAAGACAATCTTTGAAACAAGTAATTGGAACTTTTTTCTGTATAATATAAGTACCATCGCAAATAATTATCGCTGCACTATTGTGCCACTTTATAAAGGAAAGGGGTCACAGCAGGAATGCAAAAACTTCCGTGGCATTAGCCTTTTGAGTATTGTGGGCAAAATGTATGCAAAGATATTAATCGAAAGAGTGATGGATGAAACAGAAAGCAAGATCTAGGATGTGCAAGCGGGATTTCGAAAGGGGAGGGGATTAAGATCAGTAACCGAGAAGGTTCTGGCTAAACACCGAAAGGTTTTCTGCTGCTTCATTGACTTGGAAAAGGCGTATGACAGTGTGATGAGGAATGAACTTTGGTCAACTTTATCCGAGTTTGGGGTGGACAGTGACTTGATACGGGCACTCAAATCCTTATATAAGGACTCGAGTGCTTGTGTCAGGTTGAACGATGACTACACAGAATGGTTTAGCATCGATCGCGGTGTTAGACAGGGCTGTGTAGCGTCTCCATTGCTGTTCAACCTATTCATGGATAGCTGTTTGAAAGATCTGAAAGAGTCTGAACGGGGTTTAAAAATGAATGAGACAGTGGTCAAAACTCTGCTTTACGCCGACGACCAGGTTCTACTTGCATCGTCTGCGTCGGAATTGCAACAAATGGTCACTGTGATGCATGAGTCGTTTAAAAGAAAAGGTGTGAAAGTGAATGTTGGAAAGACAAAAGTCATGGTTATGGAGAGGAATGAAGATATGACGGAAGCAATATTATGATAGGGGACGAAAAAGTGGAACAAGTGAAAGAGTTTGTATACTTGGAGTCCTTGTTTACAAGAGATTGGAAGTGTGAAGGTGATATTGAAATGAGAGTAAAAGCAGGAAATTGTATTAATGGCGCCATATACTCGATAATGGCAAGCAAAACTATACCAAATAAGGCTCGTCTTGCCGTACTTGAGGGAGTTTTGGCGCCAACGCTTATGTATGGTAGTGAATCTTGGGTGTGGCAGAAGAGACATGAAAGCAAGATTAATGCTGTGGAGATGAGAGCGTTGAGAAGCATGTGTGGAGTGAAATTGAGTGATAGGGTGAGCAATAGTGAAATAAGAAAGAGATGCGGATTGAAAGAAGATGTAGTGACTAAGATTGAAAAGGGTATGCTACGGTGGTTTGGACATTTGGAAAGGATGAGTGAAAGTAGATTTACGAAAGAGGTTTACAGAGCAAGAATGGATGGTGCTGTCGGAAGGGGCCGCCCTAGGCGAACGTACGCCGATCAAATTGGCGACGTTCTTAAAAAGGGCCTAGTTAAAAGTACCCGTAACCGGCGATCATGTATGAAAAGATTAATGAACGTGGAGGAAGCGAAAGAGGTATGTCTGGATCGAAGCAATTGGTGTTCCCTTGTCTCTGCCTACCCCAAAGGGAGACAGGCGTGAGGTTATGTATGTATGCACTATTTTCACTGTTACTAAATATGTGTTTTGGTATTAAAAAAATCTTCTTTAAGATATTATTCTTTGTGATAGGGTCAAACTCTAAATGTAAATGGGTAAATTGTGCCTCTAAACATTCTCTAGCGATTTTCAATTTTCTTTCTAGAGTTCGGCGAGACATACCAAACAAAAATGCTTTCACCAGTGCGAAGTTTTGTTAAATATACTTCAAGTACTATCCGGGGACAACTTTTATTTGTGAGTGCACTCACTTCATTTAAAATTATTTTTATGGGGACTGAAAACTGCTCGCGTCCGCAAGGTTTAGCCCTCGATGCCTTGTACGTGGTCCCTGGGTGGTGCTAAACGAGCAGTAAAATCTGGTGGTAGGCTTCGGCCGTGGCTTGTCACCACCCACTAGACAAAACCATGCCGCCAAGTAACCTAGTTGCGTTCCGGCATGATGTCTAGTGTAGCCATTGAGGAGGATAGGTCTGAGTAATCGTGCTGCATCGGAGAACAGTTTTCAACTCGTAGGATAATGACTCACCGGGTAACTCGTTTTGGAGGGTAGCGGGATCCGAAGCACGGTGCACCGCTGGCCGACCGCAGGTAGTAGGGGGCCCAAGTAGCATGCCAGCCACATGCGAAAGGCTGCCCCGCCACCTCGCGAAAAATCCCGGGAGGCTCCATCGTGCCGGTTGGCGACCGGTTAGAGAGGACCCGATGGCGACCTCGGGGGGGTTCGGGCGTCCCCGCAGTCTCCAGGCGAGTTCCCCAATGGTGCGTTGTTCCCTACGAGTTGCTTGGTTCCATTTGCAGCGCTTCACTCAACTTCTATTCTCCTCCCTATTCACTCCACTACCAATTCATAATGAAAGGTCCTAAAAAGAGTACGGTTCAACAGCGGTTGCACTTCCTCTCCCTTAAAGTGCACTTCTGCAACATCCGAGGAGTGCACTCCAATCTGAATGATGTCCACCACCATCTTGAGACGGAGAGACCACACCTACTCTTTCTAACGGAGACGCAGATCTGCGATCCGTCAGACTCGGCATACCTTGGTTACCCAGGCTATATCCTGGAGTCTGTTTTCCGCCCGCACGCCGGTGTGTGCATGTATGCCAGTGACGCGATCTGTTATCAGCGTCTCCGTTACTTGGAAGTGCCGGACCTTTCAGTCATGTGGGTTCACATAGATACTGGCCTAGACCAAGTGGTTTACGCCTGTATCTATCGTTCACATAGCGGAGATCGGGAGACAACGAGGCTTATGGAATACCTTGGCAATACAGCAGATAAGATTCAGCAACGTTTTCCCACGGCGCAGTTGGTGTTTCTGGGGGATTTTAATGCTCACCACGGGCAGTGGTTATACCCGTATCAGGACACTGACCATGCTGGCACAGAGGCCTTTAAGTTTTCACTGACTTATGGTCTCTCACAGCTTGTTAACGAGCCTACGCGCATCCCCGACGTTGCTGGCCACACTGCGTATTGCTAGGACCTTCTGCTGACAACCGATCCTGACAGATACTCGGTGTCCGTCACTGCACCTTTAGGGACATCCGATCACTGTATGGTGAAATCTGTATCGCTGTACTCGCCACCTGACACCCGCCCAAAAGGCTCCAGGCGAGTATGGCGTTACAAGTCAGCAGCTTGGGATGAAATGCGACATTTCTTCGCATCTTATCCATGGCGGCAAACTTGTTTTACATCAACCGATCCATCGAGCTGCGCTGATGCTGTCTCAAGTGTGATAGTTCAAGCAATGGAGTATTTCATTCCCCACGCTGATCTATCCCTTGAAACCAAAGCTTGCCCATGGTTTAATACTGCTTGCCTTGCCGCTGAAAAGCGAAAGCGAGAAGCATACAAAGCCTGGGCAAATGCTCGCAGAAGCAAAGCCCTGGATTCGCATGAACTTAAGAAAAGATACAATGCTGCCGCCAAGTCCTGCAAAAAGGTAATCAAAAGAGCTCGTTTTGCCCACATAGGCCGTATCGGAGACAGAATAGCAGCATACCCTTCGGGAAGTAAAGCTTTCTGGTCCCTTGCCAAGTCGGTCGAAACGAACTTTTGTCGCCCGTCGCTGCCACCACTGAGGAAACCCGATGGTTCTCTGGCCCACACTGCTAAGGAGAAAGCAGATTTATTTGCTAGTATCTTCGCGGAAAATTCTCGCCTAGATTGCCAAGGAAAAATCCCACCCCAATTACCTCAGTTCGGACCTACAATGGGTACCGTTCACATTCGCCAAAAGGAGGTTCTTAAATGCTTGCTGCACCTAGACGAGAACAAAGCTAGTGGTCCAGACGGTATTCCTGCAGTGGTCTTAAAACGCTGCGCAGCTGCGTTGTCTCCCGTTTTGACGCGTCTTTATCGACTTTCGTTGGAATCCGGTAAGGTTCCCAAGTCCTGGAAGCTTGCTAACGTACAGCCAGTACCAAAGAAGGGAAGCCGTGCCGATCCTGTTAACTATCGACCAATTTCAATCACCTCCATACTTTGCAAAGTCATGGAACGTGTATTGAACAATAGACTCCTGGCATACCTCGAGACCAACGAGCTCCTAAGCGATAGCCAATATGGTTTCCGCAACGGACGCTCGACCGGCGATCTTCTCGTGTATGCCACTCACTTATGGAGCGAGGCCTTGGAGGGTCATGGTGAAGCAATAGCTGTATCCTTAGACATTTCCAAGGCCTTTGACAGGGTCTGGCATGATGGTCTCTTAAGTAAGCTTCCAGCTTATGGCATACCGATTGGGCTCTGCGACTGGATATCTGATTTTCTGAGGGAACGGTCAATTCGAGTAGTCTTAGATGGCTTCTCCTCCGACCAAATGGCAATTAATGCCGGGGTACCTCAGGGATCTGTTCTCTCTGCAACATTATTCTTGCTGCACATTAATGACCTTTTAACACCGGGCATTATTAGTTATGCTGATGACAGCACTGTTGTAGAGAGATACGTATCCAATGCGCGAGCGAGCCCCCGTGAAATCCAGAGTTTAAGGAAGTCAATGATTGAGCGCGTTGATTTGACCTTACGGAAAGTATCCGATTGGGGTGAGTCGAATTTGGTCAAATTCAACGCGTCCAAAACTCAGGCGTGTCTATTCTCCGCAAAAAAGAGCACCTTCACATTAACGCCCACTTTCCAAAATGTATCTGTCCCCATCACTGACCATCTAGGGCTTTTAGGCGTAACTATAACATCCAGTTTAAACTTCGGTCAACAAATTGTGTCCATGGCTCAAGTAGCTTCGAAAAAGTTGGGAATCATCTCGAAGGTACGGCGGTACTTCAGCCCTGCACAGCTTCTTAACTTATATACAGCTCAAGTGCGATCATGCATGGAGTACTGCAGTCATCTTTGGGATGGTTCAGCCAAATATCAACTAGAAGCGCTGGACTCCGTTGACCGAAGAGCCCATAATCTAATTAACAACGTCGACCTTACGACCAAAAAACTACAGACCCTAGAGCATCGTCGTAAGGTTGCTTGTTTAACCGTGTACTACAGGATACATTTTGGTGAGTGCGCGAGTGCTCTGTTTGAGCAAATTGAACCCTCACCCTTTTACCATCGGACTACTAGACGCAGACAGAACTTCCATCCGTATGTGGTTGATATTCCGAACAGTCGAACTAAGCGCTTTGACAGTTCCTTTTTGATACGGGTCGCCAAGGTTTGGAATGAACTGCCTGCGTCTATTTTCCCTGACCAGTATAGTCCTAGTACTTTTAAGCGTCGAGTGAATAGGTTTCTCGTGGATGGAAAAAAAAAAAAAAACGCTCTCGATACGCTCTAGGTTCTCCAGGTATATACAAATTGTGTTCACGTAACATGTGTATTTTTATCGACATAGGAATTCGTTACCGAGTTCCATTATAACAGTTATTAAAAATACAACAATCTGCTCTAGTTGGAGCTCTCATAAAATCATACACGACACGTTGTTTTTGAATATAACCTTAAAAAAATAAAAGCACAAATAACTATCGTGATGTAGGTACTTCAAGGTAAAACAAAAATGCAACGAAGATAAAAACGATAAAATGTCGGTATTGTATTTCTAACAAATATAATTAACGGTTTGCTTTGTTGAATGACCCGTAACAATACATTTCACTGAACAAAAGCAGCTAAAGATAATTTATACACGCAATTATGCTGTAATTGTCAAAACCTTATTTACTTAAATGGCATTAGTAAACATTTTTTAGGCCGTATACAGAAAGAAAGCTGGAAACTTATAAGCGCTTACCAGCGCTTGACAGCGCTGGTGACCCGCGCATGAAAATATATGAACGCGCGCCGATAAGCACTGAACGGTGCCGACAAGTTCCGACAAGCTTCAACACGCGCTGGTCAGCGCTGGGAAATCATCGTCCGATTAGTCCAACATTTTGCTTGGTCTGCCTCAACCTACTTCCTTTTTGTAGAACGGACCAGCGCTGTCAAGCGCCGGTAAGCTCTTATAACTTTTCAGCTTTCTTTCTGTATACGGCCTTACATGAGTCCTCCAACTACTGGATCCGTCATAGGGGCAGGTAGCAAGTCAAGGGTTCGAACAGTGTATTGCGATGTATTTTGATTTCAATGCCACAGCATAATATATTAATAGGACGCAAAACATAATGAAAATTGGAAAATACACATGATTAAATAACATCGCGTAAAGGATTTAAATTCTTTTTTTATCATTTGGATTGGGTTAGTCTCTTTGTTAGTGTGAACCGGACATATTTATATGCAAAAAACTTTAAAAGAACAACTCAGGATACACATATGATAGTGAATGTGTAATACTTACATGCAGCACGGCATGTTCTCGTATATATGTTTCCATTTGTAGCTCGCGATGAGGAATATCTTCAATCAAAATATGACGTCTTTGTTGGTAAGCAGAGCGTCGGCACATAACACATCGTCTTCCTTCATTCATTCCATCATTGCACTTAACAAACACGGCAGAACAAAAGTTGCAAAATAAGAACAGTCCAATCCGATAGCGATGACAGGTCAAGAGAGCGCTGCCAGGGGTCAGTAGTCGTAAAAATAAACCGATGATAGAAAAACTAGCGCAAAAAACAAAATATTAATAACGACTGACTCGCGGAGCCCGGTCTCGAATGCAGTAATTCGGTTAGGTTACCAACCATTAGGTTAGTTTCTTTGGTCTAGCTCTCCACACCATCCTTTCGTGTTATCTCCATTATATTAGCTATTGTTTTGGATTCTATAAATAATATACATATAAGTTATTTCTATACCTATATAATAAAGCTGAAAAGTTTTTTTTTGTTTGAACGGGCTAATCTTTGGACCCCAAGTCCGATTTGAAAAATTATTTTTGCATTTGATAACTGAGTATATGCTGAATATGTTATAGGCTATACTTTATCCCGAAATTCACACGGGAATGGGAATTACGCATGTGGATCTGCAGGGACCGATAGTATGTTTATATGTTAGATATATTTTTGAATATCACTGAATATCTCAGCTCACCGGTGGTTTTGGAGATTGCCGTCATAGAATAAATTAAGTAATGATCATTAGCTTTCACATAAAATATTCATATTAATTTTAAAGCTGTTGGTTTTACGCCCATTTTGACCGAGACCCTTTATACAGGGTTAATTTTAATTAGCGCATCACCTCTTGCAGGCTGCTTCTCCACATCAATCCCAACAACATTTGTTATACAACTTTTTAAATGAATAATTAAAAACAAAATGTTTTCCCCTACAAAAACATTTATAGCCGCGGTTTAGCGGCATAGCTCTATTTACTCTGAGCGTAGGTATGCCACGCACCTTGCGCAGTAAATTATCGCTTTAAAATTAGTAACTTCTTACAAAATGTAGAGTTAGGAGAAAACGCTTTTTTTTTGGTGTTATTTATCAAGATTTGTAAAAAGTCGTAGAACAAATATTGTTAAAATTGATGTGGATAGGGTGCCTGCAAGAGGTAATCTAATATATAAAATTCTCGTGTCACAGTTTTCGTTGCTGTACTCCTCCGAAACGGCTTGACCGATTTTGATAATTTTTTTTGTGCTTATCCGGTATCTATGAGAATCGGCCAACATCATTTTTTTTTTATGTATATGGCAACACAACGTTTGCCGTGTAAGCTAGTCTAATATATAAAATTCTCGTGTCTCAGTTTTCGTTGCCATACTCCTCCGAAACGGCTTGACCGATTTTGATGAAATTTTTTGTGCTTATCCGGTATCTATGAGAATCGGCCAACATCATTTTTTTTTTATTTATATGGCAAAACAACGTTTGCCAGGTCAGCTAGTGTGCTAATAAAATTAACCCTGTATGTCTTATAGGAAAATTCAAGAGAATTCATTAGACATTTATACTTAACAATCCCTTTGTCAAAAATATTCGTACTTTATTAAGATTATTTGTTTGTCTTTTTTATCTTGTTTTTAGTATGATTTTGTTCGCCAACATATAAGGTATTGTTGAATAAATCATCTACATATGCACTGGTGTTACCTCGTACTTTTAAGAGAAAGTTTGAAATATGTTGCGCTTGCTTTGTACAAAAGTATGTGGCATGTCATGCGGCATACAACATATCGCAGAGATATACCAGCTTATAGTAAAACATACAGCCTAGGTGATTTTAATCATGTTTATATTGTAAAAAGCTTTGTTACTCACTTGTCCACGCAATGAGCAGCAGACATGACCCAACTCTGCGTCAGTATCACTCCACCACAGTGAAATGTTCCGTCCCTGTAGAGTGCCACTATCCAAGGCCAGGACGCAGGTTCACTCGGCTTGCCACCTACAACTCTACCTTCAAGTCTTTTATCTCTCTTTATCTCTCTTCTTCTGGATATAAATGCATCGAAATTGTTACAATACCGTTTATTTCTTCCAAACAGATGATTTTCAATTGCATCATTCTGGCACAAGCAAAAAAATTTAGACTGATGAAATCTTTCAAATTAATCTTAAAATAATTAAATAAAAATAAAAATGTTTATATCCGGAAAACCTTAGTCTACACGTTGTAAGTAAAATTATTTATAAGTGTTTCTAAATAACATTATACAGGGTTAATTTTAATTAACGCATAACCTCTTGTGGGCAGCCTCTCCACATCAATCCCAACAACATTTGTACTACGACTTTTTACAAAACTTGATAAATAACCCAAAAAATAAAAACAAAAAAATGTTTGCTCCTTACTCTACTAATTGTAAGAAGTAATAATAGTTCGCCGGTTTCTGTCCCTCTTGCCCTGATCCCCGACCGACTGGTCAAATTGTCGGGTCTTTCCGCCGAAAGGCGTGTAGCTTTAAGTATAAATAATAATAAATAATAAATAAGTTATTTCTATACCAATATAATAAAGCTGAAAAGTTATAATAAATAAATAATAAAGGCGAGTTGTTTTGGATATATAATAATAATATAACTCTTTATTGTCACTATCAAATAATTAGTTTTACAAAATAACATACATCGACAACTAGGTGACCTTATCGCTATTAGCGATTTCTTCCAGGCAACCTAATAAAAATAAAAATACAGTAACTTACACATAGGTACTTATAAATAAATCTTAACAGAAAACCATTTCAGAGAAAAACAAAAAGTAGTTAAGAGACAAAAGAATACAAAAGCAAGAACATTCAAAATAAAGACATAAAAATAGAACAAAAGTAAATAAAATAGATAATAATAATAATGTATAGGTACATATATAATATAAATTTCATATAATGTATATAAATACAAATTTATTATTATTTTTAAGTACCTATTATTATTTTGAAGCGATATTTTACTGCGCAAGGTGCGTACCATACCTACGCTCAAAATAAATAAAAATACGCCTCTAAATAGAGGCTATAAATATTTTTTGTATGGGAAAAAAACTATTAATTTTAAAAGGTTGTAGAACAAATGTTGTTGGGATTGATGTGGAGAGGCTGCCTGCAAGAGGTAATGCGCTAATTAAAATTAACCCTGTGGCGGAAATTAACCCACCGTCATGATTTCATGGTTTCTCCATCGATTTAAGAATTTTATACCTTAAAGCTAATTAACTTAAGATATTTTTTAAAATAATATGCCAACTAAAGTCACCGTGTTTTTTAGTGTTAAAATCAAGTGTTTTTATGCTACTTTTATTTGTCTGAAGCACTACATCTAAATAAGCCAAATAAACGAACCTTATTTAGAGTCGATTTAGTTACTGGAATGTAGCAAAAAAAATTAATTTAAAAACTTGGAAAAAAAATACAGTTTTATTTTTATTCAAGCCTAAATTGGACCCATAGCCATTTTAAAAAAAAATATTAAAATTTATATATCTCATTTATGATTGACTTTGGCACAATCATATACATAACAAATTTTTTTGCAAATGACCTGTACCATACTACCTTATAAGGGTGTTCACTAGTTACCAATCACCCTGTATATGTATTTTATATCTCCAAAAATGTCTAACACCTAATGACAACAAAGCTTACTGTAACTTGAGATAAACAAAACAACCACAACAGTACTAATATAAAATACACTTTATTCTATATACTCCTAAGGGTATGTTTGCTAAGGCTGTGTAAAAATAGTATAATATCAATTTTTGTCAGCCCATTAGCTCTAGCGTGGGCTGACGAAAAGACGTTGTCCTCTAAATCAATCACTCAGAAACTTCTTGTTTGTGTTCTGTTAATAGTATAAATCTTTTTTGTTATAGGTACATAATAATTTAGTATTTTTCTTTGTTATGAGCAATTATATAGGGTATGGCGAAATGAATGGTTAATATGGTACCTACGGGTAGAAGGCATTATGCTGTTTCAGAAAAATTAATGTTATGTTCTGTAAAAGAATAAATTAATAATTAAATTTGCGAAATATTCGATATTGCCTCATTTAAAAATAACTACAAGCTTTGCCAATCTTTTTGGTTCCAAGACTACAAATGAAGAACTTTTTGTATCTGTTTTTTGACTGGTACTCCTAATTCGAACATCTCGAAAATGGAAGGACTTTTACTCAACAATATATTTATTTTTCTGAACCGGCTCACGACCCTTATACTTTACTCATAGGTATTACGCCATTCATTACGCCACACCCATATTTTTCCTAAGCTTTAGATGAAAGCAACGGAAAGAGGAAATGTTTCAGTATCATTTGTATCTTTAGTATCCTTTGTAGGTATTGATCTTTAGATTTGTACCAAAACACAAAATCAACACAAAAATGTGCTTTTTCACTTTATTAAAAATATTTTAATGAGATTCAACGGCATATCTCATCCTGTATATGCATAAAGCCATGGCAAATTTGTGTGTAATCCGCATTTTTTTTTTCAATTAATAGGATACACATATGTAAGACTTTATACTAAATTATATTGCGGCCGACTGAAACAAAAGACTGAGGGTCTTTAAGTAAAGTCGACCAATCCTCAAGTTAAAATTTTATACCCGATTCCAAGTTTCCGGTTAAATATTATTTTATAAAAAAGCTTAAACACTTAAGACCTCACCTCTTTTAGCAGTTGAGCTCCAGACAATACTCTAGTTCCACAGAGAATGTCAGGACAAGTAACATGTATTGCTGTAGAATTGAAACAGGAGTTACTGAGGTGCATGAGACCACCGGAATCTGTGTTCAAATACTGGATGTTTCCCAAATTGCCAGTAGGCAATGTTTGAATGTAAGGCGGCCTGAAAAACAGAAATAAGTTATTGGATGTTGAATATGGCTTCAATATCTTAGGCATTCAATCTTTCATAAGAATACTTGACACAAGGTGTCTTGAATTCCAGTTTTACGTTATAATTTTATAAGTACATATCTTATTCTTACCTTATGACGAGTCCAGTTTCTCGCTGACAAACATCATGAGCCCAAAAGTAGGGGTTTCGACAAACGGGATACCAATTACCTTTGTAATTCCGTAATAAAAACCCATTTGTGTTTGAAATAGCAAAAACCTGTAAAAAAATAAAAAGGCAAATCAAATCTTACTTACAAAGAAGGCAAAATTGTTGCAGTGTGCAAGAAAAATAACAGGAATTATTACAATTCCAGCCCATATGAAAAAAGTTTCTATACGTGTAAATTATAATTTAAAAGTTATTAAGTAAGATAACTTACTGGCTTTTCGTGAATACTTGGGGCCAACATGGTGCAAGCAAACTCATCTCTTCGAGTTGGGCAGTCGACAACGTTGTTACACCTTTTTTCTTTAGTAAAACATGTACTTCGTCCAGTGTCGTCAAGATCTTGACAACTGAAAGACTTTTCATCACAACCTGCATATTTTCAGTGAAAAACATAATATAATAATATATTTCACATACACATATAAAGATAAGAAGCGTTAGTTTATGAAAACATGTATGTTGTAAGTACCCCTAACTTATTCAAGACTTCGGTATGTATTTTTGGTGAAGCTTAAGACATTCAAAGTTGTGTTAAACCAGGGGAGCCGTAATACAAACTGACATTAAATATCAATAAAGTTCAGAAGTTCTTCCTTGGGGAAAATTGATGTAAGTTTAAAAGAAAAACCACTAGTTGTTAATCTATTACAAAGTTTTAAAGTAGTATTATCTTTGTTTATTTAAGCAACACATTTATTCTTAAATTCAGTGTTATTTGCATATAAGGCTAATATGAATTCGAATTAAAAAAAATGTCTTATTACTCTTAGCTTTACATTAGTACTTAGTTTTTCTCAATTTTAAGTAGCTAAGTATAATGGAAAAACTTTACATTAAAAAAAAAACTATAGAAAAATTTCAACTAATGTTCCACGAAGTTCTACATCTAGTTATATTTGTTATAAAACATACACATAAAATGGCATTTCACAAGTCTTAACAATTCTTTCAACAAATACACGTACCATAGCATCCCATTTCATCATCTCCTAACGGGCAGTCAAAATATCCATCGCATAGTCTGGACTGATCAATTCTCGACTTGCAGTCACAGCTCAACTCATCGCTGGCATCTGAACAGTCTGCTTTGCCATCACACCATAGATCTGCATTAATGCACTTGTCAGTAGCCTCACATGCACGGAATCCTTCATTACAATTTGCATTGCGGGGCTTTGAAGTTTTGCTATCGGTTGTGTTTTTTAATCTGAAAGTGAATCAAAAATTATACCATCTGTGTTCACAGCACCATTTTCACACCATCACACATCAAACTAAGTTTCGTTGTTGATATAGTCTGGTTAATGAAAGTAGAGACTGAAAAACCGCGGCATAAAATACCGCCATGGTATCCCCAATAGCAGTACGAAATACATGGATCAAAAAAACTTGATATTTGTTTTTTTTTTAAAGTATCGTTAAAAATAAAAAAATGATGCTGTTCTACTTTTTAATGGGAAATATTTTATAACAACGATAAGCAACTAGTATCAATCAGGTTTAAAAATAAAACAACAAAATAATCAACATCATAATCAAAATCTAAATCCAACAATTCTATATGGAATGAATCGTCAGTCTCTGGTATCGCTGTTTTCTACATTGATTATGAAACTATCTAAATTTTCATTTTTTTAAAACTACCAACAACTGTTTGATTGGCAACAATGACACCAGAAAAATGACTTTGACTTAGTACTGCCATATAAAAAGTTTGAAAAAAAAATCCGATGTCTACTTTTGTTAGCCAGACTCTAGAATTGATTTAACGGTATAATGGTCGGTTTGAACTATATATATATATATATATATATTTACTGTCAAAGATTGTTTACTGTTAAAAACATATATTTACAACCTAAGTAAGTAATTATTATAACCTAAGTAAGCTAACCTAACTTAGTTACTACTTGGTTATATGTGTATAATATTTCCAGCCATGTCCATGATTTGTTATGTTTCTAGGAAACAGACTTTATAAATAGGCGTACAAAATATAAACAGCAGTAGCAAAATATTATTTATACTTATTAATACTTACAGTCGCGTAAAAAAATTCATAAGTATATTAAGATCTTGTGGATGAAATTTGCTTGGAATAGCTTTGTGGTGTTCAGTTCTCGATGTTGGTATATCAGGTCTGTGGTTAGCAGGAATTGGCTCGTTAATAAACCTGGAAGTAATTTCAGACTCATGTATTGGATTTGAATGATTTTTTGCAAAAGAATATCTAAAGAAGGTAATTGAGTTAATGAAGACATATAATAAATACAAGTATAAAAAATACCTGTTTTCATAAGGATTCCGGTTTTCTTCTTCTGCTGAATCCTCGTCGCCAAACACACCTTAAATGAATTAAAAATATAAGTAAATATAACGTTTATGCAAACTGCTGTATATATTCCAACGTGTTACTTAACACATTTTATGCAAATAGGTACATGAAAAAAGGTTAGCATGGTTCTCCGAACCAAATTTAAAAAGCTTGATTTTAATAAGTACAAGGTGTCCCAAAAGAAAGTTCAGTTTTGTTTTGGTTATTGCGTGAACGCAACAGTTTCGAGTGGCGCGGGGGTTATGTCAATCGGTAGCCTGGCTCTTGGGAATTTCGACGATATAGAGCGTTTCCCGGGAGCGGACCGTGCGTTGTGCTTTTCATTATGTTTACCTTTTCTTTTTCAATTTTTAATACAATTACGTTCTCTAACAGACGAATCTAAAGTGTCCAATCGGTATACCAAAATATTCATAAATAGCAACTTACTTACCATGGACTTGAGGTAGTTGTTTGAGTATACGAGCCAATGCACAAGTGTCGGTCAACCGGATTGGCTTCTTATTTCTTAAGTGTGCAGGTAAATAATGAAGATGATCAATAGGTTTAGTAACAGGAGCTATGTTTTCATTTATTTCGTTGTGTTTACTCTTTAGTATACTATTATTTTTGTCATTTAGCTTTGCATTGTTCCTCTCAGCTGTGTTGTTATTTTCAATAATGTTTTTTAGCTTGGAAATCAAATCTCTGCATATCTCTTCTTGATTATCATGACTGCAGATTTTCTTATGTTTCATTACCATTTCTCGCGCTCTTCTCATTTGGTCTTCCGTCATTAGTTCTATTACGTCACTTGGCTCATTTGATGTGTCAGTGTCGACTAATGGAACTTGTCGCTTTTTTCGTATAAACCCATAGTGTGATGTTACATTTTTTAAATGCACCGATATTTCTACGCCACCTTCAGTAATGTTAATGTTACTAGTTTCATTTATATTTCGAATAAAAATAATTTCTGTGTTTTTTGTATTTCCTAAGAAGTAAAGTAAAAGTTTAAAAGCTGACATAAATTTGACATATGAATTGGAAACTTAGTTTAAATAAACTCACCAGAAAAGTTAATTTGCTTGGAAATTAAGAAGTAAAATGTTGAAGCAAACATGAATAGCAGCAAAAGTTTAACAAAATTTTGCGCTAAAGAGTAAAAATATCTCCTTAAAATATTATTGCCTTCTGCTGAAAAAAAAAAAAATATTTAGTTTAATTTTTATTTTATTTCTACAGCCATAATTTTACGACCATAGTAAGACTTCCAAAACATAAACTCAATAAAAAAATTAAGTGTGATTCAACTAAGGATTTATAGATCGAAAAAATTACTCATAATTTTCAGAAAAAAAAAACACACTTAGAGACTTTCTAAAGCATACGGTTGAAAAACACAAAGGTTTTCATTCATTTTGAATACCGAAGTCTAAAGTAAATGTAGTGGAAAAATCGAACAAAAATGGCCTCTATCATAACGCTCAGTCAAGCAGGAATATAAAAATATGATCAATCATAGCTTATCTCTACCGAATACTCACTGTCCATCGTTTTTGATTCAGCCAATTCCATCGGAGGTAATCCTAATTGAGTCACGTCTTTTCTTTTTTTTGTATGCATCTTCTGTAACAAAATTATCCTTATTTTGGTTTGAGGGTTGTCAACACTTTGAAAAATTAAGTTGTTTATAATTTATTTTTATCAAAATCTATGAGAGTTAAGTTAATACACTAAATATACATTTTTTTAAGGAAGAGCCGGTGTCTGTAGATCATTATTTAAGATGAGATTTTTAAACTAACGTTAAAACATGATATAAAATTCCATCCGTAGGTGGCTTGCTTGGAAACATTATGGTGAGATACATATAGCAATCCGTGAAGTTGTTTAATAAAAACATTCATAGTTAATTCTGAATTAGTTTAAAATAAAAACCAAAGCATTAATTGTCATGATTCTTATTATTCAACAATTTTTTAAATACCTAGATTGATCGGTCTCATTAACTGTATGATACAAAAACTGTAATGTAATTAATCGGGAAAAACGGTTAAAAATGTCTTCTGCTTAATATTACCTGTTTCGTACACGGCTTATCAAATTCTGGTAAAAAAAAACTGTCCGCTTTTTCACGGTATTCAAGGGTTAGTGTGAAGTTTCATTTTTATTTGTCAAGCCTTTTTTTTTTTTTTTAATAATCATTTCTTGTTTAGTTCTTACATTTTATAAATAGAAATTGAGAGCAAATTTATTTTGTACTTTTATCTATTCTTAAAAAAATCATTTGCGTCCTCGAAAATAAGAAAATATGATGAATAAATACCTTGTTTGACATTTATGTAAACAATCTGCTGAAATAAATAGACCAAAAAATCCGAAACCAATTTTTATTTTTTTTATTTTATACTAAGCCGTCATCACTTTAACCTCATGTTTACTAAACTGGTGTTAAGTAAAGACGAGGTTGAAGATTAAACACACGGGATTGGATAGAACTGGCTCTTCGTAAAATATTTCCGTAACACATCACAGACGGATCGGTAATATTTGGCGGTCAGGTTATGCCGACACTACAAGGCCACAAATCAAAAATTAAAAAATGATGCTATCATAAATAAATTTACTTATAATTTAATTAGTGATTATAATAATGTGTGCCAAAGACAAAGTGTATTTACTCGTATTAACACGTAAATTGATACACATCCACGGTAAGTTGACCCCCTAAAGGGGAGTTCGCAGTTTCATACCAGGAGGGTTTCATACCAGTGGTATGAATTACCCATATCATGAATAAAATCCAAGCTATCTGTTTTCAAGTGGCAACCCTAGGATAGAATTATAAATAGTAGGTACATTTTCTGATCAACAGCGCTTCCGGGTGCGCAATAATTAAGATTAAGTATATCCGCGTAGTGGGTTGGAAGGTATTTCAAATCCTGCTGATTCGATCCAATTATATTAATTTACCTATTGCTAATAACACCAGAAACTTTACAACATTTTTATCTCTAAATATTACGGCTTTATATTTTCATGTTCGCTTTTTAAAAATGAGGTAGGTACTTAGATTATTTTGATGAATTTTTGGACTTCAATCTAACCTAACATTTTTTTCGAAACCTGGGCTATGAGTATATTTTGGGTAATTTGAAATACCTCAGTTTGTTCAAATAACTTAAACGTAACTATAACGTAGTTTATTTCACATTTTAGCATTTTGTATCCAGAAGTAACTATTTTAATATATGGTTCTCTTGATAAATTAATTAATTGAATACAATTTTAGCAAATTTATTTTGTACTTTTATCTATTCTTAAAAAAAATCATTCATGCGTCCTCGAAAATAAGAAAATATGATGAATAAATACCTTGTTTGACATTTATGTAAACAATCTGCTGAAATAAATAGACCAGTGGTATGAATTACCCATATCATGATTAAAATCCAAGTTATCTGTTCTCAAGTGTCAACCCTAGGATAGAATTATAAATAGTACATTTTCCGATCAACAGCGCTTCCGGGTGCGCAATAATTAAGATTAAGTATATCCACGTAGTGGGTTGGAAGGTATTTCAAATCCTGCTGATTCGATCCAATTATATTAATTTACCTATTGCTAATAAAACCAAAAACTTTACAACATTTTTATCTCTAAATATTACGGCTTTTTATTCTCATGTTCGCTTTTTAAAAATGAGGTAGGTACTTAGATTATTTTGATGAATTTTTGGACTTCAATCTAACCTAACATTTTTTTCGAAACCTGGGCTATGAGTATATTTTGGGTAATTCGAAATACCTCAATTTATTCAACAAATAACTTAAACGTAACTATAACGTAGTTTATTTCACATTTTAGCATTTTGTATCCAGAAGTAACTATTTTAATATATGGTTCTCTTGATAAATTAATTAATTGAATACCTATGTATGTACGTTATAATTTTATACTCCTGTACTGTATCTGTCATTATTTTGAATTCAAAATAAACTTAATAAATACCTATTCCATAACAAAATGACTTATTTTTTCAACCAACTACCAAAAAAGGAGGAGGTTCTCAATTCGTCTATATGTTTTTTTTTATTTGTGTACACGATATTTCGGACCATTATGAATCGATATTAAAAATTCTTCTTTCTTGATAGATACTTCATAGTTGGTCCCATATAAATTTCATCGAAATCAGTTGAGTACTTCATTGAGGATTTCAAATTATTGAAACAATATGTATGATTTTGGAGAATGTTTCCGTGGTTGAAACTATAAGTCGGCCAAAGTTTTGACGTGAAGTCGGTTTTTTTAATGCTCTGCATTCGTTGGTTATTGTATTTTATAGTAACAAATTACACAGATACATTGTAGAAAAAAGTATTACATAAAGTTAAATAGAGACCAAATAACAGAATTAGGGTGTAACCTGAATACTATTAGTCACCTTATACAACTACATATTCACGAGACCTCAATAGGGTAAGAGAATTTAAATGGTTAGTAATTTAGTTAACCAAAGAGTTTATCTTACACACTACACTATTTATTCTTTGATTGGTTTGTTGACCAGATGACATCATTCCTAATAAATGTTAAGTTGACATATTGATTTAGGTATCTTTCAAGTCTAAAAAGCACTACAACGAGCATAAATCGAGTTAAATGCACAATATTAACTACTAAATATGATACAATCAGTTAGAAAGACCATTATAATTCAGCTCAATAAGTGGCTTATAAAAATAAACCTATTACTCCACAGTAATTATGACCGGCACACGATATGAGAACGAGTCAATTAAATTTATCGCATTAATCTGGACTGATCCAAAAAATCCAATCACTTATTGGATATTTAAAATGCCGGAGGTCAGTATATTATAATCCTATTTATCTTCATGAGGGCTAATTAGATATTGGTAATAAATAAGTAAAATGTGTCATTCTCATATACGAATATTTTGATCGTGTAGCTTGGCCATAAAAGATCCCTGCTGCTCATATCACTGATGCTATTATGTATACCTATTCAATGACTGATTTTGAACAATAGGGTTATCAAATAAAAAAAAATGAGGTTAGGTGGGAGCATTGACCTTAAGTAGGTCATGTAAATTTGCCTTACAGCCAAAACTTCCTCGTCACCCAAAATGAGAGACCCATAAATTAGAATGATTAAAAAGCTGATTTTTATGGTTATGAACGTGGTTATGAAAAAAAATTCAATATGTATAAATTATATATTTATGAAATATTAAAACAGGAATTCATTTATTTTGAATATTTATTTGGAACCCTGACTAGTATTAAATATAACATGCACTTAACACTAAATGTACTAAAAATCTTTTTAACAAACTTTTTTGTAAATTTTAAGAAAAGAGAAAAAAATTACTTACATTTGTTTGAAATTGAAGAATTGATGGTAATTTGAGATCAGCACATATTACACACGGTCCACTGGACACCGCTGCTACCGAACTGATAAATCCGCTGACTCCTGACCTTTCAAACAAAGAAGAAATTCGCTTACACAGGTAGTATGAAAAATTTAATTGTATAATTTACTTTAAGTTCATTATGTACCTACAACGTCAAAATAGTTATCGATTTAGTGACACAATTTTGTTGCTGACGTTAATTATTGTGCCATTACATTCAGTTCTTGATTAGAATTAATGTTTTTTTTTTAAATCGGTAAACGAGCCCTGGATCAAAACTTATAAACTATGCATATAATAATAACCTTATAGTATTGTGGCTTCCAGGTTACTCATCCATCACCCAGGATCAACATTACTGATAGAAAGTACAAGTAAATAAGTGCCGTCGTCCTTAAGCTTAACTTGTAAAAAATAAGGTTTCTTTTTGTATTATTTTGCACCGCGTTTGACCTCAATTTCACCTGAATAAGTGAAGCCGACTTTATGTGGACCTTCTTCTATTTTCATTGCCTGATCCTTTCCCAAAAGTTTCTTAAACATGAATATTCTTACGCAAGACAACACTTTGGTGCCTCCAAGATGAGTCTTCTTCTGGCTATTTTAAGTTAATATGATAATAACATCTGATATTAACTGTTAGGAAAAGTTCTGCGTGGTTAGGACGACTGTGACGTTAGAAGCAATTAATCTAAGTTACTACCTTTCAGGGCTACGACACCTTCAAGGTCAGCCTTGCTGGCGACAACCCTACATATAATAGGTATCGTCTATTGCCGCCCACTGTGACCGCCCACTTTGAAGGTTTTATGTTCAAATAGGGTTATATGTATAGTGCCAGATTCTGACGAGATGTGCGTAATCCATCTTTAATCTTTTGACAAGGGAGTTACTAATCTAGTTGGAAATTACACTTATTTCTTCATACATACATACATAGCTTCACGCCTGTATCCCTTATGGGGTAGGCAGAACACCAGAGGCTATAAATCCATTTGATGTCACATTTGACAAATTTAGAGGTATTACAATGATGGAGAGAGACTTATTGCTTCATTTTACCAGTATATCAGTATAATCACCGTATATTAGTTGTGATTCATTAAAATTTTGAGTAAACTGTCTAAAATAAGATGACTGACACATGCGCATACACAATCACACACAAAAAAACACACACCTATATGACCTAACAAGTGGCAATACATACTTTGTTTTTTAATATATTTTTTAAATATATTAAAAAACAAAGCTCGACAAATGTCAGCCAAATCAGTGCCACAATAGGTACTTTTATAATGTGTATTTTTTAATTACTTTTGTTATCATGTGAAAAAAGGTAATTTTTCCATTAATTATTACGACACGGGTTTGACTGAATTGTTTGTGTACACATTTATTTTAAAATGTATATAAACATTTCATATTTTCTTTTATAAAACCAGTGCATTGTGTAAGAAATTGATAAAAACTTAGTAAAATTAAGATATGCACTGTTATCCTTGCGAAGCTCTAAGTCACTATTAATGATAAATTAAGTTTGTCTTTGAGCTTTAATTCGAAACCGATTATTTATGAAGGAGCACAATAATCCATTGATATTAATAAGCTTGCTTAATAGATGTCGTATTTACAAAAGGGTGTCTTTCATTATGTTCTATCTAATCTTTATAAGCACGGGCCGCGTAGGCGTGGTTGAAAGCATTTATTTTGCAAGGGCTAGTGTCCCATTAGTTAATAGATATTCTATTTCTTCGTACGTAATAGTGTTTCGTGTTGCGTCTCTTATTGCAGCGATTTGTAATTAACTTTGTTATTATATATTTTTGGGATGGTTAAAGCTTTAAGACTTTTGGTCAACCCGCGCAACCAGCCAAGTTTGCGTAGTGATGAGATCAAAGTAAAAATGTTTTTGAGGCCATAGAGTTTGAGAGGAGACTGGCTTGATAGAAAATATACTCAAAACACATATTACTTTTGCGAACTGTAGCGGTATGATTTTGTCGACAAAGTTTTTATAAGGAAATTGAAACTTTATTTTATAACTCTAATTTATCGACTTGTAAAAGGAAAAATAATGTCTTCTGGGCTTCTGGCTGGCTGGGCTTTCTTCAGGGCTAGCATGCAACCATCGATAAATAGTCGAATCGACAAGATAAATATTATTTTGTTATTTTATCCCATTATGTAAGCTAATATGCGCACCATAATAGATAGAATTACTCGATTTGATACCATGATTATGATCACAGAACCAAATATTCCATAATCTTAATAAATTACATACACTAAATACCATATTCTAAGAAAATATCGATAAAAGGCCCGATTTATCGTTTTCGACGGTAGCATACTAGCCCCGCTGAAGTTTGGAATAATTTCATAATGTCAAACAAGGATATTTTCTTGAAGTAGAACCTCAACGTTAGTACCTACTTAAAATAAATGCTTATAAATGTAGTGCTGGTATCGTTTTAATAACGCGGTCAAATATTTGCTGACAATTTTATTTAGAGCAAGTTTGTTACAATTTTGAATTTGACAAGAAGGGCGTTTTAATAAAAAAAATATATTTTTTGTCAATTTACTTGTAGTGAACTATTTTTTTATAGATGCAATTTAAAATATCTTTATAATTTTTGGAAATACGATATTTTATCGTCCACCATTATTTATAATTTGTTATGTAACGTTTAAATAATGTATAATATACTAAAATATGTTTGGTTGACTACTCTAATCTCTGTAACTGTAACTACCGGTCCGATATGAAAAAGTCTTTTTGCATTTGATACGCACATTCTTCAGGGAGTTTAAAGGCTATATTTAATCCAGAAATTCACTCGCGGTCAGAATTTAAACTGGTAATAACACGCGAAGCGGCTATTAAACAAATATCCCATACCAAATATCGTATTTTATTGTGTATCATCATTTTAAAGTATATCACAAAATATCGATTTTAATATTTTCGGTTGTGATATATCAAAATACTTTTTCGCCTTTAAAACGCTACATAAATAGAAGTTTATGTACAAATCAAAATTGTAACATATTATGTACAATCGGCACAAAACTTCTAGTAATTTTAAATGACCCATACTTTCATCTCTTCAGAATTGCGTGGGTTGTCATATACTTTTAAGTAGAGATGGTTCCAGATATTGAGAGCAAATATAGAGCTGAGGGCTTCGGAGGAGAGCTTATAGTATCGAGAAGATCTTATGGAAACCAAAGTTACGCGGGTAATACCGCGGGGCTTCTAATACATATATGAGTCTTGGGTCAACACGCATATTAAAAAATATCTTTATCCAAGGGCCTGGAAAACATAGCAGTAGATGGTGTATCTTATCTTACTAGTATTAAAAATTTCAAAGTTTGGATGGATGGATGTATTCATTTTTGTACCTCACTCACGGTAGAACGGCTCAACGGATTTAGATGAAATTTGGCAAAGTATAGTCTGTAATAGCACATAGGCTTTATCCCGCGGTATTACAAATTTCGCGGATAGAATCACGTGAAACAGCTAGTAGGTATATTGATTAGTCTTGGGTCACGCATCATAAATAACATATCTTTAATTAGTTTTATCCAAAGGCTTGGCAAACATAGCATTAGATGGGTACATAGCATTAGATTTTACTTAATTGACAAAAAAACTACTAACGTTCGAATTCAATATTCAAATCGAGCTAAAGGTATTATACTGGCAAAGACATTCGCTGATATAGGAACAATACATCATCAATTAAGGCGGAGTTACCAGGATCAAAGGTATTAGTAAGAACAGCTCGTATTATCATTACCGAAGGCAAATCTATTTGCATACCATTGTTGATATGCCCGAAGCTAAAGGTTTAATTGTTCGGGCATTTTCTCTCTCGTGGGCAGACTCTTCATTGTTATGTTTTTATAAGCCTTCGCATATTAAAAGTGATCGAACCCTTACTGAACTTGGATCGTATAATACAAAGGAATTGGTAAGTCATTCAATGTTGCTGGGACACATTATTCCCAATGTGACAATATTCGGTGGGAGCTTCATATAAATAAATAGCTAGCTAATAATAAATAGCTTCATATATTAGAGGTCTTACCAACAAGCAAAGATCAAAAATGTTCGTCACCGTTTATTTTCAATACACTTATCCAGGGTAAGGACTATTTCAGCCCGCTTAAGATGGATGAAAGTGTGTACAAGGTGTTCTTTATGATATCCCATAACTTTGACGTTTTGTTCCTTATTAAAAAATAATACTTTTTGACAACGAATATGTGGTTCAAAAGTGCATACTTTCCAAGATATCATCAATCTTAATATAATGAGTTCATAAATTATCAGCCTTGTAAAATCTCTTTAACATGTCACTGAAGCCATACAATAAACAACAAAAACATTTTAGACGTTGAGGAACGTTGCATATGATGTACAACGCAAAACGTTGAGAACTGTACCTGTGCATAGCTATAAAAAAGGAATAGAAAATGCCACGTTGTTATACTTCGCATAAGGGTGTTTGATTAACATATATTAAGATGTTTTGAATTAATTGAATTATTGTGTTAGAACAAATAAAATTACAATGAAAATTGAAAAATTATTTACATGTTATTTGATTCTATTACATGGTTCCATTAATACCCTGGAGTTATGGTAAATCAAGCGGAACACCTTGTATAACGTTCATTTACTATATTTGAAAACTGACATATTCGAGAATTTATTATTATTATATATTATAATTTATTTTGAAAATCGTTTATACATATGTTTTACAATTACACTTTCCCACCTTGACACTAACCTAATTCCCTTTATAAAGAGTTTTTTCTTGCAGAAATTATATGCATCCATACTCACTGTCACATTATTGGTTACGGGTGATGCGCAAATAAACTGGCTCGATGGTCAATTGTCACAAATTAACTGGTCTTGCTCCGTGAACACTTAGAAAATGTATAGCTTTCATAGTACGCGACTTTGCATATAACTCACGGGGTCAATACGAGTTTCCCATTGATTTTCTATTCTCCTATGTGTACACACAGTTTAGCGTGATAATAATAAAGTGACATATATTATATTAGACTCGGGGAACACAGTTGGGTAAGTCTTGTTTGCGTAGTCTTGATAATAGACTCAAGTTTGAGAGTAACAGGGCTTAAAGACAGTTATAGGGTAAAATTAGCATACTATTTATACAGTTTGCGGATGCTTCGGGCTCTTTGTGGATAGACCTTTAGATATTAAATCCATTACTTTGAAGACAATAAAGTTGTTTGACTTGAAGGATGGATTAATTACTTATTGCTGGATAAAAAGTGCTTTATAAATTGCTTGTCAAATATTATTTACCGGATATTATCAAGGCTTACAAACATGACTGTATAGATAGACACCTGTTCATAGTAATAATATCCGATCAAAAAGAATCTTAAGACAATATTATAAATTTTTTGAACACGGGTGTTAAAGCATTTTGGTTATTTGTCTTCCCAATCAACCCCGTTTGATTCCTATAAATAAAAACCGATTGTTTTAATTAGTTAACGTGCTAACTTGAAAACTTACGTACCTAAGGTGTAGTTTGTGATAAAAACGTATAAATATAATACATATAAATCAAAAAGCGAACGCACATGTAAGTGGAGCAATTTTCAGCAATACTTTGAAACATTTTATAGGGTAGCCTAACGTGGTAATTGTTCTAAGCAATGGGAACGATTAGGGATGAGCCTTCAGGTGTTAAAATAAATAGTTTGCCTTGTCATGCAGTATTTTACTTGTCTTGTTATAAAGATCTATTTTATGTGGCTATTGATTAAATTATAACATTTTATTCCGAATAAGAAAAAAAAAATTACCAATTTGGGTGGCGTTATTAAAGAGCCATTTCTTCTATATAATTTTTTGCATTTGATAGCATAATTGTTAAGGAAAGTTGAAGAGTGTATTCAGTTCTTACGAGACCAGAATTCGCTCGTTTAAACTCTACTTATCATATTTCGATAAATAACTTCTATTAGTGTAGTAAATAGGCTTCCAAAAATAATTTTATATTTAGCACTGGTTGTAAAGCAAAGTGTAACCTTATCCTTTATTTTAACGGTTCCGCGAAGCTTTCGGACTCTTGTCTTGAGGAGATTTATTTTGAGATTTTACGCTCATTTGCATAAGATTACAAAATAATTACCAATTTAAATATTTGGTTTCTTTTTACTTTTTAATAAGGACTTTTTTTTATAAATGTGTTTTTTTTTTGTTTCAGTTTTTCAAGTATTTGGTCGATCATATTAAATTACTATGGAAGGCACGAACTAAAGTTGTATCTCTAAAAATGCAGAAAAATATGAAGAATTGCGTGTTAGTGGTGATTTTCTGTATCCTAGTCTCATTCACAAGATGCCATGGTCAGGTCGAAGAGAAGCCAGAGGAATATTTTAGTAAATTTGTTGCCGATTTGTGGCTCGAGGGCGCTGATGTGATGAGATTAATTTGGCGGGATTGTTCTAAAAAAGTAAGTTTTTATAAAGTTTACATGTCAAATACCTACTAAACTAATACTACTTGTTATGGTATTTCACACATAAGGTGACTTCATAAAAAAAATCTAAAGTTGGTTTCTTTGAATATCTCTGAAACTACGTATCGTTTTGGCATTTGAATAGGAATAAGATTGCTTATTAAGAAATTCTTTTGGGATCAAAGTTACGGGGTTTAATCCTAAAAGTTGTTTTTAAATAAACTTTATGAATTCATATAAATTTCGGAAAACAAGACTTTTGTTTATTTTCGTTGAGTAAACTTGGAAACTACTAAACCGTTTATAAAAATATATTTTAAGTAATTCATTTTATTGATAATTGAAAAAAAAAAATGACCGTGCTTCTTGAATATGTCGGACTGTTTTACTGTGTTTTACAGGAGTACATTCACTGCATTTCTTAAAAAAAGTTTCGCCAAATCTTACTTTTATCTATACTAATATTATAAAGAGGAAACCTTTGTATTTTTGTATGTTTGTATTGAATAGGCTCAAAAACTACTGGACCGATTTAAAAATTTCTTTTACCATTACTTAGAGGAATTCTTCCGGATCCGTATAGGCTACTTTTTATCCCGAAATTCCAGCGGGAATCGAAATTGCGCGGGTAAAACCGCAACAGCTAGTTTATAATATTTTCGTTGCATTGATCAAGCAAACGCAAACCTCTTAGATTGTAACCCTTAATAATCAATCACTCATTGATGGAGTGAAAGAATTTAACTTTCTCATTAAACCTACATGTTATTGTTTGTACACAAGGAGATTACAAGGCCAAATTTTCCTTAGCACAATGGAACAATGGAAATTTTGAATTAATAACTTGTACATGTAACCGAAGTGAGCATTAGTCAGATTATATCGATTTACAAATCCTCGATAACGCAATGTTACGTAGATTCTACGATCATGTTATCTTCAAAGGAATAATCCGCTTAAGGCACCTAGAGTGGGCGGCAGTACTTGAGCATGTCATGTATCAAACAAATTTAAGCTGCATTTAATTGAAAGATTTCATCCCCATTCTTTACTTTAAATATAGATTCCGGAAATATCTAAGGAAGACCCAGTTTGTTTTAATACCCATATGTTTCATCTTTAGCCTTGCCGATAAGTAATATCGGTTGATATTTAGGTCAAACATAACTTTAGTCATAAGGCATGGAACAGATGGCTTGGATCGATCGAGTTGCATTTTGGTATCAGCAGTATAGGTTGTTTTGTTTCATCTCTTTATCTATTTTGTTCTTTTTTAAATACTTTCAGCTTGTGGATGTAAAAGATGTTATTGACCATAAGGAGTATTTCCCCAAGTTTGTGAGGTGTATGAAGAGAAAGACACTTCGAGCTCTCGACCGTGCTTTGGGTCCAGACGTGGTTCCTCTGGCAGATGGGGTCAACTTGGTTCGCTTCGAGATGGTTGATAAATCTGGTAACATTTTGCCTGAGAATGACACTAGGTAAGGCTTAATTTATAAACGTAAAATATTAAAAGCTTATTGCTTAATATTTGTAAGTAAAAAACAAAAGACGAGTGTTGAGTTGCTGGAGGGTATGTCCGTTATTGGTCCATCGATGGTAAATTTTCGGTGCCTAAGTCAATGGTTGACCTTTAATGACTCAATTCAATGATTTTTACGACATTTATCCAGGGCCTTTATCGACCTAAACGAATACGACGAGCAAGTTCTTCCGTGGAGAAGCTCTCCCAAGCAAAGCTAGTTGAATAAACAGTGAGTTTGAGTCAATGTTTATATTGTATGCAGGAGTGATTTTCGTAGTGTCAAGCATCAATAAATATTTTTTTTGTCCCTTTTCGCAAATTCATGGTGTTACTAAGTGTGCTACACTCTAAGACATAATGTCATAAACGTTTTTTACTTAATTGTAAACATAGTTAATTTTATACAATAAACACAAATATATTCAAGATTTAAAAATCTACAAGAATTTGCCAACACCCTATTTCGTTTTCTAATATTTATGAAGCAATGATGAAAATTGAAGAAAGCATACAGACAATTACTTGACATGTCAAGTGACTTTCGATGCTGTCAGTTTCGTGATTCCCATATTTGAATGAGATTTTCTACCGTAAAATACGCTTATTTTATTAAAATTAATAAATTTTAAATTTGTGAAGCCATCATATTTTTTTTTAATCATTTATAATTTTTAAGACTACGTACAGCAACCGTATGGGATTAAATAAATCTAATAGAAGCATTATATTATTTACTAATCATTCAAAAGTTGTTGCTGCATTGTTTTAAATAATTTATTTTTCAATGTAACATTATAAAATTGCGCGTTAAACAAATAAAATTTATTCAACACAAACAGTAAAATAGATCAGAGCTTAGGGAATAAACGACTTCTGACATAATTTGATGTTCACGTAAATTGGTAACAAGAGACGTCAAATTACTATCGAATGATATTCACGTAGCTGTAGGTACTATCGAACCAACTTTGGTACTGTTGAATCATGACCCACTTTAATTCGTTTAAAACTGTCTAAATAAGATCTATAGCGTATAATGCACCTAGGACATTTTAAATGTCAGTGTCGAATGAAATGATCGTTCGTCACCAAGGAAACCTATCTTCATTCGAATTTCGACCTACAAGCATTTAGACGGTTTGCCAAATTAAGCTTATTGTGGGTCATAATTTAGTTGGTTCGATAGAACATAAGTACCTTTTAATTTATTAATCAGAATGTGTTATGTATTTTTATATTATTTCAGAGTATTCGTAAAGATGTACTTAGCACTATGACGTGGTTTTTAATAGTTGGTAAAAGTTATTACGCGCACCTACGCATTCTCTATAAATCCTTTATTTAAATATAAAATATGTTTCCATTAAAGTCCTATTTTGGTAGGATTTAAATAAATCAACCAAAAAATAAATATACAGTTTTCCTTATTCATGCTATGCTGGTTTTAAAACCTGAACTAAAAATACATCCGTCCATGTCCCTAATATATATTTTATATGAATCTTGCATGCAATAAATATTACTTCAAAAATAAACCTTTCCATATTCCAAAGTGAATGTCGTATAAATATCATGTTATATCTTTCATATTTAAATAATTTTCAATTCGTTATCTTTTACGGTTCGCTACGTAACGAGTGCAAGCTCTGCGCTCGATGAGGTTCGTAGCGTATTTTTTAATAGGCAAGCGTACTCTGCTGGAATATTGAAAAAACAACTGCAAGAGAATCTTTCAGAGAATGTTATGAAAGTTTTTACTTTAAGCCAAAAAGTAGCTGGAATCTGAAATAACTTAAAAATAGAACGTAAACTGATTATAGTTAGGTATACGACATCTTGTTATACGACACTGCAGAGCTTTTTCACTAATATAATCTTTCTTTTCTTTAATTAAAAATGAATATTCTAGTTACGAAATACAATTTTCTTAAAATCCTAATATTTTCTCGATAAATTCTTTGTATTTGGAAAAATGTATCTCAATATCCAATTTTTCCAAAACTTCAGGTCATTTTAAGGTCTTCGGTGGTTATATTTCGGAATATCTAGATTTTCACAGTCATGTTGTATTAAAATTAAAGTAAGTTCAACACGAAGGTTATATGTCTGTATATCTTATATACAATATATAATGATTTGATTAAGCACACACTAAATAACAAATACAAAATGCGAAGTGTTGAACCAAATTTTAAAAATATGTAAAAAAATACTCGATAGCTGATAAAAGTAACCTTTAAATAATTGTGAAAAATACTCATACGAGGTAGTTATTTTGATAATTGCCATTAATAATTGAAAGACATGGTACAAGTGAGAAGATCATTGTCAGGTCTTTACGAATTGCAGTTTTTACAAAGTTTTTATTTATACTTGAAGGAGCTAGAAACCTTATAATTAAATGACATTAGGTGTTCATAACGTTTTTCAATTTCATGTGTTGCTATTTTCAACTATAATCCATCAGAGGATCAAAGCCATTACTATTATAACTGACAGTTATACCGTAATAAGCTCATTATTGTATACAGGGTCCGCTCTAATAGTCAATTATATTTTAATAGCAGATTAAGAATGACGAGTGGGTGTGAATTACGAAAAAAAAAGTTTTTTAAAATATATTTTTCATTTAATTAAAAAAATACATTATAATTTCAACATTCTTCTTCATTTTATGGCTACATACATTAAAATGGAAACGTTTTTATTACTTGCTGTGTAGTCATAAGCTACAGATTAAACTTAAATTTTGACCGCTTAGAAGAATATTGAAATTTAAATTTTAGAAAAATGTTAAAAAAAAAAATCGGAATTCAGACCCACTCATCAGTCTTAATCTGCTATTAAAATATTATTGACTATTATGTGACGACCCTATATAAGCTACCACGGATACCTTTGTTCTCTTGGCTATTAACTCTACAGATATTTCTTGATTGTTAATATTCGCTTTACAGCATCAAAAGATAAATAAACCTTCAAATATAAATATACTTAGCTGAATTAACTGTACAGCTAATTACGATAATGATTAATTGTTTCACATGACAACGAAACAAATTGATTGTGAAATTACTAACTTGCGCAAACCAAGCTTTGACAGCAGTTTATTATAATGCAGATGCTGATGTTTGTGGAAATAATAAACGTATGAGACATGCTTGAAAGTTTGTTGAACTATTTGACGTCATGAGTGTTGTTTGTCTTACTTTTGCTATGCAAACGTTTTGAAACATAGCCCATGTTTATATTTATCAAAACAGAATTTATATCCAAAGTTACTTACTAACATAAACTTCATACAGCAAAAAAGATTTTATTGTGTTACATGTTGTATAAAAAAAAATTTAGGTATAGTTATAATTAGAATTTTACTATGATTTAATGTATTTACGGGATTTTTACCACGATTTTTGATTTTATTTTCGCACGTCCGATATTTCGATGCTGTTACAAGCACCATGACAGCGGATTCGATGCCTGTAACAGCATCGAAATTTCGGACGTGCGAAAATAAAATCAGAAATCGTGGTAAGAATCCCGTAAATACATTAAATCATAGTGAAAATAACCGCGATAGTTTAAAATAATTATAAGAATTTTACTGTGCTAAAAATGCTGAGTTACAAAGCATAAAAACAAATTTTCTTTTAAAATGATGAAGCAAAAGCATTGTAGGGCTTGGCCGATAGCCTCACAGTTGATTCATATATAATTAAACTACAATAATGTAAAAATACTTCCCTCGAGGATCTCCTTGGTTCTGTGCTGCCCACACACAAATGATTTGCTTGTGAGTCTTCCATCTCCGTCTCTAAATCCCGTCGGGAAACTCCGGGCGACATTTACCACTAATTTCTTATGCCAATTGAGCAACTTTATTCTTGTAGTATATCTAATTCTTATAATACTATTTATTTCAGTGCATGGACTGAAAAAGAGCTGGACGAGGTAGAGTGGAGGACCCTTGCCCTCCAACGGATGGCCAAGGTGTTGCGCACTCATGTCATCAAATTCGACTTGGAAAACCAACCTGTGGAAAAAGGTATTTATTATATTAACATTTTCTTTGTACTGTAGCAAAGTATTTATTTAAGATTTCTACCTTAGTGTTAGGAAGAAGTTTATAACAAGAAATTATAAAGAAATAAACAACCTAGTCTAACAAACGAAAGCTGCCCAAGAGAAAAGGCGGGAATTTTAAAATTCACTCTGGTTTTACGCAGAAACGTTTGCTTAAATTGAAACTTATTTTTTTAAATACTTTGAGTAGTGCCAGCCAAGTCTCGTTTTAACTATAATTTAGCTTAGTGAGGTCAGCTTGGAATAGCCAAACCGCCTTATCCGACCGACCTCCACTTCGTTGTAGGAAGCAACCACTCTCCATGTGCTATCATCTTTGACCTCCTCTTCACCTACCATCAGGTGAAATTAAGGTCAAACAAGGGTTAATATAATCACTTAAGGAAATGAATATGTTTATAAAATATTAACACGCAAAAAGGTTAACCTTATTTATGTATTCCCCTTACTACATGACAAACATAATCACAAATCTCGTCTAATGTAGCATCAAAATAAAAATATAACACGATGATTTTTCTATATACTTTTTTATTTCGTGATGTGGATAAAAAAACAGTGCGTAATATGATGGTTGACTCGTAAAACTAGAGCCTCCGTATGCAATAAGCTCGCGTTCAATATAGCTGGCTCGAGTTTAGGAATAATTAAAGTAACCCTCTGAAGCAATATTTTATTTATTCATAATACATGCGAACTAACTTTCAGTTTGTGAATAATTAAAGGCCGATAGATTTGGGGAATATTTTAGAGTTCGTGTTCACTAAACATAGAGCGAGATATAAACAAGGATTAAATAATCATTCTATTCTTAATATTTTTAAACAAAACTTTTTATATTAATTTTTAATGAAACTTATTGTTTAAGTCTTAGTTAGGAACAAAAGTAACGATGCTTAAAAACCTTACTGGATTTTTCTTTCTTTGTAATTATAAAATCAAAATTACGAATTTTATGTAAATTATTTGACATACTAGAATAGAAAAACACCTGGAACATTTGTTTTTCGTGTTCCGTGCGGACTCGAACCCGCAACCACTGGCGTCTGAGGTAGATAGGTTTACCCCATCATCGCCATAGTGGTCGTGAGATGAGTGGTCATGGAATGTGAGATCAACTGTACCTAACTTGTAGTTTTTGTTGTGCGACTAATAATAATAAAACTCTTTATTGTACACCAACATAGTTACACAGATTAAATTAAAATAACAATCACAATCAACATACAAAGTGCAGCCTTATCGCCGAAGCGCGATTTCTGCCAGGCAACCCCGGCATTGATGGAAATGCATGAATTGTTGGTATAACGGTACTTTAAACGGTCTTTCAGATACGTAGGTATCGCTTTATCGTACAGAGTACGGTAGACTAGAGAAAGAATGTGAGTATTCCGGCGAAGGCGAATAGAAAGCCACTTGAGATTTGTCCGGATTTCAGATATGTGATCGTATTTTCGTAATCCAAATACAAACCTTATGCATAGATTTTAAAGCGCTCAAGTTTATTGAGAAGTTCTTCAGTTAAGTCTAGATAGCTGGCGTTGGCATATTCGAGAATGGGTAATAGGAGAGATTGTGCAAGCGTAATTTTAGTGGCAATAGGGAGGAAATTACGAAAACGCTTGAGCGAATTCGCCGCGGCAAACATCTTCCTGCTCAACTCAGTGACTTGTGGTTTCCAAGACAACGTGCGGTCGAAAATAATACCTAAGTTTTTAACTGTCTCGCTGTATGGAATAGAGATACCGTTAAACACTACTAAAGGAACTTAGCTCCAGTCAACACGTGAAATTATTTAAGGACTTCCAATGATAATAGTTTGAGTCTTATGAGGGTTGACTGCTAGTCTATGATTATAATTCCAGTCCGATATCCGTTTTAAATCAGCGTTCTGTAAATTACGAAGGCTACAGCCGTAGGATTTAAAAAAAACTGGATAGTGTTTGGTAGGGTCTCGAGGCTACTTTGTGTTTCAATTTTAAGATCATCCGCATACAGATGGTAAGAAGGAGATATATTGAGAGAAATCGAATTGATGAATAGAGCAAATAGGAGAGGAGACAGTATCAACTTAGGATCAAAGTTTAGAGCAGACAGGCTTTATGCCTGTGAACGGACTGTACAGATTTAAGTTTCAACATAAGATCAAAGTTAAAGGTAATAACTGTGTTGTATAATTAAAATTGACTTTAAACATCACTTCTAATACCGTGTCTGTCTCATCACGTGACACTGGCAGTAATAGCATGCCTAGTAACGGCGGGTGGTTGCCATTATACTAAAAGAAGAAGAAGTGGGATCAAATTTTCGTGCAGACGGGCATTAATCCTTATTTTTTACAACCAATAATATCAAATAGATCTTGTAAGATTACACAAATATCCCCCATCATCAAGTTAATTTATTACTGCTTTAGTTAAAACCCGTTTGCTAGTCATTTATATTCTTACGTTGGTAATGAGAAGAAAGTACTGTCACACAATTTTTGAATATTTTATAAATCTTGTTTAAATTTGATGTGTTGCAGTTGAATACCGAGGTCGACGACGTCATCAGATGATGACGATGATGATGTTTGGGATCGTCTCCATCGGAATGGTGCTCATTCCCATGGGATTCCAGTTCCTCGCAGTTCTTGGAGGAAAAGCACTTCTTCTAGCTAAAATGGCACTTATCTTAGCTTCCATACAGGGTTTGAAAAAGGTGAGCATGTAATTTTGTATAAAATTTATAATTTTAACTAATACGACTAATAGTATAACCATAATTGTTAATTCGGATTGTTTGATGAACATTTTAATAATTATATTTTTATTAAATTATTTATTGAAATAGATAGGTATACTTACAATGATTAACCAAGAAATTAACAAATAACTACAAAAAAATTGCACAATTACAAAAATAGCACAATTTAAAATTTAAGTTAACACTTTTATGTGAAAAACCTACATAATTGAAATAAAATGCCATAATAATACATTACTTAAGTATATGCCATATTTTGTAATGAATTTAATCTGACGACAAATTTACTAACATTGATAACATTATTAACATTCTCTTTTAGGTTGACACTCATTACGATGGGTTTCATGACAGAGGGAAGGTATGAAGTTCCCTAACCAAATAATTTCCTAACCAAACTCTTTTGTTTAAACTTTTTACTAAAAAACGAAAAAAAAAAAACATAAAAACCACGTTTAGGCTGTACTGCACTTGCTAACATGTCACCTAGATAAACCGTTAACAGGCGTTCTGTTCCAGATTGCTGCAAGTCCGGTAAACTACGGCTTCTACCACTCATATCCCTATGACCATTACGAGAAAAGAAGTCGTGGTGATTGGTCAGCTAGTGGAGTTATACCTAATACGCCCCCACCTGTGATGCCACAGAACAATCCTGGATTGAAACTTGACCGAATGGGTGTAGCGCAATCAGAGAAACGTGATATAGTAACTGTAAAACATTTTAATGACGCTGCTACAATGTTGTATCCTGTATTGACACCGCTTGCCTCGCCTGAAACCTATCCTGTATTCACAGCAATTGATTCTCCAACGCCATTGGTGGATCTTACAACAACACCCGGGGAAGTCCAAGCTGATTACGCTTTGGAACTTCCCTACAATGGATTTCGCTTTCAAACTCCCACTTCTGTCGTTTCATCTTGATGTGTTCATCCAATTGTTTAAAGCTCTGTATAGTATTGTAACTGGCATGTATTCATACTTTTCCCAAGTGATCTTCCCTAATAGGCAAGTTTATTACACTATTTATTAATTAATTTATTATTATTTTTACGTAAGGAATAAAGTTATTTAGATTTGTGTTTTTGATTTTATTTATCTCAAAATAATTGTAGTCAAATTATACAGGGTGACTGGTAGGTCACTTTTGAAATTCGAGGACATGATAGTTTAAGATCATACACGAAATAAAAAAAATCATTTAAATATAAATATAAATATTAATTGCTGAACTGGGAGCGAAAGAAAAACAAAGAATGTGCCAGCTGCTTCTCTTCCCGAGCATACTGTAAAAGTAAGTTAAGGGACGGAGATTTTATTGGCGTTTTTGCGAGTGATAGGCTGACCACCTGTCACTGCAATAGTCTCTCTCCATCATAATTAATACCTCCAAATTTGTCAAATGTTTTTATAGCCAGATGGTTTTATAGCCTCTGGTGTTCTGCCTACCCCATTAGGTATAAAGGCGTGAAGTTATATACCTATGTAAGTATTTACTGAGTAAACTTAACCGAAAGTTAAAAAATTCATTACGAAACGCATGGTTACACTGATAACTACTTACCACGGACGTACGCACGGGGCGTTAAGAATATGCAGGTAGGTACGAACGTTTATTTATTTATAGGGAATTCTGGTAAAAAAGTACCCACTTTTATTAAATAATTATGATAAGAATCGAGTACAGAGTGCTCTTCTTCAATATTTAAAATTTGACACCAGTCACCCTGTATAAAAAATAATGTTTCTTACTAGAATAAATTGCAAAAGCAAATACATGCAACTGATTATGGATATAGAAAAAATAAAAGGGATATTAATTTTTTTGAGCATTAATAGATCTGCTGTCCTTTGTTCCGTGATAATTGCAGAATTAAAAGCTTTCTTTTTATCTACGTTTTTCTAAGCTATGCTCCCTTTTAAACTGCTAAACACCAAAGCTTTGCATTTTATTATATTACGTTATTTTAAAGTTCCATATACCCATTCTCTTCAACTTTCACATTTTATAAAATTTGCAGGATTAAAGATCGGTTAACCTACGGAAGGATAGGGATTAGGGGGTGATTCTAGAGTTCTAAGAAGAAACTCGAATCTTTTAGTCTTCATTTCGAGACTTGAGTTGTTTTTCAAGATTAAGACTCGTTAGTCACATTGAATCTGAGTCCTTTGAGTCTTCTGAGTCTTACGAGACATTTTGAGTCTTTTAAGTTCTTGTAACTAGACTGAGTCATGAACTTGAGTTGGTGTATTATATTATTCAATGTTGTGCGGTGTTTGCATCACTGTTAAAATACGGCTTACTAACGTCATCCCGTTGGTACGTAATTCGCGAAAACTATTTACGGTACTCACGTCTGTCTGGTTATAGCAAATGAAATAAAATTGACCTTAAAGTAAAATTTAATATTAATAAGTAGTCGTAGTTATTATACGTTAGCCTTAAAATCATTTTTTTTAATAAGCCCGCATTTGACCTGAATATCACCTAATGGTACGTAAAAATTTGGTCGAAGATAGAAGCACACAGATTTAGAAGGGAATTATCAAACAAAAATATAAGTATTTCTCAAACCAAACTCTATCTTCATATTTTCTGTATGAACTTAAACCTCCATCTGTGGTTTACATCGATAAGCTTCGCAGCGCGTTTAGGCAATCAGAAGTAATTTCCTAGTCAAAGGAAGCCTGCTCGGTTCGGTAGGTTACTTACCTATATTCCATCTCCCAAATATTAAGGAATCAAATTGAAATGTCATGAATATATTGAGTGTTAAAATGTTTTCCTTTTACCTTACTTTAAAGTGAAATTCACTCGTAAGGCTGTTTTCGTATAAAAACAGCTGAAGACGCCTTTGTAAATAACGATTCTTAACTTTAACTGAACTGTTTCTTTTGCTTTATTTTTTATAAATAAGCTGTCTTTGTTGAATTGTATTTCAACCCCTGCAAAAGGTTTATCCTGTAAGTCCGACCCCAGTGCTCTGCCACCGTTTTTGTATTGCATTTATTCAAAAATTACGTGAACGATTCAATAATATCATCTGAAATCAAAATTATTCAGTAATATATATTTCATCACGAAATCACGGGATTAAGACCGACGAGAATTCACCCCTTGGCAGGATACTTCCAAGTTTACGATAAGATTGTATCGTCATCTCCAACATTATTTATGAAATAAAGAGTTCTGTTTTAATAAAACAAAGGCGTCAACCCCGATATAGGTATGAAAATTTATAAAGAGCCCTTTCTTTTAACTTTAAATAACAAATAAATGAAGTGAATTATTTTTCTTTCTAGCCCCAAACTGACACGCAGTTTGTCAGTCGACTTTTTACATAGGTAGTAGAAGTAGATAACAGAAATACATACTTATAAATCTAAGCCAATTTAAGTAGATAACTGATTGCATTGTGTAGAGATTGAACCCAGACTACAAAAGTTTTAATCACATGCTTAGGTATTATACTCTTTTTAATCATGAAGTAAGAAGTCAAAAAACAAAATTTCTTTTTCATAAAAGTAATGAGTTAGGTATTGATTATATAATATTTATGTATTTGTTTCGAAGCAATGCAAGAACAAAACGGTTCAAAGGGAGATATTAACTTAAAGATAAGGAATCTATCTGTCTTTAACTAGAGTTAGCTTGGTGTACATTTTATTACAGACACGGTAGTAACGAAAAGTTTGGATGTCGGAGAAAACACTAGTAGTTTTAACTTTTAACTTTTGGTCGATTCTTAAGACCAGACGTTGGTAGACAATGAGCTCAATTCTACATTAAACTTTCCCTATTTAGTGCCAACGCTGCGACGCATTCGAACGCGCATACCGTACGTCCGTATCATACGGACGTACTTACGGACGTACGGTACGCGCGTTCGAACGCGGAACGCAGCGTTGCTAGTACAATTTCATAAGTGTTCTTGTAAAGTCGTGTTAATGGAATATAATTTCTTACTATTTGGCTAAACGTCGTTTAAAAATTAAAAAAGATATCCAGTTAGTCTGTTTGTGGAATCGAGGTTGCTGTGCGGGGAATTCGTTTTAAAATTCAGTCGCTCTGTATCAAAACTCATTTCCATACGCGCGTGTGACACGTTATACGGAGCGTTGCCGACTGAATGAGCACGAGCGTTCGGAGCGCGCGCGGCCACGTCCGTACCGAACGCGCGTATCATACGTGGCGTTTCGCGCATTCTGAACGTCCGTATTGAACGGACGGACGTTTCAGTTTTGTATGAAACGCAGCGTTGGCACTTAGGTCTCTTATGTCAAACTAGCGGACTTCAAACTCAACAGTTGCTAACAAAACATTAGTTTGACACATAGTGTCAAACACAAGTTTGACATTAGGGTGTTACCACACCAATCAATCGAAATCGATCGACGATCGAATTTTTGGCATATTTTTGATATACTTAGTAAAAACTATCGATCGACGATTTCCATTCGTCCGAAGATCGACCGTTGATCGATTGGTGTGGTTAAACACTCTTAGAGAGACTTAAAACAAGAGAGTTTAATGTTGAATACGGCCGTATATCAACTCAAGAAATGTTCAACTGGATGAATTTTATTTCGGAACACAACTCTTATATTATTCTTTCATTTTATAAATAAGACCAATTACGTGTTTGTTTATAGACCTTTTTTGATTCTACGTGTTTGATGTTTGCTGAAACATGATTGGTAATAAGTTATACCTTACCTTATTATTGAAATCGAAAATGTTTTACAAATTTTTCCTTGTATAAATAAAGGCAGATTGACTGTGGTAATTTATTTGTGTTTTTTTTAGTTTTAGAATAAGTTATTTTCAAGCGGTACAAAACAAAAAGTATTATTATTTTTGTTTTGTATAGTATTAAGTATTATTTCTTAGTCGATCTAACCTTTATGGCAATCGAAGTTTTGATTAAAGTAAAACAATAATATTTGTTCATTACGCTAGGTAGGTAAATTTATTTATATTCGTCTATTTTTTCTTAGGATTTGTAATTTGATATTTAGCCATTTCTATTCTTTAAGATCATGTCACTAACAAATCAAGAAGAGATAGATATATGAACTAGCTACAGAAATTCTGTGGTATTGAACTCGACGTGACTGACAAGAGAAAACGATGTAGTTTAAGATATTCAAAATTCATTTCAGCGCAGCGTCGTTGATGTATGATCAACCAATGGGAGACCAACCGTTTGTGGTCGCACATTCTGCGTTGGTGGAAGGCTAAACCACAGTACACTGCACTGTTGTTATACTACTTTTTTACACTTTTTTATCTAAACAAGTAAAAAATTAACGTTTTATTTAAGCAGGATAACTATGTATTAAGGTAAGTACATGTCATAAAGCTCTTATATGTTGGATGCTATTAAGGTTTTTGTAAGTTACCGAATTCAATATTGTTAATATTTATTATATCAAAGGCCGCATTTGGGCTTCATGAATTTTTTTATTAAAATATCAGTTGTTTCGAAACTAAATGGATTTGTTTCTGTATGTTAACTGCATATTTTAAATCTTTCTGTGAAAACTTAAGTTAATAGGTATTAAATAATGAATTAATAAATAATTATTTAATGATAATTATTGTTTAATTAGTTAAATTTTTAGTCTTCCCATATTTCATGTGAAAAATAAAATAAATGAATGAAACATTTTTATCTTTTCTTGTTAATGATCGCACCTGCGGTCGATTTCAATTTCACCTGATGTTTAATGATATTTAACAAAACAGTTAAGGATAGAACATGCTCTTCATAAAAGCTTGGGAACGTCATAACTGAAGCTAGGCTTTTTTGTAATAGACTTCATATGAATCATGGTTCTACCAAAAACATGGATCTAATTTGAACTGACATAAAACATATTTGACAATATAATGTTATCGTTATAATCCACCCGAATATGCTAGACCCTTTATATGTGTATGTATATGTATATGTGCAGAGCATTAATAAAAATTCTTTCACGTCAAAACTTTGGCTGAAATATAATTCTCCGTATTTATACACATTATTTCCAAATTTAAATTTTTGATGATTAGATTTCGATGAAATTTACTTTAAACCTCCTCTAAAATATCCTCTTTCAAATAAAATAAGAATATATAAAATCAATTCATAATTATCTTGAACATCGTGTAACAAAGACACAAAAATTACACTGAAAAAATGAGGAGTTAGCAAAGTACCTTTTTGGCTTTGTTAAAAGGATCTTGTTTATTTTTAATCAAGACTCGTGGAAAATGATGGAAGTAAACTTGGTAAATAATATATACGTAAACATGGCTAAATTCACTTGTTTATTAACACCATACTGCTCATTAAATACAAATAACTCAATCTACAAATTTTACAGTTTACAAAATTGTTTAAATTTTAATAAGTTCACTCAATAAGCTTTAACAGAGTAATTCGTGTAATATTAACCGTTACAACTCACGGTTAAACTTAAATAACCAGAACTTGACTACTAATAACCACTTAGCTTTGCTAATACAAAAGAACACTCATTAGTATTTAACCGAGTACACTTATTTATTGGTAGCAGGGTGGAGTTAGCTATTTTGTTTGCTATTTAGTTAGTTATTTTTAACAGAGTACTTGTTTAAATATTCATAAGTAAATATTCTGGCTGCCGGAGGAGCCGCCGATGCGCAGATATCCCCTCCACGTTTCGGTCAGCGCTAGAGTTATGTGCGTGCCGCAAACTAACCGTCTTTCGTTCGAACGTTTAATAATTTAATTAAGTGAGTGCGACGACGCATAAAGGAGTGTGTTACCTATAAAACGTAGTTGATTGATTAGGTACCAATATGCTATTGCTTTGTGCCTGAACCTACTGTTTATTCCTAAAGACGCTGCCGGCGGCGGCCCCGACAGCATCGTATTTTTTTATAGTCAGGTGATTTAATGTAAATGGATGAAGAAGTACAAAATCTGCTGAAAGCTTTGAGTCTGGAAGAATATATAGAAGTGTTCAAAGGTAAGTTCGTTTATGTATTTAATTTTTATCTTATATATTTTATTAGACAGAGACCGTACAATCGCACACCAGTGACCAGTGAACGCGTGATCTTGAGCCAAGGTAGCGCCGCCGTAGAGGGTTTCAATACCTTCTATGTGAGACTAGCTTATAGGTACTGGTTTATTGCCACTGATATGCCGTTGTGTCTTTAATTTACAGCTGAGTAGCGGCTTTGCGCGGTTTGACCCGCGTAGCTCTTGATCCCGTGGGAGTTTCTTAGCAAAATATGTTACTTCTGGTTAATGTAGCCATCTAATGGTGAAAGAATCTTTGAATCGTTCTAGTAGTTTTTGAGTTTATTCATTACAAACATACAAATCTTTCCTCTTTATAATATTAGTAGACTTCAAAAAAGAGGAGGAAAGTAGTTTTTATTAATATACATTTGAACTATACATTTTGTTAATTTGATACATTTGATGATCATTTTTCTTAAATCAGTTATTTAATTACAGAAAATGCAATTACATCTCTATCACTTCCACTACTCCAGGAATCTGACCTAAAGGAGCTATTTCCTGAAATTGGCCATCGTGCCATATTCTCAAAAAAATTAGAAATACATAAAAAGACTATGCATCCTATTACCGATGATAAGTAAGTCACTAACAATTCAAACATTTAATCTGCTTTAATTATCTGTATACTGTTGTCTTAATTAATCCTTCAATTTACAGGCGTGTGATGTTTCAAGCTTTAACTTATCTATGTCTGACTTGCTGACATATCCGGTTGACCCTGATGCACGTCCTCAAGCTTCAAGACACCTATCACAATAACCATTCCATCAGAGAACAAAATTAACATTATCGTATGTATTGTAATATTTCTTCAGAGCTATAATTAGGTACTATCTATACATATATCTCTATTTATCATCATTCATACAAGATGTAAAAAGTCAATAAAAAATAAATGAAGGGTATACCATTTTGAATCAACTTTGAATCCTGAAAAAAATCTACTGTTCCATATTTGTTAAAAAAAAATTAAACAGATTTTTTTAATATACAGGGTGTCCCGTAAGTCATGGATCAACGGATCTATTGTACCAAAATAATATAACATATATTGTAGTGTTACCTAAAGTAATAGCCTAAGTAACCTACTATTTAAAAGAAAAAGGTTAAAGAAATAAAGGATAAAGTTAAAGTTTATATATTTAAAAAAAAAGGTCACAAGTAGATATAAAAACACTTTTTACACTTACAGTCCATAAATTTGCTATATATACACAGAAATTCTCCAAAATGCTTAGATATTCTTAAGTTTCCAGGATATAAAGCTCCAAGGGTTTATATAAAGTTATATAGCGGCTCCAAGAGGTTATGTAGTTATGATACTTTATAGTTTCCAAAATGTAATTGTAATATAACTATTGTAATGTATAACTATGTAATATAACTATTTTTGTACTTACTGTTTTGTATATTCCATTGGTTTTGTTAATAGTTGTCCTTTTATTTTTGTTACATTTCTAATATTGTTTAAAAGTATTCCTGTTATTTTTATTTTATAGCTGCAAAGGTATCTATTGTAAACTATTATGAAATGTAAATATTATTGTTTACCTTCAACTCTAAATTTGTCATGTAGCTTATGTCACTTTTCAGCACAGATAATTTATAAACTATTAGTATGTTTTATATTCATTTCCTTTTCAATTAATTTTTAAATTATTACTTTAATATAAATTATTCTGAGATTTGCACAGTTATAATCAAGGGAATTATCAGCTCCACTTTTATCATACTACGACCGCTGCTCCAGAGACTAAAACCTCCTTGTTAATAGAAGTGACAGCCGCTGGCCGATGAAAAATGGATGTCTTTTGAACTATTATTTAATTTACGGCTGTCGAATGAAAATCGGGACTATAAAAGGAGCGGCGAGCTGAATTCGTGGTCTTTTGAAAATAAAACACCGATCAGAATACTTTGGAGAGTATTGAAGGAAACTATAAAGTATCATAACTACATAACCTCTTGGAGCCGCTATATAACTTTATATAAACCCTTGGAGCTTTATATCCTGGAAACTTAAGAATATCTAAGCATTTTGGAGAATTTCTGTGTATATATAGCAAATTTATGGACTGTAAGTGTAAAAAGTGTTTTTATATCTACTTGTGACCTTTTTTTGTAAATATATAAACTTTAACTTTATTTTTTTATTTTCTCTTAACATCTTCCTTTAAATAGTAGGTTACTTAGGCTTTTACTTTAGGTAACACTACAGTTTGGCGCCCAACGTAAATTCCCTTAGTCGTGCTCTCCCCTAAATTCTAAAATACCACTCTAGATAGGTACCTTTTTTTTTCGGCTTCATTTGGCTATAAACTTTTTTTTGGTCAGTCTACTTGTTTTATACTTTTATTTATCTAGTCCACTTTGCTTTAAACACTACTCCGTTAGGTACTCTTACAGTACTCTTTACATATTCACCACTCATCCCACATAATCAGACAATAGACACTTACGGTATTCCCACGTGAATATCTCACAAAATCAGTGACCATTCCGCGTGTTGAAAACTCTTCTGGGTCACACGGTTGGTTGCTGATTACTAACTTACGGAGGGTATCGAAGGAGAGTATCCGACGACGTACCTCAGCACATAAGCAACCCCACGTTACACCTCTCATATTACACTCCCTTAATATATTTTTCGTTATTTTACTCGTTATCTCTTTTACCTACCTATTCCTTTTAGGTACTCTTACAGTACACTTTAACATATTCGCTACTCACCACATATTATCAGACATTAGATACTTACGATATTCCCACGTGAATATCTCACAAAATCAGTGATCATTCCGCGTGTTTAAAACTCTTCTGAGTCACACGGTTGGTTGCTGATTACTGACTTACGGAGGGTATCGAAGGAGAGTATCCGACGACGTACCTCATGCAGATAGCTCATTTTAAATAACCTCATTTTTACTCACCACTTACCCAATTATACTCTATTTTATTTTTTTTTCACTTGCCAAACACTTATAAAATTTTATTCTTTTTAAAATTTTAATTAAAATGGCGAGGCTTATTAAATTTGAGTTGTTGAATAAACCAGAACTGGAATATGAAGTTAAGATCAGACTTGAGGAACCTCTCTCAACCGTAATAGAATTAAAACACCAAATTAAACGTCTCTCTGTCATACTATCCTCTGATATTTTAGACTCTCCCCTACCCGTAGAAGATGATTTAGTGGAATCTGAAGCAACTTTATTTTACTTGGAATCAAAGATTAATAACTTAGACTCTACCAATTTTAAATACGCGCCTAAAATTGAATCTTTTCTTAACCATCTTTTCCTGAGATTAGAACGCATCGACATACTCACAGCTCCTGAATTTAAAGAACGTTACGATTCTCTTAAATCTAGATTTGAAATCCTCGAAAAGCGATACGAAAATTCCACTTTCTTTACTCCAATGGTAGAACCTCCAAGTCATAACATTTGTATCCCTACTAACCCTCCTGATATTCCTAGAAGAAATAATAATATAATTAGTTCTTCGGATCAACCTTCATTACCTAGCACTTCTTATATAAAAGATAAAAAAAAAATTACTTTTGATGGTACAGGATGCCCTCATTCCTTTTTACAAAGGGTGGAAGAGTTCCGTATTGCAAGATACATTCCAAAAAATTGTTTAGTAGACCAAGCTTTTGAAATTTTTACAGGGAATGCTTTACATTGGTTCAGATTCCAAAAAGCTCGTTGCCCTACTATTACCTGGGATGAATTATCGAGCAAACTTATTAAAGATTTTAGCACTCCGGATTTTGATTACAAATTACTTACTTCTATTAAAAATCGTACACAAGGCCGTGATGAACCTATTTCTATTTATATCTCTATAATGTTTGGTATGTTTGAACGACTAACTCGAAAACTGCCTGAAAGTGAACAACTTGAAATACTTATACGTAACATCAGGCCTTGTTATTCGGTTGTATTAGCGGTTCAAAAAATTGACTCTATTGACACCCTTCTCTCTGTTTGTCAAAATTACGAAATAATTTTAGATAAAGATAAAAATTTTCACGAGCCCACTAATTCTTCCTTTGCTTCTGAGTTTAATTATAAACCCTCTAAAACCTTTAACCCTTTTTATACTCAAAAAAATTCTAACCCTTCATCGTCTTATAGCACTCCAAATTACAACTTTAATTCTCATAAAAGTAACTTCACTCCCTCCCCTCCTACAAAACAAATTCACTCTTTAGCTAACCCATCATCACCCACCCCTAACTCTAACTTCTGTCTGAGATGTAGAATCTTAGGTCATACTTTAAAAACTTGTAACCAACCTAGATTTCTGGTTTGTTTTAAGTGCGGCTATAAGGGCACTAAATGTACTGATTGTCCGAATTGCAATAAACCCAATTCAAAAAACTAAAAAGCGACCTGAACCTTATTAAACCTAAATTTGATCCTGCTGACTGGCAATCTTGGCTAAATACTATTAGTAATTTTCTTAGAGTATATAAAACAAACGCAACTTTATATTCAAAGGAAAAAGACTTTGAACGACCTTTTATTAACATAACTATAAATAACATTCCTTTTTCTGGCTTGCTAGATAGTGGCAGTTCAATAACTATTTTTGGAAATAATTCTCACTTAGAAATTATGAAATTAGGTTACACCTTAATTAAATCCGATTCTATTACCGTTGCTACAGCTAATCAACAAAAGATTAAGTCTCTAGGCTATTTTGATATACCATTTACCTGTAATAATCAAACTTCTCTCATTAAAGCTTATGCGATACCTGAAATTTATCCTTCGTTAATATTAGGTATTGACTTCTGGAAATCTTTTAAACTTTTACCGAAAATCCTTTCTCAAGCATTACACTTTAACCTTCCTTGTCATACTATTGATGTTGATAATCAAAAAGTCCTGCACTATAATAATCTATCTCCTTCACAAAAACTTATAGCTGATGACATTATAGAACGCCTCAAGACCATATCTTTCGAGAGTAAAGGTGTTTTAGGTAGAACTGACCTAATCTGTCACAAAATTGATACTGGTGACTCCCTCCCATTTAAACAACGCTGCTACCGTCTCTCTCCTGAGAAACAAAAAGCTCTCATTGCAGAAGTAGATAAGATGCTTGAATGGAAAGTCATTGAACCCTGTGAAAGCCCATGGCTTTCTCCTGTCATTATCACACCTAAAAAGAATGGGGAATGGCGTTTTTGCGTAGATAGTAGAAAACTTAACTCCATTACCCGTCGCGATGCTTACAGCCTTCCTCTCGTAAACGAAATACTTGACCATCTTAAAAAAGCTAAATTCCTCTCCAGCATTGACATCGCTAAAGCTTTTTGGGAAATCCCGCTCCACAAACCAGATCAAGAGAAGACTGCTTTCTATGTTCCTGGTCGTGGCATGTACAAATTTGTTGTTATGCCTTTTGGCTTGACCAATGCACCCGCCACACAACAACGACTTATGGACAAGCTCTTTACTCCCGAATTCGATAATAAAGTCTTCTGTTACATCGATGACGTAATAATAGTAAGCGAAACCTTCGAGGAACACATTTCCTTACTTTTAAAAGTATTCAAATTCAAATTCAAATTCAAATTCAAACACTTTATTGCCATTTGCATAGAATGGGATAGTTATAAAAATACAGTATTAACATTAAATGTACAATTTGGGCGGCCTTATCACTTCAAAGTGATCTCTTCCAGGCAACCTTATCTTAAAATAAATGAAAAAGAAACGTAAACATGGCATTATTATTTTATAAATGGTACTAATTTAAAGTATATAAATAGGTGTAATAATATAACATGAAATACATATATACATAAGACATAAATTTAAAAATAGATATATAAGTAGAAAGAACAAAGTATACTTTGTATTAACATAGATTCTATGTAATGTGAGATAAGTTTGAGAGATAGAAGTTTTTTAAATGATATTTAAAAGAAGCTATTGATTTAGCGTGGTGGAGAGAAAATGGTAATGAGTTCCAAAGAGATGTTGCTTTCACCGTGAACGACTGCTGATAAAGGTGGGAACTGTGACGGGGAGTGGCCAGCAAGTAGTTGCTGGCAGACCGCAAGTTACGTTCATGGTGTTGATGGCGAAAACTAAAGCGTTCTTTAAGATAGATTGGCAGACAAGGGTTAAATAATATTTTGTATAAAAGATTTAGGGTATGAGTATTCCTTCGAAGACGAATTGGGAGCCACTTGAGCCTAGCACGGAATTCGGAAACGTGATCATATTTTCGTAAACCAAATATGAATCTAATACACATATTTTGAAGGCGCTCAAGCTTGTTTAGTTGCTCTTCGGTCAAATTAAGATAGCTAGTGTCAGCGTAATCCAGTATTGGGAGTAAAAGTGATTGTGCGAGAGCAATTTTGGTAGGTATTGGCAGAAAATTTCGAAGCTTTCGTAGAGATCGTGCAGCAGAGAAAACTTTTCTGCTGACTGATTCTATTTGAGGTTTCCATGACAGTGTGGAATCCAGTAGAACTCCTAGATTTTTAACTACTCTACTGTAGGGTATGATGACGTTATCAAAAATTATTGGAGCAAGTTGCTGATAATCAACTTTGTTTATGAGTTTAGAGCTACCAATAAGGATAACTTGAGTCTTTGAAGGATTAATATTTAAACCATAATATTTACCCCATTCAAGTATTGAACCAAGGTCCTTATTAATAGTGTTAATGGACAAATCGATGCTGTCGGGACTGAATTGCGTATAGATTTGTAGATCATCTGCATACAAGTGGTAGGAAGAAGATAGGGAGGTCGTTATAGTATTAATGAAAACTGAAAATAATAAAGGAGAGAGCACACCACCTTGGGGCACACCGGCGACAGTATTGCACCATGAGGACACTTTGTCATCGACTAAAATACGTTGCCGGCGGCCTTGCAAATAACTGCGAAACCAGTCGATCACTTCAGGAGATATGTTTAGAGAGCAAAGAGTACCAAGGAGGACATCAAAATCAACTGTATTAAAAGCATTACTGAAGTCCAGCAGTGTAAGTAGTGTCAGTTTTTGATGTTCCATACCACTTCTTATGTCATCGGTTATTTTCACCAGCGCGGTAACCGTACTATGTCCGGAACGAAATCCAGATTGGAATGGGTTAAGGAGACTGTTGTGATTAAGGAAAGTATATAGTTGATGGTGTACTAGGCGTTCAAGGACTTTAGAAAGGAAAGGTAATATTGAAATTGGTCGATAGTCAGATGGATCTACAGGATTATTTGTTTTTGGTAAAGGTATAAGGTTTGCGACTTTCCAGGATTCGGGGAACGTTGATGAAGATAAGGAGTTATTGAGGATCTTGGTTAAGGTCGGGAGAAGGATATCAAGGATAGGAATTACCATATTACGGTTAATGCTGTCACAACCCATGGCATTGGAGGTAATTTTAAGAATACTCTGCTTAACATCACTATCAGTGAAACGTTTAAATGTGAAAGGAGTTATGTCCGGGCGTGGCAAGTGAGAAAGATGGTTTAATGTACGATTTTTTATAAATCCGTCCATTTTGGAAACTGAGGAGAAATGTCTGTTAAGTACGTTAAGGTCGACATTTGAAGTAATAGAATTTTTTTGTTTGCCAATACCCAAAGTCTTAAGAAATTTCCATACTTTTGCTGGATCACCGTTTTCTACGGATGCGTGAATGTGGCGTCGTTGTGCATCCCTACACACCTTGTTGCAGTAATTTCTGATAGATCTATAACGCTCCCTATTTACCTCGGATTGGTCTGCTTTTAATTTAGCCTTTGCGAGATTTTTCTTATGTAAGAGAAGTTTGATGGTGTCAGTTAGCCATGGAGCCGGAAGGTGCTTTAACTTAATTTTACGAAAAGGTGCATGTCGGTCATAAATTTCTGTCAAAAAGCTATTAAGAAGACTAACTTGTTCATTAACATCAACAGTTTTATCAATCAAAGACCAATCCATATTAGCAGCATCAATAAGCAAGTTTTCCACATTCATACCTCCAAAATTACGTCGCAATACAACTTTAGGCTTTAGTTTAGGAGGACGTACCTTATACGATAGATATATAAGATCGTGATATGAAAACGCGTCTGCACCACACTGGCCATGTTTATGAATATTATTTTGAAACGTGACAAACATGAGGTCTAAAAGAGAAGGGGCACAGTTTGGGAAAAAATGCGTTGCATTTAGTGAAGGTATGTGCAAGTTACTGGATTCAACAATGGACTTTAATTTATTAGCCCTAGAATCGTTTTTTAGCATACAAGTATTAAAATCTCCCATGATTATAGTGTCGCTGTAGTTTGGCAAGGAATCCTCCAGAATTTGCTCGAATATGGAAAAGTAATTGTCGTACATCGAAGGAACATAAATGACACCCAAGAGTATCTTTTTGTGCTTGAGAGTAATTTCCACAAACAAGTATTCCATATTTGAGCCAGGGTCATTAGTGGATTTCAGTACGACTTTGTACGGTATGTTCGTGCGCAGGTAAATTGCAACACCACCTCCCGTTTTTTGGATTCGATCGTTACGAATTAAGTTAAAACCCGGCAGAGCATACGATGTTGACGACAGACAAGGTTTGAACCAAGTTTCAGACACTAGGAGGGCATGGAGATTTTCAATTTTAAAAGAATCTAGCATATCTATGTGGTGGGCAGGAATACTCTGTGCATTAATATGTGCAACATTAAAATTATACGACAAACCAGAGAATTCATTGTTTAAAAATGAATTAAGGGACGTCGATAAACTTTGGAAACTACTGTTAATACTATTCAACCCGCCTGAAGAACAGGATTTACAAGACGAGGAACTTTCATTTTTACTCTCCTCAAAATTCATATACATGTACCTATATGTATGTAATTTAAAGTAAAATAAATAATATACTACTTATACACTTACACTTATAACTATGACAAAAAATCATAACACCTGCCAGCTTTTAAACTTAAGTAAATAACTAATTGGAACTATGAGACAAAAAAAATATTGAAAGTCATGCTGTATGTGACGAAACCATGCCTTTTAAAGAAAGACGAGACAATTTTGACATGACACATTTGACATAAGCATTTGACATTTAACAGACAGAAATGAAATGAAAACTAACTAACCTAATTACAATACATACATACATACAGCATTAAGAAAATATAAACCGATTTGAGGGTGATCTCAATTAATTGAATTCTATATATATATAATATTACAAAATGAAGAATTATCAGCAAGACTACATAATGCATAAAGACTACTACTTTTTAATTAAACGACGACTCTTCACCGGAGCTTTAGTTGTTGGCTTCTGGATCGCTTCTACTGCTGCCGACGAACTCGTGATTTCAGAATCTTTAATGGAGTTCAGTTCCTCGGTCGTGACTATGCGGTGGCGTGTACCATCAGTATCAAGCACAAATATATTGCCATCGCGCGTCCAACATTTTGAAACGCCAAAGCGTTGTCGAGCCGCCATGAATGTTTGATGCCGAAGTTTTGTAAGAAACTCTGATATGGTGATACCAGATCCCTTTAAGGCCGTTTTAGCAAACCATACCTTTTTGCGGACCTCTTCGCTAGCAAATTTTACAAGTAAAGGCCTGGGTTTACCTTCTTTACTGATTCCTAACCGATGAGCATAGATGATGTTGTCCTGAGAGAAGCTTGCTAACTTAAATTTATTCAGTATAATATGGTTCATAGAGGCAATGGGATCCTCAGTTTCTGGAACTCCATGGAACAAAAGATTTTTGCGACGGCTGTACATTTCCAACCTATCACATTCCTTGGCTAGAAAATCAACCTGCCTTTGCAAATTTAGCATATAAGTTTGGACAAACCTCTTAAAATCCTGGAAATCTTGGGCAATTGAACCAGGCGAAGAAGATTTATTCAATTCTTGTTCAAAATTATCCATCCGAGAAGCAAAAAGGTCATTCATGTTCATTATGGATTTTTTCATGTCTTCCATTTTGATTTGTTTGGTTTAGGTGAAGAAATATTAAAGGAATATAAAGCTGGCGGGTACAGGAAGTGTTAACAGTGCATTTATACAACTTTTAAATTCTATTTACTATTTAAATTAAATAAAATTGTGCTGCTATATAAATATAAAATATATATATAAAAGTACTTGAGAAACTAACCTTAGCTAAACTTACTATCAATTTTGAAAAAAGTCAATTTTTCCGTAAAGAACTAAAGTATCTCGGTTTCATCGTGGACGAATATGGTTTACGTGCCGATCCCAACAAAATTTCAGCTATTCTCGAATATCCAACTCCAACTTCACGTAAAGAAGTCAGAAAATTTATAGGTACATGTAGTTGGTTCCGAAGATTTATACCTCACTTCAGTACTATAGCTTCTCCTTTGAATAAACTCACTGCTTCGGGTAAAAATCCCCCTAAATTTGTTTGGAAACCAGAGGCTGCCTCTGCCTTCCAAAAACTTAAAGAAGCTCTTGTAAGTACTCCTATACTAGCATGTCCTGACTTCAGTCTTCCATTCTCAGTTCACTGTGACGCTTCTAATTTCGGTGTTGGTGCTATGTTAACACAACTACAAAACGATAAAGAAGTCGTAATCGCGTACATGAGTAAAGCTTTAAATAAACATGAACAAAACTATTCTACAACTGAAAGAGAAACCTTGGCCGTTATTACAGCACTCGAACACTGGCGCTGTTATCTAGATAATGGTCAACAATTTACAGTTTTCACAGATCACTCGGCACTCAAATGGTTTCTTAGTCTATCTAACCCTTCAGGTAGATTAGCCCGATGGTCGGTTCGTCTGTCTTCCTTTAACTTTGTTCTGAAACACAAAAAAGGTAAAGAGAACGTAGTACCAGATTTACTTTCTCGTTCTAAAAATCCTACCACAATTACCCATCCTACATGCCCGGTCAACGTCGAAAATTCAACATCAAACTCCCCTTTAGATCAATATAATAAACTCTATCTTGGCTGTCAAAATAATCCCGATAATTATCCAAATTATATGATAAATAATAATATATTATTTCGCTATACTCACTCACCTAATACTTTAACTGAAGATTTTGTCTGGAAAGAAGTCCCTCATCCGCAACAAAGAGAAACGCTTATAAAAAATAATCATTCACCACCACAGGAACCCCACCAAGGCATTTTCAAAACCCATAAGAGACTCTCGTTAAGATACTACTGGCCAGGTATATTTAAAGACGTCGCTAAGTACATTGCCAACTGTGAAACCTGTCTTGCCTATAAACATTCTAATCATGCACCATACGGTCCCATGGGTAAACCTAAAATTTGCTCTCGCCCCTTCCAGTGTATCTCCCTTGATCTAATAGGCCCTCTTCCCATGACGAGAAGAAGAAATCAGTACATTCTCGTGGTTACTTGTAACTTCTCTAAATATTGTCTTATGTTTTCGCTAAAGCGAGCTACGGCTGCTAACATAGTGACTAATTTAGAAAACCACGTCTTCTTAGTCCACGGTGTTCCACAATCTATTATTATGGACAATGGCCCTCAGTTTCAATCCCACGAATTACAGCACTTATTAAATAGATACAAAATTCCTTTTGTAAATTATTCTCCTTATTACTGTCCTCAAGTTAATCCCACAGAGAGATATAATAAAACAATTATAAATGCACTAGCCTCTCTGGTAGGAAACGACCATAGATCCTGGGATACGTTTCTAACCAAAATTCAATATGCTATGAACAACACTACTAACTCGGTCACTGGATTCTCGCCAGCTTTTCTCGTTTATGGTCGCGAGACTATACCTTGCGGCTCTATATACACACACACTAACAATTTAGATGAACTAATTTTTCTACCCCGTGATATTTATGCCAATAACATTGGATTATTATCAACTCTATTCGATAAGGTCCAGGTCGCTCTTTATTCTGCACATATGAAAAACTCGGAGCGGTATAATCTACGCCGTTCTTTTAAAGAATTTTCTATAGGTGATATTGTCTGGCGTAAAAACTATACCCAGAGCAACGCTGCATACTATTACAACTCTAAATTAGCACCTAAATATAAAAAATGCAGAGTTGTACGTAAATTATCACCACTTGTATATATTCTTGAGGATGATGATGGCATCCAAGGTAAATGGCATATTAAAGATATTAAAATTTAGTAATGCTATTACCTTTTCTAGTTATATTAAACTTTTGTCTTCTATAAATAATTAATGTCATTCTTTTCCAACTGTAAATAAAACTATTACTTTCCATAAATACTATTTATTTATTTTTTACTTTTCTTTGATACAATTTTTAAAATGAGTACACCCATCATTTTTTTTCTTTCGGTCTTGCGTTTATTAAACTTAATTTATGGCTCTTAAGCCAACTTTTTAATCTCCTCTGAAAGCTGATGCTACTTCTTTTGAGATTTCCTTTCGAGATCTGGAATAATAAGACTAGGTATTATTCTTTTATCTAGTAATGGCGGGCTACACTAAGAGCCTAATGCCATAACTTGGGGACCTAAAACCCAATTCTTTAATGGTGCGGCTAGCTACACTAAAAATAAGCCTTAGGCCATATACTATACTCGTATATACTTTACTTGGGATACTAAAACCCACTTCTTTAATGGTGCGGCTGGCTACACTAAAAATAAGCCTTAGGCCATACCTTAGGTAACTTATACCTAGGTATTTAACTTGTACATATTTTTCTTCTTTAATATGGGATTTAAGATAGAGCGGTCGACAACTCTTTAAATAAGCCTCTGTCATGTAGGGTTTCCCTATCGCGGTTTACTTTGGGAGTATACGCCATTGACTGTGAGCCTTACCCTCTACCCTGAATGTTGAAGAAAGTTAGTTAAGTTTGTTTGTTTAAGATGTATGTCCGAGATGTATGCATGTAGAAAGTAACTGCCTAAGTAACACCTCAAAATTTTTCGTAAGCTAAAAATTTTCTGGGGTTTTTGGGGAAAATGTAATATAACTATTTTTGTACTTACTGTTTTGTATATTCCATTGGTTTTGTTAATAGTTGTCCTTTTATTTTTGTTACATTTCTAATATTGTTTAAAAGTATTCCTGTTATTTTTATTTTATAGCTGCAAAGGTATCTATTGTAAACTATTATGAAATGTAAATATTATTGTTTACCTTCAACTCTAAATTTGTCATGTAGCTTATGTCACTTTTCAGCACAGATAATTTATAAACTATTAGTATGTTTTATATTCATTTCCTTTTCAATTAATTTTTAAATTATTACTTTAATATAAATTATTCTGAGATTTGCACAGTTATAATCAAGGGAATTATCAGCTCCACTTTTATCATACTACGACCGCTGCTCCAGAGACTAAAACCTCCTTGTTAATAGAAGTGACAGCCGCTGGCCGATGAAAAATGGATGTCTTTTGAACTATTATTTAATTTACGGCTGTCGAATGAAAATCGGGACTATAAAAGGAGCGGCGAGCTGAATTCGTGGTCTTTTGAAAATAAAACACCGATCAGAATACTTTGGAGAGTATTGAAGGAAACTATAAAGTATCATAACTACATAACCTCTTGGAGCCGCTATATAACTTTATATAAACCCTTGGAGCTTTATATCCTGGAAACTTAAGAATATCTAAGCATTTTGGAGAATTTCTGTGTATATATAGCAAATTTATGGACTGTAAGTGTAAAAAGTGTTTTTATATCTACTTGTGACCTTTTTTTGTAAATATATAAACTTTAACTTTATTTTTTTATTTTCTCTTAACATCTTCCTTTAAATAGTAGGTTACTTAGGCTTTTACTTTAGGTAACACTACAATATGTACAACAGTTTACAAGTTAGATGTTACAAAAAGTTGTGTCAAGTTATATAATCTGCAGCCGAACCAGGTTTGATGCCTGTATGTCGGCAGACAGTGCCTCGTTTTTAATAGAAAAATTATTATAAACTATGTAGAATGAGTAGAAATTATAATTTATTTATTTCCGTTTTTCAGGATTTACCGTTACTTTTAAATTACCCTTGAAGGAAGAGGTTTATTAAATTTAGATACACATATTCCGTTGGATAATACGGCAAGAATAAGATTGGTAAGGCTCATCGGAACCTACATTTTGAGCAATCATCCGTCAAATGCAATAAGGAGTACCATTTATGCAAATTACGTACACGAAATTATTAGAGTATTCCCACAAGAAAAGGCATCGGTGTACTTCCATAGCAAGATTGTGGAATCTTAACGAGGTTTAATCACCAGGTTGGCAGGAAAGTTGCCTGATCAAATCCTGTGTGCCTACTGTGCCTATGCTGCTGTACTGTGCTAATGCTAACTGTGCCTACTTTGTAATTTGGGTTTAGTATTGTAAACTTTGAGACTGTTCTTTTGTGATTTTCAGATATATGACAATAAATAGTAAGTGAACAATAACAGATTTTTTTTAGTTTTTTTACCCACATTGCAGAGAAAGTCTGCTATGGCTACAGAGTTAAATGACTCGCATTGCAGAGAAAGTCTGTTGTGGCTACCCAGCAAAACGATTGCAGATACCAAGTAGGTTGGCTGTGGCTACAGAGTTAAGTGACTCGCATTGCAGAGAAAGTCTGTTGTGGCTACCTAGCAAAATAATTGCAGATACCAAGTAGGTTGGCTGTAGCTACAGAGTTAAATGACTAACATTGCAGAGAAAGTCTGTTGTGGCTACCTAGCAAAACGATTGCAGATACCAAGTAGGTTGGCTGTGGCTACAGAGTTAAACGACTCACATTGCAGAGAAAGTCTGTTGTGGCTACCTAGCAAAACGGTTACAAATACCAAGAAGGTTGGCTATAACTATCCAAGAAAGTTTGTCAATATAAACAGTAAAGTTGGCTACGTTTGCAAACATTTTGTTTGTAATAATAATCAAGCTTACTTTGTTATTTCTAAGCAAACAATTTTAACCGATTTACTTGGTTGATTCTGATCAAGTAAGAATAGCAAACTTGACTTATTTATTTTTAGCAACAAACTTTGCAGGTTGTATATTGACAAACACGCTTTGTTAAAATCAACCGAAACTTAGTTATTTTTACATGCGAAATTTTTTCAGTGTACACACGAATTGAGAACCTCCTACATATAAATTCAAAATTTGAAATGTTTCAGGAAGTACTCAATCGATTTCCATGAAATTTATATTAGACCACCTCTAAAGTATCTTCTTTTAAATAAAATAAGAATATTTAAAATCGATTCACAATTGTCTAAAAAATCGTGTAACAAAGACACAAAAATGTACACACGAAGTCCTTTTGGAAGCCAGTTGAAAATATAGTAAGCCTAATAGCCTGTTTATTATCCAGGAGCTGTAATTCTGATGTTCACTGCTTAAATTATTCATGACACTTCAATTTGACTGCTTATTGTTTCGGAAATGGAAAATTCACCTGGCTTCCCTTTAATAGGGAACTAGTTCCGATTGCTTAAGCTATGAATTTTGTCGTGGTTTAAGGATTTTAGTTCACATAAATAGACGAACATAAGAATAAGTATTTTTTTAAATACTTGCATTGTTTCTCTAAGGGCCAACGCTGCATTACGCTTACCGTACGTCTATGTTGTACGCGCGTACGGAAGGGATGTGGCACGCATGACGTGAATTTCTCCAGTAAAATTTAATTAGTGTGCTTTTAAGGTCGTTTTAATTGAATACCGACGACCGGCTGGTGTAGCGGTAACATAAATTGCCTTTTATGCCAGAGGTCCTGGGTTCGAATTCCGGCGGTGGCGGATATTTGTGTGATGAACAGAGATGTTAGCAGTCAATTCATGGATGTTTATATGTTTATTTAAGTTTATTGTAATAAAAAATATGTATTTATTCAATATGTATAATATTTTTTTGCTTGGTGGTAGGATCCCTTCTGGGTCCGACTGGCTAGCGACCACCCTTTATATAAAGTCTGCCGCCAAATGTTACCGCTCCGGCGGTAATGTGTTCCGGCAATATTGTATAAAGAGCCAGTTCCTTCCTAAACCCGTGTGCTTTCATCTTCGACCTCATCGTCACTTACCATCAGGTGAGATTGAGGTCAAACGCGGGTTTAGTCACATATAAAAAAAAAAAAAAAAGACGTGTGGCACTCGGAGACTGCCGCGGTAAAGCTATTGCATAGCATTTTTTATCAACTTATGAAATTATAATTATTTATTTATTTTATTAATGCAGTAATGTTTGATCTGATATGAAGTCCACAAGTTCCTAGTAGATGGCGCTGATTTTTTATTAAAGCCCGCATGTAAAGTTATGAATCAATCAATCAATCATTTATTTGCATAAAATATGGTACAGATTTAGGACTTAAAATTAAAAAAATAGGTCATACATATTTTACCTTTTTAGGGCATGCATAAATAAATTACTATTGTTAAATTTAACAAAAGTCTCAAAGTAGGCACATTCGGCATATTGTGATTTTTCCGTAATTCATTTAAGGTAATTTCCAACAAGTTAGTTTTAGACAAAAGACCCGCAATATTTTGTTGAAATATTTTTAGTTGATTTGAGTTGCTATCATTATTATTATTTAAATTTACTTTATTTACGAAAAAAATTTAATTCATTATTTTCCAAGTTATTTTTTGTCTTTTTAAGAAAGTAGAACGAAATCGTCCCCTTTTTAATTATATTCTGAGTAGTATTCGGATGAGATTTATAGTTTGCATTTGAATGTCCAATTTTTATGTCTATTTTATTTTCAGTCATTTTTAATAGTATATTATGTAACAAGTGAGCTAAGTTGCTAATTAATTACTGTAATTAGCAACTGTAATTAGCAACGCTCACGAGTTACATACGACGTTTTTCAACACACTTGTGAGTAAAAGACAGACATACGTGGTCATAAATTTTATTTGAAGCAGCTGTTAGCTGCTGCGCGTCAGTAGCCCTGCCCCATTACACGTACACACGCTATTGCTGCTTGGAGGCGCTGTGCGGCGACCGCGGGCCGCTGCTGCTGCACGTGTCCGCGCGCCGCGTGGCCGCGCGCCGCCCCCTGGACGCGCGCGCTCATATATTTAATGTATAACCCGGATCAATAAAATATGCTCTGTTTACTCGCATGTAATTTGCACTAAGGTACAATTCAACTTTGTAGGATTCATTATATTATGCACTAGGGTATAATATATTATGCACGCGTGACTTAGTTTATAGTTCTAAATTCAATAGAATAAGGCTCACTTTACGAGCAAGTGTGTTGAAAAAAGTATTACGGAATTGTTCCCTTTTTAGTTACACCCTGAGTAGTAGTTGAATTATATTTATAATCTGCACTTGAATGTATATTTTTTTAACCTTTGAATGTTTATTCTTAATATGATACTTAGTAAATGATTAATAATAATAATAATTTATTATTTTGTCCTTTTCTTTCTTTGGTTCTTAAGCATCGTCAATATTTCTTCAGTGCTTGCGTAAGGTATAGTAAAAGATATAACTTCATATTTTTCGTAAGGATTATTAAATCTTGATCTTACTAATCTGTTACGAAGACCTTTACATTGCTGTCCACCAATTACAAAGATTCTGTGTTCTTCATGTCTATTTTTCTTAGATGTCACCAATACCTTATCCTCTTCCACTGCCTGGAGATTCTTTTTTGTTTTTAGTAGTGAGGACTCCGGTTTCACTCGTAGACAATCCTTGTTACTCTCCTTCAATGGTGATGATAGTGAGTACGATGGTGATGGTGGCAATGATTGTAATTTCTCTACGTTTTCATTGTGTGTATTAGCTATTGTCTGCCGACGACTTTTTTGTCTTTTTGTTTTGTTTCGTAGAGTTTTTAGTTTCAAGCGTTTTGGTACACATAATTTTGAGTAAGTGCACTTGTCGAGATAATTGACTAACTTCTTTTTTTAAGCCAATGTTTTCAATTATAATATTCTCCATTTCCATGTACGTGCTTTCAAACTGCCTCTGTAAATTAATTATTTCAAGTTTGGTCTGCACTTATATCAGTCGATAAATTAAAACTTTTTTACGTTTACGTTGTGCAAAAGTTACTTCGTAGGGTATTTATTGAAGTGTGATTGAGATTGAGATAATTTCTTGCAAATGTTATGAATTGTTATAATTCCAACGGAATATCATTTTACTGGAATATAGCTACGTAGGTAAAATAAATAAATGCCATTTTTAGAAGCCTCCAATACGATTCTAATGTAACGGTGACGGCACTACAAGGTTATGTTGTGAAAATTACTGTTAGTGTCATAGGGATCAAGGTTCGCCGCGCCGGGTATAGAGACAAATTGTGATCCAGGGATTCACATGAATGTGTGTGCGTGATGCTAGGCGACTTGGCTGCCGGAGGTTTTAAGCCTTTTTCCTCCTAGTAGTGACGGTATTTATCTGGCTATTTGATGTACCCGGCTTATTTTTAGCTTTATCTTTTTTTTCTTGGCTTGGAGCACTTCCGTATACATTTAATGCACTGCCATTTTTTTGTGCTCAGCTGTTAAGGTATTATAAAACCTTTGAGTCGAAATATTTTCGCATTCTTCGTGATAAATTAATTTACAATTTGTACATGTCAGGTTTTCATTACCTATTCAATATATTCTTTTTACATTTGTTAAATTTTTTAATGTCGTTTTTTGGTGTCATCATTTCTGTTTACTTAGTCAATCAATCAATTTGTTTGTAACTGCCTTTTCTTTTATTTAATCCAAAGATTGGATTTAAATCTTTTATTTAATCCAAAGATTGGATTTAAATCTTTGATTTAATCCTCTTAAAACAAAGTAAGTTTCCAATATAAAAAACTAAAAAAATATATTTATAATTTTAAAAGGAGAAAAGAAAAACATAAAAAAGAATTCATGTCAATGCGATTATCAGGGCTTGAACTCGTAACTCTTGATCGGGAAAAAAATTATCAGTTTTTTTTGTGCTCAGCTGTTAAGGGATTATATAAAACCTTTGAGTCGAAATATTTTCGCATTCTATGTGATAAATTAATTTACAATTTCAGGTTAGGTTTTCATTATTTTATTCATTATACATTTCAGGTTTTCATTATTCAATATATTCTTTTTACATTTGTCAAATTTTTTAATGTCGTATTTTGGTGTCATCATTTCTGTTTAACTTAGTCATTCAATCAATTTGTTTGTAACTGCCTTTTCTTTTATTTAATCCTCTTAGAACAAAGTAAGCTTCCAATATAAAAAACTTGAAAAAAAATGTATTTATAATTTTAAAAGGAGAAAAGAAAACATAAAAAAAGGATTCATGTCAATGCGATTATCAGGGCTTGAACTCGTAACTCATGGTCGGGAACCTTTTGACGTTACCACTCGACCACTCATCGATTTACTCAGCTTGGCGAAATAAAGGATTTGTTATGAAAGCCAACTATTGTTTATTTACCTGTCAACTCCTAAAATTGTCATGTTGCCTTGAATGGATGCCTCTCGATAGATGGCGCTGATTGTTTATTAAAGCCCGCATAAAAGCGCAGATTTTTTCGTTACGGAATTTCTGGATTCGGTCCCCACGCTCAAGGCCCGCGATAGAAGCTATGCAATAGCTTAAAAAAAATGTATGTTTATATATTTCTTAAGTATATCAGTTATCTAGTATGCATAACACAAGTTCTTTAAGAAATTTAATTTGGGCTAGATAATGTTGTGTGAGTGTCAGAAATATTTAATATTTAATTTAATACTTAACCTCTTAATTTTTGAATCTATTTGGTGTATTATACGCAGGAGCTAGCCACGCAACACGCGCGCGTGGCATGTTCCGTACGTCCGTATAGTACGCGCGTATGGCACGGACGTAGCAGTTTTGTATAGCGTTGGCCCTATCGAGAGAGTTTGGAAATATCAATAGATGTTACAGTTCTTACTAGCGTTAAAACGATAGTTTGTTTATTGACGTAATATTGTAAGTTTTCGCGATTCATACTATAATATTTTTCAATCTATCAATCCGACGCTTGACAACTCAGTCGCTCGTAACCACGGGGTCTGCAAAGACACCGAAACGTCGAGTTGAAATTTAAAATGTAAATATACGCAATAAATCCGGTTAAAAAGTGTTTTATTTAATTTGTTTATTGACGTTTTCAGTCCTCGGTGACCAGTATTGTAACAAGCACAGATAGCAACCTAAGTTACATACACAGAATACACTGGGCCCTATTGAACTCAGTTATTCATTCATGCATAATATGCAAAAATATTATGTAAAAACCGTAACATCTTTTCAAATATCAGTGCTAACTTTTTTGAATTTTGATATTCATCGTTATCTATTTAATTCCAAATGATTTTAAACATGTACGATGACATCAAGAAACATTAGATTGAACCACGAGTACATTTTTTAAATATTTTATTATAGGAAAAACCCAAAAAATACCCTGACTTTTCCGATAAATTTTATATGTCGTCTTAACTGGCTTTCGCAATTACACTGTGCATGTGTAAAAATGACTATTCATAAAGCTTCTTTTCGAATATTGGAAAAATAAAACAGATTTCCTTGTTTTTTTTATAAAGTCCATTACCAGCCAGAACGCGGCAGTAAATTGACTAGGTCTTGTAGGTTGCCGGTCTCCACAAATGCGTTCAATTGATTTTTTCCTCGATACTATATTCAACTTTTTTAAAGCGATGGAAACGATTAATGGAAAAAAATTCTTACCCTAAAATAAATAACATTTATAAATCGAATCAAGTTAATTTTATAAATCTGCGTCTTCTGAATCATTAATGTTGACTACTTGTACATAATACTTTCTAATCTGATGTTGACGGCTTATGGAGCCTACATGTAGTTTTTTTAAGAACAGATTTTGTTTAGAACTCACCAATAAATGATTATACGAAACAAAAATCAAACTTTTAATTTCAGAAATAATAGGGTTTAAACAAAAAACTTTTCAGTTTTATTATATTTATTATGATAACAGATTACTGCTTATTATTATTCGAACTATATTTTAAACCAAAGCATGAGCTCCTTTTATTTTTTAATGATAAGAAGTACCAAAAATATATCAGGGCCTGTGGGGTTATAATATTGAGGGTTAATAACTTTTAACTATTCTTTTGAGTACTGTTAGATAAAAACTATCTTGACAAAACAATTATCGAAATAAATATCGAAACAAACGGTATTTCATTTCGGTGACCATTTCATCTCAACCTTAAAAGTGGTCCTTAAATTCGGTAGTCGAAACAAAGGGTACTTTTAAAACTTGCATTTAAATCTCAGGGGAGTTATTAAGATATAGGTAACCTAAATGCGATACACATATATTTAAATTAACTTTAGACAGTTACTAACCACGTTTTTTGTTTATTTTGAGTTCCCGATATTAATCGAGAAATCAATACAGGGTGCAATTCTTAAACGCCCCTGGAGGGAAAGTACTCAAAATAAAAAAGATAGGAAATTTTACTCCAAAATAACATTTTTTTATTTTGAAAAAGAAACAAAACTACATTCAATGATTTTTCTAAAATTCGCTCGCTTAACGCGGGAATCAAAAACTTGTTATCTCTATTTATTAGAGTACTTTCCAGAGGGCATTCAAAAATTCCACCCTGTAGAGTACCTACGTATACCATAACTACCTAATTATCCCATTTCTGAAATAAATTAAAAAATATAAGTACTACGTGGAATTAAACCATGCATTACTTATCAATTATTTAACATGACTGGAGTGTGTTAAGAAGTAGGACTGGATGTTTAGGTAAAGCTCAAATTCAGCGAGATGTTCCAATTGCGCTGAATAATTGCACCCTGCTGAGTCGTCGCCATTTTATGTTATTTCAGTGTATTTTTTTTTAGTTAAAGACATATTTCATTAGGTTTGAGATTTAAGTAAGATTATAAATTTATGGACTAAAAATAACCTTACAAGCAATGTTAACTTTCCGTTCATTAAAAATCAGAATAAATCTTTATTTAAATAAAACACTTTTTAACCGGATTTATTGCGACATTTTATATTTTATCGACTAGTTACCCGTGACCACGGGGTCTGAAAAGACACTGAATTGTCGAGTTAAAATGTAAAATATAAATTATACGCGATAAATCAGTTAAAAAGTGTTTTTAGGTATTTACATAGTTTTTGAAGTCGGTGCCAAACCAATAAAAGTAAGACTGCTCCCAAACAGAGAAAATTATAAGGCGAACGTGTCAACGAAGTTACATTCACTCACGACGACGTGACGACGACGATGTGTGGCCCTCAAGTCTGTGCCTTTAGGTATTTTTTCCGCCAAAAAAAGCGTAGCACCCAAGTGAAATGTCTGGCCCCTAAATTAGACAGTCTGTATTTTAGAGGACAGCGCCCTCCCCATTTCGATTTCCTTACAATATTAACAGTTTTATTTATAATTATATTATACATAACATGTAACTATGTTAGTACTTCTGATGCAGTGTGCTTTGTTGTCCTAAAAATTTGGTTTGGCACCGACTTCAAAAACTATGTAAGTACCTACCCAGATAAATTGTTAATGTTCTTATTACATTAATTAAAAGGTATTAATTGATTTTTGGCAGAAATTTACTATACGGGGTAGTAATATACATAGATGGAATAGAAACAGGAATTGGATGGCATTTATAAAAATTATTTAAACATTTTTAGTGGGTTGGTTTTTTGAATGCGGTTCACTTTTTCTTAAAAAAAAATAATTAGTTTGCTTTCATTTTGGTTTTATGACTTTTTTTTTTATTTTAAACTTTTTAGTGTTAGGTTATTGTTTTGGGCTAATTATTAGATTTTTCATAGTTAGTTAGGTTCTACAGTTATAGATATTATTGATAGTTTTTTAGTGATAAGTTTTGGGCTAGTTCTGGTATCAGTAACTACCTACTTTTTCTGGTAATGTGATGTTTTGGTACTGTAAAATCATGACTTTGACCTACCTACTATTGTTATATACGTTTTACCTGTAGGCCTAGGTAGAAAACTATGGAGAAGGACGCTTTAAGAGAGAAGAAGAATTAAATTCCAACAAAAAAAAACGACGACTTGATGCAGCACGAGATGGTCTTGTCTAGGTATCGCCAGCATGCTCGTGCTGCAGAAACTGACAAACGAAGAGAGATTCGCTTAAAACAATCTTCGTGCGAACAGTCAGCTAAGAAGTTACCTATCCAAAACTTATCACTAAAAAATCTATCACGTATATCTACAAATATGGAAACTAACCTACTATGAAAAAACTAAAAGCTAGCCCTAAATTGAAAGTAAGTAAAAGGTAAAAGGTTCTCCTAAATGGGACAAATATGCTTTTAAAAACCGCATCGCTACATAGTTAACATAGGGGTTAAACTCCTCTTTGTAAATTGGCTACTTTTAATCAGAAGTTATGCAGGTAAATCTGCGGGAAACTGCTAGTAGGTATTCGGTAATTATTCGGCAAATCAATCAAACATTCGGCTGAATACAAATATTGTACGAAATACGAATGTTCGGCTGAACATTCGGCTCATCTCTGATAAATAAACAGATAAATTGATAATCTTATTTTTTAAAGTTGCTCAACATACTAAAACCTTCTCCTAAACATGACAAATCTTTTTCTGAAAACCGCATCCAAATCGGTTCAGCCAAACGTGAGAAATTCGCGGACAAACATACATACTCCTTTTTTGAATTCGGTTAAAAAGAATTCTGCATAGTCCACGCCCATGATTGCAATGTATTTTGTGAACGAAATCTTTTTCATTATGAAATTACAAGAAAATCGTCACGAGCCGATTAATCGAACGACCATTTGTGCACCGAGAGGATTAAATAAACTTTTATGACTTTACTTTTCCATTTCACCTTTATTCCTTGTAGTGCACATATAAAATACCATCTCACCAGGTATTAAATCGTTTTACTTTAACGATTATTTTTATTACACTTTTGCCAATAATTCTATGTCAGACATATGAAACTCGGATTCCATTATGTGGTGTTTATCACTATATTTAATGAGCTGTCGGTAAAATTAAACTTCTTGCTACTATTATTAACAATCATAAACCGTGTTTTATTATATTTTGTTCTGTGTGTAATCATAGAGATGCGTGGGATTAATTGCCATGATCATGCATTCTTTACTTTAATGCAGAATTATGAGGTCGACGTGTAATGGATATAATAAACTAAGGGCGTATGTACGCGCGTAAGCCACGAGTGACGCAATTTCGCTAGTAAACATAAGGGTGCTTGTACAGTCGTTTAACCTCTTACTACCTATTTGGTTAAACTTTGGTTTAAATCGAAAAACGATGTACAGATAAGATAGAATATACATTTTCATTGGAATTTGAACCTTATGATAACCTAATAAGTTGAGAAGTGTATACACCTTATTAGACGTGACTGTGCGGGCGTGTAGTACACGCGAGAGCTAGCCACGACCCACGCGCGCGTAGCCGTTGCGTGTGTCCGTACCGTACGTGCGTAGCTATGTCCGTAGAATACAAACAAAACGTATGAATACGTGCATAGACACGCGTGACGCAGCGTTGGCTGTGTCAGGCACAGCCAAATTAAGACAGAATCTTTGAGGCTCAGAAATATATGTAGTCTTTTCAGCACGTAGTGTTTCCTGTTTTTTTCTACACGCAGCCTTTTTCTCCAACTGGCTGGCGCTCATTTCTTCGGTTGATTGTCGGTAGAAAGAGAATAGTATATTTCATTACGAGTGCGGAAAGCCTGTCATTGCAAAGAGTTCCGACAAATGTCTACACGAGCCGAGGCGCAGCCGAAGGCGAGGGTTGACAGTCGGAACAAGTTGCAATGACGGTTCCGCACGTGTACTGAACGACTATTTTTAATACAGTTGCGAAAAAATGAAGCAATTTAATAAAATAATAAAAACACAACAAACTCAACAAAAAAGAAAATGGCGCCAACCGTAAAAGAATATAAGCAAAGATTTTTTTTGTTTTCTTCACACATCCTGTCTGGGCAGGCAAGGGAACTATGCCCATACAGCCAAGTATTTAGTAGATTTTTTTATTACTATGTAATGAAAATTAAATGTAATGAGATGAAACCTAACCTAACACATTGAATCAAATCATTAAATCTGATATTGAAACAAATTAGTAGCTTCTTTTCAGAAATATTTGCATGAATCTTTAAAACTTCTATGAATTTTTTTATTTAAAACTTCGTGGTTGGTTTTTTTCTTTTTAATAGACATTATTTTGACACTTGGGAAAAAAAAAGCACGAGTGCGTAAAAGCCCACTTTCCGAACGCTATACGTCCCTGCAATACGCCACTTTTTGAGCAACTGTATTAAAAAAGATCATATAGGGGGAGTTTAGTGAGTAGAAGTCTCACACTGTTAGGTGTCATCTGGCCGGGGACTTACCCCCTGGCAAGTGCTCTTTCGTACTTCTGATGTATTCTCCTCCTCTCCTCTTTTAGCACTTGTACGGTCAATAGACCTATGGGTGTTCTGAGGAGTAGTCTTCTGTGGCGGAAAAAAAAAACGCCGAAATAGCTGCTGATAAACCGTAACAACTCTTATACACAAGTGTTTTATGGAAAGCATTTTATAATGATATTCGATAGTATATTACATAACCAAGATATTTAAATAACGAGTTAAATTGCGATTTAGAAAACAATTTCAAAAATTTAAAAACTCATTCACGTATTCACACGGGTAAGGAAATGCAATATTGGAGAAGTCGGCTGCCATACTAGATTGACTACGAGCACAACAATAAGCTAAAAGAAGCTTTACATAGAAATAGAACAAGACTGTTTACTGAATAATATTAAGTGTATTTGAATTTTTTGTTATTATTTTTTGGTAGAACGTGTAATTGGTATTATAATAATCACGCAGCCATAAACTATCTTCGTTATGAAAAGCGTCGGCTTTTTCAAAAACGAAACAAAGAATTTTGTTTTTTACTTAATAAAGACATTAAAACTTAAAATTGAGCCAAGCAACAAATAAAATGAGTAGGTTTCTCGTACTTAGTTTAACGAATTTAACATAAAATATCCAACTTACTAGCTAGTATACAAAATAAGTAATTGCAAAACGAGACGGCTGTTTTGAGGAAAGTATTTGTAATACGATACAGCCTGCTCAAATTGCAAATTGGAACTGAACTCCTTATTCTATTTACAGATGATATAACTGAGTTTATACTTTGCTTATATTTGACAATTAAAAAGTTACCTTTCTAGAATAAAACGTAGATTGTTGCTTCGATTTAGATGGCAGATTTTATGTATTTTCAACATTTAAACCATGATAGTTTTGATTTCGCTTTCAAGATACTGAAGTTGTACAAGTACATTTCATAGTTTGATTTAATAGTTTGAGTTTAAGCTACCATTTAGAAGATTTTGAGCTTATCTAGTAGTTAAATATATGTTCATACATATCTCTTAAACTAGAGAAACTCTTAAAGTACCTTAGAGCCACGGGAGTAATACCATTCGACGCAGGATGTTTTTCTGTTTCTAAATATGAAATAAAAAAAAAATATGATATCGATCGACTGTAAAAAGCAAACTTGCTGTAATCCACAAAATGCAAAATGCTAAGTTAAAAAAATATATGATTTGTGTGGGTTACAGCAGGATTGTTTTATACGTCGATATGTGTGGGTTGCAGCAGGTTCGCTTTTTACCGTCGATATGTTCTTTTATGAGCTCTGGTGTTTTAAGGGGTTGCTTAAAATAGTAGGTAAAGGAAAAAAAATATCAGAGTATCCTATAATATTGTCGGTTGACTGATCGCGACCTTCGTCTTTAAATTCCCTTTAACACATAAATTGTAATAAAAAGAAAACATTAACAAGATCCTCAACCTCCTTTAATCATGTAATTTTATTTAATTTCCAATGTTTTGACAGAATAAACCAGAAGATTTATGACGATAACAAATACGCCCCCGGGACTCGGTACGTAAATTAAAAAGAAAGGCCAGCCGAAATTGCCGAAAATCAGATTACCTATGTATAATTGAACTTAATAAACAAAAAGTAATTAAAGAACTTTTGTTGTGAAGTTTAGAGGTAAAGTTCAAATGTTGACGACAATTAGAAGTGAATTTGTCACTTTTCCTGTTACTTATACAATGCTGTTCCTGTTTATACAATGTTGTTCCACAAAATAAAAACTTTACGTAGTTACGGTTTTTACATACAGGGTTAATTTTAATTAACACATCACCTCTTGCAGGCATACTCTCTACATCAATCCCAACAACTTTTTTTTTAATCTTTATTTAAAAAGCTGTACACCTGTAAGGTAAAGACAGCATTTAAAAAAAAATTGACAATAGAACAAAATTAGGTAGACATCATTTGTTTCCTAAACTCTAGAGGTTTTATATAAAAATAAATAACGCGTTATTAAACGACTTTTTACCAATCTTGATATAAAAGGAAAACAACATTTTTTTTGCTCCTTTGAAAAAAATTTGTCAGTCCGCTGCATGTGGCGATATTGAGCCTTCGCAAAGTGCGTGGCATATCTACGCTCAGAGTAAATAGAGTTACACCAGTTTAGAGGCAATACATATTTTTTCTTGAATGGGAAAACTGAAATTTAAAAAAAACTTTTAATTTTAATGTGGTTGGGATTGATGTTGAGAAGCTGCCTGCAAACGGCGATGCGCAAATTTAAATTTACCGTGTACATACCTCATCCACACCTAATGGTCAGTGTGGATTTATCGACCTTATCGATTATTGTCTCAGTCGATAGCCATAACTATCAACATCAGTGCCAGCAGGTTTTATATGGTGGAAGTGACCAGGAGCGATTCCTAAAGAGTTTCTCATACCAAGAGGGTGTCTCTTTAAATATCTTTGGATAAAAGCTATTCGTACGTATTTAGTGTAGTAGGCACCTAGGATCAAACGATTTGATAGGTCATTCTTTATAAATTTATCCAAGGTGTGGAATAAACTGCCCAGATCTTGCCCATTTTAGGCCTAGTTCTTTGTATAGTAGAGTTGATGGATACAGCATACACAAACGTGCGATACCTACTTTATTTTTCAGGGTGTCAAGAGTAACGAGTTTTTTGGGGTTGCAGCATTAGCAATATGACGACCACTTTGGCGATAAGGTTAACCTATCTGCCTCAGACGCCAGTGGTTGCGGGTACGATTACCGCCCGGAACAAGAAAAAAATTTTTTTCCGGGCCTGGGTGTTTATGTATATGTGTATTTATATTATAGGTTCCCCCCTAGTTCGCTACATGGCATCCCATAACACAAGCTAATGCTTACTTTGGGGCCATGTAGTTGGTGTGATTGTCTGGGGATATTATTTATTTATTATTTATAACTCATTTGTTACACAAGTATTTCCGGAAATAATCTGTCAAGAGTTCTCCTGTATATAGAATGATGATCCCATGCTCAGGACTACACTTTACATAGTGGGCTCGATTCGAAAAAATATTCGCTAATTTTAAGTCAAATTAGATCAAATGAAATTAGGCCAAATTATGTGAAAAAATTGATTTGATTTTGAAACTTCTTAGTTTAACTTCTTAGTTCCTATTTTAGAAATAAAATTAATGAGAAATTTTATGTCAAATACGGCCCACTAGATGCCGGTTACATTATTATTCTACGTGAAGCTAATTATTTATATAACTTGATTGGACCAAAGCCCACACTACGTGAATCTGCGGTTATATGGGTGGTATCCAGCGTTAAGTGTGGACAGCTTAATTGGCATATTCGATGAGATATCTGGTTCCAATTAATGTAAACTGATACATGTAATTTCTGAAAAAATATTTGCAATTTGTATTGGGTTTCGGAAAAGTGGATTTCAGGGATAAGGGCCCTCAATTTGAGTCGTGCGGTGGGTCATATACTGAATTGTTATTTAAGATATTACAATAAAAATATAAGGCAATAAAAATATTTTCTTTAGCACTACCTCTGGTACTACTGATAAACGATTGTTGTGGCGACCTTTCCCTGGTCGTAATAGTTGTTATTATAACTTTGCAGTGACGTCTTTTTAAGCTAAATGGCAGGCAACAAACACAACATGACTAATGACCGAAGCAACCGGACCGAGCCTGCTTGGACTCACTGGCACATTGACAACAAGAGCAAAATCTCACGGCTATCCTTACAACATATCTGTATCAGTGTGACGTACAAAAATACATAAATATTTCAGAGAAGAGTAATTTCTTGTGTCGTACTTTTTAGAGTGTTTTGAGTAGTAGGGTTTTAGTTTTGAAATTTTATTTTCAAACGAATTCCAATAAAGGAGGGGGTTCTCAATTCGTCTGTTTTTTTTGTATGTCTTTCTTACACGATATTTCGGACAATTATGAATCGATTTTAAAAATTCTTGTTTCATATGATAGAAGATACTTCATAATTGGTCTCATTCATCAAAATCGGTTGAGTACTTTATTGAAAACTTGAAATTATCAAAAAATATGTATGATTTCGGAGAATGACGTTGATGACATTATAACTCAACCAAAGTTTTGACGTGAAGTCGGATTTATTAATGCTGTGCATTCGTTGATTATTTACAGTGCTGTAAATAATCAACTTTCAAAAATTTTGGTTACATTAATGAAATTATTAGCGAAACACACTATTACTTTATCCATCTTCCTGTTTCTGTAAACTTTTTGGCATGATTATTTAGTAATTTTGTAATTCGGTATTATTTTGTATGTTGTTTGTAATTGTAGTGTAGTGTTTAGTTAGTGTTTGTTTTGTTTGATGTTTTTAAGTCTATTGTTTTAATTGTTGTAAGTATTTAGTTTTTTTTATGTCTATTACTACCTATTTGTAAAAACTTGAAAACCTTTTTTTAACTAAAGCATTTTGTATATATTTTAACTAGCTGTAAGTTTTCCGAAAATAATAAAATAAAATAAATAAATAAATAAAATCTGTAGTATTAAAAAGTACTCGATGAAGCCGTAGTACATTAATAAACACCGGGATTTAAACCAACAACTCTGGAATAGAAAGCAAAATATAGGTACCTAAATACATAAATGAATTCAAAACATCTACTATTATTTCTAGTACTACTAGTCTACTCTACTCTAGTCTAGTAATAGTAACTTTCCTATGGAACATGGGTAAGTACTTTACACACAATAACTCAAAAATCCTAGTTATAAATTGGAAGCATTTTATCTTTTAAGATTACAACTCGAGTACCGCGACGATTTGTATACTCGCATATTGCTTATTATCAAGTTAAATAACGAGCATGTTCAAAAAACATAAGGTAATTCCTCCAAGCTTCGTAATTCTCATGTTATTAATATTTCGTATTCATTGAATGATTTGATGGAAGCAATAAACTATAAAATAACCCGAGGTCCAATACGAAGTCAACCGACTAGGAAACTTACTGTTCTGTCTTGGCTCAGGTCTGGGTGTATACTATTAGGTATCAAGTTCAGAGGTACGGTCTTCATAGCACTAGATAATGCTAAATATTATTTGCACGTCTCCTGAAATTAAATAATAGTTCACATGGTCATAATTGATTGAAAGGCAAATATAAAGACACATAAATTCTACGTCAATTTCAAAATGCAAAAGTACATATTTAGACACGAACAAATCCGGCACGAAAAGGACTTACCTTTCAATAACTATTAAAACTTTTAAAGACCACATATTCAATGTTTATTAGTATTTATTATTTCATCATGCTTTCCGAAAATTCATTTATTACAAGGATTTCTAGCTAATAAGAGTTGTTAATAAAGTTACGAGCTCCAGCAAAACCCACGCTTGGTAATTAATACATCATAATGATTAACAGCTTACTAAGTTTTATTAAAATAATGATTAACAACATAATGTAGGCAGCTCTTTATGGAAACTTCTTTGTTGTTATACGTTTTTGATGTTCTGTAAATTGTGTGTAGGATAAGCGTGGTTTAGATTTGCTTTTGAACTGAATAGTAAGTTAGAAAGAAGTAAATCGTAAAAAAGATCGTTGTTAAATGATAGGGCCGCCTAGTGTGCCGCCTATTGTTATCAACATTATTTGTAAATGGGTGTGTTTTTTTTTCCGTCAAGGAAAATCTTTGGCAACCACTGAAGCAAACTCTAGCGGGAGGAGGATGAATCCTGTTCCTGACGAAAGTGAATTCTAAAGTGCTGCTAACCCCAGTAGCTAACTGGTATAGAGTACCCAGACAGTTTGCGGACCGCAAGAGCGGCCACGAGACTCCTCAGAACGCCTGAGTATACCCACTTATCATCCCCTTTTATTGACCCGCCAGATATAGGCCCTTCATCATAATCGGAGCGAGAGCCAATCGGTAGGTAGAGGCTGCGCAGCAAGCGGCATCCTGACGGCTGCCACCATATATGAACTGAAAGCAACTGGATGTGTACAATGAAGAATAAATAAATAATATATTCTGTGATACCGTCTCCGTAGTGCAGTGGTAAAAACGCTACTGCGTCAAAAGTGAGGTGGCGCGTTTGATTCCCACGGAACAAAAAAATATATATACACGGTGTTCCTGTTAATTTCCCATAACGTAAAGGTTTTGTTCCTTACTAAAAAACAATACTTTTTGCCAACGAATATGTAGTTCAAAGTAGGTACATAATTTCCAAGATATCATCAATCTTAATAAAATGAGTTCATAAATTATCACCCTTGTAAAATCTCTTTAACATTAACTCAATAGATGCGTGTCACTGAAGTAATACAATAAACAACAAAAACATTTTAAACTTTGAGGAACGTTTCATACAATGTACAACGCAAAGTATTGCGAACTGTACCTGTAAAAAAAGGTAAGTATAAAAAATGCCACGTTGTCATACTTCGCATTAAAGGTGTTTACATAAGATGTTTCGGCTTAATTAAATTATTTTGTATGCAAAATAAATTAAAATAGAAAAAATATTCACATGTTATTTGATTCTATTACATGGTCCCATTAATACCTTAGAGTTATGGGAAATCAACAGGCACACCTTGTATACTGGGTGGAATTTTTGAATGCCCCCTGGAGGGAAAGTACTCTAAATAATAAAGATGAAACATTCCTTTACTTTGAAAAAGAAATAAAACTGCATTCAAATATTTTCGAAAATTCGCTCGCTTCACCTGGGAATCGAACCGACTAAAATCTGTAAAAATGACACCTTGTAATTTTATTGCATGGATCATTAGGGCTAATCACAAATGACGAAGAAAATTTTTACGCAGCGCAGCATGAAAATATAACCTGAAACAATCTTTTTAATTTAGAGACCAGTTGATAATAAATAGTTTAAATACCTCTGTAACTTTGATAATATACTTTCATTATTCTGTCAAAATTAAGTTTTGTTTGAAACTTGTGGCACTGGCGTACCGAAAACTTTAAGAAGAGCCCCAGGTGCGCGACCGCATTTTTTAAATACTTCAAATATTATATTTTCATACTAGATGTTGCGCGCGGTTTTACCCGCGCAATTGCGATTCCCGCGGAGCTTTCGGGATAAGAAGTAGCTTATATGCTATTCCAGATTACACTCTAGCACTATGCCAAATTTCATAAAAATCCGTTGGGCCGTTTTGTCGTGATTGAGGTACATACATCTATACTCCAAACATTCACGTTTATAATATTGGTAAGATTCTGTAACAAGTAAGTATTACGTTATAGAATAGTTTTTTAATAATTCGTTGTCTACATAAAATCCCTTATTCCCTATAAAATACTTAATCCTATTTGAAACTCCTAATTTCATCAATAGCTGCTTAAACACTGGATAAATGTCTTGTTAGTATATAATTTGCTTTAACAAGAGACTTAACTTCATTCAGAATTTCAAAATTAGTTTACTTAGTTACTGATGACACTTTACAGCGTGTTCGAGGCCTGTTCAAAAATAGGTAATTAAGGATGACTCTCTCAGTTTTATAATACTTGTAATATCCGACGTCTGCGACAGCGACAGCGGCGAGGCCAGCGATTTCCGCAAAACGATAGAAGTATTGAGTTTGTATGAAACCGCGACAAATCGCTCGAGCGCCCGGTGTCGTCGAGAACGGCCCAGATTCCCCGCGTCGCTGCCCGCGCCGCTGTCGCTGCCATCCAGTTTGCAGCCTTACAGTGATTGCTTTTGGTCATTCTCTATACAATCTGCAGGGCTAGCATGCAACCATCGATAAATAGTCGAATCGATAAGATAAATATTATTTTGTTATTTAATATATGTCAGCTAATATGCGCACCATTATAGATAGAATTACTCGATTTGATACCATGATTAAGATCACAGAACCAAATATGTCATAATCTTAATAAATTACATACACTAAATATCATATTCTAAGAAAATATCGATAAAAGGCCCGATTTATCGTTGTCGACGGTAGCTGCTAGCCACGCTGGTGATTTTTTAGTGTTTACTAAACCCCGCGTTTGACCATCATCTCACTGATATTAAGTTGAATTCAAAAATGAGAAATACATAAAAATAAATGCATAATTGTACAAAATTGACTTTTTTAAAGTGAAATATTTATAACGACGGCGACTGAGCTAGTAAACTAAATGACTAGAATGATAACACAATTAATTATACTGATATTCTTCTGATATCATAGTTATGTGAACATGTCAGAGAATATGCGAAATATCCATGTGGGATTTAGATAACGCTAGAATTATAAGTAAGCCAGGTTTATTTGAGAACTAGCTGTTTGGCTCGGTTGGAGCCGCGCAATTTCTAATCCCGCGGGAATATCACGATGAAAGTATTAAGTACACTATGTGCTATTTCAAGCTGAACACTATCACAGTGCAAAATTTCATCCAAATCCGTTTTGCCGTTTTGTCGTGATTGAGGGACAAATATCCATACATCCAACATACAATGTGAAGGTTTACATTTATATTTCTTAGACAAAATCTTGATTCGCGAGTGCGTTCCATCAATTAATGTAAAGTTACAATACGAGTTTTAATTTTAAGATTAAAAAAGAAACGGTTAACATATTCACATTAGATGGCGGCTGGCGCTCATGCAAAAGTTCTATTTCAAAAGTTGTGACGCCTCATTAAAACTAAATTACCGAGGTCAGTTACGCGCCTATGCGTCCCAAACGAATCTATCACTTCCCAGTCATAGACATTATCACCACGGCGTATCAATCAAATGTTATTCAGTCAATCATTGCATAGCTTTTTGAAATAAACAAAGATTAGATTCCACAAATATGGCTCGGTAGTAGGACCCTTTCAGAAATCACACTCATGAAGTTTAATTTATCTTATTTCCGGGATCTTATATCTTGAAAAGAAAAGAAAATGATTGTATTGACAAATATTCACTTATTTATGATTTAAATATTTTAAAAACCGAATAAAAAGTACAAATAAAACAAATAAATCACGACAGCGCAGCATATGGCTGAAATAAAACTGAAACTTCACTTTGATTTTCAGCCAACGAACCGCATAATAAAGTTATTTCATCTTATTCATGCAAGCAGAGCTACAAAGTGACAGAGATCTATCGATACGTGCCTAAAATCTGAATTTACACTTTCATCTCGTAAACCATGATGTGATTACTAATAATATACCTATTAATAATACGTTAGTAATTCCATGGAAATGTAATTACGGGAAAAGCTTATAAACTCGATAGGTACCATAAATTTTGTTCACATAAAATATAGCTCCCAATATCAAAATAATACTTATATTTGCAGAGTGATTAATCCTTTGTTCTAAACGTAAAAACAAAGTTATTAATACCATCTTATGGAGGAATGCATTGTGTTAAAAATAATACTGTATAAATAAACAACAGTAATAAAAATAGTAAATCAAGCAGTCAGTAGCTCATGACCACGAGGTCTTCAAAGACACCCAAAGGTCGAGTTAAAATATAATTACACGCGATAAATCCGGTTAAAAAGTGTTAACAATTTAACATTATGAATTGTGAAAACTTAAGACAAATTACTGTGTATTAAAAAAAAAAGTGTATTTATATATCATATGCAGAAGCCACCAGATCAAGCGTTACATTATACCTGTAAAATTTCCTCAACAATTTTTAACTTGTTGAGGGCATAGAGTTTAGATTAAAGTAAATTATTTGATAAATTTGTAATGCTTGATGTGCTGTCTTCTGTACAATATTAATTTATCGACTTCAAATAAGGAGGACATTATGTAGGTATTCGATGTGTGTATTAATAGTATCAACTTCGTTTAAGCAGCCAGGGTTGCTGACCTGCTGCATTTTTTTTATTTACCGCCTTTAATTATCCGGATGTAGGTACTGCTTAACCTCTCTAAGGTAAATACACAGCCCTCCCCAAGAAACCTATTCACTCGACGCTAAAAATTACCAGTTTTACTTACAGACTGACTTTTCACTACGCAAACATTCGTGAACGTATGAATCGATCTGTGATTGCACTGCTGGTTAGAAAAACTGACAGATGCAGGTCATTCCAAACCTTGCGACACTGTTCAAGGATCCACAAATCTCAGTTCTTCTCTGCATATCCATGGAAGGAGATGATAAGGTAACAACAGGTACCAACTTGACCATTTGCCAACTAGAATAACTTTAAAAAATGTTTAATTATATCAATTTCACAAATTTTATGTTGTATTTTTTCTATAGTATCTAATAAAAGTACAAGCCCAAGCTGTGTATAGGTGCAAAATTTTCTATTTTGAGTTCTGTTTATTTATGCTATGCTTGCATACTTTTGCAATAGTCTGTCGTGAAGTGTGAGTGCGCGCATTGTCGTGAAGAAACAATGGGCAAGTGCAATTAACCAGTCTTGATTGTTGAATTGTAAATTTTTCCATATTTTCTTACAACTCTTGGCAATAGGTATTTGCCTTTGCTGTTAAGCGTTTCGGTAAAAAGTTGTTATGTACTATAAGTCCGGCACTGGTCCACCAGATGGCCACCATCATCTTTCCATTAATGATAATTTTTAGCGCATTGATTAGACATAGCACCCGGATCCACCTCCTGAGACGAACGTTTAGTAGGTTTAGTAGGTTACGTCCAATTCCTATGCGATCCGACTCCGATAAAAATAAGAATCTAGAAATTCCGTATGACGGATAAATGATCTACCCTATGTGGTAGGCAATAATCATGAGATTGTATTGTTTGCTTTCAACACATCATTATTTTTTTTAAATGATTAGACAGAAAAGCTATATCAATGATGTAAACAATGCTCTTTAAAATGTTGTGGAGTGGTTTAATCTCTGCACTCTGTTGAAATTAGTAGATAACTTTAGATTGAAAATTGCAATAAGGCGCCCATATCTCGCAATTAGCGAGAAGACTCAGTTCTGCAACGTTCGCGGTAAAGAAAATTCGATTATTGACTGATGTTAATACGGCGAAGATGTTATATTTTAGTTATTTTCACAGTATAATGTTCTGCGTCATCCTACTTTGAGGCAATGCCGCAGATATTGACAAGATATTTACAATGTAGAGAGAGCTTATTCGTGGCATTTATAAACTTAGAAATAGAGAATCTTTAAGAGAAATTTTTAAAGACATTGGTATCTTGACCCTTGCATCACAATATATTTATGAAAACATTATGTACACTTATAAGAATGGTAATAAATTTTAAACTAGGAAAGATAAGCATGATAAACATAACTCTATAAGGACTAGGAACGACTATAAGTTATTGCTTCCTAAATTAAGGCTGGCTAATAGTCCAGTCAAAATAGACAAAAATAAGTCATAACCCAGGAAAAAATCGCATAGAGCTAAAAATTGGTAGAGACGTTAAATACGTCGTTATAAATAAAAATAAAACCGCGATATCTCACGAATGGTGAGTCGTTTATGAAAAAATGACTCAAGCATTTTTGTAGAGAATTGTATGATCTACAACTTTTGCCAGAACTATTTTCACGTTAAAACTCACCGTTTTCGAGAAAAATGGAAAAAACCTGAATTTTGCACTTTTGACTTTGAATAAAATTTTTTGCAGAAGTGCGATCGATGGGGACTTTTGACATTTTATTTATAACGACGTATTTAACGTCTCTACCAATTTCCAGCTCTATGCGAATTTTTCCTGAGTCAAATGTCTATTTTGACTGGACTATAAGAGCAGCAAATCATTCATCGGAATGTCAATTCGTATATACAAGCTGTTCTTTTTGATATCTCATAACTTTAAGGTTAGTTCCATATTAAAAAAAAAACATACTTTTTGGCAAAGAATATGTGGTTCAAAAGTGCATACTTTCCAAGATATTATCAATCTTAGTAAAATGAGTTCATAAATTAACAGCCTTGCCACCCAACACCCAATCTCTTTACATTCATTTAATGGACGGATAAATGATCTACCCTATGTGGTAGGCAATAATCATGAGATTGTATTGTTTGCTTTCAACACATCATTATTTTTTTTAAATGATTAGACAGAAAAGCTATATCAATGATGTAAACAATGCTCTTTAAAATGTTGTGGAGTGGTTTAATCTCTGCACTCTGTTGAAATTAGTAGATAACTTTAGATTGAAAATTGCAATAAGGCGCCCATATCTCGCAATTAGGACTAGGATTAGGACTTAGGATTCATTTTATGGGGACTGAAAACTGCTCGCGTCCGCAAGGTTTAGCCCTCGATGCCTTGTACGTGGTCCCTGGGTGGTGCTAAACGAGCAGTAAAATCTGGTGGTAGGCTTCGGCCGTGGCTTGTCACCACCCACTAGACAAAACCATGCCGCCAAGTAACCTAGTTGCGTTCCGGCATGATGTCTAGTGTAGCCATTGAGGAGGATAGGTCTGAGTAATCGTGCTGCATCGGAGAACAGTTTTCAACTCGTAGGATAATGACTCACCGGGTAACTCGTTTTGGAGGGTAGCGGGATCCGAAGCACGGTGCACCGCTGGCCGACCGCAGGTAGTAGGGGGCCCAAGTAGCATGCCAGCCACATGCGAAAGGCTGCCCCGCCACCTCGCGAAAAATCCCGGGTGGCTCCATCGTGCCGGTTGGCGACCGGTTAGAGAGGACCCGATGGCGACCTCGGGGGGGTTCGGGCGTCCCCGCAGTCTCCAGGCGAGTTCCCCAATGGTGCGTTGTTTCCTACGAGTTGCTTGGTTCCATTTGCAGCGCTTCACTCAACTTCTATTCTCCTCCCTATTCACTCCACTACCACAACGAAAGGTCCTAAAAAGAGTACGGTTCAACAGCGGTTGCACTTCCTCTCCCTTAAAGTGCACTTCTGTAACATCCGAGGAGTGCACTCCAATCTGAATGATGTCCACCACCATCTTGAGACGGAGAGACCACACCTACTCTTTCTAACGGAGACGCAGATCTGCGATCCGTCAGACTCGGCATACCTTGGTTACCCAGGCTATATCCTGGAGTCTCTTTTCCGCCCGCACGCCGGGGTGTGCATGTATGCCAGTGACGCGATCTGTTATCAGCGTCTCCGTTACTTGGAAGTGCCGGACCTTTCAGTCATGTGGGTTCACATAGATACTGGCCTAGACCAAGTGGTTTACGCCTGTATCTATCGCTCACATAGCGGAGATCGGGAGACAACGAGGCTTATGGAATACCTTGGCAATACAGCAGATAAGATTCAGCAACGTTTTCCCACGGCGCAGTTATTTATTTATTTATTTATTTATTTATTTATTTATTTAATTATTTATGTACACACTGATGTAAAAATACAGGGTTACTTAAATCTAACATATGTACAAAGGTACTGCTTATTTCTAAAAGAAATTTCTACCAGCAGACCTGTGAATGGAGAGTTGTAAACGAAGCAAAATTAGTGCGTACCTAATAGAAATAATATTCCATTAGAATATACTATTACTAAATACTATCAATAAATAAACACATACTTAACTATATACTAAACATGTACATACATGTAATACAATATTACAAGTTATATTCGTTGATTAGTATTTGACTTATATGTTATTTTATCATGAGAGAGGTAATGCTCCCTTACTCTTTTTCTAAAAATTGTTATGGTTTTTGACTCACGTATTTCGAATGGTAATGAATTCCACAACCTAACAGCATGTATATTGAAGGAGTAGGAAAAGAAATCGGTTTTATGAGGTTTTATATATAAGAGAGTACGTTTATGTGCTCGGCATAGCGTATCTTCAGAATGGACGAAGGAGAAACGCTCACTCAAGTAATTTGGAGCATGTGGATTATGTAGGACGTTGAAGAGAATACACAGAATACGAGTATTCCTTCGCAATCGGATCGGGAGCCACTTAAGTTGTTTGCGGTATTCAGAAACATGGTCGTACTTTTTGAGGCCGAAGATGAAGCGTATGCATAGATTTTGCAACCGTTCTAGCTTACTTAAAAGCTCCTCAATAGCATCTAAGTAGCAGACGTCGGCATAATCAATGATAGGCTGAATAAGCGCTTGCGCAAGGGAGATCTTCGTCTGCAATGGTAAGAAGTTTTGAAGACACTTCAGCGTGTGAAAGGAGTAATGTACCTTACGACTGATTTCACCTACGTTAGCACGCCATGATAAATTAGAATCCATAATAACTCCTAAGTTCTTGGCTATGTCGGTGATAACAATTGGTGTGCCATCAAAAATAACTGGAGGGAGATTAGCCAGATCGAGGCAACCGCGCATATGTCTGCTACCAAGTATCATTGCTTGAGACTTGTCGGGGTTCACACGTAATCCGAATGATTTGGCCCAGCTGCTGATGCAAGATAAATCGTCGTTAATTGCTGAAACAGCTGAGTCAACACTGGAAACTGCGAAATGCCGGTAAATCTGCAAGTCGTCAGCGTAAAGATGATACTTACATGAAAGAACTTTAGTGATGGTATTTATAAATAAAGAAAAAAGTAGAGGAGAAAGTACGCCACCCTGGGGTACGCCCGCAACAAGATCACACCATTCAGAGTAAGACTCATTAAGGCGGACCCGCTGAGACCATCCCCGAAGATATGAATTGAACCAAGCTAATGCAGAAGAAGTGAAATTAAGGGATCTCAATATTCCTAGCAAGATATCGAAATCTACGGAATTAAAGGCGCTACTGAAGTCAAGTAGCACAAGCAGTGTTAGAGATCTATTTTCCATTGCCCACCGAATATCGTCAGTCACATTGATGAGCGCAGTCACGGTACTATGTCCTGGTCGAAAACCAGATTGATATTGACTCAAAAGACTGTTAGAGGTTATGAATGATGACAACTGTTTGTGTACAAGGTGCTCAAGAACTTTGGAGAGGAAGGACAGGATTGAAATAGGTCGAAAATGTGTAAGAGAACTAGGTGATGGAACTTTAGGTAAAGGGATTACATTTGCATGTTTCCAGGAAGTTGGGAAAGTACCAGTGGACAGGGAATAGTTGAAAATGTGTGTGAGGATAGGCAACAAATAAGGCAGGATCATGGTGATCATTTTTGAGCTCAACTTGTCATTACCAACTGCGACTGACGAGATCGAAAGAATGGATTCCTTGACGTTGTCTTCCGAAACCAAGACAAAAGAGAACGGAGGATGCGGAGAAGAGATATTTACTAGCGAATTTAATGTGTCAGCTTTAATATTGGGATTTAAAGTAATAGGGGGTTGCGAAAATTGTTGATTCAGAGCGTTCAAGTCAAAATTGTTGAGAGAAAAGTTGGGAGATTTGCCTATTCCTACAGATTTCAAGAACTTCCATACTTCTGCAGAGCTACGGTTGACGAGGGACTCATGAAAGTGGCGTTTCTTAGCATCACGACATAGGCGGTTACAGCGATTGCGAAGATTTTTAAAACTATTTAGGTTACGTTCAGAGGGACAACGTTTGTATCTACTTTTGGCTTTATTTCTAAGAGCCATTGCCTCTTTTATAGTATCCGACAACCACGGAGCAGGGTTATGTTTGATTTTTACTGGTCTGAGAGGAGCGTGTCGGTCATAAAGTTCTAGGAGTAATTTGTTAAAACTATCAACTTTATCGTCGATGCAGGCACCATTAATTACTGGTGACCAGTCAATGTTATTAGTATCGCGTATTAAAGACTCAAAGTTGATGTTTTTGTAACTACGAAGAGGCAACGTTTTTGGTTTAGGTTTTGGGAGACGAATACGGTAGCTGAGGAAAATTAGGTCATGATAGGAGAAGGGCGCTGTATGTTGTCCGTGATTGGATACATTCAAAGGAGAGGATATGATCATGAGATCAAGCAAAGAGGGAACGCAATCAGGAAAATGATGAGTAGCGGCGAGAGGTAAGGACGTAAGATTATAAGAGGACAAGAGAGATTCTAGTTTACGGGAACGGGAGTTATTTTTGATCAAACACGTGTTGAAATCACCGAGCATAAGAACATGGTCATAGCTGGGGCAGTAATTGTGGAAAAAAGAGTCAAGGGTATCAAAATAATTTATACTCATGTGAGGGCTGTAGAAAACTGTGAGTAAAATTTTTGCGTGGTGTACTATTATTTCTATAGCAAGGTATTCAGCTGATTCTGAGTACACAGATGGAGACGCGCTGATAATTTTATAACGTATATCTGCGCGGAGGTAGATCGCTACTCCACCACCCCCTTTGCCAGTTCTATCATTTCGTATAAGAACGAAGCCTGGGAGAGAAAAGTGAGTGGAAGGAAGGGACGGTTTGAGAAAAGTTTCTGAAACCAGTAGCGCATCAACATTGTTACAGCTGAACGAATCTAAGATGTCAGTGTAGTGACTGGGTATGCTTTGAGCATTTATGTGGGCAATTTTCAAGTTAAGTGGGTTATTGGAGAAGGAAGAAGAAAGTTCATCATGCAATGTCAGTGGTGGCGAGAGAATACTATCTGCACTTGTGAAGCTATCTGAGGAAGTTGAGCAAGAGAAGAAGCTATCGTCAAAAACATTATCTGTGTTCATATAAAAAATATATAAATATAATATAATACTTAGATAAAAAGAAATCTATTTTTAAAGCAATACTAAATCCAAAATATAACTGCTTGGACAACTCACTACTCACAGTTTGTCGAAGACTTAATACCAATTTACATTTTAAATTAAAATTACAGAGAAGCAATAACATAAGTTTCAAGTTAAAAAAGATACAAAACAAAAAAAAAATCAGAAAGAAAGAAAACAAATTAGAGTGATGATCTGTGGAACTGCCGATCAATCGGCTGTATAGCATAGTTCCAACCTCTAAGTAAAGTCACGTTAAAAACAAAAATGTACTTATGTCAGTCAAAGCAAAGACTAAAGAGAAACAGAAATCGAACATGTAAACAAACACGATTATAAATAACCTGCCAATACAATAGATGGATTGTGAAACTTGAAACATTAATTTAGGAATATAAACATGACTACCGTCTTTACAAAATAAAACAAATTGGTATTATCCGTGTAAGATAAGGAGTTATTTGAGAAATGTTCGTATTTCAATTAAATTTAGTGGCGCCGGCGAGTTTTTCTTGGAGATTTTTCTACATTTGCAACTTTTGGAACTTCGGCGACGCTAATATTTGCCGGGAACTGGGATATGAATTGATTAAGAGCAGACATGGTTTCTATTTTACGGCGTGATTTGTCTGGAAGATAAATAACAATTTTACCATCTACTGACCAGCAGTTTTTGATTCCAAAATGTTGACGCGCCGAAGTGAAAACCTGATGTCTGTTTTTTGTCAAAAATTCCGACACTGTGATGCCGGTGCCCTTGAGGCTGGTTTTGCAGTCCCATACAAGGCGCCTGGACTCCACATCATTGAACCGCACTAAAATGGGCCTTGTTTTGCCTTGAGAAGATCCACCTAGCCGGTGACAGACTTGTAGGTTGTTACTGTTCACATTGTTCATCTTCATTTTGTTGGTTAATATGGTGCAAATTATCTCATGTGGCTTCTCATTATCATTTTCAGAGATTCCATGGAAAAGCAGTACCTTTTTTCGTGAAGCAGTCTCCAGTCTATCTTGATGCAGATTGAGATGTTCAATTTCCAATTTAAGCTGCTTCAACATCTGCCATGCCAATGTCTTGAATGATAGATAATCCTGGGAAAGAGTAACAAGATCTGGATGCACAGGGGATTTACCGGCAATTTTTTCTAGTTTGTTGTCAAACTCGCTGAAACGATCTTCCATCATTTTAGTTAGTGCTTCCATTGTGTACTTGGTTGTTGTTTGGGTGACACAGAATACGATTTGGTGGGAAAACTTTGTGTTAGAGTGAGTGCAAGTGAGTTGTAAGTCAAATCACTACATTAAATTTTAAGTTTTACTATTGTATTTTTATTTTAACAATTAAAACTATGAGGACACTAAATTTGCGTGTTACCAGGGCGACTACCCGCTTTTTTGTGCAGTTAGTGTTTCTGGGGGATTTTAATGCTCACCATGGGCAGTGGTTATACCCGTATCAGGACACTGACCATGCTGGCAGAGAGGCCTTTAAGTTTTCGCTGACTTATGGTCTCTCACAGCTTGTTAACGAGCCTACGCGCATCCCCGACGTTGCTGGCCACACTGCGTATTGCTTGGACCTTCTGCTGACAACCGATCCTGACAGATACTCGGTGTCCGTCACTGCACCTTTAGGGACATCCGATCACTGTATGGTGAAATCTGTATCGCTGTACTCGCCACCTGACACCCGCCCAAAAGGCTCCAGGCGAGTATGGCGTTACAAGTCAGCAGATTGGGACGAAATGCGACATTTCTTCGCATCTTATCCATGGCGGCAAACTTGTTTTACATCAACCGATCCATCGTGCTGCGCTGATGCTGTCTCAAGTGTGATAGTTCAAGCAATGGAGTACTTCATTCCCCACGCTGATCTATCCCTTGAAACCAAAGCTCGCCCATGGTTTAATACTGCTTGCCTAGCCGCTGAAAAGCGAAAGCGGGAAGCATACAAAGCCTGGGCAAATGCTCGCAGAAGCAAAGCCGTGGATTCGCATGAACACAAGAAGAGGTAAAATGCTGCCGCCAAGTCCTGCAAAAAGGTAATCAAAAGAGCTCGTTTTGCCCACATAGGCCGTATCGGAGACAGAATAGCAGCATACCCTTCGGGAAGTAAAGCTTCTGGTCCCTTGCCAAGTCGGTCGAAACGAACTTTTGTCGCCCGTCGCTGCCACCACTGAGGAAACCCGATGGTTCTCTGGCCCATACTTCTAAGGAGAAAGCAGATTTATTTGCTAGTATCTTCGCAGAAAATTCTCGTCTAGATTGCCAAGGAAAAATCCCACCCCAATTACCTCAGTTCGGACCTACAATGGGTACCGTTCACATTCGCCAAAAGGAGGTTCTTAAATGCTTGCTGCACCTAGACGAGAACAAAGCTAGTGGTCCAGACGGTATTCCTGCAGTGGTCTTAAAACGCTGCGCAGCTGAGTTGTCTCCCGTTTTGACGCGTCTTTATCGACTTTCATTGGAATCCGGTAAGGTTCCCAAGTCCTGGAAGCTTGCTAACGTACAACCAGTACCAAAGAAGGGAAGCCGTGCCGATCCTGTCAACTACCGACCCATTTCAATCACTTCCATACTTTGCAAAGTCATGGAACGTGTATTGAACAATCGACTCCTGGCATACCTCGAGGCCAACGAGCTCCTAAGCGATAGCCAATATGGTTTCCGCAACGGGCGCTCGACCGGCGATCTTCTCGTGTATGCCACTCACTTATGGAGCGAGGCCTTGGAGGGTCATGGTGAAGCAATAGCTGTATCCTTAGACATTTCCAAGGCCTTTGACAGGGTCTGGCATGATGGTCTCTTAAGTAAGCTTCCAGCTTATGGCATACCGATTGGGCTCTGCGACTGGATATCTGATTTTCTGAGGGAACGGTCAATTCGAGTAGTCTTAGATGGCTTCTCCTCCGACCAAATGGCAATTAATGCCGGGGTACCTCAGGGATCTGTTCTCTCTGCAACATTATTCTTGCTGCACATTAATGACCTTTTGACACCGGGCATTATTAGTTATGCTGATGACAGCACTGTTGTAGAGAGATACGTATCCAATGCGCGAGCGAGCCCCCGTGAAATCCAGAGTTTAAGAAAGTCAATGATTGAGCGCGTTGATTTGACCTTACGGAAAGTATCCGATTGGGGTGAGTCGAATTTGGTCAAATTCATCGCGTCCAAAACTCAGGCGTGTCTATTCTCCGCAAAAAAGAGCACCTTCACATTAACGCCCACTTTCCAAAATGTATCTGTCCCCATCACTGACCATCTAGGGCTTTTAGGCGTAACTATAACATCTAGTTTAAACTTCGGTCAACAAATTGTGTCCATGGCTCAAGTAGCTTCGAAAAAGTTGGGAATCATCTCGAAGGTACGGCGGTACTTCAGCCCTGCACAGCTTCTTAACTTATATACAGCTCAAGTGCGATCATGCATGGAGTACTGCAGTCATCTTTGGGATGGTTCAGCCAAATATCAACTAGAAGCGCTGGACTCCGTTGACCGAAGAGCCCGTAAATTAATTAACAACGTCGACCTTACGACCAAAAAACTACAGACCCTAGAGCATCGTCGTAAGGTTGCCTGTTTAACCGTGTACTACAGGATACATTTTGGTGAGTGCGCGAGTGCTCTGTTTGAGCAAATTGAACCCTCACCCTTTTACCATCGGACTACTAGACGCAGACAGAACTTCCATCCGTATGTGGTTGATATTCCGAAAAGTCGAACTAAGCGCTTTGACAGTTCCTTTTTGATACGGGTCGCCAAGGTTTGGAATGAACTGCCTGCGTCTATTTTCCCTGACCAGTATAGTCCTAGTACTTTTAAGCGTCGAGTGAATAGGTTTCTCGTGGATGGACGTGTACCACCTTAGTCTTCATGTTCACTTAACATCAGGTGTCATGGAAGACAAACGTCCCATCAATATTTTATAAAAAAAAAAAAAAAAAATGGACGCGTGTCACTGAAGCCATACAATAAACAACAAAAACATTTTAAATCAACTACGACGATGTAATCAATGCTCTCTCAAATATTGTAAATAATCTAGCTTTCAATGATAAAAAATAAAAAAAAACTAACCGTATAAAATTCTCTGCACCAAATGTAAAACAAGTTGCGTCTGATCTGCGTCTTAATGGGGAAAGGCTGAATCTAGTAGATAAAACTGTTTTTCTTGGACTAACCTTAGATTCTAAATTTCAATGGGGTGCCCATATCTCACAACTAGCGAGTAGACTTAGTTCTGCAGCGTTCGCGGTAAAGAAAATTCACTCATTGACTGATGTTAAAACGGAGAAGATGGTTTATTTGAGTTATTTTCATAGTATAATGTTCTACGGCATCCTACTTTGGGGCAATGCCGCAGATATTGATTCAATATTTACACTGCAGAAAAGGGCTGTTTGTGGAATATATAAACTTGAAAATAGAGAAACTCTTTGAGAAAAGTTTAAAGAGATTGGTATCTTGACCCTTGCATCACAATATGTTTATGAAAACATTATGTATATTTATAAGAATAGTAATTTTAAAACTAGGAAAGACAATCAGGATAAAAATTACTCTGTATTTTGTACTCTGTAAAATTACATTTATTGGAATGTCAATACGTAGATTATATAATAAAATTCCGAAGTCAATTCAATCCCTGCCATTCAATAAATTTAAATCAATCATTAAAAACACTCTATCTCGTAAAGCTTATTATGAAACTAAAGATTATTTAGACGATAAAAAGGCATCCTATGCACAAGGCATCCTAACCACAATACAGGATATTTCAAAAGATTCTAATTACTTCTTAATTTTGTGTACGGCTTGGCTGTGCAGTATGACATGTGGCATACTGGTGACTGTTCCTCTCACTTATTTTCTTATCAAGACAACAGCAAGAACGTCATGCTCCCTCAGGCGGCATGGCTAGTGGTAGCGTCGGGTCACCCTCTTCCCTAAAATATGGTTGAGGATGAACACAAGACAGCACTTGTCATGATGATGATGATGATGATGACACACAGCAAATGTCATGATGGAATGAAATGAAAAAATATTTATTCACACACAATGTACAAATATAATAAAAATGGAAGTAAGTTTACAAGTAATTAGGTGTGCACAGGTCCAACTCAGCATATGCCAAGAGAGTCACCTCAAGGCGCTGGTTTTCTGTTGAACCTTATAATGGAGGGTATAGTTTAACAAAAGTAAGGCTTATTAAAATAACACAATAAAACAAAACAAAATGATTAAAATATGTACACAAGGCATGCAGGAATAAACAACAACAAACCTTAATGTCATAATAATTTTAACTGAAGCTAAATTGATTGCATAATAATCCATTACAAATGTGTGTGTGTGTGTGTGTATGTATAAAGAATATAAAATACGATATATAAAGTCAATAGATATAAAAATAAATAAAATAAATAAATGAGTATTAAATATATTAGATAAATGTGATCAATTTGTAGTATACCAGTTTGCATTAATTCGTATAATTTTTGAGTTATGAGAATTTTTTTTGTCACTTATAATCTACTGTTCTATCTTATTCCACAACTATCAACAACTTGTTAAAGCCGAATAACAAAATTGTGACGTCATTAATTGGCCATTACGATGAATGAAACTTTTTTGAAATTTGAATTTAGACGGATTCCGGATGTAGTGCGTAAGCTTCCATTGAAATAGTTCTAAGACTACGCTGCTGGACTGTCATCTCTATGATTCGGATCGGATGTAGTGCGTAACCGCTCTAACGGTTGTCGCACGAGATCCACTTTTCATTGAAGGTAACAATTTTATTTACAGTTCAGTAGCCAGTAGTCTTATGCATGCTTCAATGCATTTTGCTTAGTTTATGTGGCACCCACTTATTTGGCTTTTGATTTTTTCGATTTGATACAAATGCTTCAATATTTTTTGTCTCTAAATCCAAAGTTCGCAGCAAGCTTTCAAATAAAAAAAAAACGGACTGGCCGATCATGAGGCTTGTTCATCAACTCCAAAATTTCCAGACTTAAAACTATTGAACCAATACTGATCCATGTTTATGCAAACAGTCAAGTCTTTAATGTTCCGTATTTTTTGCGCAGCGGTATTTCCAAGTAGGAACTCATATTAAATAATTCAATGAATTTTCAGTTTATCCATGGCCTCTAAAAACTACCACAATTTCACAAAAATAAACATTAACTGAGTAAAATTATATTACGTAATTTGAAATTAGAATAACGTGACTTTCGATAACTAAATGCACTGATAAATAATCTGAAAACTGGTTCACGGAACATACACAGGGGAACTGGTAGGGCACTTTCGAAATTCGAGGACTTGATAGTTCGAGATCATATAATATGAAGGGAAAAGTAAAATAAAAAATAAATATTCATTATTTTCTGAGTAAACTTAACTGAAAGTTAGAGAATTCATCAGGCAACGCATGGTTATATAGACGTAATACAAAAGATACATAGCGGGTGGTGGTGTCGGGAACACTACTGTGTGCGCGTTGACTGAGGGGGCTCGTCGGAAAAGTGTAGTAATGTCTCTATTTATTTATTTATTTAGGGAATTCTGGTGAAAAATTAAGTAGCTACTTTCATAACATAATTATGATCAGAATCGAGTATAGGGTGCTCTCCTTCAATATCCATTTGTCACCAGTCACCCTGCATAACCTTTTTTATGGATCAAGTACACTTTAAATAGCTTAGGAACTATACGATGAATAATGTGTTTTTTTACCTATTGTTGTTGCGATCACAGTTCCATTCAAATGTATACAGAGCTAGTTCCTATTCAAATGTAACAATCACAAAATAAGTGATTGATCTCGACCACTATAAGTGCTATGGAAAGTTATTAGGACTAGACTTTTTTTGTTATTAGTAATTATACGTTGTACTGTGTGTTAAAATATACCAAGTTTGAACCTTATATCTAACTATTAGAACAAGAGATAAAACAGTGCAAAATTATATTCTTAACTCGTATTTATTTCACCCTTAATTTTTCACTACCATTCTATATCTATATCGAGAATACTAAACAAACAAACTCGTGAAAACCTAGGTATCGTGACCCAAAAATTTGCCCCCAATACCTATACAAAAAAAAAAGTTCACATAAATCTGTACTCTTTTATCAGTCCTCAACCAAAATAAGTAAGCATGATCTCAGGAACAGTTTATTTTTGTTATTAGTATTAAGATACTTATGACAGGTACCTTACTAAATATAATAAATACGTAAAATAAATTAATGAATCCTTCATTATACTCACCTCATAATAACACACCAGATAACGCTTTATATACTTACAGTCTATTTATAATTCATTTAAATATAATAATTTAATTTCATGTGTTGTATCAATTAAAATATGAATAGGGCGTCACAATGGCTTGGATATAGCTCATCACACATTTCGCTTCACGCGCACACAAAATATTTGCCAACTGTATTTAATCATCAAATAAATGATAGCATTCTGCTCGTGCCACAAACAAGATAAAGATTCACTACAACTTCACAAGAACCTACTATCAATTAATAACGCTATAGGTGCTATGGCGAGTATACTAGAAAATATTATGTTAACTCGACCCATTTTTCCCACAATTCTTCTAAATTGTAATAAAAAGTAAAAAAGTAACTTTATATTATGTATTATCTATTTAATTTAAAAACAAAAAACACATGCCAGTATCATAATGGAATAAATAAAGAGTGGTTGTGAAAAAGAAGTTTTGAAGTGATTGTGTTAAGAAGTGTGTTTTTAAAACAGGGCGCAGCGCTTTCGTTGTGCGCAGTGTTGCCGGATAGCCTATAAAGGCACTCGGGACTCCCGCTCCCCATTCACAAGTGATAAGACTCTGGCACCTCTCGGGGTTGCCAACTAACAATTGAAGTTGAACTTTGAGAATTGACGTGAATATGAGAGTTTTTCTGTACGTTGTTCTTGTTTTTCTAACTTGCGATGGAATATATGGAGCACTACCGCTGGTAAGTTTTTGTTTCTTTATTGGAGAAAACTTTGAAGGCCGATAGAAATATTATTAAAACTTTCAAATGGAGGTTGTGCTATAAAAACTTGCTTTAGCAAAATTTTAATTTATTTTACAAATAAGAAAGTTTTTTTATTCTTTGAACGGAATCATTTTAGTATAACGGTATATTAATGGTATATTATTGTCATGTATAGCATTTCTATGATGAACTCAAACTATTTTTGACTATCCTAGTAAATGAAGTAATAAGGTATTAAGTTTTTACTTCAGGACATACTAAGGAAATGTAAAGAAATATTAACACAAATAATGTTGCCTTAAATTGGAAATATAAAAATAAACATGGCAAGAAACATTTTGATTGTTAGTTATGGCTGTAAAAATAGTGTGAAAAAAGAGTTTTGATAATATTGACTTTATTTCATAAATGATTACATATTAATTTATCATCTAGGTTAATTTATATTCTCTGCAATTATTAAGGTTACTTTTTTCACATAGATTAACTGCAAGAGAATTTATAATTCTTTTGATTTTTTATCATTATGTATCGTGTACTTCAATGAATCTGAGATAGAAAAGATAATACACGAAGCTTATCCCTTACTTTGAAAAATATATTACTACTTAAATTTTCTTGTTATGAGGTGCCTTAGTAATACAGTCTTTATTAAAGAAAATTATAAATGGAATGGAAGAACGGAACCACTAGAAATTTTCAATTTAAGCCGAGGTCATATAACGCGTAATCTATTGTACCAAATACAATTATTTATTTATGATAATATAATATCCAAAGGGTACTGGTAATTTTATAAATTTAAATCTTTGCCGGCTTTCATAAAATTCAAAAAATAATAGCAGTAGCAAAATGTATTGAAGAGATTTTAAAAAATGCAAGTACAGTGTGTGGAGTTACCAGAGTAAGCAAAAACTAAAATTAAAATTAAAAATGAAATACTAAGTAGGATAATATAAATTTCTTAACATTTGAGTGTTCAAAATCTATTAAGAATACGAGATAATTACTAGAAGTTATTTGACACAATATATTACTTTTAAGCACGTTTTCAATTTGGATTTACAATGGATTGTCGGTTTCAATGTTTAAACGAAACGCTGGGAGCGGCCCCAAAATGCTTAAGAAAAGGCCTCAAGACCTTTCTTAGGCATCTGCACGCGTTCATCATTATAATCTTATTATAAAACTCCACCAAGCGACATATTATTATCCTTATACCTTAGACTTTATATCTAAGACATAGAACTCGGAAGTAATACTTTTATCAGCTGTTATCTTTAATCTGATTTTAGACCATTACAAAAAAGGATATATGAAACTGTTTCGGTCGACTTTTTGGAATATCTACTATTCCATTTGCGTCTAGTCCGTTGGCAAAAGTGTGTGTGGGTTTAACTAGTTCATGAGGGGCATTCCCGCACACTCCAAAGTGTATTATTACAGTTAAACGGGGAACCGTATGTCGATAGTGGATGCTCTGCATTTTTTATTTCTAAGACATTTATGAAATAGCCAATCAAGAGTAACAGGCAAGCAAACCACAAAAGCGTCCCGCAGCTAAGCGGGCGTGCTCGGAATAGTCGTTTTCTTTGACGAGTTTGTCCAGGGGCGCGTTAGGACTTTTGTAAAAAAAATGAGGCTATTTTTTAAGTGAGTAATTTGTTTTGAGTACCGCTTAATTTTCAGGTGCATTTTTTCCTTTTTCAAGTAAATTGAAGGAGTCTAAGTCTATTTAATAGCGTTTAAACACAAAATATACTTTTACAATTTAATTATGAGAAACTATTATACAGGGTTGTTTTTAAGTCACTTGCCATTTTTTTTACACAATAAGTATAATTTATATAAACGATATTAGCAAAAAAAGTTATTTATTTTTTTCCAAAGAAATAATATATTCGCTAACATATTAAGCAAAGAATGGTCACTGTAAATTATGAATAAATACCATTAAAATAAAGAACACTACGCGCTACTGCAGAACATCTTATAGTCTTGTAGGCCACCTCTTGTACCTACTCTAAGTTTTTATTTCTGTAGATTGTCTAAGCATTTATTTGTAGTTGTAGAAAAAAGAGTTAATTATTATTATAACTTTGTACTCTTATCAATAATATAAAATTAAAAAAAAAAACCTCAGACAATCACACCAACTACATGGCCCCAAAGTAAGCATAGCTTGTGTTATGGGATACCATGTAGCGAACTAGGGGGAACTAGAATATAAATACATATATAGATAAAACACCCAGACATTTATGCTTGGTGGTAGGATCCCTTCTGGGTCCGCCTGGCTAGCGACCACCCTTTATATAAAGTCTGCCGCCAAATGTTACCGCTCCGGCGGTAATGTGTTCCGGCAATATTGTATAAAGAGCCAGTTCCTTCCTAAACCCGTGTGCTTTCATCTTCGACCTTATCGTCACTTACCATCAGGTGAGATTAAGGTCAAACGCGGGTTTAGTCACTTATAAAAAAAAAACATGGAACATTTTATTTTCTTGTTCCGTGCGGGAATCGAACCCGCATCCACTGGCGTCTGAGGCAGTTAGGTTTACCCCATCGCCAAAGTGGTCTACTGCCGTGCTGCAATAGCTATGTTCATCAACAGCGAATATTTATAAAAAAGTTTGTGGTGCCATATCTTTACTTTTTTTGTTCTGTGGGATACTAAAATAAATATGCAGGTACGTTTATATCGTATCAAAGAAAATAACAATTAAATTTGGCTGCTGACTAAAAAACAACCATGTTTATTATCTCCAATATTATCACTAGTGAAAACTTAAAACGAAATTCCTTGAATCTTTCGATTAAATATGAATTTGATTATCATTGTGCCCTGTACTTCCTAATACGTAGAAACTACCCAAGTCTATTAGTAAACTACGGTTTCAGAGTAATTACATCTGAGTAAGCTGTGTGTACTGTGGATTAATAAGTACTCAAGCTCCCGAGTTAGGGGCTCCTAAGAGAAGGCCGCTTGTGGTCGAGAGCGTGCAGTCACATCTAATTTGAACCATCTAGATATGGCTTATAAAGTTTCAAATGTTTGAGTTTTGATTTAAGTGGAGATAGTTTGGAGATTAATATTCGATTTTCGAATATATTTTGAGGTGAATATTCCTGTATGAAAATCCCTGCAACGCGTTACTATAATAATAGTTATACTTTGTGTAAGTATTTTTTTACTTAAAATTGTCCTAGCATCGTGGCTTTTGGTTCAGTACAAGGATAGGCGTCTACTATTATTCCTTACCACGACGACTTACGTGCTTCGGAGGGCAAACTAAGCAGTCAATTCCGACGATGGTATAGCATGTATTGGCAGAGACTAGTTCACTAATGTCAAAAAAAATATACCAGGAGCTGTTTATTTTATATAGATTAGAATAACTAAAATACATTTACTAAGACAATAAATGGCCTTTTATTGTCTTCGTAAATGTATTTTTAATGGCCACAAGGAAATAAATTGGTGTTAGCAAAACCTGTTAGGATTAAGAAATAACTGAGAACTAGTGGCAATAGTTATTTAATTCGAGCCAGCATCATTCGACAACCATCAGTGAACTCAACACCTTGTAAAACAAATTTAAACGCAAGTACTCTCCTAACTAACAAACTTACATTTAGATAAAGTATGTCAAAAACATTTCATTTCATCAAACATTTTTACTTTGCTATTTTTATTAAATAGAATATGTCCGTGTTATTTGTAGACCAAATAAAACACTCAATATTCACTTGACATCCTCGGTTGACCTGAGGAGGTTAAGATTGATGTAATTCATTTCCTTTTTTCATTATACTTTTAAGTTTCGTGGTATTTGACGCTTTTGTTTCTGTGGTATCTGCAACATGAGTGGTTCTTCATTTTATCAGGCGTATATCTAGCTCATGTATGTGACTCATTATTCTCTGCTATCGAAATACTGTAGGGAATGTCGTGGGAGTATATAAATAATAATAAAAAAACAATAACTAGGTAGTCATAAAATCTTAATATATAAAACTCTTCCGTTACTGACTGAGTGACTGACAGACAACGTACGGACATAACTACTAAAAAAAACTACTGACCGTAGAAAGTTGAAATTTGAAACACACATATCTTAGAGAGTGTAGAGGAGCATCAAGGAAGGAATTCCCGCGGGAACGGGAAATATTGGACTTTTTATTTTATATGAAAAATCTTATTCCTTGAGTGCACGGATGTGAAACTTGGTATAAAGATTTTTCAATGGGTGTCTGGTTTTATTATGGAGGGCATAGTTTAGGGCATACAACTTGTATAAAACTCTTCTGTTTTGAAACTGACTGAGTAACTGACAGAGTAACTGACAGACAACGAAAGCTGAAATTTGGAACATAAAATCCTTAGACGTTGTGGGGGAGCTCTAAGGAAGGAATTTCCGAAATTCCCACGGGAACGAGATTTATTGGATCTTATTTTTATAAACTGGGATTTAAATATGTATTTTCCAATTATCCTAAATGTCACTATGTATAATATAAGCATCATCTACAAACTCTTATACAGGGTGACTGGTGGGTCACTTTTGAAATTCGAGGACGTGATATTTTAAGATCATACATACATGAAGAGAAAAAATATAATAAAAAATAAATATTAGTTTATAACTGTCTAGACTTAACCGAAAGTTAAAGAAATGATTACGCAACGCATGGTTACACTAGCGCTGGCAGCGATCCGCGTGCCGTGATTGACTCGGGCGTAAGTAAAATAAATAGTGACGAACCTTTATTTATTTATATCGAGTTCTAGTGAAAAAATAAGCACCTACTTTTTATTACATAATTATGACAAGAATCTCCTTCAGTATATTAAATTTGTAAGACATATATACTCACTTGTTGGAGTTTAACATTAAATAATCACGCTATGAGGCTCCCAATATTGTATGGAAAAATTTACAAAAAGAGTAAGAATACATTCTTAGGGGAGGAAAGTTACGCAGGCCTGACTCTTATTTTTAAAATGTGTGTAATAATTAAAATCAAAACTTTACTTCATATTTAACAAAAACAACTTGCGATTATTATAAAAATGGTTATTATTATGAAACATTCCATCTTGACTAAGCTAAACACAGCTATGGGAACTCGTTAGAAGAATTAATTAGTTTTTCTATAAATATGAACATATTATAATAACATTGGTTTATTGTACAATCTACAAATAATTTCATCTATACGCATACCAACCAAGATCAGTGTTCCTCTTCTTTAATAACATATTTAATTTATAACTTGTGGTATGCCACAGTTTATTAAATATATATTTTGTATAAAATAACCTAAACGAAACGAATCTTACAGTACATGTTTCAATAAATATTCATACTTAGAACCAGCACATTAGTGCTAAGGTTTCTGAGTTGAAATTTATTATGAGCTATCATGTGGCAATGGATACCTTGTTAGCCAATTTGAGCTATCCTGTGTTATCGTTTCCTTTGGTATACACAGCACCATTTAGCCCCAAAGTAAGCTTATGGGTACAAGATAATGCATGTTTACATATACCTACACCCAAGACATATTCATGTATATGAATTTATTCATAGTGCTGGGATCTACCAGCGTCTGAGGCGTCCATCAAAGCATAATGCAAGCTAGAAATTTTTGTTTCTGTGTACTAGTTTTATTTGCTCAGTCGCTACAAATTAATTGGAGTATTTTTTACAAATATACAGTGGGTTAGGCTTTGGATTTCAGATACTTTACCCACGTATAGTACACCAAATTTTTTCGACAAAATACTATAGAATAAGAATAACAATAAGAATAAGAATTTATAAGGGGGGTCGCACCACTCACCCCTCTGGATGTGAGATACTTATTTTTTTCATGATTTCATATTGCTCCCTTGCTTAAAAGTGGTATTATTTAAAAAAAATATGATATTTGCTAGCATTTAAAGCAGTTTTTGTTTATAAGTAAGTAGTTCATGAAATCCTTTAGGTTAGCCGAAAAACTTCACAACTTTTTTTAGTTGTATGTGCACTACCTAAAAAACCAGACACTTAATTTATCGTTTTCTTATATTTAATTTATTTGCCATGAACTATGCTAACAAATGAACATCATATCAATATTGTAATTTGATCTGATTCGGTCAACAATCCATTAGCGTGCGAGTGTGAGCGGTATTTAAAAAGATATTAAGCGTGAGTGAGACAAAAAGCACTTCTTATGGTTCTTCTTTAATTTAAACTACTTCTTCTTCAGAAATGTTGTGTCTATGTAGTGAACTAGGGGGGACCTGGTATCCCATAAAACAAGCTATGCTTACTTTGGGGCCATGTAGTTGGTGTGATAGTCTGGGGGTTTTATTTACTATTTATATAGTTAATAAATTCGCTCAACTCCCAACCGAACGAAGCGGAAGATCTGCCGCTTGCCGGGCGGGTTCCCAACTGAGCTAATGGGCCATACGAATATAACACAATAACAAAATAAATAATTCATATCTCTTTCATCAAAACAAAGCTGCGCTTACCTTCGCTGAGAATTACGCCCTTACGAAAATAAATAATACAAATTTTAATATTAAACATGTGTTTTAATTTAAACAGGTTAAATTAAAACACAACCCAGCACCTTGGCTTAACGATTGTATCAAGAAAGTTATGGCTAGCAGAGACAAGGCAAAAAGATTATATAAACGAAGTCCCTCTGACTCTAACCATGAAAAATTTAAATTTTTACGAAATCGCTGTAATCGTTTGTGTCGCGAAGCAAAGAGAAAGTACTTTTACGAGTCTCTGGTAAATCGTGGTTCTGCACAAGTCTGGAAATTCCTCAAATCTGTCGGTATAGGCAAATCTCCCAACTCATCCCTTAAAGATTTTGATTTGAGCGCTGTGAACAATCATTTCTCCCTTCCTCCCGTTATGTTGGCTCCAAATATTAAATCCAACACCTTAGATCATCTGTCGAGACTGAAAGCAACACATTCTCCTTTTTCTTTTGCAGCTGTTTCGTCAGAAGAAGTCAAGAAATCTATCCTTTCCATTTCCTCGGCTGCGGTTGGTGATGACAATTTGTGTTCGAGAATGATCGTTTTGATATTACCTGTCCTTTTGCCTATCCTCACACACATTTTTAACCACTCCATTTCTTCTGGCACCTTTCCTGTAGCCTGGAAACGTGCACACGTTATCCCTTTGCCTAAAATCCCTAATCCTACTGCTGTGACCCATGTCCGTCCTATTTCGATTCTACCTTTTCTTTCAAAAGTTCTCGAACACATTGTTCATAAACAATTGTCAGCATTCCTTTTCACCAATAACTTGATTACCCCATTCCAGTCCGGTTTCCGTCCTGGCCACAGCACTGTTTCAGCCTTAATTCACGTAACTGATGACATTCGCTGGGCCATGGAAAATAAATCCCTTACCTTACTTATCCTTCTCGATTTCAGCAATGCCTTCAATGCTGTTGTTTTCGATATCCTCCTGGGAATCCTTAAATCCCTAAATATATCCCCTTTGGCATTGACTTGGTTTGATTCCTATCTCCGTGGCCGCTCGCAGCAGGTTCGCCTTGATGAGAGTCACTCACACTGGTGTGATCTAATTGCAGGCGTGCCGCAGGGTGGGGTCCTGTCTCCTCTCCTTTTTTTTCCATTTTCATCAACTCAGTTACCGAAGTCATTGCATCCAAATTCCATCTCTACGCAGATGACCTGCAAATCTACTGCCATTTCGATGTTACTGATGTTGATTCTGCTGTTAGGGCAATCAATGCAGACCTGTGTCGAATAAGTGACTGGGCAAAGTCTTTCGGTTTTCATATTAACCCCAAAAAATCACAAGCGATGATCATAGGCAGTCGTTATGTTCGTGGTCGACTTGACTTTTCTAATATACCTTCAATCACCATGGACAACGTAACAATTGATTTCGCTGACACAGCTAAAAACTTAGGAGTCATAATCGATTCTAATCTTTCATGGAACGCGAATGTCAGCGAAATCAGTCGTAAGGTCCACTTTTCCTTGCACTCCTTAAAAGCCTTGCAAAGATTTTTACCTTTAAAAACAAAAATATCACTTGCCCAGTCACTTATTCTGCCCATCCTCGACTATGCCGACGCTTGCTATTTGGATGCCACGGAGATATTTTTCAACAAATTGGAGCGCCTGCAAAATCTTTGCATTCGCTTCATATTTGGCCTAAGAAAGTACGATCACGTCTCTGAATATCGCAAGCAACTTCGTTGGCTTCCTATACGCTACCGTCGAAACACCAGGATCCTTTGTCTCCTTTTCAATATCCTTAATAACTCACTCACTCCTTCCTATTTGCGTGAAAGGTTTTCAAACTCACACTCTCAGGATACGCCATGTAGAGCACACGTGCGTACTTTGCTACATATGCTTTCTCACAAAACCGATTATTATTCCTACTCTTTCTCTGTTCATGCAGTCAGATTGTGGAATTCACTACCTCATGTAATTTGCGAGTCTAAAACTTTATCTAGCTTTAAAAAGAAAGTCAAAGATCACTACTTTTCTCTACAGTAAGTTTTGTAACCTACACTACTATTTAAACAATATTATGATATTAGTATTGTAGTTGTATGTATTTTATATAAGTATATTTAAAGTAGATTTTATATTATTTTTATGTATTTGTATGTATATTCATAAGTATTTAAGTAGTTTATACGATATTATCGATTAGTACACACTATTATTGCATCTTAACCAAACTCTCCAGTCTTGGGTCTGCTGGAAGAAATTTCATAAGAGATAAGCAGTACCTTTGTACTTATTTTTGTTCAATGTGTTTCTTTATTGTATCTAAACTTATGTGTACATAAATTGTTAAATAAATAAATAAAATATTTTTTTACCGACTACGGTGAAAGTTTTAAGGTTTTATTAATAATACGTTGGCTTAATTATGAAAAATGTCGTAAAGAATTTAGAAATTACTAGGTGTGCGTATAGTGTCGATCTTCAAATAGCTCCACCCGATCCGTTTCCATAGGTGTTGTGTAGTGTAGTCAAATTTTAAATGATACACCAGAAGATAGAGTGATCTCTTTTCTGGGTAGATAACTGAAAAATTGTGGTCGCTCAAATAATTACAAATCTTAGTTCATTAAAAATTGAAAACTGTTAGGTGATATGGTAACATACATCGCCTTCTATACCAGAAGTCGTGAAATCGAATCCGGGTGACTGTTGTGTTGATATTGTTCGGATGAACACAGAAATAAGCAGACAAGTCATGGCTGTTTATATGTTGAAGTTTATTTTAAAAAAAAATGTATGTTTTTGGAGGGTAGGCTTGAAATCATTAAGATCCACTCAGCTTAATTAAATTTGTTTAATTGGATATTCACAGTTATTTTTAATTTAAAATACATGTATTATTTGTAAAAAGCAAGTTCTACCTCCTTGGCTAATTTTCACCATCTTCTACACTCCACTTCATTTCTCTTCTTAACCTCACTTTTCTTGAACAATGGACTCAATTCAAAACTCAGTTGTGGCACTGGCGGAGCTCTTCAATAATCAAATGGCTGATTTTCGCAAGGAACTCAACAAGAATCCTTCACAAAACCCTGCCTCGAGTTCTTCTCCACTGACTCAAGATTTTGACAAGTTTCAAATGTTCATAACAACAGCCTTAGAAAACTTGCAGAAACAGGTACAATATCTGGCAATTGAGATTGACAAGATGCAGACACACAGCCGAAGAAAATTTCTACTGTTTCATGGTATTCCGGAGCATAGCAATGAAGATGTGTTCTGCGCAGCAACTAAAGTTATAACAGAACAGATAAAAGTTACTGGATTCACTAAAACTGCCATAAGTAGCTGTTACCGGTTGGGACGCTCAGTTAGGCCAGGCAAGCCTCGTCCAGTCCTTGTTAAATTCATAGATCTACAAGTTAAGGACAAAATATGGAAGTCTAAGACGGCCCTTAAGGGCTCCGGTATAACGTTGTCGGAGTTCTTAACCAAGCTGAGACATGACACGTTCCTTGCTGCCCGTGAAAGATTTGGCGTGAAGCGGTGTTGGACACGAGATGGTTCCTTATTCGTGCTGGGGCTGGATGATGTAAGGCATCGGATCGTCACCATGGCTGACCTCGACGCAATATCATTGGAGTCCGGCGAGGCTGACGACATTAAATCTCCGGTGCCGAAGCAATCAAAACCAGCAAGAAGTAGGCGTCCAACACGTAAATAGATTGTTCTTTTTCCTTTCCTTATGCCTAGTTATGTATGTGTAGATATATATTTCCTTTTTTTTCTCCTAAATTTGGCTACCTCCGACTTATTTATTAATATTTTTTTAAACAACCTACTAATGTTTTGTCAACGTCAAACTGCCATGATATCATATGTTTCATTCAATCAATGTTCAATCTATAACTAACTGTCAGTAATAGCTACCACAGACACAGTGTGAATATTTATTGAATACTCCGCCAATATTACCATTGCAATATTATTGACAATCATATATGTTTTAATGTATTATTTGATTTATTTGTTTCAACTTTAGTAATTTAGCCGGAGGTAGAACTTGTTTAATGTTTACGTTTTTATTATTATTTATAGTAAAGTATTTATTAAGTAGTTTCATATAATATTTAAGTAGGTACTATTTATTTATTTTGCATTTATGTATACTTCGGATAACGAAGATGACAAGTCTTTGCCTGGTTATGTCTCCTGTTCCTCACCTTCATCACAGAGTACTGGTAGCTACCACAGTCTAACTCCTCCTTTAAATATTGCGCTTGACCAACACTTTTCAGATTTTCTTAATAACTTTAATGTTGTCCATATTAACGCGCAGAGTATTCCAGCTCACTTTCCCGATATGCTGGCAGCTTTTGATAGCAAAGCTATACACGCTATCCTTGTTTCGGAAACTTGGTTCAAACCATGTCTCTCTTCTGCTTCATATGCATTACCGGGTTTCTGTCTAATCCGCAGTGACCGTCCAGAACGTCCTGGTGGAGGCGTAGCCATATATCTTAGAGCACATATCCCTTTTACCGTGGTCAACGCTTCTACTGCTTCACCAACTAGTGCAGTCGAGCACTTATTTTTGGAAATCACGCTGTGCCACACTAAAGTGCTGCTAGGAGTTATGTATAGCCCACCTAATATCAATTACTTCTCGAATTTAGAACATACCCTGGAGGATTTGGTACCGTCGTATGATCACACCATCTTAATGGGCGACTTCAACACCTGTTTGCTGAAAACAGATCTCCGATCTACAAAACTTCGCTCATTAATACGGTCAACCAACCTCAGTATTGTCCCGACTAACGCCACTCATTATTATCCTCATAGTTCTCCCTCCCTTATTGACCTAACTATTGTCTCCTCCTTAGATCATGTGTCCCATTTTGGTCAGTTAGACGCGGACGCTTTCTCTTATCACAACTTATTGTTTCTCTCATATAAAATTCGTCCACCCAAAGCAAAGCTGAGAATCCTTCTGCGGCGTAATTTTAATAGCATTAATTTAGAACAGCTTCTTGACGACGCTAATCATATTGATTGGTCAGACGCTGTCAATAAGTTGTCGGTCAATGACCAAATTGCGACCTTTAATTCACTTCTTACTAATTTGTATGACAGACACGCTCCGTTACGCCCTGTCAAGATTAAGCATCTTCCTGCTCCTTGGTTGACAGACGATATCAAACTATTGATGAACAAAAGAAACCGTGCCAAAGCCAAATTGAAATCAAATCCGTCGGAGGCAAATTCTTTGGTGTATAAAAATTTGAGGAATCGCTGCAACACGATGTGTAGGGATGCACAGCGACGCCATATTCATAAATCAGTTTCAAACGGCGATTCAGCTAAAGTTTGGAAATTTCTTAGAACTTTGGGTATCGGTAAATCTAAGAATGATAACTCTCTTAATAATGTTAACCTCAACTCATTAAATGATCATTTCACCTCTTCTAGCTCTATAGACGCTACCACAAAAATCCATACTCTGAATAGCATATCTAGTTTGCCGATGCCAGATATCCCATCCTTTTCAATAAGTCAATTTTCGGAATGCGGTGTTAAAAGAAAAATACTCGCTATTGCCTCCGATGCCATCGGCTCGGACTGCATTGGTCGTAAGATGCTCATCCCTATCCTTGATATTATCCTTCCTGTTATAACTTCTATCCTAAATAACTGTATTGTTAATAGTGTCTTTCCTGATGCATGGAAGGATGCACAAGTCATACCTGTCCCTAAAAAAAACAATCCCTCGTCCTTTTCTGATTATCGTCCTATCACCATCTTACCTTTCCTTTCAAAAGTGCTCGAGGGGTTGATTCATCAACAACTCAGCACTTTTTTACAAGACCATAAATTACTGAATCCCTTCCAATCTGGCTTCCGAACCGGGCATAGTACGACCACTGCATTGCTGAATATTACTGAAGATATTCGTATGGGCATGGAGCAGAAGAAACTTACTGTACTGACTTTGTTGGACTTCAGCAATGCTTTCAGTACAGTAGATTTCGACATCCTTTTGCAAATACTTCGTTCTTTTAACATATCTCCATCGACTATTGACTGGTTTCATTGTTACTTGCACGGGCGCCGGCAACGTATATCCACTGAGATGGCACTCTCTGATTGGTGTGATATTAAAGCCGGTGTGCCGCAAGGTGGCGTGTTGTCTCCTCTCCTGTTTGCTCTATTCATCAATACGATTACTCTCAACATTTCTTCTTCTTACCATCTGTATGCGGACGATCTTCAAATTTATACACAAACCAGCCTTGAGAACTTGCCCAGCGCCATTCTACAACATAACGCTGACTTAAAACAGATATCGGATTGGAGTTATAATCATGGCCTCACAGTCAACCCCCTTAAAACTCAATCTATCATAATTGGAAGTTACAAAATGATTCCACGAGTTGACTGGAGCTCAGTTCCTCAAGTAATTTTCAATGGAACCAAGATCCCATATAGCGAGACTGTTAAAAACTTAGGCATCATCTTCGATCGCACGTTGTCTTGGCAACCACAAATTACTGAGCTGAGCAGGAAGATGTTTGCCGCGGCGAATTCGCTCAAGCGTCTTCGTAATTTCCTTCCTATTGCAACTAAAATTATGCTTGCACAATCTCTCTTACTTCCTATTCTCGACTATGCTGATGCCAGCTATCTAGATTTAACTGAAGAACTTCTAAATAAACTTGAGCGGCTACAAAATCTCTGCATAAGGTTTGTATTTGGGTTACGCAAATACGACCACATATCTGAATTCCGCACTAATCTCAAGTGGCTTCCCATTCGCCTTCGCCGGAATACACACATACTTTCACTAGTCTACCGTATTCTGTACGACAAAGCGATACCAGTGTATCTAAAAGACCGCTTTACCTATCGGTTTACCAATCACGACCGTAACCTGCGCTCTTCATCCAATTTATTCCTTGCGACGCCATTGCATACCTCCACATTTTTAAATAAGTCATTTTTTATTCGTGCGGTGTCACTTTGGAATGAGTTGCCGATTGAAATCCGTTTAGCTAGCACACCACGGATTTTTAAACGAATGATTAAACGACACTACCAGGCGAAAAACTGTTAATCTTAACTATTTATATATGTATTATAATATTTAATATATATGTATATATGGTATTTATGTTCATTATGTATTTATGTAATTATTAGTATTTAGTTTATTTATATATTTTTACAAGCCGTGCACCCATCCACCTCAATTTCCTTTAATTCCTAGGTTACCTGGCAGAAATCGCTCTTGAGCGATAAGGTCGCCTTTGTACAAATGTTTTTTAATGTCATCATTGTAATTTTTCCTCTGTAACCATGTTGGTGTACAATAAAGTGTTATTATTATTATTATTATTATGTTTATATATTTTTTAAGTTTATTATCCGTTATACTTATAGTTCGGCCGTTCAGAGAATGCGTTCCTGACACATCGCGATTGAACTGACGAAGTAACTTTGTAATGGCGTTGCAGTTACGATAAAAAATATTTTTGCTGGTTATTTACCGTTTCAAAAATTGATGAGCATTAAAACTACATTATTATATCAATAATCAATGAATTTTATAATTTTGTGCCAAACTGAGTGTCAAATAACTTGGTAATCAATATTTTTCAAAATCTATACTGCGCTATTACAAGGTTATGTCAAAGCTTTATATTTGTAGTGCTATGCTAATAATAACAGTATCGTAAACTGTTCTTAAACAGCTATACTTTGTGAAATAATACGTTTCGTTTTTCTTTTTAAGAATTTGAAAATAATGGACTATAAGATAACTTTTATTAAATTAAAAAATAAAACTAAAACCAAACCGAATGCGCGAAAAAAAGTTGTTTACAAGCAAAAGGCATACATGCAGATGCTAAAAGTAGAGCTAATTAAATTAGTTAAAGAAAATAAAGCGGCAAATGTGCGATACGAAATCGATGAACTGGCTCTGGAGTACGGTCATCGCGTTCTAAGAATTCCATCGTATCATTGCCAATATAACGCGATTGAGCTAATCTGGGCTCAAATAAAAGGTTACGCCGCCCGCCACAATACTTCCCCGCCATTCAGCACGAAAAAGATGATGACCTTATTAAAAGAAGCCTGCGGGGAAGTCACTAGAGATGACTGGGCAAAGGTTGTTGAAATACTAAAAACCTGACTATGGAACATTTTGACCGAGATATTAGGATTGAAACTATTATTGATAATAAAATAATTATACATGTAGGCGAAGATGATGATGAAGAAACTACCTCCTCAAGCGAATCGGAGTCTGATTAATATTCTGTACGCACATTAAATTCAATATACTTTATTGCATAGAAATACAGATTGTAACTTTGTAACAAAAAATAAATAAAACAATTTTATTATATTAATATTACCTTTTCTTGGTTTCCACTTAAATTACTAAAATACAAATTTTAAATGATTCCGCCAATTTAAAACGAAAATAATCTTAAAAATAACGCGGCGTTTCATTTTGGAGGAACGGTAACGAACTCAGTGTTATGTTATGCCCATCACTAGTCGTGACTAACTGATAGGTGTCAGGAACGCATTCTCTGAACGGCCGAACTATAGTTTCCATAACACAAGTTATTTAGAAAACTTCATTTATGACATTTATGTTGTGTGAATTCAGAAACATTTGTTCATTTATGACGTTCATGTTGTGTGAATTAATTTGTAGTGTTACCTAAAGTAAAAGCCTAAGTAACCAACTATTTAAAGGAAGAGTTTAGAGAAAATAAAAAGGATAAAGTTAAAGTTTATATATTTACAAAAAAAGGTACAAGGGTGGTATAAAAAGGGGCACTATTTACACTTACAGTCCTTAGGTAGTTTATTATATACACACTGAAATTTTTCCACTATATGAAGGTGTCCAGAAGTTTCCAAATTATCCACAGCTCCAAGAGTTTATCCAGGTATTATTAAATTATATCAAACTTTTGGTATTATTTTCTGCATGCTCTCCTTCTTCTCAGATCGATGTTGTAATTTCAAAAGCCAGGAGATCAGCTCGCCACTCCTTTTATATCCTCGATTTCGTTCGACAGCCGTAAATTAATTTATGTTTCGAGAGACATCCATTTTTCATCGGCCAGCGGCTGTCACTTCTATTATCAAGGAGGTTTTAGTCTCTGGAGCAGCGGTGGTGGTATGGTAAAAGTGGAGCTGATACTTCTCTTGATTCTAAATGTGCAAGTCTCAGAATAATTTATGTAGAAGTAATAATTTAAAAGTTAATTGAAAAAGAAATGAAAATAAAACCTAATAACAGTTTATAAATTATCTGTGCTGAAAAGTGACATAAGCTACATGACAAATTTAGAGTTGAAAGGTAAATAAACAATATTTAGTTTTCATAATAGTTTACAATAGAAGAACATTTTCAGCTATAAAATAAAAATAGAAATGAGCTAAAATTACCAAAAACATACAACGTGACTTAAGATGTAAGAAAACTATTAACAAAACCAATGAAATATAAAACAGTAAGTAAAAAAGTATATTACATTTGTTTATTTACTAGTTATTATAGCAAAACTTTTGGCTACCGGTACGCATTCCTGCTGAAGTTATGAATAAAGGAGGACTAAGTTGGTATTGAAAATGAAAACTCTAAGATAATATATTTTCAAAAGGAGATTTTGCTAGTGTTGTAGCCCATGATAATTCCTAAAAAGTAAAAAGTTCATCCTTTGACTTTTAAAATCATTTAAGTTAAATTACAGTCACCAAAAAACTTTTTTTTTATTGATTTGTTTCTGACTGTTCTTATTGTTATATGCTTTAGTTTTAACTTTAGTCATCCCAAGTGAAATCTGTAACCGTTTAACCAGAAGTAAGAAAAGTAAAATAGGAACTCTATTTAAACGTATTTTCTTTAGTTTAATCTCAAAGAAAATCTTTTACCTACTTACATTACATCTTCTACCTACATTGGTAAGAAAGGTAAACACTGAATTACTGTGCTTTTCAATGTCAAAAGAGTACAGTGTCTTAAATAATAATTTAAGAATGTTATGAACGGCTTTACTAAGTTTATTTAAACATAAACATAAACAATTATTTATTTTACTAATCTGCACATTTTTACAATCTTAACCTAAATTTATTAAGGGTTTTAACTTGGTAACTTGTTTAAATAGTTTTTTAGAGAACGTTAGAGTTGTATTTTTGTTTAAACTTTTTTAACGTATTTTTGTATGTTCACATTTCACATGTAAATTAAAAATCAATTGGCCAGAAGAAGGATATGAGCCCTTCGCTATAAAACATGGTTAAAATTTAATTTCAAACAGAATTTAAAAGTCACACACTCTCCTTTCAAAGATGCTTCTAAATAATTATAGCACTAGCTTTTTTGTGTTTTGCAAAAGTCCGAAAAACAGAGCTAGAGCTGAAAACCCTTTATTGTTCCTGTAACTTTACTGACTGATCTTTTACTTTGTAACATAACTATAGTTGAATTCTTTTCAAGTGGTTTTTGTGACAGTTCAAAATTGACAATCTTTGTGACGTTGCCGTAATGAAATTGTTCGATCTTCCATTCGATGGCTTTGACGTATCGAATCAGTTGGTGAAAAAAATGTATACAAACTTCCGATTGCAAGATGGCCGCTCGTATTCATCGATTCAATATCGATTCAGTAGTGTCAATCACTATCAACTGACTATCCGTTTCTTTGAATCTGTCTATTTAAGATGAATATTTTTATGACATTTACTTTATTTATTTACAATAATTTAATTAAATAATTTAATAGTTCAATTTATAATTTTAAAATAGACAATTTTATTGACATAGTTTTTATTTTCTTAACGCGCCAATTTATATATTATTAGTTGTAAATAGTTTGCACGTAATGGAAAATGAGAACTGTCATGAAAATCATTCGAAAACAATTCAACTATAGGCTTATATGTAATAGACAGAATTTTGGATACTTGGCTATTATATGGGCTAGGCATATAAAAATTCAAATAAAAAATTTCGTGTCATAACAGACAGACAGAGACAAAACGAAATTTTCATTCGATTTCATAAAGGAGGATCCATTTTATGTAATTGGTATTCAAAAACTTGGGTATAAGTGTCATATTGCCGAAATAACTGGTAATATAAGTGTGCAGTTTTAGATTACCGAAAAACGCGCGGTTCAGTTCCTATTACGTTGACTTAAAATATTGAATTCGTTTATTATGAAAACTAGTGGTATAAAAATAGAACTATGTTGTAACCACATATAAAATGAATATTCTTAAACTTTGGTAAAAGGGCAGCATTATCTATTTTGTCTATCCAAACTTTCCTTTTGTTCAAAACATTATATGAAAGAAATATAAAGAATTATTAAAAATTCATATCATTGTAAATATAAGAAATCACTAAACAAACATATAAGATTGAATATTAATGATAAAACCTTTGTCCCTCAACTTGCTTTTACAGTATGCCTGGGAAGAGAAGTAGCTGGCACATTGTATGTTTTTCATTTGCTGCCATAAAACATATAGACTCATCATATCAACGCATTAATTAAATGACGCTGTTTTGAGTGTTTTGATATTTTTTGTGACTAAAAAGTCCACGTTGGCCCCATCTAACAAGACAAGGCCAGTTCATAAACATATAAACTTGTTTTAACACGCTAAACGGCGAAAAACGGACGTTCAGGTGCTAATCCAGATTTAAGCTAATCTAAGATTTATTTATGTCGATGAAAAAGAAACTTGAAGGCGGAACTCGTTTTAATATATAATCCGAGTTCAATTCGAATTGATCGCGTTTTAATACATCGGTAAATTGGGCTAAATATCTGGGTTACCTGGTACCACTTTACAGAGTAGATCCTTAGACGTGAGATGGTAAGTGCTGGTGCCAGTATACTACATATATCGTGCTCTCCGTTTTGATCAAAGCAAAGCTGTTTTAATTGTATATACCATCAGTAAATATCTTTAGATGACTGTTTTTACGATGCTTGTATTCTTCATCCTGTTTAGTATTCAGTTGTTTTATTGTTTCAAACAAAGTATTTTATAATATGTTTTTCAACACACTTGCTCGTAAAGTGAGCCTTATTCTATTGAATTTAGAACTATAAACGGGGCTATAAGTCACGCGTGCATAATATATTATACCCTAGTGCATAATAAAATGAATCCTACAAAGTTGAATTGTACCTTTGTGCAAATTACATGCGAGTAAACAGAGCATATTTTATTGATCCGGGTTATACATTAAATATTTTCAGAAACAACAAAGAGGTTTTATACCACTTCAAATCCATATACATTTTTAGATGTTTGCGCCTTATATTAGTAAAACAAATTTGTATATCAAACAAATTATTCACAATTTACAATAATTTGTTATAAAATATTAAAATATTTGCATTTACCACTCCAAATTAAACATTTTCACTTAAAATAGGCTGTATATGCTATACAGACATTGACACATTTGGCAGAAAAAAAAACCTACGCGCATGCGCGAGGTTCGGCGCCATTTTTCAATCACAATTCACAGCTTTGTTATCAAATGTATTTGTTATTTTATGACCTCGTATGTCTGTCTTTTACTCACAAGTGTGTTGAAAAACGTCGTATGTAACTCGTGAGCGTTACATAATATACTATTGTATTCACAAAAATTGTATATACGCTTTCATTTTGCATTTATGTTATAAAATAAAAATTATCAAATCGGATATAATCGCTTGATCACCAAGTAATGCAAAGTACTTACTGATATTCTTTATGTAAAAAGCCAGTAAGACTACCTTTAAATAGAATCTTAAATATAAATCATGTCTTTTGTTTTCGTATCCCCGATAAGAAGAGTAAGTGATAGGTGTAGGCGTCACATATACGAGACCACAAACTTTTATTGTTGCAGCTAATAGAGGTAAAGTGCGATGTATGAATAGCGATACCATTATATTTATTGCACATACTACAAAGACCCCTACGGCCGCCACCCTGGGTGCTAGCTTATTAGCTCACTATAATATATTATACAGGCAGCGTAACTTAACTTGTGAGGTGTGAAAACATATTGTAGCATTAAATAAAGAGTTTTGTTGCAATTTGTTTCGTACATAAAAACCACCATATGATATTATCATTATATAAGTGTAACGTCGTCGCTACATCTTATAAGTAACTAGTCAACTTATTTGATTGGTTTTTGTGGTTCGCGTAAAATAATAAATAATAATTTTCCTCATTTTATTATGGATTTATTTCCTACCATATTATAAATATGTATTTAAATGTGAAGTTTTGGTAATTGCGTAAGATTAAATAGCAATTTCTTTTTTTGTTGCAACAACCTGCTGTTTCTTTGGTCATTTAAAATGTTCGTCAGGTTAATTCAATCTTTAATGTTATGCCACATAATAGATATGGAAATAGGCATTTAGTTTATGGAAGTCACTATAAAATAGCGAAAATGGACTAATAAAATTTTTGGGAGTAAACAGTCTGTTTTGAAATCTTTCTGGCTGTTTATGACACTTTTTTACTAGTGAAATCAACGTTTTCAAGTAAAGATAGATTATTCTCAATGTGTTAATTATGTAACTTTATAATTTATCAATTAACCTGCAAAACAAAGATAGTATTGACTAATAACTAATAATATGAAACACAAAAGTAATTATAACACTTTACTGGTCTCTGTTATAACCAATAAATAGCTACTATTAGATAAATAGTAATTAAGGCAAGAAGCGTTCGCCCTATCTTGTTCTTTTTCTACAATAAAATCACAAATATACCCCATATACATGCAAGCAAAGCAAATCATCAAAGGCTTAGTGGTTATTAAAATCCCATACACGAATTCATTGCAAGCAGAAATATTTCAAAAGCTGATTCATATTCTCACATGTCCTCTCAAATTACATTAGGGACGAGTTGCGTGTATTTTCAAAAAGATTCAATTCATGAGAGATATGCTTTCGAAATGACAAAAATCAAAATCTAGTTAAGGAATATCCCGGGCGTATCAAAAAGTCACAGGCTTTTTTATTTGGTTTATTTGTTTTTTTATGTACCTATTTTAAAATTGTATTCCTGTATGCTTGCATTACTATTTGTTTCATAAACGAACTTAGTTATCTTGTTTTATTCGCTTGTGTACGGCCTTAACTTCACCACTTTTGGACTTCTAAAAGTTATTATATTTCAATATTTAGACCTATTCTCAGTCTCTCATTGAAATTATAATAGATTGGCGTTTTGTTGATACTGTCAAAACAAAGGCACCAAATAAATAAATATTCAATCAAACTTATTTAGGTACTTGCTTATAGGTTTGCATTAAGGATTTTGATTAAAGTTGAAACCCAAACGGCCTTCGTATTTTAAATTGAGATTAAATTTGCAGACAACTTCGTCGTTGGTCGCGCATTTAATCAGAAGCCTTGAAAGTTAAAATTTTTATACTATCGCTCGCTAACCGTGCAAATACATATAAAATATATAAATATATTTTACTTCCTCGTCACCCAAAGGAGAGATATACTAGTTTAATATGATTTTACACAGTGAAGCTAACAAAATATTGGAATATGGGAGAAGATAAAATAGATACCTACTAGCTTTAAAATATTTTTTTTTATAAATATCGTTTATAATAATCAAAAAAATATCCGGAATATAGAGCCTATTAAAAAAATACCTGCGTAGGAAATCATCGGGCGAAAAATTTAAAATTTTTACTGATGAGTAAGCCAACCGTAGATATAACTCGATTTTACAAAAGTTTACAAAAGCTCTTTTTAAAAATTGGGTCGGCATGAATCTCACAGCTCTACAGCCTCAATAATAGTTTTTTCATTGACAACTTTTACAGTTGTACTCAAACAAAACTTACAGTCAATATCAACATTTGTACTCAAAACTTACTACAATCAATATCAAAACTATGAAATTTATCCGTTTTGTAACTTAGTTCGAATTCAGATCAAGATTTTATTCATGGAAAGAAACCAACTTCGTGATTTGTTTTAATTTAACTGTATCCCTTAGGTTATACAAAATAAAATTTAATCAGTCAATAGACCTCAAGTCCGTTTGTGCTGTTCAGTGAACAGCACAAATTTATTTGTTTTTTATGTACCTATTTTAAAATTGTATTCCTGTTTAACCAATTCAGCCGGCTCTCTGAATTACCGATAGTTTTCTTTACTTGACACATTTTTTCATTTATTACCATTACAGTTTTGTGAGCAGACTATATCTTACTCATTTAAAAAAGTGCATGCGGGATTTAATCGATTATCAGCGCCATCTATTGACAGGATTTGGGACTTCATCGAATGTATTGAATTTGTAGCTCCAATAGCTGAATGAATGCTGGTGGCGCACTCTAGTGCCCAAACTGAAACAATTATATTACGATTTGTTATTGATTAGCTAAACACCTATTTAAAAGTGAAAAGCAAATTGAAATCGCACCATTGGTTTTTTTACAATCGATATTTGCAGGAGTAAAATTGGATTTTCAGAAAAAAAAGGAATAACCCCAAATATTTTAAAATATAGACTTTGGGATAACATGCTTTGGGCTCAAATGATTGGAAATGACCTCTCCTACGTCACCTAAAGAGATTTCGGTCTAATTATCAATAACCTAGTATATTTTGTGAGCCAACAAAATTTTTAAAAATATCCAGTCGTTCACTTTAACTGCACCAATTTTTTTTTCTTCTGTAGAGTGGAAAGGTAAGTGACGAAAGGCAAAACCACTCTATAATCCATTCGTTCACTAAAACCACATCAATATTTTTTTCCTAAATTGCACCACCGGAAACAACCACCCGAATCCGAATCATAATATGCAGAAAAACGAACCACTTAAGTTTAATTTTAGTACATTTTACTTCCTAATTTGTGAACTTTTCTAAAGTTTATTTCAACTATAATACATACATACACAATCCTATCCTTATCTTATTGGCTTTCAATCGCCAGCTCTACTAACTATATTTGCCTCGAAAATTAGTATGAACCTTTACAATAGTAAAATTTAATAAAATGAGTGAATATTATGTTGAATTAAACGAGGAGTGACACGGCTGAAGTTGACGTTTCTGATTAATGTGATTATTACGCTTAGTTAAATTTAAATTTTACCTGTTGTCAATAAATGTAGCTCCAAAATCTTTTTTTGTGAGTAACTCAATCTTACTAGTATTATAAATGTGAATGACTGGATGTATGGATGTTTGTTCCTCAATCACGGGAAAACGGATCAACGGATTTTGAAGAAATTTGGCATAGTGATAGAGTAATTATAATATGGAATAGTACATAAGCTTTTAAGTCCCGCAAGAATCTTAATTGTGCGGGTAAAACCGCGCGCAACAGCTAGTAGAGGTATATTTACTTCATCATAAATTAGGTACCCTTTTAACTAGAAAAGATGAAATACTTTTAACATTTATATCTCCTTCTTTTAGAGCTAGGACTTGTCAAGTGAGCATCACATGAGATCACCCGCGGTTTCGTTTGCCTCCTATAAAATAAAGCGGTTATTTTTTTTTCATTCAAACTTTTTCAACAATTGGGTTGATTTTTGAAAAAAGATATAGGCTACTGTATATGATGCTGGGTCTTCATATCTTATAAATTTTGGATTACCGAAGTCGGAGTTCATCTCAATATTTTCTGATACTTATTTTTAGACAGTGGGTACCAAAATAAAGCAAATTATTTTTACATAAAAACTTAACTTTTTTTACATATAAGTTTCATTCTTCATTTTTTTTATAGAAAAATATTACCAAAGAAAACCATTTTATAAGTAGCTCAAAATAAGAACATGTCCACCTACTTCATGTTACGACAATAGCTTCTTTATACGTGCTATCGTGAAAGCTTTTGATTCTTAACACAGAAACCTAATACTTGAGAAAGTAATGTGGAATTTCTTTCACCAACTTAGAAAAAAACTTATCACAGTCATTTTTGTCTGAAATAACCGAAAAAATGTGATAAATAAAAATTACCCGGCCAGGACTCGAACCTAGGAAAAGCACTCGTCGTTTGCCGAGTGCTCTTCTTTTTTTTGATCGTTTTTTATGTTTTGATCGTTGTTTACGTTTGACCTCAATTTCACCTGGTGGTAAGTGTAGATGCGGTCAAAGTTGCACACGGGTTTATGTAGAAATTGCTAATGATACTATGACTATTTTATTCCATTCTCGTTCAAATACTCTGGTCCCAGTTTGTCATGTTCGTATTGTGCATCCATAGCTCATTGCACCTACTATGTAAGTAATTTGGTTGTGGCATGACATTGACTCTCACAATTAGCTGTTTTTTTTTATGTCACGGTCAATTTGTACTGTACCTATTTGTATTAATTTGATAACTCTGGCTGAAAAAGAGTGCCAAGAGTTTTTTTCCACCGGCTTTTTTTGTCTCTTGGTCTACTGTAATATCTTATTTAACAACTATCAACAACTAGTTAAAGCCGAAGTATGTGATGACTGACTTCATCAAGTGTTTTGTGAAATTCCTAAGATGAATAAAACTTTTTGAATTTTTTGAATTTTAACAGAGGTTTGTAATCTTCATAAAAATATGGAATACATCAGCGTTGGGGTGGTGATTATTGGGTTGGGGAAAAAGTTTCTTCGCATTTTTTAAGAAAATTCAAAACATTTTTTAATATAGTTTAGTGACATTTAACTAAAGTATGTATGTACCATTTTGTTCGATAACCTTTTGCCATCTTGTAGGTAGGGACATGATCCCATTGCTATAAAAAATTTGGGAACTCTCATCAAAATACCGCGACAAGTGGATTTGGCAGTCCTCTCGTGATGTTAACCTAACACTGCCTAAAGAATTCTGAAGAGACCGAAACAGGTGGAAATCTGAAGGCGCAAGGTCAGGACTATATGGCGGATGCATTAACACCTCCCAGCCAAACTCTCTTAATTTTTGCTGGGTGGCTATTAGATGTGTGAGGTCAAGCGTTATCATGATGAAACACCACACCCCTTCTGTTGATCAATTCCGGCCGCTTTCTCTCAACTTCTTGTTTTAATCTCATAAGTTGTTCGCAGTAGAGTTCAGAATCGATAGTCCTGCCTGGTGGTAACAGCTCATAATGAATAATGCCCTTCCAATCCCACCACACACACAACATCACCTTATTGCGAGTTAACCCGGGTTTCGCCACAGTCTGTGAAGCCTGACCGGCCTTTGACCACGACCTTTTTCGCACGTTCTTGTCGTACGTGATCCACTTTTCATCACCAGTTATCAGCTTCTTCAAAAATGATTCGGTTTCGTTAAGTCGTAATAAAGAATCACAAATGAGTACACGGTTCAATAGGTTTCTTTCAGTGAGCTCGTGAGGTACCCAAATATCGAGCTTTTTTGTGTACCCAGCTTTTTTCAAATGCGCCAAAACTGTTTTGTGGTCAATTCCCAGTTCTTCAGCTACGTCGTTACTACTGATATGTCGATCTTGCTCCACTTTTTCAAAAATTGCATCCATTTTATCCGTAATAGGGCGACCAGAGCGAGGTGCATCTTTGACATCAAAATTTCCGGATTGAAAACGCTTAAACCAAATTTGTGCTACTCTCACAGACACTATCCTAGGTCCATAAACATCGTAAATTTTTTTCGCGGCTTGCGTTGCATTTTTACCTTTTTTACAGTAAAATTTTAAAATTTATCGAATTTCTTCATTAGATTCACTTATCTTGACACTACGAAAAACAAATAAAAATCACACATTTTCCTAATTTGAATTTGGAATTATGTTCTTTAAAATTTTAACTTTCAATGATACCAAAACCAGCCAGATACAAATACTATAGCCAAAGAGGTTTTATTACAAGTTCATACATACTATAATGCGAAAAGACTTGTTCCCCAACCTATTATTTGCGGCAAATTTCATAAATATGCTAGTCTAATAAGAGTTATTCAATGTTATGGATGTTATGTTAGTATAATTAAGATACACAATTTTGGTTTAATAAAATTTAAACTGAACTGAATATTACAACATAACATGTTTTAAATCTAAGAGGCTTCTTCTATAACTTTGTCTATAGTTACTCAGAATGTTGTTACCGCCGCTATTAATACAGAATACCATGTAACATTTCTGATAAGACCCGTACTTGCAAGTAAACAACTTTTCTAAAACCATTCGCTTATTAACAACGTTTTCAGTTTGCAAAGTAAATGAAAAGCTGTGGAGGGGAGCATCTTAAGGTTTTTAAATGTATCAAAATATTTTGATAATATTTAATCATGTTGTATGTTTTGCAACGCAAACTAGCACTGCCTTATGATTATAGCACGATCTATGTTGTGACTAGGTTAAAAGTTATTGCAGAATGGTATTAAAAAGACTTAGATTTTGGCGCAAAAGTAGAAAAATTTAAATACAACATTCTGAAAATACAGTTAAAAAGTCTGTTATGAAGTACTGTGTCGAATTGTGTGCAAATTTTGTCAGTAGAATATGTATTTCAACACAAGTCCATCAGTTTTGGGTGTATACGTATCGTTAGTATAATATGCTCAAAGGAAATTCTTAATGGATTGCAAGCTATTCATGAAAGGGCCGGTGGTTACACATTACTAGAGCTGTTTTAGTGCTAGGTACTAATAGTTACTTCGATATTGAATAACCTCTACCGAATTTATTTGCAAAGGTTATTTTATTCAAAATCATGATCAAAAGCAACTCATATAATCATAATCAAACGTCAGTTGTAAGTTTGTTTGATTACATGTTATATTTCATCGCTCCATTTTTCAGATATAATTCACCAGGTAGATATTTAGAGACTTAATTATTAAGAACATGCTGAAATCACAACACGTCACACGTCTTAAGCAGTGCTTTTTTTCTAGAAATAAAAATTATCTGACAACCATGCAAAACAGTCATTTTTTATGGTTACTAAATTCATAATCTCAAAACTTACTTTATTAATTTTAAGGTCTTAGACACAAAGAGTCTGCAAAAATAGTTTCTCTTTGTTATATATATTATTATAATATAGCAAAATTATTATCCGCTTTAAGAAATACAAAAAGTTTCATTACAAGTTCAGTCTTATAACGTATAAGAACTTGTGAAATTATTATATTCTTAATTGAGTTTTGATGAACAAATATTAATATTTCATCAAAAGAGAGTAAAAAAAAAGAAAAGGTTGATCTCGACCAGGAGCCAATATACTGATTATATCCGTGGTGTGAATATGTTTACCGTTGGATAATATTTTAATATTTTCTATCTATCTATTTAACAAGGAAAGATTCTTAACAGCAGTGGATAGGTCTAAGTATTGCTCACTTTTTGGTCTTTTTTCAAAAAAGGTACTTTTTTAAGTTCTTTTTCAAAATGTCATACTAATTGTGGATCCCATGGATAAATTGAGTTTTTAAAGGCGTACATTTAAAACTCATTTTAATAGTCTTTTTTCATATTCGTTGGGACTGATATTCCTAAAAGAAAGAAATGAAGAGAAAATGTTGACCAACCGGTGTTATGTGTGCTTTGGCTGGAATCTCGATGAAATTCTAGAACCAATCGAATACCGAAGGATAGAAAAAAGATATTAGTATATTAGTTTACCGTTGGAAAACTGCCACTAACTTTGTATTGTTTAGACTTGAAATTGACGTCAACATTAATTTTACAGCTTCAAATGAGGTGTTGATAAAAATGCTGGTTGTAGAATATTGCTAAAACGAACGTTAGACGCTGTTGTTTCCCCATAAAATTGTTCTTTTGAGTTAAATGTACAATTTCAGTACATTTATCTTGAGGTACTGATATAGAAAATTTGTGCCTAAGGAAAATGCCTAAATAATCCTAAAAATTACAACACCGTGTCGGTATTAAAGAGATTTAAAAGGTTTTTGTAAAACTGAGGTAGGTAATTGATTGATAACGAGATATTTATGTCAACAGTACATACAGTACTTGTTCAGAATCTTATTTTGAAGGCAATCGAAGGATTTCGTTCCGGACATAGTACGGTTACTGCGCTGGTTAAGATAACCGATGACATAAAACATGGTATGGAGCATTAACAACTGACACTACCTACTTTGCTGGACTTTAGTAATGCTTTTAATGCAGTTGATTTTGATGTTTTTCTTGGTCCTCTATTCTTTCTTAACATATCTCCTGAAGTGATGGACGGTCAACCTCCAGGCGTATTCGTTTAGCACTATATTTTAAAATCACTGTTAAGCACTAATTATTATTAAACTGTCAGGTACTAACCAGTTTTATTCGAGTCTTCTGACGAAGTATAAATAATTCATTTTCTGGTTCGGGGTTTTAAACTAGATACGAATATCTTTTTTTTTATAGGTAATTAATTTTAACTACACGTCCGTTTGATGCTACGTACGATAAAGGAAATGAAGCCTTGATTAGAGGAGGATTTTTTTTTTTAATTTATTAACGGCATGGATACAGGTCCTTAAGCCTAATTAGAGGAGGAGTGAGTATGGTGTTACCTTTAAAAATAATATGTGGTGTTGCCAAATAATCTCTGAAAGTGCGTCGATTCTAGCAAGATCGGGGGACTACCTGGTTAATTATATCTGAAGAATGGAGGGACGAAATATAATAATAAATAAATAATAATAAAATCCCCAGACAATCACACCAACTACATGGCCCCAAAGTAAGCATAGCTTGTGTTCATACCATTTAGCGAACTAGGGGGAACCTAGAATATAAATACATAAATAGATAAACACCCAGACACGGAACATTTTTTTTTCTGGTTCTGTGCGGGGATTGAACCCGCAACCACTGGCGTCTGAGGCAGATAAGTTTATAATGTCATAAGTTTATATAATGTTCAGTAATATGTTCGAAAGTAAAGAGTACCTATTTTTTCATTATTAGCAGTGTATCAAACTTAGCATATTAAGTGTAAATTTTAATTAAATTACCTCCCAGAAATCACTAAGGACTATGTAAGCTCATTAAGTTTATAGCTTGTAGTTTCAAGGTTCATAATTTACCTAACGAAGCTCGCGCAAAATGGAAACAAGGGCTAATAATAAAGCCTGTTGAGTATGTCTTACAACTCCTCCTTAACATTAATATGAAACCTGTTTTGAAATCAAGTAATTTTAATTATGAAATTCTATATTCAGAAGAAATATTATTATTATTATTAATTTTAAACTTGAGTTGTAAATTATTTTTGCTATGTAGGTATATCATCTTTAGTTATCCTTGTCCTTCGCCTCAGATTATGACGGTTTATCACCAACAACTCTCTATTTTAGTACTGGTCATAAAATAATTTGATTGTTCCCACATTTATATGGTCTTCACGTGCGACTGATCAGAAGACGCCCAAACATATGAATATTCTATTATAAACCAGGAACTCGTAAATAATATTATGTTCATAAAAGAACAAAGGTTTAGCGACGTTTCTTTATTTTAGATACAAGTTGAGAAAGACTTGATAATCTTTCTCGAAATTAGAGCTAACTTCTGAAGTACAAATATATCGTTGACAACGTTAAATTACTGATAGTTCGTAGACCTTCATACTATCGAAAGTTACGCATGATTTTTATCGGTGTTTTAATTTGATCTTGACTTCATCTAAATGACAATCTTATCAAATATCGAAGGTAAAAACATATGGACATAGAAAGGAACTGTTATTTTGTAAATTATTACGGGTGTTGGTGGCTTTCTCGGTGTTTACCTCAAGGAACACTACGTCTCTCGAATCTTGACGTATGAATAAGAAATTAAAATACATAATATAGTAAATTCATCATCATCATCACAACTCTTTGTAATGAGCCCACTGCAGCGTATGAGTCTTTCCCCTGGGTGATGAGGAGGTTTAGGCCATAATCCACCAAGCTGGCCCAGTGCTGGGTGGTGGATGTCAGAATTTTCAGGGTGCCGATACAACTTCTGACTAACCCTAACGACTAAAATATACAAGTATACAGCACCCGGGACCGACAGCTTATCGTGCCTCCGAAGCACGGTTGTCGCCGTGAGAAATGAATGGTCGGCGGTCACCCATCCAAGTACCGACCGCGCCGAACGTTGCTTAACCTGTGATATCGTATGATACACACAGTAACCACGGCGCCACCACGACTTCCGGATCATCAGATAAAATGTATGTTTAATGGTAAATAAAAAACGTTTCTTATGACGCCATTATGACTCCCACATATGCGACATTTGAATTTAAAGTAACTGTAATAAGCATAAAATGGTTGTAAAAAAACACCTGCTTGCCAGATAAAGGATACAATAAAAAGGTTATATGGACGGTACACAACGAATACTGCCCTACATGTTCGAATTTCAAGGTTGCTGAAAAGGTTGTTAAAGAGACAGCCTTCATGGCGCAGCGGGCAAATATCCACCTGACGTGAATTTAGGTTCGTTTCCCGTAGAAGTAATATCTGTAGCTTTTTGACACTTAAAAAAACTGTGCTGAATTGAGCTAGATGGCGCTGGGTAAAATTAATTCTGTTATATTTCGTTTACTTGCATTTATTAATAAATTTGAGTTTTCGAGCTATCTTTAAAGATTTTTTTTTTTTTTTTTTATGAATTATGGTTAGGACGTTTGTCTTCCATGCCACCTGATGTTAAGTGAACATGAAGACTAAGTTGGTACACGTCCATCCATGAGAAACCTATTCACTCGACGCTTAAAAGTACTAGGACTATACTGGTCAGGGAAAATAGACGCAGGCAGTTCATTCCAAACCTTGGCGACCCGTATCAAAAAGGAACTGTCAAAGCGTTTAGTTCGACTTTTCGGAATATCTACCACATACGGATGGAAGTTCTGTCTGCGTCTAGTAGTCCGATGGTAAAAGGGTGAGGGTTCAATTTGTTCAAACAGAGCACTGGCGCACTCACCAAAATGTATCCTGTAGTACACGGTTAGACACGCAACCTTACGACGATGCTCTAAGGTCTGCAGTTTTTTGGTTGTAAGGTCGACGTCGTTAATTAATTTACGGGCTCTTCGGTCAACGGAGTCCAGCGCTTCTAGTTGATATTTGGCAGAACCATCCCAAAGATGACTGCAGTACTCCATGCATGATCGCACTTGTGCTGTGTATAAGTTAAGAAGCTGTGCAGGGCCGAAGTACCGCCGTACCTTCGAGATGATTCCCAACTTTTTCGAAGCTACTTGAGCCATGGACACAATTTGTTGACCGAAGTTTAAACTGGATGTTACAGTTACGCCTAAAAGCCCTAGATGGTCAGTGATGGGGACAGATACATTTTGGAAAGTGGGCGTAAATGTGAAGGTGCTCTTTTTTGCGGAGAATAGACACGCCTGAGTTTTGGACGCGTTGAATTTGACCAAATTCGACTCACCCCAATCGGATACTTTTCGTAAGGTCAAATCAACGCGCTCAATCATTGACTTTCTTAAACTCTGGATGTCACGGGGGCTCGCTCGCGCATTGGATACGTATCTCTCTACAACAGTGCTGTCATCAGCATAACCAATAATGCCCGGTGTTAAAAGGTCATTAATGTGCAGCAAGAATAATGTTGCAGAGAGAACAGATCCCTGAGGTACCCCGGCATTAATTGCCATTTGGTCGGAGGAGTAGCCATCTAAGACTACTCGAATTGACCGTTCCCTCAGAAAATCAGATATCCAGTCGCAGAGCCTAATCGGTATGCCATATGATGGAAGCTTACTTAAGAGACCATCATGCCAGACCCTGTCAAAGGCCTTGGAAATGTCTAAGGATACAGCTATTGCTTCACCATGACCCTCCAAGGCCTCACTCCATAAGTGAGTGGCATACACGAGAAGATCGCCGGTCGAGCGTCCGTTGCGGAAACCATATTGGCTATCGCTTAGGAGCTCGTTGGTCTCGAGGTATGCCAGGAGTCGATTATTCAATACACGTTCCATGACTTTGCAAAGTATGGAGGTGATTGAAATTGGTCGATAGTTGACAGGATCGGCACGGCTTCCCTTCTTCGGTATTGGCTGTACGTTAGCAAGCTTCCAGGACTTGGGGACCTTACCCGATACCAATGAAAGTCTATAGAGGCGCGTCAGAACGGGAGACAACTCAGCTGCGCAGCGTTTTAGAACCACTGCAGGAATACCGTCTGGACCACTAGCTTTGTTCTCGTCTAGGTGCAGCAAGCATTTAAGAACCTCCTTTTGGCGAATGTGAACGGTACCCATTGTAGGTCCGAACTGAGGTAATTGGGGTGGGATTTTTCCTTGGCAATCTAGACGAGAATTTTCTGCGAAGATACTAGCAAATAAATCTGCTTTCTCCTTCGCAGTATGGGCCAGAGAACCATCGGGTTTCCTCAGTGGTGGCAGCGACGGGTGACAAAAGTTCGTTTCGACCGACTTGGCAAGGGACCAGAAAGCTTTACTTCCCGAAGGGTATGCTGCTATTCTGTCTCCGATACGGCCTATGTGGGCAAAACGAGCGCTTTTGATCACCTTCTTGCAGGACTTGGCGGCAGCATTGTATCTTTTCTTAAGTTCATGCGAATCCAGGGCTTTACTTCTGCGAGCATTTGCCCAGGCTTTGTATGCTTCCCGCTTTCGCTTTTCAGCGGCAAGGCAAGCACTATTAAACCATGGGCAAGCTTTGGTTTCAAGGGATAGGTCAGCGTGGGGAATGAAGTACTCCATTGCTTGAACTATCACACTTGAGACAGCATCAGCGCAGCACGATGGATCGGTTGATGTAAAACATGTTTGCCGCCATGGATAAGATGCGAAGAAATGTCGCATTTCATCCCAATCTGCTGACTTGTAACGCCATACTCGCCTGGAGCCTTTAGGGCGGGTGTCAGGTGGCGAGTACAGCAATACAGATTTCACCATACAGTGATCGGATGTCCCTAAAGGTGCAGTGACGGACACCGAGCATCTGTCAGGATCGGTTGTCAGCAGAAGGTCCAAGCAATACGCAGTGTGGCCAGCAACGTCGGGGATGCGCGTAGGCTCGTTAACAAGCTGTGAGAGACCGTAAGTCAGCGAAAACTTAAAGGCCTCTCTGCCAGCATGGTCAGTGTCCTGATACGGGTATAACCACTGCCCGTGGTGAGCATTAAAATCCCCCAGAAACACCAACTGCGCCGTGGGAAAACGTTGCTGAATCTTATCTGCTGTATTGCCAAGGTATTCCATAAGCCTCGTTGTCTCCCGATCTCCGCTATGTGAACGATAGATACAGGCGTAAACCACTTGGTCTAGGCCAGTATCTATGTGAACCCACATGACTGAAAGGTCCGGCACTTCCAAGTAACGGAGACGCTGATAACAGATCGCGTCACTGGCATACATTCATCTTAATTAATCAAACAGTTACGATACAAAGTCGGTCGAGTCTGTATTTTTTCTGCTATTGTCACGTTTCTTTTTTTTAAGAAGGAAAGTTTTAAGAGATAGCGATAAGTTCTCAACCGACTTTCAAAAGGAGGAGAAGTGTCTTTGTTACACGATTTTCGGACATTCCTGAATCGATTTTAATTTTCTTTTCTTTCATATGATAGAGGATACTTCAGGTATGATAGCTGCTGTTCTCATAAAAAAATTATGAAAATCGAATGAGTATGAAATATGTGTTAGATCGTGGATCCATCTCCACGGCGCATGGCGCGCCGCTGCAACTTTCCACGGCGTCGTGCACGGAGCACCGCTCAGCGCATCATATTAGCTCTTAAAATTATATCCATCATGGTTCATTATAGCAAAAGCATTGATTTGCACCATACGGCACTGCGACGCGCCGTGTCACGGCATACTTTTTCACAATGAACCATGATGGAGATCATTTTAATGGTGCGTACAGATTGCTGTAATGGAACTAGTAATCTAGTATCCAGCGCTCGATGACTGCGCTCGCTGCATTTGGACGTGAATTGCGCACGAACTGAACATTCAATACGGGCATCCTGAGAAAGATTTTGCCGTATTTTGTCGCGAGCACGGTCCGTCGCCGCACACGTTCTTGGCAACCGACTTCCAAAAGGAAGACGTTTTCAAATCGTGTGTATGTTTTTTACTTGACTAATTGGCCAATTATGAATCGATTTTGTTTATTTTCGTTTCATTTGATAGATCAAAATAAGTCAGAGGTGGCCCATAGAAATTTAATTGAAATCGATTCAGTTCCTATTTAAAAAATATATGTCTGAAAGCGGAGAATATATACCTACGTAGATGACATTTCACTACAGCCAAAGTTTTGACAAAGATTTAAAAATGTTAGTGAAGTTGGTTTTTTGATGCTCTGAGTTTGATAATACCTCTCTCCGCGACACTTCACAAAATTAATGCTCCGGTCTACTGCGGTCTACTGCGGCTCAGATCGTGCTCGAGAGGCGTCCAAATCATGGGAATTTTCTTTTGCAGGTTACATTACTAGTTGCATTACTTTACCTACTTGTACATTAATGTACTTGTGTTTTTAAATGTACTTCGATTTAATATGGGATTCAATTGCAATAAAAAATGGGACCCGACGGAGTGAACTAATTAATTGTGGGATCGAAAAGTGGGATCCAACGGAAATAAATTCAAGGTTTTATTTCACTCAACAACTTCTTATCTTCTAAAAGTTTGAAAACGGAAAATTATACAAGGAATTTGCTTATTAGTACATAATCTTCTAAGGAGTTAAAGTAACTGGTGGCTATAACAGCATATTGTGACCAGTAAAAAGCAATAATTCTTGATGGCCGACTATAGCTATTCTGGTACAAAAATAATAATTTTTACTTCTTAATCTAAAATCTTTATTTTTATGAATTATGAATTTAAAGCATTGACTCTCTTTTTTAAATAGTTAAACCCTAAGGCACTTTTAATTTGACCTAAAATCGATATCTGTAAAACTCAATCCCTTTTGAACACTTTGATAGGATAGATTAATTTCGTAGTAGACTTATATTTATTAAAAAAAAAAATGGGACTTGTGTCATTACGTGTACATATATTTAACATGGGATTCAACGGAAATAAATGACAATTTCTATACTTAATTTAAGTTCAAAACTGAGTATGCTTCCATAATACGAGGCTTATTAGTCTTCGAAAATACAGATTTCTGAAATAGACTCATCGGAAGTCTAATTTTAGGTTCGAAAGTATTCTAGAAAACTAAACTTTTGCTTTCTTTTCTTCGGTGTTTACATAACAAGTCAAGTATTGTATGTTCTTTCAGATAAATCTGTATTTCAAAGTTATAGAGTTATGAGGCGTTTCTTTTAGTCTCTTTCGTTCTTAAAAAAAAACATCAAAGCAAACGAGAATATATGTATTAACTACGCAAATCAAATAGCAAAAGGTAATTTAATCATATTCAACAAATTGAAATTATATTCTGAGTAATTTCGGTTTATACAAAAACACTTAGCTACTAGCTAATGATACATTAGTGCAAATAAAGATTAATTTTAACCGACTACGGTGAAGCAAAAGGAGGCTTATGATTTTGACCTTTATGTAAAAAAATTAGAACTAAAAATATTCTTAAAAGAATAAAACCAACTTGAACAAAAAAATAAAAACGAGACAAAAAATAAACTCACATTAATATACAAACTAAGTATTTTTTAACTCGATGCCTTTTAACGATTGATTTGTATGCTTTAATTTCATTACTCTTACTTTAATACATACGTTTTTATTTTTCGCTTTTTAGTTCCGTTTGAAGTTGGTTTTATTCTTTTTAGAATATTTTTATTTCTGATTTTTTTAACCCAAGTTGTAGGGTAAAATAGCGAAGTCCATAAATCTACCCGGTATTGTAGGTAGAAACATATTTTTATTTGGTCGGCTGAAATTACCTATCTTAAAAACTGCTGAACTAATTTTGATGAAACTGCTGTTTTATTTAAGTTGGACAATAACTAGTACAAAAAAAAAAGAAGAACTGAAATCGGACTTGTAGTTCTGGAGATACGTGAACACAAACATTACATACATACATACACTTTTGGAATTTGGCATATTTGTTCAGACGCTGATATAGACGAACATATTCGAAAACTGGGCAGTTCTGGAAATATTGAATACATACGGGTCGAACTGATAACATCCTTTTTTTGAAGACAGTTGATAAAATAAAATCATACGATCACGGCTATCCTTTAAACATATCTATCAATATCACAGATTTAAAACGTAAATCTCGTAAATACTTCAGCGTAGACTACTTTCTTGTTTCGTACTTTTTAGAACGTGTTTTTAGTAAGTAGTCGGGTTTCAGTTTTTGAACTTTATTTTTTTGCATATGATAAAGTAGCGATATTTTATGATAAACAATGATGCACACAAAGGTTTGATTTTGGATATAAAATAAGAACTTTTCTTTTGCAACAAATGGAGTGTTTTATCCATATTCAAATCTTCACTAGTTCAACTTTTAGAAAGGTAATTGAAGCGTTAGAAAAACAATATCAAAGAGATTTTTAAAGTCCAAACAAACATCACTGCCCCTTTTTCACATAGTACTGCAACTTCAGCTTGAGCCTATGAATATTTTTATATTCAGGGTGAATTTTGACCGAAAAATTCAAATAATAATACATATTCAACAGGCTACATTTACTTTTTTAAAACTATGTAAATAAACACATTTTCAGCATTTTTGGGTTAACTGCGTTCTAAAAGACAGACATTTATATCCAATACTTTGAAATATTCTGCTAGGTGTGGTAAACTAATCAAATATGAAATCATAGATAAGTATGATATTACAACCGTGTGGAATCGGCTTAATATAGCTTTATCGTCTCTTAAAAGGCATCTACTAAAGTACTTACTGGGACCACGGTGTCAGTTGCCAGTTAGTTTTTATTTATTTATTTCGTCAAGCAAGTGGGACCATTCGTAATTTTATCAACAAATCCATTGTTTAAGTACCAGTTTTAGTAAAGTTAGCAGAAAAAGTGTTACAAATAAAACAGTTTTTGTATTCACGTTTTTATACTACTGAAAAAGTATAACAGTTTTAATTGCTATTATTGTTGTAAATATCACATTGACCAATATGTTTACTTATCTAGTAAATCTAAGTAAACATTTAGAAATCTCCTCAAAAAAGATAAATAAGAAACACTTGTAATTTAAAATTTAAAATCAACAAATATAAAAACACAAATGAAAAATCGTAATTATGCTGTAGAAACCAGTAAAGTGAAACGAATAAATATGAGGTGTATATGAGATACATATGAGGTACTTCACCTAACACATTGCTTAGGATATCTAATTCTTTTGCTTATATACAAGCTTTGTTCAAAATATTTTTATAGCCACAATCCACTATTTTCAAACATGGAAAAACATTGCATAGCGTTGTCATTGCTGGCATTTTGAAATCCATGGTGACTATAGTTGGGCCCCATTCTGATTTATGGCGTTTCATGTATTAAAACAAAAGAACAGCACTTTTTCATTATGTCCTTGACTAATCATTCGCCTTTAGTATAAAATCTGATGACTTAATTTTTCTGTTAACTGTACATTAAAGCAACTTACGTATATAGTCCCCGTCAACCGATTCAAAAATGTTTTCAAGTATCTGGGACCATAGTCCCAGTTCTTTATGGTCCCAGTCACCTGAATCCTCAAAGGGACCACTTGGTGGTAGGTTCGCCTGGTGAGAGACCCTTCATATATGCCATCAAATATTACCCCTACGGCACGGGCGATTATGTGTTCCTGTACTGTTTTATTAAGAACCAATCTCTAATAAACCCATGTTATTTCGAACGCGAGTGAAGTCAAATTAAAAAAAAAACATATCAAAAAGCATTTTATTTACTTTGTTTCAGGGATCAGAATTTGGCCGCCTTCGTACCTCTGCATCGAGAGGGTCATTGTTCCCCAGATTTAGGCGAGACGCGCACAGGCTCATTGATCCTGTGACAGGTATAACTTTAATTTTGTTGTCAGCATAAGTATACTAAAGAAGTACTTTTAACCACGTTACACAACCAGTCATTTTGACTAAAAGTGACGATAATTTTGAAAATGACATAAATAATACTATAAAATTAATAATTAAATGGTTATCACAAAATAATTTAAATAATATTGAGATACACTATCTTAACCATGAAATCAAAGAAGTTGAAAGCACCAAATTTCTTGGCTGTCAAATCGATAAAAATTTAAACTGGAAGCAGCATGTTAAGTGTGTCAGTGGTGTCAGTAGTAAATTAAATAGTTATATACAACGTGTAACATTATGAAGAGTTAATACTTAAGGTGATTGTATGTTTGGTGATGTAGTTTATAAGTAACAGTAACATAAATTTGTAATCCTTACGGTTCCGCCGAAAAACAAGTTCAAAGAGAAAGATCAGAATATAAAGTGTCAACCTTAAAAAAAGCTGTTAGCTTTTGATGAAATCTATTCGATAACAGAAGCCGTAAAAATAAAGTGATGGTTATCTAAGACAGATACTACAATGTTCAGCAGGTGCGGGAAAGGTCATAAGGTCACTGACTGCGGCACAAGTCTTGTTTTAGTTTATTATGTTGACTAGGGTTGTCAAAATATTTTGTTGTAAAATAATTAAATAAATTTGCATGAAAGTCTATACCAACACTGATCATGCTAATTCTTTTACTGTACTCTCTACGTAAGTTTTATCTCTCTATTTTGTTACACGTTGTATATGTACTAAGGTAATTATAATAATAATAGTAAGTGAGGACCTATAATTCGCCCACTATTACTACTGTATTTTTATTATTGTTATAATGGCTGATGATCTTCCTAAAATAAATAAATAAGTAGATGGCGGAAAACCTGTGCGCTTCCAACCTTACTGAGTTACCACGGATACGTCACGTCAACTGAGATAAATAATGCTTTCATAGCACAGAAGAAATGCATTCGATAAATATCTTATTATATAATAAGAAGAAAATTTCTAACAGGATAGTTAGTGTACTTACCTGGTCTGGAAATTACAATCTTTCCTAGGTTTCTATGTTGTTGCATTTAATATTCAAATATCTTTATCTATTATGTCATTAAATAAACACAAGAATTAAATAGTTAAATTTATTATTTAATAGATTTATTTCAATTTAATGATGCTAATTCATTTAAATCCAAGGTAAATAGATAGATGGATATAATATTTACTAGCCAAACAGTAAGTAACTAACTTGAGGTACATCCTGAATTCTGAATAAAACTTGGGCGAATACTTTATTTTCTGCAGATACTTGAAGATAATATTCCCTTGACTGAAAGTATTCAAAAGTGTGTCAACGCTTATGCTTGACTGACTTTCAGGAATTTCCTATTTTCCATCTCATCTTAATTTTATTTACAGTCATCCATCTTCTTTAGAGTATGCATCACCAGGTATTCGATTACAAATCGTGAAACAACACAAATTCTTTGTTTTAAATGCTCTGTAGAAATCATTAAAAGTTTAAAAATAGTTACGTAAGTTTTTTCTTCTCTCTTTTAGTGATTAAAACTTTTTGAAGTGAATGTTTGTTTTCTAGATATTGTTACGAAATACAAAGAAAACGTATTAAAGTTTGCAACTTCAGGCTACCTGACTAAAAACAGGCACTGGGAGGTTCGGAAAACTTTTTTAGTTCGTAAAATTTAAAACAAAAAGCATTGAATATTGAAATTTTAAATGCCATACAAAATTCAGCTCTTTAAAAAAATGTTCGATTGATCTTAAGAAAGAAAAGAAAACTTTTACCGAAACTAAAAAATATACAGATTGAAAAAAAAGTGGACTGAAATATGTATTTCTTTCTGTTTAACATGTTCACCTAAAAACTAGCAAAAATATCTGTCTGAGTATATTTATGTAACTTACCAACATAAATGCATGTATTTTTTTTGGTACAGAATAGAGACAACTTTATTTGCAGGGTGATCGCTAGCCGGGAATAATCTCAAACTCTTGTAATAATTTATTATCCGTGTTACAAACATATTTTCATAATATTACACACCTATGGGTATATATATTAATAATGCTACTGGTAATAATTATAAACTTTAACACATTCACCCTCACGAACTCTCACAACGCCGCATTTTTTATACAAGAATAATGTCTTGAATTATTCTGGTATAAAAAATGCGGAACAATTGCGGAGAAAAATTGAAAATAAATTACGCGCAATCTATTTCATTTAAATTTTTTAAATAAAACTACACCTTTGTGTGTATTAGGGCGTGAAGATTGATGGCTGACTCAACATAAAGTTGCTTTCGTTTGCACATCTGTTGCAAGTTTATACAAATCTAGTTTGATTAAGTATTAAATAATAAAATTTCTTGAGAATACTTATAATTGGATATTATATTTTGAAGAGTTTTGCCTTTTTTACGGTAGATAGATACATTATACACAGTACCTATGCCTAAGTATATGTATGGTCCCAATGTAGCATTCAAAAATATTACATTATTCCAATGTGAAATTTCAGGATGATTCCTCAAATTCATGTATCTAAACATGATATTTACAGGAAAAAGTCTTCGTATTTTGCGATATCTGTAATAAAAATTATCGATTTTACGATGATGCGAGTATGTTTTAAGAAGAGAAAGTTAATTCCAGATAAGAAATGTTCGCTTCAGTTCATTCGTAACTTTTTTTTTTAAAAGCTAAGCCCGAGTGTAACCTCTATATCACATGATGGAAAGTGAAGGTGTGGTTGAAGATTAAACACGGGAGAGGGCACACGGGCCTAGGAAGGAACTGGCTCTTCATAAAGTAGTGCCGGAATACATCGCCGCCGGAGCGGTAATATTTGGTGGTAGATTTTATATAAAGGGTGTTCACTAGCCAGTTGAATCCTGACGGGATCCTACCAATAAGCGGGATTCACTTGGATTTGTCGCCTTTTACGACACGTTTATCCAGGGACGGTAGGGCTATTCTAAGCTAACCCTACACGTACAATAGTAGATTATTGCATCGAGCACAAAGTAATTTATTATTGCACCGAGTGCCTGATTAAATATAATCATAATTAACTTAAGTGCATAATCTGCTTTTCTTTCAACTATTACCTATAGGAATAGTAGATAAAATTAACAAAGTTCCCACCAAATCACTTTTTTAAATTTCTTTCATTTTTAAATCAGAGTTATCAGCAATCATTTTTTAAATTTGGAACAAGTAGGATAGATACGAATATACGTACGTAAAAAAAATATTGATATCGGCTGGCTGAATAGAGCTAATCCATTGAGATTGGCACCTTTTGGTGCGATTAAAAAAAGCTGTGCAATAATGAAATTTCATACATTTTTATTGCTCTAAAGCATTAAAGACTCGCTTTGTACTGGGTTTTTAGTGTGATTGTGATGAAATTAAAGAATCATCATCATCGCGACTGTAATGAGCCCACTGCAGGGTATGAGTCTCTGCCCTGGGTGACGAGGAGGTATAGGCCATAATCCACCAAGCTGGCCCAGTGCTGGGTGGTGGATGTCAGAATTTTCAGGGCGCCGAAAATGGCTTCCGACAAACCCTAACGACTACTGTATACAAATATACAGCACCCGGGACCGACTGCTTAACGTGCCCTCCGAAGCACGGAAGTCGTCGTGAGAAATGAATATTCGGCGGTCACCCATCCAAGTACCGACCGCGCCGAACGTTGCTTGATCTGTGATATCGTATGATACACACAGTAACCACGGCGCCACGAAATTAAAGAATAGTTGAAAGCAAATAATATTATCTCACCGCCGATGATATAAGTACTTTAGAGCTGTTTAGCCAGCAGTCAGTTACTTTCAGATATAAACGGTCACCTTCAGCCTATTTGTTACTGTCTATCAGATGAAATTGAAAGTTAAAAGCTATTAGTTAGGTAGTTAACAAAAGGAAATCTAATCAACTATCTTTAAATGTAGCGTTTATCATATGACACACTATCTTGACACACATTTTTCTTGCAGAATGTTTCATGGTGACGTCAGAAGAAGGTGAATTCGCATACAGATCCCCGTCAGATGAACCCACCGTCTGCGGGATCTACATGATCACTGATCCTGATAAACGGATTCAAGTTCAATTCAACTTTTTGGATGTTCCCTGTGACAACGAAGGATTAGTCGCGGTGAGTACCATATTTGTTTAATATTTAAAAGTTTTCACGAATCATAATTTAAAATAAAAACCGGATTTATTGCTTAAAATTTATACTTTACATTTTTGAGGTCAAAAGCAGGCTTGGCTTTTATAAAAAAAAATCCAGGAATTACATAAGACAAATAGACTCACGTTCTTTTTTTTTTGGAGGAAAATAGCTCATTCTTAACCTAATTCATAGTGAAAACAACATGAATACGTCATAATCGTGATGAATCCTTTTAAGTTTGTAACTTTTAATTAATAAACTTATCGGGGTTACATAAACAACCTACGAAGCGAACCTTTTTCAGTAGGTACCACAGCTACAGTTTACTTATTCAGGATTGGAAAATAATATAGTTTCTTTTTAAATCGTTGTTCTTTTGGCACACTTATTCAAATAAAGTTTACATTATTTCAACAAGTATAAATTTTACAGTAAGTATTACTTTTCATACTTTTGGTTCCACCTTGAAATTATGCTCAGTTTTAACATGAATAGTCTGTATCACACCATTATCTATACTAATATATAAAGCTGAAGAGTTTGTTTGTTTGAACGCGCTAATCTCAGAAACTACTCTACAGAAACTAGTGGGATTTGAAAAATTATTTTTGCATTTGATAGCTCAACTCTTGAGGAAGGTTATAGGCTATATTCTATCCCGAAATTCCCACGGGATCAAAAGTTACGCGGGTAAAACCGCGTGCGGTGGCTAGTAAATAATAAACGTTATAAAGTTGAAACGAAACTGCGGGAATGCTGTAATGGAGTTCTTTATACCTTAAGGACTTCCTTCATTTCCTGTTCTGTCGACTTGGTTACGCTGCAAAAGACATTCAAACAAATAAAATTAACGAAGATTAAAAATGCCTGTGTTCATTTTAATTATTCTATTAATGTAGGTATAATTTAAAAAGTACGCTGCATAAACCTATTGTTTACTGTTTATATCAATCATTTTTAACGTTTTTTGCAAATCAAACAGTTGTTTTGACTTATCCATTGTCATCCTAGTTATAATAGACATCTTGAAGACACCATGTTTGGAGGTTTTCTGTCTAAAATCCGAACATTTTTTTTTATTACATAGTTTATATAGCAAACTTTTGAATTTTGACTCGCATTTAAAATTTATTAACGGCAAATATTTACAGATACTGTTAATTTTGAATTTGTAAAAGCTACGCAAAAGATGTAATAGCGTAAATAATTCTACGTCATTAATCATTAATTAGGCTTCAAAGGTAACGTACCCTGAGAACACAGTCAACATCAAATTAAGCAGCAGAAAAGTAACATTATTTCTGATTAAAAATTAAAAACTAATTCAATGAAAACAATTATTAGCCTATAAATTAATATCTATCGTCAGATAATTAAATGAACACAAACTTTTGACTCACTTTGACACAATACATCTTCAAGTGAATATTACAGTATATTATAATATTACATAAGCAAAAAAATACTAAATCTTTTATAGATATATAACTATAATATACAAACATCTATATTCCCTTACCAGTATAGTCCTGGTACTTTTAAGCGTCAAGTGAATAGGTTTCTCGTGGATGGACGTGTAACACTTGGAATCCCTTTCGTTAACATAATACAAGGACACTGGTGGGTCACTTGATAGTGATAGTTTGAGATCATACATGAAGAGAAAAAATATAATAAAAACACGTGTGGCAGTCGGAGACTGCCGCGGTATAGCATAGTATTTTTTATCAACTTACGCAATTATAATTATTTATTTATTTTATTATTGCAGTAATGTTTGATCTAATATGAAGTTCCACAAGTTCCTAGTAGATGGCGCTGATTGTTTATTAAAGCCCATATGTAAAGTTATGAAATCAAAGTATCACCGCTGTGCCGGTCGGAGTGGGGGGTGTTAGGTTTTTTTCGTTACGGAATTTCTGGATTCGGTCCCCACGCTCAAGGCCCGCGATAGAAACTATGCAATAGCTTAAAAAATAAATATTAATTATTTACTGAGTAAACTTAATTGAAAGTTAAAAAATTGATTACGCAACGCTTGATTACACTAGGGTTGGCAACGAACCGCGTACCAGGTCACGTGCCGCGATTAACTCAGGCGTAAGTTAATTAAATAGTAACAAAACTTTAATTATTTATAAGGAATTATATTAAAAAATTAAGCACCTACTTTTATTACATAATTATAACCAGAATCGAGTACAGAGTGCTCTCCTTCAGCATCTAAAATTTGTTACCAGTCACCCTGTGTATGTATTCCTAAAATGTTTGGCACAATGAATTTGACATAATTTTTTTGGCATCCTTATACTTGGTCATAATTGATTTGTAACAAAATAATCAACGAATGCAGAGCATTAAAAAAACCGACTTCACGTCAAAACTTTGACTAAAGTATAAGGTCTTCAGTGTACATATTCTTAGTATTCATACATATTTTAAATAATTGAATATTTTTTTTTGGTTTTTGTCGTTTTTTTCAGAAAGTTGTGAACCGAATGCCATAAAAATTATATGGGACCATTTCGGAATAATCCCCTTTCGAACAAAAAAATAATTTTGCAAATCCGTCTATATTTGACAGAGTTATGAACGAACATACATAAAAAAAAAAAATATAAACATCCGAATTGAGAACCTCCTCCTTTTTTTTGAAGTCGGTTAATTATATTTGGGTCTAATAAATTCATGCATAGTCATAATTTGCACAATGTTTTTAGGCATAGTGTACAGTCACCTGTTTGATATACATTGCGATGAAAGAGATTAAGCTACGAGAAAGGCTCCCGTACCGGAAGACGTAGATGGTACGGTAAGGTGCGACGACGAACGGAGGAGCATGTAAGGTTGCAAACAGTTGCAGTTGCAGTTGGTTGCATACAGAGCGTATAAGTTTGCGTATACGTGTGCTAGCCGAGCGAGCGGAGCGAGCGGTGCAGCGGCAGCGAATGGCAAAGTGCCATAAACCTTGACAGCTATCATCGTTAAAGCTATGCTTGTAAATTTTATGCTTAAATATGATTATGCTTATTTTATTCATGATTAAGAAAATTATGCTACATTTGTAATGCATAAAAAAATGTGTAAATATCATTAGTCTAAATTACCATATGCCAAAATATTTTATGGTTGTTTTTTTTTTTCATGCAAATAAATAGTGAACCGTACCACCTTAATCTTCATGTTCACTTACAAACGCCCATATAAAAAAAAAACTTACAGCGGGGATCGAACCCACGCTTCTCGCTTCTCAACAGCCAGTACAAACAGCAGCTAATATTGTTGACTTTTTCGGTAAATCTTTTTTAGCTGACAATCCCTTATAGCCCTCGCCTCAACGCGTGTCATTAAGTGCCTCTTAGAAAGAATCCATTATTTTTTTCCTTTCCAACAAAGACTTTTATTACTTACTTACGAAAGAAGCATAAAAGCAAAAGTAGGTCCCAGCGGTCTCAGTTGGTAAACTTAGCAAGTAGAAGAATAAACGAGATTAAATAAAGATGTAGCTACTAGCTTATTATAATGGAGATCTCAAAGTATATTGCAATTTTCTTAACAGAGTAACGTAATAAATTTGTATGAGCCATATCTGCTGTGCACGCTACAAGCTTAAAATATTCTGAGGACGTTGTGTGGTTTATTTTCACATGAGATAAAATATAAGTATACAAGTAATATAAGTTGACGCAAATAACTTACCTATGAGACGCTGTTTTGGTCGTGCTAGTTTGATTTAGTAATAGATTTTAAAGACTATTTGAAAACTTTTTTGATAGAATAATAAAATAGTGTCATTTATAAACAGCTTTACATTTTCTTTACCCAATAATAATTAAAAAGTATTTTTTTTTGTTCTGTAGAATTATTTTTAAAGAATAATAGGTTTTCGAAATATTTTAAATATAAGTAATACGCATTATATTTCTTTCGAAATCAAGAAAATAAAAGGAATGTGAAACCTTCAAAATCTTTCAGTTTGATCCATCATATAGGTAGGCATGTTTAACACTAAACGAGGTGCATACAACCTTTCATTCAGCTGACAACGTTAAAATACATGGAAAAGGCGTAGCTGCCGTTAGCAATATGCTCCAAACTCGATGGCGCTTTAAAAAAAACATTCACGACTTTGTATACGCCGAAAATGAAAACAATCGATACATCCATTTTGACGACCGATGCTGTTACAGTGTCTGCCTCAAAAATCCATAAGTCACGGGTTCGATTCCCACGCGATGGAAATATTATAGGCATGAACCTGTTTTTTGTATTGTTTTTAATTTCTATGTGTTTACGAAAAAATAAATAATATGTATATTGATATGTCTGTTGTCTAATACCTATAACACTTACTTATATAATCTTACTTTAGGCGTTTACGGAAGATCAGCGTCTTGGTGTGTAAGTACTCTATGTCTCATGCTGAGCAAATGCCTTTTTTGTGCTTTAGAATTATCTTATGTAACAATTTTATGTTTTCTACTAGCTGTGCCCGCGGCTCCGCTCGCGATAATTTCGGGATAAAAAGTATCGTATGTTACTTCTAGTACCTCACATGATTCGTCGAGTAGCTTTTGCGTGAAAGCTGAACAAATATACACGCTTTAATATTTATAATATTAGTAAGGATAACGATTGACATTTTATAACATTTGCCAATTAATTGTTAAGATCACTTTCACATGAGGCTTAAGTATCTATGGAACGAAAATACTTCAGCGCAAAGCTTCCGAGTGAACTATATTGAAAGTTGACCCGTCTGGCACGTGAACATGAAGATTTCTAGAACTGCTAACCCGGGAAAAAGCGACGTATAACTGACCATGCGAGAAACAACTGACACCGAGATCTACTCCAGCAATACGAAAAGTCTGCTCTTGAGCCTTATTAATTGTCATTGCAAAACACACCGATGATACTGGGAATTGCGTTCGTTTAAATTGGAAATCTAAGTGCCTGTTTAAACTAAAATATCCAAATAGAATTATATCCAGAAATATGTACTTACAACTTACAACAGTAAAAGAAATGAAAATAAAGCTGAAACGCCTATGCAATGCTATTTTCCTATACCTACTTCACTGAAAAATAAATACCTATAACTACAATAATTAATGCACTAAAAGTACCTACGCTTTCACCTAAAAAATCCAAAAAAAACTGAACATAAATTAGCCAAAATTTGGAATTTGACCGAATATTTAAACACTACCAAAACAACTAATACCTATTTTATAAATTAACAACAAAAAAAATCAAATAAACTATTTAAAGACTAAAAGTTGCGCTGATAAGCACGGTTTATAATATCAATTATTGTTTGTCAATAAAGTCGAACGCTCTGAACGCTCTGAACGCATCAACAGCCAAATATTGAATGAATTATGAAGCTTGCGCTCGCCTCCCGCCTTTTTATTTTTACCGCCGCGAGCCGCGTCGAGCGCGGTAACCGTTACGCAAAAATAATCCCTATATCATTCAGTATTCACGCGCGATGGGTTATTAGCGTATTTCATGTATAAGTTTGGTGTTTCTATACCGATTTCCATGATTCTTTTTTTGTTGAATAGGTAGTAATGTAATATTTTTTTATTAGGGATGAGTGAGAGTATTATAAACGTAAGAGTAAACAAATATAATATAAATATAAACTGCTAAGCTATCGGGATTTACACGTGTTATTGTGAGTCAACCATAAAATATAGATATATACTGTTGTGGGATATTTTTTATATAATTTTATTAAGAAAATTTCTGTCATACATGATTTCTATGTAGCTATAACCATTAAGGCTGCACACGCGACGGAAGCTTAAAAAATGAAGTAACTTCTCCCGTTTTTCCAACATTTCCCTTCACTGCACTGCTCCTATTGATTGTAGCGTGATAATAAGTATACTATAACCTGCCCAGGAGTATGAAGAATAATTTTACCAAGTTTCGTTAAAATCCGTGAAGTAGTTTTTGTTTCTATAAGGAACATACAGACAGACAGAGAGACAAAAATTTTACTGATTGCATTTTTGGCATCAGTATCGATCACTTATCACCCCCTGATAGTTATTTTGAAAATATATTTCATGTACAGAATTGACCTCTCTAAAGATTTATTATATGTATAGATATAGATTTGTACTTTTTTGGCACCGAATAAATTTCTTTTATTTCTTTCTTTTTACATGGCAAATAAATAATTCTGTGTGAATAAATATATGTAAATAAATATTTATCAATTTATTAATTATTCATGTGGACTTTGAAAGATAATTTACGCATCTGTAAAACAACGTTAATGTTCAATGTACGTATGTACATCAAGCAGCTTATCTCAGATCACCTTAATCTTTGTTTAAAATTCGTGTACACTTGCTGAAGACCTTTGCCCTTTTAAAATTCATAATATGATACAATATTTTTTATTTATATTTAAGTATTAATAAAAAAACAATATTTTACCTCTTTCATGTAAGTATATAATAAAGATTTAAAAGGTTTCCAAAATATTTTGTTCTTTTAACAATTTATATGCCAACACCTATTTTTTTGCAAGGATACTAAAATTAACACATTTTTAACACAACGATTATTAAATTAATGAAGAGTTAGTTTAACTCCATGTCTTTTATGAAGTATTTCTCTTTGTTTATATTTGCGAGATTTTCTCACAAGTAAATGCTTTCATATTTTTCCAACGGCGGCGGCGGCGGGGAATATTCCTTTCACTGTATTCCTAAGAAGCTCACACTATTTTTATAAATGAATTAAAACGTTCCAGTTTAAACTTCTGACTATATCTAATTATTCCTATTTGTTATGTTAACACAAATTTAACTCATTTTAAAGCACTAAAGTGAATGATGCTTAGGTAGGTACGTAGATACAATTAAAGTAAATAAACGTACTAAGTAAGTACTTAGGTATGTAATATTTATCAAAACTCTTTTAAAACTACAGTAGAATGGGTCATTTCAAAGGGTCTTTTCTAATTTTGTCCATGTAAAAACTTAGCTTTATTGAAAAATATTTAAATAATGTTTAAAATTCGTTAAATTGCAATAAACCCAATATTTTTGAGGCACTGTTTCGTGTGACGTGAAAGATTGGGCCGTAATCTACCCACCAGACCTAGTGCTGATTATTGTAGAATTTTGCTTTGCTAAGGATTTTGTATAGAATTTTGGTTTGGCCAACGTATACGATTGTGACGGAGATAATAATAATAATAATAAACACTTTATTGTACACCAACATGGTTACAGAGGAAAAAATTACATTAAATGATGACATTAAAATACATTTGTACAAAGGCGACCTTATCGCTCAAGAGCCAATTCTGCCAGGTAACCTAGGAATTAAAGGAAATCGAGGTGGATGGGTGCCCGGCTTGTAAAAAAATAAATAAATGAACTTAAGACTAAGCGTGCTCTCTTAAAGTAATTTAAGCGTGGCTTTTATGTAACCATATTATAAATTCATCAAACATTTTTGTATAATTTGGACCAAACGTTGTCCTTCATTAAATTAAATATTAATGACTTAGGTACTGCACGCCAATGCATACCTACGGCCGGTCTCAGTAACTTACCACAATGAAAAAGTAAAGATGAAAGATAGACATTCCAGATACAAGATAGTATTATCTTGTGTCCAATCTGTCACTTGAGCTACTATTTAAAGGTTTAACAGACATACATACATCTATAAAGATAACACAAGTGTCACAATTTGTATTGAAACCAAGCGTGGCGACTTTTTAACACCTTTTGTGACGTCACAGCTGATATTTATTGCTGGGAAATACAAAACGATTCAAATACACCGATGTCGCCGATGAAATCGATTTATGAACGATATCGATATTGTTAAATCGATTCGACGACCACTATGGCGATGAGGTAAACCTATCTGCCTCAGACGCCAGTGGTTGCGGGTTCGATTCCCGCACGGAACAAGAAAACAAAATTTCCGTGTTGGGCGTTTATCTATATGTGTATTTATATTCTAGGTTCCCCCTTAGCTACATGGTATCCCATATCACAAGCTCTACTTAGTTTGGGGCCATATAGTTGATGTAATTGTCTTGGGATTCTAATTCTAATGATTTTCTAACAGACATACATACGCGGGGATTGAATCTAGCGGCGACCAACCTTGACGCTTGGTCTGGGTTCGGACACGCAAAGTACATGCATTTGTGTCGTTTATGTAGATGTATGTCTATGATTGAGACCTATCATTAGACCATATTCAATTAGTCAATATGAGTCATTAGTCAATATTTAATATGAAGCGATAGGCTTTAAGAATACGGTCACTTTTAGTTCATTTACAGCTTTCATAGAATGCCATGTGATTTGACGTGTGATTGTGCACAGTAAAAGTGGGTACAGCACAAACAAACCATCACAGCTTTTGCGTCTAGTATTCCCTGTGTGTTGCTGTTAGAATAGAATTAGAAATCACAGAGGAAAGAGAACAAACAGCTCGCCAGGTGACAATCTGTGAAAAGGTATGTATAGGTAAATTGTGCGTAACAGGGAATACATTTCTAACAAAAAAATACTGAAATGAATTATTTGATATCTTAATTTTATATAAAATAACATGCATATATAAGTAAAAAGACGTTTCAGCTGTGGTAAAAGCCAATCATTTGTTGATGCGGAGAAATTTGCACTACGACATTATTGGTATTATTTTTTCGACATGTCATATCCCAGAAAATATCTACCAGAATCAAACATACTTCCGTGCCCGTAAATGTCAATAAATGGAGGTGCTACTACGTCAGTAATATTTATTTGCAAAAAACGCAAGCATGCAATAGAAAATATCTTTGTGAATAATTAAACTTCGGTCAACAAATTGAGTCTATGGCAAAAACGGCTTCCAAAAAATTTTGGTATCATCTCGAAGGTCCGGCGGTACTTCAGCCCTGAACGCTCAACTTATACACAGCCCAAGTGAGGTCGTGCATGGAGTACTGTAGTCACTTTTGGGATGGTTCTGCCAAATACCAGCTCGAAGCGCAAGACTCTGTTGATCGAAGAGCCCGTAAACTCATAAATAACAACAACCTTATAAATAAAAAATTGCAGACGATGGAGCATCGTCGTAAGGTTGCTTGTTTGACAGTATTTTATCGGCTACATTTTGGTGAGTGTGCGAGTGCTCTTTTTGACCAAATTGAACCCACCCCTTTTTACCACTGGACTACCAGACGCAGACAGAACTTCCATCCCTATATAGTGGATTTACCAAGAAGTCGAACAAAACGCTTCGATAGTTCCTTTTTGGTACGGATTGCCAAGGTGTCGAACAATCTGCCTGCGTCTGTTTTGACTGACCACTGGTTTCTCGTGGATGGACGTGTTACACCATAGTCTTCATGCGCACTTTCCATCAGGTGGCATGGAAGACGTACGTCCTATCCTTACAATATAAAAAAAAATCTGCGACAATTTGATTTAAAAATAAATTGGGGATACTGAAATTTTGCGTCTTGTCTTTACAATTAAAATAAAATCAATTTTTAGGAAACTATGAGTTTCCTGCTTAAGTCAAACTAAATTTATGATAGTGGTATGCAACAAGAAAAAAAATGCCCGGGTCTGGGCGATTATCTATTTATGTACACTCTGCAACAGAATAATGTATACCACCCCAGACGCACGCACACATACAATATGCATTCGCGTTGTATGTGTGCGGAAGACTCAGAATAACGTTGACCACCAGTCGTACGCACACAACTAAAGATCAATTCTAACTAAGCTAACCAACTACATCGTGTCACAACAAGAAATAATATAACTACACGGATGTATAGATCTTTAGTTTCAGTACTTCGACGAGCCTATGTCAGCCGTATAATGTGCAGATTATTGTTTTTACCCACGACGGAACGGAGACGGTATATGCGTTTGGGGTGAGAGGGTGTTTGTGCAAACCAATTTACCATTTATCTCCAGAACCACTGGTCCGATTTTGATGCGGTTTTCAGTAATCGCTTTGGATTTGCTTGGTGCATGTTCTTAGATAGGTGTAGCGGTAACAACTCACCAGGGGGCGCTGCAGTAAACATTTTTTTGTAAAAGCCAATGTTACCATTTATCTCCAGAACCACTGGTCCGATTTTAATGCGGTTTTCAGTAATCGCTTTGGATTTGATTGGTGCATGTTCTTAGATAGGTGTCGTGGTAACAACTCACCAGGGGGCGCTGCAGTAAACATTTATTTGTAAAAGCCAATGTTACCGTTTATCTGCAAAACCATTGGTCCGATTTAAATGCTGATTTCAGTGATCGATTTGGATTTGATTAGCGCATGTTCTGAGATAGGTGTTACGGTAAAAACTCACCAGGGGGCGCTGCAGTAAATATTTGTTTGCAAGCCAGTGGTCCGATTTGAATGCCGTTTTCAATTATCGCTTTGGATTTGATTGGTATAATGTTCTTAAATAGGTTCAACGGTAACAACTCATCAGGGGGCGCTGCAGTAAACATTTGTTTGTAATAACAACCATTAATTCTGCAAAACCATTGGTCCGATTTAAATGTGGCTTTCAGTGATCGCTTTGGGTTTGATTGGTGCATGTTCTTAGATAGGTGTTACTGTAACAACTCGCCAGGGGGCGCTGCATGTTACCATTAATCTTTAAAACCGCTGGTCCGATTTTAATGCGGGTAACAACTCATCAGGGGGCGCTGCAGTAAACATAAGGCCATCACTGAAAACCGCATTAAAATCGGACCAGTGGTTTTGAAGAATGGTTTCATTGGTTTGCACAAACCATTCTACGTAATATGATATCGAGTTACATTACAACAAAGCCCCAGCAAAGTTGAGCCACCAGCAAAGTTGAGTTGTAAATACTTATTATAATACTTCACTATGTATTTAAATAAACAACATGGGTTTTCCAGCGGTGGTGGGGACATTAGAGGGCTGATGAGGAACGAGATATTGTGTAATGTAATGTATGGTACCTATATTATGCTCTTTAAAAAGTTTGAAATAAAAAACAAAATAAAAATTTTGAAAAACCCACGACGCGACGGTTAAAAAGTAATTGAAAAAGAATAAAATAATTTAAAATTCCCCGACTGAAATGATTTATGTGACGAGAGATAATTAACGTGAAAAGCTTTTTTAAAAGTTCACTTAATCTCACACAAAGTCGGTCATATTATGAACAACATACTATTCGTTTTCATAGCACTTCCCTACGCTTACCTATTCGGTTCTCGAAGATGTAGATGTCGCAATAACATAGGTATTCAACTCCCTATGAACTTTATAAGAAGAGCAAGAAAATCCGTCTGGGGCTGCCATTGAATGAATTCGTTTTGTAGTTTTATATTGAAATTTAAAATATTGATGGCAGCCCTCGACGGATTTTCTTGCTCTTCTTATAAAGTTCATAGGGAGTTGAATACCTTTGTTATTGCGACATCTACATCTTCGAGAACCGAATAGGTAAGCGTAGGGAAGTGCTATGAAAACGAATAGTATGTTGTTCATAATATGACCGACTTTGTGTGAGTTTAAGTGAACTTTTAAAAAAGCTTTTCACGTTAATTATCTCTCGTCACATAAATCATTTCAGTCGGGGAATTTTAAATTATTTTATTCTTTTTCAATTACTTTTTAACCGTCGCGTCGTGGGTTTTTCAAAATTTTTATTTTGTTTTTTTATATTATAGAACTCTGAAAGGTCTGCATTTTTTTTTCTCCGTTGCTATATTAATATGTCTTTTTTATTGTTAAATTATTGATTGATTGTTAAATTAATAATGTTTAAAGATATATCTTCAATATCTTTTTTTTTGTTCAAATTTAATGAATATATATGAGCAATAAACCATAATATATATTCATTTAAATTAAGAAATATTTTAATAATTTATTATAATTTAAAATGATATAAATATAATTTTTATGTTCTATATTCTAATTATATTTATATTCTAATTAATCAATAACTTAAATATAGTGCAAGCAATCGAAAAATAAGTTGCAGGTAAAAACTACTAATTAAAACAACACAATCTTTTCCAGATAATTATTTATTTTATGCATTTCACAATATGTTACGTCTGACTAGGAATTTTTATTTCACAAATTTATTAAACGATTTATTTTAAAAACAATGATAGTTTAGGTAATAGTTGTTATTTGAAAGATTTGAATGACAGTTCTCACTTTAATTTTTCTGTCACTTGGCGTATGAACTTATTATATAATTGAAGTAATAATTCCATTGTAAATATGAATCAACATGTTATTAGCCAGAAACTATAAATAAGCTAAGCTAAGCTTATTTCTAAGCTAATCAACAATAACATCATTCACTCTGGATTATCTACTTTTTAAAAGACAACTATTACCTCACTATTTAATTAATAGCTAATTTGAGCGCCGTCGGAGTCTATGACCTGCTGCAACCGAGATCTCATACTGTCAACTAAATTCCAGCACAAGGCAGATCCTCTCATCATCTCCCAAGTTGAAATAACCCGCCCTTCTAATTTGGCTCTGGACCTCACTTGTGATGAATCCCAATTTAAAATCATTTGACCCCACAAATTCTCGATGGCGTTTAATGCGGCCGCTTAAACTAACAGGTAGGGTGTTTCGAGCATCATAACGTTGGCATTTTCTCCTCCATAATATTTTACGGCCATCTTTGTCCGACTTGAATGTCGTTTATCCGTAAAAATAACTCATTGCTAGACGAATCAAATTCCAAATATTGCTTTCGTTCATCAATATCTCTTTTGCTAGCCTGTAAATGAATAAATAAACTTAAGTTCTCTTGAAGTTTAAACAAATTATATTGCATGTATAAGAAAGTTAATTCATTTTAAGTTATAATATATTGTATATCTAACGTCGGATTATATACTTCTTTATTTACCTGTAACAATATATTTTGCTTGCTTTCAAATGTCGTCACACAGTTTGCAAACTCACATCATATGTGGTGGCCGTCGAACGAGTGGGTAAAAATGGATATATCCCCCGGTTCCTCTTAACGACAAACAGATAGTTGCACTGTTTTTCTCTGAAAATAAAATTATCAACATAGAAATAACGATCACGTTTAATACAAGGATTAAGTCAGAATAATAGTTAACTTAAAACTTACAAATATCATCAATCGACGTGCAATTCCCCTGATAGAAAAGTATTGATTGAATGAAATAATGATTTCAGCTCTCTGCAGCAATGTTAAATGATAATTCATTTTTAATTTCATTTGGGCACAACAATCTGATAGTAGTAACAAGTAACGACGAATGCAAACCATCTAGAAACACGACTACACAATATTAAATAATAGAGGGTAGATTTAACTTTCTTTTTCTAAAGATATGACAAGCTAAAAATAAATCTAGCAACACAATAAAAGATAATCGGGGTCTTCCACTTATTTTGTCTTAAGAAATGAGGCATCGTTGTTATTTCGAATAGTTACGCTAATAATAGCTACCTACTTCAAATTCAAACTTAATAAAAAACATCAAAAAAGTTGTAACATATTTCTTCTTTCAATCTCTAAAAATGAATATGAAATCACAGTTTTTTGTGGGATTCGATACTTGACCTGTCCAGATCTCATTCCTAGACACGTAAACCGCTAGGCCATAGACGCTATGACTTGAAGTTGTGAAATTAGCATCATATTATCTTGTCTGCCTGCTATTCATCCATATAGCTCGTCATGTGAGACTTGAGAGTAGCTAAGAACGAGTTTAACAAATTAATGAATCAGCAGAAGTAAAGTATTTTCACAGTGTGCGTGTGTGCGTAAGCACGTCCACTTATTATGCTTGGATTGGGTGACTTTCGTGGTGTGAGTGAGTATGGATGAACGCGCGTGTGCGTGCGACGTCAGATGGTGGTATACATTATTCTGTTGCAGGCTGTACTTATATTCTAGATTTCCCCCTACTTCGCTACATGGTACCCCATATCACAAGCTCTGCTTAGTTTGGGGCCATGTAATTGGTGCGATTGTCTGGGGATATATTTATTTTATTTTATTTTATTTTCTGTGTAAGGTACCTTTGGACGCAGCCGGTTCGTTATCTTAATCTTATAAATGAAACTTATCAAAGTTTCATAAAAATCAGATCTATCAGAAATCAAAGACATCAAAACGTCGAGTTAATAAAATATAATTAAACGCGAAGCATTGCGATCATAAACGTACTTTATTTAAGATCAGAATGTTTATTTTATTTATATTTACAAAACGCGCCAACTTTTCGCAGCTTTCGCCGATAATTGCATTAAATTCAGTGAGAATTTCATGACAAAATACATATAGTCTTAAGTTCTTAACCCATTTTTTTAAGATGACTGAAGGGCCTTAAACTTGTGTTTGTCTTCTATCTCAACTGATGGTAAGAGAATTTAGGGCCGAAGCAAATAGACTTAATTGTCGGCAGATTTTCTATGAAGAGTGATCGCATGCCGGGCGACTATTGAAGGGGTTCTACCCCTACCACCAAGTTAAGTTAGTTCGGTTAAGTCGCTTTTTCTGACACGCTTATTCAAGGGTGATATTCTAGTCTAACGCTTCACGGAATAGAAACTTTCCAAAAAACTTTTCCGAGGACTTTCTATCAAATGCAAATACAGCTACTAATTTCAGAGATTAGCTCGTTCAGAAGAGCAAACTCCTCAGCTTTATAAAATTTATATGTTTGAAGATGTTAAATAAATTTGCGTGTAGAAACCACCATCTCCGCATCTAATAACACAAACATACGGTGCAAGATAGACATAGTCACACGTTCATTTCTATTGTTGGTCTTGGATTTATTTTAGGCACATCAATCAATACAGGTAGGAGAAACCTGTACAAAACCGTATAGTAAAACTGAATAGCGTAGCTATTTTTGCCAAAAATTCAAATTTCGTGCGCACAAGTCGCTCAGAGGTGCCTACCAAGCAGTACTATTTGTAAATCAACACCTTGTCGCTGTAGGCTCGCGCGATTTGGAGTTATTTGTTTTTCGGTAGTCTTTATGGTATTTTCCTGAATATTCAAGCAGTGATTGTGAAGTGTACATACGCACAAGTTAGTCACTAATCAACTATGTTGTAGGTGATGTATTTTTTCATAAATGCAAGTTTTGCCACGGCAAGTTTGTATTGACTACGTGTGAGTGAATGATGTTTTTGTTCTACACCCATGTTGGGGCACAACCGTATGGGGTAAAACCGGTTATATAAGATTTTGATCCAGGTTGAGAAGTCTAATTATTATCGATTTTTCATCAGCATTGCTCGTTGACTAAACACCATAAACTTTTAATGTGTCACTCAAGACGACTTCCACTGCGCAAAGAGTTAGTCGAGACCCAATCTCATCAACATCCACTACAAAACTCGACCTCGTGGAATGTATAGACTGTCAAGGTTGGGCCCATAAGGGTGGCCCAACTGTGATGAGATGACTACTTTTGCACAAGGTGCAATGTCACACGGTAAATTGCGGGGCAATTTCGTATATAGCATACAATTTGGGTCGGGGCAAAACCGGAAAAAGTCGTTATTTGCTCTTCCACTGAAATTGCTGTTAATTTCATTTTTTCCAAAAATATTTTAATTGTGATAATAAAAAGTAAATAAATAATAAAAATGATAATAATAAATATAATAAATAATAAGTAAATATTTCTGACACTCACACAACATTATCTAGCCCAAATTAAGTTTCTTAAAGAACTTGTGTTATGGATACTAGATAACTGATATACTTAAGAAATATATAAAGATACATATTAAATAAATACATATTTTTTATTAGAATAAACTGAAATAAACATATAAACATCCATGACTTGACGACTAATATCTGTGTTCATCACACAAATATCCGCCGCCGCCGGGATTCGAACCCAGGACCTCGTTGATATTAATGGAAAGAGATCATCGGGATCAGCAGTTCATATGGGAGTGCCCCAGGGCTCGATTCTTGGGCCTTTCTTATTCTTAGTTTATATAAATGATTTGCCATTTTTAGTGAAAGACAAGTGTGAGGTCATATTATTTGCTGATGATACCTCTTTTCTATTTAAAGTGAGTAGGCAATTGAAGCATTGCTTTGAAATAAACTGTTGTATTGAAACTGTGGAGAAATGGTTTTCAGCCAATAACCTACTACTCAATGAAAATAAAAACTAAATTTTTAAAATTCTCTTTGCCTAATGTCCGGCATGTAAATACTAACTTAATTGTAAAAGGACAAGAATTGAGCCCTGTAAATTCAACAGTGTTCCTTGGCATAACCCTAGATGCACAACTACAATGGGGACCACATATAGAAAGGTTGGCGAAGAGACTTAGTTCTGCAGCATATGCCGTCAAAAAGATGCGAAATATCTCTAATGAAGCTACTGCGTGGTTGGTTTATTTTGGTTATTTTCATAGCTTAATGACATACGGCATTCTCCTGTGGGGAAATGCTGCCGATATTAAAACCATCTTTGTGCTGCAGAAACGGGCTATTCGCTCAATCTACAAACTTAATTCCAGGGCGACACTTAGAAATAAGTTTAAAGAAATTAATATTCTTACCTTTGCCTCACAATATATCTTTGAAAATCTTATGTTCGTAAAAAAGAACTTAAACATGTTCCATAGAAAATGTGACTTGCATGATGTTAATACTAGAAATAAGTACAAGCTAGCCGGCTATGATAGTAGACTTCATAAAGTCACTAATTCATTTATGGGTCAATGCATACGTTTTTATAATAAGGTTCCCACAAATATTCAAGACTTACCACTTGATAAATTTAAAGAAACTATTAAACAAAAATTGTGTAGTAAAGGCTTTTATACAATTTATGAATATATGGACGATAAAAGTCCTTGGTTGTAAATTGTTTTTCAAATATTCTCAATCTCCAACTCCATCTCCAACACCATCTCCATTTCATTCTCATCCAACGCCAACTCTATCTCCTTCTTATCCATACAACAGCAAGAACGTCATGCTCCCTCAGGCGGCATGGCTAGCGGTAGCGTCGGGTGTCGGCTGTCTAGTACTTGATTGCCTAATGTATAAATATAATAGTAGACTCCAGAAGATCACCAACTCGTTCATGGGTCAATGTGTACGCTTTTATAATAAAACTCCAAAATATTTAAGATTAACCCTTCGATAGATTTAAGGATAAGCATAAAGTTTTATTATAAGATATCCGGATGCAAGAAGATTGTAAATTGTTGTTGTTGTTATTGTTATTGTGTATTTTTAAAAGATGATTGCTGTTGAGTTTCTTGCCACTTCTTCTCAACAGATCGACTTTCCGAAGTGGTGGTAGATTCAGTTCAATTTGTAAATTGTGACTTATTTCAAATGTATTTAAATACTTACGAAATAAAGATTCTTTTGACTTTGACTTTGGGCATAGAAGACAATGTATGTTACCACTACACCAGCCGGCCGTCTATGATGGGTACCTACCTAATGAGTCTGACTGAATATATATGTTAATTTAATACCTTCGCGTTTCGAAACGGATGAACTACATGCCCAGAGCCGCTATACGGCTTTGGCCTGATCTCCTAAACATATTATACAGGGTGACTGCTGACAAATTTTAAATATTTATGAACAGCACTCTCCACTCGATTCTGATCGTAATTATGTAATAAAATTAGGAACCTAATTTTTCAGCAGAATTCCCTATAAATAAATAAATAATTTTACTAGATCGACGACCGTTCGTGAAGACATCTATACCTACCAACCTATTCTGTGCCAATAGCGCCGTGCGTATATCCGTGACAGTTTAACCTTGCGTTGCGTAATGAATTCTTTAACTTTCGGTTAAGTTTACTCAGGAAATAACTAATATTTATTTTTCTCTTCATGTATGATCTCAAACTATCATGTTCTTGAATTTCGAAAGTGACCCACCAGTCACCCTGTATATGTATAAATAAAACTGTTCCGTTACTGATTGAGGTCTTAAGTGACTCAGTGACTAATAATCAACGTACAGCCATAACTACTAAGCGTAGAAAGCTGAAATTCCCAGGAAAACGGGAAATATGGGGCTTTTTAGTTTAAGCGCGTACGAAATCGCGGGAAACGCTCGATGTGTTTATAAATTACTTACGAAGCGCAATAACTTTTACTACGATGTCCATACTAATAAAATAAAATATTTTTCAGTGGGTGGATGGCTGGGAGCTGAACGGCGAAGTCTGGCCTGCAGACGACTGGGATGAGAAACGACTATTAGAGTTCTGTAATAAGCGACCGATGAAAAAGCTGATATCCAGGCAAAATGCGGCGCTGGTCCAGTATAGAGTTCCAGCGACAGACAAAGGATTTATCCTCACTATACGTCACATTAATAACCCTGCACGTAAGTATGGTACTTAATAATTATTATTATGGAAACTACTAAAATAAATATCCTTGCTAATTACATTTTATAAGTACTTTTGAATCTGTATTGACAACCTTATCAAGGGGTACGTATACTATTAAGTTTAAATAATATTTTTTTTAAATGTAACACGCAATTTCATAAACAAACTAACAAAAGTAACTTTTAAGCTTGGTTTATATTGTTTTTATCGAGTGTTTGTAAGTCTTCAATAGAGTTCAAAACGCCCATATTGCATTTAAATATGCTAATTGTTTGTAACTGGCTTCTATATGAAGGTGAAAATTAGCAAACCACATAAAGGTAGAAGAGTAAGAGCGACATATGTATTGAATAATTTATCTTAAGGGGCGGTTAAACGTTGTTTTTGAAACCTTCGCTCAAAGCTTTGCACTGCGTGTATGTACTTACCTATGTACTAGTTAAAATTTCATTAACCTTTTTAACGCCGCGTGACTATACATTTTGACCGGGGTAACCACGTTTGTGTGGTTTCTCGACGCGAATGTAAGAGAGACCGCATACGGCGCGATCCCCTTTGAAGATGGACTGGACTTCGGGTTGTTGGCTAGGATCACTAGCGCAAAAGGGAATTGCTTACCCCGGCGACTGTGCATTTTGTGCACAGATTCGACGGGGAAACCTTTGAGACGACAGGTCCTCTTGAACTTGCTCGTTCGATAGCTCGAACAGCACGTTTCTGAGAACGGAAAGAATCTTACGCTCCTCAGAGAAGACGTAAGTGTGATGCTCGAGCTTCTTATCAGCAAGAAGCCGAGTAACATTCCTGAAATTGAAAATAGATCAAACCTCGACCCGTGTTGGATACCCTACTGTACTGGATTTTGGGACTATGAGTACCGAAAAGAGCTGAGACCTCGATCCAACGGCTCTTGTCCCGTAAGAAGCCGGGGGCGGAAACTAGGTTTCAGCGGAGCCGAGGCTGATTGCGACGCAGGCTGTGACAACGGGATCGCTGAAACGGAAGGAGTTGCAGGAGCAGACGCTGACGGAGACTTAACAGCGGCTGGAGCAGCTGGAGCAACAGGAGTTGAAATCAAAGTAGTACCTTGCTTCCTCTTTTACGACTTGGACTTTTTCCCGTGATTTTTTTACATACATAGATAATTTCACGCCTGTCTCCTTTTAGGATAGGCAGAGACTAGGGAACGCGCATTGCTACGATCCAGAAATACCTCTTTCGCTTCGTCCACGTTCATCAATCTTTTCAAACGTTATTTATTTATTTATTATTATTTTTAAGTGTTCAAGTAATTATACTTAAAAATAATAGTTTTAAATAAAATATGATTTTTATTATTTAAAACCATCATTATGTTTAACCAAATCAATAAAAATCTGCCATCTGGTATTTGAAAGTAAGCAGAAGCCAATTTTTGATGAACACTAAATTATGCTTAATTAATGCAAAAGGGACCGATTATATTTTGTATTCTATATTAACTTTGTTCAAGTAATTTGATAAAAGTCTCAAGCTAATATTCATTCTAAATTTTGGATGATCATGATATTTTACGATCACGATCGGAGCAAATTTAGTTGAACAATACCCAAAATCGAAAGTCAAAATTTGAGTAGTTGACCAATTTCATGAAATTTAGCACCGATCTCAGCGCCGAGTTAACTGTGTTTTAAAAACATAACTGTCTTTATGTTTTTAAAACACATATAAGAAATAATGAAATAACTCTCTGAAACTTTAACTAATACCAAATGCAATAAAAAACAAACGTATTTTACTTTCTTTGAGATTCCAAATTGAAAAGACCAAGATATTTTTATATGTGCAGGAATTTCGAGCTTCTATTTAAATAGATATAAATGAGGCACCTGCGTCAATCTTGATCAGGAAAAACAAAATAAAGTGTTTTTTTGGTAATGTACATAAATTTATCCGGCCTTACACGTCTGTTTTAATTTAGTTTATGATTACGATGATATGTTAAGCTTATTTCACTGGTGGGTATTACAGCTTTAACACGTCTTGCTGTATTTATAATACTACATTGGTTGAAAAGTTCGCGGCCTGGCCATTAAAAAAAAAACTTTTGTTATTTTTTCTGCCGTAATTTTGAACTGTCATTATTCAATTGTCAGCCCGCGAATTTTCAATTTGATATCTTGTTTAAATAAAATTTTACGAATAATATAAATACGTGTGTAGAACAAATTTTCAGTGATGGAGAAATTTGAACAACGTGCTGTGATTAAATATTTGTTTAAAAAAAGATTAACACCAAAGGAGATCCATGATGACATGCAAACAACATTAGGGGAATCTGCCCCGTCTTATACCACTGTGAAAAAATGGGTTGCAGAATTTAAACGTGGACGAGAGAACATCGAAGATGACCCTCGCTCCGGCAGGCCAATGACGTCTACGACCGAAGAAAACATCAATAAAGTGTGTGATCTCATATTGAAAGACCGTAGATTGACTATCAGAGAAATTGCAGACACTATAGGCATCTCATATGAACGAACTCAAAACATCATTGTCCATGAACTCGGCTTTTCTAAGGTTTCGGCTAGGTGGGTCCCCAGATTGCTTTCAGTAGAGCAAAAGCGAATTCGACTCACGATTTCTCGCGACTGTTTGGAGATGTTCGAGGCGGATCCACAAGGTTTTCTTGACAGATTTGTGACAATGGATGAAACCTGGGTTCACCACTATACCCCAGAATCAAAACAACAATCCAAACAATGGAAAAAATTAGGTGAACCAACTCCGAAAAAAGCAAAGGCAATTCTGTCGGCTGGCAAGGTGATGGCATCGGTTTTTTGGGATGCTAAGGGTGTCATTATGGTGTACTACCTTCCAAAAGGCGAAACAATAAACTCTGCGTACTATAGCACCCTTCTGCGCCGTTTACGTGAAGAAATTAAACAGAAACGCCCAGGATTACTGAGAAAGAAAGTGTTGTTTCACCAGGACAACGCCCGAGTCCACACGTCTGTCGAGTCTATGACTCAAATTCGTGATTGTGGTTTCGAATTGTTGCCACATCCAGCTTATTCTCCTGATTTGGCACCTTCAGACTTTCATCTGTTTCCAAACCTGAAAAAACACCTCGGTGGGCAGAAATTTTTAACGAATGAAGAGGTCGAAGCCGCTGTTAACCTGTATTTTGAAGACCTTGAGGAATCTTTTTTTAAAACAGGTATGGAAGCTCTGGAAAGCAGATGGAAGAAGTGCATAGAGCTAAATGGAGATTACGTCGAAAAATAAAAATATTTTTGTATGTACTTTATTCTGTTTTCTTGACTAGGCCGCGAACTTTTCAATCCACCCTCGTATATTTTGACAGTAACGATAAAACGACAGAACGTATAAACCTCTAGAATCTCAAGACCGCGCAATCCAAAACCCGCGAGTCAAATCCCGTGTATTACGCGTGATCTGGACAAGGTTAGGCTGCTTGCATTTCGGTATCACTGGAGTCTAAATCTGCAAATGGCAACTGCTATACAGGGCGTCCCAAGACTAATGGGACATCAAAAGATAGTACCTTAAATATCGTAGATAGGGTATTTCGCTGAAAGAAGAATTATTTTGTATCGGCTAAGGAAAATAATAATAATAAATTGATTAATATATCCAACATTCGAACCATAACATTTATCATAATCATCAACCAGAAAACGCCCACTACTTGCCACAAAGGCTTTTTACACAATCAATCAATTTCAAAATTAAATAAAGACAAAACTCTGCAAAAAGTTACACAACGTACCTATATGTAACTAAACATGAAATAACGTTAAAAACGCTGAACCGTTCACCAAAAATATTGGTATAAATAAACATTTAACATATTTTTGAACCTCGCTCAGGGTTTTGGTAATGCTATTTCGGAAGCAAAATTGAAGTGTATTGAATTTTAAATTTAAAACATGTAGGTTTTGGATGCAAATTTGAAAAACGGAGAGAGAGACGTGGTTTTGAATTTACTTAATCAAATTATGATATCGATGTTTGCAATTTAGCCTACGCTTGGATTCCGGTTGGATTTACTATCTTGCTACTTGCTATTACTAGTAGAACGTTTATGCTACCTATGAGCTCAATTCAACATTAAAGTCTCTAGTTTTAGTATTTTTATTTATTTTATTTTATTTATTTACACTTCAGTTTATGTATGTCTCAGGTACAAAAAGCGGCACATCAAGCGTTACATGTCAAAATATTTACTTGAATCTGAACTCTATGCCCCCGACATGACGTTAAAATTGGTTGGGAAAATTTGACAGGTAATGTAACTCTTGATCTGCTGCCTTCTGTACAGTTTCATTAGAAATTAAAACTTGGCGGTATTATCGCTGAAGAGCAATTTCTTCCAGATAACCGGGATAATTAAAACATAAAAATGAAAAAAGAGTACTGATGTACTCTCTTATGTCAAATAATGGGAATTCAAACTCAGTAATGTTAACAAAAATACATTTTGAAGCCTTAAGTTACACATTGCAGAGTGTTATGTCGAAATTGGACAGTGAATACGGCATATTATTTTATTATAAACTAATGCCATGGAGACAGATACGCACGTCTTAATTTCAAACTTGTAACCAATAAAATTCCTTTATGAAACCAGCAAAATAATCCATGAATTATGCAGATCAAATCAAGACATACAAAGTGCCCTAAAAATTTAACTCCTTACTTCAACGTGCGCTAACGCATTTTATTGTGCAACATAATATACGTTTCAATTCGCCGTCTGCTTGGCGTCTTTGCCCATAAAGGATAACTTAGAATAGCCATCTCTGAATAAGCGTATCGTAAAATGCGACTAATCCCAGTGACCCCAGGGTGGTAGAATGCTACCAGGAAGCGACTGGCTTAGGTATTTATAAATAAATATTACCACTCCGGCGTTGATGTGTTTTGTCAACATATTATGAAGAGCCAGTTCTTTCCCGGGTGATATCGTCTTCGACCTCATTTTCACTTACCATCAGTTGATGTCGAGGTAAAATGCGGGCTTAGTCTTAAACAAATAAAACGAAAAATCTGCGACAGAATTTTTGCGCGCCATGCCGACTGTTTCTGCTCTACAGACTTAATATGTGCTTCGTCTGCTTTATTGTATTAGTATACCTAGTTAATAATGAATCACAAGAACTAGAGACAATATAATTAAACTTAAATACAATTTCAGCTTGTAACCTCATGTTATATGGACCTCATGGCGTGTTCACTCTGACGAACCACGGCTTGCCTGGCAACTGCTCGCTGCTGGCGATCGCCCCCGCCGGTGTCACCGTGCTCAACCTCGACGTTGGGCAAACCGTGTGGAAGACGAGCCTGCTCAATGTTGAAACTGGAACCATTAATAAGGTAAGTTGATTAACTATTTTCAACCCATCGTTACTCGCTATGGGTAATTTTAACTCGAAGCCACAAACATTTACAGGGTGACTGGTGACATTATAGAAATATATTTGCTATATAAAACAGACATTTTAAAAGTATTTTATCGACACACTTTAAACCTGCCGACATCTTGTTAAAACGAAGTCACTGCCATAACAAAACAATCATGAGGGTTGTATTTCTATTTTCGGTTGCATCTGATTACATCGATTTTAAGTCTTTCATTATACGATTTTACATCAACATTTTATTAAAAAAATTAATTATTTCATAAAGTCTATTTCAGAAAATTTAATAAACATGTAACAATTTATTTTAGCATATTTAATCGATGTATATTATATGTCATTGAGGGCATTTTTTTATAAAAGGTTCTATGTGCCTAAAATCACGAAAAGAAACGGTTGTCGGGAAAGTTCAGCATTCTTCGCCATGTTTCGCTCGTAAGGAGTGGAAAACATTTTGATGACAAAAAATATTATTTGGTAAATCAGCTTTTATTTTAAATGTAAATTATACCCAAATACTTAAAAAATATACAATGAAAAACAAAAATAATCTCTTATGAAGAAACGTGTGAGATTAAAAAAGTAAAATTGAATTGGTACTAGTTTTCAGCAGAATTTCCTATAAATAAAAAAGAGTTCAAAAATGCTTCACGCACGACTTGACGACGAATAAAAAGACCCGTTCGCCCCTAATCAACGGAACCCTACGACCCGCGCAGAGGGGCGAAATTTTTTGAATATTTTTTATTATTTTTGCAGGTACCGTACGCCCCGCATAATATTTCCATAGAAAGAAGTACAATCGGGCATAAAATCAAATTGAACGACAACCATACTTTGATAAAACTGAGGCAAGAACACATTACTGTGGAATGCAGTTAACATAACATCGAAGGAAAATCATTCTTAGTAACACATCATTCTTAGTAATCGTCCTATAAAACATACTGTAAAAAATAAATAAACCCCTGTTTATGATAGTATATATTTTTTTGATAAAGAGGAATTAAATAGAGATAAATCAAAATAGATATTATACTTTTTAAGTACATTTACTCAAGTAAATCTACACACTGAGACTCATGTCAAAATAGCCTTACACGCGCCAAAAGTCTTTGGGTATCACGTGACTTTTCCGAACACTGCCGAAGTGTTAGGGTGTCACCACACAAATCGATCAAGTGGAACAGTCAACGTAAAATAAAAAAAATAAAAATAAAAATCCCCAGACAATCACACCAACTACATGGGCCCAAAGTAAGCATAGCTTGTGTTATGGGATACCATGTAGCGAACTAGGGGGGAACCTAGAATATAAATAGATAAATAGATAAACACCCAGACATGGAACATTTTTTTTTTCTTTTTCCATGCCGGAATTGAACCCGCAACCACTAGCGTCTGAGGCAGACAGGTTTACCCCATCGCCAAAGTGGAACAGTCAACGTTGATCGATAGTTTTTACTTGGCCAAAAAATCCGACGATCGACCTCGATCAACCATAGGAATCCTGTTGTCGTTCACTTTAACCGGACGATTTTTTTAAAAAGGGTCACAGTATGCTATGTCATTATACAGGGTCCGCCTATAATAGTCAATTATATTTTAATAGCTGATTAAGAAGGATGAGTGGGTGTGAATTTCAAAAAAAAAATTTTGAAGTATATTTTTTATAAATTACAATTTCAAACTTCTTCTCAGCGAGTAAAATTTAAGTTTAATCTTCATTTTATGACTACACATAATAAGATTGAAATGTTTTTATTACTTGCTGTGTATTATCTGGCGACCCTATACTAGTTATATACTCGTAACGCATATAATTTATATTAAAAGTCATGAAAGGAGAAACTTCAGAAGGCTAATTTTGTCAAAGTTAACTTTAAACTGAAGAAATCCGAGTGAAACAAAGAAATTCGAGTTTTCTTGAAAACACTTACGAATTTATTAAAACTTCGCGACAGTTTTACAAAAGTAACTTAATCGATTATGCATTCTACATCAAAAGACTTTTAGAAACGTTTTTTAAGAAAAACTTTTCCATGCTACATGAATTAATTAAGAAAATACCATACTTTTTCGTTTGCAATACTTCTAAGCCGTGATTAAATTTCGTATATAATAATAATAATAATAATAATGGTTGATACAAATACTCAGAATTTACAAAATTAACTCAAATATAATTAACTTTCTATGTAATATTATGCCACAGTGGAAAACTACCCTTCAAATTAACTGTAAAAATAATGTTGTTACAACGCGACCCATAGCTATCAGGAAAGGAATATACCAAGGTGATTCTTTAAGCCCTTTGTGGTTCTGTCTTGCCCTTAATCCACTTTCTTATTTACTGCAACGGTGTCGGTCTGGTTATCACTTCACAAACTCTAAAGAAGAAACATCAATATCTCATCTCATATATATGGACGACATAAAACTTTATGCACAAACCAAAACAAACATGAAGAAACTTGTAGATGCTACAGCAGAGTTTAGCAAGGATATTGGCATGGAATTTGGATTAGAAAAATGTAAAACACTCCACATTGTTAGGGGTAAGATTAAACCTGGTGGATACACAGTTAATAATACAGACACAATTACTGCAATGGAACCCCATGATTTTTATAAGTATTTAGGTTACACACAATTAAAAGGACTAGATCATGTCAGGATCAAAAATAACTTAACCACTGAATATAAAAATAGACTATATGCTATATGCAAAACCACTAAATGGACGACACCTTACTAAAGCTATAAACACCTTTGCCGTCCCGATATTAACATACTCATTCGGAGTTGTTAAATGGACTAAAACAGATATAGAACAATTAGAACGAACTACACGCACAACTCTTACAAAACACAATAATTTACACCCTAAATCAGCTATAGAGAGACTTACTATTAAAAGACAAAATGGTGGAAGAGGCTTAATAGACCTTCAGCATTTGTGGCAGAAACAAGTGATTCGGCTCAAATCATTTTTCCACATAAAATATCACACAAGTGATATACATAAAGCAATAGTTTTAAACGATTCCAACTATACTCCTCTTAACTTAACCGTACAATTAGATGCGCAAAATATTTACAATAATGATCCACAAATAAAAAAGATAGATGACTGGAAGAAGAAAACACTCCACGGGCGACATCCCCATGACCTAGAATTGTCACATGTTAATAAAGATGCCTCAAACAAATGGCTCAAAATAGGTAATTTATTCCCAGAAACAGAAGGATTCTTGATAGCGATACAGGACCAGATTATCAACACAAAAAACTACAGAAAACACATTATCAAAGATCCCACGGTAACCAACGATAAATGTCGGAAGTGCCATTCCCAGTCAGAAACAATACAACATATAACTGGTGCATGCACCGCCCTAACACAAACAGATTACACTCACCGACATAATCAAGTAGCAAACGTAATCCACCAAAAACTTGCAATTAAATATTCACTTACACAAGAGACAAACACGCCTTACTACAACTACATACCACAAACTATCCTAGAAAATACTACTCACAAGCTGTACTATGACCGTGCTGTACTCACTGATAGAACAATTCACTACAATAGACCAGACATAATCTTGCAGGATAAAGCAAATAAAACTACTTACATAATAGATATCGCAGTACCTAATACACACAACATACAAAAGACAATCACTGAAAAAATTAGTAAATACGCAGACGTTAAAGATGAAATTACCCGTATCTGGAGACAAGATAAAGTTTACATAGTACCCATAGTCCTATCATCTACAGGTGTTATCCCAAATCACCTTCTACATAGCCTTAAACTACTAAATCTGAAAGAAACTCTCTATATCACCCTACAAAAAGCTGCAATACTAAACACATGTAGAATTGTTAGGAAATTCTTGCAAACGGAAGAAAATTAAATAAAATAAATTCATATCCAAATCATCAAAGCCACTTTCTTTTAATGTACACAAAGCTTCACTTACTTGGTTTTTTACCCGTAAGTGCGGTTAAAACCAGCCGACGTTGGCTGAGAATTTCGACCATTCGAAATAATAATAATAATAATAATTTATTCTTCAAAATAAAGCATTCATCTCCAATACATGTGTAATTTTTTGTTCACAAATATTTCCAAATATTCGACATTCAATTAGTTTTGAACAAAAATGTATTCTTGTCCATTTTAATAAGAACTTTAAAATCTGAAGAAGTACATTTCATAAGATTGTTAAAGTATTGCATAGCTTACAGTATCAAACCAGTTCATTTTTCAACTCATGATTTCTATAAATCTAGTTATATTTTTATTTTCCATTCCAAATAAGCAAAAAACCATCGCTCATTTTTGTTATTTCAAATATTAACCAGTTTAGACGTTATTTTTCTCGTGCCAGTCTTCATCAACATCAGTCTAACATCATTGGCGTCGATGACGTCAGTTCCTCTTTGCTAAAGCGAATATCGCTTTTTTTTTTCACGGGCCGAGGTTAAAAGCTTTTTAGTAAGTACGTGTTAAAAAATTCAGCACCCGGGACGTAAATAACAATTCGTTTTGAAAATATTGGATAAAACGTCAGTTTTGTCATTTTCCAAGAGCTGGTTTATAATCGGTCCCTGACTGATACTGACTTAAATGTAGGTCTAATTTTATAGAGAAATAAATACGAGAAGCTTTGTAAATTTAGGTGTTAATATTTACACTGGACTTATTCATGCCTAATAGTATAATGACTAGCGAACAACGCCATAACAATTGAACAATACAGATCAAATCAAAACCAAAGAAAAAAAGAAAAGTTTGCCTTCTACGAGGCGCAATTAGTATGCTATTTGAGTGTTATTTGCTGTCATTATTTTTCCTCAGCATTCATATCATTTCCATATTTGCATGACTGATTAATTTATTTTAAGCTAGGCGCTTTAATTTCAAATAACAGATACCAATTATTATAAGTTATGATGGCATTAAGATATCAAATGAAAATCCCTGCAAGTACAAAAAACACAGTAAGGGATTCCATGCATTGAAATTTTTGTCAATTAATTCAAAAAATTATGTTAATTTTATCTTTAAAATGCTGCATACTAAATATTCTAAATGTTAAGCTAAAAAGTCAGAATGCTCAGTTTAAGGCTCAGTTTAAAAAACAATAATGGTGCCTGATTAATTTATATCCATGATTTCAGTGGGTCAAGACAGCAACGTCTCGCGAAGATTATACTAGGAATAATATAGAACTTCGTCTCATCTCTATACATTATACCGATTAAGATTAAAACTATTTCTAGCGCTAAAGTGTAATAAGAAGCTTGTATGGAAACATGATAAACTCGAACAAGGATTATTTCCCATTGTACATAGAAGTAGGTACTTCATAGAACTCGATGAAAGATACAATCTTTTTCATTGAACTATTGCACGTATTGAAGCTCTCAAAAGAATCAAAGGGATTGTCTGAGTTACACGTACAAGGTGTCTAGGTAATAATGCCCCGTTTTAAGAGAATATATTAAAAGCGAAACGGAAAAGTGATACACTTTTCAATTACAGCAAATCATCTAATCGATAATCATCAATAGTGCATAAGTATTTAAATATCTATATCAATACCGATTACGAAATCCAAAAAATATTTGTATACACTTCTACACTTGACAAAGATTATATTTTATCAAGACATTACTACGGACCAAAAGTTACTGAGGTACACTGCGTGAAGGAGTATTTAATTATAAATGTACTTTTTATGTAATAAAACTATGAAGAGGCTTTTTAAAACAAACATTAAAATAATTATCAGCAGTTGATCAGTACCCATACAATTTATTGGGCACGAATTGGGATGAAATTTTTTGATTCCATTCTCAAGGCTCAAACAAATCATTAATGTAAACTTTTTAATCATTTAATGTAGGTATAAAGTATAATAAAAACTAATGCAGTTACTGTTCCATTAAAGTTTACACAAACTTTACAACCTGAAAACTTACATAAGGACCGTCGCGTCGTTTATACAATTACGTCAACAGTTTTGTACAACTCACAGAAACTTACAATAAACGCAGTGACATTGTTATGTTAAATGAACAAATTATAATTGGAAGGAAAGCTTTGTTACTTCATTTCATCCTGTTTAATAGCATTTTACTACTGAAATGAGTTCAAAGGCTGGACTGGGAGCGAAAGAAAAACATAGAATGTACCAGCTGCTTCTCTTCCCGGGCATTCTGTTAAATTCAGTTAAGGGACAGAGGTTTCATTGGCATTTTTGTGGGCAATAGGCTGACCCCCTGTCACTGCAATAGCCTCTCTCCATCATAATAATACCTCATTTGTCAAACATGACATCAGATGGTCTTATAACCTCTGATGTTCTGCCCACCCCATAAGGGATACAGGCGTGAAGTTATGTATGTATGTATGAGTTCAAAGGTTAATATAATTGATTATTTAATCAAACGCGATGTTATCAAGTTAAAAAGTATTTTGTGAACCTTGAACCGAAATCGCTGTGGCGCCATGGTTAATGTGCATATCAAACGATATCGGGTTAAGCGCGCTCGGCGCGGCCGGTATTAGGATAGGTGACCGCAGATCTTTTATTTCTCCCGACGACTTCCGTGCTTCGGAGTGCACGTTAACCAGTCGATCCCGGGTGCTGTATTCTTGTTTACAGTAGTCATTAGGACTTGTCAGTAGTCGTTAGGGTTAGTTTTCAATCGGTACCCTGAAAATTTTGACATCCACCAACCAGCACTGGGCCAGCTTGGTGGATTAAGGCCTAAACTATCGGAATAAAAAGTATGTGCAAATACAGAAATACCATACACTATCACTATGCCAAATTTCATCCAAATCCGTTGAGCCATTGTGCAGTGATTGAGGAACAAACATCCATCCAAACTTTCACATTTATAATATTGTCTTAAGTTTTCGCGATTCACACTATTAAATAAAACACTTTTTAACCGGATTTACACAAAATAAGCTGACAGTATCTTGAGTTTTGTGTCATTCCAGAACGCTACGCTCAAAGACTGAGAAACAGATGGAGATGATGATGTATAGCTTTTTTAATCTATCAATCTTGACACCTCAATCGCTCGTGACCACGGGGTCTGAAAAGACATCGAAACGTCGAGTTAAAATTTAAAATGTAAATATACGCGATAAATCTGGTTAAAAAGTGTTTTATTTAATTTCACATTTATAATACAAGTAAGATTGAAGTGTCAAGTTGACATTTAGAATAACACAAGATACTCCTCAAACCACCCGGTACTTACATGTCCCACATCTGGTCCTGGTGTACAAATAAAGATACAGTGTAACTTAAGTAATAAATAGTACATAAACAAGGGTACAACGTTTTTCTAAAACAACCTGTTTTATGTCTTTTATAAAAAGCCGGTTAAAATAGTTTTATAACGTCAAAAACATTTTAACGTTTTTAACAAACAAAGCATTTTTCATTAAAAATATAAATTATAATAATTTTCTGCAAGCTAACACATTAGGTATATCTGTTATGTAAATAATGCGGGCATTATCCATAATATAAGGGCATTACGAATAATGTCTAGCTGTATCGGGCTTAGTGTATTTTTTTTACAAGGATTATATTGTTACATGACGGACAATTTAATAGGTAGTAAAAAATATATATTATGTGTAATAACAAAGGTGCTACAAACGTTGTCGCGATAGTACGTTATGTCAACGATCCCACTGATCGCGATAGAGCTTTTGCTTGACAAACGGTGGCACGCCAGAACCTATTTTTGATCATGACGATATTCAAGACAAACACCGTACTTATACAAGGTGTTCCTGTTGATCTCCCATAACTCTTGTCCAGGGTATTAATGGGACCATGTACCTAATAGAATCAAATAACATGTAATATTAATTCTATTTTTTTTTTTTTGTTTTTGTTTTTCATACAAAATAATTCGATTAAGTCAAAACACAACACAAGCTTACCCACCTACCGTATGATTCATGAACCTCCTATAACTACATATACCTACCTATTTTATTCATGTCAATTAATTTCCTTTACTCGATTCACTACTCCCTGTTTAAAGGAAATAACATAAAAGGAAATAACTACTTATCCATTACAAAGACAAACATTGCGTATCTACCTACTAGGAAGTAAAATTATTTTAAAGTCTCACCTTTCAGTGATTCCAGGTAATCTAAAAAAAGTTATCTCTGGGTGCGTTATTGACGAATTCATGCAACCAAAAAACAGCACAATATATCCTACTCGTCATATGAAATATGTAAATATGTACCTCAACTTATGTTTAGAGAAAACAATCGCGCGGTTATTGTGAAAAAAACACACAGTTGGTACGTTTGTCACAGCAGCGGCGGCAATCGCGACTGTCAGCATGCCGAGCGCATGCTGAGATCGAGGTGCGTTGGTATAGCTCGCGTTGCATCAGTTTGTATGAAGTTGAATTACTGATATATAGTTGTACTATAATACAAAATTTAGAGATAAAATTAACCATTGTCTTTTTCAGAGCTTTCTCAAATAATTTTGAGAATATTGTTAGTCTTGATATAGGTCGATAGTTACAAAATCTACTTTTGTCTTATTTTTTATAAATTGGTTGTATTATGGACGTTTCAAGCATATCTGGAAACAAACTTTTTGAAAAATATAAGTTAACGAGGAATGCTAAAGGTTTTGCTAGTTCATATTAACATAATTTAACATGTTTTTTTACAAAAATAACACCTCAGCCTACAGTGTATAACACCTCAGCCTGCAGTGGCATATAGACATAGGCTCGCCCGCTACACGTTCAATACATGCAAGCAACAGCGTAGGTACATTCTGTGATCGCGAGTAATAACTCGGCAGTATAAAGTATACACTCGCAGTAGATTTGTATGAACATTATTAAAGATTATTTAGAGATTATTAAGTTAAAATTTAACATGGTATAAAAACTATCGCAATCGATTCTATTGCCAATTCTGAACAAACTGTTTTCAGGTTGCGTACAACTTTGTATAAATAAATGCAAAACTGCTTGGAAGATGATAAACGACAAAAGTACCAAATCTTAAATAATAATAAGATATAAAAAATCAAAACCTATTTTATTAACTTAACTAGAAAAAAAAAAACAATTGGTTGTCTAAACACTTATAAAACTCGTGTAGAAAAAAAAGATTTTTTTTTTTATAACCAGTAACACAGATGAGGTAGTGCTTATTATCAAATCTCTGAAAAATACAAACACTGTAAGCTGAGGTGTTATTTTCGTAAAAAACATGTTAAATTATGTTACTATGAATAAGCAAAACTTTTAGCATTCCTCGTTAACTTATATTTTTCAAAAAGTGTGTTCCCAGATATGCTTACAACGTCCATAATACAACCAATTTATAAAAAAGAAGACAAGAGTAGATTTTGAAACTATCGACCTATATCACGGCTACCAATATTCTCAAAAATATTTGAGAAAGCTCTGAAAAAGACACTGGTTAATTTTATCTCAAAATTTGGTATTATATGGAAAGAGCGGTCTGGTTTCCAAAATAATAAATCAACAACAACCGCCATGGTTGAGCTAATTAGCCAGGTTGCAAGAAACCTAAATTCAAAAAAGACACTGCGGCAGTATTTTTTGACATGACATGAGTTGGTTTGAGACGTACCTCTCTAGACGGCAACAATTTGTGGAAATTTCATATAAATATCATATAATCTGAAATTTTGACTCATAGATCTCTATTAGGTGAAGCCGAGTCTGATGTGCCATAAGGAAGTGTTCTTGGGCCGATTTTTATTCCTATTGTACATAAATGACCTTCCCGAGCTGACTAATAAAAATTTTTTTGTTTGCTAACGACATTTCCGTAATTTTGACGAATAGTAATAATGACAATAAAACCTTTGAACACGACATTAATAAAACTATTAAATTGATAATTAAATGGTTATCAGAATACGATTTAAAAGTACATTTGGATAAAACGAATTATGTTACACTAGCTTTATCCCGCAACTTCGTATGCGCTTAACTACCCTTCTGAAATTTCAGAAACTATACAACCAGACACCCACTGAAAGAACCTTTACACCAAGTATCACACCCATGCACTCAAGGAATAAGTTTTTTTCATACAAACTAAAAATCATATATTTCCCGTGCCCGTGGGAGTTTTGGGATTTTTTTTCGTAGCACAACCAGTCACTCTTTGAAGAACCTTCATGCCAAGTATCACATCCGTACACTCAAGGAATAAGATTTTTCATACAAACTAAAAAGTCCAACCCCTTCCCGTGGGAATTTCGGGTTTCCTTCCATAATACAAACAGACACTTATTGAGGAACCTTTATATCAAGTATTACATCCGTGCACTCAAGGGATGGGATTTTTTCATACAAATTAAAACATCATATATTTCCCGTTCCCGTGGGAATTTCGGGAATTTCTTTCATAACACAACCAGACACACATTGAAAAACCTTTACACCAAGTTTCACATTGGTGCACTCAAGGAATAAGATTTTTCATACAAACTAAAAAGTCCTATATTTCCCGTTCCCGTGGGAATTTCGGGAATTCCTTCCTTAGTGCACCCCTACATCCTCTAAAGAATCTTTGTTCCAAATTTCAGCTCTCTACGCCCAGTAGTTACGGCTGTACGTTGTCTGTCAGTCACTCAGTACCTCAGTCACTCAGTCAGTAACGGAACAGTTTTATATATATTGATTTAATACAAGCAACATACTATCAAAACTTAATATTATATATGAAAATAATGAGTTAAGTGACGTTAACAATACGAGATTCCATGGATTAAATGTTGATAAACATTTAAATTGGAAATGGCATAGTGATATTGTGAGCAAAAAGCTTAACGGCTATGTATATGTTTTAAGTTGACTTCGGAAGAGATGCTCTCGGTAAACTGTGCTCACTGCATACCAGGGCTATGGGGCTCCACGGTATATATAGATTATTAATCTGAGGAGGTTCTACTGAATTTAATAAGAGTTTCGTTGCGCAAAAAAATGTATCCGAGCAATGATAGAAAAGGAACCGGGTGATACGTGCAAACCTTTGTTCAAAGTATTAAATATATTGTCATTGCCTTTTGTATATGAGAAGCGGCCATGTTTGTTAAAATTTATGACCAATATTTCGTTCATGCAAGAGATGTCTCAAGAGCAACACGCCATGAAAACAGGTTACTTTATGGTGATTTGGCTCGCTTACAACTATATCACAATCAATGTTTTGCAAGCTGTGTAAGAAAAATTTATTCTTTACTAAAATATTTCAAGCTGATATATTTATTTATAAAATACTAAAAAATTATAAAATACCTACTATTCAAATTATGTTTTTATTACTCTGTGATGGAACAAAATGTTTGATGCCCGGTCAATTTAATTATTTGAATAATTATTAACCAATTGCTCTCTCATTTTGGGCATTTCCCATAGTGACCGGGCATTTTGTATAATGCCTAACTTTAATAAAATTATTTTAAAGGAAATTGACGATTGCTCAGCGTGCATGTGGTAACCGTTTCCAAATTCAACGTGATGCATATTTTAAAATAGACTTCTATTTAACACTTAAATACGGTATAATTAAATTAAAAATATTCTGGAAAATATTGTTAACAATATTATCCGCTAATGAAATATTGATCCCCTGCCCTGATGCTATTTGCGCGTCTCGGTGATGGAGTACCATCTCAGATTCTAGATGTAATAAGGTTGTAATTGAAAAATTCTCTCACAGATAAATAATGCAAGTTCATTGAAAGTGAAGTGAGCTGAGTTCGTTTATAATATAAACTTGGAGTTCTTTTGTAATTAAATCATCAAACGTGATTGAAATTATTTTTTGTTGGTTAATTTGCGTTTGATCTCTCAGTGAAAGGTCCAAGAAAACAGCACTCTAGTTTAGGAATGACTTTATGAGACCCAGTGTCTTCATAAAGCGTTGCCAGAATCCACCACCGTCATTAGATGTAAGGTTCTTATCACATATGTCAATTATTCAATCAATTTAGTTCTGTGAATTTTGTAAATAATAATAAATAAAGGCATAGTAATAAAAAAGATTAGTAATAATGAATCGTGAAAACATAAAGACAGTATTATCCCCTCTATAAATTAAACAATTCTTTATTTTCAGTCCTTATATGGTCATTACACGCATTGACAGGGTTGATCTGTTCGTCATTCTGGGCGCTGTTGCTACTTCATCTTTATTGTTATAAACGATTAGGGAGCCTACAGTGTCACGTCATCACGTGCTAGTTATCATTAAACTCCAAATGCTTTTATCCTGTCTTAGCTGTTTCACGTGGTTTTATCCTACGGTAAACACACACTAAACAAAGGTACTGGAATCGTACTCATAGATTATTACACTGATTTGTTCAGCACCTCACCTTTTTCATTTAGAACCATAAGAAAAATCAATCAAAGAAATCAATCAAGAAAATTCAGACTTTATTGGAACTTCTTAAAGAAATTGGATTACTAATAAATGGGTTTTGGCCCAAACTAGAGTGTTTCTATTAGTTCATAAAGATGTGTGTGGGCTTGAGGTTAATTAATAAACCTTATTAGTTTGCTGAACTTCTTAACCTAGTAATCCTTTTCGGACTAACTAAAGCACAATGGAAGCTTGTAGATTGTTTTCTTAACACACTTTTCAACCAAGTTCACTATTGTTGATCTTATTATTTAAGAGAAGAATTTAAACCTATTGAAGCGCATTCATAGAAAATTGCAATTGACATTTTCAATCTAATATCTTGAATTGTTGAATAGAAATACAGCGGTCTTAAGCAATATCGCAAATTGGAAAAATGCCGAGCGGTTTAAAAAATAAATAATTAAATTGTCAGATTAAAGTTTCAATTATAATAAGAAAGGATTAGTAAGAAAACCTAATTATAGCATAAGTTTTACAAATCAAAATTAAAAGAAACCAAAGATTGACCTCAACATTTGTGTCACTGTAATAGCTTTGGAAAAGCTACTAAATATGTAGGGGAAACCTGTACAAAACCGTATACCTGGATAAAACAGTATAGCGTAGCTATTTTCACCAGTAACCCAAATTTCGTGCACACAAGCCGCTCTGAGATGCCTACCAAGCAGTACCCACTATCTGTAAACAAACACTTGTCGCCGTAGGCAAGTGAAATTCGGAGTTATTTAATTTTATTTTGTTTTTTAACTTTTTGATAAGTTATTGACAACGGCCGTAAGTGATATCAATTTCAAAATTTTAATGTGATACCTTGTCGCTTTTCTTTATCCCGATAAAATGTAATAGAATAAAGCTATTTCTGACACTTCAATTTGCAGTTGTAGATAATAAGTTGGAGATCAACTAGCTTAATATCCTACGGCGTCCTACTGTGGGACAATATCGCCGATATTGAAACGATATTAACTCCGCAAATAATGGCTATTCGTGGAATTTGTAATCTTCGAAATAGACAATCATGGAGGAACTGTTTTTCCCACTTCCTAGAAAAAGGATGGCACTTTAAAGAAATTAGTCTTTTATATAATAAAGTCAAAATAAGTAGTAAGATTGCGAAGATTTTTTTCTTACGAAAGCTAATAAAAATAGTTGTCTAATGTTAAATTCCAAAAAGTGAACGGTAATTTTTCATATTTATACAGATGGGTCAAAAACGGGGGTTCATAATGGATGCTCTTTCTTCGATCTCACAGCGTCGTTGATGGCCAAGTTTAGCGTAAATGTACCAAATGTAAATATCATGTGCTTGGAACTTTTGGCTATTGTTGAGGCTATTCGTAATATAATATCAACTAACTATACAAAAATAGTTATATTTACTGATTCTAAAAGCAGTTTGTATCACCTGCTTGCGTGTAACAGATGAAAGCTAGGGAGAAACGAGGCTTATATTTTTATTGAAAGTATCGTCAACATGATGCGTAATGGGATTAATATATATCTGCAATGGGATCCTTCCCACGTGGGGGTCTTTGGCAATGAGGTCGCTGATGAGTGTGCCAGAGTTGCTGAATCCTATGGTATTCCTCTTCATGTGACCCTTCAGTCTTCAGATTATATCCCAATCGTGAAGAAGCGTTGCCACGACCAGTGGAAAGAGTATTTTAATGACATCTTCACTGAAAAAGGTATTTGGTACAAAACTCTTTATGCTGAGCCTCCACAAGTTCCTTGGCTCGGTAATAGTAAAATGACACAAAAAGAACTAGTTAATTGTTTTAGACTACGTTCGGGGTCATGTTCCATTGAACAATTTTGGTTACCTAATGCGCAAAACTGAAAGTCCCGATTGTGTTTTTTTTTTTCATAAAAAGAGGATCTTTTCCATGTATATTTAGTTCCAAATTCACGAATGAGAATAGCCAACGCGTTATTTATTTTTATATACAATCTCTAGAGTTGAGAAAACAAATGATGTCTACCTAAGTTTTTTTTATTGTTAATTTTTTTTTTTAAAAAGTGTCTTAACCTTATAGGTTTTATAGCTTTTTAAATAATGATAATGATAGTTGTTTTGGGCACTGATGGTCTTTTTGTATATATGACTTAAGTATAATAAATTGTATATAAACGACTGTTTGTTGCCAAAATAAATCAAAAAAAAAATAAAAAAGGGTAATTTTTTTGGTTCCAAAATGAAAATGGTTCGTTTTGATAACTCCTCCACAGATACAGGTCCAATAAAAAATAACTCTGTATATTTATAAAAATACAATAGTAAATAATTTCGCGTCAGTCAGTACCTACCCGATAGCTCAGAGGTTAGGGCATGGATCCGTCTGTACGTATTCACGTGAAACGGCGCGGCATATGCAACTTTCCGCGGCGTCATATTAGCTCTTAAAATTATCTCCATCATGGTTCATTATAGAAAAGTATGCCGTATAAAGGCACGGCGCCGCCGCTGTGACACGGCGCGGCGCAGTGCCGTACGATGCAAATCAATGCTTTTCTATAATGAACCATGATGGAGATAATTTTAATAGCTAATATGAAGCGCTGAGCGGTGCGCCGTGCACGGCGTGCTGTACGCCGTGAAACACGCCCGTGTATCCACGCCCTTGGAGCACCTGCCTGGCATGCGAGAGACCCGGGTTGCGATCCCTAATGTGGCCGATATCTATGTAGTATTTTTCTAAACATTAAAATTTCTTCAGTTTTATAATATTAAATAAAATATATTAAATACAAAACATTGTATTGTTGTGATTTTTTTTTCAACATGTTTACTAGGTGTCATTTCATTTCTTTGATTAGACTTTTATAAAATATTGAATAAAACTGCCTATAAGGCAATATATTAAGTAGGTAATACATCAAAAATAAACTTCAATAAAATGGGCGAGTCTGGCTAATGAAAGTAGAGACTGTAAAAACTTGGCAAATTTAAAAATAATAGCACATGGATTAAACAAACTTGATACTTGTTTTTTTTTATAAAAGTGTCGTAAAAATATCAAAATTTTTACTCTACTTTTTGATGAGAAATATATTATTAAAATGACAGACAAATAGTATTAATCACGTTTATAAAAAAAAACAACAAAATACAATAACTATTTTTATTCATTGTAATCAAAATCTGAATACAGCAATGCTATATGGAATGAATCGTCACAGTATCGCTGTTTCCTACATTGATTGTGAAACTATTTATATATTTTTTTTTATTCATTTTCAAATACGTGAATTCCAAAATCTCACTTACCAAAACAACCAACAACCATTCGATTGACAACGGTGACACCAAAAAACGACTTTGACAAACATGCTAGTACTGACATATAAAAAGTTTGCAAAAATCCGCAGTGTCTACTTTCGTTAGCCAGACTCTATCTACTCTTCTGAAATTTGATTCAAGTAACTTACGATTTGACAGTTTTTTTTATATTTTTTCAGTGCAAAAAGCGAGGTATGGACGACTACGTTGACATCGGTGGTATGACTGGCTTGGATCACACCAAAATGAAAGTTCTCCGTAACATCTGCGGACTCGACTCTCGAGAAGGTATAGCTTATTCTTATCAATGTACTAGCTTCATCCCGCAACTTTGTATGCGCTTAACTACCCTTCTCGTGGAAATTTCAGAAACTATGCAATCAGACACCCACTGAAAGAACCTTTATACCAAGTATCACACCCATGCACTCAAGGAATAAGTTTTTTTCATACAAACTAAAAATCATATATTTCCCCTGCCCGTGGGAATTTTGGGAATTTTTTTCGTAGCACAACCGGTCACTCTTTGAAGAACCTTCATGCCAAGTATCACATCCGTACACTCAAGGAATAAGATTTTTCATACAAACTAAAAAGTCCAACCCCTTCCCGTGGGAATTTCGAGAATTCCTTCCATAATACAAATAGACACTTATTGAGGAACCTTTATATCAAGTATCACATCCGTGCACTCAAGGGATGGGATTTTTTCATACAAACTAAAACATCATATATTTCCCGTTCCCGTGGGAATTTCGGGAATTCCTTTCATAACATAACCAGTCACACATTGAAAAACCTTAACACCAAGTTTCACATCGGTGCACTCAAGGAATAAGATTTTTCATACAAACTAAAAAGTCCTATATTTCCCGTTCCCGTGGGAATTTTGGGAATTCCTTCCTTAGTGCACCCCTGATCCTCTAAAGAATGTATGTTCCAAATTTCAGCTCTCTACTCCCAGTAGTTACGGCTGTACGTTGTCTGTCAGTCACTCAGTCACTCAGTACCTCAGTCACTCAGTCAGTAACGGAACAGTTTTATATATATTGATTGATATATTAGAATCTACAAAATTTTATGCATCAGTTACTACTATACTTTAATTTAGGCGTGACTGTGGCGTGGGCGGCCCATACAAACGGTTTTTTTCCGCCATGAAAAGATAAGGCACCTAATAGACGAGCTCTTTTAAGAGGAGGATGAATCCATCTTACGGGCGACAAGGTACGACTATTCTATAAGTACTGCTAGCTCGAAGACTAGCAGGTACAGAACAGAGCAGCGTCGGTTGTACCCTGACAGAACAGAGCTGCGTCGGTTGTACCCTGACAGTGTGAAACCGCGACAGCGGCCATGAGACTCCTCAGTAACCTGAGTATACCCACTAAATATTCCCCTTAGATGATTCGCCTTAAAAAAGTCCCCTGATCGTTATCGGAGCGACAGCCAATCGGTAGATAAAGGCTGCGCAGTGGGCTACACCCTGACGTGTTACCCGCTTGGATGTTTGGATTTAAGCTAAAATCAAAAATGACAAAGCTGAGACTAAGATATTATCTAGAGTGACGAGACTCACTCTAAGGGCGTTTGTCCACCGCCGCCGTCACCGTCACGTCACCGAGAACGAGATGACGGCGCCGAAGTAGCGGTACATACATTTACATTACATTACTTAGCCGCGTGTCCACCGCACATCCGTCACCCGAGCGCCGTCATCCCGGCCGCCGGGATTGCGAGTAGATCGGCGTGACCGCTAGATCGTCGCCCGAGATTTTGACGGGCCGATGTGCCGGCAATACAAAACACGTATGAACTTGTCCACCACTGCCGTCGCCGTCGCATCTTACACGAGCTCAGTTATTATTTTGTTTGTAATCAATTATCATTGATTAGTATTAACATTGTAATAAAAATGGCGAAAAAATTTAAATACGATATTTATTAATTAATAGAAATTATAGAAAGTAGAGAATGTTAAAATTAAAATGTTAAACTTGGCGTGGTGTATATAAAACGCCCCTGCTGTGATGTATCGTTCACGTATTAGCGGATGAACCCAAAATTCTTTGCATCGCCTGCGCCTTCGAAGGTACAAAAGCAGTAGAAGAAGTTGTCGCCGGTTTAACCTAGCCATCACTTTATTTCTTCGAAAACGCGACTACCACGCATGACAGCTGGAACAAACTAAACCAGCGAAATCGGTCGCGATGGACAAACGATCGCCGTTACGTCATATTAAACTCGGCCCGAAATAATCTCGTTCTCGGTGACGGTCCGGTGACGGCGGCGGTGGACAAACGCCTTAAGATAGGGAAGACGGGAAGAACAACGTTTTAATCGTTCGGCTTGTTGAAGTTTTCTAATAAGGGGAGCGAACTGGGTTAAGATTGGAAGAGCGCCGTTGAAACCCTCAGGGCTGGCGTCAAGAGCGGCGCCGAAAGCCAGAATCTCGTCGATAGTAGCGAGTTGGGTCCAGAACGCCATGCGGTCATAGGAGGTCTTTGCATTCTGATTCTGGGAAGACGGTTGGGCAGCCGGTTACGATTGAGTCTTGACGCGGTTGCTGGAACCCGATGACTGGGGAGCTGAAATGTCCTTAGAGGTCTTTGGGACGGCTGGAGGAGGAGCGCTCGGCCTAGGCTGAGGACGCCTTTTTCAGTTTTCGCGTAATGTTTAAGTTTGTATGAACCGCCCGCGCCAGCGGTCTTCCAGTTTGCCACCTTAGTCGATTTAAAGGCAAAACTTGCAATCTGTAACTGAAAATAGCATGAAGCTTAAGGATGTCGAATGAATGGACCTTGGTAATAGATTTTATATTTATAATGTATCTGTTTTTTCCAAAAATATCTAAATTCAACATCGCAAAAGTATCGGAATGAGATTAAGGACACTTATAATAAAATGAGAGTTCTATTTTTAGGATACTGAATACTTGACCTTTTCCATTAACGTGCTTATCCTTAAAAATCTTACCTGAATCGTTGAGTGACGTCACTTGTGCTAATTTTTAAAAGAAATATTTGAGTATCGTTAAAGTGAGATTTATTTTGAGTTACAAAAAGCCTTTTCTTTGCCCGTGTAAATTACTCTATCATCTCATCATTTCTTATTATATTGGTGAGCTTGAAATACTGATTAAAAATATTTAGGGAAGCATGATTTTATGACTGCTTCAGTGATTGGTCCCACCAGATAATGGTCCCATAAGGACAAAACACTGAATTCAAAAAAATATTATTTCTTGTTCAGTGATACATCCCACTGAATTAAGTATAAGAAATAATGAGATCAAGTACGGTAAGCAAGCAAACTAATAAGAAAATCAATAAGAGACAAAATATTCATTCGTAATAAACATTTCTATTAACTCGACGACCACTTTGGCGATGGGGTAAACCTATCTGCCTCAGACGCCAGTGGTTGCGGGTTCGATTCCAGCGCGGAACAAGAAAAAAAAATGTTCCGTGGTTGGGTGTTTATCTATTTATGTATTCATATTTTAGGTTCCCCTAGTTCGCTACATGGTATCCCATAACACAAGCTATGCTTACTTTTGGGCCATGAAGTTGGTGTGATTGCCTGGGGATTTTATTTATTATTGAAAAATAATCAACAATAAAAATTTAAAGACATTTTACATTTAAAACACCATAAAACTATGATGTAAAAACATAAAGTATGCAGGTAGATATTGATAAATAAAATGTATGAGGTTATTTGTCCTACAATAAAAAATTGACTTCCTAAACGAAAAGAAATCATAGTTCAAATAATTAAAATAATCACAGAATAAAATATTATCCATGTTAATAAATATATTTCTATTGCTTTCTTTGTCACACTTGCAATGATCTTTTCACAGTAATTAAGCTCGCACTCGCTCGCTCGAGATAGCCTTTGGCTGTCTGCCTCAGATGCCAGTGGTTGCGGTTTCGATTCCCGCACGGAACAAGAAAAAAAAATGTACCGGTTTTGGGCGTTCGTCTATACATGTATTTATATTCTAGGTTCCCCCCTAGTTCACTACATGGTATCCCATATCGCAAGGTCTGCTTAGGTTGGGGCCATGTAGTTGGTGTGATTGTCTGGGGATTTTCTCTATTTATTTTATTATTTAAGTGCAAGTGAGACAGCGGACTCCGAATTTTCGCAACGTTGCAGTCATTCTTAATCTTTGACAGCAACCAGCCATCGATACAAAGCGACGTGCATGCAGTCATGTTATTTTGTTTGATACTGTAAAGCTTAATGAATTGTATGTGTTTTTTTTTTCATTTTAAAATGTTTTATTTGAAAGATCTTTTACAGATTTTTCTTATAAGTTTGCTTGCTGACCGTACTTGATCTCATTATTTACTACAATTAAGTCAATGGGACGAATCACAGTGTTTGGTCCTTTTGGGACATTGATGTGGTGGGACGAACCACTGAAGCAGTCGATTTTATCATTTTGTTTATTTCAGAATATAGACGATTACTAAAGTGAATACGTTTTATAATCAATTAGGTTCTGATAATATAGTTCAACCATATCGACATATTTTTTAAGTTTAAAAAGATTAATTGTAATTGTCTTAAAGCGTAGTTTCTGTTTGTCACGTAGCACCCTGCATGGCGGGAAGTGAATTTTATTTACATTGGGCTAGATTTTATTTAAATTGGGAAGTGCAGACATTTGAAGAGCTACTTTAATAGTAATACGGTAATTAAATTCGGTATTCACAAATGGGATTCTAAAATAAAATGTCACACAAACACATCACCGCATATTTGGGGGAAAACTTAATACGAAAGGTTACGGTTACTGGCCAGACGGACACTGAAGGAATCATGCCTGAAGCAAGGTCCGACGTAAAATACAAAATAAAATCCCCAGATTATCACACCAACTTCATGGCCCCAAAGTAAGCGTAGCTTTTCATATATGATACTATGTAGCGAACTAGAGGGGAACCTAGAATATAATAGATAAATCAGACACGGATTTTTTTTTCCTTGCGGGAATCGAACCCGCGCCCTCACGATTGGCGCAGTAGCGTCTGTACCATTACAACACGGAGACCGTTATAAAACATCCTGTATAATATCTAGACTTTGCCCTAAACGTGTGTGACGTTTCGCCTCAATGAGGAGTTTTCTGACAGCTCATAAAGATTAGTTCAAAAAACCTCTATAGATGGCACTTTTAAAAAGCCGAAGGCGTTAATTCTGTATATTATAATGAAGGTAAGTGGTATCTACCATCTAAGGTTATTTATAAGTTCAATGTCTGATACAGACGTCAATTAATTTATTTTACTTTTAAAAACGCAGTGTAGAATAAATGGCTATATGACAGACGAGACTTCGCCTTTTGTAAAGCGCCATCTATCGAAGCCTTTTGTACCATTTTTGTACAGTTTTGTTTTTTTAATGAGCTGTCAGAAAACCTCTCATTCGCTCAGCCATTTCAGACCAATTATAATTATTATTTCAAAGCAACTGAATATTTTATTATTTTTCATAAATATTATAATTCTTTAACGTATTATCTAGAGAAATTCGTTTGAAGTAATTAGACCGTCCAAATTATCCACAATGAGAGGTTTTTTGGCAGCTCATTAAAAAACAAAACGGCACAAAAATGGTACAAAAGGCTTTGATAGATGGCGCTTTACAAAAGGCGATGTCTTGTCTGAGATATAGCCATTTCCTCCGCACTGCGTTTGTAAAAGTAAAAAATTAATTGACGTCTGTATCAGAAATTTAACTTATAAATAACCATAGATAGTAAATACCACTTACCTACATTATAAAATACAAACTTAAAGCCTTCGGCTTTTTAAAAGTGCCATCTATAGAGGTTTTTTGAACTAATCTCTATGAGCTGTCAGAAAACTCCTCATTGATTAGTGAACATGAGGTCGATGATAAATGCACACGCGCCCAGAAAAAAACTGGCTATTCATAAAATATTGCCAGAACACATCACCGCCGCCAGAGCGGTAACATTTGGCGCCAGCTTTTGATGGAGTATTATAATTTATTTTATATTGAATATTAATACTATGATAAATAAAACAATTTATATATGAAAAGGATTATATATGAATTATGTACTTGTTAATATGAATTTATAAGCATTCAAATTGTGTACACCAATTTATTGATTTGCTCAAACTTGTATTGCATTTTTACTAAACTCTCCAGTCTTTGTCCAAAATTCAGTAGAAATAAGCCGTACTAACTTAGTGTTCAATACGTTTTGTGAACACGCATTGTATACATAAATTGTTAAATATGTCTTTGCAGATCAACGTGGATATTTAATCGCTTGTGACGATACCGCGGTCCGAATGGTTTCAAGTGGAAGGTTCCACAACTCAGTTACCCTGGCCTTTGAACCCCTCACCGTGGACAACATTGTACACGCCGACCTGGTCTGCGGTCTCGATGAATCTTAAGCTACTGACGATTCCAAATCAACACGATATTATATGAAAATAGTGGAACATGCTATTTTGAAATTTTTTCCTTTTCAATAAGGCTGGTTTTTTGATGAGAAACTTTGAACTTTTTTCTGACAATTCTAAATCAACACGATATTATATGAAGATAGTAAGTACATGCTATTTTGAGTTTTGTTTCCTGTTCAATAGGGCTGATTTCTGATTATAAACTTTGAACTTATTCCTGAAAATTCCAAAACAACACAATATTATATGAAGATAATGGTATATGATATTTTGAAATTTGTTTTCTGTTACCATATAATATGATCATATAGCAAAGTACTTAATAAAATTATAAATAACTTTGAAATGTAATTTTAAAAATCTTCTGTAATATTTTAAATAAGTACCTTTTTGTTGAATTTTGTTTATTTGTATATTTTTAAGAGTTTGTTTAAATATTTAACTAACGAAAATACTTAGTTACTAGCTACAATTATTGTTATTCATTTTTTTACTATGATAATAGATTTGCTTACCTAAATTCTTATTAAATGTTTTAATGAATGTACCTAGGTAAGTTTTTAACTATATTCGCATGCAAAAAAAATGTGTCAAAGATAGAAATTAAATTACATGTATTAGTGAATTTCATCATTATCGTATTTTGCAAACGCAAATCTAGGTACCGTGTCATTCATTATGTCTAGTCAGTAGATATTTGTCAATAAAAATAATTATATTTGAAACTCAAAACAATTGACTTTTTATTATGTTTTCTTTTCTAGCCCCCTATTAGCTGTTTACATGGTCCAGATACAAATTTTGCAGCATTTTCTCATTGGGACTCTTATTTAATATGACTTTATATTGAATAACAACAAACCTACTTATTATAGTAGAGAACGTATACCCTGGCAAATAATTCAATGAAGTTAAATGACAGTACCACTGATCCCCACATTAGGGAAGAAAAAAAATAGTGATGTGGTTCAAGTGAACGAATGTTTTTTTTTTTTATAAAATTGTCGAATTGTCAATTATTAATTATTATCTCATTGCAAGAAAGGGGCCTCTTCACGTCACTTGCTTTGACTTAAAAAATTGAGAAAAGCTAATTTTACTTCTACTGAACTATTTTGACTAGGTAGGCAGAAGTATGTTTATTAATTAATTTTCATTAGAGTTAGTATTAGAAGTCGTCGTGGCGCCGTGGCTACTGTGTGAAAAGTATGAAATAAAAGAATAGCTCCTTAAGTCATAAGGCCTCCTCTGAAAATAATCCAGTTAACTAAATAATGATAACAATCAAAACAGGATAGTAACCCGAATTTTGAAAAATTAAATATTTGAACTTGTCATGGTTGTCTGGTAGAAATCGCTACTCAGCGATAAGACCGCCAAGTTTTTATGTTTAATGTAAGTGTTTTTTTTCTTTTACTGTACCTTTATAAACAGAAGTTTAAATAAATAAAAATAAATCTATATCTATATCTATCTATCTATACTTATAATAAATCTGTAGAGAGGTCAATTCTGTACATGAAATATTTTTTCAACACACTTGCTCGTAAAGTGAGCCTTATTCTATTGAATTTAGAACTATAAACTGGGCTATAAGTCACGCGTGCAGTAATATATTATACCCTAGTGCATAATATAATGAATCCTACAAAGTTGAATTGTACCTTAGTGCAAATTACATGCGAGTAAACAGAGTATATTTTATTGATCCGGGTTATACATTAAATATATGAGCGCGTCCAGGCGGCGCGGCCAGTGGACAGGCGGCGCGCGGACAGGTGGCGCGCGTGCAGCAGCAGCGGCACAGCGCCTCCAAGCAACAATAGCGTGTGTACGTGTAATGGGACAGGGCTACTGACGCGCAGCAGCTAACAGCTGCTTCAAATAAATTTTATGACCACGTATGTCTGTCTTTTACTCACAAGTGTGTTGAAAAACGTCGTATGTAACTCGTGAGCGTTGCTAATTACAGTCTCGGCTCATTATTAAGCCCTCGCCTGCGGCTCGGGCTCAAATCACAGCCTCGACTGTAATTAGCAACTTCGCTCACTTGTTACATAATATACTATTTCAAAATAACTATCAGGGGGTGATAAGTGATCGATACTGCTGCCAAAAATGCAATCAGTAAAATTTTTGTCTGTCTGTCTGTATGTTCCTTATAGAAACAAAAACTACTCGACGGATTTTAACGAACTTGGTAAAATTATTGTTCATACTCCTGGGCAGGTTATAGTATACTTACTTATTATCACGCTACAATCAATAAGAGCAGAGCAGTGAAGGGAAATGTTGGAAAAACGGGAGAAGTTACTTCATTTTTTAAGCTTCAGTCGCGTTAAGCCTTAATGGTTAAAGCTACATAGAAATCATGTATGACAGAAATATTCTTCATAAAATTCTATAAAAAATATCCCACAACAGTACATCTCTATATTTTATGGTTGACTCACAATAACACGTGTAAATCCCGATAGCTTAGCAGTTCGGAGCTTTCTGATTATATTTGTTTACTCTTACGTTTATAATACTCTCACTCATCCCTAATTAAAAAAAAATAACATTATTACCTATTCAATAAAAAAAGAATCATAGAAATCGGTATAGAAACACCAAACTTATACATGAAATACGCTAATAACCCATCGCGCGTGAATACTGAATGATATAGGGATTATTTTTGCGTAACGGTTGACGCGCTAGCTCGAAGCGGCTCGCGGCGGCAGGGTATAAAAGGCGGGAGGCGAGCGCAAGCTTTTGCGCGATTTAATATAGGTAGGTACAGAAGGAACAAGCATTACATTACCTGTCAAATTTCCCCAACCACTTTTAACTTATTATCGAGGGCATAGAGTTCAAATTCAAGTAAAAAAATTTGACAGATTTGTAACGCTTGATGTACTTCTGTACATACAGAGACAAAAAGGGAAATCAAGGTTTTGTTTATTTCATGATCGTTTCTGCCTCTTGGAAGTCCGAAACCGTAGATTTCTTCGGAATAAAAAGTAACGTATGTGTTAACTACTATACCAAATTACATTAATATTGGCTTAGCCGTTTGGCAGTGAAAAGCAGCCATACATAACTATAGGTAGTATTGTATGTACACTGAAAATGGCTGGATGGGTGGATTTTTGCTATTCTTTCACGCAAAAACTACTTAGCTTTACCTAGAATAACAATAAGCTAAGTATAATTAATGAAGATATTGCATGAATTAAGTAAAATTGAAGGCATTAAATAAAACACTTTTTAACCGGATTAATGGCGTATAATTTATATTTTACATTTTAACTCGACGTTTCGGTGTCTTTGCAGACCCCGTGGTCACGAGCGACTGTTAAAATTTAAAATGCAAATATACGCGATAAATCCGGTTAAAAAGTGTTTTATTTAATAGTTATCGCGAAAACTTAAGACAATATTAAAAGGTTCCGTTGCATTCCTGGCCGCAACCTGTGCCAAAATTTAGGATCGTGGAAATTATTCACAAATCAAACAAAAATACAACATTTAAAGTTGAATCAGTAATTTAGGTGTACAAACGAAAAAACAAAACGACGGTATTGCCATAAATCTCCACAGTTATCCAAAATGGCCGGAAGTACTTACTGTATGTACGTACTCAATCTATCAATAAAATGCGTTCCAAACTTATAGAGATTTGTCTTTTGTTCTCAGAATGTATAAAAAAATAACAAAAACTTAAAAAAATATATTATTACTTCGAAGCATACGAGTTTTAAAACAAAAAGTTAGAAAACGTTTAATGAGAGTTAATCTTGAAAGGTCAACATAATTAATATACGGAAGTGACATTTCACCACTACTAATATCTATCAAAAATACACAATATTTCATAAATTCAATTTGCTTTTCTAGCTTTTTTCTAGCTGAAATCATATTGTACATCCAGGCAGAAATAAAAAATATAGGAATGTCAGTAAAAATATGACTTCAATATAGCGTCGTCAGTCACCTGTGGCCATTTTCGGTTCAAGCAGTTTTTCTTAATGTACACGAAAAGTAACTAACAATTTAACTAACAGTTATTGGAACTGTTTTCATAATGGTATTCCACGACTATTTTCTTTGGCACAGAAATTAACGCTACGTGCCTTTGTAATGTACCTAATAGATAGTTGCCTACCTATGTTTGTGGTAAGGAGTTATACTTATTATACGGGCGAAGATTCTTCATTTTTATTTTGCCATCTCTATTTTGGTGCAATAATACTATAACGTGGCTGTTATTATATATATTTTCTAATATTATAAACACCACATTATCTCGCCATTACTGGGATTCAAACCCCGGACCTCAGCTCAACTCGCCACGCATAAATCTCCAGAATACACCACGAGATAATACAGAGATTACAAAATGCTACATCAACACATGCACACGCAAGGAGGAGCAGCCATTTTGTGACGGACCTGTCACGAGTGAGACCTTTTGTTTGATTGGTGGATTACAACTATGGACAAGCGGAGGTTGCTCGGTTTAGTAAATTTCTTTACAGATCCTTAACCAGGCAGGACTATTCATAGCTGACCCTACGTGGTCATGTGAGAAATGACGATGATGGACTTTGTTAAACCCATTTTTATCGGAGTGAACATATTTAGCCTAAGACTTTAAATGAGGGGTGGTCGCTCCACTCAGGCGGTTCCAACCGTAAGGGTCTTAACATCAATGAGAGTGGCGAACTCTACAAGAACAATGTTTGAAAAGAGTGATGTTTTACATTAAACGTCTTAATGTTAAGGCGTTGTCTTTGGTTAAAGACTTTTATCATGATTTCATCGACTATTATCAAGATTTAGATTTAAGAGCTACTGGGGCCTCAGTAGAAGAGCACTCGTCCGGCAAATGAGAGGTCCCAGGTTCGAGTACTGGTCGGGTGATTTTTATTTAACACATATTTCATTTATTTAAGAGCATTTTAAATGCAATAAAAAATAAAAATACTATTAAGTTCGTTTCAATCATACGGTGTGTTTACAACTCCCTATGAACTTTATAAGAAGAGCAAGAAAATCCGTCGAGGGCTGCCATCAATATTTAAAATTTCAATATAAAACTACAAAACGAATTCATTCAATGGCAGCCCTAGACGGATTTTCTTGCTCTTCTTATAAAGTTCATAGGGAGTTTAAAACCTATGTTATTGCGACATCTACATCTTCGAGAACCAAATAGGTAAGCGTAGGGAAGTGCTATGAAAACGAATAGTATGTTGTTCATAATATGACCGACTTTGTGTGAGATTAAGTGAACTTTTAAAAAAGCTTTTCACGTTAATTATCTCTCGTCACATAAATCATTTCAGTCGGGGAATTTTAAATTATTTTATTCTTTTTCAATTACTTTTTAACCGTCGCGTCGTGGGTTTTTCAAAATTTTTATTTTGTTTTTTATTTCAAACTTTTAAAGAGCATAATATAGGTACCATACATTACATTACACAATATCTCGTTCCTCATCAGCCCTCTAATGTCCCCACCACCGCTGGAAAACCCATGTTGTTTATTTAAATACATAGTGAAGTATTATAATAAGTATTTACAACTCAACTTTGCTGGTGGCTCAACTTTTCTGGGGCTTTGTTGTAATGTAACTCGATATCATATTACGTAGAATGGTTTGTGCAAACCAATGTTACCATTCTTCAAAACCACTGGTCCGATTTTAATGCGGTTTTCAGTGATGGCTTTATGTTTACTGCAGCGCCCCCTGATGAGTTGTTACCCGCATTAAAATCGGACCAGCGGTTTTAAAGATTAATGGTAACATGCAGCGCCCCCTGACGAGTTGTTACAGTAACACCTATCTAAGAACATGCACCAATCAAACCCAAAGCGATCACTGAAAGCCACATTTAAATCGGACCAATGGTTTTGCAGAATTAATGGTTGTTATTACAAACAAATGTTTACTGCAGCGCCCCCTGATGAGTTGTTACCGTTAAACCTATTTAAGAACATTATACCAATCAAATCCAAAGCGATAATTGAAAACGGCATTCAAATCGGACCAATGGCTTGCAAACAATTATTTACTGCACCGCCCCCTGGTGAGTTGTTACCGTAACACCTATCTCAGAACATGCGCTAATCAAATCCAAATCGATCACTGAAAACAGCATTTAAATCGGACCAATGGTTTTGCAGATAAACGGTAACATTGGCTTTTACAAATAAATGTTTACTGCAGCGCCCCCTGGTGAGTTGTTACCGCAACACCTATCTAAGAACATGCACCAATCAAATCCAAAGCGATTACTGAAAACAAATGGTAACATTGGTTCTGGAGATAAATGGTAACATTGGCTTTTACAAACAAATGTTTACTGCAGCGCCCCCTGGTGAGTTGTTACCGCTACACCTATCTAAGAACATGCACCAAGCAAATCCAAAGCGATTACTGAAAACCGCATTAAAATCGGACCAGTGGGTCTGGAGATAAATGGTAAATTGGTTTGCACAAACACCCTCTCACCCCAAACGCATATACCGTCTCCGTTCCGTCGTGGGTAAAAATGATGACAAATAACAGTAATCTTTTTGATATTGCCGAAGTTGGGCAAAGTTTATGTTTTGCAGCATTTGAGGGCCCTTTATTTTTAAGTATAAGCAAAAACCATATGGTCAACTCATTTTTTATTCTCATTGTATTGCAATAGTTGAGTTGCGAAACAAATTGATATAACAATAACTGTTCTCGGTCTTATTGTTTAGGAGTTATTGTTGTCTAAAAAGATCTATGTCACTGCTATAGTTTCTCTCCGTCATTATAATACCTCCAAACTTGTCAAACGTGACATCAGATCGTTTTATACACCATGGTTTTATACAGGCGTAAAGTTATATAAGTATGTGTGGGAACGGTAGTTGGTTCGTACTCCCAAGAAAAGGGATGGCAGGCCGCGGACTATAGCCCGACAGTTCATGTCGGGATGTCGTATATGTATATGCTAGTCGCTATAGAAACATTGATAGCGCGATGTAGGAAACTCCGCTGTTTTGTCATCGTTCTATGAAGCGTCGCTAGATGTCGCTACATCACTCCCCTCCGAAACCGGAGATCAAAATGCTCATGGTCCGTCAACGGTCTTGCGTCTTGAGATGCTTGCCAGCATGCCAGTAAGGTCCCCGTGAGTTGGAAACGCATAAGGAAGCCGCATTGTTAGTCCGCAGTGAGTCGGGACTGTAAGCGGTGACTATCTTGGGCAATGTCGGGAAAATGGTCCCAGTGAGTCGGGACAAGCTCCACTGTAAGAATAGTAGTTTGTTCCTACTCCCAAGAAAAGGGATGGCAGGCCGCCGCCCAAGGCCCGGAATGGCGTATATATGCTAGTCGCTATAGAAATATTCATAGCGCGATGTGGAAAAATCCGCTGAGTCGTCATCGTTCTATGGAGCGTCGCTAGATGTCCGTACATTGTATTAATCTAGGATTTCATCCTAAAAACTTTAGAATGGTGCACAGAGTTTGAACCCAGATCATAAAGAGCCAGCTGTTTATTTACGTGGCAGTATATATATGTTCGAAAGCATACCTATTTTACAAGACAAATTATGAGGATAGACGAGTCTAAATTTACGGGAATGGGTATATCAAATTTTCGCAATTTAAATACCCGGACTAAAGAAAATCTTCATGTAAGAAGAGCTGCATCTTTTCAGAACGAAATTTTAATTCTCGTAGGCAACCAGCAAGCCGAAACTGCGAAGGCGAGCATACTCCTACATATGAAAACTTAGAAATAGTACGTATACTAATAGTACCTTTACGTTACAATAAAAATAAATATATTTGGAATAAGTCAGGTTCGATTTTAGTAAGAAGTCGATTCAACAACTTTGGTTTACTACGTTGAAAACAGCACTAACTGGTCGTAATTTTTATTTTATTAAAGACTCAACTGTTTTTTATTTAGGTACGTTAACAGGGAACCATACCATTTTGAGTTCGAACGGCAGATGACTTGGGATCATGGGTAATGCGAGGCATAAAAACCGATTCTGCTTTGGTACATCCAGTTCATATTGTTGCCTCAAGTATATTTTGATGTAAAATTTATTTGTAATCTAGTCAGATTGTACAACTTTGGCGGTTTCAATTTACGAGTTTGTAGACCTGAGGGTTTAAGTGAGTTCAAAAATTCAACAGGATGATAGACTGCATTGACTAACACGGAGTTAAGGGAACTTTACACAACCATCATTTCCTGGAGAAGATTTCAGCTCATTTATAACCGCTGCTTGGTTATTTCTTGGTGTGACAATACTTACGAGTTTGTAGACCTGAGGGTTTAAGTGACTTCAAAAATTCAACAGGATGATAGACTGCATTGACTAACACGGAGTTAAGGGAACTTTACACAACCATCATCTCCTGGAGAATATTTCAGCTGATTTATAACCGCTGCTTGGCCATTTCTTGGTGTGACAATGGCCCTCTCACACAGATATTCTGTAGGTTTTTTGTTAAGGTGGGCATAATCCGAATAAATTATGGCATAGTAATTAAACCGTGTCATGTACAGGAATCGAATCAAAATTATCTGAATTAAACCTGAGTCGAGATGTGAAAATGTCTATTCAAACTTTATCCCCCAATTTTTATCCGTCAGAGGGAGTTATTTCATCTGCACAGGCCATTTTCAATTGTAATCTTAAACTTATATACTTACCAATTTTCATACTTCTATGTCCAGTAATGAGAAAGCTCAATACAGGGTTAATTTTAATTAGCGCATCCCCTCTTGCAGGCAGCCTCTCCACATCAATCCCAACAACATTTGTTCTACAACTTTTTAAAAGTTTATAGATATTTTAAAGTTTAAAAGTTTATAAGATAGTTTTTATAATTTCCCATATAAAAAATATTTATAGCCTCTGTTTAGAAGCGTAACTCTATTTACTTTGGCGGTATGCCAAGCACCTTGCACAGTAAAATATCGCTTCATAATAATAATAGGTACTTCTTAAAAAAATGTAGAGCAAAGAGCAAAAAAATTTTTATTTTTATTTTTGTGTTATGGGTATTTTTATGAAGATCAAAATATTTTAGGAGAAGTTTAAGAATGATGTGTGGATTCAATTTATGACAAAAAAAATTATATATATATATATTTTAAATTAAAATTTTACGTTTCCTTTAAGTGACCAAATTTTTGTGACTATTGAAAAATCGGGGTTTAACGTATTTCTTATTAGAAATAGTTGGAAAAACGCATTTATTTCTTGCCATTTAGTCGTAAATAACAGATTAAACTAAAATGTTGTTAACTTATGAGAATTATAAAATATATATGTACCTAACAAAAAAAAAAAAGTTTTTTCATAAATTGAATCCACACCTCCTTCTTAACCTTCTCCTAAAATATTTTGATCTTCATAAAAAAGACCCTATATATCAAGATTTGTAAAAAGTCGTAGAACACATGTTGTTGAGATTGATGTAGAGAGACTGCCTGCAAGAAGTGATGCGCTAATTAAAATTAACCCTGTATAACCTTCCCCTCATTTAAAGGTTGAATTTCTAAAAATGTGCTCACTTACATCATAAAAGGAACCCCTGTACCATAATTCAAGTTTCTAGGAACAGTTGTTTCGGCTGTGAGAAGATACCTAGTCAGTCAAGTTAGTCTTTTATATCTATAAATTTTCTTTACACTCTATTATACAGGGTTGATTTTAAGTCCCCAGCCAAATTTAAATGTTACATTCTTTGATACGATAAAAAAGTACTTGCATATTAATTTTAGCGTCGCTCAGTACAAAAATATATGAATATGGAACCACAAACTTTTAAAAAATAGTCGCTGTTGATGAACATACATACGCTATATACCATGGACATACAACGGTCCATGGCTTGCTTAATATGTTAGCGGATATATTAATTTCTTTGCAAAAAAATAAATACCTTTTTGCTGCAAAAATCGTTTCTTTAAATAAAACTTATTGTGTAAAAAAAATTGGCCTGTCACTACAAATCAACACTTTATATGTCACCGGAAAATAAAAAAATCCGTAAATTTATAAAGTTACTAGGAAATTTATAGCCTTCCATAGGATTCTAAACGGGAGACAAATTGTATTATTTTTCGCCCATATTTTCGTAAATTGATATATTTTACGAGTGTTTTCGGTAAAAGTAAGCTCTGATTGGTTGAATAGGTAAAGGTAAAGCCGAAAATAACATATGTCGATGTTTGTATTTTTAGGTCATGAATGAACAGTGCAATAATAGAACAGAACCCTAATCAAATCACTTATGTCAGACTAACATTAAATCAAATAGAAACCGTTAGTGTCAACCTACCAATCATGAATCACTGTCAGTCAAATACTTAAGAAGAGATGAAAATTTCATTCGGTTTTATGAAAAATCGATTCAACATTGAATCGATCCTGTGACACTATTAGATTTTTTTGGATTAAATGTTGTATGGCCCCAAAGATATTACCATATTAATATGTATTAGGTAGAATAACAACATATAAGTAATATATTAAAACCAGAACCAAGTTAATTGAATCGACTGTTAATTTAATAATTGATATAGATAATTGATTTTATGCTGCTTGCTCCTCTCACGCCATCTACGACAGTAAGTATGAACCAAGTGCTTTTTATCTTCATAAATAACTTCATAATAATAATAATAAAAGAAGAGAAAATATTAAAAATCGTAGAAAAATTAATCAAATTGTTTTATTTTTATGAAATCTATGGACTCCAGAACAACTCAGAAAAAATTCTGCCACTATTCTGTACATACCACAAGACGTCGCAAATTGATAAATTTGCGGAAAATATGAGCGTAAAATAAAACAATTTATCTCTCACTCAGAATTTTACGGATATTTATAAATTTCCTCGTGAATTTAAACAAACTTATAACTAAATAAACTTTGTCTTATTTTCCGGTAACATATTATATACTACAAAAATTCAATTTGTTCAAAGCAATCAGAATTTAAGAGTCAAGTTAAATAATTAAAACTCATAACCAGTTTATTTAGATTTATTGAGTAACTTTATGAATAAAGACAATAAAATATTTAAAGCAAACATTATAAACTGTTTTCTAATGGTAGTTCGGATATTAAGGAAACTACAATAAAATCAATGTGCAACTGTACAAAACGATTTTCCAAATAGAAATGCCAAATTCAAACTTTACCTATATGAGTAGCTATTTTCCATACAATTTTAAACTCATTGATATAAAGCTTTAATAAACATTAATTATAATAATACAATATTTATACATATACTATAACACAATTTTGCTACGGGAATAACTCAATTTGTGTATATACATATTTATATATAAATGAAAACATTGATCAATTATTGGTTTAAACTGCGTTCGAATTAAATACCCCTTGAAATAACCGCTCCAAGAGTACGTTCTTATACGAAAATATCGTAGCGTTAATTGACTATTGAGACCGACGTTTATTTGAATGAAATAGTAGTCAAAAAGCACGTAAACATAACAAATTTGTTGCAAGGTGACTCAGGTATCGCGATTTTTTATTCATCACCACATTTCCCAAAAATACCAGCGGTATCTAATTGGAGCGCAGCAACGCCAAATATTAACCTATGTATGAAACTTTGTAATTATTTTCCAGATTTAATACACGGTGACTATAATATTATAATAATGATTACAAAATGAACACGTATACTACGAAATGTTTAGTGAAACTAGTCATATATCTTTGCTATATTGTCGACGTCAATCGCATTGAATTATTACTTTAGCTTGATCTTATATAAATAAATTTATATCGAAGATAATATTGAAAAGAGTACAAAAACATTTCCATGATTGTTAACGCGGCTTCAAAAGAACATTCAGTGCATTGATATTAACGTTATCTACGATACATAAGGACTTATCTCTTTGCTCCGAATGAGATTTTATAGTACCTTCACTTTTGTAAGTGTTTGTGAGTTAACGTAAACAATGACTTTCTTTACTTAGTACTATTATTTAATATATGTTCTTTTTTAAACTGCGGTATAACACAGATTTTTATTTTGAATGGCTATGCATATTTCAGCAATTTATTATATTATAAAACTTCAAAATTGGAAACGCTCCAAGAACAACGACATTCATATAATCTATATAAGTTCAAGCTAAAGTTTAAAAGTTAAACTAAACGTGCGTACATAAGTTTTACATCATAGTGTGTTTAGCACCTAAAAGCGGCTCTACATGAATCACATCTGCTTTGAAACACAGCAAGCCCTATATTCTGACATTTAACAAATAATATTCTCTTATACATGCTTCTCTGCATTTCCTAAATCACTATTAAAAAACCACTACAATCTACTTTATTAGATTTAACACAGATTTTTACCATTTCTAAACGGCACTATTCAATATATATCTAAATTAATATTACTTTACTTTCAAAAAATAATAATAATTGTAGAGAGTTTGTATTTTATCATAAATATTTTTTCGTAGGTGCTTATGGGCTTAACTTATCTTTTAAAAGTAAAATAACCATATTAATATATGTGGCAGAATAAGACTTTTCATTAAATAACAATTCCATTAGTAGGGATATAAAGAGGGCCAGAAGTAATTTTTAAAAATTAGGCCTATTAAATTAAACTTTGTGCAATAAATAAACATTGCATTTCATTTTAAATTTAAAATAAGATTGACTAATTAGGGTACACGTGATTGAAGCCGGTTAATACAATGAAAATAATAAAATTTAAAACCATTTTTATTATAAAATATTTATCGGACATATCTGAACAGAAGCTGTGACTATAGGATACTTAATTGTTAAACATATTTTAAAGACACTCTTATCATTTAAACATTACTGATTAAACTAATTAAAGCTATCCCATACAAATTTTTTATTTGTGTATTCAAATAATTCAAGCAAAAGTGTGCAAAACGGATCTGTATACACTAAGTCATATTTAAAAGTCATTCCTCGGTTACACAACATATAATTTTACATTCAGTTACAATCAGACTAATGACATAATTTTCTTAACAGAGGAATGTGACGAAATGCAAATCATAATTATCTCTACAAAACTACGTGATATTAAATTTATTTTTTAAATTAACAAAAAGAAAAATTACCAAGTGAGTTTTGTGATATATAATATTTGTATCAGTGTCAGAAGTGTATTATATTTTATCTGCAACTGTTTTTCATTTACGGGATAGTTACAATACAAGTTGGCCCTGAACCACTAACTGTCAGTAAAGTAAGTAAAGTATGCAATGAAATATTGTTTCAAACTAATGCTTTTACTTGTGCGAGGCGAGCCGCAGCCGCGACTGCACTCACGCCTGGTGAAGGAGTCCATAGGAGTTCAAAACTAGTCGGACACCTCCGACAATAAATGTGAGTAAAAGCCGCGTTATAAACATTAGTTTAATATGACTCACAAAATCATTTTTAAATTCAAATATTGTTTTGTTTTAGATAATTTGCTGTAGTTTCCAATAAACTTTAGTTTTTGTATGCGAATTTTCCAACTTACAATACAATGACTGGATAAGTTTAAGATATTTTCACCATTAGTCAAAATCATGACAGGCTATGGTGCCAAGGTATGCTTAAACTTATGTTTACATATGTTTTTATTAATACTTGAACGAATATTTTTTAAGGAATCAATGAAAAAATTACAGAAATGTAAGCGATAAAACGATAAGGTGTTGTAATAAAAAAGATAAAAAATTAAATCGAGCTCGTCTGCTTTAAAAATATGGAATATACTTTCACTTATGTTTCACAGAAATGCCTTTTCGCAGAAAAATTTCATAACTAGAATAAATACATATATCAGTTCGTATAAACTGAGTAAGATGAGTATAAACTTGTACAATGTTACCTACTTTAACCGTTGTGATCCCATCGCTTTTCTCATCCATTCAAATTTACTAATTGACTATAATTTGAGTATTTTATTCAATTATAAAATTTAAGGCAAAGTATGTTGACCACGTTCAATAGAGCTATAAATCTAGAAAAATACGTTCAAAAAAACTATTATAAAACGAGTAGGTATAGTTCATGATATGTTTCTTTTCGTGGGCCCGTAAAAGTGGCCTCGTAATATTGCAGAAGTTAAGTCATATCAGTTCCATTACGTAATCTTAAAGACAAGGTTTATGAAATAAACAGTTTATTTAAAGTTAAAGACACGGGAAAATCCAAGAGCCCTTAACCTATAAAATATTTATTTAAGCCTTACTTATCATTCACTCCGTTCAATAGCTCTATTGGAACTTCAAAAGATTACTTTGTCTTAACAAGTAGATCTTAAGTTCACTGAACACCGAATGAAAATAATAAGTTCAATGAATTTATTTATTATTTTATATACCTCTAATTTTTTACTTCATATAAATATTGTAATAACGAAGTCATAGTAAGGTTGCTTAATTTACTTCTAAAACCTTTTGGACGATACACAAAAAATGGTTAACTCTTGTTTTAAAATAGGTAATCATTCAAATAAGATGAACCATTCAATAGGTATTACTTAATAGATAAAAACATGTGAAACAAACCTTCGCGACAGTCATCTCATAGATAAACTATGTGTCTTCATTACAGATATAATAGTATTGTCCAAAAGAGTTTAAAACTCCAATAGGTAAGCCTTTAAAGTAACAAAAAATTTAATGATTGATGAAAATAATATTATTTACCGACAAACTGTAGTGTAAAAAATACTTATAGGTATGCAGTTATGGTGTTTTTGGCGCAAAAAAAAAGTTGTGGCAACCGTATCAAAATAAGCATATCAGTGGAAGAAATTATCTAAATAATATTAATGGTTCATACCAAAAGAAACAGAATCCTATAAATTTAAGTGATTTTATTAAATAAATAAGTCTTATATTTAAGATATCTACCGAAATATTCAGATAGAGTAAGTGTTTTTTGATCCGGTCGGTGCACAGTGATGCAAACAATTAACACTAAAGAAGTGCCTTAATAATTATAAAATTGTTCTAAGTTCATAAGACATTTTCCACTTAAAGCATTTATAAGCTACATTTAAGTCAGTGTTGTCAAATTGTTCGACATTCTCTAGGACAGTACATATATGTAGGTAGTATGTATAAATATATATAATTGTAAAGACTGCATCAGTTTACAATTTAGAAATAGTATTCATTATAGTAGGAATATAAAAATTAAGTTGAATCACCTACTGTTTCTTTTTCCGCTGTTTTTTTTTGTTTTATTATTTACGTATGAATTTTATTAAATTTACTTGAGGCGTCAGTAAAATACCTATTGTGAACTTATTAAACTTACTTACATTAATATATTCCGTGCACAAATCTTCTCCTCGTATTTTTTGGTATTTATTATATTTTATATCAGGACATTCATTGCAGTTTACTTAAAGGTTTTATTTACAAAATACATACACTACACATTCGAAGTCATAAGAATTTAGAGTCATAAGATTCTCAAGTGGTACATTTTAATAGCTTCCTAATTTTAAGACAATAAATATACACAGATAAAAATTCGTCACCAGGTATACACGCCTAACTTTTACAATTTCCAATATGAATATAAAATTCTAAAAATTTCTACTAATAAAGATATGTTGATTTCTATATAAGCTGAGGCACACTTTGATATGTATAGGTAGTGATTAATTGTGTGTGAAAGCATTGCTTTAACAACCAAAGCAAATATCATAAGAATATTACTAACTTCTTCCATACACATTCTATAAATATCGTATTTTACCATTAAAACACTATAATTTTTAACATACAACAGTGAAAAACAAATCATCCGAGTACAAGAACATCAAAAACTAAATTAGCGATTTCACAATAATACATTTTTTTTTTCAAACAAGTAGGTATAAATAGATATCTACTAAGTTAATACATTTAACTAATACATTGACTGAGATGATCGATACATCTTGTTTTTTTAGATAAATCCATCTTCTAACATTCATATTTATGTTTCGCAATCGTTCAAATTTTAAGTCCTTTTTGCGTTTCATTGACTTTTAGCAACATTCAGTCTAATTATTTAATTTAAGAGTTTACTAAAACTCTGTATGTATAGACTAAGCAATGTCTTAGTAGCTTAAAACTTTAAGGTATCATACTAAGATAAAACACTGCTATACTATTGTGATTCCCATTCCTTATACCCTTTCTATTTTATCTTTTGATAATCAACTGTATTTAAATAAGACGTTGCTTGAACAGTGAGTATTACTTGGCATTAGACTAAGAATAACTGTGCTCTGCAATTTTCCTTCGATACAATTTGTCAATATAACGCAAGTATTCAATAAGTAAAGCATACGTAAAAATGGTGTTTCGATATCAACTAAAACACTGCTTATCATCATACTTTCTTCCCCTTCGTCTTCAACTTTGGACTTTCAATTTAAATTTAATTTTAAATCCTCTATCATTGTAGAGTTTACAAAGCCGCCGTGGTAGCTAAAGTGGTAAGCAGGAGGATTGGCAGGCTGGTGCCAGCCACACTGCTGTAAGGCCCAGTCACTGCTCCATCACATGGCACATGCTCCAGTTCTGAAACATCATCAATATTTGTGTTCAAAAGTGTGTTAAGCTTTGAATAGTCAAACATATGACTTCTGATTAAAATAATTAAATGTACGGGACATTAAGTTGAAAAATAAGGGCGGCCTGCAAATATTTAATCAATGCATGACAAGTCGCCTAAAAAAGAAATTTCTGGCTGTTGCAAGAGAAAACGTCAAATACATATATGGTTCCATTAGGTTTCATTTTCCGTGACACTAACTCATTATGTGTTGTTAATCAACAAGCCATTCTCAACTTCCAAGTAGACGATGTTTTATAACATATCAAAGAAATCAATGAGTAAGTCAAAACTTATTCTTATGTTTCGAAAACTTATTTATACGAAGCACTGAGTAAGTAGTAGACAATTTAGATTATTAAAAAGAAAACTTTAAAGTGACGTCATGTTATGTAAAAAACAAGGTTATAAGTATTATTTATAGAAACGATTTTTTCAAAAAAAATTGTAGGTTTGTAATTTTTACAAGGATATATATTCGTTTACATATGAAGCAAAGCATGGACACTCTAAACTATTAATGAATACCATTAAGAATAAAGACGACTACCCTCTACTACAAAACATCTTGTAGTACTACGTCGTAGTATTATCAAACGTAATCAATGAAATACCGCATCGTAGTAGCTGTGTTCATCAAAAGCGACTGTTTGTAAAAAAGTTTGTGGTGCCATATCTTTATTTTTTTCTATAGAGCGATACTAAAATAAATATGAAGGATTGCAGGTACGTTTATATTGTATCAAATAATAAATTTTGGTATGGGAAAATAAAAAACAGCCCTGTAGAGTTCAAATTTCCTTACCATTCAGTTTATGCAGGAAATCATTCCAGAAAGCGCAGGCTGAAGCTCGGGGGCCTCTCGGGCCGGCGGGTCCACTTGTCCCATCGGCTGTGTATGTATAGTAGTGCGGGGTTGCGCGGGAGTACACCGGCCACTTCTCCTCAGGTTTATGGGGTTTTCTGGAATTATTGATCATATTTTTCTTTAAACATAGGATAATAAGAATACATTGATTACTTCGACAGTCACACACGACTAATGATAAAAAAGAAAACCTGTAAAATATGTTAATTGCAAACTTATAACTATATAGTTGGCTGTGTCTTTCAATTTCACTACTACGCTTTTCTATATTCGTAAAATCATTGCGTTGAGACTATTGCGATAACATATTTATTCAGTTTCTCCCTTCGTTGAGATGTGACAAGCTGGACTAACCAATTTCCTAAACTAAAAAATAATAATTTAGGGCTATGGATAAAGGTAACTTGGAATAATTTTCCTAGAATCAGTCTTGGAGATAGACCACGCATCCAAATATTATCTGGAGCTGGATTTTACTACCACCAGTTGCATCTAGTGCTCATTTCTAGCCTTCTTAACAGCGTATATTTGATCAAAAAAATAAAAATCACAATACTTACCCAGTAAGAGCAAATCTGGTGAACGATTGCATTATATGAGCAGCCAGGTCTCGTTCCCTTGTGTGGTACTGCAGCGACATGTTCAGTGGATGTCCGAATACATACTCCATTTCATCACCATGCATCACTCCCATCCATTCGCCCCATAAACTGGTGCTTGTGCGCTGGAAACAACAAAAACAACAAATAAAATATTTGAAATAGCGGTCCTGAAAGGCTGCTCAACCTATACACAGCCAAAGTGAGGTCGTGCCTGGAGTACTGTAGTCACCTTTGGGATGGTTACGCCAATTACCAGCTTTAAGCGCTATACTCTGTTAAACGAAGAGCCCGGAAGTTTATTAATGACGACGACCTTACAAATGAAAAAGTGCAGACGCTAGAGCATCGTCGTAAGGTTGCTTGTTTGACTTTTTAACCAAATTGAACCAACACCTATTTACTACCATTCTACCAGACGCAGACAGAACTTCCGTTCGCATATAGTAGATTTCCTAAGAAGTCGAACAAAATTATTCGATAGTTCCTTTTTGTAAGGATTGCCAAGGTGTGAAATGATCTGCCTGCATCTGCTTTTCCTGACCTCTACAGTCCTGGTACTTTTAAGTGTCGAGTGAATAGGTTTCCACCTGGTGGCATGGAAGACCCACGTCCTATTCTTATAATTATTATATTGGCATGGAAGACAATCGCACTGTTCTAATTATTATTATTATATAAAAAAGGGACACTTCTAATGAACCCATCTTTTTGACATCGGACTACAGTAAGGGGACCGAGCTTCCATCTTTACGTAGTGGATATTCAAAAACGGCGAACGATATGCTACGATTGTTGGATTATTTTTGTATAGGCTATTAAGTACATCCTTATCTCACTATTTCAAATGAAAAAGTAAAGCGTGTAAAGTAGAAGAACTGTTTTTTTTATCTTAAATATATGCTATACGAACACTATACAACATTTTTTTCTGTGGTACCAAAGTCTTTTCTTCCTAAGTCTATGACAAAATAACATTCTAATAGCGAGCTCTGTGCTCAGTATACAGTGACCAAAGTCCTATTAAATATAAAACTCTAGCCATCCATCCCGATATCGCAAAGGGTAGCACTTTTTCCGATATCATCGTCAATCATTGCCACATTTCAGGCGATTGCCATAAAACCTTAATGATTTATATTAACCAAACCAAAATTAACATTACGTCCATTAAATTTCTTTTCTTTCTTTCTTTCTTTCTTTTCTTTCATTAAAGAAAGCCATATGAAAATCCATTCCGCAGTTGTTTTGCCCATCATTTATTAAATGACGTGCTACAGAACTTTGTTTTTTAATGCGTAGTAATTATACACACTATCCGGAAATATTCAGTTGAGTTGTAAGAGTCAATAAATCTTGAAGATTGAATATGTAGTTTCCAAAGGATATCGCTAAAGAGTAGTTTTCACTTTCTTTGGGATGCAATTAGGTATGTAGTCCTCTGTAGCACAGTAGATATTGATTTAATTTTAAAGCCGCGTGTCAGATTGTTCTTAGTTCAATAAGCTTTAAGTATTTACTAGTGTTTTTCTTCTATCCTTTTTTTGCTTCCCTCCTTTGCATTCCTTAGAAGTCCGCTTGGCTAGCATTTGTCAATACGTTTTATAAAGAGTCATTCCTCAGTAGACTACATGTTTCAACCTCATAAACGTTAAACAGGTTGAATTCAACCAAGCTTTTTCTCCAAGATCCTCAATTTTGAATCACGAAAAGAATGACATAGAAAAAGATCAATGAATATCATTTCGATGTGATACTAAGAAAGAACCCTAAAGTTTTAACGTGGGTTGTCCAGACTTAAGTTGCACATAGTGTGAAAATTTACTTCCAAAACCATCTTCTCCCCTCTCCACCTTCGATTTAAGGTACGAGTAAATATAATCGCGAACATAAATAATTACACCAGGCATAATCTAGTCCCCACCTATGCCTTTTTTGACACCGTAAATGAAAAAATATCGAGAAACTCTACGTTAAAAAAGTCTTGACGACTTACCAAATTTAACTAAAACTTCATGGTTTCCATGCACCAAAGTACATAGGTAAGCAAACCCCAACAAAAGAACGCTTTGGAACGTTAGATAAACGTAAGCATGTTACGTTAACCAACTATCAAAGACAAAGTGCCTTCGATCGATCTCTGTCGGACAACAATGTAGGAAAAAGATTTAGCTTAAGCTTTTGTTTGCCGTTTAAAACAACAAAATTACATACGGCCAGTATTACCATTCTAGCATTTTTATTTGTAAGACCAACAAAAAACTCAGTAACAAGTCTACAAACAATAAACTTTTGCCGAAGAACTTGGAATAAAATTTGCAACGAGCAGAAGTTGGTGAATTTTATTTAGATTAAGTATGTAGGTGGGACCTACCTGAATCGAAAATTAATGTGACCTTTACCTGATGATATAGATAGATCACTTCTTAGATGAGACCCTCAGTCGAACGAGGGTCGTTTGAAAATAGAAAAATAAAGCGAGCAAATACTCATAACATAAACACAAAAGGTAGGGAAAGTAGATACTCTTTTCATCGTCAGACTCTTTTCTTCATGGCTTACTACAAAAACCAAAAAAAAAACAACATTTGCCTAATGCATAGTTAAAGTGCTTGGAAACCATCTACACATTTTTGCCTTACAAATGATGTACCCCAGTTTGCCCCAGTTTGTAGCAAATCGGTTGCACGGATTCAAAGCCTATAACGAGCATGGGTAAATTTTATGTTTTATGTAGACTTATAAATTCATATAGGGCTGGATTCGATATTAGATTCGCTAAATGTAAGTCTCTGTTATGTCAAATTAGGAGACTTCAAATTCAAAATTAGGTAAAGTACCTACAAATACCTAAAACTGAGTTTCTAAGTTTGACATTAGAGAGACTTGAATTAGAGATTGTAATGTCGAAAACGGCCTATAATTGAACAAATGAAATGAAAGGCAACCAATCAAATATCTTTTTACCAGACTAAGGCGAAGCAAAAAGGAGGGTTGTGATTTTGACCGGTATTTATGTATGTGGGTATTGATGTTCATCTGTTCCCTCAGAACTTCTAAACAAGTAACCATAATGGGACAAATGAGGTGTCCTTGAAAACGAATCGAAAGAAACGAAAGAACAAAAAAAAACTCGATGGTTTCGTGTGGGGTATCAAATGAAAGAGCTTTTTTAGCACAGTTCAAATATGTAAACACTATGGTTCTAAACCATGTGAAATATTAATTAAAGTAAAAAACAAAAAAAAAATGTTGACTATTTCGTGTGGGGTATCAAATGAAAGAGCTTTATTAGCACAGTTCAAATATGTAAACACTTTTAACTCCCAAATAAGTAAAAAGAAAAATAAAGTTTAGAAACTAAAACCCGAATACTCAAACACGCTCTACAAAGTAGGAAACAATTAACAGTCTCCGCTGAAACCCGACTAGTATTAGTTTTAAAGCTTTCTTTTTTAATTTTTCATATCCCCAACCATTACGTTCAAAACAACTATTATGGAAAGTTACACCCCCAAAGACCTTTTAGATATCACTAAAAGAATTCAAAAACACGCCTCCCGGGATTCAAATTAAAAGCTCTGAGGCCACATGTCCTTTTTAAATAATTCACGAGCACTTGTCGGCAACAATGTAATGTATGATGGATGATTTTCATAGTTAATGCCCTGGGAAAGGTCAGACCTTGTGACGTTAGGTACATACAATGATCAAATTATTATGTTTGCACTTGTGGCGGCAAGCTATGTTGAATACATTGAAATTTTGAGTTGAAAGTTGCGCAGCTTCGGTGGTTAATGCATTTCGTAGTTCGACACGTTCTAATAAAAAGCTCTCGTTTTGAGAGCAACCTTAAGGGTCCTCATCTTACTTAGAAAAGCTTGTCGTTGGGTTCGGCAAAAAAATGCTATTTCAAAAACATGCAGCTTAAGGAAGAAGCAGGATATTTTTATTCAGAAATCGAGACACAAAATATCATATCATATATCAACAACATAATAATGGGAAGAAAAATATAAATATTGAAGAAAAATATCCCAGATACAGATAGTCAACCCCATTGGATTACAAATAACTGTTTTTTTTTATTTGAACATGGATACATAAAAAGGAAAGCGCGCGCTTGACCTAAATTAATATTTGGCGGCAGATTTTAGATACTATTCACTATATTAGGAATAACAAATTAGTCACTCGGATTTGACAAATAGGTACGACACCTTTTTCAGGGACAGTAGGACAAAAATGACTTAAGTAGGATACGTTCCCGTTATAAAACTATGCTTAAATTCTTTCTTTCTTCTTTTATCTTAGGTACTAACCGACTTCAAAAGAAGGAGGTTATCAGTTCGACCCTTATGTATGTAATACATATATTCAGAACTGTCCAGTTTTCACATATGTTAGTCTATATCAGCGTCTGAACAAATGTGCCAAATTTCAAAAGTGTATGTATGTATGTTTGTGTTCTCATTCTCCAAAACTACAAGTCCGATTTCAGTAATAACTTCTGTCTTAAATAAAATCACTTTTATATACCAATTTAGTATTCTTTGAAGTCGTTGTTTGCCCGAATTAAAGTAGGAGTATGCAATTAAAGAATACAAATCAATTGTTAAAAGGCACCGACTTCAAAAAATACTTAGTTGGTATATTAAAATGAGTTTATTTAAGACAGAAGTTATCGTTTTTTTTTTTACTTTTTAGTTCAATTATGAAGTCGGTTTTTTTCCGAATATTTCTATTTCATTCTTACTAATAAAATAAAAAAATAAAACAAATTCTTTTCGATGTGTGCTACAAAAATATCAAAGGGTAACCATTGTAATGTTGGCATTATAAATATAAGACATCAAGCAACGAAATGCGTGACGAGTAAAAATGGCCGTCTCTGTTGACAATCTTCTTATTAGTTATTCTTGAACTAGTTTTGTTGGTTAATAAACTAACTAAAAAACTTAACTTACTAACTTTGGAGGTATAAATGTGCAAAATAGCTGTAAATTTTATTATTTACCTACATACCAACATATCTTCACACCTTATGGGGTGGCCATGACCAAGACCATCTGATGTCACGTTTGACTTTAAAGGTATTACCTATAATGATGGAGAAAGACTATTACAGTGAGAGGGGTCAGCCTATCGCCCACAAAAATACCCATAAAACCTCTGTCCCTTAACTGACTTTTACAGTATGCCCAGGGAGATAAGCAGCTGGTACATTCTATGTTTTTTCAAAAATATTATTTCTAAAGGCTTATTATAAATTCTCGTAAAATAATCACATTTTTTATTGTATGTATAATGTGATTTTAGTTTCACTTTCGAACATTATTTTTACCTACATAAGTTGACACAAAATAGCATCAACCCGACCTTTTTTCTAATTTTAAAGTTTATTGTTTTGAATTATGAACAGTTCGCGTATTTTTTCCGATTTGTTTAACGTGCAGATTACAACCTTTTTTACCTTTAAACCGTTTCCACTCTTTCCGTTCAAAAATATTTCTTTCACAAAATAAGAACAAAGAAAAAAGTTGGAAAGTAATGTTAACCTCTTATTGGTGTGACACATGTGACTATATTTTTTAGTAATAAAATTCTATAATAATTCTATAATAAAGCCTAGAATTTGTTTTTTATTAAATTCAGAGATGCGATTTATTTGAAATACCTACTGCTATTTAAAATGCAAATACAAAATGCAAAATACCTATTTTGTTTTTTTTTGTAGTTAAATGCCTTTTCGTGAAAAACTAAAACTTTAAACATTATATTTTATTTGAAATACCTTTCGAGATGTATTTTGCATTTTATTTTTATTTCAAAATACTTTGCGATTAACACATCAACAAAAAGGAGCACACAAGTTAAGCTCCAGTAGAAAGACTTTTTTCACACGGTGGGATGATTATGAGACCTCACAGAAGAAAAATCAGTGATGATGTATTTGGACAACTTATATTGTTAAAAAGCGTAATAAATAAAAATGTATGTTTAATTTTTTCACTTTAACTAAAATTAACGTATTATAATAATAAAATATAAACATTAAGACTAGAAGCAGAATGAAGAAGAATGAACCGAAATAAATGGCCACATATTTCACAAAATCGAGCCATGGCTCTCTTTTCATAAGTTTAGTTTTTTACATTATTTAAGCGACCGCGAGCAAAGTGCAGCTGAAAATAGTGCCATGCTGATGCTAGATGCCTGATCAGTCTTGTGAGTCTGCTTGACTGGCAGTGAGAAAACCCTTTCACTTACATTGCACGACGTACATTGCACGACGTACACAACCCTTATACCTTCCCCCCATCCGTCTGTTGCCTTAGGTCTCACGGCGCAGACATCACGCCCTATTTATATATGTATATACACACATTCATTTATTATACACCACTCTAGGTTTGTAGGGGTACTTATAGGGATATAAAAAATCCCCAGACAATCACACCAACTATATGGCCCCAAAGTAAGCATAGCTTGTGTTATGGGATACCATATAGCGAACTAGGGGGGAACCTAGAATATAAATATAAATACATAAATAGATAAACACCCAGACACGGAACATTTTTTTTTTTCTTGTTCCGTGCGGGGATCGAACCCGCAACCACTGGCGTCTGAGGCAGATAGGTTTACCCCATCGCCAAAGTGGTCGTCACTTATAGGGATATCTAGGTTGGGTCGCCCATACGATCGTGTCGGTTAGTACTCGCGGGTATTAACCACCGTCGTAGCTACTGTCCGTGATAGGTACGGAAAAAAGGTATTAAAAGGAAGTTTGGGAAACGAACCTAAATAAATCGGCGTGAAAAACCATTGCAAAACGAAAGTCTCAGATTTTTTTTTGGATTTATAAAATAAAACACTTTTTCTTGTTGACTGTACTACAGACCCCGTGTGAGTGGTAAGAATAAAATGGTATTTCAAATATTAGCCTAGTATGTCCTGGGAATAAAACTATGGGGCTGGCTAGTTGGGTGGCTTTTTTCCTCTTCTCGTAATGTGGTCTTAATCAAATCAAATCAAATCAAATCATTTATTGCTTCATAGTATCGTACATATAAGTTGTTACATAATAATTTTTAGTTCTACATACTATGCTGTCCATCAGCATGCAATATTATTGTTAGTATACAATTTAAAAGTACTTATTATTCTTAATGTCACATCGTATTATTACATTCAATTTATTACAATATTAGTTATGTCAGGATATTTTATTTTTACATTTGTAGAATTCCTCTAAGGAATAAAAACATTCATTTTTCAGCCATTTTATTAGTTGAAATTTGAATTTATTGATCGGAAGAATTTTAAATTCTTTAGGCAAGGCGTTATAAATTTTTATACACATCGCATAACACTGGCGGTGATAAAGTTCCAGCCGCGGCATATCATTATATATTAGTCTATCTGCATGACGTGTTGCTCTCATGACATCTCTGGCGCGAGTGAAATAATGAGGGTTACATTTTACAAACATGGCTGCCTCCAAGATGTACATACAAGGCAACGTCATTGTATTTAGTGATTTAAATAAAGGTCTGCATGATTCGTAAGGCTCCTTGCCTAACATAGCTCTTATGCATTTTTTTTGCACTATAAAACAATTGTTGATTTCTACCGAATTTCCCCAAATAAGCAACCCATATCTAAGTATTGCCGCTGTATAACCATGGTACGCTGTTAGAACTGTTGTCATATTACAAGTCTTTCTAAGTCTACTAAGGAGATAAACATAACTGTTAAGCTTATTGCAAACGTACTCTGTGTGATATTTCCAATTTAAATTTTTGTCAACATTTATGCCAAGAAATTTTATGTTGTCAACTTCATTTATGTTATTGTTTCCATATCTTATGTCAATTTTTGGTAGTCGTTTAGTGGTATTAAACCTTATATAGTGTGTTTTCGTCAAATTAACCTGAAGATTGTTATTCGATAGCCATTCAATTATTGTGTTTATTGTATTATTAATTTCATTTTCATATTTATTTATATTAAAGTCATCATTTGTAAATACTACTGAAATGTCATCCGCGAATAGAAAATATTTGTGATATGTCAGTTTAGGTAGGTCATTGATATATAAAATAAATAAAAGGGGCCCAAGAACACTTCCTTGTGGCACCCCAGTCGCTATTTCTCTAAATGTTGACCTGTGGGTCTGTAGTTCAGTTTTTAAGTTAATATGTTCTGTCTCTACTGCCTGAAACCTTCCAGATAAATACGTCCGAAACCAATTGAGAACATTACCTCGAATTCCATAATTTTCTAGCTTTGTTAACAATAGGTCATGTGACACAAAATCAAAAGCGCGTGTCATATCAAAGAATATTACAGTGGTTTCTTTTTTTGTATTAAGATTCTTTGTTATTTCATTGATTAGTTCGAAAATTGCAGTAACCGTTGATTTATCTTTTTGAAAACCAGATTGTTCAGTACAGATTATGTCAAACTTGGTTATAAAGTGTAAAAGTCGCTTTTTCATCGCCTTTTCAAATATTTTTGAAAATATAGTGATGAGTGAAATAGGGCGATAGTTATGCAATTCACTTTTATCCCCTTTTTTGTATATGGGCTTAACAATCGACTTTTTCAGTAGTTCTGGGAATATTCCTTCAGAAAATGACAAATTAATTAGGAAAGCTAACGGTTGTGCTAATTCAGAACTACAAAATTTAATAGCTTTTGTGCTTATATCATCATATCCTACGGCATTAGTATTTTTTAAACTTTTTATTAAAATTGTGACTTCTGAAGCTGAAGCTTAAGGGCTTTGTTTAGCGCTACATAGTTCGTGTAATCATTTTCTTCTTCAATTTAGGTTTAGCAAGTAATGTCAGAGAAAACACAAATGACAGTAAAAGATTTAAGTACTTAGAACATAAAATAGGTCAAAGGTAAAAACAATCAGTGTTACAAAATAAGTAACTTTGTAGTCACACAGAATAATATTATGGAACTGAATACTGAATGAGCTTCGTGTCAGTCGGGATCCTACCATCCGCCTCCACAATAATTAAAATCTAGGTCAGTTGAAGGCACATATTTAAAAGTATACATTCTTGCAACAAAAGGAAGACATTTCTGTAGTTTGTTTTCGCTTTCATTAACATTTTCACATTCAATAACATTTCACACAGAAAGTAATAAACAAATTGTATTATAGGTTGAACTGTTACTTTTTAATGACCTATAATTCGCTGAATTATACCTAGATTTCGCTGTCCATACACAATGCGTAGCCCATTAATGATGAAGCATCTTATTTTCTACACAGCTAAGTTGATTTTCATAAATTAGGTCCGATTCAGCAACTGCAAAAGGCCAACGATAAAGAAATTGCTATTTCAAACGGTGACCCAAAAAGTTCTGTTTCAGCATCAGACCAGAGACTATCGATATTTCTGCTCTAAGCTCATTTAAATGCATTATTAATGTTGCAGTTTATAAATATGTAAAGTGGTTTAGATCATATCTGACGTTGGTTAATCTTCGACGATTTGCACATTATGGCGTTGCAGTTTTTGTGAGGGTGGACAAAAAGCGATAGCGAACAGATGATGGCTGTTGATTGATATTTTATTGATCCTGACCACTGTAATTGTCCGGGTTTTTTGACTGTCTGGTAAATAGGTTGCTTGTGAATAGAGGTTTAATACCCTCACTCTTATTATCATCTTTATTTGGTGATATAAATGCAAAATGTTTAATTCTATTAATACACAAAGAAATCCCTTTTTTTTATCTATTAATAATCAAGTAAAACATAAATTAGCATTCACCAGAGGAGTAAATATTTTATTCTTATAATTCAGTGTTATAAGGCTTCTAAGGCAGTTCAGATAAATCGAGGATGCTACCACATTGGTAAATGCCGTAAATAGGGACCTCAAACTGGTCTATTTGACCTCATAATGTTGTGGTCTATCAAACCGTTGAAGCCGTAAAGCCGTATTCACAATGTATATTTTTAGAAAGAAAATTTTATTTAAATGTTTCAATTTTTAAGACTAATATTATCTTAATGTTGAATAGGTAATATATTGAATTCGCTTTTACTAAAAATATAAAGAATTGAATGAAATACTTTCTTGATAATTCAATAAATGAGGAAATGATACTCAAGTACAAAGAAATTATATCTTTTTTAATATTGTTTGTCTGGAAGAAATCGCTTGCTGGCGATAAGACCGCCAATTGTGTAACATATTAAATCTTTAAAGAATCTTTTTATTCTATAGTACGCAATTAAGTGTAAATAATACATTCTCTTTTCGCTATAGTAGTTTAAAACACAATAATCTATTTTAAAGAAGAGCGATATACAACGGTAAACCCTAAGTTTATTACTTAACGCCGCAAAAAAGGTAATAAATAACGTAGATATTACAGTTGCGTGCGAGGGACGTTTTAGTCGCCCATGTAAACCTGTCTTTACATAAAGGACAGTTTGTCACTCGGGGAAACTTCGAGATTTATTGTCGTCCATATATCTTTTTTGTTTTCGTGTTAGTCTTGATTTTCGAATCACAATTTTTCAGCTTTAGTTGGATGGATTTAGCTGAGTGCTCTACAATTTATTTTTTGGAATTGGCATTTAGTTTTTGGGGAGAAAAAATGGAGTTCGAGATTATTATTTAAATGGTTTTATGTTGTTTCCTGGTAGGTTTATTGAAAAGAAAGAAACTTAAAAAAATTATTAATTCTGAATAAATAGCAGCTTTTCATTCCAAGTTTTGAAAACCTTCACAATTATCTTCCTATGCGTACGAATATACTGATACTGTTGAATTAAAAATAAAGAAAATTTCATATTTTAGGATGTTTTAGGACACAATCGAATACCGTACACTTTATGATTTAAACGACAAAATGACAGCTACTTCACACTAAAGTTCTTTATTCTATGCGGTCAAACATCCTGGCCACACAGCCACATAGGCATAGCAATAATTGAGGTGTAATTCAAACCCGTTCAGCATCTTATAAGGATTTAAAACATATAAAAAAAGGCAATGTTCGATCCCTAAGGGTTGATTATGACCAACTTTTAGGAGTTGAACGTGGATGGAGTTAATGTCAGCCAAGTAACAGGTAACCTACATTAAATTAGTTTTTTTTTTAGCTTTTATACTTTTATAAAGTAATAGGGCACGAAGAGGTACCTATTATAAATCCTAGAAACCTATCATAAATTTTAGTATTCCAGTTATAGATTGTAAAGGTTGGAGCAATCAAGAACGTGCCTTTATTTGGAAACTGGAATAATGGTATTAATTAGTCAGTAAAAATACTATTTTTTACAAATGGTACAAGTTTTCATATAATAACCTAAATCGAGTAAAAAATCCATAAATATTTCTAATTAATTATTAGATATTTTAATTCCCAATAATATAAATTCATAATTGAAATCCATAATATTATCCATTCCATATTTTAATTCCCGAGTAATAGCTACACATGTTTTAAAATAACCTTAAAATATTGCAAATGTTCAATGAAGTGTGTAGCGTACAATTTCATAAATAATGACGCTCTGAATTATGGAAGCCGCTGTGTTTGCTTTTCGTTTCGTAAATCAATAAGGCGAACCATGTTTACTTTCTGGAGCATTCGCAATCAAAACATTTTTAATTATTTAAACATAGGTTCATTTGATTATCATTCACTGTTTTTAGTAGGTATGCTTTCTTTATAGTATTATTTATTTTCCTGTAAACTAGGTTCTTTAAGAAAAAGCTCGATACCATGTATGTATTTCAGCTCCTGACTTTACAAGAGGTAAAAAGCTTCATCAGTTTCATACAGTAAAAAAGCATAGTTACGCCTCTGCGATGTTATTTTGTAATTAAATGTTCCTAATAGTTATTGAAAGTCGCCTAAAAGTTGCCCAAAGTTCGTCGTTACACCTTGGTTACTGTGATATCACAGGTTAAACAACGATCGGCACGGTCGGTACTTGAATGGGTGACCGCCGCGCCGCTCACTCATTTCTCACGACGACGATTTAGTACGATGTAAAGCAATGGATCGCGCGTCCATGGCGTGATGACTGCGCCATTATAGCTAAAATTTACGTGATAAGGCATCCGCGCTTCGGAGGGCACGTTAAGCAGTCGGCCCCGGTATACTTGTACACAGTAGTCGTTAGGGTTTGACAGAAGCCGTATCGGCACCCTGAAAATTCTGACATCCACCACCTAGCACTGGGTCAGCTTGGTGGATAGTGGCCTGTACCTCCTCGTTACCCAGGGGAGAGACTCATACCCTGCAGTGGGCTCACTACAAAGAGTCGTGATGAAGATGGTATAATAGTTAAGAGCCCATACTACTCCAGCTAGAATCTGAATTTCGCCCCCACCTCACCGCCCGGCCGTGAAGCACCCCGCAACGCGCGTAAGAGCTATCTAACTCACTTGCGCTTTGTTTTCTCCAACTCTGCCTTTTCCGTATCTTATTTCTTTCATTTCCCATTTTGAAATAAAACACACCACAAATTTATTTATGGAAAACACGATATTTACGTGATGTTGTAGCGGCGGCGGCAAGCGTGAAAGCGACACAGGTTCCTCGTACGAATGCCGGAGCGCAACTGAATCCTTGAGCGGGCGCAGGTCACCCGTCGTCGTGCCAAACACATTATTTAAGATTTAAGATTTATAATAAAAAAAAAAAAATATATTTTAAAATCAGATCATATAGTACACGTATTGTCATGCCTTGAAACTAAATACCAAGTTACATTAGTGTAGGTTAAGTACTAATTAAGTAATAAGGTTTCTTTGTTAATTTTAGAGGTAAGTTTGTGATTTTTTTCTATCGAGATTTTTTTCATTAATCGTGTTTTCAAAACATATGGTTCTTAGTTCATACTCTTAACTTTGCTATATGTTTTTTCTAAAATTATTAGTACAGTACTCCGATAGATATTTGAGATCAAAATTTGGACTCGGAGCGTGTTTGAGGTAGTGTAGGCCCTTAATATTAAAATTGAAAAAGGTGAAACAGTAACTTATCTCCAAATCAAATCATAGAGTCAAATCGCTTAAGGGTTTCCAAATGTGGGATGAACTAATTCCGTCTTTTGTATAGACAAATTTTGACATCATCATCACTTTCCATTAAGTAAAGTGGAAGAAATTTCCTACTTGTGTTCAATATTCCAGCTTTAACCGTCCAAGTGACAAACCTTTACGTTACTAAAGAGTCAACTTGTTGTTGTTGCCTTTAGACAGAATGAGAGCCTGTAAAATGCATTTTCATGTTTTAAAGACGAGGCGATGGTTCTATTCATTTTTATCAAATCAATGCAGTCCCGGCGAATGCCTACAGACCTAGTGACCTGACACTAATTTGATGCCGACCATCACGTGGGTTTTAACATCTAACATCGAACTAACCGCCGCCTTTAACGAATAATAACGTGACCTACTATCGGAACTACGTCATGTTTTAAGTTTAAATTTACGAAAAACTGTTTTTTGTCTTATTTAATCTGTATTCAAGGTTATTCAGAATTCAAATTGAATTCTGTTTCCAAATTAGCAGAACAAAACACTAGAGTGTTTTAACCTATATTCTCGTATTCGATTTAAAGAAGGAGGAAATAGTATTTACTTTTTAGAAATATCTGTCCTTAATTTGCATGCTCTGTGCAAGAATGGAGACAGTGTACTCGGTGAAATAGCTTCATGATTGAATGCAGTAAAGTATGGAATAGCATATATTTTTGAAGTGGGTTTCTAGGAAAATGCAATTGTATGAAATGGAATTCCCGATTACTTTGTATTATAATACAATATGAGTTGTCATCAAATAAGCATTAGTTTTCTGTATTTTGAACGATGTTTGTACTACGTGTATTTTAGTTTTTTTTTTGTGATATCCGATTGCTCAATATTCGATTGTTTTCATAATCTACGTAGGATCCAAATCAAAATCATTTTATTTGGCATTGAAGGTATATGATATGCATGAACATCAAAATATGCAACCTAAGCCTTAAAAACACGAAGTAAAAGTAGAGGGAAGAAACCAATGGAAAATACTCTCTGGACTGGAAGTATTTGCCTACTATACAAATTGACTCTGCCACTTAATGAAAGATTCTATACAAGTCAGCTATATGAGAGTAACGTTTAAAAAATAACCTGTGGTAGATCATCAAAGTAATATTTTATGTTATGCAAGACATTTTGTATATTGGACCGTATTCGAAATTATATTATATCTCCACTGCTCAACTTATAAGTTTGAAATTTTTTGTTACCAACCGTAGAGTTGGAACCAAATTTTATATAATTGGGGCTTAAAGTTGGATAGTGTCATGTCAAATTAAAGTCAATGTCTCCTATTAATAATTCTTTTAAATTTATGGAGGCAACCCAACCAAACTAAGAGTCTCTGGATAAGTCAGTCTTACAAAGCAGACTTCTGGAAGAAAGTGGATCTTCTTTGCTCCCCTTTGCTTCCAGAATCGGTTTTGGAAATTATCAACATATGTTTTTTGCAGACAAAAAAATATATATGTTTGTAATTAATACCAAACTTCACTTCTAAAGATGTAGCAAACAAAGGTGATTAATAAATCAACCATGAATTCGTAGAAGTCAAATAAAATATTTGCATAGCGAAATGTTACACAGATCGAATCGAGATAAATGTCTCTACTGTCGTCGTATCGAAACGCAAGTATAAACCATTTATACAGCTGTTAGATCTCAAAACACACTTTAGAGAGTAAATAATGCAAAATGTCGTATGTTGGAACGCCAAGCAACGTACATGTTCTTTGAACTGAAGCGCCAAAGCAAAATCTGAGTGTTGCCTGCAACATAAGAGCCCTCAATTCTGGTTCGTTAGCAAAATTAACGTTTTCCAGGTATACCAGGTTTTAAATTATGCCTTTTGGTAGTGTGGTTTTTAGTTACAACTGTAAAATCATTTTTGACCTAGCTGCTGTGTGCTTGCAAGTAATTAACTTAAAATTAACGAATAGTAGGTATTTTAAAATTGGATTTTTGAGTAATGTTTTCGTCGTGGCTACGAACGAATTAAAGCGAATCAATATTTTATTTGACTTTTTATGAACAGTGAAGTTTTCCACCATATGAACATTGTTTAACTGATAATATTTGCATATGTAACCGATTACTAAATCAATGCCTGTAATGGTTGAAAAGAACAATGGGCAAGAGCAATAATGTAGTTTATAGAGAATTTCCATAGTGAATCATTTTATTTTCCAACCAAGATTTTTTTACAAAATAGAAATCTGGTTAAGCTCTCAATCTCACAATCTCAATCTCACAGAGCTCACACGTTTAGAAACACAATACGAGTATACAGTGATTATTGACGTAGATAAGAGGCCTGCCTTACCAAAGTCTTACAAAAATCTTATACCTCAAAGTTCCCGTCAAAAAGTATCAGTTTAGGTTTCAAAATAGTAGTCCCAAAAAAATATTAATAAGAAACGTACATAATATGAAGTATGAAGTAATCCACAAATAGAAAAAAACGGCATCTATAGCTGATTGAAATATCGAATGTATAGATCGGTGGCAGTTGGAGTAGTTGCTGCAGAGATATTTTTTCCAGATTGCTTAGACTAGCGTGAAAGTAACTTTTTACCGATGTTTTACGATTCAGTGGTAATTCAACCTAAAATTTAAGCATATTTGAATTTGTTTTTCGTTTTATTTCTATAGATAAATAATTCCCTAAAGACTTTGCTTATATTGGATTTATTAAATTTGCGTGATTCACGAAAAGGAGTGTTTAACTTGAGCTGCCAAGCATGTTATTTTCAGGTACATGCATAAATAAACTTCAAGCCTCTATATTTTCAGAAAACTCTAGTCCTGATTCTTGCAATAGTAGATAAAACAGTCACTTTTTATCAGGTAAGTTTCAAGACAAATCTTATTATTTTAGTCACATCCCGCTCCTTGCAGTTAATTCGGTATAAAATGATATCTCATCGACAATATTATCTAGCACTGCCATAATCAATTCAGCATTTATTCAGGCTGGAATAACAGAAAATTTATTCGTCCGAATAAACTTTCACAATTATAATATCAATATTTCAATACTTGAGATTTATATTTATACGTAGTGACATCCTTTACACCGACATTTAGGACTACATTCCTATGCATTGTACCTACATTATGTGCCATCGTATATTATTTGTATCTACGCCATGTATTATATTCCCGAGGGTCAGTTTCTACTAACAATAGAACAGGTGTTTAAGGTTCCAAGTTTCCTGCTAATAACAATACTCCATTGTGAGTTTACGAATCGAAGGATCTGTGTGTAATTAACAGGCCTAAATCTGCTTTATTTACTGCGAAAAATGTGTCTGGTAAGCGTTTATTGTATATTTGTAACTAGCTGACCCGGCAAACGTTGTTTTACCATATAAATAAAAAAAAATAGATGTTGGCCGATTCTCATAGATACCGGATAAGCACAAAAAATTTCATCAAAATCGGTCAAGCCGTTTCGGAGGAGTATGGCAACAAAAACTGTGACACGAGAATTTTATATATTAGATTGTTATTTAGTGAAGTGGTTTATTCATATTAATTTGAGCTGTGGGAATTCCTTTATTTTAAAAGAAATTTGTCGGCAAAACTGAGTCAGCGTATAGCGGTAGTTAACAGCAGATTGTTTAAAGATGATAACACAAAGCTTAAATATTCATAAAATTTAAAGATAATAAGGATTGACAATAGAATATTTCATCTTTTTTAAATCTCAAACTTTACTAACTTTGCGACGGTGCTATGTGTAATGAATAACTTTAGGGTTAATCTAAGGAAGCTTCAAAAACCAAAAATTTCTAGTCGAACGATGTAGTTTTCTTTGTTCCACCTGTCCAGTTCTCGCCACAGTAGGTCTAGCTCTCAACTCTTGTTCTCCCAGCACATAGCGTTATCTAAACAGGCCGCGAAGCCTTTTTTTCCCTAATTAGCAGTCGCTCTAATCACGATAAACTGTCCTTTAGGTGTTAAGTGGGTATGTTTATTTCAGAGTGTTGGGACAATCTAGGCTATGTCATGCATAGAGGGTGGAAAGAGAGCGTCGCGACCGCTAACGGAGCCTGGACGATCGATGCGATTCGTTCGGTCCTCGTGTTTCGACGTATGTTTCGGTCACTACCTGCACAGAGTCACCCGGAGAAAGTTTACGACAGAGTCACCCGGAGAAAGTTTACGACAGAGTGTCACCATTGAGGGGCGGCTGATGATATGGCGGAGCACACCTTAGCGGTGTGTCCAGCGAGGAGTCGGCGGCGGTATTAGTTGAAGCCTGTCGTCGGAGGAGACCTCTCGATTCCTAGCGTGGTCAAAGCCATGTTAGGCAGTCGAGAGGCTCTGGCGACCATGACCTCCTTCTGCCAAGACGTAATTTAGGCCGTAGGTGGAAGGGGGACGAAGAGGAGATACGCTCACCTTCTCCCTCCCGATAGCCAACCGTAGCGGGTGAGGAGACCTGCAGCGGCTATTAGGTCTACGTGAGGGGATATGATCTCGTGTTTTAGACCATTTCCTACGTGGGGGGCGCTCGGCTCAGGCTGGGTGCAATCTGCCTGGCTCGCGGGTAACGTGAGATCCAGCTATGGTGGATGAGGTACACCTAGAGGTTTTTAGTGGGTCATTCCAGCCTTCTGCCAGATCATCCCTACATACCCCGCCGTTCCCTCTTGGGTGGTTGGGGATGTGATTGCACGTTTTCCTCCTGACAAAAAAAAGGCTCTGTCGAGCGTAACTGAAACCTCCTGCGATTTGAAAAATTATATTGTACCTAATTGCTTAAGTTAAAACTTTCAAAGTACTTTTTTAAATATTTTATAGAAAAGTCATTTATTTCATCTCAAAGGTTGGGTAAAAGCTGTTTAAAAACTCCATAACATAACTCGTTAGCTGCCATTGATCAAAGACCTTTTCTAAAACATTACTAATAATGAAATACCAAAAAATAAATACTTACATGTGTGAAATAATAGTAGTACACATCAACTCCAGCGTCGGCCAATATCTCAGCGAAATAGTTAGTGGGGCACACGAAGAAGTAATCGCCAACCACGTCAGCTATCATCTTCTGGTTCAGATATCCATCGGTTATGACTTCCCAATCCGTGTACTGTAAATATGAAAAAATATAAGAATACGTTCTTCAAACCTTAGAAAAGTGAATGCAAATTATATTATTATAAATCGAGAAATTTTCTATAAAATGCAAGCGTGTCTCACGCGCTTGGAACTATGTGCAGAGGCCTGCCAGAGGAATATGTAGGGCGGGGGTAGGATCTTAGTTAGTATCAGTTCAGGGGACAGAAGTATCTAAAAGTGTTATTAAATAGCGAAATAAGATATTCATAATAAAATTTAAGTAATAATAATAATAATAAATAAATAAATATTTCTGACACCCACACAACATTATCTAGCCCAAATAAAGTTTCTTAAAGAACTTGTGTTATGGATACTAGAGAACTGATATACTTAAGAAATATATAAAGATACATATTGAATAAATACATATTTTTATTAGAATAAACTTAAATAAACATATGTCTTGACGACTAATATCTGTGTTCATCACACAAATATCCGTCGCCGCCGGGATTCGAACCCAGGACCTCTGGCATAGAAGGCAATGTACGTTACCCCTACACCAGCCGGTCCTCAAAAGTAAATGTACCTATGTATAGTTTTTCTGTCGTAGTTTGGGCTTCGAGTTCACTTAATTCGAATACCACAGAAACATTTATACTCAGACAATTTAGACTCAAACTGAGGATGAGTCTCTATACATGGACGGACTATCGTGTTTGCGGAACGTAAATTACATTATTATTTGTGTGTCAAAGGTAATCCGCATTATATTCGTATAGCGAACTACGTTTAACATAATCTTCCCATCTGGGGCATGTCAAAAAGGCATCCTGTATAGAAGGTTCCCTTAATGAAATAAGGGGTTTATAGTCTGCTATCGAAACATATAATTTTGTCGATGATTTCAAGGAACTGTTAAGACTGAAGTCAACTTAGACTTAGAAAACTGTATGCATCTTAACTTTATACTACCTTTTTATCTAAGTAAAAAAAAATCCCCAGACAATCACACCAACTACATGGCCCCAAACTAAGCAGAGCTTGTGATATGATACCATGTAGCGAAGTAGGGGGGAATCTAGAATGTAAATACACATAGATAAACGCCCAGACCTGGAGCATTTCTTTTTCTTCCATTCCATTCCCGCAACCACTGGCGTCTTAGGCAGACAGTGTTATCCCATCGCCAAAGTGGTAATTAAATTAATAAAAGAATAAAATAAAAAAGACATTAAATTTACATACATACAAGCACTTGATGTATATTACACACTAGCCACCGCGCGCGGTTTTACCCGCGTAACTTTTGACCCCGTGGGAATTTCGGGATAAAATAGCCTATAACCTTCCTCAAGAGTTGGGCTATCAAATGCAAACAGAATTTTTCAAAATCCCACTTGTAGTTTCTGAGATTAGCGCGTTCAAATAAACAAACAAAAAAACAAACTCTTCAGCTTTATATATTAGTATAGATCTGTACTTATTTTATCAATCGACTTCCAAAAAAGGAGGAGGTTTTCAATTCGTCTGTAAGTTTACTTCATTTTATTTGAAAAAATATGTATGGTTTTGGAGAATATTTACGTTGATGACATTAAAACACAGCCAAAGTTTTGACGTGAAGTCGGTTTTTTTAATGCTCTGCATTCGTTGATTATTATATATATAGAAGGTATTATGATATTCAATGTTATTTTGTTCATTTATATGTAATCCGCGTTTTATATCTCGCTGTGTTTGATGAGCAATGATATTAGAATGTAAATATGAAGTATATAGTAATGTTTGAATGTTTAACATTACTACTTCATATTTACATCACATACATAAAGGATGGTCACTTGCGAGGCAAAATTTAGAGAGACCTAACTAAGCAAATCTAGGGAGTTCCGTACCCATTGAACGTGTATTAGGCGCAGCGCAGACGACAGACTATCCGTGACGCACTTTTTAGTCTGTGAAAATAGAACCTATGCAATTATATGCAGTAACGCAAACGACGCGTAAAAAGTCCGGCGCACAATAATTTAATCCGGCTCCTTTCGGGTGCAAATTGACATCAAGTTACAAAATTTGAGAATAAAAAGAAAAGTAGTTAACCACCGATTTTTACTAATAACTAAAATCTTTTTGTGCGATCGAGTCTGCGGTCCGGCGCCGCAGACTCGATCGCACAAAAAGTGTGCCGTCTGCGCTGCACCTTAGGGTGTTACCACACGACGATGGCGTCAATAGGTCTTTTTGGACTAGCAAAAACTATAGATCGACGTCGGCTGTTCCATTCCTCCATTGATCGACGGTCGATCGATGGTGTGGTAACACCCTTAAAGGCGACTTAGCCCAGTAGCGCCATTAAATGGAATAAAACCTTTAAAAAAGTGGAAATAGGCAATGATATAGAAACGTTATAATTTTTTTTTATCACGCCAAATGATTGACACCGTTGAGATAAAGATCGAACGCGTGCGGGACCGCCTGATTTTTTATTCGATAAAATAATACATTAATCGCACACAAAACAAAGGGTTATCGCTGGCATTTGTCATATCTCTTTTATTATGTACTGATCTTTGCCACAGCCTAAGTATGAAAACAGTGAAGTTTAATCCTTAAGATCCTTTAGAAAATGATAATGAAAGGCATACGAGTAAAGTCACTTTTTTAGAATAGTGCATAATCATATTAATATGATAAACAAATAAAAATAAATCATAAATACTAGGTTGGCTTATCATGATAAAATCCCCTTAAAACGAAGATTAAAATATATAAAATTGTATTTTTTAGTGATAAACTTAAATGAGACTCAACATATTATTTAACAATTATCCACATGTTCTTTACTTCATACTAATGATAATGAAACCAACCCTATACAGCTAAGGAAAGTTTTGGTAATTAATACTCTACCACACGCATATACGGCATTCAATCTAAGGCATGTTGATTTATACAGCCGAGTTATAAAATACATGACCTCATTTTTATTCGTTTAATAACCGTTTGCCTGGCAGAAAATGATGAAAAATCTAAGGCAATTTGTCTAGCGATCGAGTTGAACAGTTTGGTCTCACGAACATAAATTTCAAAATCTTTATTCGTCCCATATTGTATGGGTCGTTTTAAAAATCATAATTTTATTATTTTGTAATAAAAAATCTTAGTGCAATAGTATTTCTATGTGAAAATGTTATTTATTATACTAGGTTGTTAAATATTTTGTATAATTTAAATTTATTAATTTTTTTTTGTTTTTCCGCCAAGGAAAATTCTTTGACACCCACTAAAGCAAGCTCTAGCAGGAGGAGGATGAATCCTGTTACGGACAAAAGGGAATTCTATAATCTGCTAACCCCAGTGGCAGATATAGAGTACCCAGACAGTGTGGGGACCGCAAGAACGGCCACGAGACTCCTCAGAACACCTGAGTATACCCACTAAACATCCCCTATAGTCGGAGCGACAGCCAATCGGTAGCTAGAGGCTGCGCAGCATAAATCAAATATTGATAATGTATTGAGACTTATCATCGTCGTGCGTTTTTAACTCTTTTTACACGGGAAAAAGGTTTTATTGGAGGTTCTTTTGTGGGCGATAGGCTGACCCTCCATCACTGCAATTTTTTTTTTTTTTTGTTTTTCCGCCACAGAAAATTTTGGGCACCCCCTAAAACAAGCTTTAACCAGTAAAGCAAGCTTTAGCGGGAGGAGGATGAATCCTATTACGGACGAATGGGCATTCTATAAGCTGTTAACCCCAGTGGCTAACGGCAAATAGAATGCCCAGACAGTGTGGAGACTCACTCAGTGAAGCCGAGCATACCCACTAAACATCCCCCTTTACTGACTCACCTTGATTGAGGCCATTAGTCTTCATCGGAGCGACAGCCAATTGGAGAGAGAGGCTGCGCAGTGAGCGGCATCCAGACGGCTGCCACCAAAAGGAACTGAAAGTGAGAAAAAACAAAGCTAAGATTAGCAGAAATGACAAAGCTGAAACTAAGATATTATCTAGAGTGATCAGACTCACTCTGAGATAGGAATGCTGGAAAGAAGGACTACGTTTAGAAACGTTGAGCTTGCTGGAGTTTCCTGATAAGGGGAGCGAACTTGGTTAGGACCGGAAGAGCACCGTTGAAACCCTCTGGGCTGGCGTCGAGAGCGGCGCCGAAAGCCAGGATCTCGTCGATGGGAGCGAGCTGGATCCAGAATGCCATGCGGTCTTGAGAACCATTTGCATTCTGGCACTGGGAAGCCGATTTGGCGGCCGGTTGCGATTGAGTCGCGATCCGGCTGCGCTGACCTGGAACGATAGAAGTAAAGGCCTTAGGGGCCTTTGAACTGACTGGAGGGGCGTCCGAGCTAGGCTGCGGTCGCTCTCTCCAGTTCTCGATGGGCTTCACGGTAGCCCTGGCAGCACGCGGTGCCTTGGGGCAGCCGCGAAAGTTTGCTGTGTGGCCTGACTGGCCGCACAAGACGCAGGACGGAGCGGTGGGCGATTCGGGAGTGCGAGAGCACTCCTTAGTCCCATGCGGTTCTAGGCACTTGACGCACCTAGGGGAAGCATGACAATTTGCCGCCGCATGACCATACAATTGGCAGCGGTGGCACTGACCTGGAAAACCACGCTTATGTGGTACCTCGACGCGGATGTTGGAGAGACCGCACACGGTGAGCTTGCCTCTGAAAATGGGCTGCCCTTGCGGGCTCCTCGCTAGGATTACTAGCGCTAGTGGGAACTGCTTGCCTCGGCGGCTGTGCATTTTGTGCACAGATTCGACGGGGAAGCCTTGAGAAGACAAGTCCACTTGGATTTGCTCGTTCGAGAGCTCGAACGGCACGTTCCTGAGGACGGCACGAATCTTACGCTCCTCAGGGAGGGCGTAAGTGTGGTACTCGAGCTTTTGATCAGCAAGAAGCCGAGTGAGATTCCTGAAATCGGGAATGGAATTGACAACGACCTTAATAGAGTCACCCACGTTGGATGCCTTACTATACTGGATCTTGGGATTGTGTCTACCGCAGAGAGCTGAGACCTCGGTCCAGCGGCTCTTGTCCCGTAGAAAGACGGGGGGCGGAGACTTGACTTTCGGCGGAGCCGAATCTGATTGCGACGCAGGCTGGGACGCCGGGATCGCTGAAACAAAGGCGCAGGAGCAGACGCCGGTGCGACATTTTGCGGAGCAGGAGCAGCGGCTGGAGCAGCTGGAACGGACGGAGACGAAGTCGAGGAAGCGGATTGCTTCTTCTTCTTCGATTTCGATTTTTTGCGAACCTCGGTGAACGGAGCTGAAGGTTCTGGAACCAAAGGAACCGAGTCGGAATCACTACCCGGCGGGGTAGTTTTCCGTTTGCATGCGGTGGGGTCTACCAACATGCGATCTGAAAGAGGGTCGACGTACTCAGATGGATCTGGAGACGCCGGAGAAAAAGAGACGACCTGAGGGCGAGCGGACAATTGCTCTTGCAAGGACTTGATTTGCGCGAGAAGGGCAGACTTCTCGGCAGTCAACTGACTGATAGTAAACTGACTGATAGCAGCTGAGGCACGAGATGCCTGCTCCAGTTCTTGAAGTTTGAGTGCTTTCTCATTCTCGAGAGCCTTCCAGTGATCTTTGTTTCCAATTTGATATTGAAGTTCGTCAAAGACCTGATCGTAATGATCGCAATGAACACAAGTATCGCAATTATCGCATTGCCCGGGGCACTTAGGGTGATCCATTATGCTGGGCTGAAGAAAAGTCTATCGAAGACAAACTGCGCTGAAAAGAAGAACGACCTATTACGGACCTATTGCCGGTGAACGGCGGACGATCAGGCTTCGTTGGCACGGTTACGTATCCACCTGACCAGCGATGCTTCGGCCGGCAGCAGTCGGGTCCGCCCTGAAAAGGGCAGATGAATTAGCCCCGACACCACTCAGCCTCCACAAGAGAAAACTTTCCGAAAGAGCTTAACTTGGCACCTGACCCGCACGAGTGCGGGGGAGGGAACAAGGGCAGCGCAATACGAACACTCGGGAGCGGCCGCAGACACGACCGTTCGGGAGCGAACGCAAACGGGAAGTGATTTTTTTTGCCCATCACTGCAATAGTCTCTCTCCACCTTTATAATGCCTCCAAATTTGTCAAACGTGAGAGCATGGTAACGGTACTATTACTTATTCTGTGGCATGGTTTTATAACCTCTGGTGTTCTGCCTACCCCATAAGGGATACAGGCGTGAAGTTATGTATGCATGTAGTCTATACTACACCTTAAAGATACTTATACAAATTCTGGAGACTTACTTCCCTCAACATATTAGAAACGTCTCTATCATAGAGTGTTAAGTGTATTAACACTAGAACGCCCAGGTGGGTCAAAAAGACCACTTTTGGATTTTAATTTACGTTTACTTCAAAAATATACATAGCCGATTTATGATATTAATTTACTTTTATTGATTTTGCATATTTAACACGTTGCCGTTGTTATTGTATAAAAGAGTTGATTTCGATGATAAAGGGTCAATTTGACCACCCAAGGGCGTCGTAGGTAGGTTGAATGTTCGGGCGTTCTAGTGTTAACAACGTGTATATACGTCCAGTGAAAACGTTTAGTATCGGCAATGGACGCACATGAGTCCCGCAATCCGCCGTTACAATACAACTGCATTATAAACTTAAATAGAGGGTGATCGAATGATAACTACAATTTTTTTTATGAAAATTGTTTTTAAATTATAACTTTGGTATTAATGGTAACTTTAAAAATAATGCTGAACTTCTGCTTAATTTGATTGAAAGTTGATTATGCATATATTAAACCCTATCGTTTTAAAAAAAGGTACTATTAAGGACCTATTTAATCAACTTTAATTATAGACAATTATAGTAAATAATAAGATAACTGAACTATAATATGAGTAAAAAAATAAATTTTAGCTGTCTGTCAAGGAGCACTCTCTGTGTAATATAGGACATCCTATCTAGCTCATCCTTGGAAAATGCCTGAAGAGGCACAATGTAGACGTATCTTTATTAAAAACCACAATAATAAATGAATAATAATAATAAATAATAAATATTTCTGACACTCACACAACATTATCTAGCCCAAATTAAGTTTCTTAAAGAACTTGTGTTATGGATACTAGATAACTGATAAGAAATATATACACATACATATTGAATAAATACATATCTTTTTTATTAGAATTTATAGAAAACATCCATGACTTGACGACTAATATCTGTGTTCATTACACAAATATCCGCCGCCGCCGGGATTCGAACCCAGGACCTCTGGCATAGAAGGCAATGTATGTTACCGCTACACCAGCCGGTCGTCAAATACAAATAATTTAATGTTCGGTTATGATTAAGTCTAAATAAAAAGTATGCTTGATTGTACATTCACACTATTCTATACAATATTATACCATAAAGGCCGTCTTAATCCAGAGATTTCCTTCCTTCAACATATAGACGTCTCTATTATAAGGTGTTTAATGTATTAACAACGTGTCTATATACGTACAGTCAAACGTTTAGTATCGCATTATGGACGCATATGAGTCACGCAATCCGCCGTTACAACTGCATTATAAGCTTAAATATAGGGTGTTCGAAAGATAAAATACGACATTTTTTCATGACATTTATTACTATTGTAAGATATGACTCTTAAATTCGATACAAAGAATGGAACTTAATCATTCTGTCTATACACATAAATAAAAAATTGTTGAAATAGATTCTTTTTCCTATTATTGCCCTGTATAACATAGTATAAGGCAAAAATAAATAAACAAAAACCGCATATATTATCTATTGACAAACTAGGCTTTTACAAACAATATAATTTTGTAGATATAAAACTAAATAAAATCGTCCCGGTTCGGGATTTGCGTAAGCTTTATAAAGAAAAATTTAAATGAACTAAATATCAAATGTAACAATTGCAGTGGCGTTAGCCAAGACCCGGTAGCTTTGGGTCGGGCCGATATTATTTAGTATTTTATCTATAGGCCAATATTCTTCATGATTTCAGATTTTCTTTCAAAATATACTATCAGCATATTAACGTCGCTATCATAGAGTGTTAAATGCATTTACAGTGTATTAATTATAGGGTCTTTCAATAGAACGGATCGATTTCAGAATGAAATAAAACAGGCTATGTATAAGATATTAACGATTTTTTCTGTTCTTTGAAAGATCTATTCATGCCCTTTTTGTTTTGAATACGCCCACGTGTCACGCAGTCCGCCATTACAAATGCACTATAAACTCAAATAGAAAGTGATCAAAAGATAATAACACACGAAATTGTTTTTTGGAAATGTTGATTTAGAAACTCCATAAGTGAAGTTTTAATAAATAAACTGCGAATGATAAGCTGACAGTACACATTGATATCTCTCTAGATAGAATTGATTATACATGTTTTGAAAATCTATCATTAAAAAAAAATTAATCAATTATATTTAAGAACTGTCATTTTAATTACAGTAATAGAACTGTAATTTTAATTAATTAATTTTAATTACAGTTCTATTGTCTCATTCATGTAATGAAATAAATATGTAATGAACACGTTAATTGCCTTATAAAGCAGCACCCTGTATGTGACATAGGATATCCTATTTAACTCATTCTTGGAAAGTGTCTGTAGACGCACAGTGTAGACGTATCTTTATTAGCCACCAACACAATTATTGTACTGTACGGCTAATTATGATATTTGGTGAAATGTTATGTCAAATTAAAACAAAAGAGCTATTCATAAAGAAACAGGAATAAAGATAACCTTTACTTGTAATGACTTTTTTACAGATAATGCGTGTTTTATTGCTTTATTTAACGCCTTCATCTTCAATTTTTTTTTATTTTGAACAAACTTTTTTGAGCTAAATATTCTAAACTGTAATTAAGTGAATATAAGGTTGAAGATGACAGTTTAAGAGTTTAGGAATGAACATCTTAACATTGCCGGAACGCATCACTACTAGAGTATGATAGCAGATTCTACAAGGTGTTCCTTTTGATTTCCCATAATTCTAGGGTATTTAATAATTAATGGGACCATGTAATAACAATCAATACAACATCAAATAACATGTGAATATTTTTTCTATTTTTTTTTTGTTTTAATTTTTCATACAAAACAATTCAATTAAGTCAAAACATCTTATGTAGACAGAACTTCAATCCCTATATGGTAGATATTCCGAAAAGCCGAACTAACCGCTTTAACAGTTTCTTATTGATACGGGTCGCCACGGTTTGGAATGCCTGCGTCTATTTTCCCTGACCAGTACAGTCCTGGTACTTTTAAGCGTCGAGTGAATAGGTTTCTCGTTGATAGATGTGTACCACCTTAGTCTTCATGTTCACTTAACATCAGGTGTCATGGAAGACAAACGTCCCACCCATACTTTATAAAAAAAGCCTCAACGTTATGGGATATCAAAAATAACACCTTTTATATGAAGGGTGTACCCCAAGGCAAACCCAGCAAGGCAAACCCTGAAGGTGGTCAATCGGATTATTTGCCTTTTCCTTTGATTTATTCTAAGAGCGGTCGCTAATATCGACCAAGTTCCCATTTTTTTGTGTTTATAGAAGTTCACAAATTTTATCTTATTTTTATTTATTTATTTATACAAAATTTGGAGCCCCATAGCTTCACTGGTGCTAAATACAAAAAATATAGAAACAATATACCTACAGCATATTAATTCTATAAGTAGATTTACGAAAAAGGTGTACAGAGCAAGAATGGATGGTGCTGTCGGAAGGGGCCGCCCTAGGCGAATGTACGCCGATCAAATTGGCGACGTTCTTAAAAAGGGCCTAGTTAAAAGTACCCGTAACCGGCGATCATGTATGAAAAGATTAATGAACGTGGAGGAAGCGAAAGAGGTATGTCTGAATCGAAGCAATTGGTTTTCCCTTGTCTCTGCCTACCCCAAAGGGAGACAGGCGTGAGGTTATGTATGTATGTATACCTACAGCACTCTGTACATGAATGCATAATGAAAATATGATTCTTGAAAAATACATTATTAAATTTTCGACGTTAATAATTCATATCAGTAATTGAAACATCTTAGTAGCTAATAGAGCAATCAGCTAATATAGAGCAGTTTTTTCATCAGTCAGTTAAAAGAAGTTGATTAAAAAAAAATACTTTATCATTCCAAAAGCTTTTCAAAATACACTATCTCAACTTCAATAGGAATATACGAGTATCGTGCGCCTCACTTAACGAGGCAACTGAGTGAAATAGCAGGTACAGAAGGCAACAGAAGCATTATAAACCTGTCAAATATCCCCAACCAATTTTTTACTTAATGTCGAGGGCACAGAATTCATATCTTCTGTACCTAAGAGTTTTTTTGCCGAGGATTTTAAAGTAGATTATCACCACCGACTGCAACTTTTGAGAACATTACAGTTCGTTACGAATCTTTAAAGAATAGAATTTAACTTCTTAGAAGTCAGTAAATACGTCTGAAAACAAAACTTAAAATTGAAGATTTTTCCGATTTTCGTGTCTTTTACGTCTTTTACGAAGTCGTCGTGGCGCCGTGGTTACTGTGTGTAGGTATCTTACAATATCACAGGTTAAGCAACGTTCGGCGCGGTCGGTACTTGGATGGGTGACCGCCGACCATTCGTTTCTCACGGCGACTTCCGTGCTTCGGAGGGCACGTTAAGTTGTCGGCCCCGGGTGCTGTATACTTGTATACAGTAGTCGTTAGGGTTTGTCAGAAGCCATATCGGCACCCTGAAAATTCTGACATCCACCACCCAGCACTGGGCCAGCTCGGTGGATTGTGGCCTAAACCTCCTCGTCACCCAGAGGAGAGACTCATGCCCTGCAGTGGGCCCATTACACGGAGTTGTGATGATGACGTTTCTTTTTGTTTTAGGTATAATGCATGATTTTAATTCCGTTAAACATATATTGTTCCAAATGTTTTTATTGTATTTCATCATAAATATAGTAAACAAATTATTGTTGTCAACATTTTTAGCTTTAATTTTTTTTTATTTTTAGTTTTTTAAATTTCAGAGAAATTTGTTTATAACATATAAAAACATAAGAAATTAATTGCTTTAGAGGACACAAAAAAATTATATTTCATAAACCTTTCTGTGCAAGATTCGCTATACCTTTTTTTATATCTACAGTTTGCTGTCTTTATTTTGGCTAACTTTTTTAATAATAAAGAAGTGTGAGTGCAAAAAATTCTAATATCTCATGTATCTTACCTGAAAAACAATTGCTTCTCTTTTGATTTTGGAAAACTCCTTGAATATTGTATCGATGATTTCCAAGAACTTCTCTCTTTGCAGAAAACTTGGGTTGTCCTTTTCAAAATAATCAAGGAAGTCGTAAAGCAGAAAATAAGTCCCTGAAACAGATAAAATCTATTAGGGAATAATTCAATGAAAGGGCAAACTTTGGAGGGAGGTGAATGTATCCTTATTTCTTGTTTCCTGATAATATTATAAGGGTGACATTTTGTAGTCCCTGTCTTTGTTACGAACAGATTTTGAATAAATTTAGAGTAACTTTCAACATAATATAAATCTAAGCTACGTTTAATGTTATTTACACTAAATCAACCAGGAGTCCAGCCGAGGACTAAGATTTTCTTATAAAACTTACGTAACAATAATTGTCATAAAAATGTATTGTTAACAAAATAACTTCTGTGTCAATGCATAAAATGTAATTAAATACAATACAGCGATTCAGAATGACATAAATTTTTAAGTTTGTAATTATTGTTGTTTAGGATTTGGGTTAGTTAGTTGCGACTTAATCGTATCTCTTGGTTCAATAAGATATTCAAACCCTACTTTCTCTTAACTATACTATACGGGATGATTCTAGTGAATATTGTTTAATTTACTCGATCGCCGCTGTAATTTGAAATACTAAAATCCGTTTTTTTGTCGTCCAAAAGTGCGAGATTATCACTGAACCACATCACTCATAGTTTTCCTACGGAAAAATGAACTGAAAATATAATATATATATAATATGCATAGAATTAAAAAACCCGACTTCAATTACATTTTCAAGTTCTTATTTAAATTGTAGCTTAATGGAAGGACTAACAAAAACTTTATCTATGTTTTATTTCCATCTAGTTTCTAAAATCTCCACGGCAAATATGATATCAAATACCAAAAATTCGTCAAAATACGAAAGATGCTAGAATAGAGAAGATACACTAAAATGAAATTAAGTGAAAATATTCTTTCACGCTTTAATGCCTTAACGAATTTCGTTAAAATTACACAAAGATGTAAACGGAATTAGGAACTAGAGCGTATGTTACTTTATAATTAATTATTAAAATTTAAAGAATGCTTCTATCATAATATTCTAAGAGATCAGGATTAATACGTAAAGCCGTGGCATCTGTCAAATGTAAACAAATAGAACGCATACTCTGTAGTACATTAAGTTTGTATTTGGAATAAGTGTACATCTATCGGTTTCTAGGAGTTCTGAATTCCCACAGGACCACAGAGTTGCTCGGGGTAGCGCCGGATAAAGTTTCTCACTGCAGTCTGATAATGTAAGCTGTATTAGTGAGACGAGAACTGGGTTATTCAACTTTATAACACATACTTGCAGCCGAGTGGGAATATGATATCATAACTTTTAATCCCTTAAGAATATCAACCTAACCCTATCAACAACAATTCCACAAGAGCTATAGACTATCGAACTTAAAGCTGTCTGGTAGTTTCCAAGATTAGCGGAAACAAGCTCAACGTCGCTGATCGGGCTATAGTCGGAGTATTTCTGCGGGATCAAATCAGAAATAAGGAGATTAATAGGCAAACCAAAATTGCCGACATAGCAATAAGGATTGGACAGCTGAAGTGTTATCCTATATAGCTCGCAGATTGGATATCAGTAAGGTTTTCGAATAGACAGCATCTACTGGGAGACGCAGCCTAGACAGGCCCTCGCAAGGTGTACCGACAATCTGCGGGGCTAGCATGCCACAGTCGACAATGATAAATCGGGCCTTTTATCGATATTTTCTTAGAATATGGTATTTAGTGTATGTAATTTATTAAGATTATGACATATTTGGTTCTGTGATCTTAATCATGGTATCAAATCGAGTAATTCTATCTATTATGGTGCGCATATTAGCTTACAAAATAGGATAAAATAACAAAATAATATTTATCTTATCGATTCGACTATTTATCGATGGTTGCATGCTAGCCCTGCTGGTCGTGGTTGCCGGTAAACGCTGGATACGCGAAGCATTCGACCGAACGACGAAGACGCGACAACCATGGGGGAGATCAATATACAGCAGATAATTATGTTCATAGTAACTACTGATTTAAATACTGAGTTTTTGTCTTCATTATCATACAAACATCGTGTGGTATCAATACTTGATATCAAAAAACTATTTTTACATTAGCAGCTTCGCGTAGTATTAACCTCATAACTTTGCTCCCATAATCTATGATACTGGAATCTGTTGACTAACAGCCCGATCACACATGATCCGTTTTACTGGATACGTTTTACTGGATATCTTTTTTGTATAGTAAATACGTATACTGAATACTGTGTGCCATATGTGAAGTCGCTCATACAACGCCATGCGCCATCGATGAAAAAAAACGTATCCGGTAAAACGTATCCAGTAAAACGGACCATGTGTGAACAGGCTGTTACACATGAGCTAGGCTATAAAAAAAAGTTACACGGGCTATTCGTTTCAGACATTAGCACAAAACAAATTAACTAACAAACTCTTCAGCTTTATCGTATAGTAGATATAAATTAGCCAAGAGATATTCATGTTGATTTTCATCATAACCACTATACACGCAATAATTTCAGAAGTCAGAACATCGATTCTACCAAAGAAATAAAAAAAAGCACTAGCTATGCTGTTTGTAAAATTAATCCGAATATTTTTTAGTCATTTTCCGAGGTAACCTTAATAACATTTTATAATAATTTCGAAACGAAAAGATAACCCTTCAAGGTCAAGGTCGATGGAGAACGAACTCAGTATTTGTTTACGCAATTAAAATTTAAAAGATTTATGATCTTGGTTACACAATTAAACTGAAAGTGAGATTTGCTTAATGTTTTGAGAGCCTTCTTAGTGCAAAGGTAATAATCGTCTCTTTAGTCCCTGTTTGACTTCTGGAAGGGCAGATATTTGATTTCTATTCGTACTTTTTATAATAGATATAGCTTTGTCATACTTTTTGGAGAAACCGGACTATAATGCCATTGCTTACATTTTTTGTGCCATACTTGCAGCGCTTAACCGTTGAATGTTATGAAATTGAAGAAATAGAAGCTCAGCTATGATTTTGTCACTATCCGACCCCCTTTTTGTTAATATAAATTTCTTAAAAACATTTTAGAATTCGAGTTTGAGAGTAAAGTTTAAGATTTTTCTGGGGCTATAGCAGGATTTTAGGAATTGACATTTTCAAATCTGTTACTTTAGTTTAATAGTTTATATCGAAGCAATCAAACAGGTTCTAAATTTGAGCTGAAAGTATTCGGCTTTAAAGATATGAATGAAAATAAAAAGTTTATATTCACAGCCGGTACTGTACACTTTGTGATGTCAAACGCTGGATGAGGGCAGCGCAAGACCGGGTTAGTGAAGAACTTTGGGAGATGCCCCCGTCCAGCAGTACTCGTACTCATTACTCATACTCCAAAAAGAAGACCAGTATATCTAATTCAAATAATTCGAAGAGCAGTCGACCTAGAATAGTCCGGTCACCAACTCCAAATTTCTTACCTTTCTGCTCATTGCCGCTGCCTTTGCCTAATTTTGCTTTAAATCCCCTATGACAGCCTTGACAGTATATAGGTCTTGAAGGCATGCATGCCTTTAAAAATGGCCTCATATACAGCCTCTGTGTCATAATCGTAGTATGTCGAGAGGAGCAAAGACTTGTATGACCTTCAACGAATACTGTTTGGAAATTCTGAGTATCAGGTACGCTGCCCTAGGTGATACGCTCTTGATTTAATAACGTTGTTCACGTGGGCTATGTAGACGTGAAACCCGATACCAGATTAAATCATTTGTTGCACTCCTGGAAGTGAGAAGACTACCAGAATCATACCAGGATCATCGTGTTCTCTTGCCAAATTTTGTGTAGTGATATCCAAATTTTCTCTTTTTTTTTTTTAAATTAACATTAACCTTTAATATATCAATGCGATTTGTTCAACAATTGTCTACATGTTCGTTAAGTAAAAACTCACTTGAAATCAAATACTTAGCCCTTATTTTTTTTCCCCGATACTTAATTAATGTTAAACTCCTTTAAAATCTATCGTCAGAATATCAAGCGTTAGAATTTAAAATAAAGCACAGACTGTTGATCCCACGAATCTTAGTACTATCTCCAACAAGACGAAAATTAAAAATTCATGGATGCATGCTTGTTTGTTTCCAGACTTTAACGACTTAGCATAGAAAAATGCAAGCAGAATATATAAAAGATCTGTATGAAGGAGCTTGTACGTGAGTGAACCATTATTTGCAACGTGATATATAGTTCGGACGAATGTCACACACAGTCTTATTTAGTAGTTCAAATTGTCTCTACGGCGAATGTTCACGTGTATAACGTACGTAGGTACTCGTAAATAATTATCTTCTTCATTTCGTATTCTCAAGGCACAACCAATCCGCGAAAGATGGATCTTTATTTCACAGAGAAACGAGGTAGGTATCTCTGGGCGAGGTTTATCGTTTCGCAGAAATTTATTTCTTCGAAGTTCATTTCGTATAAAGAAAAAAATATATATATCACGTACTCTGGAAGGTTTAACTAGAAGCAAGTGCAGATTATATTAATCTTTTTTAATCTGCTAAAATGACAGATAACTGTAGTTTTTCGTTGTTTTTAATATCAAATGAAACAAATCTACAAAACGATATTCGACGAACTGATTGTCCGCGAACTTATACACACCCATCTTAGGGAGGCAGGAAAGGGAGGTTAGCAACAGTCCGGAGCCGCTGTGTCAGGTGGAGGACACCGGGAGGTGAGGGAACGTGGGTGCGTCTGTAGTACCTGATAGTACGTCTAGCTACAGCGTGGCATATTGTTGTGTTTACATAGTGAAGCGCATGCGTGGAAAAAACGTCTCTACACTCAGGACAACACAGCCGCAAACGGCCTCGAACTCAACTAATATCGAACAGACTTCCAACATTATACAAACTTGAGAAGTTTGTTGTTTACGATAAAAGTTGTAATAAAGCCAAGATGTTACAACTTAAGACAATTCCAGTAAGTACGAGGCCTTTCGATTCTTACGAGAACCGTACTTTAAAAGTTTGTCCTTTATACGCTCAGCAGATTAACTTTAATCGTGTAAGCTCAGTGATTCGTTAAAGATCTAAAGTACGCATTTCTTGTTATGCTACTAATTTGTGAATAAAATTATGAATATCCCTATCTTGTCTATGTGTGTGAAGATATTAAATTTAAGACATAAGTGAAAATGGTAAGTATATAATGAAACGGCTCCGAAACGAAAAAAGGGATTCCTTGATTTTATAGGTATAAAATGACATATTTTAACAACCCAATAGCAACAAGCGTCTAAAATGTGCCACAAAAATCATACTTTTTCAATCAAATGATCCAATCATTTTATCGCGAAGATAAATAGGTAAGGAATACTAGGGTGGGTTATTTATCCTCCACTTATCGCACGCGTTACCGTGAAATTGTCGCTGTCTATCGTCAAACCGAAGAACGACATAATTAAAATATATCGGCCTTAGCGTACTTTACGAATAACGTATAGCAGTTAAGGGAACTTTTTGAGATAAATCGCATATCAAAGTCTCTAGCTAATTACCCGTAGTTTATTAAGCAGTAATATATTATTAGCTATATTTATCTGCGTAGATCTTCATCGAATATCAAAAATAAACATATGTTCTTACCTAAAGTATACTATGCATTAAATACTTCAAGCCATTTTATCTTTGCATCCAGTTTATGGTAATAGCTGATCAAATCTTAAATCAATAGTTGGGATATTATTACAGTTTTAGCCCAAATAACATTATATTCGGTATTATTACAATGAAACAATACTTTGTGCTAAAAAAAGGTGGTATTCAAGTAAACTAAGAATTATGGCATCATGCGTTATTAATAATATAGTGGTAACTGACCTTCATCCTGATTACTCCCAAGTAGCACTTCTGTATTATGAAAACTTCCTTCCTTCATCATAGTGTCTGGATCTTTTGGCAAAAATACTCCATCAACCGTAGGCGCTGACGGGAACCCAAGAATACCGGTATATGAGTTCCATTGTTGCACTGATATCGTTTTGGCATCGACCCCACGCATACAATCCATTACTAAGCTAGGATCCACAGCCAGTAGACTACTATTACAGCTGCAGTCATCCACTAAAACTTTGCCAATGTCTTGTGCTCTTTCGCCAGTCATCCAGCTCCAAGGAGCATTCAGAGTACCAGATTGCAAAATTCCCCTTTTAAACAGCCCTTTCATTTCTGGAGAAAGCATGTGCAAACTGACGCTACCTCCTCCAGCGGACTCCCCGAATAAGGTGATAAGCTCTGGATCACCACCAAATGCTCTTGCGTTATCTTTGATCCAACGAATTGCAGATTGCTGATCCCACAAACCCATATTACCAGGAGCTTCTTCACTACCTGGAGAGAAATATTTATTCAAATATAAAAATCCAAATGCACCCACTCGATATTGCATCGATGCAACAATCACATCACTCGAAGATGCCATGATGTCTGCCTTGTACAAGTCTAATGTTGCCGTCCCGCTCATATATCCACCACCATAAATCCAAACTAAAATTGGCACTTTTGGCCTTTCGGCTAAAGGCTTATCTTGATGATGACGCACCCTCAAGTGTTGTGGCACCCAGATGTTAAGATACAAACAATCTTCGGATATGTTAGTGTTAGGGTTCCACATCTCTTCTCCTTCAAATCCAGGGAAATATTCATACCTTTCTTGGTAGCAACTGTTTGGCATAGATGTAGCTTCAAGCACTCCATGCCAAGGTTCTATAGGAACAGGTTTTCGAAACCGCAAAGGACCTAAAGGTGGTTTAGCAAATGGGATTCCTGTGAATATATGGACTTCTCTGCCCATTACTGTTTTGGCATAGCCTCTCACGAGGCCGCTCTTCGTCTCTACAATTAATGGATCATTATGAAAATTCTTTGGTATTGGACTAGTAGTAGGTACAGTTTGTGTAGTTGAAGTCGTAGTGTCATGATGATTTGCCCACGATCTTCCCCACACTCCAGATATGTAAAAACACACTAAGAGTTTTGTAAAAATTATCTTCCTATCACGGATCATTTCGCTTTTTTTTTGCTATCACAAGTCACTTAACGAGAAATTTCAATCGGCAATCGAAAAAAGTCTGCTAAGTTTATCATGTACTTATGGAAACACATTTCTGGCCACAATTTTCTATACTTCTTCGTTCATCTGAAACAAAAGAAAAAGCTTATTAGCTTAGATCATACGATACCATATAAATAATTAAACTGCAGGTTTCAAATTAATATTTTTTTTTTTGATTTACCAAATTGCGAGTTGTATATATGTATGCGCATTTCAAAAACAAGTTTTTGTTAAAAGATCTGACCTATGAATTGCGCACTACGTATATGAAAAATACGTTTAAAAGCCAAGTTTGTTTACTAATTTATTTATCGTTTTTTTCTGTAATTGTGTTTGATAGAGTTTGATTATTTTAATCGGGAGAAGTAATGGAAAACAATTGTAATTAAGGTTATTTAAATTGAAATTCAATAAATAAATGATGACATAGTGTAATGACATTCTACTGGTTTTCTCACACTTTTTAAATATAAGAGGTTTGAATGTAATATACAGTGTGGAAAAAAAATAGTGGCCCTGGAGGGAAACTACCTTAAATCCTATAGTTAGCTTATTTTACTTTAAGGAAACATTCCTTTATTTTTAAAAAGAAACAAAACTGCATTCAAAGATTTTCTAAAATTCGCTTGTAACTCCCGCGGGACTCGAACCAGTTAAAAATAAAAAAAAATTAAGATTCGTTATTTTCCTATACTAATCGATAGGATAATTTTTCAGGATAAAATTTCTCTAACAAACATTTGGTCTTTAAAATAAAAAGAAAACGTGAAATCTTATTATCAATTTGTTACACTTTAATAATTTAACTGATAAATTGTTCGAAATGAGCCCCTCGTTCCGGATACACAAATTTAGTCTTCGTTGAAATTCATTTCGTGAAGCCTTCAGCAAAGTGTTGTGGTGTATGCCCCTAATCACATTTTTTACCGAGACCCTTAGCTCTTGTACGGTTTCATAACACGTTTTATAAATAATATTTTTTTACATGACCCCATAAAAAGTAGTCTAGAGTCATGTAGTCAAAGAAATTTGGGTTGCGGGCTATTTCTGTTTGAATATTCTGACAGAACTCTAATCTTCTTTGACTATCTCCGGGATGTAGTTCCTGCACCAATCGCCCATCACGATAACATTTGTATTTGTATTTTTTCAAAACATTAAGTACCCGAGTATGGCTGGTGCCTATCTCTTGAGCAGCTTCTCTACTAAAAGCTTTCGGGTATAACTCAAAATATGTCAAAATATTGAAATCAAAATGCTGTTGCTGTGGGCGTCCTAAACGTTTTTTGAAACTTCGAATATTGACTAAATTTGTCACCATTCGCGACAAAGCTTTTCTTGATGGTATTTGTCTATCTGGATACCTCTCGCGATACCACTGTAGAGCTAAATCGCAGTTCTTGTAGCTTGCAAAGAAAACTTCTAATAAGTCGAATTGTTCTTGATACGACATGATCACACAATTACGTAATGGAAGCAATACTAAATAAAATCGATAAAAATGTTCGAAATATTCGTTCGAATTTTAAAATTGCTGTCCCGCATTGCAAACAAATTCAAACGTTCCATTTTTTTACTTTACGTCAAAACGCCTCGTATCGTGTAAGAAGTACCTAATATCGTGTAAGAAGTGCATAGAGATATTATTACCATTAAACGATTTTCTTGTAGAATTCTTCAACAAGGTACTTAGAAATAAATTAATTAGCAAGCTTGCACTTCATACGAATGAATTGAACTTCATTCTTTGAATGTTAGAGAGATAAAGAGAATTATAACGTGTCTTTTACTTGTTGAAAGTGAACCATACTAGGTAATGTATGTAAATTTGTGTAGTTATTTTTCATGGATATCTTGTACGACAGACGAATGTAAGACCAAATGTTTGATAGAGAAATTTTATCCTGAACAATTATCCTATCGATTAGTATAGTAAAATAACGAATCTTTATTTTTTTTAATTTTTACTGGTTCGAGTCCCGGGTGTTATAAGCAAATTTAAGAAAATCTTTGAATGCAGTTTTGTTTCTTTTTAAAAATAAAGGAATGTTTCCTTAAAGTAAAATAAGCAAACTATAGGATTTAAGGCAGTTTCTCTCCAGGGCCACTATTTTTTTTCCACACTGTATATGCATATATTTATAAAAAAAATAACTTCAAAAACTAAAACCCGACTACTTAAAACAAGCTCTAAAAAGAACGAACAAGAAAAGAGTCTACGCTGAAATATTTATGTATTTACGTCATTTTGATAGAGATATGTTTAAAGGGTAGCCGTGATCGTGGGCCACATTGATTTTATTTTATTATTACAATGAATCTGTTTTCCTATAAAAGGTTGAGGTATATAGAGGCTTCTAACGACACCACATTTGTCCAATTATGATTACTAGTTTAGAAGTTCTGAGGGAATCGAACATCCATTCCTACATACATAGGTAAATACAGGCAGGCCTGGCTCACTCCGCGCGGTACATCCGTTATTTACCTACAGCGAAGCGCTCCGCCGGCGTATTTCGAATGGGTCGTGTGTCACGCGCGCGCCCGTCGGGCGTTGTAGATACCTACCTACCTAATAGCACTCACAGTAATTCTATGATCGAGGTCGCAAATAGTATTTAAAAATGGAAATAAAAAGAAACAAATATTCAATAAGATTATGTTTAGATTTGATTATTTTCATTTTAGCAAACAAAACATAGGTAGTATTACTAATTATTGGTCGTAATTTTTTTTTCATTTTGTACTTTAGGTAAGTTGAAACAATATTTTTTACAAAGGTAGAATAACAGTAATACCTACATCGGTAGATACTTAATTACAAATAAGGAGATTAATTATTCTTCACTAGGCAGTAACCCTAACAGCGTAAGAAAAGATAAGAGGTATGCGATAGAAAGAGACAAAACTTCTAGGTATATAAATTTGCAGGTACGTAATGCTGTGCGAGCTGAATTCCACCGTATCGCGTCGTAGCAAGACTCGAATTTATTTAGATCTTCTTGCGGAGTAATTCTTCTGTACCAACTATTACTTATTCTGTGATACAGGTCAAATCAAATCATAACCCTCCTTTTTGCTTCGCTGTAGTCGGGTGAAAATAAATGAAACGTTTATCTTCTATGAAACCCAGTGGTAAGTGATCGTGATGGCTAATATGGTTCACTTCCATCAACGAGAAACCTACGTAGAAACCTGGTACTTTTAACTCGACTCTTAACAGCACTAGGACCACGCCGATCAGGAAATCAAACAAGCACTCTCCTATTTGCTTGTACACAAATTGTTTCTCCCATTGTTCTCCAAGTCGAACAAAACGCTTCGATAGTTTCTTTTTGGTACCGATTGCCAAGGTGTGGAACAATCTGCCTGCGTCTGTTTTTCCTGACCACTACAGTCCTGGAACTTTTAATAATAATAATAATAATATTCATTTATTTGTACTTAAAGAAACACACACATTACAATAAAAAAGGAGAAAGAAAAATACAATATTAAAAAGAAAAAAAAACAATATTAAAAAACAATTGGTAAAAAGTACACTAATTCTTTTTCTTTCCTACTATACTGAGTTAAATAAAAAGTGTGTGTAGCGGCAGTACAAAAAGGCCATGGCTCAGTGAGAAGTATTGCTCTTGCGAACAAATCACTGATAATTCTGCCATAGCCAAGGAACGTTCATAGGGAGATAATATTATATTAGATTATTTACATTATAAAATAATAATAAACATATGCTCATGTGCAAAAATAAAAATATCTAAAGTGAATAAATAATAAAAATAAACAGGATAAGAGCAATGAATAATTAATAATAAAATAATACATATGAAATGTGATATATAAAATGTGAGTCTGATTGGTGTTTCAAGTATGTATGTGTGGTGGTTGTGGGCATCATACTATGAAGTCCGTTACCAAATAGCCATATGGAATACCAATTTTTTCTTTTTCTAAAAGGTACGATTTAAAATACTTTTTGAATGTTATTTTAGTTTATTTAGTTTTAAGTGTCTAGTGAATAGGTTTCTCGTAGATGGACGTGTAACACCAGTCTTCATGCGCTCTTTCCATCAGGTGGCATGGAAGACAAACGTCCTATCCTTACAATATTTAAAAAAAAAAAACACATTTTTTTGTAAATAAATTCATTTGATTTGATTTGAAAACCCTGACCAGTTTTTGTTTGTGTTTACTTTAAACCCTTTATCTGCTAAAACTGAAAACATTTTGGTTTATTTTCACCTCCCAACCCTTCAGATGTTGTTTTTCCTTTGCATAGTTCCTGAATTATAACGAACGAAGTCAATTGTTCAATTAGATACTTCTCTGTAAAAACAATACGGAAAGTCTCGGTGTGAGTTTAAATAAAACCCTTTGTTTCCAGTTCAAATTGCTTTGCCTTATAGCAGAATATCCTACACAACACAAGGGAAAATCCATTACTTCAATTTGAAGAGAACGAGCTTTATTGACATTGTAATAACACAGCAAATCAATCACAATCAACTTAATGGTTCCATGTTATTCCAACTTATATGGGATTTTATTTACTGTTCCAACAGTTGATACAGATATGAAGATTTTTTTATTAAAGACTAAGGCCGCGTTTGACCTCAACGTCACCTGATGGTCAGTGAAGATGAAAATGAAAAAATATTTATTAACCAGGAACACAATTTACAAGAAATACTTAATATCTAGTGGTTGCTTCACTAGGCCATAGCCTGTATCGAAGCAATCATTTGCGGTATTTTAATCACAAGGTGCTCTTTTGTATATATTAGGATACATAATAATTATTTTTTAGTCTATGTTTAGATTTATTTACATTTAATAAAGGATATCCATTTGATACTTTATTTAAAGATTTTTAAAAGGTCTTCCGTTGCATCATAGGATAACGTATGCAGCCATGTTTTCATAATGAATTTAGTTTCTACATACATACATAACTTCACGCCTGTATCCCTTATGGGGTAGGCAGAACATCAGAGGTTATAAGACCAACTGATGTCACGTTTGACTAATGAGGTATTATAATGATTGCGAGAGGCTATTGCAGTGACAGGGGGTCAGCCTATCGCCCACAAAAATGCCAATAAAACCTCTGTCCCTTAACCGACTTTTACAGTATGCCCGGGAAGAGAAGCAGCTGGCACATTCTATGTTTTTCTTTCATTCCCAGTCCAGCATGGAAGTTTAGTTTCTAATACTTTGAAATAGATGATGAGATGAGGTCGAAGATGAAAGCACACGGCCTCGGAAAAACCTGACTCTTCATAGTATATTGCCTGAACACATCACTGCCGGAGCGGTAATTTTTGGCGGCAGATTTTATGTGAAAGGTGGTCGCTAACCAGTAGGACCCTGACGGGATCCTACCACCAAGCGGGGGTCTCTCGGATTACTTAGTCCTCTTTTACGTCACGCTTATCCAGTGGTGATAGGGTTATTCTTAGCCAACCCTACACGGACAATCCTACTAAGGTGAAAAATGTGAATCCTTGCGCTATTTTATATACAGTATAATTATGATTGATTGATTAGACTAAGGATACAAAACACAGAAAAATATACACATATATATAGACATCAAATCGACCCATTTTTTTAAACATTTTTGCATTACATATAAGAGATTTATGTTTTTGAACTGTAGTTACAGACTAAGTTCTTACTCCTTTATAAACTTTAAAGTTCTTATTTCTAAAGAAGTTAAATAAAAAAAAAAACAAAGTCTCGTCTGTAAATACAAATGCGACAAACTCAAGAAGTTCTGACTGGAGTTTCATATTGTTTTTGCAAAATAAAGACATTTTCAATTAAATATATAACCCCTAGCTAGTTATAGCAACATAAATATAAAGTCGCATTTGAATTTAGTATTCAATAATAACAAATTGAAACTAAATTTTTCATTTAATTAGTCTAAGTTCTATTTTGAAAGTGAATATTGGTTACGAACTCAAATTACCCCTGCAGAAGTGTTTAATTCTAGAGATTGCAAAGGCGACCGCATCACCAGCAGTCATCTTTTGCAAACAACCTTCTAATCGCCGCCTCCCAAATATACATATCGATTTTTTTATTACAAGGTCTTGTTTTAATCTAAATGGCTGTATGTTAAATGAACGAACTACAAGGAATATTTGCCATGCTTTTCATTTATTTTTAGGCCTCAACATTGTGTAACGTGAATCACAACATTCAAGGACTCTCCTATTTCGTTTTTGAAGTTGAAATCTTAGTGACTCTTATATTGTTTATGTACTGAATAATGGAACTCTGGAAATGTCACTGGATTAATTGGATACACTGTATTGTCTCAAGTTTTCTCGTTTCGTTATTTTTAATGACCAGGGGGTTTCATACCAGATTGGTATGAATCGCCGAATAGCATTGCTGAATGGGTCGATTCATACCATGGTATGAATCGCCTATATCATTTTTGTAATTCGGCGATTCATACCATTGGTATGAAACGCCGAAGCCTTATTTTAACTTCGTTGATTCGAACCTAGTCTCAGGTCTTTAAGATCAGAGATAATTCATTAAAAATGAGCTGTACTTTAGTGATTACGTTTTTAAAACTGGATTAATTATTAGCTAAAAGTAACTCGGTAAATAAAATACGTTTTTACCGGATTATAACGAGTTTCATTTTACAAATTAACTCAGATTTTTGTGACGCAATGTGACAGTAACGTCGATTTAAATGTAGTCAAAATCGATAAAATCCGATTTAAAGCATCTTGTATTTATAAATGATTCATTAAACGGAAAAGATATTGTTAACTAATGGTAACGTAAGCATATTTCTCGAGTAACGTGCTTAAACACGAAAATCATGTGAAAATTTGTTTTTCATATTTCACCCCTTAGAATTCTCATCTCATTTATTTTGACCTTGAATATATTTTTTGTATGTCTAATAAATATACAGGCTGACTGGTGACAAATTTTAGATATTAAAGGAGAGCACTCTGTACCTACTCAGTTCTGATCATAATCATGTAATAAAAGTAGGTAATTAACTTTTCACCAGAATTCCCTATAAATAAATAAAGAGACATTACCACACTTTTCCCGAGTCGTTTCCCGACACGCCACCTCAGTCAACACGCACAGAGTAGTGTTCCCGCCACACGCACACAACCACCCGCTATGTATCTATACTCTGGCAAATAAATTCAATGCAGTAAACTGACAGTTCGAAATGTCAAATAGAAAAAAAAAAATAATATCACTTTGCAGTGTAAGTACTATAAGAATGATTGAAAACGAACAAGCCTTTGTCATTCGTTTTGCATAAAATTTTAAAGAAATTTATAATAATAATATTTTTTTTTTATTATAAATTTTACTTTATTTTTAAACTCATTGTTGTTAAAATGAAATTTTAAGAATAGTTACCCTTTGGTAACAGCACCATAAAAAAGACATGTCTTATGAGCCAAAATATTTTTTCCATACATTACTTTTTTGACTTTCGGTTCAGTTTACTTACTAAATAATTTAAAAAAAAATATTATTTTTTTCTCTTCATGTATCATCTCTAACAATCACGTCCTCGAATTTCGAAAGTTACCCACCAGTCACCCTATATATGACAATAAACACGTTTCTAGATATACCTTTCTTTGTAAATCGCAATTTTCTGGGAAACAAACCGAATAGATTGAAAAACATCAACAAACAAAATATTTTAGCAACCGCATTCTATCTCGTATAACATTGCAAATTTTAACTCGGCTTATTGGTGTCTTCACAAGGTACGAGAACTTTAAATTATTTTCCAAAGAGGCGAATCGTGAAAATTTAAAAATACATTGTCAACAAATACTCATTAACCTACAGTTTAATATGCGGCCTTTTCTCACAGGTTATACACAGGTCCGACTAGTTTCGGGGTCTTGTGGAGTCACCTACGATTACCGACTTTCGCCACCTCCGAGTATTATGTGTGAGTAAAAACTGCTTAATATTTGTATATAGTTATGCCTAATATACAAATAATTTCAAAATATTAATCATCAACCATTGAAACGTTCACGCTACTATCAACCTCGTGCGGTTTTACTTAAGTACCTTTTAAAACATAGCCTTTCTAAAAAGTAGAGCTGTCATAGAAGAACGGTTTTATAATTTTATAGAATCGATTGTTTCAAAGATTAGTAATCACCCAGTTTTATATTAGTCTTATTAGTCTACAAAAGTAGGATACAAAAATACAGAAAGATTTATCAAAACATGTCTCTCCATAATAACTCCCACGTAAAGCTCGATCAAAGCTCTCAATACGTCTCGATACCCTAGGAAAGCTTTGATGTCAGCTTTCGTAAGCCAAACTGTTGGAGTCAGAGGTTATGTTTGTAGAACAGCTTATATATATATGTATAGCTATATGTATATTTGAGGTCACTGGTTCTGCGAAATATTAAAGGTAAGATTCCCTTTTCACATATGTTAATTTACATTTCGAGAAATAGGGCATAACATTTATTCCGCAGTTACGAATTTAAGTACAAATATAAATACAAGCAAGAAAATGAAAAGAGAAAAGCTTTGGTTAAAGAATTGAAAAATAACAAGGTATAAGTAATAAGAACTTCATTAGGTGAATTTAGAAGGTTTCGGTTATACCCACTGCACGGTGGATATTTGAATTATCTTCAGTTTAACAACACATAAATAATACTGTACATTATTTTTATACAGCGCCATCTAGATCCGTAGAAGACCGTGTTATGACCGGTATTAAACTTACATCTATTTTTTTTAATACGCAATTTACATTAAAAACACTCATTGATATTTGCAGATCATACAAACATATGACATCGGCTGGGAATCGGTACCACAACCTAATAGCCGGTTATATCCCACCCAACACGTCACAAGGTTTCATCATCATCATCACAACTCTTTGTAATGAGCCCACTGCAGGGCATGAGTCTCTCCCCTGGGTGACGAGGAGGTTATAGGCCATAATCCACCAAGCTGGCCCAGTGCTGGGTGGTGGATGCCAGAATTTTCAGGGCGCCGAAATGGCTTCTGACAAACCCTAACGACTACTGTATACAAGTATACAGCACCCGGGATCGACTGCTTAACGCAGCACCTCCGAAGCACGGAAGTCGTCGAGAGAAATGAATGGTCAGCGGTCACCCATCCAAGTACCGACCGCGCCGAACGTTGCTTAACATGTGATATCGTATGATACACACATTAACCATGGCGCCCCGACGACTTCCACAAGGTTTGTTGAGCCTATATTACCTATCTTTATATTTGGGTGCCTCAATCTTCCAGACCCGGAAAAAAGCATTCCAAGCCCACTTGGGATACAGACAGTTGTATATGAGTACAGGGTTTAGTAATGATCAAGGTTATTTCTGCCTTGAACTCATTATCATTTACTTTCATCAGGTGAAATTCATTCTTTTTTTACACGCCTATTGCTAAGCTGTGAGTTTCTCCTCTAAGATAACCCACATTGAGTCGTAAGCAACCAAATTGCTTCTCGGCAAAATGGCTTCTAACAAACCATAACGATACTTTGTACCTACTAGAAAACCGCTCCCGATTTTTTCAAGAGCAATGGAGGCCAATTATATAACCAAAAATAAAGAGAGAAAGAATAAAAGATTCGTATACTAATTTTTGAAGGCGTATATTTAATTTCTGAGTTATTGTAAAGTCGCACTTATCTAATTCCACGGAGGATTGCAAAATGAATATTTAATGACTACTTGTTCGCGGTTCCGTCTCGACTCAAAAGTGGATATGAAATTCCCGAAAGATTTTTTATGACTCGAATGCGATGAGTACCTTAGGGACTGAGTTACATAATAAGAGAAGCGAGTTTAATTTTTGTTCTTATTTTGAACTTCTGATGTCCAAAATTTTTTGTTAAATGTATTAAAAAATATGTCATCTGCATGAGTTACGACATTTTTCATTGTCTTTTTTTTGGGTTTCCTAACTGTAAATAAATTGAAAGAAAAAAACCTTTTAAAAAACAAGCTTTTATTTAAATGCGCTAAAAGCAAAATAATAAATTTTGACGCTTAAACTTTTACTGTTAACTTATAACGTAATTTTACATTTGACACAATTACATGAAATAAAAGCTGGCCGCGAGATTTGCTTTTGTAGTGTTTTAATAAACATGTTTAGAAAATTTGATGAACTTGTCAAGTCGAATTAAATGAGCTTAAACTTGATGAAATTGCATCGTTTAATCATGGAGTTCCTATGGCTACCTTCCAGCTCCATCATCAGATCAGGTCTATGTCACAATAATATTGCATTGTCATGCGATTTATACATGCATGCCAAATTTTAGCTCAAACAGGTGAAACTAAACAAAAGCTTATAATATAAAAATTTGGTTGTCATGTTCAAGATAATTTTTCTCAGACATCCGTTACACTATCAAGTTGAAATTGATATAAAAAATTGCAATCCATTGTAGAAAAGAAAAATTGACGCAATCAATACATACGGTTGTTCATGCGTAAGTTACAAGTTAGACGCTCACAAGGTAAATTTTTTATTTTTATTTTATTAAATTTACCTCGATTTGCAAATTGTGACATTGATTTATTGAATATGGTTTAACAGCGTTCAGTGCTGCATTCCGTCTTATCGCTACCGCTTAAGCTCCGTTCTAAGTCATAGGCCACGACGGCTTAAAAACGAGATATACATTCCACTCACGGTTCAGAGGATAAGTAAGAATCTAACACAAAATTAAGGATGATTTACGGGTTTTATGATTCTTTTTGGCGACAGTTTTATTTGCGTAAGTGTAGAATTTCAACTTGGAACTAGAGATGAAAATATGACCAGACATAGTCACGTTTCTGTTTATTGACGCTCGCATATACTTTGAAAAACAAGTGATACTTAAAGACCGCAGAATATTTAATTATTTTTCACATTTCTACGATTCTTTTATCAGATTTTATTACGACAATATTACGACGAGTCGATGTAGATATTTTTATATCCAATGTGTGGGGAAATGGTTTCGTGTACTGGACCTTTCCTACGTGTGTGTGGGGTGCTCGGCTTAGGCTGAGCACAATCCGCCGGGGCTTGCGCGCTAAATGAAATCCGCGGGTAATGCCAATGGCGGTACCGTGAGCTCCATCTATGTACCTCCCACGTGGAGGTTTTTATTGGGTAGGTCTGGCCTTCTGCCGGATCATCCCCACCTACATAAAAAAGGTATTTTTATATCCAAACCTAAAAATCCAAAGACATAGTACTTAATATTATAACAATGAATACAATGAAACAACTCTTACAGAGCTTAAGTAATGTTAGCCAATATTTTTCCCATTTTATATTAATAATGAAATGTTACAAGTCATTTGGAGCCTAATATAATATAAGCATAGTTATTTATCACGGATCTGGATAATGATCAGCCCTGGCTTTATATAGTAGGAAGTTTTAATAGTAATCGGCACGCGACGTAACAAATTAGCATTTGCTGAAAGACGCTGATATAGTTGCGTATTTCTTTTGTTTTAATAGGCTGCTTCTAGCTTCACACGACGTTGTCACGTGGTCAGGGGAAATGTTTGCCAGCGTCGCGTCGTATTGCGTGGCGATCGATGGCTGTAATTTGGTTATAGGTCCCTCATTATACAGTCATTTGTTTTTTTTAAATGAATAAAGTGATGACAGACTTGTCATTATTGGCGGTTCGGAACTACATAACATCTGTGTTCATGACACTTTAAGATTTTTTTTGTTACGTCGTTGTTAAATGAAATTAACACAAGCTCTTATTTGAATATTCTTAAAAACTTAAATAGTTTCAATGCATGTAGTTATTTCAAAGGCAACTAATTAAATAGGCAGGATGGGAGGTCAATTCGTGAACAAAAGCATTCGTTGACTTAGCAGTTTCAATATTTTTGTAACATTTTCTTACACGCAATTTACAAATGTTTTGTAACGTTATATAAATAATTATAATAAAATATTTACACATATTTGGATGTATTGGTATTAAACATGTCAATATTAGAACCACATCTCTAGCGAGCATGCCACAGAAAGATATTGTTTTAGTTTCGCTGTAATGTTTACAGCAGTTTTGATTGAATTAGTTTTTACACTTCTCTTAATTTTTATTTATTTACAAATCAAAAAGCACCAAAAAGAAACATTCGACTGAGGAGGGGAAGATTTTGAAGTGAGGTGACTCATTTCAAAATTTCAACTCTATTTTTCAAACCTCTTGATTACACCCCGCATTACGCGGGTTCGGTTGCCTGGAAGAGATCGCTCACTAGTGATTCATACATTGTGTAATTTTTCCCTTTTCACTGTTCTTTTTTTCTGTTTTGTGTATATTACAATGAAGGGTAAATAAATAAATACACGCAGGGTATGTTAATGTAATTAGTATTATTATTAGGTATATTAAATGCTACACGTCTTTCGTCGGAAATGGCCCGATGTGGCTGGGGTCAAACCGTTTGCGGATATTACAACTGGGATGATTTCGGTGAACTCAACTTCCCACATTTCGGTCACCTCGTGTGCGAGGTCCAAGTACTTCACGAGATTCTCGTCATGTAGGATAGTTATGTCCACCAAAAACACCTTGGACAACGATTGGTCCATTAATACGATATCAGGTTTATTCACTAGAATAGTCGTGTCCGTGATAATGGGCCGATCCCAGTAGAGCTTGGCGCTGCCGTTTTCGAGAACGGGCTTCGTCATGTTCCCGAATAATATTAACCGATACAGGTAGGTACATAATTTCAATATGAAAAACGAAAAAATATATTAAAGACATGGTTGTTTGTATAAAAATATATTAGCAATTTAACATCAGAGAATACACTTAGATTCTAATTTTTTAGCTAAGTTCTAAATGTTTTGTTTTTTTGTTCAGATAACATTTGTCAATTGATTATCTTCAATATTGCAGAAACTACATAATTTTTGAAAATAGTACTAACTATTTACACTTATTAGATGTAGTTATTGAAATGTCCGATTTAAAACTTCATGCATAAATGCTAAACTTTTGAGGAATATCTAAATTTCGTACTAATTTAGGTATTCCTCAAAAGTTCCCTATTACAATTACTACCAAAAATCATAGTCACCCTACATACGATACAACCAGACCAACACGCCCATGTTCGTACAAACAAATAATTGCATTGTGGGCGATCGAAGCAACCTCTAGCGTCGTTGGGCACGGTAATACTATATACAGTAATTTAACTTCACACAAACGGACGAAACACGAGCTATACCTACGCGGCTCGATCTCGGCATGCGGCCAGCCACGACTGTCTGCGTGCCGAAACAATTGATGATTGAGCTTTACGTTATTATGCGGATTGTTTATACTTTAAAATTGAATAATACATCATTTCGTACGTTCTTACGGTTGGGCTCAGTCGAGGCGTAAGTATTTTCCAGTCGTTAATTTATAAGAACGATTTGTTATTCAAACGTAAACATGGTTTTTTGACCCAAAACGTATTATAGTTGAACACTTTCTATTAAATTCGCAAAGTATTTTATTTGTTTATGTAAAAGAAAAGTATATTTGCAGTCACAAAACTAAATGGAAGTAAACTCAAAGTAGGCAAATGTAATTTAAACGCTGAAGGCTGGCAGCCCTATCACATGTGAAGGGACCGCGGTGCTGTAGGCATTTATTTCAAAGATGCAGCCGAATTGAATTACTGTAGATACCTGTACCGTGATGATAGTGTTACCCTAGCTCAAATTTTCTCAGAAATTTCTTTTATGTGTCCTTCAGGAAATTGTCAAACCCGGAATTTTTTTATTTTTTTTTTTATTTTTTATTTATTTATAACAAAATCCACAGCTCATAATTATAAAAAAATACACATTTAAAACGATGCCGACAGCCAATTACGGATGTACAATTTTTAGGTTTGCCTTCAGGCACACAAAATAAAAAATAAAAACAAGAATAAATACAAAACAAAATATCAAGAAAGTACAAAACAAAAATATACTCAATTAATTAATAAAAAGACAACGGGAAAAAAATTAAACAAAGCAATAAAAATTACTACTGGCTAAATTAAATTAATAGTAAAAATAAGTAAAATAATATTTTGTTAAGACTCCCTAGTTAGTGTTATGTATAGGTAATTTGAATTTTATGTCATAAGTAGTGTTTGCGTTGCATGTGAGTTTTGACCATAAAATAAAAGGTAAGAATAAAAAAATAAATAAAAAAAAATGATTGCGATAATACTTAAAATAATAGTTATAAATTTTATTGAGTCTCCCTTATTTATGACGGGAAATATATGATGAGTGTTTGGTGATGTTACATGTTTAAGTGAGTGTTAGTGTTGTATGTTTGTATACGTGTTTGTGTTTGTTTTTTAATGCTTATCATTTTTAAATAACATATTTAATATATTATGCCGAAACTTTGCCTTGCTGTCATTAAATATATCACAAATACGTGAGAATTGTTTATTATAAATATTATGCATCCTATTTATTGGTGAATTTTGATTGTAATTGGTTTTGGCGAGTTGTGTGTAGAATAGTTGAGTGTGCCGTGTTCTGGAGGAAAGTAAGAGCGAGTTGTGTCAAATCCATACAATCTACAGAACCGTTACATAATCCATATAGAAATATCATATCAAGCAAACAACGTCGACTTTCTAAGCTTAAAACATGATTATGTTTACAAGCTTCCGTGTACTGCATGCTACTCAATTGCTGCTTATAGTTTACGTGTTTTAAGAACTTATGTTGAATCAACTCAATCGCATGCTTATAGACTACATAATGGGCATTACCTATATAAAAAATTATGTTTGATGGTTTATAATTTACTAGCTTTATCCCGCAACTTCGTATGCGCTTAACTACCCTTCTCGTGGAAATTTCAGAAACTATACAACCAGACACCCACTGAAAGAACCTTTATACCAAGTATCACACCCATGCACTCAAGGAATAAGTTTTTTTCATACAAACTAAAAATCATATATTTCCCGTGCCCGTGGGAATTTTGGGAATTTTTTTCGTAGCACAACCAGTCACTCTTTGAAGAACCTTCATGCCAAGTATCACATCCGTACACTCAAGTAATAAGATTTTTCATACATTCTAAAAAGTTTAACCCCTTCCCGTGAGAATTTTGGGAATTCCTTCCATAATACAAACAGACACTTATTGAGGAACCTTTATATCAAGTATCACATCCGTGCACTCAAGCGATGGGATTTTTTCATACAAATTAAAACATCATATATTTCCCGTTCCCGTGGGAATTTCGGGAATTCCTTTCATAACACAACCAGACACACATTGAAAAACCTTTACACCAAGTTTCACATCGGTGCACTCAAGGAATAAGATTTTTCATAGAAACTAAAAAGTCCTATATTTCCCGTTCTCGTGGGAATTTCGGGAATTCCTTCCTTAGTGCACCCCTACATCCCCTAAAGAATGTTTGTTCCAAATTTCAGCTCTCTACGCCCAGTAGTTGCGGCTGTACGTTGTCTGTCAGTCACTCAGTCACTCAGTACCTCAGTCACTCAGTCAGTAACGGAACAGTTTTATATATATTGATGATTGATAGGGCCCTTATATTGCAATCTCGTAATAATCATTAACGGTTCTGTAGTAAAATTTGAAAAATATTCAAGTTTTATCACTTTATAAATTTAAAGATACTATTCAACATGGGTTTTGCAAAAAATGTAATATCTGAAAACATGTACGGTAGCTTTAAGTACCTACTTAGAATAGATAAAATTGCTGTTGAGTTTTTGCTTCTCAACAGACCATCTGAAGAGGTTTTACTTTGTAAATAATTTGACTTATTTCAAAAAGTACGAAATAAAGAATATTTTGACTGTGACTTTTCAGATAATATATTATGTACTTTATAATTTTACTAGCCACCGCGTGCGGTTTTACCCGCGTAACTTTTGATCCCGTGGGAATTTCGGTATAAAATTTTTCAAATTCTACTTGTGCTTTCTGAGATTAGCGCGTTCAAACAAACAAACAAAAAAACAAACTCTTCAGCTTTATATGTATATTAGTATAGATTTTGGCACATCATTCTTTTAGGGTATAAATATTCTATAATATAAAAGACCCTCTAAAGAAGTACAGTATGGGGACATTGATAATATGATTGGCTTTTAAGGAAAGACAGCAAATCAATGAGTAAGAAGAGTATATCCGATTACCGAAAATAGCTGAATAATTTATAGCATAAGTTTTGAAAATTATCACATTAAAATGTATCTTATGGCGTTCAGCATAAGGTTGAAATTATAAAAGATTGAATCCCTACTTACTTCTATTTGACATTGTATGTTTCATCATGTCTTACGTGTTTGGCACTGGTAACACTGGTGACAGAAACATTGCACTTCGATAAAAAGTCGTTGCAGTGCAACAAAATATAGCACTTATTGTTAACGTCATAAAATACAATTTCAAAATCATCAATAAATTATAATCTCACTTTCTCGCTTCCTCATTGTTGTCTGTCTTTCTTTAAAAGCCAATCATATTATCAATGTCCCCATACTGTACTAACTGACCAACATTATAACAGTACGAAATAAATACCTCAAAAACAAAACCCGCATAAAAATGGGGTCAGCGACAACAACTTTAAGTTAATTTCGAAATAAGAAGTAGGTTTTAATTATATTTAATGATTCCGATGAAAATAATCTGCCAGCTAAAAGGTTCTTGATTTATAACTTTTCTGCTGAATAACAATTGAAGTCTAAAAATGGACTACCTATTTATATAAAATATTTTATGAACGGACATGGTCTCGCTATTTAAATTTCATGTTTAATCTCAGTGTCACGATGTTTTATATATAGGATTGTCACGGTCCCATTCAATACATTGAGGTCAATTTGAAATTAGCTACATGCAAAATTTTTAGGCCTCTCTAAAGCCAACATACAAGATTACTAAAGAACATAAAGAATCTAGTTTTGTAATGACATTGGAGATACTTAAAATAACGGTAATGACAAGTACGGCCCATTGAACTGTGAAAGAGAGCTCTTTTAAAGGTAAGAATATTATTCCCGAAGCTTACTCACATTTTTTACACATTTCTGTAACGAATAAATAACCTCTAATATTTACTTAAGTTTGTCTTTAATTTTCTATTTGAACACTTTGAGAAACCACGCGGTTAATATCCATGAATTATTTATACAGACCCTCTTTGCGGTTTGAGTACCGTACGAACTGCCCTCTGTTGACTTTTTTATGAACTAATGCCATGCCAGAAGCATTAAAGCTTAGGCTTCGATCTAAAACAAAATCCTGCAAAACTTCTTAGCATTTGAGTTTTCTAGTCAAAGATTTCATACTTTGCATAAATAAAAACAGTCTATTAGCATTCGTGATTTCGTTTATATTTGTTGCGGTGTGAAGTAGATGTAGTTATAGATCTCAATCTATGCTAATGCGTGAAGAAAAACTTGGTCCCCCTTTTTAACTACACTGCGCATACAGGGGAGTGTAAGTGTAATAATTAAAGTTCATATTAAAGGGTGATAAAATGTACTCATACACTTTTAGAACCACTTTCACATAAAACCTTATTAAAGTGACTAAAGTATTACCTAAAGATTTTTAGAAAAAAAAAGTTTTATAAATAATATTGGGACGTTTTCCTCGTCTTGATGAGAAACAATAGGTACTTAACAATTCAATGTAATCTTGAAGCGCTTTTTCTACCCTTAAAAGACTATTTGTTGTCAATAAAAACTTTACAGTTTATCCCACATCTTCTAAGACGCACTTAATGTAGTATAAATTTTTTTTTCTTTGGTACACCTACCTGCCATGAATATGTAAGTCTTCTTTTTTATGCTTTTAAAGACATGTTTCCAACTAGCAACAATTTTATGATGTTATACGACTTTGTAACTACGACATTTGCTTACATAGTTAGTCACGCTACCGTAGTCATTCTTTATAAGAACTATGAATAAAATTGCAGCATATCACAATTTGTATGCCCGTCTCTACAAGCGCCAAACTTGATTTAAAATTTGCTTTAACAGTTTTTGTTAAAGTTCAAAATGTTCAGGTAAAGAGAATGCAATATAACAGTGAAAAAAGAAAGTCATTAAAACATTAAACCAAAATGAAAGCAAACTCATTATTTCTTTTTCAGAAAAAGTGAACCGCCTTCAAAAAACTCATCCACTAAAAATGTTTAAATAATTTTTATTTATTCCGTCATTCTATTCCGACCCCGTATAGTCAATTTCTGCCAAAAATGAATTCATACTAAATAATGTATTAAGAACATTAATAATTTATCTGGGTAGGTATTAACATAGTTTTTGAAGTCGGTGCCAAACCAATATAACTAACACTGCTGCCAAACAGAGAAAATTATAAGGCGAACTTATCGACAAAATTACATCCACTCACAACGTTGAGACGACGTTTGACCCTCAAATGTGTGCCTTTCGGTATTTTTTTCGCCAAAGAAAGCGTAGAACCTTAGTGAAATGTCTGAGCCCTAAACCGTATTTTAGGGAACAGCGCCCTCCCCATTTCAATTTCCTAAAAATATGAACAGTTTTATTTAATTTATAATTATACAAAACATGTTACTATGTTAGTACTTCTTGCAGTGTGCTTTGTTGCCCTAAAAATTTGGTTGGGCACCGACTTCAAAAACGATGTAAATACCTACGCAGATACATTATTAATGTTCTTATTACGTTACTTAGTATCAATTCATTTTTGGCTGAAATTAACTATACGGGGTAGTAATATGGACGGAATAGAAACAGGAATAGCTATTCCATTCCGTTATAAATGGAAGGCGTTTATAAATATTATTTAAACATTTTGAGTGGTTTTTCATAGTTTTTTAGTGATAAGTTTTGGGCTAGTTCTGGTTTCAGTAACTACCTATTACTTCTGGTAATGTAATGTTTTGGTACTGTAACTCCATGAATTTGACCTACCAACTATTATACGTTACCTACTATACCTAGGTAGAAAAATAGAGAGAAGGACGCTTTCAGAAAAAAAAGAAGAGGAATAAAACTCCGAACGAAAAATAAAATACGACTTGATGCAGTAAGAGATGGTCTTGTCTAGGTATCGCAAGCATGCTGCTTGTGCTGCAGAAACTGACAAACGAAGAGAGATTCGCTTTAAAAAATACTTCGTGCGAACTAAAAAAATCATCACGAATATCTACAAATATGGAGACTACCGAACTATGAAAAAACTAATAGCTATCCCAAAATTTAAAGTAAGTAAATGAAAAACAGAAAAACTGTTTAAAATCAATTCACCCAGACGTGAGATAATTCCAAAAAAAACATAAATACATACGGATCAAACGATACCTTCCTTTTTGAAGTCACTTAAAATACCAAAAGGTTCTCCTAAATGGGACAAATATCCTTTTAAAAATCACATCAATATCGGTTCAGCAAAACGCAAGATAATCGTTGACAAACATAATTAACATACAGGTTAAACTGAGCACCTCCTTTTTGTAAGTTGGCTAATCAAAAAAAACATGACCGTCCATCCGTGATTGGCGCTGTAAAAAACTAAAATCTTAGTTTTATAATAAATGTGAAAGTTTGGCATAGAGAATAATGTACAGTCTGGAATAGCACATTGGCTTCTTTTAATCAGAAGTTGCGCAGGTAAATCCGCGTGAAACTGCTAGTCTTCGGTAATTTTTCGGCAAATCAATCAAACATTCGGCTGAATACAAATGTCGAATGTACGAAATTCGAATATTTGGCCGAACATTCGGCTCATCTCTGATACGAAATAAACAGATAAATTGAGAACCTTACTTTTTGAAGTTGGTTAATATACTAACACCTTCTCCTAAACTTGACAAATATTTTTTTGAAAACTGCACCCAAATCGGTTCAGCCAAACGCGAGAAAATCGCGGACAAACATGCATATATACATACAGGTCAAACTGAGAACCTCCTTTTTTGAATTCAGTTAAATAATATACAGTAGTCAATAATGACGTCGTAATAAAATATATTTTTCAATAAAAGTTTACGCTCCACGGAAGCCTATTCATTTTATTCAATATCGATTAATTAATTGTGATAGTATCAAAACAATTTGAATATTTAATTTTCAAACATAGATATAGTAGACAGTTAAAGTTATTTTGTTAGAATTATTAATTGATTACTTTTTGAATCCTTACAAAAATATAAAGGTCATATTGAAGTGTTCAGTGCTCGTAAACAATCTTGTGTTATCTTTTGTATAAGTAAGTATTGAACTGCTGGTCTTGGAAAAATGTGTTACAAATTGCATCAAAGAACACCTTAGTTACGTGAAATAATGAGCGTTTAAAAATCTAATCATCATATATCTTAATAAATTATTCTTTTACAAATTTTCAACACATTGGTTTAAAGTAGCGTTTTTAAAATAAATAAAATTTGTCCAGAATTGAATTGTAGGAGCCAAAGACATACAAAACATTCGTGATCGTAGAAGCGAAATCGAACAACTAACACTTTTTCAAAAATCGACTATCTGCATGGTTTTAAAGTTTAAAGGAGGCCGCATCTTTTGATCTCATCGTCGCTTTGTTACCTCATTTCGTTTCAAAGATAATTCAAAAAAAGGCTGTGTAACAGAAATGAACATTCAATAAAGTAAGTAAAAAATTTTAAGAAAAATTTAATAACTGACCAATTATTAGTGGAAACCATATATCAGAATGGTGCAAGCGTTTTGGTCTAAAAGTTAATCCTTCCAAAACTCAACTCATTATGTTCGGAAGTTCTTAAGTTATTATCAAGAGTTGACGCAAAAGCCCTACTTCCTGTCACGTTTGAGGGTGAAATAATTAATTACTGTTCGTTAGTAAAAAACCTCGGTGTTCTCATGGACTGCACTCTATAGTGGAAGCATCAAATTGACGCCGTCCGAAAGAAGATGTTTGCTGCAGTAAGCTCTCTGAGACGTCTACAAAATTTCTTGCCAATACGGACAAAAATTGCGCTCGCACAGTCCCTTCTATTACCCATATTGGATTACGCAGATGTAACTTATCTCGATTTGACCGAGGAGCAAATAGACAAGCCTGAGCGCCTCCAAAATATATGTACTTATAAGGTTTATATTTTTTTTCGGTAGGTATGACCATGTGTCAAATTTCCGCAATAAGCTCAATTGGCTCCCAATTCGCCTTCGCAGGAATACTCATGTTCTTTCATCCTTCCACACCGACGTATTTAAATAATTGTTTCAACTTTCGACATGAAACACACGAAAGGAATCTACGATCGTCAAACAACGTACTTTTAGCGAAGCCTTTGCATTCCTCTAATTTCTTTCATAAATCGTTTACAGTGCATGCAGCAACCTTATGGAATACCGTACCATCCCATATTCACAATGCAAAGACCATAACTTCCTTTAAAAAAGAACTGAAAAATTTATATTTGTCCCAGTAAGGTTGCTATATGAAGTATCTTGTTGTAATCACATGTATCTAAATATTTTTTACGCAAATCAGTAACTTGCCATCGGATTTAATATTAATATGTATTTATCTAAAATAATTTATCTATATATCTGTAATTATTAATATTTGTAATATATTGTGGCTAATAGTTTGTAATTTTAGTAATTTATAGTTATTATGTTTATTCTTACAAGTTACATGCTCTGCCCTAGTTTAAGATTGTGATTTCTTTTATATTTGTTTTTGGTTGCCTGGAAGAAATCGCCTAAAGCGATAAAGCCGCCGAAATTATCATCTCTTTTATTTTTTTGTTATTGTGAATATCATTATTTTTAAGTGTCATGGCAATTAAGAGTTTTTATTATTATTAGATTGGAGTTAAAAAGTCGCCAAATAGGAAATTAATTTCTGTTTTGACATGTTACAATTTAAAAATTAATGACATACGTTATTCACGTGGGGAGAAGCCCCCAAAATGAAAATTAAGTTTTTGCTGCAGAAACGGGCCTTTCATGCAACCTCGACAACAAGTGTGTCATTAAATCTGATGCATACAAAAACATGTTTCAAATATAGCTTAACTGACATAATGATGATACAAAACACCAGTTACTACTTAAGTTATACGCTTTGAAACTAAGATTTTTAACGCTACTCGAGATTAAACTATTCCTGAATTATAAAAAAAACAGTAGGGCAAAGTTGGGTAAATATAGATAAGATTCATTGTAAAAGTAAGTAATATCTAAAAACATTGACTAATCGAAGTACCATTAAATGACTTTCAATGTATGTATAATAAAGTTATTTTAAAAATATCTAAAATTGACCTAAATATAATGTTACTAATATTATAAATATGAAAGTTTAGATGTATGGATGTTTGTTCCTCAATCACGGGAGAACGGCCCAACGGATTTGGTTGATAGTGATAGTGCACAGTCTGGAATAGCACATAGGCTACTTTTTATCCAAATATTCCCGCGGGATACGAAATTGCGCGGGTAAAACCGCTAGTCGCTTTATATTAAGTTAAATTATTTTAAATTCATCCATAATGAGATACAAGAAAGGCTATAATGAGTTAGCTAAGGTAATAGCTTGGCTACCGCTTAATTATTGGCCTCATTCATTTAATAAACATGCATACATAGGTCCAAACATACAAAGGTCGGGGTACATACAGTAATTTCACTAACAGATTTTTAGTTGGTTATTAAACCCGCCTTGGACCTTCATTCGTCAGTTACCTGATTTTTTTCTATCAACCCAAAAAGGTACTGCGTTTTTTTTTATTTAGATGTTTATTGTTTCAGATGTTCAATGTGTTAGCAACGGCTTTTATTTTCACTTTCCTAGTAAAATATAAAAATTGGTTGGCATATTTTGTCTTATCTTTGTAACTGTGCTTAGGATTTGCTATATTTTATTATTGAATTAAGTAATTGAAGTGATCCTGAAGCTTGGCTTCTCTAACTTGGTATGGCAGGTTTAGCCAGAATCTCTACAAGGATGGCTGGCCGTCCTCGGTCATTACAGTCACTGTACGATGTTCACACTTCGGTGGACACTTTAAGAAGTTATAGTTTGTCAGAAGTGAATTAGTCTCTGACATTCTGCAATAATCAGCTGTGGGCGGGATTGGTGGATTACGGCCTAAACTTTCTGTTCTGACAGTTTCTAGACCTAATATTAAAAAGGAATATGACAATGATAATCGAATATGAGGTAATGTAACAACTTCCGCATAGGACTAAAGGTAACGGAATTTCTATATGGGGCAATTTTTTTTTAATAATCAAAATAAATTTTATTTTATTACTGATTCGTTGAATTCTTAATTTCGAGTAGGGGCTTAATGTAGATTTAACTTATTTTCAGCTGCCATTGCATTGTACTAAAATTATTAAATTTACTTTTATTCAGACGATTTAAAAATTAAGCACATTGTCTTTCAACAAAATAAACATCATGTTACACAGAAGCAGTGGTGTATTGTTTTATATTTATTTAAAAAAAAGCGTGAAAAACTCAAATTTTTAAAAGGAGCTAATTAGATTAAACATCCCTTATAGCACAAATAAAACGTTAACTCCGACTATGACTCCGATTATTGTTGACTTCTTAAGCAAATAAAAGCAATAAATAATAACTCTATGAACACTTACACTGAGCGACTAAATTATAATCCAATTTCACAACGACTAAAGTCGTCATCAACACGAAAACATCGACATCAAATATTCAGCACGAACATCCCTAATACTTTGCGGTTTGTACGTTGATGTCGGCGACTGAACTAACACTATTAATCTTTTCCATCGACAACTAGGGAGGCATAAACTCACCCCAGTAAAATCAACTTTAAATATCGAATGACGTTGTAACCTCTTTTCTCCGGCAGTGTTCCTATTTCGACATATTCCTAGTTTGAAATAACCTCCTCTCTGTATGCAAATTAGGTTATGCTGGCAACATATATTAGAAAATCAATGGGTAAAAAGTCGGTATTTATAGGTTAAGTTTGTCGGGATTAATATAATTTTTAACTGCCGCCCCGCTGGAAAAGAGTAGTTTTAAATGTTAACATGTGTATGTGTGTTGCTTCATAGGTTTAAAACGGATGAACCGATTTGAGTACAGTTTTATAAAGCACATATTCTAGGGCATGTTTGATAGAAATAAAAGTAATCTTCTTCCGGATTTTGCAGTAAACACACGAACCCATTAGAATTAATAAATTGTTTTGTTTTTTTTTTTCATTTTATAATGGTTTTATTTTCAAATAATTATTAGAATAATAACGATTGTTATATTCGTGCCGTCAAGGACATAGTTGTTTAAGTGCCTTGAAAAGTATTAATAAGCTAGCATAGGCGATAGTAACTTTTTCTGTATCTACTTGACTACATTTTTTTAACAATATCACATGACCATAACAATTAAGGCTTGGATTAGGCTTATATGGCGAGATAAAATATTTAAAATATATTTTAAATAAAGCTTAGGTTAAAAAACATTAGGTAATTTCTTTATAAGTCAGCTAAAATAACATTTCTCGACAATTTGAATAAATTTTGCCTGTTTCATTTAAATATTTACAATACTAATAAACAACATACACAATCTAAGAACATTATTTCCAGTTTTTTATGAACGTGTTTTTTCAACGTGACTAACTTCAGCATAGGTAATTAGGTTTTAAAAAAGGCCACGTTAAAAGGCTTTTCGGTTTGAAACTAATTACAATTTGACGATATCGACAAAAATGAAAACTCCATGACCTGAAGTTTATATTATCATATTTGACCTCCAGGATCTGGAGCAAGCAGTTATTATGGTAAAGTTAAGCAAATACACGTTTATTTTCATGTTAGTTTTTTTTTAATTTGTACATACATACATACGTAACGTCACGCCTGTATCCCTTATGGGGTAGGCAGAACACCAGAGGTTACAAAACCATCTGATGTCACGTTTGACAAATTTGGAAGTATTATAAAGATGGAAAGAGACTATTGTAGTGACAGGGGGTCAGCCTATCGCCCACAAAACGCCTTTAAAACCTCTGTCCCTTAACTGACTTTTACAGTATGCCCGGGAAGAGAAGCAGCTGGCACATTCTACGTTTTTCTTTCGCTCCCAGTCCGACATGGAAGCTATTTTAAATTTGTTTTCAACTTTAAACGATATTTTAACTCCATAAATGTAAGCAAATTTTATAAAGCCATAGGAATTGTTTATATGCTTTTGCATGTTACTTTGTTTCTTTGAACAGGATAATCTCGGAAACTACCGTTCCTGGGAAAGGTTATACAGGGTGACTGGTGACCAATTTTAGATATTGAAGGAGAGCACCCTGTACTCGATTCTGATCATAATTATGTAATAAAAGTAGGTACTTAATTTTTCAGTAGAATTCCCTTTAAATAAATAAAGAGTTTTACTATGTCAACATTCGTTCATGAAGCCGTCTATACCTACCTACCTGTTTACACAGTAAATAATTAATATTAATATTTTATTTTATTTTTCTATTCATGTTTGATCTCAAACTATCACGACCTGGAAATCCAAAATTGACCACCCTGTACAGGCTACTTTTTTTATTGGATATGAAGCCCGCATTTGACCTCAATCTCACCTGATGATAAGTGAAGATGAGGTCAAAGATGACAGCACACGGGTTTCGGAAGGACTTGGCTCTTCATAAAATATTGCCGGAACAAATCACCTGAGGAGCGATGATATTCGGCGGCAGATTTTATATGAAGGGTGGTCGCTCTTCTAAGTCCATCCTACGTGAGTCATTATAACGGGATCAATAGATAAGTGGGTAAAAGAGCGATGGATTTTATCATTTGATTTCTAATGGCAGATACTTTTCCCGGACGTATTAGTCGTACCTATCTGGTACGGCTCTACAAAACCAAATCAAATATTGTCCATTAAAATGACTCATCAAACTTTAAAACTTTCGAATTTCTTTGAGCATTATTTAGGGTATACAACATGTAAATCACTGTCTTGTGTATGTAAGTGTACGTACGGCGCAGTAATTAAGCGCATGAATAAACATCCTGTATAATGCGACTGAAATGGATGAACTGTGGTCGTTACCTATCCATGTCAATAGCCATTAGGTTTTCGTAGAATCTTTTTCACTTGCTTATCACGATAGGGTTGAGTTTTATAATACGTGACGTGTTTTGTAGAGTAGTAAATGCGAAAAAGTATCCAGCGATTATTTATATAGAAGTCAATCGACAAGACATAATTGATCGATTAATGTTATTGTATATTTTTTTATGATCGGCAGTTGCGTCTTCTTTTCAGAGCCACGTGCCTCGGTTCTGCAGTATTTGTAATTTCATCAATACTTTTTACTGGGTTAGTAGGCAGTGAAATAAGTTTATGTCACATACATTTTACGGATGTACCTTTATTTTTATGATAATATCATAGCCAGTCATATGCCCTATTGAACCTATTGTTATCTACATTTTGATATTTTGTTTGGCAGCAATAATAGTTTTATCACTATCGAAAACCTTTTACAAAAAGACTATTTGTCTGTAGGTATTTTGCTGGTTAGATACTGAAAAATTCCTTATAGCAAACTTCGAAAATAAATATAGATACAAACAGTTTAAGAAAATAATTAGGTTATTCGCAGTAAAACCGTCAACTTGAATTTAAAGTACGTTATCCTTTTTTGCAGTAATCCAATTATCTTTGACACTGTCAATTAGAATCGCCTTGAACTTTCAACTGACATTGACGTAATCTACAATTCTACTTGAAGAAATGTATAACTCGACGTTGCGCACGGAACACCATAAATGCATGTTATAATACTTACTCGTACATGTAATACATTGAAAACATGCAACGGTGCTTTTTTCAATTAAGTTTTATGAAATAATTTTAAAGTTTTTAAGTAATGGTTTATATTGTTTTAAAGTGCATGTTTAATAAAAAAAACTCGGTTTCATCGCGCTTTTCAGGCTTAAATAATTTTAAATTGACGTTTTATGGTGCGTATAAATTGCTGTAATGGAACTAGTAATGTAATATCCAGCGCTCGATGCCTACACTCGCTGTATTTGGACGTGTATTACGCCCGAACTGAATACGGGCTTCCTCAGAAAGATTTTTTCCGTATTTCGTCGCGAACACGGTCCGTCGCCGCACACGTTCTTTGTTTTGCATGATTCAAATAGATAAATTGGTTTTATACCCAGAGCTTTCATTTGATATCAAAATCGTTACGATAACTCAACAAACAAAAAATCACATTTTCAAGTTGCTCTCGTAATTATCCAATTTGCAATCCAAGTCCCTTTAATGTTGTCTATAAAACCGACAATTCACGGATTGCGTTGAGCAGGCTACGAGCGTCACGCACACAGGAGCAAGTCTTACTCACACAGGTGCAATCGGTGCTCGCGAGCTGTGCTCGCGCAATTAGGACGCACGGGCGCACGAAAGCCCGTCCAAATTGAGCATCGAGCATTTTTTGATGTTATCCAAAAAACTGAAAATGTACGGATAGCTTAGAGCATGCCACGAGCGCGCTCTACAGCGGCTCAGTTCGTGCTCAAGAGGCGTCCAAATTGTGGGAACTTTTTTTGCAGGTTACATTACTAGTTGCATTACTAGCAATCTGTATGCACCATTGGTGTATTTACACGCGCACCTTGAAATTTTCGCAAGAACATTGGAGGTAATCATATCCGTCAGGATGGCGGGACCAAACCAATAATTTAAATGTCTGTAAGAATGGGAAGTTAATACCAGCAATCTACTTCTTAGTACCTTTCATTAAATACTTGGTTTCTACGTACTTTAAAAGATATCTTGGTTATAAAGTATGTAAAAATTACAAATGATACGTTGTTATTTACTTCAATATTTTGAGGGATAAATTACGTGGCTAAGAAATAATAGCCCTAAAATTTAAACATTGTTTCATAATCACAAATGAAACTAAGACCATTATATCATAGTAAACAACGAAGCCATAAAGCTCAACAAAGATTGTTCTTTAGAAAACTAACTGAGAAAATTATCAGGTATGAAATTGCCCACTTGTTCATATGATGCGTCAACGCCTATGATATTAAAGAAGTGTCATCGCTTGCGCGCGCGTCGGATGTATTAATGTGCAAATGTAAATGTACTCACGCACACATCAATGCGGCTGTAGCTATTGATGTGTACGTGAGTGTTGAAGCTTAGATTATTGATGTCGTAGACAAGTTGTGTCATTTGTAAAATCGTTTTTTTTTTTATTTAACCTATTTCGTATATTCTATTGGCAGAATGACTGAAGTTTTATGAATTTATGCACCTATATAGGTAAACATTTAACCTTAATTTGTGTCTCATTAACGCAGATAATATATGGACTCATGACGATGTCGCCTTAGTAGTACTATTCCCGGGCATTTAATAATATGGCCTGGTATGTTCCGGCCACGATATAGACAATACCGGTTACTGGCAATTTAAGTCGGACACACTGATGCAAGTTGCATAAACAGACACGTTAGGATGTCCGCCGATCGTGAGACACATTTTTAAGCGATATATTAGACGGACATTATATAACAAATTTTATTAGGCGATATAAGTAATACAGCTCTTCTAAATTAATTTGTGAAAATTAGGAAAAGTTAATAAAAATGCAATATTTATGTATAATCTTACTGTCTTAAAGTGTTTTCTTTACATAGTTACAGGATGTTTATTATTCCTTTGATATTTATCTGTATTTTTGATATTATATTGTATTTATTGATGATTTATAAGTATATAAATAAACACCGCACCACCTAGTTACTACATTTATAGTTATTCTTGTCTATTCTAAAGTTGCCTGGACGAGATCGCTCTTAGCGATAAGACCGCCCATTGTACCCTATCTTTTTCTTTTTTTATTCTAATTGTATTTATTTTATATATGTGGTGTGCAATAAAGAGTTTTTGTATTGTATTGTATAGACCTATTAGTACTGTAAGTCAATTGTTTTAATTCATTCCTTGTGGCATCAATAATTCAACAATTTATCTGAGCTAATTAATATAACTAAAGGTAAACATACTCTTAGCTGTAAAGTGATCAACCGTGTTTCGGTATTGTACCTATACAATGGTCTCAAGGTATGTCAGAGTCAAATTTATACGCCCTCAACATGTTGATATTTACAGTATGTACCTAGTCATGTTGAGTTAAATAGCTCTATGAACATGTACATACACGGCCTTAGCACATACTTTAACTCGGGCTTACTAAAAATTGTCTTTCCTCAAAACTTCGGATAAACCACGTTAGAATCCTTACATTTGTTTTGCTATTCCGCTGTGCTATCTATTACGTCATAAAATATTATTCGAAACCGTTTTGATGGGATGCTGACCACATACAATTCTTCGTAAAAGAGCTTCGTATGTTGCAATGTTTTTAAGCTATTGCATAGCTTCTATCGCGGGCCTTGAGCGTGGGGACCGAATCCAGAAATTCCGTAACGAAAAAAACCTGACACCCCCCACTCCGACCGGCACAGCGGTGATACTTTGATTTCATAACTTTACATGCGGGCTTTAATAAACAATCAGCGCCATCTACTAGGAACTTGTGAAACTTCATATTAGATCAAACATTACTGCATTAATAAAATAATTATAATTGCATAACTTGATAAAAAATGCTATGCAATAGCTTTACCGCGGCAGTCTCCGAGTGCCACACGTCTTTTTTAATACATAAACAAGCAACCTATACTTTCATATTCTTTGTCATGAATCATCCTTTTAAATTGAAATAAAACTAAATTCGTAAGCACAAAAAATCTGTTACATCAAATCAAAACATTAAAGCATTGATCTAATAAAGTTTATTGTTGCCTGTATTTTTATTACAAATTCATTAAGTAAAGGGTGCACTGTAACTCAATCTCACCGGTCATAAATGACAAAGATAAGAAGTTACTTTCTGAACTCAAAGCTAAGTAAGATTGGATAAAAGTCTCTACTACACACGGTTGACGTTTTATTTTAGACGAGTAATTCGAATAAACTGTCTTTTTTCAATCTCACTTAAACTCTGCTTCTCTATTTTTTTTTTTTATATTGGAAGGATAGGACGTTTGTCTTCCATGCCACCTGATGGAAAGTGCGCATGAAGACTATGGTGTTACACGTCCATCCACGAGAAACCTATTCACTCGACACTTTACTTTTTGTCAACATTGCTAAATAATTTAAGGCATCTTTCTTACCACTTCATTAGCACTTACCGTACGAAAGCGTTATATATTTTTTTACGTTCCTGAATTCGAATTCATTTAATTCAAGTATTTGAAATACATAATGATCAAGACAAGACTAAAAGTATATGTAGTGGAAGTGTTTCTAGTGTAGGTATATATCTACAGCTGTAGACACCGAAACGTCTTCGAGTTAAAATGTGCAATATTATGAAACAACATAAAATCCGGTAGACAATTTCATTCATTTAACTCCTCTAATTTCTTAACAAGTACACGCTTGAAGAAGAGTGAGTATTATTGAGTGTTAACTTTTAATACATACATTATGAATTTAAATTTTAAAAGAAAAACATAAAAGAAGAGTATGGTTTTATAAACAATATTTTTCATTCTATAATTTACACACTCCAAAATAGAAATGAAAAAACACGATAAAAATTATAAAATGAATTCAAAATGAACCAATTATTTTAAAAAATATATACTAGTTATTCAGAAAAATAATGTTTTAATAACCAATGTTAATAAAAAACCTCTACTTAATTTAAATGACCCTGTAATTTAAATTATAAATTGAACAACTCCAAATACCTCATTTTACCTTTATAAACACGTTTCCCTCCTAACGTAACTTTATAAAATAAAAAACTTATTACCCGTCTTATTAAATTCAAATGTCTTATTAAATTCAAATGCCTAATAAGCAAGACGTAAGTTGGCAATGACCTTCGGGGGTGTGTCTTGCAGTCTGCAGGCTCCAAGGCCGCTCGTATTGTTCAGGCATCGATTTATCGACCCTACCCCGCGCTACCGACTCCCACCCCCTACTTACCCCCTCCCTAGACGTTCCGTGTACCCCCCTCTCGCGTCTGTACCGCGCCCGCCTACTTATCTCTTAGTCGGCTTTCGTTATCAGCACCTTAAAAATGGATATCATTTAGATTAAGATAAGCCTTCGTTAGCCTAGTAAGTATAATGATGAGTGATTGAAAAGCTACCTTTGTAAATTTAGAAAAAACATATTAGTGTTAATTAAATGACGACCGGCTGGTGTAGCGGTAACATACATTGCCTTCTATGCCAGAGGTCCTGGGTTCGAATTCCGGCGGGGCCGGATATTTGTGTGATGAACACAGATATTGGTCGTCAAGTCATGGGTGTTTATATGTTTATTTAAGTTTATCCTAATAAAAAATATGTATTTATTAAATATGTACGTTTATATATTTCTTAAATATATCAGTTATCTAGTATCCATAACACAAGTTCTTTAAGAAACTTAATTTGGGCTAGATAATGTTTTGTGAGTATCAGAAATATTTATTTATAAACAAAAAAAAAATGTTTTTATTTAGGTAGGTACTTATACTTCAGTTCATCAAAGCTGTAAAACAAATTGTGTGATTTTTTAAATATTTTTAAATATTTTCATACACAAATTCATTTCTATATAAATCTACACTAAACAAAAATAGTGGTTTATGGTTATTAGATTTTCAAGTTTGTAGCGTCACTGAAGTAAAACTCCTACACAAGGAAGTAGTTTTGGCCAACTGTTGAGTTTATAGTCCGCTTATTTCAATAAGAATGATTTATGATAACAGCTTTAACATTGAGTTCGGCCCTTTGCATGCTCAGGCAGGAGACACGGCTTTTCTGACATCAAATTAAAAAAAACAATTACGGGAACTGTGAAATTATTTAAACACATACTTCAAAACAATTTAGGACTTCGGCAGTAGTTTACACCTTTTTATTCCATCATCAAAGGTATGTATTAAGTGCAATACTAAGTTTTAAACTGAAACAAAATTTCGACACTTCTTAAATCGATAGCGTATGATCAGGATTATATTTGATTACATAGATGTGTGTTGTGTAAGTGGTGATTAACTGCATCGAATACTCTAGATACTCTTCAATTATGATAAAAAATTTACACGTTTATAAATAAATAAATAAATATTTCTGACAGTCACACAACGTAATCTAGCCCAAATTAAGTTTCTTAAAGAACTTGTGTTGTGGATACTAGTTAACTGATATGCTTAAGAAATATATAAGCATACATATTGAATTAATACATATTTTTTATTAGAAAATAAATAAACATATAAACGTCCATGACTTGACGACTAATATCTGTGTTCATCACACAAATATCAGTCGCCACCGGGATTCGAACCCAGGACCTCTGGCATAGAAGGTAATTTACGTTACCCCTTTACCAGCCGGTCGTCAAATAGTTTTAAATCCTCAATCACCCTGATTTTTCTACGCTACCTAGTCGGTGTATGTGTTAATTTATGACCGGAGATTTATTTAACGATAAATTCACCTTAAAAACTTTTAAAATTACGGTAGTTACTGATTATAAGTTGCTTAAAAAAATTATGCATACATACATACATACATAACTTCACGCCTGTATCCCTAAAAGGGTAGGCAGAACCCCAGGCTATAAAAACCATTACGACCAAAAAACTGCAGAACCTAGAGCATCGTCGTAAGGTTGCTTGTTTAACCGTGTACTACAGGATACATTTTGGTGAGTGCGCGAGTGCTCTGTTTGAGCAAATTGAACCCTCACTTTACCATCGGACTACTAGACGCAGACAGAACTTCCATCCGTATGTGGTTGATATTCCGAAAAGTCGAACTAAGCGCTTTGACAGTTCCTTTTTGATACGGGTCGCCAAGGTTTGGAATGAACTGCCTGCGTTACTAACATCAGGTGTCATGGAAGACAAACGTCCTATCCATATTTTATAAAAAAAAAAAAAAAAGATGTCACGTTTGACAAATTTGGAGGCATTATTATGATGGAGAGAGACTATAGCAGTGACAGGGGGTCAGCCTGTCGCCCGCAAAAACGCCAATAAAACCTCCGTCCCTTAACTGACTTTTACAGTTTGCCCGGGAAGAGAAGCAGCTGGCACATTCTATGTTTTTCTTTCGCTACCAGTCCAGCATGAAAGTTTGGACTGGGAGTGAAAAGTGTGTGGAAACTGGACTTTGATGCTGAATAAAAAAAACTATGAAAAAAATTATGTTCGTCGTATTTTAATTATTTATATATTTCAACATAAGTCGACCCGAGTCCTCGTGGCTGCGGCGTAAGTACCTACTGACTCCTGCAGAACTAGCATGTAACCATCGATAAATACTCGAATCGACAAGATAAATATTATTGTGTTATTTTATCCTATTATGTAAGCTAATATGCACACCGTAATAGATAGAATTACTCCATTTGATATCATGATTAAGACCACAGAACCAAAGATGACACATTCTTAATAAATTACATACACTACTTAAGTACCATAGACGACCGGCTGGTGTAGTGGTAACATACATTGCCTTCTATGCCACTGGTCCTGGGTTCGAATCCCGGCGGCGGCGGAATTTGTGTGATGAACACAGATATTAGTCGTCAAGTCATGGATGTTTATATGTTTATTTAAGTTTATTCTAATAAAAATATGTATTTATTCAATTTGTATGTTTATACGTGTGTTATGTATATCAGTTATCTAGTATTCATAACACAAGTTCTTTAAGAAACTCAATTTGGGCTAGATAATGTTGTGTGAGTGTCAGAAATATTTATTTATATTCTATGAAAATATCGATAAAAGGCCCGATTTCAATTCGATTCAATTCGTTTTAACAGGTTGTACAGATGTATGGATGTTTGTTCCTCAATCACGGGAGAACTGCTGAACTGATTTGCATGAAATTTGGCATAGTGATAGTGTACATTCTGGAATAGCACATATGCACATACTTATGCTTTTTATCCCGATATTCTCGCGGGACTCGAAATTGCTACTACTATAAATTTAGTGAATTGTGAAGTTTAAGAAAGAACTGCTTTGTCTTTAAAGTTTATTATCTTTATTACATTACAATTAAATTGGACTGATTATATGTGTGAAAGTTATTATTAGTTCTATGAATATTCATTACAGCTTTATTATAAAGATTTTCTGTTATTTATCAAGTTTTTTTTTTTTTATAAGTGACTAAACCCGCCTTTGACCTCAATCTCACCTGATGGTAAGTGACGATGAGGTCGAAGATGAAAGCACACGGGTTTAGGAAGGAACTGGCTCTTTATACAATATTGCCGGAACACATTACCGCCGGAGCGGTAACTTTTGGCGGCAGACTTTATATAAAGGGTGGTCGCTAGCCAGGCGGACCCAGAAGGGATCCTACCACCAAGCAAAAAAATTGCACCTAAATAAAATAACATAAAAGACAATGTAACAAATTGAAATGTAAAACTTTGAAAAATCCGGATAATCCGGATTTTCGATCAATGAAAACTTCCGGATTTTGCAATCCCTACACATTAATGTAGGGATATTTTTTTATTATGTATTTATTAATTTTAAATAAGTAAAACATGAAAAAATTTGCAAATCTAAATAAAAATATTAAGTTCACTTTATCCATGTGATAGCCAAAATGCAAAACGAATTGACATTCTATCAACATTTTCATCGTCAATACCCTTTCTACAAGTGAACTTTAAAATAAGTCCTAACCAATCGCTTCAAGACTGAAAATGTTCTGCCAGTTCTCAACCTATCTATCGACTTCAAAAGGTATAGGGTCGAGTATGCCAGCCCCGTGAAATGGGCTTCACACTTCTGAAACTTCACAAGTGATGAAGCTTTTCATTAATAAATTAAAGGTTACCAAGTTAAGTCCTTTGAGAGTTAGTTTAATGTATCCGACGTGTGACACGATGTTCCGTAACATTGCGAAGTTTGTAACTTTACATCACTTCGGGTTACTATAATCATTATGTAGAAAGATATATTGCATTACAAATACTGTTATTTGGATTTTGACAGAATAATGTGAAGTAAAATCAATATTTCTAAAGGGTGTAACGTAACACATTGGTGTAACGTAACGTAGGTATTCTTATGATTTGTACGTCTCGCACGCACGAACTGCGTCTTTTTTTGTAGAGAATTGGTTACATTTCATAGGTATAGGTATCTTTAGATAACCAACCAGGACTGGGCCAGTTTGGTCATTTACGGACTAAACCTTTTCGTCACACACGGCATAAAGCCTTGCAGTGGGCTCATAGCGAAGAGTTGTGATGAAGATCTATAGATAAATCAATTTATATCAGTGCCTGATTCTATTATATATCTATCTGTTAAGTAATAATAAATAAAAAAATAAAAAAAAAATAAAAAAAAAAATATTTTATTATTATCTGTTAAGTAAACAAAACACGGTAATTTTTCCAAAATTCAAAAAGTTTTATTCATCTTAGGAATTTTACAAAACACTTGATGAAGTCAGTCATCACATACTTCGGCTTTAACTAGTTATTGATAGTTGTTAAATAAAATATTACAGTAGACCAAGACACAAAAAAAGCCGGCGGAAAAAAACTCTTGGCACTCTTTTTCAGTCAGAATTATCTAATTAATACAAATAGGTACAGTACACACAAGACAGATAATTTTGAGAGCGAATGTCATGCCACAACCAAATTGCTTGCATAGCAGGTGCAATGAGCTATGGATGCACAATACGAACATGACAAACTGGGAACAGAGTATTTGAACAAGAATGGAATAAAATAGTCATAGTATCATTAGCAAAACGACCAGGCACTTCTAGTAGCACCTGTTCACGAGTAAAACCAAAGCATCATCACCCTCCTCAACCATATTTTAGGGAAGAGGGTGACAAACATAAAAGTTCGTATTTTCTTATCCTTATATTCCCACTGCAAAGGGAACAAGTGATACCGCGAGAATAACTAGACTGTTATCTTTTACTATTAGCATAATTATGCAGAAAAATATAAGCTACTTATCTCTTACCTTATCATACTCAATATCAATACTCAATAACAGATATGTTCCTAAAGGTTTATAGTTATTACGAGGGTCATTTGAAAAGTTCCTAGCCTAACGTACTTAATGAAACCACATGATTTTGATTATATTTTTATTTTTCAACATACTCTCCCCCGAGCTCAATACACTTTTTCAATCGACCCGGTAAGGCTTCGATACCCATTTTAAAAAAATCTTCGTCTAACTCCTCAAAATAAGCGTCTACGGCGGCTATGACCTCTTCATTTGTAAAAAAATGTTTACCACCTAAAAATTTTTTCAGCTTTGGGAACAGGTAGAAGTCTGACGGTGCTGAATCCGGTGAATATGGGGGATGAGGTAACAATTCAAAGCCACACCGATGGATTTCTGCCATGGATTGCACAGAAGTGTGAACGCGTGCATTGTCCTGATGAAACAAGACCTTCTTCCTCAATAAACCTGGACGTTTTTCTTTGATTTTTTCTCTCAAAAGCCGCAGCAGGTTGCAGTAGTAATCAGAATTTATTGTTTCACCCTTTTTTAAATAATCCACCAGAATTATACCCTTTGCATCCCAAAAAACTGATGCCATGACTTTGCCAGCCGATAAAACCACTTTTGCCTTCTTTGGGGTGGGTGATCCTGCCCTTTTCCATTGTTTCGACTGTTCTTTTGTCTCAGGTGTATTGTGGTGAACCCAGGTTTCATCCATGGTTATAAATCTTTCAATAAATTCCTGTGGATCAGCTTCATATAACTCTAAACAGTCGCGGGAAGTTGTGAGTCGGTTGCGTTTTTGTTCCACTGAAAGCAGCCGCGGTACCCACCGCGCAGACACCTTAGAGAATCCAAGTTCAGAAGTAATTATATGATGTGTTCGCTCAGAAGAGATGCCTACAGTCTTAGCTATTTCCTCGACTGTCAATCTTCGGTCAGATAAAATTAAATCACAGATTTTTTCTTTGTTTTCATCAGTGGAAGCCGTCGAGGGCCGGCCACTACGGGGCTCATCTTGAATGGACTCACGACCACGTTTAAACTCTGCCACCCAATTTTTAACAGTCGCATACGAAGGAGCGGACTCACCTAAAGTGGCAGACATGTCTTCATGTATAGCTTTTGGAGTTAAACCTTTCAAATACAAGTATTTTATCACTGCACGATGTTCAATTTTATCCATTTTCAAAAATTGCTCTGACTTGACTTACGGTATCACGTGTAAACGAACAATTAATTATTGCAAATAAACTAAACTGTGCATACTTGTTGCTAAATAATGTAGCTATAAAATGAGGGTAGTTATAAAATATACCGACGAGTCTAACAATGTTAGGCTAAGAACTTTTCAAATGACCCTCGTATAACATCAACATATTTCCAATTCACACTATCGGCACAGTACATATACTAGCGGGGTCGGTTATAAATTTCAGTACCCTAAATCTTTTCTTTCACGGGTGGTAGTGAGACTCAGTGTGAATATAAACTACCAACGATAAACGATATATTATCGTGTTTGCAAAACCAATAACGGCTCACACATTCCGTATTGTAAAGAAAGCCGTACTACTCTGGTTATGTGTCTGTCTAAACTTGATAAACTCAAAAATTACTGAAAAAAATAGTTTAAGGTGTTTTAAACTGGATTTTATAGTTGTAAATTATGTATTTTCTCCCATGCTGAACTGGGAGCAAAGAAAAACATAGAAAGTACCAGCTGCATTTCTTCCCGGGCATACTGTAGGAGTCAGTTAAGGGACGTAGGTTTTATTGGCGTTTTTGTGGGCAATAGGCTGACCCCTAGTCACTGCAGTAGTCTCTCTCTATCATAGTAATACCTCCAAATTTGTCAAACGTGACATCAGATGGACTTATAGCCTTTGGTGTTCTGCCTACCTCATAAGGGATAGATACAGGCGTGAAGTTATGTATATTAATTACATCTTTTCCTTGATCTTGACGAGAGGTCCCAGGTTCGAGCCTGCTCGTGTAAGTAATAATTTTATTTTGCATATTTTTTCAGTTATTTCAGAATCCTTCGACTATTTTAATTAATTGTTATAATTTTACTGTAAAACTCATTCCAAAACCCTAACAAAACATACAAAAAGCACAACATTTATCGAAACCAACATCTTAATAACTCTAAAAATAAGGTGGACTGATAGCTAGCAGACCAAAGCGATCAATCATGCCAGCAAATGTGATGGATGGCAAACTGTTGACTAATCTAAATTACCTACAAAAGTATTTCTTTACTGATCTAAAAAAGTTATAAGTAATTATTTCACATCAAATATGCACATTTATAGTTACCGATATAGTTCTAAAGCAAAATAATACAGAAACTAGTTCACAAGTACTAATTAAATCTTATAGCTAAAATTGTGAATTTATATCTTCATTATGAGTTAAAATTTCAATAGTTTCAAATATGGGGTTAAATATCTAGATGACGGCTGGTATAGTTGCTCTCGTAATTATCCAATATGTATGAACCGCAAAACAATAAATAAATGAATTGCAATCCAAGTTCCTTTGATGTTGTTCAAAAAACCGACAATTCACGGATTGCTTCGAGCGTCTCTCATACAGGAGCAAGTCCACTCACAGAGGCGCTATTCGTGCTCGCGAGCCGTCTATGCCATGCTAATTGTGCGCACGAACGCCCGTCCAAATTGAGCATCAACTATTTTTCGATGTTATCTAAAAAACAGATAGTTTACGGATAACTTTGAGCTCGCTACGAGCAGGCTCTACTGCGGCTCAATTCGTGCTCAAGAGGCGTCCAAATCATGGGAACTTTTTCATTGCATGTTACATTACTAGTTCTATTACAGCAATCTGTACGCACTATTATGGTGCGTATAGATTGCTAGTAATGCAACTTGTAATGTAACATTCTGCGCACGTTCCGTATTTGGACGTGTAGTGCGCAGAATGTTACATTACAAGTTCCATTACAGCAATCTGTACGCACCATTACACACTTAACTTTGAAGCTCCATAGTACCAATATAGTTGCCCACAGCACACAAGTGGGTTGCCCTCTTGTGTACCGTACCTAGCAGAGTGCCTCGTTGGTTGGAGCATTTCGGTTAGGTTAGGTTTTTTGACCTTTTGAAAATATTTTCATTGTGAATAGCTACTTTTATTTCATGTAATATTTTCTTGTTTTTGGTTTTAGATTAAATAGGTACTTTTTTATATTCTTTGAGAATCTTAACACGATAGTCATTTAGCTTCTAAGATAACGAATAAGGAGCAAGAGGCATAAACATTAATGACATTTAAAATCATTTAATATTTTAATGTTTTTAAAAATACTAAGAAATACTGTACTTTGTTTTTGCCATCACTAAAAAATGAATTCCTTTGTTTTCTATCCAATGATTTTATTGAGACACAAACAATATTTTTTTTTTTAATTCGATTAAACATTTTGAAATTGCTCAATAAAATCCTCATACACTGAATTATAAAAAAAAGCTTTTAAAATTATTTCTTTATTCAAGTTTACGGTTGAAGGAGCACTTTTCTAAATTTCGCTCAGTATCCAAAGTGAAAATTCTCTCGACCGGAAACATACAATTGAATTTTATTTTCGGTTTCCGAAAATAGCGTGACCAAAGTTATGGGCATGTTCCCGGGATATTCCCAGAGGTGTAGACCGGACAGGTGTGTCGATACTTCTTCGACTTAATCTCTTTTTGGGAACAGTTTTTATCATAGTTTATTAAAGAAAAACATCAACAAACATCAAGTCTGGCTTTAATCACGGTTAAAGCTTGAGTAAGCTTTTAGAATACAAGCCTAAATCTCTAAACGTGATCATTGAAACCCATGGCACAATCTCTGTAAGTCACAGTTGACTGCACACGTAGGCAGTTCATTAGTGATGTCACGCCGCCGCCGTGTGGCGCTGCTCGGAGCACCAAAATGCATCAACGCCTGGCAACCGATGACTACCTAGCCTAATATACTATACTCTGTGCAAGAGTTAGCAGATTTGATTTTAGTACGCTATATATACTCTGTGTCAGTAACTATTAGAAAATTTTTGATGGCTTGCTTATGGCAACGATCGTTTCCAATCAAAATTCTCTAACTTTGCTCTTGTTTCATAGCTGCCAAATATGAATTTTGATTTAACTACTCAGTTATCTATTTTATAGTATGCAAGGTCCACCTAAAAATATTTTAAACCATAGACAATGAACTTATCGATCATCTAAACGTAAAATGACTATATTATAAAACAAATTTCCTTTAAAAAATACGAAGTGAAGTTTCGAGTCGCCATTTTGTGTTATATGCTCGCAGAATACAATATGGTTTTTATAAAGATTTATTTATCAAAGTAGCTGTTGTTTTATTTTTAACAGTTTAAATAGCTATTATATTTTATAAAAATGACATTAAATTATATAGGTACCTATCTCGCATTTATTTCTCAATTTCAATTTATTTAACTACAACCGGAAAAATATGCTCGACCTTAACTAAGCCTCAAATTAAATATTATACACATAACGTTTAATAAATAACACAACGTTATTTTATTCCTGGTGGATTTTAATCAGTTTTCAATCCAAGATCGTCATACGTTAGTAAATTTTAGCATCAAGCAACTCAGTTTTTTTATTAGAGAAGAGATCGATAGACATAGGTACATTTTGAAATTAAAATAATTTGAAGTATCACCAACTGTCAACCAAAAATGATGTACATACAGTCTGCAACAGAATTATGTATACCGTCTTTGACGATCGCACGTATGCATACTTTATGTGTGCGGGAGACTGGGTGGTATATATCATTCTGTTGCAGACTGCACCTTGATAATATTAACTGAAATATTAAAGAACAAGTCTACCTTTCAGTCTTTGCTCAAACATTTGCTATAAGAAGTTTAAAATCACAAAAAGACACCTCCCAGCTTAAATTAAAATTATCTCCCTAAGTAAGTAATGCAAACAAACCGCAAGACAAACCCAAACTTTCAAGTTACGTTAAGTTGCAAAACCTCCTGAATCACTTATGTTGTCATGTAATGTTCATGTAGAATATTAATAAGAACATCCAAGCATTGCTCAGGAATTAATACGCTTATCTAAATTCAAATTTGTTGGAACTTAACGCGAAGTTATCTTCACGTAAGTAATTAAATTTGAGGAATATCTTCTGCAGCGATTATTGTTTGACTTCAAAAGATAGAACGTCTGCTTAACTTCAAACGCTATGTGGTTTTATTAAATAAGTACGAATATGAGGTTAATTTCATTGTGGTTTACCTTTTAATTAGGAAACTACATGTATTCTCAAAGTTTTGATTTAAAGAACGAAGTGCAGTGCACGGTTTATAATTTCACTAGACAAACTACACCACACATAAGTAGGTACTATAGCATAGTGAATCAAAAACAATTGTCTTTAATGAACATTACATTACAGTGATAGAAAGTAAGAAGGCACAAAGGTACAGCTTATTTCAAAATAAACTGGATTTATAAAGAAAGATAGCAATGAGTACTGTTCTAAAAAAGTGTTACAACCTTATTAAACATTTCAGAGAGCATATAAATTTTATGATTATGAATCTTAAATGAAACACTTCTTTAACCGGATTTATCACGTTTGTATTTTACATTTTAACTCGACGTTTCGCTGTCTTTGCGTGGTCACGAGCGACGTCGCTTGTTTATTAATTTAATAATTGAAACAACAATCGACCTGTTGTAATATCGTGCACAATTTGCAAAGTTATCAAGGCGCATCTTGCATAACAAGACACCAAGGATCTCCCTTGAGGCTAGTCGGGCGGTCTTTGCGGTAAGCTGAGGACCTTCTAAGCTGAAAATACTCAAAGACATCAAGGCCTGTATAATAAATATTTACAATATAAAATCTAATTTAAAAGGGCAAACAAATCAATACGTCGATATCTGTATAGATATCATTTAGGCCAATTAACATTGAAAAGGGTAGAAAAGGTTGATAATATCAGCTGTTGACAAAACTTTCGTGTCAATCGCCTCTTAGATTTTAGTTATAGCAAAATTAGCACGCTTTCAAAAAAATTCAAACAAGAAATTCAAACGAAATAAAATATTCCAAAATAAACATTTAACTGCCTAAGAAATAAATTGCGCTATCCTTATTTTCACACAAATTTTCATCATTTTACATCGGTTTTTTTTACATTCTTACATCCCTTCCGATAGATCAGTTTGTAATAAATATCTTTCTTGGGCGGACACAAAAAAGACTAATGCACAGCTGATATGATAGCATACTCAAAGACTCAAATCTCTTCTTCCATAAAAGAACGGAAGGGCATCCTGTAAATGCCACCTAGAACAATGAATAACAGACATAAAACTTTAGTTCAGTTTTGTAAGTCTCTGGAAGTAAAAACGTCAATAAATCTTTGTGTTTCGGTAAGCTTTTCAAATTACAGTATTACTAAACTTAGTTTCTTGTCAAAATATTTTCCAAGTAAAATAAAAGGCTCAAACAGCTAAAAGACGGAGTTTAATTTTTATAATTCTAATTCATATTACTTAACTTCGTAATTAATTATTTTTTGAGTTAGTGGACGATCCGCACGAATTTTACTGGCAGGAATTGTCCACTAACTCAATTTTTTTAGAAGTTATCTGTGATATTTAATTTTGAAAATGAACCCATAAAATAACAAGTGATACAAAGGGTGTCCAGTAAAGTATAATCTGTGTTACAGGCATTTCTGACAGATGACTAAGGGCCAATGCTGCGTCACGGGTGTCCACGCGCTTCTTCATACAAAACTTCCCCTGGGCGAGGCCACGCGCGCACAGCACGTAGATATGGGTAACTCAACGAAAAAATTTGAACTGCAGATCAGATCACAGATCAAATAGTTGAGTCAGATCATTGAGCTGCCTCACAGATCACAGATCAAATAGTTGAGTCAGATCATTGAGCTGCCTCACAGATCAGATCAATTTGCGATTATACGGTAAATTTTAAAATGTGAGCTGGTGGTCGGTCGGTCGCTAGCTTTGAGCGTCAGCGCGACTATGCTTCGAATGATCTGACTGATATAATAATAATCTTACTTATATGTGCTTGTCTTAAAATTCCATTTTATAGTAGTCGTGATTCAGCACGCACCAAGCGCGCGTTGGACGAGGCTCGCTACTATGTGTACTACACGCGCGTCTACGTTTTTCGATTGTGATCGAAGTTTAGCCAAATAGTAAGATATTAAGTATTCCATTGACACGACTTTACAAACACACTCATGACATATTGTTTTTAAGTTTTTGCATTTAAAATGCTCAATTATTCTTAAATAAATGAAAAATGTGATAAATAAAACTTACCCGACCAGGACTAGAACCTGGGAACTCTCGTTTGCTGGACGAGTGCTCTTCCACTGAGCTACCGGGGCCTGGCGGTACGCCTCGAAATTACTTACCACATTTTTTGTTTTTACGTTATATTGCTAACGTAGCTCCATCTAATGGTATAGCTTTGCTATAGCTATGAGCTATGGTATAGCTTTTTTATTTATCACATTTTTCATTTATTTAAGAACACTCATGACATTTTACTAGCAAAACTGCGTCACACGTGTCCTCGCACCAACGCAGCACGCGCGTTGACACGCGTGATGCAGCGTTGTCCCTAATAAAACAGTACTGCAGACAAAGCGCCACTTTAATGTTAAAACATTTTTTGTAGCCGTTCGCTATTTTGCTGGCAACTTTTGCTATATCTACCTTAATTTTGTTGGCAAACGAGTACTAGATCCATCTGATAGCATCCATTCATACCATTAATTAGATGGTAAAAATAATGATTCGTTGCCAAGCCTTGGATTAATCTAGAAACCCATAATATAGTAGTTAATTCGCTAGTCTTTGTAAAAGAGGTTGATGTAATTGTACAATTATATCCAAAAAGTCTTTCGCTGTAAACGCAAATAAGATATGAAACCCTCTGCCTTCACATTTAAGTTCTGCAGAAACTATAAATTTGTATAAAACTGTCTATTTGTAAGCTTTCTTAACTTCTTGTAAGCGTAAGCGTCACTGTCATTTAAATATTTTTTTATATAAATTGTAATGTAGGTATTTTATTCCAAAATAAAACCGCTCGTGACCACGGGGTCAATAAAGATACAAACGTCGAGTTCAAATGTAGAGGTAATTTTATACGCAATAAATCTCGTTGCAAAAAGTTTTATTTAAGAACTGTATTTGATTTTTTATTAGCAATATGGTGCATTTATTAATAATTAATTATTTCGAAACTAATTGTAAACTAATACGTTCTCAATAAAAAAACGCTTTACAGGTCAATTACTACGACGCTACTCATTTACGAAACAAAAGTTTTGAAGGTCTCTCTACCGTAGTTTGACACCGTAGTCAAAACGGCTTTTATTCAATAATAATCGTGAAAACAATATCATCAATCAATAAGCAGACTAAATCACCACCCATTAGCATCTGAGATCCAAACAGTGCTTAGCAAGCGAATCACATAGTTCACCCACTTGATACCAGTGATATAATGCGTAATGCGTTTATAGCGCGTCGCAAAAACAACCGACAATCAGTGTACTCACATGATGACAGATACGTGCTATAATCATAAAGTGCCGTCGCATTTGTCATTGCGAAAAAATGTTATGTTTTAATGTTTATTTTTGAAAAAAATATAAAAAAAAACCTCGATTTACGTCTAAATAGTTTAAAACAAAGTCACTAGAATAATTTGTGTTTTGTCAAAAATAAAACATATCTTACTATCTTATTCATTTAATTATTTGTGTACAGTCATGAGCAATAATATATATACGTTTTCATATTTTCGAAAATAAACTCCCTGGTATAAAGTATAAAGTTATATGTATATGTATAAAGTCGCGTATTGCATAGAATTCGCGACCATCGACACCGCTCAGAACTTAAAATCATTTAAAAATCAAAAAAAAAATGGTAAATGCGATGTAAATTTTGATCAACTAAAGTTTTTACTTTTAGATTTTATTTAAGTTATTTTTAGGCATATGGATTTCATGGCTATGTGGTAATTTAAGAAAAAGTATTTTATTAGACGTGATTTCGAAAAAAAACTTTGTATTCAAAATCATTTAATCATGTTTAGGAGCAATAAAAGTACTTATAGATAATTAAAGATATGAATTTACACATATGAAAATTTCAGGTCCGTTCGTCTTGTCATATTTTCATAGTTTGCGATGCAAGTCAATGCATTTTGTCAATGCCTTAAGGCAACAGTTGTGTACCCATCTCATTTAGTTGTTACATAAAATAACTGAATATGTACTCGCTACACTTACTTCTCCTAATTATTTTCAATTTGTAAATTTCACACGTGCAAATCTTGCTCGAGTCTGTAGTGTTCAGATATTTAATTATTTAATGTTTTAAAGTTTCTTTTAAAAAGTCTTTTATTTAGTTATCTTTTATTTTTTTCACTTTACTTACTAAATTAAAGGTTTTTCCAACCGGACTGTTACATAGTCAATTAATCTATTATCTAATCAATCAGTCACTCATTCACCTTTTACTTTATGGCAAGAGACTTTGACGTTTGTACTTCCCCTTCAAAACTGTGACGTGTTGTCCGCCTGCTATGTTCTGTGCTACAAAATATAATAATAAAGTCGCCATCCTGAATATCGCATTGCATCGTCTCATTCTACCAGCCCCGACCTCACCCAATAACTTGATACGGACTTTATCCTGTGTAATTATAGCTTACATTGAAATTTAACTTCTCGGTGTCATTAAAGACACCGTGGTCTCGAATCACTGGCTTAATATTGAAATATAATAATCGAACGTCTTTTATTTAATTCTCATCATCAACAGTCAGTAGGCGTCCACTGCTGGACATAGGACTTCCCCAAGGATCTCCACGTCGCTCGGTCCCGCGCCGCTCTCATCCAGCGTTTACCGATACGTTGACAATCGTCGGTACATCTTGATACATTTAATATAGGTAATTAATTAATCCATTATAAACTTAAAACCTGTAACTGAAGTTCCATAGTTAATCCCGGCTATTCTTGGCTACATTATTCTACCTTTTATCAACCAATACTAGTTCATCGGCCTCTGAAAGTGTGCATATACAGGGTGTCCCAAGGCTATGGGAATCGAACCGATTTAAATATGAAAAAAATACCACCCTCTATTTTATGATGCCAATCGAAACAATCGACATAACCTTGTATTTTAAAAGAAAAAAACAAAGTAAATTTAATCATTTAAACCAAATTAAAAACACACATAAAATCGCTGAAGTCACAAAAGTGGAAATGGACATGAAATCTTTAAATGCAGAATAATACATACATACATACATAACTTCACGCCTGTATCCCTTATGGGGTAGGCAGAACACCAGTGGTCACTCTGTCCCTTAACTGACTTTTACAGTATGTTTTTCATTCGCTCCCAGTCCAGCATGGAAGCAATGCAGAATAACTTATATTTAAAAATCATATTAAGTCTTCTCTTAGCAAATACCCTATCTACAATATTAAAGGTACTTTCCCTTGATGCCCCATAGCCTTGGGACGCCCTGTATACCTTCGGTTTGAGCAATTTATAGAAGTCAGTGTTTTGCCAGGGCTTTCATGGCCCTTAAATTAAGTGGCAGATATGCTATCTTAGTTCTCAGGCCACTATTATTTAGGCATGCTAAGTTGAATTAAGTAACACGAAATGCCTCGCGTACATTGTTTCTAGAATTTAAGCACATGTGAAAACTAGCAAACGCTGTATTAAAAACAAATTCCATTGCGGAAAACAAGTTATCGAGGGTTCTATAATCATTAATATCTTCTCGTTTAAACTTAATATCTATTTTTATACTAAGTAGGTTTTTCTGAATTAAAACATGGTAAGTTAGTAAGTACTTAGGTATGTAGGTCCACCGGCGTAAATCCCGATCCGGTAAAAATATCACGATATCCATATTAAAGGCTATGCTCCACCCGAGTGTAAAACTTTATTGCAATCCGCCAAAGCGTTAAAGAGTTATAATCATATTTCCATACATAAGTTTCATAAGCTTTCATATTTATAATAATTGTAGAAAAATAAATTGGATAAGAAACAAAAATCGAAGAGAAGTTCTATGTCAACATTGTGATATTTTGCTGGAAATAAAATCAAGAAATAAAAAAATATATGGTTTATGTACTATTAACATATGTGCAGATATCATTTCTGAATACGCAACAGTGAATTCATTCAGTTTCTTATTTTGTTGTCTTTTTATGTATTTAAACTGAACCGTGACAATTGAGTACTTATTTTAAGAAATAATAATACATTTATGGTCCCTCCTTTTTAGCTGTTATTTTACAGCTTACATCATCTTAAAATCATGAAAAAATGATGGACATTAAGTTATCAAGTATTAAAATTTATTAAAAAGTCCTAATTTTTTCCTGTTTAAGCCTTGAATTGGCATTCATTTAATTCATTAATCCTACAATCTATAATAAATGATGCCCATGGGTTGGAACACCCCACTAATCATGAGGCAGATAGGGAAACGTTTTTTCTTAAAATATAGACTTAATAATGTAATTGCTCGACCCTATTTTTCATGATTTCTTATACATATAAAAAAATAATTACAATAACTAAAAATCCCGTCTGCGGAATAAAGAATACCTACAGATAAAAAATTATGGGTACATCCAAGTTTCAACTTCACTTTCCATAGGTTGGCAAGGAGGATAAACGTCTCATCCTTCATATGAAAAAAATCACAAAACAAGCATATAAGACTACTAAGAACTTAGACCGGGAACAAGTCAAAAATCAAATGTTATTTTTTTTTATTAAAGGCTAAGCCCGTATTTGGCCTCAATCTCAACTGAAGGTAAGGAAAGGTGAAGGCACACGGGTCTAGGAAAGGACTGGCTCTTCATAAAATACCTATTAACACTCACACCGTCGCCGAAGCGGTAATATTTTAGGGCAGATTTTATATGAAGGGTGGTCGGTACCATTTGGATTACTTGGATCACGCTAACGACATGCTTATCCAGCGGCGGTATTGTTATTCCAAGCCGACCTTACAAGGACACGGAATATTGAAAAGATTGATCACAATAAACTTGGAGTAAGAGCAGTATTAAATTTAAAGATAGCTACTACACACGCCTGCTCCTTACTCAACCACGATTGGTTTAAAATGAAACGAGTTCATAGCCCACAACAAAAAAAAACAAACAAAAAAGAAACAATATCAAACATCAATTTGTAAAACATACGCAACAAGACGTGGCACTTAATTGAATTAAAAATCCAAGCATGTGTGTACGAGGTATAGAGCGGATACATGAGTGTTGATAGCGGATCTTGTTCAGATATTGATCACTCTAAAAAACGTAAGTACAGATAAACTTTTATATCAAAAACATATCTACTATAGAAGGCATACTTAAAAAAATATACACATTATTATAATACCTATGAGAACTTCTATTCAATTATTGTTTGAAAACCTTTCAACACGTTATACTTTAGGGTTTACTAGTGGCAATCTTGCTTCTTATCTTACTAATATTATAAATGTGAAAGTTTGGATGTATTATGGACTTTTGTTCCTTAATCACGGCAGAACAGCTCAACGGATTTAGATGAAATTTTAACAGTGACTGTACACTGTCTGGAGGCTACTTTTCAACGGACTTCAAAAAAAGAGGAGGAATTCGTTTGTATGTTTTTTTATGTTTGTTACCTCATAACTTTCGACTGGGTGAACCGATTTTGATGATTCTTGTTTTATATGATAGAAAACTTAACAAAAGAATTTATATGGAAAAAATTATGAATTTCATCGAAATTGCTTGAGTACTTCATGTTTCTTTTGAATATGTATGATTTCGGAGAACGTTCACCTTGAAGACCTTATACTTCAGCCAAAGTTTTAACGTGAAGTCGGTTTTTTAATTCTCTGCATTCTTTGATTATTGTCGCGATATTCCCGCGGAATTAGAAATTGCGAGTGGGAAATAGCGTGAAACAGCTATTTATTAATAAAAACAGTATAGATAGTTACACCAACTCGGGAAACATACGCAAAGAGACTTGTCACTAAATGGAATTAAAAATCCAAGCATGCATCACAGAGTACACACGAGCGTTGATGCCGACCGGACCCCAAAGGAGTTTAATTGAATTATTTGTATGAACCGCCTCTTCCGCCCTACCACCGCGCCCGCTGCACGCTGCAGGATATATCAATTGCCACTCGTATACAAATGTAAATATTTATTATAGATGGTACTAGTATTGCTGTAAGCAATGCAGTCTAGTAAGTTCAAGAAACAATTTTATAGCGGTTGAGCGGTTGATTGCGGATTTAACAGCATGGGAAATTTCATCGAAGTATTTCATAGTAACAAAGATTCGTCCACCCATCTTTCAAATCATTGGTGATGGGGTAAACCTGTTTCCTCAGACGCCAGTGGTTGCGTGTTCGATTCCCGTACAGAACAAGAAAAAAATGTTCCGTGTCTGGGTGTTTTTCTATTTATGTATTTATATTCTAGGTCCCCTTAGTTCGCTACATACGGTATCCCATATCACAAGCTTTGCTTACTTTGGGGCCATGTAGTTGGTGTGATTGGGGATTTTATTTTATTTTAGTCAAAACTAAGTAGTATTTCTACGATACCAATTAGTAGGAAGTAAGAACTTATCACCGTTTTTGCGGGCGATAGACTGACTCCCTGTCACTGCAAAATTCTCTCTCCATCATTATTATACCTCCAAATTTGATAAGCGTGACATCAGATACTGTTATAGTTTTTTTGTTTTCTGCCTACCCCATAAGGGATACAGGTGTGAAGTTATGTAGGAAGTTACTCACCCACAAAATTATAAAAAAATGGAATTGGCGCAACACTTCATACTTAATTATTCATGGCAACTACACATTTTGTTCTAAAAAAAATCAAACAGTTCAGTTCAATTTACGAAATTCAACCCTTTTTTAACCGAATTCAAAAAAAGGAGGTTATCAGTTTGACCTGTATGTATGTATGTATGTTTTTCCGCGATTTTCTCAGGTTTGGCTGAACCGATTTGGATGCGGTTTTCAGAAAAAGATTCGTCATGTTTAGAAGAAGGTTTTAGTATATTAACCAACTTTAAAAAATAAGGTTCTCAATTTATCTGTTTATTTATGAGAGTATGAGATATGAGCCGAATGTTCGGCCGAACATTCGTATTTCGTACAACATTAGTATTCAGCCGAATGTTTGATTGATTTGCCGAATAATTACCGAATACTAGCAGTTTCCCGCAGATTTATATGCACAACTTCTGATTAAAAGTAGCCAACTTACAAAGAGGAGTTTAACCTGTATGTTAATTATGTTTGTCATCGATTACCTTGCGTTTGGCTGAACCGATGTTGATGCGGTTTTTAAAAGGGTATTTGTCCCATTTAGGAGAACCTTTTACTTTTTACTTACTTTTAATTTAGGGCTAGCTTTTAGTTTTTTCATAGTAAGTTAGTTTCCATATTTGTAGATAAACGTGATAGATTTTTTAGTTATAAGCTTTGGATAAGTTCTTAGCTGACTGTTTGCACGAAGATTGTTTTAAGCGAATCTCTTTTCGTTTGTCAGTTTCTGCAGCACGAGCATGCTGGCGATACCTAGACAAGACCATCTCGTGCTGCATCAAGTCGTCGTTAGTTTTCGTTGGGATTTAATTCCTCTTTTTTCTTAAAGCGTCCTTCTCCATATTTTTCTACCTAGGCCTACACGTAAAACGTATACAACAATAGTAGGTAGGTCAAAGTCATGATTTTACAGTACCAAAATATCACATTACAAGAAGAAGTAGATAGTTACTGATACCAAAACTAGCCCAAAACTTATCACTAAAAAACTATCACTAATATCTATAACTGTAGAACCTAACTAATTATGAAAAAACTAATAACTAGTCCAAAACAAAAACCTAACACTAAAAAGTATGAAATAAAAAATAAATAAAAAAGTCATAAAACCAAAACCAAAATGAAAGCAAAGTAATTATTTCTTTTTAAGCAAAAGTGAACCGCATTCAAAAAACCAACCCACTAAAAATGTTTAAATATTTTTTATAAACGCCATCCTATTCCTGTTTCTATTCCATCCATATTACTACCCCGTATAGTAAATTTCTGCCAAAAATTTATTCATATTAATGAATGTAATAAGAACATTAACAATTTATCTGGGTAGGTATTTACATAGTTTTTGAAGTCGGTGCCAAACCAATAAAAGTAAGACTGCTGCCAAACAGAGAGAATTATAAGGTGGCACAGACTTCAAAAACTATGTAAATACCTACCCAGATAAATTGTTAATGTTCTTATTACATTCATTAATATTAATTAATTTTTGGCAGAAATTTACTATACGGAGTAGTAATATGGATGGAATAGAAACAGGAATAGGATGGCGTTTATAAAAATTATTTAAACATTTTTAGTGGGTTGGTTTTTTGAATGCGGTTCACTTTTTCTGAAAAAGAAATAATTACTTTGCTTTCATTTTGGTTTTGGTTTTATGACTTTTTTATTTATTTTTTATTTACATTAGATACTTATATGTTATCTGAGAAATCTCCGACTGTCACCTGCATTTTACTAAATTGTCGCGACTGACTTATCTAATTTTTAACACAAAACAATGATATCTAACATGTTTTATCACGATAGAACACTCTTATACAGATAAAGTGTTTATATATAAAAAATAAACAACATCTTTTTTTCAGGCACATGACAGACTCTTAATGAAAGTATGAGCTTCATTGCATAATTTGAAGGTAAAATAAGGTTTGTTTGATAAGCTTTCGAGTCGTTATGCTTAAGTGTTCACCTGTGTCTCGCTATTTTTTTTGGGTCTTATCCCCATCAGGATAAAAACTTTGCTAAGATGGATTAATTTTTTGTAAGACACGCATAAGTTTTGCTGCGTATATGTGTTATGAAGACATAAACTTACTTAGAGGACACTAAGTAAGTTTATGTCTTCTAGACAGAACTTTCTTCTTCAGACAGAAATTGTCTTCTAGTAGAACTATTTCTATGATAGCTAACAGCCCCTTCACACATGATTGCTGGATACGTATCCTTTTTACTGGATACCTTTTTGTATCGTAAATACGTATACTGAATACTGTGCCATATGTGAAGTCGCACATACATCGATGGAAAAAAAACATATCCGGTAAAACGTATCCAGTAAAACGGACCATGTGTGAACGGGCTGTTACGCACTACGTCAGGCATCCGTCATCCGTCATTTCAAAAAACATTTCCAGATTCTTATTTTCCAGGATTAGAATCGGATGTAATGCGTACCTGCTCTTATTGTGATAATAAACATAAATATTAAAAAAAAAGATTGTGCTTGTGATGAATGTTCGGTAAGATAAAAAAAAACACATGTTACGTAGGTAAAATTTGAGTGCTGTAGGTATTAAAATAAAATCAAGAATTAGATAGTCAGCCTTATATAAGCTAACTCATAGACCACAAACCTAGTAAATATTAAACTGAGGATTTGTTAATATATAAAACTGTAGAAAGAGACCGATTTATTTGATATTTAGGTTTTCTATATTGTTTTACACACTATTTTTTTATATTTTGAAGTGACAGACAGTCGAGCCATATAATCTTATAATTAGGTACATATTTGCGAATAAAACAAGCAAGTTCATTAGTATTCCAGCTTGACCCAGTTAAATATTATTTTATTAGCCAAAAGCCTTTGCCTCTACTGAGGTATTACATATTTTTAAAATGAGATACGAGTTTGGTACCTATTGTATAACAACTTTTTTATCATTCACATTTTTACATCTTTGCTTAAGGTCCAGAGTCAATAAAGAAATACAAAATATTTCTCCATTATGCCAAGAAATTATGATCTTTATTATTTACTATTTGCATGTAATTTGGCAGAATATTTTTTTACATTAAGATTAGATACACAAAAAAAAACAGATAAAGAGAGATATGGGGTTTTTTTAGATCCATACAGAGGGTAAAACATTCTATCTATCGATTCAATGCTCGTTTATCAGTTTTCAAAGTGTAGTGTAGTGTGACGCACCTCCCCATCATGTTATATATGTCAATATACTGTTAACTCCCAACTAAAGCAGTTGTCTTTTATTAAGCTCCCGCTCCCAACAGTACAAAGACTTCTTCTAGCTACGATTTTGATGAAATTTTGTACACTCTCGATTTTTTGGCATAATATGTAACGTGATGTCCATTTAATAATCTAAATCTAATTACTGGTAACTCATAATTAAAAATTAAAATCGCTGTATACTTGGCATCAGACGATTATTCAAAAAAGGAACTATGCAAAGGTAAGGCACTTGGATAAGCCGACTAAGCGAAACTCTTATCTAGGATCGGCAGGGCTATTTAAAAGCAATAAGGACTTATAAACGCTCTATCCAGCATGTAAAACAAGTCATTATAGTAAATAAAAGACTTTTTAACTTTTATAGCGTATTCTATTAGCCTGGATTTAACCCGTCGACGACGTTTCGGTATATCTGTCTTTACTACCCCATTGTCTATAACTGACGCTCGGTCACTCGTGCGAGACCAAGGTAAAATGTAAAATTTTGTTTTAAGTGATAAAATCCGTTAAAGAAAAGGTTTTATTCAATATAATGGATCACGAAAACATAATAAAATATGAACAGTTATAGTTTAGACTTTTGGCAAATTTAAAAAGAATGGCCTCTTTCACTTTTATCCTATTTTTTTGGTTTATCATAAGGTTTGTAATACCTATGTAAATAATAAAAAATACATCATAATTTTCAGTTTTTGCCATCGGACATTCTGATGCCGCGGTGTTCGCAAGATTTTTAGTTTTCATATGTGTGCTGTGCATGCAGTGGTATACATATTATATGCATTGAATGTATCTGTGAACGTAGTGTATGCATAGATACACACACGTTGAATAGTCTAAGAACGACCTGGACTAACGTTTCAAATCTACAATTGCATTCAAGGGTCGAGATTACTAAATTACATTTGACTATTACATGTCAAGGACTGATGCAACAATGCAACTACAATAATCTGAATAAATGCCTGAGATTCAGTAGCATAATGAGATGATATTACTTAAACTGCGTTTCATAAGACATCTAAATGTTTAGTAAATATGGATGTTATAATTTAAAACCGATAAAATCCTCTTTTTAACGACTTTTCAAAGATTTAAGGTAATATTTACTCTTTTGGTGCTTTTGGGTAACAATAATCTATTAATTTAATTACAAAACAAAATTAAGGTCAAAACATTGATAATAAATTCAAAAACTGAGCTAAACTCATTAATTTTTCGTCGGAAACTATAAAACTAAACATTAAATCGAGACCGACATTACATTAATTCTTCAGCGGCACCACCTATCCTGTGATTTTTGCTTCAGGGAGCGCGTGTCGTATGCGCTCCCCTATTCCTATTATTCATCCCGCTTCCCTGGCATGATCACTGAGGGTTCGTCTGCAGTACGTCTTGGGTTAATTTTCCGGCTGACACAGTTCGGCGCACAAACAAACTTGATCTTTAAAGTTTCTGTCCGCTCTGCTATAATACTTTATTTGTATAATATAGTATAATCCTGTACATTACGCTATTTGATAGTCATATGATATGACAAGCTTAAAGCTTTTGTAAAGCCACATAATAGGTAAGTTGTTGAGTTATTTCGATTAAAAGTGGCGACTTTTAATCGTTGAGTTTCGTCATTCGGACGTGATCTTAATTTATTGCAAAATATTACAGCTGTGGAAAAAGCTCTTTCTGATTCCACGTTGGTCGGCGGAATGGATGTTAACCTCTTTAAAACTATTTTAAAATTTCACCGCAAATCCCACCGTTTTCAAAAAGTGCCATTTCCACACGTATTAATGCAGGTAAATCAACCCTTCTGCTTGAACTTGACGGATGCTGCTGTAGAGTATCGGCGCTGGTCCTTTTTACAATAGAGAGTTGGCGATCAAGATGTTCCTTAAAGCTGATTAACAGTGAACAATAAACAGACGTTACTTACAACCGACTTCCAAAAAAGGAGGAGGTTCTCAATTCGTCTGTATGTTTTTTTGTGTCTTTGTTACACGATATTTCAGAAAAGTATGAATCGATTTTAAAAATTCTTAAGTCATACGATAGAGGATACTTCATAATTGGTCCCATATAAATTTCATCGAAACCGGTTGGGTACATCATTGAAAATTTCAAATTTTAGAAACAATATGTATGATTTCGGAGAATGTTTACGTGGATGACACTATTAGTCGGCCAAAGTGTTGACGTGAAGTCGGTTTCTTTAAAACTCTGCATTCGTTGATTATGATCATAACAAGTACTTAAAAACGATAAATTCGGAAATATTCGAATATTTTGATACAGAAATCCGGATTATTTAAAGTTTCGAAAATCCGGAGTTTTTAGTACCTACTTTTCGAATTTCGAAGTATCCGGATTGCAATCCCTACGTACGCAGTACCCACGCGGTACGAACGTGCAGGGTAGAAATCAATAATTTTGTGATATTTTTTAATTCATAGGTTAATCACAATAACATAAACCCTTAATTGGCATTGCCGTTTTTTGTGGAATGTTGTTTTGATAAATATATTTCTTTTTTATGGAGCAATAAAGTTCACCAAGTTTAGAAACATACCTAATGGTCTATTATACATATAGTTGATGTACCTGTAGGTTCTATTAGGAAATATTTTAACGATATTTTACCTGTCCTAAATATAATACAGCTTAAGATTTTTCAAATGGTGGGCCAGCTCTTGAAAAAGGTTTAAGGCTAAAAGTATATTCATGAAGAAATGTCTACAGTAATAAAATCAATTATTTAAAGTCGTATTTGCAAAAAAGACCAAATCAGACACGTAAGTCCCTGTTCCACTTACTGTTATAAGCACATTCATGAAAATCAAACATTATTAATCTAATGATAAGTGACGTTGGCAATATACGGCTTAACTTGGCTTAGCTGAAATTGACTAAGGTTTTCTATCAAAATAAGAATGTAAGAACGACCCGCACAAGCTTTTAACAAATTCAACTCTCGATTCATTAGTAATAGAGTAGATTTTATAGCATTAATAGTTCTACGCTGAATATCCCTCTGAATATCTATCTGAATAGCCGATTAAATACTCGCTAAATGTTTTCATGAGGACCTATTCATTCTTTAGAGAAGCGGTTCCTAAAGTGGGTTCCGCGAAGCCTACTTACAGGTTCCTTAGTATAGTCGCCAGGGTTACGCAAAATTATTAATTGCTGTTACATAATACTACCTTTAATAATAATACAAACAGTTGGATTAATGCTTATTTGTAAAAAAAGAAGTAAATAGTTCTTTGAGGTAATCCCGATTATTAAATTAATATACTTACCTAAAAATCAGTACTTATTTTTGACTAATTATAGTCAAAAATAAGTCTTTACTTGTGCTTAATAAAAAAATGTTATTTGATGGGTGTTATCTTAAAAGTTTTGTAACCTTTTGTCACTATACAAAAATATGAATTTTTGTATAGTATCGCTCAGATATAAATGGATTTTCTGTTCAATATTCATGTGAAGTATGGTGACGTGCTTCTTCTACCGATCATATACAAATATTATATGAGCAGTGTACTTACATTAAGCGCGAAGAATTTGAATAATGAACCTCACAGGTCGGCTTTTGTACTCAATTCACGGTGCTACCTCTACAAATTTATATTTAACTAGCTTTATCCCGCAACTTCGTATGCGCTTAAATACCCTTCTCGTGGAAATTTCAGAAACTATACAACCAGACACCCACTTTATACCAAGCATCACACCCATGTACTGAAGGAATAAGTTTTTTCACACAAACTAAAAATCATATATTTCCCGTGCCCGTGGGAATTTTGGGATTTTTTTTCGTAACACAACCAGTCACTATTTGAAGAACCTTCATGCCAAGTATCACATCCGTACGCTCAAGGAATAAGATTTTTCATACAAACTATAAAGTCCAACCCCTTCCCGTGGGAATTTCAGGAATTCCTTCCATAATACAAACAGACACTTATTGAGGAACCTTTATATTAAGTATCACATCCGTGCACTCAAGGGATGGGATTTTTTCATACAAACTAAAACATCATATATTTCCCGTTCCCGTGGGAATTTCGGGAATTCCTTTCAAAACACAACCAGTCTCTTTTTGAAGAACTCTTATGCCAAGTATCATATCCGTGCACTCAAGGAATAAGATTTTTCATACAAACGTCCTATAAAAAGTCCTATATTTCCCGTTCCCGTGGGAATTTCGGGAATTCCTTCCTTAGTGCACCCCTACATCCCCTAAAGAAGGTATGTTCCAAATTTCAGCTCTCTACGCCCAGTAGTTACGGCTGTACGTTGTCTGTCAGTAACTCAGTCACTCAGTCAGTAACGGAACAGTTTTATATATATTGATAAATAAAATTATATTTTTAACCAGTCCTTATTGCTTATAATTTTATTTTAACAGCGACGTAAGTACAGCTTTAATCAATAATAAACATAGACATATGAAAAAAACGACTTTTCTATCGACAATCGTTAACTTGAATTCAAAAATAAAGTAAATAATAATAAAAATTGATTAAATTTAATAATTTACTCAACGTGACATGCACTGGAGTAAGCTTTAATAAACTTGTTTTATGGAGTCCACCCAGAGGAAGTTCTAGATGTAGGTATACACCCAGATCTTAGCCAATATAAAGAAGTTCGTTTTTCGAACTGAGCCGGACGGGAATAGGGTCGTTCCGCGTTCTTCCAGTGAAGTTTCTACCGACAATTTTTTCTTGTTTCGACGGCGAGCAAAAATCATTCTTGGTTCTACCGGCAATAAAATTAACAATCTACTTAATTTACTTATCTTCAGAAAAAAAAAATGTTTAATGATGATACTTTTTTATTATAAGCTCAATAAATTATGTAATAGAATAATTTGCGCCGTAGGTGTAAAAAATAACATTCATTTATTTAAGGTAGAATAAACAAAAAAATATTGCAACAATCTGTTAACACCACACAGCCCTTCTTAGTGTTAGTATAAAAATGAAAAAAATATAATGTCTTAACTTTTCAGAAACACGAATCTCTGAATAAAAATAACCTAATTAATACAATAATAACTTTAAATAATACCTACAATAAAAAAAAATGTCCGTCGAGTCGGCTTAGAGTAGCCCTACCGTCCCTGGATAAGCGTGTCGTAAAAGGTCCGTGGGACCCCCGCTTGGTGGTAGGTGGTAGGATCCCGTCAGGGTACAACTGTCTAGCGACCACTCTTCATATAAAATCTGCCGCCAAGCATTACCGCTACGGCGGTGATGTGTTCCGGCAATGCTTTATGAAAGATGAGCTAGTTCTTTCCTTGGCCCGTGTGCTTTCATCTTCGACCTCATCTGAATGACCATCAGGTGAGATTGGGGTGAAAAATCTCGTGTTTTTTCTTTTAAAATAAAACTGATATCCTTTGTATCACTTTGTCCACTGCGTTTGAAAGACGCATAACATAATTCACGATTTAAAAATTCAGTACTACTAGACACTTAATTTTTACATGTTTTCATGGATATAATTGCTTTAAATAACAAGATGTTTATAATCGGTCAGTGACTAATGAACTCATTGTAGAGTCTATTTTAAAAGATATAATTGCTGCGTCTGTCGCACTGAGTAGAAGTAGAACAATGAGCAAATGACATTTTTACCTATCTGTGACCCAAAATATGGAGTATTGGATCATACAAAACGTTGAGAACCATTCTAAAGAATATCAGTTTTAAAAAGAATATCCTTCAATATTAATTTGAAGGATATTTTTTGAAGGATATTCCAAATTTTTATGTTTATTTGGCGCTATGATTTATTGCCGGTAGAAACAAGCATAGATTTCGGGTTAAAACAAAAATATTTAATGTGCCGTAGAACGAGGAATAGAAATAACCAAAATATTTAAAAAATATTCACCGGTCGAAAAATCGCCGGTGGAGCGCGGAACGACCCCGGAAATACCGTCGCGCTACCGAAACTTAGTTGATTTAGAAACAAATAATTATTTCGTGAATAAGAAAAGTGTATAAATTTGCACGGTAATATTATAGATAATATTACCTTCGAATTCGATAAGAAAAATCTATTTTTTTTTGTTTTTTATATTTTTTCTGTAATCCTTATGGGTACTAGAATACCTCCGTGAAATTATTATATAGGGTTGGCGGGACACCCTGTATTTAGTTACTGGTACATACTCTACTTCAATAAGTAAATTAGACGGCTGTGGATCAGTGGTCTAAGACGTTGGAACATGAGTTCGCGAGTTCAATCTCCACGCGGAAGATGAAAAAAATATTTTCCAGTACCTACTGATATTGTTGAGTTTTTATATTCTAGGTTCCCCGTAGTCCGGTACCTAGTATCTCATATTACAAGCTTTGCTTAGTTTGGGGTCATGTAGTGTGATAGTCTGGGTATTTTATTTTTATTTATATTTGGCAACGTACTTAATTATTTTTTTGCTTCCATGCTGGACTGGGAGCGAAAGAAAAACATAGAATATGCCAGCTGCTTCTCTTCCCGGGCAAACTGTAAAAGTCAATTAAGGGACGGAGGATTTATTGGCGATTTTGCGGGCGAGACAGGCTGATCCCCTGTCACTGCTATAGTCTCTCTCCATCATAATAATACCACCAAATTTGTCAAACGTGACATCAGATGGTTTTTATAGCCTCTGGTGTTCTGCCTACCCTATTAGGGATACAGGCGTGAAGTTATGTATGTATGTACTTAATTTTTAAAAAGCTTCACTCATTATTTCCAATGATTTATTTTATGATCATTAAAAACTTTTTTCGTATAGCTATGGCTAAAAATAGGGCTGCCACTTCTGGACAAGTTACGTAAGAGGCAGACAAATAATCCGAGTGACCCTGATTCATATTTAAATTCGCTTTGCCGGCGAATATCTTTTATACCTATTAAGTCTAAGTCTGTATTATTTGAACACTCTTAAATATGAGAGCTATCTTAAGTACGACACTTAGTTGTCATAAGAGTTGAGATAGTCACTTATATTAATCTGCACAAACAAAATTCATTCTATGGTACCTATTATACCTGTAGGAAAATATTCCGTGGAGCTAATTTGTAAAGTGCCATCCCTAGCCAATTATCAAGTGGCTTTATAATTTTAAATTAAGAACCTTCAGCTGCTTTCTCCCGAACCCCTACAATCTAAAGAAAAGCACCGTTAGAAAATTATTTTTTTAAATTTAGAAAAAGGGCAAATTGACCCTAATATCTATTTATAGGAATCCATTTTGATTAAAGGTATTTGTGAAGGAAGTCCGAATATTTAGGGACGGATACGGTGGTCTAGACTACCAATTAAGAGGCTATTTTTATTCTTAAGCCCGTAGGGACATATATTCACCTTAATAGTCACACATATTATATACTATAATATTTTCTTAAGTTGGCACGGTTCATTAAATAAAAAAAATAAAAGACTAGGCACAAATTAGAAGTTGAAATGTAACCTGTAATTAAATGTATAAAAATAGAGAAATATAGAGTTGAAATGTAACAGACAGAAATATAGAGTTGAAATGTAACCTGTAATTAAATGTATAAAAATCCGGTCAATATAGTTACCTTTAATAGGCTACCTAGGCTATGTTACAGGATGCATTGTTAAGCATACCAACCATACATACCTAGGTACCTATGCATATGCAAGTAAGTTTTAAAGTTCTATTAATATTACACACTAACGGCATATTAATAGCACTTTAAAACTTACTTAGGTCAAGCATGTGCATCACATAAATATCTGTAAATCAGTTTCTATAACTATGTATAAATAATAATATAGCAGAGCTGCAACAAATACAAATAACAATTACATGTAATGATATTCATCTATGCTATAAGTAGGTACTTACGTTATGGGGTACATCAACAACAGGTGTCAAATTACATGCGAATGACCTTGAAATTATAGTCCGTGCAGCGAGGGGCTGGTTAAGTCTGTGCACTCACACACTCGCGTTCTGTATAGAATAATATTCCAACAGTGTCGTAGTGTACAGGATGTGGTCGGCACCACGTCTCGCGACCGACTGAGCGCGCTGTGGAATCGACAAAGTCCTCTGGGGTTGCCAGTCGGAGAAAATCAATTTCCCGCTTTCGTGCATAGCTGGATGGCGTACGAGAAGGTTTTTGTGGTAAATCTAGAGCTTGTAAACCAAGTATTCATGCCATTTTCAGGTATAAAAACTAAGTAAATAACAACGAAATTTTATTATATGAGTTACTTACAATACTTACAACATAATTCTTAGTAGGAAACTAACGGGCTCGTATGAAATTTCAAATACCTACCTACTTATGTATATTTTTGAATCGGATTTTGAAATATACAAAATAATAAAAACCTATAGGTATTCGCGTACATTTATAATTCGCTATAGATCATATAAGTCATCTTATTAAGTTTCTACAAATGAAAGTTTTCATTTTTTTTGATAAATTTCATAAACCAATATAAAAACTGACGCATTTTTTTAATTGAATTTACGACAAATTACAATGTTTTATGTATAGGTACTTTTCAAATTAAAAAGATCAAATTAAAGGTTGAAATTCCAGAATTACAGAATGAAACAAAAACGTAAAGAATTTATTTTACTTTTTCACAAAAAGTTAGTAAAATTTTTGCTATTTATAATAGAAGGTTTTATAGAAACCTACAGAATCGGGAAATCCGACCAAACTGACATCCCAGAATACAGCGACGCCTCCCGGCCGACTTTAAGCCTGGGGCACCATACATATAATACTTAAATCTACTAGTCCTGCTGCACAATAAATATTACTATATAGAACAAAAAAATCAATGTACATTGCTGTTTTAATCAAAACCACTATAGAATCAAGTGAAGTAAAAGCAAAATGTAAAGTTAATTTTGGTTGCGGTGTTTCCGAACGTTAAATCAACAGTTGAGCACAGTATCCGCCACCCAGCACCTCGAAAACGATTAAATAATTGCAGATTCGCGGTCGTATCGCGGCTCGATGGTGATTTTCCACAAAATTGGGGCATTTCGCGGAAACTTTCTCTATTACAGAGTTGAGAGTGTTCTAATGAAGAAATAATAGTCTGGTTGCGGCAAGCAAGGGTTAGGTACTTTAAAGTGTTCGCTCGTTCCCATTTGATCATGTTTTATTCAAGACGACGGATTTTGTAGCGGTACTTTGATTCCCGTTTTGTTGTATGTGAGTATATGAACTGACGTCCTCAATATCCCCTAATGGTAAGGTAACGACGAGCCGTGGATAGACTTGGGTCTCGTGAGGAATTGAGTTTTTGGAAAAGCCGGAACACATCTTGCAGTGATCCTACAAGCAAGATAGGTCCATTCGGGCAAATCGCTTAGGTACTCAAGAAGCTAATTGGTTGAAATGATGGCAAAAAGTAAGGGCTAATGAATTTAATTGATACGTAGGTCCCTGCCAGATACCTATGTAGATACTTAGCTTTGTCGTGTATCATTTTAGAGATTTAGCAAGTAAAATTTCATGGGCCTCCGACCGACAGGATTTCAAAGATCTATAAAGAAAGAATTTTGATCTCTTTTATTCAATAAACTAGTAATAAGGGAGCCAAATAAATCGATTGCGTATAAAAATTAAAAGGAAGAATAGGCTAGTGCAGCTATCGTACTTTAGCTCACTGATTGAGAACTCGACGTTTTGGTGTCTATACAGGGTGGAAGGCAAAGTACTGCGTTCCTTTAAAGTTTAAACCGTTCATTCTATAATGGTAATAAGAGTGTTTTTAAAATGAAATAAAAAGAAAATAAAAAAGATTCTATGAAAAAAATTGTTAAAGTAGGCAGCCCTATTTTAATTTCACATTAATCAAAACAGTTTAACAAGGTCAAAGATTGTATTCGAATGCTTATCTGATTTTATTTCTAAATCTCACATGTTAAATCTCGCACCATCAATTATTAATTGGTCCTATCTAAATACATCGACAAGATAATTAGATCACACTAAAATAATAACAAGGAATAATAATAACGGCACGCGTAGGTAACGGTTTGTATGCCTTTAATTTTGATTTAATTTTTAAAACATGTTTGTCATGCTCTATTATACTTATAGAAAATGTGGTTTAAAGGAACGCAGTACTTTGCCTTCCACCCTGTATAGGATTCGGAAAGTGCAAAGTAGGTGGACGGGGTAACGAAAACGATTGCAGTGCTTGACGCGGGAGAAATATGCAACAAAAAGGGCAAGTCAGTTAGTAAAAAAAATTGCAAATTTTATGTTTTTAGTAACAACGCCGGCTTTTTGTTTGTCGCTTGGTCTACTGTAATATCTTATACAACAACTATCAACAACTTGGGTCCGCCTGGCTAGCGACCACCCTTTATATAAAGTCTGCCGCCAAATGTTACCGCTCCGGCGGTAATGTGTTCCGGCAATATTGTATAAAGAGCCAGTTCCTTCCTAAACCCGTGTGCTTTTATCTTCGACCTCATCGTCACTTACCATCAGGTGAGATTGAGGTCAAACGCGGGTTTAGTCACTTATAAAAAAAAAAAAAAAAAAACTAGTTAAAGCCGAAGTATATGTGAATTGTCAAATTCCTAAGATGAATGAAAGTGTTTTGAATTTTGACACAGCCTCGAATTTAGATCAAAAATGAATATCTGCTGTAAAAAGAAAAATCAAGTGATCAGATGTCACCTAAAATTGCAATAATAATTAGATCAGTTTTATTTGCGTTGCATTTTATGGGATACCTTTTATTTGAATCCTACTGTTGTTTTATTTGTGTTTATATGGTCTCAAAAACCTGACGGCAAAATTTGCAGTGAACATTTCATAGGTGGTAAAAGATCAGACGCTCAAACAAGTCCAAACTATGCTTCCACGATTTTCCCTACAGTATTTCGACAGCAGAGAATTGGCGAGACACCATGCATAAGCTAGACACACGCCTGATAAAACGAAGAAACACACATGTTGCAGACGCCACTACAATAAAAGCCTCAGGTACCACGAGAAATAAAATTATAATGGAAAAAGGAAACGAATTACTTCAAACTCAACCTCCTCTGGTGTCTCTCCTCTCAACCGATGATGTCAAGTCAATATTGAGTGTTTTACTTGCTTAGAACTACATCTTACACTCACATTTTTATTCTATTCCAAAAATATCGAAATAAAACATATACGACATACTTTATCTAAATGTTTAGTCACGTTCGTTGGCTTGGAGAGTGCTTGTGTTTAAGAGTGTTGTTGTTTTAAAGATGTTCAGATCATCGATGTTTGACGAAAGATCGCGGCTTATAAAATAACTATTGCATTAAGTTCTCAGATATTTTTAATTCCCTACAGGCTTTGCTAATATCAACTTATTTCCTTCTAGCAAACTGTGGGGCTGGAAACTTATTGTCTTTTTAACACTTCAAAACCAGTTTTTATAATAACGCCCATTTCTCTATAAACAGTTCTTTATAAATTTCTCTAAAAATACCATTTATTGTCTCCTGATTTTTTTTTATTTACTCCAATCGATACAAAATAAACAGCTCCTGATATTAATTCTATGACATTTGCCCCTAAGGGCGCGGACCCATGTCTGCGGTGCGGCGCCGCTTGCCGCGCGGCCGTGCGGCGCCGCACCGCAACGCGACGCGGCGGCGGCGCGGTTCCGCGGTGCCGCAGACGGCGCCGCGGACAGTGCGCGGTGAGGTGAGAAATGAAACTAGCCTGAATGGATAAGGATATGTTTGCTTATTATTTGTAGAATATTTTTTTAATTCTGTGACAGATGCCTGACGAAATTTTAATTGAACATAGTAGTGAATAAATTCCGACACAAACATTTTTCAGTGCCGAGGAGCATTGGGATTGCCCTTTTTTGTGGCACGCAGACATCTGCTTTGGTGGCTCCCTTTTGAAAATTAGAGTCTTATAAAAGTTTCACTGTACCTAGTGTACCTAGTTTGCCATGTTTGCATTGCACATATATAGTTGTTCTCCACAGGCTGTTTCTTTAAAATTGAGTGTATATTTTTTTTATGTGATGATATTAGCTGTCTTGTGTTTGTTTCTTTTATGCACTTATTAATGTAAAAATTAGAAATTAAGTTGAAAAAGACAATTGCTGTTGAGTTTCTTACCACTTCTTCTCAACAGATCGACTTTCCGAAGTGGTGGTAGATTCACTTTAATTTGGAAACATTCTGACGCGATTTAAGCGTATGTGCACATACCTATAAATAATAGTTATTTTGTTTTTTATTACAGTCACAAAGTCACTGTCACAATAAAATATATAAAACAAAAGAGTGTTTACCAGAAAGTGGTCAAACGCACATTTATTCACTAGGTACTATGTTCAATTAAAATTTCGTCAGGCATCTGTCACAGAATTAAAAAAATATTCTACAAATAATAAACAAACATATCCTAATCCATTCAGGCTAGTTTTATTTCTCACCTCAGCGCGCACTGTCCGCGGCGCCGTCTGCGGCACCGCGGAACCGCGCCGCCGCGTCGCGTTGCGGTGCGGGGCCGCACCGCAGACATGGGTCCGCGCCCTTAATCTGTATTTACAAGGTGCAGACGCTATAACTGTCGTACTTGCACGTTCCCAATAAAAGAAATTCTATTTAATACTAGCTGTGACCCGCGACTTCCAGTTTTTATAATAACGCCCATTTCTCCATAAACAGTTCTTTATAAATTTCTCTAAAAATACCATTTATTGTCTCCTGATTTTTTTTTATTTACTCCAATCGATACAAAATAAACAGCTCCTGATATTAATTCTATGACATTTGCCCCTAAAACTGTATTTACAAGGTGCAGGCGCTATAACTGTCGTACTTGCACGTTCCCAATAAAAGAAATTTTAATTAATACTAGCTGTGACCCGCGACTTCGTCCGCGTAGATACCGGTTATTAAAGTTGGATGATTACTATTATTATATCCTCCTTGAAGTTCAAACTGACCTTATCCTAAATTTCGTCAAAATCGATGCAGTAGTTAAGCTGTGAAAGCGTGACTGATAGATAAACAGACAGAGTTACTTCAAAAACTGTTACAATAAAGCTGTGATCCGCAGTTTCACCTAGGTTTTGTGAAAAATTATAGGTAGGTAGTATATTACATAAATGATGCCCGCGACTTCGTCTGTATTGAATTAGTATTTCGAGTAGGTTGGGTATTTTCTTCTTCAAGGTCCTACTATCTTTAATAACAAAAATAAAAATGAAGAATCTTCGCACATATAATACGAATTGAAAAGTTCGCGGCCTAGTCAAGAAAACAGAATAAAGTACCTACATACAAAAATATTTTTATTTTTCGACGTAATCTCCATTTAGCTCCATTTAGCACTTCTTCCATCTGCTTTCCAGAGCTTCCATACCTGTTTTAAAAAAAGATTCCTCAAGGTCTTCAAAATACAGGTTAACAGCGGCTTCGGCCTCTTCATTCGTTAAAAATTTCTGCCCACCGAGGTGTTTTTTCAGGTTTGGAAACAGATGAAAGTCCGAAGGTGCCAAATCAGGAGAATAAGCTGGATGTGGCAACAATTCGAAACCACAATCACGAATTTGAGCCATAGACTCGACAGACGTGTGGACTCGGGCGTTGTCCTGGTGAAACAACACTTTCTTTCTCAGTAATCCTGGGCGTTTCTGTTTAATTTCTTCACGTAAACGGCGCAGAAGGGTGCTATAGTACGCAGAGTTTATTGTTTCGCCTTTTGGAAGGTAGTCCACCATAATGACACCATTAGCATCCCAAAAAACCGATGCCATCACCTTGCCAGCCGACAGAATTGCCTTTGCTTTTTTCGGAGTTGGTTCACCTGATTTTTTCCATTGTTTGGATTGTTGTTTTGATTCTGGGGTATAGTGGTGAACCCAGGTTTCATCCATTGTCACAAATCTGTCAAGAAAACCTTGTGGATCAGCCTCGAACATCTCCAAACAGTCCCGAGAAATCGTGAGTCGAATTCGCTTTTGCTCTACTGAAAGCAATCTGGGGACCCACCTAGCCGAAACCTTAGAAAAGGTTTCGGCTAGGTGGGTCCGAGCCGAGTTCATGGACAATGATGTTTTGCGTTCGTTCATATGAGATGCCTATAGTGTCTGCAATTTCTCTGATAGTCAATCTACGGTCTTTCAATATGAGATCACACACTTTATTGATGTTTTCTTCGGTCGTAGACGTCATTGGCCTGCCGGAGCGAGGGTCATCTTCGATGTTCTCTCGTCCACGTTTAAATTCTGCAACCCATTTTTTCACAGTGGTATAAGACGGGGCAGATTCCCCTAATGTTGTTTGCATGTCATCATGGATCTCCTTTGGTGTTAATCTTTTTTTAAACAAATATTTAATCACAGCACGTTGTTCAAATTTCTCCATTAGTGAAAATTTGTTCTACACACGTATTTATATTGTTCGTAAAATTTTATTTAAACAAGATATCAAATTGAAAATTCGCGGGCTGACAATTGAATAATGACAGTTCAAAATGACGGCAGAAAAAATAACAAAAGTTTTTTTTTTAATGGCCAGGCCGCGAACTTTTCAACCAATGTAGTATGTAAGTATAACTCCTAACCACAAACATAGGTAACTATCTATTAGGTAGGTACATTATAAAGGCACATTGTGTTATAAACAAATCGGGTGCCAAAGTGCCTTTTTTACTTAGTTCATGCAATATCTTCATTAATTATAGCTTATTGTTATTCTAGGTAAAGCTATATTACTGTAAAGTTTCAGAAGAATACATTCGGTAGTTTTTGCGTGAAAGAGTAGCAAAAATCCATCCATCTAGCCATTATCAGTGTATAATATGTATCTACCTATAGGTATACGCGCAAGAAGCTTTATTAATGATTTAGCCCTATCAATATAGCAATTTTTTCTACTACGTAGGTACCAATTATCTTTCAGATTTATTATTTATTAGCCCCCAGTAATTTTACCAGGAGCATTTCCTTAAAATTCTTATTCCCATGTTTATTTTTAGTGTAGTTCAGTTTTTTTTTCCGGCTATCCGAACGCTTTCAACATCTAATCTACTAATGCCACGTTTCAATATCAAAAACACTGTTCGTTCATTGCTTCCATGCTGGACTAGGAGCAACAGAAAATCATAGAATGTACCAGTTGCTGCTCTTCCCGGGCATACCTTGAAAGACATTTTAGGGATATATATTTTATAGGCGTTTTTGTTGATAACGGATATATGCGTGAAGTTATATGTATGTACTTATGTTTGTTTAGTGTACGAACAGTAGAATTAGCTATCATACATATAAAGCGTTTCAATATTCAACGTCTTGTCATTGAAATTAGGTACTACTTACTCACTATCACCTACCTACCATTCGTTTGTCGTAGCTTTTACTCATGTAAAATATTGAAACCCCTTCTGCCCCTGGATAAGCGTGTCGTCAACAGTGACTAATCCGAGTGAGCCCCGCTTGGTGGTAGACTGACTGTCTCGGTTGACTGAAATTTGCCGCCAAATATCACTACTGCCAGCGGTAATGCGTCCCGAAAACATTTTATAAAGATCCAGTTCTAGAGCCGCAAACGGGTTAATGATAGAACTGGCTTCGCTTCGATATTCGAACTTCATCAGTACTTACTTACCATCAGGTGCGAATGAGGTCAAACTCGGGATTAGTCACTGATTTGAAAAAAACAGTAGTAGGTCCTAAGTATTTTAAATTTTTGGGAATAGAAAGTTATAAAAATAAACTTGTAGGTAGTCTGACACTGAACGGTTACACAAATTTAGTGGTTCATTCAGAGGAATCTTGTTTCCAAGTGAAATAATAAACGTTGGGGGAACATGGTCCCCACGCACTATAGGCACCCAGAGTTCGGTAGGTATCTCGAAGAATAATTAACAGTGCGAGTGGCCAGCCATGCCAGATCTCACATTTTAAAATAAAAGCAATTATTATAGGTATCAAAAGGTAAGCAAATAAATAGGGAATTAATACTTGTTCGTAATGTTATTTTGTTTCTATAAATACATATTTCGATTTGCATAGAACTTGGCACTCATTTGAATCTCCATTCTTGTGCGGCGAAGCCCATAGCCAAGCATATTTTCTGTATTGAACTTGGCTCTCCTTTTTTACATATGGTTATGGTGGAATATCATTACTTTTTGTAAAGAAAACTAGGCAGGTAATGAGGTTTAATGTATTATGTTCGGGAGCTCTTTTATTTATATTTGCTTCTGTTATGTATATAATTAAGTGGTGCCGCGCGCCGCCGACGACACACCGTTGTTGGCCGGTTGTTTAGCGCATTTACAAGTTTTTTGTATGGGACTCCACTTATTTTTTGAATTTTTCCTACGCTTACACACAATTTTATCCTCTAGCTAGGTCATCTGGAAGTAGGTTATGTTTACGTAGTACCTACCTACCTGTCAGTCATCGTATTAAAACCTTAGTTTATTAGTTAATTTATAATAAACCTAACTTATTTATTCACACCAACGACATTTCTAACCAGTTGCAACGAGCATGAGAAGACCAACTTATACTATCAACATGTATTCGATATGGGCCGAATCTCGAAAGTTTCAAGATTAGTTCAGAACCGAGCTAACTTCTGTAATGACGACGAAACTCAGAAGGCCAATTAAACTGCATATTAATAAATGTTGGGAAAGAAATAGTTGAATCCATACGACTTTATCAAATTGAATGTTACTAATATTGTAAATGTGATACTTTGGATGTATGGATGTTTGTTCCTCAAACACGGGAGAACGGTTCAACGGATTTGGATGAAATTTGGCATAGTGATTGGAGTTCAGTCTGAAATAGCACATAGGCTACTTTTTATCCCGAAATTCGGGATTCGAAATTGCGCGGGTAAAACCGCACGCAACAAGCCGCACGCAGCATGGACGTTAAATTGATGGAAGATGGTTGTGTTGTGACAAAGCAGATCGACAATATTAAAATTTGTAAATAATGTGACTTATTTCTAAATGAAGAGGTGAATAGCATACTAAAGTAGTACCTACGATTTGTTTTTATAAAGAGAACCTTTGAAGTTCAGAAAGTTCATCAACCAACGCCTACCCACATGCGCTTTCGTAATTGATCTACGATTTATTTACATAAGAGGTACCTACCTACCTACACCTTAGTGTTTGCCAAGTTACATACTGGTACCTACTGGCCTGCTCGTTGGCGCAGTACAATTTTACAGGGTCATTTGACATGCGTGGTTTGTAGGTGCATTATAGGCACAGAACAGATAATTATAGGATGTAAAATGTAGTTCTACCTAGTTATTGTGGTGTATTTTTTTGTTGGCCAAAAGTTCGTTTTACCTCGATTTAAGGTAGGTAAATGACGTTCAGATTGAATTTGGAGCACATGGGGTACAGAGCTTATCATAATAATATGCGTTTGGCGGTAGACTTTATTTAAAAGACGGTCGCTAGCCAGAAAGCTATTCAAGAAATGGTTCACCCAAGCAATGCCTCTGATGACCTGTATATCCAGAGGCAGCAGGGCGATTCTTTGCTGGATCTTCTAAGGCAATATCGGATATCATCCCTAGAGTCATTCAATGCATTAATACCTACCACATACCTAAAATTTTCTGATATAAAACGCATTTAGAGTATCTCATCGCAAAAAGTCCCGTAGGTACAGAAAAAAAATATTCAGGCAGATCGCCCGCAAAAAAGTGTGCTTAATAATAAAATTTCTTGAACAAAATTGCATCAACGCGCGCTAACTTGACGGCGGCGTACCTACAATGTAGGTACTAGGTCTACAACAGTATAGCTGCATTGTACAGGTGACTGGTGACAAGTTTTATATATTGAAGGAGAGCACTCTGTACTAGAATCATATCTTAATTATGTAATAAAAACAGGTAGGTACTTAATTTTGCACCAGAATTCCTTATAAAAAAATAAAGAGTTCACGAATGCTTCACGGCTCGACAACCGTTCGTGATGTCGTCTGTACCTACAGACCTATTCTGTGTTGTAAGGGCCGCCGAAAAGAATTCTTTAACTTCCGGTTAAGTTTTACTCAGTAAATAATTAATATTTAATTATTTTCTCTACGTGTATGATATCAAACTAGGTAAGTATCATGTCCTCGAATTTCAAAAGTGACCCTGTATAAGCGTCAGATGTGGGATTTTCACAGATTCAAAGCCCTTAAGAAATTCTGAAATGAGCTTTTTGAGCGTCATGCAGGCATTTTGGACTGTAGGTATCGTACAAGTAGGTAGTTTGTCTTCGGCGCTGTACCTTATTATGACGATTTTTCTCAGACCCCTCAATAAGACCACCAAAACGCTTCTTATTTGCTACGTATGCTTCACATAGCAAAACAATATCTTCAGTCTTCCTTCATACACGGGGTATATTTAATAGAGGCTAGAAGCTAAATGTGGAGTACCTATATCATGGATCTAGAAAGTGACGGGCTCTTCAATGTCGGTACGTCAACGATTAAATACATTTTTGTCGACACAGGCGAAAAAGGAAAACGAAATAGTTGCCTACCTCGGATACCTGTGGCTTACCCATCTATTCTTGGCCAGCAATAAGTATAATAATAATAACTTTTATTTTCATTAAAACAAGTTTTACAGGGTTATCATCTGGGGCCCTCTGTTTAGCTCAAAATGACTGTGTTAGAGGGTCCCGCTCTTCCGTACATTATTTTAAATACAAGTTATATTTACTAATTTTACAATTATATACAAAAAAACAAGAATAATAATAGTAATGAAATGACATTAAGTATACAAAGGTGCAATTCCTGAATAAGCGTGTCGTCAAAGAAAACTTATCCACGTGGCCCACTTGGTCAAAGGACATACTTCAAGATCCGTCCAGTACGTCACCCATTCATATACTTACTTAGAAATCATCATCAACAGCCAGTAGACGTCCACTGCTGGACATAACCCTCCCCCAAACTTGTTAAACCAAATCCAAGTTAAACCAACTTAGAAATGGTCGCTTGAATTTTTTTAGATGAGCAAATTTCTCCCTAGAACTGCATGATTTTATTTGAATATCTTTAATTACCATGAGGTGAGTTTATTATCAAACGTGGATGATCAAAATTGAGCATTAAAGAATTCTTTATTAATTTATGATGAGCGTTGCTTAACGTGCCTGTGTCAGTATCACCACCATACTATCGTTAAACAGCTTTATCCGTCAAACAGTTCCGGATGAAAGGGAAGGATAAATGTAATAACCAGTACCGACCTATGTACTTCCCATAATACCTCAGAGCAACTTCAATGATTGGTGGTTATGATTTAATATCAGGTAGGTAACCGGTATGATGGTTAGCCCTTAAGAGTATTCATAAAAATAGCATGGGTAGATTATCCTCTAAAAATAAAACAAATCATTAATGAAACAAATATATTTCATTATGAAATCAAGTACCAACAAATCCATGTTTAACACGTTTTCAAACCATTTCAATTACAATAGGAAAATGTGCCTTTTTTTAAGTGCCAAATATTCATTTAATAATTCCACATAAACATGGTTACTGCTGCAGGTGAGATCATTTTAAATTACTTTTAAAAAAACGAACGACATTTTCGGATCGTTCAAAATGTTTCAGTAACCATATTTATACAGCTAAATTTTTACGCCTAATGGTAACACTACAACACACATAATTATTGCACATTTAGAAATTTCGTAAAGTGTTTTTGTCTTTTTTTTATATAATTTTAAGAGATCCAAGACATTTACTATAATTTTGCACATCGATATTAAATCAAAATTTTTTAGATGACCAACTTCTCCCTAGAACTGCATGATTTTATTTGAATATTTTAATAATATTGTAATTACCATGAGGTGAGTTTATTATCAAACGTGGATGATTAAAATTGAGCATTAAAGAATTCTTTATTTCATGATGAGCGTTGCGTAACATGCCTGTGTTAGTATCACCACCGTACTATCGTTAAACAGCTTTATCCGTCAAACAGTTCCGGATGAAAGGGAAGGATAAATGTAATAACTAGTACCGACCTATGTACTTCCCATAATACATCAGGGCACCTTCAATGATTGGTGGTTATGATTTAATATCAGGTAGGTAACCGGTATGAGGGTTAGCCCTTAGGAGCATTCATAAAAATAGCATGGGTAGATTATCCTCTAAAAATAAAACAAATCATTAATGAAACAAATATATTTCATTATGAAATCAAGTACCAACAAATCCATGTTTAACACGTTTTCAAACCATTTCAATTACAATAGGAAAATGTGCCTTTTTTTAAGTGCCAAATATTCATTTAATAATTCCACATAAACATGGTTACTGCTGCAGGTGAGATCATTTTAAATTACTTTTAAAAAACGAACGACATTAACGGATCGTTCAAAATGTTTCAGTAACCATATTTATACAGCTAAATTTTTACGCCTAATGGTAACACTACAACACACATAATTATTGCACATTTAGAAATTTCGTAAAGTGTTTTTGTCTTTTTTTTATATAATTTTAAGAGATCCAAGACATTTACTATAATTTTGCACATCGATATTAAATCAAAATTTTTTAGATGAGCAAACTTCTCCCTAGAACTGCATGATTTTATTTGAATATTTTAATAATATTGTAATTACCATGAGGTGAGTTTATTATCAAACGTGGATGATTAAAATTGAGCATTAAAGAATTCTTTATTTCATGATGAGCGTTGCGTAACATGCCTGTGTTAGTATCACCACCGTACTATCGTTAAACAGCTTTATCCGTCAAACAGTTCCGGATGAAAGGGAAGGATAAATGTAATAACTAGTACCGACCTATGTACTTCCCATAATACATCAGGGCACCTTCAATGATTGGTGGTTATGATTTAATATCAGGTAGGTAACCGGTATGAGGGTTAGCCCTTAGGAGCATTCATAAAAATAGCATGGGTAGATTATCCTCTAAAAATAAAACAAATCATTAATGAAACAAATATATTTCATTATGAAATCAAGTACCAACAAATCCATGTTTAACACGTTTTCAAACCATTTCAATTACAATAGGAAAATGTGCCTTTTTTTAAGTGCCAAATATTCATTTAATAATTCCACATAAACATGGTTACTGCTGCAGGTGAGATCATTTTAAATTACTTTTAAAAAACGAACGACATTAACGGATCGTTCAAAATGTTTCAGTAACCATATTTATACAGCTAAATTTTTACGCCTAATGGTAACACTACAACACACATAATTATTGCACATTTAGAAATTTCGTAAAGTGTTTTTGTCTTTTTTTTTATATAATTTTAAGAGATCCAAGACATTTACTATAATTTTGCACATCGATATTAAATGAAATAATATACACAATAGCATTTAAATTTAGATCGTGGTATAATACACATCCAAAATACGAAACTATATCTACGTTAGTTTTGACAATGGACAAGTTAAAAATTATATGGACTTCACTTGCATACGCATAGATGAAACAAATAATAATCATGTAAAAGTTATTTGTGTTAAAAATATAAAACAGGCTCATCTGTTTAACAACAATAATCATATCAAGTATAATATGAAATATACAATTAAAAAATATATACTTATTATGTAACAGTACTATTAACTAGTATTTTGAATTAAAAGTGTAAAACTTCATAAATAAACAGAACTTTTTAAAAAGTTAGAAGTTACTCCGTTACAACTATTTTTAAGATAGATGAAGAACTCAAGTCTCTGAAAATCTCCGATTTGCTACACATTTAACATCTTTATCATTGTGTGAATGCAAATACAGTTGTCTATGTCACATGAGCTGTGTAGGTATTTCTGTGCTTATCTATGTATTTCTGCATTAATTTCCACGCGCTCTTTTCTATCTATGTCTTTTAGCATTCCAGGCAAAGCTCATGTCACACAGTAGATATCTGCATTTATTATATTCACAATTTCTTGGTAGCTTTATCCTTAATAAGGCCATAAATCAATTTACCAGTTACAATTACATATTAAAAGCGCCGATACATTATATCGGCTGAAACTTAGTTTAAAATTCTCTAACTAGCAATCTTTCGGTAGTGTTTTAAACTTTACCACAATAATCATACGGCTTAAATTACAATGGCAATAAGAAATGGACGATCGAGAAAGTTTACAATTAAAGTACACACTACCTAAAATCAGAGAATGATAATAAATTTTGGTCGATCATGAAGAAAGTAATCAAACATGTGTTGACATTTCTTTCAATGTGTCCATCGTGGCCACCATTCCTCACTAACTTTTAGCTTTCATGCCAATGATGCTTTGGTTATTCTTGGGAGACATAGATCGTATAATTAATTGTATTCTAACCAAAAAATTATTGCTGGCTTTGTATGTACCTATATATTTAGTTCGTTCTGTGAATCACACAAATATTTTATTTACCTATGGAGTGATAAATAAATAATAATGTCTCTGTAGAACATATTCTATCACATATCATTACACGAGTTAGCACCACACAGTTAATAGACCCATCTACAATCTACACTTACCACTATTGTATATGGAGTTGTATAAAAATCAGTACATCTGAAAAATAATTTAAAATTGGTATATAAAACATTTTTGTATAAATTATGTTTTAAAAATTAAATAAACTCTCTTATTGTTTAATGTCATAAACTATTGAAGTTGTGGTTTGGCTTAAGAACATTTTTAAAATGAATTATTCACGTATAAATATTAGAGAAATATAAATATTATATTGACTGCGAAACATCGTGGCTATTGAAATTGCTACCCAAAATCAGTCTGGCTTTATCATCGTTGGTTAGTTCATCATTGCATTATCGTTGCCTTGACTTAAAGTAATATCACAATCATAGCAACCACTCAACATTTCACAATTATCCGAGTAACACAAGTAAAATATCTAAACAGAGATAGAATGAAAACGCTTGTGACATTCAATTAACATACAACCGTAGCAACTAAACACAATAACAGAATCGACAAAAGAGAGTACGAACCCTTGAAATCAAATTTCGATCTAACGTATAACATAATTATCAACATAGTTTAAATAGATAGATCATTAAAACAGTTGAATGGAAGCAGCTTTGAAAAACCATTAATTTAATTTTTTTTCGTAATCGAGTATTTTTGATTTGTGAAACAGAAAAATAAAATTTTGTAGTTCTAAAATCATTTTTCACAGTATATCATACAAACGTGTCCGAAAAATTCTATCGCCACAGTACTGAAGAATAATCGTTGAATTATAAATGAGTACATTATTAAGAAGATGGATACAAATTGAAATTGTTAGTTATTTGACATAAACAGTACAAAATTGTGCGCAATACTCCACCATAAACCTTTTTATTGAACGTCAACAAGCAACTAACTGAAAAAACCCTGCATGTTAAGAAAATTAACGTTACATAATAAATAATGCCCTATTATTCACAGTCGGTTAAAACTATTCTGAAAGATTTAAAAATATAAAAGATATGTCATAACTCTGACCCTAAATTAAAACTGGTTAAAGATGGTAGTGTTTCCAAATTAAATAATCACTTAAATCCTAATTTATCACATTTGACATCGTTCAGCACTCACATATATACAAAATGTTTGCAGTGCTCTGAATATTAGAATCTGCATTAATTTATCTAATTTAGAGTTATTATTAAGTTACACAAACACAAAGAACAAATACCACACCAATTATTAAAACTACAGCTTGAAGATTTTAGTAAACCACTCTTAGATCATTTGCCAATTAATACGGGCAACACTGTCACAGCTAGCAACACCAACCACTGGAATCAATGTCAAATGTCGTAATAGTGGTTAACTGACAAAAAATTTAGACACTAATTACACCACAACATCAATAACTACGGTTTGTTATAATTATAAAACAGTCAACATCCATTTTGAATAATTACGATGATATTATAAATTTGACATAGTGGCAATATCTACATTATAATTACATCAATTTTGAGAACTCTTACTAATATTTCGATGGTAATTGTCAACTCAAAGAAAGAGAATACTTAAACATTCAAAACTTTACTAGTCTTTCAAAAGCTTTATATTAAAGTCATGTACAAAAGGTGTTTTAATAAGAAAACAATGACAAAAATTCAATTTTCCAACGATTGCATGCAAGGTAACTTTTATTGACAAGTTTAAGTATTAACTTTACAAAGCTGAGTATTTCGTTAATAAAAATAAATCATCAAAGAGTATTGCTTTTCATTTATACTAAATGTTTCAACTACCTAAACTTATGTATCCCTCTGGCGACTGACTAAGTCAATAATTAGTGTTCATATACCTATGTATGTATATTCTATTGTATATTGTAACAATAAACAAATAAATTAAAAAAGAAACATTAAAAATTTATTGTTAAACCCCTAATAACATTTCTAAATAAATATATTAACTATTCTTTATCGTTTGTTCAACATTATGGTTTTAGGTACCAGGCTATTTCGTTGTGTTGTGAGTAATTAAAAAAATTTATTCTAGTTTTCTCATATTATAGAAACATAAGTTTAACTTACATCGTACTATTTCTGTTTCCTCTGCTGTAAAAATACTGAATAGTTTTAGTTTTAAAATGCAAACATTGTATAGACAAAAATTACAGTTTAACTATTCCTAGTCCTACAAAATCAAGGTTGAATATATTTGGAAAATATGTAATTTCTGTAAATACAATGTGGCTTTTGCAACTACAATAAAGTATAAAATAGTAACTTCTGACTTATCCTAAGTTTAATTAATTGACTCAATGACGGCTTAAGTTTAAATATGACAAACAGGTCGATAAAACAGAAAACTTGGCCAACAAATAGTATAAAGAAAGCTATGATAAGAATAATGCAATTTTAAAAAATCCCTGCTTGATTACAATCCTTTTCAATCTAAAGAAGCACTTGGCACATTTTTAAATAAAAGATGATGAAATATCTCCATTCAAAAGGTAATAAAAGGCTGATATACTTGAACATTTATGGATGTGAACTTAAATAGCAAAATTGTAAAAGCAAAAGAGACAGTAGAAATATTCGTGACAGTTCCAAATTGTCAATCTTAGTGACGTTGCTGTAATAATATTGTTCGATCTTCGATTCGAATCTAGCAAATGATTTGAAAATATCGAATCAGTTTAAAATAATGTATTCAGAATTACGATCACAAGATGGCCGCTAATATTCATCGATTCAGTAGCGTCAATCCCAATCAACTGAACGTTCCGTTTCTTTGAATCTGTCAATTAAGACGAATATTTTTGATAAAATTTACTTAATGAATTTACATTAATAACAGCTGATTAATAGTTTCATTTATAATTTAAGTATAAAAAATTCTTTTGACATATTTTTAATTTTGTATCGTGCCAATTTATATTTTATTAGCTGTAGGTAGTTTGTGCGTAACGGAAAATGAGAACTGTCAAGAATATCATTTGAAAACAATTTTACTATAAGTTGAATTGCAAAACTTTTAAGTTTATGAATTTAGCTGTGTACTTATAAATATTTGCTTACTCATGACAAGTTGTGAGCTTTTTAATGAAATAATATAAATGACTAAGTCAAAGAGAGTAACCAAGCAATACAGACAGTAGATTGAGTAGTAGGTTTCAACAAGAATTAATCTATTTCTTCAAACGAATATTTTGAAGATCACCTATAGGCAGAATATCACATAGTCGGCAGTACACATTTTCATCTTATTGTGATACATTTTATTATACTATGAGTAATATAAAACTATTCAGTATTTTGCAGTTCATGTGGGAAGTACAAATATTTAAATATCGGTTTCATGCATAAATCTATGCTGGGTTTTGTATAATAACTTTATTAATGTGTATGAAGATATTGTGTATAATCTTAAAATTGCAGTTAATAAGAAATAATATAATATGTTAATATAATATGCTGTATCAGTTTTGTATATTTTACAGTAATTGGACGTATTTTACCATTTTACCCAAATAATATCGAAATTCAAGAATAACAAAAACAAATTGTAGAACAAGGATGACAATTAGTTTATCTACTTCCATGTTTATTTGTATGAGGTACATTTTTTGGCACAGAGAGATTTCTTAAAAACTATATTCATCAAATATTATAATATATTTTTAATATTTAAATTACATAAAACATTTTTTTTCGATGTTCTAAAACTTGTTGACTGGTCTTAATCATACAATCACAGTTTTTTGTATTCTCCTACTTACATAGCGTCACGACTATCAATTTCTCTAATTCTTTTCAAATGGAATGGGTTTTCAAACCTTATAAATTAGCATATAAAAATATGGCATGGAAAACTAAAGTATTCGTCAATATCAAATTATTTAGTTCCACTAAAACCATAGTCTATTCAAAATTCAAACACAAAATTAGTCCGTCAACTTCAGTCGAATATTTATAGGTGTAATTGATCTTGATGTGACATTAAAATTATCTCTATTAGATTATTGCTTTCGAGCAGACATTGGCTAGTCTCCATGTAATCGTTAGAAAAGAACTGTTATAAATATAAAAAATCTAAAACGAAACAATTCTGTAACATCTTAATAGAACCTGCTTATATGTTACATCAATAATATATTGGTTGTAAAAATGTATTAAAAAATATTCCACTTTGCTGTTTATAATATGACTCGGTTTTTTAACTAGAGAGGTATGAATGGATTCTCAAGCGGACGGCGGTTAGCGTGTGTTGTGTACGTGAGTCGTCAGATGTTTGGAGAGATAGTCGGCCCGGGCGAAGCACTTTCCGCAAGCTTCGCAGTGGTAGGGCCTTTCCCCCGTGTGGATCCGCAGATGCCTCGTCAAGTCACTCTTCCCGCCAAAAGCGCGACCACAGAACAGACACACGAAGGGACGCTCCCCGGTATGTTTACGAACGTGCAGCTTCAAGTTCTCTTTCGAACGAACGCATTTGCCGCAAAACGGACATGCGAAACGTCTCTCGCGGTCGCGTTGCCGATCATCATTTTGCAAGAAACCCAGTAAGCCCGCGGCCACGTTCTCGCGTTTGACACTATCAGACCTGGATTCACTTTCAGAGCTGTCTGCCATGGAACTGACGCTAGCAAAGGACACTGGAATACGCCTCCGTTCCTCAGGAGGAGCTTCTTCGCGCTTATTTTCGCTTTCAGCGCTTGAATTTCGACAATCGGTTGAGTCATCAACTGTGACAACAGAATCTGTTGGTCCATTTGAATCGACTGTGCTGTCCTGTTCAGCGTCACGAATAACATCGATAGGGGGAGTAAGCGCTGCCTCCGTTCTATTCTTCTTCTTCATCGACAAGTCTATCTCACCGCATTGGCCGATTAGTGCTTCATTAGTGCTGGTTACTTGTTCAATATCGGACGGGTCTGTGTTTTTGGTATGTAGTCTTTCCAGGGTGTGGTTTAAGCGATGCTTTTTGAAAGACTTGAGGTATCTGAACTGCATGCCACAGACATCGCAGGTGAAGAGTTTGTCTGCTGGGAGGCGAGCTCGATGGTTCTGTTCTCGGTGCTTGACGTAGGCTGATCGATAGCGGTACGATTGCCCGCATTGCTCGCAGACGAAGGGTTTGTCATCGCAGTTGGATTGGGAGGAGTGCTGGAGGGCGGCGTGGCGTTCGAGAAGCCAGGTGGAGGGGAAAGACGCCAGACAGACGCCGCATCTTCTTCGCTCAGTGTGGAGCAGGTGCCTGCTCTGGTAGGTCATGCAGTCGTCGCTGAGGTACCTGCGCAGGCGACACGCTTGTAGCGCGAGCAGCGGCGACCAGAGTGGCAGCGCTGTGGGACTGCGCGGCGGTGGGATCGGACTCGGAATACTCCCAATACTTGGTGAGCTACACGACATGTCCAGACACATCTGTACAAGAAAGAATAACATGTTAACAGAATTATCAAGTTATTAAATGTTTTGCTTTTATCGTGAAGTTAATCCACTGATAAAACAAAAATGAAGTTTTTATTTCATCAGTCTCACAAGAAAAGTACGTACCTGAGGATATTTGGTGGTCTATGAGTTGTGGAAAATAAACGGAGGGAAATAAAAGTATAATGTTATGTGTAATGATTGTAGAGCTTTTATTTGTCAAAATTGTATTTTTACAGCTATGATATGCTCACATTTGTTTCAAAAGTTACAATGATCCACAACAATGGAAACCCATTGATTACTGCTTAAGAATTGACAAAACACGATACCAATCGACCTGACAATCATTTTGTTAGACATCTGAAGGTACTTCATCAACAAAACCTTACTGCTCACATTACAACATTATGTACTATATTAATAAAAGTTAAGGCAAAAACAGATAATCATCTAATCTAAAATTTCAACAATGAAAATTTAAATAAAACAGTACTTACATATAAGGAAATAATTACCGATTTCCTTAACATGGAAAAAACATTAAGCTCTATAAATAATAATAATAATGGACCTACGTAATTTGAACTTGAGCTGATTGAAATTTGTTTTAGCATAACACAAATAACTTAAAACGAAAAAGTGTTTATTCAAAAACCTAATAGTTATGAATAAACTTTATGCTAATACAAATAATAGTCAGAAAGGTTTTAAACCTAAATAATTATGAACAAACTATAATTAAAACAATTGTACCAATATACAATAATAAAACTAATGTCTACAGGAACTTAGAAAAATTGCAATTAAGTTCTATATTTAGGTATGCCATTGAAAGTAGAAAGGAGAGAACACTGATGAGAACTAATGACTTAAGATTGTAGTAGACTCATATGAAATTGTACTCGACAATATTGTCTTGGTTTGATTGTATTTAGAATTTGCTACCTAGACAATATTTATTATGAATTGCTAAAACCAAAATTCGCTTTTTATTGCTTCTATTCCTTGCAAGTCACATATCATAACGGAACTTACAATTTTCACCATAAAAATTACATTTTTTTTTTCTATTTTCTTTCACTACCATATACTATGTATATTCCGTGATTTGCAGCCTTTATATAAGTCTTGTATAGGCAAGAGGCACTCTAAATATAAAACTGTGGTCACAATTTAATATACAAAAAAGAATCTACATCATAGCTATTTCAACACTGAAATGTTCGTGCTAGTGTATTCTTAAACCCCGAGTTTTTATTACAAAAAAAAATATACTAGACTTTTTAGTACATATGCTATTTTTAATTTTATTTTATATATTTATTTGTGCTTACGGCATGTGCACTCTGCAGGGACGTGGTAACAGGCAAATGTTAAGATTTGAACAACTGCACTTGGGGTTCTCATTTATACTATTGCGCATCCAGTTTACAATTCACTAACAACATTACTGCATGACTATGAATATATACAATTCAATATATAAATAAATATATTGCTATAACTTCACGTTATTTAATAAATAGATACTCTGAATGTTAGGAAATAAAAATATCATTCTCAACTGCATTATGTATGTAGGTTAGTACTAATATAAAAACTATTTAATAAAAACTTCGTACAAATTTGTTGATTTACCATTTATTAAACATTTAATTATTGCTATTTTCACTATTATTTGTGTAAATTGTAAATATTTAATCTTTCTTAAAATAAGAAGAGGAACTTGAATCAAGTACTATTTTGAATTGCTATTTGAAGTTTGGTAACGAAAGAGAGTACAACAAAAGTAGTGCAGCTTTTCAAATAAAAACATCCTGGTATATGTTAATATTTTTGTATTTTTTTAGTTACTTATAACATTTTTGATATTGATCCTAGCTCCAGGAAATAGCGCATCTATCAATCTATTCATCTAAATTGCAAGTGTTCGTTTATCTTTATAATAATTTGTAAACAATTCAATATTCCCCCATCTTCATTTAAATTTCGCTAAAACTTACAAAGATTCAAATTACGTCTTTCTCTTCGTTCAGTAAGAAAGTTTAAATATATTTTATTGATTATTTAATTTTACTTTATACCTATAGAAATGAAAACTTCAATTAACTAACCAGATATGAAAGAAAATAATTTTTATTCTATTTAATGGAATGTTTATGAAATCTGTGAATTAAAGTTACGTAAAATTTCAGAGCATTTATACGTTTCTAGCTTTAAAACGATAAGTATCTAAATAATTTGACTTTATCTGGACAGAGTCATTTGAAAATTAATCTTACTGCTTGAATAGCAGTTTAAAGGTAAACGTGCATTCGTCCAAATAAACCGAAATAATAAAAATACAGCCGATTCTTGAAATACCCAATGCGGCTCAACGGGGTGAAAGAGGATTCATAAAATTTCTTACTGTTACAAAGATTCTCAAATCCATTTCATTGGAGAGGACGAGTTGGCCTTTACCTTTAATGTATGTTGGTTCACAAAAGGAAATCTGCCCAAACATTAAAAAAAAAATTAAGGTAGGTTTTATACAACGTTAAAACAAGCGAGAGGCATTAAATGAAACCACATTATACTATAAGTGCCTATTGTTAATCCGAAACTACTAACAAAAAGTTTACGAGAAGTATACGAAAGAACTATTTTCGAAGAACTTAAATAGCTTAACAATTAAGTTAAAATGTAAACATCCTTTGAACAGAACAAAGATTTGAACTAATATTTTGACAATGCGGTGAATGATAATTATGCCCACAGTACTTACGATCAGAAAAAGGTGTTTAAATTGAATTAATAAAAAACTAAAAAACATTCCTGTGACTAAACTATTGCTTATTTTGATCTGATTTTTGTTGTGTAGCCTAATAATGATACACAAAAGACGTGGTTTCATTTAATGCCTTTCGCATGTATCAACGTTGTATATACTGCCAAATTTGGTGTTTTCACATCAGCCTGACGAAGATTTAAAAATAAAAATACACGAAACGGTACTCTAGGCGATTAAAAATAATTGTATTCGTTAAGAACGCAGAACTCCTGACAATAATTTATTTTAGTAAAAGATAATTTAACAAGCATTTCTAAATTTCTTAACAATAAATCCACTGAGATCCACTTCATTTGTTTTTTTTTTTATTAAAATGATATATCTTTTTCAAAGTCGTTCCTTATCATTACAATTCTTACTCCAAAATATGAGATCGTTATATTTTCTTCCGGATGTTATACACTTATTTTTATATTATATCACAGTTCCTTTTGTTAAAACTTTGTAATACTTCAATCAATTGATAAAAAGAAATAACCGCCTCTTCCTTAACCTAGAAAATTCTATTTACTTCCAAAAATGTCAAACTATTAGTTAAAAATAATGAATTTCGTACCACTAATTTTATATGTTACTTAATCTAATTAAGTAAAACAAGTTAACAATTCTACAAATTTTGATGATATGTCTATATCTATTCCATTTGTCATTAGGCGTTAAGACTAGTAGAAAATAATAATGATATATGTTTTTTTAATTATACTATTCAAACATAGAGTACCGTTCGTATAAAATACAAATCATTATTCTTATGACTAAAGTGAGCCAGCGTCCAAACATTACCAAATCAGAGCTTTATTGTGTAAACATAAGGAATTAAATATATGGCAACATTATACATTCGGCGGAGAACAATAAAAACTTGGAGACGGTTAAGATTAAATTCATTTAGACAAAACAAAACAGCCTTTAATAACAAGAGACTTTCCTTTTTAGAAAGATTAAAAAAAAGAAATTATCTGAAAAGAGTGACTTAGTGAACAGGCTAGTTATATTTGCTTCTCAGTGTGACGGGTATTATTTAAGCTCATTTTATGTTGACCATGACTTACAAGATTGATAAAAAAAACATAAAGAACTTTCAATAAAAGTTATGCTTCTTTTGATCGTTATAAATATCAAGTTTTCAATGGCTGTCTCTTGTTATCGTATCTAATAGTTTATCATACGTTTGAATGTTACTTGCCAGTGTAAAGAGACAATGTTATTTTGGATCAACCTTTTTTTAACTGCAAACTTTAGATAGCCATATAATTGAGATAATATTTAAATAACTTCTAATTGTTTGCTTAGCAGCCCGTCAAGGAAACAACAAAAATATTAACTAAAGGATAACTGTTCATCAGTTTTCAATATGACGTTTACAATGTCTGTTTTAAGAATTGTCAAAATGAATAGAAATAAGAAACAGTAGTTACAAATACACTCTGATACTTAAAACATGTGTATGTTAAGGCTCATTTCAATATCTCAACAGAAATATAACAGCTAAGTTAAGATTGTTAAAACATCATAACTTACTTTACTTATCGGCGTAGCCCAACTTTAAATACTTTTGGGAGTACGCCGTTTATAGAAACACAAATGTTTTACTCAGTAAAATAAATTAGAGTTTACACTTTTTATTTTATACCAGAGCTTCATAAATTATATAAACTTGGAATATAACACAACAGGAAGAAACTTAGCATTCGCTAAGACCAAATCTTGCTTTAAATTCAAAGAGAGACAGTGTGTAAATAATGAATGGTGTGGATATAATAAAAAAGAACTAGTAAGGTCCATAAAATATCCCTGTATTTGACTTTGTTGGATGTACTGAACACAGCAACTATATTTTGTTTGTAGTTTCAAATGTAGTGTATAATCGTTATTATGAATATTGCGCATGGAATACACAGACTGTGAAGTTATTTGTCAAACTGACATTGACATAACGAAATCAATGCCAGCTTTGAAAAAAGCGAATACATACTTTTACAATGCATGAATGTTGCTTTGCTAAAAATTATAAATTAATTTGGATACGCATAAGTGAGTTTATATCTCAAAGATATAAAATAAATAGAATATCTTTTACAGGAGAAGCATGATCATTGAACAAAGCTACGTTCATAAATTAAAGATTTTGAAAAAACGATAAGTAAGTAAGTATAATCAGAGACCAGTACGTAAAGTAAATGACGTCTGGTATAACTAATTGAAACTTGGCCAGTTTCATAAGTAAAATTAAACATTAAACAGTTTTCCAAAAACCTTAATATAATGCATTTTGCTTGTTGTTTTAAAAACAGAAAATAAATTACAGAAATCTTAAGATGGCCATGGTTTAAGTAAATTGAACTTACTTGAATTGTCACTTTTATATTTTTTTGCAGTTTGCCTATTCCATACACAATACATGATATTCAAAACTTACAGTGGTATTATAAAACAAGTGGTTCCTCAGTATGAAAATAGATAGAAAAAATACTTATACGGTAATTATATAATATATATTTGTAATTTACTATGTATCTGATGCGTGCAATCTGTATAGATAATGGTTTCATCTGTTTCTTAAATATTTTTTATGTATAGATTTGAAATTATATAAATGAATCGTCTGTCTTAGGGTAATGTGATTAAACGAAGAAATATAAAAAGGTTCATACACAATGAGGCGAACTGAAGAGACGCTTTGAGTCCCGAATTCATACTTCCACTATCATCTCCCCATGATACGAAATTTATATCTACCAAAGCATATTAACTACAAAATTTTCTAAAATTTCGACTTTATCAAACTATATTATTTTTTATTTACAGAACTTTATATGTCTTAATATTGCTTTTGATTTACATTAGGGGAGCGTGCGTTATTAACTTAGAAAGTTATTCAGCTTAGTAAAAATCTCAAATCCCTAACATTTTAAAAATTTACTTACTATTCTGAGAGCAACATTAATTGTCTCTAAATTTTACTCAAAGCACTCATCATTATCTATTTCTTTTAAAGGTTAACTCAGGGGACTACAATACGCAAAGATCTAAAGATTATGTCGGCCCTTAACAATATCAATCTTGATATCTTACAATTCTTTTACTTTTAATTAATATTTTCTTTAAAAAAAGCTTTGATAGAATAGCCATTATTAATAAATTTGAAATCGCAACTGTATTAGAAAAACTAAAGGAGTTGCAAATTTTTTTTTTCAGAATACTTCTTAGCTAACTTTGACTATGCACTTTGACTATGCCTTAAATTAATCAAACGAAAAGTATACAACCTTAAAATCAAAAAAAAAAATTGCGACTAACTAAAAAGTTCTGTCACGTTTGCTAGAGAAACTTTATTTAGATTCTTTTACTATTTTTTTATTCTCAAAAGCCGTACATTAATAGCATCAGTAATAAAACAAACACCTATGCCCTATTCCCTGAAATGAATCAGTTTGGAGCGTATTCCTGTCTCGCTCACTGCATTTGATTTAAAGTGAATAGAGATAACATTTCGTTACATCCACAATCTGTAGAGATTTTTTTTATGAATTCAGAAAGGTACATAATAATAGTGAAGAAGACAGCAATGGCTTCATACAAACTCTTTTCTTCGAATAAATATAATAAACTTTGAATATGTATCCCAGATAAGTAAGCAAACGAAAACAATACTAGATAATAACTGGCACCAAAGTTGCCATCAAACAAATAGAATTAACAATCATGTGTCAATTTATCTATTAGTGAAATATCAAATATTACTCATATCAATCAGATCACAGTTGCGGCATTTGAATCACATTCTTACCTAATTACAATATAGTCCGTTTTACACTATCACTTTCACACCTTGCCTACTATTACGGGCTTTATTTAATTTAAAAGTGCACTATAGCCGTTTGATTCATTGGTGGGGGCTCTCTTCTTCTGTGTCAACTGGACTTGGTGATAAAAACTTTCGAGCGTACTTGGGGTAGTGAGTCTTTTCGTGGGCTTTAAGTATAGTTGATCTTGAGAACGTTTTGCCGCATAGCACGCAACGGAATGGCCTTTCACCTGCAGAAAAAAAAACTATCTTAGTACCGAAACATTAGCGAATGGAGTCTATAAGTCATTTAAAATCTTGACAGAGATATCAAATCTAAATTTGAAAAATATGAACTTAAATACAATTTTCAAGTTTCATTAGGTTATCAAACAACAAAATTAATGTGAATTATTTAATTAGATTAATATTAATAGGCTAAAAAAATCAACTTACCCGTATGAACTCTACAATGGTCCTTCATATGATGTCTTAACTTAAACGCCTTTCCACAAAATTCACATTTAAAAGGTCTATCACCTGTGTGCACTGGTAAATGAGCTATTAAGGAAGAAACGTCCGGAAAACTTTTGCCACAAAACTTGCACAACACCACGTTCCCAGGTTCCACTGGGCCAATGTCTAAGTCTAACGGTGATTCGTCAGAAGGCATGCTCATGTAGGCTTGCTCACTGAACTGGCCAATCAGAGGCAGGCCCATGGATCTTCCTAAAATGGCGTCTCGGTACTTGAGCGTGTCAAGGGTATGCGTCGTCAGAATGTGCCTCGTCAATTTGCTCTGATGTGGAAACGCCGCGCCGCAGTGTATGCAAGGATACCCCCTCTCCCCTTCCTCAATTCTCCCCCTACCGGACCCTTCGTACTCCTGCAACCACAAAAAGAACATCAACTTCTTTCTCTCTTTTAACTTTACACGGACCAAAACTTTTGTGCAATTATGACTATTTACTACTTTCTAAAGATGCAGTCTCGCGTTATCTTTAAAATTTTCACTATCTAAGTAAGAAGTTGACGCTCATTTTTGCCCAAAAATGTGCAGGAGTGACCGGGGCTGCCGCTCGCGTAATACCTTGTCGTACTTAGCAATGCGCGGTACTCAAAAACCATTTTAATTAGTACTAAGACGTACGCGTAATATGGCCAAATATTAAAAAATAAAACTGCCCAAAATATACAATAAACAAAATTAATGAATATAAAAAATGATGGCCAACAAAATGAAGGTCAACTTCTTGACAGCAAGGCATAATACTCGATGTTTAAAATAGCGGAGCACATCAAACAAGCATGCACACGAAAATATAAAAGAGAACACAAAATGTTCACAAACATTTACAAAACTACTTAAAATTAAAAATACATATCTAGTATCTAGTCAGGTATCAGTCACTTGCTCAGGGCTACGATGCCAAGGAGATTCAGACACGACGAGGCTCATTGGTACACATCGACGCAAAGAATCTACGCGCGTACTTGCGAGAGTGCAGATCTGCTTGCAAGTATCTCCGTTTGTATAGAAAAAACACAACTGTCCTACACACTGAAAACGCATCCAGGAGTACGGCACGCCGTGTCCCATAGTGTGATACGTGATTTTGGAAGGAATTTAATGAAATTAGTCAGACGCATTGACGCAACTACGATCCGCACTCCTGCAAGTACACGCGTAGGGGCGTCGGCAGTGTGAGAATCACCTTATAAAATATACGCGTCCTGAACATGATTCTATCTAGGTTTTTGGCAAGTTTTTGGTATAACAATAGACATATAATATGTGATTGATAGGAGTGGTTAATTTATGAAAATGCTGAAGACATTGAATCAGGAGTTGGTTTGCGGAAATCCATTAGTACCACAAGTATAATAGGAGTAGCAAGATAACTTGGCTATTAACCTAGTAACACTGAAGACTGTTAACTTTCAAAACTGTAAACCATGATAATCAGCCCCATATTGAAGGGGCTGCACGAAAATTATACAGCTACTTTTCTTGAATAAAATTAAGTTTTCATCAAGTAACAACAATCTGGACACTTTTTTAAAATACATAAAAAATATATAAAATACCTACTACAGGAATAGTTTACTAGTATAGGCTAAAATAATGAACATGGCATTTTTTGTCGTCAAATTAATACTTATGATTAACTCAAATCATTAACTATCAGGATGTGCACCTACATATTTAATAACAGTATTTTTTCTTTAATTATATGTATAAGAAGACATATAGAACACACTCATGCTTTGTATAAAGTTAAAGTTTAAAGTTAAATAAAGTTATTTTAATTCAATTTTCCAAAACAACAAATAGCTAAGCTTTCCAATGGCACTTTTTGTCTGGCAAGTGGAAATTAAATTATTTATAAAACAAAGTTCTGATAAGACCTTCATTTAGACCTTCATTAAGGTCAAAATGATAGCAAGTATTACATAGACATACATACAATAACATACATAATGATGTCGTTCTATGGGCCGTTATAATAGCAGAACTGCTAATAAAGTCATAAAAGTTGAATCTATTTATTGATTCATTAATTGTTTTGATGGAAAACAATTATGAATGAGTTAGAATATTAAATTCATCAGAGCATCATTAAGGAAAGAAAATTTAATTTGGCAGGGCAATAATTGTTATCAGAACAGCCATCAAATCTCGCCAATAATTAGACAAGATTTGTATTAGAGTTTCGTTCATAAAAAACTAGGCCAAGGACGATATGTTAATAAAACACCTATGTCACTCAAGCTTTAAATTCTTTGAACATAATCTTAATTAGCATTTACCAATAAAACAAAATTAACACACCAAGAAACAGAAATTTTGGGCAGAAGCTTACAAAGACAACAACTTTAGACAAGCATCTTACATGACAAGACATTAGACTATAGACTTACAACACCAATAAAATACAACATCATACAAGATACTTACAGATTCATGCATTCGGTAGTCTGGCAATGATTCTCCACTTTTTTCATCATTGGGTCTGTCCCAGTCAATTTCTTTTTTCAGAGACTGAAATAGTTTAAGATGTAAAATTTAATTCTGAGTAAATTTAATATTATTGGTTTATTAGCATCCGTGGAACCATTGCATTAGGTGAGACCCTTTAAAGGAAAAACTCGCTTGGATCTGATAGCATACTAAGGTCCCTAAATCCGCTGCAGAGTCTCTAAACAGCAGTGCGATCACAGAACTTTATCGAATCGTATATTAACGAATGCTCGTATAGTATGGAGTCGGTTGCAAGTTTTGAGTAGGTAACATTGTAATTTTTTATTTTACAGATATTTATGAGTACAACATGTTTACAAACATGCAAAATTATCAAGGCACACCAGTATTTAAACTGGCCGTGCGGTAATGGATAGATTTCAATTTTTTCTTAAAAACCGTCTCCATACTGTACGAACTTCGTTAACAAACGATTCGATAAAGTTCTGTGATCGCACTGCAGAGCCGTAAAGTGAGCATATTATTTCTAGTTTTATTTAAATTAGACACATGAATTTGAAAATATTTCTACAGATTTTTGATGATTCTAGATTTTCAACATCAAAGAATGTAAAATTATTTTTTAAATATTTGTTGTTGCATGTTACAAATTTTATTGTTGTTAGATAACACTGCATATGAAATACTTTTGGAATTTGATGATACAGATTTTGAAATTTAGTAATATATAAGTGAATGCTTAAGAAGTTGAATATTCATAGGAAAGTACCTACTCATTTTACCTCTACCGTTATCTACTACCTCTTTGTCTTGTGTATACATATATCAGCCGGCTATGATAGTAAACTTCACAGTGACTAACTCATTAATTTGTCTATGTGTAAGCTTTTGTAAAGTTCTAAAAAATAGATAAGATTTTCCCTTTGATTTAAAGATAAGGTAAAACAAGAGTTATGTGAAAAGGATAACTATAAGATATCTAGATGCAAGAAGATGGGATGCCCTGGCTATATACTGTTATTGTGTATTTTTAAAAGATGATTGCTGTTGAGTTTCTTGACACTTTTTCTTAACAGACTGACTTGCCAAAGTGGTGATAGATTCGGTTCAATTTGTAAATAATTTTACTTATTTCATGTGTATGTATGTACCTATGAAATAAAGATTTTTTTTTATTTAAATTATATCATATACCACATTGAATACCAATGTAATAAATAGCAATAAGCAGCATTATGAAACAATTAACTGCCATTTAAAACTTATCATTTTATGAACTAATTATTTTAACTTAGGTATTACCAGGATAAAAATATTATGTGTGTTTCATCCAGGATAAAGTAAACTGTATACTACATTACATCCAAATTGATTAAGCCGTTATTGCGTGAACAAGTAAAATAAAAGTTAAGGACTGGGAGTGACAGAAAAACATAGAATGTACCAGCTGCTTCTCTTCCCAGGCATACTGGAAAAGTCAGTAAAGGGATAGAGGTTTTATTGGCATTTTTGTGGGCGAAAGGCTGACCCCTGGCATTGCGATAGCCTCTCTCCATCATTATAATGCCCTTATTGTCAAAATAAACATTGCATGGTTTTTTAACCTCTGATATTCTGCCTACCTCATAAGGGATACAGGTGTGAAGTTATGTATGTAGGTATAGATGTATTCATCCAAAACTAGTTGTAACTAGTTAGTAGTTTTGTGTAAAGAAATCAATAGAAACCCATAATCTGATTCATTTAATTAAAAATACATTCTATTTTTTGGTGGCAGCTAAAGTATGTAACACATTTACTCCTGTTTGAGGATGACATACTTAATTATATCAAGAAGCCTCATCTTCAAATTTATCCTTTAACAGACTATGACTGTCTTCAGTCGACTCTATTAGTTAAGCGTAATTTAACTTGATAAAGAACTCTACTGCTACATAAATTTCATAATTATTAAGCATTTTTTATTTCAATAGAAAAAAAAATGTGACTCATTCCTCTTCATAATTACTTTCAAAAATGAAAAACCAATTAAATAAAATAAACTTATAAACACTATCTGTCATAGCCGCTGCACACTCTCGGCGAGAGCATATCTGTACTCTCGCGTTCTAACATTTGAACTCGAGGCACCCGCACCAATGGGCGTAGAAATTGCTGACTTTGTTTATCTTTGTGCCCTGAGCTATTATAATTTTTTAAACATTGATCATTAAAAGAAAATTCGTAAACCATGGAGAACAAGATGATAATAAAATAAATAAAATGTCCAGATAATAACATCAAAAAATTGGCCTCACACAAGCAAAGCAAAGCTTGTGTTATGAAATGAAATACCATGTAGCGAACTAGGGGGGAAACCTAGAATATAAAATACATATACATATACAATAGACATATATATGTATTCTTGAGGGAATCAAACCCTCAACCACTGGCATCTGAAGCAGACAAGTTTGCCCCCTCGTCAAAGTGGTCGTCAAAATGGTGCACCACAGTAGAACCAGGAGAATACTTAATAAGTCTTCATGAATAGTTAATTAACTTTGTAGTACCTAAACAATTAATAGAAGTATATCATATAAATCTGCAAAAACTGTAACTTGCATTCGCTAAACCACATGGTGAAACACATTCGTTCATAAAAACATTTAGCGAGCAACTAATTGAACTAGTGTGTACATGCTCACTCTCGTTTACCTCGCGAGAGCCAACAAGACCCTTTGACTCGGTCGCAAAATATCGACACGCCACTGAGGGCAACCGAGATGAGAGCGACCTGTACACTCTCGCCCTTGGCCTGTCTCGGGGTGTCTCGACAAGAGTGTACAGCAGCGGTCACACATCACATCTGCACTTTCTGTGTCTCTATAAATACTCAATAATGAATAATTTGTTTTAAACTTCTGTATGATATTGAATCATTCCTTTTAAACATTTAAAATTGGTCCGTTAACTCGATTTATTTAATACACACTAACAAGCAAGCAAACTGAAATGCAACCTTTTGTTTATAATACAACTTTGTACTTTTTAAAATAGCTTAACAAACATAAAAATTAAAAAAAAATTACCAGTGGAACTTGCTGTACAGGAGGAAGTCCCGACGGTCCAGCAATTGGTTCATTCCTAGGGCTAGATATTGAACTATGTGTCGGATGTGGCAGTCCTGGATGAGGTATAGCATTCAGGACACTCAGCCTTTGTTCAACCGGGGAAAATCGGGTACCAATAACACTGCTTCCATGACTGTTGATTGTCATGTTTAATCCTGAAAAAGTAAAGGTATGTGTCAAAAAAAAGGTAAACTCTTATTGCGTTTGTTTACTGAAAATATGTATGAAAAAGCATGGTACACAAAAGTATAATTTATGGAAGAATGTTTTTTCTATATTGCCCAGAAGCAAGCACTCGGAACAAATAAATACGTAAATATTCAACATTCACTTCTTCTAGAGGTGAGGTTAATCTGATACTCACAAAAAGTGTTCTAAGTTCATTAGATATTGCCAAAAGGAAATAAGTATACGTATTCTTATAAAACAAATTGATTCCTTTATAATGATTTGTAGCCACTTATGCATTTTTTTTCTATTGCTTGTCACTCAACTTAGTTTTAGATTTAATTAATTGCAGGTCAGGTGTTTCGTTTTTGTTTGTTTTGTTTGGTTTTGTTATGTCAAATTTTGTTATCAAAGAGTATCGCATGCATAGTCATTCATGAATAAGGGAAGCAAGGAAGAGTCTGTATGTTGTCTTCATTTGTGGTAAAAACCCCTAGATGGCGTTGGTTGTAGATGGACAATAGATGTAAGATCAAACTTAATTTTATTTTCAAAGTACCTAGTTATTTTGTTTGAGATAGTAAAATTCCATATATTTTTAGGTACCTAAAGGTTTCTTTTAAATCATTTCTAATCAAAGTTAAATTATTTTCTTTCCTCTCCCTTCCCTTTTAAACAATTTGGACTTTCTTTTATCATCTAATGCTTTTAAAATTCGGTATTGGGTACTCAATTGGACTCCCAATTTATTTTGTAAAGTATTTCCTGTTTTTTTAAACTAGTTATCTCCATGTATTCAAAATGACAGTTTTGAGCAACTTAAAAACCCATACCTACCTATGATAGTTTATGTGTCCCAAAAAAACTTATAAAAGCCCTCGTCAATTTTTAACGGTGAAGAAAACGAAAAGCTCTAAACAGATGTCGTTTCAAATGTTATGGAAATTGCTAAAATAAAATTTAAAAAATATGCTTTAATAATTGGTAAAATTATTAAAAGTATTTCGTACTGATCACAAGATGTCGCTAATGCCCCAATAAAGCAAAGGCTAATATAGTAATAAATAAGGCTAAAATAGATTTTCACATAGCAGTTTACTCAGAGTTTACTTCTATGTGCTCTAAAACAATCCGTGGCGGCGATTGGCGAATGTCTCTTTAATCAAAACATTCAAATCCGCCTACACCTTCCCTTTTATAATTTCTGATATAGATACGTAACAGACAAATTAAATACAGAAGGAATAACTTATTGTTTTACCATGCAATAAGCATAAGGTAACATATTATGTATGTAACGATTATCAAATCAGGTAAAATACTCACCAACGCTTTCATTTTGAGTGCCATTTGACCTTACTGATATTGTGTCATCTTCAGGTGAAATCGGCCGAACTGGTTCATCAGGTGGTTCGTCTTTGGGGAGAGGTGGGTGCAAAGGCATTGGAGCTTCAATTGACGTCTCCGTCCGAAATCTTCGTACAGAAAGCAATGGAGATATTCTGGGTGGCGATGCTTCTGTGTTTTCTCGTGGATCTCTTGCATCCCGGAAATCTCTAATGTCACGTGTCTCTCTGATAGTATCTCTTGGATCGCGAGCATCCCTTTGTTCTCTAGACTCTCGTTGTTCCCGGAGGTCATGAGGCAAGTCTCTTATCTCTCTCTCTCTTTGATCACGAATGTCTCTGGGTTCGCGATAATCTCGCAAATGAAGATCCCTGCCTTCGCGTATTTCTTTACTATCTCTTTGGATTTCCCTTGAATCTTTGGGCTCACGTCTTTCTTCTTTCTCTCGGGTTTCTCTTACGTCTAATCTTTCATTTGCATCAGCGCACTCTCTTGTGTCTAGAGGTTGGCACCCTTCCATTGGTTCTGCAACGTTTCTTGTATCAATACCAGCTGCGCTTAGAGTAGTCATTTCCGCAAGTCCTTTAACCTGTTGATGTATAGAAATAACTTGAGTGTTTACTGCTAAATCTATAAATAAATGTATAGGCACCTATAACTATCTGATTATATGTGCGTTGTTTATTTTGACTAATGCGAAACGGTACCATTTTAAAGATAGAGACTAAATATTTTCTGTCTAGATTAAGAACTCTAAACAGTAAGTAGTAGGTAAATGAGTAGTATCAAAAGTATTATGTCTCCCTATCAAAATGTACAATCTGCAAACCTTGATATCGACTTGCAGGCATATTTTTAAATATAATAGTGTTGATAATCAACTGTGTCAATTACACCAACAATAGATACAACAAAACAAACAAAAATGGGGCTAATGTCAAACTTCAAAGAGGCTTCAAAATCAGTCTACGTTGAGTTTAAAGTCCCATAATTTGCCACAGTCAAATTAAGCTCGTTAAACATCAAAATATCTAACCTGAAGGCTCTCTGCAGTTTTAAGGAGAGCTGGTAGTTGGCAATACTGGACGTTGACCTCTCCTTTATACATGAAGTCTACCAGCGTCCTTAGTTCCTCTAGGCCGACGTCCTTGAGAATGACTATGGGATGACGGGACGGGTGGTCCACAAACAGCGACCGGAAGTATGACGAGCAAGCAGATAGTACGACCTGAAAATTAAATTATAGAGACGTTAGATCAAATTTGCTTTTTTTCCAGGATTTATAGTTCACAAGAGACATGCCGCAGTTTCGCACCTAGGCAATTAACTTATACCTAAGTACACAAAATGAGCAAAAAAAGACTTTGACTACTTATATAATCTAATTAAACATTTTCTTTATTAATTTTTCTGTTATCAAAATCGAAGCATAAGATTTGGAAGACGTGTGGGTCTACCTACGGATATCACGGACAGCATAAAGTATAATTTTATGTCGATAATTTGCTGCCGTGGATAAAAATATCTAAGGATTTCACAGAGTATAGCAGGTAACAGCTACCTATTTTGGACGCTACCTATTTTGGCTATCTATTTGGACGTACAGAAAATACCCCTTAATAGTATATTTCATTACGAGTGCGGAAAGCCTGTCATTGCAAAGAGTTCCGACAAATGTACTGAACGACTATTTTTAATACAGTTGCGAAGCCGTGAAAGATTATAAACAGAGATTTTTTTTATTGTTTACCCATTCTGGGTAGGCAAGGGAACTATGCCAATACAGCCAAGTCTTTAGTAGATTTTTTGTATTGACATGAAATGAAAATGAATTTAATGAGATAAAATGAAATGAAACCTAACCTAACTCATTGCATCAAATCATTATATCTGATAGCTTCAAATTATTCAAATTAGTAGCTTCTTTTCAGAAATATTTGCATGAATCGTAAAAACTTTTATGAATTTTTTTTTAGTAAAAACTTCGTGGTTGATTTTTTCTTTTTAATAGACATTATTTTGACATTTGGGAAAGAGAACGCAGGAGTGCGGAAAAGGTAAAGAAAAAGCACAAGTGTGTAAATAGCCCACATCCCGAACGCTAAACGTCCCTGCAATACGCCACTTTTTGAGCAACTGTATTAAAAATAATATTTTTGATTGAATACTAATGCCTGTATTTAGCTATCTGTTCAACAGTTGCTAGTTGATAGTACCTATATGACACTCAATTCGCGTTTTGAATAGGTATCTAGCCAACTCTCATCCACACTGAAGTTTGCTGTCGTAAATCATGACTTTGGCACAGCTGATTTCCGACAAAGTTTTATGAGTAGCCATTTTTCTACTGAAGAGCAACATTGTTCAGCACTATCTAGGTACTTGAGGTTGAAAAAAATGATATAACAAGTAGGTAGTACTAATTAGACATCGAGTAATGTGAAACTTACTAATTAAAAGAAGGAAATATAACCCTTCTGTAATTTTAGTTAGTAAGGCCCAAATCGGCACTGCATTCTCTAATTTTAAGCCTCTCTGAGAAAAGCTGGACTACAATCACAAAATAACGATGGTGACATTTTCAACATTAGAGTAAGACAATTGCCAGTATCCCGTCCCAGCTTTTACACCGACCACGACCGACTTTTGATGACCACTTTGGCGATGGGGTAAACATATCTGCCTAAGACGCCATTATTAGCGAGTTCGGTTCACGCCCGGAACAAGAAAAAAAAATGTTCCTTTGTTTACTTTGAGGCCATGTATTTATTTATTTACACCATCGATTTCGAAATCAAAGTCGTTAACCCTGTAGTTAGATATGCTTACCTACTCTAAGGTTATTTAGGTGAACAAAAGTGACAGACAACGCGACGAGACGGAGCGCCATACGAAAATGCCAAATGGTCGTTGTACTCGTATATAGCAGTTAGCCTACGGCTTACGTCAGGTGACTTGACGAAAATAAGCGTAATAAAATGCAAAATAAAGCTTTTAAAATATTTGTTTGACTGCAATGTTTCATCTGAACTGAGATCTCAAAATTTCTATAAAGAAGCTTGGTCTGGGGTGGTAAAGCTGCAAAGCTGTTAGTTAACGAAATAAATATACCAAATAATTTCGATGGTTAACAACCAGAACCCGGTAGCTCAGTTGGTATAGTGCCCGCCCGGAATGCGGGATATCCGGGTACGAGTCCCAGCCGGGATCGATGTTGTTTGGTATTTTTTCCTATCACTTGAAGTACGGGTCGCTTCACGCCGTATCGCAGCGCGTCGCAGACGGTCGCTCACCTAGAACTTAGTTAAAATATCTTGAAACAGATTTCAAGAGAGGATTTTAGATTTACCTTGTGAGCCCGTATAGAAGCGCCCTCGGAGCAGGCAAGAGTGACGTCGACTAAACTCTCGTCGTGCAGCAACTGGCTGAACACCCCCAGCAGGTTGCTCTGATGATTGTTCCACCTTAGGCAATAGTGCTCACTTCCCATGTCTGAGCTAGCTGCCGCCGCTGGAAAACACAAAGTTCGATACTTAGCTTTCACTTTTAAAAAGGCCTCCTTACCCTACCTACATAAGATTGAATTAATTAACGGAATTCTTACCACGATTTTCGATTTTTATTTCACGGGTTACGAACAACTTATGTCCGATTTTATCGGATTCGAATTCGAGAAAATAAGAATCTAGAAATCTTTCCTATATGAAATGACGGATGCCGGATGTGGTGCGTCAGCTACCGTAGAAATACTTAGTTCTACAGCTCATCGGAGCGTCAAACACCATGATCGTGGACTGAACCAGTGGTAATAATCCCGTAGATAAATTCTTTGAATCAAAATGTAGTTTTTGTCAGAAGCGATTGCGACGCCCTGATAATTCTGATTTGCACTGGGCCAGGTTGATGTTTTATGGCCCTAGCCTCCTCATAGCCATAATATTACATAATTTATTCAATTATAAAATTCTTTATAGTCATCTCAATAAAAGTTGTATTTCCAAGTAAATTGGCAGATCAAGACGTGTACAAAAAACACTTATACTTATACAAAAATATGTGTCTTTTTATGCAAAAATTGCGATTTTTTTAGAGAATAAGTAAATAACCTATTTCTTAGTCTAAATTGTCTTATTTTTAAGGGCAAGAAACCGCACCGCGTTTGACACATCTCTAGCACAATTGCGTTGAATGCAATCAAGTTAGTTTTAACACTCAACATTACAAATAGGTTCTACATACATAAAACAAAACCAATTAAATACTATAAAACAATAAGTAGGTACTAGCTTCTGTTTTGTTGTTTTTAGGACATACCTACACATTAAAATACCCTACGACTTACCTTAATTAACTAGACCTGACTACTTGAACTAGGTACTTCGTTTAAATACTATGACTTGGCGTCAATTTGAATAAGTGTTTTAACACATCATATTTAAATGTTCCACAATTAGAAACTATACTAGCTCTAGAACCCGGCTCCACTTGACTGCAATTTGTTTCTTCGTATTTTATTTGTTGACAAAAATCATGATATCGACTCGTGGGAGTTTTATGTTAGTCTATAAAGCTCCGAGAACTTTTCATAGACAGTTACAAATCAGATCAAAATCTGTTTAATTAATCAGAAGATTAAATCCAACATATAGACAGACAGAGTCTCCATTGAAAATCGTGGAGATAGAAAAGTAGAAACGAATAATATCAAAATGACCACGCACTTATATTTTCTTAGCAACTTATTAACGATCAAGTACTTAGGTAGCTAAGAGACTGCTTTTAGAAATATAAGTAACAAAACAATATAACTTAAAATGTTAAATTCGCATGTCAGTGTTTATTTGGGCTTAAATTTAAGTATCTTTTCACAGAAATTTCTCCTACACTGAAGATGATTTAACTGTATAGGTAATAAATTAATTCAGTAGTTCAACGCAAGTCGCGTCATCATCTCTCTCTAATTCTTACTAATCTTACTAAGGGGAGTTCGCGGTTTCATAACAGTGGTATGAATCGCCGAATAGCGTTTTTGCATGGGTCATGGGAATCGCCCATATCAGTTTTATGCCTAATAGCGTTTTTGACTTCGTCGATTCTTACCACTGCCAATATATTACAATTTAACAGTCGTGCACAGAGGTGTTACGAATATGAATTTACTTATTTATTCGACGAACCAGAGGGTTTAGTTTTACGAACAATGATGGTTTTTATGAATCCCAAAATTTTCTTCGTTTAATAGTCGATACAGCATACTGATGTATCTGATTTCCGTATGAAAACTCTGCTATCCGAAGTTCAGAAATAATAAATAAATAAAATTTTATTTTATTTTTATTTTCTCCCGCAATAATATTTTACATACTATAATTAAAAACTACCTATATAATAAGAGGTAATATTAAGGCGCTTATAGTCGTCAAATGTTAGTTTTTGAAGGCCTATAACTCATAAACTGTGTAATAGAAAATACCAGAAAAAATATATCATAAGCATTGATACATATTCTTCAATCTGAGCGATTAAAAATATTGCAAAACTTTAAATACAGTAAGAAAAAAAATTATGAAATGAAGCCGTTTTCAATCTTAAATGCGTTATTTCTTCTAAACCAAAAGAGATATTTTAACTTTTCGAACTGAAAAATAATGCTTATTTAGTTATCTTTAAACTGTGCGTTTTTTATTTTAGAATAATAAATAGTTTTGACACAAAGTATTTAATATCAAATTCACTTCGAATTGGAACCAGCGGGTTCGTGCGCGGGCGACGGGAGGCAGTGCTCTGCTGACATTCAGACGGGGAGGTTGTGTCGCTTTGCGCTGCGCTGTCATATTAAATTTAGTTACGTAAAACTGTAAGTTTGCTGTCGAAACATTATTCCGTATCACCTAGTTTTGTTATATTGTGAGTATAAAAAATGGGACGGAAAAAGAAAGCTGCAAAAAATTGGGCTGAAAAGGCTCGGAAAATGAATAGAAAGAAAGAAAAAGAAAGTATTGTAAGTAGAACTCCATATTACTGTTCCAGTGTACCTACTACCTATTCATACAAACTTGTATACGCTCAGTGCATACCAGTAATAATTTCTTGCCAGTCATCGTGTCTACGAATAGTATTTTTCGAAGATATTCGTGTATGTAATTTAATAATACCGTTCACATTATTTATACACAAGAAGTGTTGATACGAGATAACATAAGGTATATTTACGATTTGTACGGTACCTACCATTCTTGCAAGAAATTATTTTGCAAGACACATACAAGTGTCTCATAATTTGGTGCAAAATTTTGAAAACTGTGATTTGTAGGCCGCGACAAACAGGCAGACAATCCATTTTTTGTTGTGTAGTGGAAATAGAGACTTCACTAACGCCCGATCAACTAGAAACTCATATTTTGTGACTAAATATGTTATTACTTTTTTAGGAAGTCAAGAAAATTACTATATTAAAAAAATAATTAATAGAAAAAGAAACAACTATGGATTGTAGATCCTCTGTGTGAGTACTTAGTTTAGCATTACGTTAATGGTACCTATGCACTACAGATAAAAATTAAAAATATAGTTATTTAATGAATGTCGGAATGGCGGGTGTATTTCTCAAATTGGCATAAATATATTGCAGTAATATCTTCTGTGTACTTTAACGTACCTCTCCTGAAAATCTGTATACCTGCGTTCGTACAATGAATCCCATCCTGTCGTCAGAACCGCAAGTGCACTGTTTAACACTGTACCAAGTTACATATATTGGTTAAATATATTTGGAACCTCATGAAACAAGTATAAAACAAATAAAATTTGGTATACTTTCTAAAATATAAAAAAAAAATTAACCCATTCACTGCCGAGGCCGCCCATGGGCTTGAGAGTTTTTTAAAAAAACCTCTGAAATCCCTAGCCCGGCGGTCCCGGCAGCGATTGGGATAAAAATGTTTTTGTTTTTAAGTTCTCAGAAAGTATACCGTGCTAAATTTGTTTTATACTTGTTTCATGAGGTACACTAGAGGTACCAAATATATTTAACCAATATGTACTTAACATGGTACTGACGTCATGATGGCGGTCGTACCTAATATTCGAAATATCATAGTACGGACGTAGGTACACAGATTTTCAGGAGAGGTACGTAAAAGTACACAGAAGGTACCAAATAACTTGAATATAATAAAAAAATAAAAGGCCAATCGGAGAAATACACCCACTATCCTGAAATTCATGTCATTAACGTATGTCTCTGAACCTAATTATTGGATCTTACCTAATTAAATTCAATTCTGACGATGAAAATAATTATGATGATAAAAGAAAAAGAAGGAAAATGCTTTTAATTTAACGCGATCTTTGATTTTTACAGAGTATATTTTATCTCCATTTTCAGGGCTAATCCAGTTTTTCTATTTGCTGTATAAATAATAATTAGTTACGCGTATTTTATCATAAACATAGTTAACTATAATTAATTTCAAATTGTAAAGTTCATATACTCATAAATATTAATATTATTTCAGCAGGATTTTATTTTAACTGAAACCACCGATACAGTCTTGTCTATTGATGATAAAAATCAAGACGATATAAACTGTTTTCAGGTAATTTTTCGTGGATTGATTCTTGTTCCTTTTTTTTATTGTTTGAATCTTAAATATTGTAATTTAATTTGTATACTTATAACAAAATTATTTATTTTCGTTTTAGCTCAACATTTCTTCAACACCGGTAGAACCTTCTATACCAAGTATTGAAGGTAGACGAATAATAAACATAACATAAGTTGCCCTTGAATTATAAAAACTTACATTTTAATGACTATAAACGTAAAATATATGACTTATTGCTACATAAATGCTACTATACAATTGATGAATATTTTAAGGACACCGAATTATAATTGACTGTAAATTCTATATGTATAAGTATTGAATCATAATGTATTGTAATATTCTTATAACAATTAATTATTACTATTTCTGAATACTTTTTGATATTATTGACAATAGGTTTTGTATAGTAAATTATTTTTAATTAGCTTCTTATAAAATATTTGCACACTGTTTAGCAGTAAAAAATGTAGAACTATCAATTTTAATTAAGAACTATTTGTACACATTTTTTCGCAAATAAATTCATTTGATTTGATTTGATTTGAACATATTTCTTCACCAAGTTAAAAGAAATCGCTAATCATGGAAATATAAACTGTAGCCTAGGCTGTTTTGAAATTGTTGGTGAACGGCATGTAGGACTTTTTTCAAAATTTACTCTAAAGTGCAAATTATGCAATGAAATTTTTTATATTGAATCTGATTCGCCTGATGATTTATATATAAATCATTCCGCTGTAGCTGGAATAATCGCTATTGGTGCTGGATATTGGCAACTTCAAGAGCTTTCAGCTTCATTAGAGTTGCCTCTGATGACGCCAAAAATATACCAACAATCTCATGCAAAAATAACAAAAGATATCGAAAAAATTTCGATTGACTCGATGAACCAGGCTGCAGAAAAAGAAAGACAGATGGCAAAAGCTGAAGGAAGGGTAGACAAAGATGCGATACCTATAATACATGTGGTTGTAGATGGCTGTTGGAGCAAGAGAACTTACAAAAAAAAATATTCTGCTTTGTCTGGGGCAGCAGCCATAATTGGTAAAAATACTGGTAAAGTACTGTTTTTAGGTGTACGAAATAAATACTGCTGTATCTGTGCAAGAGCAGAAAAAAAAAATGGAGCCTGAAACACACGTGTGCTATAAAAATTACTCCGGTCCATCTACTGGCATGGAATCCAATATTCTTCTAGAGGGTTTTAAAAGCTCTATTAAAATGCATGGCCTTGTATATGGTAGAATGGTTTCAGATGGTGATTCTAACACATACGCAAAAATATTGAAAGATCGTCCGTATGACCACCTTACGGTAGAAAAAATTGAGTGCAGAAGCCACGTGCTAAGAAATTTGTGCAATAAATTAGTCCAACTACAAACAGACACTAAATATGCATTGAAATTCCTTTTACTTTATACTTTTATCTTTACTTTTTTACTAATACTTTTTTCTATTCTCCTCATTTCGTAAGCAAACCTTTTTATATCCTGTTATTGAACTATATTTCTTATACGTGTACCTATAGATAGTATGAATACATAAATATTTTAGATTTGGGATTAACCAGGACCTTATGTAGGTGCCGATAATTTTCCTGTTTACCCTACCTTTTTATAATGTAGGACGTATATTTCATGAATGTCAGAATGGCGGCGGGTGTATTTCTTAGATTAGCCTATATGAACAGGGTGACTGGTAACAAATATTAGATATTGAGTAAATATAGCACTGTTCTCTCGATTCTGATCATAATCAATCAATATATATAAAACTGTTCCGTTACTGACTGAGTGACTGAGTGACTGAGGTACTGAGTGACTGAGGTACTGAGTGACTGAGTGACTGACAGACAACGTACAGCCGTATCTACTGGGCCTAGAGAGCTGAAATTTGGAACATACATTCTTTAGGGGATGTAGGGGTGCACTAAGGAAGGAATTCCCGAAATTCCCACGGGAACGGAAAATATAGGACTTTTTAGTTTGTATGAAAAATCTTATTCCTTGAGTGCGCCGATGTAAAACTTGGCGTAAAGGTTTTTCAATGTGTGTCTGGTTGTGTTATGAAAGGAATTCCCGAAATTCCCAAGGGAACGGGAAATATATGATGTTTTAGTTTGTATGAAAAAATCCCATCCCTTGAGTGCACGGATGTGATACTTGATATAAAGGTTCCTCAATAAGTGTCTGTTTGTGTTATGGAAGGAATTCCCGAAATTCCCACGGGAAGTGGTTGGACTTTTTAGTTTGTATGAAAAATCTTATTCCTTGAATGCACCGATGTGAAACTTGGCGTAAAGGTTTTTAAATGTGTATCTGGCTGTGTTATGAAAGGAATTCCCGAAATTTCCACGGGAACGGGAAATATATGATGTTTTAGTTTGTATGAAAAAATCCCATCCCTTGAGTGCACGGATGTGATACTTGATATAAAGGTTCCTCAGTAAGTGTTTGTTTGTATTATGGAAGGAATTCCCGAAATTCCCACGGGAAGTGGTTGGACTTTTTAGTTTATATGAAAAATCTTATTCCTTGAGTGTACGGATGTGATACTTGGCATGAAGGTTCTTCAAAGAGTGACTGGTTGTGCTACGAAAAAAATTCCCAAAATTCCCACGGGCACGGGAAATACATGATTTTTAGTTTTTATGAAAAAAACTTATTCCTTGAGTACATGGGTGTGATACCAAGTGTATTAAGTTTCTTTCAGTGGGTGTCTGGTTGTACAGTTTCTGAAATTTCCAAGAGAAGGGTAGTTAAGCGCATACGAAGTTGCGGGTTAAAGCTAGTTATGTAATAAAAGTAGGTGCTGAATAAAAAGTTTTACTAAGTCGACGACCTTTCCTGAAGCCGTCTGTACCTGCCTTGATATTCTGTGTTGTTAGTACCTTGCATACGTCCGAACCAGTGTAAACATTCGTTGCGTAATAAATTCTGTAACTTTCGGTTAAGTTTACTCAGTAAATAAATAATATTCCAAAGTATCACGTCCTCGAATTTCAAAAGTGACCCACCAGTCACCCTGTTCCAAATATCTGGTACCTTCTGTGTACTTTTACGTACTTCTCCTGAAAATCTGTGTATATATGTCATACAATGATTTTTCGAATATTAGGTTATTATATTTGTCACACGGTCTCGGCAAGTGAGTAAAAATGTTTTAGCCGCCCATGGGTGGCCTCGGCAGTGAATGGGTTAAAAATGTCATTTTTTTATTTCTCATATACCGTATTTTTTTTTGTTTCATTCTTGTTTAATTTGGTACAGAAGAGGTACAAAATATATTTAACCAATATGCGTAAATTGGTACACTGTTTAACAGTACATCCGCGGTTCTAGCGTCAGGATGGCGGTTGTACCTAATATTTTAAATATCAGTGTACGGACGTAGGTACACAGATTTTCAGGAGAGGCACGTAAAAGTACACCAAAGATACCAAATAACTACAATATATTCAAGCCAATCTGAGACATCCACCCGGTATCCCGACATTCTTTATGTTTCACGGTGTCATCTAGCACTAACGCAGACACTAACTATGTATGTATATCCCTTGTACAAGACAAGGGATATACATACATAGTTATAAGTCCTTTTTTGTAAATACATATCTGCATATCATACCTACGTAAAATCCGGCTGAGAGGCAAGAGGTGCGAGATCTTACCCGCTCCATGACAAATATTTACATGTTACGTTATGCGTTTCTATATATAAAATAAAAATATGTGTGCTTATATCTATATTTCTTAAATTTATTTATCCGTTATTTAGTATATATAGCATAAGTTCTTAAAGATACATTTGGGCGAGATAATGTGGTATGATTGTTAGAAATATTTATTCATTATTATTTATAGTACACCAGACCAATACAAACAAACATGTTCACGTACACAAATGATAGCATTGAGCGGGGATCGAACCCTCGAACTCTGGCACCATTCGCGAGTACTGTTATGCCTCCACCAAACGGTTACTAGCGCCGCGAACACGGGCCTGTCAGGCAAGCGCTTGCGATGTTTTGGTACGGGGGAAGCGCGGGTTGCGGAGCGGTAAGCATTACGCCACGCCTGAATGCCCAAGGCCGTTGACGACACTACGCGCCTTAAGAGAAGTGGGAGACTGGTGCCCCATTTAGGTTTCCCTGTACTAGGGGATCACCAGGCTCTTCCCTCGTGCCAAGTTCACGATACAATAGTTATATTACGCCGTTTAGTTTGAGTTTGCGCGGAGCTTTTCTGTAAGATATTTGGCGATGAAAATGGGAATGAATGGTATGAATGCATGGCTTGAGTTCCATTTTGAGTCTTTATTCGCTTTATTAAAAGACTTTGCTGCATACGATATTTTTTTAATGAGATGTTATGCGTCCCAACTATGAGAGAGATAGGTCTTTTAGAATTATTTTTTCCTAGAATACGATAAGCATCCAGTATGCCGTTGGGTGTACTCAAGTTCATATTCATAGTTTTCGATACTTAAAGGACATAGGTTAACAAATCATTTTTTTTTCTGATTGACAGTACTATGGAAAATTCTAATTCCAAATTTTGTAGGTTCGAGAATTAATTTCCAATTTATATTTAAATAAAACTTTGCGTTAGCACTTTTTACTCACGATCACCTTAACTTGCACGTCAAACCACGAACTTAATTATTATTGCTGCAGTAAATTCTTATAATAAAAGAAAACTGAAACAATTTTTTTGGATATTTTAACCTCATTAACTACACGAATTTAATTGTCCTCCTATACTCACGTAACATGCAAATCGCTAATCTGCAGGAAACTCACGAAAAAAAATATCAGTTTCTGAAAGCAATCTGACATTGTAAATTTGTTAATCATAGAATTAGGCCAAATAAAAAATTGCGTTTTGCGAGCTCGTAATTTTTTCTATCTATTATCTTGGAAGAACACTCCAGATAAGATAAACCGAAATAAGTGTATTCGTTATTCAACCTACCTAGCGTATCTTACACGTGGATGGACTTAGATTAGTAAGTTACACTTGCACGCAAAGAGTTGCGTATAAACTTGTACTTTGTGTATTTATTAGAAACTGTTTTCGGGACATAAAGGTCTCAAAAGTCCCGCGAAATCACAGGATTTCACCGTTGACTTGTTCCGACGAACCGTAAATTAATAGTTAACCATTTTTGGGCCTTCGTTTAAATGGGTGTTAAGAACATAAAAATTTAGTTTCTGAAAACATTCTATATGAATATTAACTGAAAATTTAGTGAAACTCATCAACGGCAAGAAAAATGTGGTCAAAATATCTTAAGTTAACTTGGTTCCCCCGTTGCAAAAAGTGGCTTTATTTAAACATATTGTACACCAGTTAAGACCTATTTTAAGGAACTTTTCAACTTCTTTACCGACCATATTGTATATAAAAAGGGGTCCACGAAAAATCCTGTACTTTTGGTACTTTTAAAACTTTGTAAATGATGTACTTTCACGGTTACCATGCAAAGGCTTAGAGCTAATGCAATATCTCGTTCTCTATTATGATAAATATTTATGATAAGATAGGGATGTAATTAAGTATGTCAATAATAATGTTTGTTTATACTTTAAAATGTTTGAATTTCACTAATATTTAAATAAATGTATCTTTTTGTTAAAATGTGCAGTAGTTTCGAGTAAAGTTGTTATCTATCCAAACATTGCTGATTATTATTGATATGGTATTTTCATCGTTATCTACTATAACTTTTTTGTCAATATACATTAAATGAATATTACAGATATATTTAAACTATTGTCTGTATAAAAAAAACATATCAATGGAAAAGAACCCTCGGGAAAACCATTGGGCAAGAATCCCAAAAAACTTAAACAACAAAAGTTCTGTTTTTTTTTTATCTCCATTTCGAAATAGCCGAGACTTATTCATATACGGTTCTATAAACCTAAGTGTTTGTATTAATGACACATCTATAGAATACTAGCTGACCCGGCAAACGTTATTTTGCCATATAAATAAAAAAAAATAGATGTTGGCCGATTCTCATAGATACCGGATAAGCACAAAAATTTTCATCAAAATCGGTCGAGCCGTTTCGGAGGAGTATGGCAACGAAAACTGTGATACGAGAATTTTATATATTAGATATTTGGCCATGATTTTTAAATAAAGTTAAAAAAAAGCTTGCAATGTTAGCGGTGTAATGAAAATTTAATGAAACTGACATGGTTTCAGTTCTTTTGATTGCTAAATACCATGAGGTAATAAATTGGTATTTTACTTATAACAAAAAATACAACTTATCTTAGATATAACTTCACAAGTTTCAACATTATTTGAATATTCCTGGTCAACCTTCCAGTTTTAAAATCTTCAAGTTCTATCACCTCTTTTTTATAATTTTAGTTTCGTAAAAGGCGACTAATCTGTATTAGCTCCCGCTTTGTGGTAGGACCCCATCAAGGTCCGCTTGGCAAATGATCTGATCAAGGGCACAGTACAGATATCTACAGTAATTCAACTTCATACAAACGGACGAAACGCGAACTATACCTACGCGGCTCGATCTCTGCATGCGCTCGGCATGCGGCCAGTCGCGGGTGTCTACATACCAAAACAATTGTTGATTCTGCGTTACGTTAATATACGGATTGTTTATACTTTAACATTTAATAATTCACCTTTTCGTGCGTCTCAGTCGACGTGCATGTATCATGTCGGTCGCTAATTTATAAGACCGATTTGTTATTCAAACGTTAACATGGTTTTTTGAAACAAAACGTATTTTTGTTGAACACTTCCTATTCAATTTACAAAGTTTTTTATTTGTTTATATAAAAAAGTATATTTGCAGTTACAAAACTAAATGGAAATAAACACAAAGTAGGCAAATGTAATTTAAACGCTGAAGGCGGGCAGCCCTATTACATGTGAACGCGGCGCTGTAGGCATTTATTTCAAAGATGCGGCCGAGTTGAATTACTACAGATATCTGTTCTGTGGCAAGGGCCTTCAACCTCACCGTCACTACCATCAGGTGAGATTGAGGTAAACGTTTAGTCAAAGCAAAATGATTAAAATATATTCGATTAAAAATATCCGGAACGAAAGCGATTGAACCAATCAAACGAACGCACAGTTCATTTGCTAGTAGGCCCATATACGTGATTGATATTGCGTGATGTTTCAATCGCATTGTTTACACGTCGGAACTTATCATCAATCAATCGATTAAGGAACGTCATGCCTTTTTTGCGCTTTGCAAAATACAAACAAGTATTTGGTCCACGTGATGCAAAGTCACTTCCGGGTCCCTAATAATCTAATTTTACTTATTAGTGAGATTAGTGATAGTAAGCAAAGCTTTGAGAAAGAAAAACCTTAAAAAGGTTGTTCGCGCATCTTTAACAGCATACGAAATAATGCGAAATGTATTTTTATTTAGGAATAAGATTAAAATCGTAACCGTCATCAATATAAAATACCCAGTTTAATATAAAATGATCCATATAATTATAGAATTAAATCCCTTTATTTGACGCTCACGCTCATGAAGTAATAGACCGGCTCTTTGTTGAAAAACTGTGACGTTTAGCGGCATTATTTATTTAAGCGGGACCCCCTAAGGAAATAGGTAAACAGTACTAAATAAACATCTCTCAGATAAATAATTTACGACATGCTTATTAATAGATAATATTAGGAAAAAAGATGAAGTGGTTGCAGACAAACATCCACGCAATATAATTGCCAATATTTGTAGGCGCTACTTGTGTTACTTAAATAGATATTAATTAAGAAATATAAAAAATTTAGGTACTTAAAAAGCAGAAATAGATGCAAAAAAAGCCTATGATAAGAAACGAAGCTGGTATTTCACAACAACAATCGAAACAACAAAAACTTTAAACAAAAACGAACATGAAGCACCCGGAAAAACCACTTTAATAGTAAAAAAACAAGAAATCAAAGACATCAACCGATGCACTCTATATGATAATATTGCGCAAAGGTCTTCTTGGCCTTGACACAGAGATTTGAGAGCTGTTTTAAAACTTATGATAACTTACCGTTTTTGGAGTCTGGTGATAAGTGACGATGCAGTTTTGTAAGAATATGAGTCTTATTGTGTTGGAGCACGGGATACAAAAGAATAACAACGCAGGTACTGAGAAACGTCTAGATGCGTACCCGCATAAAATGTTGAATTGTACAGTCACAATGAATTGTAAGTATCGATATTAGATTGCGATAAAATTTTATGGTAAGTGACGGTGGGATAGGTATAATTTTGAGAACGCAGTAATAGGATGTTTCTAGGTGAACAACTATTATAAATATCAATAATTATTAAACAAAAAAAAACACATTATTGACCCGTTAAATAATTTATTTTTAAATAAAAAAAATATCAAAAATACTTCACATAAACTCAAAACTTAAGCCTTAAAAATAATTAAAGATAGACCAAGATAATCAACGAATGCAGAGCATTAAAAAAACCGACTTCACGTCAACACTTTAACCGACTAATAATGTCATCCAAGTAAACATTCTCCGAAATCATACATATTGTTTCAATAATTTGAAATTCTCAATGAAGTAGGTGCTCAACCGATTTCGATGAAATTTATATGGGACCAACTATGAAGTATCCTCTATCATATGATTTTGAAAATAGATTCATAAGTGTCCGAAATATCGTGTAGCAAAGACACAAAAAAAAACATACAGACGAATTGAGAACTCCCTGCTTTTTTGAAGTCGGTTGATAATAAGAACCGGCGGCAAAAACCTCTCGACAATAGGCTGCAAACTGGACAGCGAGAGCGACAGCGGCGCGGGCAGCAATTTCCGCGACAGGATAGAAAGTATTGAGTTTGTATGAAACCGCGACAAATCGCTCCGCTGCTGCCCGCTGCCGGCCCGTCGCGAACGGCCCAGTTTCCCCGCGTCGCTGTCCGCGCCGCTGTCGCTCTCGCTGTCGCTCTCGCTGTCGCTCTCGCTGTCGCTCTCGCTGTCGCTCTCGCTGTCGCTGCCGTCCAGTTTGTAGCCTTACACAAACATTACTCAAAGTAGTAGATGAGAATACCTTCAACTTGCGTAGAACACGAAAGAAAATAGCGAAAGACAAACATACATGCGTGCTAATGTTATGTCATAGCCAAGCTGTTTACTATTATCGGCTACATTGAGGCTATTTTACATGTTGACTTAAAAAAAAAACGAAAAGGTCCATAGAGATATCGATCCCACGCTATTTTAACATCCCAATATTCTTTGATTTCATAGTATTTTTTTACTTTACATTCAGATTTCTTGGTTTGAGATTTCTTAAATTAATTGAAATTAAGTAGGTAGGTACTAGAAATATACGACCACATGAAATAATATTATAATTAATTCTATTACTCCACCTCGCTAGCTACAAACACTGGTTCTGAAAACTGTCACTTGTTTCAAAAATGTGACTCAAGCATAGATTCGCTGTCAATTCATACAAAATAATAGGTAAAAGAAAACTATCAAAAAAATCTTTACTAAAGAAGACTTCAAACCTGAATAATTTTTCATAATATGAGACTAAATAAATAATAACGATAAAAAAGAAAAAGAACAATAAGCCCTTCCAAAGTGATTCCTCGTTGTGTGTACAGCAATACGTAGGCGGCTGTGCGAGCACGCGTGCGTTTGCGCAGTCAAGATCAAGGTCAAACTATTGCGTAACTCTTGGCGGTCGCGCTGCATACATGTGATGTCATCCGGACGTCTGCCCCCCCCCCGCGCGATAAAGGCCGCGGTGTTGCTAAAACGCGGGGATTTGGTATTTCTAGCGATTGGAGGTTTCTTGATTTTGTTTGATAGGTCATTTTGAGTAGGTATTATGATTTTTATGAGTATAAAATGCAGTGATTCTGTTATTTTTGCTGATATAAAATATGAACATATGAAGTTGAATTGATGAAAATAGATTTATTTTTATACGGATAAAATTAAAACTTTATATTTGTAAACCTTAGTATAGTGATAAAGACCTGGTTGTTTTATTTGATTAGGACTTTGTTGAGATTTCTAGCCTCATAAAGCGGAAGTTCGAATTCTTTGATTAGGACTGCAAATACAGCATATTGGGAGTTCTAGCCTCAAAAAACTAAATTAGTAATGACTCATTACTCATTTCCAGACACAGATTTTGATTTTAAATAGACGCTACCGACAAACACTTATAAAAACTGCGTAAACGAACATTAAATCTCGCTTCGAAGCTTTGGCAACACTCGAAACGCAGTCTAACTATTTTAGGTCTAAGATTGCGTGTGCACATGTCCGCTGGTCACCGTGAAATTTTGATCGATCGTGTGCAGAAGCAAAAAATAGAATAATAGAGCTCTTGGTGTGTTGAGTGTGCCGATATTATCACACAAATCTGCTCCGAGCTAACCATGTCTGACCTTCGGTCTGTATCATACAATACGCCGTGATGTTTCAAAGGCCACAGGCGTATACATAGACTGCATAGTAATATAACAACGATACTAACAAATGATGTTTATGGCAAAACGTTATGTATAACTAGGAATAGTTTTTGAGAAAGTTTCAACTGTGATTTGGTACTACGGTTGCTACGTGGACTACGTTTTTTTGTGTTTATTATGCGTAGTATTTATGAATTCTGTTAATATTAAATTTATTAAACTGTTGATTATTTCTATAATCTATACGAAGAAAGGTAATAAAATAAACAGATAAAGCGCTCAATATTATCAATATCATATTCATAAAACAAAATACTAAAGAAAGATTCACAATCTGTTCAAATATTTTTATAAGCTGTTATCTGGTTTTGGACGGTGTAAAATAGCACACAGTAACCACGGCGCCACGACGATTTCTGTGTGTATCATACGATATCACAGGTTAAGCAACGTTCGGCGCGGTCGGTGCTTGGATGGGTGACCGCCGACCATTCATTACTCACGACTACTTCCGTGCTTCGGAGGGCACGTTAAGCAGTCGGTCCCGGGTGCTGTATACTTGTAAACAGTAGTCGTTAGGGTTTGTCAGAAGCCGTTTCGGCGCCCTGAAAATTCTGACATCCACCACCCAGCACTGGGCCAGCTTGGTGGATTAAGGCCTATACCTCCTCGTCACCCAGGGCAGAGACTCATACCCGGCAGTGGGCTCATTACAAAGAGTTGTGATGATGATGAAATAGCACTGCCAGAGAAGCATATCTTAGAATAAGGCTAATCGAAATGGTGCGTGGTTGTTGTCAGCAATATTGAATTCACCAACAATTGTTTTATCCAGAGCCAGTGACTTCCTGTCCGTAAACGCAGCAGGACCCTGTCTATAATTGGATCTACAGCTTCAGTTTAACGTCCGTAGTATTAAGTACCTTCCAAAAAGTATAAATAAAAAAATACCTTCAATGCTGCAAAGATATCATAAGTTATTTTCCAGCAGGACCTTCAGCCATTTGAAGGTCTTCAGACCAATGTTATACGACCCCGATTAGAGGCATATTAGTACCTACGTTAAAAATTACTTTATATATAAAAAAAAAAGTTCCGCGTCTGGGTGTTTATCTATTTATGTATTTATATTCTAGGTTCCCCCCTAGTTCGCTACATGGTATCCCATACACAAGCTATGCTTACTTTGGGGCCATGTAGTTGGTGTGATTGTCTGGGGATTTTATTTTATTATTTTTATATATTTTTTAAATTATTATGTTAAAGCGTGTCTTAAAAGAGCTTGGTGGCCGGACCTCTTCAGTGCTTGCCTGGCTAACTGTCACCCAGCGTTTACATCTGCCGCCAAATATTACCACATCAACAGTGAGGTGCAATGCCGAAAATATTTACTTGTAGGCTTCTTCCTTCCTGAACCGGTTTGCTGTCATCTTCGACTCCATTTTCACTTACCATCGGGTGAGTTTGAGATCAAACTTGAATCGGGTAAAGGATAAAAAAAAACTTTGTTTACAGAAATGCAGATTTTTGGATACCTATTTTAAATTAGTTTAAGAGTGGAATGCAAAAAGGTTACTTTTGTACGGGAAGTTTTAATCCACATAGATAGGTACGCAATTATATTCCTGGTAATTAAATGGCTGCAGAATGCCATGGACTTAATTAGTTGTTTAAGGGATTCAATATCTTAAAGTGTTGATATTACCTCGTTTCTCCTCTTGTCGTTTCTTGCATTTTGTACACAGGTGATATGTTACCTACCTACACAATTTGGAAAATGTCAATGGTTGCTCCAACTTGTGAAATAGTTTACACATTTAATGATAGAACAAGTTATTTACCAGTATCCAAGGTTAAATAAAATACAGAATTAGTCGCTAATAAAAAAAGAAGATTCATAGAAATTAAAAAAAATACAACCTTAGTACACACACGTATATAACCACAGAACATTTAACTACATAAATATATGGTCATGTAACGAATAGTATATAATAAAGTAGACAATGCAGCCAGTACCTACGTGTGTTCTATTATTAGGCCGCTTGCACACAGTGACTGAGGAAATATTCTTGACACCTACGCGACGTTATAATATCGTAAACACGTATTTGTAGTTTGTATAAGCGTGTATGAAAACCGCGACGACGTGCGGCGGCGGTTGCAAAACGATGTCAAGTTCTGTAATGAGTAATTGCCATAATGAAAAGTTTATTATATCGTTGTTGGACTATTCAGTGGCAATACTTTGTTGTACTTTTTTTTATAAATCTTTTTTTCAATCACACCTACTCATCACAACTCCCGGTAATACCCAGTGCAGGGCTATGAGTCTCTCCTCTGGGTGACGATGAGGTTTTTCAGGCCGTAAGCCACCAAGCTGGCCCAGTGCTGGTTGGTGGATTTCAAAATTTTCAGGGTGCTTCTGACTCAACCCTAACGACTACTGTATACAAGTATACAGCACCCGGGACCGACTGCTTGACGTGCCCTCCGAAGTCATCTAGGTAGAGGAATATATCTTCTGTATTAATATCCCTTACTAAACCCATCACAAGAGAAGGGGTGGTGCTAATCAGGGGCCACCATGTGCCGCTTATAAAGTGTAATTATTTATAATTAGATTTCAATATTTGATAAGTTAATGCGACCATGCAAATTGGATGTTTCATGGTTTCTTTCATTATTTATCCAATACGAGTACCTCGCCCTAGCAATGCACGGTTAGCAGAGTAAATGTACTAACGTATTGATAAGTTTAATGAGGAAAATTACCAAAATTTTTTACATTGATCATTCATGACATTATAGAATATTTTAAGATAATCCATTTGATTAGTAGAAAGATGCGGTAAATTGGTTATTTTATAATATGAAGTAATAATCAAACAATTTACATTAATAGGTTGCGGCGCCATGAAATATATACACTGCTTATTATGCTACCCTTATTTCCAAAAAACAGCAAAGTTGTTTGGCGGTGGCAATAAGCAGGCCTATACATGCTGTGCTAAACTTTATTTCTCTACAAATCTTTAATTTGTATTTCTGCTACGACCCTAGTTTATTAACAACGCTCGTGCGGACGATTTAGGACGCAACAGCTACTTTTCAGTGTCAAGAATAACGTTTTCTTTTATGGATTTTTCTAACCGCGCTCTCAGCACACCCTGTAAACGACTAATCGTGCTCGTGGTGCTCTTCATGCAACTTTCTCATAAGGACTCAAGTTAGATGGAGCTGGCAGAATATGTATTTAATTACTTATAGATAAGTTGTTCTGCAGTCTCGAAAACTGAATCACGGCACATATCTTGTCCTGCCACCTGTATTCCAAAGAATCTAGATGAAGTTACGGATAGGGATTTATCATACACAGCAAACTGGTTTTTAACTTAAATCCACGAGATAAGAAAAAGATTTCTTTAATCTGCGAGGTGCAGTATCAGATCTATCACCCATCACGCAACTAAACCCATTGCAATGAAGTCGAATTTAGGAATCTATAGATTTGTTTTTTAAAAAAGTGAAGAAAAATACATTTTTACTAACGATAATATGGCAAGGTTATGGCAAACGAACTATTTTTTATTCATTTTACAAATTTATACTTGATATGACTAAAACATACATCTCTATACTCAGTTAAGTTTAACTTCGGCAGACACAAGTTGTAACAAACGAATAAAAAAGCAAGTATTAATATTTATAAGAAACTGATTAACTGTGATTAATTATATGAGTTCGTTTTATTTTACTTGTTGACTTAACGCTTGATTTAAAATAAACATTTGACCTTGAAATTATTCGCTACTTTCTTCGGTTAACAATTTAAGATTAATTAGTTACAACCAAAATGCTGTAGATCCTCAGGCATTAAGCAAAACCTTTCACAACTCTTCACAACTTTATTGAAAGGTAATAAGGAATAAATAGATTTTAATTTATTTTATTTAATAAACATTTATAAAGATTTTTTTGCATAGCATTAATAGCACAACATTAATAAGATTATAATAAATCTGAAAAACTATGAGTGCAATAAGTTTATGTTTATTAATTGTTTCCGCTAAAATGGACTAGTGATTGCTAGTACATACACATCTAGTATCTCTATATAGTTTTTTTTGTAAAAACTTCATTTGTAAACGGTGGTTAACTTAAAAATACAAGTGTTTAATTCAGTGTTAAGTACGTTAGATGAAGAATAATCGGTATTTACCCCTACAACTAAGAGTATGGTGCTTCGCAAGGAATTCAGAGTAGATGTAGAACGTAAAATTCGAGATAAAAAAATGTTTAATAAAAAACATTTTATAGTCGTAAGGGTTTTTTTTTATAAAATATGGATTGGACGTTTGTCTTCCATGAAACCTGATGTTAAGTGAACATGAAGACTAAGGTGGTACACGTTGATCCACGAGAAACCTATTCACTCGACGCTTAAAAGTACTAGGACTATACTGGTCAGGGAACATAGACGCAGGCAGTTCATTCCAAACCTTGGGGATCCGTTTCAAAAAGGAACTGTCAAAAGCGCTTGGTTCGACTTTTCGGAATATGTACCACATACGGATGGAAGTTCTGCCTGCGTCTAGTAGTCCGATGGTAAAAGGACTAAATTGTCAGAAGCAATTTTAGTCGAGTAGCACTGGGCCAGCTTGGTAGTTTACGGCCTCCTATCCTACCTCCTTATCACCCTGCGGAAATGCTCAATGCTCTTAAGTGGGTTTTATTGAAAATACTGTGATATGATTCTATATTGTTCTTATCAGACAGAAAGTTCATTTCAATACGGTACCCTAAAATAAAACCTTACAAATAAGAAATCTTCAATTAATTCTAATCTAATATTTATTACGTCTCTTTAAGTAACTTAACTTTGTAAAAGATTTATGGTACATGCTATTGAAAAATAAAATGTCTGATTTCTTCGACATTGTTTCGCTATTTTAATTGGTCTAGACTTCTAAGATATATTGAACCTGTATTGAGTCTCATAAAATGTTTTGATATATTTTTCAGCTATATTTACAAATAACGGCATAATATTTGGATACTCCCACATGAATAATACCTACTTGCCTTTGTGAATCTTTTTACTGTTTTAACACGTTATAAATTCTTGATGAAATATAATATTTTTATAACTACCGATATGTTGGTTGTACCTATCTGAAATTAGCGAAAAATTAAACCCTTTAGCAAGAAAATAAATATGTATAACTAGAAACCAAAGACAAAGGTTATCCTGGTGTGGACGCTTGCACATTTTTATTCCGCAATATTGAAAGTTACTCCTTGCATATATTATGAGTGTTATAATTCTAAAAACTGTATTATATTAGCATGAATCGAAGAGTTTTTTACACAAGTTTTTAGTGAATGATATTGAAGCAATATAACGTATTAGAATTATTCATAGCTTTACTAAAATTTCGTTTAGAAAAGCCATTTTTTATATCTCCGATTTACTAATAATTGCCGGCGAAAGAATAGTGGTTTACTTTCTCAGAGAAATCTGCACCTTATAAAAGTTCTCAATCAAGCAAAAAAAATATGATTTCCATGATCTCGAACACCATTCACAGTTATATAAATCGAATGCTAGTTTTTCAGCTTTCATAACATGCGTGAACGTTATTCTTACGCTCATCCTGATGACGCCATTTATACAGTATCTAAGTGTGAATTACTACGAATACTTTTCCATAAGTCTGATTATCATACCTACATGCTTTTCATACATGCTTTGCAGTCACAGATCTGCTAAAAGAAATTTATTTTCGGGATAAGGTACTTGTGTCATTGGATTTCGTTGTATACGTTTTTGTTGGACTAAGTGAACCTTAATATTTTTAAAAATATCACTTTTAAACATTACTTTCTTTATTGTTTTTTTTTGTGATTAATTTAGGTTATCAATCATCCATGGCATGCCCACTGCTGGGCAAATGCCACTTCCAAAAATTCTCCATACCACTTGATCCTACGCTACCAGCATCCAGCACAAAAGTTGTAATAACTAAAAAAAAGGATTACTACGAAAGAAAAAAAAATCACATAAAATAACTTGGATATGATGTGATTGGCTCTTAATGCTACACGCGCGCAACCGTCTGCGTTGCGTGGCTATCAAGGCCGTGCGAAATAACGCGTATGGTTATATATTATTAACTATTCTACGTTTTCCGTTCTGAACAAGATCAGACTTCGCTGTACCAATTTACTATGGAGATGAGTGTGCATATCCATGTCGTTAAATACTTTGCTAATTGTTTTTAAACAAAGTAATGAATAAATTACGCTAACTGAAACACTAGCTATTTGGCCCGAAGGTTGTTTGAGATAAAGGTTGGTTGGTTGCTTGTGTGATGGAGATCACACAGCCTACCAAGAAGGTATAATTGTTATCACATGATCAAGGTGACCATGACCACTACAGTCCTGGAACTTTTAAGTGTCGAGTGAATAGGTTTCTCGTGGATGGACGTGTAACACCATAGTCTTCATGCGCACTTTCCATCAGGTGGCATGGAAGACAAACGTCCTATCCTTACAATATAAAAAAAAGGTACTAGGTCTGTGTCATTCGGCAAATATGAAGTACCTAAAGTTAATAACTATTATGGCGACAGAACGTTAACTAAACCATATCGTTTAAATAGTCTGCCGGATGACATTCGACAAGAAATAGTTAAAAATAAATTAAAAATCAAATTGAAAAAGTATTTATTGTCTTCTTTAATGTAGTTTTTGAAATAAGTAATAAATTATAAATGTAGATAATTATAAGTAAGTAATTGTTATGAGACTCTGGATCCCACAGTCAAACTGTTTAAACAGTTTTGTGGGACTGTTTTCTTAGAAATAAGATTTTTTTTCTGTAAATTATTAATAAAAAAAAGTATACAAGTAAACCCGAGCCAGCTTAGAAAAGTATTAACGGTTGGGACTAGAACCCATGCCCTTCTCACACTATAGGAGAACATTAGAACAATGCACTACGAAGGCCGTATTGATAGTTTGTGTCGATAAGTTTATTTCACGGTCTTAGTTACGAGAATGCGGTTATGGCCCAAATTAAACTACTAATTTGTTTGTAGCCTTTCTAATAAACAATTTTTTTAGGTAATCCAATCACGATGTCGGTACTTTATAAATATCTCATCTGATTCAGAACTATGAACTTAATTTTTTAGTACTATGCATTATCGTCCTCTTTACACAGAAATATTATGACGGTTAAAATTGGGCGGTAGTCTCCACTCTAGTGCCTCTGAATAGAACTGGCTTATACAGGGAAAAAGATCGGTCATATAAATATAAAAGATCGTCTAAGACGCTACTCGAATGAACTCGACGAAAATCGTGAAGTTCCGGGTTCAATCCCTGACGGAACAAGAAAAATAAATGTTCCGGGTCTGGGTGTTTACTCATAAACGTATTCATATTCTGGTTCACTACATGGTATCTCATATTACAAGTCTGGGAATTATATTTTATTAATAAGATTATATTTACGTTACAGAATTATTGTATTTTTGAGCGCCGCCAGTCCTACAACATAAATACATAACTTCACGCCCGTATCCCTTAAGGGGTAGAACACCAGAGGTTATAAGACCATCTGATGTCACGTTTAACAAATTTGGAGAGAGACTATTGTAGTGACAAGGGGTTTATAATACAATAAAGCTACTACGTATTGTCTATTTGTTAAGATACACTATATCTGAAACCATCAGTCGTATTCAATAGTTTTAAGGACGGTTAACTTATTCGAGACATTCTCACGAGGTCAACAATTACACCGGTAACAAACGCAAAGCTGCTAGTTTAGTTATAAATAAAACCGCATAATATCCGGCCATAAATGGTTATTTTGTTAACTCATACATTGCAATTATTTCTAAAATTAAACCGAGTACAAAAACAACTTTTATTAACTGTTAATTGTTGTCAACCCTTAAATTAAATGTTTTCTTTTTCTTGAAAGATTTTATGGCCTTAAATAAATATACAGGGTGGAATTTTCCTCTGGAGGGAAAGTACTTTAACTAATAGAGATAGCAAATTTTACTCCAAAGAAACATCTCTTTATTTTGGAAAAGAAATAAAACTGCATTCAAAGATTTTTCAAAAATTTGCTTGCTTCGAGGAAGTCAAAAATTCCACCCTGTATACCCAAACTGACATTTCAGCAATGTGGCCCCTAAGTAAGCATTTAATATAAGCTTGTGTTATGGAGATCACACAGCGGAACTAGGGGTTATTCTATATAGTGTACATGTATCCAGAACCACCCTTTCTCAGAAAAATGCATTTCCTAAACAGCGGTATATCACAGTATGGGTTTGAAACCAGGACCTCTCAAGTAGCAGCCAAACACTCGGCCACTGCGCCAAGGAGGCCGTCACACGTTTCTAGAAAGCCGATAGAAGTTTTTTCTGCAGTTTCATATTAAAAGACAGAAAGAAGCTTACGCGCAAGATAACGTTTTCATAGTTTTATAAATGGAATAAATTAGTTTTATATTTGCTTTATGTTACGAGTCCCTATGGTGAGGAATAAGGTACCTACCTGCGACTGTTTTTTATATTAAATTTATTATTTTTTTAATTTTTTTTATAACGTGTGGTGAATAAGTCATTAATAAATCGTTCAATCTTACTTATATTATAACTGTGAAAGTTTGGATATATGAATGGATGTTTATTCCTCAATCAAGGCAGAATGACTCAACAAATTTGGATGAAATTTGGCATAGTGATAGTGTACTATCTGGAATAGCACATAGGTTACTTTTTATCCCGATATTACCGCGGGATTAATAATTGCGCGAAACAGTTGGTTTTTAATACGGGTCGCCACGATGTGGAATAAGCTACATGCGTCTCTCTTTTAGATCACTATTGTGATTGCACGGTAAATTTTGTGAATAAGTAATTATTGCGCAGTAGCTCTTGTGAATATTATTTGATATAGCAAGTCCAAAACGTTCAGCGAGGTTAGTACGAGCATGGGTCAGTATATTTAATTTCTAACGACGATTTCCGTGTGGAGGAGGTCACATTCATGTGCTGTATCCTTTATGCAGTAATAGTTAGGGTTTGTTAGAAGCCGTTTTGAATACAGCAAACCAAAAATGGATATGTTGCATCTTCTTTATCTTCAAACTTCATCAGATTTCATGAAGATAAAGTTATCATTATTTTATATCAAAGCAATACTAAATTAGTTACTAGCCGTATGCAATTAAAAACATCGTTTAATACCATGTAGGCCTGCTGATCTCGTTACTTTATTACGGAGTTTCAATGTCATGTATCTGTAACCGTTTTATTGGAATACAATGCGTGTTCGAAATTTAAATTTCGATTTTACAAAATGTGATACTCGTATAAACATGTATTGAATTTTCTTTGTAAGCGGTACCAATTAGTTCGTTTTTCTCTATGAGAAATGGAATCTATATTTGAATATATAAAAGGTCAGCAGTGAATAGAATCTTATCTATATCGATATTAAAAAACAAAGTCCTCAGTCGTGTCCGTCTATCCTAAAAAATATACTATAAAAATATAAAAATAACTAAATAGATTTTTACATACGATTTCAACAAATGTACTAAGTGGTGATTCGTAGTGTAAGTGTATTAAAGTTTTGGGTAATTTAGAGACTGAAAAGGAAGATGGTTGAAGATTTCGGAAAAAAGCATTATAAATAGAAGCTTAAGTATACTTCTGTACATATAAATATTTGAAGGCAATGATTTTGTCTTAACCCGCATATAACTGTTAGCTTCAATCAATGGTTTGCTGATATATTTTTTAGAGTTAGAGACGCTTTTTATTTGAAATTCATGTGTATATTTCTTTCCTTATCTAGCGTCTCTAGGCTGTTTGAGATGAAATGAGATGATAGATATATCTTTTGTTATAATTGGTAAATGTAGCATAAATAAACTGTACATATTTAAAAAGTTCTTCGATTTCTTTTTATAATGCGCTCGATAGTATGATATGAAAGTCATTTACAACTTCCTGTTTAATTAAGTAAATTTGTAGTCTGGTAACTTTAACCTATTCAAACTGAATAGGTTAATAGTTAGTTTCAGACCACCATCGTTAAAGGCTTGAACTAGTCGTGAATTTAGTCAAATTTCAACACTCATACCAGCGTACATCAATTTTTTTATTTATTGCTTTTGAATGTATTGATGAATATTTTTCAAAAGGACACTCTGGATCATCATCATCACCACTGCAGGCCTATAAGTATCTTCCTTGGGTGACGAGGAGTTACCATGTTTCCATCATCTTTGATAATTTTTTTAATAATGCTTTTTTAAGTAATAAATAATTAAACTAAGGAGGATGTACTTATAAGTATTTATAAGGCAAAGGAGAAAATTAAATAAGGCAAAAGCTAAGAAAAAGCTTTGTCACGTGAAACTTTTTATTGCGTACCTATTATAACAATAAATGTTTGAAATAATAATTGTTACTTTATCGTGTAAAGGTATAATTTATTATGATTGATCATTTTTTTAGTAGTTTTATATAGTTCACGATGGCGAACCGATTGGAGTCAACCATGTTTGAAAGCTGAACTCGCATTCATGTCGTTCCCAATATAAATAATTGATTAAAATGTGCATTTATGTCCGATGTGATATAAAAAATACAACGATTTGATTGATTCAATTCTAGTGTCCCATAAAATTAAATATGATTATTACTTACATAGGTAATAAGATATTATTGTATAATGCATTATGAAATTATTTGACATAAAATTATAAATACATACATAACTTCACGCCTGTATCCCTTATGGGGTAGGCAGAACACCAGTGGTTATAAGACCATCTGATTTCACGTTTGACAAATGAGGTATTATAATGATGGAGAGAGGCTATTGCACTGACAGGGGGTCAGCCTGTCGCCCACAAAAATGCCAATGAAACCTCTGTCTCTTAACTGACTTTTACAGTATGCCCGGGAAGAGAAGCAGCTGTTACGTTCTATGTTTTTCTTTCGCTCCCAGTCCAGCATTAAATTTATATATTTTACTTATATATACGAATATCTAATACGCAGGTTGGGTGCCAATAAGGGACCGAGAGTTTGGTCTATGTCCTGAAGTGGATGTTTCCCGGCTGATGATGATTTATGTAGGTACTGTATGTAGTACATTTTTGTATTTCAGGTAGTACGCACTTAATTTGTTGTTGTATTTAGACTTTGCAGGGCCTTGCTAGAAGTTTCTATCAGAAATTAGACTGTGCCTTTGTGCACTGTTCGAAAATACTGATTTTTTGTTTAAAATTTATTATCTGTATTTAAATTAAATAAAACAAAGAAAATACTTAAAGCTCTATATAACAAATAACGATTGAAGCTCAGGTAGTAAGTCACGCATGTTCCTTTCTCTATAATTGTCGTTATCTCCATCTCCTCTTAAGCATAAACTAAAAGATTTTATCTAGTTACCGACTGCCAGAGGTCCTGGGTTGGATTCCGAGGCAGGCTCGTTTCATAAACTAACTTCTCTAAGAAACCCCTTAGTCCGTGTATGATTTTTTAACACTAAATTGTTTATTTTTCTCTCTTTATAAAAAAGCTGCAGATTTTTTTTGTTTATTCCACCTGAATGCGTTTGTTTTATCTAAATAGGCTACCTAATGTATATTTTTCGAAAAACATCATTCATTTTCGAAAAATATGCATAAGGTAGCCTAATTCTCAGAGAAGGTTATAAAGTTAATTTTTGTGTGACTACAACGATGGAAAGCTGTTAGTATTAAATGACATACGTTTTTAATCATATCTGCGTTTATTTATATTCGCACTTTTCGTGACTCGTGATCTCGATGTCTGTAAGGATACCAAAACGTCAAGCTAAAGTCCGTTTAAAAACTAATTTCATTTATTTAAAATAAAACACTTTTTTACCGGATTTATCATTTTAACTCGACTAACTAAAGGTGTAGTAGTAAGTTTCGCATATTACCTTGTCTATAATTGTCGTAATCTTAGTTTGCTTAGAGTTTCTCGGGTCTACAGGGTCTGCAAAGAGACCGAAACGTCTAGCTTAAATATAAAATATGAATATTTTCTTCTACTACATAAAACTCTATTATAATAGTTTTAAAACTAAAAGAAGATACAGATGTTAAAATTATACAATCGTGTGTGTCGCTTGATAATATAACTGTCTTAATCTTAATTTATTCCCAACGTTGTCATATACCTAACATATTTCAAAAGAAGCCAATTTTGAATTGAAACAATCTAGACCGGTATAATAGTGAGTTCACTCTTAGAAATTGACTCGTGCGCCTACGCATAATTTTTGCTCACTTCACGGCCATAGTTTCACGATATCTAAACTATAAATTCAATAATACTGCTATGAAAATCATAAGGCAGACATGGGCGTGACAACTTGAATAACAATTTATAGAGAAAGATCATGAATTTATGCTTATACCTGTGATTGATAAGTCTTCTTACTTTGTCGGGATGTAATAAATTTTTAACAAGAGTTATTACTCGTATTTTCCATTTTACCATTTATTACTAAATCGTTCAACTGTGAAAAGTTAAGCTAAAAGAAAATGGACTACTATTCAAACTTATAGCAGCGTAAATAAATACTGAGATATTATTTGTACTTTAAAATATTTTTCTCATCTCGTTTAAGTATACTTTTATTACATAAGTACTAAAAGTTAGCGACAACTTTGAATATGCATAATCTCCATATTACATCTAACTGTGTACGAAACTTGAAAGAATAAAAGCCTTCAAAAATTACGTAGTTTGTATTAACGAACTGTTTCAACACCCTCCACTTAGAATTAAAAAAGACAGTCTATATGCTAGATTGTTAAAGATAATTCATATCAGTTATTATGTTAGTTTATTCTTTTGTTGAGAAAAATATACCGACTTATTCTATATATAATATCTTGTACTATACAATAGGTAGAATGAACGTAAATACTCAATGCAATTAAATAGTATGTTTGGTTGTGACAAAAATGACGTTAGACCTCTATCTCACCGGAGCAATGGTAGGTTAGTCATTATAATATCTTTATTTTAATTAAGAAAGTAACAAGGTATGAATTCTCCAATGTCACTCATATCTCCTAGTCATTAACTTAAAAGCAATAATGCCTATTTTAGTTTCAAAATAAATTGTATCCAACTGAAGGCTAATATGTTAATTTTTTTTTTATATTGTAAGGATAGGACGTTTGTCTTCCATGCCACCTGATGGAAAGTGCGCATGAAGACTATGGTGTTACACGTCCATCCACGAGAAACCTATTCACTCGACAATTAAAAAAAAATCACACATACTTAGACAAACTGTTGGAAAATTGCTATAAATTAAGATATTGTGTACTTTTAGGCTTCAGGATTAATTATATTTAATAAAATGTATGTTTTTTCGCCAATTTTCTTGCGTTTAAATATGATTTACTTTAGAAAATTTTCGTTTTTTTAAGTAACTGACTTGGTATAAAATAATCCTATAAAATTAAAAGGTTAGTCCACCGAACGTAAGTAACGTTCGATGGAAGTTCCTAGTAGCTTCAGTAACATCTTTAACATAGGTTGTCTGTAAAGTTAACCATTTACAGATTCGCTGATAATATAATAGATACGAAAGCATATTTTGATATGAAATAAAAAACTATGAATATAACTTTTTGTATTATTTAGATCAGTAGAATATTTCAAAAACCTTTTCCTTAGTTTATTATAAAAAAAATTAGGGTTACCTTTGGTAAACTAATAAAAGTTTACTTTGATTCTATATATTTTTGGTGTGTGAGTTAGGGTATTTTACTTACTACTTTTTCCTTGCTGTTTAGATACGAGTAAGTTAAGGCTTAGTAGTGGCAGATTTAAAGCAAATTCCTACTTGCCACTTTCCTGAGATTAAGATGAAACCGATTTTTAAAAAAAATCCAAAAATATTTAGTATTAATCCTTCGATAGATTTAAGGATAAGTGTTGTGTGAAAAAAAGACAACAAAAGTGTTGTCTACTATAAGATATCCGGATGCAAGAAGATGGGATTCCCTGGCTGAAAATTGTTATTGTGTATTTTTAAAAGATCATTGCTGTTGAGTTTCTTGCCACTTCTTCTCAACAGATCGACTTTCCGAAGTCGTGGTAGATTCAAATCAATTTGTAAATAGTTTGACTATTTCAAATGTATTTAAATACGAAATAAATATATTTTTGACTGTTTTTTGACTGCGTTACTAAAATGTGTGTCTATTTTTTCAATAAATTCTGCTATTATTTATCATTTGTACGTCTTACGATTTTATCAACAAATATCGATTTGTTATATTAACTGCATAGACAGCATTATCTCAAAATTGTTACTATAATCGAGCGGTACAAGCAATAGTAGTATTATTTATAATTATATCTTTATCTATTTCTATATATTATTACCTCATGTGTTACATAAAAATACATAAACAAACATCACTCATTGTGAAAAACCCATACACATGCCTTTGAAAAAAAACAATCCAACATACATTTCGATGAAACCTGCTAACTTTAATAACATCCGTAAAGTAACAGTTATATCTTGAGTCAGAACCGACGAAATCTTTATTTTTAAGTCTTGCTCTAGTGGACCTATTATCTTTCTAAGCACACGGGAATACCAAAACCATTTGAAACAAAAAATCTCGTACATCAAGAGTTCGACGAACAGTTCTTTGATTTAAAGATTAAGAAACGGTTTTCTTTTGTTACTTACTCATACTTTTTGGCTTATATTTTTATGCGACTCTAAAAAAAGCTCAATTTGTTTGTATTTTTTGTGTTGGTTACTCGATTTCATTGGCAATTCGTAACAGCTAACAACAATTTTTTTATGGTCCTTAGAAAAGTTTATTTTTAGATGTTGCTTAGGTTGGAATTCGAATCCAGATATCGAAGGCAAGCACGTATAGATTTCTATATTTAATCTTAATCCGAAATCCTTGATTGTTAACACTTTTATGTTTGACTGTTGCCATGACTACCAAAATAAGGATTTCATTTTGTATGAAAAAATTTGGATTAAAAAAGATTCGATATAGAGATCCACTATTAGTCAGACGACGCCACATCAATATACCTTTAAAACTAAATAAAGGATTTATTGTTTGGAAAGGGCTTTTTAATATTTAACAATATTCATCATAACTTATAACCCGTCGAAAACTGTTTGGACCATTGAATTTTGTCAATTGTGATTTTTAATGGCAAATTAGGATACAAATTCAGCTGTGAGGAAATTTAAATATTATATTTTCCCAGAAAAAATGGGCTTTAATGGGCGACCTTAAAATATACGTTTATATAAACTGTCCCAAAAATTTAAGAGTTCTTACTGACAGGGTAATGTTTTATCTGAATAATTATCTGAAGTTAAGTTATCACAAAAGGTCTGTGGTAAATATCTTCGAAAAAAAAAGATAAAAGGACTTTTTAATTAAGGTGTAAATAATTGCAACCTTTTCTATTTTTATTTTCAACAAATGATATAAGTCACTTTAGATTTAAATTAGGGCTAATATTTAAAACACTGTTAAGTTTGTACAACAGTAAACTTAGATTAGGTGATCTAAATAACTGAAAATATTTTATACTATCACCGCTTAAAAAAAGTTAGAAAATCCATCAAAACACTAGATCTCTTGCGGTAAAAGATTTCTTAAGGAAAGTTAAGAAAGGGCCCTTCAAATGTCCTTGAATAGACATCAACGGGCGCTTCTTATTCTATCATCTACTTCCTTAAGTAAATATTGTTTAATACATTGAGGAAAACGGCTTCAATCCCCAAGTTAGTCATGCTTTATTTACATACATACAATTTGCGTATAGAGTTGCGTAACGTACGTACACATGAAAAAAAAATGTTTTTGTAGTTATAGTTGTCGAAGAATGGTTCTTATTAACACATCCTTATTGGGAAGGAACGATTATGGACAAAATGTCCAAAATATTATCTTAAACATAAGTATAGTCATAAAACCATGGTATGCTTATTTTTAAATGTTCTTATAAAATAAAATAAAATGTACCTATTTTTTTTTCTTTGTAAGTTTTTGTTATGTTTTGTTTAGCTTGTCTGGTAGAGATCGCTCTAGAGTGATAAGACCGCGTATTGTACATTGTTATCCTTTTATGTTTATCTGTTTTTTTTTTTATACAAACAATAAAGAGTAAATGAATAAATAAATGGTTTTGTTTCTTATTGGTGAAAATATGTTATGTAGCTATTTTTAACAAAGAACACCGGCTTAGTATTTAATTCAATAAAGAATGTTACGTTATGAACCTATCTATATCAAGAAGAAACAATAACAGACGGTGAGCTAAACATATACTCTTAAACTATATATATAGGGTCGTCACATAATAGTCAACAATAGTAGGTCTGAATTTAAAAGAAAATTATGAACATACATTAGAAACATTTTTCATAAATTAAAATTTCAACATTCTTCAAAGTGATCAAAATTAAAGTTTAATCTGTAGCGACTAAACAGCAAGTAATAAAAAAGTAATTTACATATTATATTAAGTATTCATTAAATGAAGAATAAACTTAAATAATACTCACTGAGAAATTTTCTTAATTTTAATTTATGAAAAACATATTTAAAAAAAATATTTTTTTCGAAATTCACACCCACACATCATTCTTAATCTGCTATTAAAATATAATTGATTATTATAGACGGACCCTGTATATATTTCATTTGTTTCTCATCGATGACTAAATTTGCGTTTGACCTCGAATCCACTCGATGGTAAGTAACGATGAGGTCTAAAATAGAAGCACTAGGGCTCAGTTAGAAAATAATTTCAACATTGTCAAAAACCACGGGAGCGGTGACGTTTGGTGGCTGACTCTGTATTAAGGATGATCGAGCCAGGGTACTACTATACGTCGAATATGATTTCTTAAGAGCGATTAGGCCCACTTATATAAAAATCTTTTAGCTATAACATGGACTGACCTTGTTCTATGAGTTATTTGTTCGCTTATACTGAAGAGCACGGTTTTATGAGTGTGCAGTAGATCATTAATATCTTAACATTTCGTCCTCAGTGCAAGACGAGACAAATTTAGCTTTTTGACCTTACATCGTAAGATATTCATATTCAATATACCTACTTTTGAGTGAATTGAGTAAAAAACTCATTTTGACTTTGATTATTTATCCTACTTGCATTTAAATTCAATCTTATCAATTATATTTGAAACGACGACTTTAATAGCGAAATGAAATAGGACATCCTTACATTTTTTTCACAAATAACTAGCAAAAAATATTTGGTCCTATTTAATAAATTCGGCAGTATGCAATGTTATCAGCGTGCGTTCGCGTTCAAGGGTACATCTACGCCCGGACGCGTGAGCGTGTGTGCGTGCGACTACTAACGTCTACGTGTGCGTGTCGTCTGCGAGCAGATCTAGGTACAGTCGAAACTTTAGGTTTTGTAAATTGTAGCTTTTTATTTAATGTTTTGTTTATGGCTACAATTTATAAAAGGGATTTGAGATATGCATTTTTAGACAGAGTTTTTACACACTGGATGCATTCTGGATTTAACTGTTAATTGTGATAGCGAGAACTTATATTCAATAGTATGAAGATTAATTTTTTTTACTAATAATTTTTCAAAACAACTAACTATGTAGTTCTAAATTTCTTAACACTGAAATATGGGTTGCTCTAGAAACATTTGAATGAAAGGATAAAAAGAAAGAAGATGTGTCGATGCTATTGTAGAGTAAGATAAAGTTAAAATAAATATTGTTTTAACGAAATGTGGTAGTTTTGTATGTGAGATATTATTATTTATAAACTTCTATTTTTAGCATAAACAAATATGAATCTAGTTTAGATAAGAATAAAAATATCTAGAATTTTTTTTCCTATTCCTTTTAAAAAATAGTAGTATTGAAGGCGACTGTACATAAGTTAGCAATCATTTATAGAAGTGTGGTTTTATGCGCGCATAGAGCATGTGTGGGTGTGTGACCCTCATCGGCAGACGGACTTTTAGAATAACTTTATATAGTCGCCAGTCGCCGCGACCGAAATGATGGGCAGCTCAAAACTGCAGCCTAACATGCGCCGGAGACGGTTTTATTGTCGCCTTGTCTTCTTTTAAATTAAATAATGTAGTTTAACTAGTTTTCATAAATGTCAAATTAACATACAAGGTCGGTTTTTGGTTTTTATTGTTTTGTAGTTTTTAGGGGATATTAGACAATTTGGATGTTTTTAGTCAGAATATGCCTTATTAAGATGACCGTTGCAGCACTGACATAGACGCCTATAGTCGCAGGTTCGATCCTCATACACGCAATCTTATGCGGGTATTAACATGCTTGTATTTAATGTAGATAACGTACTGGCAATATACGTGAAATATACGTGAGGTAATCCAAATGTTCGTTTGCTCATTTGTTGATTCAAATTTTTTAAATGGCAAATTATATAAACAGTTCCGTGCTCATCTATACTGAAGGCCGCTGCTATTCCTTTTGGTGTACCTATTCCTGTTTTTTTAATATCACTAAATTGGCGTTTAACCTCAATCTCACCTGATAAGTGAAGATGAGATCCAAGATAACAGCACTCAGGTTTAATAAGGACATAGATCTCTCTTTTCAGACTCACAATTTGGTAGGTACTATTAAAAATTCATAGAAAATCAATTTTCTTTTTCTATTCAACAAGCAGGCGAACATTCATGTGAGTTTCAAGTGGAACATGATCGTCTGCATAGGTACCACTATCCTTCTAATTACCAACCGACGCCACTAAGCATCGCTGTATTCCTGGTAGAAGGAAAAAAAAATATTGACACAATTTGAACACATTACATTGAAATTGACAGAAAAAAAATATATATATATGCGTCAAATGGACATTTTCAGCATGAATGTTGCCGTGAGGCGACGCTGTTTTCCAAAATACCCTTTGCTTGGTCCCTCATTTATTAGATATTCTATTATTAGATAGATAGATAGATAGTATATTTATACAAAAAGAATTTTAATTTAATTTAATTTTTAAAATGTATACAAAAAAAAAGTTTCCAAAATTGACTGTAATTGATTTAAATAATATCGATACATTAAATAATAGCTTGTTAATAAAAAACTTCAAATTAGATGTCAAATTAATATAGAAAAAGAAAGATGCTCTATTGACATAAGACAGAGAAAAGTAATACATACATTTTAAATTAATTATCATGATAAGTCGGAAAAAAGTATATAAGAAGGAAAGTCCTGTCTTCCCGATAGGACTTCTGAAGTAGCGGGTGCGCACTAATGATTTCCATACCTTAACGTCAGGTTACTCACTTGCTCGTATAATAACTATCATAGCATGAAATACTTCCGAGACCATAAGAATATTGATGTTATGTATTTCTAACGTTAACACCACAATATTAAGTCAATTTTTCATAGAAATTGTGTTATGGATGATAGATACGAGATAAAAGATATAACAGACGGCTTATATCTTATGTTCATGACACAAATATTAGCGAAGTGATTTGCATCCAGGATATCTGGCATAAAAGGCAATTTTTTTGCCAGAAATCATTACTTCCATACTGGACTGGGAGTGAAAGAAAAACATAGAATGTGCCAGCTGCTTCTCTTCCCGGGCATACTGTAAAAGTCGGTTAAGGGACAGAGGTTTTATTGTCATTTTTGTGGGCGATAGGCTGACCCCCTGTCACGCAATAGCCTCTCGCAATCATTATAATACCTCATTAGTCAAACGTGACATCAGTTGGTCTTATAACTTCTGATGTTCTGCCTACCCCATAAGGGATACAGGCGTGAAGTTATGTATGTATGTATGTAAGGCAATTTTTACATCTACAAAAGCTGCTCATTGTAAAGCCTATTAATGTAGGCCTCTATTAATAATTTTGTCTTCTTTTCAATTTTCTTTCCTTCATCCATAAAACAACAATCAAGACACGCAATTATTTCGGGGGTTTAAATAGAAATGAAAGTAGTACTAAGGTACGCAACACATCCTCTATTTATATACAATCTTATTAAGTGTTCAAGTGCCTAACTTGATAATTGATAACAATATTGTGGACGTTAGTTTCTATAAACGACAGCACACAGTGGTAGCTGTTTGTTTTCTTTGCACCTTTCCTGTCCCACGCCTCTATGAGAAACAATAATTCTCTAATATTATTAAGACTGTAATCGAAATTAATTTATTGTTAGTATAGAAGTGACTTTGTATTAAAATCAGATAGTAAGTCTGGGAACTATGTAATAGTTAATATGTAAAAGTAGATATGAAAACAATGTTAATTCGGACTTTGATATTGATACTTTTTTGATTTCGACCTATTTTCTATTAACAGGCGACCAGTTGACAGGATGAGAGTAATTATGTAATAATAATCTCTTTTTCATGACAATTGAACTCAGGTTGAAATATTATTTTGAGAAAATAAATACATATAAAAATAGTCTATCCTTTTACGACTTTTATTGTGATCTATAATATAGATCGGTCAACAGCTCACAGCCATATAGAAGTATAACTAAACGTGGAATCATTCAGTTAAAAAAGTATATACGTATAAACGCAGCGGTAGTATTTTGCGGCAGAGTTTATATACAGGGTGGTGACTTCTCAGGCGTACCCTGAAGGTTCCTTCCACCAAGCAGGGCCGTTCAGATTAGACGCCTTTTCCAACAAGCTTATTCAGAAATTGCAGGAATATTCTAGCCTTTTTTAGGTTAGTAGCAATTTGAAAGTGTTGTGGCTTGGAGATAAATAGCACTGCCTATACTATGGAAGAGGCTAGAGGAGAGACTCCCCCTGCAGTGGGCTCATTACTTACAAAGAGTTGTGATGCGAATCATTATTCGGTTATCATCCTACCCTTCGTTTTTCAGAGACATAATGACTACGAAACTGGTCGTGGGATACAAAATATTACTTTAATGTGATAAAATAAGCTAGAAATCAGAATTTATTCTTTGCTTTAGGTTGGCAACTTTGATTTAAAAAACTATTTCAATTTAAATAAAACCCTTCACTCGGACACTTTTTTTGTGCTTGGGAAAATCACCCAGAAGGTTCCTGAGTGTTCTTCTTTTATTAATTTTTTCATAGTTTTTTTCTGCTTTTTGTGCTAGAGGTCTTAGGTTTGAATCCCGATTGGAATAGATAGTTGTGTGTTGAAGACAGATATTAGCCGACGTGTCATGAATATTAATTTAAGTTTATTTCCATTAAATCCAAATCATCTTAGATTAATTTATTGGTTATCTAGTATCTATTACAAAAGTTCTGAAAAACTTAATTTGTATTAGATAATGTGGTGTATATTATATAATTTGAACTTTGTTGTAAAGTGTGGAATAAATATATATTTTTATTATAGATTCAAATAAATTTAAAGATCAACAACGTGTCCAACAACTTACTCATATAGCCTCGACTTTAAATATTTTTGTTTTACAAAATTTCTTTTGTTGTGAAATTTTGCAAAAAGCCTTCTGCAATATTTACAGTTCAGATGAAAACTTTTAAAAAGTCGCGAAACAAAGTTTTATTGTCTATGCATGCAGCAAAGTTCTTTTGACAGTGACATTTTTTTAAATTTAGAAACAGGTAAAACAAAACATCACTTTATGCTTTTTTTCGCGTCTGTGAAAAAGTTATACGTTATTGTAAGGCCAAAAACACACGCTTACAAGTTATGACACCGGGGCAGATGTTTATTTATCTCTCTAAAAACGGTAGACGAAAATAAAAAAAGGATGTCTGTAGGTTTTACTAAATGCAACTTTTGGCTTTTTCTGTTGTTTTCAAATAAATTACGGGTGTTAACCTATTTGAATAATTTCAATTACTTTAAAAAAAAATGTGGGTTTTACTTTAAATTAAAACAAAATTATATATTTTTGTTACGTTGCTTTTTAAATTACGTATTCAGATATAATTTGAGTTCAAACAAATTAATGTAGCAGAGCTTCAAATATCATAGTCATTTAAGTATATGATTTTAATTTAAGGTTTAGTATGTTAAGTAAGGTTTTGTTAAGGAATAGTCTCTTGAAGCATTAAAATTTACATGTTTGGGTAAAAACAATCTTTTTAAGTAAATATGTCTCTTAAATTATTAAACTTAAAAGCATTTTATAACTTATTCAAAATGAGAACAGAATTATTCCATGCCGGCTATGCATCTACTTTTATTTTATTTATAATGCATAGTAATATTTTATATTATTTGAAATTAAAAGTAGCCCATGTCATAATCCGACTTCTTCCTAATAGAAGTTTAATCCGTCAAACCTTGCAAAGATGCACAAAGATGCAAACTCTCAAAATGGGTTAAACTCCTAGTCTGGTTAGTCAGACAAAATTTTCATTCAATTATTCCTAAGACCAGGTCATAAAAAGGCATTAAAAACGAACTTTGTTATAACATAAATAAACGAGTATAATTTGAATTGTGTTTGAAAAAAAATTAGGTTATAAGTATGAATATTAACTATTTTACTTAAACATTGATTTGCATACCAACACCTAAATCATTTAACAAATGGTCAAATTAAAATTACTTTTCCCCGGATTTATCGTGGTCTTTTCCTTATTTTTAATGACAATGGAGTCACGAGTGGTTTAGGTAATAGGCCTAAAGTTAACAACTACGAAAACTATCAATTATCATTTTCATCAATTTATTTGTCTACAAGCGTAGCGTCCCGGCTAAACATCGCATAAATTATGGTTAATATGATATTAACATATTTGTCTTAAGATAGTATGTAGTTTCCTATGATTATGATGTTGTTTCTTTATTTTTACGCGTTTACTGGAGATTAGTGTCTTGGTGTTCCCGCACTCCATGACTTATGCTGATAAATACCTTTTTTATTTTACTCTATCAGATATTCAACAGCGTAAACAAAAAAAAATTAACTTTCCTTTTCGGTATTCCGTAATTACCAGTAATGTTACAGTAATTTCTGTTTCAACTTCTTCCTTCTTTGTAAATCGGCTAGATCGGGAATTGAACCTAAGCCCTCTCTTGGCATGTGGCTGCTTAATTAAATTTTAGGATTAAACCTTTTTGGTTAATTTTACCTTTTAAAGTATCAACATATACAAGGGTATAAACGGCAGGTGATAGCAAAAACCAAAAATCAATCCTTGCATTATTGCCTTTTAAATAGAACTGGTTTGGATTAAAACAGTTAGATGGTTTCAAAGCATATATTGATAGCTTTATTATATTATAGAATAGATTAACTTATCAAAATATTTTGCAGTGCCTTCAGAAGTCTGCAATTTTATTAGTACTATTCTCTCAAAACTAGTATGATTCAATAGGATAATAATATAGCACGAATGAACTTAACACATTTGTTAGCAGCCTTTGCCAAAAATTTCGAGATACTTCTATAAAATCTAAACTCTACTTTTTCTGACGGAGACCCAGGTCAGAAAAAGTGTCTTAAAACTTAATCTAATTCACAAATTTGAACTCAAAACTATTTGCATTGATGGTGTTAGTGCTCCAGTAAACAGCATTGATATTGAAAATTATAGATGAAGTGTTTTATAAAGTCATAACAGACACAAAAAGGGTGTCACTTTATTGAAGTTGTGAACTTTGCAGTAAGATAAAGCCTAAGGTAGCTGTCTGCTACACAGGTGGTCTTTTAAGTATTTTTTATCTGTCAGCAACTTTATGACAAAACAATAGGGTGCAGTTTTGCTTTAAGCTGTTTCTGTCATTGCTTTTAAAATCGTCATGTTCTCCGAGTTTGTTTACAAACCGTGATGACTCGGATCGTAAGTTATGTATCGTTATGTTATATAGCCTTAAGTGAGCCTCAATAACTACTCCTTAACTGGGGCAAACCAGATTTAAGATAACTTCCAAATATTCAGATACACGTTAATTTTATAAGAAACTGATATACCTAATTATTTAACAAAGTCAAACCTAAATTAATTAATAATTAAGGTTTGGCTTCTCTGGTGCGATTCAGATCAATAACTGCCACAGATTCAGAAGGACGTTGATTTTTATAAGATAACTAGCTGTTGCGCGCGGTTTTACACGCGCAATTTCGATTTCCGCGGGATTTTCGGTATAAAAAGTAGCCTATACGGATTCGGAAGAATCCCTCTAAGTAAAGGTAAAAGAAATTTGAAATCGGTCCAGTAGTTTTTGAGCCTATTCAATACAAACATACAAAAATACAAACGTTTCCTCTTTATAATATTAGTATAGATAATATACCTGATTAGGTACAGGGGCCTAATATTCTTAGCCATATTTGATTAACAACTTTTTCAGGGCAATTTAGTATTCTATTTTATGTTATTTTATCCGTTGTGCTGCGTCTTTAGACTTTTAATCGCATAAAATTATAATCTATGTTAGTTTTTAACCAACAAAGCTAATAAACGTGTTTTGAATAACTTATCCGTAGGTATCCCTGGCATAGTGGGAAAGTAGCCAACTCAGATATTTCAGGCTTGGTTTGAACCCCGCGTCGACAAACAAACTTTAATTAAGGGTTGACTTCAATTTGATACGACTAAAATCCGCTTTAAAAATAATTATCTTTACAAAAGCAGATTTTGAAGATTACAAAAATATATATTCTTTGTAGGCCTTTGTATTTTTTTTTTGTATTTACACATATACTAAATATTTGCTATTATCTTTTTGCTTTAATTTGCTCTGTGGCTTTAGCTATTTATTGCACTGGGTCCCAAAGTCAAGAATTTGAAATTTAGTCATTTATTTTTAAATCTTTATGTAAAAAGTTATACACCTATAAGGTTAAGACAGCTTCTAGTTTGAAAATTTTATAAAACAATTAAATTTACGATTTACTTTAAATAAAAAAATGTAGGACAAAGAGTCGAATAAAAAGTTTTCAAACAAATTAAGTGTTGATGGGTCCTTAAGGTTGAATGCGATTTCGTCGTGATCACTCATATCACAAAAACTTATGGGAACGCCTTAAAAACATAGAATAAAAAACATTATGACAGAGAAACAGTCCATAAACTAATAATACTAATGCTTTCGTATCTAAAAAGTATTCCAAACATAACATATCAATCATAATATTAATGCCGAGTACCTATATTTATATTATACTATATTATTTCACTGATATAACTCCAAAGATCAAAACTAACTAACTAAAATACTTTTATATCAAAGTTATATAAACTAGACACATGATAAATAGTCTATTCATATTAAATAAATTTGCAAAGTACCAGGAATCGAACCCTCAGCCTATATCGGCTCTCTACCCACTGCGCCATAAAGACCGTGGCGTCATTTTGTGTAAAAAAGACATAGATAACAAAATCAGTTACATAAATAAACAACCGGCACTACAACTTTAGTCATTAGTCTACAATCCACGTTACAATCTAAAACCTAGGTCTTACACGCAACTTTTAGTTGGCACTTAAAAAAACAAAAAACAGTTCGAACTCACCCTAAATAAATTAGGCAAATAAGACTAAAAGTCATTGCACATTTCACCCCCAACTCCCCACTAGGGGGCAGGGAGGCAACAAGAACACTGTTGAACTCTATAGGTATCCGTCTACATTCGTCTCGACCGTCATATAACTATTTCTATTCTTTGTAGTAATTACATATTTCTTTATAGTAAAGTTACCGAAGCCGACGGCAAATCATAGTTTTAAAAAGCTTTCTTAAGATATTTATTAGTTGAACACAAAGCTTTGTTTAAAAGAATTCATCCCCGCATTTTCCCTTAATAAAAATTTCGTTCCGTTATAAAAAAAAAAAAACTCCCTTTTTAACATTCTCATTCGATAAAACAAACTTTTAAACCATTTCATAACTGACTTAGATATCACCGACAGATGTTAAATAGTAAAATAAAACAGTTGACTGAATATATTTTCAGTTTAAATACGGTTTATTCTTATATAATATAAACTTTTCCAGATATAGAGAAAATATAAAGTGTTAATTTTAAGAACTGCAATTTGCTACGGTAACTATTTAGGCCTAAATAAAAGCAGTCTACGCATAAACTTCTTAACTAATTTATATTTAGTTACACTGATATACGAATAGAAACACACTTTTTTATATGCTTTTAAATATATAATGCTGTTCGTAGTATCTACGTAGTAATGATATCTACGTAGATCCTGGCAAGAGCGTATCTGATTCAGAGAATCCAGTGATTTAATTCGCTTACCTATGCACAAAAAGACATTTCTTACAAGTATCTACCAACATAAGAAAAAAAAAACATACTTGTCAAATCATAAGGAAACAGATAAACGTAAAAAAAAATAAACAAAAAACTGTAACGTACCTACCTATATATTTCGCACACTGATTCTAATTTTAAATTTGGAACCAAAAAAAAAACAAAGAAAAAACAACACTGAAAAATAAACTCCTTGCGCATGGGAAAGTTTTGACATGAAAATTAAACACGGTGCGTAAAGTAAACACGTAAAGTGGTGAGTCACATCGCGGTGCGTCCGTTGCACGTGTAGGGGCTGAGTGGTCACTGTCACTGAAATTCGGCTAACCTTGATGCGTAGCGCGATCGGGGGTCCATTCGACGTTGGGAGCGTGTGTCGGGCGTGTGGGCACCGGCGCGCGCGTCGCTCGGGCGGCGCGTTTCGCGTGGAGTGCGCGGGGCGCGCTACATGTCAGGTGGGACGAGCGCCTCGCGCCGTGGTCTCCGACTCGGATCAGCGTTGCCGTCCTACTGTCTGGCGGCTGCCGGCGCGCGTTGCACCGCCCCGCTGCACTCGCCGCCCCCCCCGGGCCCCGCTGCCCCGCCCCGAAGAATTTTCCGCATCGGGCGGGAAAAATCGATTGTGCAGCGCCGAATAGTTTCGGCAAGATAGACGCACGGCGCCCTTGCCACCAAGACGGTCAAGCGCACTTAGCACTACACGCGCTTTCTTAAAATTTTTACTCGGTACAAAGGAAATCTTTTCAGCTTGCGGCTTTTAATCTATGAGACAATTGCACAGATACAGATATAATAACTCGATTTGTCATGAGGAAAACTGCGAAATATTAATGTTACATTTGTTTGATAAAAAAATAAAGTAAAATTTTTATTCTTTAAAAATGTATTATTATGTAGATACGTAAAAATGGTTGATTAGTAAGATTGTAACTTGCAAATTAGGAATTCAATTAAATTATAAAATACGAATAATGGATTTGAATGAGAAAAAACTTAAGTTTTCCTCATTAAAAGCATAATATTATTTCACATTTATATTTAGTAGGTACTTTTGTCACCTCCTACGTTTGTCACCTCCTTAAAACTTTGCACCTAGCCACAAAACACCCTGTATTATATTATAAACCTATATCTTATAATTTTAAATGTAATGTATCCAATAAACGTGGCCGTCTAATACTCTGCCCAAAGATTTCTGTTTATTTTTATTCTATATTGTTTCGTTTTGTAAATTTAATCGTAAATGCATTCCTTTTCATGGTTGCCTGGAAGAAATCAAAATGTATATAGTTCATTGTAATTTCAATATGTATTTCATATGGCAAGAAAGAGTATTTATTATTATTACTTATGCAATATTACCGATAAAAATTTTATTTCAACAAATTAAAATGAGTTTGAAATAACACCCATTATCCTATTTCCGATTATTACCTCAGCAAATAATAATTAACTTCAGCAAACTTGAAACGTTGGTGTCAAACGTTAAACTTTGCTACAGCCATCACGATATGGCATTAATGCCAAGGAAGACAAGATAACTTTTAAATTGCACTTAAAAGACCATTATCTGAAGTAAATCCTTCTGAATGGGTCAGGAAAACCTTCTACCCCTGAATGAGCATGTAATACATACGTCATAGATAACTTGAGTGACCCACTTAGTTAGAGTTTAAATGAGTAGGTATGTCGTAAAAGAAGAAGAAGACTTTTACTGTTCTATTTTAGTGAATTATTTTAAGTATTATCTCAAGTTCTGATGGTAAGCGATGGTGAGAAGATGGAGCGTAAGGATTTAAGAAGGCGCTTAACTTGTCTGCTTGTCTACGGGCTAGTCTTAAAAAACACACCATCGCCGAAATTGAACTAAGATACTTAGAATTTATTAAAAATGATCGAATATAAATAATGTAATCGATAAAAATTAATATGAAAACTTTGGGTTCAAGTTAGAACTTTTGAAGTTTTATCTATAGGCAAGTATGTCGATGCAAAATAAAAAGAATCTAGTTATAAAAAAGAGAAAGGAGAGAGAGAAAAATTATTAACGTTATCTTGTTCAACTTTATCATTAAAATTTAACAACATAAAAACTATGTAATACCGTTATGTTTTTTTTTTTATTCTAACTAGGCCTGAAAGAGCATATATTTCTGTTATTTTGGAATATTGATAATTAAAAATTTAGTAACACAATGAAAAATTCTACTTCGCTATTGTCTTACGTTACCACTGTTATTTTACTTATACGATGTATCGATGCATATTATTTCACATATTCTCAAAGTCCGTACAAGCTCCTGATATATGGACACATGGATTTATTCTCGACCCACATTTTTAGTATTGCCATATCTCTTTAAATTTAAAAGGACAATTTGAGATTACATTGATTCATGTATTTACTTGTAATTATGTGGTTTTGATTATTTCATCATAGTTGTAAGCATTATGAAAGATTACCTCAGCATAATCAAATTTGAAATTATCGATAGCATGACTTGTATAAATCTAACTTTCATAGTACATTTTAATAAATTTGATAAAGTGTGTGTGTAAAGTAAACATCATAATTGAAAGTCAAAGTCAAAAAATCTTCATTGGTACACTTGAAATAGTCAAATTATTTACAAATTGAACCGAATCTACCACCACTTCGGAAAGCCGATCTGCTGAAAAGAAGTGGCAAGAAAATCAACAGCAATCATCTTTTGAAAATGAACAATTTCAGTTTACAGCCAGGGATTCCCATCTTCTTGCATCCGGATACCTTAATATGTTGACCTTTTCACACAACACTTGTTATACCGTATCCTGAAATCTGCCATCAAATCTGTAATCTTAAGGGTGAATCTTAAAAGTTTTTGGAACTCTATTATAAAATCGTACACAGTGACCTTTGAACGAGTTAGTGACAGTAAACATTAGGAAAAGAGTTATTAGATAGAGACGTAGAGATAGAGACAGAGATAGAGTTAGAAATAGATAAATATACCTAAAAATATATAAAAATAAAAAATCAGAAATAAAACTACTTAAGATAGTTAAAAGCAAATAGCTGTCTTCATCACAAGTATATTCGTCTCTGCCGATTCAAACCCGGAACTTCTAATAAAGAAATCACCATTAGTTACCTCTACACGAAAGAGGACGTCATTTACACATACAAGTATTTACCTACAATGGTTTTGTTATTGCAAACGTCACAAAGCATCACACAGTCATTAAACTTCAGATTGTCATGACAGCAAGGACTCAAACTAATCGTATTAGAGACACTTCGATAAAAATCTATATTAATATAGTAAAGTTGAAGTTTGTTTGTTTGTCCGCACTGATTTGTAAAACTACTAGGCGCTTTATCATTTGATAGCTTAACTCTTAAGAAAGGTTATATTTTTTGGCGACCAGCTGTTGTAATGGTGACGTACATCGCCTCCTATTATGGGTTCGAATCTTGGGCCGTAGGATATTTTTGACACAGATTTTAGCCATCAATTCGTGAATAGTCAAGTCGTGGATAGATTATTTAAATTAGTTTTCTAATAAAAAACGTGTGTATGATTCAATATCAATATTTTAACATTTTTCAAGTTTATTATCCGCTATCTAGTATCCATAACAAAAGTTCTTTAAGAAACTTAATTTGGGCTTAAAAACGGGATAATGTGTGAATGACGGAATTACTCCTTAAAATCTGCTTTATTATCCAGTAATTTCTACGTAGTCTAAACTTACGCGAAAAAGACTGCGCGAAGCTGTTACTGAACTATAATTATAGCGTTACGTAACGTCAAAGTACAAATAGGCACGTTGATTGCACGTTTTTTCTGCACGTTGTCTACGGGGAAGGCCCGGGTTTTCCTATAGATTGGACAAGTAATACCTCGGTGATTATCTAACATTTATCTTTAGATCATAATAAAATTAAATCCCTAGATAATCACACTACATGGCCCCAAAGTAAGCATAGCTTGTGTTATGAGGTACCATATATAGAACATCCAGACACGGAACATTTTTTTCGGGAATCGAACCCGCAACCACTGTTGTCTGAGGCAGACAGGTTTAACCCCATCGCCAAGGTGTTCGAATTTAAGATTGTCCTTTTTTAAACGGATTCGTCATGAATCGTATTGTGTAAGGACTAATACCGTTGCACACTAGTATCGTTACACACTTTTACAATTATAAGTCAAGAAAATTAGGAAAAATATAAATTTATAATTTTATTATTTGGACTCAGCAACACTTTTTACTACGAAACAAAGTATTCCAAAAACGCGAGTGTAATAAAGTATCATATAATATATAAAAATAGAATTACAGACAATGACCTACTTTAATTTGACATTTTAGCAGTGACAGTCGCAGGCAAAAACTAGTTTAAGATAATTGAGGCACAATTTTATTCATTGGATTATACTGACCTGTAATGTAAAAGTTTTTACTGTTCGTAAGTTTAAGGGAACATATTTGAAACCAGTTGGATATTTTTATTTGTACAAAAAAGATGATGAGTGAGGTATTAAGTTCGTATTTAGTAATTAAATTAATAATGTTGGACATTTCACACAGCATGATAACGATAATGATTGTGTTTATAACTTAGAATTCTTAAATACTTTTTGTTTTGTAATACAGAGAAAAATATGTAACTTGCAAATTTTACACATATTTTGTCTGTAGCGGGAATCGCACCGCCTTGTCGTGGGTCAGCCGCTATTTATCCACTACGCCACATAGGCCGAGTTAAGCATTGAACTTACTTTTACGGTGAATGTACTGATGAAAAATAACTTCTGCTTATGCGGCAGATGTTTGAGGAGCTGATCTTACTGTATAGAACATAAACATTCAGCACAAGATTTGTTGGAAGTCTCCTTGCTTTACTATAATGTTTTTATGTTTAAAATCCATAGTCTCTTAGGGTTGGCTAAGAATAACCCTAACGCCCCTGGATTATACATACATACGCGCCTGCATCCCTAAGGGGATAGGCAGAACACCAGAGGTTATAAAACCATCTGATGTCGCGTTTGACAAATTTGGAGGCATTAGAGTGATGTAGAGAGACTATTACAGTGTCAGCCTATCGCCTACAAAAGAACATCCTATATAAGCCTCTGTTCTTAACTGACTTCTACAGAATGCAATAACTGGAACATTCTATGTTTTTCCTTTGCTCACAGCCCCTGGATAATCGTGTCATAAAAGCGACTAATCTAAGCTTATCTTAGTTATCTGTCCAAGGCACTTGTGCTTCCACCTTCGACCTCATCTTCTCTTACTATCAGGTGAGATTGAGGTCAATTGCGGGCTTAGATACGGATTAGATCCTTTTTGATACGGGTCGCCAAGGTTTGAAATGAACTGCCTGCGTCTATTTTCCCTGACCAGTATAGTCCTAGTACTTTTAAGCGCCGAGTGAATAGGTTTCTCGTGGATGGACGTGTACCACCTTAGTCTTCATGTTCACTTAACATCAGGTGTCATGGAAGACAAACGTCCCATCCAAATTATATAAAAAAAAAACTTTAATTAAAAAAGTGATCTAAGAAAAGGGCTTTTCAGGGTTCCCCTTGGCTAACGATCACCCTTCATATAATGTCTGCCGTTAGATCACCAGCACTATGGGGCTGCATTAAATTATTTACCTACGTAAAATAACGCTTTAGCACCTCACTTATTTCGTAAATAGGCATAGTATGTGTCAGATTTTGTCTAAGGCCTTATGGAAACAAGAAAGAATTTTGTGAATGATTTATAAAATTTCACAGCCTTGTAGGTAGGTAGGCCTACTTGTTAAAAATTACTTATTTTTCTAATTCGTTTTATAGTTTTTACATAATTATTCGACATATTATAAATTACATTAACCATGATTTTTGTTCTCACACGCTACATTTTAGCAGAAAACTCCGATATACCAAATTTAATCAAAATAATAACAGTGCATCCAAATGCATAATTTCTCGACACTCACTTGAATTTATTTTGAAAGTAAGTTCGCGGAGTGTCATGTCAGTTGTTGAGTTCCGAGAATATTACAGCACTGGCTGGCCAAGTGTTCAATGGTATTATATTTCCAAACTTAACACGAAAACACAAGTACCAAGTATATATCTAAGTAGAAATATTAACAAAAACAGTCTTCATTTGTAAATTAGCATTCGATATTATAGGAAAGGACTATACGAATTAGGTTATAAAATTAAAGTTCACAACTTTTCTAAGAGTAGGTGTTTTACTGCTTTTGCAATTAGGTACTACGAAATGGATTTAGATGAAATTTTTTGCAAAATATTTAAAGAATGAAAATATTTTGGAACTCACTTCCATGCTCACTATATTAGTTAGAATTTTATGTCTTTTTGCAGTAAAATCTCATACGAGTTGCCTGATGTCAAGTAATCATTATCAATCACGGATACTTGCAACTCTACAAGAGCTATAGGTGCGCGGCTGAACTATAAACAAGATAACAAGTTTAAGTCCCAAAATAAATATTGATTCTTATAGGATCTGCAAAAATGTACCAGTGGCACTAGTGGCAGTGACCATGCCTTGCCAATCATCTAAGATTATAACAAATATACGCGTTCTCTGTATTGCTTAGGATTTTTTTATGGAAAAAACTAATAGTCCAAATAAAAAATGGTTTATTTTAGTCAAATGGGGAAGACTAGCCCTATCTAGGATATATTTCTTTGGACAACCTGTCTGAATTTAAGATTTGTAGAGAAAGAACCATCCTATATAGACGAAAACACACCGTTTTTAACAACATAGCCTTCTCTAAAGGCAATCTGTTCTGCTTATCTCCAACGCCAAACTGCTTTTCGGATAGATACTCAGGATAGGCAGCGTATTTACTGGCACCAAGACTTACTATCTGAAGCAGGCGCGGCTGCAGGCTGACATTTTCGAGGGTTTACTACAGACATTTTTGGGGGTCACAATAGTAAAATATGTCAGGTAAATTGGCCTTTTTTGCACAATTAAATACATAGCACACATTCTAAACTAATTTTTATCATTGTTTATTTTCATATATTTATAGCATCTTTTATGTAAATATTTCATATATATTATATTATAGTAAAGAGTATATATGTGTCTATAAGTATTTATGTAGTTGTGTATATTATATTTTTTATTATAATCTGCACCATTTATTTAACTTCTCTGCTTTTGTGGTGGCTGACTGGTAGAGAATTCCAAATAGCATTAAGTCCGCCCATTGTACTTTAATTATTTGTACAATAAAGTTTTAAATAAATAAATAAAAAAACTATGCTATAGTTTTAAGTATAGTTGTCAAACGATCCCTATTACCTTATACTTGTTTCTTGTTAGGACGTTTTGCTCTTTGTAATGTTGTTTGATGTCTTATATCGATTAAAACGTTATGGAGACTGAAGAGATTTTTTGTAGCTTATATTTCCTTTTGTGGTTCTTGGTTTCTTAGAGTTTTCTATTTTCCACTTTGGAGCTTATGTTACGTTGCCTCTGGGATCTGAAGTTTCAAATTCAGCAATGCCTGGTAGTTTCGCTAGAATTACTTAATTGGAATTAATTATTAAATATTTAATATTGTCTTAAGTTTTCACGATTCATAATTTAAATAAAACTACTTTTTAACCGGATTAATCGCGTATAATTATATACCTAGAATGATCAGAGAAGCCATTGAAATTAAAAAACACCCTAATTTCAACAGAGAAGATGGTTGGAAACTATTACCAGCATGGGACCCTATTCTCAAAGATATTAAATCAAATATCCAACAAACAACAGCACGACCTGAAACTCAAGACACTGTCAGCTCATTTTGTGTTAACCCTGAACGCTACGCTCGAAGACTGAGAAATAGATGGAGATGATGTATAACTTTTTCCACTATCAATCTGACGCCTGGCACCTCAGTCGCTCGTGACCACGGGGTCTGCAAAGACACCGAAACGTCGAGTTAAAAAGTAGTTTTATTTTTATTAAATATTTATTCAGTTACAGCTTTTAAAATTTGTTTATGTTTTAAAAGTTCATTTTACGATATTTTTCTTATGTGTGGCATATTAGCTGTTTCATGTGGTTTTGCCCGCACGATTTCTAATTCCGCTTCCCGCGACTGTACACTATCACTGAACCATATATCATCCAAATTTCGTGATCGATCCAAACTTTCACATTTATAAATATTAAACCAGTCCATTTTATCACTGCTGTTATCCGTTCGCTTCCAACTATAATGAATTGCTTTTTTTTTATTGATTACCGAACTAAATCCTTGTTTGACTACAATCCTAATTGATATTAAGTGACAATAAGTTCTGAGAGGAGGCAACAGTGTGCATGATAGATTTGGATATGTTATTTACCGGATTAAATTTAGTAAATTAAGAAACTAAAAAAGTCCATCATACCGTTTTCACAAGAAATGTAATGTAACATCCATCCTAAAAACAGTCACGTTTTTAGATTTGTATTTATTTTTTAATTTTAAAATAATACTATACTACATTGGAAATGTTTCAAACACAAACTTACAATAAATAATATTGAAAAAAAAACGATGTAGGCCAAATAAATATTAAATAAGATTGTGTTATGGAGACAAGCTGATCTAGGGGATATCTTAGAATACACCTAGACCTTATACATTTAAATCTGTAAACATGCAAATACGATATTGTTTAAACATTTATAAAAACCTTCTTAAAGTCCACGTATGTTTACATTTTCTTTCTCATCTTTGGGTGGCGATTCAAGAGTAATTGTTGCATGAATGAATGTATTCTAAAACAATAAGAAATGAACTCTATGCCTTAAGTGCTAAGATTGTTATATGGTTTTTAGACGGAAACAAACAAAACTACTGACTGGGTTGCGAACTCAGCTGGCTGCTTCTTAGAAAAGTTACGCGGAACTTGTATTTTACACTACTTTCATAATGTTGCTACTTACATCAGAAATTAAATTAAACTGTTACCGAAATTTTCAAATAAAACAAAATCTTATTGAAACTATTTCAAAGGTAAAACTTTCGTATTTTATCTTTAAAAAAATCTTTTCACGTCTGCTCCGTAAAAGTGTATAATTATTTTACATGTCTGATATAAACAGCGAATGGTTAACGAAACTCAGAAACATATACCTAATTAGGTTCACAATGTACCGTTGTTCCCACGTCGAATCCATAAACAAAAAAAAATCCAATTTCAAATAAATCTAAATTGGACAATGACTTCACGTTAAAATGCGGCACAGACTAAATACATGCACTTTAAAAAAACGTACTAAAACCTTTCCATTCCAAAATTTGGTTAAAGAACAAAAATCAACTGCTATCTACAGTGCTATAAAAGGCGAAGGCAACATAAGATTTATCTACCGTCCCTATCTGCACCGGCCTATACGATACATTAGGTAGTCGCTAAAATTTTGGAAACACCAAAAAAATCCAGCCTACCTCCTTCCCTAGACATCGTATAATCGCAAGCTAGGCTACAACTTCACGGAGCGGTTTTTTGTCCGTCTACTTCACCGTTTTAGTATAGACGATAGTTTTTTTGCACCAGACGATTCGTGACCTCGACTATGTTAGGCTGCGATGTTTTAAAATTTGCGGCAATACTGTGTATTTCAACTTACGAGGTCTTAAATGTTGTCATAGTTTTACCGTAAGAATGTTGTGTGTTTGAGTTATAGTTGTGAATGATTTTTTGTCTTTTTTACTACAAATATTTTTTTCTTTATCTGTGCTCAAAAAAAATGATAATCTTACTAAATGTTTATAATAATACATATTTCTGACACTCACACAGCATTATCTAGCCCAAATTAAGTTTCTTATAGACCTTGTGTTATGGATACTAGATGACTAATATACAAAAGAAAATTTTAAACATACATTTTGAATAACTTTTCATGACTTGACAACTAATATCTGTGTTCATTACAAAAATATCCGCCACGGCCGGGATTCGAACCCTGGACCTCTGGCATAGAAGGCAATGTATGCCACCACTACCCCAGCCGAATATAAATCTAATGTAAGAGTCAAAATATGCAAAAAACTCTGAGTATGTGTGAAATAAGTTCACACATTAGATTATTAACCATAATAAGGTATTAAGCCAAAATCACACTCTGAAGCGATTTCTTCAATTAATTTTTGATTCACCAACGAATTTCTTAACACACCTTTTTCATTTAAAATTCTTCCAAAGAAATTGTGTGCACGAAAATTATTCACGGCAAACCTAGCCATAGATTATATAACACCTACTAAAAGAGATTCAAGCATACAAACTTTCATAACATTTGCCGTACCGTACGCGCGTATCATACGCGGCGCTTGGCGCATTCCGAACGTCCGTATGAACGCGCGTATGGTACAGACGTGGCAGTTTTGTATGAAACGCGCGTTCGAACGCGTGAAGCAGCGTTGGCACGTAGTTGTCAATAGTAGCCACTTTTAACTATTGGAACTGTTACAAAAACACATAAAAAATAAACCTTGATACAAATCAATTTGCACGCTACATAGTTTAAATTTTAAGCTTGCAAAAAGCTTAAAATACCTGTACAAATTCATAGGTCAATGCCTGAACAAGGAAACTCGTGTCCAATATGGCCATAGACCGTAAAATCTATGAGACGACCATCCTACTAATTATATGGCTTTAGATGATTCACTATTGAACCTACTTTTTATGTGTATATAGATAAAGGAGCTCGTTTTAAAATTGACCGAAAAGAATTGAATCGGTAAATAATTTTGGTAATATCTAACTAATCTGCATATCTTAAAACCTGATCTCATCTAGGGGATCGAACTTTCTACTCGCGACTCCCATTTGGCTGTTCGCCCACTATGCTATGTTAGACAGTCAATACGAGGATATGTCTCAAATACATTGGTACTCATGTTTTTATGCCTTAAAACTCAATATGTCGAACTCTACCGTAGTTTCTAAAACACAAAATAACTACATCAACAAACTCAATACAATATCCATAGCAGAAGTATTAAAACAAACTAAAAAACCGTCTATATTTGCAACAAGCAAACCAATTACCCCGAAGTACCTAATAGAACACTCAAGCTCAAATATTCACGGATCGCGTCAGAATTCAAAAGCCTTTTAAGGTTTCGTTTTTACTAAGGCTTAATTAAAACCTTTTGTCTACCTGTCCGAAAGGTTGATGCACGTATTCGTAACACCGCACCCCGACTATCTGCGTACGTCTAGCCAGTCCTATACAGCCTTATACTTATATCTTTAGACGGGCGCCTGCCTATTAAAATTTATAAACATTTTCTCGAATTCACAGATACTTTTAATAGATTTTTTTACATTTTGTATACAATATTTCAACGTATTTTTGCAGAAGTTGAAGGTTTTTTTTCAAGTGAAGCAAGCTAGACGTTACTTAATAAGTCACTGACCTTTGTTTTCGGCTTTGCACGACTGTCGCATATACACGCTGATTTTGATGTTTGAAATGCAGTATAGGTACAGCTAAAGTTAATTATGTTTAGAGGTATTGTTAATATCAGTCACTTGTTAGATAGAAAGAGTATAAAGACGTAGAATTTTATACGCATTGAGTCTTTTTTTATTTAAATATACCGAATGAACCGTACCGAATAAATATTTTTAAACTTTAATAGAATTAATTTAAAAAATATGTTCCTATTTATTATCGTTTGTCTGCAAGCAATAAGTCCAGTTCTTTGTTATTTAGGAATCGGTATATAAAATTGTATATACAAGAATTGTCTCTTAAAAATAAACAAATATACGAACATGTAATCTAATAATTTACACACACTAATATGTAGCTTTAATAAGTTTGTTATATTTAACCGTAGGAATGTAATATATTTTTATATTAATATTTTAGAGCCAATACGTAGAGTTTAAAGATAAATCATAAGATTGTGTGCGAATTAACAATAGTGACAATCCTTTTAAATTAATCGGTTCAATAGCTCTCAAAATGTGTAAATTCATAATAACAAACATATGTGTAAAGCTACAAAATACAAGGGTATCAGGACTTTAAAAGAGGTTACTATATTTCTGTCTGGCTTTATACTGAACGTTTTGATTGTAATTGTTGTATAAGTTGCTACCAATTACCATAAAAAGTTGACAGACACATAATTTGCACTTAAATTATCGAGTACACTTGTGACAGAGTTTTTGTAAAACGTCATTTTCATTGTGCAAATTTTAGATCCAATGTCTTATATTTTTTAGGTAAGTACGCATTTTGATTTTTTCATGAAGACATTGTTTTTATTTACAATAAGTTATTCCCAAATACCTATCATAATAAGAATCATAATAAGAAAGAGTTAGTTTGATACTGTTTTATTCTGCTCACTACCTCGTGAAATCAGGAAATTTTTACGCAAGAAAAAGTTTCTTACAAGTTATCCAAAATACGTTCTATCTCTGTACCAAATTTTATCCAAGTTCGTTCCGTAATTATTACGATAAGGAATAAGAAACATTCATAAAAGATGTTTTTAATATTAGTCAGACGGATAACAACCTTTATTATAAGTATAATTTTATAAGTATTAAAAAAATCTTTCTCTCAGCCTGTCAAACTATGTTATTTGTGAATATAGAGTAACCAAAATGTGACCTCTTTTGGCACACATTCGGCGAAAAACGCGAAATACTGCTGAAATAAAGTCAGACAACTTTATTTGACAGTTCAGCGGTACTTCTGCTGTACCAAAGATACTGTCACATGGAATTGATGAATACTTGAAGATTCAATAACGTAACCAATTATAATTTGCGGTAAAGAAAGTTGATGAATCAGAGGTTGGCTGACAGTTTTATAGTATTGATCGCACCAAAGATGGGTGCATAAGAGTGAGCAGCATACCCAATAAAGTAGTATATTGGGATTTGGTTGCCCGGTAGAGATCGCTCTCAAGTGATAAGGCCGCCTATTCGACATCGTCTTTAATTTTCTTTTTTTTCTCTTTTGTGTATAAGTAGGTATACATACAATGAAGGGTAAATGTATAAATAAATCTATTTGAATTTTTAACTGAAAATAATGATTTGCACCAACCAGCACTGAGCCAGATTGGTCGTTTACGGAGAGACTCAGGCTGCGAACTGGATGGCAGCGACAGCGACAGCGGCGCGGGCAGTGACGCGGGGAATCTGGGCCGTTCTCGACCGATGATGCCAGCGGGCAGTGGAGCGATTTGTCGCGGTTTCATATAAACTCAATACTTTCTATCGTGTTGCGGAAACGCTGCCCGCGCCGCTGTCGCTCTCAATGTCGCTGTCGCTGCCGTCCAGTTTGCAGCAGTGGCATACACTGGGCTCATGTCATGCACTGGGCTCATTACAAAAAGTTGTGATGATGATTTTATTATTATTGACTTTTGGAATGATTTCACTGACAGAGACTACTGTCCAACTGAAAGCCAGGTGGTAATCTATGTTATGATAATCTTATCAACTTTGGAATTAATGCGTTCTTGACTTATTCTATTCCAAGAACTTTAATTAAACAAATGAAAAAAAAAAATTAATTAAAGTTCTTTGAAAATCCTCCTTGTGATATAAAGAATAAAGAAGATGTCGATAAGGCTGAGGCCATGAGGATTTTTGGAAAATGCGTCACAGCATTGTGTTTTAAAGATAGTACAGATGAATATACCATTCGCTATAGCAACAGCGTCTATTTTGTGTTAAGAGCAACGCAACCTTTAAAATATTTGAATTATCTATGGCAAAATTGGTAGGATTTTTAATACTAATTTAAGTTTTACCTAAACGAAGAATTCATCTAGAATTAGAATTTTTTAATTTAGAATTACAGCTTGCTGCAATTCTACAATTACTATTATTATTATTTGTTGCGGGCTCTGTAACATTTAACGCTTATTTAATTTTTATCGCATGATACATATCATAAGATTAATTTATCACTGTGTGATTTAACAGTTAGTTTAGTTAGAGCATTTCCCTGATTTTTCTAATTCTAGTTTTTTCCTATTATCGAATAAGTAACCTGACTCAAATTTGTGCAACATATCAAATGACATCAAAGTTGTTCTTACAATAAAAACAATTCAACTTATAAATAATCTATTTGTATTATCTGCTATTTATTAGATACTCCTTCGGTTATATTCTATCGAAAAGTGGATATCTACTTTAAAATTCCACCCAACGCCTACAGCAGCGATGGAGCTAATTCTATTAGCAATTTATTTTTTAACGTTTGAATAGCTTAAAACCTGAATGCGTTAGGCCGGAGCTAGACACATTAAAATGTCCAAAAAAATCTAGACTAGTTTTACAGTTAGTTGTTAGGCTATTAAGAGGAATGCTCTCAACATTAACTGGTATTAAAATAATTTTAGATATTTAGTTATTCTAAATGTCTAACTATTCGTTAAAATTTCTGGTTTTGATACATTTTAAGTTGATAATAAATAATAAATGATAAATACTCCCAGTCCAGCATGGAAGTAATATTTACTTCCATGCTGGACTGGGAGTGAAAGAAAAATGCCAGCTGCTTTTCTTCCCGGGCATACTGTAAAAGTCGGTTAAGGGACAGAGGTTTTATTGGCATTTTTGTGGGCGATAGGCTGACCCCCTGTCACTGCAATAGCCTCTCGCAATCATTATAATACCTCATTAGTCAAACGTGACATCAGTTGGTCTTATAACCTCTGATGTTCTGCCTACCCCATAAGGGATACAGGCGTGAAGTTATGCATGTATGTAATAAATGATTTTAGTTGTAAATTTTAATTTATATGTTGATCTATAATTATGACAATTTTGTGATGCTATGACTCGAAGAGTTACTCAGAGGGTTATATTCGGAGTTTTGGCTGTGGAATCACATCAGAAATGTGAATTGCGATGTGGAATTCTCAATGGACATGGAACATAGCTAAGAGGACGGATGACCACTAAAGCAATATACTTTTGAAGTGGCATTCGCGTCCCGAAAACTGGATCGCGGCAAGGCTCCTTACAAGGATTAACGATTTGGTGGACAGAGCAGGAGTGAACGAGGAATCCTAAAAAAATGCCTTTGTGAATAGAGGTTTTTTTTAGATGGTGATATAAGTAATGAAAATAATATTGACTTAAGTTCTCACGATTTAATAATGATAAAATATGTATTGAGCCGAAATTTATCGCGTTTTTATTAAATTTTACATTTTTAAATCAATTTTTCGGAGTTGAAGGCTGTGGTTACATTGTAACGAGCGACTGATCCACTCAGGCAACTAACCACAGTTTAAAATATAGATATTTTTTACATACAGTAATAATAATACAGTCGTACCGTTTGAAAGAACATTAACCGTTTCAGCAGGTAAAGGTTTCATGACCTGCATAATTAATAGTAATTTCCAATACTTAAAAAGAAAAGAAACGAAAAGAAGAATTTAATTAAATTTAAAGTAGCTTATAACAAACATAGCTTTTAAAATTATTAATACAATAAATAGCCTCAATCAGGTTTGAGTTCATACTAGTATTAGCTTGCGAACACTAAACTTGCTATATGAAAATAATTGCGAACAGTTTACGTCCAAATATATTTTTTATAACAAAGTTTTTTGCGAAAACACAAAAGGATTAAGTATGTTAATGTTAGAGCTTAACTTTTCTATTTTAATATAACGTCTGGTTGGGTACCGCTGTAATAATATAAATTTAATGTATTTCTTGACAGTTGGAATGAACTGTATTTTAGATTTATGAGAAGATGACACAAAAATATTGTTTTGTTCTGAAGAAGCCACAGATATTCGACAAAATTGTGTGCTTGAAAATCTTTGTTTGCGATGGTCTGGTAGGATGTATACAGGGTCAATGTTGAAATTCAAGGACGCGATAGTTTGAGATCATACATGAAGAAAAAAAATATAATAAAAAGTAAATATCAATTATTTACTGAGTAAACTTAAGCGAAATTTAAAGAATTGATTACGCAACGCATAGTTATGCTAGCGTTGGCAGCGATCCGCTTGCCAGGACCGGATCGAGGACCTTACAATTGGCAGCGGTGGCACTGACCTGGGAAACCACGCTTGTGTGGAGCTTCGACGCGGATGTTGGAGAGACCGCACACGGTGGGCTTGCCTCTGAAAATGGACTGCCCTTGCGGGCTCTTCGCTAGGATTACTAGCGCAAGTGGGAACTGCTTGCCTCGGCGGCTGTGCATTTTGTGCACAGATTCGACGGGGAAGCCTTGAGAAGACAAGTCCTCTTGGATTTGCTCGTTCGAGAGCTCGAACGGCACGTTCCTGAGGACGGCACGAATCTTACGCTCCTCAGGGAGGGCGTGGGTGTGGTACTCGAGCTTTTGATCAGCAAGAAGCCGAGTGAGATTCCTGAAATCGGGAATGGAATTGACAACGACCTTAATAGAGTCACCCACGTTGGATGCCTTACTATACTGGATCTTGGGATTGTGTCTACCGCAGAGAGCTGAGACCTCGGTCCAGCGGCTCTTGTCCCGTAGAAAGACGGGGGGCGGAGACTTGACTTTCGGCGAAGCCGGATCTGATTGCGACGCAGGCTGTGACGCCGGGATCGCTGAAACAAAAGGCGCAGGAGCAGACGCCGGTGCGACATTTTGCGGAGCAGGATCAGCGGCTGGAGCAGCTGAAACGGATGGAGATAAAGTCGAAGAAGCATCTTGCTTCTTCTTCTTAGACTTGGACTTTTTGCGAACCTCGGTGAACGGAGCAGGAGATTCTGGAACTAAGGGAGCGGAGTCGGAATCACTACCCGGCGGGGTAGTTTTCCGTTTGCATGCGGTGGAATCTACCGACATGTAATCTGAAAAAGGATCGACGTACTCAGAGGGATCTGGAGACGCCGGAGAATCGGTTTGGAACCCCTGTGAACAAGAGGCGACCTGAGGACGAGCGGACAATTGCTCTCGCAAGGACTCGATTTGAGCAAGAAGGGCTTCCTTCTCGGCTGCATATTGAGCTTCCAGTGATTGTTTTTCGCTGGACATCTGGCTGAAATCTGAAGACAACTGATTGAAATCTGAAAACAACTGATTGAATTCTGAGGATGAGGGACGGGAGGATAATTCCTTTTCCATTTTACCCATCTGATAATTATGATCATGGATACTTTTTATGTTTTCACGATAGTATTGCTGAACCTCTCGGTTAAGGCGTACCTTTTCCTCCTGGAGTTCATGAATAAGACGGCGATTGATTTCGCATTGATGCTCGGTACAGACAGTACTCGGTACACGGTGACGAGGCATAATGCTGAAAGAAGAAATCTCTCGAAGACAAACTGCGCTGTAATGAAACGACCTAGTACGGACCTATTGCCGGTGAACGGCGGACGATCAGGCTTAGTTGTCACGGTTACGTATCCACCTGATCAGCGATGCTTCGGCCGGCAGCATTGGGGTCCGTCCTGAAAAGGGCAGATGAATTAGCCCCGACACCACACAGCCTCCACAAGAGAAAACTTTCCGAAAGAGCTTAACTTGGGACCTTACCCGCACGAGTGCGGGGGAGGGAACAAGGGCAGCGCAATACGAACACTCGGGAGCGGCCGCAGACACGACCGTTCGGGAGCGAACGCAAACGGGAAGTGTTTGTAAACCTTTTTATGAGCCGCTTTTTATAGGCTACATAACGTTACGTTAAATTGACTATAACTAGGGGACTTAAAGTAAAGAACTTAAAAAAGTTTCTTTACTGTTTCATATGGGGTATCAAATGAAAGAGCTTTGTTAGCAAAGCTCAAATATGTAAACATTATGACACCAAAATGAGTGAAATAATAATTATAGTGAAGAACTAAAGCAAAATTTCTTGACGGTTTCGTGTATCAAATAAAAGAACTTCGTTAGTACATTTCAAATATGTAAATATTATTACTCCAAAATAAGTTAATAAAAAAACTTAAAAAGTAAAACCCGACTACTATAAACACGCTCTAAAAAGAACGAAACAAGAAAATAGTCTTCGTTGAAATATTTACGTCATGCTGATTTAGTAGTCGGGTTTTAGTTTTTAAACTTTTTTTTACAGCTTCCTTAGGGCTAGATGGCGATGTGTGAAAATATGTCCAACCATTTTTTAACAATTTCTCCTCTTTGCGAATATAATTTATTAATTGATACTATAGAGTACGAGGCTCAAAAAGGAAGTTTCGGAAGGATCACAAACCCGCTTTATTTGGAGAGTTTTAGCATCGCACCGGTAATTTTCGCTGTTCGGGAGGATTTTATCAAAAGTACTAATTATATCCTAGCTGCTACTCTTCGTTTTACACGCGTAAATATCAATCGCATTTCAGATTCTGCCTCAGTCCGGCTCAATTAGTGTATTATGGTTTAATTTTTTAAAAAGAGTTAAATGTCAATGTTCAAATCTGCCCTGGCTCCTAGAAATCTCAATTATTAATAGTAATTATTAGCATATTTTACTAAAATAGTAACATATTTCTATATGTAACTGACAATTTGCTATATAAAATAGACATATTAAAAGTATTTTATCGACACACTTCTAACCTGCCGACATCTTGTTAAAACAAAGTTACAGTCATCACAAAACTGTCATGAGGGTTGTATTACTATTTTCGATCGCATCTGATTACATCGAATTTAAGTCTTTCATTATACGATTTCACATAAGCATTTTATTTCAAAAAACAATTAATTCATAAAGTCTATATCAGAAAATTATACAAACAGGTAATTATTCATTTATCACTTATTTAAGCTAAGAAATCGATATTCTTCGATTTTCTATCGAATATTTAATCGATACTGCTGGAGTCAGTTATTCAATCATAAGATATTTGTTATTTAGAGTCCATCACTTTATCAATCATTGCTCAATTCGAAATGTACCAAAACAAACACAAGGCTTTTGAATAATTTTGTTTTCAACACACTTGCTCGTAAAGTGAGCCTTATTCTACTGAATTTAGAACTATAAACTGGGCTATAAGTCACGCGTGCAGTAATATATTATACCCTAGTGCATAATATAATGAATCCTACAAAGTTGAATTGTACCTTAGTGCAAATTACATGCGAGTAAACAGAGTATATTTTATTGATCCGGGTTATACATTAAATATATGAGCGCGTCCAGGCGGCGCGGCCAGCGGAGCGGCGGCGCGCGGACAGGCGGCGCGCGTGCAGCAGCAGCGGCCCGCACAGCAGCGCCTCCAAGCAACAATAGCGTGTGTACGTGTAATGGGACAGGGCTACTGACGCGCAGCAGCTAACAGCTGCTTCAAATAAATTTTATGACCACGTATGTCTGTCTTTTACTCACAAGTGTGTTGAAAAACGTCGTATGTAACTCGTGAGCGTTGCTAACTTGTTACATAATATACTATTTTCCAATTAACATTGTGATGTATTGAGTAAAAGCTCATTATGAAAAGGTTAGTTGGTAAAAAAATCCGACTACGCTCAAATATTCTTATTAACTCATTTTATAGTTAGTGGTCTTGGTTATATTAACATTACTGTCTCGGATATTTCATTCAACTATTTCGGTTCTATTATATATTTATTGCCTAGATGATCATAACCTCAACATCTGAAATTGTTTGAATAAAAACAAGGTGTAGCAAATTGTCCGTTTCATGAACGATACATGGGATGAAATCAATAGTAATTTAGAATATAAAAAATATTTTTCCACTGTTCCTACTATCGGGGCGGACAATGTATGAAGCAAAGGCAAAGTCCTTTGGTCCTAAATTTCGTTATTTTATAATTATACCAAAAATGTATGTACATTACAAGAAATGTAAGGTTATTTCTTGTAATGTACATACATTTTTGGTATAATTATAAAATAACGAAAATCTCTAAAACAATATCAAGCTATCATAAATTCGGTTTGTTAATTTTTATAAATGTTAATATTGTTTTTTCCAAATAATGCTAATAAGATAAGACTTTGGTAGAGAAAATTTTGCATGAGGAAGTTCTTTACACGAACTTTTCTTAACCTATATCGATTAGGTCTCAGACTTGGTCAAGTACGCCTTGTTAACCTTAACCAGTCGTTGTGGGTTAGGTGTCAGGTTGATTGTACCCAAGCGTTCGCGATAGGGTCGATAACTAATACAAATATAATAGGTTGGGGAAACAGTCTTTTCGCATTATAGTATGTATGAACTTGTAATAAAATCTCTTCAGCTATAGTATTTGTATCTGGTTGGTTTTGGTATCATTGAAAGTTAAAATTTTAAAGAACATAATTCCAAATTCAAATTAGGAAATTGTGTGATTTTCATTTGTTTTTCGTACTGTCAAGATGAGTGAATCTAATGAAGAAATTCGATACATTTTAAAATTTTACTACAAAAAAGGTAAAAATGCAACGCAAGACGCGAAAAAAATTTGCGATGTTTATGGACCTAGTGCAGTGTCTGTGAGAGTAGCACAAATTTGGTTTAAGCGTTTTCAATCCGGAAATTTTGATGTCAAAGATGCACCTCGCTCTGGTGGGCGACCACTTATATTACGGATAAAATGGATGCCATTTTTGAAAAAGTGGAGCAAGATCGACATATCTGTAGATACGACGTAGCTGAAGAACTATGAATTGACCACAAAACAGTTTTGGCGCATTTGAAAAAAGCTGGGTACACAAAAAAGCTCGATATTTGGGTACCTCACGAGCTCACTTATTATCTTTTTTTATATCTTTATTACGACGTAATCTTTATTAACGAAACCGAATCATTTTTGAAGAAGCTGATAACTGGTGATGAAAAGTGGATCACGTACGACAAGAACGTGCAAAAAAGGACGTGGTCAAAGGCCGGTTCACAGACTGTGGCGAAACCCGGGTTAACTCGCAATAAGGTGATGTTGTGAGTGTGGTGGGATTAGAAGGGCATTATTCATTATGAGTTGTCACCACCAGGCAGAACTATCGATTCTGAACTCTACTGCAAACACCTTATGAGATTAAAACAAGAAGTTGAGAGAAAGCGGCCGGAATTGATCAACAGAAGGGGTGTGGTGTTTCATCATGATAACGCTAGACCTCACACATCTATAGCCATCCAGCAAAAATTAAGAGAGTTTAGCTGGGAGGTGTTAATGCATCCGCCGTATAGTCCTGACCTTCAAATTTCCACCTGTTTCGGTCTCTTCAGAATTCTTTAGGGAGTGTTAGGTTAACATTACGAGAGGACTGCCAAATCCACTTCTCGCGGTATTTCGATGAGAGGTCCCAAAATTTTTATAGCAATGGGATCATGTCCCTACCTACAAGATGGCAAAAAATTATCGAACAAAATAGTACATACATACTTTAGTTAAATGTCAATAAACTATATTAAAAATGTTTTGAATTTTCTTAAAAAATGCGAAGAAACTTTTTCCCCAACCCAATAATATATTTGTGTTTATGTGTTTTTTTTAATGACGGTAACCAAGCAAGCGTTTGACCTTTATATCACTGGCCAGTCAGTAAACATGAGGTCGAAATTGACAGGAAGAAACTGTAATTTTTTAAATAAGAAGTGGGAAGTGTGACCACCATGCCACCTGACGACCACTTTGGCGATGGAGTTAACCTGTCTGCCTCAGACGCCAGTGGTTGCGAGTTCGAATCGAGCCCGGAACAAGAAAAAAAAAATGTTCCGTGTCTGAGTGTTTATCTATTTATGTATTTATATTCTAGGTTTCCCCTCTAGTTCGCTACATGGTAACCCATAACACAAGCTTACTTTGGGGCCATGTAGTTGGTGTGAATGTCTGGGGATTTAAAAAAAATGCCACCTGGTGTGAAGTGAACACGAGAACTCAGATAGTACACGTCCATCCATTTGAAACCTTTTCACTCGATACTTAAAGGTGCAGTGGTCAGCTAAATCAAACTCCGGTACTTCGTTCCACACCTTGACAATGCGAACCAACAAGGAGCTATCGAAGCGCTTTGTTAAATTTTTAGTTTGTATTGTATCATCATCATCATCACCATCCACAGCCTGTATACGTCCACTGCTGGACATAGGCCTCCCCAAAGGTCTTCCACGTCGCTCGGTCCCGCGCCGCCCTCATCCAGCGTTTACCGGCGACTTTGACCAGGTCGTCGGTCCATCGTGGAGGGGGCCCTGCCTACGCTGTATTGTATATCTTAAAAAAAATTAAACTCCTTTTTTAAATTACTTGATAGTTAAATCATCAGAAATTCTCACGAGAACGGGAACTACACTGGTAACCACGTGTGACTCCTAGCGTATGTTATGCGTCGTAAAACTAAAGAAAATATTACACATATTTTTATTCCACTAAAGAAGCTAGCTTGTAAATATGATTGACAGTGAAAGCTTGTTTAATAGAAGCCTTACTTGAGTGGACTGTCTGTAACCCCTTAAGTATAAACAATTTATAAACAAGGAATGGTTGCTTTTAGATCATTAATTATTTAAATATTGTAGCACTAAACTACACGTCAATTATTTGATTACACATTCATCACTGTTTATTTATAGCAATTTTACACCCAGTTGCTTTTTATAACTATGGGATTCCCAGTAAACGAAGGAGAAAGAAAATAAAAAATCTAATAAATTACCTAAAATGACACTTGTACAATATGTAAAGGGACCTGGTAATTATCTGTCACCGGGGTACTTATAAAATTCATCGATGGTTAGGCCTAAAATGGCGGCAAACTGGACCTAGAGGTAGTTGATAACCAATACCTGCTGAGTTTCTTGCGCTCCTTTAGAAATAACGTTATTTATAAATTAAAATTAGCCAAAATTGAGGTTATCACCCTAAGGCAATAATTGCACGTAGTAAATACTTAGCTCTGTATTGGCGCCATTGTATTGAGCTTCCAAGCTTGATAAAACTTAGGAAGAATGAAGGATGTATAGAAACATTTGGAAAAGAAACTCCAACGAGTTCCAAAGATTCATTTATATTATGAGATTGTATTATAGAAAAGGTCATCAATAATAATGAATTATACAAACACAATAACAATGATGCCGAAAAATTTGCTATTAATTACAAAGCAGCAGAAGTAGAGTATATCTTATTGTACATCAATAACTAGGCTAGGCTAAAGTTTGTTTTTCAAATTAGACCGGATATGGGAATCGAACGTTGAGACTACGTATCCCAAAGTAAGCTTAAATAAGATGAGCTCTACACAGCGGACTAACAAACCCCTAGACTAGGTCTGGATTTTAGCTGTGACTAACAGTAAAGTTTGATTCTCAAATTCTACCAGTTTGGAATCGTGCTGGACTCTTGATCTTAAGATGTTCGATTTTGGTAACCTACTGAAAATATACTTAATTTTAGTCCTTAAATTCTATTAATTAGTTTTATCTGGTCCTCTCTATTAATTGTTCTCTTTTTAATTCTTTATCCATTTTATGTTGAAACTTAAATTTAAACTCATATCAACATATCCTACTGTTTAATGGTGCTCCTTATATTCATAAGCTTTGAGATACAATTGTTAGTTTCGAGACAGAGACTTTTCATAACTGACTCAGATTTGGAAGTAAAGTAGGTTACACCCTATATAGCGGATGATATTCTTCATAACTTTAATACATTCTAGTCGATAGTTCAGTCTCGAAAATGCATAAGATGAGGAAGCAAAATGTTTTGTTTCAACCCTTGCCTTAAGTTTATTTACAATGCATCCAAATACAAATAAGATGCTCATGAATCGTATGACGTCACGAGTGAAAAAGCGAGAAACAAAATGCAAAACTATGAGCATGCGAGTGCCTCGTATGGAAAACGAAAGTCTTTCTGCGCTGAGTTTCATTCAGACGGAGTTGGTACGCTCGCGGATGCTGCGCTCAAGGAGCTAAGACGGCGAGGATATGCCTAAAAAACAACGCTTTTTAATATAGTAAGGTAAGATGTTTGTCTTTTAAGCTACCTGGTGAAACGTGCACATAAAGACTGTGGACATAATACACGTCCGTTCACGAGAAACCTATTCATAGAAACGCTGATGCCAAAATAATTTAACCTGACAACACTTAAACTATAATAATGAAAGCTTATTATGACCATACGGGTGGAACTAGGGCTTTTTCAGTACACCTTTTATTTATATTTATCGAGTTAATTACCTTTTTTCTTTTTACTTTTTACATTTCAACATGAGCCAGTCTACGTAGATACCTACTCAAATGGTTATGCTACCGAGACCGACTTTTCTCTTTACTAAGGTCCTTTTTATAATGCCGCATGTTTTCAAATATTTAAAAGATGTTTTTTTTACGTTATTGGTATAATTCAGCCTTCTAAATGTCATGTTTATCTGGTATTAATGATTTATCTTGGGGACTGACTTCTTTGATATTTTTTTGACATTATAAACTAGCTAACGAGCCCGTTATTTTATAAATCTTATAAGCTGCAAAAATCTAAAAGAGTTTATCTAGTAGATTCTGTTTTTCTTAATTTTATATGTAATTTTACATGTTTGTGAGAACAGCCTTCTTCTTCTTTCTATCGATTAAAATATCCTATGTGATGATATATGAGAATGTCTTGGAAAAAGTCGATCCAAAACCATTTAATTGATAAAATATAGAATATATACATTTTATCGCACGTCACTGTAAAAGTAAATTTAATCTGTTGTCATATGAACACATAAATAATAAGAAATAACTCTAAATAATATTCTATCTAAAAATATAAATTGTTGGTTTATGGCAAACAAAACTAAATAATAAAGCTGACAGATAAAATAAGATATGCCAGATCCAAATTTCAAACATCCTCGGTTTGAAAGTTCGCCAGACTGAAACTTAGTGTTTAATAATCCTGGCAACAAATAAGTGCATTAAGCAATCTGGCACCCCTCACTACTGACTCAGAACACTAGTAAAAGTATTTTTTACTCAACGCTTCAACTGCCAAGCCATACAAAGATTCTTTTATATCTACCAAAGTGATACGTAAGCGGTGGAAAGGCGTCTAAGTTAATACTTTATAAGTTATGACTTATAAAGTTACGAACTCGTTTGTTTCGTTTCAACCTAGTCTTGATTTGACCTAGATAAGTTTATTAAAGTGTGTCGCAATAGAACCTCGCTCGTCCTTGACTGCATTTTGAAGAATATGAATATTTACTGAACAAACATGCATTTGAGACTTCTGAAATCCTTAACTGTGTGTCGCATTATTATAGGTGATATGTAAGTTTACCCTACAAAATTTAGTACCCGGAGAGTGCAGTTTCAATGTCACGAATTGGGGGTCCATGTAATGTTCTATGTACTAACTAGTACATAGATAAACACATAGCACTATTTCTATGAGGTTACCCCACCGATTGTAATCTAGTCGAGGGGCGAGCAGTTGGAATGGGCGGACCAATGGCTGTGCACCCGTGACCAGAAAAGTGGGTGGAGTTTCGCACCCCTAGTTTTCTAGGGGTTAGTGTGCTTCCGCGGCCAACCTAGTTTGCAGTTCCCTCCGCCCGTTCCTCTTTCCCGCTAATTTAGGGTTGATCAATCGGCCTCAGTTACGTAAGTAAATTCAGACGAATTTTGGTTCCAGGGAGGACGAGACGTGTTCGCTCAGTCGATAGATAGATGCTGCAAACCTATTTTATGTATGCTATAGCAAATCAATACTTACTCACACTTCCTAATATTATGCAGCTATATGAAGTTGAATTTTGGAATAGTTTCTATCTCAAAGCAGTGTACTTTCACTTAGTTTTTACTACTTTTCTCTTACAATTAAAAAGTTACTAACTTACTATTTTTTGTACACTCCATTGATAAATAGTAGTGTATAGCAGATCCAAGAATAAATATTTTTACTGTATTATTGTTTTTAAAATCTTAATATTTGATTTTAAACAAAGCCTTGGATGAATCAGTCATACAAATTTTGTATTTATTGTTTCATACAAGCATTATTAGAAGTAGTAAAAAAAGAAGAGGCGCTGTAATTACAAAATTTATTTATTTGGGTAAAGGTTAAATATAGGTCCAAAGTCTGTATAGCATAGTGGCTAATTTTTTTTGGAAAACATGCAGTAATGCAATAACAAAGGCATATCAAAAACAATATTTTCTAAGCATATTATTCGATATAACTGGCTAAAGGCAAAGTTTGGCCGGTTAGACAAGGATGATCACCAACTTTACGTTGTGCTTTGGAAGACTCATATAGTAGACTCATATTTGGTTGCCTGACAGAGATCGCTTTCTAGCGATAAGGCTGCCGATTGTGTTTTCTTTTTCATTGTCCTTTATTTTTTTATTTTGTGTTTGTACAATGAAGAGTAAATAAATAAATAGTTAGACTCGGGTGCAGTATGCTCATATACTCGTACAGTAGTAGTTAGGGATTGTCAGAAGCCAATGGCGCTCTCAAAAATTCTTACATCCGTCAACCGGCGCTGCCTAGTGTTTTACGGTCTAAAGTTCTTCTCACTGAAGGGCCTATGGTTCTGCAGTGACCTTATTAGAAAAGGCTTTTGATAAATATAGCTTTTCTTATTCATAAGCTAATGAGTACGTTAATTTCAATATATTAAATATTCTGAGAAAAAAGTGCATTTATATATATTAAAAGCGTGGCTTCTTTGATAAATTCCGTTATTTTGTAGTATCTAGTTAATGTAATAATTTTGTGCTGAGTTTTTTTTACTGGAAATATGTTATCGATCTTTTCTGTACCTTATACGACTGTTATTTTATTAACTTCGTGCTCATATAGTAATCGAAAACGCTATCAAGAACAACTCCAGTTTCAAATTTTATTGCATATGCTCTTCTTGAACTGTATTATATCTGCTTTGACGCAACGTAGCTAAATGACTATTGTTATTATACACAAAACATATATCAACATTAACTTTTAAGGTTTTTAAGTAGAGCTTTCATAGGATGGCCTTCGTAGACCCCTTTGTTGATTCCCGATAAGTGTCAAATATTTATTTATTTATATATTTTTCATTGTACATGGAGTTGCAAATAATTTTGATAACAATATTATAGATAGGTATAGAGCACAATAGGCGGCTTTATCATTTAAGAACCATTTTTTCCAGGCAAACTTTATAAGATTTACAATATTTTTAAGATATACAAATATTTGTCTGATAGTTTTATGTGATATGATATTAAGAATGTATTTACATAAAACATGTATTTAATGCTACATCCGGTTCCCATATCACATTATCTGCTTACTGTGGGGTACATTAATAAAATACATAAATAAAATCCCCAGACACCAACTACATGGCCCCAAAGTAAGCATAGCTTGTGGTATGTGATACTATGTAGCAAACTAGAGGGGAACCTAGAATTTAAATACATAAATAGATAAACACCCAGAGAAGGAACATTTTTTTTTCTTGTTCCGTGCGGGAATCGAACCCGCGAGCACTGTGGTCTGAGGCAGACAGTGTTACCCCAGCGCCAAAGTGGTCGTTTTACAATAGCTGATAAATCACACAAATGAGGTTTTTATACTTACGATAAAGACCATAATATGAATTTACTACAATTACAGATATGCATGTTTAAAAATACGTACTTCCATCAGCTCACACAAACTTTTATTGTCTGTTAGTTTAATGAGCACTAATTCATTTTCGTTTAAAATTTAGATCGTCAAATAATTATTTTATAGCGACCTCCCTGTCGAACTTGGCGGAAACTATGCCTCTATTTTTGACCTCGACTATACATACTAATAATAAATCACGACTTCAAAAATAAATGGACAAAATGGTAACATACCGTAGAAGATGGCTTGTGAAGAAGAAGCAGATATTTATTCAATGTTTTAACAATGACATGAAAAGGAATGGAGAGTATTAAGCTGCCAGCGGTACGTAGATGTCAATTGTGATCCTTTTGTCGGAGTCGAAAATGACTTCCGTAAAAACCCGGAACCTCAGAATTAAACATATTCTTCCGAGCCAGTTCTAATACTATATGTAATTACCCAAAATGACACACCAAATATGTTTCCCCAAATTAAGCTTATGAAGACTACATAGCAGAAATAGTGGACATCCTAGTACTCATAAGTCTAGTATTTTTAAAGCTTATTTAGACTTGAGCCTATGCTTGAACTCTACTCAAGTATAGATTCAACTTGAACCAATGCTTGAACTCTCGACTAAAGATTTCTTCACTGTAAAGAACTGGTAGTGAATCTATATTTTGGTCATGGTCATTGCTAAAGAAAGCCCCCATGATTCGGGGCTTAGAAACACTTACACCTAAGACAGTTCAGCTGGTCCATTTTAAACTGGCCTCGCTGGGACTTGAAACTTAGTATTTTTGGGTTCTATATTCAGACGTTCGTTAAGTGTTCATGAACGACAATATGCCGATAGCAAATTAAAGTTTCTGATATTAATTTTGAAGAACATTCACCCAAAGCACTGCGAATACCGGTAAATGCGGAATACTTAAGACACAAGAACATTTTTAGTGAGTAAACTCTAGGCCTGCATAATCTAAGACTATCAACTCGCATTTAGCAGTATTATAGAGTATCGATATCGGTATCGGGAGATAGGGCAGATCGTGACGAGGCTAGTGCGACGCGCCTTATCGCAGCATCGGCTTCGTGGTCGTCGTAAATAATGTGCAACTTTTCCCGGCACGCCCCCGCTGTACGACGACGAGGGGTGCGGTGGAGTCGCTTTGCTGTTTATTTTTTTAGAGTACTTTTTTGTAATTTAATTGACTCGTCATATTTGGCTTTGTTCTTGCTTGGACAGAGTTTTGTCGTAAGGTTGATACAGGTTTCGTTCAAAGGTCCGACTATGTTATGTAATTAAGTGAAACTATCAATAGACTGTAAATGTATGTAATGTATCATTATGAACTTAAGAATCCTAAAGAAGGGAAGAAAACTTTTTCAAACTGTTAACTTCAAATTTACAATTTTAATTATACAGCATCAAGTTATAAAGAGTTCGTTATTCGTAAGTTCAAAGTAAAATTTTCAAAAAAAGTCAAAACTCTCTGAATGTCACTCGATGGTAAAATCACTGCAGGTATTTGACATACTTTTAGAACGCCAGAATATACTCCTCCGGCTTTAAAAAACGAAGAGGAATAAAGTGGGAGGAAAAAGTGTCGGCACTATTTTGACAAAGGTGCTCATTATACAAATTGGCAGAAATACGACTACGTGAAAATATGAAAATACAAACACGTGACAGTAGTTGCAAAATTGATTGTCTTTTCAAAGATGAAAGTACACGGGCTTAGGAAATAAATTTCATTTTGAATAGGGTAAGGTACTTTTTTGAAACAGTTTATAAAATAATAATTGTGTTTTAGAATTTGAGATTATGAGACGGATCAGTTATTTTTATTTTTTTCTTAAATATTGTCTAAGATCAAGTATACTCGTTGAGCATGCGTCAAGGATCATTTTTTTTACACGGGCTTAGGAAATAAATTTCATTTTGAATAGGGTAAGGTACTTTTTTGAAGCAGTTTATAAAATAATAATTGTGTTTTAGAATTTGAGATTATGAGACGGATCAGTTATTTTTATTTTTTTCTTAAATATTGTCGAAGATCAAGTTTACTCGTTGAGCATGCGTCAAGGATAATTTTTTTTTACATTTTTATATGTCTAGGTATACCTTGTTAATCGTAGCCTATAGGGATTATTTAAAAAAACAAGAGAAATGGTAGGAATAAAAGATTTTAATTGGGACAGTAAAGCATCATTAATACTGCCATCGACTATTAATAATGTCAATGAGCCCAGATATCACTCAAGACTTTCAAATACATAAGTGTGAAAGCTTAACTGATATAATTGTATTCACGTAGGCAAAATCGCATGATATGAATTATAAAGAATAAAAACCAATTATTTTTACAACTTCATCAACCTATAATTTATACTCAAAGTCTATTCCAAATTATTGGTACTTCTTATGGCAGTTATTATTATAATTTTAATTTGCCATCGTTATGTAAATTATGCGAATATACGTGACTCCATATTTTAAGTGCGCTATTGTAAAGATATGGTAATTTTGAAAGGTGCAATTTTGAAAATCGTGGGATTTTTTCAAACGAACAAAAACCAATATCCTGATTTACTTTGTTATAATTTCCGTCTCTTAGCAAAAGAAATATTTGTAACGTCACTAAGTCCGTTCCATCTAAGATTCTTTAACAAAACGGTTTATATGGTTATTTGGAAATAGCACAATATAACTTCCATCAGATGGTTTTTTTTATTAAAAGGATAGATCCTCCTTTCCTTATTTTGTATACCTTCCATTTCACCTAGTGGAAAGTAATCATAAAAACAAAAGTATAACACGCCTATTTACGGAAAACCTATTTACTAAACGCTTACCAAACCAAGACTATAGTGGTATGGGAAAACGGGCACAAGGAATTCGTCGCACACCTTGGTGAGCCGTACAAAACGAACTATTAAAGCATTTTGTTTCAATTATTAGAAAATGCAGTATAAATTGAAGTTTAGTCTGCGGCTAGTGTTCCTAAGATAAAAGAATGTGAGTTCAAATTCTTCAATATGCGATTAACTAAATCAAGTAAAACCACCTCAAAGGGTGTCCGTGTACAAACTAAGTAACTGTTCAAGGCCGAAGTATCGCCGGACCTTCAAGATGATTTCTCGCTTATTTGAAGCCATTGATACACAATTTGATGGCTCAAATAAAATGTAACCATTAATCTGCAGTAATAATAAACTTGTAGAGGGAATAGATTCCTGAAGCACATCGGTTTAATTTTCATTAAGTCGGACGAGCTGCTTCATCAACTCGGTTTGACCGTTCCTTCAGAAACTCAGATATTTAGTCACAGAGTCTGATAGGTATGGCAAATGCTTACTTAAGAAAGTACTAAGCCCGCAAATCATCCATATTGCAAATTGTATAATCAACAGGACCTTTCGCATTATTCGCTCATAAACACTATGCTTGAAAGGCAACTAAACACAACACGAACGGCTACTACAATTTTTTTTGACTACATGAGTCAAAATCTCTGTCACTCCAAATGAAAATCTGAAGTCTACAAAACAACGAAATTTTAAGATTCACTATATAAAGTTATCCTCTAGTTGTGAAAAAATACATGTAAAAGAGTCTCGACAGTTTTCGTAGTCGCGTGCAACCCTCAGAGTCGCGGTTTGGCCGACACTCCATCGCGTCGTGGTCGGACGTTGTTTTTGACTGAAACCAGCGCACGCGCACCGAGCGCCGTGCCGAGCCATGGAAACCGATGAACAAGTGAATTTTTGATACTCTACATAATATTCATTACTGAAGTATTTGAAAAAAAGACCTACAAGTAATATTTTTTTAAATCACAATATTGTGACCTTTTATTATGTCATTAAAGCCACCAATAAAGCTGAGGTTTTACTGTGATACCGTTCATGTGTCCTAAGCACTATATGGAAAATAATATTCTCATTAATAAAATAATATTCAGATAAAAGATATCTGTGAGTATTAATGAATTTTTGATACTATTTCATATTGAAACAGCTGGAAGTGTAGCGTTGCAATTTCATCTTGTAGCGTGTAGCGTTGAAGTTAACGCTTAACCTAAAAAAAGAACATAACACAATTTTTATCCTCATATCAGCACAAACTTTCCCCTATAAACAAAAAACCCCAGAAACAATCACCAGTAGAATTACATCAAAATTTCGCTAGTTCCCTAGCCCCAAGTATCCCAGTAGATCCCCGGCGCAAACTGCGATGTGCCGGCGTCTATGCCAACAAACCTGCGCATGCCCAGAGCCCGCGGCTGAGAAACCTGCGCCTATTAAAATATCGACCCACAGCGTCGTGTGGTGACGATCTTTGGAAGTTAGCAGTTGATGTGTAGTGTGTATGTTTATTCAATGTGAATGTGAGTGAATGTTTATTCACGAATTAATTGCTTTTTTAAAAATTAAGATAAAAAGTGCAAATCGATAAAAAAAGGCCGCATACACATTTTCAAGTTTTCATCAAAACTTCGGGCCAACTAAAAGATGTATAAATATTTTTTGATTTTATTGAAAATTTATTTTATATGGGACCACCTCAGAAACAAAAATCGTAAAAAAATGTAATTAGCGAAAACTTGCACACCAAACATAAAAAAAAAGTACAGACTAATTGTGAACCTCCTTTTTTTGGAAGTTGGTTTAAAAGAAGCTTTAACATACATAAGATAACGCAGTGTTTAATGCCAAAGAAGAAATGTAATAAATATTTGCAACATTTTTACGACGTTCATCATCATCATCATCACAACTCCGTGTAATGGGCCCACTGCAGGGCATGAGTCTCTCCTCTGGGTGACGAGGAGGTTTTAGGCCATAATCCACCGAGCTGGCCCAGTGCTGGGTGGTGGATGTCAGAATTTTCAGGGTGCCGATATGGCTTCTGACAAACCCTAACGACTACTGTATACAAGTATACAGCACCCGGGACCGACAGCTTAACGTGCCCTCCAAAGCACGGAAGTCGCCGTGAGAAACGAATGGTCGTCGGTCACCCATCCAAGTACCGACCGCGCCGAACGTTGCTTAACCTGTGATATCGTAATATACACACAGTAACCACGGCGCCACGACGTTATCTATCGCAAATTAAGTTTATATAAGTAGCTCGTTGATATGGATACTGGGTAAATTTATATCTATAGAATTTATAAATATTAAAAATGAATACAATAGCTTTACATTTTACATACACTTGACAGCTTCCTCACAAAGCTCGACGACTGACTGGTGCAGTGGTAACATACGTTGTCTTTTATTCCAGAGGTCCAGGATACGAATCCGATATCTAGTTTGCATAACACAAGTTTTTTAAGAAAACTAGTTTTTGCTACATAATATTGTGTGAATGTCAGAAAGATGTATTTATTTAAATATGCACCTGTACTAGGACTGAAGTATAGAGAATGTCTTTTATTGAAGGACTTCTGTTAAGCAACAGAAGTCCGTCAATATTTCAAGCTTTTATGGTTCGTTTTAGGTTCTTGACGTGGAGTTGTCACTCTTTTTTAGTTTTTAGAAGAATTTGTAGATTCATACCACGAGTGGTTCATGCCATGGTATGAATGCCCAATAGCACCTTTGGAATGGGTTGTTTCATACCAAGATATGAACCTCTCCGAATTTCACTCAGTTATTCCCTAATAAAAATTATACAGGGGGACTGGTGGGTCACTTTCAAATTTCAAGGACGTGATAGTTTGAGATCATGCATGAATAGAAAAAATATAATAAAAAATAAATATTAATTATTTACAGAGAAAACTTAACCGAAAGTTCAAGAATTCATTAACAACGCATGGTTACATAGGCGTAATGCAATAGATACATGACGGGTGGTGGTGTGCGTGTGGCGGGAACACTACTGTGTGCGTGTTGAATGAGCCGGCGGCGCGCCGGGAAAAGTGTCGTGATGTCTCTTTATTTATTTATAGGGAATTCTGGTCAAAAATTTAAGTATCAACTTTTATTATATAATTATAAACAGAATTGAGTACAGAGTGCTCTCCCTCAATTTCTAAAATTTGTCACTAGTCACCCTGTATAGTTAGACTAAGTCATCGTTTGACCTCAATCTCACTTGATAGTAATTGAAGATGAGGTGAAAGATAAATTTATTTTTTTGTTCCTGTAGGTACCTAAGTAATGAATTCTTAGTTTCTGAAACGTATATTTACAAGACTTATAAAAATTGATAAAAAATCAATAATGAAATATCTATTTATGTTTTTTTTTTTCCTTTTCACCTTTTGGGTAAAGCTATTTACTTTTAGGTAGGAACGTATCGTAATCCATGCAATCTAAAAGTGTGCATTAAGATTAAAATATAGAAAATAATAAATGTTAACATAAATTCAAGCATTTTTAAACCTTTTTAAACTGTACTTTATTTCCTACGACCTATTTGAAATATATTCTGACACTAAAAGTAAGTAGTAAATGTGCGTTAGATATCAAGTGGAGGTGTGACATACATGCACAGCATCCCACGGTTTGTTTTGCACCTTGTGCTAGGGAACCCTAAAATCCGGTCATCCACGAGTTGAACTCACGCACGGAGCTGAGACAATATCCGTGAGTAAGGCTCGTATCATTAAAGCGCTTTTAACTCTTGAGATTCATAGATTCCTGGTACAAACTTCAAAGCTACATATCATCATTGCAAATTTATTTCCTTCATTTTCATGGTAAAAGTTATGTAAATAATTGATAAGCATTTTCAAAGATTCACTAGTTGATAAACACTGTTCTTTACATTTGGATAAATAACTAAAAAATATCTTTAAACAAAACCACATCCTTAAATATTTTGTAGGATAAATAAAAACATGTTTTTATTTGTTTTTCTATGATATATAGTTTCACCACCAGACATAAATTTGCAACGATGTTCTACGAAATAGCTCGGATCGCTTTTTCTCATTCAGAGATTGAACTCGACTTGAAATGATATTCCAGTGATGTAACCCGATAATATTAAAATATTATACCTAAAGGGTATAAATATTACCATATACGTCATCAATCATATGCTTTTTATTAAAACAGTGACCAATCATATGTGTTAGGTGTCCAGCCAAATTCATTATAATCATCAATTTTTAATGGTAAGATGTCATCAAACAATTTGATATTTATCTGATCTGAGTTGCCAATAAAATCCCTCATTGAAAAAAAATTTAATAAAAAAATTTAACGCCTCCCCATTGCGTTCAAATATGGAGTAATCAGGCATCTCATGGATAGTCGTTAACATCTTTTTTTAATTTCCAACAAAATATAACTTTGCACATAATATTTATTTCAATACACATTGCTCAATTATGTTCGCTTCCATAATGTTAAAAAAATATATAATCAGATAATTACAGTCTCTTGAATTTACACCCTGTAGGTGAAGTTCTACAATTACTTGTCTTAGTAATAGAACAATTACAGTATTTTTTACGAACGACGGGAATTCACTGTCATAACGTAAAAAGATATTTTTTCCACACGAGCGCAGTCCTTATCTAATGTCTACTATTAAAAACCAAGATCATCCATTGGGCTTCAATACCACAACAAATATACACAACAGCGAAGCGTGATAGAACCAAGCAACAATAAAATAAACAAAACTTATTTATAAATTACCTGAAATGTCAGCAACGTGACAGAACGCAAGCTTTTGAAAAAGGAACAGCTGTTACTGTCATTCCGTATCGTATTGTAAAACTCATTTTGAATTTATTGAGTCGCACACCTCGTTCTAACTTTATAATGTTGCAAGATGTAAAAAGTTATTTCGTATTATTATGCATCATGAAGATTCAATAATGTTAACTCAGGTATAACAACAATTTACAACAGTGTTAAATATATTAAAATACCATATTACAATTTCACTTTTTGCGTTGGGTACTAAATTTTAATGTCGAATCGTTCTTTCTGTGTTAATCGACTTAGACTTTAGATTAAGCCTTTGTATGTCGCGTTGACGGTTTAATTGACAGAATGTTACATGTATACATAAACATTTGACTATAGTCTGGCTAATGAAAGTAGAGACTGAATAAACCTGTCTCTTTTTTTAAATTAAAAAAAAATAGCATCATGGTAACGGCCAAATATCGCCGCTACTTCAGTGTAGTAAGCCTAAGATGGTTAGCCATCTGGTGAAATTAAGTTCATGTGCTGCTTTAGTCTTTGCTGAAAAAGGATGAGGTAATTGTCTCTAGTGCCCGCGTACGTCCCTGAAAATGCGTGTCGCAAAAGGCGACCAATCCACTTCCCATTTGCGTCGGCTCCCGAGCGGTCGTAATTTTGGTCGCTCCCGAGCGCTCGTATTGCGCTGCCCTTGTTGCATCCCCCGCACTCGTGCGAGTTAGATTACCAAGCCAAGCTCTTAAGAAAGTTTTCTCTAGCGGAGGTTGTGTGGTGTCGGGGTCATTCATAAGTCCTTTTCAGGGAGGACTGCTACCAGCCGAAGCATCGCTGTTCAGGTGGATACGTAACCGTGACAACTAAGCGTGATCTTCCGCCGTTTATTGGCAATACGTCCGTACTAGGTCGTTCTTTTTTACAGTGCAGTTTGTGCAGCCCACTTGCCGTTCACCGGCACGTAGGTTCGTCTTGGATAGAATTCTTTTCAGTCCCGCAACATGTCTCAACGTCGTACTCCGTGTACTCCGGCTACATGTGAGCCCTTATCTCAAATGGCAGATACCGTTTCCGTCCTTCATTAGTTGCATAGAAATGCAATGGAAGATCTTGCAAGCCATAAGGCCTAATTCGAGTCCTTACAGCAGCAATTAGCCGCGCGTTCCTCTTCCTCGTCTTCTAAAATCATCAGTCAGTTGTCCAGCGAAAAACAAACACTGGAAGATCAACACGCAGCCGAGAAGGATATCCTTCTGGCTCAAATCAAGTCCTTGCATGAGCAATTGTCCGCTCGGCCTCAGGTCACTCGACAGATCGACTTCCTAAGCCCATAAGCCGTTATCATCGACCTCATCTTCACTTACCATCAAGTGAGGGATAAGACACCATAAAACGAAAAACTTTTTGAATTGACGCTTCTGCCCTTACACGTCAATATTACTCCAGATAAATAAGTTAAAACTGTAGTACCGACCCCTGTGCATCTGAATCACAGAGATGACAACCGGTATCTGTTTATTTGAAAAAAAAAACCAAATTAGTGGAGTCTAATCAAATTTTCTTTTTTTTTCTATGTTCGCTTCCCATAATTTGCTATAAAGCATACGTTAGTCACAAGTAAACATTAAGTTTATGCGTTACTGCTAATACATGATTTGCGACTATTGCGTCTATTTACAACTTGACAGACAGGTTACATCCTCCTGTCGTTATATTTTAATAGCCTACTTATTAATAACTAATATAACATTAAAGCCTCCCCTGATGTTAATTTTCGTAATTTATTTTTTGTGCAAGCCGTTCTTTCACGAACATAGCTTAATCCGAAGCTGCATATAAACATGAGCATAAGTTGTAAATTCAATATCTATCATAAGCATCAACAAAAGCTTAAAAAATTGCGCATTATTTCGCCATACTTCGTAATTACCTATGTTAATATCTAATTCTCATAACCGCATTGAATTAATATGTAAGTGAAACAATAACTTATACTGTATTTGGATAGTAATGACATAATTTAGCGTACTACTTACTGGCTCTTTACAATTGTACAAGAAAGAATGATATTTTTTCCCAGCAGCTGCTGGTAAAGGTGGACGTGTTTGTATGTGCGCAAGCATACACGCAGGCGCATGAAGGGCCAGGTTGAGACTTCTGCTATTTATTTAACTCGAGATCAGTCCTTTTGTGGAAACGTTGGAACGTGCGATGTTTTTTTAATTATCACACATTTTGACGCCACTTTAATATGGATTAAGGTAGTTATAGGCGCGTTTTTTTTTACATGTTTTTGTAGGGTTACTTTGTAGGTTTTCTTTTTAAATCCGATTAAACTGACCTTGCTGCACTTGACCCCGTTTAACATTGATATTTTTTTTTAAATAATCTTTAATACAATTAAAAAAGGAGCAAACGAGTTTGAGGTTTACCTTATGTTATTTATGACCGGTTTTTGAAACTTTTATAAATTTTAAAAATTAAGTAATTTTTTATAGTTTGACTAAATTGACTATTTAATTCATAAAAAGGGTGTTTTTGACTTTACTCTGATTTTGACTTTATTTAACTCAAGTTATGAGATAAAATGTAACAAGAATATTTTTTAATTAATTTAATTAATCTTAGTGCCGACTAGGATACCACCTAGTTCCACTGTGTGGCCTGCATACAGAGGTTTATGTAAAAGCCAACTTTTTTGGGGCCACATGGTCGGTAAGTCACTCTTTGATTTATTTATTTACCTACTTTTGCAGATGAGGATCGCATGCGTCATAAAGCTTACCCAGGTCCACACCGGACGATCCATAATCGCCGATCCCGCGATCCGTGACCGAGAATCGTGTAGGTAGCCTGGATCATGGATCATACTAGGCCGTTCCAGTTTTGAAAACTGCGATCCTAAACCTCCGTTCCAAGCGATCCATGAGCGATCCTAAATATTCATTACAGTAGAATTCTGGCGAGATATGAAGGCACACCGTACAACGCGATCTACACGACCAGCCATACCGCGCGCGACACTCTCCTTAGAGGTCTTTCTTTGTTCATGGCCAAAAAACCGACAACAAACGGATCGCGCGCTCCAATCCGTGCTCTAGGATCACGGCACGTCCACCTCGCCCGCACTTTTGGATCGCGTGTGGAGTTGCCCTGGCTTTACCCTGCCACCAGTAAACAAGTATTGAATAATTGCTGACTAGGCTTTACACCAACAAATAATGAATATCTTATCACATGACTACTTTTGAAGGGAATTAGAATAATTTTTTAAGCCTACGTTTACTTTAGAAACGGGATGCTTTACCGAGTTTTTTGACGAATTCATAGCGCTGGCAAAAGTGCCGAAACATCAAAAATCAAAATGAATAAAAAAATGGTAAAAATTTCATATAAATGGAAATGATTATATTTTATTATTTTAAGAGAGATTATATAAGAAAATGATTATACATTTGCCACTTGCTAAATTTTCAGCCCTGCTAACCTTGAGCCTGATTGATTGATTGAAGACATTTCAAACATTGCTTGTGCAAGATAACTGAGATTACTCATAAACATCATTCACAAGACGCCGAATGGACAATCTTCGGAAACGTAGCATTACCTTTCTAAAAATGCAGTCAAACTCAACAAAACATAAAAAGATAGTGATAAATGTAAGTGGAAGTAATCGGTGCCTCTTAGATTTAGTTCGTCTGCCGACCCAGTTTGTAGTATAACTGGTCATTTGCAACTCTTTGTGAATAACTATTATTGTTTATTATGCTTACTTTTAAAGTATAAAAGCTATTTGAATTCGATAAATTATTTTCTTGCAATTTCGATTCTTTTCATAACTTATTTGAGCTTTTAATGCTGTATTACATTGACACAAGTTGCTATTTAAATACATAAATACTCGTTCATATATAGCCTCACTACTGTCTTCCTTTTGGATAGGCAGAGACAATTGAACTCCAACTACTATGATCCAGACATACCTCTTTCGCTCCTTACAAGTTCATTAATCTTTTTTTCATACAATGATTGACGCAACGGTTAAAGGTACTTTTTACTAGGCCCTTTTTAGAACGTCTCCAATTTGAGGTCTCTTCCAACAGCAAAATACATTCTAGCTCCATACACCTCTTTCATAAATCTACTTTTACTCATCCTTTCCAAATATCCAAACCACCGTAGAATACCCATTTCAATCTTTGTCAATACATCTTCTTAGTCACTACTCTTTCTTATTTCACTGTTGCCCTACCCTACCCTACCTACCCTATCACTAAATTTTACTCCATACATGCTCCTCAAAGCTCTCATTAAGAACTTTTTCTCAATAGCTATTTAAAATTTCAGACTTAAGAAGAGCTTATAAGTTTGTTTTGAAGCCAGCCAGAAAAATAATTAAGTGGAGTATTAAATTTTCAGTATTCGTCGTATTAAATGTAGTTTGGCTCTGAATTTATATGTTTTTAAACACTGTGGTCACGTGTGAAAAGGTTTCGATATTATTAACCGAAATCAAAAAAGGAGGTTATCAGTTTGACCTGTAAGTATGTATGTATGTTTGTCCGCGATTTTCTCACGTTTGGCTGAACCGATTTGGATGCAGTTTTCAGAAAAAGATTTGTCATGTTTAGAAGAAGGTTTTAGTATATTGACCAAGTTTACAAAAATAAGGTTCTCAATTTATGTGTTTATTTTGTATCAGAGATGAGCCGAATGTTCGGCCGAACATTCGTATTTCGTACACTATTTGTATTCAGCCGAATGTTTGATTGATTTGCTGAATAATTACCGAATACTAGCAATTTCCCGCAGATTTCCCTGTACAACTTCTGATTAAAAGTAGCCAACTTACAAAGAGGAGTTTAACCTGTATGTTAATTATGTTTGTCATCGAGTATCTTGCGTTTGGCTGAACCGATGTTGATGCGGTTTTTAAAAGGATATTTGTCCCATTTAGGAGAACCTTTTACCTTTTACTTACTTTCAATTTAGTGCTAGCTTTTTGTTGTTTCATAGTAAGTTAGTTTCCATATTATAAGATCAAACGAACTTTCATAAAGTGAAGTTCGATCGATATTATATGAGTCGCTTCATTTGAAGATATAATATTAACAACGTAGTTTCCTAATTCAACTAGGCAACTTCGCGTGTTTTATCTATTTATTTTTATTTTAAATAAATACTTCATTTGACTAATTTCTGCTAGACGCCACACCAGTGCCCTCTATAAACTACCATACCATGCCAGCCCAGTCCGCCACGCCTGTAACTCATTCTTTAGAGATATATAAATTTTACGGCAACAAAACCTGCTAGGGTGGAGAGGTGACAAACAAAACATGTAACTATGTTAGTAATTCTGATGCAGTGTGCTTTGTTGTCCTAAAAATTTGGTTTGGCACCGACTTCAAAAACTATGTAAATACCTACCCAGATAAATTGTTAATGTTCTTATTACATTCATTAATATTAATAAATTTTTGGCAGAATAGAAACAGGAATAGGATGGCGTTTATAAAAAATATTTAAATATTATTAGTGGTTTGGTTTTTTGAATGCGGTTCACTTCTACTTAAAAAGAAATAATTAGTTTACTTTCATTTTGGTTTTGGTTTCATGAATTTTTTTATTTATTTTTTATTTCTATCACGTGCTTTAACAGGTAAGTTTTCACGACTTTCAGTTTTCAACCGACTTCCAAAAGTAGGACGTTCTCAATACGTGTTTTTATATTGTATCTTTGTACTCGATTTTATGGACAATTATGAATCGCTTTTGAAGACGATAGACGACACATAAAAAGTGGTCCCATAAAAAAGTTTATTGAAATCGAATTAGTATTTAAAAAAAAAATATGAATGAAATCATGACCTTCTACTTCAACCAAAGTTTTGACATGGATTTAAAATATTAGTGAAGTCAGATATTTACTACTCTGCATTCGTTGATTAATAGTATATTATGTAATAAGTGAGCTAAGTTGCTAATTATAGTCGAGGCTGTGATTTGAGCCCGAGCCGAAGGCGAAGGCTTAATAATGAGCCGAGACTGTAATTAGCAACTTAGCTCAGTAGGTTTTATTTTCCGCCAAATGTGCCAATGGCTGTATAGCATATACAGCCTATTTTACATGAAAATATTTAATTTGGAGTGGTAAATCCAAATATTTTAATATTTTATAACAAATTATTGTAAATTGTGAATAATTTGTTTGAGATACAATTTTGTTTAACTAATATAAGGCGCAAACATTTAAAAATGTATATGGATTTGAAATTTTGAAGTGGTATAAAACCTCTTTGTTGTTTCTGAAAAAAAATTGTGTATAACCCGGATCAATAAAATATGCTTTGTTTACTCGCATTTAATTTGCACAAAGGTACAATTCAACTTTGTAGGATTCATTATATTATGCACTAGGGTATAATATATTATGCACGCGTGACTTATAGCCCAGTTTATAGTTCTAAATTCAATAGAATTAGGCTCATTTTACGAGCAAGTGTGTTGAAAAATATATTCTATAATTAAAAGCATGATAATATACGAATGATGTCTTTTGATTTCAGGATAGAGTCTGTAATCTAACCAGACATTCTGAACAGGTTAAGTTTTTTTGTAGACACATAATTAAGGGCCTCTCTTTAGATAATTGGTGAGTACCGACACCGAACCATTAAGTCTCTTATTTATTGAAATGGATACTGAAACCTTAATAACGAAGACAATGCTGTATAATTAAGTATTTCCAGAATTCAGCGTCCTGGTTACGAAACGCATAGTTTTTCATAAAATATACAGTTATGCATAATAAATTAAGCTCCAAACGCACGTTACCCTAAAGAACTTAGAAAATATTCTTTAACAGCCCAGCATAAGTTATTAGTAGTTATAACATTTTTTACCGGTAGGTACGCATTTATTTTTATGCCTTGGCTTTCAACCCTTGCAGGTGAGGTTGGCTCACACGTACCTGGTGGTCATGTGAGCGGAATATTTAATAAACGATTGTAACGAAGACATTCTATTTATTTTTGTACTTATAATTGTGGTTTTATTCTATCTTCAAGCTGGTTATAGTTCATTACAAATGAACTTGAGTCATCATTTTGACAGTTGACTGAGTGAGGCGTGTCCAAATATAGGTGACAGTCAGTTGCCGACTTTCTGCCTGCGTCATGCCAGTATGTTTTTTGTTGTTGATAGTACTTTAATATTCATATTCGGTATTTAGTATGCATGACACTGCATACATGTATAAGCTATTTACTATACATTTATACGGCATTTCATATAAATCTGTTCAGTAGTCATTGCGTGAAATAATAACCTTTCTTTCTTATTAACTAGTAAAATAAAATAATGTAAGGCTCGCAGAATGCAATTTTACTCAGACTTGAAATCATTTTAGTAGACATTTTTCATGTCGTTGTGGCGCCGTGGTTACTGTGCATATCAAACGATATCGCAGGTCGGCATGGTCGGTATTAGGACGGGTGACCGCCGATCATGTATTTCTCCCGACTACATCACGTAGGGTTTATCAGAAGGGTTTGTTTTCTATAAACAAATGACAGTTAATCCATGCTTGCATCATGATCAAGAAAGCTTTGAAATTTATTTGGCGCTTAATTTATTGAGTGAGTTTTGATGCAATATGACTTTTATCTCAACTGACAATAAGTGAAAATAAAATTTTTGAGAAATATACTTTACAAGCTTATGCTAGTGTTGTTGGGATCCTCCAGCAAAGGAAAAAGATTGTGTTCTTCAGATCCTTCCGCAGAGTAAAAAGATTGTGTTCTTCAGATCCTTCCGCAGAGTAAAAAGATTATGTTCTTCAGATCCTTCCGCAGAGTAAAAAGAATGTGTTCTTCATATCCTTCAGCAAAGGATTAAGAGTAACCTTTAAATTTTGTTTAAATTTCTTACATAAACTATACAGGTGACTTGATGGTGTAGAACGTCTATCTGCATTTGTTTATCCAAACTGGACCTCGCAAGTTTATAAATAAAAAACATTTCTTTACAAAATCCCAGATCACACGGAAGGCTCTATATGAACACAGATCACAACATCCATAATGAGACGTACTAATTAAACCCAGCATATTCAACAATTATATTATATTTATCAAATGGTATGAAGACCAATTAACAATACCTAAATTGCAATTATCTAAATCGTTTAGAAAAACTACAAATAATTATAGTATAAATCATTCAATTCTTGGCAAAAGTTTGAAATTTTAGTAAACCAATTAGATCGTAATTACTCGTGATTAATCGTAGACAACACTTTCCAAGCTATATTAATCATTGTTTTTTAATAGTTCAGTTTTTCATTGAACGCTTATGCGTGTACGCACAAGTTTTTGCGCAATCTTCATTAATTAAACCATATATTACCGACAGTAGTATAATGTTTTTGAAAACAACAATTAATATTATGCTTAGGCAATTACTTTTTATGTTATCAAAGAATCATTGCATAAATATCTTTTAGATGTTAAATATTGTTTTATAACCTGCAAATAAAATTATCATTTTATTCGAACTTTGAAATATCGGCTTCTGTAATGGAGTGTGCGTAATTATTTAGCGTTTATTAACGTTTGTGTTTTGCAAAGCAAATTAATGATGATTAAAATTCATAGTTTAGTTGTTAACTGTTATGATTATTGGATAGAATTGAGCGATAACATGAGCGCAGTGGTATTGTATGATAAATAGCTGTGAACAGCACTTTTTGTTTGGTATCTGTTAAAAATACAGCGCTCTTTGCGTGCTGCCGATCTTGGTTCTATATTTTTCAGTTTTTTTTTTTTTAATCTTTATTAATCGATATTCTGCTTCGATTTTCTTTGCAAAGATGATAATTTTCCAAATAGTCAGCTTGAATTTTCAAAACATCTAAGCACTCTAATAGCCGAGGTGTCTTTTTTAATTATTTTTTGAGGTTTATTGCCAACCTCATGCTAAAACGTTGTAATTTCTTATGGGGGCTTGCCAATTTGATACCCATAAGACTTATGAACGAAACTAAAGTTCATAGACTGTACTTTTCAACGCTGCCTTGGACCCGTGAAACTACTTGTATGATTAAGTTTTAAAATTTGCCTTGGACCCGGCTGGGACCTAAACCATGGCCCCGTGGGATATTGGCATTGCCAATATTTGGCATTGTCCCATTTAGGAGAACCTTTTGGCGCTTTGAGTGACTTGAAAGTGGAAGGTATCAGTTTGATCCGTATGTACCTACCTATGTATGTTTTTTGCAATTATCTCACGTTTGGGTGAATTGATTTTGATACAGTTTTTCATTTACTTACTTTTAATTTTGGGCTAGCTTTAACTTTTTTCATAGTAAATTAGTTTCCATATTTTTAGATATTCGTGATAGATTTTTTAGTGATAAGTTTTAGATAAGTTCTTAGCTGACTTTTTGAGCACAATTTTTTTTTAAGCGAATCTCTCTTCCTTTGTCAGTTTCTGCAGCACGAGCAGCATGCTGGCGATACCTAGACAAGACCATCTCTTGATGCATCAAGTTTTCGTTTTTTTTCGTTGGGATTTTATTCCTCTTCTTTTCTTTCTTAAAGCGTCCTTCTCCTTAGTTTTCTACCTAGGACTACAGGCAAAACGTATAATAGTAGGTAGGTCAAAGTCATGGTGTTACAGTATCAAAACATTACATTACCAGAGGGAGTAGGTAGTTACTGATACCAGAACTAACCCAAAACTTATCACTAAAAAACTATCACTGAAGCAAGAAGAATTATATATTATTGTATAACAATCTTATACATCTTATAAATACATAATTTTTCACCAGAAATCCCTAAAAATATATAGAGACTTTACTACACTATACTGTTCCCGCCACGCGCGCAACACCACCCGTCATGTATCTATTGCATTACGTCTATGTTACCATGCGTTGTTAGTAAATTCCTTAACTTGCGATTAAGTTTACTCAGTAAATAATTAATATTTATTTTTTATTATATTTTTTTTCTATTCATGTATGATCTCAAACTATCACGTCCTTGAATTTCAAAAGTGACCCACGAGTCATCCTGTATAAATTTGAACAGACAGTAAAATTAACATTAAGTATTGGTCGAGTTCTCGCCTGCGGCATTTGAGCCCCAACTGGGTCAATATATGAAAAAACCGTCTCGGGCAGGCTGTATACTACGACCACCTTTGTGACCACAAAGCTTATTAGAATTTCCCTTAGGATGGCAGTTCGGGTAATTCATTTTGTTTATTGGATAATTTATAATCATCATTATGTATTTACATAACTTACTAAAAGTATGATAACTAAGGAATTGCAATGAAATTATTACTTTATAATTATGTCTATAGAATCTTGAAAGTTGCAGTTCCGAAATTTTTTGGACTCAACATTTGATAGTTCTCCGACATAAACAAAGAACGGTTATTACGTACGTAATAATAAATTAATGAATATTTAAAACCATATTGCAAACCGAATTGAATTTAACTAAGAACTTACGTAAACTGAATAAACAATGAAATGGATAAAATTTATATTGTAGTTTAAGAAATATGCTTAACTAAATATAGACACATCCATGAATTAATAGCAAATAACTGTGTTATCAAACTAATGTCAACCTCTAGCATGATTCGAATACAGTACTTCAGGTATAAAAAGCAGTATTAGTAAAACACCAAAAATGGCGTCATAATGAGAACTAATATAATGTAATTGGAAAAGTATTGACTCAGTAATGACACCTATTAGCAGTAAAAAATTAACGCTTACAGCTGCCACTCCATAAAAGCGTTTTTATTTTCTACTAGCTATTACTATTATATCCTTTTATATATCCCTCTCCCGGGAAACTTATAGGAATAAAGTATTCTCTGTGATATTTCAGGCTTTTTCCCAAAAACTTTAACATCATCCGTCTAGCCGATTCTACGTGAAAGCATTCAGACTAACCATTCAGCCATCCTGAAAAAACTGCACATTTTAAAAAGCTATAATTAGTAGTATTTTAGAATAATAATAACATTCAATATTGATGAGACTTTTTCAAACTCACCTCACAAATGTTTAAGTAGATTTCGAGGAGGTTAAATATACATCACGACGTCCGCGGAAATTCCTCTTCATCCCTGACCATCACAGAAATATGATCACCACAGCTACTGAGCGCCTTTATTCGGAGGCGCGTGTATAGGTATCACACCATCCAGACAATTTAATCACCTCAAGGGAGATCGTGCAAAATACCGAAAAGAGGGTTACGATTTTTCATATTTTACCTATTTAGATATTATTGAGAATGATGATAAGTTGCATATATTAAAATGAAAGACCAAAAATTAACGTAGTGCTCATTTTAACTCTTAAAACCTAATAGTTATTATAAAATAAACTGACCAATAAACGCTTAAAATTGAGAAAAAATGCAAGAACATCCTTTGTATTTTTCAGATTTTAACCAAATATATCAATACGAATTGATTTAAAAATACTTTTGTACCTTCACAAACAAAGTCTTCTTTTTTTAAAGCCCTAAAATATAGAAAAGTTTTACGTAAATCCTCCATAGAAAAATGTATGAACAATCATGCGCATCCCGAGCGTTCGATTTAGTGTTCTCATCGCCAGTGCGACACCACGCGTGTTTGATGCACCGGCAAAGTTACGTATTATGAATTTGTGTACTCTGTAAGTTATTATTAATAATGATTTTGTAACTAATTAATTTCAGTAAGTAGAAAGTACCGATACAATGAAATCTGAAAGAAAACAAAGATGCCAAACCAAGCTACCACCAAACGACATCAATTTTACAATTGACGTCGCTCGCGTACGGCCTAGCCCCATAAAAACCGTGTATGAACTTGAGATCTGGTCAAAGGTAAATTAGTGAAATTCCTGTTACAATAAAAATCCAGCTTAAATCTTGAGCCACCAACGTATTTGAAATACTGTATTTTATAACTAATGCTGTTAACAGACCAGGATGACACTAACCATGAAGAGCTGGTCCCTTCCACAACCTGTGTGCATCTAAAACCTCATCTTCTCTTACAATCTGGTGAGATTGAGGACAAGGCGGGTTCAGCCATGGAAAAAAATATCATCTGTTGGTTTAAATGCTCGTTTGTCAATTTTCGTATACACACGATAACTCCAGAAGATCACCAACTCGTTCATGGGTCAATGTATACGCTTTATTTTATAATAAAATTCCAAAATATTTAAAATTAACCCTTCGTTAGATTTAAGGATAAGTGTTATGTGAAAAGGTTTACTATAAGATATCTGGATGCAAGAAGATGGGATTCCCTGGCTGTAAATTGTTATTGTGTATTTTTTTTTCTTATTTTTAAAAGATTATTGCTGTTTAGTTTCTTGCCACTTCTTCTCAACAGATCGACTTTCCAAAGTGGTGGTAGATTCAGTTCAATTTGTAAATTGTTTGACTTATTTCAAATGTATTTAAATACTTACGAAATAAAGAATATTTGAGTTTGAGTTTGATATTTAGTAGCAGATTAATAATGTCCAGCAAGGCATTTTAATTAATGGCTGAAAATGGTAATTCTTAGTTGACACAAACCGGACAAAGAAATTACCTCCATACATTCCTCCAACATTCGAATTATCACACTGATTACTATCTACTTAAAGTGCAACGACCTCGTATAATCCATCTTTGACCTATAACCTAAATGCAAACATTAGGCACACGCAATGCAGCCTGCGTGCCACGTCCTAACATGCAACCTTATTAAATATAGATGCAAAAAATCTGTCGATATTATCTTGGTTTTTTATGAAACGACGCCGTTTTTTAATAAATTGTATGCCTATTAAGCTTTTTTTTATTTACTAGTTAATTCTAATTTGCTCTGAAGGTATAAAACCGACTTTAAGTGTCCTATGGCGGTATTAATTTTAATAGTTAAATAACAGTTTGTTTTTGGTATTACATTTAAACAGTGGTTACCTGAGATTAAGTCAGACCCACTTAATGGCTTACACACTTTATGTTTTCATGGTTTTCGAGGTCGAGGTTACTTAAGGAAACAGGTATTTAGGAAAATAGTGTTCATTACATTGTACTATCACACCTCACAGCATGAAAACCGGAAACCCACCTGATACCTAGCTTTCTAATATACGGGCTAAAAATCGAATTTCCTATTGAAACGCATTTTTAATCGTCCATTAATTATTACCATACAAAATAACTGCAGAAATGATAATAGCCCTAATGACATTGGGTAAGCTGCGATGAGACAAGGCGATGACTAATCTGACTGACCCCAGCTATATGGTAAGGGCACTTTCGGATTAGCTTGACAGGTGACTATCCTTTGTAAAAAATCAGCCACTAAATATCATTTTTATTTTCACAAGTGACCGAAATATTTAATGAACAGTCACTTCGATATCGGTCTCAACCTCACTTGCCATCATATTCCCGAAGCAATATTTCCAAAGTATTTCTCAGTTTGTTGAATTTTTAAAACGACTTTTAAGTAATGTTGAAAATTAGATCATAAAATTGCACCTTGAAAGCCTAACCCTACATTAAAATGATTGATATAAATGCAGGCACAATTCAGGCTACGAGAAATCGATAACTGCCCCTTTTCACATAAACACGTCAAACCAAGCAAAATCAAAAGTAAATGTATTGTTCTAAATAACTTAAGTGTGTACTACTCAACGTACTTATACGTATTAAGTAGTCTTCTTCTTCTCCTCGTGTCAACGATTCCCTTAATGTTTGACCCAAACCTGGATTAGTAGACAAGAGCATTAGTAGTAGCCAAGTTAAGGTAATTCAAGTACTGAAAATTATTTTAAACCCTTTAGAAGTAGAAAAAAACGTATGTCTACAAACACGTTTATTTAAATTAAATTGAACTCTAGAAAATACCATCATTTGTTCAACATGAGTAATCACAACAATATAATTTCGCATTTACTAACTCCTTGTGGTTTTAATATTTTCGAAGTTAAAACCTGTTATTGTGCCATATAACGTATGCAAATTATTGTTCAAACTACAAACGCACGCGCATTTAACGGCCTAGTACTTATTATAGTTCTTTTTTAGTATTTTTCCTATTAATTAAAGACGTCACTGGAAGGAAGCTGAAAAAAGCTGACCTTTTTGCATACTTGCTGATTTCATTGGCTTAACAAAGTTGTTCATGGGAAACTGTCTGTTTATATCCGTGTACAAAGGGTGCCGATTTAACCTTAAGGTTTTTTATCAAGTTCAGATCGACTTTTTTATTTTTATAATATACTTGTAGGTGGCAAACGATCACATTATGGGTTACCATATGTTAAATAATCAATGAAATTTAAATTTTTATAAGACTTTATATCTACGAAATGTACAAAGCTTACAATTAGTTTTTTTGGTAATCGTAATTAAAATAACCTAACCAAACCTAATTTACGCCACACCTGCTACTATACTACATATTAAATTTAGATTTTCGGCGAAACATGCTTTCTGCAAAGGATGTTTCGACTAACCACAGTAAGCCGAGTAATCACCACCAGCCACAGGTACCGTGCTATGCTGCGCCTGGTTAGTCAGGTTTACCCCGAAGTAACTAAATAAAATACTATATGACCGGATATCAAATTTTACAATTAAAATCAGCCTTTCGGTATCCCTACAGAAACCATGGTCGCGAGCGACTAGCGCAGTATTGACCCTGAATATCCGGAATACAGAAAGGCTTTTTTATGGTGAAAATACTCACGACACCGGCTGACTCGGTAAGAGCTTAATTAGGATTATCGCCTGATAAGCCTGGATAAGTCTGTAGCAAAAGGCATTTTATCTCAGCTACTCTTGCTGAACCCCTTCAGAGTTCGCCTAGCAAGCACATATAGCCCACACCACCTTAAACATAAATTCTGCTGCCAAATATTACCGTTCTTGTGGTAATGTGTTCCGGCAATATTTTGGGATGATCATCTTCACTTTCCATCAGGTGGGATTGACATCAAACACTGATTTAGTCATTGTTAAAAATAAAGACAGGCTGTTTTATGACCATATCCACTAGAGCTACGAGAAGATCTTTTAAATTGTAGGTAGGTACACGATTTGTGGAACTGGATGCAAATGTCTCAGATTTTTTACATTCTTAAAAAAAAGATTTGGTGAATTTGCATTTTACTTGGCGAAAATTAATGATAGAGGTCAAATAAATTACGGTAATACATCCGATGACTTTTCACGGTAGAATTATTAGGTTATAAACTGTTCACTTCAAGCATTCTTGCCCTGTCGTAAGGCTTTGAGTTGGTTTTGGAACTGGATAGAGCTGTGAAAATAAAGTTTGTAAAAAAATTATTATACTAGTATTTGTTACTCATAGACACTATTACATGCAACATAGTCAACTAGTTCTAGAAATTATCTAAATTAGTGGGTGAGAAACTTTTTGATAAAATCGAACATAAATTATGTCAATTAATCGTCATTCTATGATAAGTAACTTTTCAGCGTAAACGTAAAAGCAAACAGTATTTACGACAAAATACAAAATAACTTTTATAGCATACAAAGAATTTAAGCTTTTAGTGCTTTTTACGAAGTAACTTAGAACTTTTTTACCATTATTGAAAATATAGTATAAATTCAATACAGTCTTCCAAAAGGTCTCAATTGAATAATGTTTGATTAAACTATAAAATTAAAATTGAATAAATTCAAAAGTTCCTTTACAACAGAATGTAAACAAAGTAGGAATAAATAAACAAAAAATAAAGCATTATTCTTTCACCAATAACTTATTAAGCATTCTATCTACAACACTAAAGGTTATATGTAAATCTATGAACTTCAACGCCTCATCTACTTTTGCGTTTTAAATACTGCAATAAAGCATTTCGTTTTTGTAAAACTCAAAAACATTGTCATACGTATAATGATGTGAAATAATTGCATGCGACAACACGACCTTTACATATCCAGCTGCAGTCGAGCGAAAAGGATAGCTATATGTCCTCGAAAGAAATTGGGTTATGTTACCTTTTTAACTGACTTCAAAAAGGAAAAAGTTCCCGATTCACCTCAATGTTACTTTTTGTATGTTTGTTACGATAATAACGTCAATTATGGTTAGATATTGATTTGAAGATACTTCAGATGTGGTCCCATATAAATTAAATTAAAATCTATAAAGAGCTTAGAAGATAAATAAATTAAAACAAAAAACATATACCCAGTAGATAATATTTTGATTTGTGCTTTCGGTAAGGGCTTGAAAACGTTTTTGAAGAGGGTTTTTCCAGAATTTGCATTCCTAGATTATTGTCTGAACGGTCATAGTTCTGTCTTTAATTTTGACGATCATTTTTTTAAACTAAACCCGCATGCTGTCGTCTATACCACATCTTCAAGAGAGATGGAGATCGAACACAAGTTTCATCACAGATAAATTAAGAGTATTATTTTAAAAGAATTTTTCGTGTACCTACATTTTATCCCTAGCGACTGAACCCGAAACGTCGTGTCCAAATGCACAATACCTAAGCCCCTTTGATAAATATTTTATTAACGGGTATATTTCGTTCGCGAAATGAGAGCTTTTGATTCCCACAGCGCAGGTTGGTGCGCACGTCCTGAGCCATTATCAATTAGAGGTGCGCGCGTGCGGTCTGTCATTACTACACGCGCACGACCGCGCTCGCAGCTGCGGAGTTGCAAACTCTGGACTTGTTTTGTGGGAGAGGAATTTGACATCGTAGAGACTTAAGTTCCTATCAAAAAGTTCGAATTATATTTTTACCCCAATTATGAAATACTAATTTATGTAGCTAATTTATTAACACAGCGCCATCGCTCGCCAAAATTGAATCATATGCATATTCATGTTATTATTTATCTATTTATTTACTTAAATACAAGCATAACTGTAATGTTATTCACCTCCGACATATATATAGGCATAAAATTTAGGAAGCACAGTTTGTAATTATGTGGAGTTACCTGGAGGCTGGATGCAAATGCCACAATCGCTACATAAGAGTGACCCGCAGTTCCTCGCCGGAACGGAGCTGCAAAGCCCAATATGTGATACCTTTCATTGACTGACTGAAATAACATGAAATATTAATTATAACTCAAAAGAATCAAATGAAAAAAGAGAATAATAGAAAACGAATTATTTCTTAAATTTAAGACTTTTTAAGCAGATGTAATCACACTCAGGAGCACGGAGTCTACAAAAAGATTTAAACTGCCAAATATCAATTCCAATCAAAAATTTCACAATCGAATCCGGCTAAAACAGTGCTTTATATTTGTAGGATTGAAAAGGCATATTTTGCTTGTTTGCGTCCCGGAGGCTGGATGCAAATGGCACGATCGGTAGATACGCGTGACCCGCAGATCCTCGCGGCGGCGCGTGTGTGCGGCGCGGGCGCGTATCTGATGCCTTTAATTGACTCACTAGGACGACATTTTCAACTAACTAGGCCTTTTTATTTAAGTTCTCATTAGAAGGTTAAAGTTTAAACTTGTCCTTTTTTGCAAGTATTTATATGTGCCAATTTTTATAATGCTAAAATTAGTTTATAAGATAATGTTTTTTATTATATATATTTTATATTCCAAGATTTTTGAATAAATAAGTGCTATATACCAAATTTGTTTTTTCTCAGGTGACGTTTAGCATCTTTTTTTACTCGGCGAAAAAGTTTACCTAAACATTTCCTTGTCACTTAGATTATTTGTGAAACTAACTTTTGTATAACGAGTGTCAAAAGTTTCAAGACAGGTAGAGCTAAAAGTTATATATTTTCTCACAGAAGCAAAGGAATTTTAAGTCACACAATTGTTTCTTACATAATATTGAAACCTACACATCATAAACATTATTTGTTGAAGTAAGCATGTCCTGGTTTATCAACCCTATGGTGAGCTATAAACTTAAAGTCCTCTATAAACTTATTATTTTTCTTATTTGAATCGAGAATAAGAGAGCTTCAATTAAGCATTCTATAGAAAAACGGCATAAGGTCTCAAAACTATAAACCTAACACTCTTATTAATAAACTCGGATTAAAGTTACTTCTAGTATTAAGTACTATGCGTAACTTTAATATTAATAAGAGTGTAAGAGTACATCTTTAAAATAAAAAATTTACAATACTTTATTAAATTATAAAAAACTTTAAAGTTAGTAAATAACAAATAAAAAAATTGTCACCTTAAAAAACCCCTTCACAAACAAAATCCCCAAAACGAATCCTTATTCTAAAATCGGGAAAGCATTTCTAATCAGGCACCACCGGCACTTGGCATCACTATAAAAGCGGTCGTGGTACCCCTCGGTCGTGAGAACCTGAAGATAACTACGAGGTCGCACAACGTCACGACTTTACCAGCACCAAGAAACAATACTAACTACTATGCATGGATACTGCAGAATAGAAAAGTCAGTAGGTTTACTGCACTATTAATATTTTGATGTGTTTCCTTTGTAAAATTAAGAGTGTGGGAACTAATGAACTGACACGAACTCGTCCAGTTTATGTTGCTGTATCCTGGGTGGTCCGAAAGATATGAAATTCTAATTTTATTTATTCTAAACAATGGATTTGTGCTTGAAATTGAAAGTAGGGTAGTTGTTTGCAAGTTACAGCTTTGAACACTATATATTAACATAAACAGAATATATGTACGTAAATAGTTTAATATTTTCATAAGTTTTACGATTCATAATCTAAAATAAAACACTATCGTTAAAACCATATAGTTTGTTATGTTATATTGAAATGAAATATAACTTACTTTAAGTCATATCTTTTATAACGTAATTGTAATGAGTGGATACATATTGGACTTATATTTGAAGTGGGTATTATTCCCCAACAATAGGTACTCAAATATTCAAATCAACTTCCAGTTATGTCATTTTAGATTTGTTTTACTTACGTCTTGAGTTACTAATTAGTGTCAGTTTATTGCGTAATATAATTCACTTACGTTTAGTACAGATGAAATAGACAGGTACCTCTTAGATCATCGGAAAATATTTTAATTTTCCTATTCTGTTTTCCTTTGGACCAAAAAAAACAAAACTCAACAGCACCATTGACTTTTATTTTAATAAATACATATTTATTCTTATAGTGGCATTCAAATCATATATGTAGATCAAATAGTTTCAGTAGTAACATTTTTTTTATAAGCTACCTTAAATCCCTACACTGGGGTTCCTACGTATACTGGCCAAATATAAAGCTATGCACGGCGCTACGCATACTCCAGCCTCGAATAAAGAAAAAAAAATTTTTGCAAGTTAAAAGGCATTTTACGTAAACAATTATTTCTTTGAGCATTCTGGTTTACGAGTAGATATTATATTAATCGCACATGAGACTTATGCATAAGTTCTACCGTTAGAATAATGTACCCAATGAATACGTAATAAATCTGCTGTTTTAAAATGATAACAGATTATGTTTCTTTAGATATAACACATTCTCACCTTCAAGGGATAACCAAAACAAGAGGATAGTTGGTGTCAGGTGACCACAAAGCCTCATGCCAATATTGTCAGTAGGTACTGCTTGAGTGATGAGGACGATCAATGTATTAAAATACTTTTAGGTTCCAGGATTAGTAATTTTACGAAAAGGGGAATTCGAAAACTATAAATGAATAGAATTATAATCGTTTCCTATCTTTTCACATTTTACTACATCAGATATATTTGACGTAAAGTTCTGATGATACAAACGTCATAATATGTAAAAAACATTTTTATTTAAAAAAATCTTGCTAACAAATTATTCAACTCATTCCTGTATCTTGGTAATCGTCCTATTAATGGCTTTGCGGTGTTATTGCCATGTAAGGAAGTCCCTGCCGCAGGTGTCAAACTTTAGTCTTGTCATCGTATCATTAACGATTCTATTCGAGTCGATTAAGTGTTCTTTTTCTTTATTAGACAAATTATTTAGATAAGTACAATTCATAATGTAAAGTATGCAAAAGTAATAAATACAGACGCTACAGCTATTTCTTTCAGCTTTTCTAAACTTTAAAAATACGTTTAATAAAATACGTTTTAACCAGAATCCCGGTAAGTGTATGGTAAAGAATGATTTTATCCAACATTATCAAAAATAAAAGTCATATTTCAAGTAATCCCCACTCCCCAAATAGATCTGTATGAGTGAAGCCATTAATTGAAGGAATCTGTACATCTACTCTAGGATTTAACTCGTCACAACTCCGTGTAATGAGCCCAGTGCTGGGCTTGAGTCTCTCCTCTGGGTGACGAGGAGGTTTAGGCCGTAATCCACCAAGCTGCTGATTGTTGGATTGGACTTAACTATGAGATTTTAATAACATACAAAGTTTGTCGTTACCATTTCGGACGCGTACATACATGGCCATTTTGAACAAAAAATCTCAAAATATAATCGCTTTAAGGTATTATGTCAATAGTCTTTTTATAACTCTTTTTTATGTTATCGTCACATAATATCAGGTGATGACGACTAAATCGAAGATTATTGTCACACAAAAAAACAGAACATAAGCCATTTTTTGCTTTAATTAAAATATTAATTTTTGTTTTTCATACAAAACTAAATAAGTTACTCCCAATTACAAGAATCACGATACCCCGTGAACAATTACAAATACCTTGTAAAACCGTCATTCGTACACAATACCTCACCTCTAAATTATCGTGTAATTCGTATCGCAGCATCCTGATGACAATTTAATAATTAACTGTGACTTCTTTATACGCTTCCTTTCATATTTATTATACGAACGTCTTTCCTTAAGGACTTGTTATTTTTTTCAAGAGTAAATTGTCACTGGAATTACAGTCTTACTTTCCGTCATTCCAATTTGAGCCGTAAGTCTCTACGCAGAATAAATCAAAGTCATAGTGAAACACATTTGCAGTTAATTTTGTTGGAATGAAGCGCACCTATGATTGGTGGGTATGAGATATTTGCAGGATTTATTTTTCTTTGATTTGCCAAGATTTAAAGGTTCGAAAACAAATTGGAAATCTTTCATTTTTCCTGTGACACCTCTTTATCAACTATTAGACACTTAGTTTAATTAGACTACACTTTACTAGAAAAATAAGAAGCATGGTCAATTAAAAAATAAGAAATTAAAAAAGTAAAATAATAAATGTTAAAATAATAAAGAATTTTTTATGTAATATTATACATACATACATACATGCATAACTTCACGCCTGTGTCCCTTATGGGGTAAGCAGAACACCAGAGGCTGTAAAACCATCTGATGTCACGTTTGATAAATTCGGAGACATTATGATGGAGAGAGACTATTGCAGTGATAGGGGGTCAGTCTATCGCCCACAAAAATGTCAAAAAAACCTCTAAAATAAAATAATATTATACATGTAAATAAAATTTATAGTTACTTAGGTACATATGAATTTACTGGTGTTGTGTCATTTTTGAAGCGTGTCTTCACCATACTTCCACAGCCAAACAGATCCGCTGCATTTTGGGGCAAAAAAGATGTGATTATAAGCACTGCTACTTACTATCTAATGCGTCACGGTTGGCAACACATATTTTCCAGCGATTGTTATTACGTAACATTGGGTAACCCCATCAGTTTATTGCCTGTTACAAAAAAAAAGGAACTTCATAAAAACTCGACTTAAGTTTTCTCCATCATACAAAGAAAAGCTGTCGTTAATTACGACACATTGAAATTATTAGTAACTATACAAATTATACACAACACTCAATTTGCATTTATTTCTATGGGGACATAATTGATCATTTCTTATTAATTACTTATCTTTGAAAACGACATTAGGTTGTAACCAGGTGTAGAAAAACAATATTTATTGCTTGAAGACCTCCGAAGCGCGCGCAGTCTTTGGTAATTATAAGCGACATGGTCACCTTAAAGGGCATATTTTTTCAGCAGACAGTTTACTTTAATGCGTAAGGGCCTATTTAAGGTAAGGGTAGCAATTAAAAGAATTAGTGTTGTTATTGCATAAGGCTTTCGTGAGATATTATCATAATAAAACGCATTTCCGGTAGTATAAACCTTAATAAGCTATTTTGACTAAATGAGTTATATTCAATAAGAAGATTAATTTATGTACATTGTGCAGAAGGCAGCAGATCAAGCGTTACAAATCTGTTTATAATTGTAATTGAATTTGAACTCTATGCCCTCGATATTAATTTAAAAATTGGTTGGATAAATTTGACAGATTTGTAAACGCTTGATGTGCTGCCTTTTGTACCTACTAGAAGTTAATTCCCAGGTAAACACAGCAATCATTTAATTAACTTTGTAGTAGCTCCTTGAAGTAACTCTTGGCGTAGTGGGTAAATTACCTGGATGATACGAAAGAGGACGCAGGTTTAATCCCCAATGCATGTCAAATGAAAAAAGGTATCTAGAAATATCTGAAGTTCATTGTACCTATTTCACTACGTCCTTTTACAAAGGTACAAAAATTATTAAATAGAATTAGCTATGCTTGATTTATAGCTACGTAATACTTAAATACACACATTCATAACTTTACGCCTGTTTCGCTTTTGGGATAGGCAGAACACAGGTAGTCATAAAACCATCTGATGTCACGTTTGACAAATTTGGAGGCATTATAATGATAGAGAGAGACTATTGCAGTGCCAGGGGGTTAGCCTATCGCCCACAAAAAAAACTCTAATAAAACCTCTGTCCCTTAACTGACTTTTACAGTATGCCTGGGAAGATCAATGTTTTTCTTTTGCTCCCAGTTCAGTATGGAAGAAAGGTGATACTTACTGTGTGAATTTAATGTTATATCAATAGGTATATTTAACAAGTAACATTGAACGTCACTGGAGCGCTGTGGATCGGATTCTAAAGTCTATATGCAGACTTCCGCTCGATACAGCGGGTACTCAAGTTTGTTTATCAAGTTACTAATTACTCGCAACAATTATCATGAATCGATATAGTGTGTTTCTACATACAGAATTATCATTTAGTATGAGAACTGTTTATGAACTTTTTCATATATAGTAAACAGAATAGAAGAAAAAATACCCCAAAATGACACACGATCTTTGTTACCCTATTATAATCTAACATGTGCTAGAGACAAGAGATATACCTACTAATATGGGGTATATATGCATAGACCTGAGGAAGTTCAAAAGAGGATGTTTCCTAAACTGTCGAGCCAAGGGCTTACTAAGCTGGGGATCGTTCCCAACAACCAATGCACCAAGGAGATATAATATAAATAAATCGTGGCCTTTCAGATTTATATTCTCTGATAAGAACCAGAAAGATTAGGACTATAATACGATCGATTTTTAGGCCTTTTAAAAAAAGGCCTAAAAATAATTCGCAAAATGATCTTGTGTGGTTCTGCATGCAGTAAATCCAGTCGGAACGGAAGTAGTTAAGTTCGGTTAATCCAATCGAACTTATTCATTGCGGTGTCGATTACGGCCGACGGCTTATCGATTATTTTGATACGATATCGATTGTAACTGATCGATGCCACCAGCAATTGAGACAAACGGCTCTAGGAAAATACTTTATTACGTACGTGGCCACTGTGTTTGCAATTTTGAATGAAACGGTTTTAAATAACTTGTTAATAAGGTTCATATTTGGTCTAATTGGTACACCACACACAGTACTTACATGCAGAAACCGTCTCGTCAGGGGAGATACATAAGGCCGGATATATTGAAAAGTTTTAATCAATTTTAATGTGGAAGACCAAGAAAGAATTAAATAATTTTAAAAACAATTATCAAATAAATATTTTGAAGTATTTTTGCATTTAATAATGCCCACAAATGTATTAAATAAAGTCACCCGGCCGGGGCCCGGTAGCTCAATTGATTGTGCACCCGTCCGGCAAGCGGGAGCCCCATGTTAGAGTCCTGGTCTAGTCATTTTATTAAGTATATTTAAAATTGGCCCATAATTATAATATTTATGGGCCAATTTTAGGTCCTCTTCGCAAACTCTAGAAAATCAAAGATTTAGCGATGATTGTGTATCATTAACCTCAAACACCAGTGGTCGTGGGTTAAGTTCCGAATTTATATCTAATAATTTATTTATTTATTATCATGAACAAAATCAACAGACCTTAAATATATTTGAATAATGTACATGATTGACAAGAAACTTACGTCTAATGACGGATTTACATTTTATAATTATAGCTGGAGAGCTTAATATATACAAGTAATATATACAATATATAACGTACAAGTTTTGCTTTTATAAGTTTTTGAAAAATAATGAAAAATAAGGAGTGTTAGGAATTAAAAAGTACTATAAACAAATCAACTTAATTTAAGAGTAGGTACATGGTTGACCAAATTTATAATGATTTATTTTTATAATTATTCATAGTAAATATTCAAATTGACATTCGCGTAAGTGTGGATTACGATTTATAAATTAATGCAGACTTTTATCTAACCAACAAACAGGTTACAGTTTCTCTTACGACTTGACTAAAATATCAATCTACCCTCTTATCTCACGGGATAATAGTCTTGTAGCATCGTTAGCCCATACCGAAGTCATGAGGTACAATTTATAGGATACAAATTTAGCACCTATAGCAGCCAATCTGCATACAATGAAGTAACATGCTTATTAAAATGTATCTACTACCCGCATATTTGTTTTGGGGGCAAAGATTACATTTGTTTTCGTTTACAAGTCTAATAAAAGGACCAAAAATAAGGACTGTTTTGTTTTACAGTTATTCAAATAATGTAATATAAAAATAGTGGCCTAACTAGACTGCATTGGGTTAAAGTTAAAATATACAGGATGAAATTTTTGAACTCCACCTGGAGGAAAAGTACTCTAAATAATAGAGATAAGAAGTTTTAATCAAAAGAAACATACTTTTATTTCTGAAAATAAATAAAACCGCATCTAAAGAATCTCGGAAATTCGTTCGAACCGACTAAAATCTGTAAAAATGACATCCTGTAATTTTATTTTATCGATCGTTAGGGTCAGTCACAAGAATTAAAACTCTCTAACATACTAGTTTAATTTAATGAAAGGAAAACCATGAAATCCAGGAAAACCAGACGTCGTCGTGGCGCTGTGGTTCTGTGTGTATCATACGATATCACAGGTTAAGCAACGTTCGGCGCGGTCGGTACTTGGATGGGTGACCGCCGACCATTCATATCTCACGACGACTTCCGTGCTTCGGAGGGCACGTTAAGCGTCGGTCCCACGTTAAGCAGTCTACTTGTATACAGTAGTCGTTAGGGTATGTCAGAAGCCATCTAGGCGCCCTAAAAATTCTGGCATCCACCACCCAGCACTGGGCCAGCTTGGTGGATTATGGCCTAAACCTCCTCTTCGCCCAGGGGAGAGACTCATGCCCTGCAGTGGGCTCATTACGAAGAGTTGTGATGATGATGATGATGATGATGATGATGATGATGATGATGATGATGATGATGATGATGATGATGAAACCATGAAATCTTCATTTTTAGATTTTAGTCGGTTCGATTCGTGGGTGAAACAAGCGAATTTTCAAAAAAATCTTTGAATGTAATTATATTTCTTTTATAAAATAAAGGAATGTTTCTTTGGAGTAAAATTTGGTATCTCTATTATTTAGAGTACTTTCCCTCCAGGTGGCATTCAAAAATTCCAACCTGTTTGTCAACCAAAATTTGGAACTTTGCATATATTAGGAAAAACTCCAATTTTGAGCTTAAAATTATTAAAAGTGATAACTTATCTATCATGCATAATCACAATCACTCAAACATAATCTTATTTTTTATTAAAATAAATAATAATAATTTTCGGCGATCTTTACAGCAATGCGGTTGCTGGTTTGTCGGTTGTGTGTTCGATTCCCGGACTTCTAAATATTATACAAAGACTCTTATTTTTATCCATTAGGTACCTGGTTCTTATTTCAAAAGGTCTGCTAATTCGTGGCTAGGTTTAGAGCTCTTAACAAGAGAGGAAAATTTTAAAAGGAAAATTTCAATTCTCATTGTTTCTTAAAGCTTCATAACTACCAGAATCAGCCCAATAACGCCCATTGCTGGACTAATAATTAGTACCGTATTATCACTTAGGTAAAACACTTAGATAACGTTCTCCGTAATAATAAATATTGCTGACACTCACACAACATTATCTAGCCCAAATTAGCTTTCTTAAAGAACTTGTGATACTAGATAACTGATATACTTAAGAAATATATAAACATACATATTCAATAAATACTTATTTTGTATAAGAATAAACTTAAATAAACATATAAAAATCTATGACTTGACGGCGAATAACTGTGTTCATCACACCGATATCCGCCGGGATTTGAACCCAGGACCTGGCATAGAAGGCAATGTATGTTACCACTACACCAGGATCAATCTTAACATAAAATCTACTGCTAAATATCATTGTCACAGTCAATCTTCATGAAGAGGCACCTTGAACCCCTGGGCTGTATGTTGACGTCATTATCACTTCTCAATAGATGAGATTGAGTAATACAAAATTTTGTATCAGTAAAAGTATGATATGAAAAAAAGTGTCCTATTTGGTGTGCTTTTCTTACATCTAGAATTTACTTAATGGATTTGTTATCGTGATGATTCAGAATATAAGTTTGAGCCCTAGCAAAAGAAATTAAAACTACTTTTACTGGGCTTAATGGAATTCTATAGGTTGAGCTATAGTGTAACTTCAATACAAATCTGATTATTTGTTTGATAATTTCTTATGTTCAGTTGTCAAAGGACATAAATAGACAAAGTAAATACTTGAATCTGATTCTGAGGTCTTTACTGAAACTGCCAACTAAAAATATACCTACTTTACTAATTATTCGTTTTAATAATTTTGAATAATTAGTCCTAATTTTCAGCCTTACTTACACTTTAACAATTGACACTTACTAGACCCCTTACAGTGCAAGATATTATTGAAATACTAAAAATATACAAAATTGTTCAACAGTTCGATTATTTAAGGAGGTTTAACAAATCGATATTCAAATGAAATAAAATAGATTACTAATAACTTACATAATTAATAAATAAAAAAAATCTATCCGCAATTCATTAAAATATAAAAATACGTGTCAATAATCAAAAATAATGGCTAGTCTCACGGCTGTGAGTCACACTCGTTCTCATGCGATTCCCCATACGCCGGTGCTGATCACGCGCATTCTCGCGCGCACAATCGAGTGTCAACAGCCGCGGAGAAACGAACAGTAAGTAAATGGCTTAAAATTAGGGTAAATGTTGGGCTTTTTATGTAGAGGTAACAAATTTAAGCATTTGTTGAAGAGGTGGCGATTGCGAATGCGAGAAAGGGTAGATATTGTTTTTACATTGACCGCAATTTCACCCGGGTATAAATGAAGATGAGGGCAAAAAATTACGTAACGCGGTTTAAGAGGAGACTGACTCTTCATATAACTTTCCCGAAATATACAAGCCTCGGGGCGGTAATATTTGGTGGCAATTATTTTATGAAGTTCACAGTCAGGCGGGCTCTGAACAAGTCCTACCATCAAGCGTAGTAAGCTATTGTAGTAAGCTAGGCGGGTTTTGAAGCTTAGTAGACGAAGATATTTGTGTGATAAATATTTTTATACCATACCTACTCTAAAAAGCTTATTTTATTCACGCAAAACAGTGAATAAAAAAGCCTTTTATTCACTGTTTTGGTGTTTGAATTTAGAACACAAAAATATATCCGATCTCCATTTCAATGCTTACACAAACTTCTTGCGCTAAGATTCGAAATTCAAACTCTTTGGTGCAAATAAATTCTCGAGATTTGATTGGTCGATATTTGCGACAGTGAGTTTGGGATTAGATTAAAAACTGTTTTGTGTTATTTCCTGCCATTTTAGAAAAAAAATAGTGAATTGGCGCCATTTCAAATATTTACTGTGAATTGTACGGACACAAAGAAAATTTCGCTTAATTTCAGTCATTGCTCTAATTTTAATGTCCATTTCAATTAATGTAACATTTCTTATTTCTTGATTAAATTTCTATTTTTGCTTAAACTATGTCTTTTTCTTGCAGTCATGGTATAAAGTATAGTATGCAACTCCTAAATAAAGTACGAATTTATATCGAGGGCCATGAATCACTCGCGTCGCTCAGGATTCTCAATTGAATTCTAATCGTTAGAATCATTCACTTCACTAAACTCATCTACGGCCCTCACTTTAAATCCGTCCTTTATTCACTAGTTGCATAATATATTTTCTATCTTAGATTAAGAATAGACAGGTATAGTAAATTTATGACCTCCCTAAACAGGTGTGCTCTCATCTAGGATCACGGGAGATTAAGTTCAAACTTGATTTTGGTCATCGATATTAAAATTATGAAAGCCAAATTTAACTTACTGTGTATGTTTCTACTGTCAGAATCCCGCGCACCTGCATTTGCGTCGAAGCCTTCGTAAGACGTGTGTGAATATTTGTACAAAAAGCTAGCCAAGGGTGAGTTGGACTGATCATCAAAGGCTTCCGTCACTAGAGAATATTATTAATTACAGCAGGTGGAAATGAGATCAAAAGTGGGATTTGACTATTAAAGGAAAGGTGTCTGAGAAGTATTATCTACATTATTAATTAACAAACTAAAAGGTAAAATTTTTAGATATTATGTGGAACATAATGCTGATCAAATTCGAGTGAAAAAGTAGGTACTCATTCAGAGATATCTTTTTTTTCGTCTAGTTATAATTTTTTTTCATTTTATATTTACTCAGCAACGTTTAGCACCAAATATAATGATAAATACTAAATTCGTATTTGTAGTTTTTGAGTCTTGTAGGTTTCACTAAAAGAAATTCCTTTAGGGTTCTTTGTATACTATTTTGATGCGGAACCCTATAAAGAGTGATGACCTTGACGATCGTTTTGAATTTAGTAAACTGTCACAATTATCATTATCTCATGGAACTGTTTCACCATTTCCTGCAAGAAGAGCAGCTGGCTCTTAGCTCTTGACATTATTATTTTTATTTATAGCTGTGTCAACTGCAGAAAGTGGAACATTTTGTCGATGTCTTCATGACCTATGTCGATAGGCTTTGGGACTTAACAAGCATATCTAAAACGGAGAAAATATTTATTATATTTTCAAATATAGCGATTGGTAAATGGCAGTAACAAATTAAATTAAATCATTAAACAAATTATTGCTTCTTTGCTGGACTGTGAGCGAAATAAAAACACAGAATGTACCAGCTGCTTTTCTTCCCGGGCATACTGTAAAAGTCAGTTAAGGGACACAGGTTTTATTGGCGTTTTTGTCGGCGATAGGCTGACCCCCTGTTATTGCAAAAGTCCCTATCCATCATTATAATACCCGCAAAGTCAAACATGACATCAGATAGTCTTATAACCTCTGGTATTCTGCCTACCCCATAAGGGATTGATTGAGGCGTGAAGTTATGTATGTAAACAAATTAAATCATCCGACAATTATTTTTAATGTTTCGCTATATATTTAGACTTTGATAACTATTATTAAGTTACTAAGCGGCTTTTACTAAAGTTGTTTTATGAAAAAAAATTAAAAATCATTTATTTCAACGCCATGAGGACCAAAGTAGGGATCGGCCCCATAATTAGCCCAAAGATACGCATATCAAATATTTAATGTACGACTGGTTTCTAACTTTAAAAGCGGTGTTTGTTCGAAGTGAAAATCTGTTTTCACAAACATCTGCCCTGAGCTATGAACCCAGAACTTCGGGTATAAAAGCCTCTGTAGCGTTGTTTTCATTATAATTTTTACGTGGTATTGTTCAGAAGTCCGTGAATTCAATTATAAAAACCAAATCACTTTTTATTCACTGTAAATTTAATTTACTGTACAAAGGTGTTCTCAGTATTGATTTTTCATTACAATCAGGAATCACTACGTTGACGTCGTTTAGAAAAATTGTTAAATGCTTATTTTCCGTACCGTGCACTTTTTTCCGCGTCAATTTCTTTAGTAAATAGGTGAAATGTATTTATTTATTTAACAATTTTTGTACACAGGATAAAAGACAATTGAAAATAAACATAGAATAAAGTTACAAGGGTCAGCTTATTTCTAAAGAAATTTCTTCCAGCAGACCTGAGACTGGAGAGTTTGGTTAAAATGCAATAATAGTGTGTACGTATAAATATAAATCGAATAAATGACTTATACTATTAAAATATATATTGAAAACCTACATAACAAATTTTAAATACAAATACATACATAAGATATATAATATATACCTACATATTATATCATACATAAAAATACACACAAATACATACTTTTAACATAGAGAAAGGTAGTGATCTCTTACTTTTTTCTTGAAAATAGATATAGATTGAGACTCCCGTATAATGTGAGGTAATGAATTCCACAATCTGACTGCATGAACCGAGAAAGAGTAGGAAAAATAGTCAGTTTTATGAATGGGCATGTGTAGAAGAGTGCGCACATGTGCTCTACATGGCGTATCCTGAGAGTTAGTGAAAGAAAATCTATTACGCAAATAGGGAGGGGTAAGCGGGTTAAATAGGATATTGAAAAGAAGACACAGGATTCTAAGGTTTCGTCGGAACCGTATCGGAAGCCAACGGAGTTGCTTTCGAAATTCGGTGATGTGATCGAATTTTTTGAGTCCAAATATGAAACGAACACATAGATTTTGCAAACGCTCCAATTTGTTTAATAGCTCTTCCGTGGCATCCAGATAACAGGAATCGGCATAGTCCAGGATAGGAAGAACCAGCGACTGGGCAAGAGAAATTTTTGTCTGAAAAGGCAAAAATTTTTGCAAGCTCTTAAGTGAGTGCAATGTGTAGTGGACCTTGCGACTGATTTCACTGACATTCGCTTTTCATGTAAGGTTTGAATCAAGAATGACTCCCAAGTTTTTAGCAGTGTCAGTGAAAGCAATCACAACATTGTCCAAGGTGATGGGAGGAATAACAGCAAAGTCAAGACAATTACGCATATACCGGCTACCAATGATCATTGCTTGCGACTTTTTGGGGTTAACTAGAAAACCAAAAGACTTTGCCCAGTCGCTTATTCGACCTAGATCGGAATTAACAGCTGTAACAGCAGATTTGACATCAGATGCAATGAAATGTCGGTATAACTGCAAGTCATCTGCGTAAAGATGGAATTTGGAAGAAATGACTTCGGTAACTGAGTTTATAAAAATGGAAAAAAGTAGAGGAGATAAGACACCACCTTGTGGCACCCCAGCAATTAGATCGCACCAATGTGAGTGATTCTCATCAAGGCGGACCTGCTGAGAGCGGCCCCGAAGGTAGGACTCAAACCAAGCCAATGCAGAAGGGGAGATATTTATGGATTTGAGGATACCTAGGAGGATATCAAAATCAACAGCGTTAAAGGCGCTGCTGAAATCTAGAAGGATAAGTAGGGTAAGGGGTTTGTTTTCCATGGCCCAGCGAATGTCATCAGTTACGTGTATTAATGCTGAAACAGTGCTGTGGCCAGGACGGAAGCCGGACTGGAATTGGGTGATTATATTATTAATTGACAGGAATGCTGATAGTTGTTTATGCGCAATGTGCTCGAGAACTTTCGAAAGAAAAGGTAGGATTGATATAGGGCGAACATGGGTTATGGCAGTAGGATTAGGGATTTTGGGTAAAGGAATAACGTGCGCGCGTTTCCAGGCAACAGGAAAGGTACTAGAAGATAGAGAGTGGTTAAATATGTGTGTGAGGATTGGCAAAAGGAATGGTAATATCATGACGATCATTCTAGAGCACAAATTGTCATCACCAACCGCAGCTGAGGAAATAGAGAGGATAGACTTCTTGACTTCATCTGAAGAAACGGCTGAAAATGAGAAAGGAGAATATGTTAATTGCAGTCTCGACAGATGATTCAAGGTATTGGATTTGACATTAGGAGATAAAGTTACTGGAGGTAGGGAGAAATTATTGTTCATAGCGCTCAGGTCAAAGTCTTTAAGGGATGAGTTAGGAGATTTGCCGATACCGACGGATTTAAGGAATTTCCAAACTTGAGCAGAACCACGGTTGACCAAAGAATCAAAAAAGTATTTCCTCTTCGCATCCCGACATAAGCGATTGCATAAATTTCTGAGACGTTTGTATTTCTCAAAGTTGCATTCAGAGGGATCACGTTTTAAAAGTCTTTTGGCCTTATCTCTTCTAGCCATTTCTTGTTTAATGCAATCAGAAAGCCAGGGTGCAGGATTGTATTTGAGTTTAACTTTTTTGATTGGAGCGTGGCGATCGAATAACTGCAAGATTGCAGTATTGAAATGACTAACTTTCTCATCAATCGTAACGCTAGATATAACAGCGCTCCAATCAATGGTTTCGGCACCACGTTGTATAGCTGCCGTATCGATATCTTTGTAATTTCTTAGTAGCATCATCCGTGGTTTGCGTCTGGGAGTACGGATACGGTACGAAAGGAAAATAAGGTCATGATAGGAAAAGGATGCAGTGAGTTGCCCATGGGCCGCAACACTTTGGGAGTTAGAGACAAACATGAGGTCGATCAAGGATGGAACACAATTCGGAAAGTGATGGGTCGCAGAAAGAGGCAATATGTGGAGGTTATAGGAGTTCAGGAGAGAGTCTAGTTTACGGGAACGGGTGTTGATTTTGGTCATGCATGTATTAAGGTCACCCATCAATATGACATGACTATAGGATGGGCAAAGGTCATGGAAGAGGCCATCTAAGTCACTGAAATAATCTATATTCTGATTAGGACTATAAATTACTCCGAGTAATAACTTTGTGTGCCGAGTCGATATTTCGATCATTAGATATTCAGCTTTTTCTGAGTGTTGAGATGGGGAAGTGCTGACAACCTTGAAGGGTATATCTGCTCGTAAATATATAGCAACTCCTCCACCACCCTTACCAATCCTGTCGTTGCGAATGAGGACGTAGCCGGGTAAGGCGTAATGCGTGGAAGGGAGAGAGGGTTTCAGGAAAGATTCGGAGATAAGCAATGCATCCACAGTAGAAACGCTAAAGGAAGCAAGAAGGTCTGAGCCACCACTTTTAGACGTAACAAGTTCTTAAAATAGTGAGCCCTTGGTGATAAGACTTCTGGCTAGGATTGACAACTTTTTTTTTCTAGAAAAAAGTGTATTTAAGTCTGAAAAAATATCAAACAGTATTTTGGAAAAATTAAAAGTATTCATTTTATAATGTTTTTAAGTTTTTTTTTGCATTTAAAATGCTCAATTATTCTTAAATAAATGAAAAATGTGATAAATAAAAATTACTCACTTTAACTGGGATTCACAATTTCTGTAAAGAAATTGATCTCGGGTGGTCTTAGCTGCAAAGCTTATACCATAAGGTGGAGCTACGTTAGCAATATAACGTAAAAACAAAAATGTGGTAAGTAATTTCGAGGCGTAGCGCCAGGCCCCGGTAGCTCAGTTGGAAGAGCACTTGTCCGGCAAAGAAGAGGTCCCAGGTTCGCATCCTGGTCGGGTAATTTTTATTTATCACATTTTTCAGTATTTATTTAATGTTTTAAACACATATTTTAAGAATTTTTGAACAAATGGTTAATTAAAGTCTAGAATCAGAATTGTTTAGATTTTTATGCTGAAAACAGTATTTTGTATACTTTGTTTTAGTTAAACAGTAAACAGTATAAAACTGTTAAAAACAGTATGGTTGGCAACCCTACGTCTGGCTGAAAAGACCACGAAACGTCGAGTTAAAAGTTTAAAAACTATTTTATTATGAAAAATTAATACCGAGTGGTGTATTTATTAAAGACGAAGCCCGCGTTTGACCCCAATCTCACCTGATGGTAAGTAAAGATGAGGTCGAAGATGAAAGCACACGGGCCTCGGAAAGAACTGGCTCTTCATAAAATTTACCAGAACACATCACCTTCGGAGCGATAATATCGGAGCGGCAGATTTTATTTCGAAGGTGATCGCTAGCCAGCCGGACCCTGACGGGATTCTACCACCAAGCGGGTGTCACTCGGATTAGTCGCCTTTTACGACACGCTTATCCAGAGGCAATAGGGCTATTCTAAGCCAACCCTACACGGACAAAAACAGAAGTAATGCAACACCTGTGATGGAGTGTCTGAGGGAGACACCGGTCTTTACAGGATCATGAGTTTTTAAATTTGGACATTATTAGTTTATCTGTACCAATCATACATTTATTACTAAACACTATTTTGTAAAATGACGGTTTTTGCCAAAAGAAATATAAAATTATTTCAAATTCGGGTAAAAATGTCTTGCATATTAATATCAATTACGACACTATCAGCTGTATAAGTTTTTTTTCAACACACTTGATCGTAAAGTGAGCCTTATTCTATTAAATTTAGAACTATAAACTAGGCTATAAGTCACGCGTGCATTATATATTATATCCTAGTGCATAATATAATGAATCCTACAAAGTTGAATTATACCTTAGTGCAAATTACATGCGAGTAAACAGAGCATATTTTATTGATAAGGGTTATACATTAAATATATGAGCGCGGGCGTCCAGGCGGCGCGGCGTGCGGACAGGCGGCGCGGCGTGCGGACAGGCGGCGCGCGTGCAGCAGCAGCGGCACGTACAGCGCCTCCAAGCAACAATAGCGTGTGTGGGACAGGGTTACTGACGCGCAGCAGCTAACAGCTGCTTCAAATAAATTTTATGACCACGTAGGTAGGTCTGTCTTTTACTCACAAGTGTGTTGAAAAACGTCGTATGTAACTCGTGAGCTATACTGAGATATACTATTATAAGTGAGTTGTGTATATGTTATGGACCAAGTTATTAATATTTTTTATTGTCGGTCATTATTATATTGCTAAACGAAAATTGGGCAATTTGCAAAATTTGCAATGTTATGTTTAGAAACTAACATGTTACAAAACAGTCTGTATTTTAGTCATTTACTCAGTTATCCAGTAGCACTATTAATACTTCATATCGTTTATTTTCATATTTTTTTAAAGGTTGTAAAGTATCTTACCATTAGTCGCATTTTTTTTTTTTTTGGTAGCTCGTTTCGTTATTTCCCTATCTTAAATATTACTAAAATAATATCAAGGCCTTGCTAAGTAATCCAAATAATAATTATTTACGTTTGGGTTAATTTAAGTGACAATAAAAATTATAAATTCTAATTAAATATGTTTTTATCACTCTGCCCAAAAGCTGATTGACATTATGTATAATGCCCGGGCAATTTTACTATTGGAATTATTATTATCAAATTGCCTACTCATATTAGGCATTATCATAGTGCCCGGGTATTATGTATAATGCCCAATTTATCACTTGGACCATGACATATACACAGTTGTGTTACTGTAGTGCACATTGAAGCTACAAATATCTTACTGTAATAAAGTTTAATGATATGTGCTATTGTAAATAAGTAAATAATGTATTTTTCTTTTACATGACAAATTGTAGACATCGTACAAACAAACAGATAAGTAATTTAGCCATTAGTGTGGAATCTGTGGTATTTGTAAGATCTAAGACCAATTAGTTTACAAACTAAGTAGAACTTTGCTAGCTATATAAGCTAGCAAAGTTCTTGAAGAACTTTGCTAGCTTTTCGTGAATATAAATAGAATATATTTTGAGGAAACACACTAAGCTAATATTGTCCTTAGTTTTCAGGATTCATAATTTAAAATAAAACACATTTAACCGGATCTATAGCCTATAATTTATATTTTAACTCGACCTTGAGGTGTCTTTGCAGGCCTCGTGGTCACAAGCAACTGAGATGTCAGGCGTCGAATTGATGGGTGGAAAAAAATATACATCATCTCCATTTGTTTCTGAGTCTTCGAGAATACTGTTCAAGGTTAAGACAAGAGAGTTTCAGGTCGCACCGTTGCGTTTGTTAGATGAAAAAAGTGCTGTATTTTAATATTTAGCTTTATTAATTTACATTAATAAACATAAGTAAGTGTAACTTTTAACTTCTATGAAGCAGTTACACCACTGAGATAAAAGTATATAATGATAACAATGTATCGCCATAGCGACATTGATTTCAAGTATTATTCAAATCGCTCACCAGGATTGTTCGTGCGTACGGTAGCGACATCTATCAAATTCAAATTCAAATTCAAATTCACAAATTTATTTAGCACAAAACTACAAACAAGACAACACAATAAAAATAACACATACAAGAAGCAAGATTAAAATAAAGAAAAATAAAATAATAATAAAAAAAAAACATAAAAGTACAAAATGCCAGATATAGTCAACATTGACACTGGAACAAAATTACACATTTAATATATGTATATGTAAGCAGAAAAATAGCAATTATAGAAATAAGATAAACTTACTTAAAAATGTATTTACACCCAATATACAATATGTAATACTATCTATATTTACATAAAATAAAAAATAAAATATATACATAAAAATATTAGTTTCAACTAATTTTGGTATGTTGAAACAACTCGTACCCCACTATCGTATGTGCTATCCGAAGTACATGGTAACGATGATTCCGACAAGAGTTCAATACGCGCGTACGACACGGACGTACAGCACGTGCCACGCGCGCATAGAACTTAGCTAGCTCCCGCGTGTAACTCACGTGCCTCGTTTTTCGATTTTAATCCAAATGGCCAAATAGTAACATATTAAGTAAATAAATGAAAAATGTGATAAAATAAAAATTACCCGATCAGGATTCGAACCTGGGACCTCTCGTTTGCCGGACGAGTGCTCTTCCAACTGCGCTACCGGGGCCTGGCGCTACGCCTCGCAATTGCTGTTGAGTTTCTTGCCACTTCTTCTCAACAGATCGACTTTCCGAAGTGGTGGTAGATTCAGTTCAATTTGTAAATTGTTTGACTTATTTCAAATGTATTTAAATACTTACGAAATAAAGAATATTTGAATTTGAATTTGAATTACTTACCACATTTTTGTTTTTACGTTATATTGCTAACGTAGCTCCATCTTATGGTATTAGCTTTGCAGCTAAGACCACCCGAGATCAATTTCTTTACAGAAATTGTGAATCCCAGTTAAAGTGAAGCATTGCAATGTTTTAATAATGTTTTTAAGTTTTTTGCATTTAAAATGCTCTTTTATTCTTAAATAAATGAAAATGTGATAAAATAAAAATTACCCGACCAGGATTCGAACCTGGGACCTCTCGTTTGCCGGACGAGTGCTCTTCCAACTGAGCTACCGGGGCCTGGCGCTACGGTCCCAGGTTCGAATCCTGGTCGGGTAATTTTTATTTTATCACATTTTCATTTATTTAAGAATAATTGAGCATTTTAAATGCAAAAAACTTAAAAACATTATTATAACATATTAGGTATTCCAAGTACAACACGGTAATTAAATTTTACTAGTAAAATTGCGTCACGCATGCCACGCGCGTGGCTACGACGCGTGGACACGGACGTACGGTACGCGCGGCCCTTACTAAACCTTGAAAACTTAACACCTCACATCGTCACTAAAAGGATTGTATTGTAAGATTATGAGAATTAATTGATTAATGGTCACCGTGTGACTTCAGAAGTCGTGAAAGCTCCTATGTAAGTCATCATCATCATCATCATCACAACTCTTTTGTAATGAGCCCACTGCAGGGCATGACTCTCTCCCCTGGGTGAAGAGGAGGTACAGGCCATAATCCACCAAGCTGGCCCAGTGCTGGGTGGTGGATGACAGAATTTTTAGGGCGCCTAGATGGCTTCTGACAAACCCTAACGACTACTGTATACAAGTATACAGCACACGGGATCGACTGCTTAACGTGCCCTCCGAAGCACGGAAGTCGTCGTGAGATATGAATGGTCGGCGGTCACCCATCCAAGCACCGACCGCGCCGAACGTTGCTTAACCTGTGATATCGTATGATACACACAGTAACCACGGCGCCACGACGAATGTAAGTCATACGAGATTTTAAGCAACATAAGATCTGGTTATGTTGTAGTAGTTTTTCAGAAACGCCCTAAAAATCCTGACATCTGCTATCCAGCACTGAGTAAACATGGTGGTTTACGGTGTAAGCGCTCATAAAAGAAGAGACTCTGGTCTCACAAAAAAGGATGCGATGATGATGATGAAAACTGCAACAGGCTGACTAAACGTTTTTAAGTAGGTAAATAACTTTAATAGTTTCCCTTTGAGACGATTTTAAACGCTTTTATAGTCTTGGGAGGTATAACAGAACGAATTATATTAAAACTTTGGTATTTTAATATTTACTGCAATTAAATTTAATGAAGTTTTCCAGGAGCTTACAAAGTAACATCTTTAAAATTACGAAAAGAACGATAACAACCTTAACCTTATTAATGTTTTCGTTGTAAATGTAATTACAAATGTGAATAACGACTCGTAAAGAGCTGGAGTGAACAGTGGCTGTTTTATCCACATCGCTCAAATGTGAAAGTACGTTCAAATAATATTATAGAAAAACATTTGTCGGGAGACAAACAAAAGAAGAAAGCGTTATTCTTATGCTTTATCACATATCCATATCCTTTTTGTTTTTTTCTCATGTACCTACTATCTAACCAACTGAATCATGACCCACAACAAGCCCATTTTGGCAAATCGTCTAAATGCTAGTAGGTCGAAATTTGCTTGAAGATAGGTTTCCTTCGACACTGACATTTAGGCGCTGCGCAAACGTAGACACTTTTTGTTGCCGACACTGCACACCATCACCGGGAACCGTAGTTGCTGTGTCCTGTAGCGGTGACCGGACACAGTCGCCCGTTGCCTGGACGCAGCAACTACGGCAAACAAATACTCTTCATACAGACAAGGGACCCTGCACCGAATCCGTTTGCTAAGTACAAATTGTAATAATGTCGCTTGTGTCGTCAACTGACGACTTTTAGTTTCCAGTTACCTACACCGAACACTTTTTGATCGTCATTAGTATGTGTTAAGTGGAAGCAACTGGACACAAAAAATGTAAACGTATGCGCAAGGAGTGAATGATTTCATACTGGTTCTATAGGAATAAAATATTCATCGGTAGCTTGTATCTGACACTAGACACAGAAGTGTTAATGAGTACAGAATTCGTACAGTATCTAAAAAGTCATAATACGCGATAGGCCTTACAAGTTTGACAGTTTCAAACGAATTTTCAGCAAAATGGGTCATGATTCATTTGGTTCGATGGTACATACTTAATACGCACTTGAATTGTATTTGTTTCAAATCATCCAACCTCAGGCTTGCTGGAAGTAACTTCTTTTAGCAATAAGCTGCCTCTGCTCATTGTTGTAAATGTGTCTGTTTTTTTTCTGTGTTTATTAATTATTAAAAAAATAAAACTGACTTCAAAATTGAACTAAAAAGTAAAAAATAAAAACGATAACTTCTATCTTAAGTATTATTTATCAATAATTTGATTAATATTTAATTAATATTCAATATTATCATTATAATTTTCACAGGTTTTATCACGGATAAAAATGCTCCAAAATATCACCAGCAATAAAGTTCAAAACTACGGTGAAATTTAACAATATTTTTCGCAGAAATAAAGGATATCTAGTACTCCAAGGAAACTTCCAGGACAAAAAATTTGCTTATTCCCAGAATTTACAAAAACTTACGTTTGATACTAATTTCAAAACAATTAAATTTAAAACTCCATTGAAAAAACATTCATATGTACGTGACGGGAAATCCAGTTTACCTGAAGGCACAAATATAAATCTGACCCGCGGCTATTGGTGTTACAGGCAAATAGAGCTAAATCCGTAGATACAAAATGCAAAAAAAGTAATTATATTTCAAATTTACTACTTATATATCATACAATTACATACCTATACAATGTTACTTCCCAACAAAAAAGATAATTAAATTAACGAAATAATTAATCAACTATGAGAAATGCGTAAGAAATCTTCGAATGTTATGCTAGACAAGTTTGCAAATTAATTACTACTAATGTGTTTTTCCCGATACTTGCGTGACCAAGTCACAGCTATCAGCTGATCTATGAGCGCTTTCTTCCACGTAGTTATCTGCTGTTTATACAAGGTGCAGCTAAAAACGGTTAGAAATACTCTTCTATTAATCTTTTAGTTTTTGGCATGTTGAGAACGTTAAAATTACGTTTACAAATTAATTTTAGAAGATAGATTAAACTACGTAAAATTGCTCATTTCGAGGTCTCTAAAGAGCGCCTTATTGAAATCAGTCTGACGTATAGTACTTTGTTATGAGCGGTCAACTAACTAGTTTTCAACAATTCCACATTTGTGGAATTTAACAAATAGTTAAATTCATGCGAATCTAGATGAAAATTCATAGGATTCTGACTGAAATCCCCTCGTTCAGTACAAAGGCTAAAAATTTATTCCAAATGTAGAATTGAAATACATTATTGCAATATAAGTTCAACAAAAATGGCACTAACTTTAAACAAAACCTTACATTCAAAGTCGTCTCAAGGTCGTCCACCGTGATGCATTAATCGAGAGTCTCCATGTGAGTCCTAAGGTGTTCTAGACTACAATTCGAGCGGGAACAGTTTGACCAATTATAAGTCATTTTTATTATGTCATTTTTGGATCTCAATTTATTTTGTCATGTATAGAGGTAAAACGTCTCATACAGGTTTCAGCTTGTTTTTACTCTTCTCCTATATTTTTTGTCTTAGTGTACCCTTTTTCTTACACCCTGTAAACTAAAAATTCATAAACAAACATGAAAATGAGTTTAGCTAACGTTGTAAACTAACTAAGAACACGAGGATCGTATTACCATCGACTAGTTTTATGCCCATTCGTTAATTTCTATTACCGAGGAAAAAAATGGATTGTAAAAGTTCTAAAGATTGGTTTTATTGATTTCTTAATCTGCATTTGGTCTTATGTCACCTGCTGTTAAGTGATGATATGGGACTCTTTTTCTTTTTCTTTTTTTTTGTTATTGAGGGATTTTTCTTACTCTTTTCGATCAAGAATTTATGATATCTTAAGCTTTACTTACACAATATAGTGTGGAGTTGAACGCGTTAAAATATGAATTAATTTACCTCACTTCCTCGGCACCATAACCGTTGCAACTTAATAAATTAACTTATGTTTCGAGGTTGTCTTATTCTATCAATAAATCTAATTTTCATACTAAACATGATTAACGATCCAGTTGTATTGAAGACTGCTAACATAAAATGTAGCGGTTATGAGATGCATTAACATTAAAAATATGCCTTAGAGATAATCTCACTGACGATTTCATAACGAATTACTAAAAAAATACATTCCTACATGTATAAAATTTACTCATAAATCAAATAAAGAACAAGTGCGACAAATTTTATAAACACATTCTAAAAATAAAAAAAAAACTTTTATTATTAATGTAGTACGTTTCTATATTATAAAACTGTTAAAGCCCTTTACTTTCTAACGCTAATAAATTTGATATGAGACAACCTTAAAGCTTCTTTCTCTCTCGCAATGAAACTTACATGAGACCAATCTCCAAAAATTTGTATTATGATGTATTAACTTACAAGCATTAAGCTTCTAACAAAAAATCAATAGAACCTTAACTATGCTCCATGCGGTTACACAAGTTTTTAAAAATGTTTATGTTATTAATGTACTAAGAATTTTTTTTGAAGAATATAAGAACTAAGTAAATCCTTCAAAAACTATTAAAAAATATATTTTTGCATGTGGTATTTTGAAATTTTAAGGTCATTGATTACGTCAATTCATAAGGAGGACGCGACCTGTAGACTCCCAAAAATATTTGAACAGAATAAAATATCTAGAAAACACTAGGTACAATACATAATATATTTTCAAAATATATTTCTTTGTAAATTGCTGTCAACTGAATGTTTAGGATATTTGCTTGCGTGTGAAAAAGTAATTGAATAACTAAATAAGGTAGTCTTGTCAACTAGAAACAAGTGGTATTGTTCTTTTGAAAAAATCATCCAATTTAAATTGTTTATTACTAGGGTTCGGGAAATCTCAAAAATTTCAAATTTAAGGGATACGAAATAGCCTACGTGTAAAGTATAGATAGGTCATTGAACCATTGGTCAAGACATTGCTAATCAATACTTTAAACTTGTCGTGGCATGTTGTTATCGTTTTTTTGTCCTTCCTTTTCAAATGATCTCAGTGCTTCTCTTTGAAAACAGGATACCTATAATTTCCGAATCCGATGCTTTTTAAAACATCTACTTTACAAGAAATTTTGAACTCGTAATTCTAAATCAATACCTATGTAAAGTTAGGTATCGTTTCTGTTCTCATATTACGTTAAGTGTTTTATTACTTTGAAGTACCTTACTTATAAATCTATTTTAGATTACAATATGGCATGATACATTTCCATATAGTAACGTTGACATAAAATTCATATTATTTTTTACGTTGCACTTACATTACAATATTTTTCTTAAGGAATCATATGTCAGTAATTAAAAGACGTATTGACTGAGAGAGGTATAATGTCAGTTTCCTTCTGGTACGGGCCGCCAAGATGGAGAGCGATCTTGCCTATGACTGTTTTTCCTGAACAAGATTCGTCTTAATACTTCCCGGCGTAGAGTGAATAAGTACATACATACGTCATAACTTCACGCCTGTATCCCTTATAGGGCAGGCAGAACACTAGAGGTTATAAAAACCATCTGATGTCACGTTTGACAAATTTGGAGGCATTATAGTGGCGAAGAAAGACTATTGCAGTGACAGATAACCTTCAACAAAACCTCTGTCCCTTAACAGACTTTTAAAGTATGCCCGGAAAAAGAAGCAGCTAGCACAGTCTATGTTTTTCTATCGCTCCCAGTCCAGCATGAAAGTTTGTGATAATTTTATAATAGGGATTTTCGTTTACAGACGTGTAACGCCTTAATTTTCATTATATCCTACCTAAACCAGCCATAACAGTTTCATTCACTCTCCTTATATTATTTAATTATAATGATAGAGATAGATTAGCATTGAGAAGATGTTTCTTAAAAGGAAACTTTGAAAATTTGAGGAACTAAGATATTAATACTGTACGAGAGACTACTTCAAACTCTTTTTAGATCGCGTACGATGTAATATACGAAAATACCTACCTTCTTAAATAAATATTTTTTTCAAACACAAAAAGATTCATACAATACGCACTGAGTTCTAAAAATGAGCACAAATAAAAACATCAAGATCCCTCTCAACTTTATTACACCAGTATAAATGACATAACTGTAACTCAAGAAAGTGCTGAAAATTTAACTGCAAACTGCTCACCTAGCCAAAATTAACTCCGCTTGTTACTAAATCAATAAACAGTGTGAACTATTGACCCACTACTCCACGAAAGTAGAGCTCCCTTTGTATATATAGATCTGGTCTGCCAATGCGCTAATATTCAATTTTAGTTTTAATTCCGGCAGACACGGGAAACCTTTTAGTGTGAATGTTTTGTGTCATGCATCTGTACCGCAAATGGAATAAATTTACCTGTCGTTATACTAATTTGCATGATATTTTTACGATATATGTAGGTGCATTATGCTTGTCCTGATTTTGAAATTTAATTAAATGATTACTTTCTATTACGAGAGATTGAGGATCGATTCAGATTTAGCCACTTTGAATTACTTCGCTTGGGGCTTCCTAAAAATCACGCTGCTATCCTTAGATGAGCGAGCTGCTCAAGGCGACTAGTTCTATGAATCCTGCTTGATAGTAGGACCCTATCAACCCTTAATTCGACAATGTGCAAAATACTTTAACTAAGTTATCTAGTTAATTTGACTAGTGAAATCACTGTGATAATGATATGTTTCGGAAAAATAACCTATGACGTGCACTCACGTACGATATTCAAGCAATAAAAAAATAAAATTATCTGCATATTATAGAAAGGCCCTGTTTATCTTTTTTTGATGCAATGACAGTCGAAAACTTTAGTATACTGTCTATAAAATCATTGAAGATTATGGAAGTGAAATTTACTATAGATACCGCTCTAGTGTACCCAACTAAGTACAGTCATGTCTAATGAAATGTATACATTTTCTTTGCAGATTAAGCTTTATTACAACTGAATGAGTTGCGAAGTGTATGTCGCAGGTTTTTCATCAAATTAGGTTTCCAGTTTTGATCAAAAACCTGAACAAGTTTGGGTTTATGATCAATTTGATAAAATTTCCGTTGACAAGGTTTTAGGGATTAGGTACCCTCACTTTTTTTTGTGTCGCCTGCGCTCCCGCATTCCCCGCCCTTTCTTCACTTCTCCTGTCATAAAACAACTCAGACGGGCAACTGGCGTTCATTTTTGCGATAAATAAATCTCATTAATGCTGTGCTAGTGCTAACTAAAATGGCATCTATAGGAAATCAAAGTGCATGCTAAAAAAAAATATGCAACTCTTTTTTAAATAGACAGAGTGACAATATATTTGACACGAGCTTGAAGCTGTCAGATAATATTCATTAGATAACTTTCATCTGACCATTGAAAAATCAGGCCTATTTGTCATAAAACAAAGCAAACCCGTGATTTTGACAAGAACTTTATCATAAACCTAAACTAGTTCAGGTTTTTGATCAAAAAACTGGATTGTTACAGTTTTATGATGAGATTGAGTTTGATGGAAAACCTAGGTTTTTGATCGAAAACCTAATTTGATGATAAACCTGCGACATATACATTTCATTAGACGAGACAGTAGACCCATATAATTCATATTTTTCCAAGCTTAGTAAACGTAACTTTGATGCTACTTAGTTTTAGTATAATATAGTTAATTTTTAATAAAGTTATTTTTTTTATAAACTTACTACGCAGTGTGCCCTTTCCGTTTTTAAACTAACCAGGCTTAGCGTGTTGTTAAAATGGCGCAAAAAAACTCTTCGTGTAAAAACACAACGAAAGTGAAACATTTTTAGATTTTTTTTATTTTATATTCCATTATGAATAAATGTATACGTTGCCTAGCAGATATAGCAGATTTTCTTGTGACTTCACCGGCAAACATCCCCATTTCATGAGAGTATGAGGAAACAAAATATTTTATGTGTGCCTGGTTTTGTCCTAAACACTTACGAAATTTCCCAACCCGTTTCTGAATAACGTGAAAAGAAGTGCAACATACAAATATGACACGAGCATTATAATTATGGTAAGATTACCAGGACAAACATTTGTTAAATCAGGAAATATGTTTTGTTAAAAAAATACGATTTAATAAATGTGAAGTGAGTCCTGACTATTATACAGGGTGACTGGTTCAAATTTTAGATAATGAAGGAGAGATCATAATTATGTAATAAAAGTAGGTACTTCATTTTTCACTTGAATTCCCCATAAATAATTACTACTATTCTACTATTTAAGTTTACTCAGTAAATAATTAATATTCATTTTTTACCCTGTACAATATGAGACTTTTTCTCAAGTGGAGTTAGCTGGGACTGCACTCACTCCATAAGATCTCGAAACTAGTCAAGCATTTCAGACACTATCATGTTAGTAAAATCCGCTTGACAAACTATAGTTATATACTAAAATGCAGCTTAATCTAATCAGTATCCCGACCCACATCTCTCAAAGGGCCAAACCCACTGACCACGATTAGTCCACCTACGAAACTAAGTCTACACTATGGACACCATGATTAGATGGAACCATGCATTATTGAACACATCAAAGGAGAAAAATCGAAATGTGCAGTGGTCAGTATACAGGTTTTACGCTCGATTACCTCCGCTTCTATATCAGTTGTATTAAACGGATAGTTGCGTTGTGATTATAGGGGTGTTTGTACTAATTCTTTAATCACTTTAATCATACCTTCTGTGGGAAAGTTGTGGTTAGTGGCGTGAAAATAGTTTTTGCTGTTATTATGCTGATTGTTGATTGTTGGATAAGAATATTTTTGAGTTATAGCTAGATTGGAGAAACGTATTTAACTTAGGTTTAAGCGTGTTATTCTTTTTTTAACAATAATGGTTACATTATAATAAAATCTAACAATAAGTAAACAGAATATTGAGTGTTAAACTGTCAAATAATTGCAGGTATTATGTCAGTCTCCAGTGTTGAATAAGTCTAATGTTTGTGTTTATTTAAAAGAATTCCATAAACAGTAAGATTTACAAAATCTGTAAAAAAAACTTTATTTAACACCGGGAAGATTGAGGTGAACTCGTCGTGGCGCCGTGGTTATTGTGCATATCAAACGATATCGCAGGTTAAGCGCGCTCGGTGCGGCCGGTATTAGGATGGGTGACCTCCGACCATTCATTTCTCACGACGACTTCCGTGCTTCGAAGGGCACGTTAAGCAGTCGGTCCCAGGTGCTGTATACTTGTATACAGCAGTCGTTAGGGTTTGTTTGTCAGAAGCCATTTTCGGCACCCTGAAATCTAATATGATATCTGACATCCACCAAGCAGCACTGGGCCAGCTTGGTGGATTACGGCCTAAACCTCCTTGTCACCCAGAGACTCTTAGCCCTGCAATGGGCTCATTACACCGAGTTGTGATGACCTTCTTAAATCCGTGTGATGCCAATTTCAACATCTTAATTTATCATCAAGTAAGATTGATGTTAAAGGCGGAAGGATTGAGATCATAGGTGGGTTTAGTCATCGATAAAGAAAAGAAATAAATAAAAAATCTCACATTTCCTTTTCAAGTCCTATATCACAGCTCACAGAGTCCAATTACTAGAAAAAAAGCACCCACGCGGAATGAACGGCTTGCAAGTTTCGCATACGTACGTCGGCTCTACGCGTAATCATCTTCCAGCATAAGCGTTACGTAAAAGGCGAATAATCCAACCTTGCCCACTAGGTGCAAGCTTGGCCACTTGGTTTTAAGTTTCTTTCGGACACCTGGCTAGCGAATATACAAAGTCCGCTTCCAAATATTACCACTCCGTCGATGACGTGTTCAAATAATGTATAACGAAAAGCCATTACCTCTCTCAACACGAGTCCTGTCATGTTCAACCTCATCTTCACTTACCATCAGTTAAGATTGAATTCAAAATCCGTTTATAAATAAATAAAAATATCAGTACCTATCCTTGCTCTATTTATCTCATTTCCTTTTCAAATCCCATGTCACAGCTCACAGGGTCCAATTACTAGTAAAAAGCACCCACGCGGTATGAGCGGCTTGCAAGCGCCGCGTGCGTCGGCTCGCGTGCGTAAGCGCACGTCGGCTCTACGCCTATTCAATTACTAAAAGGTCACGCCGGTTGTATGCGAGAGATTATCGTCGCTCACCTGTCTAGTTTGGGGCACACTGAGCTCGGAATATGTGAAGATTTTTATTTATTCACTTAACAATTAATGTATGCGGTAGTAAGAAATCATATTTCATAGAATAAAAAAAAGAAAAGTACAATTTATTTCTACAGAAATTTCTTCCAGCAGACCTAACGAATGCAGAGTTTGATACATTAGTATGTGATATGATATACTACTAAAATTTATAATCCTAAATATTAAATGAATTTTCTTTGATATTTTTTATGAAACTATAAACTTCGCAAAGTTTTTTTTAACGAATTGAATAGATAAACGACTAGTCGCTTGTCACCACGTGACCTCTGAAGACACTAAAATTAAAATTTATACGAGTTTAAAATGTAAAATTTAAATAAAAGTTAGTTTTAAATGTTAGTTTACAAAAAAATACGCCAAATATATTTTCCGAAGTAACTATTAGTTATTGCGGTATATTTATACATTTTATCTTTTGGTTTCCCGTATTCCATAGTGACAAGTAATGAAGTTAGTAAAGATAGGGTCTGCAAATCAAAAACGATCCTTCTTTAATCTAAAAACTGTGATCGTACCCTAGATAAGAAGTAATAATTATTGTATAATTTTACTTTTCCTTTTATATCCGTCTCGTCAACCGAGAGTCATCTATTGGTCAACCTTCAAGTTAAATTATAAAAATTGATAAAACGTGATTTAATATGGTTTAAGAAGATTATGATTCAACAAAATCAACTTTCCACGGTATTTTATTTCCCAAAGAATCTAGAAGAAAGAATATAGAATCTAATTAGATTATAAGAATATATTTTAATTAGAGCCACAATATTTGCTAAAATGCAATTCGTCTGTTATTTTTATTATCTGCCCATTCATGTATAAATTCAAAATTTTCAGCTTGATTATTTTAGCAACTACATAATTAGCCGTGAAAACTTAAGTCAATACTAATTTATAACAATTTAAAAAACTGTATGAACTCAGTGTGTCCCACGCTTTAACCCATTGCAGCGTTGTTAGCATTCACCCATTAAACTTTTTCATTAGATATCATATAAAAATTAAAAGCGCATCCCCCTAGTTTCTAAGAAGTTTATATCGTTTAAATTAATCTCATAACTCTGTTATTACCATCGCAACTAATTAACGAAAGTAGCATTTATAGATGTAGATACATTAATGTCATTGTAATTTCAAAATAATATTTATATGTTTAACGTGCTATGCTAGTAAAGTTTCGTTGATGGCCTTTTATGATTAATAAAAAGTAAATAAACAAGAAATACATAAAAATAAGTAATGTAAGGTGTGTAATTAAGTTTTGTTCGACTATAATATTGTTTAAATTCAAAGAAACTTTATTTTAATAAAAAGAGCATCCTTTGTAAAAATAGATGGTTCCGACAGTCAGGTGTTTGCAACTTTTTGTAGTTTACTATTGAGAGTTTATTTTTAAATAAATAATACGATACAATATTACTCACCTATGTTTTTTAGCGTTTCATGGCAATAACAAGTCCAAAAATGGAGCACGCAGGTTTAGAAGGGAACTGGCTGGTAATAATAAAACACTAAAAAAAGAATTGGGAAGTCACCCAAGGTGTGAAATAATTATAAGCTATTCCCTATGTTTTCACCTGCGCTCATCCTCACCCTGTAGGAAAAACAGGATAAATTCTATGTTATTACAGGTTGGCAAATTTCAGCTCATTCCGTCACTTTTTTTCTGGAAGAGTATCAGATATCCATATGTTGGCACAAACATTCACGTGTTTCCTTAAATTATTACTCACAATCAAATCTAATCAAAATTATCATAGCCAGACGACCACTGCTGAATAAAGGCCTCCTAAGGCTCTCCATGTGATGGAAAACATGCCTTTGATGGATATCATTTATTTCTCACGTCTTCCATGCTTCGGAGGGCACGTTAAGCATTCGGCATCGGGTGCTGTATACTTTTATACAGAAATCGTCTCGGTTTTTCAGAAGCCATTTCGGCACCCTGAAAATTCTGACATCCACCAACCAGCACTAGTCAAGCTTGGTGAATTACGGCCTCTCCTCCTCGTCACCCAGGGGAGAGACTCATAGCCCTGCAGTGGCCTCATTACACGGATGATGAACCCAAGGAATACTCGCGTTCGTCCTTCATTTCACCTGTTGGTAAGTAAAGATGAATGCGAAGTTGGAACTGATTCATCATAAGACATTACTGGAACACATCACCGCTAGAGTTGTGTATTTGGCAGCAGACTGATATGTGCAGGGTGGTTGCTAGCATTTATGGGGTAACCAGGGGTCACCATGAGGCAAGAGTCGCTCGGATAAGTGCCCCCCTACGACGTTTATCCAGTGATGGCAGAGCTATATTACTTTTAATAAATTATAATTCATTTAAAAAAATACTCAATATGAATCACAAAAGCACTTACATTAAACCAATACTATATTTATAAAAGGGGAAAATAAACTTACCTAAAACGCGTCGAAACTACCCCAATATATACAAACCATCTCTGAGAATAGCAAAGGCGTCAACATTAAGGAGAGTTCCATATAAATTGAATTCATGGCGTTGTTTTTTTGGGAGAAAATGATATCAACGCGTTTCCGGTATTGTTATCCTTAAAGCTGAAATGTTTGAAACACAAAAACTTTGAAAAACAGAGTTTAATTTTTAAAATTTTATCGTATTTTTTACACTTTTAAATAAAACGATTAACAAATTGTTAAAAGAACTATTTGCGTATTTTAAATAATATGTTTCTACATATTTCTTCATGGTCATAAAAAAATAAATATGCCACACATATAATGTTACTTGTATACCTAATATTATAATAAACTTGTGTTATAGGCCATACTATACAATGGATCTACATTTTACAAACGTAAAACACCCAACCCAATGCAAATAAATATTATGTACTATGCACACAATTGATTACATTGTGCGGGATCGAACCCACGACCACAGGCGTCTAAGGCAGCTATTCTAACAACCTCGCCACTCTTAAGACAAGGTGATAAGGTATATGGCGAATATAGATAGTTTTAAATTTAAAAAATATAATCGATAGGTACTATAATATAAATTTCCCTTAGTATCCAGGGCTAACTTTAATAAACGCATCACCTCTTGCGGACATCCTCTTCACATCAATCCCAACGACATTTGTTCTATGACTTTTTACAAATCTTTATAAATAACACAAAAAATAAAAACAAAAAAATGTTTGGTCATTATATTTTGTAGGAAGTACCTATTATTATTTTGAAGTGATATTTTACTGCGCAAAGTGCATGGCATACCTACGCTCAAAGTAAATAGAGTTACGCCTCTAAACAGAGGTTTTAAATATTTTTTGTATAAGAAAAGTAAATTTTAAAAACTATTAATTTTAAAAAGTTGTAGATCGGGATTGATGCGGAGAGGACACGTGCAAGAGTTGATGCGCTCATTAAAATTAACCCTTTATATTGAATTCCACAAAAAGCTATCTAAGGCATGAATCTTATGATTTAGACATTAAATAATAAGTATACTTAAGTATTTTCATTGATTTTGCATTTTGATTTTACACACAGTGCCATTTAGCTCATAAGCTTGTGTTATAGGAACAAAACAACAGATATACATACTTATATTTTTTTGGAAATACGTACATATGTAACATACTCATCATCATCATCATCACAACACTTTGTAGTGAGCCCACTGCAGGCCATGAGCCTCTCCCCTGGGTGAAGAGGAGGTGTAGGCCATAATCCACCAAGCTGGCCCATTGCTGGGTGGTGGATGCCAGAATTTTCAGGGCGCCAAGATGGCTTCTGACAAACCCTAACGACTACTGTATACAATTATAAAGCACCCGGGACCGACTGCTTAACGTGCCCTCAGAAGCACGGAAGTCGTCGTGAGAAATGAATGGTCGGCGGTCACCCATCCAAGTACCGACCGCGCCGAACGTTGCTTAACCTGCGATATCGTATGATACACACAGTAACCACGGCGCCACACACAGTAACATACTAATATCAATATATATGTTCATTCGCAAAAATATTTGCATTGTGCGGAGATCGAACTCATGACCACTGAAGCTTTGAGGTAGAAACTTACCCCATCGCCTCTGCGGTCATCAGAATACATCCATTTCAATAAAAAAAAACAACATGTTTACTACTGCACACAAAAAGGAAGTAAATGTGTAAGTATTTGTGTTATATAATCGCCGTATTATGAGAAAAAACTTTTATTACTTAGGTAACCATACAAAGTAAGTTTAGTAAAAGTTGCAACATTTCGATCACAAAAATGAAATCCCAGCAAAATTAAGTAATCAATGTGCTTAGCAACGGTTCATTTCTAAGAATTAACTTTCAGCAGAGTTGTACTGCAGAGTTTGGGAACAATTTCGCAATTAAGTAACTGACACAAGTTTAAAAAAGTTTCGAAAGCTTATGCGTTATATAAAAAAACAAAACTTGAAGGGGAGACGAAATACGAACAAGTATTTTGTAAACATTTTGAGCAAAGTAAAAAATTATGTAAAAATATGTTCCGGGTCTGGGCGTTTACAAATATATTTATTTCATATTCTAGGTTCCCCCCTAGTTCGCTACATGGTATCTCATAACACAAGCTTTGCTTACTTTGAAGTCATGTAGTTGGTGTGATTGTCTGGTGATTTTAGTTAATTTATCTATTTTATAAGTGACGCCGCTGACAACTCCCTGACAGTGCTTGACTCTCTCAGCTAAACTGAGCATACTCGCTAAACGTTCTATGTCTGTGTATAATGTTTTTATGTCTTTCTAGGGCCAATGGATCGTAGAAATGGAGCGACAGAGGTCGGTGATAAAGGCTGCGCAGCACCATGCTTCTTATCACACTTCATACTGAACGCCAAATATCTGCAGACGTGTGGATTTGTGTTCCTATAATATTTTACGTAAAGGTCGTTTCTTATTTATACCTTTTATCTTCAACCACACGTTTACTTACCATCAAGTGAGATTGTGTTTGTTGATTATGGCCTATAGGTGAGCCAAATAAAATAATCCTTCAAATTTAAAACGAGTGGATTCGATAATGAACATACAAAAAATAATGACCTTGAATTACAAATACCTACAATGAAATGATTGAGGTGAACAAAAAAAAGTTAGTACGAAAAGTAAAGATAGGAAATAATCATAAAAGATAACAGCTTTAGCATCAGAAACCATTAAAAAAATCAACCTGTAGACAAAATAGTTTAATCCATCTATTTTAAACTTTAAAAGTCTCGCGGTTATTGAAATGAGCAGGATGTATAACTATATGTCTGGCTCATGAGACTATTGCATCGTTTAAGAGCAGACTGGCAATGACACTATTACCTCCGCACATATCTCTCAAAGTAGGCAAGACAGAAATCACACAATCTTGCGATCTTTTGAGAACTATTCACATTGACGTGTTCACCTAGACGTATGAGTCTGACTAAGACAATGCATGTTCTTGAAGATACAGACATGAATCTTGATCTTGAATTTTTTATAGATTGAACGAACGACTGTTTAAGTGGTAACCAACATTGCTTTTAAAGCCAGAGATCCTGGGTTTGAATCCCGGTGGCGTTATTTTTGTGATGAGCACAGGATATTAGCCATCAAGTTGTGGATTTTTAAATGTTTGTTTATGTATATTTCCAATGTTTATATACTTACTCTACAGACTTTTACTCTACAGCACGTGAAAACCAGTGAAAATCAGTCATGTACTTTGAGTACGAATAGTACACTATAATTGATTAACATTTTATGCTAAACAGAACTACCCAAAACACTAACTGCAAGTAATAGAAAATCGATTTCTTATTTATGATTCTTTTTGTTGGGAAAAAAAAGAAAATTAATTTTTTTTATTTATTTCTTTCTTTTTCTTTTCTATTAATTTATTCATCCATTATTAAAACATTCAAGAACAAAACTGTAAGATAAATAAAGCGTTTGGTTGCAATTTTTTTTAACGTCCGTCACGTACTTAACAAAACAATCTATTAAAACAACGGAATTATTTGAGAATAAAGTCTTGTCAAAAATGTGATTTTTGCGCTAGACATATAGAAAAACAATGGTTCTTTATTTTGATTATTTATAAACTTGGGTTCGACGTTCTTTCGACTGTTACTACTGTGCAAACAGTTTTTTCTCAATCACCTAATTAGATACGTCCTAAGTAAAAAAGTGTACTTTGAAATCATAGTACCATTATTATAAAGTAGTGAAACATTATTATCGCAAAAACATGATCGGTTTTTAAGGTATATTTTCGTCACTCCAATAGTTTTTTTTAACCCCAAGTGACTGAACCTTTGTTATTGTAGCACACATGGGTATTTCCAAATTCAATGTTATATTGTTTTGTTATCATTTTTGACTCTAAGAAAAGTTAAAAACTAAAAAGTATTCTTTAAAAACAGCATACATACAGAAAATTAAATTCTATTAATAATAAAGCATAATAGAACCTTCGGTACAATCACAAAGAAAATGCTTCACAATATTTACTCAAGCAAATTAGTCTGACTAAAATTAATAATCCGAGATGAAAACTCTATTTTGCTGGGGGTTTATACTGCGTTGGGGGGAGGCGGGCTCGATGACCCAAAATAAGGCTCTGGGGGGGTATTGCATCCCCCAACCCCTCAGCTCCAAAGGGGGGGAGATATACCCCCCTCTTATTGGGCTCGAGCAGCGACCTCTCTTCATTCATTACGCAATAAAAGTATTCCCTTAAGTTTCTACACAAAGACAACGAAGTGCCGTAAATAAAAGTTTTTTAGTAAGTGCAGCTAGTTTTATATGGAAAGTGAGTTGATAACTTTTTTTAGTTTAAGTTTTGCAAAAAAAAACGTGTTTTCTTGGGAATCGCTTTATTATTTCACCTTCCTTGTCTATGGAGTAACTTGCTCAACTTTTTTAACGAGACGTTGTTTTGAAATCCATGTAGCAATTTTTAAGTGGATTTTTAGGACTTATTTTTCTTTCACGCATTTTTGTGTATGTCAAGTGGATCGAATGTCGTTTTAGCGAATAAAAGTTTACTAGAAATCAGTATTCACAAATCTTCTAAGATTTTTGTTTTGATACCGATAACTATGCAACATAAAAATCACTGAGGAGCTGTCTGAAAAATCCTTTGTCATGTACAACGCCGCCCTTTGGTGAAAACTGCATAAAAATATATACCCTTTTTAAGTTTTTGACGTTCACACATGTTTGTAAATGAGACGTAGGCATTTTGATTGAATAAAATGTGTAGTGATAAGGAGACATATTGTGTTGTGACTAGTGGTATTTTCAATATTCATTCTTGATTTTCAATCAAGATTTTTTTACTGTTACTTTACTATTTCTACTAGTAATCGTTTATGGATTTTGTTTGTCATGGCAAAGCTCATACAATGTAGCTTTTTTTAATATTTAAGATGGAGGATTGAAATTTTAAAACTTAAATCCAATGTTTATTGTTCCATACGGTAGCCTGGTTTATGGAAAAAGGTAGCCCCGTTGGCACTAGGATCCACATTCATATCATGACGATTAATTATCGTATTTCAGAGGCCCTGAGTTAAAATGTAAAATCAGATTGAAAATAAAGTAAAATATCGAGAATTTTACATAAAATATCCTATTGAGTAAGCTATCTTTTGAGCTGTAATGATGTCTCATTATCAAAGTAATGTGGATAAAAAAAGATTTGTCAAGTAAAAAGGTTTTTTTCAGTGTAAAATAATAATAAAAAGAAGTTGAGTATATTTAAGTAGTATGTTTTTCTTAACTTACTAAAATTCATAGGCATAATTAGTAAAATGTATAAATATTGATACTTTGTACATCGAAACAACCTATTTCGAAGAAAAAACACATCGCTCAGCATGCCTAGACCAATGAAAAACTAAGTCTAATTTAAATAATGAACAGAAGTTATTTTTTAATGTCATTAAAAATCGATTAAATGAAATATGACCAGGTTTCTTTTAGCACAGCCAATAATTACGAAACACGCAAGAAACTTAATTACTGCACAGTTGTATATTTAAACACTATACTCTTTCATTGCGTATTAGCGGGAAAATGTGTGTAACAATGTCGTTGCCAGTTATAAAAACACTCGTAGGATCGTTAAGCTCAATAGTTCCACGTGTAGAAACAGCCTTATAAATACTGAAAAGAATCTATAATACTTCTGTTATAATGTTAATGTATTATTTTCAAGTTTCATACGCGGTAGGAACAAAGGCTTTAACCTTTAAAGTTTATACCTCCGAAATGTTAACAATTATGTTATTCGAAGAAGTTTTGATACTTAGTAAAGTATTTGTATGGCTTTATAGGCTTAAGTTGAAATTGTTGGAAGTTCATAGAGTTGTTGCGTTTCGAATTATGTAGGATCAATGCGTAAGGATTTTGATAATGCTTCTTTTTAGGGTGACATTGATAATCGATGCCTCTTGAAAAATTTAATTAAGAGATAATGTGAAGTCATTTCTACTTTTAACACTATCGAACATTTGAATATTTTATAGATACAAAAGTCATTTTACTCTTTTACTCGTGTTCACTGTGATAAATCGAAACTTTCGCCGAAGTTTAAAATTTTGTTTCGATTTATAGCTCCGAAATGGACGTTAATCTCTCAGTTAATCTATCCATGGCTAATCTAAAAAGTAATAGTAGGTTCGAAACCAATTTTATATAAACATAAAATCATTATCGTACAACCCAGATATTTGGCAGCAGAACGGCTACATACCGACTAAATACCCCTTAAGCCCCTTGATGAATGTTTCGAAAAGGAGACTTATCCAGACTAAAATAGTGACAGGTTTATAACATTAGTGACAGCCTGTGTGCTTCATATTCAGCCTCAACGTGTCTTTGACAATCAGGTGTAAATAAAAAAACATCTATCTCTATTGGAGGAGTAACAGATCAAATTGTATTAATTCTAGCACTGTAACTTTCTAGATAAAGGCATAATTCATGATTTCTTTAAGAAAGAAAACAGAAAATTTAATTTATAAAAAGTAATAGACTTTGATGCGTCATAATTTGACATGAGGTTAAATAAAGGTTTGTGATGGATCAAAAATCCATTCTTTGTTCCGTGGAGTTAATAAACTTTGCTCTGTTACTCTTCATTTACATTTTAACTTTAAAGACATTTATATCGTCAAATTGTGCGAGAGTCTTATTTTATAAACGATTTTTTCAGAAGACCAAAGAAGCTTGTTACATGTAGTATGGGACATACCTTAATATTAATAAAATCTGTTTATTATGCCTATTGAATTACATTTTTTTGTCTACTAATAATCTTCTACATATGTGCCTCCTGTACAATGCTGTACGAAAACAAAATAAATGAAAAGTATTCTACAGAGCAAGTTGGTTTTGTCCGGATTTTCAGCGCATAGGGTCGGCTGAGAATAGCTTTACCGCCCTTGGACAAGTGACTAATCTAAGTGACCTCCGCTTGGTGATAAGACCTCTTCAGGGTCTGCCTGGCTAGCGACCATCCTTCATATAAAGTTGCCGCTGAAAATAACTGTTTCAGCGGCGACGTGTTCCGGCAATATTTTATAATAAGCCAGTTTCTTCTTTAACCCATGTGCTGTCATTTTCAAAATCATCTTCACTAAATAGCAGATGGGATGGAAGTCAAGGCCGGGCTTAGTAGTCCATAATTTTTTTTAATAATATTCAATCATAACCTGTATAAACTCCACTTATCAATCCCTTTTCAGACAACTCGATAACGATATACTGAGGTTATAAGCGGCCTCTTGACAGTGATGTAATCATTCAATCAATTAATCCTCTCAATCTGACTCTCAGTCTACACGTGCAACATTCTGGCAACACAAGACGTGTCAACAGTGTGGAAATCCAGTCGCTTGTTAGATATTGCAGAAATTTTGATATGTCTCTTTGTAGCCTGTTTTCCTATGAGTTTTTGAAGGACCACACACGATCGCTTCTCTACCCTGGCAAATAATTCAATGCTGTAAAATGATGGATCCAGTATGCCCACTTTAGGAAAGAAAAGAAAAAGAGATGCGATTTAAGAAAACGAATGATTTTTTTTATTAATAATATCGTCAAATTGAGAAAAAAGAAAATTTTCACTTACTCATTGCAAGAGTCCAGATGCTTCACGTCACTTACTTTTTCGTTTTAAAATTTTAAATATTTAATTTTACTTCTACTGTAACCGTTTTAATGTACCTACTAGGTATGTTTGGGAATTAATTAGTTTCATGAAAGTTACCGTAAAGTACATGCCTCAATTTCACGTATTTATACCTACATTGCTTTAAAATTGTATGCTTATCGAATGAAAAAGTACCATTCAATTTCAATCATTCTCATTTGACGACCGGCTGGTGTAGCGGTAACATAAATTGCCTTCTATGCCAGAGGTCCTGGGTTCGAATCCCGGCGGCGACGGATATTTGTGTGATGAACACAGATATTAGTCGTCAAGTCATGGATGTTTATATATTTATTTAAATTTATTCTAATAAAAAATATGTATTTATTCAATATGTATGTTTATATATTTCTTAAGTATATCAGTTATCTAGTATCCATAACACAAGTTCTTTAAAGAAACTTAATTTGGGCTAGATAATGTCGTGTGAGTGTCAGAAATATTTATTTATTATATATTATTTATTTATTTATTCAGTACGAAGATTTTAACTAGTATCATTATTTTTCTTTTAGACATTATAAACTGTCAGTTTACTGCGTTGAATTATTTGCCAAGGTATAGGCTCATTTAAGGGATCAAAAAGAACTGGAAGAAAAATAAAATATAAGGAAATAAAGTGTCGATAAGTCTACAACAATTATACATTAAATTGAATGGACCTATATTAGATATGAATGTGAATAACTTAAATACTGAACGAATGTTATAGTTTGGAAAAACTTCCTAATAGCACTTAATAAATTACCCAAACTATGTACGCAATTGTTCTATAGGAAAGACAGATTAAAATATCCCACTATTCTACTAAGCCCCAGTCAAAATAAAAAAGTTCCTTTTCGATACTAAAGGAGCAAATCGAACCTAGAAGTATTTAAACCAATGTCACCACTTGCGCTGACTCTTATCAGGATGAATGTTAAATATACCAACAATCTACTGGCTATGTAACCTTTTTAATCATTTAAAGAGAAACCAATTAGACATCTTTAGACATCTTGAGTTGGTATAATAATTATACCGCCTCTTAAACTTTTAATCTGTAAAAGTTTAAGAGGCGGTATAATTATTTGTAATCGAATTTTCATAAAGCTTAGCAGGGTATAAATCCCAGAATGAACTGTAATTTAGTAAACTCCACACTTTTAAAAGTAACCTAAACACAGCTAGTACGTTAAGGGCGACTGCATAAATCTGGCCTGGAATATAATTTGGCCTATGTAAGGTATTAAATTAAAGCTGAGCTCGATGAAAAGCTTATTGAAAAACTTTATTTTACGTCATGAGTGGGTCCGGCATTTTCTGAGGCCGTATTAGTATTTTCATTACAATTAAGCTGCTTTAAAACCTATAGACACAACAAAAAAACGATAGTCTTAAAAGATACTCTACTTTAACAGGCTAAGTAACTAGCAATTTTATTAAGTATTTTTGATGCGAGTCTCTTCCGCTTGAGTCGGTACCCGCCTAAGGTCAACTTACACGTCCTATTACGCAATCTGGACTCTAACAATAGCAACAAGACCGCTTAGTCCTAGGACCCCGCAATTTGTGGTCATTCAATCATGATGCCCCCTATATTCCTGTTTATAGGGTATCAGAGATCTCGTCAAATCGTGGTCAATTTTGCTCATAACCTTTAAAGTGATTGAAGTGATTGAAGAATGCTGTTGTGTTTTTAATTTTGAATTATAGTTTTTTTTTTATGTTCGGCTAGTTATTTATTTTAATTTTTGTGAAATTCATATTAAGAATAAGATATAAATTGTAATCATGTATAAGCATAAAATAGTATTGTGATATTAAATTGATATACCCAAAATAAAAAAAAAGTTAATAAGTTAATTTCAATACAATTTGTTTTTTTTTTTATGCTTTGATGTCAAGGTAGTTTCTAGTTCTATCTTTACGAAAAAAAAACTAAGAAAAATACATTTACTGGATAGATAGAGTTCGCAATAAAAGAAAACAGGAAATTTAGGATAGTTTCAGAAATGCTATTTTTACGATGCGTTTATTACCTTTATTAAGCTATAATTACCGACAATTAAGTTCAATTTTGCTTACTGTAAGGCGTCATTAAACAAACAATTATTTAGTTTACGCTTGTTAAATGCGTTTGCTTTTATTCTCATCAGACTCACTTGATAGTTGCTTTTCATCGTTTTTCGCAGGTGAGTTTCAGGTCAAAGTATTATCGCGTTCGTTGAAGAAACCAATAAAAATGCGTTCCTATTTTACATAATTTGTTGTAAGTCGTTGGTTTTCAGAACTATAGAGTTTTTCAAATAAACACTATAGAATATCCAAATAGATTGGACCTTGTTAATTTTTAAAATTGTTCTACATGAACACTTTTACGTTAGTAAAAATGTATTTTTTATGCGTTGACTCTACGCAAATCACCACAAAACTAACATTCGAATAAAGAATCAAGCTTTCAGTTGAAACCAAATCCAACAATTTTTATTATTTTTTTTAATTCTAGTGACTCAAGTTAAGAAGTCATATTTTTTAGGAAAAAAATGCGATTTTTTTTGGACAGGCACTAAATTATGTTGAAATGTATCAGGGCTTTGACACTATTTGTCTGGCAAGGTTTAAGTTCAAAAGTGTTTACACAAGCCGATGAACTTTAAATGCGTGCGGCCTACGTAAGTGCGGTGTCTTTTGGAGGTCGAGTTAAAACAAAAAAGATAACTTCACTTTATTTCAAGGCTACAATGCGCATCACTTCAAAACGAGGTTTTAGGGCTAGCATTCTCCAGAAACACTTATTTATAAGTTTATTTCAAAAAGCCAAATGCAAGGTTGTTGTTTTTATTGGTGGTCGTAAACTAGCTGGCCCAGTGCCGGTAAATGTATCTTAGAAATCTCAAAGCGTCGAAATCACTTCAACTAAACTCCTACGAATTCTCGTACTAGAACTTCAGAGTACAATTAATTACATTTTTATAATTCAAATTATAGTAGCAATAATACAAAAGTCGGCTTTGGAAAACATAAGAAGCTTCTAATCAGAGTGGTGGTAGAATCCCTTCAGTGTTCGTATTCTTTTTTTTGCCAACACTCCATAGCGAGACCCATAGGTATGACCCATACGGAAAACTTACGCGGGGAAGGTACGAAACGGCCCTGCGTGGGGGACAGCCCCGGCAGTCGAAACCCAGACAGTGAGAGATTTCTACACCCTGGCTAGCGACTAGCCTTTGTATAAATCCTACCACCAAATACCACCGATCCGACTGTTATGTGTTCCGGCAATGCTTTATGAAGAGCCAGCGGTGCGAGCACAGAACTTTATCGACTCGTACCTTTACGAATGTTCGTATAGTATGGAGTCAGGTGCAAGTTTTTAGTAACATTGTATTTTATTTTTATTTTATAGTTATTTAAAAGTACTATATTTATTTATTTATTTACTCTTTATTGTTTATTAAAAAAAAATACAGATAAACATAAAAGGATGACAATGTACAAAAGGCGGTCTTATCGCTCTAGAGCGATCTCTACCAGACAACCTAAACAATACATAACAAAAACTTATAATAATTACAAACAAAAGAAAGTAGGGACATTTTATCATGAGTCAATATGTGGGCTCAATAAAATATATAAATAAAAATAATATACAATAAAATACAATTACTCGATATTCTTAATACATAATTTACAATATAACATATATAATAAACATAATACATAACGAATACATCTATTAATCTTGCGCTAAAGTTAAATAATGTTTTTTCAGTTTTAATTTAAATGAGTTCAGCGAAGAGGCAGATTTTATTTCATAAGGAAGCTTATTCCACAGGACCACGGCTCTTACAGAGAATGAGTTATTAAAGCAGTGCGATTTATGAACAGGAGTGCTTAGCATGTAATTATTAGCAGATCGTAATCTTCTGTCGTGGCCCTCGTGGCGGAATTGGAATAGGTCTTTGAGATAGCTCGGAGACGCGGAATTAAACAGCACCCGGTACAGTAAGGAAAGAATATGTGTATCCCGGCGAAGTCGGATTGGAAGCCACTTGAGTTTAGAACGGTATTCGGAGATATGGTCATATTTTCGGAGTCCAAATATGAAACGTATACAAAGGTTTTGGAGCCGCTCAAGTTTATTTAGAAGTTCTTCTGTGAGATCAAGATAGCTGGCATCGGCATAGTCGAGAATGGGAAAAAAGAGAGTGTGTGCTATCGAGATTTTGGTGGGTATTGGCAAAAGATTGCGCAAACGTTTTACAGAACCATTGACGGCAAACATCTTCCTGCTCACTTCTTCAACTTGAAAATTCCAGGAAAATGTCCTGTCAAATATTATGCCCAGATTCTTGACAGAGTCACTGTAGCAAATTTTAACACCATTAAATATCACAGGATTAGTTGTGTTCAAGTTTAATCGGTTAATCAAGTTGGTGCTGCCAATAACTATGACCTGTGATTTACTGGGATTTACTGTAAGCCCGTGTGATTTGCTCCAATTTGATATGCTAGCAAGGTCACGATTAATAAGTTCTAAGGCCATGGGTAGATCTTCGAGAGAGCTATGGCGGTATATCTGCAAATCGTCTGCATACATGTGGTAGTAAGAAGATAAATGACAAGTAATTGAGTTTATGAAAATTGAGAAGAGGAGAGGAGACAACACGCCACCCTGCGGGACACCGGCTTCGAGTTGAACCCAAGATGAACAGGCATTGTCAGTGTAAACACGTTGCCGACGTCCACGCAGGTAAGTATGAAACCAATCAATTACAGAAGGAGATATGTTAAGAGACCGTAGAATTTGGAGTAAAATATCGAAATCGACTGAACTAAAGGCATTACTGAAATCTAGTAATGCTAGTATTGTGAGCTTCGTATTTTCTTTTGCCTTGCGAATGTCGTCGGATATTTTAACAAGAGCTGTTGTAGTGCTGTGTCCAGTTCGAAAGCCTGACTGGTGGTTACTAAGAATATTATTCTTAGTAACAAACTGCGTTAATTGTTGATGTAAAAGGCGCTCTAGGACTTTGGATAGGTAAGGTAAAATAGAAATAGGTCGAAAATCGTTTAAGAGTTTAGAAGAGGATTTTTTAGGGAGAGGAATTACCTGAGCGTTTTTCCATTGCTTAGGAAAAGTGTTGGATAGGATGGAATTATTGAATATAGCAGTGATTATGGGAGTGAGGAAATCCAGGAGGGGAATAATCATGTTACGGCTAATGCCATCGCAGCCAACTGCATTTGATGTAACAGATGTGATGGCTCTCTTAACACCACTTTCAGTAAGTTGAGAAAAAGTAAAAGAATCGAATGATGGGGCAGGTAAAGATGAAATATTGTTTAATGTGATGAACTTATCAGAAGCGTCCATGCGGCAAGTAGAAGAGAAGTGATTATTTAATACATTTATGTCAACGTTACTAGGGATATTATTATTTTTATTTTTGCCTACACCCAATGTTTTAAGTAACTTCCAGACCTTAGCTGGATTTTCATTAGTAACGGAGTTGTGAATATAGCGTCGTTGTGCGTCCCTACACATGGTATTACATCGATTTCGCAGTTCCCGGTATCTGTCTTTGTTGTGCTCTGTAGGATCTTTCTTGTAACTCAGCCGTGCACGATTGCGTCTTGCCATGAGTGCCTTAATGTCGTCAGTAAACCAAGGAGCAGGAAGATGCTTTATTTTAACAGGTCGTACTGGGGCATGGTGGTCATAGAGCTGAGTAAGCAAAGAGTTAAATTTTTCAACTTGTAAATCAACTGTTCCAGCATTCAGAACACCATGCCAGTCCAGTTTCTGAGCATCTTCTAAAAGGTTATTTAAATCAATACCACCAAAATTTCTTTGCAGAAGGGTTCTCGGTTTAGTACTATATCTTTACAAACATTTGAAATTAACAAGGTACACATTTATTTAAGGTGGCCGTGCGGTAATATATAGATTTAAACCGTCTCCATACTATACAAACATTCGCAAACACAAGAGTCGATAAAGTTCTGTGCCGTCATCGTCAACCTCATCTTCATTTACCATCAAGTGAGATAGAGTTTAATACGTGCCTGTTTAAGTTTAAGGATTTGTGATGCGGTGCTGCCTCAAAGCTTAAGCTAGAAAACCCTTTTATCCCTGTAATTATACTAACATGAATAGCCCTTTTCATAGCCGGATCATAAAAAAACTAACTTGTTATTTTGATGATTAAAATAAGAAGGAAAACATTTTTTTTCATTGGACAATGAACAGTTCTCTTATTGCCCAACATATATCTTAACATAATGGTACCTATATAAATTATGTTTCGAGTTATGATTATGTAAATCTACATTATTTCTTTTTGACATGACATATCACCTCGTTTTAGAAAACATTATACTTCGACGTGTATTAGAGAATGTGACGCAATAAGTTGATAAATTCTATCGTCTCGATCAATTAATCCACCGAAGTTTGCATAATAATCCACTTGAACACGACAATTAGACATTGATTAAATAAAACACTAGCGATTATGACGTTCAAAAACAAATAAAGACGTACAAAAATGCCACTGGGTAAACATATTGAAAATAACAACAGTAAATAACGAAAGAAACCATTTGTAACAAGATTAGTAAATACAGTCAACTTTTATACAACTTTCAGCATTCTAGCTGTCACATGTTTCGTGTATCGCATAGCGAGCTTATATGAGTGGCCTCGTTTATACATTTCACAACAAAGAAGAAAATAAATTAGTGCATGTCGTGCACTGCATCTGAAACCTTATCACGGCAGTCAACCATTCCATACTTGCTTGGATAAATTAATAAAAAGCTACTTACAGTAACGGAATAACTAAATAACATTATCGAAACGATAAAGTGACTGTGCAAAGTAAATTTTGGTTTTATTACTGGCAATATTCACACGGCGACTTTCATCGCATTGTATCTTAAGAAACTGTGCAAGAAACTTCTTATTTTGTTACCTTTTGAGATCGAAAAACCATCTCGTATTCAATAGAGATTGAAATACGAGATGATGTTATTTTAGTGATAAGGCTTACATTTGAATTAAAAAATCTTTTGTTTAAAAAAATAAAATCTAACAATCAGCAAGGTGCGAGAATTTAAATGTTGATGCTGAAAGCTACGCTCACAGATTGGAAACAGGAAGAGGTGTATAGTCCGACAAGGATCTTTTGGCACGTGGCAAAAATTGGAACTAACCACCGTCTTGGGAAATGTCATTTCATGACTTTTACCCCTCATATTTATTAATGTACTTTTAAATTCAATATTAAGATATGAAATACGCCAAAATTTACAAAATGTGGGCTTAATTATTGTAGTTATAAAATTAAAGAAGTTGTTTTCAGTAAGAAAATCAATTTAAATTCTCAATAAATCCCATTTTAAGAGTAAAGAAGCAAGCTGCCTCTGCAATGTTTACATATTGCCATACTTTGAAAAATACACTTTAGAACATATATTTTTTTTTAGTCTCAATAAAAAATACGATGTCAGGAGAATTGTCTCCTTGGAAAGACTGTATGAAAAGTGAAGAAAGATAAGCAGGTATTTTACAATCCTTTCAAAATACGAGCATTTCTAGATACAGGTACCTAATAAAGAAAGTAGTGGTGACGAGGATGACGAGAAAAACAATTTATCATTAAAACATGATATTATTTTCAGGTTACTCTATTTTTAAATACTAATATTTTCTTGCTTAATCTTTTATTTCTATCTTCAATACTGCGTTTTTGTACCACTAACGTTTTTCACAAAGATTACGCGATTTGCCTCTTTTAGTTCACAAAATGAAATAACTTCTGTTTTTAAACATGAAAAAACATAAAGTTTATGCATTCATATTTTTCCCTGAGACGAGGGAAATGATACTGTAATGGTAACCTTTACTTCACCCTCACGCCACTCTGACGTCATCATCCAAGCGCAAAAGAGCCTTGTCGGACTGTACCGCTTTCGCAACTGTCAACCTGACACGACGTGTCACCTCATTGACTCGTGGTCACGGTGTCTAAGAAAATAAGCCCTACAACTTCGAGGTAAGTTATAATATACAGCTAAACGCGATTAAATTCGTAATATTGTCTTAAATTTTGGCGATTCATACTATTAGATAAAACACTTACAAATCAGATGTATCGCATATTCATCATCATCATCACAACTCCGTGTAATGAGCCCAGTGCAGGGCTATGAGTCTCTCCTCTGGGTGACGAGGAGGTTTAGGCCGTAATCCACCAAACTGGCCCAGTGCTGGTTGGTGGATGTCAGATATTTCAGGGTGCCGAAATGGCTTCTGTTATCGCATATTATTACATTTTAAATCTTAACTTGACATTTCAGTGTCCTTGCAGACCCCGTGGTCATAAGATACTGAGGTGTCAGGCGTCTTGACAGTAGAGAACAGATGGTGGTGATGATGTAAAACTTTTCCCACTGTCAAGACGCCTGACACCTTAGTCTCTCACGATCACGGGATCTGCAGAGACAACCAGACGTCCAGTTAAAATTTGAAATGCAATAATACCCGATAAATCTGGTTAAAAAGTGTTTTATTTAAACAATAAAATGCGATCTCACGGCCTCTCAGAAAACAGCAAGACCAAAGTAACGTGTTATACAGCTTGTTTATTTTAACTGATGATAAGAATTTTTTCTCCTTACTTTAATTATTAAAAGAAAAATTTTACAATCATCCGGGGACAAATACACCAATTACATTCCGATATACACCGATGTGTTATCAATGCACTATCAGTATTACCCAGCTCAGCTCCGGTACAGTTTGGCTGTTACCTTATTGTTGCTACATTTATAATAGATGTCTTTACAAATAGATTTTTATCAACTGCCAAAAAACATGATGTCTCGGCTTTCATTTCATGTATCGTGATATATTACAGCTAAAAGTAGTTTTTAATGAGCCCCCATAACTAATCTTAGGCTGGTGCGAAACAGATTAAAATCTGTTCTGTCCGAAAACCCTGAACACACATGTTGATGATCCGTTTTATAATATGAAAACGGACAAGCAGTGTTCCTCATTTTTTTAACATAATAAGGATGGGACGTTTGTTCAACATACCACCTGGTGGAAAATGAACTTGACGAATAACATGGTACATACATCCATGATAAACCTATTCAGTAGACACTTAAAAGTACCAGAACTCCATGATAAACCTATTCAGTAGACACTTAAAAGTACCAGAACTGTAGCGGTCATAGTCATAGTGTAGTCAGAAACAGACGCAGGCAATTCGTTAAACACCTTGGCAACCCGTATCAAATAGGATCTGTCGAAGCGCTTTATTATAATAATTAAATATGTTATTGATGCCTTATAAGACATGGTAAATAAATTAACACATCAACTTAACTAAGCCTTCGTTTGGCGATAATAACCTACTCCTTACTGAAGCGGTACGGTAGTCACTTTAAATGTTAATGAAAATTTTAATCGTTTTAATAGTTATTAATTATACTTTATTACTTTCATAATCAAGATCGATTTTTATTTAATATAGGTAATAAATACATAATTGAATTAATTAAATTTTTGATACATTCTTGGATGGATTTTCATAAATAAAGTCAATACTACTGAGGCATTCTTTACCACTATACCAATTCAAAAACTCTAATCTTTACTACCTACATATCGAATATTTTTATTTCTCTTTCTCAGGGCGTGGATCAATCTCTACGGTACGGCACCGTATGCCGTGCCGTTTCATGGCGCCGTGCATGGCGCACCGCTCACCACTTCATATTAGCTCTTAGAATTATCTCCTTCATGGTTTATTATAGAAATGTACGCTGTATAAAGGCACGGCGCCGCCAACGCGACACGGCGCGGCGCAGTGCGCTACGGTGCAAATTAATGCTTTTCTATAATAAACCATGATGGGGATAATTTTAAGAGCTAATATGGAATGCTGAGCGCTGTGCCGTGCACGACGCCGTGGAAAGCCGAGGCGGCGCGCCGTGCGCCGTGCACGACATGCCGTCCGCCGTGAAACGGCACGGCGCCGTCGCCTTGGCACGGCGCCGTCGCCTTGGCACGGCATGGCGCCGTACAGATGGATCCACGCCCTTACCAAAAGGGTACATGAAAAAAAAACAATAACCTTTTCTGATTCGAACGTCTTTTTGTTGAGTTTTAGGCTGTGTCCCCAGTAGGCAAAAAGTTAGCGGCCGACTGAGTGAGCCGCAAATTTGTGACAAACTGAAATTTGAGTTAGCTGCAAACTCTGATCAATTTTCGTACGTCGTCGCGTGGGACTCGGCCGCTCAATGAGATAGTCGGAGAGCGTAACGCTGCAAAATGCGTATAGTGAGCGCAAAACGCCGTGATACGCCGCAACCTCAGTCGGCCGCTAACTGTTTACCGACTGGGGACACAGCCTTATTATGATATCTTATTGTATCACATGCGTAAAGCTTTTGTGAAATCAGTTTAGATGCATGTAAGTACCGAAATCAGCGACATAATATGAAAATGTACAGTGGAAGTCTTTTTAACATAAAATTGCAATTACCTTACCATCATCACATCATGACAACTCCGTATAATGAGTCCACTGCAGGGTTATGAGTCTCTCCTCTGGGTGACGAGGAGATTTAGGCCGTAATCCACCAAGCTGGCCCAGTGCTGGTTGGTGGATCTCAGAATTTTAAGAGTGCTGAAATGGCTTCTGACATACCTTAACGACTACTGTATACAAGTATACAGCTCCCGGCACCGACTGCGATATCGTTTGGTATGCACAGTTACCACGGCGCCACAATGACTTCTGGCACCTTAACATAAATTCTATATTATATACTTATATAAATTTCCCGCGGTTTCACCCGTGCAGCTACCGATCCCCTAGGAACATCTTTATATGTGAACATCTGTAGGTTTGAATGGTGAAATATGTTTTTTTTTTCAATCTAGTATTTTGTTAAAATGGATGTTTAAATATTGATTAGTTATCTACTTTTCTAAACAAAAGTTTCAAAATTAACTTTATTAAGTTTAGTTTACTAAAAAGGCCATCAAATTTAAGCATAACCTTCTCATATGCATTAGAAAATTATAAGGTTTAATACATACATTTCACATCAGTTTCGTGTTACCGTGTTTGGTTTGCATTTCATACTGTTTTTACTACACGCCAAGTAAGGTAAGTTTGAAAACAAAAAGGGTATGTTTACCTGATGGTATTATTTACGATAACTAGTTATTATTATAATTTATGTTGTTCTAAAATTAAGCTTGTTTAACGAAGACCACTCAACAGAATATTCGGAATAGAACAGCCCTGCTTCCCCTGATGACCGTGTGATAAATCCAAAATGATCCTTCCTTGGGGATACGATCCCGTCAGGGTACGTCAGTTATTCTTAACCAACTGAAAAAAAATTCAAAATAAAAATCACAGGGCCCGGTAGCTCAGTGGAAGAGCACTCGTGCAGCAAACGAGAGGTCCCAGGTTCGAGTCCTGGTCGGGTGATTTTTATATCGCACATTTTTTTCAGTTGTTTAAATTATAATAAGTTATTTTTCGATCAAAATTATGCGTAAAAGTTGCATATTGGTGCAAAATATATAAATACGAGTACTTATAAACAGATAGACGAATCTTTAACTTTTGATGCTAAAAACCTTAACTTTGTGTAATCCTGAACAAAGTTTCTGACAAATATGACCTATCACTCGAGTTTCTAGACCTATAATATGTTTAGACCTAAAATGGAATACCTAAAAAGCTAGTTTCCGGCACTCACCCAGGAAATCGAATCGTAGCCCGCCATATTGCCAAAACTGTTGCACTAACTAGACTCTAATTATTGTTACTACCACTAGATTGAAAACTACTTATAAAAAAAGAGATATTTTTTACGTAAATCTCTTGTAATTTACCTATTAACTATTTTGTATATGATTTAAAAATATTAGGTGTGTGAAGTAGGTGTGAAGGTTTAGCCGATACGTCAAAATATTATTTATTTTAATTTTATGTGGAGCAAACTAGCATGTGGAACACCTTATGTCTTCAACACCGCCCATAGATTTTAAAGGTAATTCCAGATGCCAGTAATTACACAGTTCATCATACCTTTCTATCTAAAATACATCAAAAATATATAAGTTGGTGATACGAGTTGAAAAGATAAAGTCTATGACTCGATTCTGACTTGAGTTCGATTTTCGGGACACCCTGTAAACAAGTTAAAACTCAACCCATTACATTAAAATACTACTGTCTCGCACTCGCTCAGGAGATCAAAACTAAAATCTCCATAAGATTACTAAATTTGTTGCCACCACGAGACCCTAATAGCCAAAAGCAAAACCTAATTGCCAAAAGGGAGAAAATAGTCACATAAATGTCTCGTAATTTACTTTCCCGCATTTTAATATAATGTGTGTATATTAAAGTCATCGAAATATCTATTTATTTTAATTTTATGAGGAGCAAACTAGCTTGTGGATCACCTAATGTTAAGTCTTCAACACCACCCATAGATATTAAATGGAAATTCCAAGAAATAATTACACTGTTCGTTCTGCCCTTTTTTCTTAAACACATCGAAGAGTGAAAATAAGTAGGTTGGTGGTACGAGTGGTAAAAACAACTCTTCACAAAGTCCTAACACTAAAACTATTTTCCATTTAAAATAAAATAACTTAATATATTTTAGACGTTGCGCCAGTTTTATCTATTTCCATCAAGTTATGTTATAGTTCTGTGGAACAAGCGAGTTCTTGTTGCAGTAAGGTTACAGACCTTCGTCCTCGCTCCCTTTTTCAGGTTATCAACATTACCCCCCCTATCGCCAACCCCCCAAAATCGCTGCAGGGATTTCTACACAGCGACGTAGAATAAGATGAGTGCGTTGACTCCAAAATGAATCTTTTAAATTAAACTAGAAAAATGTTAATTCTCTATGCTTTCAGAATGTAGTTTGGATAATTTAAAATTGGAATTAAAAATTGAAGGAGTTTTGTTATGTAAAAAGTTTTAGCGGGCTTTGAAGCAATCTTGTTCTTTTTTAAAGAAACAAATGAAAAGCGTTCTGTTTATATTCATCTTTTTTTTTAATTGTGAATGTTTATACTTTAGAACACTGGCAGGTAAGGTTGTAAAGAGGATTAATAATTTTCCAAACTTTTTGTAAGCAAACTAACAAAGGATTTCACAGATTTTAAGTACCAGCCGTTTGTTTGTCCGCCTCTCACGTGAAAACGGCGCAAAGCTGTGACGTGCTATTTTGCATGGAGATACTTTGAGGGTTGCAGGGTGACATCGGCTGAACTTTATCCCTGTTTATTTTACTACGTCCAATGTCAACATGACCTTTTTGTTATTTTTTGTGGCAACTGAACTTGCGTATTAGTTTTATGGCAAGTGGCGATGAGAACGAAAAAGAAATACACGTAACTATTGGATTTATGATATTTACGGAAGAGGGTCAATAGCTAGGTGGATCATAAAGAAATCTTACAGACAAACGGGATTTACACATATTGGTCGCATCCATGTCACGCTTACCTATCCAGGGTGGTATAGCTATTCTGAGCCGACCTTATACAGAATACATTAAAAATATTACTAACTTAATGAATAAAATAAAATACTTGATAATAAAGTAGGAATGTTTCATATGTTGCTACAAAAATTATAACATTGAATAAAAAGATGTTAAATTGAATAGAAAAGCATTTGGTATTTCTGTATAAACCTAAGCATATTTTATCTTTTACCACGCCGTAAACTCGTATATAGAGATAGAAATATAATTTAGCTATATACCTACTTTATTAATTCTACAGTTTTTTAGAATATCTACTGATCAACATTATGGTCCAACGTATAGCAAAACTTGGTTGACATCCCTGAATAAACTCGAGGTAATTATTTAAAAAAAATATGAAAAAAAATATTTCTAAAAACCAAACCGACCCAAACTTTCGTTCCGTAACAAACACTTAGCATTCAAAGAAAGTCCGTATATTAAATAACATTTAAAATATTTAATTAACCGTTATAATAGTAACCTTCTAAGTATCTTGACATAATCCGATGTTCAAGCAAAAGCTCTCGAACAGCAATCGTATCACTGCAGTAAACTTTTATTGTCACCCTACTCCCAAAGCAAGCCACAATGCAACGTTCTCTTTTTGAAAATACTGCAACACATGAAAACTGAAACTGCGATGTCGGTGAAAAGAAAAAGGTAATAAGATTGCTTCGTAGCGTGTTGTTTTGAAATCTTTGTGACCTAGAAAATAATGAGTTTGTACTTGCGTTCACAGGACGAGTTTCGTTTGGTCTTTTTTTAAATATAGATTGGATAACTTTTTCTTTTTTTGGTTGAATTTCGAAGCATCATAGAAATTAAGTTACAAATTATGCCCTTGTCATTACCTTGACAAGGGCGAACTTTGGGTAGAGATTAAGCCTTTAAATTAAATTGGGGCGCATGGAAATATTATTTTTACATCAAATAACAATAATTGAATTTGGATCAACAATAATATACTGTAGCTTGAAAAATCACGAACTAGATGGTACGTTCAATATTGAATTACGATGAATTTTGTTGACAGTTTTATGTATTTGATTGTTAAACGACACGTTTTTTTAAATTAAATGTTAAATTACTGCAGGGTGAGTGAAAAAAATTGTTTTCCTTCAACTGACTCAAGTTTGCAAAAAAAGTTATAAAATAAAAAAATATTGATACAATGCATTGACTTTCGTGTTATTTAATACTGATATATATAATTCATACTACCACTATCATAATCCGAATCTTCCCACACAGCTATAAAACTCAATCCCCAGGAAATCTACATACAAAATTATTATATTCAATTAAGGTTAACCAATCATAATCAATACAGTTTTTACGTGAATGTGCAACCATGCACACTGAAATGGCAAGATCGCATGTTGGCAGTACACGCGTGACAGTGGGCCATCCATTACGCGGCAACGGCGCAAATAAATTGAAAAAATAAAACTTTAATAAGCAAAAAATGCATTTGACATTATTCCAGAAGTTAGCACGTTTGAACACCGCCTTTGATGTTTATTGTGGTAACAAGGCTCATGGGTGATGAGTAATATAAGAATTTTTGCATTAGGCAAAAGCTACTTCGAAAACTTAATTAAAATTTAAAAGTTTTAAATTCTTTGACCCCCGTGGCGCAGTGGTGTACTACTACTTAATTCGTTAGGTCTCCGCAAGGAGCGAGAAAAAAATTCAACGGGTCTTGGTGTTTTTTTTTTCTTAAATACTAAATCCGCGTTTGACCTCAATCTCACCTGATGGTAAGTGAAGATGAGGTCGAAGATGAAAGCACACGGGCCTAGGAAAGATTATCTATACAGGGTGACTGGTGGGTCACTCACTTTAGAAATTCGAGGACGTTATAGTTTGAGATCATACATGAAGAGAAAAATATAATAATTTTTTTTTTTATTATTATTTATCGAGTAAACATAACCGAAATTTAAAGAATTGATTACGCAACGCATGGTTACACTAGCGTTGACAGCGATCCTCGTGCCAGGTCACGGGCCGCGGTTGACACAGGTGTAAGTTGAGTAAATAGTAACAAAAGATTATTTATTTTAGAGTTCTACTGAAAAATTAAGTATCTACCTTACTTAATTATGCCCAGAATCGAGTACAGAGTGCTCTCTTTCAATATCTTAAATTTGTCACCAGTCACCCTGTATACCTAATACGTATTTCTATACTAGGTTCGAACCTATTTCGCGATATGGTATCCCATATCACAAGCTTTGCTAAGTTTAGAGATAACATGTAGTTGTTGTGACTTGTAATCATCTGTGTTTTTTTGCTTTTTCAATATTTTCCTTACATTTTTTGGTAACTAATACCTCATTATTCAAACGTGACATCAGTTGGTCTTATAACCTCTGATGTTCTGCCTACCCCATAAGGGATACAGGCGTGAAGTTATGTATGTATGTAATACCATTTTTGACCTCTATATCATTTGATGATAAATTCAGATGAGGTAGACAACGCTAGCAATTGGGTTCAGAAAGGCCCATGCCTTCATGAACCTTTGCCGAAATACAACTCCCCGCCGAGGCGGTGATATTTGGGGGCCGACTTCAAGGGTGTTCGCTAAACAAGTTTACCCTAAAGGAAACCTAAAATAGAACTGTCATTTCTCAATCATTGCGTGGTAGTGTATATTTTATTTTATACAGACATTGAAGGCAATTGACACTTAAAATTTCTTTTATTTGATTCTTCTTTCTTAGTGGTTTCCATTCTTTTCTAAATCTCAGTCCTAGGCCTTATATTTAAAATATTCGGGAAGTGTTGTGGTGTCGACCGACACCTAACGGTGGATACTTGTACTATCTCGACAATTGATCATTGATGATTGACAACGTGTTCTATTCGAATATCGGTATGAGGGGTGCGTGGGAACTTAGCTACACGATCACGAAAACAGAAAGAAGTTGAATTTCGAATTCCTAAGCTCTTTTTAATTTGAAATTTACACACCCATTATAAACAGGGAGTAAAATTCTATTTAGAACACTAAATAGTTTTCATATCACTTTGAACAGAAGAACAGGCTGTATGGCTCAGATCCATGCCTATCTTCATAAAGGATGCATTTTAAATACTCATTTTGAGCAGAAGTTCAAATTGAATTTAGAACGCCCTTAATGTAAAGTTTGAAAAATGAAAGAAGACGAAAGATTATGATTTATTTCAATGCATTTTTTCATAACAAGTCTACTATTGCAACCTCGTGCACGTCTATACGAGCCAGTCATTTAGCCAAGGTTTAAATCATAGTAATTTATTTATGAAAGGCCACGGCGACACGTTACACGAGCACGCACCGCAGTTTCATTATGTTATTACTATGTGTAGATAAGGAAATTACGACCATTAGAATATACAGCGAATGGCAGGGTTTTTGAAAAAATTTTGCCGGCACACTTACAATAAGTGCGTTTTAAATACTGGCAATTTTATACCAGGACATAGTTTAGTTGTAAAAGTTTCGTATTTAAAAATTCCGTATTTGCAGTGTACTCTTTGATTGCACGATTCTTCTTACGAGTTTCATAAGAAACTAGGTAAGATCATTCACCAGAGAAAGAGTCGTAGCGTTGTAGAGCGTTGCTGAGCAACAAATGGTTAGGCTAACCACCTCGTCAGTATGATAGAATTCTGGTTCTACCTATTTCTACTCCATTTCTGGAAGAGCCATAATGTAACCCAGCAGTGGATGTATGAGACCTAGAGCGATAAGGTTTTAAATACGTTAATCGTTAATCTAATCTAGTAAGAACTTCATCGTTAAGGCGCGCATTGCAGATGTTTTTTTTCCTCAATTGGATTGACGGTCTCTTCGGATACAAACCATAATTTAATCGTAGCGACAGGAAAACATTCTTCAAATTGCATAAGGGGTTGAAAAAAACGTTACAAGATATTTACAACTCAGGCAGTTCATTAAAATTAATAATAAATATTTATTACATGGTTTGTAATAATTATCTACATGCGTCATACTGGCAAAGACAGTCAATAAATTGAGATTTTTAGTTTTTTAAATGACACCTATAATAATTAATTACATTTCAAACCTTAAGATAAATTAATGCAAAAGTTAAAATATGACTTTAGTTTACACGTATTTTCTCTGTCATAGGCAATTATTTCTAAAAGTGTTTATATAAAAACACTATTGAATTTTGATTAAACTGGAACTAGTGACACATTTATTTTATGAAATTATTTCAGATATTTGATTCAGATATTGATACTTTAAAAAAATAAATCAGACTCCTCAAAGTCATGCACGTTTGATCCTGTAAGATCATCGACGCTGGTTTTCAGTGTATCCCTCTTTCCCACGAGTGTTCTGAGAGAGGAGGAATGTACCGAGGTACTCCCACCTTTCACTAAATTTATTCTAAATACTTACAAAAAAATATAATGCAACACAAAGTATACAGGATGAAAAATGTTAATATACAAGACATTTCAATATTAGCAATGAGCCTGGGTATTTTTTTAGGTGCAAGACTTAGTTTGAGGATATGTAAAAAAAATATAATTATATATACTTATGTATTTTCATCATCATCATCACAACTGTGTATAATGAGGCCACTGCAGGGCTATGAGTCTCTCCTCTGGGTGACGAGGAGGTTTTAGGCCGTAATCCACCAACTGACCCGGTGCTGGTTGGTGGATGTCAGATATTTCAGGGTCCCGAAATGGCTTCTGACAAACCCTAACGACTACTGTTTACAAGTATACAGCATCGGTCCCGGCAACTGCTTAACGTGCCCTCCGAAGCACGGATGTCGTCGTGCGAAAAGAATGGTCGGCGGTCACCCATCCTAATACCGGCCGCACCGAGCGTGCTTAACCTGCGATATCGTTTGATATGCACAGTAACCACGGCGCCACGACGACTTCGATTTTAGATAATTATTTTATACCTATCTAATTCAATACTCAGTCACACAAAATCCGATCTCTATTATTCGTGTTCTATAAGCTACCATTATCCTCTCTGCACCAGTGGTTCTCTCAGTGATTTCAAATTTGTTGCTCTCGTAAACGTAAAGAATTCCCATAGGTCGTTTTACGATTCCACTAAATTCAATGTTTAACCTGAATCCAGGCAACACTGGCGGGTTTTATTTTGTATAAGATGGCGAAACTCTATATTCTAAAGTTAGTATCTGGTTTTCGGTTTTACTATTACTAACAAGGTACCATTCGAACTGTATTCGTAAATATTTATATAAAATTTATAATTATTCATATGATTCAACTTAAAAGTTTAAATAAATAAACACATAGCTCTAAGTATTACACAGGCATAAGTATGTTTTTCATATAATGATAAATAAAATTTTGTCTTACTAATTTTCTCCCGTTAGTCGATTTTTGCATATCATTGTCAGAGCTGCGGTTATCAGTTTGTTTTTTTTTTCTTATATCTATCTATCTATATCTATATCTTTCTATACTTATAATAAATCTGTAGAGAGGTCAATTCTGTTCATGAAATATTTTTTCAAAATAACTATCAGGGTGTGATTAGTGATCGATACTGATGCCAAAAATGCAATCAGTAAAATTTTTGTCTCTCTGTCTGTCTGTCTGTATGTTCCTTATAGAAACAAAAACTACTCGACGGATTTGAACGAAACTTGGTAAAATTATTTTTCATACTCCTGGGCAGGTTATAATATACTTATTATCACGCTACAATCAATAAGAGCAGAGCAGTGAAGGGAAATGTTGGAAAAACGGGAGAAGTTACTTCATTTTTAAGCTTCCGTCGCGTGTGCAGCCTTAATGGTTAAAGCTACATAGAAATCATGTATTACAGAAATATTCTTCATAAAATTATATAAAAAATATCCCACAACAGTATATATCTATATTTTATGGTTGACTCACAATAACACGTGTAAATCCCGGTAGCTTAGCAGTTCGGAGCTTTCTGATTATATTTGTTTACTATCCCTAATCAAAAAAAATTAACATTATTACCTATTCAATAAAAAAAGAATCAAAGAAATCGGTATAGAAACACCAAACTTATACATGAAATACGCTAACAACCCATCGCGCGTGAATACTGAATGATATAGGGATTATTTTTGCGTAACGGATGCCGCGCTCGACGCGGCTCGCGGCGGTAGGGTATAAAAAGGCGGGAGGCGAGCGCAAGCTTTTGCGCGATTTAATATAGGTAGGTACAGAAGGAACAAGCGTTACATTACCTGTCAAATTTCCCCAACCAATTTTAACTTATTATCGAGGGCATAGAGTTCAAATTCAAGTAAAAAATTTTGACAGATTTGTAACGCTTGATGTACTACAAACCTAAGTATAAACTAAGTGTACAATATTTTTTAAAGATTTTATCTATATTCGAGAATTCTTTAGGCTGCAAACTGTACGGCAGTGACAGCGAGAGCGACAGCGGCGCGGGAAGCGATTTCCGCACTGCCTTCTGTACATACAGAGATAAAATGGAAATCAAGGTTTTGTTTATTTCATGATCGTTTCTGCCCCTTGGAAGTCGGAAACCGTAGATTTCTTCGGAATAAAAAGTAACGTATGTGTTAACTACTTTACCAAATTACATTAATATTGGCTTAGCCGTTAGGCAGTGAAAAGCAGCCATACATAACTATAGGTAGTATTGTATGTACACTGATAATGGCTGGATGGATGGATTTTTGCTATTCTTTCACGCAAAAACTACTTAGCTTTACCTAGAATAACAATAAGTATAATTAATGAAGATATTGCATGAATTAAGTAAAATTGAAGGCATTAAATAAAACACTTTTTAACCGGATTAATGGCGTATAATTTATATTTTACATTTTAACTCGACGTTTCGGTGTCTTTGCAGACCCCGTGGTCACGAGCGACTGTTAAAATTTAAAATGTAAATATACGCGATAAATCCGGTTAAAAAGTGTTTTATTTAATAGTCATACATAATAGTTATCGCTAAAACTTAAGACAATATTAAAATTTAAGGCACTTTGGCACCCGATTTGTTTATAACGCTATGTGCCTTTGTAATGTACCAAATAGATAGTTTCCTACCTATGTTTGTGGTAAAGAGTTATACATATTATATGGGCGAAGATTCTTCATTTTTATTTTTGCTATTAAAGATAGTTAGGACCTTGGAGAAGAAAATAACCTACTCGAAATACTAATTCAATACAGACGAAGTCGCGGGCATCATCTATGTAAAATAACTACCTACCTATACTTTTTCACAAAACCTAGGTGAAACTGCGGATCACTGCTTTGTTGTAACAGTTTTTGAAGTAATTCTGTCTGTTCTATCAGTAACGCTTTCACAGCTAAACTACTGAGTCGATTTTGACGAAATTTAGAATAAGGTAAGTTTTAACTTCAAGGAGGATAATAATAGTATTTATCCAACTCTAATAAACGGTATCCACGCGGACGAAGTCGCGGGTCACAGCTAGTTTATCATAAATACTGAGAGTTTTCATAAGTAGCGCAACAACTTCACTTTTTTTTAGTTAGGTACAGATAAATTTATTATTATTTAACTGTCACAGCTCGTTAAAACAATTTTTTGCAACAATTCGGACAAACGATTGTTGATACAAACATTGCAACATATGAAAATGTTTTTTTTTTATTTACAGTAGGTGTAAATTTATACACTTCGTGACTTTAAAATGCCGGATGAGGGCGGCGCGGGAACAGGCGACGACGACGTGGAGAATCTTGGCCGAGGCCTCTGTCCAGCAGTGTGCTTCTCTCGGTTGAAGGATGACGATGATGATGAACGTAAAAATTGGATTTATACAGACTTGTAGCAGGTATTTAAATGCTCCTAACATAGAGGTAAGATCATTTTCAATATTTAGTTCCTTTAGCCGTATTGTCACTTGAGACACGATTGAATTAAATAAATAAAAAAAGTAGATTTTTTATGAAGAACCATCTTTCCTTTGATTGAAAAAAACCTGGAAAAGTGAGCAGGACTAAAAAATATTTTAAAGTTATGAAAAACTTAAAAAAAAACATATGTTTTACTATAATTACATACTTTAATTATAGTAAAACATATGTTTTTTTTTAAGTTTTGAAAGGTATTTGTCAAAAAATAGTGCGCTTAAATATAATTTGCAAACAATACACCTCTTGCATATCAGACGGATGCTTAATTCACATACTAGAACACGAAACAGTCACACTTATAATGTTGGCTATATAAACTATAAAACCTCAAACTATTTAGTATATTTCGAAAACAAAACTTTTTGAATCAACAACCTCCATCAAGCAAAAAAAGAAAACAAAGAAAAGGTTGTAAAAAATATATACATCCTCTTTGAGTTTATAGTTTTTGTTGTAGTCTGTGGTACCTATATAATCGGAGTGCAAACAGTGTTCATTTTCACGAAGCACACTATCCGTAGTTTCATATCACGCTATGATGGCCGTGTTGCATGTCAGCTGCACCACTAATATCAGTTTGTCACTTTGACGGATAAACTTTAGAAACGCAACGGTATATTGAATGTCTAGTACTGGGTTTCAATTAGGTTTATAAAGTTAGTGTTAAAGCAATTAAAAGTCCTAGGCTTAGATTTGTAAACGGACTGATATTTAACTAGAGTAGAATTGTTTTCAGACGATATGCTTGACAGTTCAAAATTGTCAATCTAAGTGACGTTGCGTAATGAAATTGTTTGAACTTCCATTCGATTGCTTAGACATATCGACTCAGTTGGTGAAAAAAATGTATTCAGAATTACGATAATAACATGGCCACTTATATTAATTGATTTAATGTCGATTCAGTAGTGTCACTCGACTCCCTATCAACTGAACGTTCCGCTTCTTTGTAAAAAGCAGAGCATTAAAAAACCAACATTACGTTACAACATAAGTCGTCTTACATGTAAATTTTCTCCGTATTCATACATATTTTCACATAAAAATATATTTTTTTTACATCACGCCTGTATCCCTTATGGGGTAGGCAGAACACCAGAAGCTATAAACCATCTGATGCCACATTTGACAATTTGAGAAGAGACTTGCAGTGATAGGGGGTCAGCCTATCGCCCACAAAAACGTCAATAAAACCTCTGCCCCTTAACTGACTTTTACAGTATGCCCGGGAAGATAAGCAGCTGGCACATTCTATATCTTTTTTTGCTCCCAGTCCAGCATGTGGCCCTTTATTTTTTTTATGAAGTACTTAATCGATTGAACTTAAATTTATTTGTTAACACTTCTGTGGTAAGTATCCTGTATCATATGAAACAAGAATATTGAAAATCAATTCATAATGTCCAAAGAATAGTGTAACAAAGATAGAAAACAAAAACATTTACTTAATTTATTTACTTAAAAGTAATAATAAGCCGATGAGTTTTTTTTATTATTATTTCATTCATTAATACCGTCGGGTCTTTTCCACCGAAAGGCGTGTAAATATAGGAAAGTAAGAAATAAATAATTAATCAACTGCAATGATTAATTTTTAATTTCAAAGTAAACAATTTTATTTCCTTAAACAGTTTTAATTTTATTTTAGTGCCTATATTTAAGTAGTTAGTTGTAAGTAGTTTGCGAGTAATGGAAAATGAATATCGTCACCCATATAATCAGAAAACCATTATTCTTTAGGAATTGACTAGTATGAGACTAGTTTACCTATCTACTTTGTTGGTGTACATGGTCTCTCCATCTTTGTGACTATCGCGACAATCTAAGTGACTCGGCATTGTCATATGAGCGTTCCATGGCTCTTCTTGATTCGGAACACACTTTTATCAGATCCATCATCATTCAAATCTAAATGGAAATATTACTATACAGTGACCACTTTTTACCATTCTATTTTGAAAACCGATGGAAGTAGTCACTGCAAAATAAAAGTGACTGCTGAATTTTCAATATTCTTCAAAAAAATATGATTGTAACCGTTCTTAATACAAAGCTAATAAAAAATAATCATTAAATGGGAATCAAGTAAACATATAAATATGGTCGATTATTTAAGCTGTTTCATCTCTAAAGTCGGTTACCTTAGATTGTGAAGTCGGTTAGAAATATATCCTTTAAAATATTTATTATTTTCTTTTTTTCAAAGTAATTTACGACGTCACATTAGAACATAGACATATTACAAGCAAAAGTGATAAAAGTAGAGTTATAATATATATTTGTTGGCGGAAACAAACTATCTAATAACTTTATGCTAATTAAAAACGAATTTACGATGGTTTTATCTATATTTTTTGTGTGTTTTTGTTTTACGTTACTAATATGAAAATGTCTGTACTCATAAAAGTTATTTAAATTAAACAAACGCTGAATAAAAACTTATTATGTATATTATGTTTTTGTTGCCATTAAAGGGAAGCCACCCATGCCGTTTATTTTTCCCTGTAGCAACTATTTATGTAGAAAAAAAACGATTCTAGGCAAATTTATAACTGGCAATAATTCAGTAAAAAGTTTATTAATGTTACCTTTATATCTATAATATAGATTGTTTGTTTTTGTAACCGTTGTCACCGGCTTATCAATGAACGATGGCTCCTGGGTTGTTTTTTTTATTTATGACCACAAAAGACGGTCTCTGTAACGCATTGGTCGAGTAATATGAAAACCTGCAATATGAAACGTTCTTCCAGGGTTTTAGAATCAAAATTTTCGTAAAACTGCTTTAGATTTAAGGCAATTCTAAGATAGTCCTTAATGTGTGATCTTAATAGCTCGGGTTTATTTCACCTTACCTACATAGTACATACAAACATACATAACGTCACGCCTGTATCCGACATTTAATTTACAAAAGTAATATTAAGTAAAAAAAGTTTTTTTTTAAAGAAACATTGTGTAGTACCTACGTAGGTACAAACTCTTTCTAAAAAAATAACAATTAAATTAGCAAGGCAGAACACCAGAGATTACAAGACCATCTGATGTCACGTTTGACAAATTTGGAGGTATTATAAAGATGGAAAGAGACTATTGTAGTGACAGGGGGTCAGCCTATCGCCCACAAAACGCCTTTAAAACCTCTGCCCCTTAACTGCCTTTTACATTATGCCCGGGAAGAGAAGCACCTGGCACATTCTACGTTTTTCTTTCGCTCCCAGTCCAGCATGTGGGTGTGTTAAATTGTGTATTCCGTGGATAATTTGACCTGGCTTAAAACTGGCTCTTCATTACCTGTACAGCATGAATGGCCAGTACCATTCCGGTCATGATCATGATAATGTATTACTGGAATGATTTTATTTGTTGGTAAATTTTATATGAAGGGCGGTCTTGATGGATTCATTTAAATTGTTGCTTCTAACAGCACGCTTATCAGGGGTGGTAGGTCTATTCGTAGTCCTTTCACTTATTCTATACTATACTAATTTTAGTCTATCTTAAGGCTATTTATATACATGATTGGATGTTTGTCTTTCATATAACGACACAGATATACGTATTACACGTCCTTATAGATAAGAAACTTATTTACGCGACACTAGAGAGAACCTGCGGGGCTAGCATGCTACCGTCGACAACGATAAATCGGGACTTTTATCGATATTTTCTTAGAATATGGTATTAAGTGTATGTAATTTATTAAGATTATGACATATTTGGTTCTGTGGTCTTAATCATGGTATCAAAACAAGTAATTCTATCTATTATGGTGCGCATATTAGCTTGCATAATAGGATAAAATAACAAAATAATATTTATCTTGTCGATCCAAAAAAAAAGCGAAAAATACGCAAGCACACCTTAACGACTCGTATCAAAAACATATAGGATACATGATAGCTGATGACTTTCTTTAGTGAGAACGGGGTGGTACTTTAGGAATAAATGCTGTTGCCTAACCCAAGTGCTTAAAATCAAAGCTAGTAACTTTAGGGAACAATTTTACGAAGTTTTTTAAGAAAAGACTCACCTTACCCAGATAAACCATAATAGTTTTTGTGGTGCGGTAACATATGTTTTATAATGTATTTTTTTTCATTAAAGAACAATAAACTAAAAAAAGAAAATCTAACTCATTGCATGGCATCCTCGCGCCGAACAACTAACACAGATGATTTTCAGCGGACTAAGGGCGTGAATGCCATAAACAAACAACCATCATCATGAAAAAACACTTTGAATTCTAACATACATAACCATTACATAAATGGAAACAAAATCAAGTTCAAAACATGCAGGTGCAATAGGTAGCCACGGAGAACATTACGTAAGGGAACGAAATCGCTTCACAAAATTAGTCTGCAGAATTTAGGTAACGTCGTAAAGACGTCTAGATGAGCCACTGATCGTCACGTTTGCTTCGTAAAGCTAGATACTGTAGAGTGTAGTTTTCTGTGCAGTTTCGAGTCGATTTTTAGCGTGGGATAGTTTGAAACGAAGAGGTTGTGAGTAGGATGACGTTTCATATAGATATTACAGAGAATAGAGGTATCCATAAATTACATAAGTACTTAATATATTTTAAACAAAATGAAGTCCTTTTTAAAATCAGTGACCCTAATGATTGCCTTGTTGCTTAAATGTAAAGTTTTCTACCTACCTAATTGGTCATAAGAGTCGTATCTAGAACATTACTACTTCACTATCACATTAATTTTGATGTATTAAGTATACATGTATTTCATCAAGGAGTCGTCGTGGCGCCGTGGTTACAGTGTGTATCATACGATATCACAGGTTAAGCAACGTTTGGCGCGGTCGGTACTTGGATGGGGTGACCGCCGACCATTCATTTCTCACGGCGACTTCCGTGCTTCGGAGGGCACGTTAAGCAGTCGGTCCCGGGTGCTGTATACTTGTATACAGTAGTCTTTAGGGTTTTTCAGAAGCCGTATCGGAACCCTGAAAATTCTGACATCCACCACCAAGCACTGGGCCAGCTTGGTGGATTATGGCCTAAACCTCCTCATCACCCAGGGGAGAGACTCATACCCTGCAGTGGGCTCATTGCAAAGAGTTGTGATGATGATGATGATGTACCTATTTCATCAAAGTTTTTGGCAAAAAGATAAACTTAATTTATCTCACATTCAATTATAAGGGATGAAGAACTACCTACCACTTACCTATATCGGGTTAAAAGATTAGTAGCTCAATCGAAACACAATTATAAATAATAATTCAGATTTCTTCTAATTCGAATGTCTCATTTTACATTTAGTGGCATTTTTACATGACTAGCAGCTGTATGCAGTTTATCTATGTAATTTTGGATCACTCGGTGAGGGATTTTTGCATCTATTAAAAGATATGCAATGAAACGACAAATATTTTTAAAAAACCATATTGCTTCCCAGCTATATCAACAAACTTTTCAAAATGCATATAGATAATAATACTTTATAAGTAACTTTATTAGTTTTATATCTCTAGTAGCAGGTTCCCTGCGAGAAATGTTTAGAAATAACTAAGTGGCACAGTTTTTATTTATAAATATCTAAGTAACATTGTCTCTTTATCGCCATGTGTTTATGAATAAGTTAAAGAAATAAACGTAGAGAAGAGTCAAAAATTTACATTTTAAAGAAGGTTGGCAAATAGACGTATTTTACGAACTTGGAGTTCAAGTCAAATTGCACCGAAGAAAGTAATAAAACAGACATAAAAGTCGGCATTACTTGCCTACTTCTATTTTACTCAATATCTAATTCATTTTTTTATTTAATAAAGTACCTGCAGTATCATACTAAATATATTGCCAGATATACAGCAAGACTATATCTATTTTATTCGTGTCAATTACGGTTCTTTACTATATTCACTTTATTTATTAAACCAGACATGTTTTTTTACAGGAGATAAAAGGAAATAACTACTTATCCATTAACAAGACACACATCATGTATCTACCTTCTAAGGAAGTAAAATTGTTTTAAAGTCTTAAAGTCGTTTCAGAGTTTCCAGGTAATCTAAAAAAAATATCTCTGGATGCGTTATCGACGAATTTAATGCAACCCAAACCGGCACAATATATCTTACTCGTCATATTAAATATGTAAATATGTTCTTCAACTTATGTTTAGAGAAAACAATTGCGTGGTTATTGTCAAAAACAACATACAGTGCGTTCGTCACAGCAGCGGCGGCAATCGTGACTGTCGGCATGCTGAGATCGAGGCGCGGCGTAGGTATAGCTCGCGGTGCGTCAATTTGTATGAAGTTGAATTACTGATCGATAGTTGTAGGTACTGTGTTCCGAGTGTGTGTTTGCTGTTTTCGTTGCACTGCTTGCTTCTTGAGGAAGGGCGGTGTGTACCAACATTTTAAATTTTCGCATCACTAGTTTTGCCGTCGTGGAAATAGCAAGATAACTTAGTTATAGTGCTTTTAATGGATTTCCGCACATTAACGCATAATTCAATAAATTATTTTAAAAAATCGTTGTTATATGACACAGCATACCTAACCTAAAATGTGTTTTAACAAGTCAATATTGGCTTCCTTTTTTAAATACGGTCTTTTTGTACAATCATTATAATTAAGTTGGTATTTATAGACTGTTCTATACATAACAACTACACATACTCGTTCTACTAACTTACTCGCACTAATTATGTTAAGTAAAGACAGAATTTTGTTCTAATTTCTTTTTGTAATTACCTTTAGTTAAAAACAAAAAAATATTTCCACGTGTTTCTTTTTTATTTTTCATCTGAGTAACAAAAGGCACAAACTACAACGCATACAATTAAGTAACTGGCCACTAAGAAAATGCATCAATGCGATAAACGAGAATCTTACTTAGTTCCAAATTCAAACTTGTTCTAAATACAAGTGGCTACATCAGTTGCACAGTTGTCCCGTGGAACTCTTTAACGACATTTGTCTCCCATTAAATAGGGAAGTAGTGGGGATAATGCCCACGCTACTCAGCAATTTGTAGATTTAACTTTAGCCACGTTCAAAATTAATTGCAGCTTTCGTAAATACCCTAGTATTTACGTTGCATTAATTGATGGTCTAAAGTAATGTATTTATTTCTCTTGTGTGTTACGGATGGGAGCAAATTATATCGTAGATATATCTGTTTACATGTGATGCATAGGTATATTTTTTATACTTATTTTTATTATACAGTTTTATCGTGATATTATGTTTGGATTAATATCTTAATAGTGATAAATAAAACTTGTATTATGATACTTTCTTCAACCGTTTTAAAAGTATTTAATTTTCATTTGAACGGAATTTGGAAAACCTAAAGCGTTGTGCTTTGTTTTTTATTTTTAATATTTAAAGAAAACTTGTACGAATATAAGTTTAATGACGTAAATTATATAATTTCTTCAACCGCATTATAAGATTTCATCATCATTTTCTATTTCAAATTAAAATTGAAACTTGTTTTTTTGTTTTCTTGTTTTTATTTTATTGTAACGTTTCTTTATTTTTGCATATTTTTTACCTTCTTCTGTAATCCCGAACTATTAAAATCTTCGATATGACAAATTACGTATTGTTGAAGTTATTTTAAGCTAAATTTTGACAGAAATATGATTACGTTACATTTTTGATGCATAAACATTTAATATATATTTCCTTTATTCAACCTCCCTCAATTAAATTCACCTAGACTTTAAGTTACGGAAAAAGTGGGATAATAGTTAAATATATAGTTTTACAAAAAAAAAATTCATCATATTATTTCGAACAAATACGATTAAAACTTTTGAAGTAGAAAAAAAGACGTGTGGCACTCGGAGACTGCCGCGGTAAAGCTATTGCATAGCATTTTTTATCAACATAACTTATGCAATAACTTATGCATAACTTATGCAATTATAATTATTTATTTATTTTGTTAATGCAGTAATGTTTGATCTAATATGAAGTTCCACAAGTTCCTAGTAGATGGCGCTGATTGTTTATTAAATCCCTCATGTAAAGTTATGAAATCAAAGTATCACCGCTGTGCCGGTCGGAGTGGGGGGTGTTAGGTTTGTATCGTTACGGAATTTCTGGATTCGGTCCCCACGCTCAAGGCCCGCGATAGAACCTATGCAATAGCTTAAAAAATAGTGAGTGTTATCTTAAGTTTTACGATAAATAGACTGCACTTTTTCAACCGTATGTTGATACCTAGTAAAACTATAACTATGCATGATTATATTGTGATAAAAAAAGAGTTCTATTTTAAAAACTACAATTTTAACCTGAACAAAATAACATACTTGTAAGTGCTCCTAAAACTCCGCAAAAAGTGTAACCATGCATAAAATTAGACATTAAAGAACATAAACTCTTTATTTTTCTTAATCTCACCCACTCTGATCAAAAACTTCAAATTCCATTTGACAGTTTCGGTCATGGCGGAATGCCGCGATAAATTCATAACTTTATTTCCAGCCAGCACGCTGAAAGGACCAAAGAGTTTTATCGAAGGAAGTTGGGCAATGGTGCGATGCAAAAAGCGCGCCATTCTGCTAGGTGCTCAGCGGCGCCATCTAGACGTCTACATTGGCGCCAAACACTCGCCACCAGCTAAATTAATCTCAAGACAAGATTACTTGAGATAGCTGAAATATTATTTCGTCAAAACAAATGTTACAAGAAAAAAACTTATAAAATATGCAACAAAGAAATGCAGCCAAGAAGTTGTTAATTATAATTATCTTGGAGTTATTTACATAACGCTTAAGAAATAACCATGCGCTATTGAAAATTTAAATAGGCGTCCATAAATTATTTTAAGACAATCAGTGAAAACAACAACATAGAATCTCTGAAAATCCTACACATAACTATAAATTTTAAGTGCTCACGTACACCTATAGGCGTGCCACGTGATGCGTACAGCAACAGACCAGTAAGATATTTCCAATATGAAGTGTGTGGTTACATCATACTGCAGAATATTTACTCGTGTACCTAATAAAATTATTTATGTTCACGCCTTCGTAACATTGAACTTCCATATATCTTGTAAACTGCCTTTTCTGAAATACTTACATGCGTAGATAACTAGCGTAGGTAGCTAATTAAAAATGTTATTTATAAGTTATTATTTCTATTTATTACAGCATTTGTGTTTCATAAGTCTATCCTGTTTGCCAATGTATACATAAAAATATATGTAAATGTCAAGCTTAATAGGCTATTGTAATAAATATGATAGAAACGTGGAAAGGCGGTTTTTCCAAATCCTGTATCGATCATTGAATGCGTGATAAATATTTCGAAAATAATTTCCTTGTTATTGATAATTTTCAAGGTTGACGGTGACGTAATCTTTGCAATAAATATATTTGAAATAATAGTTTTCTAATACCTACTGAAATTTCCCAAGTAATTATTGAGGCATTTAACTATTATTTATGGTGGATTTTTCACAAGCCGATTCGGCGTGAAGAGTAACAAATATGCATTCATCGTGACAAATGTTTTTTTTAAATATTTTATATGTTTACAAAGACGTTTAAAAATAATTTTATGAGTCTTATAGGTGACCGCTGTGGCAATGGGGTCAGACGCCGGTGGTCGTGGATTCGAACCCCACTCATATGTGTGCTGCAAAATTGAGTAAGTTTTTGAGAAATTGCGTAAGTCTTAAGCTTTACACTTCACCTACAATTATTTATGTATTATTATGAAGAAGGTCTGTATAATGTAGATACCTATCTCCAACTCTCAGCACCTCTGATTCCAGTACCTGACAGTACTTATGCCGTATGAAGATACCTATGTGCTTAATCTAGCAATAGGCGCAGGCGTGTCAACGCCCAACAATCTAGTATGAATAATTTATCTATATATGCGATAAAAAAGGAAATATTATGGTAATATTACTACTATATACTAGGAGTATGTTCAAAGATTCATAAATTCAAGTCACAAATCGTATTCTGAAATGATTTTTTTGGCCAGTTCTAAATTCACAAGTCTACAAATAAAGTAATCAACAATTCCAAATTTTTTGAACATCTAAAATGTCAACCTTTTTTATTCCTTTCCAACTGACAGTATTAATTTCCGGCACACGAACAAAAGTCCCCCCCTTAACAAATAGCTGCTCACCACCGCAGCATAATCCCCTGCGTCTCTCAGTCTGGTCTGCGACGTTGATTGATGCAGATGCAGCAAGAAATCTGCCTTCTTGCTAGGTTGAATCATCGTAAATATGGTTAATGTTATAAATCGGAGACCGACATGTGTATATTTCGTACAATTATCAAATAATTTTAAGATATATATTTTTATTATATAGTTAAGTTTTAAGATTGTAACACGGTTACTCATATGAGTAATGCGACATTCATGAATTTATTATAACTGTGATCGTTATGTTGTGATAATGTATACCTACTTGGTAATCATACAGAATGTCAACTTTAGTTGTTAAGATAAACGCAGGTAAAAAAAAAACTGTAACAAAATTGTGAGCCAGAACATTTATTTAAATATGGAAAATGCATTCAAGACGCAATCAAGACGCTTGATTCGTCAAATTATGAGGTAAGGAGACAGGTATAGCTAAACTTACGTGTGGGCTGAATAAGCAACCCTATCTTTGGCTTCACCGGAGTTTAATAAAATGGTTCGAAATTGAAGGTGCCGGTGAAGGTGTACGAAAAAGGCACAAGACTTAATAAACTACAAATCTGCAGTCCATACATACATACATATATTACATAACTTCACGCCTGTATTCCTAATAGGGTAGGCAGAACACCAAAGGCTATAAAACCATATGATGTCACGTTTGAAAAATTTGGGGGTATTATTATGATGGAGAGAGACTATTGCACTGGAGGTCAGCCTATCGCCCACAAAAACGCCAATAAAACCTCGGTCCCTTAACTGACTTTTAAAGTATGCCCGGGAAGAGAAGCAGCTGGATCATTCTATGTTTTTCTTTTGCCCCCAGTCCAGCATGGAAGCAAATTGTTACAGTTATTAACTATAGGTATATACCTACCGTGGCCTTACCGTTTTATCTTCAGTTTTTATTTGTGAATTCCTTGGATCTCAATTTAACGTAATAATTAGAAATGATGACATCGAAGATGAAAAGCAACAACACACATGAGCTTAGGGACAACGCTACGTTCCGCGTACGGACGTACGGTACGTAAGGCACGCCTGAAGCAATTTCGCTAGTAAAATTTCATCAGGTGCTTGTACAGACGTCACAATGGAATACTTAACCTCTTACTATTTGGCAAAACTTTGATTAAAATCGATGCACGATGTACGAGCGTTAGTCCAAGCGGGAACTAGCAACGTCCCACGCGCGTGTAGGGCTTTCCGTACGTCGGTACTGTACGCGCGTAGCTACGTCCCAAGAAGTTAATGATGGTAATGAATAATAATTAATGATCCCCGACCGACTGGTCCGATTGTCGGGTCTTTCCCGCCGAAAGGCGTGTAGCTGTGTGCATATATAATAATTATAATAATCATTTATTCACTTGAATGTTGTACAATTTTATGACACAAATAAAATAAATGACAATAAAAAATAAAAAAAGTAATAAAAAAAACAAAGGGAAAAAGATTAAGCTATACAAATTATACAAACACACAAGCAAAAAGGCTCAGGCTCAGCTTCATGCTATTACTAACACTAGGTCAGCAACAGTGCTGGTAATTCTGCCCTCGCCATCAGCGAGCTTCGCATCTACATCTATAGTAAATATAATATAAGGTGTTAATAGTAGCCAAAAATAATAAATGAAAATAAACAACAAAGTTATCAATTGATATCTTTTTGTATGAATACACGCGCAGACAAGCGTGACGTGACGTAGCGTTGGCCCTTACCAAGGAACTGGCTATTCTTGAATGTAACCAAAAATTATTATATCTATCTATACTAATATATAAAGCTGAAGAGTTTGTTTTTTTGTTTGTTTGTTTGTTTGAACGCGCTAATCTCAGAAACTACAAGTGGGATTTGAAAAATTATTTTTGCATTTGATAGCCCAACTCTTGAGGAAGGTCATAGGCTATATTTTATTCCGAAATTCCCACGGGATCAAAAGTTACGCGGGTAAAACCGCACGCAGTGGCTAGTAATAAATAAAAATAAACAACAAAGATATCAATTGATATCTTTTTGTATGAATACACGCGCAGACAAGCGTGAAGTGACGTAGCGTTGGTCCTTACCAAGGAACTGGCTTTTCTTGAATGTTACCAAAAACTATTATCTATCTATCTATACTAATATATAAAGCTGAAGAGTTTGTTTTTTTGTTTGAACTCGCTAATCTCAGAAACTACAAGTGGGATTTGAAAAATTCTTTTTGCATTTGATAGCCCAACTCTTGAGGAAGGTTATAGACTATATTTTATCCCGAAATTCCTACGGGATCAAAAGTTACGCAGGTAAAACCGCGCGCGGTGGCTAGTCTATACTTACTAATATATAAAGCTGAAGAGTTTGTTTTTTTGGTTTGTTTGTTTGTTTGAACTCGCTAATCTCAGAAATTACAAGTGGGATTTGAAAAATTCTTGTTGCATTTGATAGCCCAACTCTTGAGGAAGGTTATAGGCTATATTTTATCTCGAAATTCCTACGGGATCAAAAGTTACGCGGGTAAAACCGCGCGCGGTGGCTAGTTATTAATAAAATAAGTGTTTCTATGCTGGACTGGGAGCGAAAGAAAAACATAGAATGTGCCAGCTGCTTCTCTTCCCGGGCATACTGTAAAAGTCAGTTAAGGGACCGAGGCGTTATGTGAGGCTTTTTTGTGGGCGATAGGTTAGACTCCCTGTCACTGCAATAGTCTCTCTCCTTTATTATAATGCCTCCAAATTTGTCAAACGTGACATCAGATGGTTTTATTACCTCTGGTGTTCTGCCTACCCCATACGGGATACGGCCGTGAAGTTATGTGTGTATGTAAGTAAGTGTTTAAATGGAGTTAATTTTGTATAATATTGTACATTTTCAAAGACAAGTCAAACAAAGTTATCTATTCTTTAATTTTTTAGCGTGTTTCCATACTCATGAAATAGCACATTATTGACAAATTGAAATGAAACTATCACCACTTCAGCATCGATATGTTTAGAGAGAAGTATCAAGTTCAAAAATCTTTTATTTTTAAATATATTTACAGCCAATTCTCAAACTGATTTCAATATACCTAATCTAATTAAGTAAATATCCTACTTATAGAACTTTCATGTAATAACTACTAAAGATTTGGCCGAATTTTGCTACAAACTTGTTTCCTAGTTAATCAGTTATCTTTGTAATAGGCACCTGTGTAGTTAATTCTGGATTTCACATAAAAGGCCTTCCAGACGATCGGATCCAACCGCCAACAAGCGTGACCTTGGTTGAGTTGATGTAAAAATGGATCGTGTAGAACTCGGTTGTCCAATAAATTTTTTGATTGATGCCAACGGCCTTGGTTGGAAGCGCGGCCGTCCCGACAGGCTGCGATCGTGGTTAGAGCCAACCGTCTGGAACGCTGTTGGCCAACGCGAGCCCTGCAGTGTGCGCTTGTCGGTCGTCGCGAGCACACGTCATTGTGGTTGCAATGGATTCGCAATACGAAATCCGCGAACGAGAGATTCTGACTGAATTTATATGTCTGTATATTGATTTACCATGTCTTTGAGACTCTAGTTCCGAAACATATAAAGATAAAAATAAAAATTATTCGCTCTTTCAGCCACAGTTTCATCCACTTTCTTCTTTTTCTTTATTTTATTTATTTAGGTATGTTTATTTGGGAAACAAACAGTTACAAATAGCACGTAAATTTAATCACATTAATAACACATTAACTAGCGAAGTTTCCACAGTTTGATAATACAGAAAAGTGTGTAGTAACAATAGCTAAAACAATTGATTTACATAAAAATTAAACTAAAGTAATGAGGTATTTATTATATAAACTCTAACCCTCTGTTGCAACTCTTTTCTAAATTTTAAAATTTTGAGGTGAAATGTCAGATTGTTATTATAAAAATTACATGCTCTCTTTCTAAACAAATTGCTTTATTTTTCTACTTCACTCAAACATAAAAAAGTTAACGCTAAGCCGATCTTTTGTTGCTTCAAAACACACGGAATCATATTTAGATACCTACGTGTTTACGCTACGAAGTCCGGAGAGAAGTGACAAGTTGAGTCAACCATCCGACCGTGTAGAACAAATACAAATTTCGGTTGATCCGACCAAGGTCACGCTTGTTGGCAGTTGGGTCCGATCGTCTGGAAGGCCTTATAGTCTATTTAGCTTTACAGTCAGCTTGTATACATTTTCATTGCAATTTGAACCTTATCCCAACCAAATAAGTTGCGACGTGTGTAGATATTAAAGGCCTTCCAGACGATCGGATCCAACCGCCAACAAGCGTGACCTTGGTTGAGTTGATGTAAAAATGGATCGTGTAGAACTCGGTTGTCCAATCAATTATTTGGTTGATGCCAACGGCCTTGGTTGGAAGCGCGTCCGTCCCGACAGGCTGCGATCGTGGTTGGAGCCAACCGTCTGGAACGCTGTTGGACAACGCGAGCCCTGCAGTGTGCGTTTGTCGGTCGTCGCGAGCACATGTCATTGTGGTTGCAATGGATTCGCAATACGAAATCCGCGAACGAGAGATTCTGACTGAATTTATATGTCTGTATATTGATTTACCATGTCTTTGAGACTCTAGTTCCGAAACATATAAAGATAAAAATAAAAATTATTCGCTCTTTCAGCCACAGTTTCATCCACTTTCTTCTTTTTCTTTATTTTATTTATTTATGTTTATTTGGGAAACAAACAGTTACAAATAGCACGTAAATTTAATCACATTAATAACACATTAACTAGCGAAGTTTCCACAGTTTGATAATACAGAAAAGTGTGTAGTAACAATAGCTAAAACAATTGATTTACATAAAAATTAAACTAAAGTAATGAGGTATTTATTATATAAACTCTAACTCTCTGTTGCAACTCTTTTCTAAATTTTAAAATTTTGAGATGAAATGTCAGATTGTTATTATAAAAATTACATGCTCTCTTTCTAAACAAATTGCTTTATTTTTCTACTTCACTCAAACATAAAAAAGTTAACGCTAAGCCGATCTTTTGTTGCTTCAAAACACACGGAATCATATTTAGATACCTACGTGTTTACGCTACGAAGTCCGGAGAGAAGTGACAAGTTGAGTCAACCATCCGACCGTGTAGAACAAATACAAATTTCGGTTGATCCGACCAAGGTCACGCTTGTTGGCAGTTGGGTCCAATCGTCTGGAAGGCCTTTTAATGCACATTACTGTACACAGCGTACAGAATATATTAAATATTTGTATTTTGTTCGCTTCAATATCTTCATGTCTGTTTCGGTTCTTAGAAATTATTAATAAGCTGGGTGTATGTTTGCTAATTACTATCTGAGCTTCTGTTGCATTAATAAATACCTACCCATTAAAGCTAAATAAGAGTTATCTTTATTCCCTATGTATAATTATTTTCAACCGAGTTCTAAAAGGTTCTTAATTCATCTGTATGTTTTTTTTTGTGTCTTTGCTACTCGGTATTTCGGATAACTCGATTTTAAAAATTCTTTTTTTAAACGATAAGAAATTTTATTGAAACCTATTGAAGAATTCATGGAAAAATTCAAAATTTTTGAAAAAACATGTATGAATTCGGAGAATGTTTACCTTGACGACATTATAATGCAGCCAAAGTTTTGACATGAAGTCGGTTTTTTAATGCTCTGCATTCGTTGATTATTAGTATATTATGTAACAAGTGAGCGAAGTTGCTAATTACAGTCGAGGCTGTGATTTGAGCCCGAGCCGCAGGCAAGGGCTTAATAATGAGCCGAGACTGTAATTAGCAACGCTCACGAGTTACATACGACGTTTTTCAACACACTTGTGAGTAAAAGACAGACATACGAGGTCATAAAATAACAAATACATTTGATAACAAAGCTGTGAATTGTGATTGAAAAATGGCGCCGAACCTCGCGCATGCGCGTAGGTTTTTTTTTCTGCCAAATGTGTCAATGTCTGTATAGCATATACAGCCTATTTTAAGTGAAAATGTTTAATTTGGAGTGGTAAATGCAAATATTTTAATATTTTATAACAAATTATTGTAAATTGTGAATAATTTGTTTGATATACAAATTTGTTTTACTAATATAAGGCGCAAACATCTAAAATTGTATATGGATTTGAAGTGGTATAAAACCTCTTTGTTGTTTCTGAAAATATTTAATGTATAACCCGGACCAATAAAATATGCTCTGTTTACTCGCATGTAATTTGCACAAAGGTACAATTCAACTTTGTAGGATTCATTATATTATGCACTAGGGTATAATATATTATTGCACGCGTGACTTATAGCCCAGTTTATAGTTCTAAATTCAATAGAATAACGCTCACTTTACGAGCAAGTGTGTTGAAAATCCTTTTGAATATCATAGTTTGTATTTTTTTCTTTTTTTTATGAATGTTGGTCCAACTTTTCGGATTGAAAATTAGAAGCCTCTTTTATCCTACTCTACCTCAGTTGAATATAATTAAATTTAATTATCAGTAAATACAGTTTCAATTAAATTTAATGGCTGCAAATATTTTCAAGAAAGTTTTTTTAACAGAATGAAAAACCGCATCAATTTCTACCAACGATAAGCGATGATGACATTAAAAGAGGAAATCGCTCTTCTTAAAAGACTGTTGAAACACCCGCCAGTATGGTAATATGTGGCGGAAGACTATGTATAAAAAGTGTTCTGTCTGACTACCAAGCGGGGTGCCATTCGCATAAGTGACCTATTTCAGTAGTATTGCCAACCTTACAAGTTCGAAGTAGAGCTGAAAGAAAAAAAGGTTCATTGGTAATCTAGTTCGACTACTACGATCGTACTACGATCGAGTTTAGAAAAAAAAAACTTTCAAAAACATGCTTGTGTAGTTTTTAGGCTATTACCTAGTTTCGCCATTAAATTTGAGACACTAAAAGACATCTCAGTTAAAGTTAATTATTAAACAAATCAGCGAAACTTTTTACAAAATAAAACTAATGTGTTTGACTTAGGCTACAGACTACAGAAAAATAAATTCATCCAAAAAACTATTAACTGGAAAATACTGGTAGGATCCCTTCTGGGTCCGCCTGGCTAGCGACCACCCTTTACATAAAGTCTGCCGCCAAATTTTACCGCTCCAGCGGTAATGTGTTCCGGCAATATTATATAAAGAGCCAGTTCCTTCCTAAACCCGTGTGCTTTCATCTTCGACCTCATCGTCACTTACCATCAGGTGAGATTGAGGTCAAACGCGGGTTAAGTCACTTATAAAAAAAAAATCCTGTCTTCAATTTTATGGCACAAAACTATTTTATTTTATATTTTCATCCAAAAAGTTCTTAGATGAAAATTTAAGTACTTACTTATAAATAAAAAGGCAACAAATATAACGTAAACTAAAACTTGAACATTTAGCTCAATTTAGCTCAAAATACTTGAAAAAAAAATATTTATAAAAAAATCTAAGTACTCTTCTATTTAAGAAATAAGAATAAATAACTTTTGAATTCAACTTAACGAGCGACGTCGCCTCATTGCACACAAAGCAAATTATAAGCGAACAAAACAAATAACAAACAGACTAATTAATACATTTCTAGTTTAAACCTGTTTCAAAACTGCTCGTCTCATCTAAAACCTTTTTGGCTTTATTAATCTATTCACTTTAGAAACTAGAGGGCGCTTTAAGCCGGCTAGCGTATATAACATCACGGCACGCCGGACACCCCCGTGAGAAATCGTTTTAATACTCGAAATCCGCTTGCAGTTTCAGTGTTTAATGAATTACGTCGGGTGCAGCCTCCGGCGCAAGACGTACATCGATCAACGTCGGCCCCCAACACCCCCTTTTAAACCCCCCTCAAAAGTACGTGGGGGCAACCCACTGCCCAAATAAAATATTCCTACGTTGTGCTTACTTTTCTGTCAAATATGACAGTTGTGCAACGAATTTTAGAACGTTATGTTCGACTTGCAGGCGGTGACTTTTGTTTCGTGAAGTTCAGTTGTTTTTGGAGAATTTTATGTTCGGAGTTTTTGTAGAGGTGTTGTTTTGGAAGTAATTTGTTTATCTTGAAACTTTTATAACTGAAAACTCAATAGATGTCACAAACCGTAATTTTAATCGAATAAGAAAAATATCATTGTAATACCATTATAATAAGTTTCCTTCTCATTTATAACACTAAAACCACTAACCGTAAATTGCATCCTATCATGAGTAAATATAGTAATCTGAACTAAAAATAGCTTCTGTTCAATCCAATATTCTGCTCAAACTTTATAGGTCCGGTTGTAAGATAAAAAGGGGTAACTGCAAATTCGCTTGCTTTCTTACACTCCCCAGGCTCTAGTACGTGACGCGTCTGAATTATAAGAAAATGCATTTACGTCAGTCTGCCGCAGACCGTCCGGCGTATTTTCGTGCTCTACGTGAACTCTACAATATGGATTAGATGAAATTTTCAGCGGTTTTGCTCGGTACCTGAGTATTGGAGCTTCTGATTGAATAATTTTTACTTGAAAACAAAAAACTTAGTAGAATTTTGCACTTAACATTGATAAGTTACATCGAAAATTTCCATAACTGACTTTGATATTCGTAATGTTTTCAAATAAAGAAACTCCAATATATTTTTGTGACCGAACTTACGGCAGATAGATTTATAAATGACTTAGATGTTTTAAGGTATTTCCACATTCAATTGAATTCTTAACATAGATTCAAAACTATTATATAAAAAGGAAATTTCTTACAAAAGGCTACAAAAAGATAACACAGGGAATTTTTACTGTCCTTATAAGCATGGCACGACTGACACTGTTATATCTACGTTGCTACGGGCCCAATTAAGGAGTCAAATAGGTACTCTCGTAACTTGGTTTTAGAAAACAAACGCTTTCTGCCATATCGACATTTGCTTTCCGGAAACATTTGCAAATCAAAATGGTGTTTCCAAATTCCAATATTTCACTTCAAGTATCGTGGACTCGATAAGGTAGTTTATTTATTGTCAATCGCTCTCAAATATTTCGACACACCAAGGAATAACATAATATCTTCATATTTGTCCAGAATATAAACTTATATCGCCTACGCCATAACTAAAACCAAACATTTGGGCAGTAAACGTACAATGACGGGCCATAATTCACGTCTATCATCTATAAACGTTTCAGAGTTAAGGGAGGACCGAGAAAAAGTGCAGCAAGAAGCGTGATGCAGCTAGCTTGCATCTGGGCTTATCGCATCTATCAACGTCCGAAGGCTTTCAGGGAAGGCTTTGTTCGCCGCCGCCTCCACCCGCGCCCTACTGAAGCCAGGGAACACTGCTTATTAAGGTTTAAAGGGAAATATTCGTGAGAATTTTATCAACAGGAAAATTTGTTTTTAGTTTACTTTTTTGAAAGTATAGGTATGATAAGGTTGTTTTAATAGTGTGATCCAGACTTATCGAAGTTGCTTTCTGAATTCGGAGACGTAATCAAACTTTTTGAGTTCAAATATGAAGCGAATGTATTTTTTTTTTATTTATTTATACACAATAATAACTACATATTACACCACTAGATAAATAGACTCAGGTAAGCGCTTACAGTTGCAATTAAGGTGGGAACTAAGGCAGCCCCAATAGACCAAGGTCTGTGCTTGGTCTCTTATTAATTTAGCTATCTTTCTGATTTGTTTAATAGAACCTCCGTAGCATTCAAATAACTTGAATCAGCATAGTCCAGAATAGACAGAAGCAGCGACTGTCCAAAAGAGGCAAGAAACTTTGTTTTAAATAAAAAAAAAGTTTTTAAATGAGTGTAGGGTGAAGTGGACCTCGCGACGGATTTCAATGACATTTTTACTACTCTGGGTTAGATACGATAGGTTCTTTTAATATATATCATGTATAAATGTTTCAGACTTACCCGAGGACCGAGAATGCGTGCAGCAAGCAGCGTGATTTAGCTAGCTTGCTTCTGGGCTTATCGCATCTATCAACATCAAATAGCTGGATCTTAGTAATGTATCTAACTCCAGGTCACTATTTTACTGTTGCATATATATGAATTGAAGGTAGGTTTCACGAGTTATGATATTGAAGAAAAGAAGTTTTCTTACTGGATTTTATTGGACGTCGACCACTTGTCAACAAAGATACCAAACCCTCGACTTTGCGAATAAATGCAAGAAATCCTCTTAAAATATATAATAAAGTTTTCCATCTTAAAATTTTACACATAAAACGTTTGTGTGGAAAGATATCTATCACATTTTCAAGCTTTACAAATTACTTGATAACACATAAGATATTCCAACAGGATCGAGATCTACGCAGAAGATGCCGAATAAAAAGATATTTGTGCTTAGCAATTTTATGCTTGTTATGTGTACTCTATTAAGATTTGTATTCTGGATTTAGAAAAATTGTCATAAGAATAAGTTAGCTTGTATGTGCACTTAATAAATAAATAAAATAAATAAAAATCTATATGCAGTGTACCAAAAAAACCTTAAGTTTCACAGCCATTTAGAATAGAGTCTTTAAAATATATCAAAAAGAAATCAAAATTAAACTCGTTGTCCATCCTTTCCTATCAATCTTACTATCAAATAATCCTAACCCGCGTATCTTATGAACTCGCAGTTTCAAAGCTCCACAAGGAACATTACAAACAACTTTAGCTAACTCTGACAACCACCCAACTTTCTTTGTGGCGGATAGCCTTCCGAAATGCAACCTAAATGGGTTACGGTCTCATGGGCAGTAATTAGGAAATATGCTGTTTAACACAAACAATAGAAAATGTACTTTATTCAGTGTGTAGTTAGATGCTTTGGTCATGTAAGTTCGTGTGTTTGTCATGGTGGGTGTAAATTAGGAACTAACTTGTAAGTACACTCTGATTTTTAAAATACCTACTGTCAATGACTGACTGAAAGGGTTTTGAAGCCAGACGCGTAATTACATGAAATACGTAAACTCATATTACGTGAAATTTCTTTGCGAAAATTAAAAGACAACTAAGTAAAGTTTCAAAGAAAGACGAATTTTTTTTTTTTTTTATAAATGACTAAACCCGCGTTTGACCTCAATCTCACCTGATGGTAAGTGAAGATGAGGTCGAAGATGAAAGCACACGGGTTTAGGAAGGAACTGGCTCTTTATACAATATTGCCGGAACACATTACCGCCGGAGCGGTAACATTTGGCGGCAGACTTTATATAAAGGGTGGTCGCTAGCCAGGCGGACCCAGAAGGGATCCTACCACCAAGCAAAAATAGCATTATTTAAAACATTGCGGTATTTTTTCTAATATTATCGTATTATCAATTACCTGTGTTAATTAGGCAAATTATTATTTTAAAAATTATTTAAAATTTAAATTATAATTATTTCTTAAAGGCAAAATTAGGCTTTTTTATAAAATACACAAGTAAATAGTTGTTTAAATTATAAATATTTAAATAAATTTTACATGTAAGTATAAAGTTCTTTAAGTGCTTTCTATAGGCACAATTTATCTCGGTCATTTTCTGGATTGCCCTTGGCACAAAGGTTGGCCTTGTCCACCCTAGTTGGAAGTATGTTTGCAAAATGATAACTTTTAATACCCGTGAGCAAGTGTTCTTAGTATGCCAATAATGTCTGAACATAATTATTTATTTTGAAAAAAAAATAGCACTAGTCTATTTTAATCAGATCGTCTTCCAGAATTTATATACCCCATTTTATATTACGTAAAAGCTATCTGAAATCAATTTGGGTAATGTAAATAAGTCTGTTTATTGTTTGGTAGCCATGAAACAAGCATATTTGATCTCACTGCTGTGCTATTGCTGTAGTTAGTGTGTAAGTTTGGATATATTTTCTATTGATAATATCAACAAACATCTCAAAATGGTTACGTAAAAGCATTCTGCTAAACCCATCAAAATGCCTAATATTCGTTAGTAAACAGTTGGTATCAAGTTTACGTCCATCGAAGCTCGTAAAGTTGTTGGACGAGCGGATCGAACGTGTGCATGAAGCGCGCAATCTAGAATTGCTGAAAGATTGCATTTGTGGTAAGAAAAGCATACTGTCAGTCGGTTTATATTTGCTTTTATTAAATGATACTTTGTTTAAATAAATTATCTATTTCGTTAATCAATAATAAAATATATACAGGGTGTTTAAAGGCTGAGAAGTCAAATGAAAATAGTTGACTGTAGAGGCTATCGGTTTTTGGTGAGTGAAATGTTCTTAATGAGCGTCTAAATACAACCTATAGTTAATGAAACTCTCGGCACTCTTTTGTCAATAGTGATTATTAAACAAATTATTTTTCAACACACTTGCTCGTAACGTGAGCGTTATTCTATTGAATTTAGAACTATAAACTGGGCTATAAGTCACGCGTGCATAATATATTATACCCTAGTGCATAATATAATGAATCCTACAAAGTTGAATTGTAGCTTTGTGCAAATTACATGCGAGTAAACAGAGCATATTTTATTGGTCCGGGTTATACATTAAATATTTTCAGAAACAACAAAGAGATTTGATACCACTTCAAATCCATATACATTTTTAAATGTTTGCGCCTTATATTAGTAAAACAAAGTATATCAAACAAATTATTCACAATTTACAATAATTTGTTACAAAATATTAAAATATTTGCATTTACCACTCCAAATTAAAAAAATTCACTTAAAATAGGCTGTATATGCTATACAGACATTGACATATTTGGCGGAAAAAAAACGTACGCGCATGCGCGAGGTTCGGCGCCATTTTTCAATCACAATTCACAGCTTTGTTATCAAGTGTGTTTTTTATTTTATGACCACGTATGTCTGTCTTTTACTCACAAGTGTGTTGAAAAACGTCGTATGTAACTCGTGAGCGTTGCTAATTACAGTCTCGGCTCATTATTAAGCCTCGGCTGTAATTAGCAACTTAGCTCACTTGTTACAATATATTATGATTACCTGCATCTTCTCGGGCGTGAAAAAAAAATGCATGAAAGCTTTTGGTGTGTGCGGTGACATGACATAAGTCATGTACATATATGATTCATGAAAAAAAAAACAAATGATACGTGTATGAAATAATTAATTTTATTAAAGAATTATTTTTAAGGTAGAACAACTGTTTTTTGTCTCAATTGGATTAATAATTTAGGAACAAATGAAGACAATTGTTACAGAACATAAATCAGAAGTTCAATCACCCGTTTCCTATATAATTAAACATTTGCCAAACTTCACATTGACGAAATAAGTAACGACAATGGGATGACGCCAGACGAAATTTCAATCACACGCTGTTTACAACTAATCAAACTTAGGGATTGCCCACTTTGCCAAAATTAGGAAACATGATTCAGGGTACCGCATCAAATTGCACAAAAAGAGCTTTTGTAAAGCAAGTTAATAGTTTGACATATTTTTTCATTTAAGAATAAACTTTTTTAAACACCCTTTCACAAACTATTTTAGTATAAAATAAAATATTCCCTTGTTCCACTTTTCAAAATACAAGCTCACTGAAACTTACTTTAATTTATCAATTTAAAATAATTCAATTGGAATGATAAATTGTCTGTTACCATATAAAAAAATCTGTGACAAAATAAAATTAGAAATGTTAACTTGCGTGCAAACAGAATTTCACCTACAATGGAGTTACAAAACATTTTCAATTTATCTGCATTTTGTAAGAAAACATACTATGCCTTAAATTTAAATAAATACAAGTATGTTAGTCTGAAAATTAGGGCCAATCTAACTTTTTTAACTTTAACTTTTTTATGCTATGCCTGTCTAATATTAGATGTAGTTACTTCAAATAAGATGGTAATTGGCAGCAATAATTGTGTTTGAAGATTCCGAATTCGATCTTTTTTAAACTGACGTGTATAGGTCATAGACCCTGCTTTGTTAAGCCTTGGGTGCTTTATTCTTAAAAAGCTTTATTCTTATCTATTCTTTTAATAGACCGAAGAGTAAATAAATACATTTAAATAAATACAGTTCAATTCAATAATTTTTTAATCTTAGGCAATTTAAAATAGAATAAATAACTGTTTTTACGATTATGATCTTCAAATTTCTTAAAAAAACTTCTATTTTGCAAACAATCCAAAATTTCAAAATGTTTTTTTACAAAACTTTGACAAATTATTTGCTAAATTAGTATTAGCTCAAACTAAATTTCCCATTAATACTTCACACGTTTAGAACCAGCCAACGGGCCTTAACCTACACACATATCAGTGACCGAACGGAGAGCTGCATCGATCAAAGTCTTGCCAGACAGGCTGATCGTAATAGTGCCTCGAAATGCAACGCCCGAAATATATTACTACGACATACGTCTATGCAGTCTGAGCGTCTATGTGAGCGGCACGAAGAAAGAAAGAAATTGTAATTAAATGAATGTTAACTCAATTTTATTGTTTTTTTTTTTTATAAAATAAGGATGGGACCTTTGTCTTCCATGACAGCTTGGTAAGTGATCATAAAGACGAATTGGTCAGTATAGCTTAAATAAATAATTACTGAATTAGAGCCTCGAAAGCAACGCTCGAAATATATATACGACATACGTCTATGCAATCTGAGCGTCTATGTTCCAACGTCAGGAAGAATGAAAAAGAAACTGTAAAATGTTATGTTACTTTGTGTAATGTTAAATTTTGACTCAATCTTATTTTTTGCATAAAAAATACACCAGTGGCAAGTGACCGTGAGGAATAGGTAAGTGGTCAGCTTAAAAACTTCCTCAGCTGAATTAAGGACTCTTCGGTCTATTAAAAGAAGATAAAAATAAAGCTTTTTAAAAATAAAGCACCTAAGGCTTAACAAAGCAGGGTCTATGACCTATACACGTCAGTTTAAAAAAGATCGAATTCGGAATCTTCAAACACAACCATTGCTGCCAAGTACCTTCTTATTTGAAGTATCTACATCTAACATTAGACAGGCATAACATAAAAAAGTTAAAGTTAAAAAAGTTAGATTGGCCCTAATTTTCAGACTAAAACGTAAACGTAAAACTCTACCTACCTCCTTACAAAACGATTGTTGATATTGATCGCTAGGAAAACTTTTGGTGTCTTAATCTATGTTATCATCTAAAACTATACAACTACGCTAAGGGTATTAAGAACCTCGTAAATAACGTGATTTATGAAACATCATACCAACGACGCGACGTCTCGTAATAATAAAGTGTCTACTAAGCACCGCACAACGCATTTTTAAATCATTCAACGAATATTAAGACAAATATGCACCAATTTTTTGTTTTTTTTTTTTTGTTTTTCCGTCACAGAAGACTAGCCTTCAGAACACCCGCAGGCCCAATGACCGTACGAGGTGCTCACTGAGAGGAGGAGGAGAATACACCAGAAGTACGAAAGGGCACTTGCCAGGGGACAGGTTCCCGGCCAGACGATCCCAGACACTGTGTTACTTCTACTCACTAAACCACCCCTTAATGATCTTTTGTCTTTCTACAGTTAATCGACCGAAGAAATGAGCGACAGCCAGTTAGTGGTGCAGGCTGCGCGTAGAAAAATATACAGGAAGCACTTTGTGCTGAATCGACTACTTGTTGTGCTTCAGCTAGGAGCTGGCAGACAGAAGATTATCCAGATCTACAGAGAGCTGGTTGTGAAGATCAGAAAGAACGTCCTTTGGCCTGACAACAAGAGCGCTTGAAAGACTTAGGATTGGCTTTGTACCCGACAGTCGCTCGAACTAACCTATTCGGATGATTTCTGCATCGTTGGGGATAAGGTTGGGGTCTTAAGGTATTGCTGGATGGTAGGGAGTTTGAGGTCCCTATGTAAGTCCGCATTCCTACATAGTATGGGGCGTTTGTTGCCCTCCGACTACGGGTCCGGCGTATGTCATGACTGGTCTGATACAGACCTTTATTGCGCAGCGACTTTTTGTTGAGGCGACCTATCATGCTATTGAGTCGGCCGAGATAGAATTTGGCCAGTTCGGTTACCCTGGTGATATGGGGTTCGAACGATAGCGTCCTATCGAGAGTGACACCGAGATATTTGACCGTTGCTTGCCACGGTATGGGGACCCCACGCATGCGCAAGGTTACTGCGATTACTTAGATAAGATGAGATTAAACGGACTAACCTATACGGGAGACCTTTACCGTATAATTTGTGTACGAGGTCTGCGTGCCAGACCTTGTCGAAGGCCTTGGCTACGTCGAAGAAGACGGCGGCAGTTTTGAACCGCTGAGGGTAAAAACCAGAGAGGGCGAGTTCGGCGAAACGTTGGACATGCTGAGGGCAGGAATGTTGGGCGCGGAAGCCGCATTGTTCGGGCATAATGAGGGGATCACCGTCAATAGGAAACATGTGATCTTTCATTCGTGTGAGAATGATGCGTTCTAGGTTTTTACCCAGTGCCTTGAGGAGGCTGATGGTTCGGTGATTGGATGGGATATGATGGGGTTTCCCAGGTTTGGGGATGCTTATAACGATTGCTTCTTTCCAAGCTTTTGGCAAGTGACTAAGGTCAAGGCAGGCGTTAGATCAGAATGGCAAGAATCTGTTGGGGCAGGTGCTTGAGCGCCTGGTTAGAGATACCGTCCGCCCCCAGAGTTTTTATAGCATGGAGGCGTTTGATATGAAGGCGAATCTCGTCTTCGGAGACCTAGACGGGTTCGCTGGGCTGAGCGAGTGTTTGGGGATTGAGAATCCTCTGCGGTACTTGGGTTTTAGCCAAGTTTCCTGGACTAGGGAGAGGTCAAAGTCGTGCTTTTGAAGAAAGAGTTTGACTTCGAGAACACTGGAGCGAAGTGAACGCGAGTTAAATGACCCGAGGGTTAAGTCCTTTGTTTGGATCTTGGAGCGACCAGACATGACTGTGTATGCATCAAACTTAGGATAATTGTCTTTTAATGTTTTATTATTTATCTATACAATATAATATTTCGAAAAAGAAATGATTATGTGGTTAGTTAATATACCGAAATGCTGTAGGCTCACTAATTATTTTCTTAACAATCAACCTGAAGTATAGAACAGAATGTAATCTGATAGGCACCACTTGAATCAATCGCGTCAAAGTCAGACACTGAAATTTTGAGTTAATAAATTATCACAAAACCCATTTAAAAAGTGTTTTACTTACAACAAGATGTACATCATAAATACAAAAGCAAACATTATGGCAAACATTTCAACGCCATTCATAATCCGATTACCGAGCACCTCGTAAAAATTTATTACTTTATCTGCAAGCTAAAGCGATGCAAGTAAAAACGAGGGTAGTTTCAGAAACTGCAGAACGGGGGAGCAGTGCATCAATCAAAGTCGTGAAGCAGACAGACCAAACGCATTTCGAAGATAACGACTGGCCGCCATGTTGCGAAATGCATGAAAATATACGTTTTTCCAAACAAGACGCTGATACTGATGTGTTTCTGGATTTGTTCGATATTCGTTTGTTTTTTAATCCACAATGGATTATGGTTCCGTTGACTGAGTCAGTTGTTTTTATTTATTTTGTTTTACAGAAATGAGATTATGTAATGAAGAAGTGCTTTGTAGGGCACTTTAAGGAGCCGATTCTGGTTGCCGTTTCCTCGTATACGATAGTCGTATTCGTAAGCCATTTGGGCGTCCTGAAGTAATTGACTGTAAAAGTTTTATGTAAAAGAGACTGACTGCGATACTGAAATAAGATTATGTGATAAAAAAATCTCAAATTGGACAATTTGGCTAAGGCAAATTAGTTTTTTTGACGTTTTTGACTGTTTCAAAAACCCACCTTTGCCTGCTGCCCTCATCCTCACTGTCGCAGATACAACGCAATAATTAAGAAGAGGACTGGCTTTATAGATTACTAGCGACCCGCCCCGGCTTCGCACGGGTGCAATGCTGATACTAAATACACTACAGAAAAACTGTGAACGTTGTATATAAAAACATAGCGGCCCGCTCCGGCTTCGCACGGGTATAAAATATATAGCCTATTTTTATAATAAACGCGTCCGATCGCTGCTAAATTCAAAGTGCTATAGGGAAAACCGCGGCCTCAGACTTATAGGCAGATTTCCTATAAGTCTCAGATTTATAGGCACGCTCTTGCCGCACCGGGCGGCCGGCCGATACCGCCGCAAACGCTACGTCCCGCAATTTTTAAATCTGTAATATCTTCGAAAATATTCACTTAAATCATACGGTGTAAAGGGCCATATAGATCTATATTAAATGAACAATGTATTCAAGGTATTTAATTGGTTAAGGATTAATGCTGTATTGGTTAAAATCGCTTCGATAATTAGCCATTACTTGTCGTAAAAGTAAATGACAAAAAAACGTTATTGTGGGTTATCCATAAGAGATAGACATATACCATCACGGACTTTTCTGTAGACCTTTTCAATGTGTATAATACTTAGTATATTATTTTGATAAAACTCGTAGGGTTCAGCCTGCGTTTACAATGTAAGCGGAAAAAATTTAATTATTTACGACATCACATTAGAAACCTCAAAAATAATAGTACTTCTCCACTATTAAATGGATGTTTTTATACATATAAACCTTCCTCTTAAATCATTCTATCTATTAAAAAAAACCGCATCAAAATCCGTTGCGTAGTTTCAAAGATTTAAGCATACAAAGGGACATAGGGACAGAGAAAGCGACTTTGTTTTATACTATGTAGTGATTTGGCGACTATTTTCGAACACCGATTACACTTTTTTTTATTAGAAAAAAAATAATTGATTCAATCTTACTGTAGGCACGTCAATGGTATTAGCAAAAACGTAAATACAAGTCACGGTACTGTCGAGTGCAATAATTTATCTTCACAATACATTTTTCAAATCATAAAACGCTGTCATTGTGATATAAGCAGATACCACTGATGTGAATATAATGAAATTCAAATAATTAGAGAGTTATTTTTTTATTATTATAAGCATCTCCGCAGTCCGTAAATAGCACCATCATATAGCTTTTTCGTGAGATACGATAATAATGATACTAAGGTATGACCATCCAGCTGCGCAAATAACTCAAAATATTGCAACTTCCAGTCTACTTAAGAAGCGCGGTGAAGACAATAATAAACATTCCTATAGAGTGCAACTGGTGCAAGCAAATTTAGTTTTACCAAATTTGCCTTCCATGCTGGACTGGGAGCGAAAGAAAAACGTAGAATGTGCCAGCTGCTTCTCTTCCCGGACATACTGTAAAAGTCAGTTAAGGGACAGAGGTTTTAAAGACGTTTTTGTAGGCGATAGGCTGACCCCCTGTCACTACAATAGTCTCTCTCCATCTTTATAATACCTCCAAATTTGTCAAACGTGACATCAGATGGTCTTGTAACCTCTGGTGTTTTGCCTACCCCATAAGGGCTACAGGCGTGCGTGACGTTATGTATGTAAAAACTTACAAAAAATAATTAATATAAAAAAACCCCCGACAATCACACCAACTACATGGCCCCAAACTAAGCGGAGCTTGTGATATGGGATACCATATAGCAAACTAGGGGGGAACCTAGAATAAATTATTATTTTTTAAACAAATTTTATAAATTCTTATTTTAAACAGACAAGCAATTAATACTGAACATTTCTTAATGTTATATGGCACTATTAGAGCCTCTTTATATAAACAATCACAATACTTTTAAAAACTACCCTCGGTCCGTCTCTCCCATACTGTAAGGGTGAGTTGGACCAGTAAGAAAGGAGGGATTGACCTCACTTATGTCATTTAAATGTCTTAAACAATGTAATAAACATTTAAAATAGTTGGAAAGTCTCCGCTTAAAAGTTATTTTGGGTATCCTAAATGTGCTTGCGGCTTGATGCCCATTCTATTGGAAATAACCTCAAACACATCATTCCGTGCCTACTCAAACCACTTTCCTCGGCATACATCGCTTTTACGTTTGTAAATAAGAGGCATAGTACCTAGAAACAGAGTAAATAATTTAATTTAAAAATTTAAAACAAAAAGTAATAATAAAACGCTAAAAATCAACAAACTAAATAATTAACTATTGGTCCATCTCACCCATACATGACGTGGTCCATCTATCCTTGAGTACTTTAATCACAAAAATTAATAAAATATTTTAAGGTTTGTTTATCGTTTCATGAACATAGTAACCACAAAACATCTTTTCTTACTGTAAAAACACAATATCTTATACGTACCCTTCTTTCAAAACACCAGCACACAAAAATATCAACCTTCCGATACCTTTCAATCCGTATTTTACTAATTTTATAAACAAAAATAAAACTGATGCGTTTTCATCATGGAGGCAACAGCTCAACTAGTGTGTGTCAACTGGCAAAGCTCAAATAAATTTAATAGTCAGGTAGAAATTGGGATGGTCCATCTCACCCGCTGGTCCATCTCTCCTGGTTTTACCCTACATATATAGATAAAACGCCAAGACCCAGAAGATTTTCTCTCTTGTTCCGTGCGGGAATCGAACCCGCGATCACTGGCGTCTGAGGTTACCCCATCGTTACCCCATCGCACAAAGTGGTCGTCAATTTATACTGGTGATAGAATGTATATTATTGTATTTACTAAAACTAATATGTAGTTGCGTTACTCACGCAACAGCAACCTACTCAAATCCAAATCTCTGGAATAAAAGGCAGCAACTCGTCTTTGTTACAAAAACGAATGACACTACTCAAATATTATATTAAGAGGAGCCTTTGTGCAATAATTACAGAATATTTTGGAAGATATACTATTTTTTGTACTCGACCGTACCCACCCAAGCGATTCGGTAGTTGAGTAGACACCTCTAAAATCATGGTTCGTGTTTTTGTGGACCACGCTAAATACCGTTATTCTATTTCGGGAATCCCATTTTGTAAAACATAATCGAAAAGCCTTGGTAAGTTTATTTTTACCTCGTCTACTAGTTAGTTTTACTTTTTTATTTTCGTTTTAATCTCGTGATCAGTTGATTAAAAACAGTTCCCGTACTTTCACTTTAAAGAAATGCTTTTTTCTACTAGTATTAGTTTTTTTTACACGAGATATGTATAAATTGAACTATGGATTCGATTCCCGCACGAAACAAGAAAAAAAAATGTTCCTGGTCTGGGCGTTTATATGTATTTATATTCTACGTTCCCCACTACTTCGCTATATGGTTACCCATATCACAAGGTCTGCTTAGTTTGGGGCCATGTAGTTGGTATGATTTTCTGGGTATTTTTTATTTTTATTTTATTGTGTGCACACTGATATCATATTTATCCTTCAGATCTCGTTAACATTTGAAGTGGAGATCAAAGTTGCACATCTCACGTCCCAGCTGGCTGTTCATCTAATAGAAAAAAATGTTCTACGATTAATATTGTCTTTGCAGACCCCGTGGTTACGAGCGACTGTCGCCACGGGGTCTGCAAAGACACCGAAACGTCGAGTTCAAATTTAAAATGTAAATCCGGTTAAAAGTGTTTTATTTATTGTTCTACGATTTTTTACAAATCTTGATAAATAGCACAAAAAAAGGGTTTCCTTCTAACTCTACATTTTGTAAGAAGTACGTATTATTATTTCATTTATTAAAATATCGCTTATTTTACTATGCAAGGTGCGTGGCATACCTACGCTTAGAGTAAATAGAGCTACGCCTCTAAACTTGGTTTAGACTCTAAACCAAGGCTATAAATATTTTTTGTATGGGAAAACCATTTTTTTTAAATTATTAACAAATGTTGTTGGGATTGATGTGGAGAGGCTGCCAGCAAGAAGTCATGCGCTAATTAAAATTAACCCTGTATATACTCGTAAGCTAACTTAGGATCATATGGAGTTGGTGTGTCAGATGAAGTATTTTGATAAAATACATTTTCTTTAAAATAAAAACAAAAGCTATCTACTATCAAAGAGTGCTTTGGAATAGGTCTATTGACTATGTAACTTTCACTTGATGGTAGGACCTTTAAGCTGAAAACTTCAAGAAAAAATAAGGCTAAAAACTTCATAATATAGAGTCGCCAAACATAATTTCATCGGCAATGGGTTCCGGCAGTTTCCATACAGAGGCAATTCCCACCTAAACCTGTGTGGGAGTGTCATGTCGTTTCTATTTTTAGTTGTTTTTTTTTATTCTGCTTTGTACTATCATACTTTCATTATCCAATAAATAAAGTTCAGAAATGTTAATTTTACGTTGAAACATTTCTTTTGTATTTGACGGCCCTGCTCTCGCAGAATTTTGTATAACTTTACATAAAGTAAGGATGGGAACCTTTGCCTTCCATGACACCTGATGGTAAGAAACCTATTTACTCGAAGCTTTAAAGTTCTGGTCAGGAAAAATAGATGCAGGTTCATTCCATACCTTGGCGACCCGTGACAACAAGGAATTGTCAAAGAGCTAAGTTCGACTTTTTGGACTATCCCAGTAGTCTTTAACAAGCAATTCTTACGGGAGCAAAATAATATACTTTTCACTAGATTTTATTACCCTACGTCTCGGTGTTTATCCAAAAATTAAGTTGATCGAAATATTTATCCTTCGATTAATGCAGTACATTATTGATGGCCAGGACCGAAACAAGCTCAGTCGTGAGTGAGCTTTGCATACCCGAAGCGGACTAAATGCGTGCTCTGCACTTGTGCTAGTACATACAACGCCATAAATTACTTGACAGTTACATTCATTTGTTTTACTAGTTCTTATCCTATTTAAACTGGCGTCTACTGGAGTAACTGATGGTAAGTGGCATCGAATGTATGGAAATCATCAATAATTGATAGTAGGAATAATAATGAGGACGAGTTTTCGAAAATCGTAAGCTGGAAAAGCCTCTGCAATTCACTGCCTAGTGACGGTTATGCGTAGTTGATACTTATACTTGGCTGGTTTGGTGATTCAAACAAGACAAAAAGTTTCCAAAATACCTCATGCACAGCAGTTATAAAACATTATGTTAACATGATAACTTTAATTTAACACTTTTTAACCGAATTTATTACGCACATATTTTAACAATTTAACTGATAGTGGAATCTTCTGCGACCATTTGAGGCAAGATAGTAAGGTTCCCAGTCGAGAACTTTACTGATCTAACATAATCGTATATGTTCTGTAAGTATCTTTAGGTTTTAATACTTTTGATATGTTTTGTATGTTATTTTTCGATTAGCCTTTTTTAATCTTTGCGTGCCATAAGTATGGCTGACTCTGACTGTACATTAGATCGCCCATAACTTTCCTACCAAGGACTGTCAGGTATTCCCACGTTATATGACAGATGATTTGAACGTTATAACCTAGACAGTGTTTTTCATTTCCTTGAGAGAAGGGTTTGATATTAAAGAAGAACTTGAACATAAAATAGTATAAACTGTTAGTATTTTAAACCAATCATATTGCGACTGGCTTATACCTACTATTTGGTGTTAATTTTAGACAAGGTAAGGGAAATAGTTAGAAATTTTCAGCCTTTTTTTAATACTTAAATATCATGCATATTAATTAATTTTGTTTATATTACACTTCACAAGACATTGAGATAAAAAAGAAAACATCTGACAGCGTTATAACTCGCGGAACATTCGCCACCCAATCATTAGTGAAACGTGGCTTTTCATCCGTGGACGAGTTTTTTTTTCGTATAAGTTGTTACCTAAGTCGAATAAACTAGCAGACACTCGTAATTTTTCCCGCGAATTTTTACAACTTTAGATATCGCATGAATTTCTTGATACACCCTTCCGTAAGAAATTGTCTGTCTGATACAAAAATATATTTTCAAATGATACGTATTTTCCAACTTAGCGCGTATATGTTTCTAGGTGTAATCTTCAATATGTTGAATAGATTACCTACACCTAAAAAAATAAATACTCGGCACAAAATATAAAAATATAAGTGCATTAAATTTTCATGCTTATTATCGGCTTCCAAACAGCAATGTCATGTAGTAGGAATCAACCACTAAAGCCGTCAATGTCTACGCTGTTGACATACAACATTTGTAAATTTTAAATATCTGGGACCAGTTGATTTCCAACTTTAGCGTTTCGAATACATATTGATTGAATAAGCTTATCTTCCCAGTCTTTTCGTAATCAAGCGCTGAAACTCGGACGACACGTCGTCTTTCAGGAAAATAAGCAAAACAAGTATTCTAAAGCGATTAAGCCCCGATTTCACCGATTTCCTTCCGATCCTAGATTAACAAATCTCGGATTAGACTAAAGAAAAATTGAAGGCGGAACTCGTTTTAAAGCGTAAAGCGCGTTCAACTCGAATTGATCGCGTTTTATTACACGGTGAAATTGGGGCTAAGTCTCAATTAATGCTATCAACACACTAGGCACTATTAAATAAACATGCTCCTAAACTTTGTCGACTGGTAATTAAAGTAGGATAATAAACTCAAAAAAAATATAAATAAATTAGGGTAAACACGAATTTCTGCGCAAAACAAACGGTGTTTACTTCCTGCCTATAATGGAGGTGTTTGCGCAGATAGCAGCGCAGCCCGGTATAGCACGCTGCGTAATTGTGCTCCGCTGAAGCCTGTGATCCGCGCTGCTCGAACCTGGCCTAGTGGCTTTTATATCCTCAGATTAACTACAATAGAAAAATTGTTTGCCGAACCTTTAGTAGACCTCATGAAAAAACGAAGTGTGATTTTTAAATTTTATTTTGCTACCATGTAGAATCATTACTAAGTAGTTTAAGGATTTTGCCTTTGTAAGAAATTTGATAAAAAAACTCAATATCCTAAGATATAATTTTGGTTATGTGAATACAGTTGGCAAATACACGGGCTTCATTCAATTTAGATATTAGGTTTAATGGTTGCCTGGAAGATATCATCTTTTGATGATAAAGCCGTTATTTATGCTCTGTAACCTGTACCATATTGTTACTAGGTATGAATTTTTATTGCACCAAAGATAGGTAATAATAATAATGAATCTTTATTACTGTAATTACATTGAACGATCTTTTATTTCATCGTGTAGACCCATAAGACTAAAACTTGTTTGTATTAGAAACATAATTATATAGGGTGACATGACAAATTTTAGATATTATTGGAGAGCACTCTGTACTCGATTCTGATCATAATTATTAAATAAAAGCAGGTACTTAATTTTTCACTAGAATTCCCTATAAATAAATAAAGAGACATTACTACACTTTTCCCGGCGCGACTCGCCGCCTCTGTCAACAAGCACAGTGAGACTGTAGTGCTCTCGCCACACGCACACCACCATCCGCTAAGTATCTATTGTATTACGCTTATGTAACCATGCGTTGCGTAATGAATTCTTAACTCTCAGTTATGTTTACTCAGTAAATAATTAATTGGTATTTTTTTATCTCTTCTTGTATGATCTCGAACGAATCACCCTGTGTACATATACTGTGGTGTTTGGTACTTACATGGTAAGTCCAAAAAACTTGTTTTTCAGTACGAGCATTTCAAAGTTTAAAATTTTGCTACAAATCGGAATTAAGTCTGAATAAAACAAAATATTGTTTTTCATATTTTTATTATGTTAACAAAATCATTTTAAAAAGCAAAAATTAAAAATAATCTTTAGTTTAGGAGATCATGTTACTTATCAACTTTTTACCTAACAAGAAAAAAAATAGAACAATAATGTTTATGAACCTATCATTATTTGAGCAAACATTAACCTTTAATCAGTCTCTTGCCTTACTATGTGACTAGGTATGTACTTATTTTATTTATATCCAGTCAACAAAATATACTTATAAATAACTAACTATGGAAAAGCTTCAACTAATTAGTGTTATAAATGTAACAAAACTGACTGTTAAACTCTTTTAATTTTTTTATGTTATACTTATTTCGACATTAATTTCAATATTGATTAAAATTTTATGCGACTCTAATAAGAAAATCAGTCATTATTGCAAATTGTACTTATTACCTTAATCTACTTAAAATTATTGGTGTGAATAGTTCAATCAAAATCCTCTTCACTGTCACTCACATATTGTTGATGAGATGTTCTTGGTTGAGTATGTGGTAATGATTTGTAAAAATCGTGATATATTGGATCAATGAACGGCAGAAGGTCCAGGATATCTTTATATTTTAAATGATCAATTTGAATAGGTTCATTGTAAGCTAACGGCAAGTCTATTTCGGCAAAAGGGACCGTTTTTCCTCTTCTTTTTATAGAGAAAAAACGAAACTGTTCATCTTCTGACAATGTGTATTTAAAACCCACGTCAGTCGATTTTTCATACGTCAACCAAGAAATACTGTTCCATGCAAACGATGACTTATCTTTTGCAGTATTTCTTTTGACAAAGTGAGTCGTAATAGCTTTGAAAATGCGAAAAAGTCACTTTGAGTCAATAACTGTACATTATAACGATTGCTAGTCAATTTAATCACAGAAACCCAGTCTTGGGGAACTGAAATAGTGCTGTTCCGTGATTTAACAAATCTTTCAATAGCCACATGATCTGTATCGCACTCTAGATGTGTATGACCTGGAACGAGAATTTTGTGATGGATTTTCTTGAGTGATGTTTTACGTTCTAATACCATCGAGAACATAACAGGTAAAATGTTGTTTCTATTTTGACCAGGACATGTGTCGGAAAATAAAACAAGTTCTTCAACCTCCTCTGACAAACTATTAATAAAATGCCATAAGCATGAAGCAATTTCATCTGCACCTCTTTGCGCTATACTTTCATGCCACACATAGTGATTTGTGTGTTTATTAGTAATATTACGGATCGTTAAATTAAATGTCCAGAGCTTTCTTTTATAAAAGGATACTGAAGCGGTCAAATTTGGCGTTGCTAAACATTTTTGTAGGTCAAACGCAACCACCACAATTTTACCTCCACTATTGTAGCTTCTGATTTTGTCCGATTTTTTTATCTGGTAGTGTAAATCTGCTTTATTTTGATGTTCTGTTCTTTCAGACTCCAGACGTTGTTTATCTTCACCTAAAACGCAGGCCTTTATTTTTAAGGACATAGCGTCACACGTTTTGCATGTATCGTTACTTGGCTTTTTAAACTTTAAATTTAGAGATTTAAAAACGTTTCTAAATACACTAAGGCTAAGAGGTTTCGCAGTAGAATCACTTGTGGTGTACACAATTTTTTTTTTATACAAATTATATAGCACTTGAAGATTTAAATTGTGTTCTAGATATCTTTTCGAAGTATGATTTCTCGAGTAGTGACTTTCGTAGGCTGGTAAACTATTTATGAAATCTTTGGCAAAAGTTATATCTTCTTCAGAACGTTTATTTCCTGGGCATTGACGAGCGTTCTTAGGTCCAAGTTTGTAATAATAGATGTAGGCGATTTTTTCTTTTTTTTAATTATGTCATCAATAAACCCTCGTGACTCAGCAAACACTTTAATAAAGCAATTCTTACAAATATCTCCTTCTGCTCCATCTATAGTATAACAAACAGTAACTTCTCTATTTTTAGTGATCGCGCTACGCTTACTTCTTTCTTTTGGCTTAATAGTCATCAGTCCTGCTAAATAGCGTTTCTGGGAGTCTCTACTTGGCAAGTTTCTATAATCCTCAAATATTTTGACTAAATCAAGGTTTTTTGTTTTAAAATAACATTTTGCTCGACATGTATCAGGTAAAAGACACGGCCTTTTTGCTAGGATACATTTACCTTTAGCTGTGACATATTCCTGGCCTTTTTTACGACATTCGGAACGAATTTTGCGCAATTTTCGTTGCATAGGACCATGGCCTCTTTTTCTTTTAATAGCTGCATTTGATGCTGGTTGAAAATCACTAGAATTTTCATTTATCAGTCTCAAATTTTCTGAAACAGCCTCACTATCAGAGCTGGATTGATCTCGATTTAATTCAACGTACGTCGGCTGCCAAATATCACTGGATCCTGAGCTGAAATCTTGAATAGTTTGATCAGAAATATCTATAGTAATTCTGGAGGAACCAGGAATCAACGTATCATGGGATTGAAATAAACTTGATACTATTTCTTCTTGAGGCGATTGTTCAAGATGAGGTTGAGCTGATTCCACGATGATATGAGACGAAGACTGTAGTGAATTATTAGGTGATTCCAAAATATCTTGGTGCGTTATATTTGCATGAGTAGACTCAACGCTTTCTACATTTTCATGGGATAAACGTAGCATTGAATGTTCTCGAGCTGCCATATTCGATTCCAGATGCTGTGACGAAGGTAACAAAAGCAGCAAGGAATAATCATCATTATTTGACTCGATAACCGGACGATTTTCAATCTGTAATAAAAATAGGCTAGCATAAGACAAGCATAGAAAATTTTCTGCATCCCATCAATGCACCCTATTCCCGGTCCAGCGTAGTATAAGGATAAAAAGTATCTACATGTCATGTGATATCGCAATCGATTCAGCAGATTTTAAATTAAAACGTAATATTAATAATTATTAATTGTGTAAATCTTACCAACATCTACATGCCAATACATAATGATAATAACCATCACACACACCCAAGCACACACACCGCGCACACACTAACAGACACAAGAACCCATACATAGCACTTGTTAGCTTATTTTTTTTAATTTTGTTAAACAAAATAAAAACATTTTGGTACGGATTGCCAAGGTGTGGAACAATCTGCCTGCGTCTGTTTTTCCTGACCACTACAGTCCTGGAACTTTTAAGTGTCGAGTGAATAGGTTTCTCGTGGATGGACGTGTAACACCATAGTCTTCATGCGCACTTTCCATCAGGTGGCATGGAAGACAAACGTCCTATCCTTACAATATAAAAAAAAAAAAAAAAACAGTAATTTAATCTTTGTACTTACATCCCTAGTAAGAGATTTTGTTATGTTTGGGCCGCAAGGTGTTAAACTGCTAACATCCAATATTTCTGAACTGCAGTGAGTGGAATTCGTGTCATCCAACAATGAATTTTGAATACCCTCTTGCTCACTATTATTACTATGACTTACATCCTGAAAATATAATTTATCTTTTTATAGTCTTTAATACAGAATATGTAGGCAGTTTAAAGGTTAAATCGTAAAAATGGAATTTATTTAAGACATCGGACATTTACGTTTGATCGTAAGTAATAAAATAAAATTACATTTCAATTTATTCAATATACGTAAGCAGCTGAAGGGTTAAATCGTAAATTTTGATAAATATGTAGGTACTTACTTGACGTAGATTCGCTAAGTTTTCATCTTCCCCACGTGCTATTTTAACTAACTTTACAATCCTTGCTCGCCTTCCACTCATTTCTGTACAATATAACGTAATTTCGAGTATTTAATTAACAAAACCAAACATGCAACACGCTTCCAAATGACAACTAAACGAATCCGCCAATCACGAGCCTAGCGACGAACGAGCGACGAACTGACCAATGAGTGGCTTGTCTTATCATGTCGGAATACGAAATTTATAAACGGAAATTGTTAAGTACACATACCTACATTCGTATTTTATTTGGTACAAATATGTTAAGTATCACTTATGATTATCTTAACAAGATTTTTCATCTACAATGTTTGGTCAAAGAATGATAAATACACTTATTTGAAATTAACCATAAAATTACTACATATGCGTTTTGCAAAGCTAATTAAGTCATTTTAACTATATAGTATCAAACAAAATTGTTATTTTTCGGATTTATCAGTAACAGATCAAAATATTTTGAGTACTTGTACTGAAAAAAGGCTTATATAGAATAGACCAAACGATAGCCCATTTTATTTTAATAATGGGTAAGAAAATAGCAGAAAATGACCATTTTTGGACTTATCATGTTAATACCAAACACCACAGTAATGCTCATTTTTAACCGACTTCCAAAAGGAGGTTCTGAAGTGTTTTTGTATCTTTTTTGAATATTCTTGTTTTGCATGAGGACACTTCAGAGGTACCTAGTCCCATATGAATTTAAAACAACATTTGGAAAATTATAAATTTTCGAAAAGATATGTATGAAACGGAGTATATTTACAACTAGCCACCGCGCGCGGTTTTACCCGCGTAACTTTTGATCCCGTGGGAATTTCGGGATAAAATATAGCTTATAACCTTCCTCAAGACTTGGGCTATCAAAGCAAAAATAATTTTTCAAATCCCACTTGTAGTTTCTGAGATTAGCGCGTTCAAACAAACAAACAAACAAAAAAACAAACTCTTCAGCTTTATATATTAGTATAGATTATCATCTTATACTTCAGCAAAATAATTTGACAAGGATTCAAAAATGTTAGTGAAGTCGCTTTTTTGATGCTCTGCATTTGTTGATTGCCTTCCACCGGCTACATCATCTCCTACATCACCTATACGATATCATTATCGTGCTAACGATATTAAATCTTAGTCGCAGCTCCTAAAGGCTCTTCACCTCCAGATCCTGCCTATTAGCGTGCCCGCAAAAACGTGCGGAAGTGCATTCTTACTAATTGGAGCTGCATTGAGGCTCGCCATCGATACCCACAATTTTGAACCCCAACTATTTATACTGGGACGTAATTTATTATGAAAATTCTTAGAAGAATATTCTAGGTTTCGTTCACGTTTGGAGAGGTTTTTTCCTTTTATTTCTGAGGGATACGGTCGTGTTTTATGATCTTCAAGATTTGTCAATAGAGGTTTTGTTTTGTTGTTTTATATACGAGTTGCAGACAAATCTTCTTATCTTGTGGAATAGAATATAAATATGTAAAGGCGAGATCCGCGAATGTATGGAGCTAATGCTAAGACTAGTACAATACTTGCTTCACAACTTCATTGTAATGGGTTTATGATTTTATTATCTATTCATGTCATTGTGGCCTATTGTTCCTGTAAAAAATATTATAAAACCATGTTTTTTTCTAGACATCAACACCAACGCCATAATGTAATGACATTTATCTCTTCGAGTTTGACAGTGACATTCAAATGCATGCATGACATGAAAATCAACAAACAGCGGCTGATTGCCATAACCTCCAAATTATTATTAAAATCAACAACTATCATACAAAATCCTTATGTATGTTTTATAAAATAAGGCAAAGGTTGCGGTGCCTAAAAAAGAGGGAAAATTTCGAGAAAATGATGCGAATACTTTGTTCTCAGGACCAACATGATTGAAGCCGATATTAAATAATCTACCCCATTTATCATTCGACCATTCATTCACATGCTTTCATTCAAGATTACGACTCTGACTATTGAAATATTTTAACTACTTAAATCTTATTTATCAATTAATATTTCTGACATGGAAGGTGAATGTTCGAATTAGTGATACTATATTAATATATATCACTGATTGATAGTAGCAATACTGCTGACTGATTCTGACACTCTTCGTACTTGGCTCCTTATTTGAGATAGGTATTACTTATTTTGCCAACAAAACAATTTTTTGAAAAGTAAATTTTTTTTTACACGATAACTTCTGAATCAATTTGAGTTTTTATAATTTTATGATAAAGAGTTAATATTTTGCCATTTTCTTAACGGTTGTACAAAGTGATAGCAAGTTATGAAACGTCTTCTTTAATAGGTATCTAGAAATATTCTAAATGTTGATATGCACTAATTTGGATGTATAGTCAACTTTGTCAAGTGTGTGATGACTGACTTCATCAAGTGTTTTGTGAAATTCCTAAGATGAATAAAACGTTGTGAATTTTTTTGAATATTTTTTTCGATAATTAAATTTATTAAATATACTTCACGGTTGTCATCTTATGATAATTATCGTATGTCTTGGACTAATAATCACAATGTTTTTATTTATTAGCACTACAGTATAGTTACTATAATTAACCTAATAATAATATAATCGGGTTAGTACCGGAGATCCACAGTCCCCGACGTACCAGAGAACCACAAATCTGATAAATCAAATCACATAAATCACATTTTTATATTTACTTTTTCCTATAGTTTTTAACTTGTACAGTCAACAGAAGATCTCAAATGTTGTTCTTTGAAATAATTTAGTTAATTCGAATCTTACTTTCGTTGAGAATTTCATATATACATACATACACAACTTCACGCCTGTATCCTGTATGGGGTAGGCAGAACACCAGAGGTAATAAAACCATCTGATGTCACGTTTGACAAATTTGGAGGCATTATAAAAGTGGTGAGAGACTATTGCAGGGACAGGGGGTCAGCCTATCGCCCACAAAAAAGCCTCCCATAGCACCTCGGTCCCTTAACTGACTTTTACAGTATGCCCGGGAAGAGAAGCAGCTGGCACATTCTATGTTTTTCTTTCACTCCCAGTCCAGCATGGAAGCAATTATATACAATTAAATTACAATTTAATAAACAATTAAATCTGAAAAGAGAATTTCATTTCAGATTTAATTGTATATTAATGATACCAAAATATAGAATATCACTACATTATCAAACCATACTTCAGAAATAAATATATGCAACAATTTTTAAAACACTTTCTATTTAAACTTGAGGCACGAAGAAGGTGTAAGGGGTTGGAAAAAAATACCAACCTACGATACGGCACGAGAAAAACTATTGTTCAAAGCGGAACGCATCAAAAAAAGAAGCGTGGTACAATAATTCATGAAAATGTATTTTTAAACATATCACATTATCTAAGTTTATATTAGATCTAAGTAAAATAGTGATAATTACTAGAAAAAGTGATTATATTTTAAAGATTGGTTTTTATAATGGATAGTGTAATATGGATGATGTTACATTGATTTTAGAAGACTTATTTTTTTATATAACATAGATATTTTTATAGTTTATCATTATGATCGGTTATATTGTTATTTTTTATATTTAAAAAATTAGTTGACATGTACATATATATTTATTTTGACAAACTCGGATTATATACAGAAACAAAAACTGTTTTTTTTTTTCATGACTTCCATTGCATATTCATTATATTGCTATTTAATGTTATTGTAGTAATTATTTTTATATTGTTCATATTTTATGTTAAAAAGTTTGTTTTTTCGACAAAAGTTTTAAATTAGAAATCTATTGTTAGAATACTAATATTTTATAGGTTTCATATTTTATAGTTATTCTTTTATTAGATGTTAAAATGATTATTAATATAAAATATATATATTGTAAATTATGTTTACAACTCATAATAGAACTTATCTTTATTTTAATGTCACATAATATACGTCAAAATAACATAATTCTCCGACTTTTTTTATGATAATTGTATGTATCCATTTTTGTATTGGTAAGATCAGTCTTGCGTTTATTTTTAATTTATAATTAATTATGAAAATGGCATCTTAAACTTGATTTGGCATTATTGTTAATTATTTCATTAATGTAAGGTATTTTTATTATCTGTGTAAAGAAAATTAATATCTGTGATTGTTCTAGAGGTCTACACTGTTCTGTGAACTTTTCTGTGATAACAAAACAAACCCTGACTAAACAAGACTACATTTTTTACTTATCTTTTTACTTTCGAATATGATACTTAAACAATCATCTGCTGACTGTACTTTTGAACTTCATTGAATGATAATTTAGTTTACTAAATCAAAAAGAATTTGTGGTTCTCCGGTACGTGTACGTCCGGGACTGTGGTACTCCGGTACTAACCCTAATAATCGATCACGTATAACAGACGTTTACTGTAACAACTGTCCAACTGTCACTTGGTCACCTTCTGCACTTGCAATGCGATTGTGTTAAATATTAGCTGTCACATGTGGTCATAATAACCTAATTGACAAGCATTGATCGAAACTTGTAAACAATTTGTATTAAGTTTTAACGATTCACCTATTAACCGACTTTAAAAGGAGAAGGTTCTCAATATGTATGTATGTTTTTCGTTTGTTTGTTTATTTTGTATTACCCGCCCATTTTGAATGGAATTTGATTATTCTTATGGCACGAATTGCATCAAAATCAATAGAGTACTTTACAATTAAAAAAATGTATTGGAACGGCAATCGTCTGGGGATTTTATTTTATTTTATTGATAGCTTTACTAATCTTTTTCCGCGGCTTCACGCCGGCAATACCTGAAAGTTTTGGTTCAATTTAATGTCAGGCTGAACCTATTTGCAAAATTTCATCTCCTTAGTTTGTGAAGCCTTTTTTATCAAAGTTAGCCGATGTTCGCATTGGTTCAGAGGTTTCAGTAATTCAAGCGAAAGCGTCACAGAAGTGACGTTAATCCACAGTTGCAACAATAAACCTTAATTTGTTCACTAATAATATGCTTTTTGTGGCATTACTTTTTTTAAATTTTATTTCAAAATGAATAACAATATATATACTAACAAAGTGGCAGGAAATAAGATACCTCGCTAGATTTAAGGCATAGCTTAATACAGCCAGTTAGGTAAGAAAACAATACGGGTTATAAGTTCTACTTTTAACCACTGTTTAATCTCGGTTATGTTAGACGTAACTGTTTTTTTATTGGTGTTAAATCCACGTTTGACTTTAATTGATAATTGATGATGAGATAGAGTTCAAACTCAGCCTTAGTCGCTTATAAAAAAACAAGCTACAAATAAGTTCTGTTTTAGCTCTCTGCAAGGATCGTATCTGACACCCAATAAAAACATTCATCTAATAAGGTCCTAGACATTCACAACCTCCTTTAAACAAATGAAGCCGACGCGACGTCACACAGCAATTACAAAGAATAAATAGCCGAGATCGTGACAGAGGGTAACGAGCTTTGACCTCTTACGCAGGGCGTTAATTTTTCAGCCGCCATCGCTGTCCATTGTGGGGTTTTGAAACGCCCATTGTTCTTTGACAATGGCCCGACAATGCGAGTATCTTGAAAAAGCCCGCGAGCTCCCAGTCTAGCTTATGTATGTAACCTTCCTTTGTGCAGTGATCGATAAATTGCATCTTGTTTTTAGAGTACTAAATTGATTCTAAACTAGCGTTATTTTAGAGGCTATTTAAAGGGAATAATATCAATGAAGGGTATTCGATTTTAAGTATCTCTCTGGGAAACTGTCAAACTTAAAAGCTTCAAAATTCAGTATTTGTTATAAACATTTGAATTTGACGTCTCCTTATTTGACATTTGAGAAACTTAAAATTAGGTATTCGAATCGAGCCCAATGTGATAAGGGGTTTTTTAATGAAGTGTAGTGGGTGGTCTTTGTAAATTTTAACCATGACAAAAAAAAACAAATACGTATTTAGTACTGTTTACCATATCTCTAGAGCTTAGTTTGGAGTTTGGACTCGATAGTATTCAAAATACGAAGTTATTAAGTGATGAAAATTCTTGAAAAATGGGAACAAGTTGGTTTTTTTACATAATTAACATTTTTAACAAAGGCAAGATGTAGCTTAGCTAAGGTTTGTAGAAAATGAAATTCTCCAATAATTTAATGAAAATATCTATAAATTATTTGGTGGATAGCATGGATACACGTTCTAAGAAAAGAAATATCAGGACATAATTTTATCCAATGTGTTATTGGACCCTCTTTATAGATTAAATCCGTTTCACCTAGAAAGTATAACAAACAACAACCATCCTTACAAACATTTACGTTTATTGAACATTTTATGGAACCGTTTAAATCTAGTCACGCCTTTTATTCCCCGGTAGTATAAATGCTCTACATTTTTAACCTCAAAGTAATTTCCGTTATCCAGGTAAAATAGATTCTCGTTCAATTCCTGCATCACTCCACGTTCTTTTCATGACACTTTGGCATTAAAACCTGCAAGGATCGATCAATTATTTTTGCCTGTGGCAGACTCTCTAAAAAGATACCCTCTACAACTATTCCACTGTACATTAAAAACGTAAAGTGGGTTTCTCTTTATACAAAGACCATTGCGTGGTTTGCAAGAATTGTATTGCAAACAAAAGAAGGAAATTTGCAGTGTATTGAAAATAGATTAAGTATTTTTAGAGTATGTTTGTAAGTTGCACAGTTTCTGTTGGATACTAAACGGTCGCTGTGCAAGGATGATATGTTAGTGTAGAAGCCTTTATCGCTTTGATGTAAAGTATAAGTCTTTTTTATAAATGTAATAATTTTTCGAAGACCCTTTTTGTTTCTGTGCCCGAAATCTACTATATGGCTATATATACTATATTTTATTCAACAGTTGAACATAGGCGACCAAAACTACTGATTTATAACTAGTAGTAATTTCTAACATTTGAGCGTTCTAGTGACTAGCTCAAGTCAGATTGATTTTCATCACGATCATTAACTATCATTCTCTTTTCTAAGCCAGTTAAGTAGTGAAACGATGCGGCGAAGGATTTTTTTTAAATATTATTTACAGATATCTTATATTTTGCCTACCGCTAAGACCATACCTGCTTCACAAATCAGTGGTCAACAGTTCGTTCCATGCACAATGCAGTGACTTGTCTATAATCTACATAGCAATGACGATGACAAAAAACACTCTTTTACAATAACTATTTAAAACCAAGCTTAGCTTATAGCACTTCCAGCCATGGCCACCCCTTTTCTTGTGACAGGATTTTTTTTTTTTTTTATAGATTACTAAATCCGCGTTTTGCCTCAATCTCAGCTGATAGTAAGATAAGATGAGGTTGAAGATGACAGCACAGGGGTTTAGGAAGGACCTAAACTCTTCATAAAATATTACCGGAACACAACAACACAGGGCAGCTGATATTTGGCGGCAGATTTTATATGAAGGCTAGTCGCTAGCCAGGTGGACTCTGAAGGGGTCCTACCACCAAGCAGGGCCACTGTTCTAAGCTGACTTCATCGTAGAGGACCTCGTCCTCATCATTTTTCACCTAAAGGCAGCGTCAATTACTTTTTATATTTTTTTTTTAAAAACGAGTAATAATTTTTACATACCTATTTGAGCTGTGCTAACAAAGCCCTTTCATTTGATACCCCACACAAAACCGTAAGGCCGCAAACTGGACGGCAGCGACAGCGACAGCGGCATGGGCAGCGGCGCGGACAGCGATTTCCGCGACACGATAGAAAGTATTGTATTTGTATGAAACCGCGACAAATCGCTCGAGCGCCAGCTGGCGTCGAGAACGGCCCAGATTTCACGCGTCGCTTCCCGCGCCCCTATCGCTCTCGCTGTCGCTGCCGTCCAGTTTGTAGCCTTAAGATTTTTTTTATTCTTCACTTTAAGCCCCCTACAGGTCGCTGTAGTCAATTCAACGTGACTTTAAGTAGCCTATAACCAGCGGACAGTAAAGAGGCTTCCAACAACCTCTCATTTGTCTAATTATGATAACTAGTTTAGAAGTTCTGAGGGAACAGATGAACATCCATACCCACATACACACATATAATACTTACATTCATACATACAGGTCAAAATCATAACCCTTCTTTTTGCTTCGCCGTAGTCGGGTAAATAAGCTTTGGGAAGTAAAGAGTATCGTCTAAGTAAAGTATTGGGTAACTGTGATGTTCAACGATGCGCAAAAATCAACGAGACGGAATGTATCTCGACGCTTATGGCGCTCTTCGGAACTGTTGCAGCAAGATATTTTTTTTTGCAATGAAAGGGGGTCTATGCAAAGTGGCTCTAAATGCGTATTTAAACCTATATATCAATAATTATAATGACAATTTTTTGCGTAACATCCATAGAGTGAGCAAAATCTCCCAAAAGTAGATTAATTAAAATGACATTTGATTACATATCCCAACAATTAAAAAATACTAGGAATAATGGCTGACTGCAACAACAAAATGGTGCATATCAAGAGTGGATCAGGCGCTCATCGTAAATTTGGAGACTCGTTTTCAGAAAGAAGACACTCTATTGCTTCAGCAAAAGTGGTTCACCACTGTAATTGACTTATGATTATGAACAAAAGTTCAGTTGAAGATAAGACTTTGCGTTAAGGAAAGTGGCTTTCATAAATCTCAGCCTGAAATTGAAATTTTTAGGAGTTTGAGTTTGGAAACGACTTTGTAGTTTGATTCAATTGATTGATTGATGATTATCTAATTACAAGCGATTAAATACGATTTTGCGAAGTGGTTGCGGCGCCGTGTTTACTGTACATATCAAAAGATATCGCAGATTAAGCGCGCGCGGCGCGACCGTTACAGGGATGGTTGACTGCCGATAATTTATTTCGCACAACGACTTCCGTGCTCAGGGGCACGATAAGCAGTCGATTCCGGGTGCTGTATACAGTAGTCGTTACGGTTTGGGAGAAGCCATTTCGGCACCCTAAAAATTCTGACATCCACGAACCAGCACTGAGTCAGCTTGGTGGCTTACGTCCACGTCATCTTGAGGAAAGACTCATTGCCTTGCAGTGGGCTCATTACACGGAGGTGTGATGATGTGATGATGAAATACGATTTAAAGATGATTTTAATTGGATTTCATTAATCTTGAAAATTTAAACAATAATGTAGCGAAATAAGCATAAAGTTAGTACCCTACAAATATCTAGAATGTGGGCATCCCAGCTGCAGCACAGTTTACGAGTTTTTACCTTATTCCGAAGCAATTATTCGCAGCCACGAGCCATTTAATGTTCGTTTAAGCTCCCTATTTGTTTCTACTAATGTTCTGAAGCACTGAACATCGAGATATAGAGAGCCTTGTTCCGATAATTGCATTTTTGGGTTTAGTGTACTACGCGATTAATAATATGTTTAATGCGAAAGTGCTTACAATTCATTTTCGTTCTTTTATATTTCTATGATATTGTTTCAAGTTGTCTTGATCACTTTGAGAGTAAGACGTTTTTAAAGAAGAATTGGATTGATATAAACTTTACTAAAAGCAGTCGCTTATGATCACGGTGTCTGAAAAGTCACCGAAAGGTCTAATAACTATTAAAATGGGAAGGTATTATTATACGTTTAATGCGATGTAGTTTGTGGCGTACTCAGACGTGACCCACAGAGATTGAATATATTAATATCTATTAAACGTGCATGATAAAATTAAGATAAAAGTATGTTTAAATATTTACACGTATATTTTACTATATAAACTATTTCTATTTGTTAATAAATTGTCACTCAAGATGTAATCGTGTCTTGCTTTAAAACCCTTTTCCTGGTCGTAATATAGTTCAGTTAAAAACGTTAACATTTTAAAAATATCGGATTATGATAACTCACGTTAAGGTTTACTTCAATTTTATTTCGTTTCATTGAAAATCTTTTGCCTTAGACATCGTTGTCATGCTAAAAATAATAAAAACGCAACAAACCCCGGTTTTACAACGTCATTTGTTTGATAGTGTAATGTTCAATTTCGAAAATGCATAAATCTTTTTCGGTTCTTTTCTTTTTAATCTTTGATTCGAACAAATATTTTGTGTAGATAATAAATGGAATTTTGTACATGGCCGCGTTGGGTCGATTTAAAAATAGTCCTTCCAGCCATTGGTAAGTGTGTCATCAAGGGTAACCAGAGCAACTCACACTCTGTGGTTGGACCCTTTCAAGGTATGCCGTACCCTTTGATACGAAGGCTGCCAGCCAGGCTCAAGTTTTGGAAACCTATCAAGTCTGCTTCAAAATATTATCGTTCCGGCGCTTTCGTGTTCCATCTGAAATCCAAATGATGGCATCTTCAACCTTATCTTTACTTGCCATCAGGTGATATAGAGGATAAAAGCGGGTTGAGTCAAAATAAAAAATAAATAGTTCATATTGAAATAATGTCATAATAAAGCAATTATTAAACTCCATATAACCATTTATATTCTGCGATCGTGTCACGATCACTGTTCCGATATTTTGACAACATAATTTTGTTAACTGCACAACAATAAAGAATTAATTAATGCGGAATGATGCGCAGGAACATATAAGTGTAATTTTGTGAGGTATACGCGCGATACGAAAGCTCACTCACGTTCTGTCAAAAGGTACTCTCAAATATAATTACAGCATAAATTATGCGTTCTTTATCAATTATTTTTAGGGTTTCATGTTATTTTTTTATACAAACTTGAAAAGAACTTAAATAAAACTTGATTTTAAACTGTACGGTTAAAAACATATTTTGTTTAATTTAATTAATGGTAATAAAATATGGAAATATCATAAATGAACAAATTTTAATGCATTTAAATTTAACATGTTTTTTTTTAAGTTTCATTGATTTAACAAAATATCATCAATATATATAAAACTGTTCCGTTACTGACTGAGTTACTGAGTTACTGAGTTACTGAGTGACTGACAGACAACGTACAGCCGTAACAACTGGGTGAAGAGAGCTGAAATTTAGAACATACATTCTTTAGGGATGTAGGGGTGCACTAAGGAAGGAATTCCCGAAATTCCCACGGGAACGGGAAATATAGGACTTTTTAATTTGTATGAAAAATCTTATTCCTTAAGTGCACCGATGTGAAACTAGGTGTAAAGGGTTTTCAATGTGTGTCTGGTTGTTTTATGAAAGAAATTCCCGAAATTCCCACGGGAACGGGAAATATACGATGTTTTACTTTGTATGAAAAAATCTTTTTCCTTAAGTGCACGGATGTGATACTTGGTATAAAGGTTTCTCAATAAGTGTCTGTTTGTATTATGTAAGGAATTTCCGAAAGGGGTTGGACTTTTTAGTTTGTTTGAAAAATCTTATTCCTTGAGTACACGGTTGTGATACTTGGCATGAAGGTTCTTCAAACAGTGACTTTTTGTGCTATGAAATCCAAAATTCCCACGGGAACACGAAATATTGAACTTTTTAGTTTGTATGAAAAAGCTTATTTCTTCAGTGCATGGATACTTGGCATAAAGGTTCTTCAATAAGTGACTGGTTGTGTTAAATACAAACAATGTTTATGCGCGTACGAAGTTGCGGGTAAAAGCTAGTATCTTATAAAATTGCTTAATACCTACCATTATTTTTTTTTTATATCCTTTTATTTATACTTTGTATATGTATATAGAGGGTAATCCAGAAAAAGAACCTCTCTTCTCCATAGGGAGCTCTCTTGGTTGATTCTAACCCAACCCAAGGTTGATTCAAATATAGTAAAATATTCGCAATTTGATCAAATGTTGCGACAAGTCTCATACATGAGAGGTATTTATTATGTACGATTTAATTTATTGACTTATTTTTGGTGTTTTATTTATATTTTGAAATTAACCTATGGATTTTGTTCAAATGTACTAAAAAATAGTCTGATTACTACATAACGCCTTTGATAGCAGTTTAGTTATTGGCAGTTATTGCAACTTTCATACCAGATGGGAGTTTTTGAATTAAATCTATACAGAACCCTCACAACTTGCATAAAACTACAATTCACCATATTTGCTAAAGCCGTCTGGCGTTACACTTGTGAGTATTCGTGTAAAGAAACGATTTGCTTTACTCTCAGACAGAATGAGTTAACAGAATGCATAATCCCGTCGCTGCGTCCGAGAATTTCATAATTGATACAACATAACGACTTAATTTTGTCAGTATACGGCGGATGTATAATTCTTTTTGTTCATTCGTTATGAACTTGGTTTTATTGAATGGTTTGGATGGATTTTTCGGTGTGTATGGGAGCTTCGTTGGATCGCGAGAGGTTTCGAAGTGCTTCATTAATGGCCTGCAGATATTTGTCGACTGTGGGAGTGTTTTTCTGAGTGGTTTAAGTATTTATTTCCCATAAAAAATAAATCAGTACTCTTTTTTAATGTGATTCCTATAGGACAAGCTTGTGTTTTTTTATTATTTTACAATACAAATTCTTTTCTACAAATCCTGTTTACTCATTTAAGCTTGATTGGATAAGATTAGGTTAAAATTTCAAACGTAGAGATTAACTAAATTAAATGAAATATATTAAAAAATTAAAAAGTGATTATTTCTTAAATTTACACGAGATTTTCGCTTTAAGTAGGATACAAATAATAACTCTTATCTTATTTCTTCACCATCATCGACAGCACCCAGTAAACGTCTAGCGCCGCCATCATCTAGCGTTTACCAGACTTTGACCAGATCGTTTCGTCAGTCAATCTTGCGGGGGGCCTGCCTACGCTGCGTCTCCCAGTACGTGGCCGCTACCCGAGAACTGCTTTGCCCCAACGGCCATCTGTTCTGCGAGCTATGTGCCCTGCCCATTGCCACTTTAGCTTTGCAATCCTTCTGGCTATGTTGTTGACTTTGGTTCACCTGCGAATCTCCTCATTCCTGATTTTATCTCGCAGAGAAACTCCGAGCATAGCCCTTTCTATTGCCCGCCGAGTGACTTTAAGTTTCTTTATAAAGCCCATAGTAAGCGACCACGTATGTCGTCGCTCGCAGCACACACTGATCAGAGAAGAGAACCTTTGTCTTCTTGAGCTTCCCGAACCAAGCCAAGCCGATTTGGATTCGACGATTGACCTCTTTCTCAAAGTTGGACCTAACTAACTGGATTTTATCTCCTAGGTATAGATAATCGTCGACAAATTCGAGCGTGGTGCCTCCAACTACCACAGGAGTAGGTGTAACATGGACGTTCGACATGATCGTCGTCTTATCCATGTTTATTTTAAGACTCACTCGCTGCGAGGCTCCACTGAGGTCATCGAGCATTTTGCTCAGGTCCTGCAGGGTCTCAGCCAAGACTACGATGTCATACGCAAATCGAAGGTGAGTGATGTACTCTCCGTTGATGTTGATGCTGAGCCCATCCCAGTCCAGAAGCTTGAAGACATCTTCTAACACCACCGCGGTGAACAGCTTAGGCGATATAACATCTCCTTGGCTGACGCCCCGCTGCAGTTGGATAGGCTTTGAATTCTGATCCTGAAGACGTACTGGCATAGTGGCGTTTTTGTACAAAAACTTCAACGCTTCGATGTATCGAAGCGTTGAAGCATCCGCTTATGTAGTTCAATTAAATAATTTTAACTTCAACCCAAATTCAAATACAAATTCAGTTTAAATATTTAAGAATATATTTTTAAATTATTTAACTATCTATTATTTATAATCTAAGTATATCTTTTACTATTCTAAAATCGCTTGAAATAACTTTTACTACCTACTCTTATTAGGTTCTCCATTACCTATACTTACCAGGTAAGGTTAAGTATATTTGTAGAGTAAAACCACTGCGTACGCGCAGCTGCCTGCCAGCTGGATCTTGATTAGTGATTGCACTTAACTCGCACTTGACACTGTAGGTATTACTTGCTTATCAGTTTAAGTGAGCCCCAATTAATTAAAAGCTCATGGTAGGCTACACTTAAGTGCGGCGTTCATGGACGTGTCGGATACTAAAAAAGCGTTAAATTTAAAATGCTAGGCTTAATTTATAGATACGTGATGCGGTTTTCTTTGTCTAACGAATTACCTTTTTACGCCTTTTAAAAGTTTTTATGTTTTCTTTTGTTTTCATACTTAATTTGATTGAAAGAACCAATTGCGAAATGTGTGACAAGATTAATGTATTAGGTGCAGTATAAGTCATACTGAATCTCTCTTCTTCCACAACTACCATAGAGCTGTATGAACGGTATGGAAATGTATACAGGGTGACTGGTGACAAATTTTAGATATTGAAGGAGAGCAGTCTGTACTCGATTCTGATCATAATTATGTAATAAAAGTAGGTACTTAAGTTTTCACTGGAATTCCCTATAAATAAATAAAGATACATTACTATACTCTTCCCGACGCGGCGCGCCACCTTAGTCAACACGCACACAGTAGTCTTCCCGCCAGACGCACACCACCATCCGCTAAGTATAATATTGTATTACGCTTACGTAACCATGCATTGCGTAATTAATTCTTTAACTTTCGGTTAAGTTTACTCAGTTAATAATTAGTATTCATGTATGATCTCCAACTATCACGTCCTCGAATTTCATAAGTGACCCACCAGTCACCCTGTATAATTAACCAGCATTTAAGATTTAAGTAGCTTTAGGAAGGATATAGGATTGACATGCCACTGTAGACAAAAACTCCCAATAATAAAAATGAAGATTTTAAAAAAAATCTTTTGATAATAATTATGAGCTACCCTTGTTTGGTGGTTGGGATCTCTTTTCGATCTGCTTGGCTAGCAATCACCTTTCAAATTGAATTTGCTAAACATTATGGCTTAGGTGATGATATTTTTCGATAATATTTTATAAAGAGGCAATTACATCCTGCACCCATGTATCTTTCTTATACGATGAGGTTAATATCTTTAAATTAATCGTCACCCATCATTTGGATGGAGATTAAATGCAGTTCTGGACAATTATGGAAACTGAACTTAGATCAATCACATGTCATGTCAATCACATTTTATAAGTATAAGCCTGTAAAGAAAGCATATTGTTCTGGATATCTCGACAGTTTAACATCAATTTAGAGGCACTGTTGAATTATCCACTCTTCCCTGCTGAACTGGTAGCGAAAGAAAAACATAGAATGTACCACCTGCTTCTCTTCCCGGGCATATTGTAAAAGTCAGTTAAGGGACAGAGGTTTTATTGGGGTAATTGTGGGCTATAATAGGCCGACCTCCTGTCACTATTATAGTCTCTCTCCATCTTTATAATAGCTACAAAAGTGTCAATCGTTACGTCAGATGATTTCTGCCTGCCTCAAAGCCTTTGGTGTTCTAAATCCAGAGTCTTTAAGGTAGGCAGAAATCATCTATATGGGGTATAGGTATGGGGTATACCTAAAATACCCATAAGGGATACAGGCGTGAAGTTATAAAAATAAACAAAACAACAACAAAAGGAGTGTAAAATATTTTTGTGACCTAAAATAAGGTTCCCTTCAGGATGTCATGCATATTACTCGTAATGTATGATGTAATTATTTTATGGGGAATAAAAATATAATAAAGAGATATATCTTGAATGAGATTAAGATGACCAGTCTTAATATTGCCACAGAATAAGTAATAGTTGGTACAGAAGAATTACTCCGCAAGAAGATCTAAATAAATTCGAGTCTTGCTACGACCGCGATATAGTGGAATTCAGCTCGCACAGCATTACGTACCTGCAAATTTATATACCTAGAAGTCTTGTCTCTTTCTATCGCATGCCTCTTATCTTTTCTTACGCTGTTAGGGTTGCTGCCTAGTGAAGAATAATTAATCTCCTTATTTGTAATTAAGTATCTACCGATGTAGGTATTACTGTTATTCTACCTTTGTAAAAAATATTGTTTCAACTTACCTAAAGTACGAAATGAAGAAAAAGTTACGACGAATAATTAGTAATACTACCTATGTTTTGTTTGCTAAATTGAACATAATTAAATCTAAACATAATCTAATTGAATATTTGTTTCTTTTTATGTCCATTTTTAAATACTATTTGCGACCTCGATCATAGAATTACTGTGAGTGCTATTAGGTAGGTAGGTATCTACAACGTCCCGACGGGCGCGCGCGTGACACACGCACGACCCATTCGAAATACGCCGGCGGAGCGCTTCGCTGTAGGTAAATAACGGATGTACCGCGCGGAGTGAGCCAGGCCTGATATTGCGTAAAACTTTTTTATACTACTTTATTTTTTATTTTTAGCTGCATCTTCATGTATGGTTTATGGACCCGTTCCCCCGTAAGTTTCGTAATAGCCTAAATGGACCCGTTCTCCCCTTGTCATAATAAAAGGACCCGTTTGCCCCGTTTTCATAAATAAGTAAAAGAACAGTGACCAAGAAAAAGTGTTAAACTACTATATTTAGTTTGATTTAAGTAGGCACAATACAACAAAAATAATCAAAGTCGTTTTGATTTTAATCAAAACAAAACGCGAGACATTTCTTTATGCAATATGACAAAATAAAAATACAGAAAAGTGTCTATCTTAAAAATTTTACAAATAAACTAAAACTATACAATAAAAAATCACTTAATCACATTAAATTTATAATTAAGGAACTAGATATTTTAGAACTAAGTTTTTTGCTAACAAAACAAATATGACATATTAAATAATATTTCGTGTGAAGTTGGCTGTAAGATCCATTCCTGTTCTAACTTGACGGCCCATATTGTCTACGAATGGAATAAATTAGTTACCATTGCATTTACAATTATTCTTGAAGATAGTTTAAATACGTCTGCAATTTAACAGATAGCAATCATTCATTTCGAAAATTTGTTAGACGTTTGATTTATTGAGCCAGCAGTTAGTTTTATTTTACTTTGTGGCCATGGATTAATTATTATTAAAGTAAACAATGAGTGATTTCTCAAGAGTCGGCCTTGTGTCGGTGACTTTTGACATCTTGCACGCACATTAACACACAAACACAATAAACTTACAAGAAAGCATATAAAACGATGTGTAGCTTTATGATGCTTGGCTGTATTTAATGTCGAAGTGTCCTAATGATGCGCTTTGATAAAGCCAGGGTACTCGTCAGTGAAAAGAGCTTCGTGTCGCGCAAGATACATGAAGTAATTGAAATAAATAGGCGGGATAATTTCAATCGGGATGGAGGTTGGGCTGTACCCGCTGCTTGGAAGCCCATAAAAAGCATGGCCATGCAAAGAAGCGCACATCCCTCTCCTATGATACTGTAAGCTCAGCATGCCGCACTAACGTGTTCACACAGCCGCCGCCGCCGCCACTGCCATCGCCGCCTTTACCAACCGCCGTGCATGCGCAGTCTCCGAAGCCGCCTGAAGCGTTTTGTGCGGTTTTTGCATTTACACAATTAAATACGAGAAGTTGTTTTCAATACAAAAAAGTTTTTCAGTAGACAAATAAACCTTACAACCGACTTACGTTCAGACATCATGAAGTTATTCCTAACAATACTTAGTTCTAAGGTCGTGTTTACTTCAACTTATTCTTCTTAACTTATTACTTATTTGCAGTCTTAAGTATCAACTAAGTTTTCTCGACAAAGTTTTTTCAAGGGAATATTTTCAACTTGCAAAGTTTATATAAGATACAAGGGACTTTGCGGTGCAGTAGGGACTAGTCCACAGTTGCTGGTTCGATTCTCGCTTTGTAACATAATTTTTGAATAGTTGTCGTTTTTACAAAATAATGAGAAAAGTAAGTAAATAATTTAAAAAATAAACTTTTAAACGTATAATTTAAAGTCACCACAAAATTTTGTGGTTTTCTGGTAGATACTCATCATTTACATTAGATAATGATTACAATTAGAAAAAGAGTGTTCAGTTATAAAATTAAGATATTCACAGCCATAATTTTTAATTATAGTGTAGCAAAAACTAAATTATAGAGTAGATTCCTGAACTCTAAGTTTATCTTAAAATTGACGGCAACCTTTTATCACAAAACAATAAAAACACTAATTGTACAGCTATGACAATTAAAAAGAAAAAATCTATACATATCCAAAACTTTTCTGACAATCCGCCATTCTTTCTGACATTTTATTGTTGCCATAATAAAAAATAGCTTTGAATTTCGTAAAAAAATCCTTCAAATTCTGACTGCATTTGAACATGCGGTTAAAAATCTCATCACCCTTCGACCGCGGCAGACAGATCCATTACCACTTGTCGCAGTTAGAACTAAATATAGAATCTAGACACGTTGACAGTCAGCGTTTAAACGGACGATCTGCTTTTTCTGCATTTTGTGGAATGTAGAGAAAAGTCCCTAACGTTCGTCTGTCTCTCTATACAGGGTCCGCTTATAATAGTCAATTATATTTTAATAGCAGATTAGGTATGACAAGTGGGTCTAAATTTCAAAAAAAAAAAATTTTCAATATTTTTCATAAATTAAAATTTCAAAATTGTTTTCTGTTAGTAAAATTTAAGATTAATCTAGATTTTATGACTATACACAATTAGATGGACAAGTTTTTATTACTTGTTGTGTAGTCATAAACTACAGATCAAACTTAAATTTTTATCACTTAGAAGAATTTTGAAACTTTAATTTATGAAAAATATTTTTTTTAATTTTTTTTGTTTTCGTAATTATGACCCACTCATCAGTTTTAATTTGCTATTAAAATATCATTGACTATTATATGGCGACCCTATATATTAGGAGTAATCATCGGAACTACTGAACATGATATAACATTACTTAAGATCTTACCTCACCTTATTGAATATTATTCAGAGTATAGGGGCCGATTGGCTTCTACTATCCTACCTGTTATAACCACAATAAAACTAAATACGTGTACTCCGGATAAAGAAAAGGACAAGCCAGTTAACGATTGCAAACAATGGCTGCTACAACAGAAAATACCTTTAGACTTCTTGCAAAAAGAGGACGGCTGTCAGTCACCACACAACTTCGTTCCAAATGATGACTGACAAATAAACCAATAATCTATGGTACCGAAGGACTAATCGTTGTATCAATCGAGTAGATTTATGTCCAGTTATGAGCGAAATTTGGATAAAATGTCAAAATTTGAATAATCTTTATCTTACAATCCATTTAATTACAAACTAAACGCAATTAATATCATTCAAGTCTCAGGACAGCTATATGCCACCCATTCATTCATTTCTTACAACACATAATCGCGCACGCGCCGTCTTCATTAAGGCTGCACGCACGCACCACCATCAGTTAGCTCACTGGACAGCACACAGCATTAGGACGGTAACTGACGGTTAAATAGCTGCCTCTGTTTGTGAACTGCACCGCCTGTCAACCAGTCAACGGACAGTGTGTAACATGCCTTATGAATGAAATGAACTTGGACTTGCGTTCTGAGTTGTTAAGTTGTGATGGTAATAAGGAGTAGCGTTGAATTTGTATGAGTGTTTGTTTGTGTTGAGAATGATATGACAAATTGCTGAATGTTTATCATTTAAAAATATATTATAAAACTAATGTTAAATATAATCCTGATTATCTAATATATTATTTTTTTAATGGCTACTGACTCTAGCTAATTACTCATGGGCTTCAATAATAAGTTATAGTCATAAATATAAATATTTGACGACCGGCTGGTGTAGCGGTAACATAAATTGCCTTCTATGCCAGAGGTCCTGGGTTCGAATCCCGGCGGCGGCGGATATTTGTGTGATGAACACAGATATTAGTCGTTAAGTCATGGATGTTTATATGTTTATTTAAGTTTATTCTAATAAAAAATATGTATTTATTCAATATGTATGTTTATATATTTCTTAAGTATATCAGTAATCTAGTATCCATAACACAAGTTCTTTAAGAAACTTAATTTGGGCTAGATAATGTTGTGTGAGTGTCAGAAAAAAAAAAACAAAAAAAAAAAACAAAATATAAGGTATAGGTACTTTTTTAACTAATTTGCATTGCTTTAAAAACGTTTTAGTTTGATACACATTACACAACCGATTTTTCCCGATTGTTGTTAAAGTTCTTCTTACTGATATAAATGTGAAGGTTTTGTTGGATGAATGGATGTATATTCCTCAATCAAGGCAAAACGGCTCATTGGATTTGGATAAAATTGGGAATTGTGATAGTGTACAGTGTGAAATAGCGCATAAGCTATCCCGATATTCCCACGAGATTCAAAATTGCGCAAGTAAAACTGCGTGAAACAGCTAGTTTATATCTAAATGTACGGATTATTCCTAAAATATGATACTGTTATTCTAATAAACAAGTAGCCAAAAGTTTTATTTATTTATTTACTCTTCATTGTACAAACACAAAATAAAAAAATAAAGACAATTAAAAAGAAAACACAATCGGCGGCCTTATCGCTAGAAAGCGATCTCTGCCAGGCAACCAAAAAGTTAAAATTTTGAATTAAATAGAAACATTTTAAGTATATAAAATGTAGAGATACCCGCTAAGTTAGTATTGACATGTGCAAGCCCTTAAGTCATAGGTAGCTTTAGAATGGAATTACAAATACAATGGGTTATTATGTATTTGCAACAAGATGATTCAGGGGTTTGAAGAAGGGGTGCTAAAGGGATTATTGCAATCCAATCACCATAATTTAATCAGGGTCGTAGTGTATGAGTAATATTTAAGCTGTAGCAAACTTATTTAATTAGCAACACGGTTTATACTTATATTACTTATAACTGCAGTTAAAGCCCATCGTCCCCATCACCGACTATCTAGGGTTTTTGGGCATCACTATAACGACTTTTGGGTGTCACAAAAGTCTAAATTAAACTTCGGACAACAAATTGAGTCCATGGCTCAAATGGCTTCATAAGCAATTGGGTATCATCTCGACTGCTCAACCTATACACAGCCCAAGTGAGGTCGTGCATTGATTCATTGAGTACTGTAGTCACCTTTGGGATGGTTCTGCCAAATGTCGGCTCGAAGGGCTAGACTCTGTTGACCGAAGAGCCCGAAAACTTATTAATAATTACAACCTTACAAATAAAAAATTGCAGACTCTAGAGCATCGTCGTAAGGTTGCTTGTTTGACATATTAAGTATATAAAACTAGAGAGAGCGTCCTCAGCCTAGCTCGAGCGCTCCTCCAGCCATCTCTTAGGTCCCTAAGGCCATTCCTACTTCCGTTTCAGGTCCAAGCAGCCGTGTTGCGACTCAATCGCAGCTGAAAAACCAGCTTCCCTGCAGTGCCAGAATGCGAAGCGGTACCATATACCATATACTCCTTCCACTTTGTCCTATTGTATTATCATCACAACTCTTTGTAATGAGCCCACTGCAGGGCTATGAGTCTCTCCCCTGGGTGACGAGGAGGTATAGGCCATAATCCACCAAGCTGGCCCAGTGCTGGGTGGTGGATGTCAGAATTTTCAGGCGCCTGGGGTCCTATTTATACAATAAATAGGATAACCTTTTTTTGATATTATGGAAAATATCAAAAGACCACATCGACTAGTGAATGTTTGAATGAACTTATAATTTTGTTGCTGAAAGTGAAATAAAAAAAGAAATTACAAAAACTAAAAAACCGTTTCAACTAAAAAGTACAAAACATGCAATATTACTATATGGGCTTTTAAATAATATTTATAAGAAATTCGTAGCGGCCGGCGGGGACAAGGCGCCATTTTGGAATTTATTTTCATTACTCGCGCAGTTGATACAAATCTTTTGATACCTCATTTGTTCAAATCCATCCATCCGTTTAGTAGAAATCAGGGAACAAGAAATAGACATACATACATACCTACCTACATAACCCTCCTTTGCGTACCACAGTCGGGTAAAACTTCTACAAGCACTCTACCTGAACGTTATTTCCAGCATAATAAGTATCCGTTTTGATAATACATAGAAAAACAAATAACATGCGAATAGCTTTCGGGTGAATAACCGGCGGATAAGTCATTGTTTGCGATTCTGATCTTCGCTCGATACCAAATGTATTTTACACATATTGCGTCTCAACTCAACAAGTTTAACATTGATACTTCAAACAACTCAAAAATCAATCATGTAAATACCCATGGCATAAAATTCAGTTTATTAAGTACGCTAAATAAAAGACTTACTCAAAACACAAAGCTTTCTAGCAACAGTTGAAATGTAGGCAACTTTAGTGTCTCGACGATTTTTATATAAACTTTTTAGGTTATAGTTATAAGCAAAGATTTAAATCTTTGGTTATAAGTACCTACTCAAATAGTATTACAAAGTTGGCTAAATTAGAGACTTCCAAATAATTTGTTAGTAAATTTGAGATTCACAAAATTATTTTTTTAGAATGTTATTTCCAATCTAACGATGACGAATATTAATTATTAGAGCAAGAAACAAATTTATAATCCACTCATATAGGTACCAAGTTAAAATACTTTATTCCTGTTACTTTCACACGTGACTGTATTCTTTTTAACACTTTAATAAAAAAAAAACATGAAAACAACTTAAAACTCCCACAAAGCTGTCGTATGTGTTCATATTATGTATTTTTAAAGACTTTAAAGATCTCTTGATACTCGTTAACGTAGGTAGCAAAAGAAACATGCGTTTGATTGTATAATGTAGTTAATAGTAAATGTATGTAATGTTTTTAGCCATAAAAGTTACATGACTGACTTCAAAATAATTTATACCTTCGTACATTTTTGTTAAATTGACAGGTTTCTATTGCAGTGATTAGACGAAAGAAAGAAATATAAATAATTAAAAAAATCCGTAGGTGCCTCCGTACATACTACAAAAATATGAAGTCGTGTTTCAAGTACCGCGTTTCATAAAATTCATCTTAGAACAGCGTTCGTTAGCAGCCATACACTTTGCAAATAAAACTAAAAACAAAACTGGACGGTGAATACTCATTTTATGATGTTATCAAGAAAGAGATAACAGCAAGGGTTTTGCAGGTTACTAAATGATATTTATTAAAACATAACTTAACCTGAAACAGATAACTATACACCTTGTTAACATATTATCGCTCTGAATAATTTTCTTGGAAATTAAGCTACTGTCCAGCAATAGTATCGCACCACGTTATCCCGACTCCAGGTGCCCAAGAACTTAGCTTGCTTCTTCCAGAAATCTGGAATAACTTTGCATAACATGAATTCAAAACAGCACAAGTAACTACGTTATCCCGCACAGGCCAGTCTCCAGATTTAATAAATAAAATAGAAGCGCATAGACGCGCCGAGAAGCCTTGCTCTTCTATATTTTTGTTTATCTTGTAAAGGTATATGAGTGTAATGTTTGCAATACATTGCAGGTTTGCTTTGAAGTTAAAGCAAACTTGGGTTTTGCTCTGTGTTTGTTCTATGTCGGTAACTGAAATAGAGCGGTGAAGTTAAAGGGATGTATGACTAGGAACTGATGAGTGATTAATATCCATTTCCGTTTTGTATCTTTGGACACTAATAAGACATGAACATCGCGAGTGATCACCCGCTGCTCGTTTTGTTGGTATAAAATGCATTCGCATGTTGATGTCTATAGCCACATATGACGTACACATTCGATAAAGTGCTCGTTTGTAGTGATCAATTCGCTAGTAAAACTGAATAACAAATCGTCAATGCCTGTCTAACAGAAGCTTAAGTAAAAGCTGAATTATACGCTTTATTTGTTGAAATTTTATTTGTATTACTAGCTTTTGCCCGCAACTTGGTACGCGCATAAACCTTGTTTATATAATAATAATCATCATCATCTCAGCCCGCGCTAGTCCACTGCTGGACGTAGGCCTCTCCCAACGCGCGCCACCGAATTCGGTCTCTAGCGCTGCGCATCCAGTCCCTGCCAGCCGTCTTCCGCAAATCGTCTTCCCAGCGTGCCGGGGGGGCGTCCCACACTACGTTTGCCTTGACGTGGCCTCTGTCGGTTATTTTAGTTCTCCGTTTGATAACCTCGTTTCTGATCCGGTCTCTCAGGGAAACACCTAACATAGCTCTTTCCATAGCGCGCTGTGTGACTTTGAGTCGGTGAACTAGCCCTACTGTTAGGGTCCACGTCTCGGCTCCATACGTGAGCACAGGCAGGACGCACTGATTGAAGACTTTGGTATTCAGGTTTTGCGGAATAGGCGACGAGAAGACGTGACGTAACTTCCGAAATGCTGCCCACCCCAACTGTATCCTCCTGTCGATTTCCCTCTCGAAGCTGTTTTTACCCAGATGTATAATCTGCCCTAAATAGGTGTATTCGGAAACAACTTGGAGAGGCGTATCTGCGACTGTTATCGGCATTGGGGTAATATGTTTGTTAAACATGATTTTTGTTTTATCTAAGTTCATTCCCAAGCCAATCCGCCGAGATGACACAGCTAAATCGTGCAGCATTTCTTGGAGATCCTCCAGCGATTCTGCCAAAACGATAATATCGTCCACGAAGCGGAGATGTGAGATGCGTTCGCTGTTGATGTTGATGCCACGTCCGTTCTAGCTGAGCGTCTTAAATGCGTCCTCCAATGCGTTAGTGAACAGTTTCGGTGAAATAATATCACCCTGCCTCACTCCTCTTCGCAATTGGACACGATCGCTGATTCTGTACTTGGACGGACATTGTGGCATTCTCCTACAGGCTTTTCAAAACATCTATGTATCGCCAGTCAACTTGACATCGCTGTAAGTAATAATAATATAATAATAAAATCCCCAGACAATCACACCACCTACATGGCCCCAAAGGTAAGCATAGCTTGTGTTATGGGATACCATGTAGTGAACTAGGAGGGAACCTAGAATACAAATACATAAATAGATAAACACCCAGACACGGAACAATTTTTTTTCTTGTTCCGTGCGGGAATCGAACCCGCACCCGCTGGCGTCTGAGGCAGACAGGTTTACCCCATCGCCAAAGTGGTCGTCAACTATTCAATCTAACTAACTATCTAACTAGTCAAATATTTAACACAACCAGTCACTTGTTGAAGAACCTTAAGTAATTTTCTGATTCTGAACGTCTACATTTCTTATTTAGTACTCCAAATATAATAAGGGAACATAATTACAGTTAAGAAAGGTTGATAAAATGAAGAACTGTAAGAAGAAGCAATGTACCTTTCTAGTTTTTTTTAGAAAATCGGTAAATAAGCTTAGGACGATATTTTCCAAAATTAACATCGTTTTTATCTTCAGAAGGCACCTTAATCCGTTACACCTCTTATTTATCAGATTTTATACGAAGTTTTGTTGAAGAACAGGCCTGAATACCATACGCTGCATTAAACATTTACTCACTCATTCACAGACGCTAACTACGAATATTTTAAAAAGCTAAAAGTTTCTCAATGAGCAATGGAGAGGGCTATACTTGGAGTTTCCCGCAGGATCGAATCAGAAATGCGGAGATTCACAGTCGAACCAATGACACCAACATAGCTCAAAAGTTCGGCAAGTAATAATAACATTGGCAGGAAAATATCTAAAAGAATGGAAGGCATTTAGGAGGATGGATAGGTCCCCTCGTAAGGTGGATGAATGATATGATGAAGGAGACAAGAAACCTATGACAGGATTGTGGTCATGTGTGATTCACAGGCGAATCAATGTCACCAACATAGCCCAAAAAATCTGCAAGTAAAAATGACAATGGGCATGAACATAGATGAAAGATATGAAGGCCTTTAGGAGCGTGGATAGGTCCCCCCGTAAGGAGGATCCATGATATGATCAAGAAGACCAAAAACAATGATAGGATTAGGCTACCGGAAGCTGACAAAGGGAGGCCTTTTCACGCATTTGGACAGCAGTAAGTATCGGCAGATATTAAACTGTTTCGTAAAATCCAAGTTCTAGCTCTAAAATGAGCATGTAAATTCGCATATCATCTAAATAAAACTAGCAATGTACAGAGTTCTCAGCTGCACAGGCTGTGATAGTCATCGGTACGCAGTCGGGTCGCTCGTGCGCTTCGTCCCGCGCATGCGTGGTCGTGACCGTGCGCGCGCGCTCGTCACGCGCCGCGCCATTTTATCGCATTAATTATTTGGAAAAGGATTCCAATATTCAACGTCACCTGTGAGAACTTCGTGGGCGAGATTTAAAGCTGAGGTTCCTTACTTTCTATAGCGGAGCTTTGGTTGATAACGCAATTAATGATCGGAATAACCTTAGGTTACGTGGGGACTTTGTATTAACTGTTTATCTACTCGATGTTACACCAATATAAGTTATACCTGAGTATTACTGTATCTCTAAAGCCGTGGTTTTATCACTTAGCAATGTGATATTCAAATATGAGTACAATAAATCCTTTAGCTTTCCGTGAAACAGTGGAATTAAATTTTTTATGTAAAACGCCTTAGTATTTTTTTGTCGAAAAGCTTGTATTTTAGACGACGCGCCATGACATTTTCTGAAGTTTAGATAATTTTGAAGTATGATAAACGTTCAAAACAATAGTCATAAAAATAAATGAACACTTGAAAAAATATAAAAAGAAAATATCATCATCATCACAGCTCCGTGCTACCCCAGAACCATGAGTCACGACAGGGCTATGAGTCTCTCCTCTGGGTGAAGAGGAGGTTTAGCCCGTAATCCACAAAGCTGGCCCGGTGCTGGTTGGTGGATGTCAGATATTTCAGGGTGCCGAAATGGCTTCTGACAAACACTAACGACTACTCTATACAAGTATACAGCACGCGGGACCGGCTGCTTAACGTGCCCTCCGAAGAACGGAAGTCGTCGTGAGAAATGAATGGTAGGCGGTCACCCATCCTTATACCGGCCGCACCGAGCGCGCTTAACCTGCGATATCGTTTGATATGCACAGTAAACACGGCGCCACGACGACTTCTTAATTAGTAAAGTTAGTAAGTCAAGTAAGATAACAGGACTTTGCCTACAATTCAGCCTATCGCTCACAAAAACGCCAATAAAACCTCTGTCCCTTGACTGACATTCTATGTTTTTCTTTGGCTTCCAGTCCAGCACAAAAGTAATATGGACTGGTATAGTGGGAAGTTATCCTTATCTTAAAATAATTATAATATAAATGTTCAGAACACAAGCCGAATCTGAGTCCGATAGAATTTTGCAATACCCTATCTTCTACATATCAATAAAAGCAATGGACATCTAGTTAATAGATACGTTATAAAATTATCACAAAATAATTCTTAAACTCATTCTATATATCTATATCGAAACATGCACAACGTTAACTCCATCTTGTTCTACATTCCAAATAAAAAAAAACATCTTAATTTTTGAGCTGGTGTTTGGAACGCAATCCAAACACCAAGTCCTTAATAATCTAGTAAAAGTTTAACGGTACAGAAAGTAGGCAACTTGCTCAAATGTTGCAGGCATAATAATGTAGCGGTTAAACTGTGTTTAGGTTGCCACTTTGCGGCTGTTGTATTATAATCCGTTCCTGTTGTTTTATTATAAGTTGTTGTTGTTTTTTGCGCGTGCGCCGATCCTGATACTCGCTCGCAATCTCGAATAAGGCTGTATTCACAATGCTAGCGAAATTAAAATTTATTTTACGTATTTGAATAAAATGGCCAACTTAGCCTAATTACACTCATCAAGTTTATTCCCTCACGGCGTGAAGCCCGCTTCATGGGTTTTAAAAATTGTAGAATGTCCATCCAGGTGATTATGTATGTAGTTTTAGTTAGTTGGTATACAAGGTGTTCCGCTTGATTTCCCATAACTCAAGGGTATTAATGGGACCATGTAATCGAATCAAAAAATATGTAAATATTTTTTTTTTTGTTTTTTAATAATTTAATTAAGTCAAAACATCTTATTTAAAACACCTTTAAGCGAAGTATGACAACGTGGCATTTTCTATCCCTTTTTTTATCGCTATCCATAGGTACAGTTCGCAACGTTTTGGGTTGTACACTGCATGCAATGTTCCTCAACGTCTAAATGTTTTTGTTGTTTATTGTATGGCTTCAGTGACTCGCGTCAATTGAATGAATGTTCAAGAGATTTTACAAGGGTGATAATTTATGAACTCATTCATTATATAAAGATTGATGATAGGATCTCGGAAAGTATGCACTTTTGAACTTCATATTCTTTGGCAAAAAGTATTATTTTTTAGCAAGGAACAAACACTAAATGTCATGGGATATGATAATACGATGTACTTTTTAATTTTTGCCATATATTATGGCTTTAAATTAAACAGCAATCAAATAAGCATATTATTTGCTAAAAGGTATTCAAATTAAAGAAACCTTAAGTTTTTTATTATTGTAATTTGTTCAGGATTTATTAGTCCCATGCTTTTAAATTTATTTATAATCATGATAAATATTGTTCAGCGGAAAGAACTAACTGCCATATCTGCCGTTTTTAACCGCATAACTTTTGATTTCGTACAAATTTTGTGATGGAAGCCTTTCCTAGACTTATAAACTAGATTATTTAATCCTCAAAGGTGAACGCTGCCTTACACTATAATCAATAACCCGACGATTTACACCATCCCATTATTTGTTTACCTCGGCTCTAGTGATTAGGACCCCGTATAATATAGTCTATTATGTATTAAATTTTCTTTTTAAAGCTACACGGGAATCGCTGAGCAGTATAGGAAACGTATAGAGGTTCTCACGGAAGAGGTTTTAGTGTAACGGCTTAATGCGCACAGCAAGTGAAGTAGTTTCAAAATTATATTTCACTTGTCGGTAAAGTGGTCCAAAAAAGTGGTGTACCACCCTAAGGTTCATTGTCATTTGCAGATTCATATGGTGTCATAGTTTTGTTTGACAATTGTTAGTTTACTTTATCAAATAGAATTTGGTCGTCTAGACAGTTTTTATCACTTTTGCTTAGAAACATTAAGATGTTCTTTGCTGAAATTAACATCTTATCCCTATATAAAAAAGTTAAAATGTCATGCACATATTAGTGATCTCTGACGTATGAATATTTTTCAATCAGGTTTACGTCATTATTACGCCCCTCTTTTAATGACTAGGAACTAGGAACCTATAGTCCGTCAAGGATAAGTATTAAATATAGAGTGACATGAAAATAATATCATGTTTTTAAGATAAATTGTTTTCCTCGACATCCACGTCACCACTACTTTCTTTAATAGGTACCTACACTCGTATCTAGAAATGCTCGTATTTTGAAAGGTTTGTAAAAAATCTGCTTATCTTTCTTCACTTTTACAGTCTTTCTAAAGTGACATTCTCCTGAAATCATTTTTTTTTTTTAATTTTAAAAATGTAATAAATTATGTTCTAAGATGTATTTGTCAAAGTATGGCAATATGTAAACATTGCAGAGGCAACTTGCTTCTTTACTCTTAAAATGGGATTTATTGAGACGTTAAATTGTTTTTCTTTCTGAAAACAACTTCTTCAATTTTATTACTACAATAAGTAAGCCCATATTTTGTAAATTTTGGCGTATTTCATATCTTAATATTGAATTTAAAAGTATGATGTAATAAATATGAGCGGTAAAAGTCATGAAGTGACATTTCCCAAGACGGTGTTTAGTTCCAATTTTTGCCACGCGCCAAAAGATCATTATCGGACTATACTCGTACCTAAAGCCACGTTCTTGGCTCATTGTACAGCTTTATAAAAACCAGATATTAAAAGGAAATTTATCCAATAATCTAATAATATATTGTTTCAAATTATGATGAATTTAACTCTGTAATTAGGTAAGCCAATTTTAAGAAAATGAAGTGGAAAATTTACTAAAAGCGTTTGCATTAAGTGATGTTTTGTGTAGAGGTATTTTGGGGGCTGGAGAGTGACAAAGGCTACTTTTTATTAGGGTAAGCAAAACTGCGGGCAAAAGCTAGTAAAGCATAATGGTCGAGTGTTCGCGTGGGGTATGAAAACTCCTAGGTTCGAATCCAAGATTCTCCTAGAACTACTCCTATAGAACTCGTAGATTCGATGTGTAGTCTCCAAAACATAACTTTATCTAAAATGCTATTGGCCACATAGTTGGTTGTTCAATTAGGCCATTTGCTTAAGTAATTTGTCCATGAATATCTAACAAAATGAGCCGATGAGTGCTATCACTCTATTCTATGGCCATTAAACGTGTACTAACTCGTGATAAATAACGCATCGATCTATTACTGCTAATCTAGTCATAAGTACGATATTACCAATATGTCTCAAAATTATAAGGGACGCGCACAACGTGCCATTGTCAGTCCTGTTAATTTCAACCGCCAGCTAGCTTTATAGAAAAAACTGGACCAAAAGGCACAATAGGCAATATAACTACCGGTACCAAGACCATATAATTTCCAAGGGTTGATAAAGCTTTTTATCTATGCGGTGAAGAATACTTAATATCTAATTAACGACGAGACTAACAAAAATAAAAGTATTGTTACACAGAATTTCGGTAAAACACTTACAATATAGAAGAAAATATATTTCATGGCATTGTGACTGTCGAATATTAAAACTGAAGGTAAATTTTCATTGACTTCAAGCCATTCATGCAGTGGGTACACATATCTTATCAGTTATGGGATTGTAAAATAGTCTAGTCTTCGAGAAGTAGTGAACAAAGCGTTGGTGTCAAATTTATAGTTGGTTCTTACACAGAATAAAAATTTTGAAGTATGTTTGTCTCTTCCATGCTGTACTGGGAGCAAAGGAAAAACATAGAATGACGTGTCAGCTACATCTCTTCCTGGACATACTGTAAAAATCAGTTAAGGGAGAGAAGGTTTTTTTGAGGGCAAAAGGCTGACTGCCATAGACTCTCTCCACCATTATAATGCCTCCACAATGTCAAACGTAACATCAAATGGTTTTATAACCTCTGGTTTTCTTCCTACCCCATAGGAATACAGGCGTTAAGTGTATGTATCTATGTTTCTTAATTTTTCTATCTTCGTTGCTCTGGTTATGTTATTGTCATTTTAACTTAAATTAATATCCGACGTTTCTTTTATTACTAATATTTAAAAGAAGCTTATGATGCAGCATTATACTGATTCCAATAAACAAAACATAATTTAAGATTATTCATAATCAGAATATAAGCTTTTTCGTGAAAAGTAAAGAAAACAATATGTATAAGCATTAGTGTAATATGTCCTTTACGTTTGTTTTTTAAATTCGCATTCCGAAAACTAACATCGAAATAACAAAACAGCTAAATAAAATTAGGATCTACAAACAAAATTATGAGCCATGTGCTTAATTGCGAACTTCACTTTATAAAAAAAAATTAAGGACCTCGCTTTTTCTTTAACTTACGATTTCAACTTGATGACCTATACGTTTTTTAGAACAAGATTATTATCTTAAGAAATACCTAATACAACAGGCACAGACTATAACTACTGCACAATCCCATAAAACTATCGTTGTATAGTTATGACTTTATGATCACTCTATGACAAGAATTGTGGAAGATATTCCAGGATATTCGGGAGCATGCAAAATATTTTATGATTTTGAAGATTATTTGATTGTCCTGTTTGTAAAAGCGTTTGAAATTTAAAGCCAAAAGTGAAAAATAAACAATATAGGAATTGTATGAGGAAGGAGTTCTGGTATTTTAAATGACTTTAAAGAAAAGCTTCATCATAATATGTTGAGCTTTACAGAACCGTTAGGAAAATAATGTGATTTATTAAGCACTTTTGAATGAAAATATTACGAACAATTTTTTTTCTACATCTAGAGTAAACATAAACGAATTCACAACTCATTCAAACTCATTTCTTTTAACTTTCTTTAAAATATTTCAGTTCAAGTTTTTGTCCAAAATCAAAGTACCTAGAATATATGCTTCGACATAGAGTCTTACATAATAATTACTTGGGGCTATCGTTAAGTATAGGAAGACATAATTAATAAATAAACACGACCTATCGTAAATATTTCATACAATATTTCGACAAACTTTACCATCTCGTGTACCATTAAACCAAAATAACGACGCCATATAAGTCAAACTCTAAACACATTAGTTACACGAATCCACAGGACATAAAAACTACAGATCTGAAACGATAACTATTCATTACACGCCAGCTCTAAACCCGCCTAAAACAATATACCTACAGAACAACCCATCAATTTGTCTGAGTCCGACGTGCATTCACAGACAATCGTCTACGTCGTAGCTGCGTAGCGCGTAGGTCTACGGCATGTCGATGAACCCGCCGAATTCGTGCACCCGTCTGAACCTAGCACACCCCCACTAAGGCATGTAAAGGCACACGAGGCCACTACTCCGCAAAGAGTAATGCACCCTGCAGGGCACGTTACCAAAAACGAGATAACACACACGAACCATCCATCGCAACATTGCGTCATACATCCAATGCATACACGCCACCTTCACATAAAAAATATCGGTAAAATCCTCAAACTGCGGTAACTGAACTCTAATTAAAACAAAGCCACTGATTTCGTGTTTAGTTTAAAACTTAGTTAAAAGTGTTGCAACAAAAATAAAGCAAAAAACTTTTACGTCTTCCAAACACGCTCGACTGTTTTGATAAATGAAATTGAAATTCAGAGAAACAAGTGAGAATCATACGCTTCATATCGATTGTATGGTTTAATCGTTCATTTTTATCGGGTTGAGCCTCGGGCGTGATAGATTATCCTTTGGCTTCCTTTTTCCTTTTAGAGAGCGTCGACCGTCGGCTAGAAGGGGTTAGAGGGGGTGAGGTAGAGGTGGTCGGTCGGGGGAGGGGACGTCATTGCCCTGTCAACTGAACAATACTAAGCAGACGACGTTACGTACGTACAGATACCAAATAGGTGCTGAAATAATGCACGAGCATTGAACCTAGTAGACGCACATCGCCTTTATGACAAGTCAGGGAAAACGCCTTTGTTATACATCGAGCGGCTTAGCCGCACTCCAGCTGTTAACTGGGCTTATATTGCAAATTTATTTCTTGCTTTGATAACAATGTTTGAGGATTGTTTGGCAAATGTCTTATTTATTTTTTAAAGTATGTGTACACACAGTAGTTACTGTCTTGTTTAACCTTTAATCTGAATGTTTCTTAAAACCACCACCATAAAACTACAAAACTTTTTGTTTCATGGGAAACGTAAACAAAGAAAATGCTCTCATTTTTTTTATCAAGTTACACTTAAACAAAACTACTTTTTATCCGGATTAATTGCGTATAATTTCGAGTCGCTCGTGACCACGGGGTCTGCAAAGACACCGAAACGTCGAGTTAAAATGTAAAATATAAATTATACGCGATTAATTCGGTTAAAAAGTAGTTTTATTTAAATTGTGAATCGTGAAAACTTAAGACAACATTAAGTTACACTTAATTGTTAAGTTCTTTGAAGGGCTGGTTTAGAAACTACATAAACGATTTTATCAGTAATGAGCGATCACTTACAAACAAACCTATTTTTGAGAACGATAAAATAAAATATAATCACACAAACATGTTCACACTTACTCTTCCTTTTATCTACGTAAAGGTGTTTACTAAAAGTTGCATCTTATCTCTTTATACACGATTGGAGTATTGAAAAAGTGATCTGTGGGGTATTGCTCAAGTATTCGCCTGCAGTATAAGAGGTTCTGGGATCGAGATCGAGCTGAACTTTGGCGATGGGGTAAACCTATCTGCCTAAGACGCCAGTGGTTACGGGTTCGATTCCCGCAAGGAACAAGAAAAAAAATGTTCCGTCTCTAGGTGTTTATCTACAAGGTATGTATTTATAAACTAAGTTCCCTCTAGTTCACTACATGGTATCTCATAACACAAGCTTCGCTCACTTTGAGGCCATGTAGTTGGTGTGAGTGTCTGGGAATTTCATTATTATTTATATTTATTAAGAAAAAAGAAAAACTTACTTCGATCTATGTACTAAGCATACTACGATACCCACTCACTATGTCTTAATAATACAGATTGGGACTACATACTTAGTTGGTTTTTATGAAAAAGTGAACACAAGTAGTGTTCTTGTATACCTGAGGCTCTCGGTTCGATTCCTGGTTGAAGTGGAAACATAATAGGGGTAGTTATTAAAATTTTTGTTTTTAAGATACATATTAATGTGCATATTTTAATTGTAAAAGGATTCAAAACCAATCACCTTAATTGTAACAAAGAAAAAAAATTTACCTGCCACGTAAAAAAAAACTTTTAGACGGATTTAAAAAACTTTTGCAAACTGATTCTGGTCTGGTTTACTAGAACACCCCCTTGCTCCGCTGTGTAGTGTGTATAACATAAACTTTTGAAAGGAGATAAAATTTTACGCCTTTTTTTTTTTTTATAAGTGACTAAACCCGCGTTTGACCTCAATCTCACCTGATGGTAAGTGACGATGAGGTCGAAGATGAAAGCACACGGGTTTAGGAAGGAACTGGCTCTTTATACAATATTGCCGGAACACATTACCGCCGGAGCGGTAACATTTGGCGGCAGACTTTATATAAAGGGTGGTCGCTAGCCAGGCGGACCCAGAAGGGATCCTACCACCAAGCAAAAAGCCTTTTTGTTTTTGTCATTGGGCCAGCTTGCTGGATTACGGCCTAAACCTCCTCGTCGCCCAGAGGAGAGACTCATAGCCCTGGAACTCATTACACAGTGATGATTAAAACCGCGTTTTACCTCAACCTCACCCGATGTTAAGTGAACATGAGGTCGAAGATGACAGCACACAGGTTTAGGAAGGATCTAAATCTTCATAAAATAATTCCGGAACACATCACCGGAGGGCGGCAGATTCTATACAGGGTGACTGGTGACAAATTTTAGATATTGAAGGAGAACACTCTGTATTCGATTCTGTTCATAATTAAGTAATAAAAATAGGTACTTATTTTTTCACTAGAATTCCCTATAAATAACTACTACTATGTTACTATTTACTTTACATGCAACTGAGACAATTGCGGCACGTGACCTGGCGTGCAGATCGCTACAAACGCTAGCGTAACCATGCGTTGCGTAATCGATTCTTTAACTTTGAGTTAAGTTCACTCATGGCGGGTTTCAATATTATGAAAACTGTTCGTTTTGCCTACGAACAATAGAAATCACTACCAAAATGCCTTTCTATATTCAAAATCTTGACATCTAAACCACTGCTTACGAACTGTTTGACTGTAATGGGTTGCTAGGTTACATTTGACCATTTACAAAATAAGTCATTATATCTAGCCAACGACGACGTAACACCAATGAGGTAAAGGTAGCATGGCAGTCTGCTGCGGCCAATAAGAGTTATTTTTTCATTACGTATGACCAATTAAAGAATAGGTCATTTTATCCAGCCAACGACGTAACAATTTATTCATTTAACGAAATATCCTATCAAATATCTGTCAACATATCAATAATCCAGTTTTCTCTTTCTAACTTATCTATAACTGTTTTTGAAAAAAGGGACGAATATTATTGAATGACATAATTTTTCTTTTAAATATTTACTTTGACGTCATAAAAATGTGATTCAACCAATGGCAAAATTTGTCGAAGGTTTGGCGTTTCGTTTTACGTAAGCAGTTAAACGCAATTATTAATAAAAAGCTCTAAAAACATACTATAATATATTTATCGAATACTAAAACATAGCAAACATAAATTGAATAAGTTTATATATTTCTTTAGTTTAAATATCATACAAATAATTTGCGAATGCGTGATATTCTATAAATCACATATCACCTATTTTCTTGGAAGAACGTCACGCAAGGAGGGCCCATGCCAAATTTGAGAACTTACAGCCCGTAGCTAGTAGATATTGTGAAACGCTACTTTTTTCCTACCAATTTTGTACCTGTACCGGTTACATTGAAACCCGCCATCAGTAAATCATTTTTATTAATTTTTGATTGCATTTTTTCTCTTCATGTATGATCTTAAACTACCACGTCCTTGAATTTCAAAAGTGACCCACCAGTCACCCTGTATGAAGGGTGGTCGCTTACCAGGTGGGTCCTGAAGGGAAAACACCACATATTCACAAATAACTAACAATTTCCAGTTTCCAAGTATACTTATACTTAAACTTATAACTAAATAACAAGCAAAGTTTTCTTTTGCCTTTGGTATTTTTAAAAACAATGTTACTTCAAGTAATTATACAATTGAAAAGTAAATTCTTTGAGCTTTCCCGATGTTTCTTTTTCTAATTTAATTTGTCAATTTATTGGAAAGCTTTATATAAACGAAACCGATATATTTTCAATACGATATGTTCTCTTTCAGAAAACGCTTGGATTTGATACCTGGCAGCCGGCTGGGGTTGTGGTAGTACATCCTTAACGTTGCCTTCTATGCTAGAGTTGGAATCTCGGCGCGGACAGTTCTTGATAATCTGACGTGTAATTTAAGTTTTTATCAATAATTAAATATACAAATAAAAATTAATTGTTTTAAACTATCGCGGTAATTTTCACTATGATTTAATGTATTTACGGGATTCTTACCACGATTTTCGATTTTATTTTCGCACGTCCGATATTTCGATGCTGTTACAAGCACCATGATCGCGGACTGGCAGTTGTAGGTATGTTTATTCGTTTTGATCTGCTACTACTGGAACTCACATGAATGTCACTTTTGCAAAACACTCTCATGTGAGTTCCAGTAGTAGCAGATCAAAACGAATAAGAAAGGGGGTAGATCGATTTATCTGCCTCTAACTGTCATCGCCACCTACCTACATCTGCCAGTCCGCGATCATGGTGCTTGTAACAGCATCGAAATATCGGACGTGCGAAAATAAAATCGAAAATCGTGGTAAGGATCCCATAAATACATTAAATCGTAATATAAATTAATGTCAAAATTCATTTCTTATTTCAATGATTCAAATCCTTACGATAGAAATTATGTTATAGTTAAAAGGCCGTCATTTGAGCGGTTTGTTATATTCCATCAAATGATAATATTTTGTTATATGAGTACAAAAAGCGTAAATTGATATTTGATGATATCTTACGTATAAATTTAGTAAGAGAGAAAATACCGCCGCCCGCGCAATTAAATGATGATAAACAATTAATTAAGTCTTCGTATTATCTAGCAGCTGCCGGGTCAACAGCCTGTGAACATGGAATTTGATATTTAATATTACGGTGGAGTACAATGATCAATTAACACTAAATAAACATGAATGAAGATTGTATTTTTTTGAAGTTCCGTTTTTTGTCTCCTAGAAATATGTATTAATATGACGGGTGTCCCAAACAGTGGCCTCACTAGTGAAAAGAACTTTTATTTTTCAGTATGATTACAACTGACTTATAAACAAAAATCAGTTATAAAAATATTTTTAGACAATTCACAATTTTGCTTGTATGTCTTAGTTTCAGTAGAATTTTCCCGACTATGTCAGGGATTTTATATATTTTTATTTCATTTTTGACAAAATTCTTCGAAAGAGAGATTAAAGGTGCACATACCTTTTGTCTGTCCATTGTTTGAAGATTAATATTCCTCTTATTAATATTCCATTTATAATGAAATAATTTCGTAATTAAAATAACAATTTTAATATATTTTTGTCTTTTTATTCTAATATACATATTTATAACAAACTCTTTAAGCTTTGTACTATTACAGCTATGAGACATAAGTACTTAGAAAAAAAACAAATGATATCTCGTAACATCTACGATAATATATGATTATTAGAATGAATTTTAATACAACATTTTATAATGATAATAATTTTATAAAACAAGAAACAGTACCAATAACAATTATTTTCTTTTATAGGATGGTTAAGATAATGATAATACATTTACCATTCCTTGAAAAATAAATTAACTAAACATTCTCTTTTAAATTATTCGATAGAAAACATTTATTGTCATGAATATACTGGAATATTAATTCGATATCATTAAATGCATACCTAAGTACGTGTTATTTAACACCCTGTAAACAACATGGACATGACATGAATGGGAATACGTCAATAAGGTTGTAAGAAAGCTATAAGTAATAGGTACTAGATGTTATCGGGCTTCAGCCCTCTGCGCAAAATTATTTAATATGGTAATAGCAAAACTCACTTACGTTACTTTAACTTTTGATTTGATTTAGTTCAACATCTACCTATTAAAAATAAAAGTATAGATACCGAAACGTCAAGTCGAATCAGATTTAAATAAACGCGGCAAAAAAAACAGTTAAAGCAGTAAGTACTACTTCAATTAATCGTAAAAACTTACAATCAGGCGCGGTCACAGACTGAAATTTTGGACAAAACTTTTCATTGCGAGTATCTTTTTCTAGCTTCCACTCTTTTAAGGAGTTCATTTTTTCATAATTTTCATCCCCCCTTGGACCGCGCCTGCTTACAAACATAAATACTTATTACCTTTAAATTTCTGGTACAAATACCAATTCAAAACTATTAAAAAATACTAAACTTTTCACGCAATAATTCGAAATGTCAAGAAAGTAATGAAATCGAAGAATATAGTAAACAAAGCGTTCTCTATTCTCTGCCTACACCAAAGGAAAACATGCGTGAAGTTATGTACGTATGCAATACCTACAATTAAGATTGTAGGTACAACATATCAATAAATATTGTTCCTTTATCCTTACAAAAATGCATAAATTCCTCACTAAAAAAACAGTTTTTAAAACTCTACTAAGGGTTGACACCTTTAAAAGTTTTGTGTTTACTGAACTTTCTCAAAAACCCCTATTCAGGGTACTTCAATGAGCTACAGTTGAAAGAGCATCAACAACTAGGTATATTTATCTAGACAGATATCAAAAGACAATAGGTAATCTCCTGAAACTGTTAGCTGTAGACAAAACCCAGTGCGTCATAACAAATTTGTGAAGCGAGCTTTAAGCTACCGCTACACACTTGTCGAACCACGGAATTTGTAACTTTAAAAAAAATCACTCCAAATACTTTAGACGTTTTCTATAGCCTGATGTGTTTTTTTTACCGGACTGCAGCACGCCTGACTCTCCTCACCTGCTGTTACTTTTTTTTTACAAATATTATTTAAAAGCTCTTGTAATCTTATTTGCTTGTTTTGTACTTTTCAGTTGAAACTTACTGTGTATTCCACAGTCGGGTTTTTAGTTTTTGTAATTACTTTTAAAGGAACAAAGGTAAAACATAGAATGTGTCAGCTGCTTTTCTTCTCGGGCATACTGTCAAAATCAGTTACGGGACAGAGGTTTTATTGGAGGTTTTTTGTGGGCGATAGGCTGACCTCCCATGTCACTGCAATCTCCCTTCATCATCATAAGTGTTCTGCCTACCCCATAAGTGTTACTGGCGTGAAGTTGTGTATGTATTCATTAGTGTTATTTACGCAAATCTTACCTGAGTGAAAATTGCCAATGAAGCTTAGAGTTTTATTTGGTGTACAGAACCGGAACAAAACATGGTCTTATTTCATTCTAGGTATAATGGATGTTAGCAAGCAAATGCAAGAAGCTTTCTTATTTCAGACGGATTTATTGTATCTTACGACACTTTTATCAGAGAATCTTAGGGATAATCTTTAATGGAGGAATGTCTTAGATGTAGAAAACAAACACCCGGTTAAATTTCAATTCTTCTGAGTATTCAAGCTGTACATTTACTCCGTTACGTAAATTATGACACATTCTGATTAATCATAAGCACAGTTATTTAATTACTTGTGACCTAGCTACTCCATAAGGTAGATAGATATTTATTTTTATTTTTTGAACTAGTTGGGAGATTTCTCTTCCATGGCGGCTGGTGGAGAGTAATGATGAAGATAAGATTAGAGACGTCTATCTACATAAAACTAATGCTTTCGAAGCTTAAAATTACCAGAGAAAACAGACGCAAGCAGTTCATTTGACACACTGGCGACCATTTCTAAATGCAACCTTAACAAAAACGCTTAATTTGACTTTTTGGAATATCCGCTCTATGTTTAGGTATGGACTTTCTGTCCGCGTCTGGTCTTCTTCTTGAGGTCGGTTCCTCATCTGAGGATGGTGGTCAAAATCTTGGTTGGATTCGGAGCGGATGATCTGCATCCACCGGTTTCAGTCCACGTCTGGCAGGACGACGGTAAAAGCACGCGAATTCAATTAGTTCAAGAAGCGCTCTCGTATATTAAAGTATCTGATGATCATACTCGCCGCATGCACCGAACGTGTAGTCCCGACATAACTACAAGCCCCGGAGACCGAGTGTGGGAGGATCAGGGTGTTCTTACCCCCCCAAGGGTGGCACTTCGCCCCCTTTTCCCACGCAACGACCTTTGTGAATACGATGCACTTTGACAGAATTTACTAATTCAATAGATGGACGTCGGGAGGTTTGACTTTTCTTTACATAATTAAGCTTTGATATGAAGATAATTTGCAAATATTAAACATTAATGATTATATGAGCAGAACGTAGAAATTGATGAATAGTTTGCGCCTTAGTCCCTTCTATTTATGTTGGTAAAGGTTTTGTCCTCACTTGGAATAGGCAGTTAAACGAAGAGGATAACTGTTAGTAGTCCCTTTGGATAACTGTGATCTTGAATTAGGTACTAAGGTATGAAATTAGGTACTTATTAACGTAAAAGGTACATATGAGAACTAAAGTACCCGAGTTTAAGATAATTTATCTATTACATTTTTGAAAACACTTGAATTTCATGAAGTATTTCGATTAAAGTCTTCAGTCACTGTACTTAGTTAAGTTCAGTTAAGTTAAATCAAGGGTAGACTTATAAAGAGTCTTTACGATCACGCCGCCGTAGGATTAAAAAGCTTTTGTAAGTTATATCATGACGTATACGAGATTTGAACTTCGAACCATTACGTCGTCAAGCTCTATCATGCCGATAAAACGTTTTTGCTGATCAGATTATACAGTTTATATTCCCTTGGTACGGTCGGCAGCTACGATGTTAGTAGGTACTAGCTAGATACAATAAAACTAAATTGTGAAAAACATATTGTATAAGCAATGAAATCCGGTGGCTTGCCCTTTTAAATCTGTTTTAAGAAGATAAAAAAGCGTTTATTCTACTTATAAGCTACTTATTTTTTGTGTGTGTACAAAAGTTAGTAGGTAAGTAGTAAAGATTTAGCGTAATGTATTTTCTAATGCTCTAATACAATATAAATACAAGATACCAAATACAAATTTTAAAGCCCTCAGAAGTTAGGTATATAAACATAGATATGTAGGTACCTATTAATTTTTTATACTTATTTAAAAATATGTTTAAATAAACATACAAACAATGACTTGAGAGCAAATAGTATTTGTCGCACAAATATGCAAGGACCAAAAAACAAGGATTCAACTTTTTACTGCACAATGACAACCGCCTTTTTTACTAAAATTATTCAGAATTAATTTAAATGAGCGCATCACGTCTTGCAGGCAGCCTATCTACATCAATCCCAACAACATTAGTTCTACGACTTTTTACAAATCTTGATAAACAACACAGAAAAAGAAAAAAAAATTTGCTCCCTCTGTTAATTTTAAAATTCTGTATTTCGTAAGCACCTCGCGCCGCTGCACGTGGCCATATTTTGCCTACGCAAGGTGCGTGGCATGCCTACGCTGAGTAAATAGAGTTGCCAGTTTAGAGGCAATAATTAGTTTTTGTTGAAAATTTAAATGTTTAAAAACCTATTAGATCATTTTAAAACGTCGTAGAACAAATGTTGTTGGGATTGATGTGGAGAGGCTGACTGCAAAAGGTGCTGCGCTAATTTAAATTGACCCTGTATATTAATAATTAAATAATTATTATAAAACGTCAACTCCAAAGTGAATCTCCAATCGAGACTCAACTCTTGCATCACATGACTGTTAAAACGTTGTACCTAACTACTGGGCAATTCAGTTAATGCAACACGTTTTATAAATTATTACTTTAGATTTTTTAGCTTTAACTTAGCATAGCTAAGATCCTGTTCTATTGTTTTTTTTTATTTTAAATAATGCCTAGAACTAACTTTACCAAATTTTCAATGAAAGAAAATTGAACTCGTATCGGTTTATCCATTTGAGAGTTACAATTTCGCAAACAGATACTGAAAAACAGAACCTATTAAATTACCTAAAACAGATTAGAATCGGGTAGGTAATCCAATTTTTTTAACCTAAACAAAATCTTCAAAATCTCCTAAAAAATCGCTTTGAACTATCAAAACTACTTACTCTACACATATGCATATGAATATAAGCACACTTAAGCTCCACTCAAAATAACACCTAATTACCAACGCAATACTCTCGAAAACACGTTAAGCTCTGCATATTATCCTATTTACTCTCGACAATTAACTAACTGGGATAACAGCTCCTAATTGTGGCGAGAAATAACATTACAATTAAACGTTATTTTCTGCATGAAGAATAAGTAATATAGCTTATAATAAACAGCATGTAGAATAACTACTAAAAGTAGAAAATGGGGAAGGAATAGAGGTACCTATGAATTTGTAAATATTACCTAGCAATACTCAATACTCAATCTTCTGTGCTGGACTGGCAGAAAAGGAAAAACATAGAATGTGCCAGGTGCTTCTCTTCCCGGGCGTACTGTAATAGTGAGTCAAGGGACAGAGGTTTCATCGGAGGTTTTTTTGGGGGCGATAGGCTGACCCCCTGTCACTGCATTCGTTTCTCTCAATTGTTCTAATGCCTTCGAATTTATGAAACGTCTCTCTGGTGTTCTTCTTACCCCGTAAGGCGTGAAGTTATTTATGTAAGTATGTAAAACTCAATTATTCACTTACTTATCATTTAAAAACCATACACTGCAGGAGAATAAATGCTTTTTAATAAATAAACACAAAGATAATTTAAATAAGCTGAAATACCAATCGAGAAAAACCTGTAATTTGCTCTTTCTAAATCATTTTTATCGTAGCTTTCTCACAGATACAAAGGGTGCGTACCTAAATATATCTACACTACTTATATCTACAATGGTAACAAAAGGTTTGTTTGTTTATGGTACCAAAACTAAAGGGTAAACATTTCTTATAAATAGATGGCCAAGCATGACAACAGTTAACATACATTAGCACCGCTTTATTGATTATTTTCATCTCAATGAGTTAAACTTATACCAGGAAGTTGTGTAAGGTTTTCAAGTTTTCATTGATTTTCTATACACCTTTTTTGGCCCACCTAAAATAACCTCCATCACTACAATCCTTCTCAATATGCCCGCTGAAAAGCTTTGAGCTTTCTGCTTATGTGGAGAGGGATTTTAAGAAATAAACCACCAAGTTGGCTCACTAGTAGTTGGAGTACCTACTACTTCCACTTTAATGATTACACCTAATTAGAGTAACCAAACCCTTAGATGCTCATAATCAAATCAAATTCTCTTTAATATACTTATTTTATGTTAAAACAACTTAATTATCAATTTCAGAACTAACAAAGAAACGTATGAATTTTTAATCATACTACCTATGTATCATATTCCTCAACCAAACACTTCCAACATAAAAATCCAAAACTTCACAAATCAATAGCTTTGCATGTAACAAACACTAAACAAACTGCATGCGCTGACAAATACTTCAGGATTCATCGCCGGCATTCTAAATTTAAAATTTATTAGTACCTCCCTACCCGAGACCGGCTCACGACACCAAGTGGGCTAACCTAGGGGGGCAGGTTGTTTTGGCCTATTTGGACCTACGGCTCCATAAAGACGACGGCCGATCCGCACACTAATTCACAGAGATCGATAGTGCACCCGCTCGCACACCCTTTCATGCCCACCTTGTCATACTTCGATAATTAAAATGTTTGTGCTCTAATACAGGAGCTGTGATTCATAAATTAATGATTGCGCTTTTGGAATACAGATATAGCTTTCGTGCTTATATTATGAGAGAGGTTTTTTTAATTCTGTCCTTTGGCTCTATATTTGTCCCATAATACATAGATTCTCTTTGTTTATGTTATGACGCATGACCAATACTTAGAGACTTTTAAAAAATGTTAAATTAGAAGTCCCCAAAATGTTACATCAGACAGACAAATAATAATAAAATGTATTTACCTCAAACCAAACTAATACTTTACGGAAATCACATCAAAACATCCAATTCGTACGAAATCTATTCTAGTTTAAGACAAAAACTTTTTTCGTGTCGTTATCAATTCTTTAAGGTTTAAATAATCCTTATTTCTAGACACGAAAACTGCATTTTCAGACAAAGCCTTTCCTTATTAACTCTTAATACCACTCCATGGGTATCTTTGTTATAAAGTACGATAAAAAAGTATATCTACAGTCTATTCAGCTTGCTGTAAACATCAGATTTTTGCCATAATCAATAATCGAATAGACTCACCTGCTCGTGGTAAATAATACCAACCTACGAAACAATAATATATGCCTGAACACAAATGCGGCTGGAATTCAATGTGAATCATGCTAACAGCCTGTTTTCCCAAAATGTGTTTTTTGTATTACTTTCTACGTGTCTTTGTTAATTTAATGTAGGTATTCATTTTGAAAAATGAATTTCATTTCTTGTTTTAATTTTCCATTTGTACTCTTTAGCAACTTAGACGATATGTTATTCGAAAATGTTAAAGATAAAATTAGCTTCTATACAAATCTTTAATTGGTCTTCGTTATATTTTTTAAATATTTTTACAGATACATTTGAATATCAATCAAATGTGTGAAATTCCAATCCAAAAAGTAAGCATTTTCAAGACCATTAAAATATTTAACGTACTTATAACCTAAACATCCAAAAAAAGCCTAACATTAGCATATTTACACGTGTCAGTACTCTCAAAACTAAATAGGCTCATTCCACACAAAGCGCAGTTATTTTTCAGTTCATCCTCATTACTTAGCTGAAGTTGAAACTTTACCGCTTCCACGCTTAGCATCTAAACGAAAGTGTTTCGCGTCGGTTGCATCGGATTCATTTCTTGCGAAAACTTCTCAACGACCTTCGAGAAAAGTTTCAGTTTCAGGGGATCCCCATTCTCCCTCGTCTTGGAAATTTGCATGATTAGACGGTCCACGAGATGCATAAAAGAATAAGTGAGGGGTGTGGTAAGCTGTTAAAGTGGGTAGAAAAAATGCATATAAGAACTTTTCATTCGAGACATACTCAGTGTTACATATAGTGCTGATGGTATGAACAAAGGAGCGTGGGAAAACGTTTTCAAAACTATATTTTTGAATGCATATAAAAATATGTAAAAATGTAAATAAAATTGTAATTTAATTTAACATGTCTTTACTGCCTACTTAAAAGATAAGTTTAGTAACGGTAATTTCGAAATAAATCTATTTCTTTGTTGTATTTTAACTCCACTTTCTAACTTCAATTAATGACCAGCGATGCATTAAAAATTTGAATTCCAATCCAAAGGCAAACGAAAAACCTAATTTAAATTCTACAGCAAAACCGTCTCATAGCCTCACATAATTAGTTCGACAATTCCACACGTAGCTAACTATTGTTGCATACACCTTCCAACGATCAGATACAAACGTTTGCCAGAATCAAACGCTCGTTCCAACATAGATGGAAGTATAAACTCAATAGCGCCGGTTTCGTTCCGAAATTGGAATCCTCGACAAAGGACGTCAAAGAAAATAGCAAGTACACGCGTGCAGCTTGCCATAAAGAGCGAACGGTGCACGGCCGAGGAGCCTCGTGCGTCCATTACCCCCTCCAGGGTGGTGGGGGCTGCCAAAAGTGTGGAGGTGGCAAGCGTCCCACTCACACTCGAAGATGCACCAAGCTTCTGGACGAAACCACACGTCTGCTCCTAATGGCACCTAATGAATTACGCCTTTATTTACCAGCTTACTGGTTCACGTTATCTGTGTAAGCCTTTTGATGATTTCAAAATATCTGCTGGTAGTCAAACAAGTTCTGAATCAATGAAATTCATCGGCTTTTTTCAATGTAGAAATATATGTTCAAATCTCTTTCCTTACTCAAAATTTATCGACTTTGTTGAATAACTATGATCAAAACAGATTCATGTTTGAATTACTTTAGGTTAAGTTAAAATGCATATTTTACTAAAATTTCCTATTCGCTACAAAAGATTTGTTGATAAACAAATGTAATTATCCTCCATTGCCAACTCAACGTAGTAACTTTTGGTTCGATAGATACGTACCGATACGACTAGCTTTATCTATCGGGCTGTGGATACAATGGTACCTACCTATGATGTATTTGGTCTGAGTATCTAGTCACGACATGCCCCAGCACCGATAAATCGCATTATAGCCCACGTGCTGAGAATACATTTTTAATCTTGTTTCCTTTTTATTATCCAGCTTAGGAAAGCTGCTTGCTACTAAGGACTGAGGTGTATGACTCTAGTGAAACACCCCCTTTAGAGAAACGTTGCTATTTCTCTTCTTTTAAAGTGCTTAATCCATTTAACTTAACAAAGGCATTTCGAATTATAACTATCGTAGAAAAATTCTATGCGTTGTAAATTATATTATGACAAAAAAGTTTTTCTTTAAACTGTCTGCGATTGTTTACGAATGTCATGCTTTACCATGCACACAACACTTCTGAAGTTTATACGCATTAAATTACTTACGAGTATAAAGCAAAGAAATGAGACACGCTTTTCAGACTTTCAAGAATACTATTGCATTTTCAGACACATTGGTACCGTTGCCAAAAAAAGCAAAATAGGTAGTAGGTTAAAAATGCTCGCGTAGCGTCGCCTCTATGGCGCTTTTCATTCGACACCGGTGCAGGCTGTGTCAAAGCTCGTAATTAGTATTTAGGAAGGTGGTAAGAAAGGCGAGGTCGTGGGCCAGACGTCGGGTATCGATCCGACGACCTGCCCCACGCTCACCACCCCAAGGGAGGGAGGGGGCCACGCACATCGAGCCACCAATTGACACACTTAAGGTAATACTTGCCAGTAACGAATATACCCTAAGTTGCACTTATTCAGGGTAGCCAAACTATTTTATGTAACTTTTTGAAGCGAGATTGCTTCGGATTACGTAACCATTTTGATTTATAATAAAAAGAATCTATATTTTTTGTAGGTTTATTTATAAACCTTTTTGTGTTAAAAAAAAACAAGGCTAAATTGAATTGTAATTTTTCAATAGTGTCAGTAAATTTCCACAGCAACAAAGGGTCAGCAAGTTTCAGTAGACTCGACCCAGTTGGCTCGAAGCCCATTCATAGTTCGCACTTCTCATCTCTTAGAGCGAAGACTTCATAACTCACCCTTTGAGCTACTTATTGTTAACAAATAAAGTTAAAATTAAAGTAAGTAACTGGAGTTTATATGGCCTTTATTAATAATACTGTTTATTTAAGTATTTTCTAGTTTCTTAATAAGTTCTTCAAAATTTAGAGCAACTTTAAATATAAGTGTTTGAAATAAATAATCAATTCGTATAGAGTCAGCCCTAAGATCATTGCACAGGGTGAGACATTTTTCAGGCAGTTCTGTTGAATAAGTAAAAAATAATCATATAATTTACTTATCTTATAGAAAACCACAATCAGTAGAATACATTTGAAACTTAAATAGGACACTATTACAGGTTTACGCATATAGAAACAATTTTACTTTGAAACATTTACACATACACTGTGTAGAGTCACAAACACAAGTAAAAACATTAATTAAAATACAAAAACAACAGAACTACCAACGCAGCCGCGCAAATATTTAGATCATACAATTAATAAGCTGCCTTTTAACTGACTGCATGCTACAATTTAATTGTTTTACTTGTATAGATATTTTCTATAACCAGGCTTTTTGTGTGAATGATTTCATAGTTAGCTAGCTACTATGTTTCATATTGCCTTGTATTAAAATATGTATCTGGCCTTTTCCATCTAACTTTTGGACTCACAGGAATTTCCTTCTCTAACATCTCAAATCTGACGCGTAGTTAGGACTACTCTTAGCCGAGCCTACACGAGCTAAAGTTTGTATGAAAAATCTTACTTCTTGAGTACACCGATGTAAAACTTGGTAACAAGGTTCTTCAATGAGTGTCTGGTTGCCTTATGAAAGGAATTTCTGAAATTTTCAAAGGAACTGTAGTTATAGCAACAACACTTAAACAATGTTTTATGCGTGTACGAAGTCGCGGCCATAAGCTGAGATATGTAAGAAAGAATCTATAAATATGGGTAAGTATGGGCCTCTTCAATTATCAATATCTTTATAAAAATTATATATATTTTAACAATATCTTTTTTTAAGACACACAATGTAAATAATAAAAGCAGATATAGTGTACGTTAAACGTTTAAACCTTAATAGTAGTAACCGTCCGACTTTTATTTTATTATTTTAAATACCTTAGAGAAAAAAATAATCGATACACCTTGTAGAATCCTAGAAAGTAGAGGTGTGACTAATATATTCATATTAGTTATATATAACAGTTACACGGCATAAATGTTATATTCGGTAATACGAACATTTCTTTTTATTCTTTTCTTTTATTTCTTTTTATTCTTTATTATGTTATTCAATAACAATCAAATAGCAGTTGCACGCAGTCATCAAAGCGCGCGCTAATCATTATATTATAATGTAATAGAATGAATATACCTAGTACAATTTTACGAACTAGATCAGAAACTCTCACTGTTATTTGAATGTTACCCAGTAACAGTTATGACATCATGTTATTGATAAAGCGTTATATTAGTTAACAGGCATATTAAAATTCGATCCTAATATAACATCTCTACTAAACAGCCTCGTGTAACCTGGTGCAACAATGGGTACAATTCTCTATTTTGTCAAACCATTTACCACTCCGAAACGTTCTATAATCTACAGATAGATTGCTATGTAAAAAACTACAGGGTGAAATAGACTTTATTAAATCTTCATTAGAAAAAGATTTTATAACAAATAAGTAGATATGTGACAGCAAGTTGTAAGTTTGCCAATAGAATGCCAGGAGCTATTTCTAACGGTTTTTTAATACGCTTTAAATCTAAAGTTGCGCGTTCAGACTTTCAATAAGTGTGCCTCCTAACCGGATAAACACTGCAGTAAATAATTATTTATTTTAATTTCGGTTATAATTTTGGTATATATCCGAAGAAGGTTTCAGTTATATGATGTTATGTTATATTTTTTAGAATACTTACATACCTTTTTGAAGGTAAGATCGCGTGTTTTAGCACCTACAGTTTTATATTCAATTTCATTTTGGTGTTTATTTTAAAATCACTATGGAGGAAGTTTTGGACAAACTTTCCATTACTTGTTGTACGAATAAAATAAAATAATAAGAAAATAAAATCCCCGGATAATGACACCAACTACATGGCTTCAAAGTAAGCAAAGCTTGTGTTATGTATGATTTACCAAGTAGCGAACTAGGGATGAATCTGGAATATACATACCTTCATATAAGTACCTATAGATAAACGCCTAGACCCCAAATATTATTTTTCTTGTTTCGTGCGGGAATCGAACTCGCGATTCGATTGGCGTAGTAGCGCCTAGACGTCTGCACCACGGAGACTGTTAAAAAATAAGTGTATACTGAAAAATCCAAAAAGTGAAAAAACTCAAAAAAGTAACATTTTGAGGGGTTGTTCTATAGTGCAAATGATTTTCTGACCTACTCTATAACCCCTCAATGGATGCAGGCCTAATAAAAAATAACCCTGTATAGTCAAAAAGTTTATGACTAGATACTGGTAGTAGCTAAGTTCGCTTGTTATATACCTACTTTTTTAATCTCTCTCGTTCACTGTTGTTGGGATTTTCATTTTACGCATTAAAAGTTACAGGCGATATTTCCGTCAAGGTTCATTATTATCATCATTCAGCAAGAATACGTCCACTGCTGGACATAGGCCACCCCTAAGGTTTTCCACGTCAGTCGGTCCCGTGCCACCCTTATCCAACGTTTACCGGCGACTTCGACTAGGTCATCGGTCCATTTTGCGGGGGGCCTCGAGAACTTTTCTGCTCCAACGGCCATCTGTTCTGCGAGCTACGTGCCCTGCCCATTGCCACTTCAGCTTTGAAATCCTTCTGGCTATGTCGGTGACTTTGGTTCGCTCCAAGCATAGTCCTTTACATTGCCCGCTGAGCGATTTTAAGCTTGTTGATAAGGCCTATAGTTGGCGACCAGGTCTCAGTGCCATACGTCATCACTGGCAACACACACTGGTCAAAAACCTTTGTCTTCAGACACTGCGGTATTTGAGACGAAAAGATTTTACGGAGCTATCCGAATGCTGCCCAGCCCAGTTGGATTCGACGATTGAACTCTTTCTCAAAGTTGGACCTACCTAACTGGATTTTATGTCCTAGGTGAAATAGTCATCGACAACTTCGAGCGTGGTGCCTCCAACTACCACAGGAGCAGGTGCAACATGGTTTGTTCGACATGGTTTAAGTCTTATCCATGTTCATTTTAAGACCCACTCGCTGCGAGGCTACACTGAGGTCATCGAGCATTTTACTCAGGTCCTGCAGGGTCTCAGCCATGACTACGATGTCATCCGCGAATCGAAGGTGAGTGATGTACTCGCCGTTGATGTTGATTTCGAGCCCATCCCAGTCCAGAAGCTTGAAGACATCTTCCAACGCTGCGATGAACAGCCTAGGCGATATAACATCGCCTTACCTGACGCCCCGCTGCAGTTGGATAGGCCTCAAACTCTGATCCTGAAGACGGACTGACATAGTGACGTTATTGGCCCGGGATATCCCAGTGCAATCTGCTCAATACTTCCTCCAGTTCAACAATCTTCTCGTCGGTCCGCAGTGTCCTAACATTGTACACCGCCAGGGCCAAGGGTCGTCGTTGGTAGCCTGGTCGAACCCCGGGATTCTTAGCAGCCCCCGTCCGTCAAGATTAAATATTCTAAATTTAGAAAAGGTTAAACTTTACTGTTCTGTTGTTTTTTATATGTTTTCTTTGATGCAATATAAAGTGCGCAATATAATGGTAGCTACAGTTTTATTGCTAATAAAATCACCAAATTTTCATTGGTAGATAGGGTAAAATGGGGTAATACCGGTCACGAGGTAATACCGGTCAGCACTCTAACTCATAAAATCAACTAGATATTAGCTCGCATACATAGCCATATGAAGGGCTAGCCATATCTAGGAAGCCGGCGTCGACCTCCGCTGAGTTTCCTTCGCGCATCTAGGAAGAACGCACGTATTCTTTTTTCTCGCCAAAACGTTATAATTTTTCGATCTTTGTAATTAAGATGTGAGTTGATATTTTCACTGTATTTTTATGATTGGGTAATTTAAATATGTATCTTGCATATTCATTAACATAACAGAATATAGTTTTTAAGAAAAAAACAGTGGGTTTTTTTCTTATCCCGACCGGAATTACTCATCGTGGCGTGAAATACCGGTCAAAGACAGATCTTTTTATTTGTAACAAAAATAATTAAACTAGTGATGTCAAGAAAATTACCATTTGAAAAAAGCTAATTATATTTGTGTTTAAAATTATTTTGGTGAATAAATGTTTATTACTATTGGATGTATGATCATTTTTCCTTAAGTGACTGGTGGACCCTGTTCTCCCCTAACTATTTAATGATCTACGGTAAAAGTTTCCATAGAGCCCTATTTTTATTTAATACTTTACAGTCAAAAAATATCTAGAAATAAGTACCTACTCGTATTGTATTTTCTTTTTATATAATCATAACATTATAATGAAGCTGAAAAGTTTGTTTGAATGCGCTAATCGCAGGGATGACCAATTCTTTTTGCATTTGATAGCCTGATTTCTGAGGAAGGGTTTCAAGAAATTCCTATGGGAACAAAACTTACGCGCCTAAAACAGCTACTGCAACAAAAACAAAAGCTATAGACTTACTTACTACCAACTATACAAGCCTATGATAAAGCGTTATATTTATTTGACGATGAGCTGAAGGCCAAAAAACAACGTAGAAGCTAATAATATAATAATAATAATAAAATCCCCAGACAATCACACCAACTACTCACATGGCCCTAAAGTAAGCATTTCTTGTATTATGGGATAACATGTAGCGAACTAGGGGGGAACCTAAAATATAAATACATAAATAGATAAACACCCAGAAACGGAACTGTGATGTTGGACGACCGGGAACCAAATAAAAGACGAGTACTCAGGTCACTCACTGCACCTCCCCGGCAATTTTGATAAAAAAATATAGGTACAAAGTTTTTTTTTATTATTTCAATTTTTTTTTTGCCTTAACAGCATAGAACATTTTTTTTTCTTTTTCCGTTTGGGAATCGAACCCGTAACCACTGGCGTCTGAGGCAGACAGGTTTACCCCATCGCCAAAGCGGTCGTCAAGTTGATTCTTAAGTCCGCTTTTCTCGAGATATCTTATCACTATAAACATTCGTTCCTTCTGACAGTTGATGTTGGTAATAAAACGATCACAAAGCCAGAATTTTCCAAAGAAGTATAGTAATAACAAGATGGTATGTCTTAATGTATCATATCAAGGTTACCTACATGCATTGCTACCCAAATAGGTACCTTTATTCGAAACTAGTTAATATTCCTGAAGGTTGTCTATTAACATCAGCCACAAAGCTAAGATAAACCCGTTCAGTCCAATTCATTTGGCTTAGTAAGGCGTTCTGGTACCAAAATTCTCTTTTCTTTATAAAGGCAATTTCCTGCAAAGGAATTACGGGTGAAAATAAGCAAAGCACGCAGATTGTCCGGACCGACGTCGCGTCGGTGCACTTTGGGTGTTTTTAGGGAGTAGACATTCGTTCAGGGAGGTGAATGGGGTGGTGTAAAATCACCCGCAATCATTTATACCCGAACAGCGTGCAGAATTACCAGCCTTAGCGGAAACTGCGACGTTTTTAAAATATTTACAATACATTGCTGGTTAGATTAAGAACTTTGTTTTGAAAATACAAAGAGAAGGAGCAATGGAATTTAAATTTTATATAGTAACTTTGTTAAAGAATATTATCAATATCAGCTGTTCGAGGACCTGTACACTTCGCGTCTACTACGTGAACGTTCTCACGGTATATCGTGTCGCTTCTAAAGCTATTATTTAAAGCAAGATAGGTACCAGGACTCGCATTTTCTACAAGGCGATAATAAATTTTATTTAATACTACTACGCTACGCAAGGTTACAAATGTCTAATAAATAAGCGTAGCTACGCTTTAATATCGCGCTTTGTAGTCAGAAGTCATAAGCAATAATTTTCACAGTAGAAGAAAGGATATTTTTAATTTATTTCAGGTTACAATAAGTAGGTTCTACTTATCGCGAAAATGAGAAATAAGTTCAATAGTTCAAATATAAGCAGGACACACGAAAAACCAACGCTAAGCAAATAAAAAGTAAGTAAGTCGAACTAAGCGCTTTGACAGTTCCTTTTTGATACGGGTCGCCAAGGTTTGGAATGAACTGCCTGCGTCTATCTTCCCTAACCAGTATAGTCCTAGTACTTTTAAGCGTCGAGTGAATAGGTTTCTCGTGGATGGACGTGAACCACCTTAGTCTTCATGTTCACTTAACATCAGGTGTCATGGAAGACAAACGTCCCATCCATATTTTATAAAAAAAAGCATTTAACTTTTTGGGCCACATTTATTTAAACGATTAATTTCTAATCTTTTTGGGTTTATTTGGAGTTTATTGCTTACCTCAGTATAAAATATAACCAGTTCTGACAATCACTTTTTAAATGACTCAACCAACAACAGTGTAATTGCTGAATTTCAGCCGTTAACAGACTCTTAAACTTTTCGCTGCTTTTATTTCCACTAACTTTCATCTTTTTGTTTTATCTTTTTTAAGTGGTGTTGGTTTGCAAAGTATTATCAGGTTGTAAGGGTTTTTCAAGAAAAAAAAAGTATGTTTTAAAAAATAATTTTGTATATCTCATATTTATCTAAACTTCTTAAATGCGACTTATGCAAAGCATTAGGTAAGACACCATGATCTTAGCGACACCTCCAGTAATCGTGTTTTATCAACCTATTAATACTCGAACAAATTAATTTATTCGGAACAAAAGAAACAGTATTTTAAATTATTAAATCTAATGACAAAGTGCACTCGCTAACTGAGAATCGCGCCGTCAATTGATGAATACCATATCTACCGTTCAGTAGTTTCGAATTTTTCGCATTACAAAGGTACACATAGACGGATTGATGAGACTTAGCTTAATAATGTAGGGAGTTATCACCATTAGTTTATCCCTGCAATTATCTGAAGCTAGACATGCGAAAATCTTAAGATACACTTCTATTTAGGTAGGTACCTACGTCAGGAACTTACATCCATGACCTAGTTTCGGTAGCACGGCCACAATTTGCCGAGTAGGTAGTATATTTTGGTCTAGGTTACCTAAAGCTCGTCGACACGATATGTACTTAGGCGTATATTGGCAATCCTGAGAGGTGTTCTTGCCAGTGTTTGGGTTATGTTACGTTAACTAGATAGTGTTTATGTTCGGAATTTGTACGGAGGTAAATCTTAATAGGTAGGTAGTGCTTTGTCTAATGTATTCTGATACTTAGTTGTTTTTGTGTTTATATAAGTATAATAAACATTTTAAAGAAATATTTGCAGATAGCATTTAGTTTTATCAATCCATTATATCAAAACCTTTATTATTTTTTATTGGACCCGCATCTGTTGAGGGGTTATTGAATAGGTCAAAACGAACTATTTTCGCTGTGTAACCACTCCTCTTAAAATTTACCGTTTTCGCGTTATTCGAATTTTTAGGATTTTACTGTAAACACCCATTTTTCACAAGTTTTTGTGATATATAAAAAAATCTTAGCTATCTAACTGCTTTTTTTGACGTTTCCATGTAAATGATTAATGAGTTCATGATATAAAGCAAAAAAAAACTTAAAATACTTAACTTCAAAGGTTATTTGGTGTATTATGGTAAAGTATATTATGGTCTTTCAAGCAGTGTATTATTTGTATATGTCGCAGTCATCTGGATGAATTAGCCAATCAATTGGACGCCTGGACCGAATCAACGGCCTAGGCCGATAGTTGATTGAACACGAAAAACTCAACGTTTAACAACTTGGCGTGTTGAAAGTTAGCCCCTTGAAGATGGCTGACCAAAACTCAGCCAAGTGATTTAAATTTGGTACAGTTTTGGCTTAAGTAATAAAACAAGTAGGTCATGGTAAAATTATCTGTCATGACGGAAAAACCAGTCAAGCAAAATTTTTTTTTTATAAGATTTTTTTTTATTTATTTCTATGACAAGGAAATAAAATCCATTGTGGCGCATCGCCGGGTGCTGCCGCACCACGCTCGCTTCGCTCGCTCGGCTCGCGCGTAAATATAAATATCATAAATGTAATAAAATAAGTTCCGTTTTAATGTTTTAATATTTAAACCAAACATCAACAGGTTAAACGTTGCGATCAACGACTTGACTAATTGTCCTTAAGCCGGTTGAAACGGCCTAGGCATCCAATTGAGTGGCTAATTCAACCAGATGACTGCGACATATATATAAGGTTGATTTGTAGCCACCGGCAAATTTTTTTTACACAATAAGTTTCATTTATATGAACGATTTTTGCAAAAAAAAGGTATTAATTTTTTTTTAACAAAGTAAATAAATCCGCTAACATACTAAAAATCAACCCTGTATATAATATATATCTTATTTGAATATGATGTAAGTACCTGTATTAATAAAATTACTGTTCTGTATTGCCTGCTGATGTCTCCATATATTTTTTCATACATTTGTAAGGTTGTCTGTAAGAAATCGCTTTATAGCGATAAGGCGGCCTGTTGTGCCTTTCAAAACTGTTTTTGTTCTAATATATTCTTTTCCTTTTATTATTTTGTAAGTGTGCAATGAAGTATAAATAAATAAATATTCTCTTCTTAACTTTAACCAAAACAACGCACTTCAGATGTCTACGAAGCGAGGGATTTGTAATTTTTACAAAACACAGCAAAACGTAAGTTTTTTAGCCAATAACCAAACATTTTCTTATTTTCATTTACTGTGATTTGATACCTAAAAATTTTTTGTGGTGTTAAAGAAAAAAAATATAAATTAGCTTCGATTTCAGTTGAAATATCAGAAGTTTTCCCAGGAAACATTTAACGGTTGGCCTTGCAAGGGTACCTACATGGACCTTAATAGGAATATCTATAAATCATGAAAATATCACATTATTAAATAAAACGGCACATTAAAGAACAGGTACCTACTGTCACACAAGTGACAAGTTTAGTTTAGAACATATGAGGCAGTATCTGTTTTATTAAGTACTAGCTGTGCCCGCGACTTCGTTCGCGTGGACGATGAAACTTATCAATGAACTTTTTGTATAAAGTTTTATTTGTGTAGAACGTAATTTATAGAGCATACCGGTATTAATACTTCTGTCCCGGCGCGGGCCCTTTGTGGCTAATTACAATAGAAAGCAAATAAATTGTGTCTCATTAGCGGTGATTAAGAGGGTATATGATATCTTTGTTCGCAGCATCGCTCACGTTCTGTAAGTTTTTTGTATTAGATTTCTATTTTGGTAGGTACCTATTTAGCAAGATAACCGATAGCGAAGCTGGCGTTTATTGGATCGAATGCTCGAAAAGATAGTGGTAACGACAGATAGTCACCGTACGACATCAATTGAGAGCTTCAGCATACACGACATTATAAGTGAGCCCGTTCGGAATATGAACATAAAGGGTCCTTGGACTACTCACGCTAAAGCTGACCATTAGGGCTAGCATGCTCACATCGATAAATACTCGAATCGACAAGATAAATATTATTTTGTTATTTTATCCTATTATGTAAGCTAATATGCGCACCATAATAGATATAGTTACTCGATTTGATACCATGATTAAGACCACAGAACCAAATATGTCATAATCTTAATAAATTACATACACTAAATAGCATATTCTAAGAAAATGTCGATAAAAGGCCCGATTTATCGTTGTCGACGGTAGCATGCTAGCCCCGCATGTGAAAAACAACTCACAACTAAACAACTAAGATCGACGCCAACAACGCCAAAGTCTGACCTTGTGCCTTATTTATTGTCATAGCGTAACATAAAGCTACTGGAAACTGTATCTACTCTCTTAAACTGAAATGGGAAATTGTTCGGAATCAAAACACTTTCCCCGGCACATAAACCGGTTAAAACTTCTGCCTTAATTGTGTGAACACTAATGAATAATCAGCGCTTTATCACTATTCCTAGTAATGCCACATACCGGATTTTCTGTGCGATCAAGATCTATATGTATTTAAAGCATAGTAGGTACATATGAGCTGTTTTTCCTCCTGGCATTCCTGCTAATCCTAATAGAATTTCTCCCAAAGTATTATTAACAATAAGGCAGACACAGTCAAATAAAAATTTTTGCTCGATGACATATTAGAAACTTTTTTTTTTTATATTGTAAGGATAGGACGTTTGTCTTCCATGCCACCTGATGGAAAGTGCGCATGAAGAGTATGGTGTTACACGTCCATCCACGAGAAACCTATTCACTCGACACTTAAAAGTTCCAGGACTGTAGTGGTCAGGAAAAACAGACGCAGGCAGATTGTTCCACTCCTTGGCAATCCGTACCAAAAAGGAACTATCGAAGCGTTTTGTTCGACTTCTTGGTAAATCCACTATGTCCACTATACACTATATCCACTAAACTCTGTTTTCCAAAGTTTCTAATAGTTCTGCAGGATTATCTATACGGTCTACGCCTTATAAAAGTAAACCTAAGTATCTACCTAATTTAAAAAAATAAACTCAATTACAGAAAATACAATACTTACCTACCTACTTACTTGTCACTACGCACAATATCACAAATAAATATAAAATAATATTTTTTTTTTGTTTTTATTGTATATGTCGATAAAAGGCCCGATTTATCGTTGTCGACGGTAGCATGCTAGCCCCGCATGTGAAAAACAACTCACAACTAAACAACTAAGATCGACGCCAACAACGCCAAAGTCTGACCTTGTGCCTTATTTATTGTCATAGCGTAACATAAAGCTACTGGAAACTGTATCTACTCTCTTAAACTGAAATGGGAAATTGTTCGGAATCAAAACACTTTCCCCGGCACATAAACCGGTTAAAACTTCTGCCTTAATTGTGTGAACACTAATGAATAATCAGCGCTTTATCACTATTCCTAGTAATGCCACATACCGGATTTTCTGTGCGATCAAGATCTATATGTATTTAAAGCATAGTAGGTACATATGAGCTGTTTTTCTTCCTGGAATTCCTGCTAATCCTAATAGAATTTCTCCCAAAGTATTATTAACAAATGGCAGACACAGTCAAATAAAAATTTTTGCTCGATGACATATTTGAAACTCTGTTTTCCAAAGTTTCTAATAGTTCTGCAGGATTATCTATACGGTCTAAGCCTTATAAAAGTAAACCTAAGTATCTACCTAATTAAAAAAAATAAACTCAATTACAGAAAATACAATACCTACCTACTCACCTAACAGAATTATAAAATAACCTATTGTCACTACGCACAATATCACATATAAATATAAAATAATATTTTTTGTTTTTATTGTATATTTTTTTCGGGATAAAATGTACCCAATGTGGTGCCCAGGATATTAACGAATAATTATAGCAAGTTTCATCGTAATCGAACTGGTAGTATTTGCGTGATGCCTGAGCAAACAGACAGACAAACATTTTTTTAATCACATTTTTCGGTTCAGTGTCGGTCTATTAACACCCCTGCCATTTATTTTTTTGATATTTTCAATGGACAGATTTTTTACTTCTACAGATTTATTAAAGTACAGAATAGATATAGTTGAACATTTTGGGCTTAGAAAGAAGAATAATTTTATTTTATCACCCAGAAAAAGGCCATTATGGGTGATAAGATAAAATTATACTTAATTCAATTCTAAAACCTATTGGCAACTTATTTGATATCGATATACTACTGATTATTATTACTTCTAAATTAATTCTATAATCAAATTCTTAGTTATACGATGGTGTCCCAGCTAAGTTCAATGAGTTTTTAGTAGATAATAACATTATATAAGCATTTAATACTTCGTTTGAATGAAAGAGCTTGTTCTGTTGTAATAGGAAAAGCAGATATTTTGATTATTACAACTCTATTTTTAAGTTGAACGACCGATTTATAATATTGGCCTTCTGTGGAGCCCTGCTCCTAGTAAGGCCAAATGGAAGACATTTATAAAACATTAGCTGTTACCCGCGACTTCGTGCGCGTGAAGATCGGCTTTTGCCGTTAAATATATAAGATTACTATATTCACCTTGAAAATCAAGCTTACTTTATCCTAAATTTCGTCCCAATCGATTCAGTAGTTTAACTGTGAAAGGATTAATTACTGATAGATAGACAGCTACTTTAAAAACTGTTATAACATAGCAGCTGTCCTCACCCAGGTTTTGTGGAAAAACCTACAAAAAATAACCTGCGAAAGGCACACAAAGGTTTTTATTTTAAATACGGGTCCCAACTGAACAATTCCACTTGTTTTGAACTCTTAAGATCAACAGAGTGTTAATACAAAGTAAAATTGAAAAAGTACAACTCGTCACCCATCTTGCTCATAGCTCCGATCTAGCAGCCTGTGATTTCTGTATTTTCCACGAGAGTTTTTGAAGTAACTCTGTCTGCCTGACTATCTGTAACGCTCTCATAGCTAAGTTACTGATTTAAATTAACTTTAGTAACGGAATATTTACCATGTTTATGGTTTATTTTAAGTTCTTGATATTTCGGCAATGTTGCAAGCGCCATTATCACGACCGTACTTAACATGCGGGTATGTTGTTTTTATAACTTATAATATTCTTTGAACGACAATATTTTACTTGTGTATTAGGTTTCATATAAAAAAAAAATACTAGGTACTGACTGAAAACACCACTTACATGATTTTTTGTATGACTAGAAAAGTTAAATAAAAAATGAACTTCTTTTAATATAATAAAGTTTTTGTTATTAAAGAGGAATTCCTTCAAATTTTAACTTTTCTCTAAATAAGAAGGTTTTCTACTCATATATTTAATATTAACAGATGTGCTATGTGACTCTATCTATTTCATAATTCTAGTTCTATATGATATAAAAATAAATCTTTAATATGTTGTTTTAATGTTTACGATGATGCCACAGTTTTTTAAAGTGAACAAATGACAAACATTAAAACAACGTTTTAAGTAATACCTTGCTTTGACCAATTATCATAATTGCAGTTCGTAGATGGCAGCAATAGTTAAGTTGAAAAATCGCAATAAGAGGATTAGATTAGGACTTAATTATAAGCCAAAATGACCGATCTAAACACTAGAAGACTTTTTTGTTCAGTATCATCGATAGTTCAGAAAAAATTGAAAAATATAGCGAAAAGATTCAGATCTGAATACTTCTCACAAAAAGTCTTTAGATCTCTTAAATCTAAAATGAAATCACAAAAAGTTTGTGGATCTTATTTAATTATTTAACTTCTTGTACCAAGCAAGAAATCTCAACAATAGAAAAATTATAATAGCAAATTCACTGTATGTGTCTCACACATACAAAAACATTTACGATGACAAAAACATTCTTAATCATAATTTTTACCTGGTCTATGTACATAAATAAGGAAACTATAAAAATATTAGGTAGCCGGCAATTTATATTAATTTAATAGAGATAACACTTCTAAGATCCATGTAATTGTTTTAGCACAGATTCTATGTCAATATTTTGAATATTCGCAGAATTTAACAAATACTGTGTTTCTGGTTTCGGTTTCTTACTGTTATTTGTTGATTCATCTACAGAGGCCCCACTTTGGCCTCTTTTTCTTTTCTTGGAATCTGACTTTTCCTTAACTTCTACTTTTTGTTTCAATTCTATTTTACCTGTGATTTCTACTGTTTCTTCTATTTTTTCGACTTGTAAAACTATATCTGTAACCGTCGTATCGAGGTTTATATTTCTAGTTGGGCTGGGTGCTTTCAGAGGTGTATCTAAACTTGTCAAAGTTGAATCAAATATTTCACTACACTTTGCTCTAACAGCATCTTTTAACGGGGTATAGAGTTTATCAAAATTTGATATAGAGGAGACAGCTAATTGTGTTTCTCTATAGTTTTCGTCTTCGTTTTGATCTACTAATATTGTAAAAGGTGTAGCTCTTAACCTGACTGTAACATCGTCATCAAGACATATCTCCATAGAAAACTTATCTTTTAATGTTTGTACTTCCTTGGTTTGCGGTTCTGATTCTTCATTGTACTGTATGCTTATATAATTATTGCTTTCTTCATAACACTCATGTATTGATAATTCAATTTCTTCTACTTCGTCTTCATTAGTATCTATAAGAAGATTATTTGAACAATCAGATTCTAAATTCTTCTGTTCTTGGCACCTTTTATCTGGTTCTATATCAACAGCAGTTTTCTGATCACTATCTTTTTGGTCAAGTGTGTTCTGCTTATCATCCTTTTGTTCTGGTGCATCTAGCAGGTCTCTCTCAATTCGTTTAGCTGTTTCTGCATCAAAGCCCCTGTTCATTAAATCAAGGTGTAAATTAGCATGACTTTCAGATTTCGTTATTGCGATGAATTCTCGTATTTTTGTAATGTCATCGGTTTCACTGGATTGGTCTACCTTCAATTTAGTATCTTGTGAGCAATCGTCCGACCATCGTAAAGCAATGTGTTCAGTGTCTGAATCCTGAGCGGGGTTTGAAGGAGTCTCAAGGGTGGGTTTATGTTTATCTTTAGAATCCATTTCAGGTGAATCGTGACTTGAACTGTCAGATACAATTGGTTTGGTGCAGTTTAGTTTACGAGGCGTTGACGATTTTCTCCTAGATTTTGTGTGACCAGCAGTAATTGTATCAGACGGTGCATCATTTTCGTTGCTCAGCGATTTCTTATTTGCTGGCGATTTTGCAGCTGAGCCTACAGATTTTCTTTTACTTTTTTGACTTTTCACAGGGCTACATTTCCTTGGTTTTATTTTCATAAATGATTTATCTTTTTTAATAGGTGTTCTTCGCTTTTTAACAGCGTTTCCTTTCGAAGTGTCCGCCTTTTTGCTTGTTGCTTTATCTGTCGATTTTTCTTTAGGCTTCGTTGGTGGTTTGCTAACTTTATTATCTGATAATATACTCTTCAACCTTTCTGTGCTTTTATTTTGCTCACTTTCTTCGCTTTCTTTTTGTTTTCCTGAATAATATGACACGTTTTTGGTACATTTTCGGACCGGTCGTGATTTTTCTGATACTGAGTTTTCTTGTATGAGTTCTAATTCACTAGGGTATTTTTTGGTTGACGATGGGTAACCTAATAAATCAGCAGAAGGAATAAAATCCTGGTCATCTGGTTTATAATATGATCCGCCGCTTGAATAGTCAGTGGGTCGTGATGAATAAGAGGATGGCGTTGCTTGGGTGTTAGGAGAATTTAAAAACCGAGGCGTTGGTATATTCATAATTTTTATATCAGACAAAGGATCTCCTGGTAAATCTGGACCTAAAAATCTGGGCGTTTCCATTTGTATATCATAAAGGGCCTGTTTATAAGGAGTTTCTAAAAAGTCTGATATATTAAGCTTAGCTCCAATAACATTTTGTAAAGATAGCCTCTCCGCCTCAGGAGTGTCTGTTAAATCGTCGTTAGAAATATCTTTTTTAGGAATTCCTTCAGAAGATTTGTCTTTTTTATGTGATGTTTCTGGAGGCAACATATTACCTTTGTCATCTCTTGATATAATATTAATGGTCGGTTTTATTTTATGAACAACATTTTCAGTATTGGCTATCGAAGTTTTAATGAGGTTGGCTTCACTTGTTTTACTCAATCGTTTTGTAGCAGCTAAAATGATTTCGTCTTCTTTCACAGGTTCATCATCGTCAATAATCTCAACAATTGCACTATCAGCTGACTTGACAGCCTTAGCAGATTTTCTTTTTCCACGTTTTGGATCAGATTTGCGACTTACTTTTTCAGTGGGATTCTTATTTTTAGTTTTTTTCGGTTTACTTGTGATTTGCTTTAGTTTATCGTTTTCTGAAATAGGAGTAACCAAAGAAGCTAAGGCACGTAAATCTGCATCCCAGTCGCGTTTCTTATTTGTACTTGTGCTGATTATTTTCGTTTTCGTATTCTCTTTAGTAGATACGTCCTGTGTTTTAGGGTCTGCTGTGATACTACTATCTAATACGTTCAAACTAGCACCAGCTAAATTAGGGCTTCTACTCAAAACGACTTCTACACTACCTTCATTTTTATTGTCATTGCCGTTTTCAGAAATAACTTCATGTAAAATTCTTCTTGGCGTTGCAAAATCTAGCACTCTGACATGAGTAGACCGACGTGGAGTTGACGAAGCTTTTCTTAAAACAGGTAAATGTTGAGGTGTGTTGACTTTATGAGGACTAATTATAATATTATCTTTGGGCACTGATGGGTTTTTCTTATGAAAATCAACTGTCGTAACAAGTCCCAGAGGTGGTTGATTTATAACGTTAGACTTGTCATTTTGGCCTTTTTCAGGGCTAGACTCAATAGGAAGCAAGTCTAATACTAATGGCCCTAAGGATTTACACGATTCTGAGACTGTCGTGGTCGGTAGTGATGTTGAAATAGTTGAACCTGTAAAAATATTGTGATATTAAGACCATTATAATAATATCTGTACATTTTTTACAATTTTATGGGGGTTAGATTTTAGTTTAAAGGTAAGAGTAAATTTTTATAAAGATTCTATTTCAGATTTAGTTATTTTATAGATATTAATAGGATTTCGGTATCTTGCACCAATTTTTTTATTGTATTATTTTAGTATTGCAGTTAGTAGATTCATATTGACGGTTTTAAAATCAATTTTGGATAGGTTAATTTAAGACATGGTAGATGTGCAAAATGGGTCAGTAACTTTGCCGCTCAAGCGGACTTTGGATCACGTAATTAATCAGAAACATAAATAATAAAAGTTCATTTGGCGATAATTAACTATGAAACATACAACTACTTTTTTCGCTTATTTTTATGCCTATTTAAGTTTTTTTTTTTTATATTGTAAGGATAGGACGTTTGTCTTCCATGCCACCTAATGGAAAGTGCGCATGAAGACTATGGTGTTACACGTCCATCCACGAGAAACCTATTCACTCGACACTTAAAAGTTCCAGGACTGTAGTGGTCAGGAAAAACAGACGCAGGCAGATTGTTCCACTCCTTGGCAATCCGTACCAAAAAGGAACCATCGAAGCGTTTTGTTCGACTTCTTGGTAAATCCACTAAATAGGGATGGAAGTTCTGTCTGCGTCTGGTAGTCCGGTGGTAAAAAGGGGTGGGTTCAATTTGGTCAAAAAGAGCACTTGCACACTCACCAAAATGTAGCCGATAAAATACTGTCAAACAAGCAACCTTACGACGATGCTCCAGCGTCTGCAATTTTTTATTTGTAAGGTTGTTGTTGTTTATGATTTTACGGGCTCTTCGGTCAACAGAGTCTAGCGCTTCGAGCTGGTATTTGGCAGAACCATCCCAAAGGTGACTACAGTACTCCATGCACGACCTCACTTGGGCTGTGTATAAGTTGAGCAGCCGTTCAGGGCTGAAGTACCGCCGGACCTTCGAGATGATACCCAATTTTTTTGAAGCCGTTTTTGCCATAGACTCAAATGGGGTTTAATTTGGACGTTATAGTGACGCCCAAAAGCCCTAGTTGGTAGGTGATGGGAACAGATACATTCTGGAAAGTGGGCGTAAAAGTAAAGGTGCTCTTTTTTGCGGAGAATAGACATGCTTGTGTTTTGGAGGCGTTGAATTTGACCAGGTTAGATTCGCCCCAATCGGACACATTCCGCAAGGTCGAATCAACGCGCTCAATCATAGACTTTCTCAAAACCTGGATTTCATGGGCGCTCGTTCGCGCATTGGATATATATATCTCTCAACAACAGTGCTGTCATCAGCATATCCAATAATGCCTGGTGTTAGGTCATTAATGTGTAGCAAGAATAAAGTTGCAGAGAGAACAGATCCCTGAAGTACCCCGGCATTAATCGCCATTAGGTCAGAGGAGTAGCCGTCTAAGACTACTCGAATCGACCGTTCCCTCAGAAAATCAGATATCCAGTCGCAGAGCCCGGTCGGTATGCCATATGCTGGAAGCTTGCTTTAGAGACCATCATGCCAGACCCTGTCAAAGGCCTTGGATATGTCTAAGGAAACAGCTATTGCTTCACCATGACCCTCCAAGGCCTCACTCCATAAGTGTGTGGCATACACGAGAAGATCGCCGGTCGAGCGTCCACTGAGGAAACCATATTGGCTATCGCTTAGGAGCTCGTTGGTCTCGAGGTATGCCAGGAGTCGATTGTTCAATACACGTTCCATGACTTTGCAAAGTATGGAAGTGATTGAGATTGGTCGATAGTTGACAGGATCAGCACGGCTTCCCTTCTTCGAGAAGGGACCCTTCTAGACGAGAATTTTCCGCAAAGATACTGGCAAATAAATCCGCCTTTTCCTTAGCGGTGTGGGCAAGAGAACCGTCAGGTTTCCGCAGTGGCGGCAGCGATGGGCGACAAAAGTTCGTTTCGACCGACTTGGCGAGGGACCAGAAAGCTTTGCTTCCCGAGGGGTATGACGCTATTCTGTCTCCAATACAGCCTATGTGGGCGAAACGAGCTCTTTTGATCACCTTCTTGCAGGATTTGGCGGCAGCATTGTACCTCTTCTTGTGTTCATGCGAGTCATCGGCTTTGCTTCTGCGAGCGATTGCCCAGGCTTTGTACGCTTCTCGCTTACGCTTTTCAGCGGAAGAGCATTCAGCACTAAACCATGGGCGAGCTTTGGTTTCAATGGATAGATCAGCGTAGGGAATGAAGAACTCCATTGCTTGACCTATCACACTTGAGACTGCATCAGCGCAGCACGATGGATCGGTTGATGTAAAACAAGCTTGCCGCCACGGATAAGATGCGAAGAAATGTCGCATTTCATCCCAATCTGCCGACTTGTAACGCCATACTTGCCTAGAACCACTTGGTCGGGTGTCAGGTGTCGAGTACTGCGATACAGGTTTCACCAGACAGTGATCGGATGTCCCTAGGGGTGCAGTGACGGACACCGAATATCTGTCGGGATCGGTTGTCAGCAGAAGGTCCAGGCAGTAAGCAGTGTGGCCAGCAACGTCTGGGATGCGCGTAGGCTCGTCAACAAGCTGAGAGAGGCCATGAGTGAGCGAAAACTTAAAAGCCTCTCTACCAGCATGGTCAGTGTCCTGAAACGGGTATAACCACTGTCCGTGGTGTGCGTTAAAATCCCCCAGGAACACCAACTGCGCTGTGGGAAAACGTTGCTGAACCTTGTCCGCTGTACTGCTGAGATAGTCCATAAGCCTTGTTGTCTCCCGATCTCCGCTGTGTGACCGATAAATACCAGCGTATACCATTTGGTCTAGGCCGGTATCTATGTGAACCCACATAACTGAAAGGTCCGGCAATTCTAAGTAACGGAGACGCTGACAACAGATCTTGTCACTGGCATACATGCACACTCCGGCGTGCGGGTGGAATTTGGACTCCAGGATGTAACCTGGGTAACAGAGGTATGCCGAGTACTTTTTTTTTTTTTTTGACGGATCACAGATCTGCGTCTCCGTTAGGAAGAGTAGGTGGGGTTTCTCCGTCTCGAGGTGGTGGTGGACATCATTGAGATTGGAGTGCACTCCTCGGATGTTACAGAAGTGCACTTTAAACGAGAAGAAGTGCAACCGCTGTGTTACCTTACTCTTCTTTGGACCTTTCATTAATTTTGGAGTGGAGTGAATAGGGAGGAGAACAGAAGTTGAGTGAAGTGCTGCTAATGGAACCAAGCAACTCGATAGGGGTAACGCACCTTTGGGAAACTCGCTTGGAGACTGCGGGGACGCCCGAACCCCCCCGAGTTCGCCATCGGGTCCTCTCGAACCGGTCGCCAGCCGGCACGATGGAGCCTCCCGGGATTTTTCGCGAGGTGGCGGGGCAGCCTTTTGCATGTGGCTGGCATGCTACTTGGGCCCCCTACTACCTGCGGTCGGTCAGCGGTGCACCGTGCTTCGGATCCCGCTACCCTCCAAAACGAGTCACCCGGTGAGTCATTATCCTACGAGTTGAAAACAGTTCTCTGATGCAGCACGATTACTCAGTCCTATCCTCCCCAATGGCTACACTAGACATCATGCCGGAACGCAACTAGGTTACTTGGCGGCATGGTTTTGTCTAGTGGGTGGTGACAAGCCACGGCCGAAGCCTACCACCAGATTTTACTGCTCGTTTAGCACCACCCAGGGACCACGTACAAGGCATCGAGGGCTAAACCTTGCGGACGCGAGCAGTTTTCAGTCCCCAAAAAAAAAAAAGTCAGATATCAAGAATGAATTTATGCCATAACCATAACTAATAAGTTTTCAAAATCCATTATATTAATAAGGCATTTTAACCTTAGTAACGGTCACAAATTTAAATTACACGCGGTAAAATCCAGTTAAAAATTCCTTACTTAATATACCTCATGAATCGCAAAAACTTAGCCAATATTATACTAATTGCGGTTTCTTACCAGTTGAAGTAGGTGCCACTATGATAGTAGGCATTGCCATTATTTCATCTTTAGTATAGTTTGATGACGGCTTCATCGCTTGATCTTGACGGTAAGCAGGGATACCGTTAATAAAAATAGTCTGCATTTGCAACATTGGTGTCGACGTTGCGTTTTTCAACACTTTTGGCATTTTTGACCCTTTGCCATTCGGGCCCACTTTGACATCAGAAAGAATTGTAATCTTTTGTTCTATTGCTTTATTTGTGATGGGCGTCGTCTTGCCAATATTATCATTATTATTTACAGAGGCAATATTGTTTTGATCAATGACTAAGTAACGAGTCCTTACGTTTTCTGTTACTTGAGAACTTCCTACATTTATGCTTTGTAGGCTGTTTGATACTTTGGTCGAATTTATTCTGAAAGTAAAGTAAAAGATGTTGTTTTATATGAAATTGGACATGACAATACACTGATTTTTATTGGTCTTTAAAAAAAGAATCAACTAAAACAAATAGATCGTGGTGCAGTCATTCTGCATAATAAAGTACCATCCTACAAGTCAAAACACAGTTTTATCAAACAGTACAATAATTGTCTTAAACTACAGGTAATTTTTAAATGAGTCATAAATGGATAATGGAAAGTCATATTCTGTCTGAATTTCTTGTCCACCTTTTTTCAAATGTTAAGTTTAAAACATAAAATACTTACTGTACATTTTCTGAAGTACTAGAATCTGGTACTGAAATATTCCCATTATCAGCACCTACGACAATAAAATATGCACTTTAGATGTTTAATTTTTTTTGTTTTTTATGATAGGATCTGATCAGATTGGTCTAGTAAAAACTATCGATTGTCGTCGAATAAAGGCGTGGACCCATGTTTAAGGTGCGGCGCCGGCAGTGTACGGCCCATTGTATTGTGTTGATATGCTGAGCGGTGCGCGCTGCGCAGCACGCCGTACACCGCCGGCGCCGTATGCGCCGTACGCGCCGCACTGTGGACACGCACGGTCCACGCCCTTATCCATACTACCATCGATCGACGATCTATCGATTGGTGTGGTCACACTTTGACGAAAACCGTGCTTAAGGTGATATCAGACTGTTCATTCGAGTGAATATTCACTCGAGTGAATGCTTCATTTTTCTTTCATTCTATGTTTACACGGCTTAGAGGAAATGATACAGAAATGAACATTCACTTTTCTTTCTTTTTAATATGTCGTCGAATGAAGTCGTGCGTCTTGGAATTTCTTTAATTTGTGATCATTTAATCAAAGCGTTAACAAAAAAGAAGCAAAGAAAACGTCGACGGTGGAAGGTGCGACCATGGATTGAAAGAAGAAATGTATAAGGAGCTTCAAATACTATGTATTTTTTAAAGTTTTCCAAAAAAAGCAATGTATTTTCATCGTTCCATTTAAACACCATTTTGTGAGACGCAACGCAGAAAAAATATATTATTATCAACACGTGACGTTTGTTGGCTACCTACAGGATTTGAGACAATATAGCCGAACCAGAATGAACGTTCTCTCAATGTTCACACTGTTCATTCCTCGTTAATTCGGAGTGGAAATGAAAGATGCCAGATGCCAATATCCAACACTGTTGGATCGGTTCACTAATGAATTCATTCGACACTAATGATTCATTTTATGTTCAGATGTGTCACTTGGAGTGAAAGATGCAGAATGAAAGACGAAAATGAACAAAAAATGACCCGTCTGATATCACCTTTAAATGGCTCGTAATGTATCTAACCTATTAATACAAACTTTCATCCCAATTTTTCCAAAAGCTTTTAAACTGATTCGCGCGCCTGTTTTCAGTAACAATACAGGGTTAATTTTAATTAGCGCATCACCTCTTGCAAGCAACCTCTTCACATCAATCTCAAAAACATTTGTTTTACGACTTTTCACAAATCTTGATAAATAAAACAAAAAATTTAAAAATAAAATTTTTTGCTCCCTTTCTTATTTATTACTCTGTATTTTGATGCGTCACCCGCTGCACGTAGCTTGACGCAAGGTGCGTGGCATCAGTGTAAATAGAGTAACGCCAGTTTAGAGTCAATAATTTTATTTTTTATTAAATTATTTATTTTAAAAAGTCGTAGAACAAAAGTTGTTGGTCTATATGTATAGTATGTTTCACTCAACATGACAACCTGCAGAGCTAGCATGTGACCATTGATAAAGGCTCGAATCGAACAGATAAATATTACCAAATTATTTTATCCTATCATGTTAGCTAACATGCGCACCATAATACATAGAATTCCTCGATTCGATACCATGATTATGACCACAGAACCAAAGCTGCTATATTCTAAAACAATACATTGAGGTAATACTCCTTTTGGAAGTCAGATTTTTTTCTACTCACTAATATATAATTATTGAATTAATGTAACAGGATCAACGCCGCGTCACGCGTGTCTACGCGCGTACCGTACGTCTGTATCGAACGCGCGTACAGTACCTCTTACTATTTGGATAAACTTAGATTAAAATCGAAAAACGTTGTACGGGCCTGTAATACACGCAGGAGCCAGGCTGTACGCGCGTACGCTACGCTCGTATGGGAGGTACCGTACGCACTATCGCTATGTAAAATTTCATCCAAATCTGTTGAGCCATTCTACCGCGATTCGAGGAACAAACATCTATCCATACACCCATCTATACATCCAAACTTTCACATTTGTAATATTAGCAAGATAAGATAATGTTCATAGTAAAACTTTTTTTTTAAAGTTGGTTAATCTTCACTCATGTCCCTTGTAAAGGGTCAAGATCTTAAATCTTAGCACCGAACTGGCGATAATGAGTCATAAACGGTTAGCAAATTACCACCTATAAGCAGCTAGTTAAGAATCAAGATACCTAATCATCTCCTTACCTTTCTGTCATGTTTTATGTGAATTTCTTATGTGAAGTTAATTAGTCCTTATGACTTATTATTTTAGGTTAGATATTGATTAATTTTGAGAACATGTTTATAAACATATTTTACAGATACAGGGTTTGTGTTTTAGTTACCAGCTAAATTTAATGTTTTTTTTTTTCTTTCTGATGCAATATGAATGTACCTGCATATTTATTTTAGTATCACTCAGTAGAAAAAAAAAAATATGGCACTACAAACTTTTTTACAAATAGTCGCTGTTCATGAACTACGATACGGCATTTCATTGATAATACTAAGACGTAGTAATACAAGATCTTTCTAGGAGTTGTTTTTATTTTAATGATATGCATTCATAGTTTCGAGTGACCATGCTTTGCTTAATGTGTATATTATATTAATTACCTTGTTAAAAAAATACATACCTTTTTTTGCAAAACTCTAATCTATAAATTATACTTATTGCATAAAAAAAGTTTAGCCGGTGACTAAAAATTAACCCTGTATAATATGTTTTATTCTAATCAATTATTCAACCTTATAACTTACCACTTATTCCAGTAGAAAAGTCTTGAAATGTGCCACTTTTGGACATCCTTCGTTCAGTAGCACTTAGTCCTACATGATTATGCCGTAAGTCCTGGTTCATACTCAGAATTTCTGTATGATTTTCTGATTTTCTAAAAACTTTGGTTTCACCCTGCAATAATTTTTTTTTATTTTATTATATCAAATTTTAAGTTGTCTCATTTCTCTTAAACAGTTATTTGTGTTCATTTTATTCAAACAGGTATATTATTTCAAATATGTGTGTCCAAAATGTTGTTAAAAGGCTTTGTTGTCTAGTTATATATAATGTAAAAGTTAATCTTTATATTATTACACATTTATATTATTTCTTGTTTCTTTTTTTAAAATAGTTTATAGGTAATTTATTTATAAGGTAATAAAGACATAAAAAAATGTTTTACGAAATGGAAAATGACAAATCTAGCACACTCCTTAACATAATGTTCTGGCAAGTTTAATCTTATTAACCTCACAGCTGCCATACCCCAGCCCGCAATTTCGAGCGTTCACGGTAGGGCTCGGAATAAAATGATTATTGAAAAATAAACATATGGTGGAAATGTAACTGATTTTATTTGAAAGTTAGATAGATTGTATCTTCCAACTTAATTATTTACTTTTTTTTTTTTTTAATAAGTCACTAAACCCGCGTTTGACCTCAATCTCACCTGATGGTAAGTGACGATGAGGTCGAAGATGAAAGCACATGGGTTTAGGAAGGAACTGTCTCTTTATACAATATTGCCGGAACACAATACCGCCGGAGCGGTAACATTTGGTGGCAGACTTTATATAAAGGGTGGTCGCTAGCCAGGCGGACCCAGAAGGGATCCTACCACCAAGATTGGATCCAATCCAATCATTTACTGCTTTAACATAATAATAATAATAATAATTCTGTGCGGGAATCGAACCCGCTACCAGTGGCGTCTGAGGCAGACAGATTTACCCCATCGCCAAATTGGTAGTCAAATATAAACAATAAGTGCCCTAGAAGCTTTCGCACTGAAAATATCAGTGCTTCGGCAGTTGAGTAGTTAAGGGATCTTCAATTTTTACTTAACTTTTACAGACATTTACAAAAGTATCGTATATTATGACAGAGCTAAACCTTAAAATGATACTACTTAATAAAGAGAAAAGAATAATTCTTGTATTGAAAAACAGAAAATCCAATCATCATAATCATCTCCTAAGTAAATAAATACTAATGAGATAGAACAAAAAGGTAAGTTTCGCCAAATATTCCCTTAGAGGGCCGCCAGACTGTTGAAAACACGTTGAAAACCAATGCTTCCAACCAAGGTTAAGGAAGGTTAAGTTGTTGTCAACCAATTCCGAGTCATCCACACTGTTACAAACGGTGGTTTCCAACAAGGAGACAAACAAGAACACAAAGCCACACTTCGCAATGGCAGTTTTGTATGCAATTGAGGATACAAAGAAGGAAAGGTTGAAACGCAGGATAAAAACTTCAAAACTCGAGTCATTTCTAGTTATAGTTACATAGTAAAATATACAATAACAAGCGTACACACTGTCCTAAAAACAGACATACATCTACATAGATAACGCAAATGCATATCCTTTGCGTGTCCGAACCCCGACCAAGTGTCAAGGTTGGTCGCCTCTAGATTTAATATGTATTGTAATATGCGTCTGTTAGAAAATCGAGTCCATGATATCAATATCGTTCTTAATAATCGATTTCATCGGCGGTATCGGTGTCTCTGAATCTTTTTGTATTTTCCAGTAATAAATATCAGCTGTGACGTCACAATAGGTCTTAAAAAGTCGGCACGCTTGGTTCGAATACAAATCGTGGCACTTGCGTTGTCTATGTAGATGTATGTCTGTGATTCTAAACACCGCCGTTTCCAACCCACCAAGGTCATGTAATTTGGTTGTCAACAGCCGTCTTCACTGTTGGAAACACATTGTAAACTAGCAAGGTCACCTTGGTTTGATGTTTTGTTTCCAACAGTGTTTGGGCTTTTACATTTACACATTATTTTGTTAACATTCATGAGTTCAAAGATTTTGTTTTTATTATATTCCTAGTAGCCTCATTTGAATATTCATAATCTTTTTCATTTTCTCTTGTTTGTCTTCTACATATTTTTGTTGAGAGAGAATATAAATTTTTAACAATAAATTTTCCAATTCTCTTTTCTTTTTTACATAAAAATACTTAAAGTAGGTGAAGGTGTCAACACTTACTTGTAACAGTATACTTCCACCATTGTTATGATTTAAAGCTTCAATATTAATACTTTCAACACAATAAGAACCTTTGACACTGAGGTCCTTAGATTTCACATGAGGTATTTTGTCTTCATTTTGATCTTTCCCAATTTGACTTTGATGACCTGAAGTTGTTAAATAATTGGTTTAATATGATTATTTTTACAAACTATCCTATAAACATATCATATTAAATACTATCATAGTATGTTATTATGGATAGATAACTAGTAATTTATTCTAAAATACATTTTCATATGAGAAGTTCACATATTATTTCACTCCCTGGCAATATAATATAACATAAAATTTTGAAAATAATTTCTTCCAACAGCCAAATGATTTATAATAAGATTCAAAATGTTATTTACAAAAGAAGGAGAAGATTGTTTTTTTTTTTGTTTTGATTTACTAGAATTATAAAAAAAATAAAATTAATTAATCAACATAATCTTTAACATATAGTTTTTGAGTAGGTAGTATCAGGATATTAAAACTAATAAATCATTTTTGTATTATAATATTGGTTCTAAGATGTAGGTAGGTAGTCTAATTTGTTGTATCACACATTAATTAGTATTTCCAACATATTGATCATCTGATATTTCTTTGTTTTTTCTCAGTTTGTATAATCTTTCGATTATGTATTACCTACTATAATATTAAAATTAAAGAATGATTTTTGTATTTTTATATTGTTTCTATCAGTGGAGACTTTTTAATGATTTTAACAGTGCTATTGTACTTTATTGAACACTATAAAATCGATAGTCTTCCTAGAATGTAAAAATAAAATAAAATAAAAATAATTAATTATACCTGGTAAGTCCTTCAAGCTAGTTGTTTCAACTGAATTTCTAATTGACGGAGCATCTAGATTTATTTCCATAGAAGTTTTATTACAGTGACAGTTTTGAAAACTAAATGAATCACATTCATCACAGAACTTTTTGGCTATTCGAGAATTTTGCTTTACAGCACTGAAATAAAAAGGCAATAACATGATTATTATATCTTAGTTTCCAAATAAAAAAAATATTGCAGCTTTCAAGATTCAGATATATAAGGTTACTTGAATAAATAACTAAGTTATAACCTGGAGTTAGTAGAATCTCTACACTGAATTTTGCTCACATCTATGTTTTCAATTAGAAATTTGACAATTTCTAAAAGATTTGGGCATTGAAACAACATCCTTCTCAAGACAACTGGCTTACATGTTTCCACTGAAAAAGAAAGAATTAATTTTCATACACATCAAAATGTTTAAAAGAAGTTCATGTAATTGAGGTATTGACGTACCATATATTTTAACTGCACGATACTCAGCCAACATACATCTCAAAGAAGTCATTAACACTCTGTCATATTCGTTTTCCAAAGCATCCAAATATGGGCTCGCTTGAAGAAACTCATCATAAGCTGTCATTAGCTGTTCTTCGGCAAGGTATCCTGCACCATGAAATATGACATTATTATCACGTAAAGCACCAATAAAATAGTAAATGAAGTTCCCGCCAATAGATAGAAGGTCTTACCAAGAACCAGCTTGGCCAAAGCTTGCGACGGGAACGGAGGCACAGCCATGTTCATTATTTTATTTCCTTTTCATTGTCATTAATTTATTTAAACTTATAGAACCATCCATTTAAAGTTCCGTATTTTAAGGTAAACGCAAAATATTAACCAAAACAAAACACGACACAAACAAGCGCGCACAAACAGACAGAGAAAGATACTTACAAAATTTAGTTCATTCGGTTCATTGAACCCATTCAATTGTTCAATTTTTGAATCCGTTTGAATTTAACCGCTCGCTGGTTAGACTGGATAATTCGCCAAAACTCCTAAGTTTTGCCTAATTTCCATGACCTGGTTTTTTTCCCGAATAAATACGAGTTTCATTGGTCGTTGGATAAAATAAAAATTAAAATATTTTTTAATGAGGAAGGGGTCTCACGAGGGGCTTCCAGAAAAAAGTTCTGGGGTCCGAAAGTTTTGGTAAGACAAGGAAATTAGGATGGCTCCAAGGAAATTATACTTCTATTGCGAGGAAATTAGGAATATGTTACGGATATTAGATAAATGCTGCATAGAGTCTCTTTCTCTCTCTCCTCGTGGCAATTATTATTTCCATCTCATGGAAATAATCTGCCATTCTTTTTGTTCTGTTCCAATTTCGGGCTATTGGATGTATCGTCCTCAGAAGCTCCGCGAGCAGTCAGATTTTTTTGGACTACATTTAGCCATTTCATTTTCGGTCTTCCTCTCCGCCTCTTTCCCTGGATGTTTAAATTTGCCACCATATTTCCAATGTAGTCGGGAGGTCTTCTTTTTACGTGTCTATACAATCGTAGCCTACTCTTTTGAATCGCGCACGCCAAGAATGCGTCTAACGTACTCGTTGCATTTTTTGTCTAGCCTCGTTATTCCGCAAATCCACCTAAGCACCTTCATTTCGGTGACTTAAATGGCATGGACTTGACGTTGTGTAATTGCCCATGTTTCACTACCATATGTAAGAACAGGCTTGACGATGCTCTTGTATACATATAAGCCCTTTCAGTTTAAGGGCATTCTGCTGCCACAGCGCTGTCCAGTACTTGAATGGCCAACCGTCCAAATTTACGAAATATGATATTTTGATTTCAAATTATTGTTAACCTCATTTCGCACCATACAATATCAAAATATGTATACGTAGTGATTGTATGCTTTTTGATATGTATTCTAATGTCGATGCAAGTCAAACTCCCGTTCAAAAATAACGTTCCGTGCTTGAATAGCCAAACTCTTCAATTTGTCCAAGCGAACTCATTTTCTACCGACTTCCTAAAAAGGAGGAGGTTCTCAATTCGTCTGTATGTTTTTTTTTGTGTCTTTGTTACACGATATTTCGGACAATTGTGGATTGATTTTGTAAATTGTTGTTTCATATGATAGAGGATACTTCATAGTTGGTTCCATTTAAATGTCATTGAAATCGGTTGAGTACTTAATTGAAAATTTCAAACTTTTGAAAAATTATGTATGATTTCGGAGAATGTTTACGTGGATGACATTCTCAACTCGGCCAAAGTTTTGATGTGAAGTCGGTTTTTTTAATGCTCTGCATTCTGCATTCGTTAATTTTTACTGAGTAGGTATTGCATGATTGAATGCTTAACTGCCATCATTCGACTAATGACAGCCCGCTATTCGCAAATGATGCGACGCGATATTCTTCGTTGTTGTTTCGAAAAAGTCACGCTATTAAGTCGATTTAGTAAGTTTTCCTTAAAAAATAAATAACTTACTTCAATAAAACATAACATATGGCAAAATGGAGTAAGAAAGACTTTTGTTGAATTTGATTATTATTACCTACTTAGTTTTTTAGTCATATTTATGTTTGAGTTGCTTTAGTCTCTAATACAGGGTGGTAAACATTTGAACTTTTATTTAATAGAGTTGTGTAGGTACTTATGAATGATACCAGTATATGCCTCGGTATGGATCGTGTCGTATAAGCTAAACTAATGCGCAAGTGTAGGAAAATATTAGTATTATAAGTACCTATTACGAGATTAAAATAAATCATGAGATTTTTATTTCAAGATATTTAAGTAATACAATAAATAAAAAATATACGTAATAAAAATTTCAAAGTACAAATAAGTAAATTCGAATTCTGAATTTAGTTTTTTAAAAATAATATACCTATTGTCACCCGCGTTCCTAATAGGAATCTTACAACACCTATGTATTATGTCCAAACTCATAAAGCCGTTTAATCTGTAGGCCGTGAAATATAATTATTCTTGTCCACCTAAAACAAGCAAATAAATAAACATACATAATCTCGAAAAACATAGCCTTCCTTTTAAGGCAGTCGGGTAAAAAATAATAGGTAGGTACCTATCCTTTGGACATTTGGTAACACACTGTATATAACGTACGAAGGTCGGTTAGCAAAACAAGCACTGAACTTGCGAAACGATATAATGCCTAATCTCCAAGACACTGGGGTCTACCTCCAGAACCGAAATTTACGATGCGATATTATGCTCAACCTCCAAAAGGTTTATCTGTCCCACAGTGGTTCTTACTTTTTATTACAGACTAAATGTGCCTTACCTGTTCGCTATAATGTCGACCTTTCCGGGACATTTTTCAATACCTTTTCCATGTCCAAGAACGCCAAGTACAAAGGTTTGCACAAAGGTTTGCAAATTGCATGCTCGAAACTCATGTGCTATCACGCTGATGTCTAAGCTGATGTGGACAAGCCTGGAAAACGCCATACTGGTTGGTTGATAGAGAGCATTCTTATCGCAACGATGCCCGATCAATGACTTTTTCAGACAGCTCCATTGTGTAGCACATAAGCTTTATTCCACGTTAGGTGTTGCACTCATGTCTACTTCCTTTGGCCTTGTGGAATGGTGTTATTGTGCTCAGCCTCCACGCGTCTTGTATTTGTGAGGTCTTCCCAATAAAGATGTGTGAAGCGATAAATACCTTTTTGCCAAGGAATTTCCAGGCTTCGATATCCTATCGGGATCCTATATGGGCCTGACTGAGGACTTCTTGTTAGCCATCTTTTTGAGAGCCGCTTTAACTTCCTGCGGTTCTATAAACGGAATAAGACCTAGATTTATATTGACTTCAGGAAGGTACAGTTCTTGTTGTTGTACTTAGAAGTTGGTGATAATATGCGTGCCACTCTTCAAAGATATATTTATCTTTAAGCAAGAGCTCCCCATTTCTGCCTTTGACGATCCTGGTTTTCACAGGGTCTTGTGATACCTTGTTACGAAGTAAGTTAAGATAGTTTATAGATCTCCTTTTGTTTTTCTCTACTTTCAAGTGCTTTGTGAAGTACTCCCGTTGCCCTGCTCCGCTCCATAGCTACAGTTTTTCTTGCCGTTCTTTTCTAAAGTTTGTGGCATAGAGTAACTTATATACTGGTATAGAGTCGTCACTAACAAATTTGGTAAGGTGAGTGGGGGCAAGACCGAACGGTTTTTTAATGAGATGAGGAGTGTTGTTTTTGAATCCTTGTGAAACACTACATAGCACTAAAAAATTAAACTTGATGACTTATGAGAACATAACCCACTATTTGGAGTGAACGAAATATTCAGGAACACCTTTGGCAACATCGGATGTAGTCTATGTTGCAATAATAAAGAATGTAGGTACTATTTTAGAGTATGGCAACGGGTATTATCACGTTACCGAATCGAATAAAGCTATCTATCATGGTGAGCATGCTAGGATAGGATAAAATAATTCGATAATGTTTATCTTGTCGATTCGAGTATTTATCGATTTGAGCATGCTAGCCCGGCTGGGCCCTATTTCATAAAACTCAAATCGGCTGACAATTGTATGTCGACAATTCATTGTAAAATTACAAAAATGCGTTTCATAAAACCCTGACAATTCATCCAAAATTGTCACATTAAGCGTTTGATAAAACAATTGTAGCGACAGGCCCAGTTTACTAATTTATTAGCCAATGCTGTCGATGGCAGCCGGAGCCAAAGTGGGACAAATCTATACGTATGAATGAGAAAGCTTTAAAGTACTTTGCTTTGACGTAAGTCTATATGTACACGACTGAAGATTTGTATAATTCTTAATATTATGTAAATAAAGATAACTTTGAATTGATTTTATAGCTTATAAGAAATGTATAGTTGTTGTTATAATAGTTTATGTTCGTATCGTATAGGAATTTAATTAAAAAATACAGTCCACTTAATTTGTATAGGATAAGTTTATTTTGAATTTAATAAAGAAAGAGACAGTACGCAGACGGAGTAAAGAGTACCATACTTTAAGCGTGATAGGTAGAAACACGCATAGTTGCTCGCCCGCAAGCCTACACTAGTTGCGGGCCGCCCAAATTAAATATATAGTCTGCGAAACCGCAGTATGGCACTCCGACCTCCCGAAGCAACAAGTGTCCTGAAAATAGAAGAAAGTGTTTTTAATCAAGATTGCTGAACAAATCCCTGCAGTAATTCCTGGCGATAATTCCTGGCGAAAATCCTGGCGAAAATCCTGACGAAATTCCTGACGAAAATCCTGTACAAAAACTAAACTGTATAGAAGCGAATAAAACCCTGCCGTGAACCTAGTGGCTATTTAATAGTATAGTTTGTCCAAGACATTAGTCGATCACACTATATGTCAATTTTCTCAAAAGTGACAATCAAAGACAAACAATCATCCATCGCCAACGACTGACTGACGCCATTTGTAAAAACGGTTCATTGCGTTAACTGCGTAATTTCAGCAACCCATTTTTAATTTGAAAACCTGTAAAATTTTTGATTTGAAAATCTGTAAGCTGTGTGTTTTTACGGAAGTGCTATTTGTTCAGTGCGAAATTGACACTTTATATTGTGATAGTGACACTAAATACTTTGTAATTGTTTGTTTGTTTATTTGCGAAATTGACGCTTTTGTGCAGTAGTTTTAAGAAAGATAATGGTTGGAAAATAAATTTATAAACACCTATGAATTTTTATTAAATATACACAATTTTAATGTCAAAAAAAAATTATACATTAAGTTCCTATCTTAGAGTAATAGACTGCATGCATAGATTACTACTGTGTAAAGTGGATCTATTAATACACTGTAAAGTTGCGGATGGCATTAACTGAAGCGCTAGTGAGCTGTATGTATGCATTTACGAAGTATGAAGTAATCGTTCTTCTCTCGTAAGAGAGTATATTGTTCCATGCGACAGGCGGTCTACCATTAAGTTCTAGATTAGATATAGGTCAATGCGGTCTACTGACAAATGTCATACAAATCGCTATGAATTGTCGTTTATGAAACGCCTGTCATGTGTAAAATTACCATGAATGGTAGAATTGTCCTGACAATCGACAGGCAAGCGAGGACCTGTCGACGACTTACAATGGGGAGTTTTCTGACAGCTCTTTTTTTTTTTTTTTTTTTTTTTTTTTATAAAATATGGATGGGACGTTTGTCTTCCATGACACCTGATGTTAAGTGAACATGAAGACTAAGGTGGTACACGTCCATCCACGAGAAACCTATTCACTCGACGCTTAAAAGTACTAGGACTATACTGGTCAGGGAAAATAGACGCAGGCAGTTCATTCCAAACCTTGGCGACCCGTATCAAAAAGGAACTGTCAAAGCGCTTAGTTCGACTTTTCGGAATATCAACCACATACGGATGGAAGTTCTGTCTGCGTCTAGTAGTCCGATGGTAAAAGGGTGAGGGTTCAATTTGCTCAAACAGAGCACTCGCGCACTCACCAAAATGTATCCTGTAGTACACGGTTAAACAGGCAACCTTACGACGATGCTCTAGGGTCTGTAGTTTTTTGGTCGTAAGGTCGACGTTGTTAATTAATTTACGGGCTCTTCGGTCAACGGAGTCCAGCGCTTCTAGTTGATATTTGGCTGAACCATCCCAAAGATGACTGCAGTACTCCATGCATGATCGCACTTGAGCTGTATATAAGTTAAGAAGCTGTGCAGGGCTGAAGTACCGCCGTACCTTCGAGATGATTCCCAACTTTTTCGAAGCTACTTGAGCCATGGACACAATTTGTTGACCGAAGTTTAAACTAGATGTTATAGTTACGCCTAAAAGCCCTAGATGGTCAGTGATGGGGACAGATACATTTTGGAAAGTGGGCGTTAATGTGAAGGTGCTCTTTTTTGCGGAGAATAGACACGCCTGAGTTTTGGACGCGTTGAATTTGACCAAATTCGACTCACCCCAATCGGATACTTTCCGTAAGGTCAAATCAACGCGCTCAATCATTGACTTTCTTAAACTCTGGATTTCACGGGGGCTCGCTCGCGCATTGGATACGTATCTCTCTACAACAGTGCTGTCATCAGCATAACTAATAATGCCCGGTGTCAAAAGGTCATTAATGTGCAGCAAGAATAATGTTGCAGAGAGAACAGATCCCTGAGGTACCCCGGCATTAATTGCCATTTGGTCGGAGGAGAAGCCATCTAAGACTACTCGAATTGACCGTTCCCTCAGAAAATCAGATATCCAGTCGCAGAGCCCAATCGGTATGCCATAAGCTGGAAGCTTACTTAAGAGACCAGTTCAAAAAACCTCTATAGATGGCACTTTTAAAAAGCCGAAGGCGTTAAGTCTGTAAACTTTAATGTAGGCAAGTGGTATCTACCATCTATGGTTATTTATACGTTCAATTTCTGATACAGACGTCAATTAATTTATTTTACTTTTAAAAACGCAGTGTGGAATAAATTCTTCGCCTTCGCCTTTTGTAAAGCGCCATCTATCGAAGCCTTTTGTACCAATTTTGTACAGTTTTTTTTATGAGCTGTCAGAAAACTCCCCATTGCAAAAAACGAAGAGAAATGATAATAATTGATGCAAAATAATGATAATGGTGGCCATTGTATACAAAATTGAATTGAATACAAACTTTGTATATTAATAAAAACTACATTAAGTAGCAGAACCATTTATGCATTTTGTTGAGAAGAAGTTTAATTTAGATTGGTGACCCTTTAATTTGGATTTAAATAAGTATTAAGGAAGTACGTATGTGAAATAGAGATATAGAATTTAATGATTCACAAATTGTGATGGATGGAAGGATGACGATGAGTAGGTACCTACATGCATGAGAGACGTCGCTTTAAATTGACATGCGTTTCGAAATTGTATATACCCTTTTCTAGTTACGTTTCGTTATCAACAAAGGTGAGTATAAATGAGGTATAAAGGTATATGAGGTATAAATGGATTTTAAGTTTTTTACATCTAGTAACACTTTAAGCCCCGAAAATTGTCGTGACAATTTTTATGAAACGCTTTTTACTGACACTTGTATGTCACCTGTAGAATTGTAGTTTTATGAAACGAAAATCATGTGAAAATCGCTAACAATTGTCAGATTACCACGAATTGTAGCTTTATGAAATAGGGCCCTGTTAGTTAATATGTACCTAGTTAATATACGTACTATGAGCTTACACTTTTGTATGTCATAAGATGTTCTGCAGGCCTATTATGGATCTCAAAACCATGCGAAAAAATATCATGAAATAGTTTTGACGTAAAACATATCATGCGATCATTATTCGGTATTACTCCTCGGCGAAATCTGATAGCTAAGCTCTTGCCATGTAGATTGAATACAATGATCCCAATATTTAATAATATACCTAGTAGTTGTTTATGAAAGCATACGAAACGGAAACACACAAATGAAATCAAGAAACAAACATATCATATGTTGCGATCTCACCTTTGTTTTTTTTGTGCGACAATTTTGCCAGTCGACACTGCCTCTTTTTTTTCGTTTATTACCAACCTCTTGAACCCAATAGGTATATGACCGGCTTCGAAGAGCTTTTGAACTTTTTACATAATTTGTCCATATTGATGATCGCTCTTTATTGACCGGAACAGATATTTTAAAACTTTAATCATATTAAAAATAACGCAATTAAAGGGATAATTATGTTAAAAAGAAAGCATGATGACGGGTCTGATTAGTTCCTTTTAAGGTCTGCATGGTGTCTCATTTGGAAATTTAGTGCTGCCACTACAGACATACAGCTTCATAGAAAACGCAAATGCATGTACTTTGCGTGTTCAAACCCCGACCAAGCGTCAAGGTTGGTCGACGCTAAATTCAGTCCCCGGAGGTACCTATGTCTGTTAGAAACCGATTTCACAGTATCGATATCGTTCTTCATAATTGATTTCATCGGCGGCATCGGTGTATTTGAAGTATATGTGTTCTATGATTTGAATCGGTTTGTATTTCCCAGCAATAAATATCACATGTGACGTCCCAAAAGGTGTTAAAAAGTTTAGTCGGCACGCTTGGTTTCAATACAAATCGTGACACTTGCGTAGTCTATGTAGATCTATGTATGTGGCTGCCACTTCAGTTCCTGCACGTTCCCTATATTATTTAACTAGCGACCCGCCCCGGCTTCGCACGGGTGCAATGCTGATACACGCTCTTGCCGCACCGGGCGGCCGGCCGGTACCGCCGCAAACGCTACGTCCCGCAATTTTTAAATCTGTAATATCTTCGAAAATATTCACTTAAATCATACGGTGTAACGGGCCATATAGATCTATATTAAATGAACAATGTATTCAAGGTATTTAATTGGTTAAGGATTAATGCTGTATTGGTTAAAATCGCTTCAAAAATTAGCCATTATTTGTGGGAAAAAGTAAATGACAAAAAAAGTTATTGTGGGTTATCCATAAGAGATAGACATATACCATCACGGACTTTTCTGTAGACCTTTTCAATGTGTACAATACTTAGTACATTATTTTGATAAAACTCCTAGGGTTCAGCCTGCGTTTGCAATGTAAGCGGAAAAAATTTAATTATTTACGACCTCACATTAGAAACCTCAAAAATAACAGTACCTCTCCACTATTTAATGGATGCTATTATACATATAAACCTTCCTCTTAAATCACTCTATCTATTTAAAAAAACCGCATCAAAATCCGTTGCGTAGTTTCAAAGATTTAAGCATACAAAGGGACATAGGGACAGAGACAGCGACTTGGTTTTATACTACGAGTATGTAGTGATAAACACCACAAAGAGTAAATAAAACTACTTTTTAACCGGATTAATCGCGTATAATTTATATTTTACATTTTAACTCGACGTTTCGGTGTCTTTGCAGACCCCGTGGTCACGAGCGACTGAGGTGTCAGGCGTCAGATTGATAGTGGAAAAAGTTATACATCATCTCCATCTATTTCTCAGTCTTCGAGCGTAGCGTTCAGGGTTAACACAAAATGAGCTGACAGTGTCTCGAGTTTCAGGTCGTGCTGCTTGCTGGATGTTTGACTTATATCTTTGAGAATAGGGTCCCATGCTGGTGATAGTTTCCAACCATCCTCTCTGTTGAAATTAGGGTGCTTTTTAATTTCAATGGCTTCTCTGATCATTTTTTTTTTTTTTTTTTTTCCTTTTGGCACTACTCTTTCGAAGTATTTGCCAGTGTCAAGTATTTTGTCAATGGTAGAAAAGGTAGGGAACGAAGGAATTAAGGAAATATTTGGACCGGAATCTGGATTGGAAAAGGATTAGGTAAGGTTTTAAAAAAAATAAAAAGTTAAAAATTATATACATATGTACAAAAGGGGTTATAGATATATGGAATAAATTATTGAATTATTTCCTAGCTAAAATATATACATATCTAAATATATTATATATCATAAAAATATATATCAGATTTTAATGTCGTTACAAAGAATAAATGATGCCAGCATGTTATAATTGTCCTTGTCAATCAACAGGGTCAAAACGCAAGAGGGTAAGGGGGTTTGAGAGGATACTAAATGTTCATAAAAACTTTTATGATCGTACCGCTTGCAAGCAAAAAATATGTGATCGATGCTACCCACATCTTCCCCACATTCACACCGATCACTGGGGATTATATTGAGTCTGGCGAGATGAGTTGGTATACAGCAATGGCCCATCCTCAAACGTGACAGGATAGATACAGTTTTTTTACTTAGCTTAAGTTTATCTTGATAAAACCATGGCTTCAGTGACACCAACGGTTGTATTTTATAATGGTATTTGCCTTTAACTTGTGAGCTAGATGCCCAGTTAATATTCCAAGAATCAACAAGATTTTTCTTTGGTAGGTAAGTAACGATGTCATGGTTATAATTAGAGAATGGTACACGGTCTCCCCATAGCACTGCATCATTGGCTATGGCGTCTGCTTTCTCATTGCCCTTAATGTTACAATGGCTCGGTATCCAAGCCAGTACTAAGTTTTTATTTTGATTTTTACATTTAAGGAGAGCACATCTAATATTAATTATTATGGGATAAACAATACTGGATTTAAATGGTGACTTTTTGATTGCTTGTAAGGCGCTCAAAGAATCTGTTAAAATTATGGTTTCCTTGAATTTTAATAATAAGGAGAGTTCAATGGCTTTTAGGATGCCCACGCATTCACCAGTGAAGACTGAGGACTCCGGGGGCATTCTAATTTTTTGGGACAAGTTGAACTGAGGGTTATAAACCCCGACTCCCACACAACTATTTTCGGAATGCTTAGATGCATCAGAAAATATTTGAGGCCAGTTTTGAAACCTATTGTCCATAACATAATTAAACATACTGTTTGGTTCTATGTCTTCTTTAGATATATTTAAATCTAAAATAATGTTTGGCGTCATTGTGAGGCTATGATAACTACTTAAAAATATTGGGAGGTTATCAAATGCGTGTATAGGATTCTGTAATGATTTATATTTTTTTAAACTGATAATAGAAGGGGGCAATGATTTGTTTTTCCAGTAATGAGATGAATCTGTATGGCTTGACAGTAATTGTAGTTGTTTTATAACGGGATTGTTTTTAATCTGACATGCTTTAAACACAAACTTATCCGATAAATATTGTCTTCTAAGTTGCAAGGGAGGATCTGCCATTTCAACTTGAAGAGCATTTATAGGCGATGATTTCATGGCTCCACAGACCAGACGGAGTGCCTTGGACTGTACTTTGTCAATTTTTTTCCTTGCTGCGATATTAAGAGGTTCTAGCCAGAATGTACCATAATCTAAATTACTACGAATAACTGCATTGTACAATATTTTTAAAGAATATGGGTGAGCACCCCACCATACGCCTGAAAGGCATCTCAAAATGTTTATATTTTTTTCACATTTTGCTACAATATATTCACAATGTGGAACGCCAGAGAGTTTTGAATCAAGTATGACACCTAGAAATTTGGCTTCATTTCGGACTGGAATTTTATTATTTTTACAAGTAATATTGATCGGGGGAATGTTTCTTTTTCTTGTGAAATGTACAACAACACTTTTAGAAGGCGCAAGAGTTAGTCCGTTGTCTTCTAACCATCTGTTTAATTTATGTAATGAAATATTTAAATAATTTGTAGCTATTGTGATTGATTTATGTGTTGAATAGACCAATAAATCATCGGCATATTGAATGATTTTTGATTTAGTAGAATCGATATTTTCCTCTAGATCGGCGGTATATACATTGTATAATAAGGGGCTGAGGACAGACCCTTGCGGTAAACCTTTCCATAGAGTTCGTGAAAACTCAACATTATCAGATTTTAAAGTTATAACTCGCTCCCTTAATATATTTAAAATAAAATGTGTTAGCATTTCTGGAACTCTCAGTTTTTCCAGCTTCCGTTTTAATATGGATATATTAACATTATCATAGGCAGCAGTGACATCTAGGAAGCTAGCCAAAATCGATTCATTTTTAGAGAAAGCTATTCGTATATCAGTTACCAATAGGCCGATACAGTCCATACAGCTTTTCCCTTTCCGAAATCCAAATTGGCTTTTCGATAAGAGATAATTACTTTCAAGGTACCATTCTAGTCTATTTTTAACTAAATGTTCGGCGATTTTTAAAAGCACTGATAAAAGTATGATAGGTCGAAATGCTGTAACGTCAGATGGTTGTTTTTTTGCTTTTATAAATGGCAACACCAGATGGTGTCTCCACTGTTGTGGAACATTACCGTGGAAAAAAAGCGCGGGAACGTTAAACTTATCGGTCGTGTTTTTTTTCGTGAAAATCTTAAAAAATATTTTAATAGGATTAGTTACGGTTTGTTTATGTAAATATTGTAAATTTTAGTATATATTATCTTTTATTAACAAGTGTATATATTTTCATCGAGTAGGTGAGTCTTTTTATATTTTCCCATGGACCCCCCGGAAGACCCCGGGGGAACCGTCCCTTCGGTCGGTTTAAATATAGTAGTCGGCTCCGATATGGAAACCGATTGCTCAGCTTCATCAATTAATCGCAAGAGGGTAAAGGTGGCTAAACGTATCTGCAGACACTGCAATAAAAAAAGGCGGCAATCCTCTAAAACAAAAACTGCTGATGATTGTCAATGTGTCCAAGACCAAGAAAATTGTACTAAACAACCGAACGATACCCAAATTAAAGATACCCCATCAAATAGTAATATGCTTAAAACAACAAATAAAGTTGCACGTGAACAATACAATAAAAATGACTTATCCCCGTACATAGTACATGTCCAAAAATCACAAGAAAATCAAAATGACAATGTCATAATTCATCCAATTTCTTTTGGCCGATTCCTCAAACGTAACTCATATAAAAGTATCATTGATGGTAGCCTTAAACGCATAGGTCGTAACCGTATAACATTAGCTTTTAGAAACTTTAGTGACGCCAACGAATTTTTAAATAGTAAAAAGCTGGAAAGCGATGGTTACAAAGTATTTATACCTACCTTTAATGTAACCCGCATGGGTTTAGTCAGGGGCGTGCCGGTTGATTTAAGCGAAAACGACATTCAAGAAAGTGTTTCTCTCCCAATTGGTTGTGGCAAAATACTAAAAGTCCGAAGAATTAACCGTAAGGTCACTGAAAATGATAAAATCACATGGAAACCAACTCAAACAGTTATTATAACATTTGATGGACAGGTTCTCCCTAAAAAAATATATTTATGCTATAACTCCCTACCTGTAGATTTATACATTTACCCGACCATTCAGTGTTATTCTTGTTGCCGTTATGGACATACTACTACACAATGCCGTTCAAACCCCAGGTGCTACAAATGTGGGAATGATCACACTGGCCATCAATGCCAACCTGATGAGGAGTCCATTGTTTGTATTCAATGTAAAGGAAAACATTTTGCCACTGACAAAAATTGTCCTGAATATATAAGACAAACAAAAATTAAATTAACAATGGCTCAAAATTGCTTATCATACCAAGAGGCAGTTAAACAACATCCTTCTGTTTCAAGGTCTTATGCAGAAGTTACAAATCCATCACCCTTCCACCATCCACCATCACCAAGACAGGAATTTCAGAATTTGGAAACAAATAAAATTAATTCAAACACATCTTACAAAAAATCTGTATTTATTAAACCTCGCAGCCCCATTAAAACCACTAGTCATGGGTATGATATTAATGCTCACAAAGAATTAATAAAAGATTTTGATATGCCATCTCCAAGCGGAAATGGTGTTATGATAAATACTGACCACCAAATTAAAGAAAAATCAACTCTAGAATTAATAATTAAACTTATCAAAACCTTATTACTAAATTCCGACAAAACTTCCCACGCTGACCTAATAAACTTTTTAAAAACAACAATTAATGATGGATCAGTCCCAAATTCTGCAGTGGAATGCACGCAGCGTCAATAATAAGAAAAGTGACCTTATTTACTTGTTAAACAAGTATGAACCTTTTTTATTTGCGCTTTCTGAGACATGGTTCAGACCTGGATTCAATTTTAAGGTTCAGGGCTATAAGTGTCTTAGGGAAGATCGCACTGATCAGCAAGGCGGTGGGGTCGCTTTGCTGATCAAAAATAACATTACTTATACACCATATTTTTTTAATCACCAAAATAGATATATGCCTATGATTGGTATCATTATTAATAAAATCTTATACATTTTTAAACTGGCATGGTCATTAACATTTAAATTAACTTTAGAAACGGGATATTTACCGTCGTGATCATGGCGCTTGTAACAGTGCCGAAATATCGAGAACTCAAAATAAATGAAAAACATGGTAAATATCCCGTTTCTAAAGTTAATTTAAATCTTATACATATCCATATATATATCAAAAAAATCAATGCAACTTTTACAAGATTTAAAAAATATTATAGTAACTCTGCCTAAACCATTTGTTTTGTTAGGTGATTTTAACTGCCATCATCAGTCCTGGGGATGTGGCACAAATGAATGCTATGGGGATGAATTATTAGATATATTTGACTCACTCAACTTATGTGTACTTAATGATGGATCTCCTACTCGCAGAACAAAACCAACAGAACATAAGAGCGCAGTTGACCTCACCGTGTGTACCCCTGACATTGCATCTATAGTTTCATGGAATACACTCAAGTTAACTTATGGCAGTGATCATTTTCCCATTTTGTTAAAGATGCCAACATCAAATAAACATCTTTCTCAGCACACCCACAGTCACCTACCATGCAGGTTTCAAATTCAGCAGGATTGTTGGCCACAATTTACTGAAGAAGTTAAAAAAGAGTATTCAAAATTGCCAACCAATACTTCAGATGTAAATATATGCAACAAAGCTCTGATAGCAGCTCTGACTAGGGCAGCTGACAGAGTTTTTCCTAGAAAAGCACATCACCATGGCATTCCATCACCTCCATGGTGGGATAAAGATTGCACTCAGGCAATTAAACACAGAAAGGATTTAGAACATATTTATTCACTGGTGTCCACAACAGAAAATTTTGAACAATTAGAAGCATGTATTAAGAGCACCAAAAAAATGTTTAAGATCAAAAAAAAGAAAGCTGGCATAGGTTCTGTGCTAGTATTTCACCATATGTTAAACCATCACTTGTATGGACCAACATTCGTCGATTTAGATCGGCGTTCGTTGATTCTAGCGGACCAAACATCCCCGAACACTTAGTCGATTCATTTTTGAATGGGTTAGCTCCTCCTTCAGTCCCAGAACAGCTAAATATCTGTGATAATATTATCTTAGACCCACTTCCCGTCAGACAAAATAAACTCAATGACCCTTTTTCCATGTCTGAACTGCAGGGTGTATTGTCTCATTTAAAAGATAGTGCCCCTGGAGAAGACCTGATTCCTTATTCTTTCATTATTAATGCAGGAGAAGAATATCAACAATATTTATTGTCATTAATAAATAATGTCATTTTGCACGGTAATGTTCCACAACAGTGGAGACACCATTTGGTGTTGCCATTTATAAAAGCAAAAAAACAACCATCTGACGTTACAGCATTTCGACCTATCATACTTTTATCAGTGCTTTTAAAAATCGCCGAACATTTAGTTAAAAATAGACTAGAATGGTACCTTGAAAGTAATTATCTCTTATCGAAAAGCCAATTTGGATTTCGGAAAGGGAAAAGCTGTATGGACTGTATCGGCCTATTGGTAACCGATATACGAATAGCTTTCTCTAAAAATGAATCGATTTTGGCTAGCTTCCTAGATGTCACTGCTGCCTATGATAATGTTAATATATCCATATTAAAACGAAAGCTGGAAAAACTGAGAGTTCCAGAAATGCTAACACATTTTATTTTAAATATATTAAGGGAGCGAGTTATAACTTTAAAATCTGATAATGTTGAGTTTTCACGAACTCTATGGAAAGGTTTACCGCAAGGGTCTGTCCTCAGCCCCTTATTATACAATGTATATACCGCCGATCTAGAGGAAAATATCGATTCTACTAAATCAAAAATCATTCAATATGCCGATGATTTATTGGTCTATTCAACACATAAATCAATCACAATAGCTACAAATTATTTAAATATTTCATTACATAAATTAAACAGATGGTTAGAAGACAACGGACTAACTCTTGCGCCTTCTAAAAGTGTTGTTGTACATTTCACAAGAAAAAGAAACATTCCCCCGATCAATATTACTTGTAAAAATAATAAAATTCCAGTCCGAAATGAAGCCAAATTTCTAGGTGTCATACTTGATTCAAAACTCTCTGGCGTTCCACATTGTGAATATATTGTAGCAAAATGTGAAAAAAATATAAACATTTTGAGATGCCTTTCAGGCGTATGGTGGGGTGCTCACCCATATTCTTTAAAAATATTGTACAATGCAGTTATTCGTAGTAATTTAGATTATGGTACATTCTGGCTAGAACCTCTTAATATCGCAGCAAGGAAAAAAATTGACAAAGTACAGTCCAAGGCACTCCGTCTGGTCTGTGGAGCCATGAAATCATCGCCTATAAATGCTCTTCAAGTTGAAATGGCAGATCCTCCCTTGCAACTTAGAAGACAATATTTATCGGATAAGTTTGTGTTTAAAGCATGTCAGATTAAAAACAATCCCGTTATAAAACAACTACAATTACTGTCAAGCCATACAGATTCATCTCATTACTGGAAAAACAAATCATTGCCCCCTTCTATTATCAGTTTAAAAAAATATAAATCATTACAGAATCCTATACACGCATTTGATAACCTCCCAATATTTTTAAGTAGTTATCATAGCCTCACAATGACGCCAAACATTATTTTAGATTTAAATATATCTAAAGAAGACATAGAACCAAACAGTATGTTTAATTATGTTATGGACAATAGGTTTCAAAACTGGCCTCAAATATTTTCTGATGCATCTAAGCATTCCGAAAATAGTTGTGTGGGAGTCGGGGTTTATAACCCTCAGTTCAACTTGTCCCAAAAAATTAGAATGCCCCCGGAGTCCTCAGTCTTCACTGGTGAATGTGTGGGCATCCTAAAAGCCATTGAACTCTCCTTATTATTAAAATTCAAGGAAACCATAATTTTAACAGATTCTTTGAGCGCCTTACAAGCAATCAAAAAGTCACCATTTAAATCCAGTATTGTTTATCCCATAATAATTAATATTAGATGTGCTCTCCTTAAATGTAAAAATCAAAATAAAAACTTAGTACTGGCTTGGATACCGAGCCATTGTAACATTAAGGGCAATGAGAAAGCAGACGCCATAGCCAATGATGCAGTGCTATGGGGAGACCGTGTACCATTCTCTAATTATAACCATGACATCGTTACTTACCTACCAAAGAAAAATCTTGTTGAATCTTGGAATATTAACTGGGCATCTAGCTCACAAGTTAAAGGCAAATACCTTTATAAAATACAACCGTTGGTGTCACTGAAGCCTTGGTTTTATCAAGATAAACTTAAGCTAAGTAAAAAAACTGTATCTATCCTGTCACGTTTGAGGATGGGCCATTGCTGTATACCAACTCATCTCGCCAGACTCAATATAATCCCCAGTGATCGGTGTGAATGTGGGGAAGATGTGGGTAGCATCGATCACATATTTTTTGCTTGCAAGCGGTACGATCATAAAAGTTTTTATGAACATTTAGTATCCTCTCAAACCCCCTTACCCTCTTGCGTTTTGACCCTGTTGATTGACAAGGACAATTATAACATGCTGGCATCATTTATTCATTGTAACGACATTAAAATCTGATATATACTTTTATGATATATAGGGTAATTGGAAAAATGCTGGTGAAACTCTACAGAGTGATTAGGTATCGATAACCAAGTATATTTAAAATGTTAAAAAAATTTAAAAAAATACTTTTCAAAAAATAAAAAAAATCACTAATTTTTTTTTGTTACATATAGATAAAGTTCATCAATTTGAACAACTTTCCCCAAGAAACGATGTGTCTAAAACGCATAAGAAAAAAGCTATTATGAATTGTTTTTACGTGAGCAGCCGGCCGCTCGAGGTCGTTGACGCCAGGTCGCGCACAAAAGTAGGTCACTGTGCCACATAGCAACTGAGCCGCCGCGCCGCAGCGATGCCAAGCAGCACCTTCCCCGTGTGTGAAGGTGTGCACTAAACTACAATCGACCAACATGCTAATAAAATAATTACAAATATCTATCGAAAATCAGAAAAAGATTGTTTTACTTTAAGAAAACAATACGATTTAGTAATTAATCATTAAACAAACAATTAAGGAACGAAGAATAATAGCGTATGTCAAGATTTATAATTATTTTATTAGCATGTTGGTCGATTGTAGTTTAGTGCACACCTTCACACACGGGGAAGGTGCTGCTTGGCATGGCTGCGGCGGCGCGCGCGGCGCGGCCGCTCGAGGTCGTTGACGCCAGGTTGCGAAGTCGGGCGCAAAAGTAGGTCACTGTGCCACATAGCAGCTGACTGCTCACGTAAAAACAATTCATAATAGCTTTTTTCTTATGCGTTTTAGATACATCGTTTCTTGGGGAAAGTTGTTTAAATTGATGAACTTTATCTCTAAGTGACAAAAAAAATATAGTGAATTTTTTTATTTTTTTTTAAATATTTTTTAAAATTTTTTTAACATTTTAAATATACTTGGTTATCGATACCTAATCCCTCTGTAGAGTTTCACCAGCATTTTTCCAATTACCCTGTATATATTTAGATATGTATATATTTTAGCTAGGAAATAATTCAATAATTTATTCCATATATCTATAACCCCTTTTGTACATATGTATATAATTTTTAACTTTTTATTTTTTTTAAAACCTTACCTAATCCTTTTCCAATCCAGATTCCGGTCCAAATATTTCCTTAATTCCTTCGTTCCCTACCTTTTCTACCATTGACAAAATACTTGACACTGGCAAATACTTCGAAAGAGTAGTGCCAAAAGGAAAAAAAAAAAAAAAAAAAAAAAAAAAAAAAAAACATTACCGTGCAAAATGACATTATTTATTAATGACAATAAATATTGTTGATATTCTTCTCCTGCATTAATAATGAAAGAATAAGGAATCAGGTCTTCTCCAGGGGCACTATCTTTTAAATGAGACAATACACCCTGCAGTTCAGACATGGAAAAAGGGTCATTGAGTTTATTTTGTCTGACGGGAAGTGGGTCTAAAATAATATTATCACAGATATTTAGCTGTTCTGGGACTGAAGGAGGAGCTAACCCATTCAAAAATGAATCGACTAAGTGTTCGGGGATGTTTGGTCCGCTAGAATCAACGAACGCCGATCTAAATCGACGAATGTTGGTCCATACAAGTGATGGTTTAACATATGGTGAAATACTAGCACAGAACCTATGCCAGCTTTCTTTTTTTTTGATCTTAAACATTTTTTTGGTGCTCTTAATACATGCTTCTAATTGTTCAAAATTTTCTGTTGTGGACACCAGTGAATAAATATGTTCTAAATCCTTTCTGTGTTTAATTGCCTGAGTGCAATCTTTATCCCACCATGGAGGTGATGGAATGCCATGGTGATGTGCTTTTCTAGGAAAAACTCTGTCAGCTGCCCTAGTCAGAGCTGCTATCAGAGCTTTGTTGCATATATTTACATCTGAAGTATTGGTTGGCAATTTTGAATACTCTTTTTTAACTTCTTCAGTAAATTGTGGCCAACAATCCTGCTGAATTTGAAACCTGCATGGTAGGTGACTGTGGGTGTGCTGAGAAAGATGTTTATTTGATGTTGGCATCTTTAACAAAATGGGAAAATGATCACTGCCATAAGTTAACTTGAGTGTATTCCATGAAACTATAGATGCAATGTCAGGGGTACACACGGTGAGGTCAACTGCACTCTTATGTTCTGTTGGTTTTGTTCTGCGAGTAGGAGATCCATCATTAAGTACACATAAGTTGAGTGAGTCAAATATATCTAATAATTCATCCCCATAGCATTCATTTGTGCCACATCCCCAGGACTGATGATGGCAGTTAAAATCACCTAACAAAACAAATGGTTTAGGCAGAGTTACTATAATATTTTTTAAATCTTGTAAAAGTTGCATTGATTTTTTTGATATATATATGGATATGTATAAGATTTTATTAATAATGATACCAATCATAGGCATATATCTATTTTGGTGATTAAAAAAATATGGTGTATAAGTAATGTTATTTTTGATCAGCAAAGCGACCCCACCGCCTTGCTGATCAGTGCGATCTTCCCTAAGACACTTATAGCCCTGAACCTTAAAATTGAATCCAGGTCTGAACCATGTCTCAGAAAGCGCAAATAAAAAAGGTTCATACTTGTTTAACAAGTAAATAAGGTCACTTTTCTTATTATTGACGCTGCGTGCATTCCACTGCAGAATTTGGGACTGATCCATCATTAATTGTTGTTTTTAAAAAGTTTATTAGGTCAGCGTGGGAAGTTTTGTCGGAATTTAGTAATAAGGTTTTGATAAGTTTAATTATTAATTCTAGAGTTGATTTTTCTTTAATTTGGTGGTCAGTATTTATCATAACACCATTTCCGCTTGGAGATGGCATATCAAAATCTTTTATTAATTCTTTGTGAGCATTAATATCATACCCATGACTAGTGGTTTTAATGGGGCTGCGAGGTTTAATAAATACAGATTTTTTGTAAGATGTGTTTGAATTAATTTTATTTGTTTCCAAATTCTGAAATTCCTGTCTTGGTGATGGTGGATGGTGGAAGGGTGATGGATTTGTAACTTCTGCATAAGACCGTGAAACAGAAGGATGTTGTTTAACTGCCTCTTGGTATGATAAGCAATTTTGAGCCATTGTTAATTTAATTTTTGTTTGTCTTATATATTCAGGACAATTTTTGTCAGTGGCAAAATGTTTTCCTTTACATTGAATACAAATAATGGACTCCTCATCAGGTTGGCATTGATGGCCAGTGTGATCATTCCCACATTTGTAGCACCTGGGGTTTGAACGGCATTGTGTAGTAGTATGTCCATAACGGCAACAAGAATAACACTGAATGGTCGGGTAAATGTATAAATCTACAGGTAGGGAGTTATAGCATAAATATATTTTTTTAGGGAGCACCTGTCCATCAAATGTTATAATAACTGTTTGAGTTGGTTTCCATGTGATTGTATCATTTTCAGTGACCTTACGGTTAATTCTTCGGACTTTTAGTATTTTGCCACAACCAATTGGGAGAGAAACACTTTCTTGAATGTCGTTTTCGCTTAAATCAACCGGCACGCCCCTGACTAAACCCATGCGGGTTACATTAAAGGTAGGTATAAATACTTTGTAACCATCGCTTTCCAGCTTTTTACTATTTAAAAATTCGTTGGCGTCACTAAAGTTTCTAAAAGCTAATGTTATACGGTTACGACCTATGCGTTTAAGGCTACCATCAATGATACTTTTATATGAGTTACGTTTGAGGAATCGGCCAAAAGAAATTGGATGAATTATGACATTGTCATTTTGACTTTCTTGTGATTTTTGGACATGTACTATGTACGGGGATAAGTCATTTTTATTGTATTGTTCACGTGCAACTTTATTTGTTGTTTTAAGCATATTACTATTTGATGGGGTATCTTTAATTTGGGTATCGTTCGGTTGTTTAGTACAATTTTCTTGGTCTTGGACACATTGACAATCATCAGCAGTTTTTGTTTTAGAGGATTGCCGCCTTTTTTTATTGCAGTGTCTGCAGATACGTTTAGCCACCTTTACCCTCTTGCGATTAATTGATGAAGCTGAGCAATCGGTTTCCATATCGGAGCCGACTACTATATTTAAACCGACCGAAGGGACGGTTCCCCGGGGTCTTCCGGGGGGTCCATGGGAAAATATAAAAAGACTCACCTACTCGATGAAAATATATACACTTGTTAATAAAAGATAATATATAATAAAATTTACAATATTTACATAAACAAACCGTAACTAATCCTATTAAAATATTTTTTAAGATTTTCACGAAAAGAAACACGACCGATAAGTTTAACGTTCCCGCGCTTTTTCTCAGTCTAAAAGCATTAACAGACGATCGAACTTGGTCCGGGCCGGACAGCGGACTTGGTCTGGCGTACCAAATCCGCTGGTCGCAACAGACGGCCGGATCTCGCACTAACCGCGTGGCTTGCACACAGTTCAGACGTCATGCCTCCGACGTTATCCAATATTACAAAATTAACTCTCATATTCTCTATTTTTTTTTTACATAATTTGCAGTGAATCTTTTATCAAATCTTGAATAACAATTCCGAAGAATCTCAAGAGATCTCAAATCTCAAATCTGTTGAAATAAAATTCATGTGATGTATCCCACAAGCATGAAAAGTCTTTATATAGTGCCAAAACATCGACAAGAACTTCGCGTTCTGTTAAAATTTCCGCCATAGTGCGAACATGCGCTGACGCACGGGCTACCTCCAGAAGGTTTCGATAGCGACTGCCGTAAGTTGGTCCGGTCCGAGCGTACAGACGCGCGGATTTGGTACGGAGCAGACCAAGTTCGACGGGCAAACCATCGGACCATCGAACACGAAATAATAATAATAATGTTCGGCAGACAACTCTCCAGACGAACGGATATGGTACGGAGCGTACCGAATCCGCTGTACGGCCCGTACCAAATTCGATCGTCTGTTAATGCTATAATCCATTAAGTTCTATTGTATAGGTCAATGGTCTAATCTCTGATCATTCTAGGTATATAATGTGTCACCCTAGATAGAACTTTCACAGAGTCAAACCTTAAGTAGTGGTTGGGCTTGTCTATGGAATGCTCACAAACATTCATAATTTAAATAAAACATGTTTTATTTGAATTATGAATCGTGAAAACTTAAGACAATACTACCACAAAGAGTATTTTGGTCTCTAAACAAAATTTTGTGCAATTACTTAAATATTTACAATTGAAGTCAACTGTTTAATATTTATTACCACGTGAAAGGAATACTAACAAAATTGCAATTTTGTTATCACTAAATATTTATTATAATTTTTAATTTTTATACTCATAATTTAATTATGCTCTACAGCTCTCAATCCACTTCGTTTTCACGTTTTCAGAAAAAAGAAAGTATTATACTCATCAATCTGCGTCAATCACTGACCTCTATATTTACCACTGGACTGGCGGCTGTCAAAGTGCTTTTGTGCCCGTTTGATAATCGCCATTTTGGCGCTGTCGGACGTAGCGAGCAGTAGCGAGTGTCCGTGGTACTAAAACTAGTCGCTTACACATATGTCACATGTCCTCATTCTTGATAACTTTTATATAATGCTTATAACAATAACAACATAAAATTCGAATTAATATTTAAAAAATATAAAATCACTTAACAATAAGCAAGCACTTCTCTGGCGGCCACTTGCAATATACGTCAAAATTTGTTCTGCGGACACTCGCTACTCGCTAGTGGCGCTTCAAATAGGCACAAAAAAATAGCTGTCAAACTTACGGAACAGCCAGTCCAGTGGTAAATATAGAGGTCAGTGGCGTCAATCAACTCTTTCCTTTCAATCATTACATTCAATCAATTTTCTGTGAAACGTATAATTTTATTCTAAAATATTTATATCTTTAATTTTTTGTTAAATTTAAATCACAATTTGTATTCTTAATTCATTTAATTGAAACTATGAGTGCTGCCGCTACTACACCTCTATTTGCGTGTTCTCGGTGTTTTTCAAGACATCCTTTTGAAGAACTATCTCCAGGAGAACAACTCTGCAAGGTATTTTATATAATTGTTGTATTTAAGATAAATAATATTACTGATAAATAATTTCACGGAAAATTCAGTGACGATTATTTCTAAATGCAGTTATTTGTTTGTTATGAAACGCTTCATTCAATTTACTGTTATGCTTTCTACGTCATGAATGACGTGTGTGATACGCTGTTCCAGGAATGCCGCGGCTCGTTTCCCGTCGTGAAATGTACCTACTGTCGCTCCGAGTTCCAACAAACAAGGTCTGTGTCAGCTGCCAAGGTTTTAATTAGTAGCAGTGAAACAACTCTTTTGAGTTTCGCTTTTCTGGAGCATAGCATCCACTATTTACATCTACAAAACCCTTACGAAATCGTTTTCCAAAACATTTAGATACTGATCTGATTTACCATTCAGACATTTTAGCATTACCTTGTAGTTTGTACATTTGATAAAGAAATAAGACCCAATAGTAATTCCCTTACTTTGATACTAACCGATTGGTAGCATATAAGCTGTGTAGTGATCAAACTATCTTACGATCCTTAAACAAATATACCATTTTGTAGACACACAACCAGTATGCTGTTACAATAATACTTTAGAGAAGGGCGGCAGATTAAGTAGTGAGTGAGTTTGTTTTTTTATTTAATCAATCTAAGGATTCAATGCTTCTGGGAGCATTGATTGAGTATGTGGGAATAAATGGCCCAGAATTTGAGTCCCAGATGAGCCAGGTTGGGAGACACTGTTTTCTAATCTGGCTCAGGCCTAGGGTTCTCTAACAAGAGATCCCTAGGCCAGCTGTGTGGCAACCATAACAATAGCATATTGAAGCTTACTTTAAAGCTATATAGCTAATGCATTATAATTTGGAAACTTTTTCTGGTCAATTTTATTTACGACTTTTATTTGAAACAACAAAACAGGTTAAAGATGATAAGTTGGATTGAGTTGGGTATTTAGGGGGAACTCACAATTGTGTGCTAGTCTGAAGGCCAGCCAAAAACTGATTATAAATTCCTGTATTTTTTAATTTATTTTTTGATTAACAAGATATCCAACAGCATTGTTGGTACAGAACAAATAATTTTAAATCTAGAGTAATAGCCAAGACTAGTAGAGTATCTTAACCAATAACAGGATATCCTAGAGTAGTTTGTATAAAGTCGAACAAAACATTTCACTGACTAACTTTTATACAATTTATGCAGATAACAATTGCTATAGGTACTTACTTAATTAAAGTAATGGATCGAACACAAATAAATATTAATTAATTAAAGGATACTACTTACGTTGGTACTACAAATATCAATGTTAACATATAGTATTAGTTTAATGTACCTACAGTAAATATATATTATATACACTACTAGATAATAATACTATATTATAATAAAAATATATAAATTATAACACTTATTTCTGAGCCAGATGAGAAATTAATTTATTACTGTTTAAGCTGGACAGTCTTTGTAATACTATGTAATAATTAAAAAAGATATTTAGGGGTCGTAAATATATCTATATCCCTAAATTTCTTGTTATAGATATTTGTAAGCAGAGCTATACATATATTCATTTTGACCATAATTGGTATGATAAGAAGGCGAATATAAGATTTTATGAAGGATATGTTGGGGAGCCCGTTTAGGAACAACCATACTTATTAAGGACCGTAATTTGGGACTATCAATGTTGGCATTTACAATGTCATGCAAAAAATTGGTGTCTAGCATGGTTCTTCTTTTAATTAAAGTATCAACTCAGTGGTACTTACATGCTTCCTCATAAGTTTCAAAGTGTATTTTTTTCCTTTAATTTAGGTGTTTAATAATTTTTTCTTGAATATGTTCGATCTTATTTTGATATACAATATATAGCGGATTCCAAATAATACTCCCGAATTCTAGAACACTTCTAACGTAAGCGTAATACACCATTTTAATGCATGTAATATCGCTAAACGGTTTTATTTATATTTCATTAAGGCCAAATTTTTCAATTGTCAGATAAAAGTTATCTGGCCAATAAAATATTACTCGGTGGAATAAGGTATATTAACTTTTTTTTATTTTTGCAAGATAATGACATAGAATGACAATAAACTTGACGCAGGCATGAATCTCTTGGATACATACTTCATTAATTTGGTAACTTTAGTCTGACCATTAAAAAATCAGGCCTAAATTAACTTTATTAGATGTATCTACTTGGTGTAAATGGACAAATCTTTTCCTTTCTGTATTTTAATAATTTTTCACCATCTTCATATATAATTTCTAAATAAAAAAAGTTATTTTCAAATATCTTTAATTTAGGCTGAGCATGTCTGAATTTATAATTTGAACTTTTAAAAATATGTAATATATTGAATTTTCATTTTAATATTTTTTAATATTGCAGCAAGTCCAACACTTCTTCCATATGCAAGAAGTGCGAAGCTAATGTCAAGTCGTATGGAAAACCAACAGCTTGTGAATATTGCAACATCATTGCAGCATTTATTGGTAAATATACTTAAATACGTAAATATACTTAAATACTATATTTACTTAAAAATACGTAAATATAGTAATAGAGAAGGATATGAAATAAAGCAAATTTATTAATTTCTTTATGTTTTTCATAATGCAAAACCCGGTGACCAGATTTTGCATGTAACCAAATCTGCGGAACTTGTAGAAATCCTTAACAGTTAAAGCTGCATCTCTTTTGAAGGGTTAGGGAAAGGTGGAGGATTCATCTTGTAGAGATACCAAAACTTTCTTCGAATAACTTTCTTTCGAATCTTTGCCTTAAAATGTGTTAAGTCATAGTAGCTCCATAGTATTGCATGTGAACCTTTCGTTTGAATGCCTTTAAAGTTCAAATTAGCCATTGAGTGTGGCACGCCTGCAGTGCTTATTTTGTTATTTAAAATTTTAGTTACGTAATTTTAAATAACTGGAGATTTAACTTTTCTTTTTATTTATAATTTTTATGTTTTGTAGTTATTGATATATAAAAATAACTTGCTTGCCTTTAAACATTTGCTATTGAGCTCTTTTTTTAATAGTGTTTATTTTTCTAGTATTATTCAATATTCGCAATCAATTTGTGTATCTTCAAATGCACTTTTTTCTATGTACCTAATTATTTGAAAACCTTTTTTGGCCAATGTATTTTCAATTATATACATGGCATTCAATATAGGGGAGATTTTTATTGATAGTCATATTTTCTTTGTCTTAGGAAACAAATGCCAACGGTGCACGAACTCTGAACGCAAGTATGGATCCGCTGTCACTTGCGAGCAGTGCAAGCAGCGCTGTGCGTTTGACAGACATGATGATAGTAAAAAGGTAACTTAATATTTTTCTGGAAACCAATTCGCATACAGAATAATATTATACTTGAAGAAAGAAAGTTTGCGATTTGCGGCCTTATCTTATGCCATTTTTTTACAATACATTTGCAAAGTTTGCAAATCGTAAACTTTGTTAGAGTTAGTTCTAAGACTAACCACCAAATCTACATCAATCGAGCAATCACTAGTGAGCGGTGGTTTACTTCAACTTGACATTGCACCTATCAATATGTTTTATAACAGGTGCTATTAAATAGTTTCCTATCCAACAGTAAAAAGTTAGTAGCTTACTGTAGCTGTTTTCGAAAAGTAGGCATTTTGCTACACTGTCGTTAAGCGATTCATTCTAATACAAAGGAGACGATATGAGAAGTAGACATTTTACCACATAGGGTTTCTGCGTTGTAGGTATTGACCACCGGACTCGAAATATCGTGTCTACAAATGTTTGAAAAATACCAAGTTCGGCCAACTATTTGACAAGTTTTAAGTCAAGACGAACTTTTTTTGTAAACCATTTCTCGAAAAATCACAGAATTTTCGGAAAACTACTTTTTAAAATCATTTCCACCATAAAATTTAAGTTGAAATATCGTCTCTACAACAGTTTGAAAATTAGTTCTCGTCAATTCGGGTAGGCTCCAATTTCGGCCATGACAGGTATTAAGTGAAGGCGATAATTTTGTTTTAAAGCTACAAAATAATCTTTATTAGTATAACCTTTTATAACAGCCCAAACAACGAAGCTCAGTTATATTTAAAAGGCCAACAGGTAACTTAAATTCAAAGTAAAGAAATTTCAGTAAAAATATTAAATTATCGTTAGCCTAATCACCTTCAGTACTCTTTAATGAGCAGGTTAAGTCCTTATCGCATAGCTAAAATACTAAAATACGTCGCAATTTACGCAATTATAATCTTTGTAGGATTTCATTTAAATTTTACCTAATTGTCTTAAAGAACAGTGCCCGTTTTTCATACAAGCAATCACCTGTAAGCTTGTTTTATACTATTATGATGTAAACCAAGTTAAAACGAATAAGTTATATTCATAAAACTAACGTAAAAACATGACGCAATTTTACAATGTAGGAAATAAGTTATGATATAAAATCATATAAATCATATTTTATTGTTATACGTCAAATTCGATTAACTGCCATAGCCTAATTTGGCAATCTTGAACTTGAAAAAAAATTAGTGCGAAATAATTCAATATAGTGGTTTTGGATTCTTACAGATCTTTTAATTTTTCAATGTAAAAAGAATAACATGGAGCAACTGTAACTAACAAAACCTCAAATACAATGTGATTATATTCGTGATTATGTTCAAATTAATGGATATAAATTCTCATTTAGAAAAGCTTACTAGGTGTATCTACCGAAAGGGTGCCGCCCGCTGCACAGCCATTTCGCTGTCGTTCCTTCTCCTACGATTCATTATCTCTAGAAAGACACGATCAATCAAACTAATGAGTCCCACGCTGTCAGGGTAGTCTTTCGTGCGTTCACTTACCTCCCAGTTTGATACTCTGCTGGGTGTCTAATTTTTCATTTTAACCAATCATTGCTGAAACTGAAAAGAAAAATGAAATACCAGAATTCTTTTTTGTTATTTATTGATCAACCCTAACTACATCATCTAAAAAGGGCGGCTGTAGCAATAATTTCAGGCTCGCACATCCCAGAAACCACACCAGTGTCACTGTATGAGCGCAACGGCCAACTTTTGTGTAGCATATTTTTCCAGTTCTTTGACACCCAACTCTTTGCCGTCCTTCAAGGCAACTGCAGCATATTCCACATTTCACAATGGCTGTTCGTCCATTTATATCATTATTTATTGAAGTAATGTAAAACGATGGACTGCCGATGTACTTTTTAAATCTGACATTGGTGTACTGACTTTTTCATTGTCAATATGACTGTTGCAGTAAGTTTATTCTGGATTTAATTGATGATGAACTGAATGAAATAATTATCAATAACATATCAATTATTTATAAAAAATAATTTTATGAATAAATATAATTGATATTTTCTTATATTTCATTATATGTTATGTGGTTGATGAACACTTTTGCGACGGAGTAACACTGTCTGCCTCAGACGCAAGTGGTTGCGGGATTGATTCCCGCACGGAACAACAAAAAGAAATGTTCCGGGTCTGGGCGTTTATCTATATATTATGTATTTATATTCTAGGTTCCCCCCTAGTTCGCTGCATGGTATCCCATATCACAAGCTCTGCTTTGTTTGGGGCCATGTAGTTGGTGTGATTTTCTGGGAATTTTTTCATTTATTTATTTATTACGATAGCTTATTCAACATTGGGGTGTTAAAAATCAATAATCATACTAATGCATATAGGTACTTAAAAAATGGTATGATGTTTGAGCTTTATTTGGAACGAAACTTCTCATACGCCTTACATTTAATAGATGCGTTCAAGTTAAACAAAATGTCCATTAATAACTATACAAAATTAATCAAAATTCATTTTTTTTGTGATAAGTTGATTACAAGATTCAGTAAAAAATTAGCTATTTTTGTTACTATAGTTCGGCCGTTCAGAGAATGCGTTCCTGACACCTATCAGTTAGTCACGACTAGTGATGGGCACAACATAACACTGAGTTCGTTACCGTTCCTCCAAAATGAAACGCTGCGTTATTTTTAAGATTATTTTCGTTTTAAATTGGCGGAATCATTTAAAATTTGTATTTTAGTAATTTAAGTGGAAACCAAGAAAAGGTAATATTAATATAATAAAATTGTTTTATTTATTTTTTGTTACAAAGTCACAATCTGTATTTCTATGCAATACAGTATATTGAATTGAATGTGCGTACAGAATATTAATCAGACTCCGATTCGTTTAAGGAGGTAGTTTCTTCATCATTATCTTCGCCTACATGTATAATTATTTTATTATCAATAACAGTTTCAATCCTAATATCTCGGTCAAAATGTTCCATAATCAGGTTTTTAGTCTTTCAACAACCTTTGCCCAGTCATCTCTAGTGACTTCCCCGCAGGCTTCTTTTAATAGGGTCATCATCTTTTTCGTGCTGAATGGCGGGGAAGTATTGTGGCGGGCGGCCGTAACCTTTTATTTGAGCCCAGATTAGCTCCATCGCGTTATATTGGCAATGATACGATGGAGTTCTTAGACCGCGATGACCGTACTCCAGAGCCAGTTCATCGATTTCGTATCGCACATTTGCCGCTTTATTTTCTTTAACTAATTTAATTAGCTCTGCTTTTTGCATCTGCATATATGCCTTTTGCTTGTAACCAACTTTTTTCGCGCATTCGGTTTGGTTTTAGTTTTATTTTTTAATTTAATAAAAGTTATCTTATAGTCCATTATTTTCTAATTCTTAAAAAGAAAAACGAAACGTATTATTTCATAAAGTATACCTGTTTAAGAACAGATTACGATACTGTTATTATTAGCACAGCACTACAAATATAAAGCTTTGACATAACCTTGTAATAGCGCAGTATAGATTTTGAAAAATATTGTTTACCAAGTTATTTGACACTCATTTTGGCACAAAATTATAAAATTCATTGATTATTGATATAATAATGTTGTTTTAATGCTCATCGATTTTTAAAACGGTAAACAACCAGCAAAAATATTTTTTATCGTAACTGCAACGCCATTACAAAGTTACGTCGTCAGTTCAATCGCGATGTGTCAGGAACGCATTCTCTGAACGGCCGAACTATACATATATTATACGAGCTGTCAAAATGTTGACAGGTGAGAGCGTGTCACCATTCTTTCACGATTAATTTTATTACACTTCTCTCACCGAATTTCATTTTACTTTTTAGTAATCTTACTAATACATACATATATGAATTCACGCCTGTATCCCTTTCGAGGTAGGCAGAACACAAGAGGCTATAAAACCATTGATGTCACGTTTGACAAATTTTGAGGTATTATAATTATGGAGAGAGACTATTGCAGTGACAGGGGGTCAGCATGTCGCCCACAAAAACGTCAATAAAACCTCTGACCCTTAAGTGACTTTTACAGTATGCCCGGGATGCCTATGTTTTTCTTTTGCTCCCAGCCCTGTATGGAATATATTATGGACTAATGTATGTAATGTATAAATGTGAAAGTTTGGATTGATGGACGTATGGATGTCTGGATGTATGGAAGTTTGTTCTTCAATCACGCAGAACGGCTCAACGGATGGAATAGCATATAGGTTACCTTTTATCCCAATATTCCCGCGGGATTCGAAATTGCGCTGACAAAACCGCACGAAACTGTAAAACATATAAAACTAATTTGAACTCGACCTTTCGATGAATTTACAGACCCCGTAAAAGTTTATAATTTATATACGCCATAAAATCACCCTTTTACCTTCGGACTACTAGACGCAGACAGAACTTCCATCCGTATATGGTGCATATTCCAAAAAGTCGAACTTAGTTTCTTTGACAGTTCCTTTTTAATACGACCTTTATTGCCAAGGTTTGGAATGAACTGCCTGTGTCTATTTTTGCTGACCAGTATAGCCTTGGTACTTTTAAGCGACGATTGAAAAGGTTTCTTAGAGACGTGTACCACCTTAGTCTTTATGATCAGTTACTACCTATCAGGTGTCATGGAAAACAATTATCCCATCGTTACAAAAGTTTTTTAGCTTTATTTAATATAAGGCATAATCCCTACCTTGGTTTCATTTTATTATTTCTTTGAGCTATATTTATAGTTTAAAAATAACTTTATTAGGTTTCAACTTTGATCTAGTTTGTTTTTGCGCAGGTGGATGGCAAGTTACTTTGCTGGTTATGCACGCAGTCTCTCAAGAGAGCTCTGGCTCGCACTAAACAGCATATGTCCTCGGTGGACAAACATAAACACAGGTCTCACAAGTAAGTATATCATTTTTTTAGGCTAAGATTTATATTGAATTTACTTAGCATATAAGTTTTACTTTTGGAGTTGCCTGATCTGTTTATTTTTTATATACCTAAACTTATGAGTTACCGATTTCACTATATTTTGATGTGAAGAAAAAATAATGATATCATGTTGTCAATATTTAAGCCTATTACTGGTTATCCATTTTATACATCATTGTATACATCATTACCTTGAAAATTCAGTTCAAACATTATTAGGTGTACTTAGGTAGTTATATTTTTAAATATAATAAAAATATATATATATTTATACTCGGAATAGAATCATTAGGCTGCAAGGATGGCAGCGACTGTGACGCGGGCAACGTTTTCTGCGGCACGAAAGTATTGAGTTTGTATGAAACCGTGACAAATCGCTCCGCTGCCCGCTGGCGTCGAGAATGGCGCGTCGATGCCCGCGCCGTTGTCGCTGCCGTCAGGACTACATCTCGTTATGTCCAAAAGTGGTACCACTGAATAGTAGCAAATATTTTTTTTTACGTTTAATTAAATTACACATTATTTTGTTCTGAACACGGTGGGCACGAGTGACAGACTCTTTTTTTGTTCTTAAATGAATTTCGTTTGAAATGTACCTATATAAAAAAGCGATAATATCCGTTTAAAGATTGTATGAGGCTTAGGCTTCTTGTATACGATAAGAAACACCACCGTGTCTGTTTCAAGAATCTTGTCGGATCAAGCTGCGAAAACTAGTAGTGTCTGCTACAGACAAGATGAATACGGCCCTGTAAACGATAAGATGCGAACGAAGCGCGTACTAACGTGCACAGCATAGGTACTAGTCGTATTATCCGACCGACCAAACAATACAATACAGCGGGGTTCGCCGGCAGGCAGGGGTGCAGCGGTGTGCGTCGTGTCTTGACAACATTTATTCTTTGGCCAGCGCTGGAGCTATGTACACAGTTCGTGTGGAAACGACAGGAATTCTTGCGGAGGCCCGGCGACTTTTCTTAGCATGTAGAAGAAGCCTTAGTCTCGAACTCCCTGAAGTTCACGTCGTCCTCCGAAATCTGTTTTGATTACTGCTCAATAATCTGCTCATGATTAGAGCATGGTACCGAGTTGTATCTCGCGAGTTGAGCCGTTATTTGACCAAGGTGCAAAACGCAAGTGCATGTTTTAGGGCTCTTACGATTCAATGATTCGGGTGTTTCCGGGAATATGAAAATTAGCGAAGATCTCCATGTGCATTATTAATTTGGGAGTACTGTACCTCCAAATTTGTCAAACGTGACTTCATATGGTTTGATAGCCTCTTGTGTTCTGCCTACCCCATAAGGGATACAGGCGTGAAGTTATGTATGTATGTTCGTTTAGTCTACGAACAGTAGAATCAGCTACCAGCCGAGCTAGCATGCGGCCATCGATAAATATTCGAATAGATAATAAATATAACCTATGGTTTTATCCTATTAAGTTAGCTAATATATGCACTTTAATTGATAGAATTACTGTGTTGCTTGTGCTTAAATATTCTAAAAGTTATCAATTTTAGTTTACGGTTTGGCTGTGCAATATGCCATGTGGCTTACATGTACTCACTTATCTCCTTGTCAAGACAACAGTAAGACAAGAGTAAATCGATAAGGAAATAATTATTTTATTTACAATTGGTACTTAACTAACATTCCTTTTAAAATTATCCTGTATGACTCACAGTTAGGACATGCATTCGCAGCGTTATCGCCTAATGTGTTATAGTTATACTCTATACCTAATGTTATTATTCTAAGTCATAGTGTAGGTACTGAATGAGAATGATTGAAAACAAACGAGTTTTTGTCATTCGTTTTGCATACAATTTTAAAGAAATTTATAAATAATTGCATTTGAGGTGTGTACTATATCTTAAAGTAACTTTAATGAAAAAAAATAATTACCAAACATACCTAGTGCTTTAGAACGCTTACAGTAGAAGTAAAATTGACTTGACAACTTCTTGATTTTTAAACTCGTTCTGTCGTTAAAAAAATTCAAAAATAGTTGGCCTTCGCTAACAGCATCATAAAAAAAGAAATATCTTGTGAGCCAAAATTTTTTTTTCCATACCTTACGTTATTATTATTGGCGGTCACTTTGGCGATGGGGTAACAGTGTTACCCCATCGTTACCGTAACACTGTTTGCCTCAGACGCCAGTGGTCGCGGGTTCGATTCCCGCACGCAACTAGAAAAACCACTGTCTATAAAATTCAGCTGATTGAAGCATTTAAAAAAAATTATTTACCAATATTTTAATGTACTTATTGCAGATCTAAAAGCGGTCACAAGGATAAACGCAAATCGGATATGTCAAAGTCGATCAACGCTTCTGACTCCTCAATGAACGACTCTCAACCTTTGGAAAAGAAGACTAAGCTAAATCCATTACAAGGTAACTACAACCCTTTGGGAATACCTGTGGACCTGAGCTAGTGAAGTCATACAAACTGGATGGTCAGGAAAAAAATGTACTTGAAAATAAAGTAACAGGAAAGAACGATGCATAATTTTGTTAATAGCCATGTAGGATACGCCGTTGGATAGGTGTTATTAAATTGAATCAAAGATACTATTGCGCCAAGTTCCGATCGTTAGTCCGTTCAGAGGCAAAACAGCAGACAGGTCACTTATAGCATAGATAGTAAGCGACAACGCCGCCTTGATTATCTGCTGCGCACCTGAATTAAGGTATTTTTATCAATTATATTAGGTTGTTGATGCATCAATATACGGTAATATACCGTTATGGGACGTGCCACTGCGCCGCATCCTCTATACGCGCTCGCGCATCTAATTTGTCATCTTTATAAACTCTATTTCTTTGTTTATTAAATGTGTAGTACAGTCCACGCTCTCTAAATTATTGAAGACCACCTTTTCTACATAGGTTGGTTATCAGCTTGGACTCAGAATCAAAACAGGTGCCATACCAATTCTTGTTCTAGAAGATGAAAGATTTTCAACGATATATCACATAAGTCTATTGAAGCGGGTGCCAGATCTCATACAAAGTTATACATCGTCCTTTGAAGGAAACAAAGTCACACTAAAGTCGCACCAAGGAATTGAATTCTAGCTAAGTCCACAGATATTTCCGAAGGGTTGTAATTTTCACTTAATAAATAAACATCTGCACCTTTTTTATTTGCTAAAGCTGGGATTGAATCAGAAATGAGGAGATTCGCAGTCGAACCAAAGTTACCGACATAGCCAGAAGAGTTGCGAAGTTGAAGGCGAAGCTCGCAGGACGAATGGCCGTTGGGTCAGTAAGGTTCTCGAGTGAAGACAGTAAAGGCAGACCACACAAGGTGGACCGACGATCTGGTTAAATTCGCCGGTAAACACTGGATGTGGGCCTTTGTCCAGCTGTGGGCGTCTTCTGACTCTAATGTAATGATGATGATGAAAGTCTTCGGACGTTTTTCTTGCATACCACCTGGTGGTAAGTGATGATGAATATGAAGGTGTTACACGCTAATTCGCTCGACGCACGAAATAAATAAATATATCCGCTAACATATTAAGCAAGTCATGGTCACTCTAAATTACCATTAAAATACGCGCTACTACAAAACATCTTGTAGTACTACGTCGTTGTATTATCAAAAAAATGCCGCGTCGTAGTAGCTCGAGATATCCTTTTTTATTATAGTAGTTTCCTAGTATTCTATCCAGCATCTATTGGTGTACCATAATTTAACATGCAATGCAATTATTTCTCATGATTTAGACGTCTCGCGCGTTCTTTTTTTGTAAAGAATTGCTTTGCACAGCATGGTAAATTACACTAACATGTACGGCTTTTAGGCTGTTCGCATATTACGCTACAACATATTACATACAACGCTTCGATAGTTCCTTTTTGGTACGGATTGCCAAGGTGTGGAACAATCTGCCTGCGTCTGTTTTTCCCGACCACTACAGTCCTGGAACTTTATGGTGTCGAGTCAATAGGTTTCTCGTGGATGGACGTGTAACACCATAGTCTTCATGCGCACTCCATGCGACTATTTCTTGCGACCGTTTGGTGGCAAGGAAGACAAACGTCCTATCCTTACAATATATAAAAAAAACAACAATGGTATACCGGTATACTAAACTAAACTGATTTATTATAGTTTAATTGTTTTCGAATGATTTTCGTGACAGTTCTCATTTTCCATTACGCGCAAACTATTTACTAGTAATCTATATCTATATCTATCTATACTTATAATAAATCTGTAGAGAGGTCAATTCTGTACATGAAATATTTTGTCAAAATAAATATCAGGGGGTGATTAGTGATCGATACTGATGCCAAAAATGCAATCAGTAAAATTTTTGTCTGTCTGTCTGTCTGTATGTTCCTTATAGAAACAAAAACTACTCAACGGATTTTAACGAAACTTGGTAAAACTATTCTTCATACTCCTGGGCAGGTTATAGTATACTTATTATCACGCTACAATCAATAGGAGCAGAGCAGTGAAGGGAAATGTTGGAAAAACGGGAGAAGTTACTTCATTTTTTAAGCTTCCGTCGCGTGTGCAGCCTTAATCGTTAAAGCTACATAGAAATCATGTATGACAGAAATATTCTTCATAAAATTATATAAAAAATATCCCACAACAGTATATATCTATATTTTACAGTTGACTCACAATAACACGTGTAAATCCCGATAGCTTAGCAGTTCGGAGCTTTCTGATTATATTTGTTTACTCTTACGTTTATAATACTCTCACTCATTCCTAATTAAAAAAAATTAACATTTTACCTATTCAATAAAAAAAGAATTATAGAAATCGGTATAGAAACACCAAACTTATACATGAAATACGCTAATAACCCATCGCGCGTGAATACTGAATGTTATAGGGATTATTTTTGCGTAACGGTTGCCGCGCTCGACGCGGCTATCGGCGGTAGGGTATAAAAAGGCGGAAGGTGAGCGCAAGCTTTTGCGCGATTTAATATAGGTAGGTACAGAAGGAACAAGCGTTACAGTACCTGTCAAATTTCCCCAACCAATTTTAACTTATTATCGAGGGCATAGAGTTCAAATTCAAGTAAAAAAATTTGACAGATTTGTAACGCTTGATGTACTGCCTTCTGTATATACAGAGATAAAATGGAAATCAAGGTTTTGTTTATTTCATGATCGTTTCTGCCTCTTGGAAGTCAGAAACCGTAGATTTCTTTGGCTTAGCCGTTTGGCAGTGAAAAGCAGCCATACATAACTATAGGTAGTATTGTATGTACACTGATAATGGCTGGATGGATGGATTTTGCTATTCTTTCACGCAAAAACTACTTAGCTTTACCTAGAATAACAATAAGCTAAGTATAATTAATGAAGATATTGCATGAATTAAGTAAAATTGAAGGCATTAGATAAAACACTTTTTAACCGGATTAATGGCGTATAATTTATATTTTACATTTTAACTCAACGTTTCGGTGTCTTTGCAGACCCCGTGGTCACGAGCGACTGTTAAAATTTAAAATGTAATATACGCGATAAATCCGGTTAAAAAGTGTTTTATTTAATAGTCATACATAATAGTTATCGCGAAAACTTAAGACAATATTAAAATTTAAGGCACTTTGGCACCCGATTTGTTTATAACGCTATGTGCCTTTATAATGTACCTAATAGATAGTTACCTACCTATGTTTGTGGTAAGGAGTTACACATATTATATGGGCGAAGATTAAGATTCTTCATTTTTATTTTTGTTATTAAAGATAGTTAGGACCTTGGAGACGAAAATAACCTACTCGAAATACTAATTCAATACAGACGAAGTCGCCGGCATCATCTATGTAATATACCTACCTACCTATACATTTTCACAAAACCTAGGTGAAACTGCGGATCACTGCTTTGTTGTAACAGTTTTTGAAGTAATTCTATCTGTTTATCTATCAGTAACGCTTTCACAGCTAAACTACTGAGTCGATTTTGACGAAATTTAGAATAAGGTAAGTTTTAACTTCAAGGAGGATATAATAATAGTATTTATCCAACTCTAATAAACGGTATCCACGGGGACGAAGTCGCGGGTCACAGCTAGTAAAACATAAATTGGCGCGTTAAGAAAATAAAAACAATGTAAATAAAATTGTTAATTTTAAAACTACAAATTGAACTATTAATAAAGTGTAATTGTTATTATTAACTGTAAATAAATTAAGTAAATGTCATAAAAATATTAATCTTAAATAGACAGATTCAAAGAAACGGAATGTTCAGTTGATAGTAATTGACATTACTGAATCGACATTGAATCAATGAATATGAGCGGCCATCTTGTAATCGGAAAGGAGGCAGGCGACTTATGACCTGTCAACTGATTGATAGCCGGAAGACGCGTCTTAGTTTCAAATATATCGCAAAAAAAATAGATTTTTTACTGATTTTAAAGCAATAAAAACCGTGATCAGACATTCCATGGAAAAAAAGAAAATAATTTTTAAATATTTTCGAGAAATATTGTTTTTGAATGCAGCCAATCTATTGTTTTAAGTTTTACAGAAATCAACCTTATGAAGGCCTGAAACTAAAAATGACATTAGAGCAAAGATCATGTAATAATAATAATACTAGTATGTCATTAAATATATACTTTTAATCAATGTAATTAAACATTAAAGCTGAATGTAGCTATAATGAGATGAGAGTTCTCTCACTCACATAGATCAATCAGACTTCAACGTCAGATTTGATTGATATGTATTTTCTTGCAGTACTTTGTGTGCCTTGTTTATTATGTTAATTCTTTTTACATTGCAGTAGGCTTATTATTACGCAAGGATTAAGATAATATCCTGATATTTGATACTATCCAGCTGCGGAACTAACACGATTGTTAGTTTTATAAGTCTGAGTCTGAATTGACGTCTGAAATTGACAGATAGGGCTTTGTATTTATTTTATGAAATAATTTTATTTCTGCATCGATATCAAAAATATTGATAATATATTTAGATATTTAATACAATAAACAACCGTTTGAAGCACCAACGAATACAAGACGGGGTCAATAAAAGAATTTAAGTGACAGGTTTTTGAATGTATGGACGATGACCAATATTCTTTGTATACATTTTTTTCACCAACTGATTCGATACGTCATAGCCATCGAATGGAAGATCGAACAATTTCATTACGGCAACGTCACAAAGATTGTCAATTTTGAACTTTCACAAAAACCACTTGAAAAGAATTCAGCTATAGTACTTTTCCTTTTAATAGTGGATTTTAATAATTAATGCTCATATATGGCAACACTCAGTACAAACGAGCGTTGAGTTGAAAAAGAAAATAATTATTGCTATTTCGTATGAAAGAAATCTTGGATTTAAAGATTCAACATAGAAATGCAACTGTTACCTTTTTATGCCCTAACTAATTTAGTACTTTACGATTATAAAATTAACAGTAAACTTAAGAATCTGATACTTGAAACCTTTTTTATTTTCGTAATCCTTTTTTACACCATTATAAAAAAGTCAGGTTTTGTTTTGATAATATTTAACAAATAGGATAAGTAACAAAAATCTATATTTACTCGCTATGGAGATTTAAAAATGAAGTTATTTTAAAAGACTCTTGTTGTAAATAAGTTCTTTATAATTTGAATTCGTCAATTCATTATTTGGCTTCCTAATTCATTATTTTGTTTTCTATTTTTATTGATATTATCTACGCCTAGGTCTGCCGAGGTGACTCTTGGAGTTTGAATTTCGATATTTAATAATGAAATATTTGTTTTTACAAATTACAGCATTTTCCGGCGAGTTCGATCCAAATAGTTCTGACCACGTCGTGGCCATCACTACCCTGAAAGAAACCATCGCAAGTCTGCAAAAGAAGGTGCAACAAAAGGATAATGAACTGCTTTCCAAAGATAAATTGGTCAGTGCCATTTTATTTTTATAGATTTATATATTTATTGATAAAACACAAAAACAAATTGCAATTAGAATAAAAATAAAAAAATGGTCAAACAAGAATTTAATGTCTGTGAAGAATTTAATCTGTGTTGCCTCCAAAATATTTGTGCGTACAGAAACAAATATAAAGAACTCTTAAGTTAATATAGTTGAACACATAAATATTATTAATACATTTTATAAATAATTGTAACTACCATACAATCCTTATAACAACATGCAACAGACTCCATACTATACGAACATTCGTAAACATACGAATCGATAAAGTTGTGTGATGCACTGCTGCATCTTTATGGCATTAACTATTTGCGCACTTGATCTTTTTCATTTAATGTACATCAGTAGGTATAAGTATGATTATTTAGATGATAAAATCGTGGGATTGATATCTTCACGAGTTAATTCTTAAGATAAAAATGTAAATTACCGTAGCAGCAGCTTGGTCATGATGTGATATTAGCACGCACAAATAGCTGTGTTGTATTTTTTCTTTAATTTCTTTGCAGAGATATTTTTCTGACAAATTGTATAAATAGCTCTTTTGAGAAGAGTGCCAAGAAATTTTATCCAGGCTGTTCTCCCCAGTTTTAATTATTAAACTTTAAAGTTAATTATTATACTTTAAATTTGTGTTTCAAGCCGAGGAATATTCTAAAGTTCATTATCATATGTCATATACCAACAGTAAAATTAAAATATTGCTTATGGTTTCGAAAATCTAACAGGTATACGATAAATCCTCATAATCTCAGAACTCAATGTGCCTAATTTTCATGCCATCTGATATTTGAAATTTAACTATTTGTTTTCTCAACAGATAACAGAATTGAAGGCTCAAAACTTAACACATACTACGGAGTTACGCAGCGAAATGAAGAACAAGGAACGACTTAACGAAACGAAATTCAACCTTATGAACACTAAGATACAAAACTTGCTAAAAGAAGTGGCAACCCTAAGCAAGTCTGCAAAGAAAACCCCTAAAAACAGTAAAACCATACTGGCCAACACAGAAAACAGCGGAAGCGGCACCGACAGCCCTAGCACTAATTAGATCAATTTCATCTCTTAATTTATTAATTAGTTCATTTAAATAATGACAGAAGGAATCTATTTCTGACTTATTTTTTTACTCTACAAGTGTTTTATTTGTAGACTTTTTATGATGTAATTGTAGTTTCAATCTAGCTTTTTAGATTCTTTATGTATATGGTTAAATGTGTAACAATCTTTTCTTTTTAGCTGACCTTTTATTAGGAAGACAATAGCAATCGTACCTTTTTATTTGGAATCAATCAGTCGAAGCGATCAAAGTGTTGCTAAAATTTACATATCTCCTAACATAGAAGAAAATAGAATCAGTACAAGTTTCGTTTATCAAGTTAGTTCTCCATTTTAATTTGGTTATGTGTATTGATAGTTATGTATAAGTAGTAAAAGCAAGACACAACACATATTACTGTATGCTGTTATAGATATACAAAGTGTATTTTTGCAATGTTAGAATGTACTTTGCATTCGTGTTTATTCATGTTTCATGTGTTATCATTTTAATGTACGCCGATATCCACTTGGCGCCTGCTTGCAAAACGAAGAATTTGATACCGCAGCATAGTTTTTATTAGTTATTTAGCTAACTGTAACACCAATTAATAATAGTGAAAGAATACAAGAAGTGATTGTTTCCTAGTATTAGTAATTTTAAAATACGATTGACCAAACGTTTATTTTATTTAATAACTTATTGTTTTATCATCATTCGAATTTTGTTACGGGCGTGTATTTTAAAATAGGTTTAAGTGTGCGTAGAATTAACTTTAGAACAAATGTATATGAACCATACGTGACTCAAGAAGGTAAAATCAATAAATAAAGTAACGTTACAATGTCCAAGCTGTGGTTAGGTATTCCATTTATATTTTTAATTATAAAATGTCATATGAAATGATGTAAAAGAAAATTCAATAAAAAGGATAATTGGATAAATTGTTGTTTGCCTTTCTGATAAGTACCAATCCAACCAGATCCAGAACCAATCCAAGCTTTATCCTACGGATAAAAACGTAATAGCTAACTCTAAACTGGGATTATTTGTTCATAAACAAAAATACTATCTTAATAATGAGTAGATGATGATCTTCAATTGAAGATTTGGTTAAATATTGAAAAATGCCGTTAATTTAAATATAGTATGCATTAACCCTTTAACCGTCGCGGTCGGATAAATCTGACAAATATTTTCGAGTCCATTCTGCCAAGGTCGTATTTTTACGACTAAAAACCACCATTCGTTTCATATGGTTTTTTTTCAATTTAATAACGGTGTATTATATTAAAAAATGTTAATATTTGGTAAATGGTTAATCAAGTAATCATTTAAAATTGATAACACTCAAGTCTCTTAAGTAGAAAACCTTAAAAATAATATGTCAGAAGATAGATAAATTACTGATATTATAATTAGAAAATTGCATTGATGTCCAGCGCCGCTGTCGGAATAATCCGACCATAGGGACGGGACATAAGCATTTACTGATAAAAAAATCCACTAAAGTAAACATGTTTCATGTTTAGAAACAAATTTTGCTAGTACACCCAGCGCCACGGTCGGAAAAAGACGACCGCTTCTGACGTTCATAAACGAGTGTCACCTTGTGGAATTTTCCATTAGTGTTGCGCTTACGTTTAAAGTTATAATGATCGTGTTATCTATAAATGTGATTTAACTACATTAAAAGATGTAAACTTTATCACAGTATAGACTCATAAAAATATTCATCTCTGGCCTAATATATTGTGCGGAAATCAATAAATCTTTCAAAATCTTTGAACCGATCTTTATTTCATTTCTTTACCAAAATACACACTATTAGAAATTTAATATCAAAGTTACTCTTTCTATCCATTATTCTGTTACCTCATCAAGCTTAACCGATTCATTGCGGCGGTCATTTTTACAAACTTCTGCCCGGTGCGGCCATAATTTTTTTTTATGACGGACCTAAGGTGTCTCACGCGTCGTTTAAAAGAATGGCACCCGCCATTGACGAAAACTCGTTGTTTTTTTTTCAATTTCCGACTTATATATCCTAGTTTTTGTACATTTGGTATGTGATAGCAGGCCTAAGGACTTTGGTTATTAGTTTAAAAGTGTTTTCGAAACATAGTTGAAATTGAGAGCAACTGCACGATAAATGTCAGGTGTTGTAAACCTTTTTGGAAAGCCTAAAGAAAATGTGAATTACGAAGGGACATAAACAAAAGAGTAGCAAATTAAAATGAATCAATTAATGAAAGGGGATGAACTAATTTAAAACGACTGAAATCTCATTAAAATAATAGTAATCATAAAATATAACTATAACAGGCCACTATGTAATAATCAATCATGCTTGCCTTTTATAAGTACATGTATTATGAAATGTATTATGTATTATGAAAGGTAGTAGACTTTACACTCGAAAGCGTAAAGTGAATAGGTTTCTCGTGGATGGACGTGTACCACCTCAGTCTTCATGTTCACTTAACATCAGGTGACATGGAAGACAAACGTCACATCCATATTTTATATATAAAAAAAAAATACTGTGGTTTCAAATTTTGGTAATTACTATTTTTATTGTTACTTAAGTGTATTTTCACAAATAAACAAAGGGAAATGCACTCGACTGTCTATTTTTGGTCAAAATAGGTACCACCAGACTAAAGAGAGAAAATTTGAGCAGTTCGGCGCCGGAGTCTCCGATAACGTAAGTCGCTGCGTGCGACGATACCCCGCGCCCAGCCGCTGGCTCCCCGCGTTCTACCGAGGGAGGCACTACCAACACGATCAAAAATATCTGGAAATGGCACAAGAGCTATTGAAAAAGTATGCATGCTCAAATCCTATTTACATACAGCCTTTTTTTAAACAACTTTTTTATTTTTCTCACAGTACATTATCTATTTAACATCTAATTATTTTACTTAATTCTAGTAGGTACCTACACACCCTACAAACCCTACAAAATTGGTTTTTGTTAGAAACTTTTGAATTTGAAGTCTCCTAATTTGACATTAGAAAGACTTAAAATTAGCGAATCTAATGTTGAATCGAACAATTGTTGACCTAAATTAACTTCCTTTGTACAGCCAACAACTAGACTTCACAAGTACAGCGCAAAGGTATTCTCACTATGTCGGGCGGGCTGTATTATAATTAACATCTAATTATTTTACATAATTCTAGCTAGAAACAGATAAAAGAATTAAACCATTTTATCTGCTGTTTCTCAACAAGTAATTTTTAAAAACGTATTTATTTGGTTCTTTTTATTGGTGACTAAACCTGTGTTTGACCTCAATCTCACCTGATGCCACTAATGGTAGGTAAGTGAAGATGATGAGGTCGAAGATGACAGCTCATGGGCTTAGGTAGAACCTGGTATACCTTGGCAAAAAATTCAATGCAGGAAAATGACAGTTCCAGGGCAGAAAAAAAAATAGTGATGTGGTTTAAGTGAATGTATGTTATTATCTTTTAAACAATAATATTGCAATGTATGGAAAAAATATTTGGCTCACAAGACATTTTTTTTACGGTGCTGTTTGCAAAGGGCAACTATTCTTGAAATTTCATTTTTAACGACAAAATGAGTTTAAAAATAAAGAAGTTACCATATCGATTTTACTTCTATTTTAACCGTTTTAAAGCACTTGGTATGTTTGGTAATTAATTATTTTCATTAAAGTAACTTTATAATTTTGTGCTAAACGAATGACAAAAGCTCGTTCATTTTCAATCATTCTTATTCAAAACATTACGATGTTTTTAATTGATATCATTTCGAACTGTCAGTTTACTGCATTGAATTATTTGCCAGAGTATAGGTAGATGTTACAACTCTACTCTTATCATAATGGAACTGAAACTTATTAAAAATTACCGAATAGTTGATTAGTTCAACATATTTTTCAATAAATGGTTTAGTTATATTTTTATTAGGTTTTTATGTTAATAATTAATAGGTGCCTGTAAATCATGATTAAAAACATATTCAATTTTTAACAAGCGTGAAGATCAATTTACCAATTTCGTATATTATTGCGAAAAAAAATTACGGCTGCGGGTCTTAAGGTGTTACCACACCAATCGATCGATGATCGATCGACGCCGTCGATCGATAGTTTTTGCTATCGAGGCAGAAATAACCGCTCGTCGTCGATCGGACGGTCGACCAACGGTATATTGGTGTGGTAACACCCTCAGAAATTTCAACACGTCGAATAAGGGCGTGGACCCATGTCTACGGTACGGCACCGCTGCCGGCAGAATGCGCGGGCACGGCGCCATACCGTGAAACTGATATAAATTAAGGCAATTTGAACTTCAACGGGATTTACAAAAACATATTTTTCTTAAGTTTTCGCGATTCATAATAAAACATTTTAACTCAACGTTTCGTTGTCTTTGCAAATATCAACGCTCTGACGTACGAAAAGTTCTGAATCGTACTACTTAGTTTAATTTCCGCGCATTATTTGAGAAAAGTACTATACAAGCCTTGGCCGCAACTAGGCATTGATGGACACCAATGCCTCTACAGTAATGTACTATTACAACCTTATAAAGCACACATAAATAATACTTATGAGAGAGTATAGATACCGACAGTAAGAGTTCAATACTAGATTAATTTTTGGTGGGAATATTAATATTGGCCAACAAATCGTGACCGTAGATAATGTGTCCTTAACAATGCTGTACATCATCTCGAAGGTCCGGTGCTACCTTGGTCCTGAACGGCTACTTAATTAGAATATAGCCAAAGTTCGACTTTGTATGGGGTACTGTAGTTGCCTTAAAATAGTTTAAAATATTATCTATTCCAAGCAAACAAAATTTAAGTTTCATCTGTAATTAACGACTACCTACATAGCAAGAAATATAAACATTTCTTTTTAGATCTATTTCTTTTAAGAAATAAGTTAAGAATGACCTAACCAAAACAATCTTGCACGGCACGGTTAGCACCTACGTGCTCAAGGCAAGGCCATTGTTTGGCGCCCGGAAGACTGCGTGACCTACTTAGGTCGGAATCAGCTGTTATTACGTCATACTGAGAATTTATCAGGATTAAAGGTGATTTTAATTTGAAGTCAAAAATGTAGTCGTGAATTATAGATTAAACTTTATATAGAAGAATTTGAAAAATATATAAAAAAAAATTGTAAATTATCTCGTGTTACATTAGCACATTCATTCTTAACCTGCTGTTAAAATATTTTGATCTAAATTAGAAATTGAAATCCAAAAATGTTATTTTGTAACAAAATAATGTGTGCCGGTGTGTTGCGGAGGACAGCTAGGTAGTTTAGTGGACGAACGCGAGAACCGAGCGGTGAGGTGAGAACCGGGGTGTGGGTGCGGGTGTATGACGCCACTCCGCTTGACTCGCATGCAGTGCATCATAGTAGTTATCATCGTACTGAGGGCAAAAATGCGCAATTTTTAAATATGCTCCGCTCCGCTTTACTCCACTCCACTCCGCTTCACTACTCCACTCTGCTCCACTGCAGTTGAAACAATCACCACTTGTCGCCGCTCCTATCTGTCCAGCTCCGCGTCAGTGGAAACAGGCTGCGTTGTGATGTTGCCCGAACTGAAATAGAAAATTAAACTCCGAAAATACATACATACATAACGTCACGCCTGTCCCTAATGGGGTAGGCAGAACAACAGACGCTATAAATCCATCTGATGTCACGTTTGACAAATTTGGAGGTATTGTGATGATGGAGAGAGACTTGCAGTGATAGGGGGTCAGCCAATCGCCCACGAAAACGTCAATAAAACCTCGGTCCCTTAACTGACTTTTACAGTATGCCCGGGAAGAGAAGCAGCTAGCACATTCTATGTTTTTCTTTCGCTCCCAGTCCAGCATGGAAGGCTAGTTTAGTTTTTAAACCCCGTTAAAGTTCAAATTGCCTTAATTGAATATCAAATTAGCTTTGTAATAAAAATATGCAATAAGTAAGATACAAATCAAGTTGTCTCCTCCAATAAACTAGATGGTTTGAAGGAGTGGTTAGGTGACCAGATTGCTTGGGTCTTGTGCGCTGCTATTTGAAGGCCCGCTCGCGAATTTTTGTTATAAAATTATGCCACACCAAACTCAGCCAGACGGTTGCTCATTCAAAGTTCTCCGTTCAGGCAAGCACTAGAATATCGCCTGCATAGCACAATTGTGCAGGACAGTGACGATAAGACAGTTAAAAGACAGTTGTATAAAGTTAAATAGTGTATATAGATAGTGTTATAGTGTTTTATAAGACTCTTAAAGAGCTAAGAACGTTTAAAATAGTGTTTCATAGTGTTTATAGTGAATAGCGTCACATACAAGTGTTAGTTTGTAAGAAGTTTAATAGTTTATAGCTTAAAACAGTGTTTGCTTAATCGTTTGTACCTTTGTAATTTGATTAATAGCCGCTATGATAATGAAACTTACGTGATTATAGTTTAAAATAGCTTGATTTGTATTAGGGCTGATTTGGAAATAAAGAAATGGTTTTGAAAGTCTTATCATTCCCGCACAGAGAGAGAGAGATCTAAATAGTTAATAGAATTTATAAATAGTTTTCCTAATAGAATATAGTAAATATCTAATAAGAATAGTCGAATCTAGTCAGAATCTTATTAGAAAAATCTAGAAATTTCTAATTAGATTCGAGCGAGACAGACATATGTGTGTCCCGCTCGCACGCTTGCATTACTCTCTCTTGTGCGGTATCCTTGCGCGCCCGCACAAAATCACTTAAGAATGCGCCACACTCCGCCAGCAAAACATTCGCGTGGGACTCGCCGAAAAGATCCCGAAGAGAGAAGATCTCCGGAAGAAAGAAGCCTCCGAAAGAAGCCTCAAGCAACAGTACAGTGAATCTCAAGCCCGAAGACTCATATAGAAGCCTGAAGTCAATATAGAAGACAGAATACAGAAGACTGAAGGCAGAATACAGTAATAGAAGAGCGCGGGAAATAGAGTGTGCTTGTGGCGTATTCGCGAGTGATATAGTGCCGCGCGGCTGGACTTTCACGACCGTGTTAAGTGGTGAATTCGCATTTTCCTTTTGCCCCTCGCATCGATTCCAGCTAATAGAGTGGGTGGATAGCGCATCATTTGACTAATCGTAATCGGATTCATAGACTATACAGTCCACTGGAGCTATCCCCCACATTTTGGTCCTTCGAGAGCCGGATCTTTGAGAGGGCAATTGGGAGACAGCGATGCCTCTTACACGGTCGCAGTCAGGCCGCGGGGAGCGGGCCGCCTCGACAGGGCCCGCTCAAGAACAGTCTCAAGCTCAAGCCGTGAAGAGCAAGAATACGACGTCGCCGACAGAAACCACAGAAACGACGACGCCAACGACGTCGGCTACAGAAACGACGACGCCGACAGAAACCACAGCGACGACGGGTGCCACAGCTACAGAAACTACGAAGACCACCCGTCAAATCGAAGCTACGCAGCCACAGCGAGCTCCACAGAGATCCCAAGTCTCGAAATCGAAGAAATCCTCGAAAATAACGAAGGCGAAGTTGAAGTTATTACGTTTACAAGTCGAACTCGCCGCCGCCGAAGTCGCCGCTCTCGAAGACGACGAAACAGACTTAGAAGAGGAATCTGAAGCACCCTCCATTGAAGACACCACGAAGAGAGTGTCCGTATGGCTGGAAAATAATCCGACAGACTCGCCGCTGGCAATCCAGGGCCAGGGCGAAATTGAAGAGCCTCCACAGCAACCGCAACAGACTGAAGAACCGACGCGTCCTGCGGCGCTCCCGGCACCGGCGAGCTTCATCCCCCCCCCGGATCCAGTACCGGCGGGAGGGGACACAGTCGCCGTGCCGCAACAGAAGATCGACCTCAGCGAGTTGGCCTCAGCCATCGCACTCGCCGCCAGGACGGGTCCGCAGCCGCCGCCGCCTAGACTCCAAGCAGAACTCCCTCCGTACAGCGGGTCATACCAAGAATGGCTCATGTTTAAGGCAGCGTATCAAGAAACAGCGGGATATTACAGCGACATAGAAAACACAGCGCGTCTACGACGAAGCCTGCGTTCAAGAGCTCGGGAAGTCGTCGAAGGGCTTCTCCTCTACAACGCGAAGCCCGAAGAAATCCTGCGAGCCCTCGAGTCACGCTTCGGACGGCCCGACGCTATCGCCCTCGCCGAGTTAGAGCGACTACGGGGACTACAGAAGCCTACGGACGCGCCCAGAGACCTGTGCGTATTCGCGACGCGGGTCTGCAACATCGTGACAACGCTGCGCGCCCTGGGGAAGATTCACTACCTGTACAACCCGGAAGTCACGAAGATCACAACAGAGAAGCTAACGCCGGCTATGCGATATCGCTGGTTTGACTACGCTGCCGAGAACCCTCAAGACGAAGCAGACTTACTAAAGCTTGCTAACTTTTTACAGAGAGAAGCGGATCGCTGCGGACCCTACGCGCAACCGGAGCGCGTCTCGGAAGACCACCTGGCGGCGAACAGAAAATTAAATCAAGAGTACAGTCAAAACAGAACAGCGCCACAGCGAACAGTTACAGTGAACACAGATTTCGACCCATGGTGTCCTATTTGTGAGAAGAAAGGGCACCACGCCGGCAGCTGCCGAAGTTTTATAGAAGCCGACCCAGACAGAAGATGGGACTTGGCAAAAACTAATTATTTATGTTACAGGTGTCTCCGTCATCGTGCAAGAAACCACGCGTGCAGGGAGAGGCTTTGCAATACAGACGGGTGTAACAGGCTACACCACCCTCTCCTTCACTTTGAGAGGCGCGCGGTCATCGAACAGCCTGAAGAAACAGAACATAGAACAGAAATCGTCGCATCTACGTGGACGTCAGTGAACACTCAAGCTTATCTCAAGATCGTACCGATAGAAGTCACAGGGCCGCGAGGAAGCGTCAAGACCCACGCGCTACTCGACGACGGTTCAACAGTTACGCTCATAGACGCCGAGTTAGCACAGCGGGTAGGCGCCAAGGGACCCGTGGACCCACTACACATCGAAGCCATCGCCAGCACCGAATTCGAGTCCGAGCAGTCACGCAAAGTCGCCGTTACGCTACAATCCGCGGGAGGGCGCCACAAGATTCACGCACATACATTCACCGGGCTGAATCTATCTGCACAGCGCGTCACCCACGAAGACCTCGCGGACTGCGAACACATTAAAGACATCGCCGAGAAGCTCCAATATGAAACAGCGAAACCGAAGATACTCATCGGGCAAGACAACTGGCCCCTACTCATCGCGTCTACATCGAGAAAGGGACGGCGCGATCAGCCTGTCGCCTCTCTCACTCCGCTCGGATGGGTGTTGCACGGCGCGCGCACTCGCAACAAAGGCCAACGAGTACACTACGTCAACGCACTTAACAGGAAAATAGAAAACACAGAGAAAATAGAAAATACAGAGAAAACAGAAAATACAGAGAAAACAGAAAATACAGAGAAAACAGAAAACATAGAACACAGTATCGCCGCCATCAAACAGCAACATAGAAAACAGCCGTCGCGTCGACAGAAAAGGAAAACAAAAGAAAATTCATCCACGCCACTTGACAGACAGCATCCGCGACGCTGCTACGCAAGTAGCGTCCCTCCGAAGAAGTCCTGTGACCTCTGCTGGCGGAGGTCGACCCCACAGTCGACGGTAGACCCCGCACTCCGTACCGCTCCACTGTGGGCGGGCCGGCGCCGTACGCGCCATCCATGGTCCCGCTCACCGAACGTGGCCTCAGGGGGCGCAATAGCTGGCGCGCCTCCCTACAGCTGGCGAACCACTTCCGGGCCAGGTAGCCCCGGGAGTACCCACCACCGGACCTCCATCACCGGCGGGAGCCGCACGGGCGCGGCCCCGCAATGCAGCCGGGAGACGTGGCGACCTTCCCCGGCCCTGACAGTCGATGCGCGGGCGAGAGATGGGTTCCACGGAAGACCCGTCAGCTCGTCGTGCTGATCTCCGAGTCACCTGCCTGCACCGAGGAAGATGCGTCGTCAACGGCGGTGACAACGCACGGCGGGAGTATGTGCAGGACAGTGACGATAAGACAGTTAAAAGACAGTTGTATAAAGTTAAATAGTGTATATAGATAGTGTTATAGTGTTTTATAAGACTCTTAAAGAGCTAAGAACGTTTAAAATAGTGTTTCATAGTGTTTATAGTGAATAGCGTCACATACAAGTGTTAGTTTGTAAGAAGTTTAATAGTTTATAGCTTAAAACAGTGTTTGCTTAATCGTTTGTACCTTTGTAATTTGATTAATAGCCGCTATGATAATGAAACTTACGTGATTATAGTTTAAAATAGCTTGATTTGTATTAGGGCTGATTTGGAAATAAAGAAATGGTTTTGAAAGTCTTATCATTCCCGCACAGAGAGAGAGAGATCTAAATAGTTAATAGAATTTATAAATAGTTTTCCTAATAGAATATAGTAAATATCTAATAAGAATAGTCGAATCTAGTCAGAATCTTATTAGAAAAATCTAGAAATTTCTAATTAGATTCGAGCGAGACAGACATATGTGTGTCCCGTTCGCACGCTTGCATTACTCTCTCTTGTGCGGTATCCTTGCGCGCCCGCACAAAATCACTTAAGAATGCGCCACACTCCGCCAGCAAAACATTCGCGTGGGACTCGCCGAAAAGATCCCGAAGAGAGAAGATCTCCGGAAGAAAGAAGCCTCCGAAAGAAGCCTCAAGCAACAGTACAGTGAATCTCAAGCCCGAAGACTCATATAGAAGCCTGAAGTCAATATAGAAGACAGAATACAGAAGACTGAAGGCAGAATACAGTAATAGAAGAGCGCGGGAAATAGAGTGTGCTTGTGGCGTATTCGCGAGTGATATAGTGCCGCGCGGCTGGACTTTCACGACCGTGTTAAGTGGTGAATTCGCATTTTCCTTTTGCCCCTCGCATCGATTCCAGCTAATAGAGTGGGTGGATAGCGCATCATTTGACTAAATCGTTATCGGATTCATAGACTATACAGTCCACTGGAGCTATCCCCCACAACAATGATTTCCACAGGTACGGCATTCTGTAATAAATGTTTTTTTTTTATGGTTTACAAAGGCAGAGTGTTAAAGGCGTTCACTATATCTAGGCTAAAATTATTCCTTTATTTAAATGGAGTAGCACAGTCCCTACAGCACAGTACACAAATACATGTAGTAAAATTTATGAAAATGATATTTTCCATCGGTCTATTTCACCAAAAATAATTTACAAAACAATTTGAATTTACAAAGGGCTGTTGAACAACTGAAGCAGGTGTTGAACTATTTGAAGTAATCGTTGGTGCCTAGGAGACGTTACAGAATGCTCTAGGTGTTCGGCATTTGACTGTGTTCAGCATGACACTCTCATCAGCAGTTATCGTTTTTATTTTTTACTCTTTTTTTTCAATTTTCTATGGTCGGTTGAAATTCAATTTTGCAGTATTACCTTAGTTGGACAATACCTTGTACCACGAAAAAGAATTACTTTAATCGAACTTGTAGTTCCGGAGATATGCGAACACAAACAATAAAAAGTTGGTTGAAATTCACTATCTCAAAAACTACTGAACCGATTTTGATTTTGCAGTAATCCCTAAGTTTAACAATACCTAGTACAACATAAAAAGAATGACTGAAATCGGACTTGCAGTTCCGGAGATATGCGAACACAAACATAAAAACAAACATACTTACATACCCAATGCACTTTTGAAATTTAGCACATTTGTTCAGACGCTGATATAGACTAACATATTCGAAAACTGGGCAGTTCTGGAAATATGGAACTTCACATACATACCGGTCGAATTAATAACCTCCATTTTTTCGGTCAAAAATGTAACCTATTGTAAAACAAGTCGAGTGCCGTATTATTAACCTACTCTTTGGTCGAGTTAGACTTGCATCATAATGGGAACAGGTTGAATTTAGTAGATGACACTGTTTTTTTGGAATAACTTTAGATTCTTAATTGCAATGGGACGCCCATATCTTGCAACTAGTGAGTAGTTCTGCAGGGTTCGCGTTTAAGAAAATTCGCTTCTTATGATGAATAAACCTTTTTCTGAAATTTCGTGAATACAATTTTCTATTTTAACATTAGACTGAAGAGAAATTCTAATTATGATTTACGTTCATAACATCGTATTTCTTATGTCGTGAAGTGTAAAATTGCGTTGTTTCGATAAGAAGTTATTCTAGAAGTTTAGTTTTTGGTATAATTCCAACTAATAACACCAGCGAGTGTTTTTTGTTGGAATTATACCACTTCAGTATGGAAACCCAATTCCTGGTAGTTGCCTTGCTATGGTCACTGTCTGTAGTCACATGTGAACGTTAGTTATTTTTATTTAGCTATAAAAGAAACCATCAAAAACATTCTAATTTGAAATATGAGTACTTATTTTGTTTTTTTTTTTAATAAAAATTGGATCGAAGTTTTTGTTCGCATACCTTACGCAATCTTGTTTCAAATGCACCGTGTGCGCGAAGAATGCGTGAAGTAATCTATGGAGTTTTACACTGGAGATGTATTATGATTGCAGAAAACAATTTTTCATGTGATGAAAAACAGCAGTTTGTGGACGGTCACAACGACCGACGGCGGATGCTCGCTAAAGGAGAAGTGCAAGGCCAACCAGCTGCGGCTTTTATGAATTTAATGGTTAGTATTAGTATTTAATTGTTAGTTACTTATACCTACTTACAACAACTTATATCAGTTAGAAGATACCAAGAGTTGAGATTGCATAAGAAAGCCGAAAATAGAGCATGTGGAAAATATTTACTGCAGTGATACATATAGTTGTTACACCAATTATATTTGCCGATAAAGATCGTTGGATCATTTGTCTGCAACTCTGCACAGAGTGGGATCAGTATTAGTAAGTGTAATACTGATTATATTATAATATTGCAAATCTGGTTACTGTTACAGCCCGTTCACACATGGTCCGTTTTACTGGATACCTTATTTGTACCGTAAATACGTAAACGGAATACTTTGCCATATGTGAAGTCGCTCATACACCTCCATGCGCTATCGATGACGAAAAAAACATATCCGGTAAAACGTATCCAATAAAACGGACTATGTGTGAACGGGCAGTTACGGAAACTAGATCCAAAAACCAATAAAGCAATAGGTAATATTTATTCATAAAATGTATATTTTTTCTTCTTACCTTTTTTAGTTGAAATAATAGAAAAAGCAGTATATGTTGTAAAAGAAATAAAAAAAAATTGTTGATTTACTTTTGCACAAACTCAAAAACCAAATTACCACATCCTGGTAAGTTTATTTTTAAATTGGTGCGAATATTTGTACCTGATTTTCATCGTTAAATAAATCAATAGATCACCCATAGTTTAATAAGAACAAAATATATTCCAGTTTCATCACATTTTCTGCCACGAGAGAGTCTAAGTTACATGTGTCTCCAAATAATTATTGGATATTGCCTAATTTTGTTATAATTCGTTTGAAGATCGTCATAAGTACTAGGATCAATAATAATTAATAAGTTCATTATCGTTACTTTAGTCACAAATATCGTGTGCGTTTATTGTTATTAGATAAATTTTAATCATGTTATTTTGTCTTGTCCAATTTACCAAATGGACGCTGCAAGACACTGATTCATTCAAAGTTGTGACTCGAGAGGGACTCTATTTAAAAAAACAAGTTTGATTAGCAAGCTCGATTTACTAAACTGTACCGATTGATTTAATTTAAACTTAGGAAATTATTAAGTTTATTTTTCCGAGTCCTTGAAAATTTTATATGAAAATGATATATGATATATCGTAAGAGAGTTTACCTTTCGTCCTAAAGTAGTGGCGAACTAAGCGCTTTGTAAGTACGATAAAATATCTGTGTCTATTTTACCTCACCATCATAGTTCTGGTACTTTTTATACGACTTTTTATAGCGAAGATTGTATAGGTTTCTCTCGGATGGACGCGTACTACGTTGGTCTTCATGATCTCTTATCGCCAGGTGTTGTGAAAAAAACGTGCCATCCTTATTTTATGAAAAGAGAACTTCGTTTTTTCCCGCGTAATTTCAATCACGTAAACTTTCTTAATTATTGATGATGCTCTCAACTTTTCTCCTTGAAGAAGGGATAATATTGATGTCGAAGTGGCTTCACGGAATCACTCTATCAAATTATTAACGTCTAAACGGTTACTACGTAAATTGTACATTGCACAAATCCTTCTTAAAAAACACAAATACTTTCCTTACGATTTCAAAAAACTTATGAAGAGAAGAAATCATAACTAATTGAAACTTATACTTACAAAAACTAACTTTGCTATTTTGCAATATTCAAAATGATCTTGCCACTTACATATTATAATATGATTAACAAAAAGCTAGAAATATAAAGGTACAAAGTCTCAGCATTAAGTAAAAAACATAGTAAATGAGTGGTTAAAATAATATTTTTAAGTTTTTGAATATAATAATGCTCAATTATTCTAAAATAACTGAAAAAGCCACTCAAATAACTGAAAAATATGCTGAATAAAATCACTCGATCAGCAGGGCTAGCATGTAACCATCGATAAATAGTCGAATCGACAAGATAAATATTATTTTGTTATTTTATCCTATTATGTAAGCTAATATGCGCACCATAATAGATAGAATTACTCGATTTGATACCATGATTAAGACCACAGAACCAAATATGTCATAATCTTAATAAATTACATACACTAAAACAATATTCTAAGAAAATATCGTTAAAAGGCCCGATTTATCGTTGTCGACGGGAGCATGCTAGCCCCGCTGGGGGGCTAGCAATGCTAGCATGCGAGAATAATTGAGCAGTTTTTTTTTTTTTTTTATAAAATATGGATGGGACGTTTGTCTTCCATGACACCTGATGTTAAGTGAACATGAAGACTAAGGTGGTACACGTCCATCCACGAGAAACCTATTCACTCGACGCTTAAAAGTACTAGGACTATACTGGTCAGGGAAAATAGACGCAGGCAGTTCATTCCAAACCTTGGCGACCCGTATCAAAAAGGAACTGTCAAAGCGCTTAGTTCGACTTTTCGGAATATCAACCACATACGGATGGAAGTTCTGTCTGCGTCTAGTAGTCCGATGGTAAAAGGGTGAGGGTTCAATTTGCTCAAACAGAGCACTCGCGCACTCACCAAAATGTATCCTGTAGTACACGGTTAAACAAGCAACCTTACGACGATGCTCTAGGGTCTGTAGTTTTTTGGTCGTAAGGTCGACGTTGTTAATTAATTTACGGGCTCTTCGGTCAACGGAGTCCAGCGCTTCTAGTTGATATTTGACTGAACCATCCCAAAGATGACTGCAGTACTCCATGCATGATCGCACTTGAGCTGTATGTAAGTTAAGAAGCTGTGCAGGGCTGAAGTACCGCCGTACCTTCGAGATGATTCCCAACTTTTTCGAAGCTACTTGAGCCATGGACACAATTTGTTGACCGAAGTTTAAACTGGATGTTATAGTTACGCCTAAAAGCCCTAGATGGTCAGTGATGGGGACAGATACATTTTGGAAAGTGGGCGTTAATGTGAAGGTGCTCTTTTTTGCGGAGAATAGACACGCCTGAGTTTTGGACGCGTTGAATTTGACCAAATTCGACTCACCCCAATCGGATACTTTCCGTAAGGTCAAATCAACGCGCTCAATCATTGACTTTCTTAAACTCTGGATTTCACGGGGGCTCACTCGCGCATTGGATACGTATCTCTCTACAACAGTGCTGTCATCAGCATAACTAATAATGCCCGGTGTTAAAAGGTCATTAATGTGCAGCAAGAATAATGTTGCAGAGAGAACAGATCCCTGAGGTACCCCGGCATTAATTGCCATTTGGTCGGAGGAGAAGCCATCTAAGACTACTCGAATTGACCGTTCCCTCAGAAAATCAGATATCCAGTCGCAGAGCCCAATCGGAATGCCATAAGCTGGAAGCTTACTTAAGAGACCATCATGCCAGACCCTGTCAAAGGCCTTGGAAATGTCTAAGGATACAGCTATTGCTTCACCATGACCCTCCAAGGCCTCGCTCCATAAGTGAGTGGCATACACGAGAAGATCGCCGGTCGAGCGCCCGTTGCGGAAACCATATTGGCTATCGCTTAGGAGCTCGTTGGTCTCGAGGTATGCCAGGAGTCGATTGTTCAATACACGTTCCATGACTTTGCAAAGTATGGAAGTGATTGAAATTGGTCGATAGTTGACAGGATCGGCACGGCTTCCCTTCTTTGGTACAGGTTGTACGTTAGCAAGCTTCCAGGACTTGGGAACCTTACCGGATTCCAATGAAAGTCGATAAAGACGCGTCAAAATGGGAGACAACTCAGCTGCGCAGCGTTTTAAGACCACTGCAGGAATACCGTCTGGACCACTAGCTTTGTTCTCGTCTAGGTGTAGCAAGCATTTAAGAACCTCCTTTTGGCGAATGTGAACGGTACCCATTGTAGGTCCGAACTGAGGTAATTGGGGTGGGATTTTTCCTTGGCAATCTAGACGAGAATTTTCTGCGAAGATACTAGCAAATAAATCTGCTTTCTCCTTAGCAGTGTGGGCCAGAGAACCATCGGGTTTCCTCAGTGGTGGCAGCGACGGGCGACAAAAGTTCGTTTCGACCGACTTGGCAAGGGACCAGAAAGCTTTACTTCCCGAAGGGTATGCTGCTATTCTGTCTCCGATACGGCCTATGTGGGCAAAACGAGCTCTTTTGATTACCTTTTTGCAGGACTTGGCGGCAGCATTGTATCTTTTCTTAGGTTCATGCGAATCCAGGGCTTTGCTTCTGCGAGCATTTGCCCAGGCTTTGTATGCTTCCCGCTTTCGCTTTTCAGCGGCAAGGCAAGCAGTATTAAACCATGGGCGAGCTTTGGTTTCAAGGGATAGATCAGCGTGGGGAATGAAGTACTCCATTGCTTGAACTATCACACTTGAGACAGCATCAGCGCAGCACGATGGATCGGTTGATGTAAAACAAGTTTGCCGCCATGGATAAGATGCGAAGAAATGTCGCATTTCATCCCAATCTGCTGACTTGTAACGCCATACTCGCCTGGAGCCTTTTGGGCGGGTGTCAGGTGGCGAGTACAGCGATACAGATTTCACCATACAGTGATCGGATGTCCCTAAAGGTGCAGTGACGGACACCGAGTATCTGTCAGGATCGGTTGTCAGCAGAAGGTCCAAGCAATACGCAGTGTGGCCAGCAACGTCGGGGATGTGCGTAGGCTCGTTAACAAGCTGTAAGAGACCATAAGTGGCTTCGCTAGATGGCGCTACACGTGTAACATTAGCTGCTTATATTTTAAATTTTTTTAAATCATAATTAAAGTAATTTGCCTATAAAATAGTGAAAACGTGTATAAAACTGTGTGAAAAAGGAGTACAAGTGAAGGCAAATCATACTCTTACTTCAAACTACCAAAACAATAATATACTTCAGACTCATCAGATCTTTAGTGTGCATCATATTAAATTTAACAGTGACATATATTATTTTGTGATCTAATGAAGATATTTGATTAAATTAGTGCTCTCTGATAAAATACAGTGATTGTGAATGATAAGTGCATCGAAATTATAAGTGCGAGCTACAATTTTCAAAACACCCACTTCTAAGAAACAGTTGTTAATAACGACTAAATTTGTGTATATACTAAACGCTAATTTCACCAAAAGATTCAACGTTACTGTGGACGAATGGTTGCAGTGTCTATAGTTACAGTCGCAAGGTTGCGGATTCAAATCCTGTATTCCACTCAGCTTTCCTCATTTTAATTTTTTTTTTTTTTTTTTTTTTTTTTTCTTTACTTTAATCTCTTTTTTGCTTTAATATTTATATTTTAAAGTAAAAACTCAAGAAACTGATTAAAGCCATAACCTAAAAAAAAATAAGATGGAGCCATGTGAAGAATCGTTCGTTTCGAAGTTGGACGATGGTGTTAATTTTAGAAAACGGAACATTGGTAAAAGTTATGACGATTCATTTTTAAATAACACCTACTTAGATAAAACTTACCACAGCCTGCCAAACACTTTGACTCAAGAATTTGAAGAATTAAAAGAAACTGTAGAAAAGTTAAAATCAGATCTTAAAATAGCTACAAGAGAAATAGACAATTTAAATTTGGATAATATGAATCTTAAAACTAAATTGACAGAGTATGAAAAAAAAATTAAACTTTATAAATCAGTTGGCATAGATGAATTTCAACACTGTTTTACATCTTCCCCATTAAAGTTTTTTTCTCCTCAACTGCGTAAATCGCTTTCCTCAACTACGAAATCGTCAAAATCACAAAACCTAGCCGGTATAGACAAATCTCTACAATTTAACCATTCAATTGGTGGTAGAACGGACACTACACCCTCTAATCGTGATTTACGGGTTAAGACTAAACCCGTAGAGGGTTTGGCGACACTAATTGGACTTCAAAAGGACATTACATTGCCATCGACAGCGACAACGGAACGAATGACAGTTGGTACTGACAGTTTTCCTACCTTGGGTGACAATGTAGGTCGACCAAGCAAGGCAACAAAGCAGCGCGTGCTGATTCTTGGTGACCAAACTGCATATGGCATGAGGGCTATTTTGCAGAAATTATTAGGAGACAAATTTGATGTGACGTCTTTTATTAAACCATATGCACAAATTGACAATATTTTAAATACAAGTGAAACCTTATGTAAAAATTACACTAAATCTGACTTCATCTTAATATTTGCTGGTACTAATGATAATAATTTATTAAAGCTGCAATCTTTTTACTATTTTATGTTAGAAAAAAATAAGCAAACAAATATTTTGGTAGGGGAAATTTGTAAAAATAAAACATTTAATGAATCTAATTTAAACAATGTAATAAAAACAATTTGCTCTTATTTTAATCATGTAAAATTTATCTCCTTGAATAGCAACTATTATTATAAAAAACTAAACATATGTAGACTGATTTTAAGGGATATTTTAAGTGTTAATTATAAAAATCTGTACATTGACTTTGTATCAAAATTAAGGGGTGGTAAAACCGAAATTGTATCTAAAGAAACTCAGACTATTAGAAAAAAGTCCACTCACACTCAAACAGATTCAGTATTAATAGAAAACATAAAAAATAACAGTAATGAATGTTCTGTAAATTCTAATAATGAAGTTGAAACGTTTTTTCGTGAATGATGATATTAAAAGTGTTAATAATCTTTCTACTAAAGATAATCGAGTTGTAAGTGACTTATGTATTTACCATCAGAATCTTTGTGGTATCAATAATAAAAGGGATGAGTTGGATATTTACTTTGAAAGTTTGAATGTTAATGTAGATTATGTTTGTGTGAGTGAACATTTCCTCAATGAAACAAAAGCCCCATTATTAAATTTAACAAATCATTTAGTTGCAACTTACAACACTAGGGTTAACAAAAAAAAAGGTGGTACTATGATTCTAGTGCAAAGGGATCGCAAGTTTGATGTATTGCCTATTGCAAAAAAATTGTATAAAATGAATAGCTTTGAAATATGCTGCATAAAAGATGAGAAAACTAATATTAATATATGCTGTTGCTATCGAACGCCAGATGACAAAAATTTTAAAGATTTCTTGAGTAGACTTATGGAACTTCTGGAACACTTTTTCAATAAGAACTGTTTTATTTGTGGAGATTTCAATGTAGATTTGTTGACTGACAATATGAAACGACAGGAACTGGAAAGTCTCTTAAGATGTTATAACTTTAGACCTTTGGTCAACGAGGCAACCTTTAGGCGAAATAATTCAAGCTCATGCCTTGATAATATATTGACAAACATTATGCCAAAAGAAAGTATTAGCGATTGTAAGGTAGATCATAATGGATTAGCTGATGGTCATGCGGGACTATTATGTAGTATAAATGTACAAGGTTATAACAATAATGAACGGGATAGGCCAAAAAGGTATATTTTTCAAAGAGCATTTAGCAATAAAAACAAACAGTTATTTAGAGAAAAACTCATATGTCAGGATTGGTGTAACATGGGCATAAATAAGTTTTTAAGTACATTTAATTCTTTGTTTCAAAATACTTTTAAAAAGAGGAAAAAATGCATTAATTTAAGATCTAGTGTAGGTATATCATGGATAACTAGAGGGATTAAGACATCTAGTAAAATGAAAAGGTTTCTCTGCGGTGGTAAAGCAAATTACAGTAGCGAATCGGTGAAATGTTATAGAAACAAATATATAAATCTTTATAAGAAAATAATAAAAAAAGCCAAGAAATTAGCCATACAAACTAAGATTTTTAATTCAAAAAATATCTCCAGGGATGTCTGGAAGATAATAAATAAGCAAAGAAACAAAGGGAAGAACGTTTTGCAAGACATGAGAATTAAAACTAATAACATCACCGTTAATGATCCACTTAAGATTGTTCAAATATTTGCGACACACTTTAATCTAGGTGCTGATGTTACTAATAAGGATGCAAAAAAAGTTAACTCATATATAGAAAAATCAACGAGTAGGACGAAATATGAAATGGAGCTTAATCTCACTACTTCAAACGAAATTGTAAAAATTGTTAGGTCAATGAAGTCTAAGAAATCTGCTGGCTATGATGACATACCTTTATCCATTATAAAAGATAATATTGATATATTAGCAAAGCCCTTAAGTCACTTCTGCAATATTTGTTTGCAAAAAGGCATTTTTCCTGAACAATTGATGATCGCGAAAATCGTACCAATTCATAAGAAGGGTTCCAAATTCGACCCTCACATGTTTCGACCAATTTCTGTATTACCTGCATTCTCTAAACTCCTTGAGAATGTTATGAAGTCAAGACTCATTACTCATCTAAATAGAAATACAATACTTAACTTGAGGCAGTTCGGGTATCAAAAAAATGTGGGAACAGCGGACGCTATTGACACATTATTGCAGGATGTTATTGATGGTATCAACAATAAGAAAAAAGTAGCCGCAATCTTCCTAGACCTAAGCTCGGCCTTCGATACTGTAAGTCATGACCTACTTTTAGATAAATTGAACTACTATGGGATAAGGGGTAAATCTTTTAAATTATTTAAATCATATTTAACTAGTAGGAAAATGTTTGTTGAAATTAAATTTCAGGATATAAATATGTGTGAAAATGTAGTGAAGTCCAAATTTGAAAATGTAAATATTGGTGTGCCACAAGGGAGTATATTAGGTCCGGTTTTATTCAACATCTTTATCAATGATATGATTGATTTTGTCAGTTGGTATCTTCAAGATAAAATTAAAATCGTAGTGTTTGCAGATGATACTAACGCTGTAGTAACGGCGGAAAATATGAAAGACCTAGAATTAGGAATTAATGAAGCTCTCGCACTGTTTACGGATTGGTTTACTGCAAATGGCTTAAAAATTAACGGTTCCAAAACTAACGTTTTGCTTTTTCGAAACAATGCAAAAAAATACGAACAACTAAATATTTCGGTAAATGGACAAACAGTTGCTTTAGCCGACACTGTAAAATTTTTGGGTTTGCACATTGACAGCTTCCTAAATTGGAAAAAGGAACTCAAAGATGTCGATCGTAGGATAAGTTCAGCATGCCACGTGCTCAGATCTTTAAGGGATTCAGTTGACGTTAATCATCTCAAATTGGTTTACTTTGCTCTTGTAGAATCGAAGCTACGGTACAGCATACTTTTCTGGGGAAGAAGCTATGATTATAATATAAAGAAAGCTTTCGTACTCCAGAAAAGGGCAATTAGAATTATGGTACGCATCCATCAACAAGAGTCTTGTCGCGAACATTTTGTGAGACTAGGTATTCTTACTGCACCATGTTTGTATATTTATGTTTTACTTTCTCACTTAACAAAACATATTTATGAGTACGAAACGGAAGACCAAAGAAAAAACCGGGAAAAAACCCGGAGGCAAGATATAATGTTGGATATCGTTCCTCATCTGGCCGTTGTAAAACATGGCGTGCGTTTCCAGTCATTGCGAATATTTAATAAATTACCAATGGATTTAAAAAATATTTTTTACACTAAAGAGTTCAAAAGCAAACTAAGGCAATTTTTATTGGAAAAGTGTTATTATTCTGTAGATCAATACTTGAATAAAAAATAGAATGTTAAAATTTTTTGACATAATAATATATTCTAATTTTGTATTGACTATTATTATATGAATACACTTGTTAATTTTATACTTTGTTATGTGCTTAGGTTAGGTTTTTGACAAATTTTATGTTTTAGATTTTTTTATTATTTGACATAATTAATATGTACTAATTTTGTTTGGACTATTTTATGAATACTTTTGTTAATTTAATATAATTTTAATATGTTAGGTTAGGATTTGACAAATGTTATGTTTAAATTAGTAAATTCAGTTAATTTCAATTTGAATACATCTACTTATATATAATTTTATAATAATAATAATTTATAAATTTTCCACACAATTGTAATGATTGTTATGAAATAAATGAAATGAAATGAAATGAAATGAAATGAAAACTTAAAGGCCTAACTGCCAGCATGGTCAGTGTCCTGATACGGGTATAACCACTGCCCGTGGTGAGCATTAAAATCCCCCAGAAACACCAACTGCGCCGTGGGAAAACGTTGCTGAATCTTATCTGCTGTATTGCCAAGGTATTCCATAAGCCTCGTTGTCTCCCGATCTCCGCTATGTGAACGATAGATACAGGCGTAAACCACTTGGTCTAGGCCAGTATCTATGTGAACCCACATGACTGAAAGGTCCGGCACTTCCAAGTAACGGAGACGCTGATAACAGATCGCGTCACTGGCATACATGCACACCCCGGCGTGCGGGCGGAAAAGAGACTCCAGGATATAGCCTGGGTATCCAAGGTATGCCGAGTCTGACGGATCGCAGATCTGCGTCTCCGTTAGAAATAGTAGGTGTGGTCTCTCCGTCTCAAGATGGTGGTGGACATCATTCAGATTGGAGTGCACTCCTCGGATGTTACAGAAGTGCACTTTGAGGGAGAGGAAGTGCAACCGCTGTTGAACCGTACTCTTTTTAGGACCTTTCATTGTGAATTGGTAGTGGAGTGAATAGGGAGGAGAATAGAAGTTGAGTGAAGCGCTGCAAATGGAACCAAGCAACTCGTAGGAAACAACGCACCATTGGGGAACTCGCCTGGAGACTGCGGGGACGCCCGAACCCCCCCGAGGTCGCCATCGGGTCCTCTCTAACCGGTCGCCAACCGGCACGATGGAGCCTCCCGGGATTTTTCGCGAGGTGGCGGGGCAGCCTTTTGCATGTGGCTGGCATGCTACTTGGGCCCCCTACTACCTGCGGTCGGCCAGCGGTGCACCGTGCTTCGGATCCCGCTACCCTCCAAAACGAGTTACCCGGTGAGTCATTATCCTACGAGTTGAAAACTGTTCTCCGATGCAGCACGATTACTCAGACCTATCCTCCTCAATGGCTACACTAGACATCATGCCGGAACGCAACTAGGTTACTTGGCGGCATGGTTTTGTCTAGTGGGTGGTGACAAGCCACGGCCGAAGCCTACCACCAGATATTACTGCTCGTTTAGCACCACCCAGGGACCACGTACAAGGCATCGAGGGCTAAACCTTGCGGACGCGAGCAGTTTTCAGTCCCCGAAAATTTATTTGAGTGGTTCAAATTCCTGAGCTATTCTAAAAAAGAACTACTTTTGCAAGCTTTACAATAAGTACCACCATCAGTTCTACCATAGTAAAAATACACACACACACCGTACATACGTGGACTTACTAAATAGTAAACGAAATTATATCAAACTAGCTTTATCCCGCAACTTCGTATGCGCTTAACTACCCTTCTCGTGGAAATTTCAGAAACTATACAACCAGACACCCACTGAAAGAACCTTTATACCAAGCATCACACCCATGCACTCAAGGAATAAGTTTTTTTTCATACAAACTAAAAATCATATATTTCCCGTGCCCGTGGGAATTTTGGGATTTTTTTTCGTAGCACAACCAACTCACTCTTTGAAGAACCTTCATGCCAAGTATCACATCCGTACACTCAAGGAATAAGATTTTTCATACAAACTAAAACGTTCAACTCCTTCCCGTGGGAATTTCGGGAATTCCTTCCATAATACAAACAGACACTTATTGAGGAACCTTTATATCAAGTATCACATCCGTGCACTCAAGGGATGGGATTTTTTCATACAAACTAAAACATCATTTATTTCCCGTTCCCTTGGGAATTACAGGAATTCCTTTCATAACACAACCAGACACACATTGAAAAACCTTTACACCAAGTTTCACATCGGTGCGCTCAAGGAATAAGATTTTTCATACAAACTAAAAAGTCCTGTTTTTCCCATTCCCGTGGGAATTTCGGGAATTCCTTCCTTAGTGCACCCCTACATCCCCTAAAGAATGTATGTTCCAAATTTCAGCTCTCTACGCCCAGTAGTTACGGCTGTACGCTGTCTGTCAGTCACTCAGTCACTCAGTACCTCAGTCACTCACGTCAGTAACGGAACAGTTTTATATATATTGATTGAATTGAATTAAACTGAAGTATATTAAATTAAATTGCATAAAATTGGTTTAAATTACATCGTATCGGATATAATTGAATTTTATTAAACTATAGACGAATTGTTTTCAAATCATTTCAAAATTGACAATCTTAGTAATGAAATTGTTCGATCTTCCAATCGATTGCTTAGACATATGGTTTGTGAAAATAAAGGAATTCAGAATTACGCTTACAAGATAGCCGCTCATATTCATCGATTCAATTCAATGTCGCTTCAGTGGTTGCCAGTTACTATTTTATTAGTTGTATGTAAGTACTTAGTATGCGCGTGATGGCAAACGAAAACTGTCACGAAAATCATTTGAAAACAATTGATCATCATCACAACTCTTTGTAAGGAGCCCACTGCAGGGCTATGCGTCTCTCCCCTGGGCGACGAGGAGGTTTAGGCGGTTATCCACCAAGCTGGCCCAGTGCTGATTGGTGGATGTCAGAATTTTCAGGGTGCCGAAATGGCTTCTGACAAACCCTAACGACTAATGTATACAAGTATACAGCACCCGGGACCGACTGCTTAACGTGCCCTCCGAAGCACGGGAGTCGCCGTGAGAAATGTATGGTCGGCGGTCACCCATCCAAGAACCGACCGCACCAAACGTTGCTTAACCTGTGATATCGTATGATACACACGGTAACCATGGCGCCACGACGACGATGCGCCACGACCTCACATAACTAGATAACGCGCGCGCCTTAAGACAGCTGGCAGATATTTACATCATTGTGATTTTGAGTGCGCATGTGACAATCGAGTTTATTTAAGATTATTTTGTACATAACTTTAGATTTACATTGAACTATTGAGTTGAATCAATTAATTACTGTTAAAAGTTTGATTCCAATTTTTAACTTTTGTTTATTTTTATCTATTATGTAAATACCTCCCAGCTGTGCGTAAGGCGTGCGCGTTATCTGAATAGGCAAAGGGTCGCGCGCGCGCCATTTCCTTGAAATCTTTAGAATTTTTTTATTGATGAACTATAAGTCCAAATAAAAAACGGTTTTTTGTAGTGAAATGGGGAAATATCTAGGATATTTTTCTCCAAAGTACTTTTTTGGACACCCTGTATAAATAGTATTTTAGGTACCTAACTGAAAAAATGCACTTCCACTGCGCTACCGGGGCCTGGCGGTACGCCTCAAAATTACTTAGCACATTTTTTTGTTTTACGTTATATTGCTAACGTAGGTCCGTCTAATGGTATAACTTTGCAGCTAAGACCACCCGAGACCAATTTATTTTCAGGAATTGTGAATCCTAGTTAAAGTGAAGCATTGCAATGTTTATTAATATTTTTAAGTTTTTGCATTTAAAATGCACAATTATTCTTAAATAACTGAAAAATTGTGCTAAATAAAAATCATCCAGCCAGGACTCGAATCTGGGACGTCTCGTTTGCCGGACGAGTGCTCTTCCACTGAGCTACCGGGAGTCCGGGACCTGGCGGTAAACCTCGAAAGTGCTTAGCTCATGTTATATTGCTAACGTCCTGGTCGGGTTATTTTTATTAAGCACATCATTTATCTCTGTATCGTGACTTGATTCTTGAGTGTCGTATTTATTTAAGTGGGCTAGTGAGATTTGAGTAGGGTAAGTTGTTTGTGTAGTTGCATGAGTTGGTTGTGTAAGTGAGCCTTGTGGTGGTATAAAGATCTGCCACGATTGTACAACTTCAGTGTTATCTATTTCAAGAACATTACTATTTATTGGTTGTCTTGTGTTTTGAAAATGTACCTCTTCCTCTTCTAGTTGCTGGCTAACTTCTTCTCTAATTTTACGAATATGGTTTCCTGTTAAATGCTTATTACTTAATATAACTCACCTTTGGTCAGCTATTCTTTGCGATGTTGCAATTATATCCGGATACCTAATTTTAAATTATTCAAATAATCTATTGACGTAGGTACATTGTTTTATCAGTTTCTAGTTTTGTTATGTAGAAGTAGGTGCGCATTATGAATTCCTTTTTTTTCCTCAGTCTATTGCATACGCACTCTAATCTTACCGGCTTTGGTGGCTGCAGGCTGAGTGGCTAGTGCCTCCTGCGAAGCATCCGCGGCCAAACTACTCTGTGTGATTGGGATATTTAACGGGCTATTGTTTCGTCTGTTAGTTAGTTGGTCTGTTTTGGCTGTAATATTTAATCCACTAGGGGACTTGGCGGCGGGACTTGCTCAACTCTTCACCACTGACGGTTCGCATGCTGTGACATTCAGCGTCTCAATAGCAAGAATGTGTAGATCTTATAATGAGCTCAGCAGAAATAATGACATCTCTATTTTTACTTCTAATCTCAACAAGCTAGAGACAGATCTGAATAAGGTCTTATTCAACTAAAATAATTGTAAGAACTTCATTCAGTCTATTGGCAATAATTTATCGTTTGGTATATATCTTCATAATTAAGACATCATTAACTAGATTTTTTTGGTTTTTAATCATTTTAATACTTTTAGTTTTAATGAATTTTTATTTTAATTTCTATGTTTAATTTTTGTTTTTATATATAAAAATGATAATTAATTTAGACAAACACATTGTATTAAGATTGTTATATTGTACCTAATATTTTTCCCTGACAAAGAATAATATGAAAAATGTATTTTAATTAAGCATGCTATGCTGTGTTTGCCTGAAATGTTTTTTAGGTATGGGACGAAGAATTAGCAGTTAAAGCAGAAAATTGGGCAGCTGAGCATAAATTTAAGCATAACCCCAATAGACAAGTCGGTAAGTACCTAAGTACCTAATAGTCATATCATATCAAAGAACGATTCCCTGACTTGAATCAGTTATACGCTGAACACAGATGAAGGCCATAGCAAATCAATCGTGATTAATGTAATACTATGAGATTTACTATCTTCCTACAGTTATACAGGGTCTTTAGTAACAAGATGCAAAGCTGGAAGGAGATGATAGTCTAGAACACTTAGAACATTTTGAGCCATACATGTCTTACACAAAGTGTGATAGTTTTTTACCTGACTGCGGCAGGCAAAGGATAGCTGCGCACGTGATAGTTTCAGATTATACCTACACGAAGAGAAAAACATATAATATAAATAAATATTAATTAGTTACTGAGTAAACTGAACTTCAAGAACTAATTACGCAACGCATGGTTACACTAGCATTAACAGCGATCCGCGTGCCAAGTCACGTGCCGCGATTGTCTCAGACGTAAGAAAAGTGAAAAGGAACAAAATTTTATTTATTTATAGAAAATTAGGTACCTACTTTTATTACCTACATAATTATGACCAGAATCGAGTACAGAGTGCTCTCCTTCAGTATTTAAAATTTGTCACCAGTCATCCTGTATAAGCGTCTTCTTTGCTCCACTAAGGAGTGATTAATTTTCAACGGATTGCAATTCTAATGATCGGAATAGTCTGATGACGTGTGATGTCACGGATTTATTTAATACTAGCTGTTGCGCACGGTTTTACCCGCGCAATGTCAAATTCCGCAGGAATTTCAGGATAAAAACTATGGGCTATTCCAGACTGTACGCTATCAGTATGCCAAATTTCATCCAAATCCGTTCAGCCGTTCTCCCGTGATTGAGGAAAAAACATCCATACATCCAAACTTTCACATTTATAATATTATTAGTAAGACTTATTATTACATAGGGGTATTATTTAATAGTAGGTATAAGTATAGTATCTTATAATTTGTAGAATATTTTAATTTTAATTCTATATTGATTACTTTATAATTTTTAGATTTATATAATATTCGATGTTTATATTCTTACCGCCAATTGCCAGAATAATTAATAGCTACAGTTAGTTTATGAAAAACCAATAAATAAAATATTTGTTCCAGATTCTAAAAGATTTACAACCGGAGAAAACATTTATTGGCAAGCATCTAGGGACCTAGAGCTCAAACTCGACATCGACAAGGCACTCTCAGCGTGGTGGACTGAGTACAAAGCCTTCACTTTTCAGAAACTGAAGATAAGTTTATTTGGCAAAAAAAATATAATTGGACATTACTTACAGGTGGGTAACAAGAGATTATAACTTCTAAGTAACATTGCATTACACTTGCATTTTTTTAATTTTTCTTACAGAGCTCTTCCGAAAACCGTCCTTCTCATCACTTACATCAGGCAAGATTGAGCTAAACACAAGTTTAGTCATCGATAAATAAATAAGCATTGTATGGTCTAGGTCTATTTTAAGATTTTGACAGTTCTATAGGACTATCGGTGACAATTGCATTTAACACACCCTTATCCAAAACAGCTTTTGGAACCGACTGCAAAATGTGTCTCCTAAAGCTTGGAAATTGTCGTCATAAAGTAAATGATTTTTATGCATTCAGTTCCTTTAGAATCTTTGCGAGCCCCGACTATTTAGCGTTGCATACTTCAGAAAATAAAGAAAAAAATAAAGGAATAATGCAATCTTTTATATTTATATTTCTATATACTCTCCTCCTAGGTCATAGCACTTAGTTCAGCAGTTCTTCAAAGACTTGATCCCATTTAAATAGAAAATCTCGTAAAGGCCTTCAAAAAAAAATCATTCCACTTAAGTGTTTTTTTAGTTTTGGAATAGGTGGAAGTTGGAAGTTTTACAATGATTCTGAATTAAACTTTATGAAAAAACTTGCTTATTTGTTTACAGATGGCCTGGTCAGATTCCGTGAATTTAGGTTGCGGCATGTCTGTGGATATTAAAAACGGATGGAAGAATGTTTACGTGGTATGCAACTACGGCCCTGCGTAAGTATACTACGAGCACCATTTAGATCGTCCATTAGGTCCATTTAGATTTAGACGAATTAGATCGGTCAGTGCGGTAAAAACTGACACTAGAAGACATATTACGAAAATCTCTTCTTAAGAACCATGTCATGGAATTTATACTAAGAACTGCATTCACTGACATCACTAAGAACCTTGTACTCTGTTTGTAATCGAACCCAGAAATATTGAAAAATAAAACGAATACTTTTGCAATTTAGATATCAATTATGTTTGTGTAGGTAGAGCATGATATTCAAATAATGAAACGACTACGGCTGTCCTTTAAACACATCTCTATCAGGAAGACGTATAAAAATACATAAACATTTCAGCGGAGACTATTTTCTTGTGTTTTACTTTTTAGAGCGTGTTTTTAGTAGTCGGATTTTAGTTTTTAACCCTTTAACCGCTACAGTCGGATATATCCGACAAATATTTTAGAGTCCATTCCGCCAAGGTAATTTACGTATATTTACGACTAAAACCACCAATAACTTCATATGCTTTTTTTATTTAATAACGCTGTATTATATTAAAAAAATGTTAATTTAACTCAAGTCTCTTAATTAGAAAACTTTAAACATATGTCAGAAGTTAGATAAATTACTTATATTATTATTAGAAAAATGCATTGATGTCCAGCGCCATTGTTGGAATAATCCGACCATAGGGACGGGACAAAAGCAAAGATTTACTGATACAAAAATCCACTCAATTAAAAATATTTCTGTTTAAACTGACTATTTTTTAACAAATAAGTTAAAACAATTAAAGCGATTGTTACTATTACTAAATACATATGTTTAATTGCTTTGAAAATAGAATAAAAATGTCAGTGACTGAGTTGATGATTCCCATCCCTAGCGTGCATGTTTAGAAACGAATTTTGCTAGTACACCCAGCGCCATGGACGAAAATAGACGACCACTTCTGACGTCATAAGCGAGTGCCCCCTTGTGGAATTTTCCATTAGTTGTACTTACGCGTAAAGTCATTATGTTCGTGTTATCGATAAATGTGATTAAAGTATATTAAAAGATGTCGATCACAGTATTGGGTCATAAAAATATTCATCTTGTGCGAAAATCAATAGATTTTTAAAAATCTTATCAATGATCTTTGTTTCATTAGGTTACCGAAATAAATACATTAGAAATTTAATATCAAAATTTCTCTATCTATCTATTTGATCAGCTGAAACTATTAAGATTGAATTTGAAGAGTGCGAAGCTGGGACGGGTATATCGATCTACCATTGAACATTCCTATTTGTTGTAGGTATTTTTAGATTTACTGTGCTTGGCGCTGGGAGCACGACAACTGATATAAAGTCTGGCGACTAAAGGGTTAAACTTTATTTTTATTTAATTTATTTAAGAGTAGTCGTGAAGTAGTCGTGACGCCGTGGTTACTGTGTGTATCAAACGATATCACAGGTCAAGCAACGTTCAGCGCGGCCGGTACATGGTTGGGTGACCGTCGAACATTCATTTCTCACGGCGACTTCCGTGCTTCGGAGGGCACGTTAAGCAGTCGGTCCCGGGTGCTGTATACTTGTATACAGTAGTCGTTAGGGTTTGTCAGAAGCCATTTTCGGCGCCGTGAAAATTCTGACATCCACCACCCAGCACTTGGCCAGCTTGGTGGATTATGGCCTATACCTCCTTGTCACCCAGGGAAGAGACTCATAGCCCTGCAGTGGGCTCTTTACAGAGTCGTGATGATTTAAGAGCAATAGTGTTGACATATTTGTACTGTGCTTACAAAGCTCCTTCAATTGATAACGCACGCAAAACCGACAAAGTTTTTTTTTTAGTCTACTTTAGACTTTAAGTCCCCTAGAGGGCGCTGTAGTCAATTTAACATGACGCCGTATAAGCTATAATCAGCGGACAATCAAGAGGTTTCCAACTATTTTGTCCAATTATGGTTACTAGTTTAGAAGTTATGAGGGAACAGATGAACATCCATATCCACAGGTCAAAATCGTAACCCTCCTTTTTGCTTCTCCGTAGTGGGTAATGAATAAAATGCGTAAACTATAACTTTCCAATGTATATTTTGATGTGCCTGTGAATATGTAAATGTCTGTGCGATTCGAATGACTTACCAATTTCTTTCATGTTCCACAGTGGCAACGTTGTCGGTCAGACACCGTACAAGACAGGCAAGCCTGCAGGGGAGCTGTATTGTGCAAGTGATGACTGCTCAGAACTCTCGATAACTCAGTGTTAATAGGACTCCTGTCTTTCTGATTAATGTTGATCAATACATATTTTTTTTAAATTAGAATACTGTTTACGTGTTTTATTTCTATATATTTTGACGATCACTTTGGCGCTGGGGTAACACTGTCTGCCTCAGACGCCAGTGGTTGCGGGTTCGATTCCCGCACGGAAAAATGAAAAAAATGTTCCGTGTCTGGGTGTTTTTCTATTTATGTATTTATATTCTAGGTTCCCCCTAGTTCGCTACATGGTATCCCATAACAGAAGCTCTACTTAGTTTGGAGTCATGTAGTTGGTGTGATTGTCTGGGGATAAAAATAATTACAGACATGTTTTTTAAGCGGTGACTAAACCTGCGTTTGATTTCAATTTCACCGGATAAAGTGAAGATGACGCTGATTATCATTGCACACGGCGTAGAAAGGAACTGACTTTTCATAAAACTCAGTCGAAACACTGATGCGGTGATAACGCAATATATCAGAAAATTTTGATTTCATATGAGGAGTGATTTCTAGCCAGACCTTAAAGAAATGTCGAACATTTCCCGATTGTAGGATCCCAGAGACTCTACCAATCTATGTAAGATTCGTCCTGGTACACACTCCGGTCCGGGGGTTGTCTTCTTCTTCTTCAAGTAGGAGATGGCATTCTTTAAATCAGTACCTCTCAATCTCCCATACCATTGCCGCTGCAGTAGGTAAGGAATGGTTGGCGAACAGTTCTCCCAAGACCACCCAAGGGTCGTAGGTATAACCAAAAAGGATACAATCACGGCATGACAACCCCGCAGCGGCACCATGTCAAATGTATTCCATTAATTCTTGATTTATACAGGGTGACTGGTGAGAAATTTTAGATATTGGAGGAGAGCACTCTGACTAAATTCTGATCATAATTATGTTATAAAAGTAGTCACTTAATTTCTCACTAAAATTCCCTACAAATAAATAAAGAGACATTGATACACTTTTGTCTATACTACAGTGAGTCAACACGTACCTACACAGTAGTGTTCCCGCTTGCGTGTAGCCACCACCCGCTATATGTATATCTATTTTATTACGCCTATGTAACCATGCGTTGCGTAATGAATTCTTTAACTTTCTGTTAAGTTTTTAAATATTTAAAATATTTATTTTTTATTTTATTATTTCTCCTCATTTATGATCTTAAACTATCACGTCCTCGAATTTCGAAAGTGACCCACTAGTCAATGTTAAATATACAGTATATCTTTTTCTCCGATTCAAGTTTTTGTTATAATGCCTTTTCAACTAAAGGCAGGTTCGTCAAGACGAACTCAATCCTTTTTGCATTGGCTATGGCGATATGTCGGTTTACTGGCACCATGGCTACTCCAAGACCATCTGCTGGACTTGCTACTCCTTGGAGCAACGCTATCCTCATCGGCAAGCTAACTTGCTTTAGCTCGGGCAGCACAAGACCAAGGATTGGGCTTTTTGTCAGGAGGGAGTTCTCCGGAATGGACAACAACTTGACCAGCCCGGACTTCTCCCCAAAACTGACAGAGCGCATCGACAAGCTGAAGCAAAAATCGCTGCATGGGTGAAACGCATTCGGTAATTCCAAAGGGTTAAGCGATAAAAACAAAATAGTCCCTTCTCGAGGAAGTTCTATAAATCCCTGGAGAGTTCTGAATCCTGCTCGACTGAAGTGGGTCCCCGAATTGATGAGGTTCAGGAAGCGTGTACCGGGTTGATCCCTATGAGCTAAGTCCTCATATCAAAGGAGCACGTAAGGACTTAGTTTCGGGTTGTTCGGGTCTTGCTAACACTGAGTAGGTATCTGCATAGATATAACCAAGCAGCCAAGATTGTCCCCTTATAATTTACCACCAGATATAGTAAAATATGACAGTCACAAATAGTTAATGATTACCAAACTAATGTGAAGATATACCAATGTCGCAGCATGGCAATCTCGTAGTTGGATCTTGATTGGAAAAAAAGTTATTTTGTAAATCGATTTAGAATATGATAATATCATGTTCAAAATCATTTTCGAGAAGTATACAGGGTGTACATCTCGTGTGAAAGTCGGTGTGAAAGGCGTCGTGGCGCCATGGTTAATTAATGTGTGTATCATACGATATCACATGTTAAGCAACGTTCGGCGCGGTCGGTACTTGGAGGGTGAGTGCCGACCATTAATTTTTCACGACGACTTCCGTGCTTCGGAGGGCACGTAAAGCAGTCGATCCCGGGTGCTGTATACAGTGGTCGTTAAGGTTTGTCAGAAGCCTGAAAATTCTGGCATCCACCACCCAGCACTGGGCCAGCTTGGTGGATTATGGCCTATACCTCCTCGTCACCCAGGGGAGAGACTCATGCCCTGCAGTCGGCTCATTACAAAGAGTTGTGATGATGATACAGGGTGTCCCAAAAGTCGACGATAAACTGGAAGCAAGTATCCAACAGCTACAAGAAAAAAAATTTTTTTTCTTGCCAAGTGGTTATAAAATTATTGATATTTAAAAAAAATGCAAAAAATTCAGCACCCTGTGATGTTCTTTTCAACCTTGTGTACAAATAGTAACTTTTGATCGGTTTGATTTTTGAAATCTGGCCCTGAGTTATGCTTCTATCATTCAAAACCTTAAATTTTTAGTCATCTACCTTAGTTTAGAAGAATGAAGTTGGAGTGAATTAAAAATTGGACTGTAGACAGGATTCTCTTTTTCCCATTTTAATAAGATCTCGTCAGCATTTATATCTATTAGTGAGTGAACAAATCCCAAAAAGGCTTCACAAATAAAAACAGTAAAGCGAGTGAAACAGTTCGATTTTCTACAAAAAATTGCATACACTTTTGAAATTTGGCACATTTGTTCAGACCGTGATATAGACTAACATATGCGAAAACTGGGCAGTTCTGGAAATATTACATACATACTGGTCGAACTGATAACCTCCTTTTTTTTGAACTCGGTTAATGAAAGAAGTCTTCAGGAATATAATTTGTTAATAATAATAAAGTTTGATTGCAAATTACAGCAAAGTTAATGAAAACAATTGGGTCAAAAAACAAAAAAAACAGACCCTGTACCTTTATATGTTCCTATCCTCTTACCTGTGCCTAACATCGGTGAGCCCGACGCGACGAGATAATAATAACTTTCCATTAAATAAAACAAAATTTGATTATTATTTAACCATTTTTAATGTTAGGTACTATCTAAACAATCTTAAAGATAAAAATTTTTACTTTTCTATCAAACTTATAATAGTAAAAGAGGAGCACCCTGAATGTATAACCCTGGTGTATAAATAAATGTAATTTCTTATGTATACTGTATAACATGCTTGTTCTTATTAAATTGTTAGTAAGCTTAAGTAAAATCAAACTTAAGGTTCAGGAGTTTAGAATATTGAGTTTTAAAAGTTTTAAGTTTGTGTGGATGAAATATAACTACCTACTTTTACAATATGAATCATATTTTTTTATTATACTGCAGTGACACGTGTTTGTTTTCATGAAATAAAAACAGCAATGTTTGACGCTGTTCACGTGTCTCCACCTACACATGTCATTAAGAAACTTCATGGTTAGTCAAAATAGCAGTTGTCCCCGTAGGGATGTACGCAGTCGGGGCTTTCGCATATCATGCGTCCTTCCACGGTTGCAGACTTGTACGGCGACTGACCTATGTAGTTGCCACTGTGGAAGATGCGGGAAATCAGTTAATTTGCTATTATACACACGGTTGTTTTTTAGTTACCAGCCAAATTTAAATGTTATTTTCTTTGATACGATATAAACGTTCCTGCATATTTATTTAAGTAGGTATCATTCAGTACAAAAATGAAAAATATGGCACCACGAACTATTTTACAAATTGCCGCTGTTGATGATCAAATTTCATTTCATCTTTCTTGCGACATTTCATTGATACGACGTAGTACTACAATTTTTTGGTAGTAGCGCGTAGTTGTCATTAATTTAATGGTATTCATTCATAATTTAGAGTGACCATGCTTTTTTGACATGTTAGGGAATATATTAATTTCCTTTTAAAAAAATACACACCTTTATTTTTGTAAAAGTTGCTTTCAACGATACTTATTTAGTAAAAAAAAATTTGGCTGGTGGCTAAAAAACAACTCTGTATTTTTAAAATTAAATGAAGTTGATACGCTTGTCATCCACGATGAGACCTTGTGGTGCGTGATCATGAAACTAACGAGGTACACATTTAAAATCTATTCACTCGACACTTAAATGTACCAGGACTATACTGGTCAGAAAAACTGGTACAGGTAGTTTATTATTTACTAGCTGTTGCCAACGACTTCGACCAATATCGGCTATTGCGGTCGGATAAATAATATAACTATGTCCTACCATGAAGTTCAAGTTCTATACTAAATTTGGTCTAAATCAATTAAGTAGGTAGTTTGGCTGTGAAGTCTTTACTGAATCATTATAGACAGATAGAGTTTTTAAAAACATTTCCACCTTTTTAGGCAAAAGGACCCAAAAATTTGACCGGCAGTAGGATTCGGTCTGTCTTGAAGAAAATCACATTTGCATGCGTTCTGGAACTGGAAGCGAACCACCGACGAATCCCAGCCTTTCAAGGTGTCATACCAGAGAGGCTGGGGTCAATCCTTTATTATTATTATTCTGTTTATTTGTTTACTCGACAATAGTCGGTTTTACGTGCCTATGCAAAGTAGACTATGATGATGTATTAGTGTGTTTGTTTTGAGATGTATGTGATTCTTCATTGATATGTTGTGTACTGCTTCTGTGTACTGCTGTTGAATGTTATGTGGTGCTAAGATTCGGGGGTCAGAATTATTTTGGTTGGATAGTAAAAGTGGAGTAGGATTTCAAAAGCGTCAAACTATCGAGCAGTTATTCATGACACTAGCTTTCTGAAGGGGTATATAAGTATTTTTTGGCACTCCCAGCTGTTTCTATAAAGTTTTTAATGTTTTTGGTATTATTCTAGTGGAAGAAATAATGATGGGGATGATTTTAATGCTGTTTTGATGCCACATTTGCTTAATGTCATCGGTTTAGGGAATGTTCTTTTGTAGTGTTTTTGTTTAAGATTATTTGTGTTAGGAACAACGATATACAGGGTCATAAAATATTAATCTATGTTAAATTACTTTTAAAAATATTTTTCATAAATTAAAAATTTCTAAATTATTTCTTGTGAATAAAATTAAAATTTAATCTACAGTTTGTGACTACATAGCGAAAAAGTAAAAAAAAAATAATCTAGTTCTTTTAAGAAAATCACTTCACCAAAACGATAATCTTACGCCATTAGTACTACGCATCCGAGCCAAGGTCGTTGACCCGCGCCCGTGTGTTTAACCGTGTGTTTATAAATACTGTGGGGATGTTAACCCAGCCAGAAACCAAAACCAAACTAGAAAACTAGTACTAGAGAAACGATAACCAAAACTCCAGTTTGATAATTAAATTTTAACAGTCAATTGTGCCCACCAATATTTTAAATGGAAGCGGTTGCCCTTAATCCGACTTGTTGAGTGGCTCTTTCTATCACTTTAGCACATTTCTACCGAAATATGAGAGGAATTATTCGCCATGAATCGGACGAGGTGGTTACCTAACTAAAATATGTCAACATCTTCCTACAGTTAAATGTAACATCCCTTTACAAGGCCCAGGCGCTTACAAGATTGACTGCAGCTGTGGAATTACGCAGATTGGTATTTTTTCTAGTTTGCTATATTGCCCAAACTAGAAAAAATACCAATCTGCGTCAAAGAACATATGTTTGGATTTTATATTCTAGGTTCCCTCCTAATTTATTATTTATTAAATACTTAATGGTTGGGCTCCTCTATGGAATGCTCACAAACTGCAGACTTATGTAGTTACTCTTTGATTTTGTCAGATATAGTTTAACCATTATTAAATAAATAAATAAAATGCCCAGACAACCACACCAACTACATGGCCTCAAAGTAAGCAAAGCTTTTATTATGAGATACCATATTATGAAATGCCATGTGCTACTTAGGAGGAATCTAGATTATAAAATTCATATACAAGGTTAATTTTAATTAGCACATTACCTCTTGCTGGCAGCCTCTTCACATCAATCCCAACAACATTATTGTTCAATAACTTTTTGAAATTAATAATTTTTGAAATTTTAGTTTTTTCATACAAATAAAAAATTTTGCCCTGTTTAGAGCCGTAACTCTGTTTCCTCTGAGCGTAGGTATGTCACGCACCTTGCGTGGTAAAAAATCGCTTCATAATAATAATAGATACTTCTTGCAAAATGTAGAGTAAGGACAAAACATGTTTTTGTTTTAATTTTTTGTGTTTATAATCAAGATTTGTAAAAAGTGACGGTGATGCGTAAATTTTAATGAACCCTGTATAGATAAACTTTTTTTTCTTGTTCAATGCGCGATTCGAACCCGCAATCACTGGCGTATGTGTCAAATAGGTTTACCCCAGTGCCAAAGAGGTCGTTAAGGCTTGACTCCGTGAAAGTTATAACTAGGAAGAAACATTACATAATTAGGATGATCAGAAAAGCCATTAAAATTAATAAAAACCACAATTTTAACTCAGAAAGATGGTTGGAAACTATGACGGGCACGGGACCCTATTCTCAAAGATATTAAATCAAACATCCAACAAACTTCACGACCAGAAACTCAAGACACTGTCTGCTCATTTTGTGTTAACCCTGAACGCTAAGCTCGAAGACTGAGATATAGCTTATTTTTCCAAACCGTCTGAATGCCAATGTAGGTCGAAATTCGCTTGAAGATAGGTTTCCTTGGTGACGAACTTGTTATCATTTCATTCGACACTGACATTTCGTCGTGAACCCATGTCTACTGTACGGTGCTGTGCCGCGCATTCCGCTGGTGCCGTGTGCCGTACCGTTGCAAGGTAAACTGTGCCCACGCCCTTACTCCATGCACTGTTAAACAGATCGTTCCTTACAAGTTTGAAAGTTTCAATCGAATTATCAACAAAGATAGTACTTGGTTCGATAGTACTATACGCATCCAGACATTGAAATTTTCATTAAGGTAAGCCCTGGAAATTCTGCTATTGTGGGCACTATTGCAGGTGCACCATCTTGTTGAAAAATGATATTATTTCGTTCCTCTTCCGGTAGAAGTTTAATTGATTTTGTAAAAGCTCTAATATTTCAATGAATTTTGCCGTATTCAGATGTCCTTCGTAAATGTGCACCAAAACAACCATATTGCTTTTGATTTCACACCAAACATTAAACGAAAATCTGATCTGATTGCTTGTTTCACGAACACGGAATGGATTTTGACGGGACCAATAATGATTGTTATGACTGTTATACATTCCATTATTACTAAAATTTGTTTCGTCAGACCATACAATGTAGTCTAAGAAATTTGGGTTGCGGGCTATTTCTGTTTGAATATTCTGACAGAACTCTAATCTTCTTTGACTATTTCCGGGATGTAGTTTTTGCACCAATCGCCCATCACGATAACATTTGTAATTGTATTTTTTCAAAATATTTAGTACCCGAGTATGGCTGGTGCCTATCTCTTGAGCAGCTTCTCTACTAGAAGCTTTTGGCTAACACTCAAAATATGTCAAAATATTGAAATCAAATCGGAAAAGTCTGGATATTGTTGCTGTGGGCGTCCTAAACGTTTTTTGAAACTTTCAATATTGACTAAATTTTTCACCATTCGCGACAAAGCTTTTCTTGATGGTATTTGTCTGGATACCTCTCGCGATACCACTGTAGAGCTAAATCGCAGTTCTTGTTGCTTGCAAAAAAAGCTTCTAATAAGTCGAATTTTTCTTGATACGCCATGATCACACAATTACGTAATGGAAGCAATACTAAATAAAATCTATAAAAATGTTTGAAATATTCGTTCGAATTTTAAAATTGCTGTCCCGCATTGCAAACAAATTCAAACGTTCCATTTTTAAACTTTTCGTCAAAACGCCTCGTATCGTGTAAGAAGCGCTTATAGATATTATTACCATTAAACGATTTTCTTGTAGAATTCTTCAACAAGGTACTTAGAAATAAATTAATTAGCAAGCTTGTACTTCATACGAATGAATTGAACTTCATTCTTTGAATGTTAGAGAGATAAGAGAATTATAACGCGTCTTTTACTTGTTGAAAGTGAACCGTACTAGGTAATGTATGTAAACTAGTGTAGTTATTTTTCATGGATATCTTGTGCGACAGACGAGTGTAAGACCAAATGTTTGTTAGAGAAATTTTATCCTGAACAAGATAGTATAGTAAAATAACGAATCTTTATTTTATTAACTTTTACTGGTTCGAGTCCCAGGTGTTACAAGCAAATTTAAGAAAATCTTTGAATGCAGTTTTGTGTAAAATAAAGGAATGATTCCTTAAAGTAAAATAAGCTAACTATAGGATTTAAGGCAGTTTTCCTCCAGGGCCACTATTTTTTTTCCACACTGTATATTATTAATATAGTATTATTATCAAATAGTGTATTTAAGTAATGGCGCCGAACCTCGCGCATGCCAAATGTGTCAATGTCTGTATAGCATATACAGCCTATTTTAAGTGAAAATGTTTAATTTGGAGTGGCAAATGCAAATATTTTAATATTTTATAACAAATTATTGTAAATTGTGAATAATTTGTTTGATATACAAATTTGTTTTACTAATATAAGGCGCAAACATTTAAAAATGTATATGGATTTGAAGTGGTATAAAACCTCTTTTGTTGTTTCTGAAAATATTTAATGTATAACTCGGACCAATAAAATATGCTCTGTTTACTCGCATGTAATTTGCACAAAGGTACAATTCAACTTTGTAGGATTCATTATATTATGCACTAGGGTATAATATATTATGCACGCGTGAGTTTTAGCCCAGTTTATAGTTCTAAATTCAATAGAATAACGCTCACTTTACGAGCAAGTGTGTTGAAAAAGTTTTTAGTTAGTCAGTGAAATGTTTTGTTTCTCTGCTTGTCTGTTTTGTTCGATTTTATGCAAACTAAAATAGGATATCCTGTTACTGGATAAGATATTTTGATACTTTAGATTTAAAATTATTTGTTCTGTATAATGCTGTTCGATATCTTGTAAATAAATAAATTGTATGCTATCAATATACAAAATATTAAAACTTAACAAAATAACCCTCCACCCTGTTGATACTTACGTAGGGCCGTAGTCGCAAACTAGAAAAAAAGTCACCCAACCATCATCCATTGTTTCAAACGTCCCGCAACCTAAGTTGTTACTATCTGCCCAGGCCATCTGTTGACAAATACGTACATGTATCTTTATATATATATATAAAAATCTATTCATTCTTGTAATATGATGATGATGAGGAAGTGAAAGCTATGGAATGTGAGAAGTAGAAAAGATAACTTAATTGATGATAAAACAGTAGCAATAGAAAAGTAAGAGAGATTAAGAAAAAGTGTGAAAGAAATGGTGAGCGAAAAGAAACAGGAATGTAAGAACAAGCTTGACTGGAAATTCTCAGAAAACTTTCGAGCCAATGCCCAAGTGTTCTGGCACTTTATCAGATGAGCCCGAGGGCAGGTTGGAGACTTGAAAGTAGGTGTGTTAAGGGATCAGGATGGAAATATTGTTAGCGAGCATGATGATATAATGAATCAGTGGAAGAAATATTCCGAGAATTTTTTTGAGTGAAACACGAGAGATGATTTGGAAGGTAGGTCCCCACTTTTGAGTGGTGAAACCAATCGTGAAAGTGCGATAAGTATGGAAGAACTAATGAAATCAATGGCATTTTTGAAAGTGGGTAAAGCGTCAGGATATGATACGACAGATGCTGAAATGCTCAAGGCAGGTGAAGGTGTCAATGCAAATCTGTTGTACCAGCTGTTTAATAAGTGTTGGCGGTCTAGCCGTGTTCCAGATGACTGGTGTAAGGCCGTTATTGTGCCACTTTATAAAGGCAAAGGATCACAATAGGAATGCAAAAACTTCCGTGGCCTTTTGAGTATTGTAGGCAAAATGTATGCAAGGATATTAAGTTGATAAATGAAACAGAAAGCAAGATTTGGAATGTGCAAGCGTGATTTAGAAAGAGGATGGGATGCGCGGATCAAGTATTTTCCTTCAGATCAGTTACCGAGAAGGTTCTGGCCAAACACCGAAAGATTTTCTGCTGCTTCATCACATTGGAAAAGGCTTACGACAGTGTGGTGAGAAAAGAACTGTGGTCAACTCTATCTGAGTATGGGGTAGACAGTAACTTGATACGGACACTCAAATCCTTATATAAGGACTTGAGTGCCTGTGTCAGATTGAATGATGACTACACGGAATGGTTTAGTATCGAACGCGGGCTTAGAAAAGGCAGTGTAGCCTCTCCATGGCTGTGCAACCTATTCATGGATATCTATTTGACAGATTTGAAAGAATTTGAATGGGGTTTAAAAATGAATGATACAGTGATCAAAACTCTGCTTTACGCCGACAACCAGGTTCTACTTGCATCGCCAGCATCGGAATTGCGTGAAATTGACAATGTGATGTTTGAGTTATTTAATAGGAAAGGATTGAATGTCGGAAAGGCGAAAATCATGGTTATGGAGAGGAGTATAGTTATGACGGAATGCGTTATTATGATAGGTGAGGAAAAAGTGGAGCAAGTGAATGAGTTTGTGTACTTTGGGTACTTGCTTACAAGAGATGGAAGGTATGACGGTGACATTGAAAGGAGGGTGAAAGTAGGAAATAGTGTTAATGGCGCCTTGAACTCAGTTATGCGAAGCAAAATTATACCGAATAAGGCACTTCTTGTCGTACTTGGGGGAGCTTTTTGGCGCCAACATTTATGTGTGGCAGTGAATCTTGGGTGTGGCAGAAGAGATATGAAAGCAGAATCAATTCTGTGGCGATGACAGCTTTGAAGGGCATGTGTGGAATGAAATTGAGTGATAGGGTGCACAACAGTGAAATATGAAAGAGATGCGGATTGAAAGAAGACGTAGTAAGTAAGCTTGAAAAGGGTATGCTTAGGTGGTTTGGACATTTAGAAAATTGAATAATTACGAGAGCAACTTGAAAATGTGATATTTTGTTTGTTAAGTTATCGTAACGTTATGGGTATAAAACCAATTTATCCATTTGAATCATGTAAATCAGTTTACTTGTTTAGGAGATAATTCAAAAATTAATTTATATCGTGAAATTGTAAACAGCCAGAACTTTTAAATTTTTAGTATTATCATCTGTAAGCCGTCTCTCCTTTTATACAATTCTGTGCGACACCAACGTTGCTGCAATTTTTTCCTTCGGAATTTTCTAAGTCAAAACTTTGACTTAAACATGACTCCGTTGGCGAATAAACATTATCTATCTAGTATCCATAGCATAAGTTCTTAAGCAAACTTTATTTGGCCTAGATAATTCGCCTTCGTCGGAATACTCACATACTTTCACTAATCTACCGTATTCTGTACGACAAAGCGATACCAGTGTATCTAAAAGACCGCTTTACCTATCGGTTTACCAATCACGACCGTAACTTGCGCTCTTCATCCAATTTATTCCTTGCGACGCCATTGCATACCTCCACATTTTTAAATAAGTCATTTTTTATTCGTGCGGTGTCACTTTGGAATGAGTTGCCGATTGAAATCCGTTTAGCTCGCACACCACGGATTTTTAAACGAATGATTAAACGACACTACCAGGCAAAACACTGTTAATCTTAACTATTTATATATGTATTATAATATTTAATACATATGTATATATGGTTTTTATGTTCATTATATATTTTTGTAATTATTAGTATTTAGTTTATTTATTTATTTTTACAAGCGGTGCACCCACTTACCTCAATTTCCTTTAATTCCTAGGTTACCTGGCAGAAATCGCTCTTGAGCGATAAGGTCGCCTTTGTACAAATATATTTTTATGTCATCATTTAATGTAATTTTTCCTCTGTAACCATGTTGGTGTACAATAAAGAGTTTATTATTATCATTATAATATTATATGAACGTTGGAAATATTTATTTATTTTTAATTTACCTAACCAGACACCCATTGATGAACCTTTTTACGAAGTTTCACATCGGTGCACTCAGTTAATAAGTTCTTCATACAAACTAAAAGTCATATGTTTTCCGTTTCTGTGGGAGTTTCGGGTTACTTGCCTTGGTGCACTCCTACCCCTACATCTCCCTAGGAATGTATGTTTAAGTTTCAGCTCTCTACGCCTAGTAGTTATGGCTGCAAGTTATCTATCAGTCACTCAGGCGAGTTTTAATATAGGTATGTATGATACTGATGAAGCTTGATAAAAATTAAAGCACGAATAAGGTCTTCGGAATCTTTATCTCGTGTGATCTATTAATTTTGTGAAGTGTCGCGGAGAGAGGTATTATGAAATGCAGAGCATTAGAAAACCAATTTCACTTACATTGTTAAATCCTTGTCAAAACTTTGGCTGAAGTGAAATGACACCTACGTAGGTATACAATCGTCCGCTTTCATACATATATTTTTTAAGTAGGTACTGAATCGATTTCCGTTAAATTTCTATGGGTCAGCTCTGACTTATTGTGATCTATCAAATGAAACAAGAATCATCCAAATCAATTCATAAGTAACCAATTATTCAAGTAACAAACATACACACGATGTGATAACCTCTTCCTTTTGGAAGTCGGTTAAAAAGAACGTGTGCGGCGACGGACCGCGCTCGCGAAGAAATACGGAAAAAATCTTACTCAGGATGCCCGTTCAGCCCGAAAGCTCAGTTCGTGCACAATACACGTACAAATACAGCGTTTTATTTGTTAAGATTTTTAAACAAAGTAAATAGGAGTAATTGTGTCAAATGTGATATGACGTTATAAGTTTACAGTAAAAGTTTTGATGTAAAAGTTTATTTATTTCTTTTAAGTGCATTTATATAATAGCTTGTTTTAAATGTTTTTTTGTAATTTAATTTATTTCTTACCCACCTGTGTATAATGTCCAATATTTTTGGATTTTCCGAACGTACTATTGGTCAATACTTGGAAGGTGAAGTTTTTGTGCTCATTCCACCAAGCTTCGAGCGGCTGTTCGTAGTTGAATTCATATTCACGCTTCAAAGTGGAGAACCAATAAATATTTTCGCCTGTAGTAAATCGACCAGAACCTAAAATTAATTCATAAGATTATCGAATAATGTAAGTATAATGCTACTGTTACACATACTCATTTCAAGCACGAAAGCATGCTTCAATTGAGCATGTGTGCCGTACGGTTGCTCAAAATAAGCATACTCATTTTGAACACGCTCGTGAATCGACAGGCTAGCGATTTTCGAGCATCCTAGTATCGATCAGTTGTTCATCTATACTTGTCTTCTATACTTATAATAAATCTGTAGAGGTCAATTCTGTACATGAAATATATTTTCAAAATAACTATCAGGGGGTGATTAGTGATCGATACTGATGCCAAAAATGCAATCAGTAAAATGGTTGTCTGACTGTCTTTCTGTCTGTCTGTCTGTCTGTCTGTATGTTCCTTATAGAAACAAAAACTACTCGACGGATTTTAACGAAACTTGGTGTTTTAAGCATACTTAAAACTAACATGCTTATTGCTAGCAAATGTAAATCGCTCCTAAGCATGCTTTTTTAGAGCATGTGTAACAGTAGCATAACGAATATGTTTGTTTTAGGCAAATTTTAGGGGGAAGTTCCGTAATGCCGGACGGCACCTAACGTGGGACACTTGTATTATCTCGATAATCAACTACGTAATCTATTCAAATATCGGTATAAGGCGTGCATGGAAACTTAGCAATAGCCATGAAAAATATTGTCAGTGAGGAACACAGCCACGATGAGAGCGGTGGATTTCTGGTTTTGGCGTAAAAGAGTTGCGTCACGAAAATTTTAGGTGAGTATACTGCTGTGGTTTTATGTTTAAATGCACTAGATTTGTATTAGACTTATATACTAACATATGATGAGTCCTTTATAACTAACAATATATTGAGTCATGTTACTTGAAATAAATAAATAATAATAATTATTATTATTTAAATGTTTTTTTTTGTGATTTTTTAAATAAATGCACTGTCCTATTTCTATGATTTATTTGTGAAAGTTTTTTAGTAATACTTGTACAGTTTATGAATGAAACACGGTTATTTAGAACTACTGATATCTCCTACTACCGGACACCGATGTGACCTCCACTACCGACAGTTTATAGGTTGACTTTTTGACTAAGCATTTGTATTAATTATAATTATGATTGTGTGTTGTTTTACAGGACACAAGGAGGGAGATATTTCAGATTGGAAAAGACAAATAAAAAAGGAAAATAGGATCAGCAAGGTATAAAAATGCGTTGCACAAAATTTTGTACAAAGACATGAGTCTTAAAAAACTACTGTTTTAGTGTGTGCTTAGAGGACCACCACGAAGACAGGATAAAATGCTTCAGCTGACGAGAATGGACACACGAAGACTGTGTAAAGTTCCGGAATATGGAGATGCCTATTAAATTTGATACATGCACAAAATTTTCAGAATGTCCAGCGCCAGGGGTTTGAAAATTATCAAAAATTATCAAAAAAATTTACTTAACTACGAAAGTTTTCGTAAGTGCAAAAGTTGATTTTGATTTAATGTTTTGCATTTTTAAATAATTGATAAATACATAATATTCTCCGTAATACTTTTCATATTATTTCTTGAAATCCGTATGTGTCCGCCACTAGGGGACTTTCCCCTACAATTGACTTTTTGATAATTGAAGTGAACATTTTATTTGTGTGGCATTTACTTACCGACAAATCTATTAGGATTATACTTAAATACGTATTTATTGGCCCACTTTTTTGCTTTAGCTGCTAATTCTTCGTCCCATACCTAAAAACCAAAACATTTTTTAAATTATAATAGTGTGTGTGTAATAACTGTATAATTGATAATGCTATGATGGGTTAAAGGGTAAATCAAGTTAAACGGTTAGATTATTTATGATACTATTTATTAACACAAGCTACACGGCAAATAATCAAGAAAAACGGGAAAGGAAAAACGGAGATTAGGTTTTACATTGATACGCAACTTAGCAGTTGACAACTGACTATGATATAATGTGTCTTTACGTTTACAAATCTATTTCCAACACTAGGCCTTAAACTAATGCAATACTAAAAGTTTTGATAAAAATAATACAATAACGAGCACTTTGGATACAGGGTTAATTTAAATTACCGCATCACCTTTAGCGGGCAGCCTCTCCACATCGATTAACACAACTTTTAAACTTTGTTAAATAATATTTAAAGAACTAATTAAACTTCCAATGTTTTTCTTTAGTTAAAGATTTTGAAAAGATTCCTCTGAACATTTTCTCTATAGGAATAAAACATAAATGAACAACTTTTTGTTTTATCAAATCTCTTACAAAATGATGTAACTATACATATATGCTTTGAACAAAACATATTATGCTTTGTTCTAGAATGAGATAATGAATGAACACATTTTTGAGCTGACTGATTGTCATTATATAAATTAATTTTACAAATAATAGCAGTAAATTCTTAAATAAATGTTTGAAAAAACAATGCTTCTTTGCACGAGTCAGAGATTGCCATGATGTATTCAGCCTCGGTGCTTGACAGTGCTACAATACGTTTCTTACGACTTTCCCAAGATATAATAGAATTACAGAACCTGCAAACATACCCAGTGTATGATCTGCGATTGGTCTGCTCTCCTCCCCAGTCTGCATCTGTAAAAACTGAAATTTCAAATTTTCCTTTTTCAAATCGTAGAATTCTCTTAACAGCCTTCCAATGACTTCCACCATAGCAGCTATTAAACTGACTCAAATAGCTCTCATCGTGTACTATATCCGGTCTGGAACATACAGCCAAGTAGCTCAGATATCCCATAAGACTCCTATAGTCATGTTTACATTGTGAGTTTTCCCCTCCTTGTAGTTTAATACCAACTTCCATGGAAGTTTTAATCGGTTTACTATCTGACATATTTAATTTTCTTAAAACATGTTTAATGTAGGTTGATTGATCCAATCTGATCTTTCCAGCAGTTTCTTTGGAAATCCTCATTCCTTAAATAATCTTTGTTGGACCCAAGTCCTTTATATCAAATTCACTATTGTTTTTAATAAAAACAATATGATGTCGTTGACATATATTGCAATGATAATGATTTCACCATTATTATTATACATGTAAACACAGGGCTCAAAAGATAATATTTTGAGACAAACATTGCTTTATTAAGTTCATGAACTTTGTGTGCATTGTTTAAATTAAAAAATCCTTCTGGTTGTTCCATGTAAACAGCTTCTGTTAAGTTACCATTTAGAAAGCTATTTTTACATCTAAATATTCTATATCCATATTGTATTTGGCAGCAAAGGCTAGTAATATTCTAATCGTAGAATATCTCACTACAAGTGCAAAAGTTTTTTTATTATCTATTCCACAGTTTTTGACTATATCCTTTTGCAACTAAATATTTTAACAATTCTCTATTTTGCCCTTTCTTTTTACTAAACACCCATTTGCATTTTACCGGCTTATGCCTTTCTGGCAAATCAACTAAAGTCCAACACTTACTGCTGATAAAAGAATTTGACTCATGTGCTATGGCCTCCTGCCACTGCTTAGCCTCGTGCATGGTGTTCGGAATGTCCTCTTCACTCATAATCTCTGATAGCCCAGCAAAAGTGAAGTCATTATTAGCATCCTCAAAGGATGGCTGGTTGGAGTCTTCAGCCATCTTTTGAGAATGCTAATAATCATGTTTGAGTTTCCTGGAATATAAGTGAAATCCGAGAGATCATCTGTATTTTCACTACCTACTGTTCGCCCAGATCAAATATAGTCTGTCTTTAGTGTAGTGTCATCAGATGTAAGGTCTATGGATGCAACTGAATTTGGAGAAGTTACTTGTTCATTACTCCTTGTTATTGAACTATCACAATTTAAATGATCATTTATTTGTTAACAAGATGAAGTGTTTCGTAAAATTATGACATTTTGACCCTTCATATCATCATTTGACACCCTTTTATTACAAAAACCTCTTTCATTAATGGTTACATGTGTTGTTATAATGATATTCTTTAGAAATGTTGCATCAATTCGTCTGTACCCTTTGGTATTCTCGCAATATCTTACAAAAATTAATTTCTTGCTCCTGGTATAAAGTTTTTCACAACTATCATTCAATACATATGCTGTGCAGCCAAAAACTCGTAAATTACTCACATCAATTTTCTTTGATGTCCATATTTCTTTTGGAGTAGCTCCACGGACAGCCTTTGTTGGTGAGCAGTTCTTAAGATAGACTGCCGTATTAGCAGCTTCAGGCCAGAATTTCTTGCTGAGTCCAGCATCTTCCAACATACATCGAGATTTGTCCATAATAGTCTGATTCGCTCTCTCTGCAATACCATTTTGTTGACTATAGTGTGGTACTGTTGTTTGATGTTCTATTCCACAAGATTTCAGAAAGTCCTGAAAAACACAAGAAACAAATTCACCTCCATTGTTACTTCTCAATATTTTAATATTTTTATTGGACTAATTCTCAATATGGGACTTGAATAATTTAAATGTTTCAAAAACATCACTTTTATGTTTCAGAAAGTAAATAAATGTTTTCCTTGAGTAATCATCTACAAAAGTCACAAAACTTGTGCACCACTAAATGATGGGGTTTTCATGGAACCACACACATCTGTGTGTCTCTAACATTTTTTTTTCCTTGTTTGATTGTTTCCTAAGCTTTTAACTTTGTTTGTTTGCCTAAAATGCATGCTTCACATGAAATAAAAGTAAGTATTTAATTCAAAATTCATACCTGTTATCAATCCGTTCCGCATGAGATTCATACTTCTTGAGTTGAGATGACCGAGGCGTCTGTGCCAAATTTCTTGCGACTGACTAGACGGGGACTCTCTACAAGCTGTATTCATGGCAACCTCTGACTTAACCTTACAACTCAAAGCATGTTTAATAGTGTCTAACAGAAAAATACTATTTTTATATGTACCTGTTGCTATGACTTCATTACCATCATATATTTTAAAAATATCCAGTAGTTGAAAGATTTGGAGTATAATAAACATTACTTATTGTCCTTAATCCACTTTTCAAATTTATTTGTAACTTTCCTTGTACACTTGTCACTAAACATATGGTTGGTCGCACCAGAGTCTATGTACCACGAGTCACTCCGCACATTCACTGAAAAAGCTGTTAACTATGATTTGCATGTGGCTGTAGGTACATGCTTGTGTATGCATTATTTAAAAATCCGCATTTTTTTTTTTTTATAAGTGACTAAACCCGCGTTTGACCTCAATAGCACCTGATGGTAAGTGACGATGAGGTCGAAGATGAAAGAACAGGGGATTAGGAAGGAACTGGCTCTTTATACAATATTGCCGGAACACATTACCGCCGGAGCGGTAACATTTGGCGGCAGACTTTATATAAAGGGTGGTCGCTAGCCAGGCGGACCCAGAAGGGATCCTACCACCAAGCAAAATTTTAACGTAAAGCTCAAAAAAAAATTATTTCGGCATGCAGACACTCGCAACTGGCCGCTGGCCGAGCGCATGCCGAGATTGAGCTGCGTAGGTATGGCTCGCGTTTCATCCGTTTGTATGAAGTTAAACTACTGAATATAGTATTATCGTGGCTTAGTTGGTTAATGCAGCAGCCCGCAAGTGGGAGACACATTGTTCGAATCACGGTTGGGCGATTTCATTTTGTATTTTTCTTATCTAAACACTAACCATATGTTTCATATACTCCGCCATTGGTTGACCAGGTACTTGTCCTTTCAAGAGAAGCTGCCGTCGGTTGTTGTGACCGTCGACTAACTCCTTTATATCTTGACAAATTAATTGGGTTGCTGCAAACATAATGCACCGTAAAATCATATCAATAGATTTCTTGACGCATTTTAGCACAACTCATATGAAATAAGTTTTTGGAAGGTTAAGAATTAAGTTATTAGATAAGTAATCAAAAAGTTTTTTTTTTCATGTTAAAATAGCAGAACAGGTATGTACTAAGATTAGAATGTCAGAGATTAGTGTACTAAGATGTGAATAAAAAAAGAAGCCAATGTATAAAAGAACTAACGTTTACAGGTGTCAACAGACAGTAACCACAGTATTGTGACAGCCAAAAAATGAATTTCCATAGTGAATTCAATTAATATTTTACTTTCTGTAACTTTTTCCCTTATAGGTTGTTTAAACAAAGTAGTTTACACTATGCGGCTTTAACTTGAGATGTTCTGAACTTAAAATAAACGTAAAATTTTACTTCACTCTGATGTTAAAAAAAATAACAAAATATGTCTAAGTATGAAATGAGTCGACAGATATAAGCGTCTCTGCAATGCACGTGTTTAGAAGGGCATTGTATAAAGGAGGGTCTACACTTGTAGCATTTGAAACATTATACCGGACCAGACTGTGATGCAGTCTCGATTTATGTGAAGTACGCGACAGATCGACCTGCCAATTTTCTAGTGATGTGGCATCACGTACTGCATATCAATATTTTTTTCCGCATATCAAAATAAGAGTAACATTATTTAATATCGGCTTATTATAAATAAAATTAAGACGTTGTGGTGAATTCGTTGTGCTAACATAGTTGCTGTGAATATCATATGATATCGCTGGTTAAGCGACGTTCGGCGCGGTCGGTAAAGCGATGGGTGACTGCCGATCATTTATTTCTCATGACGACTTCCGGGCGTCGGAGGGCACGTTAAGCAGTCGGTCCCGGGTGTTGTATACCTGTATACCGTAGCTGTTAGAGTTTGTCAGAAGCCATTTCGGCATTCTGTGTCATTGACAGAGTTGTGATGATAATTAGTAAAATGAAAACGAATCAGAGTTCATTGAGTTTAGGCTATTGTGGTACAAGCACTTATGACTACACTAAAATTAACATTGCTGACAGACAAGTAAAATTATAAATAATTTTCATTTAGATAAGGAATGAGCCGAAGGAATTATAAATAAAAAATATTTTTCAAGCAACGCGATAAGTATCTTAGGATCCAATATCTGATTTACAAGATGCTTTTAATTATTGTGTTTTCATTCAATGTCACAATTTTCTTCTATATATAGATCGAACCGTAACATGTATTACTTTTATGTTATAGACAAAAATTAAATTGTATAAGGCTGTTAAGCGTTTCTTTACGGACAGTCGATGTACCGCACCGAAACATTATAATACTTCGCGTGTGCATTGCCGCTACAGAAATGCGTACATGGCTCAGTTACAGCGCAGAGTCATGGCGCGGGGAAAGGTAGTTACTAATGTAGATACACCTTAATACTTACTGGACATGAAAGCAAGTCGAATCTGCTATCGAAGAGCAAATTAAATTAGTTACAGTGAGGATATTTTGTTTCGTGTTTTGTAATTTTGGTAAAAAATTACACGTTTACGGTGGCGCCGCTGCGAGGCTGATATACCTACGATCCACTGCGACCGACGTATCAATTACACGCCTACGCAATACCGTCATTAATTTAGGGTTAAGTTAGGATTCTAGCCTGAGTTTCCGGGTGGTCTTGGGAGAACTGTTCCCCGAAAGCTCCAACCACTCCTTGCCTCCCCCAGCAGGAATGCTAGCAGATTGAGGTGCCCCATCAGACTCTAAAATGAAGTATGCTATCTCCCACTGGAGGAAGAAGAGGACACCCCTCGACCAGATGGCGTACCCGGATGGATCCTACATAAAGCGGTGGTATATCTGGGATTTGAAATTTTTACCCACTAAAACCCCCCCGAAGGCCACCGTCCACTCTAATAAAGAAGCCCCGGGATCTCCTCAGGAACGCACCGGTGCTTCTTTAGTGCTATGTATATTGTTACCTCGTTTCCATTCCCCTTCTCCTGTTTGCATTTTATTTGAAAATGAAATGAAAATGAAATGAAATTTTTTTATTCATTATAAGATATATGATATTTCGCACCTTCCCTGGACCACTTCCGTCTTAAACCTCTAATGACCCAACATTTAAAGTTTGATCCTAGCTGTTCGTCCATGTAGTCGCCTCTTACGATATGCAGGATCACCTTAGCCCAATCTAAAAAGCTAACGTCTTTGGCGCGTTATTGAAAAGCCACGCCTAAAACGTCTTCGATAAGGTTCTGCATACTTGCGATTGCGTTCTGCAGCCTTTGTTTCTAGCTGTTCTCCCATGTAGTCGCCTCTTACGATAAGCAGGATGATCTTAGTCTAATTCTATGTCCGGAAAGTAAAGGGCTAACGGCTATGGCGATTGTTCTAACACGACGCCTACGACGTCTTCGAGAAGGGTCTGCGTGTTCGCGATAGCCATTACCCTTCATACCTATAGAGTCTGAAATTTGTGATTTTATATCGTTGTGTAGAGTGTTTTGTGAAGAGTTGGTTCCTTCCTAAGCCATGTGCAGAGATCATCGACCTCATGTTCACTTTATCGGATGAGATTGAGATCAAACGCAGATATTGTTTTTTTTTATTAAAGACTAAGCCCGCGGTAAAGATAAGGTTGAAGGTAAAAAGGAAACAGAAAAGCATAGGTGAAGGCACTGCTAAAACATGTCGCTTAAAGATGTCAAAATAAAACACGAAATAAGTATTTTAATTTCAAAATATATTGATCATCAGTAATCAGAAGGGCAGGAGTCCCCGTATGGTCGTGAGCAGTCATCGCTTGCGCATATCAACTCTCCTGCAGGCTCGCCTGTCGTGTACGGCGTCTCACCCATATAGTTGCCACTGTGGAAAATGTTAGAAATGGGTTACTCAAATCACAAAGAGAGAATTCCACACAGATATATACTGCATTACAAAAAACATACTTAACACACTAAGATGTACATTTGAATGGTATAGTCAACGCATTTAATTCATACTGGATATATATTCTACTTCTACATGGTCGATATCTAAATGAAAAGTGTTAGTTTTTATTATTTAAAATTTCTATGTTTGATGCATGAAAGTAGTTTTTTGTAAAAAATATATGGTTCCAGGAGTTCCCAAGAACTGACATCAGAAGTCTTTTTATGTCTTTTAATTTCAGACTTTTCAATGCCGACTAAATCTAAATGGTGCAACCGGTATACTTACGCAGGGCCGTAGTTGCATACTACATAAAAATTCTTCCATCCGTTTTTAATATCCACAGACATGCCGCACCCTAAGTTCACGGAATCTGCCCAGGCCATCTATAAACAAATAAGCTTGTCTTATTACAAAACAAATCTTAATTTTCCTCTGAGATACATTCATAAATATTTATTTTATTGAACATTAATTTAGAGTATCGCAGTGTCCGAAGACAAAGGTTTTTGACCAGTGTTTGTTGCCAGTGATGACGTTTGCACTGAGACGTGGTCGCTAACTACATACGGGCCTTATCAAGAAGCTTAAAGTTGCTCACCGGGCAATGGAAATGGCTATTCTCGGAGTTTCCCTGCGGTATCGAATCAGGAATGAGGAGATTCGCGGGCGAACCAAAGTTACCGACATAGTCAGAAGGATTGCAAAGCTGAAGTGATAATGGGCAGGGCATATGCTCGCAAAACTGATGACCGTTGGGGCAGAAAAGTTCTCGAGTGGCGGCCACGTACTGGGAGATGCAATGTAGGCAAGTCCCCGCAAGATGGATCAGGTCAAAGTCACCGGTAAGCGCTGGATGACGGCGGCACGAGACCGAACAACGTGGAAAACTTTAAGGGAGGCCTATGTCCAGCATTGGACTTCTCCTGGCTAAATGGATAATTTAGAGCACCGTGCCGCCATCAAATACCTCCACAAAAAACACTGTACGTGGGCGAGAGAAGAGAGAGAATCAAAGACGACCCCTACTTTGGACGGCCTCCTGCAGCTTAACTTCGGAAAACATCGAAAACATAAGTGATCTCATCATGGCAGAAAAAAGATTGAAAATATTTGAGATAGCTGAAGCTCTAGGAAATTAATATGAACGTAGCCAAAACTTAATCATTAACAAATTAGGTTTCCACTGCAGGATGGAAACCACAGCTACTTTCAGTTGAATAGATACGAATTCGTTACACAATTTCTAGAGACTGTCTAGTTTTTAAGCTGATCCAAACCATTTTTTAATATGGACAAAATTTGGGTTCGTCTTCATAATCCTGAATCCAAACAATGGAAAAACTCCCGGATCTCCGATCCCTTTTTAAGTTGTGTTTGTCGTCTATGTTGGTTATTAACAAAAAAAAGTTCAAATTGTATATTCTGCATACTTATGCAGACTATTACTTCGTTTATGCGAAAATATAAAGTATAAAAAACCGATTGTTTACCCAGAAAGTTTTATTTCATCAGCACAACGCTCGGGTTCACACATCTGTAAAATCGATGGCTTAAATAGTGAATTGTGGCAGTCGGTTTTCGCTGCTGTATAATTGTACAGATTTGATAAGGGTTCGTCACGAGCGATCGTCACCAACCAATCCTAACGAACTGTCAAAATCTTAAAATAGACAATACAATGCCAATTTATGTATGATGTATGTAAGAAGCTTCCATGCTGGACAGGGAGCGAAGGAAAAACATAGAATGTACCAGCTGCTTCTCTTCCCGGGCATACTATAAAAGTCAGTTAAAGGTTTTATGGGCATTTTTGTGGGCGATAGGTTGACCCCCTGTCACTGCAATAGCCTCTCTCCATCATTATAATACCTTATTTGTCAAACGTGACATCAGACGGTCTTAACCACTGGTGTTCGGCCTACCCCATAAGGGATACAGGCGTGAAGTTATGTATTGTGTAAGTGATGAGGGGGAAGGTTTTCGGAAGAGTTCTGAATTAAAAACTTTAAAAACTACAAGTTACTCGGAAGTTATAATCTCTTGTTACCCACCTGTGTGTAGTGTCCAACTTTAACTTTTTTGCCAAATATCGTTCTCTTCAGTTTCTGAAAAGTGAAGTCTTTGTACTCATTCCACCACGCCGAGAGTGCCTTATCGATGTCGAATTTGTATTCTAGGTTCGTAGATGCGTGCCAATATATGTTTTCTCCTGTTGTAAATCTTTTAGAATCTAGAACATTATTTTTATTTATTGGTTTTACTTACTTCCATATATTTATTCTGGCAATTCTATTTATAATAATATTAGATACCTTGTCTTTTAAAACTTAAGAAAACATATAAGCATATATAATATCGAATGATATACAAATCTAAAAATTAAAAGAAATCAATGTAGAATTTTGAAATATTTAATAAACTATTGCCATACTTTTAACTGCGGTAAAATAATACCCGTACCTAAGTATTAAATAAATCCGTGACATCACACGACATCAGCCTGTCCATGTCACTCGATTTGGAGTTTGTTGAAAATTACTCACTCCTAAGTGGAGCAAAGAATAACTGTTTGGAAAAAGGTAGGTACGCTTTTATATATTTCTGTAGGTGAATAGGAAATCTCACAGTATTACGACTACCAACTGGCTCGGAAGCAATCACGATTGATTTGCTATGGCCTTTATCTGTGTTCAGCGTATAATTGATTCAAGTCAGTGAAAGGTGAAATTTGATATGATATGACTATTAGGTACGAGGGTCATTTGAAAAGTTCCTAGCCTAACGTACTTAATGAAACCACATGATTTTGATTATATTTTTATTTTTCAACATACTCTCCCCCGAGCTCAATACACTTTTTCCATCGACCCGGTTAGGCTTCGATACCCATTTTAAAAAAATCTTCGTCTAACTCCTCAAAATAAGCGTCTACGGCGGCTATGACCTCTTCATTTGTAAAAAAATGTTTACCACCTAAAAATTTTTTCAGCTTTGGGAACAGGTAGAAGTCTGACGGTGCTAAATCCGGTGAATATGGGGGATGAGGTAACAATTCAAAGCCACACCGATGGATTTCTGCCATGGATTGCACAGAAGTGTGAACGCGTGCATTGTCCTGATGAAACAAGACCTTCTTCCTCAATAAACCTGGACGTTTTTCTTTGATTTTTTCTCTCAAAAGCCGCAGCAGGTTGCAGTAGTAATCAGAATTTATTGTTTCACCCTTTTTTAAATAATCCACCAGAATTATACCCTTTGCATCCCAAAAAACTGATGCCATGACTTTGCCAGCCGATAAAACCACTTTTGCCTTCTTTGGGGTGGGTGATCCTGCCCTTTTCCATTGTTTCGACTGTTCTTTTGTCTCAGGTGTATTGTGGTGAACCCAGGTTTCATCCATGGTTATAAATCTTTCAATAAATTCCTGTGGATCAGCTTCATATAACTCTAAACAGTCGCGGGAAGTTGTGAGTCGGTTGCGTTTTTGTTCCACTGAAAGCAGCCGCGGTACCCACCGCGCAGACACCTTAGAGAATCCAAGTTCAGAAGTAATTATATGATGTGTTCGCTCAGAAGAGATGCCTACAGTCTTAGCTATTTCCTCGACTGTCAATCTTCGGTCAGATAAAATTAAATCACAGATTTTTTCTTTGTTTTCATCAGTGGAAGCCGTCGAGGGCCGGCCACTACGGGGCTCATCTTGAATGGACTCACGACCACGTTTAAACTCTGCCACCCAATTTTTAACAGTCGCATACGAAGGAGCGGACTCACCTAAAGTGGCAGACATGTCTTCATGTATAGCTTTTGGAGTTAAACCTTTCAAATACAAGTATTTTATCACTGCACGATGTTCAATTTTATCCATTTTCAAAAATTGCTCTGACTTGACTTACGGTATCACGTGTAAACGAACAATTAATTATTGCAAATAAACTAAACTGTGCATACTTGTTGCTAAATAATGTAGCTATAAAATGAGGGTAGTTATACAATATACCGACGAGTCTAACAATGTTAGGCTAAGAACTTTTCAAATGACCCTCGTATTTACTTACGGACTTGTCTATTGGGGTTATGTTTAAATACATTCTCAGCTGCCCAATTTCCTGCTTTAGCTGCTAATTCTTCGTCCCATACCTAAAACAACATTGTCGGTTACATCATAATAGGTAACTACATCATAAGTAGGAAATCGTGGCTTTATTGAAAAAGTTAAGTATAGTGGAGTAAGAAAATAAATAATTACTAGTCTCCCTTACTTTGTCCACAGAATTTGGCTTTAATTAGTTTAGCTACTTCAAAGCTTTTGCTTATCACAGTTGTGACAAAACCACATAGTTTCTTTCTACAATTGCATTCTTATGGTTATTTATAAGCCCGTTTGACCTCAATTTCTCCTGATAGTAGGTGACCATAAGGTTGAAGGCGACAGCGTTAGGATTAATAATTGATTTCTACCAGGCAACCCATTCAGAAATCAGAATAAAATTTTTATACAATAAGGGCAGAGCTCAAAAAACAATTGGTACACATTAACATACGACATAGTAATAGCTGAAGAGCTAGTGAACCCTGAGCGTAACGATCTTCCTGTCAGGTTAGAAATTTGTATACTTACGATTTATAGCATGCTAAGAGCAATAGCCATGACCTGGCAGTCGACAACCTTGCACGTCATCAGCCCTTTTATTGTTTAGACTGTAAAATAAATACAACAAAAAAACTTGTTTCTGTAAGCCTAAATTTTTATAGTATGCAGTTAATTTATTGTTAATCTTGAAAAAAAATTGATAGGCGATTACAATGAGCACAAGTATGTGAAAATCGCCTTTTGCCATTTGCATTTGCTATAAATGATACGTGTACAAATTTCTAACCTTACAGGAATACTGTAACTCGGACGGTTCAAAAGCTCTTGGACTATAAATACATAGACAATACACAGATTTAATAAATTAGGTTTTAAAATATACTACACAATGCTATATGAAAAGTTTACAGGAGGTAACAGATAGAACTTCTTTTTACTAGGGTGAATCAAAAAGTTCTTAGAAACTTATATTAAAATTACCTAAGAACACAACAATATTATTAGTAGAAATCAGTATGGGTTTCGTGCAAAGCGCTCTACTGACGATGCCGTGCTACAACTGACAACTGATATTACAACTTATCTTGATAAAAATGAAAAATGCATCGGAATTTTTCTGGATCTGCAAAAAGCATTCGATACTGTTTCGATTCCGATCTTATTAACTCGACTGGAGAACATCGGAATCAGAGGAACAGCTTTTTTGTGGTTCCAGGACTATCTGGCCGATAGAAGGCAATGTGTTAAGGTAGGAAATCATAAATGCAATGTCAGTGTTGGCTCGTATGGAGTACCGCAGGGCAGCACACTGGGACCTACGTTATTCCTAACGTATATTAATGAGCTTTGCAATCGTAAAATAACAGGTGCCAAGATACAAATGTTTGCTGATGATACGGTCATTCTTTTCCATGACAATACCTGGGATAGTGTCCAACGCGTAGCAGAGGAAGGTATGTCAGCTGTATCCTTATGGCTGGAAGACAACCTGCTATCAATTAATGTCAGCAAAACCAACTTTCTTTGTTTTAGTAAAACTAAAGCATCGTCGACTAGAGACCTTGAACTTCGCCTACATTGTTATCCATGTAATAGGAATGGTGGTTTTGGACAACACTGCGATTGTCCTAAAATAATAAAAAAAACAGAAACCAAATATTTGGGGGTTATCGTAGATGATCAGTTGAATTGGAGAAAACATATAATGGTTATGAGTAAAAGAATAAGAAGATTAATATATATATTTAAAGACTTGAGGGGAGTATTGGACAAGAAACTCCTAATTCAAACATATAAGGCACTGGCAGAGTGTGTAATTATTTATTGTATATGTGCGTGGGGTTCTTTTGCTAAGACACACTTGATGGAGCTGGAGATAGCTCAACGAGCACTGCTCAAAGTAATTCTGTATCTGCCCTTTAGGTATCCAACACAATTGCTTTATGAACAAGCAGAAGTGCTTACTGGAAGAAAGCTATATGTGTACCAGTGTATACGTAAATATCACAAAATAGTTGTGCCCAGCTTACAACCCTCTAACAATAAAAGAAGGGACAATTGTCCAGTTCCCTATGTAAAAAGTTAATTTGCACAAAATCACTACAGTTATCAGGCACCTAGACTATATAACAAGTTAAATATGAAACAAGAAATTACAAAAAAGTCTGATTTTGAAATAAAACATACAATAAAGTTTTGGCTTAAGGAACTAAGTTATGATGATGTAGAAAATTTATTTGTTATAATGCAATAGGACATATAAAATTTTAAGAAATTATAAGTATTATCTATTAAAATTTATATCCAATATAATATGCAAGTATTTATTTATGATTATATGTTTATATTCTATTTATATATTCTACACAAAATAAGTTTTCATTCCATTTATGCAACTATTATTTATGTGGACAATACCTCTTGCATCATAATAATTTGTTATTATAGAATAATGTACACGCAATATTAAACTATGTTGCCTAATTGTAATATACCTAAGTAGTAATAAAAATTAAGAATACCTGTGGGACTGAATCCCAAAATACAGCTCACGCTAGTTTGGGATTCAGTGGTTTTATTTTGTAATGTTATCTGCATTAATGTTTTAATAAAGTTTTTATTATTATTATTATTATTTTTTTAAAACATTAAGTGTACTCGGTACTAGGTAAGCACCGGAATAAAAGTGCACACGGGCCTAAACCAAGTGTGCACCTTGGGTAACTAGGTACTAATAGGGGTATTGTTCTGTGAAAGATCTTCGGCATTGCTCAAAAATTTTCGGACCAGTCTGCAGGTGTTGAGAATTACTGATTTTTGCATCTTTATTAAGGTAGAGTGGGCTGGTAAATCTAATACTTTAAGTGATCTATGTATCTGCTTTGGAATAACACCTGTTGTAGAAATAACAACTGGTATTATGACTACATTTTTTAATCGCCACATTCTAGTTATCTCATCTTTAAGTGGAACGTATTTTGCTAGTTTTTCTGAAATAGTGTTTTGTAAATTATGCGTGTTCGGAATTGCTATATCTATTAATTGAGCTGTATTGTTTGTTTTATCTACTATTGTTATATCAGGTCTATTGAAATGTGTGGTTCTGTCAGTCAAAATGGCTCTATCAAAATATAATTTGTATGTTGAATTTTCTAATACGGTTTCGGGTTGATATTTGTAGTAGGGAACAACTGTTGGGGGGATCAGATTGTACTTAATTGCTAGTTTCTGGTGGATTATGTTTGCAACCTGGTCATGTCGATATTTATAGTCAGTTTGGGCCACACTTTTGCAGGCCCCGGTGATGTGCTGGATAGTTTCCGAGGCGCTGTGGCAGCGTCTGCATAAATCAGTAGGTATTCGAGTTTTTATGATATGCTTATGATAGTTGCGCGTTTCGATAACCTGATCTTGGATTGCAAACATAAATCCCTCAGTTTCTGGGAACAGTTCACTATGCTTGAGCCATTCGTTCGACGCTCGTTTGTCGACGTTAGGTTGGCACAAGTCGTTCCAGTGTCTACCGTGCAGAGATTTACCGGCCCAAGTGGCAATTTTTGTTTGCTTATCTACTTGTGATTCATTACGTTGACTTGTTTTATCTCTAAGATTTAATGGGGTTAAGAGTTTATCATTTTCGACTATAGCTTTGTGGAGATTAGATGTATTGGATTTATTGTGGAAGTATTTTCTTAGGGAGCTTACTTGTTTATTGTGAAGATTAAGTATATCTATGAGGCCTCGGCCGCCTTCATACCTCGGCAAGGTCAGTCTTTGGATACAAGATCTGGGATGATGTTTGCGATTTTTTGTGAGAGTTGTATGTATTACCCTTTGGATATTCTTGAGTTCAGTCTTACTCCAATTTAGAATACCGAAAGAGTATGTTAAAATTGGGATAGCGTAACTATTGATGGCCTTTATAAGATTTTTTGAGTTCAATTGTGTTTTCATAATAGTATTTAGTCGTATTTTAAAAAGATTAGTTAATGAAGTTTTGCTTTCTTTGAAGTTTATTTGTCTAGCTTGGTTATACCCTAAATATTTATATGTTTCATTTTCTGTTAAAGATTTTATAATATTTCCTGTGTTTAGTTGATAGCTGTTTTCAATAAGTATACCTGCATGAACTGAATTAATTTTACATTTATCAATACCGAATTCCATATTGATATCCTGTGAAAATTTATCAACCATATTTGCTAGTGTATTAAGGCCTTGCTGATTGGTAGAATAAAGCTTAATATCATCCATATATAAAAGATGATTTATCTTATTTATTGATGGAAGGTGTGTGACAGGGTCAATCCATTCTTGATGGTATCCTACATCTGCTGAGTTTAAAAGATTGGACAGGGGGTTCATAGCAAGGCAGAACCAAAGAGGGCTTAGGGCGTCTCCCTGGAATATGCCCCGTTTTATTGGTATAAAATCGGTTTCATGGTTACTGAGTTTTAATTTGGTAGTCCAATTTAACATAGTTTGTTCTAGAAAATTTATTATTTTAGGATGAATTTTATATATATTTAGTATTTTGACTAACCACGAGTGAGGAACTGAATCAAAGGCTTTATTATTTTCGTTTTGGCGACCTGTCTTAGAATTACTGAATCGATGGTGAGTTGTTCTTTACACCCCTGACTCAATTTCCTACATCCCTTCTGTTCTTCAGCCATTATGTTATTTGTTTCAATGTATTTATATATATTTTCAGCAAGGCAAGATGAGATAATTTTGTAGATAGTTTGAAGACAGGTAATCGGTCTTTGTTTGGCTGGGTTACTAAGGTCAGATATATCTTTAGGTATTAAGTATGTGATGCCGGTTGTGATATAGTGAGGCATACTATTGGGGTTTTCTATAAAGTTATTAATGTGGTTAAATAAGAATGGATGAGTATATGTGAACTTTTTATACCAATAGTTGTGGATATTATCAGAGCCCGGTGCTTTCCAGTTTTGCAGTTTTTTAAGAACTTCATGAAATGTTTCTATAGAGATTTGTTGAAATTTCATTCCACTCATGACTGATAATGAATTCGTTTCCCCTTGAATCCACTCCGCTTCGTTGTTATGTTCTTTAGTCTGACCCCATATATTAAACCAAAAGTCATACATATTTTGAACTGAATTATTTTGTGCATCAGTTTGTTGATTATCAGTTTTAGTGTTGATTATGTTATTGTTTAGATTACGGTAAAATAATTTTTGATTGGTATAAAACTGTTTATTTTGAGTTTTCCTGAGTGTGCAGGCTCTATATCTACGCAAGCGGCTGCTAGTTACTGATATTTTTTGTTTGAGTGTGTCCATGAAATGCTGCAATTCTGTATTAGGTAGTTCATGACTAGTGTGTATTTTATAATTTTTAAGTATGGATTCTACAATAGCAGTTAATTTTCTATTTCTGTTACCTTTTATATATTGAGTTAATCGCGCTATTTTAGTTCTTAGATCATTTATTTTCTTTTCTAAGCGTATTTCCCAATATCTTTTCATCGTTTTAGGAGTAGATCGAGAGGGATTTTCTAGTGGTACTAAATTTATTTTAGAGCCATTTACTTTAGCTGCAGTCCAAGCAGCACAATATATATAAGTTTGAAAATGTTCGTATTCTGTTTCTACGTTTATATATTGAGGGAGTAAAGCTATATTAATATATTCTACTATATTTGCTAATCGTTTTGAAGTATTTTGTTTCGGGATGTAATTTCTTTTAGTTGGTTCGGTGTTTTTATAAAAATCAAAAGCTTCTTGGAATGTTTTATCTATATCAGGGTTTCTTTGGGGAGCTACTTGGGTTATTGGTGTTTCGGGTGCAACATTGGTGGGTTCAATTAGATCGTCATAGTAATTCAAAAAGTCTTGAGCTGGCAGCTGAGTATTTTGGTAAGTTAAATTGTTTACATCATTAGGGTTTGGTGAGTTTGAGTTAGTGATATTTTCGGAAATTATTTGTAGTTCTTCAGCAATATCCTGTTTGATTTTGTTTAGTTTTTCGGAATTAATTAATTTATTGGTTATTATCAACCGTCTTTGGTCAGCTACTCTTTGCTCGGTTATGTGGGAGAGATGTGGAAATTTAGTTACAAACTCTTGGTGTAAAAATTTTCTATAGGCTGTTTTGTTTGTTTCTAATTTAGTTATTGTATAATAAGATCTTATTATGGCTTCATTATATTCGTTTGTCCAACGAAGACGCTGTCCTCCTGCATTAATAAATTGAGAGTTATTTATAGTTTGTTGGCTACTTTGTGTATTCGATTGTAATTCTAAATGTATTCTATTGATGGTTTCTTGAGAAAGTAATTTATTATTTACGATAGCCCTTCGTTGGTCTCCTAGTCTTTGTCTACTGACTTGTATGTGTGGAAATTTTTCGGTGAATTTTGTATGAAGTAGTGGTAAGTACCCTTTAGTATCTGTGTCCATATTAGTAAGTTGTAGGTAAGTACGCAGGATGAACTCATTAATTTCTTTGCTCCATCTTTTTCGCGTTCTCGAAGTACCATTAGTGGGCGCAAGTTTTGTGGCTAAGTCAGCCTCTTGTGCAACATCTTCTGGTGTTTCACTATCTGAATTTGATACTATTGAGGGTTGGTAGGATACAGATGAACTGATAACTGATTCTGAAGGTGATGATGTACGGGATGAAGTTTCGGCAGTAGTATTTTGAGAATGAACAGTGGCAAGGGCCCGCCTGGTCAGCCTCTTGCATTCTACAGCCCGTGGACTGTGTCTTTCATTATCTGCAGCAGTTGTAGGCTGGGCAGGTATTTGCGACACGGTGTCCCCCCCAGAATACGTGGGACAGCCTGAGCTAGAAGGCTCAGGGCGGGATTCCCCATTGCCAGTGGCACTGGAACCCGCCTGGGGTAGTTTGTTTCCGCTTCTTAGACGCATCGCATTTATTTTCTAGTGCTCCGTTGGTTATTGGTGTGTATTTAGCTTAATAAGCTGCCAATATCCGCTCCTCACGTAACCTCAGATGATCGGGTCGGACGTGGAGATAGATTTGTGAGGAGCTTATTATTATTATTATTACTTATATGTATTTAACCTTTTTCGAGGCAGTTCGATATTTTTTTTAAAGATTGACAATTACATATAATTTATCCAGACTTTCAATTGTTTTCGACAGATCGTTTGCAAAATATTAATTTTATTGTTGAGTGTTCTGATAAAAAAACGAAACTATGGAGAAAAACGAGTTACGCGCGGTAATAAAGTATCTGTTCTTGAGAAAAATGTCAACGAAAGAGATTTTTTCGGACATTCAACAGACATAAGAGAATGATGTTTTACCCTTTTCCACTGTGGCTTATTGGGTTGCTGAATTTAAAAGAGGTAGGTTGAGCTGTAAAGATGACCCGCGTTCTGGACGACCTTCAACCTCCATCACCGAAGAAAATGCCAAAAAAGTGGAAAAATTGGTTTTAGACTACAGAAGAATTACAATAAAATCTATATATATACATATAATAAAATGGTAGGAAAGTCAAAACTGTACATTGAATATTTTTTTAAAAGAATTCTTGGGGTATGATCTACAATCGAAACAGAAACAAAACATATAGTTTTTAGAATTTTTGTCTGTTTGTCTGTTTGTCTGTTTGTCTTTCCGGGATAAACTCAAAAAGTATTTATTTATTTATTTATTTACTCTTCATTGTACAAACACAAAATAGAAAAAAAAGGACAATAAAAAAAAGAAAACACAATCGGCGGCCTTATCGCTAGAAAGCGATCTCTACCAGGCAACCAAAATAACATGATAAAGTAAATTATAACAAATGGGGTTTACTTACAAAACAAAAAAGAACTAAAAAAAAAAATAACAAAAAAAAACCAAAAACATGTTTTTTTTTTTTTTTTTTTTTTTTTTTTTTTTTTTTTTTTTTTTTTTTTTTTTTTTTTTTTTTTTTATGAATTATGGATGGGACGTTTGTCTTCCATGCCACCTGATGTTAAGTAAACATGAAGACTAAGGTGTTACACGTCCATCCACGAGAAACCTATTCACTCGACGCTTAAAAGTACTAGGACTATACTGGTCAGGGAAAATAGACGCAGGCAGTTCATTCCAAACCTTGGCGACCCGTATCAAAAAGGAACTGTCAAAGCGCTTAGTTCGACTTTTCGGAATATCTACCACATACGGATGGAAGTTCTGTCTGCGTCTAGTAGTCCGATGGTAAAAGGGTGAGGGTTCAATTTGTTCAAACAGAGCACTGGCGCACTCACCAAAATGTATCCTGTAGTACACGGTTAAACACGCAACCTTACGACGGTGCTCTAAGGTCTGCAGTTTTTTGGTTGTAAGGTCGACGTCGTTAATTAATTTACGGGCTCTTCGGTCAACGGAGTCTAGCGCTTCGAGCTGGTATTTTGCAGAACCATCCCAAAGGTGACTACAGTACTCCATGCACGACCTCACTTGGGCTGTGTATAAGTTGAGCAGCCGTTCAGAGCTGAAGTACCGCCGGACCTTCGAGATGATACCCAATTTTTTGGAAGCAGTTTTTGCCATAGACTCAATTTGTTGACCGAAGTTTAAACCGGATGTTACAGTTACGCCTAAAAGCCCTAGATGGTCAGTGATGGGGACAGATACATTTTGGAAAGTGGGCGTAAATGTGAAGGTGCTCTTTTTTGCGGAGAATAGACACGCCTGAGTTTTGGACGCGTTGAATTTGACCAGGTTAGATTCGCCCCAATCGGACACATTCCGCAAGGTCGAATCAACGCGCTCAATCATAGACTCTCTCAAAACCTGGATTTCATGGGCGCTCGTTCGCGCATTGGATATATATCTCTCAACAACAGTGCTGTCATCAGCATATCCAATAATGCCTGGTGTTAGGAGGTCATTAATGTGCAGCAAGAATAAAGTTGCAGAGAGAACAGATCCCTGAGGTACCCCGGCATTAATTGCCATTAGGTCAGAGGAGTAGCCGTCTAAGACTACTCGAATCGACCGTTCCCTCAGAAAATCAGATATCCAGTCGCAGAGCCCGGTTGGTATGCCATATGCTGGAAGCTTGCTTAAGAGACCATCGTGCCAGACCCTGTCAAAGGCCTTGGAGATGTCTAAGGATACAGCTATTGCTTCACCATGACCCTCCAAGGCCTCACTCCATAAGTGAGTGGCATACACGAGAAGATCGCCGGTCGAGCGTCCGTTGCGGAAACCATATTGGCTATCGCTTAGGAGCTCGTTGGTCTCGAGGTATGCCAGGAGTCGATTATTCAATACACGTTCCATGACTTTGCAAAGTATGGAGGTGATTGAAATTGGTCGATAGTTGACAGGATCGGCACGGCTTCCCTTCTTCGGTATTGGCTGTACGTTAGCAAGCTTCCAGGACCTGGGGACCTTACCCGATTCCAATGAAAGTCGATAGAGGCGCGTCAAAACGGGAGACAACTCAGCTGCGCAGCGTTTTAGGACCACTGCAGGAATACCGTCTGGACCACTAGCTTTGTTCTCGTCTAGGTGCAGCAAGCATTTAAGAACCTCCTTTTGGCGAATGTGAACGGTACCCATTGTAGGTCCGAACTGAGGTAATTGAGGTGGGATTTTTCCTTGGCAATCTAGACGAGAATTTTCCGCGAAGATACTAGCAAATAAATCTGCTTTCTCCTTAGCAGTGTGGGCCAGAGAACCATCGGGTTTCCTCAGTGGAGGCAGCGACGGGCGACAAAAGTTCGTTTCGACCGACTTGGCAAGGGACCAGAAAGCTTTACTTCCCGAAGGGTATGCTGCTATTCTGTCTCCGATACGGCCTATGTGGGCAAAACGAGCTCTTTTGATCACCTTTTTGCAGGACTTGGCGGCAGCATTGTATCTTTTCTTAAGTTCATGCGAATCCAGGGCTTTGCTTCTGCGAGCATTTGCCCAGGCTTTGTATGCTTCCCGCTTTCGCTTTTCAGCGGTAAGGCAAGCATTATTAAACCATGGGCAAGCTTTGGTTTCAAGGGATAGGTCAGCGTGGGGAATATAGTACTCCATTGCTTGAACTATCACACTTGAGACAGCATCAGCGCAGCACGATGGATCGGTTGATGTAAAACAAGTTTGCCGCCATGGATAAGATGCGAAGAAATGTCGCATTTCATCCCAATCTGCTGACTTGTAACGCCATACTCGCCTGGAGCCTTTTGGGCGGGTGTCAGGTGGCGAGTACAGCGATACAGATTTCACCATACAGTGATCGGATGTCCCTAAAGGTGCAGTGACGGACACCGAGTATCTGTCAGGATCAGTTGTCAGCAGAAGGTCCAAGCAATACGCAGTGTGGCCAGCAACGTCGGGGATGCGCGTAGGCTCGTTAACAAGCTGTGAGAGACCATAAGTCAGCGAAAACTTAAAAGCCTCTCTTCCAGCATGGTCAGTGTCCTGATACGGGTATAACCACTGCCCGTGGTGAGCATTAAAATCCCCCAGAAACACCAACTGCGCCGTGGGAAAACGTTGCTGAAACTTATCTGCTGTATTGCCAAGGTATTCCATAAGCCTCGTTGTCTCCCGATCTCCGCTATGTGAACGATAGATACAGGCGTAAACCACTTGGTCTAGGCCAGTATCTATGTGAACCCACATGACTGAAAGGTCCGGCACTTCCAAGTAACGGAGACGCTGATAACAGATCACGTCACTGGCATACATGCACACCCCGGCGTGCGGGCGGAATAGAGACTCCAGGATATAGCCTGGGTAACCAAGGTATGCCGAGTCTGACGGATCGCAGATCTGCGTCTCCGTTAGAAAGAGTAGGTGTGGTCTCTCCGTCTCAAGATGGTGGTGGACATCATTCAGATTGGAGTGCACTCCACGGATGTTACAGAAGTGCACTTTGAGGGAGAGGAAGTGCAACCGCTGTTGAACCTTACTCTTTTTAGGACCTTTCATTGTAGATTGGTAGTGGAGTGAATAGGGAGGAGAATAGAAGTTGAGTGAAGCGCTGCAAATGGAACCAAGCAACTCGTAGGGAACAACGCACCATTGGGGAACTCGCCTGGAGACTGCGGGGACGCCCGAACCCCCCCGAGGTCGCCATCGGGTCCTCTCCAACCGGTCGCCAACCGGCACGATGGAGCCTCCCGGGATTTTTCGCGAGGTGGCGGGGCAGCCTTTCGCATGTGGCTGGCATGCTACTTGGGCCCCCTACTACCTGCGGTCGGCCAGCGGTGCACCGTGCTTCGGATCCCGCTACCCTCCAAAACGAGTTACCCGGTGAGTCACTATCCTACGAGTTGAAAACAGTTCTCCAATGCAGCACGATTACTCAGACCTACCCTCCTAAATGGCTACACTAAACATCATACCGGAACGCGACCAAGTCACTTGGCGGCATGGTTTTGTCTAGTGGGTGGTGACAAGCCGCGGCCGAAGCCTACCACCAGAAGTTACCGCTCGTTTAGCGCCACCCAGGGACCACGTACAAGGCATCGAGGGCTAAACCTTGCGGACGCGAGCAGTTTTCAGTCCCCAAAAATGTCGACTATTTGTTACAGACATTTAGACATTCTTAATTTATAGGTATATAAACATACATATATATGAATACAAGATAAACATACATATACTACACATTGACTTCTTCAGTTAAGGATAAGTAGTGTGTTTTACTGTACTGCATGGATTTACTTCAAATTTGGCATGAAGATAGTTAAGAAGTCGGGTCAACATATAGGCTACATATTATCACGCTAGCAGTGTTATAATCGTAGGTGCGTTTGGTGCTGCATAGCGTTCACGCAGACGACGTCGCGGGCAGCAGCTAGTATTAAGCTAAGATCCTTAAGATATCGTTTGGTAGCATTCAGTCAATTTAACCGATTCACTGGGGTTCAAAAAAGTGTCAGCAAGATGGGTGCCACGAATGTTAACCGAAGAAAACAAATAAAAACATTTGGAAATTTCTAAGCATAATACTGCATAACTGGATCTTATTATGCAAACTTAATCCCGAAATTACGTGAAGCGATTAAAGAAAAACGTCGTGGGAAAATGTCATTGGGCGTGTTGTTACTCCAGGATAACGCTCCACCTCATCGTTCGGAAGTTGCGCTCACCGCAATCCACAGTTCTGGCTTCGAAGTCCTTGGTCACCCACCATATTTTTCTGACTAAGCTCCGAGTGATTTTCACTTATTTCCAAAATTAAAGGAGCATATTCGTGGAACTAAATTTGACGATGATGACGCGGTTATGACTGCCGTAGAGGAGTTTTTTAGTAGTCGAGAAAATGATTTTTTTGCGGAAGGAATAAGAAAGTTGGAGATGCGGTATTCTTAGTGTATTAGATAAGAAGGAGATTACGTATAAAAATACAATATTTTTGTTTAATTTTTTTTTTGTAATCATTCTAAGAACCTTTTGATTCGCCCTCGAACAACGTCTTGATTTAAGTAATAAAACAGTTTTCTTAATAGATGTCCAGTTTAATAATTCTTTTAAACCGGACAATGTTTTTTGCACAGTGTTAATAAAGAGGTAGTGAGTTCCATAAACTAGCTGCATGAACAGTAAAAGAGTTGTGAAATAATTATGATATGGCATCGATAAAAACTTAATATTAGCCGAACGTAAGGATACTCATGATCGATGAATTTCATGTCTAAACTTGAAACATGCCTTGAAGTAATTTGGTGAATTTGGTTTAAATAATATTTTCCGACGACCACTTTATAGATAGATCAACTCAGTTGTGCGCGCGGCGCTATGTGTGTGTGCGCTTGTAAATATACAACTTCCATTTGTGTGGCAGTGACGCTGCAGTCTTCGTCACTTTACGCACACATAGTCTCTGTATACGTACAAGTTTAACCCACACACAGGGCCGCGCGCACAACTGAGTTGATCTATTTATAACACTCTCTGCCGCCGGTGGCCGCGGGGTCGATTCCCGCTCGGAACAAGAAAAAATGTCCTGGGTCTGTATTTATATTCTAGGATCCCCCCTAGTTTGCTACATGGTATATCATAAGCTCTGCTTAGTTTGACGCGATGTAGTTGGTGTGATTGTCTGGGGATTTTATTAATTTAATATTTTATTAATATATTATACAGAAGTGAGAGAATGTGTGTGTTCCTGCGAATATATAGAACGTCTCATAAGGGCTTCTTATTAATCTTATAAGAGCCGGCGCAAATAACTAAACTATTGCATCAAATGCTCAATAACAGCCCATTGCAGCTGCACACAGCAGCATTAGAATAAAGAGAAAAGTTAGAGGCATCAATCAAAAAAGTTCACGGTACGAAAGCTGCGCGGTTTTTTTTCCGTCAAATAAGGATGGGACATTTAACCCTTCTATGGGTTATTACACCTGGTGGTAAGAGGTGATGAAGACCACCGTAGTACGCGTCCGCCCAAAAGAAACTTATACACTCGACGTTTAAAAGTACCAGAACTATGAAGGTCAGGTAAAATAGACACAGGTAGTTATTTCCTCACCCTGGAAACCCGTATCGAAAAGGAACTGTCAAAGCGCTTAGTTCGATTTTTTGGAATATCCACCACTTGAGGTCGAAAGGTAAACTTCATAATATGAGAGGTCATTTTTACATGAAACCCTAAAGGACTCAAAAAATAAAAATATTATGTTTAGGTGACCTAAAATTAATTATTTTGCGATGAAAAACGGGTAAAAATAACCTAAATGCCAATTTAGTTGATTGTTCTCTTGTTTTACCTCATATACTTCTTTTTCTATTCTTTCTACTTATATATAACACAAGAAGATTTTTGAAGAATAAAGAAAATTTTATTTCTATCGCTTTATTTGTTAGTTGATCTAGTTTACGTGACTTTGCAATGTTATAATATAGTCAAAATTACACTTACCAGCAATGTTCTCAGTCTGTTCAGACCATAATATGATCTTTATCGTCAAATATAAGTAAATGCAACGATATGTATCAGTATTCATTTTGCACGATAAGGAAATTTCCACATGTTCTATTTTCAGCTTCCTCATACAATAACAACTCTTGGTATCCTCCAGCTGAAATAAGTATCTTGTAAGTATAATACTAACCATATAATTCATAGAAGCCGCAGCTGGTTGGCCTGGCACTTCTCCGTTAGCGAGCATCCACCGTCGGTCGTTGTGACCGTCCACAAACTGCTGTATTTCATCACACGATAAATCGATTTCTGCAAACATAATACATTTCCATTGTTAAACTCCATTCACAGATTACTACACGCACTATTTGTGCATACGGAGCATTGAAAAAAGAGTTTGCGCTTGGTAAACGAACAAAAAGTTTAATCCAATTTTCAATATAAAAAACAAAATACAAAAATTTGAATTCAGAATGTTTTTGATGTTTTTTTTCTAGCTTAATAAAAATAACTAACGTTCACAGGTGACTACAGACAGTGACCATAGCAAAACAAATACCGGGAATTGGGTTTTCATGCTGTAGTGGTATAATTCCAACTAATATCACTCGCTGTAACTTTTTCTTATATAGGTCGTTTTAACAAGGCAATGTTACACTTCACGACATAAGAAATAAGATGTTGTGAACGTTAACCATGCTTAGAATTTCTCGTCACTCTAATGTTAAAATGTACAGGTGTATTCAACAAAATATCAGTGTCAAGAATTCAAAAAATATTTACTTTGAAGATAAAATAAACGTGTATTATTCAACAAAATACGTCAAGGTACCTACGTATGTAATGAGTTGACAGATAAAAGAGTTACAATGCACGTGTTACTGAAGTCAGAAGCAAAAGAATGATGTTTTGTTCTTATTTTTATGGCATTGTCAACGACCACTCCACATGATAGCAAGTCAAATCTATAAACAAAAGAAATTAACATTAAGGTATTAGGGACATTTCACAAAAAATGAGAAATATTATTATTTTACATCGAACTTTTTTTTTTGTAATAAAATAAAGTTGTTGAAGTTCATATTTTAAATATATTTTCATTATGATCTAGTAAAATCATAATTTTGAAATAGCAGACCTTCTGGAAATTTCTAGAATTCCAAAAATATATAGGTAACACTAGCATTTATGCACGGTTTATCCTCTCAATTTCGAATATCGCGGGAATATCTGGATTAAAAAGTAGCCTATGTGCTTTTTCACACTGTACACTATCACTATATCAAAATTTCATTCAAATTAGTTGAGCTGTTCTGCGGTGCTTGAGGAACAAACATCGATCCAAGTTTTCACATTTATTTATATTAGTAAGGCTAGTAAAAGCTTTCAATAAGGACGGGTCGATTTCAAAATGGAGAAACAGCCTGTATGAGATAATAACGATTTTTTTCTGTTATTTGAAAGATCCATTCATGCCATTTTCTTTCCATTTATTTATTTAAGGTCTCTTTTTAACTTCTAAGGTCATTAGCGACCACAATACATAATATTACAATATATAAATAACAATATGAGCTTAAACTAGTTTATAAAGGTTTATACATTTTAAGAAACTAAGGGTATTATTGTATTTTTTTTTTGATTTAGACACTCACTTAGGTTGGTTGAAGATTACACTGATTTTTTTCGTTAAAATACTCTTGACATTCATGAATGGGTACTCTTGATGAATAGGTGTGAAACAGTCAGATCAACTCCGCATTTGCATTTTTTATATATCGCTTTTAGTGATTAAATGTATATGGGTCATGTTCGTGTGTCCGTTGCGTAGTCTAGGTATTACTACTTGGTCGCGTCTCGAATCAAAATCAGTAAGAGGTTTATCGAAAATAGAATTTTGGACATTATGCAACTTACTAGTGTTGGTGATAACGATGAGTTTGTATGACTTCATGGTAGCGGAAGTATATTGGTAGTACTGTTAAAGAGGGCGCTAAATGCAATGAATGACTGACATTCGATTGCAGCGCCATAGGTTGTATCTTGAAGTAGGATGATGGCAAGTGACAGAGATACGGTTAGGACGACTAGGTGCGCGGACGTATCTCGGACTGACGGTCGATAGTAGCTCGGTATTAATTGAGTTGGCATTGTAACTGTAAAGTAACTGACGGAACAGACTCGGTACTAAGTAACTGCCTTGTGATTATTTCTATCGTGTTTAATAAGCGTCATCGCTCACATCAGAAGTGGGATAAGCCTAAATCCTAATATTAATTAGTGTGTCGAATTATTTTTGCGAATAGTCTTCTCGGATCTGCCCAAGCTTAACTTTCGTTTGTGATTAGAGTGAGTTGAATCATAGATCTGTTGAAATAAGGCAGTATATTTCCTAAGAATAAAGGTGTATAACTGAAACTTATCGGATGCTGCCTAAGTCTAAAGGAGCTATCTGACGGAAGGATCTGTGGTTGTGTGATTATGGAGAGAACTATAATGAATCCCTGTTTAAGTCTAAAGAAGTGATTAATTAAGGAAACAGTTTCAGAGTGAGAGAGTCAGTGATTAGAGTAAATTCACGTGCCTAAGATAGTTCATCATTATTGTTAGTTTTGTATAGCTTGCACAGATGTGACAAGGTAAAATTGTTTTGAAATAACGTACGGTTTGTCGAGACGTATCAAATGGTTTTTCGTAACTTTAGTTGATATAGATGAAGTTCAATTTAAGGCGAAAGATAATATTCAAAAGTTTTGATATTGCGTTTTAAGTACTTAATGATGATGAAAGTAAATTTAACGTTGAATTTGTAGATTTTCTTTCTGATTATCGTGTATCCGTGACTCGGTAGAAATTGCTTTGTATCTTGCCAATCTTAGATTATTTTTGCTGCGATTCTTAGGAGACACGTTTTTTTATGTTTTAGTAACAGTAAACTTGTTATTATTTTGGCAATTGAAACGTAATATTACGATAGTGTGTGTTTAATGAATCACGGAGATAGGTAATAACGTCGAGATTGAAAAGATTGAAAATTGAAAATGCGTTGAACTTGTTGCGATTGACAAAAGAGCTGGATTTTACTGTCGAACTGTTTGCAGTTGTCGAACAATTTTAGTACTTTGTTGTTGTGAATTATGAAGTACAATGCAATGCTCTTATTGGTTTGATATACGCCATAACCGGATGGAGGTTATGAGTGTGAGTTGATATAACCGGATAGAGGTTATGAGTGTGAGGTGATGTAACCTAGTGGAGGTTACATTACGTTTTGTGACGGGATGGACGTCACTTCAGAAGAGCTTTGCATTGTTTGCTAATTAATTGGGTTATTCTAGCAGCTTATGCTTGCTTTGTTTATTGTTCGACCGCTGTCAGATTGTTTGATGTTACATTCAAAGTAAATTTCATTGTTTAATGTGCGATTTTCTTATCGAAAGTATTGTGGTTCGTACAATGCGTTGACGTTAGCCGATTCCTACTGAGTTTCTTGCTGGTTCTTCTCAGTAGATGGATCTTCCGAACCAGTGGTAGCTTTACGTAAATTGTTAAATCGTGGATTTAGAATTTTGATGGAAATATTAAATTGAAGTAAAATTTAAAAAAATCTGTAGCGGTTAAAGTTTTGAAGTTGCCAAAAGTACAAGTATCCATTGCAGTTGTAAAGAAAGATGTAATTTCTGGTTTTGGAAGAGATTTAATGTGTTGTGGATACAGGTTCTCGTTCGTTGGTTTTGTGACTACGCCAGAATGATTCTGGGTAGTGTGTTGAAGGAGTCATTGGTTGACTCAGGTTTTCCGTGGGGAAATGATGTAATTGCAGTTAACCACGAACGATATACCTTGTTGTTAATAATGAAATTAATGGATTTCAATGTTTGATTTGGAGATAATTGTTACTCAATGGTGCTTGAAACTTGGTTAACTAAAACTGCATTTTTGTTGTTGAGTATTCTAAAAGATTTATAATGTAAAGAATTCAAACTTGTGTTTTTTTCTTTGAGAATTAGCTTTACTTCATTGTCAGGAGTGGCCAAGCCGCCACTTTGGTATGATTGTTTCAGATTAACACACGAGGACGTGTGTCATCGCAGGATGGCCGTGTTGGCGATAACGATGAGTTTGTATGACTTCATGGTAGCGGAAGTATGTTGGTAGTATTGTTAAAGAGGGCGCTAAATGCAATGAATGACTGACATTCGATTGCAGCGCCATAGGTTGTATCTTGAAGTAGGATGATGGCAAGTGACAGAGATACGGTTAGGACGGCTAGGTGCGCGGACGTATCTCGGACTGACGGTCGATAGTAGCTCGGTATTAATTGAGTTGGCATTGTAACTGTAAAGTAACTGACGGAACAGACTCGGTACTAAGTAACTGCCTTGTGATTATTTCTATCGTGTTTAATAAGCGTCATCGCTCACACTAGACATATTTATCTTCCAATCAGCATCCCAAAGAGACGTACTTTTATTTTTATGAATTTCATTATGTCTTGTAAATTTGATTTAATAGTGTCATCTATCTGGTTAGACATAGTTGCTTCTTTGGCCTCATAGTCTACTTTTTCATTACCATTATGCCTTGATGGCTGGGAATCCATACTAATTCAAATGTGTAATTATACTTTATTAGGGTGACTGTCATATCTTTAATATCAGTAATAATATGGTCTTTATTTTCATAGTTATTTAAAGTAATTAAACAAGATTTGGAGTCTGAATATATTAAATATCTATAGTTAGTAGGTTCTTTGGAGATAATATCTAATGCTTTGCGTATAGTTATACCTTCACAGCTAAAAATTGACTGAAAATCAAACAATCATCATAAAATACTACCGCACAACCCAACCTTCCATTCAATACAGACCCATCAGTGTATATTCCTTTACTATTTTCAAATTTGTTGTTAATTTCATTGAATAAACTTCTATATACAATTTGAGACGTTTTATCTTTTGGAAATTTATTTAAGTCTAAATTGATATGAAAATCAAAACGCTCCCATGGGCCATATGAAGTTTGTTTCTTTGGTACTACTGGTGGAAAGGTAATAGTTCGTTCAAGTATTTTTGTGAACTTATTCGAAAAGGTTGTGGTAGATGCTAAATATTTTGCTTACGTCGTGTATTGTCAAGTAATCTTATAAATTGGTTTATGTCTATAGGGAATATTTTTTTACCAGTTTTACTTACACTATCTTTTATGTCCTTCCAAACGTCATCATCGATTCTCGAATCTAATTTCAGTAGCTTCTTTTTGGGTTTTGTAATCATTTCCTCCTCTATTGAAAAATTACTGTCTTCTATATCATCTGCTTCACTTGCTAACATATCTAAACGGTTTTTAGAGGTATCACGAGGTAACAAAGGTGTAATAAATTAAATATTAGAAGATTCGGTTGCACTGGGTGAATGTATACGTCTTTTTCCTTCACTTAAAATTTTGAACTCAGGTTCTAAATTGTGTGTGTTTTGGGTTTCTTGAGCATTTGGGGTATCTTCAATTTGTTGTGATTTTTATGTCTGTTGGGGTTCTTGAGTATGGTGTTCTAATTTGGTCTCCAGTTCAGTAAGGGTCTCGTGGGTCAGAAGTAGAGTATTTTATACAGCCTGTGGGCAGTTTTTCGCCAAATGGCCCAGCGTGTTGCAAGAGAAACATGTCACTGAGTCTGTGGATAGGTAAATCCAACAGTTCGTTCCTTCATAACTTACTTGAAATGATTCTGGGATTCTTTTTTCATCTTCCGGGCTGAGATAAAGTTGTCTCCTAAAACTTAAAATGTGTGAAAATCCTGAATCAGTTACACCTATTTTGACAAACAATATTGTAGACAAAATTTGTAGTCCTGATTCCTTAAATTTTTCGTCGATAATATAATTTGGTATTACTGGACACACATTCGACAATATGATACGTTTGTTTCTCGTTATAAAGGATCCCTTCTGGGTCCGCCTGGCTAGCGACCACCCTTTATATAAAGTCTGCCGCCAAATGTTACCGCTCCGGCGGTAATGTGTTCCGGCAATATTGTATAAAGAGCCAGTTCCTTCTTAAACCCGTGTGCTTTCATCTTCGACCTCATCGTCACTTACCATCAGGTGAGATTGAGGTCAAACGCGGGTTTAGTCTGTTATAAAAAAAAAAAAAGAGGTTATAAGACCATCTGATGTCACGTTTAACTTTGAAGTATTATAATGATGGGAGAGAGGCTATTGCAGTGACATGGGGTCAGCCCTCTGTCCCTTAACTGACTTTTACAGTATGCCCGGGAAGAGAAGCAGCTGGTACATTCTATGTTTCTCTTTCGCTCCCAGTTCAGCATGGAAGTTATATTCTAGATATAAATCTTATATTACTAGCAGGATTAGACGACAACGACAGGAGATATTCTCTGAGTGTTATGCCATCGATTGAGTCGAGAATAATTGCTTGCTCTTTTTTTGGGAAGCAAGTTGTTGACGTGACGTTAGCGTAACTTGAAGTAACGGGTTTCGATGAGTTTGTTTGATACGTTGGATTGGGTTGAGACTATATGTTGGGGTTCATTATCACTCTAAAGGATCCCTGTTACTAGGGTATCCTTAAGTCACTTTAAACTTTGTTATTAATTCGACGTAAGAATAAATTGTTTACGAAATAACAAGCAGAATGCTGTGACACACGTGCGTCCGCTGTGGCTACCTACGCGGAACTGTCCATGCTATTTTGTTTTGAATATGACATCATTAAACTATTCGCCGCGTCTTCGAATGGTAGCACAAATCTGGGAGGTTAAATTTTCAACAGACAGACAACAATCAACAGGCAGATCCATTTTAATACAATATTTTAAGCCTAAATTGAACCATATGGATATGATATTTTTTTGTGGGGGGTTTAAAAGTCTTCAGTGACCAATTGAAATGACCAATAAGCCCCAATAAACTGATACCCTGAAAGTCAACATAACCAAGACCATCACTCAGTTTTAGTAGAATTAATGCAGCGGAGTCATTGAAAATTGAACTTCACGAATCTGTGCGAAACTGTGGTGGACATTTGAATTATGTTATATTCAAAACAAAATGGCATGAATGGGCCTTTCAAATTAAAAGAATAATTTCGTAAATATCTCGCATCTTGAAAACACATCACACATCTTATTCCATCTTGAAATCGACCCGTCCTTCTTGAAAGACCCTATAGAAACACATAAATCTAGTCCGTTTGAGGTCCGCATAGAACAGCCCTACCGCCCTTCACAAGTCACTCGTAAGAGGCGGGTTGTCCTGCTAGGTAAGAGGACGTATTAAGTTTGCAGCCTTCGAACTTCGAACGCAACGAAATGTGAGCTATCCCCAAACAATTTGAATTTGTGAGTGTGTCTTTGAATCTGTATTCTAGCTTTTTTCAACTCACATTATTGCGGTGTTCTTAACGGTCATCAAACCACTATAGAGATTTTCATTATTATAACTAACAATATCTTCATTTTTAGGAGTATTCCTATTTTAAACGGAACTAATATTTCAGTCAAGAACTTGTGGTAACTGCTTTATTTTGGTATTAACGAATTTTGAAAACGAAAACCCTCGTGAAGCGATTTTAATTTGTCGTCTTCAACCCCTATCCGAATTCAGAAAACTGACACCATTGAAATCTTAGGATTGTTGGCGAAAGTATAAATATAGGTACGCATACATATACATTTTTTGAATGACTAATATACAACCTAACTATGTTATATTGATTGAAGCTATGAACTAGTTCAGGCTTAATTTTGCACGATTTATTATATTATGTAGTATCTAAAAGTGTTTAACAGGATCTTCATACATTTTAACTCGACGGTCATGAATTATTTTGTAAGGAAAAGATAACTACGTCTCTAACTAGCACAATTCCATGATAATCGGCTAACATCCTTTACGAGTAAATCTAGTAAATCAGATAAATGAAGATTGTATTTATCTACACAATTTGTTGACACGTGCAGCGTGAAATCCAGTTCTAACAACGTCGATAAAGATAGCGCATACATAATTCAAAAGTTTTTTTTTGTAATTACCTATATAAAATACCTGTACTAATTATTCTCAGCTATCAGTCATACAATTTGAACGAAACCTGAAAACATTTTTTATAGAATTGGTAACAGAATCAGTTGCAGTAGTTTTTATAGGTAGCCCTAATAATAGTCAATAATATTTTAATAGCAGATTAAGACCCATAATTACGAAAAAAAAAAAATATTTTTCATAAATTAAATTTTCAAAATTCTTCTAGGTGATCAAAATTTAAGTTTGATCTGTAGTTTGTGACTACATAACAAGTAATAAAAACGTTTCTATCTAATTGTATGTAGTCATAAATTGTAGATTTATCTTAAATTTTACACACAGAGAAGAATTTTGAAACTTTAATTTATGAAAAATATTTAAAGGAACGCTGGTTAAAAGTACTTGGAGCGTATAAATGTGTGAGTATGTTAATAATAATATATTTTCAAGGTTACTAATACCTTTGTAGTTTAATTAAATTAAAAGGATTAATTAAGGGAATTAAAAGGATGCAAGTATATAAGCACTATTGAACTAACTGCTGGACCAATCAGAACTATTGCAATTTTATTGCGCAGAAGTTTAACTTGTAGTATTACCCCATTATACAAATTTTGGTGGTTGAAGCTTTATTAGCAAAATTCTAAAACTTGAGGAAGTATTCGTGCGGTGAGGTCTTCACACGGGTTCAAGAATACGAACTAAAGTAACGCTGGTATATAATAGTATATTATGTAACAAGTGAGCTAAGTCTCGGCTCATTATTGAGCCACAGCCTCGACTTTTTTTTTTTTTTTTTTTATAAGTGACTAAACCCGCGTTTGACCTCAATCTCACCTGATGGTAAGTGACGATGAGGTCGAAGATGAAAGCACACGGGTTTAGGAAGGAACTGGCTCTTTATACAATATTGCCGGAACACATTACCGCCGGAGCGGTAACATTTGGCGGCAGACTTTATATAAAGGGTGGTCGCTAGCCAGGCGGACCCAGAAGGGATCCTACCACCAACTGTAATTAGCAAAACGCTCACGAGTTACATACGACGTTTTTCAACACACTTGTGACTAAAAGACAGACATACGTGGTCATAAAATTTATTTGAAGCAGCTGTTGAAGGTACAGTTAACAAACTTATATTAGCGACATAGACAAATCACTGGAATGATTTGGCATTAAATAATTAATGCTAGATGTCGACGGTTGTGGTTCAAGGCCAGGTCAAAACTTCTTCTGCTTTGGCTCTAAGTTAATGCCGCCTGGACGCGCGCGCTCAGCGGAGCCCCGAGCGCCGCGCCGGTCAGTAGCCCTGCCGTGCAGCCGCTACTGCTGCAGGCGCACCGCGTGGCCGCGCGCCGCCTGGACGTGCGCGCTCATATATTTAATGTATAACCCGGATTAATAAAACATGCTCTGTTTAATCGGATGTAATTTTCACTAAGGTACAATTCAACTTTGTAGGATTCATTATATTATGCACTAGGGTATAATATATTATGCACACGTGACTTATAGCCCAGTTTATAGTTCTAAATTCAATAGAATAAGGCTCACTTTACGAGCAAGTGTGTTGAAAAAAATGTACCGGTTAAAAGTACAGTAGAACTCCAATTATCCGATCTCCGACTATCCGAATCGCCGATTATCCGAATCACAAAAAATTCAGTCAGTGTAGGCACAACGGCAAGTTAAGACAAGTTCCGGCGCATTGCAGTCACGGCTTGTACATAAACTTATGTACTTGTACATTTTATTCATATTCAAAACATGAGAAAATTTCATGTTTTTTTCATTTAATTCAATAAAAAAATAGTGCAATATCAAAACGTAGCTTTTATTCTCTCCAATGGCAATTTTTTTTTTAAAAATCCGATTATCCGAATATTTGATTATCCGAATGGGCCCCGGTCCCCATTAATTCGGATAATTGGAGTTCTAACGTACTGGTTAAAAGTAAAGGCTTACATATGTGAGTATGATGATAATAAATTTTCAAGGTAGGATGTACTTTGACGTCTTTTATTTTATTTTTGGGATTTTAAAAAGATGCAAGAATATTAGCACTATTGAACCAACTGCTGGACTAGTCAGAACTATTGCAACGATCACTTTATTGCGCAGACATTTAACTTGTACTCTTACCCCGTTACACAAATTTTGGTGGTTGAAGCTTTTTCAGTAAAATTCCTTCTTTATACTTTTTCTAAAATTCAGCTCTCTCCCTCTACCTGCGCCTAGCGCGTTAACCCTAACATACCTAGTTTATTGCAGAATAATTTTAGAATTCTCAAATCTCCTAAGCTGCTGATTGAAATCAAATGATGTGAATACAACTTTATTCACATTTGAATACGTATGATTTATAAAGTACGGCATTAATTTGGATAAGGATTAATGCCATGTTGATAAAACTCCTTTGCAAATAATATGTAGGTACATTAATTTAGAAATAATAAATATTATTTTAAACATGGTAATTGTGAGTCAACCTTAAAAGATACACATTATGCTGCTCCGGACATTTCTTTTAGTACTTTTAAAGATAAACCATACCGTCATACGTATTTTTTGCGTAACATAAACTGTTTACGCAGCGTACGCAACGGAAACTCTCAGAATTCTTATCTCAGAGACTTCTTGGTCGCAGCGTGACGTTTTATGCGTTCCCTAATCAATGGAGTTTCCAACACAAAAATAGTTTTTCAATTCGAACCAGTAGTTCCTAACATTAGCTTCAACCAACTAAACAAACAAATTCATTAGCTTTATAATATTAGTATAGTTTTTTTTTGTAAACAACGTTTCGGCGTGAAAGCGTACTAGAAAGACAGAGACATTTTCAGATTTATAATAAATTATATTTAAAATAAAGTACTTAATTAGTATTGAAAAATAAGTATGTACAACTCGGTCACATTATCTGTGCACCTCGCTGGAATGCGGAGCCCCTCCCTCTACCCCTTTCATTTCCCCCCGCTCGCCCTTCTTGCTCAGTATGGTCAGCATCTTTGTTGTCGAAGATTTGATGCAGGGGATTCAACCAATAGTTTATAGTGACAGTGATAATTAAATATTTTTTCACTCATTAAAAATGATTTATTTGTTTAACACGATTTATTGTTTTATTTAATTCATTCAGGCTAGATTTTTCAATGGTCAGATAAAAGTTATCTAATGAATACAGTAATATTCGACAACTTTAAGGTCGTCTCAAGTTTATTGTTACAATTATAAAACATTGTAAAACAACTTTATTTATCTATTTCATACAATTTAAAACATCATAAAATGACTTTTGTTCCGCTGAGTCAGATAACATTAACTTTAATTCGATAATTGAAAACAGGCCTTCACAAATTATTCATTTAAAATGCATTAACATTCAAAAAACACTCTGAACAAAAATATTTAATTCCATTTTTGTAAAGCAAAATAAAATTCACATTTCTAGCGATGCATTTTTTTTTTGTCAACCATACCAGCGCGCAAAGATGACGTCATTGACGCCAGGTGCACAGATAATGTGACCGTGTTATAATATATAATGTCTTTTTGGCGGGATACGTAGCCATATAAAAATGGCGGAGACTTTCATACTTTTTTATGTATTTCCCGAATTCTTTCATTTCATTTAATTATATTCCTGAAGAATTGTTTCTCTTAATTTTTATACAATTTTAGGTGTATACAAAATATTTTCAAAATTTTTTAACTTTTTTCATCTTGTCAATTTTGATCATCTACTATGACAAAAAAAGTATGGAGATATATTTTATTAATTAATTTAATAGTCTTACCGCGTTTAACCTCAACCTCACCTGATGGGAAGAGAAGGTGAGGTCGAAGATGAAAGCACACGGGCCAAAGAAATAACTATTATCTTCTTTCATAAAGCATTGCCGGAACACATCACCGCCGGAGTGGTAATGTTTGGCGGCAGATTTTATATGAAGGGTGGTCGCTAGACAGCTGGATTCTGATGGGATCCTACGACAAAGCGGGGGTCCCCGGATTCGTCACCTTTTACGACACACTTAACAGGGGCGGCAGGCCTACTCTAAGCCGACCCGACGGAGATTTTATTGTATAATTTAAAGTTATTATTGTATTAACTAATTACATAAATTTTTTTTGTCGAGATTTGAGTTTATTAAAATTAAATTGTATATTTTTTCATTTTTATACTAAGGCTAAGGCCCATGTTGTGTTAACTGTGTTAAAGTTTTAAGTTTATTCTACCTGAAATAAATGAATGTTGTTTTTTTGATCCCTACAGCGCAAATGATTGAGTTTATAATAAAAAACTATCATCACAGTATTTTTTCCCCAACATATAAGGTATATTGTTAATTTTATTGTTGGTAGAACGAAGATAAATTTTTGGTCACCGGTTGAATGCGGAAAAAAGAATTTGCAGTAGAAACTTCACCATTAGAACGCGGAACGAATCAAAATAGTAAAGAATGTAATAATAACTATTTGTCATCGATTACTAATCTGTAATCGTAATCCTGTACTTTTTTGTTTGAGCAAAATTTAACTAGATTATCATAATTGGTATGTTATTTACGGTTTGCAACTTAAATTAGATCTCAATAGTACCCTCTTTTCAAACATTGTTTTTGACTTAGGTGATTTGGTTCTAGTTACATTTGAAAAAAACTGTCGACGTGGCGGAGGTAATAGGTTATAATAACAACCAAGAACACAATATCTACCCTGGCTACTATAGGATAAAGCAATTAAATATTATTTGTATCAGTAGCCTAAGTTCATTAAACATATAAACTTAGTCACAAATAAATAAGTTATCTCAATAACTTTAATCAAGATTAATGATTACAAGTGTACCTAGTGGTCTTAAGTTAATGGGAATAAACGTAGTAGTCTTAAAGTGATCAAGATTATTATCAATCTTATGTCTCCCACGCTACAAATCAATAAGCTCTCTAAAAGTGAAGTAGATGTCGATAGTTTACACAAGAATGCTCCTAAATATTAAGCTGATTTAACGATTTTCGATTTACTGAACATACCCTGGTAAGGTATTAGGTATATTGTGATTTTTAATCATGCATGTTATGATTATTATGATTATGACTATTTATGATAATGATTTTTTTCCACCGGGTCATAAAAATGTAAATATCTCATGTTTTTTTAAACACAGGGTGAAACATAATGCGTAAATAGAAATAAGTATGTGTTTCTTCTGTTTGTTTAATTTAAACATGCGGACGTGACAACAAGTAAAAACATGGAAACATTGTTTATAATTCGTACTAACCTTACCTTGTTGATAGTACGAACTTAACATTTTTATTTGTAGTTAGTTTACTTTGATGCATGGTTACCCAGATTTGTACGTTAAACTCTGATAGACCCATAGCATCTGTACTAAGATTCATCATTCAACCTTAGGGTGTTATCACACTAGTCGATCGATCGTCGATCGAGATCATCGATGATCACTAGTTTTCACTGGACCAATCCGTTCAGATCCGACCAGAAAATCCGATGAAAAGTGAAAAGCGTTGTAAAGTGGTGAGTGTTTCTATCGAAGTGGAGTAGAGTGGAGTAGTGCAGCGGAGCATACTTTTACGCTCAGTACGATGATAGCTACTATGATGCACTGCGCTGCGCGTGAGTTAAGTGGCGCGGCGTCATACACTCACCCCCGCACCACGGTTTGCACTTCGCCCTTCCGCTCTCCCGTTTGTCCATACACAATCTAGCTGCCATCTGCATCGCACCGCCCCGCTGTCCTCCGGTGTAGTTTTTAGACCCCAGCGAGACTGTTGAAAACAAAACATCAAACCAAGGTGACCTTGCTAGTTTACAACGTGTTTACGAAAGTGAAGACGGCTGTTGACAACCAAATTACATGCCCTTGGCGGGTTGTAAACGGCGGTGTTTAGAAACACAGACATACATCTACACCGACAACGCAAGTGCCATGATTTGTATTGGAACCAAGCGTGCCGAATTTTTAAGACCTATTGTGACGTCACAGCAGATATATATTACTGGGAAATACAAAAAGATTCAGAGACACCGATGCCGCCGATGAAATCGATTATTAAGAACAATATTGATATTGTGGACTCGATTTTCTAACAGACATACATACACGGGGATTAAATCTAGAGGCGACCAACCTTGACGCTTGGTCGGGCTTCGGACACGCAAAGAACATGCATTTGCGTTATCCATGTAGGAGTATGTCTGTGCTTAGGATAGTGTGTAGGCTTGTTATTGTATACTTTACTTTGTAACTACAACTATAAATGATTCGAGTTTTGTAGCTTTTTAGCCTTTGTTCCAACCTTTATCCTCAATTGCATACAAAACTGCTATCGCGAAGATATTGCCAACGCGAGAGATCAAAGAGCACTGACGATTTGGGGCGTGGCCTATCGTGACCATGGCTTGTGTACTTGTTTGTTTCCATGTTGGCAACCACCGTTTGTAACAGTGTGGATGACTCGGAATTGGTTGTCAACAACTTAACCTTCCTTAACCTTGGTTGGAAGGATTGGTTTTCAACAGTTTGGCTGGCGTTCAGCTCTGCTCAAATCCGCTCGTTCAAACATAAATTCATTGAAGCGGAGCGGAGATTTTGAGCATAGTGATTGGTCAATTCATTCACTGTTAAGCACCGCTCCACCCTCCGAACGTCGAACTTATAAAAAAATTACAGACAGATCGGTGTTTAACAACAAATCAAGATGCTGATATAATTGTTTTGTTTAGGTAACAAACAAATATAGACCTACCGCGATTCCTCAAACTGCGGCATTCGTTCGTAGTTGAGTCCGACCTAGATCACTTTACTTTTGATCGGCGCCACTCCAGAGATTTGCGAAATAGACCTATCTACATTGCGTGCCGCAATTACGATGTTAAACTGCTTCATAGTATGTAAAATGCGACACCCTAGGTTTTCATACATTTTGAGGTGGTGGTTTCACGTATTCTAATTTTCAAAAGTAACCTTTGTTACTTTTGAAACTTTCTTATTCGAATTCGGGCTGCTAGAGTACAGAGTAGTAATTCCTTAATTTTATAGTATCACTAACATATTCCATATAATTCCATTTGCTTACTAACAATATTTTTAAGTCATTGTTTTACTAACCACTCTGAGCTTTTATGTCTGAAATAAAAATTATTATTTCTATTGCAACTAGTTTATGTTTTATTATTCATCTTAACTGCTCCATGGATATGGATAAAATTTGACATAAAACTTCATTTTTTATATATTTGTCAAAAATTATTATGTAGTTACTCTTCATAAATTAATTATTTACCTTTATTTTCATAAACTAAAACTCATTACCTCAACAAACGCAGATTTACTTAGTAAGATTGGGGCTACTAACAGAGAATTAGTAAAACGACAAATATTAAAGTCAAAAAGAGGAGTTACTTAAAAAAAATATTCGCCAGAATTGAGGACTTTCGCTTTAACTCTTAACTTTTATTCTGCAAAGCCTACGCCTACGTTAGAAAGAAATTTCAGACATGTTTACCATCTATTAAAACCTTGAGCAATTGGTACCAAACTGTAGATGGCAAACCAGGTTTCACGAAAGAAGCCTTTAGTGCTCTTAGAAATAAGGCTACTCAATTAGACACAGATCAAGGGTTGATTGGTACCCTTGTGTTTGACGAAATGAAAGTTAAATCAAAAGTGGAATATGTTCCGTCTACGCAGCGTACTTTCGAATACGAGGATTTTGGGGGTAGTATACAAACCGACTGTTCACCTGAGTGTGGTGAGGCATTAGTCTTATTAGTTGTCGGATTAAATAAAAAATTCAAAGTTCCCATAGGATACTTCTTAACCAATGGCGCTAATGCCGAACAAAAAAAAATTTGGTTCTTCAAGCAATTGATTTGTGTTACGAAAAGAAAGTAACTATAAAAGCTATTACCTTTGATGGATGCCCTACTAACATAGCTATAGCTAAATCACTGGGATTTAATTTTTCGGAAACGGATCTTAAAACATCCTTTAAACACACAAACACAAAAAATGAGATTTTTATATTTTTAGATCCAGTTCCTATGTTAAAACTTGTACGTAACGCCTTTGAATATTATAAAGAATTTAAGTCCGACGACGGGGGGCTAATAAAATGGGTATGGGTACATTACCATGCTTCATGATTTACAGGAAAAACATATCTCACATACAATTTAAACAGAATGTAATGAAAGTTAAATTGGCGGCTCAACTGTTCAGTCGCAGTGCAGCAACGGCTTTGCAGTTTTGTAACGTTGAACTGAAACTTTCTGATTTTCAAAACGTTGAAAAAACTGCTGCTTTTCTGCTTTTAATTGATGATCTTTTTGATATTTTAGACTCGAGTGTCCATCGTTACGGCTTTAAAAGGGTCATAAATAAAGAAAACGCTCTAGATATTTTACAAAGAATAAATGAATGCAAACAATTTCTATTGAATCTGTCTGTCGATGCGAAAAGAAATAATAAGTTTGTAAAATTTATTAAATCTCCTCGGTACACAGAATTTCTTGGGTTTTGTATTTCAATCACAAGTGCATGTAGAATGTATAATTATTTAATAAATAGAGAAAATGAATTCATAAAATATATTTCTTTTCATAAGATTTCGCAAGATCATTTAGAATTATTTTTTTCAAATATTCGTTCACATGGTGGCAGCAATGGCAATCCTACCCCCCGGCAATTTGAGTCTATATACAAAAAAACTTTGATTCACGCAGAACTAATGGACGTCTCGATGGGAAATTGCGTGCCTCTTGCACAAATTTCAATTCTAAACTGTTCATCTGCCTTAACAAGAATCAACTTGACTACAACATTAGATGACAAAAGAGATGTTGATTTGCAAGAGAATCCATGTCTAGATGATTTAAATCAAGCTCTTGAGAGAATCACCCTATCTAAGTTCTCTGAAAAAGCAGTAGAGTATACAACGTGTAACAAAATGGAGAGACAAAACTTAAGCGTTAGCTTCTATACTATACGTAGAATATACAGTAAAAGAATTAACATAATCAGTGCTGGTATAGACTTTCATACAAATTTATTTAATTATTTTACACCAAAATATTTTGACTACCCTAGTCAACCTAATAAGCTAAAACAAGACTTGGGCCGCAGTCAGTGACCTTATGACCTTTCCCGCACTGGCTAAACTTTGTAGTATCTGTCTTAGTTACCCATCACTTTATTATTACGCCATCTGTTATCGAATAGATTTCATCAAAAGCTAACAGCTGTTTTTAGGGTTGACACTTAGATATTTTGATCTAGACTTTGAACTTGTTTTTCAGCCGAACCGCAAGGATAACAAATTTATGTTACTGTTACTTATAAACTACATCACCAAACATACAATCCCTTAAGTATTATCTCTTCATTATGTTACACGCTGTATAGCTGGTTTTGTGTCAAGTGCCTTAATAAACAAAATTAAATTCAAGACTTGTATAGGCGCTTTGGTGTCTATAAATCAGGATTCCCGTATGTTATCGGGTTCACTCATAGCTTACAGAGATAAAGGTGGTTTAATTTATCCTTCACCAACTGTGGTTAAAATTTGCAGTCGCAGTGAAAAAGTTATTGAAGCTCATTTAAATCAGATGCCCAATAATCAATTATACACAACAAATATTTTGGTCCATAAAACATTAAGTAGTTGTATTGGCAAAGAATTGTTTTCAAACATACATTCTCATCAATTTCACTCCGATATAACAAATCATGTGGTTGATTTAGCAAAAATATATTTCTACAAGATTAAGCTTTCTTACTAAGACTGCGCAACAGAAACTACCATAAGAAGGATTTACACAAATTTAATTCATTTTAAAAATAATTGAACTTTGGAGTGGTTTGTTTAAATTACTTTGGACAGCATTACTAAAAATACTGCAATTTAAAATTTGATTCGGAGCAATTGTAGTAGGTATTAAATTATAATTGTTTGTATATTTGTGAAGGGGCTAAATTTCTAAAAACTTTAACTGTAGACTCAGACCATCATTCCGAGTAACTATCGAAAAAGAATAGAGTGTCTAATCTTAAAAAAAATAATCTTATTATTTTGACAGAGTTGTGGTTTGTTTGAGTTTGTGGTCAAAATGATGGTTTGAGTCCATGGTTAAAGTTTTCGGAATGCTGTTTTTACACACTATATCGATAACCTTCTTACTCACTATTATTGTAACCAACTATTATGGTAAGAGTATACTAACTTATTACACCAAAAAGGCATCCAGTGTCAATAATTTTGAGATGTTTAATTTAATGAAAAATAAATCGATGTATGTATGTAATAAAATATGTTTTATTATATATATTATGTATTAAAACAAAAGTACTTTACAAACATTTCACAAATCGTTTTTCTTATAAAACCAATTTAATTTATCGATATGTATATCGACAATCACTTGCGTGACAAATATGTCTGTACATCACTATCTTTCATTGTAACCTTGAATTAACCAATTAAGGCGTTGCACCCCCGCTTCATCTTACCTCAGCTAGCTGCCAGAATGAATTCAATATGAAAAATCATACATTAGGTGTCTAGGGGCTGTGTCGTCGATGCTGTTATCCAAGGTATTATTGCACTCCTCCCCGTAGGGCTGTTCGCACTTGGGGTTTACGCATATCATAACCCCTTTCGAGGCTCCCTCCATGTACGGCTTGTCACCTATGAAGTTGCCACTGTGGAAGATACGGGAAATCAGTTGATTTGATTTTAAACAGGGTCCTGATATATAATGATAATGAAATAAATGAGTCTCAGTGAACTTGTAAAAATACAAGTTTAAATTTAAAGATGGCTTTCATTTAGAAAAATAATATACGAGACCCGCCTTTGTATATTATTTGGTCGATAAAATGTACTACCGAACCAATTGAATCATGACTCAGCTAATTTTGCCAAACCTGCTAGTATACCTAAATTAACTGGCTGGCGCTTTCAACAGTTTCGCACATTGTTCTTGTGTGTTGTTTGTGAATAAGTGCGTGGCGTGACGTCGTACTGTATGTGCATCACGAAAAGTCTGCCCGTCTCTCTCTCGCGCGGTTTTGCTTATGAGTGTGAAGGGGACAGATATTGTTTTACTTTTTCTACTGTTTATAAATACAGCGTGATCTTGTGATTGCGTGTATTTACGCAAAAACCATAGAAGTGTAACTAGGTCGTGTTTATTTCGTAGTTGGCAGCATATTATCGACGACCACTTTGACGATGGGGTAACACTGTCTGTCTCAGATACCAGTGGTCGCGGATTCGATTCCCGTACGGAACAAGAAAAAAATAAAGCTATTCTGGGTCTGGGAGTTTATTTTTATATGTAGGGACAGTTGGGGTTCAATGGATCAAGGGGCTCAGTGGAACACGGTCAATAATTATTCAAAATACGAATGAATTCTTGCGCTTTCACTTCGGCCCTTATTATGTAAATCTTAATCATTTTAGTAATTAAAGAAAGTAAAACATCCAGTTAAAAACAAAACCAAACAGCTTCGTGTTTTAGTTTGAAATTTTCGAGATCTCATGGGGTTTAGTCAGACGGGGTTCTATTGAACAGTGTTCTATTATACCTCATTTGGTTTTATGATACCACGTCCATTTTATTTGAATTTCTTACAGGTTTTCATGTCATAATGGTGTGAAATCGTGAGAGAAAAACTGAAAATGAAGTAAATACGTGCGAGACTGTAAAACTAGCAAGATATGTCAATGGTGTCAATCATGGATGTAGAGTTAGTGTTGACAAATCCAAGTTTGGATTCCAATATAATATTATTTCCTGAAAATATATTACGCAAATATAACCTTTGCTATTAATGTGATTCAAATAATTATAAGCCTGGTAATTCTTACACCAATGAACCCAAGAGGTAGTTCCATAGTACCCAAGAAATAGCCCAATCAAAATAAAATAGATTTTTGTTTAATGATTTTCTTCATCAAGTGTTTTTTGAGATGAATAAATTTTTTTTGAATTGTTTTTTTTTTTTACTTATATGTTCAAAACAAATTTTATAAAAATATAAAACAAATTTTGATTATTAAGCAAAAATGTCTTTTTTGTTCCATTTCACCTGTCCCTATTTATATTTTAGGTTTCCCCCCTAGATCACAGCATGTTACCCCTTATCACAAGCTCTGCTTAGTTTGGGGCCGTGTAGTTGGTGTGATTGTCTGAGGATTTTATTTTTTATTATTTTTATTATGACATCGACCGTATTTATTTGTCAATAATAAAAATATAAGCAATGCCTAATTGCGCTATAAAATAGTTTGTAAATCGATCGCACCTGCGTAAATAAAACACAATAAATTATAATAAGTAACACATATGTTTCATTGTATTTACTTATCTACAACGCGCCCATCTTACCAAAACCTAACTCTCGTCAACACTTAAACTAGAGTCGCATTTTGAATCAAAATCATTTATTTTTGAACATACTGTATAGCGAAATTGCACATGTGTGAGCACTGTGAACACGCAAGCTTTAGTTAACTTAGAAATAGGTTGAAATTAGCTTGAAGACGAGTTTCCTTGGTGGCAAACTTGGTTTCATTTCATTCGACACTGATATTTACTCAGTCCACTGTTAAACAGATCGTACCGTATAGTATCTAAAATGTCCTGAATGCATTATACGCGATAGACCATACAAGTTTGAATTTTTCAAAGAAATCATCAGCAAAATAGGTAAGAATTTGAATTGAATTGAATAATTGGTTTGACAGTAGATACTATACTTGGATCAAGTATCGAAAATCCGATCCCTAACATACTGCATAGGTTTATAAAGATGTAGTTACCTATTAGTTAATAGAATTTAATAGACTGCAATAAGAGACTTTAAAAATGTACTGTTAATAAAGATTATATTTCCAGCTTCATTCTTTGCGATTTGAGTTAACATATTGTTGTATGTGGTGCCACGCATCAGCCTTCGCACGGTGATTGAGAGAACTAATTTTTTTTTGTTAGCAACACTAACAACGGTCCTCCACACCAAGATCCATCCTTCTAGGTGTACTCCGACTCATTGTGCGTTTCCGTGCTCAAGTCTTCGCACGTCTTCAAATCTACGGCAACTAATAAGTAATAAGTTACTCTGAACATGGGGGGTAAAAGGAAATCCGAAGATATGATAACGAAATTTAAACGAATATTACGCAAGATCAGGAAGCTGCAAGATTAATTGGCGAGAAATTAAGCACCTGTCGTTGATTCTTCAGAGGAAGAAGATACACATAAGTATATTGGTGCATTGTTCATTAAGTGATGCGAGCTACTATACTATACTATAATAATATACTATACTGGGTTGTCTCTGTCACGAAATTATAATGCCTAACTGCCCGATGGGCTTTTACTGTTACTGAATAAATATAAAAGATGCGAACTTACCATACTGGGTATTTTCTGTCTTGTATACTATTGTATACTAAATAAATATTAAAGATGCGAACTTACCATACTGGGTATTTTCTGTCTTGTATACTATTGTATACTAAATAAATATTAAAGATGCGAACTTACCATACTGGATATTTTCTGTGTTGTATATTACTTTTATGTTTATCGAGTTCTACCCGCAAAGTCCGGAACAAAGAGCTGTGACAAATTCGTGCACTCATTACGATGCGTCGGCGTCATTACCGGAAGGTCCGCCATTTGCATCCATGTCGCCTATACCAGGGCCATCTCAAGAGGTTGAAAATGTATTCCCTTTAGAGGAAGAAAAAGATAAAAACTTGGATGAGGAAATATTAAATATCCTTGGTGATGCTCCTAAGCCAGAAAGCACTTTCGGTAAAAACATCCATAAGGATGTCGCAGCAAGATGGCATGAAATACTGGCTAAAGGCCTTAATAAAAATTATCTTATACTCGCTAATTGCGATTTTCTTGTAGCACCACTTTTAAACCCGGAAGTTAAAGCCACCATAACTGAGCCTCTCGTCTAAAGAGATTTCTCCCTATTTATAAAACAAAATCAAATAGGAACCACCTTAGCCGCATTGGCTCAAGCTACGGAGTTGATTTTGTCAAATGAGACCTCTGCTCAAAAACTCTTTAATTTATGGGTATAAGTGACGCTGGCCGACTTTTGTGCGATAGCCATTATTTTGAAACTAAGACCAGGCGTAGTTTTATTACGAATGCCATCAATAGCAGTCTTAAAGACACCCTCATAAATACTGCCAGAGATATATATCTCTTTGGAGAAAATGTGACGGAGAAGTTAAGATCTGCTCAAACTATTCAGCGGTAAGGAGAAACGTTGAAAAATACAGCAAGGGCAACACAACAAAGAAAAAATTTCGTAAATTCTGATAATAGATAAAGATCGTTAAACTTCAGAGCCCTGCACCAGAAACAAGCGGGTCGATTCGTTGCAGGGCAGGCTCCTCCGGCACCCAGGTACCCGTTCAACTGATCAGTGCCGCGGCGTGCCCGCTCACCGCCGCCGACGCCGCCTCCTTACCGGGCGTTAGAGACAGATTACCAGGTACAGCACGCTGGCAATTTGCGATAATTTATTAATCAATGGCTATAAATTACCACTGATGCCACAATTCTCTCGTGGGTAGAAGGGTACACAATACCATTTCATTCCACTATGTCACAAAAAATAACGCCTTATGTTTATCCTAAATCATCTCTCGATTTTAATGAATCTTTGCAAAAATTAATTAGAATTAATGCAATTTCTGAGTGGATACATGTTTCCGGTGAATTTTAGTCTAGTGTATTTTTAGTACCGAAATATAATGGTCAAAATCGTTTCAGTTTAAATTTAAAACAATTGAATAAGTTCATTTCAACTTCCCATTTTAAAATGGAGGATTAAAGAACGGCCTCAAAATTAGTCACTCATAATGGTTACATGGCATCCGTAGTTTACAAGATGCATTTTTTTTATAAGTATCAATAAATCTCAAAGAAAGTACCTGTGCTTTAAGTACTGTGATAAACTGTACGAATTCAACTGTTCACCTTTTGGCCTATGTACAGCGCCTTATGTTTTTACGAAAATATTAAAGCCGATTATCGAGTATTTACGTAATCAGGGTTTGTTGTCAGTAGATTACTTGGACGATATTTATTCTGTAGGTAGAACGTATTAAGAATGCGAAAATAACGTTAATAAAACAATGAGCTTATTACAGTCCCTTTATTATTAACACCGAAAAAAGTTGTTTGATTCCCAGCAAACAATGTCAATTTCTAGGCTTTATTTTTGATTCCGAACGTATGATTTTGAAACTACCTGAGTCAAAAATAATAAAAATCAAAGATGCAATTACTGATATGCTAAATAGATTTTTTACGTGAATTTGCTCGGCTTATTGGTTTGTTAATTTCTGCTTGTCCTGCTATAGATTATTCTTGGTTGTACACTAAAGAATTGGAACGACATAAGTATTTGTATTTGTTGAAGAAAAATTGTTATGAACAACGTATCTTTATTACAGAACTTATAAAGATTGATTTGCGATGGTGGCTTAATCATATACAATCGGACGTTTCCTTTCTTCGTCATTATAACTATAGATCAGAAATATTTTCTGACGCTTCCACTACTGGTTGGGGAGCGTTTTGTAATGGTATTGATGCGTTCGGGTATTGGAAAGATGATGAATCAAAAATGCACATTAACGAGTTGGAAATTAGAGCAGCTTTATTTTCGCGTTAAAAAACATTTGCTAAAGATTTATGTAATTGTGAGATTTTATTAAGAATTGACAATGTTACTGCCATTTCATGCTGATCGTTTATATAGAAAGAAGTTTATTGATACAGAGTGGGAGTTATCTGATTATGCATTAAGTGAAAGAATCAAAGTTAGGACGCCCAGAAATAGATTGCTAGTCGTAGAAATGCCAAGTGCAATGTTTATTTAACATGGGAGCCTGATCCAGATGCAGTCGACGCATCCACAATATCATGGCAAAAATTAAGATTTTATGCTTTTTTACCTTTCTCTTTAATTTTAAAGATGCTTCAAAAAATTATTAATGATAAAGCCGAGGGTATTGTGGTAAAAGTATTGGCCAACTCAAGCGTGGTTCCCAGCTTTTAAGAATCTTGTTATCTCCGAAATTATTTCGTTCGAACTCGATGTAAATCTTTTGAATTCTCATTTCAGACAGTCTCACAACTTGCATTGCAGCCTGCGACTGGTTGCCGCGAGGTTGTCCGGGAAGTCTTATTACGAAAATCATTTGCACCATGGTCCGTAGAAATTATGCTTTATTCATTGTCCGCAAACACGTACAGACAGTATGACTGTGCTATAAAAGCTTGGATAGTGTTTTGTAATACACACCAGTATGATTATAGATTAATCAATGAACGTTCCATTCAGTTCTTAACTTCTTGTTTTGATTTGGGAGCCAAATATGGCACTGTAAATTCGTACAGATCGGCATTATCTTTTCTACAAGGAGGAGCTTGAGATTGTACTAGTATTAAACGATTTATGAAAGGAGTCTTTAGACTACGGCCTTCAAATCCTAGATACAGTTTAACCTGGGACCCTACAGTAGTTCTTAATTATCTATCACAGCAATGGCCTAATGAGAGCCTTAGTCTGGAAAAACTTTCTAAAAAGACACTGACTCTGTTGGCCTTAGTAACTGCACATCGAATCCAGTCATTTTCCAAAATAAGATTAGAAAATATAGAAATCAACACAACAAATATTATAATTAAAATTCCTGATTTATTAAAAACCTCTAAGCCCGGTGTTAATCAACCTGTTTTAATTTTACCGTTTTTTGATGAAAATCCAAAAATCTTTCCTGTAAGATGTTTAAAAGAATATTTAAATCAAACTGTATATTTACGTAAAAACGATAACGTATTCCCTTTCATAAGTTACAAAAAGCCGCATAAATCAATTTCAAGTCAGAGAATGAGTCATTGGATTAAAGACTATTTATCACAAAGCGGTATAGATATATCGATATTTTCAGCATACAATATTCGTCATGCCATTACATTTGCGGCCAACAGACTCGGTATTAGTCTTGATGTCATTAGAAGGACCGCTGGTTGGTCCAATTCAACTATTACGTTTGCAAAATTCTATAACAAATGTATAATAAACAATGAGAGTCAAGACCAATTTGCAAGAACTATTCTATCTCATTAAATAATTCATTGATAATGTGGTCATTCAATAATTCAATGATATTGTATTCTAATCATGAATTAATTCATTGATTCTGTAATAATTAACAAGTTGTTGTTTTGCAATAATTTTGAACATGTTTAAATAAGAAAAATGATATCTTGTTCCTTTTTCATTCCTGGAACTAAGCTGCAAACAACACTCTTTGAATATATTCACTTTGTCGCTTTGAACATCCTACAATATGTTAACTCAAATCGCAAAGAATGAAGCTGGAAATATAATTGACAATCAAACGAACTTGCAAAGTGAAGTTCGATTGAATTTATGTGACAGCTTCATTCGACGCGATTTATATACACCCACTCTTAATAAATTTGTATATTATACTGAACACCCTACCCTAAAAATTAGAAAGTGAATATATTCAGGAATGTGTTTATTTGGCTTTCAACAAATGAGTCGGAGTACACCAAAAAGGATGGATCTTGGTGTGGAGGACCGTGGTTAGTGTTGCCAACAAAAAAAAAATTAGTTCTCTCAATCACCGTGCGAAGGCTGATGCGTGGCACCGCATACTACAATATGTTAACTCAAATCGCGTCGAATGAAGCTGTCACATAATTTCAATCGAACTTCACTTTGCAAGTTCGTTTGATTGTCAAATATGTTAGGTATAGTTATAAAAAACTCATTTCAGTTAGGCGGGTATGATAACCTAGTGTTTTCTTCTTAATTTAATATACCTATTATACTTCAATAAAAGTTCTTATTGCTCATAAACTGTTATTGCATGCTATAAATATACAAAATATTAAACCTTAGCTAAACAGCCCCTCAGACAGGAGTCTATACTTACGCAGGGCCGTAGTCGCAAACCAGGAAAAAATTCAACCAATCACCTTCCAGCTTCTCAAACAGCCCGCAACCAAGGTGATCACTATCTGCCCAGGCCATCTGCCGACAGATACGTAGAAGTAACGTTAAATATATTAAAAAAAACTATTCATTCTTGTACTAACGTGCAAGCATTTTTGTCCCAAAACAAGTATGAAGAAACTATCAGGTAAATTGCGTTTAGACAACCAGCCAGTTGCAGTTTGGAAGTTTGGGTAGGTGCACCTCCGTCGGTCCGCCCGTGGGCCCCATTCCTTGTCGAATTAATCCAGCGGTCGATCGAAGCAACGCATGATAGATTCTGTTTCTTTCTGTAGCGCATGCAAAGTGACCTACAATGGAACCCGAAACGCGAGCATCGATGGCTGGATCAGTGACACTACCGCCATTACGACCGGTGCGGCATCCGATGACGCACTGGTACTGGGTTCCGCCCAGTCTCTGCTTATTTACAAAAATACTTGTAATGAACACGTGGCTGTCCATTGAGGACAGTAAATCAGAATAAGAAAGAATAAGTCGAGTTTTTTTTACTTTTACGCAAACCCTGCAAACACAGATCTGATACACAGACTGCTTCTGAATTCTGATCCATTTATTTCTTGTTTGAGAAAATTACCGAAAAAGAAGTCTGTGTTATCATCAGAGGTGTTGAGTCTTTTAGTAAAGTGACATTAGACGGGTATTATTTAAGAGGTAACATTATTTTTGAAATTGTATCAGCTTGTTTACGTGTTATTGACTGAAATGTGTATATTTAAGGATCAAACGAACTTACCAAGTGAAGTTCGATCACAATTATGTGAACGGCTTAATTCGAAGCGATTTAATGTTAACATGTTGTAGTAGTACTTCCAAGCGTCAGCCTTGCACGGTTTTCAGAGACACGTTTTTTTTTTTTATTTGGCAACCCTGATCCCCGCTCTTGAACTCCTCTCCACTTACTTCCTCTCATCATCCCTCCTCAATAATCATTTTGTTTAGAGCTAAAGTTCCTAGGTAGTACCCATAAAAATAATTCACATTAATTATGGGTGGGTGATATTACTTTAAAGGAATACTGTTTGGGCGGGTTTATATCAATCGCTTCGAATTAAGCCGTTCATATAATTGTGATCGAACTTCACTTGGTAAGTTCGTTTGATCCTTAATTATGTTTCACGGCTTAATTCTTTGCGATTTAATGTTAACATGTTGTAGGATGTTCAGAGTATTTTAATGTGAATTATTTTTGCAGTATAGGTATAAGTAAAACTGTATTGTTAGAGTATAACCAACAGTAATAAATCACAAATATACATCTATTTATTCTAAGGAGTTGCATAAAATACTAGTTGCAAATTGATTGGCATCCGATACAATTTCTTTGTTGTAGAATTTGGCAAATACTGAGGATGTATTACTCCATCCTGCGGTTTTCCGTATGACATCAATATTGACACCGACTCTGCTAGCAGTGGAAGTGGCCGCATGGAGCGTGCTGTGCGCGCTAAACACTGATGTGTCCACGCCACTGCGTTGTAAAGTATATTTGATACAGTGACTCAAAGTTTGAGACAAACTTTTAAGTGAGGTCTTTTGTGGCTAATAAATAAAGTGTCACAACTACGTAAACCACTCGTTTATTTATATAATCTAAAATGCATCTGGCAGGGCATATTGCAGGATTTGTATGAAAAAATGGTAGCCTTAGAAGGGGTTGAAAGGAGTTTGGTTTTGAAGTTTTTACTAAGTCAGGTATTTTATCTAAGATTTCTGTTCTGTTTTGAGTTATATTATTTATTTTAATGAGAGAAAATGTTTGTACTCTTTGCGCTGTCACCAAACCTAGCAGAGTCAGCGTTTCTTAGAGAAATCTTCTAAACTAAGGCTTTCATTTGGCCATTGAGTGGCCAAATAATTTAACACTATGTTTGGGTCCCAAGAAGTATTATATTTTGGATTGGTGGGCCTCAACTTGTAAACACTCTTCATGAAACGTTTGACTCGATCATCATTTAAGCTATTACCTAACAAAAGAGATAAGGCAGAGCGGTAAGAATTGATGGTCCCGTATTTAGCGCCTTTATCAAAAATATCGGTTAAAAAATGTATTACAATTGGAATAGAAGCATTAAAATAATCATAATTATGTAATCTACAGTAAATTATCCAAGATTTTATGCAAACATCGTACTGTTTGTAAGTATTATTTGCAAGCGAAGCTAGCATAATATCTACTGACCTATTCGATAAATATTTCCTTAGTAATGCTTGCCTGATAATTTCGCGGCAACAAGGCGTAGATTCTTGTGTACACAATCTACAATCTACTGAAAGGAGATGTTAGAAGGTCAATATCTGGTCCAAAATACAAAAAAATTGAAACAGACAACCTTTTAAACATAGGAAACCAAGGTTGACTTGGCCAATATGGCACCACAACAATACCCTCTGCCTTATGACAAATGATTTTCTGCATTAATTTTACTATAAGCGAGAATGGTGGAAAGGCGTAAAATAACATATTGGTCCATGGCAGTGTAAAGGCATCAACAGCACATGCTTCGGGATCATTTCTCCACGAAACATATTGTTTACACTTAGTATTGCATCTGTTTGCAAACAAATCAATACTGGCATACCAAAGTTGCGAACTATTTCATTAAATGCAATTTGATTTAATTCCCACTCTGTATCCTCGAACTGTTTTCGAGATAATGAATCTGCCTCACAATTATCTTTAGTATTGATGTAAGAAGCGAATAAGATTATTCTACGTTTTTCGCACCATTTCCACATACTTCTAGCTATATAATGTAGGTGATCATATTGAATACTGCCCATTCTGTTAATAAGATGTCACAATTAGATAATTCTTTGGTGAAACATTTCAGAGCTAGAAAGGCTGCTTTTAGTTCCAACTCGTTTATATGACAAGAAGTTTCTAACTGTATCACAATACGCTCCCCATCCCGTAGAGGAGGCATCAGAAAAAAAATTCTAAAACAAAGTTGTTCGGTTTGAGTGATGAATGGCCTATATCTATGTTTCCTAACCACCAATATAATTCTTCATGTAGGGTAATTAAGATATCAATTGTCTGATCGTAGTTTGGATTTTTTTTTTAATAAACAATTATATTTATATTGTTCAAGCTTTTTTGTATATAACCACGAATAAGTTATTGTTGGACATGCGGAAATTAAATAACCAATGAGTTTAGCGAATTCGCATAACTTGCATCGTTTTATACAAAGAAAACTATTTATAAAATCTTTCAATTTTATTTTCTTTTCCTCGGGTAGTTTTAAAATCATCTGCTTTGAGTCGAAAGTGAAGCCCAAGAACTTACATTCACGTTTCGGTATTAAACAACTTTTTGAAAAGTTAATCAAAAAACCCAAGCTCTGTAATAGATCTATAGTTGTAGATACATTAGTGACACACTCCGAGTAAGTCTTTCCGATAAAAAAATGTTATCTAAATAAATAACTGAAATCATACCCCGACTACGCAGGTATTCTATAACTGGTTTCATTAATTTAGTAAACACGAGAGGTGCGGTACAAAGGCCGAACGGTAAACAATTGAATTCATATAATATATTGTTGTATTTGAATCGAAGATATTTTTTGTGAGCTTCATTTGTCGCAACAAAGAAGTATGCATGTTTTAAGTCTATTGTCTACAGCAGTTTTCAGTTAATAATTTTGACGCTGTTCTGTAATCTTCCATTTTAAAATGACTAGCAAGTACAAATTTATTTAACTTTTTTAAATTCAATATAAACCTTTTATCACCATTAGGCTTAGGTACAAGAAATATACTGGATAAAAATTGTCCTTCAATATAAGTACATTTCGAGATGGCACCATTGCTTATTAGGTTGTGTAATGATTGGTCGAAATCTAAGCTCTCTTGTGTGGATTTTGGAAAAAAACAGACTGACAGTGACAATCGGAATTCGATGGAATTGATGTAAATGGTATGATAACCTGACAGCCATGACAGTAAAGTGGGGTCTTTAGTAATTTGTGACCACTTATTAACAAAATATTTAAGCCGACCGGCATAGCATACCTCGATATTTATCTCCTCTGCGTTCTCCCCTGAGGGGGCTCTTCCGATGATCGTTGATAAGGCTGTTTGTTGCGAAACTGCTGACGAGCAGTCGAGGGTGGAGGCCGACGCTGCAAGTTCTCCGGCTTGTTGGGAGTCTTGCGGTGTTGACTTTTCCAGTTTAAATGGTTCTTATTATTATTGGCATGGCAACTGGGCTTCGGAAACATATTATTCTTAAAAGGAGGTTTTCGAGTATTTTTCACGTCTTCTCCTGACCGCTGAATGGACTTAGTAGTCCTTAGTTTTTCGGTTACATTGTCTCCAAACAACAACTTGTGAAGCGTTTATAGAAGAAAGAACGAAATTACTACGTGTACGGGTTTCATTAAAATGCAAGTCGCATAGAATGCGACAAGCGTCACTAAGCGGCTTAATTATTTGTTGCTTCTGTGGTATTAATGAAGATGATCCTACGAGTGTTTCGGTAGCTCTTCCCAGAGCTGCTATAGCCACACCAGTTTGTCTTTGCCTAAACATGAGGGAGGAATTCCGTTTAGAGACCGCTTCGATAACTGCCACTTTTGCTTCCGGATTCAGAGCAGGGGCAAGGAGTAGTTGACAATTACTAGGAATAAGATAATCCTCTAGGATTTTATCTCTTGTCTCTTTGGGTAGTCCCTTTAAAAGGATTTCAGACCACCGCACCGGGTTGAAATTTCCTTATGTAAAGGTTTTCCTAGTTCTTCAGCAATCTTAGGAGCATCTCCCAACATCTCTAAGATATCGTTATCCAATTCTATATCCTCAACATCATCTACTGGTGGATGTTTTGAGGTAGATGGCACTGAAAAGACGAAAGTAGTCAGCGTCTCGAATAATAATTCGAAAGAAGTGTTTTTAGCACCTACGAGCATAAAATGCAAAAAATAGGGTAGTCATTTTAGCGATAATGATCACTAAACAAAGAAATTTTCCATAGTCTCGAATAAAGATTCGAATTAAGTAAATTTTTGAGTTTTAAACTCGGCTCATTGAAATTCAGTGATAAAGATCATTGAACTTTGTTTTCGAATAAGGATTCGAAAAGTCATTTTAGCGATAATGATCACTAAACAAAGACATTTACCATCGTCTCGAATAAAGATTCTTACTAGGTAAATTTGTGAGTTTTAAACTCGGCTCATTCAAATTCAGTGATAAAGATCATTGAACTTTGTTTTCGAATAAGGATTCGAAAAGTCATTTTAGATATAATGATCACTAAACAATGACATTTACCATCGTCTCGAATAAAGATTCTTACTAGGTAAATTTGTGAGTTTTAAACTCGGCTCATTCAAATTCAGTGATAAAGATCATTGAACTTTGTTTTCGAATAAGGATTCGTAACGCAATTATGCGATGTAAAGAGCCATGGATAGTGATAAGGTACAAATTTCACTTGGCATTTGCTTCTTTTGAAGCTTTTTTCCAGTTTTCTGATCTTCTTGCGTATGGTCTCGATGTCTTCATATTTCCTTTTTCACATTTTTACGAACGACAAATAATAAGTTGAGATTTAAATTTTTAAACTATAAGACTATCTATCTAACGTTTAATTTAAGTAATAAATTATAGACGCACGTGCGAAGGCTTGATCACGGAAATACAGAATGATTATTGAGGAGGGATGATGAGAGGAAGTAAGTGGAGAGGAGTTCAAGAGCGGGGATCAGGGTTGCCAAATAAAAAAAAAAAAAAAAACGTGTCTCTGAAAACCGTGCAAGGCTGACGCTTGGAAGTACTACTACAACATGTTAACATTAAATCGCAAAGAATTAAGCCGTGAAACATAATAGAAAAATATATTGAGTATGTTTGAAGGCTATGATAATATATTAGATTAAGTTGTTATTGATATGTTTTACCAACTTTGGCATAAATATTTAGCAAAATTAGACGTTTAAGTATTTTTTTTTAAATTTGAATATTGCTTATTTTATTAAACAATGATATTCCTTTTATTCAACATAAATGCAGTATTTGTCGCAAAATCTTACTGTTTCTCTTATTATTTATCAGGCCAAATATTAAATAAAAGAACTGAACACATAACTGGCTCATTGAACATCTTGCAAGGTCTAGCAAAACTCGTGTGACCGCCCTTCTTATAGCGCGGGACCACTGTGCGACAGTCTTTTTGAAGTTAATTTTTAAGTTATGAATGAATACCATTAAGAATTAATACCACGCGTGGAGGTACAATGTGTTTGGCCGAATGAATTGCATTACCGACCGACCCACTAAAAACCTCCAAGTGTACCTCTTCCGCCATAGATGGAGCTCACGGTTCCGCCATTGGCATTATCCGCGAGAACCTATGATAACCTATTACCTTTACTGAAAACATGAACTAAAATGCCTTGGCAAGTGCCATTAAAAGTTTGCGCAGTTAATCAGGACTATAAAATGCTACAATACTTGTTACTTTTATAGTAAAAAAAACTCTCATATTAAGAGCTTTGAGAAGTATGTGTGGAGTTAAATTGAGTGATAGGGTGCACAACAGTGAAATAAGAAAGAGATGCGGATTGAAAGAAGAGTAGTGACTAAGATTGAAAAGTGTATGCTACGGTGGTTTGGATATTTGGAAAGGATGGTGTTGTCGGAAGGGGCCACTATAGGCGAACATATGCTGGTCAAATTGGCAACGTTCTTAAAAAGGGACTAGTTAAAAGTACCCGTAACCGGCGATATTGTATGAATAGATTAATGAACGTGGCGAAAGCGAAAGAGGTATGCCTGGATCGTACCAATGGGCATTGTTCATTTTTTTAAGCATTATTTTCATTCTGTTATATTAATCTGTAACCTATTTAAGCTCCGCACTAGTTTCAAGGAAAAATATAGAATATACTTACTTAAACATCAACTCAATTATGTTTAAGTAAGTATATTCTAAAAACACATAAAACTTATAATAACTAATTCTTAAATTTTATTTTAATTTAAATTTTAAGTTGATACTTTTTATTATTAGTATTTATTTATGTTTTTTAAACAGCTTTGAAGGCAAAACGGAGCATTTCTTTTAAGTGTTTGAAACGGTTTTTCATATGAAGTCAATAAAAAAAATGAACAGTGCCCATTGGATGTTCCTCTGTTTCTGCTTTACACAAAGGGAGAAAAGCGTGATGTTATGTATGTAAAAAAACGAGTACAAATGAAAACCTCAAGTAGGTAACCCGATTTTTGCTAACTAATTTGTAAAATGTAAAATGGGTTAGCAAAAATCGGGTTAATTTAGGTTTTTATTTTTTACTCTTTTTTACCCACGACGGAACGGAGACGGTATATGCGTTTGGGGTGAGAGGGTGTTTGTGCAAACCAATGTTACCATTTATCTCCAGAACCACTGGTCCGATTTTAATGCGGTTTTCAGTAATCGAACATGGATTTGATTGGTGCATGTTCTTAGATAGGTGTAGCGGTAACAACTCACCAGGGGGCGCTGCAGTAAATATTTGTTTGTAAATGCCAATGTTACCGGTTATCTGCAAAACCATTGGTGCGATTTAAATGCTGTTTTCAGTGATCGCTTTGGATTTGATTAGCGCATGTTCTGAGATAGGTGTTACGGTAACAACTCACCAGGGAGCGCCGCAGTAAATATTTGTTTGCAAACCATTGGTCCGATTTGAATGCCGTTTTCAATTATCGCTTTGGATTTGATTAGTATAATGTTATATGATATCGAGTTACGTTACAACAAAGCCCCAGCAAAGTTGAGCCACCAGCAAAGTTGAGTTGTAAATACTTATTATAATACTTCACTATGTATTTAAATAAACTACATGGGTTTTCCAACGGTGGTGGGGATTTTAGAGGAATGATGAGGAACGAGGTGTTGTGTAATGTAATGTATGGTACCTATATTATGCTCTTTAAAAAGCTTGAAATAATTTTTTATTTTATTTAGTATGAAACTAACAGGTATTGTAACGTTTTACAAAACTGATTACAGGTGAATACTTTTAATGGCTGGCAAGTGCCTGGCACTTTAGTAAATTGTTTTAAAGGAAAGCCTTTCAAAATCGACTCATTTTGAAATTTTTTAAATCGTAGTTTAACAAATAATCTTAATTCTCGGAAACTTGGGGCAATTGTGTGATTATATTTGATTGTGGTTCTAGAAATGTTATTTATAGTTTACTTTCAAAATTGTCAAATTTGAAAATTTTAAATCATAGTTTAGCAAATAATCTTAATTCTCAAAAACTTGGGGCAATTGTGTCATTATTTTTGATTGTGGTTCTAGAAATGTTATTTAGAGTTACGGTTTCAAAGTTTAAATGAACAAAAATAATAAAAATTAACTACAATAATCGAAAAATGGTAAGAGTTTGACCACATTTCTAGATTTTTCTTAAATTTTTAATTATTTTGACCAAACCAAGTACGAGTTTATGTTTAGAGATAACCAACCGTGAAATATGCAGGGTATCCAAAAAAGGACTTTGGAGAAATATATCCTAGATATAGGGCTATTCTTCCCCATTCGACAACAAAAAATGGTTTTTTATTTAGACATATAGTTTTTCCATAAAAAAATCTAAACATTTCAAGGAAAGCGCGCGCGCGACCTTTTATCTGTCCAGATAACGCGCGCGCCTTAACATCAGCTGGGGCTGGGACATTATGTTGATGTGATTTTGAGTGCACACTGTGAATCGAACTTATTTAAGGTTATTTTAAGGTGTTTTATTTTGTACATAACTTTAGATTAGAGAAAGATTGAACAATTGAGTTCATTTAATTAATTAGGTACTGTAAAAAGTTTGATTCCAATTTTTAACTTTATTAATTTTATCTATTGTTTATTTTTATCTATTATGTAAATACTTCCCAGCTAAAAGAAAGCATAGGCAAAACGTACCCTTGAAATATTTAGATTTTTTATTGAAAAGCTATGAGTCCAAATAAAAACGGTCTTTTGTAGTCGTATGGGGAAAACTAGCCATTAATAATTGAAAAAATTAAGCATTATTAAATGCAAAATCTCAAAAATATTATTAAAACTAGCCCTATCGAGAATATATTCTCCAAAATACCTTTTTGGGCACCCTGTATAGACGACAACGGCCACTTATGATTTGAGCATCTTTACAAAGCGTGGCTTTGGACTCTTTCAAGAGGAACAGGAGAAGATGTAGCCCTTTCCCAAGCAAGGATACAATAGTTAAGGACCGACTGAAGAAGTGCAAAACAAATAAATTTAAGAAGTCTTCCATCAGATGCCAGAGTCTGGCACCTGATGGAAGACATCTTAAATTTAGGGAATTTTAGGAGGAGGAATTTATTAAATTTAAGGATGGAAGACATCTCCATTTCTTTGTGAACTTTAGACAAAGACTGAGCATGGGACTAAATCAGCGATGGTTCGGGAATGCTTCCCTTAGGAACGCCAAAAGAAACCATACAGGAGCACTGCAGCTAATATTTTTACCCAATCTAAGATATGATTTAATATGGTTTGTATTTTTTTACAAGCAACATTAATAATAAATTAGGCAATACATGGTGAGTCTAAATTATGAATGAATATTGCAATAAAGACGACTAGGCGCGTCTACAAAATATCTTGGAGTATTACGTTGTATTTATGGAATGAAATGCCGCGTTTTAGAAGCTGTGTTCATCAACTGTGACTATTTGTAAAAAGTTGCATTTTTATTTTTTTCTACTGAGTAATACTAAAATAAATATGCAGGCATGTTTATAACGTGTCAAGGAAATGAACACTTATATTTGTCTCATGAATAAAAAACGGTCAAAAATACCCTTAAAACTGACCTTTTTTCTTACCCACCTGTGTATAATGTCCAATTTTTTTTGTTTTTCCGAACGCAGTTTTGCTCAATGTTTGGTAGGTGAAGTGTTTGTGCTCATCCCACCAAGCGGCGAGCGCCTTGTCGTAGACGAATTCATAATAACGATTCATAGTTGAGAACCAATAGATATTTTCGCCTATAGTAAATCGACCAGAACCTAAAATTAATTCATAACAATAACGACAAGTGTGAGTATTTGAATTTAAAAATGGTTTGTAAGTAATATCAAATTAATGTTTATATCGCGGCTTTCACTCACTTTTATTCTCGGAGGTGTCCGACTAGTTTCGAACTATTATCGGCCCGCAGTGCAAGGCGAGGCGCAGCCGCGTCTGCACTCACCCCTGGTGAAGGACTCTCTACAAGAGTTCGAAACTAGTCGGACACCTCCGACAATAAATGTGAAACAAAAAGATTTTTTTTCCTGTTCTACTGCTTTTTTTGAACAAATTGAACTCATGCTTTATCAGAATCGGTTTTCTAGAAGTAGATACATACATCTAATACTCTGCGCATACCTTGCGGCCGCCTTGCATACGCGATTTGACATATTTTGATGTTAAATAATACTCAAACTTTTTTTAAGTTTTTGCATTTAAAATGCTCAATTATTCTTAAATAAATGAAAAATGTGATAAATAAAAATTACCCGACCTGGATTCGAATCCAGAATAATTGAGCATTTTAAATGCAAAAACTTAAAATTTTAATCCAGGTCGGGTATTTTTTATTTATCACATTTTTTCATTTATTTAAGAAAAATTGAGCGTTGGAAGATGTCTTCAAGCTTCTGGACTGGGGTGGGCTCGGCATCAACATCAACGGCGAGTACGTAACTCACCTTCGATTCGCGGATGACATCGTAGTCATGGCTGAGACCCTGCAGGACCTGAGTAAAATGCTCGATGACCTCAGTGGAGCCTCGCAGCGAGTGGGCCTTAAAATAAACATGGATAAGACGAAGATTATGTCCAACGTCCATGTTGCACCTACTCCTGTGGTAGTTGGAGGCACCTCGCTCGAAGTTGTAGACGATTATCTAATCTAGGACATAAAACCCAGTTAGGTAGGTCCAACTTTGAGAAAGAGGTCAATCGTCGAATCCAACTCGGCTGGGCATTGTTCGGGAAGCTCCGTAAAATCTTCTCGTCACAAATACCGCATTGTCTGAAGACAAAGGTGTGTTGCCAGTGGCCTTATAATCAAGCTTAGAGTCGCTCAGCGGGCAATGGAAAGGGCTATGCTCGGAGTTTCCCTGCGGGATCGAATCAGGAATGAGGAGATTCGCAGGCGAACCAAAGTCACCGACATAGCCAGAAGGTTGCAGAGCTGAAGTGGCAATGGGCAGGGCACATAGCTCGCAGAACAGATGGCCGGTGGGGCAAAAAAAGTTCTCGAGTGGCGGCCACGTACTGGGAGACGTAGGCAGGCCCCCCGCACGATGGACCGACGACCTGGTCAAAGTCGCCGGTAAACGCTGGATGAGGGCGGCGCGGGACCGAGCGACGTGGAAGACCTTGGGGGAGACCAGCAGTTGACGTCTACAGGCTGTGGATGATGATGATGATATGAATAATTGAGCATTTTAACGGAAAAACTTAAAAACATTATAAAAGCATTGGGACTTTAACTGGGATTCACAATTTCTGTTTTTGGCTCCTTCCACACTGTCTCCACACTTCTGACGTGCCTCTCCTCATGTTGGATTCTAAATTCTTCTATATTCTAATATAAAGTAGGTATACATAATAAAAAATCATACTTTATACCATTTGCATTGTCAGCTTTATCAATAATTTATGACTTCTTGTTTAATTTAAGTTGGTGCTACCTTTATATTTTTTCTTTTTGGTCAGTCATATAATGTATCAAATAGATTACTGTATTAATAATTGAAGTGAACATTTTATATATCAGGTGTTTACTTACTGACATGTCTATTAGGGTTATGCTTAAATTCGTATTTATAGGCCCAATTTTTTGCTTTAGTTGCTAATTCTTCGTCCCATACCTAAAAAAAATATATTTTTAAATAGTAAGTGTCTAATAACTGTATAATTGAAAATGCTGTTTATAATATATTCACATCAAATAGCAAGAAGTATATCAAATAAATTAAAGGAAATAATTATAAACACCACTAAAATATACTTTCATAGCTCTTATACCAAAAGTATCAAATGAAAAAATAGTTTTTAATTTTAGAGTTTTTCTAAAATTAAAACTTTATTATAAAACTGTTCCGTTACTAACTGAGTGACTGACAGACAACGTACAGCCATAACCACTGGGCGTTGAGAGCTGTTTAAAACATGAATTCCTTAGGGACTGTGAGCACTAAGGACGAATTTCCGAAATTCCTACGTCAACGGAAAATATTATACACTTTAGTTTGTATGAAAAATCTTATTCCTTGAATGCACGTATGTGATACTTGGTTTAAAGGTTTTTCAATGTATAAAGAACCCAATGTTAAGATGTCGTTTTAAATTAAAATGCGATTACTAGTTTGCGTAAGCAATAATTTGTTCGCTCGTGACTACGGGGCCTGCAAAGACACCGAAACGTCGAGTTAAAATTATAAATTTAAATATACGCGGTAAATCCGGTTAAAAAGTGTTTTGTTTAATAATAATTTGTTTGGATTCATTTACTTTAGGAGAGGGTAGTTTGATATCCGTGGTGACAATACGTAAAATTTTTGCTCCTTCTGATTAATTATAATTAAAATAGTTATAAAGGTTTTTTTTGATAACTAGTGTGTTTTGTGGATTCGTTTTGAGTCGCTAAACAGTGTAAAGTATCCACAAATACAAATAAAGTGCGTAAATTAAGTGAGTGATTCGAACACAAATTCTTTGGAGCATACCCGCTCAGAAATAATTTTGTGACTCAAACATATGGCGCTATTTCACGATAACTAGCAATTGCTGAGTAGTCGAGTGTGCTAAGGCGTTATATCTGTTGAATTTGATCGCATCGATTGTGGATTCAAGCCCCGAAGCGATGTTGCTTTTTTTAATTTTGTTGAAAAGATTTGTATAACTTTCTTATAAACATCAAACTTTAATATATTATTAAAATGCCACCAAACTCAAAATGTGGAGGCTGTGGAAAGTTTGTATCATCGACAACAGGTGTCGCCGCTAGCTGTTCAAAATGTTCAAATATGTACCACAGAAACTGTGTTAATTTGAGCAATGTATGCAACGTCCCAAAAGACTGGTGGTGTCCGGTTTGTAAAAATAAACAACCTAGAACCCCTAATGACTCTGAGACCCCTGTAAAAGGTGTAGTAATGGACCAAATTAGCGATTGTGAGCAAATTACTCAAGTTCAAATGTCTACGGTCGATGCTAAACTAAACGATGTTATGCTTGAAATTCAATCTCTTCGTTTGGAGCTTTTAAATGAAATGCGCAGCTTTCGTGAACAATTATTAAGCTTAAATGCAAAATTATCGGACCACAATAACAAACTGGAAGGCATGGAAATGAGAGTCGCAAGCATTGAAGCATCTAAGGATAAGATTCATGATGAAGAAGAATTGATAGCACTTCGTAGCACGGTCGAAAATCTTAAATTTGACATTAATAATCGGGAACAAGAATCGTTGTTTAACGATGTAGATATCGCCGGTATTCCTGAAAGTCGCGAAGAAAACCTCACCCACACTTTCTTAGTCTTATCGAAAAAACTCGGAATCGCCACCGCCGACCAAGAAATAGTTTTCATCCGTCGCAGCGGCTTCGTACGCCGCAACCAACAGGAAGGAGAGCGGAATCCTCGCCCCATTACCGTGAGGTTCACTCGTCGGTCAGTCCGAAATGATTTTTTAAAAAGCGCAAGAGTTCGTAGGAATCTTTGTACTGGAGATATTGATGTACCAGGTGATTCTCGCAGAATATTTGTTAATGAACGTCTCACATCATACAATCGGAATCTTTTTTATCGCGCAAGAGAGTTATCCAAAGAAAAGAAATGGAGATTTGCTTGGACTCGTGATGGCAGTATTTTTATCAGAAAAGAGGAAAATGCACCTATCTTTCGATTGCGAAAAGAGGAAGATCTGGAAAGGTTTTTCGGAGCAGGTGAAAATAGAATTAAGGAAACGTCATAAATTCAAAGAAAATTTCCTGTTTGTCTCCTTTGTGAAGTCTGAAATTACCCGTTATTTTAAGTTCCTTTATCGCTTTAGTTATACTATAATTTATAAATATATATTTTTGATCCAACATTTTAATACACGGATTTTGCTGCCGAAAATTGGGAAAATAGTCGTTGTTTTAATGCTTACTTATGAAAGCTGTTGCAGTTCAATTGTTTGTATAGATACAAAATTTTCAAAAAATACTTCTTTATTTAGCGCTCGATCTGAGATTACTTACTTTTTTGTTATTTTTTATATTGTTATCCTCGCGACGTTACCCCACTCATTGTATAAAATATGTCTTTTGTTCTTCTTATTTTTTATCGATATTTATACTTTTTGTTTTTTACTTAATCCGAACAAGCATCTTTTATTTTGTGTTCGATTTTGGATGTATACTCTTTCTAAAAACTTTCGATCACTGCATAATCTTATAAATTTTTTCGAACCTATATCACCATCAAATTACATTTTCTTGTTACTTTTGTTACATCGTTTTAACTTATCGTATGAAAATCTTTTAATAATAATTTTAATGCATAATGCAAGATAAAATAAAGTTTCTCAATATTGGTTTTATAAATGCAGGTTCACTAAAAACTAATCACGAAAACCTGTACAGGGTAATTAAAGATAGCACAGTAGATATCGTCGCGGTGAATGAAACATGGCTTCGCTCTGGTGAAGATGAACTTGCTTTGCACATATCGAACTACAAACTGATACATACGCCACGACCTCGCCACGTTTGCAATGGCAGAGGAGGAGGGGTAGGTTTTTATATACGCAACGGATTAAGATACAGCAAAGTCAAACTGCCCAGATCTGACGTTGAGCAAAGTTGGATAAAACTTTATATAAACTCTAAGCACATTATTATTGGAACCGCTTATCGGCCACCTTGGTTAGATGTACAAAAATTTTTTGAATCATTAATTGATACAATATCATCTTTTATTAGATATGAATATATTGTTCTGCTTGGAGATTTCAATATAGATCTTCTGTCTAAGATAAACAATTGCAAAGTGTCTGCTTTTCATAATTTTCTTACGTGTTTTCGCCTTCAGCAATTAGTACAGGAACCAACTCACTTTACTGAACACAGCCAAACCTTGTTGGATGTAGTTTGCACGAACACACCAGCACGACAAATTAAGGTTCGTAGCGTATCGGACTATGGCCACTCTTTTGTTAACGCAGTATTTAATCTAAAAAGACCTAAAGATGTAAAACGCTGGGTCATTTACCGGCCCCTAAAAGACATAAATCTAATGCAGTTCAATCAGGTTGTCGAAAATTATGCTTGGGAGGATATATTGGCAGAAGATTCAATCGATAAAATGGTTAATTTATTTCATAAATCTATCACTGAAATTTATGATCTGTTTGCACCTAAAAAAAAAAGTATTATTAAACAAAACTCTTTACCGTGGATAACTTCAAACTTAAGATATATAATGAAACTCCGAGATCAAGCATTAGCCAAGTACCGCAAATCCCACAAAGAGGTACATAAGACATATTATCTGGATCTTAAAAAACTTGCCAAAACAACATTGCACAGCGAAAAACGGGCATACTTTAATGACTGCGTAAACAAAACGGCTAATGATTCAAAAACACTATGGCGCAATTTGAAAGCATCTGTGTTACGTAAAGACGAGTCTTCGGATATTCCTGAACATTTGAATGATCCGAACAAAATTAATGACTATTTTTTGGACGTCCCTGGAAACTCAAACGTAAATTTATCACATCTGACATATTACGAGTATCATCGGTTCGGTAATGCAACTTTTAATTTAGAACCAGTTAGCGAATTTCTGGTAGGAAAAATAATTCTTGACATGAAGTCGAACGCTCAGGGTCTTGATGAGATATCCAGAGATATGCTATTACTGACTTTGCCTCGTACACTGAATGTTATAACGTCCATAATAAACAAATCAATTTTGTCTGGTTCCTTTCCAACCTTATGGAAGGCGGCAAAAACCTTTGTCAAAAGGTAAAAACATAGAAAATTTTTGCTTGGTGGTAGGATCCCTTCTGGGTCCGACTGGCTAGCGACCACCCTTTATACAAAGTCTGCTGCCAAATGTTACCGCTCCGGCGGTAATGTGTTCCGGCAATATTGTATAAAGAGCCAGTTCCTTCCTAAACCCGTGTGCTTTCATCTTCGACCTCATCGTCACTTACCACCAGGTGAGATTGAGGTCAAACGCGGGTTTAGTCACTTATAAAAAAAAAAAAAAAAAGTCTCAAAGATATCCGTCCTATTAGCATGCTACCCTTTCTGTCTAAGATCGTGGAAAGAGTAGTACATATTCAATTTGTCAAATATTTAGAGCAAAACAATATTTTAAATCAGTTACAATCTGGATTCAGGAAAGGACGTGGAACTACCACTGCTCTTTTGGACATAGTTGACAATATTTTAAAAGAACAGGATGACGGCAAATGCTCGCTTTTGGTCCTATTGGATTTCACACGCGCCTTCGACTGCATAAACACAGATCTACTTCTTTCGAAGTTAGCTTTTTACGGTGTTGAAAGTCCTACCCTAAAATGGTTCTCAAGTTACCTGTCAAACAGATTTCAAGTGGTAGAAACTGAAAACAATGATGGAATGCGATCCCTATCCCAAAAAAAGCAGGTTCTTAAAGGTGTCCCCCAAGGTTCGATTCTCGGGCCTCTTTTGTACATCTTGTATAGCACAGATATTGCAGATCAAATTAGTCACTGTCAGTTTCACTTCTATGCAGATGACGTACAATTATATACAAGTTGCTATCCATCCGATGTAACCAAGACAGTGAAATCCATAAACGAGGATTTAATCAGTATAAACAATTGGTCTTCAAAACATTCCTTAGTACTAAACCCTACAAAAACCAAACTACTAGTTTTAGGATCAAAAAAACAAGTACTCAAAGTCACAAATCAAGATCTGGGTGTCCTATTGGATGGGAATAGGGTGGAGACTGTCAAAGAAGCTCGCAACTTAGGCGTTATTTTTGACGAGCATTTAAAATTCGAGAAACATGTAGTGAATACGGCAAGTAACTGCTTTTTTAGGCTAAAAACTTTATATACCATAAGGCAGTATTTAAATAGAAATTTACGCGAAAGATTATGCGAATCCTTGGTTTTATCCAAATTTAATTATGCTGACATTGTTATAGGTCCATGCTTGCTTGGCAGAACACAGCAACTAATTCAGCGTGTTCAAAATGCGTGTGCTCGCTATTGTTATAGTATTCCGCGACGTAATCATGTAACACCTTTTTTGAACAACGCAAACACCTTAAAGATGAAAAATAGACGATTATTACATCTTGGCTGCTTGCTCTTCGATGTCGTGTTGAGCAGACGGCCTGAGCACCTTTTCAAAAAATTAACTTGGTTCTCGTCACACAATCATTACACAACACGAGCAGCTCAAAGTAAAATGTCTACTCAACACCATAGGACCACGGCATTTCGAGGGAGTTTTCGCTACCAAGCTAGTAAATGTTGGAACAACATCCCACCACCAATTAGAATCTCCGAGTCTAAAAATGTATTTAGAAATAAACTTAAGGAATTTCTTTTGTCCCAACAAAAAGCCCAGCAGTAGCGAAAACATGTTACGCATAAATTTGTATTGTAGTTAGGCTTTTATTATTACTATTTCTTTTTTATTTTTTATATAATTTTAAATAAGTAGGTAAATTTATGTATTACGTAATTAACTATTGTTTTAAATTGTATTTTTTTTTTTTTTCATTTTGTTTTCTTTTTCTTTTATTGTCACCACAATGCCACGTTTTTTCACCCCTAACATCTCCGTGGGTGACGGTGCCGACTGAAAATCAGCGTCGTACAAGCGACATTTTATGCTGAGTCGATAACCTTTTTTAGCAATAGTAGTTTTAAGTAACCCTTTCAATGTTTTGTACCTATACTTTTTATTGCTGAAATAAATGTTTTTCTTTCTTTCTTTCTTTCTTTCTTACTTTAATACGATAGCGAGATATAAAAACATTGGTTATAATTTCACAATAAATGCGGTTCTAACTTTGGTAATCATCAACTATTTACAACCGACTTCCAAAAGGAGGAAGTTCTCAATTCATGTGTATGTTTTTTTCGTGTCTTTGTGAAATTTTTGGACAATCATGAATCGATTTTAAATATTCTTGTGTTATATGAAAGAGGATACTTCAATGGTGGTCCCATATACATTTCATGGAAATCGATTGAGTATGTGATGTAGGTGACGAAGGTGTGTGACGTCACTATCCTTAGCATGCCAGGAGTATGAGGAGACAAGTGAAATGCTCGGATGTTAAAGGCCAACTCTTTATAAATTTATTAAAACACAATATAAGTATTTTTATACTTATATTGTGATCGTGTGTACAACTGTGATGTGAGAAGGACTAGGTTCGAGTGGTTGCCCGGCTAGTTTGAGAAGCGTTTTTTTTAACTGGCTCAGATCTGAGGCTATACAAGGATATTCTGTGTGCATAACACAAGCTTATGTACAAGTTCACTTTGGGGACTGCGCGGTAGCTTAGTGGGTAATGCAGCAGCGAATCGCAAGCGGGAGACACGTGGTTCGAATCGCGGTTGAGCGATTTCATTTATAATTTTTCTTATCTAAACACTAACCATATATTTCATAAACTCCGCCATTGGTTGACCAGATACTTGTCCTTTCAAGAGAAGCTGCCGTCGGTTGTTGTGACCGTCGACTAACGCCTTTATTGTTTCACATGATAATTGGATTACTGCAATCATAATGCATCGTATAGTTTTATCAATAGATTTCTTGACGAATTTTAGCATTGCTCATATGAAATAAGTTTTTGGAAGGTTAAGAATTAAATGATAAGATATTATTAGATCTTAAAATATTTTTTTTCTTGTACAAATAACAATAAGTAGGTACTAAGATTTGAAATTAGAATGTCAGATATTTGAAAAAAAAAGCCAATATATAAAAGAACTAACGTTCACATGTGTCAACAGACAATAACCATATTGTAACGATCAAAAATCGGGTTTCCATAGTGAGTTCAATTAATGTGACTTTTACCCATAAATGTCGTCTAAACAAAGCAATCTTACACTTTACGGCTTTTACTTACGATGTTCTAAACTTAAAACAAACTCAAAATTTTGCATCACTCTAATGTTTTAAAAAAAAACGTCCAGATACGAAATGAGTCGACAGATAAGAGTCTGCAATGTTACGTACATTGGAAGAGTATTGTGTGTGTAAAGGTGAGTCTATACTTGTAGCAGGTCTACCTAGTATTATATCAGACCAGACTGTGATGTAGTCTCGAACAATGTTAAGCGTATACAGTTAAGAGCCACAGAAACCGAAATTAAGAGTGATTTTTAGATAATATATTGAAGCGATTTCTTACTTATTACTTAGATTTACTAGCAATGTATGAAGTCGTCGTGGCGCCGTGGTTACTGTGTGTATCATACGATATCACAGGTTAAGCAACGTTTGGCGCGGTCGGTACTTGGATGGGTGATGGGCACGACGACTTCCGTGCTTCGGAGGGCACGTTAAGCAGTCGGTCCCGGGTGCTGTATACTTGTATACAGTAGTCGTTAGGGTTTGTCAGAAGCCATCTAGGCGCCCTAAAACTTCTGGCATCCACCACCCAGCACTGGGCCAGCTTGGTGGATTATGGCCTATACCTCCTCTTCACCCATGGGAGAGACTCATGCCCTGCAGTGGGCTCATTACAAAGAGTTGTGATGATGATGATGATGACTAGCAATATAAGAATATGAGCCAACGTGATTTTTGGCCACATGTCATCGAAATTACTTTTTACGTAAACGCAAAAAAAACTTTACTTTTTATCATCATAGTTTCATTTCAGTCCATATTTCATCCTTTTTATCGGTACATTTTGTGTTAAAATTACGGGTGGTCCCAGTCGCCTGATGAAATAAATAAATAAAAAATAATCAGGTGACTGACACCGCGGTCCCAGAATTTATAAGACCATCTGATGTCACGTTTGACTTTGGAGGTATTTGAATGATGGAGAGAGACTATTGAAGTGACATCGGGTCAGCCTATCGCCCACAAAAGCGCTAATACAACCTCTGTCCCTTATCTGACTTTTACAGTTTGCCCGGGAAAACAAGCAGTTAGCACATTCTATGTTTTTCTTTCGCTACCAGTTCACATTTCTATGAATTCTATGACATTCTATGAATAGATCGAATTGTAACATTTATCATTTTTGTGTTATAGACAATACTGTTTTTTTTTTTAATTTAACTGCTTAATGCCTTTCAGCGTTTCTTTACGAACAGCCAATGTATCTCACATAAACATGACAATAGTTCGTGTTGTAGGTACTAATGTAGATGCACCTTAATACGTACTGGACATGACAGCAAGTCGAATCTGTTATCAAAGAGCAAATTAAATTAGCTACAATAAGGACATATAGTTTCATGTTTCGTTGTTTTTTTTTAAATACTACGGTGACGCCGTTGCGGGGCTGTAATTCCTACGACCCCCTGCGACCGACGCATCAAACAGGCACCCATGTAATCCCGTCAGTGATTATAAGGTTAGGTTAGGATTCCAGCCTAAATTTGCGGGGTAGTCTTGGGAGAACTGTTCCATGAAAGCTCCGACCACTCCTTGCCTCCTCCAGCGGGAATGGCATGGGTGATTGAGATGTCCCGTCAGACTCTGAAATGAAGAATTCCATTTCCCGCTTGAGGAAGAAGAGGGCAGCCCCCAGACCGGACGGCGTACCCTTATAGATCCTACATGGAGCGGTGGATTCCTACCTAGCGTCGGGAAATATTCAATGTTTTAATAATGTTTTTAAATTTTTGCGTTTAAAATGCTCAATTATTCTTAAATAAATGAAAAATGTGATAAATAAAAACTACCCGACCAGGTTATTTTTATTTTTTTTTATTTATCACATTTTTTATTTATTTAATATTCAATGTTCTTTAGTTACCTATTATGTTACCTTACGAAAGCTCTGTAGGAACGGAGGGTTCTGTCTTTTCGAAAAGGAGGCTAGATCGCTTTCCATCAGCTTCATAGTAGGACAACTTCAAGGCTGGCTAGCAATCACCCTAAAGAGTCTGGAATTTGTGATTTTGTTTCATTTCGTACAGTGTTTTGTGAAGAGTCATTTCCTTTGTAAGCAGTGTGCAGTGATCATCAACCTCATGTTCATTTTATCAGATGAAATTGTGATCAAACGCAGGTATTGTTTTTTTTTTATTATAGATTAAAAACCTAAAAACCCGCGACATCAATTTCACATGGTGGTAAATGAAGATAAGGTTGAAGAAACACGGAGAAAGAATAGGTCTCGTCACCGTTAGATAAACATGTCGGTAAAGGGTAACGAAATAAAACACGTCGTGAGTAAGTATTTGAATTTCAAAATATATTCATCATTAGTAGTCAGAAGGGCAGGAATCCCCATATAGTTGTGAGCAGTCATCGCTAGCGCATGTCAGCTCTCCTGCAGGCTTGCCTGTCGTGTACGGCGTCTCACCCATATAGTTGCCACTGTGGAAAATGTTCGACATGGGTTAGTCAAGTTACAAAGAGAGAATCTCACAAAAATATACACTAAATTACAAAAAACATACTAATAAGATTAACATAAGAATGGTACAGTCAACTTAATTAATTTATTTTCGATAAAATGGTAGGTATACACCAACACAGTCCATATCTAAATTGAAATAAGTAGTATTAGTTTTATTTTTCAGTTGGGTTTGATTACGAGCATTTTTTTATAAAAAAAAAATACATGGTTCCCAAGAACTGATGTCAGAGGACTTTGTTCATTTCCATACTTTTTCATACCGACATACATAGATGGTCCACCCGGTTTACTTACGCAGCAGGGGCCATACATGTATACTACATAAAAATTCTTCAATCCGTCTTTAATATCCCAAGGACATGCCACCACTTAAGTTCACGGAATCTACCCAAGCCATCTGTAAACAAATATGCAGGTTACATTTATAAAATTACATGCAGAATCAATGTTTTCGTCCTTTCAATAGCATACACTGGTACAATTGAAAAGTTCGCGGCCTAACATAGATATTAGCTACATACATAATAGTTGTCATCAACGCCCCTTATATAAAACCTAAACTTTTTGTCAGTCGCTGTGCAAATTTTCTCTGATATACTTGCGTAAATATTTATTTGATTGAACATGAAGTGAAAGAATGTATCATTAATTTTGAAATTAGATAAAAAATTTAGAGCAGCGTTCCGAGCATGCTAGTTTGTCTTACCTACAGTTACCAAAATTCTACTACTACTAGCGCTACGCGCCGAGCATTACTGGAACTTTTTGTATTTTTTGCTGCGTTCGAAATCGATATAATTATCTATAGTATTAGGTATCGTACTACTACGGCCACACTACCTTACCGTCTACCGGGCTGTTACCGCAATAATTATGGCATTAAATTACCGTTTAAATTACTGCATGAACTGGTGTGGTTATACTACGGCCACACTACCTTACCGTCTACCGGCAATAATTATAGCATTAAATTTGGCGGAAAATATCACTTTTTCAAGATGGAGGTCGAAGCTGCAGCGGTGTTGTGTTTTATGAGTGCCAATTATTTTTACATGAATCTTTTAAATTTCAACAAACCTAAAAGAAGACAAAAAAAGGTATCCCAAAGAGACGGTTCGGATTGGAATAATTCTAAAAACTCGAGCGCTTTTTCATTTGACCATTCCATGTCGGTCGATACGTGCGTCGCCGGTGAGCTCATATTGCACACTGGACAAACGGTAGTGTGGCCACAAACGCAATAATTACTGCGGTAATCTTCTTTGATGTGCGAAAAAAGACCGCCGCCGGAGCTATTGCCTACCGCCATTTGCCATATTGATTGGCATTTTAAAATTATGGCCGTAAATCGTGGTTACACCTAGGTTTTGTTTAAGTTATGGCAATAAATACTGGCATATCACGATAGTGTAGCCTAATACTACGGCCACACTACCTTACCGTCTACCGGGCTGTTACCGCAATAATTATGGCATTAAATTACCGTTTAAATTACTGCATGAACTGGTGTGGCCACACTACCTTACCGTCTACCGGCAATAATTATGGCATTAAATTACCGTGATATGTCAATAAATTTGGCGGAAAATATCACTTTTTCAAGATGGAGGTCGAAGCTGCAGCGGTGTTGTGTTTTATGAGTGCCATTTATTTTTACATGAATCTTTTAAATTTCAACAAAGCTAAAAGAAGAAAAAAAGGGTATCCCAAAGAGACGGTTCGGATTGGAATAATTCTAAAAACTCGAGCGCTTTTTCATTTGACCACTCCATGTCGGTCGATACGTGCGTCGCCGGTGAGCTCATATTGCACACTGGACAAACGGTAGTGTGGCCACAAACGCTATAATTACTGCGGTAATCTTCTTTGATGTGCGAAAAAAGACCGCCGCCGGAGCTATTGCCTACCGCCATTTGCCATATTGAAAAATTTATTGCATTGTAAAATTATGGCCGTAAATCGTGGTTACACCTAGGTGTTGTTTAAGTTATGGCAATAATTACTGGCATATCACGGTAGTGTAGCCGAAGCATAAGCATACCAGGCAGCGTATCTATAGTGTAGTATTCAACCAATCAAGTTTTTGCACTCGTTGCATTTGCTTATTTTGCTGTGTGTTTTTTGTCCCTGAATTCTTTTGTTAGTGTTTTCTGTAAAGTACGTTGAGAAGAGTATTCACTCCTAGCGTCTTTACGATCTCGATCGAAGGTTTTGTGAAGTGATATTTTTACGTCAGATACTGACTTTCTAGTGAGATAGTGAGTTAAGAAAAGGAATTGCATTGATTTTGAATGACTGGTGCAAGGAGGTGAGTAATTTGTTGTGTGGCAAAAGCATTGATTTTGACGAAGACAACCCAAACGAATCTATGGCCTATAATTATTATATCAAACACAAATAAAACAAAAATTAATTAAGAAAAAAAAAATAGTTGTCTGTGATGCATATTTTTTTATTACTCCCAACTCCCATGGCATCATGCTTTGTGCAGTTTATTTCAACTTATTAGTATTGTGCAGTTTAAAGGAGACAGAACCTGCTCCATACATTTCTGGGCCACGGTGTTAACAACTTGACATTTCCTTTTTTTTATTTAAAATATAATTATGTTTCATCACCGAAATTTTCAAGATAAACCAGTGTTGAGGAATTGAGATATCCATAATTTTGTCTATAGGTATTCACAGAAGTTAAGTGAACTTAAAACAACTTCCGAAAGCTATTCTTTTTCTTATTGTTGAGATCTATAAATGAATTATTGTATTTTGAATTATTTAGAGAGTTTATAATTAAAAATAAATAGTAGCACATTTTACTTAGATAGCATACTAGATTAAATAGGACATTATAAGATGTATATATACTTACTTATCCTCTACTTACTTAGTTAGTAGTTATAGTTTTAAACAACTATTCAAACTAATAAATTGGTACTAACAAGATTCACTTTTCTTAGGGCTATCTATTTATTTTATTAAAATCTCTCACATCATGTCAACCAAGTTGTAGTAATTGTATAAAATCGTTAAAAATAGAAAAAAACCATGAAAATACTCAAGCGCAAGGAAAGAAACCAAACAAACGAGTGAACAAATCAATTACCATAGTTTCGTTCTTCATTCACTCAGTATTGCCAAACCTTATAAAGAATTTCGCTTATTTTAATAACAAAATAATTATTTAAAATAAAACTAACGCGGTTAGTTTACATTCATTTAACCTTATAATGATTCTCATTTAATATTTCTTCAATTTTACTCAGCGTATTTTCAATTATATTATGAGTTATTCATCCATACTAAAAACCCATGACAGCGATTTCCATATCTTGAATTAACTTGTTTCCCCCTCACTACATTTTCAGGGGTTTTATGTATGTTGAATAAGGATAAAATAAGCTATTTTTTTAGACCAAAGTCAACCTGTTAACCCTGTGGCCCAGGCTTACTCAGTTTCCTTTGACTCGTTACTTTTGTAGTAAAACGAATCAAAGTATAATTGCGCAATAGTAATAACTTGTACTACGAATTTCTGAAAAGTTTAAAGTGGCGCGGTACGGTCGGGCTGCATTCTAGGGTTGCTTTGGTCAAAAATGTTCCTGGAGTGGATACTGTATGGCGCTAAAGTGCAAAAACCGCGAGACGGTCATCTTTACTTTAGTACTTATTCAACAATGGTTCCGAGATCAAATACTTACTTTCAAAACAGATTCATGAAGATATACCACTTTGAGAACATCTGCTCCGTCGATACAATGATAAAAAATTGGACAGCTGACCTTAAACGTCGACAAGTGAGCATTAAAGATGAAATTATGGGAGACAGTAGATTGAAGATATCTGAGATAGCTGTGGCTCTTCAAAATTCATATGAAGATACAAAACATAATCGACGACAGATTAGGTCTACAGGATGGGTGCCGTGGCTCCTTTCAGTTGAACGTAAACGAACTCGATTCACGATTTCTAGAGACGATCTAGAGCATTTTCGAGCTGATCCAAATGGTTTTTCAAATAGGTGAATTTCAAAGAATCTTTCAACAATTTAATAAAGTAACAACCTGTATATTAAAAAGGTATACATTTTAAAACAAGTGAAATTTAAAAAATACTTGTTCCCGTTTTTTTTCAACCTAACGAAACGGATCTTTTTATTCTTTTTATTTATTGTCAAATTAAACATAAATTGCTATTTACAAATTTTCTATTTTTTTTTTATTTGTTTGTCATTATAAATAAATGATTCATGTCTTTAAACAATTATAAACACCTCCCTGATACATAAAAGACGTAAAAAAAAACAAATTTGTTTAATAAATTTGCCTTGTAGAGATCGCTCACTAGCAATAAGGCCGCATTTTTTAATGATTTCTTACATTGTGTGGTTTGTTCTTATTTTTACTGTTCTTTTTTGTATAAATATAGAATGAAGGGTAAATTAATAAATTGATTCCTTAATTAAGCTCTTATTCAAGAAATGATGTAGGTATTGCTTATGTATTCGCATGTTTATAGTAGGTAATAATTTTCTACCCGCGTTTATCAATCAATATATATAAAACTGTTCCGTTACTGACTGAGTGACTGACAGACAACGTACAGCCGTAACTACTGGGCGTAGAGAGCTGAAATTTGGAACATACATTCTTTAGGGGATGTAAAGGTGCACTAAGGAAGGAATTCCCGAAATTCCCACGGGAACAGGAAATATAGGACTTTTTAGTTTGTATGAAAAATCGTATTCCTTGAGTGCACCGATGTGAAACTTGGTGCAAAGGTTTTGCAATGTGTGTCTGGTTGTGTTATGAAAGGAATTCCCGAAATTCCCACAGGAACGGGATATATATGATGGTTTAGTTTGTATGAAAAAAATCCCATCCCTTGAGTGCACGGATGTGATACTTGATATAAAGGTTCCTCAATAAGTGTCTGTTTGTATCATGGAAGGAATTCCCGAAATTCCCACGGGAAGGGGTTGGACTTTTTAGTTTTTATGAAAAATCGAGTGTACGGATGTGATACTTGGCATGAAGGTTCTTCAAAGAGTGACTGGTTGTGCTACGAAAAAAATTCCCAAAATTCCCACGGGCATGGGAAATATATGATGTTTAGTTTGTATGAAAAAAAATTATTAATTGAGTGCATGGGTGTGATACTTGGTATAAAGATTCTTTCAGTGGGTGTCTGGTTGTATAGTTTATGAAATTTCCACGAGAAGGGTAGTTGAGCGTATACGAAGTTGCGGGATAAAGCTAGTATTTTATATTTTGCAGTGCCCACTTTTATATATTTACACGATTTTACTTTTACACGTTTTATATATTCGTCTTTATGATCCGCAATTGTAAAAAATAAATTTAGTAACTTTATGGAAGCAATAGATGTTAAAACATTGTTATTAAAGAATAGTATGGTGACCTGTCAACATTTTCACAACTCGTAAAATGTATTAGCATATAATATAGTAACAAAAATACCTATTTTTTCGGAATCTTGTAATCAACTTTTTTTAAGATCACAAATATACAAAAAATGTATTTTGATTAATTTTTGTGAGTCACTTTTGAAATTCGAGGACGTGATAGTTTGAGATCATACATGAAAATATAATAACAAATAAATATTAATTATTTACTGAGTAGGTAAACTTAACCGAAAGTTAAAGAATTGATTACGCAACGCACGGTTACACTAGAGCACAGTGTTACGTTTAGAACAAACTACAATTGAATTCTTTTCAAGTGGTTTTTGTGACAGTTCAAAATTGACAATCTTTGTGACGTTGTCGTAATGAGAGTGTTTGATCTTCCATTCGATGGCTTTGACGTATCGAATCAGTAGTGTCAATCACTACCAACTGAACGTAGTGATTGACACTACTCCGTTTCTTTGAATCTGTCTATTTAAGATGAATATTTTTATGACATTTACTTAATTTATTTACAGTTAATAATTACAATTACACTTTATTAATAGTTCAATTTATAATTTTAAAATAAACAACTTTATTGACATAGTTTTTATTTTCTAAACGCGCCAATTTATGTTTTATTAGTTGTACCTAAATAGTTTGCGCGTAATGGAAAATGAGAACTGTCACGAAAATCATTCGAAAACAATTCAACGTGGATAAAAGTCATTGTTGGATTTCTGGAAAAGATTAATTAACTGATAATACTATTACCCCTAATTATCGAACTCCCACAAATGTTTTTCTCTATCTTACTACAATAATGAGAGATAAGGGTACAAAGTTGGTTAATTTAAATTAAAGTTAAATGTTAGTTAAATGCAATTACGGTTTTTAGTCAGTTGCACTTACGCGACAATTTATTGATATATCCAAGCTGCATTAGTCTTCATTATAAAAATATGCATTTTATACAGCACAATTGAGTCTATTTATTTTTATTTTTCTTACAGGGCGTGTTCACTAGATTAGAAAAATCGAGATTTTCGAAGAATGGGTAAAACACGAAAAGTGTGACCGAAACGCTCGTCCTTATGATTTCATTTTATCAAAATTTGATGTTATTGATATTATTACCAATAATGTGTATAATACGTTATTCTATACGATCCCTAGGTAATGTATACAATACCTAACACGGGCAGGTAATATATAAAATATTATTCATTTCATACTTTACCTAGGTATTTTATACAATGCCGAAGGCATAGGCGGCAATGTGTGTAAAAGAAGAGACTAGGTTTAACTGTACAGGTTTATGCAAATTATATGATTTTTTTCACTATTTCTTTTCTAGTTATTAACATATCGTTTGTTGTTCTAAATGTCATACTTTTCGAGAAAATTGATCTTTTGCTTTTTATAGGGGAAAAAAATTGTAAGATGACCGTAATATTGTCGGAAAGTTAGTTCCTTTTTCTTTACTTTTAATGTAATCTTTTATAATTTAGTAGAGTAAAGTTTTTTCCTAAAAAGAACTAATACAATGAGCTTTTGTATTAAAAAAAGCAAACTAACCGACTATTCGTATGTTTTACATTAATTAGGTAGATATCGTATCTATTGATCACTATTGCACCAGATATCTATGATCATATAATGAACCGCCAAGATGTTTTTTTGTAACTGAGTACTTTTTTGTAATTTTATTTGTAATAATATTTTTTTTGTAATTGAGAACTAGTTACGAACGGCACTCAGACGTAGTGATCGTTAAATATGGGCCTTATAAACGAGCAACTTTAAGCTCAGCGCCGTCAATTGCCACTTAACACGTCAATTGCTCAGCGGGCCGTTTCCCAGCGGGGTCGAATCAGGAATGAGGAGATTCGCAGGCGAACCAAGGTCACCAACATAGCCATAAGGATTGCAATGCTGAAGTGGCAATGGGCAGGGCACATAGCATAGCATAGTATGTTTGGTGATGTAGTTTATAAGTAATAGTCATATAAATTTGTTATCTTTACGGTTCGGCCGAAAAACGAGTTCAAAGTTTAGATCAAAATATCTTAGTGTCAACCCTAAAAACAGCTGTTAGATTTTGATGAAATCTATTCGATAACAGACGGCGTAAAAATAAAGTGATGGATAACTAAGACAGATACTACAAAGTTCAGCCGGTGCGGGAAAGATCAGAAGGTCACTGACTGCGCCACAAGTCTTGTTTTAGCCTATTAGGTTGACGAGGGTTGTCAAAATATTTTGTTGTAAAGTAATTAAATAAATTTGTATGAAAGTCTATACCAGCACTGATCATGCTAATTCTTTTACTGCATATTCTATGTATGGTATAGAAGCTAACCCTTAAGTTTTATCTCTCCATTTTGTTACACGTTGTATATATAATGCTCGCTAAGCAAAATATGCCTTGTTTTTTTACTTTATGAACCGACTTAAATATTAACTTTTAATCAAAAATCAAAAAAAGTTTACGGAAGGTATCGGAAACTGCGTACGTAAAAGTTTTTTTTTGCGTAAAATAAGGATAGGATATTTTTTCTATTACACCTGGTGGTAAAAGTTTATAAACACCAAGGTTAATCCCGTAGGAATTTCTCGAGAACTTGGGCTTTATAAAAGCTAAAACATTATTTGATATCTGAATAGTAATATCAGGGAATGAGTTTATTAACAGATTGTATCTAATAGAGTGATATCCTCATCTTTATCGCCACTATTTAACAAGCATCATGGACGACATAATAATACTCTTTTTTATCTTACTTTTTTTTTCTTTTTTATCCCAATTACGATCTCATAATGGTCGCCGTCACGAAAAGACTGATAAATATATGAATAAACATTTTTTTAATTATGTGATTAAGTACCGACTTATTATTACAATGCTTGTTAGAATCAAGAAAATTTAAGAACAGTTCTTATTTTGGCGCATTTACGTTTGCCACGGTAAGTTATTTCCCCGTACGTTTCCACCAATGTAGGTTTGATATTTTATTTGATATTTCTACATGAATCTATAACCCAAAAAACATCACAGGACACACAAATTGAAGTTTTAATACAATAAAATAAATTTTATAATACTATAGGCAGACTGTCATCCAAACCAAATACAGATGAATCAGGTATTTGCCTTCATGACACCAGGATCTAAGCGACATAGCTGCACATCCTCTTTTGGGCTCGTTCGTTGCAAGGTGTGCTTCTCCCTGCATAGCTGGCCATATTCCTAATTTATTTATCAGACCAAATACGGTCAAGCACAGCTTATGCCATATTAATCAGTATTATACGCTGGACACTTCTTAGTTTCTTATTTTTAAAAACACCAATTTATGTTTTTTTATTATGAACCTAGGCTGCAGTTATTGTAAAAATGTAATTTGCACTAGTAAAGTATAAAGGTAAACTTTAAACAAAAAAATAATTATACATTTATGTTCACTAGTAATATAAATATACCCAAAACCCAAAAACATCAAAACTTTTGCGTGACATAATATGCTGCCAACTACGAACTAAACACGGAAACACCCGAACAACATTATAATTGTCGTTGGGGCATTTTCGAGCACTAGTTAGTCTATCGGTCTGTCATAGTTATTTTGTCTTTGGAGAAATACCCCATATTTAGATCATTGTACAATATTTTTGCGTCCCGATTTCTGTAAGAATACAGGGTGACTGGTGGGTCACTTTTGAAATTCAAGGACGTGATAGTTTCAGATTGAGTTTTGAGAAAATAAAAAATATTTTTTGTCTTTTATTTAAGCTTGTGATTGAAATCCATTTTATTTTGTCGCAAATAAAGATTTTTATTTAATTTATTTTTTATTTACAAAAAACTACAAAAGTAAAGTGCTGAGGCCGCTGAGCTAAAGATACTTACATCCTCTTTATAAATATCTATACAGGGTGATTGTTGGTAATTTTCGAAATTCCAGGACGTGATAGTTTGAGATTATAGATGAAGAGAAAAAATAAAATAAAAAATAAATATTAATTATTTACTGAGTAAGCTTAACTGAAAGATAAAGAATTTATTACGCAACGCATGGTTACATAAGCGTTATTCGTAAATACTTAGCAGGAGGTGGTGTACGGGAACACTACTGTATGCGTATTGACCATAGATGAATATAAGTACTAAAGTAGTATTGACTGAAGCGGCGCGTCGGGAATCGTGTCTCTTTATTTATTTATAGGAAATTCTGGTTAAAAATTAAGTAGCTACTTTTATTTAATAATTATGATCAGAGTACTCTCCTTTAATATCAAAAATTTGTCACCAGGCACCCTCTATCTCGTGATCAACAACATGACAGAAAACACCTGCGCTGCGGAAGTTGACAGAAACTGAATGGTTATTTTTCTAAACCAGATGGTTTAAACACATGAATAGGATTATTAAAAGAATACAAACATTAATTTACAAAGATATGCATTACTTAAAAAAATAATAGCAGAAGTTGCTTCTGCTTCCATGCTGGACTGGGAGTACCTAAAAGAAAATGTGTAATTTAAAAAAGGCAGACTGTACGGGATTATTTACGAGCTACAATATTAGACCTAAACACCCTGGTAAATCCACCTAAGCCCTTTGTACCCTGAGTCCCTAAAGTCCTGTCAGTCCTACTTTATCACATAAAGGTTAATATGTATATATATATGTGGATAGTGAATAGGTACGTTATAGCATCAGACGGTTGGTGGGAAGGATCAATCTACATAGGAAAGAGTTTTCTCACAGCCCCAGTCTAGTAGTCTCGCAAGACCTATCTACTGATGGCTAAAGATGTCTTGACCGCAGTGAGAGGATTCTGCAGATGATAAGTTCAAGATTCAACTGCAGGTGAAAGACAAAGGGGATCGCCCATATTTGGCTACACTCAAGATACTTTATTTAAAAATAAAACTTTGCGCAGCATTTTGTTTCTGTTTAAAAACGAAGTTAAGATTTTTATATTGTAATAATCGTGATTATTCTTTATCTTTAAAAGACAGGAATATGTTTGTCCAAATATAAAGTATGTACCGGAAATGATATTACAAAATGCAAATACTACCGACCGTACGAAATTTTAAATCGATTGATTGAACATGATCGATTGATCGATCAAACTAATTAAATCGAGAAACCTGTACGGATCGTTAAAAGGGCCAAAATTCGAAATACAGAACGATTTATTCATCTTAGGAATTTTACAAATCACTTCATTAAGTCATCATATACTTCGGCTTTAACTAGATAGTTGTAGCATAAGATATTACAGTAGACCAAGAGACAAAAAAAAGCCAGCGGAAAAAACTCTTGGCACTCTTTTTTTTTCAGTCAGAATTATCAAATTAATACAAATGGGTACAGTGCAAATTGACCGTAACATAAAAAAAAAAAACAAATACAATACAGCTAATTGTGAGAGCAAATGTCATGCCACAACCAAATTGCTTACATAGTATGTGCAATGAGCTATGGATGCAAAACACGAATATTACAAACTGGGGCCAGAGTATTTAAACAAGAATGGAATAAAATAGTCATAGTGTCATCAGGAAAATGACCTCGCACCGCTAGCAGCACCCGTTCACGAGTATAACGCAAGCACCAGCCATCACCCTCCTCAACCATATTTTAGGGAAGAGGGTGACCCGACACTCGACGCTACCACTGACCATAACGCCTGAGGAAGCTTGACGTCCCGTGTCTGGATGTTTATCTATTTGTGTATTTATATTCTACGTTGCCCCTAGTTCACTAAATGGTATCCCATAACACAAGCTATGCATACTTTGGGGCCATATAGTTGGTGTGATTGTCTGGGGATTTTGACGCCTGAAGAATGAAACTGGAAATTTTTAACATGTTTGCAAGCAAGGATCACGATCTAAACTTTTATTATTTTATTCCTATTGATTTTTTGAAACACATATATTTTCCCCCGGAGCTGGGTTTTTTTTTATATGACCCTTGAGCTTCTCCTTATTTAAGGTACATATTATTTAAAATGAATTATTTTTTTCATGTTGTTTGTCACTCGGTTTGTGAATTTTGTGAATGTTGAACATTCCTTTAATTTATGTACAACAACAACAACAAAAAGATAACACACAAAGTAATTTTTTTTTATAATCGCACAAAACAGAGTACATCACATTTTCAATATTTTGTCCATGGTTTAATAGCCTCTGGCTATATGACTTTAACCTCGACTTTCGGAAATTATTAATAAAAATAGATAATTATTAACAATCTTCAATTATTCACTCTTACCGTAACATATATACTAGATTTAAGAACTTTTTGAATTGTTTATGTAATGGATTTTTGTATGTATGTTGTTGGCATATCGTTTAGTAAATAAATAAATAAACTTGAAAACCTGGACTATTGTCTAAACCGCATTTCTTACCATAACATTATATAAAAGCAATTTTATCATTTTTATCATATTTCAAATGTGTGCTGGTGTAGCCAAATAGTCTATGAGTGGTGGGCATTCTCCTCCAAAAGCGATACAATCACTAGCACATTCTTCCGTTCTTCAGGAGTCGAGCGTCAACGCTTTGTATTGCAGGGGCGCTTTTATTGTTTATTAGGGCTGTGCTTTAGCGTCTCCGCGTTCTGGATCATAGCTGAACATATAGCAACATATTGTTCAAATAATATGTTCATTCTTACTTTTTATGGAACTATTACAGTACGTTACTGTAACTAATTTAATTTGCTCTTCGATAACAGATTCGACTTGCTGTCATGCCCAGTAAGTGTTAAGGTGCATCCACATTAGTACATTTCACTGCGATATGACCCTGCGATGTAAGCTGTAACCGTGCCATGTATCTAAGCGTGTCTGTAGCCGTAGTGAACACGATATTTTTTACGCAAACTATTGTCATATACATAGCCGTCCGTTAAAAAAAGCCGGTTGGCTTTGAACAGTTTAAATACTCATTGTCTATTACACATCCGCACTCTCATCCAGCGTTTGGCGTTCGTAAAGTGTGTAAAATTACCTACTACGAATAAAAAGTTTTCATTTTCATTTTCACACTTGACATCCATTTCTGGTACGCCTATAACTGTCTATTGACTAATTGTTTCGGTACAGTAAATATATCAGAGAATTCATGAGCGGTGAGCCCAAGTTTAACTTAAATAAATAAGCTAATATAAAATTCTCATTGCACAGTTTTCGACACTACAATTACATACTGTAACATAATTTGCCATACAATGGTTGAGACTTCATCACATTCCGGACCGATATAATGTTACAACTATTACAAGTGTAAACTCACCTTTACACAGTGCCCTTTTATACACGTGCATTGGATAATCTTTTATCTTTCGACTCCTTTCATACCTAGACGTATTTTGTTACACAGAGTGATGTGAAATTTTTAATATTTTATAACATCACAATTAAAAGCCGTGAAGTGTAAGACTGCTTTGTGTAAATGATCTTTATGGTAAAGAGTTACAGAAAGTGATATATTAATTGAACGCATAATGGAAACCCAATTAATGGTCATTGCGTTACTGTGGTCACTGTCTGTTGTCACCTGTGAAGGTTACTTCTTTTTAAATTGACTAATTGAAAAAAAAATAAGAAACATTCTAAATTTAAATCTTAGTATTCTGTTGCTCTTAATATAGCTCAGTCAAAAAATCATGTAGTTTTGCAAATTGGTACTATTACGTGTCGTAGAATCCAGACTAATATACCTACCTACTAAAAGTCCTTGAGAGTGCAGAGAGTGTGAAGGGGGTTTAAAGGTCCCTATTTTCAGGTTTTTGCTCCTATCTCGAAAATCTACAAATGACTTAATTATTGCTTCTGATAAATGATTCTTTATAAAATTTCCTACTGATTTGGTCGTATTCGTTTTAGCTGTGCGACCAATAATTAAGGAGCTATGGGGTATTGAAGTTTGCAATTTGACAGGGCCATTAAGAAAAAGAACTTTTGATTATTTATGTAATAACTGCTAACCTAACAAAAACTTATTTTACATGAGCTGATAGGGTTTTATGGTGCATTATGATTTCAGTTATCCAATTATCATGTAATGCAATAAAGGAGTTACTCGACGGTCACAACGACCGACGGATGTTACTCTTGAAAGGAAAAGTAGCAGGTCAACCAACAGCGGCGTCTATGAAATTTATGGTCAGTGCTGTACATAACAAAGGTGTATAGATAAGAAAAATACTTAATCAAATCGGCCCGATCGGGATTCAAAACGTACCGTTTTCAATCCGATTCAAAACATACCGAAAACCGGGTCTACCAATTTTTGGTCGGGTGCTCTGGCTGATGTTGCTGATGTCTAGCTCTAGCTGATGTGTCTCCGTGGCTGATGCCACTTTTAATTATTGTTGGATGTTTTCGTTATATTAATAGCATTGTCTTGTGTTAATGCTTTGCAGCTTTACCACCTGATATCATATTTATTTAGAAAAATTGTAAATAAATATGACAAATAACTACAAAAGTAAAGTGCTGAGGCCGAAGCTGGAGCACAGTACAGAAATCTACAGTAATTCAACTTCATACAAATGGACAAAACGCGAGCTATATATACACGGCTCGATCTCGGCATTCGTCGCGAGTGTCTGCATACCGGAACAATTGTTGATTGAGCTTTACGTTAATATGCGGATCGTTTATATTTTAAAATTTTATAATTTATCTTTTCGTGCGTCTCAGTCGAGGCATAAGTATTTTTCGGTCGCTAATTTATAAGACCGATTTGTTATTCAAACGGAAACATGGTTTATTGCCACAAAACGTTTTTTTGTTGAACCCTTCCTATTCAATTTACAAAGTATTTTATTTGTTTATATAAAAAGTATTTTAGCAGTCACAAAACTAAATGGAAGTAAACACATAGTAGGCAAATGTAATTTAAACGCTGAAGTCGGGCAGCTCTATCACATGTGAACGGACCGCGGTGCTGTAGGCATTTATTACAAAGACGCGGCCGAGGTGAATTACTTTAAATATCTGTACTTTGGCTGGAGTAAGCTTAAGATCCTTACTTCCTCTTATAAATAACTATACAGGGGGACTGTTGGGTCATTTTAGAAATTCCAGGACGTGATATCATAGATGAAGAGAAAAAATAAAATAAAAATAAAATAATTATTATTTACTGAGTAAACTTAACCGAAATAATTCATTACGCAAGGCATGGTTACCTAAGCGTAATGCAATAGATACATAGCGGGTGGTGGTATGCGTGTGGCGGAAACACTGCTGTTGCGTGTTGACTGACGCAGCGCGTCGGGAAAAGTGTAGTAAGGTCTCTTTATTCAGTATCTAGTCACCAGTCACCCTGTATACCTTTAATTATTCAGGGTGGATATAATAAGAGTGTATCACCGATATTTTCATTACTATCATAACACTACTCGTGTCAAAACACATATTTTTATTTATTTAACAATTTATGTACAGTCCACAACAGAATAATGTATACCACCCAGCCGCATGCACACATACAATGTGTAGTAATGATGCATATACAATATGCATTCGCGTTGTATGTGTGCTCAGAATAAGTGCTAAGACTCAGAATAATGTTGACCAATAGTCGCACGCACACAACTAAAGATCAATTCTAACTAAGCTAACTAACTACATCGTGTCACAACAAGAAATAATATGACTACACGGATGTATAGATCTTTGATTTCAGTACTTCACGTGTAGACGAGCCTATGTCAGCCGTATAATGTGCAGATTATTATTTTATATTATAGAACTCTGAAAGGTCTGCATTTTTTTTCTCCGTTGCTATATTAATATGTCTTTTTTTATTGTTAAATTATTGATTGATTGTTAACCGTTGAAAAAGAAGAAGTTCTCTTTTCTTAATAACAAGAATTGACTTTTAATCACGGATGTCGTAGTAGCACAGTCATTTTAGGTTTTATCTGCAGAAAAAATCCTAAAAGTGAGCTGAATTTTTGTATACAACTTTATAGATATACTAGCTGACCCGGCAAACGTTGTTTTGCCATATAAATAAAAAAAAATAGATGTTGGCCGATTCTCATAGATGCCGGATAAGCACAAAAAATTTCATCAAAATCGGTCAAGCCGTTTCGGAGGAGTATGGCAACGAAAACTGTGACACGAGAATTTTATATATTAGAAAAAATCGATATTGATATCAAGCCGGCTAAATAAGTTACAGAAGCTAAAAGGTCGCGAAAATCAGTTTTTCGAAAAATATCTCGCGATCTATTGCTCAAAGGACAATAAAGGTAATAACAAAAAATATATATCGTGTCATTTTCTACAAAAAATGTCTGTAGCAGTTTTCTTTGAAATTGACGTTTTTCGAAGTAGAGCACTGAGAAAGTGACTAATTATGAAGATGTGGTAACAAGAGATGAACTAAATACATGACATGAAGACGACACGATTTGCCCGTGTGTTGCTACCTTGCTAGGGGATGAAACAATCGTTTATTTTTTTTAATTTCTTATTTTGAATTTTTTTTTAAATTAAAATGTATACTTTATTCATTAAAACAATTCTTATAATTTGATAAATACAACGAATAGTACTTTACTAAATTGGAGAGATTTCTTCCATCGGACCCAAGACTGGATAGTTCACTCACATGCAGTGTTTTTGGTAAATACTAAAATTATATTCACAATCGCTTGTGTTATGGAGATCACGAAGCCCGTGGGACTTGGGTTTATCCTAGTATACTTTGTAGTTTTTTGTTTTTGTATTAATATGTTTTTGTTTTTTTAGGTATGGGACGAAGAATTAGCAAATAAAGCAAAGAATTGGGCTTCTGGAAACGAATTTAAGCATAACCCTAATAAACAGATAAGTTAGTACATTTAATAACTTCAATTAGATTTTTAAAAATAGTATCGTTTTTTAATGTATTTTAATACTTTATCATGAACTAGCTGTTGCCCGAGACTTAGTCCCCGTGAATATCGAAATAACAGTTGGATAAATAAGATTGATCCTCCTAGAAGTTCAAGCTTACTCTAGAGACTTTAAAGTATTTAAGTTTGCACATTTAAAACTGATCCCATAATGATCTACTAATATTTTCATAGTTATCTTTTGTACAAAGGGTTTAAAACAAATCGTCAAAACTAAGATTTAAATTTTATTTTAAATTAAATGTTCGAAAAGTCTTCCTTCTGCTTGTATGAAAAGATCTGGCGATATGACGTGCAAATTGTCCATTGTAGACAATATCCATAGCTTCTGCCTTTCACGTAACTGATCTAAATTAGGTACGGGAGTTGAGTACACCTTCTCTTTTATTGTACCCCAGTTAAAAAAATCTATTGGCAACAAATTGAATATGATATCGAGTACATTCCAGGCCTTTTTTAAGACGATGTCATGCTTGCAAGCAGAAGGAAGACATTTCAAACTTTTAAAATGCAGGATAAAGTTTAAATCTAAGTTTTGACGTTTTACTTTTAACCCTTTTTACAAGGCATAACTATGACAGCCACCGCGCGGGTAAAACCCCGCGTAACTTTTGATCCCGTGGGAATTACGGGATAAAATATAGCCTATAACCTTCCTCAAGAGTTGGGCTATCAAATGCAAAAAGAATTTTTCAAATCCCACTTGTAGTTTCTGAGATTAGCGCGTTCAAACAAACAAACAAGCTCTTCAGCTTTATATATTAGTATAGATTATGTTATCAGTTTTAAATGTGCAAAACTTAAATGGTCTACTCTTAAACTTGACTTACCTTCCTAATAATAGTCCCTTTTGTAAAATTTTCTATTTATTTATTCGCTCTTTATTGCCAATAAAAATACATGACAGACAAAAGATTTTGGACAACGTAGGCGGCCTTATCGCTTCAAGCGATTTCTTCCAGGCAACCCGTTATTGTGGAAGCTATTAAAGAAGTGTTTGCAAGAAACAATGTTTCTTTCACATTCACTTACAACGCAAAATCATTGAACAAATATGGTATTATACTCTAATAATACCCTAATAATTAGATAACTAGTTTGAAAAAATTTATCATGGCTTAAACAACTTAAGTAGGTAGGTACCAGAAGAGTTTTGTAATTTTTTTAAAGAAAATCTTATCTTTAAATTTTGGTTCAGATATATGACGCTTCATTCTTCTAAAATAAGGCAGATGACTTAAAATTTAAGGCTCTAAATGATAGAAGCATAAATCAGGGCTCTATTTCAAAAATAAAGCCGATCAAAAGTTACTATTTGTAGGAACAAGGCTGAAATGAAAATCACATTTTTTAAATACCTATAACCTCAAAACAACTCGGCATAATTTTTTTTTTTTAGTTTTCCGGTATCTGTTATTATTTGTAGTATCTCCTGATTTCGGTATATCTTCGACTTTTGGTACACCCTGTATACAGGGTTGATTTGTAGTCACCGGCTAATTTTTTTTACACAATAAGTATCGTTTATAGAAACATTTTTTGCAAAAAAATGTATTTAATTTTTTTACAAAGAAATAAATTTATCCTTTAACATATTAAGCAAACCATGGTCGCTCTAAATTACCATTAAAATAAAGACAACTACTCGCTACTACAAAAAATTTGTTGTACTACGTCGTAGTATTATCAAAGAAATGCCGTATCGTAGTAGCTATGTTCATCATCAGTTTAAGGTGCCATATGTTTATGTTTTTGTATTGAGCTATATCTATACTAATATATAAAGCTGAAGAGTTTGTTTGAACGCGCTAATCTCAGAAACTACAAGTGGGATTTGAAAAATTCTTTATGCATTTGATAGCCCAACTCTTGAGGAAGGTTAGGGGTTATAGCTTGGAAGGTTATTTTATCCCGAAATTCCCACGGGATCAAAAGTTACGCGGGTAAAACCGCGCGCGGTGTCTACTACAAAAATAAAAATGCAGGTACGTTTATATCGTATCAAAGAACATTAACGTAACATTTAAATTTGGCTAAATTTGGCCTATATCAGAATCAGAATCAGAATAAATTTATTGACAACTACAACAAACACATACAAAAAGCAAATACAAGAAACACAAAATAGAACAATAATAACAGATTTAGTATGTTTGCTGTAGCAGTGCAAGGGCCATAGCTCAGCGACATTATTGTTCAATGAACAAAACGCTGATTTTCAGCTAAAGCCTAAGAGGGTTAGGTATCCACTGCAGAAATCACTAACATTAAATTATAAATTATAAATTGACCTTCATTTTTAATTAAAAATAAAAACATAACTTGAGATTGAGTTAGAGAATAAAACCTTTAATAAAATAAAATAAAATTAAATAATTAAAACCTAAATAAATAAAATATGAAATAAATTATAATTTAATGAAATTGAAATAGAAATTGAATATTTAAATTGAATAAAAATAAAAATTTAATCACATCTAAATTAAAAATAGAAATGATATTTTAAAAAAGATTGACTAACCTAAATTAAATAAATATTAAATAAAATGTCAAATGTAAAATATACTTAATCACTATGAGAATAAAAAACTAGAGATAACATTGGGTTCACATGAAATGGTGTAATTATAATAGTAAATAAAATAATAAACTGGACAAATTCCGCATTATAAATTACATGAAATTCTAAAACGAAGGATCAAGAATGTGGGAAACTCAGTCTCTGCTCTTTGTATATATATGATATGTGATATTATTTTTTATTTATTTTAGAGTCTCGTAGATTTACAACAGGTGAAAACCTCTATTGGTTCTCCACTACGGACCGGAATTACAAATTTAACTACGACATGGCACTCGCCGCTTGGTGGGATGAGCATAAAGACTTCACATTCCAAAAACTGAATAGAAATCTATTCGGCCAACGAAAAAAAGTTGGACATTATACACAGGTGGGTGAGAAACAGGTTCCCTTTTGTTGTATATTATAAATGTTTAGTTTTCAATCTATAAGAAATCATTGATTAGCTTTTGGCCAGCTCAGAAGGTGGTAACAAAAACTATTAAGTTTAGATCTATCGAGTTTATTTAAACTCCTTATTAAATAATTCACAATTCTGCCACAACTCTCTGGGCTTAATGAGATTTTCCAAGATTAGTACGGAGATGACTGTCAGTCTTGATGCGCAATTTTAGATGGCCGTTACGGATCATGTATATCTTTAAAATTGAGTTAACAAGTGGAACCGCGGCTGGAAGTCAGTCAAGAGAACATTATTGTAAAATAGTCCAGCAGCGCCAAGTAGCGATAAGTGAGTGACTACATACTATATTGAGTGTATACCCTAGTGGTTGCTTTGCGAACTATATAACTGGAAGTGTTTGGAATAAACGCTGACATAATATTGATGAGGAACTATAATTGTGCCATCTCAGTTGATCACAATAACGTGCTCATTTTCGGAGGTGGACGACGCTTTGGCTTGTTTATCGTGTTGTAATGTTTTAAATTGTCAGATTACATCTACACCTTTACATAATTGTCAGATCATCATTGAGCGTGGTGACTGTGACACTGATCCCACAGTAGAAAAATCTGACGCGCTCGAGTATTTTTATTTTATTTAAGTATTTTAATAATAATATATTTTAACATTTTCAATAATCAATTATGTGTGTAGGCCACGTCCAAATCGTCAGTAAATTAAATCAAACACTATTTTGAGTTCACTAAACGTTCCCTTTCAATGTCTGACACGCCTGAATAAGTATTTTTTTACCGATTTTCACAGCCACCCCCCTCTATCTAATCGTCTAATTAATATGGGTAGTATTTAATCGAGTTAAATTTAATTTAAATTTATTTTTTTATTAAATTTAATTAAATTTACCTAAGTGACAAAAATAATGAAGGTGGCTTACAGTTTTAATCAAGTGAGCGTCTGACTGCGAGTGACGAGAAATCAACGAAACGGTTCATTAAAAAAACACCAACTTTAATCACAAAAATCTATGGTTTATGGCGCTTCGTCGACCGCTGCGGCCGAATAATCCAACGAATAATCCAATTTTCAAAACATTTTTAAACGCTGTTTCCGGAATTCTAATTCCCTAATTCTTCTTTAATCTTTTACCGATTGAAAACGGGTGCTGCCTACGAAGTGGTAATTTGATGTCACGTTACAAAGTAGTGCATAGCGACACAATAGTAGATTATATTATTGCACCGAGTGCCTGGGCACGAGGGCAATATAAATTACTTAAGGCGAGATGCATAATCTGCTTTTCTTTCAACTATTACACTGTCGGCTTCATTTAGAATGTTTTCCGGAGTTAATGTGTTGCTAAATGATTCCATTTTAATTCGAAGTCGAAGCACTCAAAATAAGATAGTATCACACTTTATCGTTTCCAAAAATATTGTCAAGCAAAATTAACAAAGTTCCCGCCAAATCACTTTTTAAATTTCTTTCATTTTTAAATCAGAGCTAGCAGCAATAATTTCTTAAATTTGGAACAAGTAGGATAGAAAAGAATAATATATTACGTACCTAAAAAAAAGTATTTATATCGGCTGGCTGAATAGAGCTAATCCATTGAGATTGGCACCTTTACGGCACGATTAAAAAAACTGTGCAATAATGAAATTTCAATTTTTTTTATTGCCTTAGCTAGAGCATTAAAGATTCGCTTTGTACTGAGTTTTAAGTTTTGTAACGGACTATAGGAATAATTAACGAATGCAGTGCATTTAAAAAACCGACTTCACGTCAAAACTTTGGTTGAATTATAATCTCGTCAATGTAAACATTCTCCGAATCCTTAAATTTTTTTTTCAAAAATTTGAAATCATCCATGAAGTACTCAATCGATTTTGACGAAATTTATATGAGATCAACTCTAAAGTATCTTCTATCATATGAAACAAGAATTTTCAAAATCGATTCATAACTGTCTGAAATATCGAGTAACAAAGATACAAAAGACAATTTACTATGTTATATTTTACTTGCATGTTATTACATTTTTTAAATTTGTTTGAAATTACTTGTACGTATTTGTCAACAGATGGCCTGGGCAGATACCATAAACCTAGGTTGCGGGCTGTCGGTGGAACAAAGAGGTAAATGGAAGAATTTTTACCTGGTTTGCAACTACGGCCCTGCGTAAGTATAAAACATTTGGAGAGCTATTTATGTTCGCTTTAAATTTATAATAATGGTACAAAAATAACAATTTGTAACTGTTAGGAATATTTGTTTAATTATATTATCGATCATGAATTAAGAAGGGAAATTTTCAATAACGGTGTTATTCCAATAATCCCCACCGTCAAATCCCCACCAGTGTGGATTGTCATCATTTTTTTCTAGAAAACAAACGGAATACAATGGGGATTTTTGAAAAAAATTGTAAAAATGCCCACCAGACCTATTTCTTCCTAATATTTTTTTAAATGTATGGTATAAATACATGGTGTTCGGTTCATCGCCTGCCAAATTGATATGGCCTGTAGAGTAGGTTCTCTGCTATGCTATAATGGCCATTAAAAGTTCAATAACCATGTGGTTCTTTAAATTCCAGTGGTAATAAGATTTTTAAACTATTTTTGTTTATAACCCCGAAAGCATTTTAAAAAATAGTGTAGACAGCCAATTTTGAACTCGTTTAAATGTGTACTGTTTATTAAATTAGTGATTAAAAAGCCTAAAACACATTTAAATGAGATCAAAATTGGCGGTCTACTCAATTTTTTTTTAAATTTTGAACGATTTCGGTGTTATAAACCAAAATAGTTTAAAAATCTTATTAAAAAATAAATAAACAAATAAATAAACCCTCATTGCTTTTCAACTTTTAATGCCCGTTAAGGTATAGCAGATAACCAACTCTACAGGACATATCAATATGGTTGGCGATGGATTTATTAGTAATTATGTCAATATTTATGATCAGCTTTCATTATAGTTTGCTTTGAAGCGAAAATCAAAGATATTTACAGTAATTAACTACATTTAGGATACAACATCAACTTAACAGTACAACAGGCTCCAGTAAAATGCATATTGTACATAATGCACGTCTTCTAAATTTCAGTCCAAAATAATAATATGCAAGTATATTATTATTAAAATCTGCTATGAGAAATGCTGCCGTTTTATATCTGTGGTTATATAAACTACTCTTTATTTTCCTAAAAAAGGGAATTTAGAACAAATAAAATAGAACGATACTCTGTGTTGTACGATACTCATCATCATTAAAACTTTGTATTGAGCCTACTGCTGGGCTATGAGTCTCTCCTCTGGGTGACGAGGAAGTTTAAGTCATCACCCATAAAGGTGACACGGTGCTGGTTGGTGAATGTCAGGATTTTCACAGCGCCGGAAATGGCTGCTGACAGATGCTAACAACTACTGCTTAGCGTGCCCTCCGAAGCACGGAGTTTGCGATAGAAATGAGTGGTTAGCCGTCAGCCATCTCTTTACCGACCCGGCCGATATTGATTGGTATACACAAACAAGATAATAAATAAAAAAAAAAACATTCTTGGTTCTATCGACACTAAAATTAACAATAGAGGTACCTACTTATGTTAAGAAAAAAACACCACACAGACCTTCTTAGTCTTAGTATAAAATTTAAAAAAAAATGTCTTAACTTTTCAGAAAGTCAAATCTCTAAATGAAAATAACGTACATAAATACAATAATAACTTTAAATAAACAATAGAAAATGTCCGTCGAGTCGGCTTAGAGGAGCCCTACCGTCCCTGGATAAGCGTGTCGTAAAAGGCGACTAATCCGCGGAACCCCCGCTTGGTGGAAGGATCCCGTCAGGGTCCAACTGTCTAGCGACCACTCTTCATATAAAATCTGCCGCCAAGCATTACCGTTACGGCGGTGATGTGTTCCGGCAACGCTTTATGAAGAGCGAGTTCTGGCCCTTTCATCTTCGACCTCATCTGAATGACCATCAGCTGAGATTGGGGTGAAACATCTCGTGTTTTTTCTTTTTAAATATAACTGATATTCTTTGTATACTTAATAAAATAGTCCACTGCGTTTGAAAGACACGTAACTTAAAAATTCAGCACTACTAGACACTTACTTTTTACTCTTTAGGATCGGAATTCATCATGTTTTCATGGATATAATTGCTTTGAATAAAATGATGTTTATAGTCGGGCATTGAAAGAATAACTAATGAACTCATTATAGAGTCAATTATAAAGATATAATATTGCTGCCTCTGTCGCACAAAGTAGAAGTAGAACAATGAGCATATGAAATTTTTACCTATCTGTGACCCAAAATATGGATCATACAAAACCTTTCTAACGAATATCAGTTTAAAAAAATATATGATTCAATATTAATTTGAATAAGAATTTCCTAATTTTTATGTTTATTTGGCACTATTATTTTTTGCCGGTAGAAACAAGCATAGATTTCGGGTTAAAACAAAAAAACGCCGGTAAAACGAGGAATAAAAATAAATAAAAAAAGACGTGTGGCACTCAGAGACTGCCGCGGTAAAGCTATTGCATAGCATTTTTTATCAACTTATGCAATTATAATTATTTATTTATTTTATTCATGCAGTAATGTTTGATCTAATATGAAGTTCCACAAGTTCCTAGTAGATGGCGCTGATTGTTTATTAAAGCCCGCATGTAAAATCAAAGTATCACCGCTGTGCCGGTCGGAGTGGGGGGTGTTAGGTGATTCGTTACGGAATTTCTGGATTCGGTCCCCACGCTCAAGGCCCGCGATAGAAGCTATGCAATAGTTTAAAAATAAAAAATAATATTCTACGGTTGAAAAATCGCCGGTAGAACGCAGAACGACCCAAATGTTGGGTCGACATAATTTAATTTTTTAAGAAGCACTTATGTATACTAACTGCCTTATCTTATATAGTTAAATGTTTTAAGAAACAACAAATCTGGTGGGGATTGTTTACCAAATATACTCACTGAGCTGTTTATGATTCGCTAGTGGTGATTTCTGGAAAAAATAATGACTGTCATTCCAGTTTGAGTAAACACATGTATGAAAATCATCGTTACGAGTATAGCGGAGTATGAATAGGTCCGTTCCGCTCGCATCGGAAGGCGAGCATAATCGATTAACATCTCCTACTATTATATTCTTTTATATATAAATTATAACTAGTTTAAAATTATATATATTAATGCTATACTAGTTTTATCCCCAAAAATTTTTTTCTTATCTTTTTTTATATTATATTGAAATGCTTATGTTAGTTTAAAAGGGGTGCGCCAAAGTTCACCTAAATTTTCAACTCCGAAAATTGGAACTCCGAAAATGTTCTTCCTAACATTTTTCATCCTAACAATCACAATTCCTAACTACTCTGTCTCTAATGTTTTAATGTCGAATCATTCAACTTCATAATGTCGGTAGCAATAAACATCTATTATACTATTATTTCTTTTCCTATATTTTGTCAACATAACCATCTTTTACACTATTATTGAAAGTCATACAAAAAAGTTGTTTAGATTTATTTTTATTCATAATAATCAGTATTATTTACATCAATTTTGCGTAACTTTTACAGTTTTAGTTATTTACACATAACAGTTTTTCTGAGTTTTCGACAACTTTGGCTTTCTTCTTGGACTCTCTTTAAAACTGTTGACCCCTTAACCACGTAGTCTTATTGGATCGACCCTAGAGTGTTTTTTACAAAGCCGGAGGCGCGGAGGGAGAGCAGCTCACCTCCACAGCCTCGGCCGTTCCGGCTCGACCGATGTCTGCGCTTAGGGTAAGGGCGTTGGGGCTGCACTTCCCGCAGCGCCGGAGATGTTTTATTTCTTAATTGTTACCGTGAAGAATAATGATCTTAAATTCCTGGTAATTATCATGGTAATAATGTTTAGGGATAAAAACGTTAGGATAAAAAACAGTAGGAGCTTTAATATTGTATGTTAACGATTTTATTGATAACAATTTTCGGAAACATGAGTGTTATGAACATCGACGGTAGCACTACAAATAGTATGAATAAAAACTTTAGGATGAAAAAATTTAGGAGGAGTGATCATTCGGATTACAAATCGTTAGGAAGAACAATTTCGGATAAAGAACTTTAGGTGAGTCAATATGGACCCGTTTAAAAGATAGGTATTCAATTGGAAACATTCCTCAGCAATGTAAAAATGGGTATGAACCACGCGATACAGGCTGTGCCTAGTGCGAGATTTATAGATAAGTATTGTGAATGTAACATGGTTTTTGGAAATAAATATTTTATTATATTATTACGTTTTACTTTTAGCTAAAAAGATTTTTGTGCAAACTATTTCGGGCTTCTCCTTCTCCTTTTAATACGGGTTGCCAAGTTTTAAAGCGAACAACCTGCGTCTGACTATTATAGTATAGTTCTGGTAATTTTAAGCATCAAGTGAATAAGTATCTCTCGGATGCACCTTACCACTTTAATGATAGCTTAACACTAAGTGTCGAGGTCGAGGTAAATTTGTCAAGTCGACAAACATCTTATCTTTAAATGGCAAATGAACTGATTTTTCATATCTTTCGCAGTGGCAACTACCTTGGTGATACGCCGTACAAGAAGGGAACCTCGGAAGGGCAGATGATATGTGAAAGCTCTCGCTGCCCACAGCCCTACGGGGAGAGCTGCTATTTCAAACCAAAACCCTTCTATTAAATGGCTATTAAAGGTAGAGAAATATGAAACACATGAGCGTCAAATATTGCTGTTTTATTTGATTTATCTAACACGTGTTACAACATACATACATAACAGTAGATTTCATCCATACAAACTGAAAACTATTTTTTTTTAATCCTCATACTCTTTATATAAAACTATACTTCTAAACTTTAACTTTGATTGCATGACAATTGAATAAGAACAAGCATGTTACACAGGTACCTATACACAAGATATTACATTAATTTATACACCAAAAGGTACTGCACATTCAGGGTGCTCCACTTTTACTATTGAAAGTTCGATGTAAAAGTATGTATTTTAATCTTTAATATTGTATAGTAACAATGGATAATAACATTAAAAATGGTTAAATAGTAAACAGATTATGTTTTATTTAATCTTTATAATAATCACATCGAACTCACCTATGAGCAACAGCTAACAGGGTAGTGTAAGAACGAAACCGAAAAATTTCATTAAAATTACTTTTAGCTGTAGTAAACCTGTGTCACTATCACTATACTTTGGTATATTTTTTTGGAAACTGATGTCCTTCGTTAAATGAAAGATATTAAATGGAACTTCTCTATTTTTTTATATTCATTCAACTCTACGTTTTGGTAAATCTTCAGACACTGTAGAACACTTTTACACAAAGGCTCTGTAAATATGTTAAAGCTGAAACTGGATTGATTATTCTGAAAGGTTGGCTTGATAGTAATATATTGATGCTGAACGCTTACCTGTAAATAGGTACGTATAATACTTATGAAGTAAATAGCTGTACTTTCATAAGACAAAACCTTCAAGACCCCTTTTTCCACGAATTTACGACTGCATTCTGGATGTGAATTTAGCTACAACTCTTGCCAAATTATAAATAGAGTAGCAAGTGCAAATATCTTTGCGTGGTTTTTGGCGAGCTGTTAACTTTTACAAGGCACATAGAAACTAGGTACTTATTCTGGCATCAGAAAGCAGATTTACGTAATGAAAACTGTCAGACACTGCGCTGACAGCGATACTCTCCGTTTGGTATATACAAGCCTTGCGAAATGTCTTCTTAGCTTTTGTATCACTATCTGGGGAGGATCCGGAATCACTGCCATGTTAGGCCTTGTGAGAACCCAACGCGAGGTCATAAAAATATGTTTGATGAATCAAAGTTAGTTTTATCCCACTGACACTCCTTATGCCACTACAGGAATAAAAAATGTGCGGCAGCTCTATATTCTTAAAGCGTCTCCAAAAATACACCGTAATATCCTTACATCTCTCAATTACCCAACTTTGATTTTTAGAAGAGTTTTTAAAGCCCCCCACTTTCACTGTTAAAACTGCTCTCGCACAATGTTTGCTAAAACATGTGCTTCCTTTCGTTTATAACAGAAAAGTTAAACTCCGCGACATCAAGGAAGCCACAGTAAAACAAGCAAAACAAATAATCTCAAACCGGCTGGTATCTAAGACCTACCTTTAAACAGAAGACCATGTTAAACATTTATCCTAGCCCATCACACAAATTAACATACTTAATACAAAATACATACCAACCTACGATACAAAAAATTATGAAAAAAAACAAGAATGAGATTTAAAGTAATTTACTTATTCATTTAACCTTATTCAAAAACTATTTTAAATGGAGCTGGTGACGTAAACGTTGAGAATTAATTGATATTGTAAAGTCAGGCCATACATATTTAGATTATCATATATTTAGATATACTCTTTGTAATGAGCCCACTGCAGTCCTGTGAGTCTCTCCCCTGGGTGACGAAGAGGTATAGGCCATTATCCACCAAGCTGGCAAAGTGGTGGTTGACGGATATCAGAATTTTCAGGGCGCCGAAATGGCTTCTGACGAACCCTTACTACAAACCGTATGGCATACATGACGACATTAAGACGACCTCTGCTATTAAAATAAATAATACCTACTTCGAGTATACCAAACACCGTTTGCCTTTATATGCTATCCATCGAGGCAGGCGCGGTCGCAGACTAAAATTTTGGAGAGGGTCACAACTAATTTTTTTAATCAAAAGTATCTTTTCTAGCTTCTTTTCTTATAAGATGTTCATCTTTTCATGATTTTGGGGGGGGGGTCATATCCCCTGTGACCCCCCCCTGGGACCGCGCCTGCATCGAGGATCGAGCTTACTTGACTTCACAGGGTCAAAAAAGCAAAAATCAACTGATTATAATCAAATCTTGGGAAATTAATTTATTTTGGGGTAGGTTTCCATCCACTCTTACAAAAATTGATTATACGGACAAATAAATACAGTTCTGTGGCTTTAAATGCGCATAATAAATAAAAATAGGACCAGGTTCTTCCAATTTCCCAAAAAAAATTCTAGTCTTTACTCTTTTGAATGATATGCCATATGCTATAAAAACTAAATTTGCTAAATAAGTGAAAGCGTTTAATTAAATTCCAAATTGTGAAAAAAACTTTTTTGCATAAGTGAGAAACTGGTAGAGGCAGTTATCTGACTCTTGCGAAATAAAATCTGTTTTATATCTCTTTTGTATCTTTTTCTTGCATAAACCTATTTGGATAAGTTGCGTATAGGTAGACCGCACCGGGACTGTCCTCTTGGATTTATTTTAATCGAGTCTAAGCCGCCTCTGCTACCTAAAATCTGTGCCTTTTTCAGGGTAATACTGTCAAGGTCACTATGATCGGGATCAAGGATTGGCGAAATTGCGTCGAGTTAGGTCACTAGAATCTAATTCTAATCTAAGCAACTACCAAACCCTTTCGGTATTACTTTAATTATCAGAGGGGACCGATGATGGAGGCACAGGGGTGGGGATTGCTGGTATCGAGCCTACCAGTTGCTATGAACGGGTGGCAGACTTGGATTGCTATGGCTTCCAAGTCGTCGACTAACTCTTAATCCTGGGCAGAAAAATGGTAAATCCGGCCTGTTCCACACTTGCCACACTTGAACCCTTTAAATTCTTATTTCTTTCTTAACAGTTGTATAAAGATAATGATTTTTTATTAATTCATTACTGAATATATAAATGATAATGTATAGCGTGCAATTTATTTACCTACATGGCTCAAGGCAGTAATTTAACCAAAGATTTTCTGCGCAATAACGTGATTGTTACAATGGTTTTGACTGGTCCAGCAATTGTATAAACAGTGTTTTTATCTTTGCATCCTAATGATTCCCAAAAATAAATAAATATAAGGTAGATAGGTACTGTTTTTTTTTTTATTAATCACTAAGCCCGAGTTTGATTGATCTCAATCTCACTTGATGATAAGTGCGGATCACGTCGATGTACGCGAACTTTTTGAAAGAAAGAAGTGTTTTTTTTTATTGCTTACCGCCCTAGGGCTTTTCTAGCTAGATTATTACCCTAGAGCGCTAATGAGTCACCTACAAGCCCCATTTGGAGTTAATAAGAACCAACTTACCAAACATAAGAGATGTAAAATAGACTAATTTTCAAATTTAAAAAAATTAACGGGATTCAATATTCAACGGACTGTCATGAGTAAAAACTTGTCGCGAAGCGACGGCTCCCTGAAGGGGGTCCGTCGCTCGCAGCCGTAAGGGAAGCTGGAGAGAAATAAACAAATTAATAACACTTAAAACTTTTATATTTATTTACAAAGGAAACGAAGCACTTAGAGTTCACTATAATTAGAGTTCAGTATATCACTGTTGAGTTAGCGGCCCTCGGCCGCAGTAGACGCCGTAGGAGACCGCGGCTCACAGCCGCGGTAGTGTCGGAGGCAGCCACTAGCAACCGCAAAGATAGCGGCAGGGAGGCCGCTCTCAGCGGCAGGGACCACTGCGAGGGTTGCAGCACACGGATGCAGCTGTGGAGAGCGCCGGGCAGTGCGGGGCGCCTCAGGTGAAGGCAAGACGTCGCCGGGGAGGGCCGGCGGCTTTTTCCAGTCCGGTCAGCCGGCCTCCAGCGTTCTCCCGCAGATTTTTCTTTATTGGAACCTGACATGTCTACTCTCCGGACTTTAATGTGTTAACAAACATACTTCGAACGTCATTATTTTCCTTACATGACACATAGGCCAGTGTTTTAGTAAAAAGTTCCGGGTTTAGATCTATTACCTACATACGAAAATTAATAATAAATTATTGACAAAATTTGGAAACTGCAAACTATATATAAAACTTAAGGAATCTGAAAATGAATCTGCTATGAAGCAAATAAGTATAACATTATAAACTCTACTACCAACAAGTGGGTAGTAGGTTTAAGTATAGGTACAAGGTGTTCCTGTTGATTTCCCATAACTTTGAGGTTTTGTTCCTTACTAAAAACAATACTTTTTGCCAAAGAATATGTGGTTCAAAGTGCATACTTTCCAAGATATCATCAATCTTAATATGAGTTTATAAATTATCACCCTTGTAAAATCTCCTTAACATTAATTCAATAGACGCGTGTCACTGAAGCCATACAATAAACAACAAAAACATTTTAAACGTTGAGGAAATTTGCGCACAATGTACAATGAACATACAATGAACTGCGATAAAAAAGGGAAAGAAAATGCCACGTTGTCATACTTCGCATAGAGGTGTTTTAACATAAGATGTTTTGACTCAATTGAATTATTTTGTATGAAAATTATAAACTTGGTGGTAGGATCCCTTCTGGGTCCGCCTGGCTAGCGACCACCCTTTATATAAAGTCTGCCGCCAAATGTTACCGCTTCGGCGGTAATGTGTTCCGGCAATATTGTATAAAGAGCCAGTTCCTTCCTAAACCCGTGTGCTTTCATCTTCGACCTCATCGTCACTTACCATCAGGTGAGATTGAGGTCAAACGCGGGTTTAGTCACTTATAAAAAAAAAAAAAAAAACAAAAAAAAATGAAACATTATTCACTTGTTAGTTAATTGATTCTATTACATGGACCCATTAATACCCTAGCTAGAGTTATGGGAAATCAACAGGAACACCTTGTTGATAGTAGTAAGTAGTTTTTAAATGACAAGACTTTGAATATTGTAACGCTTTATAGCTACACTTGGTAGTTAATTTTACTATTAATAGTTTTTTTTTATTTTGAAATGCACCATAAGTAGTTAGTTTTGCTGTTATAACATAGCTGTCCACCGCGAATTCACCTAGGTTTTGTGGAAAATACATAGAAAGTACTAAACTACAGTAAAAACAGGGGAACAGGAGTTCTAAAGAAACGCACTTCGTAAAACTACTTGCGGCTTATAAACGTGTAAAACGTAAAATAATAAACTATGTCGGTATAAATACCTAGGTACAGTACAAAGTACTGATATACTTTCGAAAGTATTCCTGTTTTATATTTACTGCAGTTATTTTTGTGTAGTTTTTTCAGTTATCTATCAGTTAGCTAAACTACTGAATCAATTTTGACATAATTTATAATAGATCAAGCTTGAACTTCTAGGAGCATATACTCGTAGTAATCTTATTTATCCAACTGCGATGTCCGATATTTACGCGGAAGAAGTCGCGGGCAACAGCTACTTTATATGTATCATCAATTATGTTGGATACAAAAGTCCTACTACTTTTGTAAAAAAAATATATAGTGAACCGTTTTCGAGATAGAGACTGGAGAGGCCATTAGTGCTCGAGCCGAGCGAGCGAAGCGAGCGGTGCCAAGGTAGCGGCCGTCGAAGCGCCATATACCCTAGAGTATATAGGTACGGTGCTTGTCTTTAATATCGTCTATCGATCAAAATTAGGTACTGTCGAGCCACCGTTTGTCAGCCAAAGTTCTATCACGATCAGTGGGGTCGTCAACATACCATAGTAGCGCGAAAATATTTGCTACATGTTAGTTTGTAAACATAATGTTACAAATTTTGCTTTGTTATCAAATTGCTCAAGTGTTGTTTAGCAATATAATAGTGAACAGGTAATGTGATGAATAATGAAGTTTGGATAGTACTCGTAATTTAACACTTAGCCCGATATGGCGCGGGCATTATACATAAGCATTGATCACTTGGTCCATAACATAACGATACACCATTTTCTTTACAAGTTATACCTACCTACCGTTTTGTTTACGAAAAGGGAAACGCAACGACATAACTTTTTAAAAATCCTCTACAAAATTCCATCTCACTCTGTATAAATGCAAGAATTAGTTCATCATCATCATAATCTCAATTCTTTTTTATAATGAGCCCACTGCATGGCTATGAGTATTTAAATTAATCGCATAAAGAGAATGTACCTATTACTTTTGTCTAAAGTAAATCTATTTCATTGCTGAGGTCAGAGGCATTAATTATAGTGTTAATGTATGCAAATCCGCATGACATATGCTTGGCATTTAATCAGAACTATATTGACACTGCAAATTTGAATTCGTCAAAAAATAAATTAAATGAATCAAAAATAAAAACAAACATTAATACAATTTTCATGACACCGGTGAATGACACGGATATTTTAAAAATAATAATGGGATTAAAAAACACACAATCGACTGGATATGATAACCTGTGCTCCAAAACTTTAAAGGCTGCTGCTAAATTTATTGTGGGACCGTTGACATATGTCATTAATTTATCAATATTTAAGGGAATATATCCGAGCAGGCTAAAGAAATCTATTGTAAGACCGATTTATAAAAAAGGAGAAGTAAACAATATTGACAATTCAATATTGTTTCAATTTCAATTTCTTATCAAAAATATTTGAAAGCGCAGTTTATCATAAACTATACTAATTATCATTAAATAAAATGTTTTATAGTGTAAATGAATATTTAAATTTAAATGAACTATGAACAATTAATAGAATATATTTATATTATATAATTTTTTAAGATTTGACTTTGATATTTTAATTTTTAGATTTGACTAGGAAATATTTTATATTTTTTCCTTATTGACATGTTCCTTTATTTATTTTTACAAAATCATTAGTCATTTTTTTAATTGTAGGTAATTAATAAACTGAAATTAGTTAATTTTTTTATTTTAAAGATCTGTAGCTTTATTTTGTGAACTGATTATTTTTTGTCTTAAGTTTTCACGATTCATAATTTAAATAAAACTACTTTTTAACCGGATTAATCGCGTATAATTTATATTTTACATTTTAACTCGACGTTTCGGTGTCTTTGCAGACCCCGTGGTCACGAGCGACTGAGGTGTCAGGCGTCAGATTGATAGTGGAAAAAGTTATACATCATCTCCATCTATTTCTCAGTCTTCGAGCGTAGCGTTCAGGGTTAACACAGAATGAGCTGACAGTGTCTCGAGTTTCAGGTCGTGCTGCTTGCTGGATGTTTGACTTAATATCTTTGAGAATAGGGTCCCATGCTGGTGATAGTTTCCAACCATCTTCTCTGTTGAAATTAGGGTGCTTTTTAATTTCAATGGCTTCTCTTATCATTCTAGGTATATAATGTGTCTCCCTAGATAGAATTTTCACAGAGTCAAACCTTAAGTAGTGGTTGGGCTTGTCTATGGAATGCTCACAAACTGCAGACTTGGTTACTCTTCGGTTTTTAATGTCAGCTATGTGTTCTTTAACGCGGGTTGATACACTTCTTTTAGTTTGACCAATGTAGGAAAGCCCACAGCCGCAGTCAATCTTGTATACACCTGGGTCTTGTAAAGGGATGTTGCATTTAACTGGGCGAAGATGTTGACTAATTTTTGAGTTTGGTTTAAATATTGTTTTGATGGAAGCGCGCCTAAGAATTTTTGAAATTTTATCGGTAACTCCCTTCACAAAAGGTAAAAATGCAGGTCTTCGTTCGACTGTCTGCGGCTTCACGTGGTCACTGCGGCGGCGACGCGGTGGTTTGAGGCCGTTTTGACGAAGCACTTTGACAACATGTTTCAGTTCATCATCAATGTGCTGGGGATCGCAGATTCCACGTGCTCTCTGAAACAAAGAGGAGCCTACGGCGAGTAATTGGCTCGGGTGGTGGTGGGAACTCCCATTTAAATATCGGTCAGTATGAGTGGGTTTCCTATAAACAGTATCACATCAGTACTCATACTGACCGATATTTAAATGGGAGTTCCCACCACCACCCGAGCCAATTACTCGCCGTAGGCTCCTCTTTGTTTCAGAGAGCACGTGGAATCTGCGATCCCCAGCACATTGATGATGAACTGAAACATGTTGTCAAAGTGCTTCGTCAAAACGGCCTCAAACCACCGCGTCGCCGCCGCAGTGACCACGTGAAGCCGCAGACAGTCGAACGAAGACCTGCATTTTTACCTTTTGTGAAGGGAGTTACCGATAAAATTTCAAAAATTCTTAGGCGCGCTTCCATCAAAACAATATTTAAACCAAACTCAAAAATTAGTCAACATCTTCGCCCAGTTAAATGCAACATCCCTTTACAAGACCCAGGTGTATACAAGATTGACTGCGGCTGTGGGCTTTCCTACATTGGTCAAACTAAAAGAAGTGTATCAACCCGCGTTAAAGAACACATAGCTGACATTAAAAACCGAAGAGTAACCAAGTCTGCAGTTTGTGAGCATTCCATAGACAAGCCCAACCACTACTTAAGGTTTGACTCTGTGAAAATTCTATCTAGGGAGACACATTATATACCTAGAATGATAAGAGAAGCCATTGAAATTAAAAAGCACCCTAATTTCAACAGAGAAGATGGTTGGAAACTATCACCAGCATGGGATCCTATTCTCAAAGATATTAAGTCAAACATCCAGCAAGCAGCACGACCTGAAACTCGAGACACTGTCAGCTCATTCTGTGTTAACCCTGAACGCTACGCTCGAAGACTGAGAAATAGATGGAGATGATGTATAACTTTTTCCACTATCAATCTGACGCCTGACACCTCAGTCGCTCGTGACCACGGGGTCTGCAAAGACACCGAAACGTCGAGTTAAAATGTAAAATATAAATTATACGCGATTAATCCGGTTAAAAAGTAGTTTTATTTGATTATTTTTTAATGACTATTGTATTATCTTGACATATTGCCCATTCTTATGTTAATATTATGTATAAGATTTTCTTTTTAATACTAGGTTAGTTAAAAAGTATAATTTGTTAATGTGTTAATATATGAAATGAAACTGTTTTGCACGCTATATTTAAAGCAGTGTATGATCGAACTAAAAAATTTGTAAACATCTGTTGTAACGCTTATACTGGCAAATAAAGAATTTATTATTATTAAATATATGGTTTCTTTTTAGATTTATAATTTTATCACACTGCAGGTAGCATTCGATCCAATCTAAGGCAATATCCCTATGCCGTATTGTTTCAATTTTGTCAAAAGTATTTTATGTGACACATAGCCAAAAGCTTTGCTTATGTCATGTATCAGTACTGCAAGATAAAGATTTACATCCAAATTGGTGGATACATTGTGTGTGTTTTACACTTTTGCACTGAAATAACATTAATTTGAAAGTATTTAAAATCCATGCTGGACTGGGAGTGAAAGAAAAACGTAGAATGTGCCAGCTGCTTCTCTTCCCGGGCATACTGTAAAAGTCAGTTAAGGGACAGAGGTTTTAAAGGCGTTTTTGTGGGCGGTAGGTTGACCCCCTGTCACTACAATAGTCTTTCTCCATCTTTATAATACCTCCAAATTTGTTAAACGTGACATCAGATGGTCTTATAACCTCTGGTGTTCTGCCTACCCTATAAGGGATACAGGCGTGACGTTATGTATGTATGTATGTTAAAATAAAATACGGAAAAAACTCTTAAAAACTTCTTTAATTTAACCCCTTCTAAAAAAAGTAATGTCTGGATTACTAATTTTTACAACATCAACATGACGGGAACAACCATTGTATGGGTCTATGCAATCTGGGCTATTGCATAACATTTTTCCTGTAGAGTTTCCTTTCTCATATGGCGTCTCACCCATGTAGTTGCCGCTGCGGAAAATATAGGAAAGGTGATTAATGTGTTATTTACCAAAGGAGAGAATCGAGACATTGAGTGAGACATGATCGTGTCAGCTAAAGACAATAATAATGTTGTCTTTCAAAAATATTTTTTTCGTTAACTGGTCACAAGAGATACCTGTAACCTTTATTTTAACCATAACATGACCAGTTGTAATTCCCAGGTAGCACGCCCTACATGAAAAAAAAAATATATAGATTTTATAAGATTTGTTTTTAAAAGTGGGCTTGCATTGCACTATGTTAAATAGTGTTTTAATTAGCACATATTTTAAGATTTTGTGCACTTTCAATGCTGCACATTTTTTATGCACAGTATTTAGTCAAAAGTCGAGTTTTTTTAAATGGAATAAATAAAGAATACCTCACTCTTTTTTTAGAATAGGGTTCTAGTAAATGTCAAAATTATGAGGTACTCGATTATCGTAAATGACTTATAAAGATCACTAGCATGTTTTACTAATTATGTTTTATCTAACATGGAAAAGGGAGGACAAATTGACGTGATCTACACAGATTTCGAAAAAGCATTCGACCGTGTGGATCACGTCATCCTCATTGACAAGCTATATGGGGTAGGAATACACGGTGACCTTCTGAGATGGATCAAATCCTATCTTAGCAATCGTTCTCAGGCTGTAGTCATGGGAGGGTACAGGTCTGATTTTATTGATATTCCAACGGGAATACCCCAGGGGTCACATTTAGGCCCGTTGTTTTATAATATTTATGTGTCAGATATCACGTCCTGCTTTACCTCAGCTAGACATTTAATGTACGCTGACGACAAAAAGATTTTTATGAAAATTCATGACATAAACGATTGTGTGAAGATGCAGGCGGATTTAGACAGGTTATCTGAATACTACACAAAAAATAAAATAACGGTCAACATTAACAAATGTGAACATATCACTTTTACTCGCAAAACCAGACCTGTAGCTTACCCTTATAACTTCAATGGCGTCCCGATTCGCAAAGTTACACTAATTCGAGATTTAGGCGTGCATTTTGACGAAAAGATGCTTCTTCGGGATCACATAGACAAAATAGCGGACAAGGGTTATAAAAATCTAGGATTTGTAATGCGAACCTGCAAGCCATTCACGAACATCAATACGGTAAAAACTGTATATAACGCTTACGTTCGAAGTATTATTGAATATGCTAGTCCAATATGGAATCCTCAGTACGCCATCTATTCGAACCGACTAGAACGTCTTCAGAAAAAATTCGTAAAGCACTTAAATTATCGTTTCTCAAAATCGTTACCTGACACCTACGAGGAAAGATGTAAAAGGTTCAATTTGCTAACACTTGAAGACCGACGTAAATTGATAGATCTGTGTTTTCTTTCTGACATTGTGAAGGGTAATGTGGATTGCGTAGAACTGGTGGATGGCATTAGGTATAATGCACAAGCCCGTCGTGCACGCCGCCGGATCTTACCTCTATTTGTTGCTCCCCAAACATCTACGAGTACGAACTATGCTCGTAATGCCCCGATCTCCCGATTACCTCGAACTTAAAATAACATATTTTATGAAATAGATCTCTTTACCGAGTCCAAAAATACAATTAAAAATAAAGCAAAAGACATACTAAAATCGACTTCTTGCCCTGATCATGCATAATAATTGGTAGTATGGTCATTCGGGGTAAATGGACGCACTTTTTTCTTTTTTGCTTAATTAAACACAAAATATTAAGATCTGAGACACACAAGTATGCCCAATCTGTAGTATATTTAATAGACTTCTAAAATATTTATACTTATTGTGTTAATTTTACAGGTTTTATTTTTATTTACGAAAAGGTGAAGAAAGTCAGAATGCGTACTTTACCCCAGTGTAAGTGTAAAAGTACGCAATCGCTTGGGTAAAACTACGCACTTGGGGTAAGAGTACGCGGGAAGGAAAATGTAGGAAATGTAAACCAATATAACGTCGAATGAAATAGTAACGTAATTTTAAATTTTAAAATAATGTAATTTCTTATTTTCTTTAACTTCTTTCTTTTCTTGCAATTGTTTTTTAAATGGACTTGAAGTTATGATTTCGGATTTTAAGCATGCTCTTTTTCTCTTCTTCTGTTGAGTCAAACGTGGCAGTGGATATAATTCAGCTACCGGTTTTTATGTGTGGCACATGTTTTCAATTTTTGAAGTAGGTCGGTACCACTTCTTTGAACGACAGGTATATCTTCGTTATTTTCCATTGAAATTTTACCCGTATCAATGATATCTTCTTCACAATACGTAACATCAGAATTTTTCTTCGGGGATAACATTTCTCCCCGGTGTTTTGTTTTTATAATTACGTGGCATGATATCGTCGCTGAAAAATAGTACAAACACTTTGTTAACCTGATTTCATCACATTTAATTATTTTATGGATAGGTGACAACGAGGGACTAATCGTGACCGAGGGACAAGTTAAAATATATAAAATAATTTAACGCGATATAATACGTTTAATACTGCGGACTTTTACGGGGTAAAAGTCCGCAGGTGTGGGTGAAGTACGCACGAGTACTATTACCCCCGTACTTTTACCCCGTTTCAACCATAAATTGAAATAAATGTCTAAGTCTGACTATAATTAATATAGATTATGAATTTATTATGGGATAACTTGTTCAATAAACACATAAAAACAACAAAAAAAACTCACCTCAATAAGCACATAAGCCAGGACACTACAAACTTTTCCAAATGATGCAAAAACAACGATTTTACCTTGACTTATTATTATTTTTTTCTGTAACGTTTCACGTGGCACGCAACGCTGGGCGAATGTTGACACAAAACGGTGTCACTAGTGAGCCCATCAAGACGAACTAAAGTACTCGACCGCCCGCTTCCCCTTTGAGAAAACGACACTGCGTACTTCTACCCACTGCGGCCTTTTACCCCGAATGTCTAAGTAAATTGATGTGTAATTTTATTATAATAGGTATGTTTATGTAATAAAACTATTCAATTATCTTTATATATGTAATTATTTGTATGTAATATTATATAGAATATCTATTTATATGTATGACATTTTTTTTATGTATCTGTTTAACTTTTCATTTTATTTGCGCAAATATTAAAAAGATCACGTCTGTCCTTTATTGTAATTGAAGGGAAACCTGTAATTCGCCTTCCTTAGTTATAAGTACTAGACTAAGAAATAATGTGTAATAACGCTGTTGGTTTTCTTAATAAAGTAAAATAAAATAAAAATAAAAAAATAAAAATCACTTAATGATTTGGGTGACTCACAAAATTGGCCCTAGGAAATAGTTGATGCAATTGGAAATATTATATGCAAGAAATAACAGTCACAATTCCGTGGTCCACATTATTGTAAGATGACCCTATTGTTCTTGTCAATGGACTATCTATTACAGTCCAGTCTAAAGTTCACATTGAACCAGTGTCTTCGATGCTGGAATCAATGTGGTCTTCAGTGTCATCTTCCATGCAGCTGGCGGCAGAGTGCCTCAGAGATTAAGATGGACCACAAGAGACTCATCCTGTTGAGGTAATTGAAATGTTCGCTCATGCTATTGATTCAACTCTCAGCAGAGTGAAAGTAAGATTTGTGAACATAAAAATAAGAATAGAACATGTACCCAAAAATGGCAGCAAAGGTATAGCTACATAAAATAACACAACATATATGTGACATTCGTATTAGTAATGAAACAATATGCAATAGGAAGCATACACGGTGTGCGGAGCATCGTACGGTATTTATTGAATCACTAGCTGCTGCCCGCGACGTCGTCTGCGTGAACGCTATGCAGCACCAAACGCACCTACGATTATAACACTGCTAGCGTGATAATATGTAGCCTATATGTTGACCCGACTTCTTAACTATCTTCATGCCAAATTTGAAGTAAATCCATGCAGTACTTTTTGAGTTTATCCCGGAAAGACAAACAGACAAACAGACAAACAGACAAAAATTCTAAAAACTATATTTTTTGTTTCTGTTTCGATTGTAGATCATACCCCAAGTATTCTTTTAAAAAAATATTCAATGTACAGTTTTGACTTTCCTACCATTTTATTATATGTATAGATACCTTACGAAGTAACTTTTGCACAACGTAAACGTAAAGTGTGATTGAGATTATTTCTTGCAAATGTTATGAATTGTTATAATTCCATCGGAATATCATTTTATTAGAATATAGCTACGTAAAATAAATAAATGCCATTTTTAGAAGCCTCCAATACGATTCTAATGTAACGGTGACGGCACTACAAGGTTATGTTGTGAAAATTACTGTCCGTGTCATAGGGAACAAGGTTCGCCGCGCCGGGTATAGCGTATTTCCACTTTGTTGCCAAACTAAACGAAGCAGGGTGCGATTAAAATGTAATTTAAAAAAAATGGAAATTGCTGGTTTTGTTTTGGTTTCTATATTACTTATTATTTATATGGAGCGGAACTAAGTTCAATGGAAATTTGCTTTCGGTGAATCTTAAAACTAGAATAAATAACTATCGTTACCAACTGCTGGCCAACAGCGTTTTTTTGGTTTGTGTTACATTTGGGCACACAATGTTACTTCAAATTGATCTTTATTTACCAAATCTTTATTTAAAAACCATTTGACCGTCGTCGGAAACTTTTCTAAGGGTCTTTACTCAGTTTTCGATACTGTGTATGGGTAAGGCTTTTGCGTTTTGATACTTCTCTTTACCCATACTTACGCAGGGGCATAGTTGCAGACCAGGAAAAAATTCTTCCATTCATCTGTTGTCGATATAGACAACCCGCAACCTATGTATGTGCTTTTTGCCCAGGCCATCTGTTGATAAATGCATACAATTAGTTTTTATAATCAAGTAATAATAAAGTGCGAACTTATTTTTTTCTGGCATAATGGTCACAGCAAAAACTGAAAATATTTTTTGTTGACAGTACTCTTGTGCGTCTAAACCTGAAAAATATATTAATATGTATGTTCCTAAACCAGTGAACGAAAGCATAGAAGAGTAACTTCAAACAAAATCTCTTTGAAAAGCGGCATACGACCTTTGTTTTCTCTTAACACATAGTTGTTTTCGTTGAAAATGATAAAAATGTGATTAGTTTTATTGGTCAACGCACGTCGCTCATTGGCTAGACAACACATAGTAACAATAACATCATTGGCCGTTGAAACGTCCATTTTCGAACATTTACGAAACTGAAAGAGTCGTCATAGTGGACGATTTATGTAAAAGGTAGCAACGAAAGTTATGAAGTTATTTTTGCTCCGCATATATTTCTATTCTATTTATTTTTGTCTATATTTATGATTTAGACAAAAGTAGTATACGTTTATAATTTGACGAACGCCTGGTAACATAGATTGCCTTCAAGGCCAGAACTGGCAACCAAAACTTGTGTTTTGGATAATAAACATAATAAACACATATACCTATGTATAATCATCACACATATTTTTTTATTACAAAATAATATACTGAAACGACATGTACATATCCTTGACTACACGGCTAATACCTATGTGCACCGGTGACTCATTATCCTACGAGTTGAAAGCACTTTTCCGATACAGCACGATTACATAGACGTATCCTCCTCAATGGCTTCACTAAACATCATGCTGGAACACGACTGGGTCACTTGGCGGCATGGTTTTGTCTAGTGGGTGGTGAAAAGCCACGGCCGAAGCCTACGACCAGATTTTACTGCAGCCTTTATTAAGATAAGATAAGTTTTTTTTTGCATTATGTTCACTAGTTATAGAAATATACCCAAAGACATCAAAAAAATTGTTTTTGGAGAATTACCCAAATACGGTCCGTGACATATGCTGCCAACTACGAACTAAACACGGAAACACCCGAACAACATATAATAAAATTTTCGTTGGGCTATTTTCGGGCACTAGTTACCTTCCATGCTTTTTTCGTTCACGGTCCTAAACAAATTGTTAAGGTTGGTAATGAAGATAAGTTTTTAATTTTAAGGGTTATGTTTTGTCAATAAGCCGAGAAATTCGAAGAATACTTATTGATTTTTGGATTTACAAGAAGTGCCTTACTGATTTCTTTATTATTATATTTCTTTATAAGGACACTTTTTCTGGCGCAAAACCCACTTGAACCCTTCATTGTAGAAGATATTTCTATGCATATTGAAATGGCAATATTGCAGTGGACACCTGCAGTACCTAACGCAATTTTATTGAGAAGCCTATTTGGATACAAATGTACTTAATTTAACCTCCACAAATAATTAGGGTCCAAATATAAGCACCTGAAATTAGAGGAACAATAGGCTTATGACCATCATTTGCAACGCATCATAATTCTATCAATTAAATAATGCTCATTAAAAAATATTGCTCGTGTGCCAATTTGAATTTCATAAAAAAAAAGAAATGACCTTGTGTATTTCGTTCACTATTCAAATCACATTCATTACGCTCCCTACCTGGCGTCCAAACTTATAGTGAGCGTAATGAATGTGATTTGAAGAGTTGCCATTCATTACATATGGCATTGAGACAGGGCAAAGTCGAGCAACGGGCAATAAAAAGGACTATGATCGGAGTTTCCTTGCGGCATCGAATTTGAAATGGGGAGAGTCGAAAACTAACTAAAGTTACTGTAATAGCTGGATGGATTGCATAGTTGAATTGGCAATGGGCAGGGCACAAAGCACGCAGAACTGATTGGGCGTTGCGGCAGTTAAATTCTCTAGTGGCGAGCACGTACTACGAGATGCAGTCAACCCGAAAGGGTGACCATCGATCTGGTTAAGCTCACGGACGGGTCAATGACTGAGCGACTTAAGCCATGGGAGCTATATCCAACAGTGGACGTCTCCCAGCTAATGATGGTGATGGCTTTTTTGTCGCAACTATAATAGTAAAATTTTAGCTTAATTTGAACTCGCCTAGTTCTAACTCACTCAATACGGTAATCTATCTTACCTTCGAAACTTTTTTGTTCGTATTTTGAATCGCATCATGTGAAATAATGTTTTACGTAATTTTATTGGACATATTCAAACATTCATTTACTACAAAAAATAATAACCGACTTTCGAAACCTCTTTTTTTCTTTTTACCGTTGTATTCCTTTCTCTAATTTTCCTGCAGTGCTTTTTAGCAATCATGTAAGCCGCTAACCACCTTGCCACCACCTGACTATGATGACTATGTTTCGGGACCATCAGTACGTGACGGCATTCGAAATAATAGCTACCTACAGTCTACTTTCATCGGAATATATGTATTTTTTTAGTACCTCAACAGATAACTTTTTTATTAACAATCTATGTAGTCCGGCCGCAAAGCAGGGCTCTCCGGCCGCGCCACCTCAAAATTAATAAAGTATAATAAACTATTGAGAAATCAATATCCTGAAAAACCTACCTAAAGAGTACCTTGCATAACTATGGTCCAATAAACTCCTTTAGTTAAGATGTTATTGGTCGCAGTGTGTGGTCCGGCTGGAAGGTATACTCTGCAACAACTAAATTTCGCAATATTGAATATTAACTATCCGTAAATCCATTCAAATAATAATACCTTTTCTCTACTCTACGTTGATACTAAATTAAAAAATTAATCAAGTTTCTAGTTTGTTCAATCCATGTATTTCGTACTATTGTCGGGGTTACCGTGATGCTCTTTTTTTAAATTCGCCAGTTTTTCCAGTCTCTACTTTCATTAACCAAACCAACTCAATCTTTCTTAAAGTTATCAGAATCCACTGCAAAACTAGTTTTTGACTAAAGACTGTTCTCTTTTTGACCTACCTGTGTATAATGTCCGATTTTTTTTTTAGCATTGCCAAACATATTACTGTCTAATTTTTTAAATGTGAAGTCTTTGTGCTCATCCCACCAAGCGGTAAGTGCCTTGTCGTAGTCAAATTCATATTTCTGGTTCGTAGTAGAGAACGAATATATGTTTTCGCCTGTAGTAAATCTTCCAGAATCTGCAAAAAATTAATAAGCGATTTTATACATATACATTACTTCACGCCGGTGTCCGTTTAGGATAGGCAGAGACTAGGCAACGCCAATTGCTACGATCTAGATATAGATACCTCTTTCGCTTCCTCCGCGTTCATTAATCAGAACCATCGATTCGTACTCTGTACACCTCTTTTGTAAATCTACTTTCACTCATACTTTCTTAATGTCCAAACCACCGTAGCATACCCTTTTCATTTTTAACCGAATTCAAAAAAAGGAGGTTCTCAGTTTGACTTGTAAGTATGTATGTATGTCGGCGATTTTCTCACGTTTAGCTGAACCGATTTGGATGCGGTTTTCAGAAAAAGATTTGTCATGTTTAGGAAAGGGTTTTAATATATAGACCAACTTTAAAAAATAAGGTTCTCAATTTATTTGTTTATTTTGTATCAGAGATGAGTCGAATGTTCTGCCGATAATTCGTATTTCATACAACATTTTTATTTAGCTGAATGTTTGATTGATTTGACGAATAATTACCTACTAGCAGTAGGTAATTATACTTTACTAACTAGCAGTTTAGTAGTAGCTAGCAATGCTAGCTAATACTAGCAGGCGTGTGGCGTCGCCTTAAGAATAGCGCTACCCCATCTCTTCCCGTGGGTGTCGTAAGAGTCGACTAAGGGACAAACCAGAGGATGGACAGCAGCGTCCTTTCGTGTATATTAACATCACACTGCGATTGCCAACCCGCCTGCCAAGCGTGGCGATTACGGCATTTCCCCCCCAAATTATGGCGGCGCGGGACCGAGCGACGTGGAAGACCTTGGGGGAGGCCTATGTCCAGCAGTGGACGTCTACAGGCTGTGGATGATGATGGATGATGACTAGCAGTTTCCCATAGTTTACCTGCACAACTTCTGATTAAAAGTAGCCAACTTACAAAGAGGAGTTTAACCTGTATGTTAATTATGTTTGTCATCGATTATCTTGCGTTTCTCTGAACCGATGTTGATGTGGTTTTTAAAAGGGTATTTGTCTCATTTAGGAGAACCTTTTACCTTTTACTCACTTTCAATTTAGGGCTAGCTTTTAGTTTTTTCATAATAAGTTAGTTTCTATATTTGTAGATATACGTGATAGATTTTTTAGTGATAAGTTTTGGATAAGTTCTTAGCTGACTGTTCGCACGAAGATTGTTTTAAGGAAATCTCTTTTCGTTTGTCAGTTTCTGCAGCACGAGCATGCACCTAGACAAGACCATCTCGTGCTCCATCAAGTCGTCGATATTTTTCGTTGGGATTTAATTCCTCTTCTTTCTTATAGCGTCCTTCTCCATAGTTTTCTACCTAGGCCTACAGGTAAAACGTATATAACAATAGCAGGTAGGTCAAAGTCATGATTTTACAGGACCGAAACATCACATTACCAGAAGAAGTAGGTAGTTACTGATAACAGAATTAGTCCGAAACTTATCACTAAAAAACGATCACTAATATCTATAACTGTAGAACCTAACTAACTATGAAAAAACTAATAACTAGCCCAAAACAAAAACCTAACACTAAAAGTATGAAATAAAAAATAAATAAAAAAAATCATAAAACCAAAACCAAAATGAAAGGAAACTAATTTTTTTTTTTAAGAAAAAGTAAACCGCATTCAAAAAACCTACCCACTAAAAAAAATTTAATAATTTTTATAAACGACATCCTATTCCTGTTTCTATTCCATACATATTACTACCCCGTATAGTAAATTTCCAAAATTAATTAATATTAATGAATGTAATAAGAACATTAACAACTTATCTGGGTTACCTACCCATAGTTACATAGTTTACATAGTTTTTGAAGTCGGTGCCAAACCAAATTTTTAGAACAAAAAAACACACTGCATTGACATTGTATAATTGTAAATTAAATAAAAGTGTTAATATTGTTAGGAAATCAAAATGGGGAGGGCGCTGTTCTCTAAAATACAGACTGTCTAGGGGCCAGACATTTCACTTGGGTGCTACGGTTCCTTGGTAATACGGAAAGGCACTCACTTGAGGGCCACACGTCGTCGTCGTCGCGTCGTCGTGAGTGGATGTAACTTTGTTGATACGTTCGCCTTATAATTCTCTGTTTAGCAGCAGTCTTACTTTTATTGGTTATAAGTATTAATTATAACTTTACTTTACAAATTTTACAAAAACTTTACAAAATTAGTAAAACAAGAATTATAGAAACGAACTCACCCTCAGGCTACGTATTGATGTCATATAAAACATTTTTGAACGTTAAATAAAACCGAATTTTACTTCATCGAGACTACAATAGGTACTGTAACGTTGTTACATAATGCCTAATATGATATTGGTTCTGTCGTCTTCACAGTATTATTTACCGTTTAACGGTCAAAGGGAGACGCCCATTAAATGCTTGATACCAAGGAAAACATGTTATATTCAACAAAACAATGTTTATTTTTTTATATATATCTGAACTAATCAATTCACTTAAAAAGAATGTCGTAAAAATATGAAATTAATACACTGTTGCAATGACCGGAAACTACTTTCGATGAGAATGTGAGTTTTTTAGGTCTACAAACACTGAATTGTTACTCATGATTTTTTTCAACACACTTGCTCGTAAAGTGAGCCTTATTCTATTGAATTTAGAACTATAAACTGGGCTATAAGTCACGCGTGCATAATATATTATACCCTAGTGCATAATATAATGCATCCTACAAAGTTGAATTGTACCTTAGTGCAAATTACATGCGAGTAAACAGAGCATATTTTATTGATCCGGGTTATACATTAAATATATGAGCGCGCGCGTCCAGGCGGCGCGCGGACACGTGCAGCAGCAGCGGCTGCACGGCGCCTCCAAGCAACAATAGCGTGTGTACGTGTAATGGGACTGACGCGTTACTGACGGTTACTGACGCGCAGCAGCTAACAGCTTTTTCAAATAAATTTTATGACCACGTATGTCTGTCTTTTACTCACAAGTGTGTTGAAAAACGTCGTATGTAACTCGTGAGCGTTGCTAATTACAGTCTCGGCTCATTATTAAGCCCTCGCCTGCGGCTCGGGCTCAAATCACAGCCTCGACTGTAATTAGCAACTTAGCTCACTTGTTACATAATATACTATTGTTACATCAAACAAAGTAATCGATTATTATAACTGTTTTTTTTTTATAAACGATATGCATATCATTATATAAATTACTTTTATTAATTGTGGTCGTCATGGTGATGAGAAAAGTATTTTTATATACCATAAAATTATTCGTTCTAGAAATATATTTTTCTGGTATTTAAATGAACCAATAAATAAACGATCGATAGATCGAATCGAGAAATCTGTTTAAATCGATTGATATGAACTTCGATTGTGTGGTACATCACTCACTCACTGTCAGTCGTTCAGCAGTTTCAGTCAGCCAGCCATTTTGTTTGTGTTGTGTTGTGTATATATGGTGAATCATTATTTATCATAAAAAGTTAAAAAATCATTAAAGAAACTATTGTCTCAAGCAATTTTTAGTGCCTAATGTACTGCTAATATGCAATTTAATTTTTTTTTAAATAATAAAACACATTCTGTGGTATGAAATATACTATTGGGAAATTGATCAATTGGAAAAATAAAGACGTAATATCTCATGAACGCATACTTTATTTGAAATGATTTTCTATTTTCTATTACTACTAATGCTAACATGTCTTAGAGTCATTATAACAATAAGTCAAGTCGCTTGGAACTGGGCATTTTCTCTAAGGAAGAGTGGGCATGCCCCTTTGCACTTTGGACTCGTGCGCACTCGGGTCTAGGCTTCGCGCCCCACTATCCCTCCGCCGACCAACATACCGCTGGCCGTTCTCGAGCTAACCACAAGGAGACGCTTTGTACTCTGAGCACCTACCCTAAGATAAGATCAAATTTAAAATATATAGAAGATAATAATAGTGTTCGGGTTTAAATCCTTCGGCCTTTTAAGCTTTCGGACTTATGAACGATCGGGATTTGAAGCTGTCGGGCTTTTGATGTTTCGATGAATTTAAACATCGGTCATGCGTTTTCGGGCTTCTGTTATTCGAGCATTCATCATTCGGCCAAAGGCTTTTCATTCAAAGGATTTCATCATTCGGGAAAAGACTTTGTGATCCTAGATTTTGTGAAAAAGACCTACAAAAAATAAATTAGAAAATTTCGTAACTTAAATCTTTTCTAATAAAAATGAAGAATCTTCGCCCATATATTATGCATAACTCCTAACCACAAACATATCTGTTACCTACACAACAAAGGCATATTGCGTAAGAAATAAATCGCTAGTGCCTTGATTTTTTTTTAATACACACAATATCTTCCTTAAATTATAGCTTATATGTATGTTATTCTAGGTAAGGCTATATTACCGTAAAGTTTCAGAAAAATCCATTCGGTTGTTTTTGCGTGTAAGAGTAGCCAAAATCCATCCATCCAGCCATGATCAGTGTGTATTATGTAGGTATGGTTGGCTGTTTTTGGAGGTCAAACGGCTTAGCCAATTTTAATATAATTTGGTGTGGTAGTTCATAAAGTCCTGTGTTAACACATACACTACTTTTTATTCCCGTAAAGCTACGGTTTCTGACTTTTTTTTTTTTTTTTTTTTATACGTGACTAAACCCGCGTTTGACCTCAATCTCACCTGATGGTAAGTGACGATGAGGTCGAAGATGAAAGCACACGGGTTTAGGAAGGAACTGGCTCTTTATACAATATTGCCGGAACACATTACCGCCGGAGCGGTAACATTTGGCGGCAGACTTTATATAAAGGGTGGTCGCTAGCCAGGCGGACCCAGAAGGGGTCCTACCACCAAGCAAAACTTCCAAGAGGCAGAAACGATCACGAAATAAAGAACACCTAAACGATATTGAGTTCCAATATTTGAAGTTTCAACTTTATAACAATACATCTCTGTATGTACCTACCTGATTTAGCCCTAGCAACATAACAAACTTTTCTACTATAAGTATACCAACTATCTTTCAGATTTATTATTTCAGTGTCATCTTTTATAAGCCCCCAATACTTTTAAAACGAGCATTTCCTTAGAATTCATATTCTCATGTTTCTTTTAAATGTAGTTCAGTTTTTTCCCAGTCAGCTTCCATGCTGGACTGGGAGCAAAAGAAAACATAGAATGTGCCAGCTGCTTCTCTTCCCGGGCATACTGTAAAAGTCAGTTAAGGGACAAAGGTTTTATTGGCGTTTTTGTGGGCGACAGGCTGACCCCCTGTCACTGCAATAGTCTCTTTCCATCATTATATCATACCTCCAAAGTCGAATGTGACATCAGAAGGTCCTATAACATCTGGTGTTCTGCCTACCCCATAAGGGATACACAGGCGTAAAGTTATTTACGTATGTAATCAGTTTCAATATCAAAAAAACTGTTTGTTCGTTGTTTTCATGCTGGACTGAAAGTAACAGAAAATCATAGAATGTATCAGCTGCTTCTATTCCTGGGCAAACTGTAAGAATCATTTAAGGGATAGAGGTTTTATTAGCGTTTATGTGGGCAATAGGCTAACCCTGCCCTGTCACTGCAATATTCTTTCTTCATCATATGGTTTTATAATCTCTGGTGTTCTGCCTATAAGAAATACAGGCGTGAAGTTATGTATGTACGTTAGATTAAACTACTAACAGTAGTATACGGCGTTTTAGAACCAGGCGTACCTATAAAACATTTCAATATTCAACGTCTTGTCATTTAAATTACTACCTACTATTCTGAATACATACTATTAGAAAGCCAGCATTAATAGGTTTTAGCGACAATTTAGTTATTACCTCTAATTTACCCCTAACTACTGCCCCTGGATAAGCTTGGCGTATAAAGCGACTAATCCGAGTGAGCCCTGCTTGGTAGACTGACTGTCTCGCCTGACTAAAATTTGGCGCCAAATATCACCACTGCAACGGTGATGCGCGTCGAAAATATTTTATGAAGAGTGTACAAATCCCAAAAACCCTCACCACAGGTGTCTCAATAAAACTATCGAGTCTCCAAAGGTAAGTCATTTAATTAACATAAACAATCATACTTAGTCTGCGGATTTAGAACATCACATGCGCGATTTATTATACAATCAGCGCCATCTGTTATCAGATGGCAGAACTAAGCTATGAGGGTTAAGGTCTTAACATACCGCCCCCTATGGACGATGTCCATCAAACAAATAAAGACCACATGCATATCACATGGTTGAAAAAAAAAAAACTTAAATATAAGGCAAAATTTTACTTTAAAGATGTTGAAGGAATACAACATTGAAAAACCTATAACTTAAAGCTAAACAAATTAACTTCATTCATAAACATCTTGGTTGCTATGACAAGCATTGCAATGATTAAAACTTCACATTCGATGCTTAAAACGAAGTAGTTGCGAATATATCGCGTGGGTGCAATGATACAACATTGCACTGAAAATTTAAATACACACATAAATCTAAATTGAAAGTTTACAGTTTAGACAAATTAAAATTGTCAAAAAACCTTAGTGCAGCACTGTCCTACAAAAAATAAAGCAATTCTGATGGGCAATATGCAAATAAAAATGAAATAAAAACTAAAAACAAAATCATAACGTGGTGAAAGTATATTGAAGCGAGCAAATCTAAGAAATTTGACTAACTGAATTCATTGCGTTATTGGTAAAAATACTAATTTGGATAGCGATCGTTTTATAAAACTATTTTTATATTTCAAAGTCACAACTCTAGTAAGCCAATCGGAACCCGGGTGTTTATCAGTTACGCGCCCCAAGAGCCATTTGCTTGGTGGAAGATCGTCTTCCTTAACAAGCACTACATCCCCTATTTTGGGTTCGATGCAAGTATCAGTCCACTTATACCTATGCTGCAGTTGAGTGAGGTATTCTTGGGACCATCTACGCCAAAAATCTTGGACCATACGTTGTGTTAGTTGCCAACGCCGTAGCGTACTAATATTGTCAGCCTCGTAGCTGAGATCTGGAGGAACAACGAGCGGTTCTCCCACAAGGAAGTGACTAGGTGTGAGCGGAAACGGATCATCAGGATTGGATGACATCTGACTTAAAGGCCTCGAATTGAGACATGCTTCAATTTGTGACAAGACAGTTGTCATTTCCTCAAATGTCAGCGTACTATTATTAAGAACCCTTTTTAGGTGATGCTTGGTTGACTTTATCCCAGCTTCCCACAGTCCTCCAAAGTTTGGAGAATGAGGAGGTATAAAGCGCCAGCTAGTACTGTTGGACGCTAACCAGTCAGCAATTTCTGTAGCAACAGTAGATTGCTCCGCGTCAAATAAGCTCTTTAATTCCCTTGCGGCTCCAATAAACGTGGTGCCGTTATCGCTCCACATCTCCGCAACGTGGCCCCTTCTGGCAACAAATCTTTTGAAGGCTGCTAAAAAGCCCTTTGAGGTCATATCGCTTACACACTCCAAATGGATGGCTCGAGTAGCCATGCATATAAATAAACAAATGTACCCCTTCTCAGAGCGGTGACCGCGACCCTTGGAGCACCTGATGTTAATTGGACCAGCGTAGTCCACTCCACTTCTGTAAAAAGGTCGATGTGCGGTAACTCTGGAAGATGGTAACTGACCCATCATTTGCTGACGAGTTGGTGGTGCATGACGAACACAACTCACACACTTTCGAACATACTGGCGAACAAGGCTTTTGGCTCCAACAACCCAATACTTGCCACGCAAGTAATTTAGCATGAGCTGTGGGCCGCCGTGCAATGTTTTACGGTGAGCCTCATCGATCAAAAGAGCTGTCAGCGGTGATCCCTTTGGCATAATTATAGGATGCCTTATCTCTTCGCTGACGTGAGCATTCTGCAATCTGCCGCCGACTCTCAAAATTCCTTCACTGTCTAAAAATGGATTCAGTGAAGCAATTAAACTTTTATTATTAACTTTAGCAACTTCTCCTATATCTTTTATTTCTTTAGCATAATGTTGACTTTGGCACACCTTTATGCAGGTGAGTAAGCTTTTTCTTAATTCATCAGCTGTAAGACCCTTATCATTTCTTTCTTTTTTAGGCACATTCCATTGCAGTACTCTTCGACAAAAGGCCATGACTCTGGTAAGTCTAGGTAACGACGAGAACTTACAAAACAATTCCTCTCTTTTATCACAGGACATCGCGACGTGACATTTTACTGTTGCAGATTTCTTTTCTTCGAGGTTAGTATCTTTCAGATTACCTTTACTATACTCGATCTTATCTTGACGCAACCAGCTTGGACCTTCAAACCAGAGTTTATGTTGCACGAGCTCTGAAGGTAGGATTCCTCGAGAGGCACAGTCGGCAGGATTGTCTTTGGACGCAACGTGAGACCATTGAGTTCCATCTAAAGTAGTTAGGATCTCTGTCACGCGATTTGCAATGAAGGTCTTCCACCGACTTGGATGGCTGCTTAGCCAAGCCAAGACAATAGACGAGTCCGTCCAGCCGTGCAGATGCTGCTTGGGAACTTGTAGAACTTCTGCGACTTCACTAAGCAGTTTGGCAAGAAGAACAGCACCGCATAGCTCTAAACGAGGAATAGATACCTGTTTAATTGGTGCTATTCTGGTTTTTGAAGTGACCAAGCAAACATTACAGTCACCGTTTTCGTTTTTTATGCGGGCGTATACAACCGCTGCATACGCTACATTGGATGCGTCAGAAAAGCCGTGCAGCTCAAAACACACATTGCTTTTGAGAGCGTGGATCCATCTTGGTATTCTTATTTGACTAAGTGAAATTAAATCACTGCGAAATGTAATCCAGTCTCTGAGCAATGCAGCTGGAAGTTCACCGTCCCACTCGATGCCAGATAACCAAAGACGTTGGATAAATGTTTTTGCTGTGGTGACAGATGGTGCCAACCACCCTAAGGGATCGAACAGCTTGGCAATATGAGATATGACCTTTCTCTTGGTAACTGGATAATCCAATAAAGGCAAATTGACAGTACACCTGAATTCATCGGCTTCTCGATTCCAAGTTAAGCCGAGAATCTTCATCACCTCGTCAACCTTCAATTCAAGGTTGGGTGTAAAGTCAGTAGTTTGCTGTCCATGAATAGAAAGTAGTAGCTCAGAGCTATTACTTGACCATTTTTGTAGAGGAAAACCAGAGCGACCAAGCATATCCGTCATTTGATGGTAAATCTGTTGACCTTCATCTATGGAATGACATCCAGACAGCAGATCATCGACATAGAAATCAGTCATAGCTCGAGTTGATGCCAGGGGAAACCTATTGCCTTCATCCTTAGCAGCTTGCTGGAGGCAGCGCACAGCTAAGTAAGGTGCCGAAGATGTGCCAAATGTAACGCGCTTAAGACGATAATGTGCTAAAGGCTGTTCAGAATTACTACGCCATAAAATTCTCTGGTAATCCTGATCTTCTTCGGCCACCTGTACCTGCCGATACATTTTTACAATGTCAGCAACAAGTGCAATAGGGTAAGTGCGCCAACGCATAACTAGATGTCGGAGTTCGGGTTGTAAGGTCGGTCCTACCATTAAATCGCTGTTTAGCGACGCGCCGTTAATACCCTTACAAGATGCATCGAAAACGATGCGCACCTTGGTCGTGGTCTTATCCTGTCGGAACACAGCGTGATGTGGTAAGTAAACCGCCTTCGTGTTGTTAAGTTCTGCTGCATTGACGACTTCCATATGACCTGAACTGAGGTACTCATCTAATACTTTTGTGTATTCCATTTGGAGTTCAGGGTTTCTGGACAAACGTCGTTCAAGCAGCTGCAGTCGCTTTTGTGCGATGCGTATAGAATCACCATAGCTAGAGAGTGGATCAGTGGTTTTAAATGGTAGTCTTACTGTATACCTACCTGTCGCGTCTCTAGTGGTGGTTTGATTAAAAAACTCCTCACACCTTTGTTCTTCATCGGTGAGGTGTTTGGCCAGAATGGAAGACGGCTCTGACTCTAGCTCCCAAAACTTCTTAAGAAGCTCGTTTTCATCCTGGTGTACTAAATGCGTACTTACTACGACATTGTTGGAACTCTCACCCTGGTTGTTATCCCCACCTGGTACTTTGCCTGACAGAATCCAACCGAGCTTGGTGTGTTGAGCTATGAGTGAGCCCGGTAGATTTCTTAATAAACCTTCTAACATAATCTGGCTGTGTACCTCGGCCCCCAGTAGCAGATCGATTTTGCTAGGTTTAGCAAAAGTAGGATCTGCTAAGACCATGGGTGAAAGTTGAGGTAAATAATTTATTTTTACCCTTCTTGTTGGCAAAAATGATGTCAGCTTGCTTAAAACATGACATTTTACATTTATTACGAAACTAGGGTTTAGTCGAGACTGAATTGCAATCAATACAGTGGACTTTGAACATAAATTCAAGCCCTGGTCTCCACCTAAGCCTGAAACTAAGCTGGTTTCTGCGACCTTTTGAAGGCCCAGCATCTGAACTGCATGTTCCGTAATAAAACACGCTTGAGATCCTTGATCAATTAAAGATCTAAGCGTGTATGATGTTGAGTTTCGCGATTGCACCTTAACCAAGGCGGTTGCCAAAAGCACTTGGCTATGAATTTGAGAACCTAAGGGGTAATCGGATGAACTGGACTCACCTTGTGTCTGGGACGTGGAAGCGGCAACGGTGGCCACGACGGTGTTGTCACCAGACTCCGCACCCGTCATTTGTTCGGGCATTGGTTTGAGGGTCTTAGGACTAATGTGTAATAAAGAGTGGTGCTTTTTCTTGCACAGGCGACACCTGGTTGACATAGAGCACTGATAAACAGAGTGATCCGGATTAAAACAATTGTAACATAAGTGGTGAGCTTGGACAAATTTACGTCTTGAGTCTACGGACTGCTTGGCAAAACCCTTGCAGTTGAATATTTTGTGATTTTCTTTGCAAAAGGCACAAGACAACTGAGTAGCTAAGTGAGTGAAACTAGTTTTTTCATGTTTGTGAGTCTTGTTGGGGCCTAAAAACTCTAACGATCTGAACCGACTTTCTAAAAATATTCTAAATTGATCGTAAGATGGAAGATCCTGGTTAGATTCTGAAATTCGTTGTTCCCATTGTTTACGGGACTCTGCATCTAATTTATTTGAAATTATGAAAATAATTATAATATCCCAGGAACTAATGTCAATATTTAAATTCTTTAAACCCTGCAAACACTCATGAGTTACATCTAATAATAATTTTATTGAACTGGAAGACTCAGAAACAAGATTTTTTTGACTCATAAGACGTTGAAGTAAGCAATTTGCTAAGTATTTTTTGTTGTCATATCTATTACATAACTGCTCCCAACAAGTTGAATAGTTACTGGCAGCTACCGGTATGTGACGAAGCAGCTGTGCAGCTTCACCCTCAAGAGACGATTTTAAATAGTGTAGTTTTTGGACATTATCTACATTTGAATTGCTATGTACTAAAGATACGAATAAATCCCTAAAGCTCACCCACTCTGAATAGGTGCCGGAAAATTTTGGAATCGAAATTTTGGGTAATTTGACAACGTTTTCAATACATTTGCTTGCCTCAACCTTACTTTCTGACTTGAACCTAACAAAACATCCTTCAACATAGATTTGTATTCGATGTAAAGTTCTTCCGTTTGATCATAAATATCATTTGTTGTGTAACTACACTTTTCTAACTCTTCCCGCTTTGTTTCGTATACTAATTTTCTACGTGTACTAACGAAAAGTGACCAATGCTGCTCTAAAGTTTCTTGACGAGTTTCAATATAACTCATTGAAATTCTATCTTTAGGACATTTCTTAAAGTTTGACTTAGCCTTAAGAATTTTAGAAGCGATATCTTCTTGTATTTTAATATAGTTATCTGCCATTGCTCTGGTTTAATAGTTGAGTTCAATCAAATTTACTAAAATAATTAATAATCAAAAGGAACAATTTAATTAATTGAGATCTATACAAAATACAAAAGCAAACTATAATTTGAAAACGAAATAAAAGCTTGGCACTGTAACTTAATTATTGCAGGCAAAATTTATCTCATTCAATCAACTTGTTCAAATTAAAGTCAACATACAAAATTTTCAAAGTCCCAAAATCAGTAAATTTTTCTAAGTGTTTAAGCAATATAAATCATAATTTGGGCATAGATTCCTCGTAGCAACAGCTTTTTGATCCCTACTCATGCAACAAATAGGTCTAAAATTCTAAGTCGAATTCATGCAGTTTTTAAGGCTAAGTTTAAAACTATGAATAAATAAGGTTCAAATTGGTCTGTCTTTTTGAATTTAACACTTCGTTGTTTTCGAAGAATAAGGTTCAAAGTACTCACGATTTTTGGTTCACTGACACAACTCACTCACACACCGAAGAAGACGTCACACGAATATGGAACTTTGTAGTGTTATATGTATGTCATAAACTCCACTGAATGGCCCACCTCCCTCTCCTTGAGGAAACTCCAACATCTGCAAACCTGCTGCAGCAACTCCTGGATCTCCTCCAACCAAGTCGTGAAAGGAGGTGCTCCCCCCGCCGAACCTTTTGGCGTATGTATGTGTATGTCTTCTGTCTCTTTCGCTCTCTCTCTCCCGCCTCGGGAGTCAAAAGAGGTGCTCCCCCCGCAGATCACTTGACGTCTTTCTCACCGATCACTGGCGTACAGCTCACAGAAGAAAGATGAGTACTTAGTATCTATTTTACTTCCCCTTTACTAAGGGGCTGGAGTGCACCAGTCAACCCCGTGTCACACCGTTTAACCGGTTAACTCGAAGGACCATGTACAGATCCCAAAAAACCCTCACCACAGGTGTCTCAATAAAACGATCGAGTCTCCAAAGGTAAGTCATTTAATTAACATAAACAATCATACTTAGTCTGCGGATTTAGAACATCACATGCGCGATTTATTATACAATCAGCGCCATCTGTTATCAGATGGCAGAACTAAGCTATGAGGGTTAAGGTCTTAACAAGAGCCATCTCTATAAGCCCGTTTGCTATCATCTTCGACCACATTTACACTTACCATCAGGTGAGAGTGAGGTCAAACTTGGTCTTCGTTACCGATTTGAAAAAAAATAGGAATAGAAACTTATTGCACAGAAATTAAACTTGTTAGTAGTCTGACTCCGATCCGTTGCACAAATTTGGTGGTTCATTCAGATAAATCTTATTTCCAATGGAAATAATAATAGTTGAGGGACAATATGTCCAAAGGCACCCAGATTCGGTAGATATCTCGGAGAATTAACAGCAAGAGTGGCGGCCATGGTGGCGAATCACTCGCAAGCGCCCTACCTATTATATTGCAGAGTTATTTTTAAATTACGACATGTCCTAAGATGTTGATTGAAATCAAGTGGTGTCAATGACAATATAGTTCACAATTGAATACTTATGATAAATAATGTATTAAATTATTAAATTTTGTACCTATTCCTTTTATTTTTTTGTATTTCTGTTTATCCATATGTTTACTCCTCATTATTTATTGATTCTTTATTTACCTAGTGAAAATGTTAAGGATATTGATTAGAACAATTGATTAACTAACACTAGATTTAATTTTCATTTTATTTTACTATCCACATTGTAAATATCTGTAGATAAATAAATTGGATACCTAGGGATTAATACTATATTGATAAAACTCTTTCGCAAATTAATACATTAATTTCGAACGCGGCTTATAACCTTAAAAATGGTTATTGTGAAATTTTATTAAATATTCTTTTAAATGTATAAATATTTTTCCGTAATATCATATTTGACATAAAATATTATATTACGGAAAATAATACACTGCTCGGTCAAGAACACAAACAATTACAAAATTTGCAACCTAATTGCTCCACTTGGCGGCGCTCGTCGTCGCACCAAACCGTTCCGACAAGGTCGTCTGGTGCATTTGTTTTTTTTTGTAATTTGAACACGTGACCTATTCAACCAATCAGAGCTTACTTATGTTCGGTAAGTTTATCATTATAGGCTACGGTAATTTCCTCTCTGTATTTACACATAAACAGGAACTATACGTGGGTGAAACTAGTGGGCGCAGCTAATATAATAATGAAACAAAGGTAAAGTATTAATAAAATATTTATTCATAAAATTAGTCGACCAACATATCAAAATGTAAATATTAGACATCAAAGATATTGTCATCTCTTACCCCTGGAGAATCTTGCCGAGAAGTGGGTACCTGGTAGACAGGAATTTTCTGATTCTGATTCAGACTCACTGCTACTGCTGCACTGACTGCTTGATACAGCCTGGGGTCTCCTTCAATGTAATGCATTTTTTTTTTGACATGACCAAAATCGTCTAATTCTTTTCTTGGTCGTCCCTTTCTATTTTTTGCAGGAGTACTGAATTTTCCTTTAGTTTTGGATCCTTACGAAACTATGTTGCACTGTTCTCTCGGATTTACCTAAAAATAATAATTGTATCATTAAGTATCAAAACCAGTCACACGCACTACAAACATGTGTTCTATTTTCATAACCTCAACTGTAAATATCAAAGTAAATATTTCATGATATTATCACTCTTTGACATTACTATTTATGGCGGGTTTCAATATTCAACTGACTGGAATAAGTAACCGATACAGGTACAAAACTGGTAGAAAAAAATAGCGCTTCACAATATCTATTAGCTACGAGCTGTAAGTTCTCGAATTTGGCATGGGCCCTCCCTACATGGCGTTCTTCCAAGAAAATAGGCGATATGTGATTCATAGAATTTCACGCATTCGCAAATTATTTGTATGATATTTGAACTAAATAATATTCTTATTCAATAGATAAACTTATTCATTTTGTTCTTGCTATGTTTTGGTTATCGATAAATATATTATAGTATGATTTTAGAGCTTTTTGTTAATAATTGCGTTTAATTGCTTACGTAAAACGAAACGCCAATCCTTATTTTGCCATTGGTTAAATCACATTTTTTATGACGTCAAAGTAAATATTTAAAAGATAAATTATGTCATTCAATAATACTCGTCCTTTTTTTCAAAAGCTGTTATAGATAAGTTAGAAAGAGAAAACTGAATTATTGATATGTTGACAGATATTTCATCGTTAAATGAATAAATTGTAACGTCGTTGGCTATATAAAATGACTTATTCTGTTATATCTTTACGTCATTTGTAATGAAAACTTGACTCGCTATTGGTCGCAGCAGGCCACTATGCCACCTTTACCTCATTGGTTTAAATTAATAACTTGTTACGTCGTCGTTGGCTAGATAGAATGACTTGTTTTGTAAATGGTCGAATGTAACGACGTTGCCTAGCAACCCATTACAGTCAGACAGTTCGTAAGCAGTGGTTTAGATGTCAACATTTTGAATATAGAAAGGCATTTTGGTATTCTACTGTTCGTAGGCAAAACGAACAGTTTTCATGATATGGAAACCCGCCACCAAAGGAGTGCTAAGTGACATAACTTACCAGTCAGATCCGCTGTTCAATGATAAACGTCTTCCATATGCGGGAACAATCTGCCGGCTTGGAATTCGGGTAAACATCACATAAAAACTTTATTTAATCACTTCACGAGTGCTGCTGCGGATTGTTCTTTTCATTTTTTAAATGTTTATATTAAGTTTTTGGATAAAGACTAGAATTCAAAAAGAATTCAATTGAAATCAAACAATGACTAGCAAGTGACAAGATTGACTATTAATGAAGTTTTACCAGCCAATTCCACTCTTTTTAGTTAGTTTTTTAATTTCTACTCTTTTTAGACGGACTGTATGTCTGTATTGTCTACACATTAAATAACACGTTTCATTTTAGTATGGACATCTGCCCAGCACCTGTGCCAAAGAAAATAGTTGTGGAATACCATTATGGAAACACTTAAAATAACTGTTAGCTAAATTGTTAGTTACTTTTCGTGTACATTAAGAAAAACTACTTGAATCGACAATGACCACAGGTGACTGACGACGCCATATTGAAGTCATATTTTTATTTATTTATTTATTTAACTTTTTATTTACACACTACAAATAATAAAAAAAGCAGAAATATAATCAAATGGTACAAAGGTACTGCTTATTCCTAGCGGAATCTCTTCCAGCAGTCCTGTGAGTGGAGAGTGGAATGTATAAAGAGCAATTTAGTGTGCAGCTAATTTAGTAATGAATATAAAATAACTAAAATATATATATATACATTATACATATATATATATATATATATGTATAATGTATATATATAATAAATATAATAAATAAATGAACATATAATTAATATACACGCCTAAATAAATACAATACTTATATTTTAATGACATTCCTATATTTTTGATTTCTGTCTGGACGTAAAATATGATTTCAATAAAAAAAACTAGAAAAGCAAACTGAATTCATAAAATATTGTGTATTTTTGATAGATATTAGTAGTTGCGAAATGTCGCTTACGTACATTAAGTATTTATGTTAACCTTTCAAGATCATCTTTCATTAACCGTTTTCTAACTTTTTGTTTTAAAACTCGTATGCTTCGAAGTAATAATATATTTTTTAAGTTTTTGTAATTTTTTTATACATTATAAGAACAAAAGACAATTCTCTATAAGTTTGGAACACATTTTATTGATAGTTTTGTTATAGTTTAGTTTGTTTACTTACATATAGTAAGTACTTCCGGCAATTTTTGGATAACTGTGGAGATTTATGACAATACCGTCGTTTTTTTTTTTGTTTGTACACCTAAATTACTGATTTAACTTTAAATATTGTATTTTTGTTGGATTTGTGAATAATTTCCACGATCCTAAAATTTGGCACAGGTTGCGGCCAGGAATGCAACGGAACCTTTAAATGACTACATTCTTTGGACCTTTACATGAGTACCTACATATATAGGCTGACTGGTAGGTAGGTCACTTTTGAAATTCGAGGACGTGATAGTATGAGATCATAGAAGAGAAAACATAAAATAAATTATAAATATTAATTATTTTTTGAGTAAACTTAACCGAAAGTTACAGAATTATTACGCAACGCATAGTTTTACAGGCTCGGACGTAGGTACGCACGGCGCTATCAATACAGAATAGGTAGGTAGGTATAGACGGCTTCACGAATGGCACGGTGTTGTCACTAAATTTCGTTAGTATCATCCTACTTTTCATTCTTCGGTTCATTCAATCAATCACCTAACCGACTCATTAAATCTATCTTTCACTCGTTACCTGTGTTCGTTACTGCGCACCCGTTTTCGAATGTTGTTTTTATCGCTTTTTTCTTGGATTCCTTTTACCCACAACCCGGCCACCATTTGGACTCTGACGCTCCCTTCTTTAATTCTGACCCGGCTATTCTACTGGATTTCGGAAACAACGCTGCAATTCGACCTTTGCATGTTTATTGGAATTTTGATCGTGATAACGATTTTCTGATATATACATATTTCATATAATCATGATAATCATATTTGAGGAGTCTTAAATATTCTTAAAGAAAAATACAGGGAAAGTTCCCGACTGGTTCTAGTAAAAGTTTCAGTCACTAAGTTCTAGATGGCGCTAGAGCTCTGTTTTAGCTGATATCTCTATCTCAACCTATAAAAGTTACTTTATGACGAATGGTCGTCGACCTAGTGAAACTCTTTGTTTATTTATAGGGAATTCTGCTGAAAAATTAAGTACTACTTTTATTACATTATTATCAGAATCGAGAGCTGAATGATCTTCAATATCTAAAATTTGTCTCCAGTCACCCTGTATACTGCACTTTGCTTGTATAAATGTTTAAGGTGTTTAATGTGCATAAACTCATTTGCTTATAATCATCATATTCATAATTATTTATTCTTGTTCCACTTTTCGTCATCATGCAGAAAGACGAAAATCATGGTTATTCGTCGTCATATCTTCATTCCTCTCCATAACCATGATTTTCGTCTCTCTGCATTCACATTCCTTTGATATTACTCATACATTAATTACGAGGAATGTTACGTACGTATAATATTTTTTGCTGACAGTGGCTTTTAGGTTCATATAAATTTATAAAACGTTCTTACCTGTTCCTCTTTCAGGGTTATACGCAAAGAAGTTTTGAGATGCCCATCTTTTTGCCTTAGATGCCAATTCCAAATCCCACATCTAAAATCAAACAGCTTATAAAATATATTTTATAGTGCGACAACAGGTTGAATCTAGTAGATAACTCTGTTTTTCTTAGAATTACCTAGATTCTAAATTGCAATGGGGCGCCCATATCTCACAACTAGCGAGTAGACTTAGTTCTGCAGCGTTCGCGGTAAAGAAAATTCGCTCATTTTACTGATGTTGATACGTCGAAGATGGTTTATTTTAGTTATTTTCATAGTATAATGTCCTACGGCATTCTACTTTGAGGCAATGCCGCAGATATTGACAAGATATTTACACTGCAGAAAAGGGATATTCGTGGAATGTATAAACTTGGAAATAGAGAATCTCTTCGAGAAAAGTTTAAAGAGATTTGTGTCTGGACCCTTGCATCACACTTTATTTATGAAAACATTATGTATATTTATAATATAAGAATAGTAATAAATTTAAAACTAGGAAAGATAATCATGATAAAAATTACTCTGTAAGGACTAGGAACGATCATAAGTTAGCGTTTCCCAAATTAAGGCTGGCTAAAAGCAGCAAATCATTTATTGGAATGTCAATACGTATATAATAACAAAATTCCGAAGTCAATTCAATCCCTGCTATCAATAAACTTAAATCGATAATTAAAAACACTCTATCTTGAAAAGCTTATTATAAAACTAAAGATTACCTAGACGATAAAAAGGCATGGGATTAAGTACATTACAGGATATTTGTAAAAGTTTCTAACTACTTACTAATTTTGTTTACGGCTTGGCTGTGCAGTATATATATGGCATACTAGTGACTATTCCACTCACTTATTTTCTTGTCAAGACAACAGCAAGAACGTCACGCTCCCTCAGGCAGCATGGCTAGTGATAGCGTCGGGTATCGGGTCACCCTCTTACCTAAAATATGGTTGAGGAGGGTGATGGCTGGTGCTTGCGTTATACTCGCGGACGGGTGCTACTAGCGGTGCCAGGTCGTTTTGCTAATGATAAGTACTATGACTATTTTATTCCATTCTTGTTCAAATACTCTGGTCCCAGTTTGTCATGTTCATATTGTGAATCCATAGCTCATTGCACCGACTATGTAAGCAATTTGGTTGTGGCATGACATTGGCTCTCACAATTAGCTGTCTTGTGTTTGTTTTTTTTTCATGTCACTGTCAATTTGTACTGTACCTATTTGTATTAATTTGATAATTCTGACTGAAAAAGAGTGCCAAGAGTTTTTTTCCACCGGCTTTTTTCCAAGAAAGAAATCATTAGTTATGGTTATGGACATATAATAATAAATGATAATAATTATTATTATATGCCTACCTAATTATCACTAGATGGCGAAGATTTCATATTCAATCGCGCAAGTTATTACAATAAAGTAAATATATCGATTGTGCAGAAGTGCCCTTCTTGCGTGGGTTCCGCTCGCGCTTGGCCGGTTTTTTTCGGTTCAATTTTTGTACAAACAACTATGAAAATAAACTGAAAGCGCTGCATCACTTAGCAAAGCGCATTGACTGTCGTCTACGAATTTTTTTAGTAATAGACTGCCTATTGAACAAAAAACAGTCATTATAATGAGAACAGGTAGATTAAGGGACGATAAACCGTACAACCATAGTGAGAATGCGACCTTCAGTTTTTTAGAAAAATGCAGATTTATTTTACACTAGCTGCTGCCCGCGACGTCGTCTGCGTGAACGCTATGCAGCACCAAACGCACCTGCGATTATAACACTGCTAGCGTGATAATATGTAGCCTATATGTTGACCCGACTTCTTAACTATCTTCATGACAAATTTGAAGTAAATCCATGCAGTACTTTTTGAGTTTATCCCGGAAAGACAAACAGACAAACAGACAAAAAATCTAAAAACTATATTTTTTGTTTCTGTTTCGATTGTAGATCATACCCCAAGTATTCTTTTAAAAAAATATTCAATGTACAGTTTTGACTTTCCTACCATTTTATTATATGTATAGATTAACTCAGAATAATAAAGCTAATCCGCAAATTGCTAATCATCGTAATTGTTTCTTAGTTACGAATTTATAACTACAAAATGTTTTTGTTTTTAAGTTAGTTATGTGTGTCAGCCGGTGTAGAGAGTTTTAAAAAAGACAAGAAAGTAAGTTAAGTTATTACTATATTTCAGATTCTACAAAATAAAACTTAGCCTAATTAAACCTAAAGCTCTGGGTCCACGATTGACCTCACGCAGAGCTGTCTTATTAATTAATGATTTTAAATTACAAATTATATTTCACTCGCGGTAACATATGGTTGCGACACTTCCAATGAAAAAGTTAAGTCAGCAAATCAATCGATGAATTAATATTCTCACGGGAACTGAAATACCGAAGGATGAGTCACTGAGGTTGACAAGCTGAAGGGCCTTTAGGTCCGTAACACCTCCCCTCCTAGATGAGCAACTATTTTCGAACATTGAGAGAAAATGTTGCGGCTCTTCGGTCTTCTATCGTTGAAGCTGGAGATGCAGTAGAAATGGTCGCTGATGCTGCGTTTGATGCCCGCCGTTTGAAGTTGGTAAAGGCAATAATTGCGGCAATAATCATCAGTATCAAAAAGGTACGTATCATTGTATGATAAATGCTTGTGAAGTCGTATGTTTCATAATTTTCAGGAACGCTCATTGTTACTTGATTTTGAATTGTATGCAATTTATTCAAATCAATTGTTGTTAAATTATAATTGAATTTCTGCGACGTGGGTGGTTTTGATGCTGGGAACGACATTATTTCAATGGCATGACCGTGAACTTTGTCATCAAGGTTGATCATGCTGAATTCAGGCGTTTTGATCTTGCAATTATGTGGAACTGTTGCTAAAAATGATCCTTGAATAATCTTATGTTCTACGTCGTTGCAGGATAATTCTATCTTCGTAGGTTTCGGGAATGATAGTATATAGTGTCGGCTATCTAGTTCTGTTAGGGCTTCTTTTTCCAGGATTACAGATGTACTGATACATGACTTGCTAATGTCTTGATTTTTAATTAATTTGTAGATGCAATCTTCACCTTTTCTAGTTTGGTGATTTATTTTCTGATGGCAGATGAACCAGCTGCTGACCTTCGGACATTCTGCCTCTATGTATGCGTATTCAAAAGAATTGGTTGCAATGAAAGGATTTGTGGGAATAATTACTAAGGAACTTTTATTAGGAATGGGACTAAGCCTATATAAATTATAAGTTGAGGATGTAACTATAGGAAACTTCATAATTAAAACAATTTTTTCATCTATATAATAATATCCTAAGCTAATTAAATCATAGTAGTATCTAATATATATATCTAAAACTTTATCATATCCATATAAGGATTTTAATTCTTCTAACATATTACTTAAATCTTTCATAGTTAATAATGAACGGTGCATTGAATTAGTGTGGCTTAGCTTTTATAAGTTTTCAATTTTCCTTTCTTCTAAACTTAAATCATTAACATTTTCTGAAATAATACTTAATATTTGCATAAATTGCAATTTCTTATAAAAAATTTCAGATTGATTATCGTTACTTCTAATTATTTGTTGAACTACTTTATTTAACTTAATTTGATTAATATTTAAATTATCTAAAATATGATTTTACTGATTTACGATTTCTTTGTATACACTAATATGTTTGTTAAAGTTAACTTGTTGGTGTGCATTATTAGAAAAAGGTAATTGATGGGTACTAAAATTACTAACTCCACTCATGGGTTGTGCTTTAGCCTGAGGCTGATATTTAGGTGGTATTTTGAATCCTGTACTCATATCAGAGCGAGGCAAAGCCTTCATCATCTGCTGGGTACGAGAAATATTTTGAAAAGGATCGTGTTTAATTTGTTGATTTGGTTGCCGTTGATATCCTTTAAAATTATTTGGGTTCAAACTATTCGAGTTAAAATTATTCGGGTTAAAACTATTCGGGTTAAAATTATTTCGGTTAAAATTATTTCTGCCAGAATTATTTGGGATAAAATTATGTCTTAAATTATTTCTATTGAAACTTATCGGTTATTGTGCACTAAGATTTATCATGTTGGTTTTCTTTTGTAAGTATAAAACGTTCACGATTGACCTCACGCAGAGCTGTCTTATTAATTAATGATTTTAAATAACAAATTATATTTCACTCGCGGTAACATATGGTTCCAATGAAAAATTTAAGTCAGCAAATCAATCGATGAATCACTAATTAATATTCTCACGGGAACTGAAATACCGAAGGATGAGTCACTGAGGTTGACAAGCTTAAGGGCCTTTAGGGTCCGTAACAAGTTCATGTTAAGTAATTTGTATTGATAGTAGGCACTGTATTTTTCATGCTAATAAATTTAATGGCAACAACTAATGTATTTTTTTTATTGTGTCTAAATTCAATCACATTATGCTATCAGCATAAGCTATCAGCAGTAGTGACCTATATTTATTAAATCAATGGTGTGACCGACAGTTCGTAGGCATTTGTTTTCTTAAATGTGACTAGGTATAATGTTGAGTAAAGTATTGCAAGCGCGCACTTATTGTTTTCTCGTAGATCGCCAAATATCAGCGTATCCTAGACTTGATCCATTTTTGGTTTGATTGAGAGTGAGTTGCACTATCCAGCTGATGTAAGAATACGTATAGCACTAACCAAAAGTTGCATACGGGCCGCTGTTGGTTGACCTGGCACTGCCCCATTCAAAAGCTGCCACCGTCGGGAGTTGTGACCGTCCATTAACGCCCGCCTTGCCTCGCAGGTCAGAGGGTCCGCTGCAGATTATAGTGCACGTTTAAACCTCACTCATAATTTACAGACGCATATTTTAGCTTGTTACATTACAATAAGGTTTGGATATAATAAACGAGATAAATTATTATTTAGCTAGATAAAAAAGCAGATAGAAAAAGAAAAAAATACACATGGACATATTTTAATCAGAGGCCAAATTTAAATGTTATTTTTTATACAATATAAACGTACTTGCATATTTATTTTAGTATCGCTCAGTTGAAAAGAAAGTAAGATAGGACACCACAAACTTTTTTTCAAATAGTCCATGTCGAGGAGCACCCTACGCACGGTGTGATACTACGACGCGGCATAACACTGATTACGTTTGATAATCAATTTTGTGAGAGCGCGTAGTTGTCTTTATTCTTAAAGGTATTCATTAAAATTTAGAGTGGCCATGCTTTGCTCAATATATTAACGAATACATTAATTTCTTTGTAAAAAAAATACATAGCTATTTTGCAAAAATCGTTTCTAAAACTAGCCTAGTATAGATTTTAGACGGTACCTTATTTTTTACGATAACCAAATAAAAATACAACTAACTACATACGCTCGGGGTCGGTGAAGTCCGCGGTGACGACAGACAAAGTCCATAGAAAAATAACTTCTAGAAATTGGGTTTCCATGGGGAACTCGTATAATTTCACCTAATATATCATTCTCTGTATATAACTTTCCCTTCGTTAAAATAAGACAAGTGATTCATTTCACAATAAAACACGATGGTATTAATTAAATTAAACTTAAATTTCACTATAATATAAACAATTAAATTAAAATTTTTACTAATTCATGTAATAACGTAGTAAATAAAAAAATATAAAAGGTTTTTAATGCACTGAGAAGCTAGAAAATAATGTTTCAACTTTTACGGCATTGTCTAAAGGTAGGTGCACACTTGTAAAATTCTCAACTATTTACGATTAATCCAGACGAGACGGGAGCTTCCATCAGTCACGAACAATGAGCGCCGATACGTTACAAGTATTAATTAGTAAGAATTAAAAATTAAGTAGTAAAAATTTATTACAAAAACTAAAAACCCGACTGTGGAATACAGTAAGTTCAAACTAAAAAGCGCGAAACAAGCAGCTAAGACTATAAGAGCTTTTAAATTGTAATTTTAATAAAAAAATAGTAGCAGTAGGCGGGGACAAGTTTCAAGTACAAATCGTGGCCGTAGAAGAGAAATCGAACAACTAACACTTTTCTTAAATAAATGAAATGATTGTGTTAAATAAAAATCACTCGACCAGGACACGAACCTCGGACCTCTCGTTTTCCGGAAGAGTGCTCTCCCACTGAGAGCACTCGTACCGGGGCCTGGCGGTACGCCTCGAAATTATGTAACACATTTTTGTTTTTACGTTATATTGCTAACGTAGCTCCATCTAGTGGTTCCATCTAATGGCTTTGCAGCTAAGACCACCCGAAACCAATTTCTTTACAGAAATTATAAACCTCAGTTAAAGTGAAGCATTGCAATGTTTAATAATATTTTTAAGTTTTTGCATTTAAATCTCAATTACTATAACTTGAATAACTGACCAATTAATAATTAATTTCTAGATAAGCTGTTATAATGTCAAATATAATGCATAAGATTCTTATCAAGGCAAATTTTAAAAATGCAAAAAATATATCAGGCAAAAGCGAACAATGCACATAATCTATAAATTTAACACATTTTTTCATAGTCTGGACTCCAGACTACGCAGCATACTGGAGTACTGTTGTGTAGTGTGGAGTCCGCGCTATGTTACGTATGAAAAAAAGATTTGGAATTCATTCAATCAAAATTCTTAAGAGCTTTGAACTACCGAACTCACTCAAAAAAGTGTAAATATGATGAGCTATGTGTTAATCATAATTTACTTTCATTAAAAGCTCGGCGTATACTGCTACAGATGTCATTTTTGCACGATATCTGCAATAATAAGATTGACAGCTTGGAAATGACAGCCCTTACCCTGCAGTTCAGAACACCTTCACGACGTACGAGGCATTGCCCTTTATTTCACGTCCCAATCAGCCGTAACAATACGCCAAAAATTCAGTACTAACTAGAATGCTGAATCTTTATAATAAACAATTTGAAACTCTAGATCTTTTTCATTCACCTAAGCACTCATTTAAAAAGAAGGTTACTAATTTGTTAAAACTTTAAACTTAATTTAAACAATATCAATAGCTCCTTAAAACGCTTGCGCAATCTTTTGCCGATATCAACCAAAATTTCCATAGCACATACTCTTTTACTCTCCATTCTCGATTATGCCGATGCCAGCTACCTCGACCTGACAGAAGAACTTTTAAATAAACTTGAGCGGCTCCAAAATCTTTGTATACGCTTCATATTCGGCTTACGTAAATATGATCATATATCCGAATTCCGCACTAAACTCAAGTGGCTCCCGATTCGCCTTCGCCGGGATACTCATATTCTATCTTTACTGTACCGCGTGCTGTTTAATCCTGTGGTTCCGAGCTACCTCGGAGATCAATTCCATTTCCGACATGAAACTCACAGTAGACATCTACGTTCCACTAATAATTTAATGCTAAGCACTCCTCTCCACAAAACGCACTGTTTTAACGAATCCTTCACAGTGCGAGCAGTGACCCTGTGGAATAAGCTTCCTTACGAAGTAAAATCTGCTCCCTCATTAAACTCATTCAAATTTAAATTAAAAAAATATTACCTTTCTCTGATTGAAAATTAGAAGAAGTATTTTATTAAGTAGGTATTTTATTATTACATATTTATGTATGCTTATTTATTTATATATATTTTGTTTATATTTTATTTAGTTACCTATGTATTTATAATTATGTATATATTTTTTTATTTGTTTATGTAGTATTTATATTCATAAAACTAAACATAAGCTTTATTATTGCCGATGTTTGTACTGTTTCTTTTTTTTTTTGTATACAACTTGGGGTTGTCTGGTAGAGATCGCTCTGAAGCGATAAGGCCGCCCATTGTACCAATCTTAAGTTTGTCTTTACATTGTTTTTTTTTTTCTCCTTTTGTAATGTGTACAATAAAGTGTTAATAAATAAATAAAATAAAAAATAAATTATAAATGATAATTATATAAAGGGGCTATCTTTAGTGTATTTATACAAATATTCAATATAATAGTGTATACGGTCTTACAAATATTTAATCATATCACATTTTCTAACATTTTCTTACTTTTCCAAGCATTCACACATTCATGATCATGCACGCATATAAATACACACACACACACGTACACACACACATACACGCAACTAATACTGAAGGTTGTACTATGCTTTCTCTTTATCGAATATCTAATCTGTTCTCTCAAATTTTGTGTAATTACTATATTTTAATAAATTTCATTCTCATGATGTCAATTTAATCATTGAATAATTAGTTGTCACTTAGAAAATCAACAATTTTAACAATGTAAGTACTGTAGTCAACTTCAAGCATTATTCAATTATGTAATTTATCTGAAAGTTGTGAACCTGTAATTGGCAGTAAGAATTGTATTTTTAAGATTATTTTATGATGTGAAAGTGCTGTTGGTTCTGAATGAATAAATAAATAAATAAATCATTTTTAGCATTTCCCTCAATCGTGGAGCGGTTGGAGCTAACAGCTTGAGATCATCTATGTAGAAAAGATGGTATAACGTATAACCGCATTCTTCCTCTCCAAAACTAAAAGCGAGTCTGATCCCTCCAACAATGTGCTTAATAAATAAATAATAATAAACAAATTCCTCAGACAATCACACCAACTACATGGCCGCAAAGTAAGCGAAGCTTGTGTTATGAGATACCATGTAGCGTTCTAGGTGGGAACCTAGAATATAAATACTTATATCTATAGATAAACACCCAGACCCGGAACTTCTTTTTCTTGTTCAGGGCGGGAATGGAACCCGCAACCACTGGCGTCTGAGGCAGATAGGTCCCCATCGCCAAAGTGGTCGTCAAAAAGACAAGGATAAGAGGATTCAGAGCCAGACAGAACCAAAGTGGGCTCAGACAATCACCCTGGAATATTCCACTACCAATTGGTATTCGGTCTTCCGCACCTGTCATTCGCTTCCCTTAGAGACTGAGCATTGTACTCCATTCCCAACAAGCACAACTAGTACCTATTATAATAAACCACTTTTGGTATAAACGGAAACTAAGAGCTGAATAAGACAGTTCTATAATGGTGTTGACAGCGCTGTCGATTCCAATATAACTCTTATTTGGGCACAAATTATGCAGCCTATGGTTCTAATTTGGTTCACATTTCTCCATAAGAGTATTATAAAGTAGCACTATAATGGAAATATTATAGGCCACCAGGCTGTTTATCAGCTTCTTAACAAAATGTTTGTGCCCTGTTATATAGAATAAGCACTACGATTCGGTGACTGCTAGTCTTGAAAAACGCTTATGGTTCTGCATTTTCCTTTGATCATTTGTTAATCTACAAAAACCTATTTAATTTTTATAGTGGGTATAGTGCTGGCCGACAAATTAAATTCATTCAGTATAGGAATATGTACGAGTATAATGAGAATGAAATATCATAAAACTTATTTTAAATGCCTCTCAGACCTATGACAGACTGTTAAATATGCATTTAAGCACATCTGCCGAACGTCTGCCATAATAGCTTTTTAGATATTCTTAAATGAAAAGTTCACTGTAAAAAAAAATACTTCCAATCGCTCAGAACTATGTACCTATTTTGTAATCTTACATAGAATTTTGATTACTAAGATAATAGAACATCTTAATTTGGATGTAAAAAATAAATAATAATACTAAAAAAAGCACCAAGTTCGTAGAAATGGTTTGCGAAACAAAATCTTTCTGTATTGCTTACTCTGCAAAGTCCAAATGTGGACGCACCTTAAGACTTTTAAACTGATAGCCTTCTAAGATGAAAAGTCGAATCGATTATCGACCACGAACTAAACAAATTAGTCACATTTAGGTACTAGGAGCCTTCAATAAAGAGTGGGTTCGATTTATTTTGTGCTTTTCATATAATTTGCTTTAATTTGAATATACTCACTCAATACTTTTAGAAGACCCATCCTATGGAGGACACCTTCAGGATCTATCTGGTAAACGACCATCCTTAATATAATAGTTGTTGTCAAATGCTGTCACCGTGGTGTTTATTCTCATATTCTAATCTGAGGTTCCGAATTCCATCTTCGGTTGCAACATCTCGAGAGATTAAAGTCAAGGACGGTTCAGTAAATAGAAAATAAATCGAGTAGCGTTAATTGAATAACATGTGCAACCAGAATTTATATTGATAAAACGAGTAAAGTCAGCATAGATAAACGTAACAGGCATAGTTTATAACTAAATCATGCTAGTTCTTCCCTACAAATACCAAAATTCTGTTACTACTAGCGCTACGTGCCGGGCACTACTGGAACTTTTTGTATTTTTTGCTGCGTTCGATATCGATATATCTATAGTACCAAGGAGCTTATCTATAGTATGGTATTCAACCCATCAAGTGTTTGCGATCGTTGCATTTGCTTGTTTTTCTGTGTGTTTTTAGTCGCTTAATTCTTTTGTTAGTGTTTTCTACAAAGTACGTTGAGCAGAGTGTTCACTCCTCGCGTTCTTACGATCTCGAATTGAAGATTTTACTTTACGAAGTGATATTTTAACGTAGGATACTGACTTTCTAGTGAGATAAGAAAAGAAATTGCATTGATTTTTTATGACTGGTGCAAAGAGGTGAACAATTTGTGTAGCAAAAGCATTGAGTTTGACAAAGACGACCCGAACAAATCTATGGCCTACAATTATTATATCAAACACAAATATAAAAATTAAAAAAAATAATTAAGAAGAAATAAATGATTGTCTGAGATGCATATTTTTTATTACTCCCAATTCCCATAGCATCCTGCTTTGTGCAGTTTATTTCAACTTATTAGTATTGCGCAGTTTAAATTTGACTCGTTACTCGAATCAAATTATGATTGCGCAATAGTAATAACTTGTACTACGAATTTCTGAAAATTTGAAAGCGGCGCGGTACGGCCGGGCTGCATTCTAGGGTTGCTTTGGTCTCGCGGGGGTACCGCTCGATTTCCCATGGGGCTGCCTGCGTTTTGGCAAGCGCCCCTCCGTGGGAACTCGAGGCGGTAGTGCTCAGTGCCGTGTACCGGTATCGAGCCGAGAGGAGGGATGCGGGCGAGCGGCCCTGTCCCGAGGAGGTGGCGCGCGTCCGCAGGAGTGCCAGGAGGGCACTCCTTAGGGGGTGGGAAGAGTCCCTTGTCGCTCCCGCTCACGGGGCCTGGACGATCGATGCGATTCGTCCGGTCCTCGTTGAGTGGGTGCAGCGAAGGTGGGGGACTCTGACCTTCCGCCTTGTGCAGGTATTGACCGGACATGGTTGTTTCGGTCACTACCTGCACAGGGGTTGCCCGAAGGGAGGTGACGACAGATTGTCACCATTGTGGGGTGGCCGACGACACGGCGGAGCACACTTTGGCGGTGTGTCCAGCGTGGGGTCGGCAGCGGCACGATTTGACGTCTGTCGTTGGAGGGGACCTCTCGCTTCCCAGCCTGGTAAAGGCCATGTTGGGGAGTCGAGAGGCTTGGGTGGCCATGTCCTCCTTCTGCGAGGACGTAATGTCGCAGAAGGAGGCAGCGGAGCGATGCCGGGAGGATGACGCCTCCTCGGCACCGATCCGCCGAAGGCGGAGGGAGGGACGGAGAAGGAGATACGCTCACCTTCTCCCTCCCGATAGCCAGCCGTAGCGGGTGAGGGGACCTGATGCGGCTACTAGGGCTATGGTGGGGAAATGGTCTTGTGTACTGGACCATTTCCATCGTCGGAGGGCGCTCGGCTGAGGCTGAGTGCAACCCGCCGGGGCTCACGGGTAATGCCAATGGCGGTACCGTGAGCTCTACTTATGGCGAATGAGGTACACCTGGAGGTTTTTAGTGGGTGGGTCCGGCCATCTGCCGGATCATCCCCACATACCCCGCCGCTCCCCCTTGGGTGGTCGGGGACGTGATTGCACGTTTTCCTCAAGTAAAAAAAAAAAGGGTTGCTTTGGTCAAAAAGGTTCCTAGAGTGGCTACTGTGTGGCGCTAAAGTGCAAAAACCGCGAGACGGTCATCTATACTTTAGTACTTATATTCACCTATGAACTTAATATATCTAGAGATTATTCACTTAAGGCGTTAAAGCATAAAAAGGAGATACTGCCACGTTTGTCGTTGGTAGACTTTATAACAAAATTATGATTTTGAGGTGGAGAGCCGTGAACGAGAGATATTCAAAATGTAGATTTCTTCAGTGGCAACTCGAAACCCAAACATTATGAAGGTTTATGTGACTGGGCCGATTTTTCAATCGTCGGATAAAAATTATCTGTTGAATAAAGTATTACTCGGCGTAATAAAGTTAGTTTTTATAATACTATCACATGAGTAGATAAACGGAACAGAGACAAAGCTTCTTAAGAACGTGCAAAATTTTTACCTATTTTGGTAGGGTTGTCACAATAGGTAAAGACAAACTAAACAAAACATTTGTTAAATAGTTTTATTATTCAGTATATAGAATACTTTACAAATTACTTACCTACTCTAATAATTTTCTTTTTATAATTTTTGTTTTTTAATAATTTATTATTTCTTTTGACGGTGTGGTAAAAAAAATGTTCAATCTTTGAATGCGATTTCCCAAAAACTAAAAATTTTGAGTTATTTCTTTTCTTTATTGAAGGAACAAAATATTTAGTAAAAGCTTGTAATCAGCGACCATACATAGTCGTTGCTTGTAATAATAATAAAAAGGTAAAAACACACCGTATAGTACCTAGTTACCCTCTTCTTATTGAAAAAAGGATCTTACAATAAAATGAAGGACTTACTTGAAAAGTAATAATCAAATATTTACTTACCTATTGTACTCCTTGGGATAGTTAAAGTATGATATATTTTAATTTTTTCTATTATTATTCATGCACACACTACAATAAACAACCATTTATAATAATAAAATACCACGTTTTTACATTAAAATATTCAAACTTCCAACTAACAAAAAAAACAACGTGCGTCGCGCTGACCCTGAGATTGTACACTAGCTGTGACAGCGTAAACCGGTTTTTACCAGTGTCGCCGCGTACGCGACAAGCGGCCAGTGGTCACGCACACATGCCCCGCGTGCTTGTAGTATTACAATCGATTCGTGCGGATGTATGAAGCTTTGTCTCTGTTCCGTTTATCTACTCATGTGATACTATGGTCCGATTTGTCAATGGTCGGATAATTGACAGACAACTGTTATTCGTCAGGTAGGATTTATTTCAATTTTTTAAATAAGATATATCTGTCCGATAACACTGCTAACTGACAGATAATTTACTTGCTGCTTCAACCGGCAAATAGCCGCGTTATTCGACGAATAGTTTCAGGTTTTAATTTTCAGTTAAGTGTTGGTGTTATTCAGGGTGTCCCGTAAATAGTAGACCAACTGAAAACTGGAGTTGGCTATAGATACAAAGGGTTATCTGGAATCCAAAACAATTTTTTTTTTCTAGGCTAACTAGTTTTTCAGATATACCGATTTTGAATATTTATAGGATTTTCCCCTACTGCGTGCAGAAAATGTATCATAACTTTATTTTCATGCAAATATTTAAGAAAAGATTATTCTCCCTAATTGATTTGTAATTTGTGATTGGCAATCTGTGAAAATAAAAGCTAAAACATGTAATTTTTAAAACCCTAAAATTTATAAACACATTTTGAAATGATGCTGGTGTAAAAAGCATGGCAGCTTTGGCGAACTTTTTTTTAAAACAGCTACAATTTATACAGCTTTCAAAAAGGTAAAAAAGTATACAAAAAAGCAATGAAACCTTTTTTTTACTATAAAACCATCCTAAAACCCACTTAGTCTTAAATATCTTTATGATTTTATTTCTTATTTTAAGATCTATAGGCCGTATACAGAAAGAAAGCTGGAAACTTATAAGCGCTTACCAGCGCTGGTAACCCGCGCAGGAAAAATATGAACGCGCGCCGATAAGCACTGAACGGTGCCGACAAGTTCCGACAAGCTTCCACGCGCGCTGGTCAGCGCTGGGAAATCATCGTCCGACGAGTTTGACATTTTGCTTGGTCTGCCTCAACCTGCTTCCTTTGTGTAGAACGGACCAGCGCTGTCAAGCGCCGGTAAGCGCTTATAAGTTTCCAGCTTTCTTTCTGTACACGGACTATGAAAAGAAGCTGGCAGGATAGAAAATGAAAAACTTTATTTTAAACCAGATATTTAAAAAAATTACAGTTCGATTTATTCGAGTAAATAAAAAAAACATATTTTTCTTAATTATTCATATTGTTCAGTTATCACACACAAATAGTATTCGATTATTTCAATTTATGAAAACGCCCACAGTTTTTACTGCTCGTAAATACGCAGAAATCTATTTTATTTACGGTTTATGTGTCGGTAATGCTCGGAAGGACGCATGTAGATATAAATAATAAATAAAATAAATATTTCTAACACTCACACAACATTATCTAGCCCAAATTAAGTTTCTTAAAGAACTTGTGCTATGGATACTAGTTAATTGATATACATAAGAAATATATAGAAAGAAAGAAAGAAAGAGAGAAAGAAAAAAGTTTATTTGTAAAAAAACCCACATAAAATATTTAAATAAACACAGAAGTTATAAAAATACCAAAACAACTTACAATAAAAATAACAAAAAATATAAACATACATATTGAATAAATACATATTTTTTTTATTAGAAAATAAACTTAAATAAACATATAAACATCCATGACTTGACGACTAATATCTGTGTTCATCACACAAATATCCGTCGCCGCCGGGATTCGAACCCAGGACCTCTGGCATATAAGGCAATGTACGTTACCCCTACACCAGCCGGTCGTCTAAATATATAATAATAATAATGATATCGTGTGCCTACTAGCATTTGCCATGTTTCTAGATGCACGGGTATCGCTACATAGAATCTTGATAAGTATTGTATTAAGTATTACTTGAAAAAGTACAACTATTGCTGCAAGCGGATTATCAATGTCATCGCTTAGATTTCTTTAGGGAGATGTTGCGCCGGTGCAGACAAGATCCACGGTTTATTTGATTCAATTTTGTGGAGTGATGAATTTTGTTTTAAGAGAATGGGCGTCTTTATCATGCACAACCTTCATAAATGGGCCGTTGAAAACCCCCGTGCAGTAAGGGAAGACCGGTTTCAGCACCAGTTTCGTGTTAATTTATGAGCTGGAATACTAAAAGGACAAATCGTGGTTTTATTTTTTCTACAAAACCACGACTGAATGGAGCTCATTATTTTTTTTTTTAAGAGAAGAGCTAGGTAATTTGTTAAACGTTTTACCAGAAGAAGTTCGCAATAGGATGTGGCTACAGCATGATGGTGCACCCGGTTACTATTCACGACAATTCAGAAATCACTTAAACGAGTACCCGAACCAATAGATAGAACGACAGGATAGATAGGATACTATCAAATGAACAAGTTGTAATCGAAATTGCTTGTTCTGTGTTCTATTTTGGGGTAAACCTATAAAATAATGTAAGCACATGTATCAAAATATGAAAAATGTGGACCATAGTGGACAAAAGTTTTAATCAAGTAATATCCACAAGTTCCGCATGTGTATATCCTTAGAGAAACTGTGGTATCCATTTTCTATAAAACTTATGACTACGCAATGATGCATTTCTGAGTCGTTCAGATTTGGTAAGTATTTATTTTTAGTAGTCTGTTTTGCTAGAGATGATGTCGTAATAGGGTCCTTGGAATACTAAAGGGTAGGTACTTCTTCTATGGTCTTATCACACTGGCTAAGTCTTTGCACTAAACTGGAACAACGAGTGGGACAAAATCCTAGTGTACCCACATGGTAAATTTGATGTAGGTATCCAGCCCAGTAACAAATTCTTACATACACACATACATAACGTCACGCCTGTATCCCTTATAGGGTAGGCAGAACACCAGAGGTTACAGGACCATCTGCACACAAATTCACTCATCCACATATGTCACTGCGGACAGGGATAGTGGATCATATATTTTTTAACTGCCCTCTACACCCCGCCTATCTATAAAATATCCTTCTCCTCTAGTTCCCCAGACCTAACATCTTATTTTTATTATTTATTTATATACTCTTTATTGAAAAAATTACAAAAAATGGGGTACTGACAACATGGAACAGAAGGTACAAAAGGAGGTCGTATCGTTCTAGAGCGATCTCTACCAGACAATCTTCCTATCTTCTAGTCATCCCCTTATCCTTAAAATAATTTGTAAATAAATCCAAGAATGTAACATTTCTTTGTAATGGGGAGTTTTCTGACAGCTCATTAAAAAAACAAAACTGTACAAAATTGGTACAAAAGGCTTCGATAGATGGCGCTTTACAAAAGGCGAAGGCGAAGAATTTATTCCACACTGCGTTTTAACAAGTAAAATAAATTAATTGACGTCTGTATCAGAAATTGAACATATAAATAACCATAGATGGTAGATACCACTTACCTACATTATAGTTTACAGACTTAACGCCTTCGGCTTTTTAAAAGTGCCATCTATAGAGGTTTTTTGAACGAATTTTTATGAGCTGTCAGAAAACTCCCCATTAGGTATGTAGTTAGTTAATTGTTCATACTGAAGAGGAAAATAAAACACCAGAATTCTTGTTTACTATTTATCGACCTACCCTAACTAATTACATCATCTAAAAAGGCTGCTGGAGCAATTATGTTAGGCTGGCTGGCACATCTCAGAATCCACACCTATGTAATTTTTATTTTTTTCATTTACTGTCTGTTGGCGTGCATTCGTTGTTATGGGATTCGTATTTGTAAACTTACGGGGACGTGAAATTTAGGGTCGCACTTTTCGTAATCATGTATCACACCGTGAACTGAAGTGGAAATAAATAAGGCAACTGCAGCATATCTCATATTTCACAACGGCTCTTTGACAATGTATATAATTATTTATTAAAATATTATGAAACGAGGGATTGCCGATGTATCATAAAAAGTTACTTTATGGCCGATGTATTTACAAATTTGAACTGATGTTTAAGTTTTTTTACATTGTAAATATGACAGTTGCGATAAGTTTATTCTGAAATGAATTGATGATTAACTAAATGAAATAATAATCAATAAAACAACAATTATGTATAAAAATAATTTTATGAAAAATAATTGATATTATATTATACCTACTTCGATAGTTTAACAAAAATTTGGTGAAATCCGTAATTCTATTACATGCAAATTAAAAATGTTATTAAGTTTGAGCTTTATTTGGAAACTAGTCAAAATATTGACAAGTTGTAATTTTTTGAGACGAGTTTGAAGCTGTCAGTTTCAAACCTTTATACTGATCATTGAAAAATCTGCCATAGATAAACTGAAAGTAGAACAATATAGAGACATATTCTTGAGCAAATAATTCTTCTCATTACTCTATCACGTTTTGAAATGTATATTAGTTTTAGCTGGGAAAATGATACCCTTATGAATGTTTCCTTTGACACTGTTCATGACCAGACGGAAAAGTATTACCTAAATCATTAGGTACTGTCGAGTGTGATTATTATTTATCACAATGCTTTTAAACATCCAACTTCGGAAAGACGTTACAAAAGATAAAATACTCATATTGGTTTGATGAAATAAGTACGTCAGATGTACAGATTTGTAAAAATTTATGTTTTATGTAGAATGTCAAAAGTTGCAGTACAGGCTCAACTCAATTGGGAGGTAATAGCGTATTCAGGTTTTACAGCTATTCATCATAGCCTTGTTGATACCGTTGCACAATCATTGTTTTTATCGAGCTAATGTCGGAAGTGATAAAACTATAGGTTGTCAGATTCCACCAACGCCTTCTCTAAAATATCTAAAAACTTTTAGTTTTACCTACTAATATTATAATTAATTAGGTACAGTAGCAGCTCTCTTGCCCGCGCCGATGATTAAAATAATCCTGGTCAAGCTTACTTTCAGTCTCAGCCACACAGTCACTCATTCTTTCTGACAAAAGAACACACCCACACCTTGGTTTCCTCTCTCCAACTCTTCTACTCCCGTCCAGTAATCAGAGAGTCGGCCATGCGCGGACATTCCACAACCTTTCTTTTTCGATTCAGTCACACCTAGCACATCAATTCTCCTGGCATTCATCACCTCGCACAGCAGGGTATTTTGCCTGCTGGGGGGACAAGACGTGACGTGTGGAAATGCACGTCGCTGTCGGAAATTTTGCCCCCCCCCCCCCGATTGGGCTGCCTGAGGTGGCCTCAGGGAGGGATTCTCCAGGTGGCCTGGTACCCTCCTGGGGAAGTATATTTTTAATTCATTGTACCTGCTCCTACTTCGTCGGATAGGAAAGGATAAGGTCAGTTTTGAAAGGGATTAGGAATGAGAGAAAGCAACAAGGTATTAAGAGGATACTGCATACACGGAGTGGAAGTTTGTAGTGTACGCAGTAGCTAGAGTAACCGCGGTCGCTTACCCGAATGCCTTTTCTTCATAATCCGACAGACAAATGAAGAGAACACCCCATGACCAACGTGGGTGTGTAATAATAAACGATGTACAGGAAGGGACAGAAAAATGTGACCCCGTTGATTTTAAAACACGAATGCAAATTTCGCAAAGAAATGAGCGAATTTTGCCGAACAAAATCTTTATAAATCGGTTCGCTGTCCGTAGCACAGCAAACCTAATTTTGCGAAACGTTTAAATTTTTAAAAGTAAAAAATATTTCACATAAAATTTTTGGCCATAATACTACGGCCACACTACCTTACCGTCTACCGGGCTGTTACCGCCATAATTATGGCATTAAATTACCGTCTAAATTACTGCATGAACTGGTGTGGCCACACTACCTTACCGTCTACCGGCAATAATTATGGCATTAAATTACCGTGATATGATATTGATTTGATTTGATTTGTAAACGATGCTTAAATTTAAATTTAATTTCTGAAACAGTTCTTATACTTTTACCTTTTCTTAATACCTATATCCATCCTAACCTGCTCTTCGTCAAAAATTTATGATAAAGTTATACACATTTAATAATATACATACATATATTACCCGCTTTACTTCTTATTTATTATATTCTTATAGTTTAATTAAACAAGTCAGTCCATATTAAGTGACGCTGCGTTTGTCGCTGATTCCGTGCGTCTCTGTTTGGGTTGCCGTCAGAATACCAGCGTTGCAGTTTTATATTGCAACACCATGCTGAGCCGGAGCCCATTGACGGGCACGGCAAAAAAATTGTGAATTTTACCAAAACTTTTTTATTCTTTTGTTTTAATTTTAATTTGTAATTTTTCTATTTTTTTGTTGTGTGTGTGTCAATAAATTTCTCATTCATTCATTCATATGTCAATAAATTTGGCGGAAAATATCACTTTTTCAAGATGGAGGTCGAAGCTGCAGCGGTGTTGTGTTTTATGAGTGCCATTTATTTTTACATGAATCTTTTAAATTTCAACAAAGCTAAAAGAAGAAAAAAAGGGTATCCCAAAGAGACGGTTCGGATTGGAATAATTCTAAAAACTCGAGCGCTTTTTCATTTGACCACTCCATGTCGGTCGATACGTGCGTCGCCGGTGAGCTCATATTGCACACTGGACAAACGGTAGAGTGGCCACAAACGCTATAATTACTGCGGTAATCTTCTTTGATGTACGAAAAAACTCCGCCGCCGGAGCTATTGCCTACCGCCATTTGCCATATTGATTGGCATTGTAAAATTATGGCCGTAAATCGTGGTTACACCTAGGTGTTGTTTAAGTTATGGCAATAATTACTGGCATATCACGGTAGTGTAGCCGAAGCATAACTGGGGGATCGAACCTGTAACGTTCAGAATGCAGCATGATCAGCATGATCTGCCGAAGCGCTCAGCCAATGCGCCACGATGGATTTAATCATCGGAGCGAAATAGTGAATATTGTTCCTCGGTAAAAGGTTTAAAATGTTTATCTAATTAATTAGTTTAAGTTTGACATTTAGTCTAACATTTCGTTGTTTAAGATTGATATTTTTTATAAATTGTAACAAAATAAAAGTATTTAAAAATATATGTTTGAAATCTTATTATTTTTTGTCTTTTATTTTCACGATTATACTAAGAAAACCACTTTTGTCTGCGTGCTCACGTCTTTCGTGATCATGGTGCCTGTAAAGCCATCAAAACATAAATAATAAATAAATAAATATTTCTGACACTTACAAAACATTATCTAGCCCAAATTAAGTTTCTTAAAGAACTTGTGTTATGGATACTACATAACTAATATACTTAAGAAACATATAAACATACATATTGAATAAATACATATTTTTTATTCGAATAAACTTAAATAAACATATAAACATCCATGACTTGACGACTTATATCTGTGTTCATCACACAAATATTCGCCGCCGCCGGGATTCGAACCCAGGACCTCTGGCATAGCAGGCAATGTATGTTACCACTACACCAGCCAGTCGTCAACCATCGTGCTGAAATGTAATTAGAAAGTGAACACGATGAAATCCGTTCAAAGTGTTTTATTTCGTATTATTTTTATTTATTATTAATTTTATATGCGGCAGGTGGTAACAATAAAATAAGACTTCGACAGGGGCTAACTTAGGTAAACTTCACGTACCTCAGGCTGGTCTTCCAACTGCGCGTTCAGCTGTGGGCTGCTGCTCCCGCGCTTTTTGCTTCGTACGGCCCGCAGGACAGTGAGACGTGTACTTAACACTAACTCCCCAGGGAGGGACCCAGACGGTGCTACTCTATAGAGTTTATCACCAAACAATAACTTCACAACAGCAATTTTACAAGGCACAACCAGGGTGGTCATGCAACTTGGAGCGCGCGCGGTCAATCAATCACACGTCCAGTTGTAGCGGGATGCGTGCATGCTAGTTTGTCTTTCATATAATTTCAAGTTTTCAAAGGATACTATCGCCACCTAGTTGACAAGCCTCGAAGTATTTCGACTCTAAAAAAATGCGTTCAGTATTGGTAGTTAAGTTCATCTCAATATTTAAATTCGACTAGTTTTGATTTTTACACTACCTAAGATAACCTGATTTTTCAGATAAAGAAACGTAATTAAAAGATACATTTCAAGTTCTAAAAAATCTTATGAACTGAACGTACTCTGTCTTTAAAATGAAGATATCAATGTTGCCATTAGTCATATTTATATCCACAGTAGTAGATTTGGGTTTTACTTATAATGGTTCCTTAAACCATATCTAAGGTTTATTGATCATTTCAAATGTTTCCATTTAGAAAGATTTAATAATAGTATTCTAATAAGTGAGCTAGACTTAATAAAATAGACTAAATAAATCAGGGTATCGTAGTAGATTTTTTTTATACTAGCAATTCATAGTCAAGCCAACTGACGTCTTTTATTTTTATTCATTCAAATTTTGAATATTGCGTTTACGTCATCTTCTGTTTTTGCTGTTCCGGATTTGTTCACAATCTAAACAATATTTTTCTCCGTTTTCCCTGTAAAGAACATTGAGTAGAGATAGTGCAACTCCTCCTGTCTTTACCGCGAAGGAATACGAGAACTTACGTGATGTGTTGGTGTTTTTTTGATGAAATAGTGACTCTGATAAGTTTGTTTTTGTGATATTGACACTTAGAAATGCTTCAAAAATTGTGCTGCGTTTCATCTTGAGCTTCAGCACTAATTAGTGGTATGTTGTGAGCAGCATAATGAGAAGATTAAGAATGTTATTATAAAAAAAGATTGGAAACAACAATTTGTTATTTGGTAAAACAGTAGATTGGGGTGAAGAAGACATAATAAAAAAATGGCAAATGACTATTTCTTTTAATATAGGACAAAAATGTAAAATAATTTTGTGTGTTGTTTTATTTTGACCACGATTTCCATCAATAATGTAATGCGCCCTTTTAGATCACAAAAACTGTTTTTTCATTTTTATGGCAAAAATCGGTGAAATAAAAGGGCGCATAGAATTAAAAATTTAAAATGATTTTAAAAGTAGCTAGGGCTACGTTTTTTGGGCGTTCGAGTGTTCGATTTAGTTCGGGGTCAGAGCGCTAGATGGCGCTAACGTACTATTCAAGTCATAAGATGGCCATCTATACTTTAGTACTTATTCTTATCTATGGATGCGTGAACGCACTGCCTCTCAACCCTTCGGTAGAGGGCGCGGTGGTGACGACCTAGGTATTGCGGAGAAACAAAAGCAAGCCCCATCGACTAACTAAATCAATTTAACTTAGTTCTCACGAAAATCAATAGATGGCGCTAACACTGATCATAAATTTAAAAAGCGAACGATAATATTAGGTTTTGAACCCAAGTCTATTATATCACTCTCTTTTTCAAGACATTACTGTCAATAGAATAGATAGATGGCTCTGTCATAATATTCTATTATGCCATTGCCATGTGTTATATATAGTGATCGGAATAGGTAGAGTATATTTACCTAAACTTCCAGGAACAGAGACAGAAAATGGAGACTTCCTACGACAGCATTTTTTTCGGGACATTTTCCGGGACATCACATTAAAGAATGTTATTAAATAACTTGACCGTTAATTTGAAGCCTAATAATACTTGAGATAGATACCATCGTTCTGTCCTTTTTTCGCACGTTCTTTCCTTCATATTCCTACTCTATTGCTTTCTCTTTCTTTACCCCACCACCACACAGGTAGCAGCTATGCTGAATGCGTTAGGATTTTGACTCATTGACGTCGTTGTTCTTGTCCTGACAACTTGTCTATATCAGAGAAGACACAGTGTTTACTGAAGGTACATATTTATCTTTCTAAAACTTGTTTCGGATTAAAGCTGACATTGGTGAGTTCATTTTATCTTAATTATTTTACTTGCCTATGTGTTTTCTTTGATAAATTACGCACGGCTATTGTTATTTATAATGCAACGTGTTATAATTTATAATTCAATTTTTATGAAATGTTATACCTGCTCCAAAATAAGTTTAACGTTGTTAACGTTCGTTTTAGAATTGTTTTTTATCTACCTTTTAGTTTCCTTTGGTAAGCGAAATTTATCATTTGCATCGTGGTTTAAAAATAAGTGATCAAAAAAATGTAGTACTAGTACTTCATATGTACAAACTATCTCAAGGACGACGAATTTGAGTAGTTCTTCGTCTAGTAGTTCTGGATCAGAAGCTCGAGTAATTCTTCTAGTCAAAAGCGTTCGCGCCGTTACCGTCAGAATCGAAAGCGGAATCATAATTACGGCATAATAGGACAGTTAATCTAAGATGTAGCATTTTTAAAGAATCTTATCTTAATCTTGTTCGGTTAGACATCTTATAATGATGATCCTATAATCGACGAACATAATCTGAACGATCTGGGATTCACAAAACCTATAGCCACATCTGTAGTTTCAAAAACACCTCATAATTATTCTGAAATTCTTAAAGTTATACAAAGCTTTGACAATCCTGATTGGACAAATATTAGGTTATTTTAGCTTCTGTCAAGGATCCTTTAAATAAGGTCATGTTAAGTAAAACTCCTCCCTCATGCCATCACTTATCATAATGTTAGAAAGCCCTTTCGAGGTCGTGGAAGTAAGCAGGCACACGGTCGTAAATTTAACGAATCTTCACAAGGACTTAAAGGCTCTCCTTCATCCCACTGGGATAGGACAGGAAAATCCAGACGATACTGACCGCACGGTCGAAAATCTAACGAATTTGCACAACTACGTAAAGGTTCTTCCTCATCCCACCGGGATAGGAGAGGTAAATCCAGACTATAATGACCAAACGGTCGTAAATCTAACGAATCTGCACAAGTACGTAAAGGTTCTCCCTCATCCCACCAGGATAGGAGAGGTAAATCCAGGCGATACTGACCACATGGTCGTAAATCTAACGCATCTTCACAAGGACGTTAAGGCTCTCCCTCATTCCACCTAGATAGGAGAGAAAAATCCAAACGATACTGACTCTTCGAGTATTTTCCATGAAAAACTTTCACAACCGGTGGAAAGAAAGGGGTAATTTCTTGCAACCAACAGCAGAGTAGACAATAAATCGAGCAATTTATGAACGAAAATAATTGACAGCTCCAGTGGCTGCAATGTATGATTTGTGATTGATGTTATTTTGAATGCTGGCAATTTATGAACATAATCTTCTTAGTCTGTGGTTAAGTTGATCAATTATCAATCCGTGATTGATTGTTCTCATAGATTAATATAAGTACTAAAGTAGTTGTTCTATCCAGGTTATGACGAAGTAATACATTTCAAATTATTATTGGCATATGAGAATTTAAAGATATTAAGTGAAATTGATAATCAATGTTCCTCTTGCTTGCAAAATGATATCCGCTGCCACAGATTTGTGATGCAATTCGCTGCAGTGTATGATGTAGTGGATGTGATTCCCTTTATTTACTCAACAAGTTTTAAAATTTTCAGGTCGGTTTTGAACTGTTTTCTAATTGTTTTGTGGAGAGTTTAATAACATGCTGTTTACTATACGATACCGTGGACAGAGGAGTTGGCTGCCCTACGGGCTCAGCTTTGCACTAGGGGACTTTGCTTGTATGCAATTGGGTTGCCCAGAAATTTCGAGAGCACGGAATACGCGCTATGGTGTATTTAGCTGCTTCTCAATTGATATTGAAATTAAACTATCAGGGCTGGAGATTAGAAAGAGAATTATTTATTAAATTGATACAGCTTAATTAATTAGCAGCAGCTAGTTGCTAGGGTAGCTACAGTGCTCCCCCTCAAGCGAAGCCTATTGGTGGTTTGACGCCTCGTCACTTCGAATAGTTTGTAGTGTCGTATGCTGCGAGGTATTGCGGTCGGGGCTAGGAAGTCGTCATGCGGCAGTGGTGAGGCGATGATATACGCTGGTTTCAGTCTATCGATCGATAGCTATAGTAGTTTCTCGAGTCGGTAACTTTATCGGGAGAAATTTTCTGTTTCATTTCTGTACAGGAAACGAGCCTTCATGTGCCGATGCGAGTGGTGTCTTCACTGCGTCGCATCTTATGAAAACGTGATCGCACGATGACAAGTCCGAGTGTCAAAAATACTGCGCTTGGTTGCGTGCGGAGCTAATGTTGGTTTCAGTTCTTTCATGGCGCGTACTCGTAGCGTATTTTAATTTTTTTTTTTTTTCGACAGTTCGCCTGATAGTCGTATAGACCCGAATGTCTTGCACAGATGTTGCTTCCGGCCATCGTGTACAGCAGTCTATTATTGTAACACAGTATTTGTAGCCATCACTCAATGTAGGCAACAATGGGCCGATTATATCGATGTGTACATGTGCGAATCTTTCCACTGAATGTTGTGTAAATAGTGCTGGCTCACTCTTTGTATGTCGTTGTATCTTTACACGTTGACAAGGTATCCAGGTTTTCGACCTAGTACCAAAGTCGATATTCATGTGTGGGCAAAAATACCGTGACTTAACTATAAGGCGTGAACTTAAAAAAAGACGTGTGACACTCGGAGACTGCCGCGGTAAAGCTATTGCAACAAAATAAGGTGTTCTGCTGCAACACGTCATACAGAGCTAAGACGTACTGATCGGGCGGCCGGCTTGCAGCAGCACCGCGCTCTGAGCCACGCTGCTGGCGTACACTGACACCAGCACCGGCTGCGACAGGTCATACAAAGCTAGGACGTACTGACTGGGCGGCCGGCCTGCAGCAGCACCGCGCCCTGAGCCACGCTGCTGGCGTCCACCGACACCAGCACCGGCTACGACACGTCATACAGAGCTAGGACGTACTGATCGGGCGGCCGGCCTGCAGCAGCACCGCGCCCTGAGCCACGCTGCTGGCGTATACTGACACCAGCACCGGCTGCGACACGTCATACAGAGCAAGGACGTACTGACTGGGCGGCCGGCCTGCAGCAGCACCGCGCCCTGAGCCACGCTGCTGGCTCCACCGACACCAGCTCCGGCTACGACACGTCATACAGAGCTAGGACGTACTGATCGGGCGACCGGCTTGCAGCAGCACCGCGCCCTGAGCCACGCTGCTGGCGTACACTGACACCAGCACCGGCTGCGACAGGTCATACAAAGCTAGGACGTACTGACTGGGCGGCCGGCCTGCAGCAGCACCGCGCCCTGAGCCACGCTGCTGGCGTACACTGACACCTGCACCGGCTGCGACACGTCATACTGAGCAAGGACGTACTGACTGGGCGGCCGGCCTGCAGCAGCACCGCGCCCTGAGCCACGCTGCTGGCTCCACCGACACCAGCACCAGCTACGACACGTCATACAGAGCTAGGACGTACTGATCGGGCGGCCGGCTTGCAGCAGCACCGCGCCCTGAGCCACGCTGCTGGCGTACACTGACACCAGCACCGGCTGCGACACGTCATACAAAGCTAGGACGTACTGACTGGGCGGCCGGCCTGCAGCAGCACCGCGCCCTGAGCCACGCTGCTGGCTCTACCGACACCAGCACCGGCTACGACACGTCATACAGAGCTAGGACGTACTGACCGGGCGGCCGCCCTGCAGCAGCACCGTGCCCTGAGCCACGCTGCTGGCGTCCACTGACACCAGCACCGGCTGCGACACGTCATACAGAGCTAAGACGTACTGACCGGGCGGCCGGCCTGCAGCAGGCCCGCGATAGAAGCTATGCAATAGAATAACAAAAATGGTTGCTCATGAAGAGTTGGTGAGCTTCTACAATAAATAATTATAAACCAGCGTGTTCAAGTGTGGTCCGTGGTCCAGCAAGTGTCTGTAAACGAACCAACTGGCTCAGATTAAGCTCAATTTCTGGCAGACCTGCATAATAATATAAAAACTCTCTTAATAATAAAGCCGTCGTCGTCTCCACGCTTTGTAGCCCGGAACGAACTGAACGGCCGAGAGGACATCCTCTTGTCAAGCGAATCCTATAACCTATTGCACTGGTCGCGACAAAAATGCACCAAATCATCAATCTGGAATATTGATAATGTTATATTTTTATTTTTTGTCCTGCTAAAATCCTAATACAGAAAATCCTTTTGAAATATAAAAAAATAGATGCTTGGACCCAGTCTATTGGGTAAATAAGTTCATTTTAATTGGAAAAGACATAATAATCAAAAGTAAGTGTGATAATGTATTTATAAACTATACGTGGGAAATCTATACTAGCCTCTCGCAACCTAGTCGGGTTATATTAGTATATATGTATATAAAAGAAAGAAAGAAAAAGAAAAAAAAAAAAAAAAAATTGCTGGTGTGGGTCACGTCGTGAGGACGCCACACTGGTATTAATGCCTCAGCCGACAGCTTCCGTTCCGCTGTGGCGTCAAAAAGTTGGGTGGAAAATGGATGTTGGATGAAATCCTGACTAGAGATAACTGGCGTTCTGAAAATACATTTGAACGATTTTATTGTAAATAAGTAAGAATGTCAAAAAATCAAAATTCAGTTACAAGTCAATTTATGCAGTGGATGAAATATACTTTATATTTCTATTTAATTTAAACTACTTAATTGTAGTTTTTGTTAGCAACTGTTGCTTATTCCTGTGTATTTGAAAGGTAATTGATATTACGTTACTGAAAATGCTATAATAGGTTATTTTTATGTACACCTCCCTGGCAATGTAAAACAATACCACAAGTCAATTTATTTTAAGCTTATTTACTTCTATTCGTATTCACATTGACGTCACCACCACACCAGGCGATATCAAACACGTCTCTCAAGTATTATTAGGCTTCAAATTAACGGTCAAGTTATTTAATACCAACGTTTTACCTAAAATTAAAACGTAAATTAAATCACTTACCTTAATTTGAAGCCTAATATTTTTTAATTCTGCCTGGTTACACAACGACTTCAATGAGTCAAAATCCTAACGCATTCAGCATAGCTGCTACCTGTGTGGTGGTGGGGTAAAGAAAGAGAAAGCAATAGAGTAGGAATATGAAGGAAAGAACGTGCGAAAAAAGGACAGAACGATGGTATCTATCTCAAGTATTATTAGGCTTCAAATTAAGGTAAGTGATTTAATTTACGTTTTAATTTTAGGTAAAACGTTGGTATTAATGCAGTAAAATAATTGAATTCAATCCCTATTTGTGTGTACTATGTTTAAGTATAAATAAAAGAAACAATATATTTTAAAAAAAAAAATTATTGTAACAATTATCATATAAATCAAAGTATTTTCCAAAATTGTATACACAGAAAAATTTTAAAAATGTTGCTAGGTGAAAGTACTCATGAAATGAAGAACTTTTTCTATAAGACCTATTTGAGAAAAATCAGCTGTTCCATACATTTTGGACGAGTATGTATGTACTTTCTGTATGAAACAGCAGATTTTAGCGCTTCGAGTAGGAAAGTTGGTCCCATAGAAACAGTTGTTTGTATTCATGAGTACTTTCATCTTGTTAAGTTAGCAAAATTAAAAAATATCACTCACACAAATTACAAATCAATCTGGGTAAACAAAAATGTGTATATTTGAATATATTTTTGTTTACCAAAAAGTAATGCAAAAGCTCGTATCAATTAATCAAGTACGCTGTTTATAAAACTAGTATCAATATTTGTTGCTAGCCTTAACGTTCCGTGTTGTGTCACTTAACTGATGCCTTCATCTATCCAAATATATAAATAAATTTAAAAAGTTTTCATATGTCGTCAGTGTCTTCAGTGTCAGTATTGTGACTTATATTATTTTCCTGTAGAAAATTGAAATAGATGACCATTAATTTTTCTATATTTTCTATGTTCAGTCTGTTTCTTTTTATGCTTAAAATCCACTTGTACGTAGAAAATAACCTCTCAACATTATAAAAAAATTCGTCATCTGCGTCAACTCCCTTTACAATTTTTTCACTTTTTTCTCTAATTGTATCATAGTCAGGATTTCGTTCTATAACTTTCTCTAGTTTCACTATGATTTAATGTATTTACGGGATTCTTACCACGATTTTCGATTTTATTTTCGCACGTAGAGTCCGCGATCATGGTGCTTGTAACAGCATCGAAATATCGGACGTGCGAAAATAAAATCGAAAATCGTGGTAAGAATCCCGTAAATACATTAAATCATAGTGAAAATAACCGCGTTAGTTTAAAACATTTTCTCTAGTTTGTTTTCTATTTCTACATTAGATGACCAGCTCAAAGCACATCTAACGTCGTCAATAATTCCTAAGCTATCAGATATTGCTAAATTAGATTTTTGTAGTTTTGTAAGTGCCACTTGAATAATAGTATAATTTTCATCATTAAAATTCAGTTCCGACTGAATGTTTTCATTTCTAATTTTTGCTTTTCTTATACACAGGGCCTCATTGCTGTTGAGTGAATTTAATACATTAGATATTTGCTGAAAATAGTTCGCATAATAAGACGCTGCCTTCAGCCATGTACCCCATCTTGTAATTACCGGTTGCGGAGGCAGTGGCAAGTTAGGGTACACGTTTTTAAGAATGTTAACCCTGCTGGGGATTTCAAAAATATCTTTTTTACATTGGCTATCAAATCGTCAATATTTTCGTGTTGAGAGCGCACTAGTTCTGCTACTCCATTGAGGGCATGTGCCAAACATGTGATGTGCAGTTCATTTGGAAAATCTGTTTTTATTAATCGTCCGGCTCGCAACATATATACCACGCTGTCAGTGCATAACATTATTAATTTTTTCTGAAAATGATTCTCCCCACATTTCTCTCAAAGATTCAATAATAAAATGTGATATAGTTACGCCATTAGCCCTTTCGAGTACTTTACATGAGATTAAATATGGTCGAATTGCTACATTTTTGATCAGCGGCATCACCAATAAATTTACCACATTTCTGCCCATATAATCGGTTGTTTCACCAATTGATAGCCATATCTTGTTGTTTCCTATTGCGTCGTAAATTGATTTCAACCGATTTTTAAAAACTACGTCGAGGTACTTTTTTCGTAACAGAGATTCAGATGGAACTTTCTTCTCTGAGCAAATACAACAACTGCAGCAAATATATTAACTTGGGACCAAGGAATGTTACACAAAATCAAAAAAATAATCAGATCGGAGTTAAATTCTTCTTCAGGCTTTTGTCGCCTGCCTTGATATACTGGTCCATTGACGTGCCGATCAACATTGCTTTTCTGCGTGGCTGTTACTGAAGCCTCACATTTTGTGCAGAATATGACACCACTTGTTTCGTCATAAATCAGTTCCGGGTTATTAACAATCCAACTATTCACAAGTTTGGGTCTCACTCTTCTCGCCATGATTACCAAAAACTTAAAATAAAGTCCTTCAAAGCCGGGCAAATAAGTACCTGAAAAGAAAATTATGATGTGACAATTGAATTAGCAAACAATTTTGACGAATAGCGGTGCGAACGATAGTAGCAATTCGGCATGATAGGGGTAGATAGCTCACAGGGAAATCATCATCATCATTTCAGCCGATAGACGTCCACTGCTGGACATAAGCCCCCCCAAGGATCTCCACAATGACCGATCCTGCGCCACCCGCATCCAGCGGCTTCCCGCGACCTTCACTGGCTACGCTACGTCTACCGGTACGTGGTCGCCACTCGAGAACCTTCGTGCCCCAACGGCCGTCAGTCCTGCGAGCTATGTGCCCTACCCACCCACTGCCACTTAAGTTGTGCAATGGAGACCGTAAATTAAGGAAATACTACATCGTTTCCTTTTTTAAATATGTGTGCTATTTTTTCACTCAACAAGCATTTCCTCACTTTGATGCTAACATATTTTAAATAATATAGCAATATATATGTAATTAATTTAGCTATATTATCTAGTTTAGTTTATTATGCCATTTAGAAAAAACTAAATGGCGTACACTACATACGCTGCTTTTTAGACCATAAAGTCATGTAAAATCAATAGCTTAATTTGCAACCACTACAAGTACTTCCAATGCACAAAAATTATGTACTTAATTAATGTGATATTTGCGGAACCAACAATCAAATTTAGCATTTATTTTTCTTGTACTGGTTTTGATTACAAAGAAATGTTAAGAATAAGTATGACATTAGCTTACCTTGATATTTGGTACACTTGCAGTATCCAGTAACCGTTTAAATCCAATCAAAGCGTAGTCGTTGTCCGAATTCAAGCTAGGTAGTCAGGTAAAGCAGATGAAATTCCAGTAAACAAGCCAAGGTAAAAAGTTACGGATCCACAATATAAAATACTATACGTGCGCACTCGACAAATGATGTACAAGACTGCTTTGCTATTGTCCTGTGCTTATAAAAAGAATAGCAAACGCGACGACTGCTTTCTCTATTATGGTGGCTTCTCACTGCGCGTGTTAGCCCGCGCCGCGCCGCACCGCGCCCCGCGCAATACGAAAAGCGTAGTAGCACGCGCAGGGAGAAGCCACCTTAGCCCGCGCCGCGCCGCGCCGCGCCGCGCCCCGCGCAGTGTGAAGAGCTAGGCGCGTCGCGGTGCGCCCTATCCGCTAAAAGTCGGTAGCTTCAAACGCGCCGCGCCGCGTCTCCCCTAGCTCTTCACACGGCGCGGGGCGCGGCGCGGCGCGGGCTAAGGTGGCTTCTCCCTGCGCATGCTACTACGCTTTTCATACTGCGCGGGGCGCGGCGCGGCGCGGCGCGGGCTAACACGCGCAGTGAGAAGCCACCATTACACAGTTACAAAAAAAATGCGACGACTGTAATCTCTATCTCTTTCACACAAACATGTTGTCGTTTACATAGAAATATTAAATGTTTTTAAAAACAATAAAAATTTAGTAGTTTATGTGTAGACTGAGTAGGTATTTGAGTTCAGTTAAGAAATTAGCATGTATTAAAGCTGTTACAATATTATTTTTTATATGTACTTAAAGATAGTGTTGAACACAAGTAGGGACTGAATTCAGTTATTTTACTGCATTAATATCAGTTTTTAATTTGATGTCCCGGAAAAAGTCCCGACAAAAATGTTGTGGTAGGAAGTCTCCATTTTCTGTCTCTGTTCCTGGAAGTTTAGGTAAATATACTCTACCTATTCCGATCACTGGACTTATATATAACGGCATCCATTCGATGACTGCTGTTGTAGTTTTGTTACTGTAACCGAGATGGCGCCACCGTTATATGGCCTTGAGGGGGTCAGTTTTCTCTGTCCCAAGCTGTAGGTATAAATACCTAGGTACAGTACGAAGTACTGGAATACTTTGCCTTTGGCCCCATGCCATTCGAAGATATTCCTGTTTTATCTTTACTGCAGTTATTTTTGTGTAGTTATTTCAGTTATCTATCAGTAAGCTAAACTACTGAATCAATTTTGACGTTATTTATAATAGAGTATGCTTAACCCTAGAACCCTACATGGGGTGCAGGTGCACCCCAGACCGATTTATTTTCTAAATAGTTCGAATATTTTTTTACCTACAGATTTGCGCGTCACAGTACTTTAGTTTTATGTTAAACGCTCGCGATTCGTCAGTGCCGCGACGACAGTCGCATCGTGTGGTCGCTGGTACAAGCGCTGTGGGGTGCGTCTGAACCCCAGTGTAGGAAAATCGTAAGTATTTTTATTTAATATGTATTTTTGTTTTCTCAATGTATTTGTATGCTTGTATATAATATATTGTTTGATTTAATTACTAATTAATGAAGTACCTTTATATACATCAAATACTACAGGTATTTATGATTTTTGTTTCAGATGGCTGCAAGAACATTGGATGACGAAGACGTTTATTCTATTATTGATGGCGAATCTGGTGACGACGAATCAGATGATGCAACCAGCTGTAGGCAATTGCTAGTTCCAGTTTCTGATGATGAGCCGGACGGTTTGATAGAAGATTTTCGCATAGCTGATGACGACTGCATTAATGACAGTTATACAGATTATTCTGTATTACTTTCATTAAAATGCAGATGTATTCGCCATCTGATTGTTGCACCATCGACGAGCAACTTTTGTCGTTCCGTGGACGATGTCTCTTTAATTGTCTCTTTAAATTTTTTTTTTTTTTTTTTTTGTTTTTTTTTTTTTTTTTTTTTTTTTATAAAATATGGATGGGACGTTTGTCTTCCATGACACCTGATGTTAAGTGAACATGAAGACTAAGGTGGTACACGTCCATCCACGAGAAACCTATTCACTCGACGCTTAAAAGTACTAGGACTATACTGGTCAGGGAAAATAGACGCAGGCAGTTCATTCCAAACCTTGGCGACCCGTATCAAAAAGGAACTGTCAAAGCGCTTAGTTCGACTTTTCGGAATATCAACCACATACGGATGGAAGTTCTGTCTGCGTCTAGTAGTCCGATGGTAAAAGGGTGAGGGTTCAATTTGCTCAAACAGAGCACTCGCGCACTCACCAAAATGTATCCTGTAGTACACGGTTAAACAAGCAACCTTACGACGATGCTCTAGGGTCTGTAGTTTTTTGGTCGTAAGGTCGACGTTGTTAATTAATTTACGGGCTCTTCGGTCAACGGAGTCCAGCGCTTCTAGTTGATATTTGGCTGAACCATCCCAAAGATGACTGCAGTACTCCATGCATGATCGCACTTGAGCTGTATATAAGTTAAGAAGCTGTGCAGGGCTGAAGTACCGCCGTACCTTCGAGATGATTCCCAACTTTTTCAAAGCTACTTGAGCCATGGACACAATTTGTTGACCGAAGTTTAAACTGGATGTTATAGTTACGCCTAAAAGCCCTAGATGGTCAGTGATGGGGACAGATACATTTTGGAAAGTGGGCATTAATGTGAAGGTGCTCTTTTTTGCGGAGAATAGACACGCCTGAGTTTTGGACGCGTTGAATTTTACCAAATTCGACTCACCCCAATCGGATACTTTCCGTAAGGTCAAATCAACGCGCTCAATCATTGACTTTCTTAAACTCTGGATTTCACGGGGGCTCGCTCGCGCATTGGATACGTATCTCTCTACAACAGTGCTGTCATCAGCATAACTAATAATGCCCGGTGTTAAAATGTCATTAATGTGCAGCAAGAATAATGTTGCAGAGAGAACAGATCCCTGAGGTACCCCGGCATTAATTGCCATTTGGTCGGAGGAGAAGCCATCTAAGACAACTCGAATTGACCGTTCCCTCAGAAAATCAGATATCCAGTCGCAGAGCCCAATCGGTATGCCATAAGCTGGAAGCTTACTTAAGAGACCATCATGCCAGACCCTGTCAAAGGCCTTGGAAATGTCTAAGGATACAGCTATTGCTTCACCATGACCCTCCAAGGCCTCGCTCCATAAGTGAGTGGCATACACGAGAAGATCGCCGGTCGAGCGCCCGTTGCGGAAACCATATTGGCTATCGCTTAGGAGCTCGTTGGTCTCGAGGTATGCCAGGAGTCGATTGTTCAATACACGTTTCATGACTTTGCAAAGTATGGAGGTGATTGAAATAGGTCGATAGTTGACAGGATCGGCACGGCTTCCCTTCTTTGGTACTGGCTGTACGTTAGCAAGCTTCCAGGACTTGGGGACCTTACCGGATTCCAACGAAAGGCGATAAAGACGTGTCAAAACAGGAGACAACTCAGCTGCGCAGCGTTTTAAGACCACTGCAGGAATACCGTCTGGACCACTAGCTTTGTTCTCGTCTAGGTGCAGCAAGCATTTAAGAACCTCCTTTTGGCGAATGTGAACGGTACCCATTGTAGGTCCGAACTGAGGTAATTGGGGTGGGATTTTTCCTTGGCAATCTAGACGAGAATTTTCTGCGCAGATACTAGCAAATAAATCTGCTTTCTCCTTAGCAGTGTGGGTCAGAGAACCATCGGGTTTCCTCAGTGGTGGCAGCGACGGGCGACCAAAGTTCGTTTCGACCGACTTGGCAAGGGACCAGAAAGCTTTACTTCCCGAAGGGTATGCTGCTATTCTGTCTCCGATACGGCCTATGTGGGCAAAACGAGCTCTTTTGATTGCCTTTTTGCAGGACTTGGCGGCAGCATTGTATCTTTTCTTAAGTTCATGCGAATCCAGGGCTTTGCTTCTGCGAGCATTTGCCCAGGCTTTGTATGCTTCCCGCTTTCGCTTTTCAGCGGCAAGGCAAGCAGTATTAAACCATGGGCGAGCTTTGGTTTCAAGGGATAGATCAGCGTGGGGAATGAAGTACTCCATTGCTTGGACTATCACACTTGAGACAGCATCAGCGCAGCACGATGGATCGGTTGATGTAAAACAAGTTTGCCGCCATGGATAAGATGCGAAGAAATGTCGCATTTCATCCCAATCTGCTGACTTGTAACGCCATACTCGCCTGGAGCCTTTTGGGCGGGTGTCAGGTGGCGAGTACAGCGATACAGATTTCACCATACAGTGATCGGATGTCCCTAAAGGTGCAGTGACGGACACCGAGTATCTGTCAGGATCGGTTGTCAGCAGAAGGTCCAAGCAATACGCAGTGTGGCCAGCAACGTCGGGGATGCGCGTAGGCTCGTTAACAAGCTGTGAGAGACCATAAGTCAGCGAAAACTTAAAGGCCTCTCTGCCAGCATGGTCAGTGTCCTGATACGGGTATAACCACTGCCCGTGGTGAGCATTAAAATCCCCCAGAAACACCAACTGCGCCGTGGGAAAACGTTGCTGAATCTTATCTGCTGTATTGCCAAGGTATTCCATAAGCCTCGTTGTCTCCTGATCTCCGCTATGTGAACGATAGATACAGGCGTAAACCACTTGGTCTAGGCCAGTATCTATGTGAACCCACATGACTGAAAGGTCCGGCACTTCCAAGTAACGGAGACGCTGACAACAGATCGCGTCACTGGCATACATGCACACCCCGGCGTGCGGGCGGAAAAGAGACTCCAGGATATAGCCTGGGTAACCAAGGTATGCCGAGTCTGACGGATCGCAGATCTGCGTCTCCGTTAGAAAGAGTAGGTGTGGTCTCTCCGTCTCAAGATGGTGGTGGACATCATTCAGATTGGAGTGCACTCCTCGGATGTTACAGAAGTGCACTTTAAGGGAGAGGAAGTGCAACCGCTGTTGAACCGTACTCTTTTTAGGACCTTTCATTGTGAATTGGTAGTGGAGTGAATAGGGAGGAGAATAGAAGTTGAGTGAAGCGCTGCAAATGGAACCAAGCAACTCGTAGGAAACAACGCACCATTGGGGAACTCGCCTGGAGACTGCGGGGACGCCCGAACCCCCCCGAGGTCGCCATCGGGTCCTCTCTAACCGGTCGCCAACCGGCACGATGGAGCCTCTCAGGATTTTTCGCGAGGTGGCGGGGCAGCCTTTCGCATGTGGCTGGCATGCTACTTGGGCCCCCTACTACCTGCGGTCGGCCAGCGGTGCACCGTGCTTCGGATCCCGCTACCCTCCAAAACGAGTTACCCGGTGAGTCATTATCCTACGAGTTGAAAACTGTTCTCCGATGCAGCACGATTACTCAGACCTATCCTCCTCAATGGCTACACTAGACATCATGCCGGAACGCGACTAAGTCACTTGGCGGCATGGTTTTGTCTAGTGGGTGGTGACAAGCCACGGCCGAAGCCTACCACCAGATTTTACTGCTCGTTTAGCACCACCCAGGGACCACGTACAAGGCATCGAGGGCTAAACCTTGCGGACGCGAGCAGTTTTCAGTCCCCAAAAATGTATATATAAATGTATATACCTTCAAAACCTGACAAGTATGGGATTAAAATTTTGATGACGTGTGATGCCAAAACCGCTTACATGTTAAATGCTATTGTATATGTAGGTCAGACAAATCCACCACCAAACGTATCGGTACCAGAGCACTACGTTGTTGAACTTTCAAAGCCAATAGAAGGATCTCGTCGTAATATTCCAATGGACAATTGGTTCACCAGTATCCCTTTAGCTAAGAAACTGCTCGAAAAGGCCTTGACCATGGTCGGCACAACACGCAAGAACAAAGGTGAAATTCCGCAATTATTTTTGGAGCTAAAAGATCGTGAAGAAAATTCTGCTATGTTTGCATATGACGGAGCACTGACACTTATCTTACTGTCCCCCGAAAAAAACTCAGAAAAAGGTAGTTATCATGCTTTCTACTCTCCCTGATTCACCAGATAATAACAATGAGGTGCAATTGCCGGAAATAATACATTTTTATAATAAAACTAAAGGCGGCGTGGACGTTTTTGACGCAACGGCTAAAAAATATTCCGTGCAGAGAAAAACCCGACGTTGGCCGATGTGTTTATTTTATGGGTTGCTGGATGCGGTCGGAATTAATTCTTGGGTTGTATTTAAATGTTTAAAAGCTAATAATAAGCAAAAAATAAAATTTGGGCGTACGTTTTTAAAAAAATTAGGCTTGGAGCTAATTCACGATCGATTGGAGGACCGTTGCCGTGTACCAACTTTGAGGCGGGATATAAAGGAAACCATTGGTGCGATCCTGAAAAAACCCCGAGATCATGGTAGCGCTGTTTCTTCGCGTCCGACTCAAGGACGGTGTGGCTTTTGTCCAAGGTCCAAGGACAGGAAGACCAGGACAACGTGGCATAGATGTAAAATACCTATTTGCTTAGAGCACCAAACTAAAGTTTGTGAAAAGTGCTCAAATTGAGACTATTTTTTTATAATAAGGCTGATTTGTGACCTCATAATACTAATTACTTATAATAAAACATATCTACATTAAATAATTGTTTTTTTATTTAAATTTTCCGCATTTTAGTATGGGGTACGCCAGCACCCCAGAGTAGGAATAACATGTGCGCTAGATAGTGTAGGGTTCTAGGGTTAAACTTCAAGTAGCATATACTCGTAGTAATCTTATTTATCCAACTGCGATGTCTTATTTACGCGGACGAATTCGCGGGCAACAGCTAGTTTATATGTATTATCAATTATGTTGGATGCAAATCGAGATAGAGGCTGGAGAGGCCATACGTGCTCGAGCCGAGCGAGCGAAGCGAGCGGTGCCAAGGTAGCGGCCGGCGAAGCGCCATATACCTACTCTAGAGTATAAAGGTCTTGAATATTGTCTTTCAATCAAAAATAGGTTCTGTCGTGCTACCGTTTATCAGCCAAAGTTCTATCACGATCAGTGGGGTCGTCAACATACCATAACATGTTACTTAGTAAACATAATATTAAAAATTTTGCTATATTATCAAATTGCACAAGTGTCGTTTAGCAATATAATAATCACCGTCACAATAATGTGATGAATAATGAAGTATAGAAAGTAATTTATCACTTAACCCGATATAGCGCGGGCATTATACTTATGGCCCGAATATTATATAATATAATGCACGCATTAATTACTTGGTCCATAACATAGCGATACGCCGTTTACTTTACCTATCGCTTTGTTTATGAAGAGGGCAAAACAGCGACATAATTTTTTGAAACTCCAGTACAAAATTCCAACTCGCTCTGTATAAATGCAAGAATTAGTTCATAAACATCATCATCTCAAATCTTTTTATATAATGAGCCCAATGCGAGGCTATGTGTCTTTAAATAAATCGCATAAAGAGAGTCTGTTACTTTTGTCAAAAGTAATTCGATTTCATTGTTGAGATCAGAGGCTTTAAGTATACTGTTAATGTATTACATACATACATACATACATAACTTCACGCCTGTATCCCTTATGGGGTAGGCAGAACATCAGAGGTAATAAGACCAACTGATGTCACGTTTGACTAATGAGGTATTATAATGATTGCGAGAGGCTATGTTAATGTATTACTATTGTGCAGGATAGTGACGATAAGACAGTTATATAAACTTAAAACAGTGTATATAGATAGTGTTATAGTGTTTTATAAGACTCTTAAAGAGCTAAGAACGTTTAAAATAGTGTTTCATAGTGTTTTTATAGTGTTTATAGTTAATAGCGTCACATACAAGTGTTAGGTATAAGAAATAGTGCTTTAAAACAGTGTTTTGTAATAGTTTACAGCTTAAAAGTGTTTGCTTAATCGTTTGTATCTTTTTAATTTGATTAATCAATAACTGCTACGAAAACTTACGTGATTATAGCCTGAAAATAGCTTGAGTTGTATTAGGGCTGATTTGGAAATAAAGAAATGGTTTTGAAAGTCTTATCATTCCCGCACACAGAGAGAGAGATCTAAATAGTTAATAGAATTTGTAAATAGTTTTCCAATTAGAATATAGTAAAGATCTAATAAGAATAGTCGAATCTAGTCAGAATCTTATTAGAAAAATCTAGAAAGTTCGAAATAGATTCGAGCGAGACAGACATATGTGTGTCCCGCTCGCACGCTTGCATTACTCTCTCTTGTGCGGTACCCTTGCGCGCCTGCACCGAATCACTTAAGAATGCGAGACACTCCGCCAGCGACACATTCGCGTGGGATTCGCCGAAAAGATCCCGAAGAGAGAAGATCTCCGGAAGAAAGAAGCCTCCGAAGAAAGAAGCCTCAAGCAACAGTGAACAGTGAATCTCTCAAGCCCGAAGACTCTCAATAGAAGCCCGAAGTCACAAGACAGAATACAGAAATACAGAAGACTGAAGGCAGAATACAGTAATAGAAGAGCGCGGGAAATAGAGTGTGCTTGTGGCGTATTCGCGAGTGTAATAGTGCCGCGCGGCTGGACTTTCACGACCGTGTTAAGTGGTGAATTCGCATTTTCCTTTTGCCCCTCGCATCGATTCCAGCTAATAGAGTGGGTGGATAGCGCATCATTTGACTAAATCGTAATCGAATTCATAGACTATACAGTCCACTGGAGCTATCCCCCACATTTTGGTCCTTCGAGAGCCGGATCTTTGAGAGGGCAATTGGGAGACAGCGATGCCTCTTACACGGTCGCAGTCAGGCCGCGGGGAGCGGGCCGCCTCGACAGGGCCCGCTCAAGAACAGTCTCAAGCTCAAGCCGTGAAGAGCAAGAATACGACGTCGCCGACAGAAACCACAGAAACGACGACGCCAACGACGTCGGCTACAGAAACGACGACGCCGACAGAAACCACAGCGACGACGGGTGCCACAGCTACAGAAACTACGAAGACCACCCGTCAAATCGAAGCTACGCAGCCACAGCGAGCTCCACAGAGATCCCAAGTCTCGAAATCGAAGAAATCCTCGAAAATAACGAAGGCGAAGTTGAAGTTATTACGGTTACAAGTCGAACTCGCCGCCGCCGAAGTCGCCGCTCTCGAAGACGACGAAACAGACTTAGAAGAGGAATCTGAAGCACCCTCCATTGAAGACACCACGAAGAGAGTGTCCGTATGGCTGGAAAATAATCCGACAGACTCGCCGCTGGCAATCCAGGGCCAGGGCGAAATTGAAGAGCCTCCACAGCAACCGCAACAGACTGAAGAACCGACGCGTCCTGCGGCGCTCCCGGCACCGGCGAGCTTCATCCCCCCCCCGGATCCAGTACCGGCGGGAGGGGACACAGTCGCCGTGCCGCAACAGAAGATCGACCTCGGCGAGTTGGCCTCAGCCATCGCACTCGCCGCCAGGACGGGTCCGCAGCCGCCGCCGCCTAGAATCCATGCAGAACTCCCTCCGTACAGCGGGTCATACCAAGAATGGCTCATGTTTAAGGCAGCGTATCAAGAAACAGCGGGATATTACAGCGACATAGAAAACACAGCGCGTCTACGACGAAGCCTGCGTTCAAGAGCTCGGGAGGTCGTCGAAGGGCTTCTCCTCTACAACGCGAAGCCCGAAGAAATCCTGCGAGCCCTCGAGTCACGCTTCGGACGGCCCGACGCTATCGCCCTCGCCGAGTTAGAGCGACTACGGGGACTACAGAAGCCTACGGACGCGCCCAGAGACCTGTGCGTATTCGCGACGCGGGTCTGCAACATTGTAACAACGCTGCGCGCCCTGGGGAAGATTCACTACCTGTACAACCCGGAAGTCACGAAGATCACAACAGAGAAGCTAACGCCGGCTATGCGATATCGCTGGTTTGACTACGCTGCCGAGAACCCTCAAGACGAAGCAGACTTACTAAAGCTTGCTAACTTTTTACAGAGAGAAGCGGATCGCTGCGGACCCTACGCGCAACCGGAGCGCGTCGCGGAAGACCACCTGGCGGCGAACAGGAGATTTGGTCAAGATCAAAACAGAAGAGTCCCGCAGAGAACATGCACAGTCACAGAACCTGGGTGTCCCATATGTGAGAAGAAGGGCCACTACACAAGCAACTGCAAGCGTTTCCTAGAAGCGGACGAAAATAGAAGATGGGACCTTGCGAAGAATAAATCTTTATGTTTCAGATGTCTACGTCATCGGGCGAGGAATCACACGTGCAAGGGGAAGGCCTGCGCTACAGAAGGGTGCACGAGACTGCATCATCCTCTCCTTCACTACAAGAGGCGTGTGATCGTCGAACAGCCCGAAGAATCAGAACATAGAACAGAAATCGTCGCATCTACGTGGACGTCAGTGAACACTCAAGCTTATCTCAAGATAGTACCGATAGAAGTCACAGGGCCGCGAGGAAGCGTCAAGACTCACGCGCTACTCGACGACGGTTCAACAGTTACGCTCATAGACGCCGAGAACGAGATAGCACAGCAAGTAGGCGCCAAGGGACCCGTCGAGCCACTTCATATTGAAGCCATCGCAAGTACAGAGTTCGAGTCCGAGCAGTCACGCAGGGTCACTATCACGCTACAGACAACAGAAGGGCGACACAAGATTCACGCACATACATTCACCGGGCTGAATCTATCTGCACAGCGCGTCACCCACGAAGACCTCACGGACTGCGAACACATCAAAGACATCGCCGAGAAGCTCCAATATGAAACAGCGAAACCGAAGATACTCATCGGGCAAGACAACTGGCCCCTACTCGTCGCGTCTACATCGAGAAAGGGACGGCGCGATCAACCTGTCGCCTCTCTCACTCCGCTCGGATGGGTGTTGCATGGAGCGCGCACTCGCAACAAAGGCCAACGAGTACACTACGTCAACGCACTTAACAGGAAAACAGAAAATACAGAGAAAACAGAAAACATAGAACACAGTATCGCAGCCATCGAACAGCAACAGATACAGAAAAATTCATCCACGCGACGTGACAGTGTCGCAAAAACTCGCGGGGCGAAACCGGAGGCCAGCCGCCGTCAACGAAGACCGCGACCTCAAACCCGACGAGAAAACAGAACAGTCGAACAGAAATTCGAAACAAGAAAACAGCACCCGCGACGCTGCTGCGCAAGTAGCGTCCCTCCGAAGAGGTCCTGTGACCTCTGCTGGCGGAGGTCGACCCCACAGTCGACGGTCGACCCCGCACTCCGTACCGCTCCACTCTGGGCGGGCCAGCGCCGTACGCGCCATCCATGGTCCCGCTCACCGACCGTGGCCTCAGGGGGCGCAATAGCTGGCGCGCCTCCCTACAGCTGGCGAACCACTTCCGGGCCAGGTAGCCCCGGGAGTACCCACCACCGGACCTCCATCACCGGCGGGAGCCGCACGGGCGCGGCCCCGCAATGCAGCCGGGAGACGTGGCGACCTTCCCCGGCCCTGACAGTCGACGCGCGGGCGAGAGATGGGTTCCACGGAAGACCCGTCAGCTCGTCGTGCTGATCTCCGAGTCACCTGCCTGCACCGAGGAAGATGCGTCGTCAACGGCGGTGACAACGCACGGCGGGAGTATGTGCAGGACAGTGACGATAAGACAGTTATATAAACTTAAAACAGTGTATATAGATAGTGTTATAGTGTTTTATAAGACTCTTAAAGAGCTAAGAACGTTTAAAATAGTGTTTCATAGTGTTTTTATAGTGTTTATAGTTAATAGCGTCACATACAAGTGTTAGGTATAAGAAATAGTGCTTTAAAACAGTGTTTTGTAATAGTTTACAGCTTAAAAGTGTTTGCTTAATCGTTTGTATCTTTGTAATTTGATTAATCAATAACTGCTACGAAAACTTACGTGATTATAGCCTGAAAATAGCTTGAGTTGTATTAGGGCTGATTTGGAAATAAAGAAATGGTTTTGAAAGTCTTATCATTCCCGCACACAGAGAGAGAGATCTAAATAGTTAATAGAATTTGTAAATAGTTTTCCAGTTAGAATATAGTAAAGATCTAATAAGAATAGTCGAATCTAGTCAGAATCTTATTGGAAAAATCTAGAAAGTTCGAATTAGATTCGAGCGAGACAGACATATGTGTGTCCCGCTCGCACGCTTGCATTACTCTCTCTTGTGCGGTACCCTTGCGCGCCTGCACCGAATCACTTAAGAATGCGCCACACTCCGCCAGCGACACATTCGCGTGGGATTCGCCGAAAAGATCCCGAAGAGAGAAGATCTCCGGAAGAAAGAAGCCTCCGAAGAAAGAAGCCTCAAGCAACAGTGAACAGTGAATCTCTCAAGCCCGAAGACTCTCAATAGAAGCCCGAAGTCACAAGACAGAATACAGAAATACAGAAGACTGAAGGCAGAATACAGTAATAGAAGAGCGCGGGAAATAGAGTGTGCTTGTGGCGTATTCGCGAGTGTAATAGTGCCGCGCGGCTGGACTTTCACGACCGTGTTAAGTGGTGAATTCGCATTTTCCTTTTGCCCCTCGCATCGATTCCAGCTAATAGAGTGGGTGGATAGCGCATCATTTGACTAAATCGTAATCGAATTCATAGACTATACAGTCCACTGGAGCTATCCCCCACAACTATTGTTAATAAAAAATACATACATACATACATACATGACGTCACGCCTGTATCCCTTATGGGGTTGGCAGAACACCAGAGGTTACAAGATCATCTGATGTCACGTTTGACAAATTTGGAGGTATTATAAAGATGGAGAGAGGCATTCATTCATAGGTAGTCGTAGTGATCGGACGTGCCGAAAACCCAATGAGTGTAATAAACAAATAAGTGCAAAATTCGTGACCTACTACTACGCGGAAGAAATCTTTGGTGTATATTTTAAGTTTGGTGATTGAATATAAAGTAATAAAATGCTTTAACTTCTATAATTGAAAGTCACACAATTCTAAATAAAAAATGGAAGGCAGTCCCTTCAATAGAAGCTTGTTGACGCGCCGCAGCCCGACGCGCTCTCCTGCACCCGTGCCCGCCTGCGCCGATGCACCGCCCGTTGCCCCTCCGCGCCCTTTTCCGCCCAGCCCCCGGGGAGAAGAACAAGTTGAATTGTTGTCCACGCCAGACATACAGAACTGGATGAAATCAATCGAGCAGTACCTCAATGAAGTGTGCGCTATAGCAGAAGGTGGCAAATTAAATTCCGAGCACAAATTGAGATTAAGTTCTCTTTGCCGAAAAGTTGCGCATGGGACATCCCAGATGGCTGTGATATACCAGTCTCTAAAGCAAAAGATGATTTCAGCCCATAAAAGTCTCCAAACTCTTCAAGAAGAACGAGACCTTTCCAAACAAATTTGTGCCCTCAAGCAGTCGCTTGAACAGACTCCCAAACATACAACGGGGACATTATCCTTCTCTGACATAGTTAAGAAAAATTCAAAGGACTTCATCCTGCCTAAAAGTATAAGCTCTGTGGCTATCTACCCAACCGATGGAAAGAAATCAAGCGAGGAAACTAAGTCACAAGTCCAAAAAATTATCTGCCCTGAACAAATGAAACTACAAGTGAGGGGACTACGCAAGACCAGAAATGGTGGCGTCATAATAAGTTCCGAGTCCAAAGAAGATATCGAGAAGCTAAAACAGTCAGTGCAACTAACATCATCTGGTTTTACTGTAGACGAAACCAATAAGCGTAGGCCTAGAATTGCAGTTATCGGAGTGCCGTCGGCCTTGCAAGAATCTGAAGTTTTTAGTTGTATTTACCACCAAAACTTAGCCGAAAATTCCGAGCACATATCAATTGAAGACTTTCTGAAGACTATTAAATTAAGTCATAAGTCAGGAAAAAGGAACACCGAGACCTGTAACTACGTAATAGAAGTTCCAGCTTATATACGTAAAGCCCTTATATGTAAAGACCGATTGTTTATCAACTGGTCATCGTGCCCAGTGCGAGATTATACCTTAGTCACACGTTTTAAATGCCAGCAGTATGGCCACTCAGCTAAGTTTTGCCGTGATGAAAAAGATACATGCGGCCACTGCGGAGAAATAGGTCATACAATGAAGGACTGCAAAAAGAGAGGAGACCCACCGAAGTGTGCAACTTGTCTTCATTTTAAGAAGCCGTGTGACCACAAAACGGGAGACGCAGACTGTCCCGCGAAAAGTTTAGCTGAAAAAAGGTACCTCAATTCAATTGATTATGAAGGCGCCTAAGAGCGCCGTCTGTAATTTTTTTTATTTTAGACCTTAACAAACAATAAAAAATAATGGCTCACAATCTAATTAATGACCTAGATCGGTTCTCTGTTTCTGAATCAAGAGCTTGTGAGGTTGAAAGTTGTAGTCAATACCTTTCTTCTTACAAAAATCAATTTTCAATAATTACACAAAACATATGTAGCATTTATAAAAACTTTGATAATTTTAGTACTTTTCAACATAGACTGAATATTACCAACGATGTGATTATCCTGACTGAATGTTGGTTAGCTAAAAACAGTACCTTACCATCCATACCGGGCTACGACCTATACAACAGTAAGGAAAATTACAACCAAAACGATGGGATAGTAGTTTACGCTAGAAACAGCCTAAAAATATCAGTCGAGGAACCATACATGTTGGAATGCAATCGGTTACTTATTAAAATAGGTACCGACACCGCAATTCTAGCCATCTACAGGTCTCCTTCTTTTAAAAACATTAGTACGTTTACTAATTCTCTACAAGACGTACTACAAAATCTAAAATCGTATAAAAATATAATATTAATTGGCGACATTAACATTAATATTATGCCAGAGTGTTTGGATTCCTGTGGACAGGAATATCTTAACCTATGCTCATTTCATGGTCTACTTCCCGCCCACTGTTTACCTACACATCAGAGTGGTTCTTGTTTAGATCATATTATGCTAAAAACAAATTTTCCGTCACTAACGTTTGTAACAAACTCGACAATTACGGATCACAAGGCCGCCTTACTAAACTTAATTCGTAAAATGCCTAAACTAACAAATAACTTAATAAATAGTGCTAAAACTAATTTACATAGTCTCGAAGCGGATTTAAGCAAAATTGACTTTTCTATTGTTTATAATTCTGATGACGCGAACTTTTGTATGACATACTTTATATCACAGATACAAAGTGCAATACTGAAAAATACTACGCACACACTTCTTAGTAAAAAATTAAAAACATTAAGCCTTGGATTACCCCGGGACTCATTCGGTGTATGAAACATAGGGATAAGTTACATATGAAGGCCAAAGCACAACCAGATAACTTAATATTGCAAACGTCGTACAAAAGATATCGGAATTTTTGTAACGCTCTTCTTAAGAAATTAAAAAATACCTACGATAAAACTGAATTAGAAAAAGCGGGAACAAACAGTAAAATGGTTTGGAAATTTATTAAAAATGTAACTTTTTTGTCAAAACAGCATAAATCCGCAACTGAGCTATTACAGGGCAGGTCCTATGAATCACAACTTGAATGTACTAACTTAGCTAATAAATATTTTACTAACATTGGGAAAACATTGGCTGAAAAAATTCTTATTCAATCGCCTACGCTGTCTCTCACGCCCCAAAATACTTTATCTAATTGCACCCTATCAAATTCATTTGTTTTATTGGATATAGATGAAGTAGAGGTAACTACAATTATTAAAGGCCTGAAGGATGATTCAGCGATGGGCTGGGATAATATATCCAACAAAATACTAAAACGGTTTCATCATATTCTATCTATGCACTCCACTAACCTATATTTTTCAAAAGTGCCTTAGGGACGGCATTTTTCCTAATTCTTTGAAAAAAGCTGTCATTATTCCTATTCACAAAAATGGGAAGAAAGATCAAATTTCTAATTATAGGCCAATATCGCTTTTAACAGCCATTTCTAAGGTACTAGAAAAAATTATAAATAAAAGACTTGTTCAATACCTTGAAAAACAGTCCATCCTGTCAAATGCACAATTCGGCTTTAGGCACAAGCTTTCAACAACTGATGCAGTACTAGATCTTACTAATTTCATAGCCCAGGAGCTTGACAACGGAAATCGGACCTTAGGACTCTTTTTAGACCTATCCAAAGCCTACGACACAATTTCTATTCCTATCCTTTTGCACAAGCTTGAAAACTTAGGTATAAGAGGAAACCAACTCAAATTATTTGCAGATTATTTACACAATCGTTCTCAATGTGTGAAAATAGGACATGTCCTAAGTTCTGACCTAGTTTTGGACACGGAATTTGGAATCCCTCAAGGAAGCATTCTAGGTCCCACCCTGTTCCTTATTTATATTAATGACCTGTGCAACCTTAAAATGAATGGTGGTAAAATCATATCATTCGCCGATGACACCGCTCTATTGTTTTCTGCAAACTCAGACAGTGAACTATACGGGTACGCTCAGCGGGGCTTTAATGTAGTAAACAAGTGGCTTCAGCAGCATTTACTGACCCTAAATTCAGACAAAACTCATATGATTCAATTTTCCATACGAAAGTCTACTACTGTTATTCCTAACCTATATGCACACTTTTGTTGTGATCAAAATAATCAATCGTGCTCGTGTCCGTATATCTCTCCTACTAAAACAATTAAATACCTAGGTATTATAGTCGATGAGACTCTGTCCTTTAAACAACACATAGATACGGTGAGTGATAGAATACGCAAGCTTATATTTGTTTTTAAAAAATTGCGCACCATAGGAGACCCTTAACTTATTAGGCAAGTATACTTTGCATTGTGTCAGTCGATACTAAATAATTGTATTACGTCATGGGGAGAGGCAGCTAAAACGCATCTCATTAACATTGAAAGAGCACAAAGAGCAATTTTAAAAGTTTCGCATTTCCGACCTTTCCTTTACCCCACTGATCTTCTGTATAAAGACTGTCAAGTACTGACAGTTAGGCAGTTATTTATAATGAACACAATTTTAAACTACCATTGCACTCTTATTTACAAATCACAAGCAACAAACAAAAGGAGGCTTGACATTGCACGCCCACTTAACACAAAAACTGCATTTTCTTCTAGATTTTACCTTTTTTTAGGACCACTGTTATATAAAAGATTAAACGCCAAACTGAACATATATCCCCTGACCTACAGCAAAACTAAACGGATAATACGAGCGTCACTTTTAAACATGTCTTATGATGAAACAGAGAAACTGTTAATAGTCTTAAAATAAGATTAAATCTAACTTCGTTTTAAAAAGTTTTAGTGTGTTTTTAGTTGTAGATATAGATTAATGACTGGTGTATGTTTTGTACTCATTGTATGTTTTTAGCTTAGATTTAGATTATGTATTTAGCTTAGTATTTTTTTTTCTTTTGAACATTATTATAAGTTTAATTTCCTTACTTAAGTACTTTATAAATTTCCGCTTATACATATAGTAGTTTTACACTTTTGCACATCAAATTATTACACCTTTAGAATTAATTTTGACTTAGCACATTCCAATCTATTGAATATATTGTACCTAAAAAACAAGTAATCATAATTACTTAGTTTAGGTATCATGCCTGTGTTACCCTAGGTCATGATAAGCAGATGATATGACGTTTTATTGTATAGTATTTCTTGCTTATGTTTGTAATTTAGTTAATATGAATTATGTTGTTTAAACTAGTATTAATTTCACAATTATGTTATCCTTAGATATAAGTTTTTTTATCAGAAATAAATATATTATTATTATATTATTATTATTGTAGTGACATAGTCTCTCTCCATCATAAGTCTCATCCAACATAATAAAAAAAAATCTTTGACTAAATATATGGTTTCTTTTTAGATTTGTAATCTATCTTTAACTGCAGTCTATCTTTTGGCTAGCGCAATATCCCTTTGCCGTATTGTTTCAATTTTGTCAAATGTATTTTGTATTTTATGGGACACAAAAAAGTTTTGCTCATATCATGTATTAGTGCTGCAAGTTGAAGCTTGACATCAAAATTGGTGGATACATTGTGTGTGATTATTACACTATTTCACAAATATTATAATAAAATACTCAAAAACACTCTTAAAAGCTTCTTTAATTTCTTCTTAAAAAAGGAAGTTTTGCTTTATGATTTTCTTCAGGCTCATCAGGAGAACAACCAGTGTATGGGTCCATGCAACCCGGCCTATAGCAAAACATTTCGCCTGTAGAATTTCCTTTCACATATGGCGTCGAACCCATATAGTTGCCGCTGCGGAAGATATAGGAAAGATGATTAATGAGTTATTTACAAAAGGAGAGAATCGAGACATTGAATGAGACATGATCGTGTCAGCTAAAGACAATAATTATGTGGTTCTGTCATTAATTTTGTCTACCCGACTGCGGCACGCAAAGGAGGGTTATGTTTTCAACCGACTTCCAAAAAACGAGGAGGTTCTCAATTCGTCTGTATGTTTTTGTTTTGTGTCTTTGTTACACGATATTTTGGACAATTGTGAATCGATTTTGAAAATTCTTGTTTCATATGGTAGAAGATACTCCATAGTTGGTCCCATATAAATTTTATCGAAACCGGTTTAGTATTTCAAATTTTTGAAAAAATATGTATGTTTTCGGAGAATGTTTACGTGGATGACATTATAACTCAGCCAAAATTTTGACGTGAAGTCGGTTTTTTTATGTTTGTCCATTTCTTGTTCCCTTATTTCTACTGACCTGATGGACGGATGTAAACAAATGAGGTATCAATAGATTTGTATTAACTGTGCGAGTAATATAGGATTAAGATGGCGTCGAAAAATAAACATTTGGGGGGCATAAAAACAAATTATTTCTGATTTCAACAATATGGGTATCAAATAAAAGGGTCACATACTTGATATCGAACGTCGATGTAGGTATCAATTGTCTAGATATCGACAACTATGCATCGACGGGTCGTTACATCTACGATACTTCATACAGATGAGTTCGTATTATTGAATGTTGCTGTAGGTATCTAAATCTAAATATCTAAATGTCTGAATATCGGTAACTTCTAGGTACATACACTTTCGAATCTGATAAATTAATTTAAATATGTCTTATAAAAACATGGTTACACTGGAAAACATCAGGCACTATTTGAAAGCAGTAAAACAAAACGCTTGATTATTAGTTTTTTCTAACATGTTAAGTTAGGGGTGTTAAATTCCGTATTCTATGGCGTTCAATCATTGTCAACATAAAATTGATTGATCAGATGTTACTTATATATAGCGCTTTTATAAAAACCATGAGTGAAATCAAATTGTATAAAACACAAAACAATAAAGATTGTTTGATAATTGACGGATACAGGATGCTGAAGTGCAGAGTGATGAATGGCGTATTAGTGGTATTGTGCAAATAAATATTGTGGTGAACATTGCCGCAGTACTACGGCGACATCTTTAATTAATGGTGAACATAATATTTAAAAAATGTTGCATTTAAAATGCTTAATTACTCTTAAATAAATGAAAAAATGTGTTAATGTGATGACTGCTCATAATCATGCCCCGGAGCCTGGTAAGCACTTACGTGGATTCTATTAAACTGACTTAATTTCTTGTAAGAAAACTAAATTAATTATTGCCGGAAGTGGGATACCAGTAAACCACCTAGAAAGAAAAAGAGGATGCATCAGGAAGCAATCTCACGGTTTTTTGAACGTCGTGATGATATGGACGTTTTTCAATACCGGAAAGGAATAGCAAGCAATACATTTTTATAGTGCTTATTGTACTCAACCCGACTCAACCACGTGGACTTATCAAGTACTTCATCTAGTTACGTACTAAATATAAAATTGTTTACGATTAACGATAATAAGCTAAAATTATATCCGATTTTTTTCTTAAAACCTACCGTAAATCAAATACTTTATTCATCAAACATAATATGTATTATAATTCAAAGACAATTTGAGGATGAATAATATTCTTACATTCTCAAGGTAGTACCTATTTGTTTAGAAGGCAGCAGGTCAAGCGTTACATTACCTGTCAAATTTCTCCAACCAATTTTAACTTAATGCCGAGGGCATAGTGTTCAGATTCAAGTAAATTTTTTTGACAGATTTGTAACGCTTGATGTGGTGCTTTCTAAACCATATGTTAGATGGCATAGATAATAAGAATCTATAAATTAAAGTACTTAAATAATAAATGACAACAAATAATACTTTGAAAATAGAGGTGAATACAATGTCAATACATATTAAAATAAATATTCTGAACATAATATGTCAAAATTGTAATAATATTAACAACTTAATAGAGACTAATAATAGAAATAAAGTTATATAGTGAAATTGTCATGTCGAAATTCTGTTGCATTGTTAAAGACTCTGTTAAAGGTTCAACTGTTTCTCCAAAAGATTATTCCATAAAGCGGAATGATTACATTTAACTACAAAAAATAGTGGGAACACCCACCATGATTTCGATGTCATGCCACTGATGAAACAACCAAATGATTCCAAGACTTTCTATGTGGATTACACGATTCCATGACACTGATAAAACGTTCGATTGATTTTGTGACTTTTAATATGGAGTACCGTAGATATAACGACCCGTTTATGCATAGTTGTCGATATCTAGACAGTGGAATTTTTTCAGAATGTATCTGTTCCCATCACCGACCAACTAGGGCTTCTGGGCGTCACTATAACATCCAAATTAAACTTAAATAATAAATTACAGCAAATAATACTTTTAAAATAGAGGTGAATACAATGTCAATACATATTAAAATAAATATTCTGAACATAATATGTTAAAATTGTAATAATATTAACAACCTAATAATATACCTTAGAGATTAATAATAAAAATGAAGTTATATAGTGAAATTATCATGTCGAAATTCTGTTGTATTGTTAAAGACTGTGTTAAAGGTTCAACTGTTTCTTCAAAAGATTATTCCATAAAGTGGAATGATTACATTTAACTACAAAAAATAGTGGTAACACCCACCATGATTTCGATGTCATGCCACTGATGAAACAACCAAATGATTCCAAGACTTTCTATGTGGATTACACGATTCCATGACACTGATAAAACGTTCGATTGATTCCGTGACTTTTAATATGGAGTACCGTAGATGTAACGACCCGTTTATGCATAGTTGTAGATATCTAGACAGTAGAATTTTTCCAAAATGTATCTGTTCTCATCACCGACCAACTAGGGCTTTTGGGCGTCACTATAACGCCCAAATTAAACTTCGGACAACAAATTGAGTCTATGGCAAAAACGGCTTCCAAAAAATTGGGTATCATCTCGAAGGTCCGGCGGTACTTCAGCCCTGACCTGCTCAACTTATACACAGCACAGCCCAAGTAAGCTCGTGCATGGAGTACTGTAGTCACCTTTAGGATGGTTCTGTCAAATACCAGCTAGAATCTGTTGACCGAAGAGCCCGTAAATTCATAAATAACAACAACCTTACAAATAAAAAATTGGAGACGCTGGAGCATCTTCGTAAGGTTGCTTGTTTGACAGTACGAGGACGAATCAAAAAGTTCTTAGAATGAATACAAAAAAAAAATATTTAAGAAAAATATTTTATTTTTCTACGTTATCTCCTTCTAATCTAATACACTTAGAATACCGCATCTCCAACTTTGTTATGCCTTCCGCAAAAAATAATTTTCTCGACTATTAAAAATCTCCTCTACGGCAGTCATAACCGCGTCATCATCGTCAAATTTAGCTCTACGAATATGCTCTTTAATTTTGGAAATATGTGAAAATCACTCGGGGCTAAGTCAGGAAAATATGGTGGGTGATCAAGGACTTCAAAGCCAGCACTGTGGATTGCGGTGAGCGGAACTTCCGAATGATGAGGTGGAGCGTTATCCTGGAGAAACAACACGCCCAATGACAATTTCCCACGACGTTTTTCTTTAATCGCTTCACGTAATTTCGGGATTAAGTTTGCATAATAGGATCCAGTTATCGTTTGCCCTTTGGCAAGTAATCAATAAAAAGGATTCCTTCACTATCCCAGAATACCGAGGCCATAACTTTGCCAGTGGAAGGAGAAAGTCGAAATTTCTTCACGGGTGGTGAAGATGGTCGTTTCCAAGACATGCTTTGTCTTTTCGTTTCCGGGTCGAAATAGTGGACCCATGTTTCGTCCATGGTTACAACACGACGACAAAATTGATCTGAATCACGTTGGAACATTTTGAGATTACGCTTAGAAATTTCCAAACGTCGATTTTTGTTTTCTTTGGTTAACATTCGTGGCACCCATCTTGCTGACATTTTTTTGAACCCCAGTGAATCGGTTAAAATTGACTTAATGTTACCAAACGATATCTTAAGGATCTTAGCTAAATATTTTATTGTAATTCTTCTGTCGTCTAAAACCAATTTTTCCACTTTTTTGGCATTTTCTTCGGTGATGGAGGTTAAAGGTCGTCCAGAACGCGGGTCATCTTTACAGCCCGACCTACCTGTTTTAAATTCAGCAACCCAATAAGCCATAGTGAAATAGGTTAAAGCATCATTCCCTAATGTCTGTTGAATGTCCGAAAAAATCTCTTTCGTTGACATTTTTCAGGAACAGATACTTTATTACCGCGCGTAACTCGTTTTATTCCATAGTTTCAATCTTTAAAAAAAATATCGTACTGCCTCCAAAAAGGTTAAATACATATAAGTTTCTAAGAACTTTTTGATTAACCCTAGTATTTTATCGGCTACATTTTGGTGAGTGTGCGAGTGCTGTTTTTGACCAAATTGAACCCACTCCTTTTTACCACCGTACTACCAGACGCAGACAGAACTTCCATCCCTATATAGTGGATTTACCAAGAAGTCGAACAAAACGCTTCGATAGTTCCTTTTTGGTACGTATTGCCAAGGTGTGTAATCATATTCACAAAAATACTAAAAAAATATTTTTAACATTAATGGATTTTATTTTGTACTAGGTACTATACGACTGTTCATGTTTATTAGTCAACGGACTGAAAGGCATTTACAATAAGTAGGTATTAAGACATTTAATTCTCATTATACGCTAAACAGCTGAACAACTGTCTATACGATGAGCGGAACAATCCATTTTTATGTTTTTTCTGTTTGAAAACGCCTTTAATTCACCAAAAATAATAAAACATGAGACCACCTGAAGAGTTCAAAACAGCTAATCGCCATATTAAGTTTACGCTGGGAGGAGCTCTGTAATTGGCTAGTTCGGTTAATTTTAGTTGACTTTACTGACTTGGATGTTGCTATTTTTGCTACAAATAGTATTTTTAGGCAAATTTTCTAGGTGTTTTTGCTGGTTTTCAAGCTCTAGCATATTTCCACTTTAGCTAACCGAAACAGGGCGCGATTAAAATGTAAGTAATTTAAAAAAAAATTAAGTAATTTTTGGTTTCTATATTATTTATTTTTTATATGGAGCGGGACTAAGTGTAATGGAAATTTACTTTCGGAGAATCTTAAAACTAGAATAAATAACTATCATTACCAACTGCTGGCCTAAAACGTTTTTTTTTTTTGGTTTGTATTGCATATTGGCACACAATTTTATTTCTAATTGTTTTTTATTGAGAAAATTTTAATTTAAAAACCATTTGACCGTCGGAAACTTTTCTAAGGGTCTTTACTCATTTTCATTTTCGATACTGTGTATATGGACCTGGCTAAGGCTCTTTGATGCATCTCTTTACCTATACTTACGCAGGGGCATAGTCGCAGACCAGAAAAAAATTCTTCCATTCATCTGTTGTCGATATAGACAACCCGCAACCTAGGTATGTGCTTTTTGCCCAGGCCATCTGTTGATAAACACATACAATTAGTTTTTATAATCAAGTAGGTACTTAATAATAAAGTGCAAGCTTATTTTTTCTTGGCATAATGATCACGGCAAATACATCATCATCATCACAAATTAAAATAACAAATTGTATCATTAGAAGTTTATCCGTTAAGGTTGGTATTGAAGATAAGTATTTTCGTTTTAAGTTTTGGAGGTTATGTTTTGTCAATAAACCAAAATGCCGAGAAATTCCAAGAATATCTATTTGATTTTTGACTTTAAAAGAAGTGCCTTACTAATTTTTTATTAGTACACTCTTTCTGGTGCAAAACCCACTTTAAGCGAAGTCCCCTTCGTTGTGAAAGGTATTTCTATGCATATTGAAATGAAATGAAATGATAGATAGGTACTTTCAAAGCTTAGCGCATAGCAACGCTTCATTGTTTTACGTTGTTATTCGTGCAGTTTTTATGTTTTGCTTAATTATTACATATGTTCACCATGGCTAATAAATGTGCAATTTATGATAGAGAATTAATAATTAATTAAATAAAAATTTCAAGTGGGGTTGGAAACGAGGAGTTGATGGAATCCTTGAGCCAATTACTGACACAGTGCCGTCTTCAATATTTTGTCGCAAACATTTCTTACTCCATGTGTACAATGAAGAAAAAAAATAAAAATAAAATGAGGATATTGAAGTAGAATATTCAATAAAACTCAATCTCGAGTCTGCATTTTCTATTTGTGCTTCGTTTAAGTATATCACGCTCAAGATGTCGCGTTAACACTGCTTGATCTTGTATTGCAAACACAGAGGATTGTAGGGATGGTGAGTCAGGTTGTTTTATGAGCCATTTAAACGTTAATTCAGTATCTATGTTGGCAGGGTCAAGTATTTTTTTGGGAAACTGTTCGTGTAGGTTTTTCTTTCTCCAAGCTTCATTCTGCTTTCTTATAACTGATTTTTTAACAGCAACGATGATCGTTATTTTGGGCTAATCCTAACTGTTTTTCTATGTCAACTACTTTTTTTTATAAATTAACTAGCTGCTGCCCGCGACGTCGTCTGCGTGAACGCTATGCAGCACCAAACGCACCTACGATTATAACACTGCTAGCGTGATAATATGTAGCCTATATGTTGACCCGACTTCTTAACTAACTTCATGCCAAATTTGAAGTAAATCCATGCAGTACTTTTTGAGTTTATCCCGGAAAGACAAACAGACAAAAATTCTAAAAACTATATTTTTTGTTTCTGTTTCGATTGTAGATCATACCCCAAGTATTCTTTTAAAAAAATATTCAATGTACAGTTTTGACTTTCCTACCATTTTATTATATGTATAGATACTTATCTAAGGTTCGGTCATGTTGTAAGAATGCTTGGATAAGGTAATCATTATTTTTTTTCTAAGTACTTATTATATTATATTGTGTTACCTAGCTTTTAAGATTGGTTCACATGTTATTCAGAGGTCAATATATCGGTTCGTTGAATAAGTAACATCTATTAATTCTCTCCAATACTCCCATCCTTACAATAGAACTTGGGAAAAATCTGTATTTGAAAATAAATAAAAAAATGAAAATTTAGATAGTTTCATAATGAATGAAGAAAACAGCGATACTAGTGACTCTGACGATTCATTCCATATAGCATTGCTGGATTTAAGTTTTGATTACAATGAATAGTATATGTTGTAGTATTTTGTTGCTTTATTTTTAAGCCTGATGAATAGTGGCTGCCTATCATTTTAATAATATACTTCTCATCAAAAAGTCGGACAGTACCAGTTTCGTTATTTTTTACGATACTTTTATAAAAAAATTAATCAAGTACCTATCTAGTAACTAGTCTGGCTAGTGAAAGTCGAAACCAACTAAATTATTCTTGAAGTTATCAGAATCCACTGCAAAACTAGTTTGCGACCAAAGACTGTTCTCTTTTTGACCCACCTGTGTATAATGTCCAATTTTTTTTTTACCATTGCCGAACATACTACTGTCCAATTTTTTAAATGTGAAGTCTTTGTGCTCATCCCACCAAACGGTAAGCGCCTTTTCGTAGTCGAATACATATGTCATGTTCATAGTAGAGAACGAGTATATGTTTTCACCTGTAGTAAATCTACCAGAACCTGCAACAAATTAATAAGATATTTTATTTATACATACTTACATCGTGATAACTTTCAGAGTTGCAAATGTCGTTGACATAGGTCATCGGCTAGTTATGTCCCGGTCCACTATCGGTCCATCATAATATTTTCTTTTTTTTTGTTTGTTTAATTGTTAAATTTTTGTTTTGATTTTTAATTTATGTTTATAGTAGTATTTATTAATGTTATTCATACATAGTTTTTATCGTTTTTTCAAAACGAATTTAAGAAAATTTATCCTGTACTTCAAGAAATCAAAAAGACAAATGAAAACATAGAAAACTCAATATCATTTCTATCCACTCAAAACGAAGAATATAAAAAAATATTAGAAGTTTTAGAGTGTGAAAAGAAAAAGGAATACATAACTTTACTGGAGGATAAACTGGAGGACGTTTAAAGAGAATCTCAGAAAGGAAACTTTGAACTGAAGAACGTAGGTACCGCAAGGTCAGCCCAAAGAAAACAAAGAGGACTTACTTAATATGGTAACTGCCCCGTAACTAAAAGTGATATTTGTGACATATATAAAATAAGGCAGAATAGAGGAAACATCAAGACTGCCCATATTATCATGGAAACTAGGCCAACAATTCTGAAACATACAATTTTGCAAAAGTATAAGGTACATAACATTAAAAATAAAGAAAAACTGCGAGCCAAACACTTAGGTCTAAAAACGAGTGAAGACACACTCATATAATGTTTTGGAGCAATTGACGTCAAAAAAGGGAGCCAGGCTGCACTTTCTTGCGCGTGACCTCATTAAAACAAAATCTTTTATTTTTTGTTGGACATCATTTGGACGTGTATACGTACGGAAGACCTTATACTTATTCAGAATAACCCAGGTACATAACCTCATGCAGCAAACGTGACAACATTGTAACACAAGTCTTATTTTTGTTTACATATTTTTTATACCCTGTGTTAATTGCTTATTATTATTCAAGTGTATTTCACCAACAGAGTATTGAATACTTTTAATTACTTGTCAAAGGGAAGGTTTTGTAAAAACATTCAAAGTTTAAAAAATTTGCATAGTTTAACTTTACAGTTTCTATTAAGGTTTTCTTATTTATTCACTCACAATCCTACATCTGCACATACAAACTACCACCTCAAGTCCACACAAAATATTATTCATGATACAATTTATAAAAACCCCTCTTCATTTATATTCGAATCACAAATGTTTATTTTAAAGACTAGTATAAATCTCAAAAAATTATTAACACTTGTAGAGTAAAGGCCTAAGTAACCTACTATTTAAAGGAAGAGATAAGAGAAAAAAGATAAAATTAAAGTTTATATATTTACAAATAAAGACTTACAAGCTTGTATAAAAAAACACTATTTCACTTAGAGTCCATAGATGTTTTATATACAGGGTTATTGGTAATTAGACCGGATCCTTTTAAGGGGTGGTAGGGGATGTCATTTGCAACAATTTGACTCCACATTGTGATATCCGGAAATGGCTCATTTTTGTGATATTTTTTTTTTAAATTTATTTTAGAATAACCAGTTTTCTTCATTAAAAATTGAAATTTAAAAAAGAGTTATCAATCGATTTCAATTCTGTTTCCTGTTTTAGAGATCCCTTGATACGGCTCTTAAGAATAAATAATAATATCATACTAATGTGGATCCATTCAGAAACTAGAGGCTGTTTCATTATTATTTTTTGATATTTTTTATAACATTATTTACAGAAACATTTATTTTCTCCACAAAAAAGCTAATGAATTCAGTCTGCATTTCATTTTAAATTCAAAATTCAAAATTCATTTATTGCATCAAATATGGTACATTAGGTTGTTAGAGGAGTTTATAGTGCCACATATTTCACTGTCATACAGCATGCATATTATAACTTAATCAAAGCAGATAATATTAACATAATACATATACTTATATTATTATTTTTTTAAATTAATTAACAATACAATTCTAATGTCAGTTTTTTTTTACAGTTTAATTCCTACGTCTGATAATGTACACACACTTAGAACCATATTAAAATTACATAATGAAAAGAAATAACAATTAAAAACTTAAGTGATGAAATACATTTATCTTTTCAACCTCAGAAATTCGTCAACGGAGTAGAAACATTTTTCTATTAGCCAGTTGCGTAAGACAGTTTTAAATTTATTCACTGGTAGACATTTTATTTCTTCGGGTAATTTATTATATAATTTAATCGACATTGTGGGGCTGTTTCTACTACATATATCAGTTTTTATGTTTGGTAGACATAGTTTATCGGGGAATCTTGTATACTTTAATAGGTCTTTTTTTGTTGTATAATATTGTGGATTTAATTTTACAAATAGACAGATTTCAAATATATAAAGGCTTGGGACCGTTAATATCCTCATATTTATAAATAAGGGCTTGCAAGTGGTCCACGATGAAACATCTGCGATGGCTCTTATGCATTGTTTTTGTGTTATAAAAACTTTATTTATTTTTGTTGAGTTACCCCAAAGGAGGATTCCATACCTCAATATTGAGGCTACATACACGTGATAGGCTTTCAGAGCGGTTTCTTTGTTTGACATTTTTGCCAGTCGCCAGAGTGCATAAATAAATTTATTTATTTTCGTGCAAATTTTATCAATATGCGCATGCCATGTACAACACTCATCAAATACAATACCTAAGAAGGTGTAGGTGTCAGTTTCAGTAATGGATAAGTTATTGTATGTCAGATTTAAATTGTGTTTTTTAGCTCCTTTATTAATAAATTGGACATATTTCGTTTTATCTATATTTATATTTAAATTGTTTTGGTTAAGCCAATTAATTATGTCCGATAAAGTACTATTTATGATTGAATTATAGTTGTTAGTATTATTAGTGATGTCAGGAATTAAAATTGTAATGTCATCCGCGTATAATGTCATATGAAAATTTGTAATAGGAATTAAAATTGTAATGTCATCCGCGTATAATGTCATATGACATTATACGCGGCAATGGCAAGTCATTAATGTATAAGAGGAAGAGAAGGGGTCCTAATAAACTTCCTTGCGGCACTCCTACATTATTCTCACGTGTAGAAGATTTGTATACATTTTCATGACCAGATGAGTCCGTTGACTTAATTTCAACATATTGTCGTCTACCATGTAAATAGCTTCGAAGCCAATCAAGAGAAATACCTCGTATACCATATCGTTCACATTTATCCAAAAGTATTGGGTGCGAAACAAAGTCAAATGCTTTGCTCATGTCAAAGAATATTGTAACCGTTTTGATCATTAGTATGTTTTATAATTTCACTAACTAAGTTAAAAGCAGCTAGAGCTGTAGATTTTCCTTTTCGAAAACCAAACTGATTTGAGTGTAGAATGTTGAATTTGTTTGTAAAGTTTGATAGACGAATACACATACACTTTTCGAAAAGTTTAGAAAATATGGTTATGTGGGCTATTGGTCTATAATTCGAGGGTTCGTCTCTTTCACCTTTTTTGTAAATAGGTTTTATAACCGTTAATTTCATTTTATCAGGATAGATTCCCTGTTTTAACGATAAGTTTATAATGTAAGCTAGAACTGGGGCTATAAGGTGTCTACATTGTTTGATTATTTTTGTAGGCACACCGTCATGTCCCGTAGAAGTTGTGTCATTTAAAGAAAATATTATGCTGGATACTTCGTTAGCATCTGTAGGGAATAAATACATACTAGCAATATTATTTTTAAATTTATTATAAGAGTCAGTTTTTTTATTAGTGTTAGTATTATTAAAATTAAAAAAGTCATTAAATACATTACATATGTCTTCGGTTCTATAGTATGTGGAGTTGTTGGTTTTCAGTTCTTTAACTTCGTGATTGATAGTTTGTGGCGTAATGTTGTTTTTTATTAATTTCCAAGTCGCCCGTGCTAGATTAGGTGCATTCTTCATGTAAGCGATATTAAAATTTTTGTTTGCTGTTATTATGCATTTTCGGAATAGTTTATTGTAATCATTATATTTTGTTTTGTCAATGTGATTTTTTGATTTATAGTATTTGAACCTGAGCTTCCTTTTGGTTTCCGATGATATTCTTAAACCTCTAGTAATCCAATATATTTTTTTGCGCCTTAACGTTTTTTAAAAGTATATTCCGGAAAACACTGGTGGAATAAAAGCATAAATGAATCATAAAAAATATTAAAAGCTAAGTTTGTGTCCGTTTCGTTATAGACGTCATGCCAAGATAAAGAAGCTAAGTAGTCGTGAAATTTTGATAAGTATATTTTCGTCGCTGAAATCACGCTTTTTAATATAGATTGTTTGGTGAGGCAGTTTTTTATTATTTATTGGTATAGTAAGATACTGAGCTGTGCCGTGATCGGATAGTTGTAAGGGAAGAGTCCCGCCGACAGATTCCGAGCAATTGCTTATAATTTGATCAAGACAAGCATTGAGCCTGGTGGGCTGTTTTATATGAATATTGTAATTAAAACTCTGAATAAGTCTGTTATATTCTCGGGTTATATCTGTACTCTTAAGAATATCTATGTTAAAATCTCCTGTAATTATTATGCGGCGTTTTCTTTTTTTACGTAAGATTTCAAAAAGTTTTTCTAATTGTCTCAAAAACAGAATTGGATTACTCTTAGGTATGCGATATATACAAATAATTATTAATTTATACTCTGGGATATCTATTCCACAAGCTTCAAAAACGTAGTCACATGTCAATTCATTTAAAAAAGTCAGTTTATTATATTCTATGTCATCCTTGCAAAATATACAAGTACCACCCCGGCTTATTTTTTTTCTGGAGTACCAGTTCGCTAATGTGAATCCATTTATCGGGATAGTAGATTCATTTCCTAAACGTATAAATGTTTCTGAAAAACACAGAAAGTCAAATACCAAATTTTTATCACGTAGCTTAGAAAGTTCAATTTCTAAAGTTTCTTTTTTGTTAACTAAACCAGCTATATTTTGGTGGAAGAGAGTAACGTTATCCGCGCTTTTATTGAGGAAAAAATATATCGTTTATTTGGGGGCTGGCAGTTTTGGAAATATTTTGTTGGTTCAGTGATTTAGTCAAAGTAGCTTTTTTTCGACGTATGGCCTCAAATAAGTAAAGTATGGTAACCTGTTTGGGGGTTTTATATTTTAAGTTTACAACTTGCGAGGCCTTAACGTTTTCCATGAACGCTTGAATACAATTTTTTTCATAAAATAAGCTGTCTATAGTAAAGTTGATTTTTGTACACAAATTAAATAAGTTAGTTAATCGTTTTCTGTTCTGATGATTATATACATAGGGGCATTCAATAAAATATGAGTTTTGAAATTGTTTACAAACAAGATTAATTTCTTTGTTCAGCATAGTTTCGTTAAGGTAGTCGTTATTTAAAATATTAAAAATTAATACGGTATTATTTTTCAAAGACTTTAAAGTCGAGTAAAGTTCCGAAATTATTGTTAATGGATTTTTGTCATTTTCACCGACGCAAATAATAAATACGTCTGAGGCCTGTACGTCGACCTCAATATTCTTCAGTATTTCAGCCGCAGGTGCGTCTGGTTTAGTTATAGATGAAATCTGGTAATCCTCGTATTTGGAGCGTAGCCTGGACCGAAGCAGACTTACAGCTAGGCCTGCGCATTGCTGTGATCCGTAAATTTTTATATTTTTTTCTTTATTTCCAATTATTGAGCTGTCAGCCTGTTTATTTTTGTTTTCACATGTGTAAGTAGTAATTTCATTTATATTTTTAGCTGATGAAGTTATTTCCTTGAGGGGATCGTTTTGTGATTTATTTTGTATCCTATTTTCTCTTGTTTTTGATAATGGACTTTGATAGCAAATTTGTTTTAAATTATTGATTATTGTTTCCTTTTCAGTTAATATTTTTTGTAGAGCCAACTTCTCGAGGGCTAAGTTTTCGATCTCTTTATCGGCTATCTCTAGTTTACATTTTAATTCAATATTAGACTTTTTTAAATCTTCAATGTCCTCTTCATAGCGCGTAGATAGATCCGGTAAACTACGCCTTAGTGTAGAGGTAGATGCAGTTGTAGAATTAATCGGTATTATATTTGAGTCATTAAGGTCGGGTGTAATACATTTTTTATTTCGGTTTCGACGTGTTACATTTTCTTGAAGTGTACGTGAGCTTAGGGGAGTATTCATTTCCGTTTTTTCGTTTTTTCGGAGTGCTAGTTTTAGTTTTTTCTGTATTTTTCCCTTTTTTTAAAAGACAGGTCGGGCATTTCCATTTTAATTTCTTTTCGTTATTTAAAAGTAGGAAGCGTTTTTCTGAGACAACTGCACAGTCCAGATCATACCAATTTTTACAGTTTTGGCATTTTAATCCATCTTCTTTAGAGTATTTATTTTTACATTTATAGCATTTAAATGAATCCATACCGTATTTATATTTAAGACTAAACACTTTTTTCTGAAGTGTCGGTGTTTTTGAATACAACGCCCTCTATATCTAAGAAGCTGAACTTCTTAAAGTTAGGTCGAAATATGGGTCATCAAAGCAGATCAAAAAGTTCGAGGTAAAAATTATAGATGTCGCTGTATATTATATTTTAAGTTCGTTAGAATGATGAGTCACTTTCAATGTTCTTTGTTCATATGTTTACATTGATTATGCATATTTTTAAAGTACTACGCACTCAAATAATAAGGTGTCACTTTATTTCACTCTTTAGTCACTGCACTGAACTACATAAGTTAATATTTGATAAATAAACAAGGAAAAGGTCGGATGTTTGTTGACTTCTTGTTTAGTGACTTTTTTCACTGTTTTCCACTGTTTTTCTATTTGTAACATTTAACACTCAGTTATCATCACATTATTCACTTGGTTATCGATTAATAAAACGATTAGAACTCTTAAATCAATTAAAAAAAAAAAATACGGAGCTCAATGTTGTTGTGTCAGGTGGCGCCACCTACAGTTCGCCAAAAAAACATCTACAGTTTGTTACCTATCGAATGAGGTAAAAAAGTTGGTGCTTTAATACACAGATGTAGAAATGATTAGATAACATCGGAATATCAGTCTCGATTTCCACAGCGCCGTTTACCCCAAGTGAGTGTGTTTGATGGAGTTTACCGGCGAGAAACTGGTCGTGTTCAAAGACGACAAAGCGATGCTGGACGACCTCGTATTTATCAATCGGAGGAAGAGGATCAAATCATTCGCATGTTTGAGCAAGATCCGACAACCTCAACTAATGTTATTGCACGACGTCTTGGAATGTAGCAATGGAAAATATGGAAAACAGTGCACGGGTCAAGACTCTACCCGTATCATTTAACTCCGGTATAAGTAATACAAGATGGAGATCCTGCACGTAGAGTCGAGTTTTGCAGATACATGTTAAATGCATATAAGGAAGATGCCAATTTTTTATTAAAAATCTTATGGACCGATGAGTCCAAATTCAATCAAGATGGAATATCGAATTATCATAATATTCATTATTGGGCCCCAAAATAAGATGGAAACCCAAACAAGAAAATATTAAAAGGATCACAAAGAAGGTTTTCCCTCAATGTGTGGATGGGCATTATTAAGGATGAATTTATCGGTCCTTTTTTACTACCCAACAACCTTAATGGAGAAGCATATGATTTTTTTTTTGCGAAACGAACTTCATGAGCTTCTCTATGATGTACCCCTTGAAACCCGAAGGAATATAATCTACCAGCATGATGGTTGCCCCGCTCATTTCAGTTTAAGCGTCCGTGAGTGGCTAAATCAACAGTATCCCAATAAGTGGATTGGCACAGGAGGACCCATTCCATGGCCGGCCAGGAGTCCCGACTTGACTCCTGTTGACTACTACGTATGGGGTCACATGAAAAGCTTGGTTTACGACGAGACGCCCGGACCTGTGGCAACCATCGAAGAATTGAAACTGCGCATAATAAATGCAGCAAAAAAAATGAAAATCAACTTAAAGACAAGTGTTGTGAAAAGCAATTTACGCAAACGTATGCGTCTCTGCATACAAAATAGGGGCTCACATGTTGATAATGAATTGTAAAAATAATAAATACACAATAATTACAAAATTTTACTCTTTTATTTCGTCAAAATAAGTTAAGTACATCAAAGAAAACATTTCTTCCATAACTACTCTCATGGATACCTCTGTCTAAGGCCCTTTCTCAGAATGTCTCTACCTGACTCTTTTGTTATCTAATTATTTCTGCAACTGTGTATTAAAGCACCAACTTTTTTACCTCGTTAGATAGGTAAAAAACTGTAGATGTTTTTTAAATGAAATGCAGACTGAATTCATTAGCGTTTTTGTGGAGAAAATAAATGTTTATGTAAATAATGTTATAAAAAATATCAAAAAAAAAAATGAAACAGCCCCTAGTTTCTGAATGGATCCACATTAGTATGATATTATTATTTATTCTTAAGAGCCGTATCAAGGTATCTCTAAAAAGTAAAATTAAAAATTTTAAAAACCCAGCGACACAAAAAAAGACCTTAAAAACTAACAAATAATATTTTAAACCTATTCTAATTATTATCGTCCCATATATAATTGAGGATCAAACGAACTTCTAAAGTGAAGTTCGATCCTAATTATGTGAACAGCTTCTTTCGAAGCGATTGAGGTTTACTTTATGTAGTAGCGCCACCTACTGCTAGCCTTTGCACGGATTTTAGAGTCTATGATAAGGGTTCTTTTTTTTTTTTTTTTTTTTAACAACTGTCACGTTTCGCTCCCTATGTCAGCATCCAGTCTACAGAACTCATTTTGTTTAAAGTCAATCTGTCTTATTCCTGTTTGTTCATTTCACTATATTGGGGTTGGGTAAAATACAAATATAAATTGAAATTACTCCATGTTGAAACATATTCATATTATGCTTATTTCAAAGCATAATAACGGGTGGGTTTATATTAAATCGCTTCGAAAGAAGCTGTTCACATAATTAGGATCGAACTTCACTTTAGAAGTTCGTTTGATCCTCAATTATATTTCACAGCTTCTTTCTTTGCGATTGAGGTTTACTTTATGTAGGATGTTTAAAGATTAGTTATAGTGAAATGAATTGGCAGAGTAGTAAGGTAAAACTCTTCAATAGTAAATAAACATACTTATTGAAAACAATTCAACAATGATTAGGCAAATTATTTTTCGTTACAAAGTTTGTTATAATTTCTAGCAAGGACTGAGGAAGAATCCGACCATCCTGCAGTCTTTTTAATAGGTCAATAGAAACTCCTAAATAAATAGCTCTTGATGTAGCAGCATGTCATGTACTATGTGCTCTAAAAATATTTTCATCAATACCACTGAGAGTTAAAGTGTTTTTAACCCAGTGACTTAAAGTTTGGAAACCTATATGTTTCTTAAAACTAATAAACAAATTCAGAAAAAAATCAGGTTTCCTTAAATTTTCGTTTTATTTATATACCTACATCTGTAAGGTTTTTGCTGGACAAATTTCTGGACGAATATTAAAAAACGGAAACTTTACCAAGGTCTGTTTACTATTAAATTTAGAGGTTTTTATAAACCCTTTTATAAGTACCTTTTTTAGTTATTAAAATATTTTTAATCTTTGTCACGGATAAAATTTGAACACGATGTTCCGTTACAAGAGCTATTAGTGTAACAGTTTTCTTGGAAAAGAGTCTTTAAGTCAAGGTCTTCATTAGGAAATTTTGTAGGTAAGTAGCTCAATACAACTGCTGGATCCCAGGTAAGATCATACTTGATGTGGTTGGTCTTCACATAGCGACTCCTTTCATGAAACTTTTTAACCTGTCATATTGGGAATTTATGTTTAATATTAATGATAATGCAGATCTATAGCTATTAATAGTACCGTACTTAGCACCTTTTTCGAAAATTTCAGTTAGAAAATGAACAATTATTGGTTTAGAAGTTTGAGTAAAACTAAAATTATTATTTTTGCAATATTCAATCCACGCCTTGATACCTCCTTCACACTGTCTCGGTAAGAATTATCCAACAAAGATGCCAACATAATTTCAACGGACTTTGAAGACAGTGATCTTTTTACTAACGCTTTCTGAACAATTTCGCGGCAACCAAGGTTAATGTTTAATGAAGGTTGAGCGCAGATCTGAAAGGAGATTTCAGCGAATTAGTATTTAGTAAATACAATCACAACACAACCTTTTAAACAATGGCAACCATAGTTGCGTGGGCCAGTATGGTACTACCACAATACCCACAGACTTTTCGCTAACAATTTTCTGAAGAGTTTTTGCATCTGGGTCATTTTTCCAGGTTACATAAATAGGACATTATAAGTTGCATCTGTTTGCAAAAAGATCAACCGATAGTATTCCAAACCTATTTGTTATATTATTAAAGGTATAGTCACTTAGATCCCATTCAGTGTCATTAAACTGTTTTCGTGACAAACTCTCAGCTTCTATATTATCTTTTGAAGTAATATAAGATGTAAAGATATTGATCTTACGCATTTCACGCTATTTCCATTGGTCTCGGGTAATATGATCCATATGTGAAAACTGAACACTACCCATTCTATTTATACAGGTAATGGTAATATCTATTCTTAACAATATATCACAATCGTAACTACCATAATTATGCGAATGTTTTAAGTCCGAAAAAACTGCTTTTAATTCCAGAGTATTAATGTGTAGCGACGACTCGCTTTCCTTCCAATGACCCGCTGCCTCTTTTCCATCACAAAACCCGCCCTAGCCAGTATATGATGCGTCAGGATAGATAGTTTTAGTGTATTGGCCTGTTCTAAGAGGAGAAAAGCCCTCTTCTAGATAATTTAACCACCAAGTAAAATCATCTTTATTATATCTGGGTAAATTCACTACCTGATCATAAGTAGGATTTTTTTTTTTTTTTTGGGGACAATATTTTAAATTGCTCGAATAACTTTGTGTATTATTTTTTCTATTTTAAGAACTTTTTTTTTTTTTTTTTTTGTGGGTAGTTTTAAAATAATTTTCTCTGAATCAAAAATAAACCCAAGGAATTTACATTGTGTTCTAGGAACAAAGCAACCTTCTTTCGTATGCATTATGAAACCTAAATTTATTAAAATATGTTTTGTAATCCAAACATTCTCATTACAATCATCACAATCTTTGCCAATGTAAAATATATTATCTAGATATATTATGGATGAAAAAATTATCCCGACGTAAAAATTCCATGACTGGTTTTAATATTTTAGTAAATACTTATATAAAGAGCGGTGCATAAGTCAAACGCTTAATATTTGAATTCATATAAAACGTTGTTATATTCAAATCGAAGGTACTTTCGGAAAGACTTATCAACATTGATGAAAAAATAACATGTAGCATTGTTTTGTTAACTTATCAGCGGTTCTGTAATCTTCCATTTTGAAGTGTTTTGTAGTAAATTAATTCAAAGATTTTAAATTATTTATGAAGCGATTTTCACCGTATAGCTTGAGCACAAGAAAAAATTTGTGATAAAATTTACCTGGCTCATGAGAACATACGAATATAGCATTTATTTTTAATAGTTTATCCAACGCTAAAATATAATCTTTATGGCCATGTATTGACCTTGGGTAAACACAAGAGCTACTTTGTTTAGCGGGCAGATATTTAAAAGGTCTTTAGTAACCAGCTATTCACGATAATATTAATGGATCACTCGTTATCTAAGCCCATTTTTGATGAAAATATCGTAAACGTCCATCGCACTGCACCTGGTGGTTTATTTCCGCTGGTTGCTAGTGTTCCACGACCGTTCGTGGTAGGTCCTACGTGGCGGGTACGTGTAGCTCTGCTGTGGAGCTCGAGCCGGCAGCTGTGGCTGCGGAGATGACGTCGTCGTTTTTTGCAATTTGCAGCGTTTCAGCAACATCTCCTCCCAATAGATAATCATCGCAACTTGTATTGGTCAGCGTGTCACGCAGGCATACGTTTATGGAACTCATTATTATGTTACGATGAGTTTTAGTTTCCCTATTCTGGCTATCGCGACAAGCGTAACTCAGCAGTTTTAAAAGTTTTTGCTTCAAAGTTTCATTGAAAATGATTACCATCGCTTGCGATAAAGCTGCCAAGGCGATTCCAATTTGCCCTTTTTTTTTTTTTTTTTTTGTTGATGTATAGAATCTCGTTTGGTAAGAGTTACAGCCAATGCTGCTTTTGCTTCTAAATTTAATAAAGGGAGCAAGTAAATATTTGCAAATTGCGGGTACAAGATAGTCCTCAACAGGCTTATCTTTAGATTCTTTAGATCTTCAGCCGACAACTGCTGGTTTTTAGACCTCTTCCGGGACATTAAACGTATCAAAAAAAAAAAAAAAGGCTGATAATGACGGAGGTAGCTCGGGCACTTCAAATCTTGGATTCGGCGTGCAAGATCGTCTCCACCGCAAATCAGATTAATCGCCAACGGCGATATTATCTGGTAACTGACTAATCAAAAGAATTAATTATATGCATCGAAACTCGATGACTACACGCACATACCATGTGGGTAGTTTTGTGTCAACGACATTTTTTCTAATATTTATTAAAATTATATTAGAGATTCTCCACCGTACATCAGATTAATCGCCAACGGCGATATTATTATCGAGTAACGGACTAAATAGGAGAATTAATTGTATGCATCGAACCTCGATGACTACACGCACATACAATGTGGGTAGTTTTTGTGTCAACGACATTTTTTCTAATATTTACTAAAATTATATTAGAGATTCTCCACCGTACATCAGATTAATCGCCAACGACGATATTATTATCGAGTAACGGACTAAATAGGAGAATTAATTGTATGCATCGAACCTCGATGACTACACGCACATACAATGTGGGTAGTTTTTGTGTCAACGACATTTTTTCTAATATTTATTAAAATTATATTAGAGATTCTCCACCGTACATCAGATTAATCGCCAATGACGATATTATTATCGAGTAACGGACTAAATAGGAGAATTAATTGTATGCATCGAACCTCGATGACTACACGCACATACAATGTGGGTAGTTTTTGTGTCAACGACATTTTTTCTAATATTTATTAAAAATATATTAGAGATTCTCCACCGTACATCAGATTAATCGCCAATGACGATATTATTATCGAGTAACGGACTAAATAGGAGAATTAATTGTATGCATCGAACCTCGATGACTACACGCACATACAATGTGGGTAGTTTTTGTGTCAACGACATTTTTTCTAATAAGTCCCAACACCGTTGGGTTCTTCGGAATTTGTAATTTGATGTCTCAACCTCCTCGAATTATTTTCTTGAGAATTTTCTCTTCCTTCGATGCACAATTTTTACCATTTAAACTTTTAAAATTTAACTAGCTAATTAATATATTTTAGTCGACGTGCGCAGGCTACAGCACGGAAACGCAGAATGAGTTCTGTAGACTGGATGCTGACATAGGGAGCGAAACGTGACAGTTGTTAAAAAAAAAAAAAAAAAAAAAGAACCCTTATCATAGACTCTAAAATCCGTGCAAAGGCTAGCAGTAGGTGGCGCTACTACATAAAGTAAACCTCAATCGCAAAGAAAGAAGCTGTGAAATATAATTGACTGTAAGACTTGTACTTTAAAATATTTTTATTTTCCGAGCTTCGTCGCCGCGTTGGGGACCGCTCAAGTATATAAAGTATTAAGCCAACAACAGCTAATTTATTATTACATTTAGGTATGAGCGATCTTAAGTTTCATGCACAGTCTACGCTCTACGTAATGCCGCGCGCGGCGAGCTCGGTGTGCGGCTTGCGGCGCAGGGGTTGGCGTCACCAAGTGCGGCGACCCGAACGGGCAGACACGTGAGGGCAGACGACGTTGACGGTTGTGTCGATTTTACGAATTTTTCGGAGTGAATTCTTTTGATGCAATCTGCAACTGACAACTGTTTTTCTCACTTAGCGGTCCCCCGACGCGGCGACGACGCTCGGAAAATAAAAATATTTTAAAGTACAAGTCTTACAGTCAATTATACATGGGACGATAATAATTAGAATAGGTTTATAATATTATTTGTTAGTTTTTAAGGTCTTTTTTTGTGTCGGGGGGTTTTTTAAATTTTACTTTTATTTTGTACTTTTTAAAGTAGTTTTTAATATTAGGAAGGTATTTAAAGTGATTTGTTAGTTGAGTTAGTAACTTAGTTAGGTATTAGATATCATATTAGTTTTAATTTACTAGATTAAGTTTTAACTAGTAGGTAGTCTTAGGTATATTCTCCACTTAGTAGCACTAATTATCGTAAAAATTCATTTTTTATTAGAACTGCGCAGTTTGTGAACCAATTAGACATACAAGAGTTTGACTTATTCTTAACGAACCCCGGTAGTATTAAGCGGTCTCTGTCAAGGATGTGGTTAGAGAATGCCAAAGGAACACCTTAATCGTTGCTTTTATTGTTTATGCTTTCCTTGCCTCGGACTGCCGTGAATGAATGACTTTTGGGTTTGATTCCTGGATAGCTGGTATTTCCTTTCAGCTTAATCAGCACTGTTTTTGTGTTTCTTTGTTTTTATTGTTTTTTAGTTTAACCTAACTTACCCTTATTAATAATTGCTGCATGATTTTAAAACCTAAAAAGGTTGATATATTTGTATGAATAGATTTGAATAATAAAAAAAAAAAATTGTATGAGAACATGTAAGTAATACAGTTAGTAAATTGTGACAACAATTAAATGGTGTCAAATTTTTTATAATGTAATTTTATAGCAATTGCACACTGTATGTTGTGCTATGAAAATAAAATAAAATAAAATAAAATATAAATATAAAAAACAATCTAATATATTTGTACGTGGCACCTAAGTGTTAATAATTTTTTGAGATTTATACTAGTCTTTAAAATAAACATTTGTGATTCGAATATAAATGAAGAGGGGTTTTTATAAATTGTATCATGAATAATATTTTGTGTGGACTCGAGGTGGTAGTTTGTATGTGCAGATGTAGGATTGTGAGTGAATAAATAAGAAAACCTTAATAGAAACTGTAAAATTAAACTTTGCAAATTTTTTAAACTTTGAATGTTTTTACAAAACCTTCCCTTTGACAAGTAATTAAAAGTATTCAATACTCTGTTGGTGAAATACACTTGAATAATAATAAGCAATTAACACAGGGTATAAAAAATATGTAAACAAAAATAAGACTTGTGTTACAATGTTGTCACGTTTGCTGCATGAGGTTATGTACCTGGGTTATTCTGAATAAGTATAAGGTCTTCCGTACGTATACACGTCCAAATGATGTCCAACAAAAAATAAAAGATTTTGTTTTAATGAGGTCACGCGCAAGAAAGTGCAGCCTGGCTCCCTTTTTTGACGTCAATTGCTCCAAAACATTATATGAGTGTGTCTTCACTCGTTTTTAGACCTAAGTGTTTGGCTCGCAGTTTTTCTTTATTTTTAATGTTATGTACCTTATACTTTTGCAAAATTGTATGTTTCAGAATTGTTGGCCTAGTTTCCATGATAATATGGGCAGTCTTGATGTTTCCTCTATTCTGCCTTATTTTATATATGTCACAAATATCACTTTTAGTTACGGGGCAGTTACCATATTAAGTAAGTCCTCTTTGTTTTCTTTGGGCTGACCTTGCGGTACCTACGTTCTTCAGTTCAAAGTTTCCTTTCTGAGATTCTCTTTAAACGTCCTCCAGTTTATCCTCCAGTAAAGTTATGTATTCCTTTTTCTTTTCACACTCTAAAACTTCTAATCTTTTTTTATATTCTTCGTTTTGAGTGGATAGAAATGATATTGAGTTTTCTATGTTTTCATTTGTATTTTTGATTTCTTGAAGTACAGGATTAATTTTCTTAAATTCGTTTTGAACCATTGTTTGAACCGCAGTCATCATGTCTTGCTTAAAATTTTCTAAAGTTTCTCCCTGCAAGTCACCTCTGCATCTCTTACGGGGCTCAGTAGCGGTGGAGGGCGAAGATTCCCGCCCTGCAGCGTTCGAGTCAGATATTTTATTTATGTCGCCTTCCATCATTGCTACTCGTTGGATTCTCTCCTCATAGCTAGCTATCAAAATAATTGAATAGTTCTATTACATAAACATACATATTATAATAAAATTACACATCAATTATACAAGCATTATTTGGCTTAGCTACTTATTATTATACTAGCTGTGGCCCGCGACTTCGTCCGCGTGGATACCGGTTGTTGGAGTTGGATAAATACTATTATTATATCCTCCTTGAAGTTTAAACTTACCTTATTCAAAATTTCGTCAAAATCGATTCAGTAGTTAAGCGTTACTGATAGATAAACAGACAGAGTTACTTCAAAAACTGTTACAACAAAGCTGTGATCCGCAGTTTCACCTAGGTGTTTTGTGAAAAAGTATAGGTAGGTACGTATATTACATAGATGATGCCTGCGACTTCGTCTGTATTGAATTAGTATTTCGAGTAGGTTATTTTCTTCTCCAAGGTCCTAAGTACTATCTTTAATAACAAAAATAAAAATGAAGAATCTTCGCCAAAATAATATGTATAACTCCTAACCACAAACATAGGTAACTATATTAGGCACCTTGCGTTATAAACAAATCGGGTGCCAATGTGTCTTAAATTTTACATAATTCATGCAATACCTATCTTCATTAATTATAGCTTATTGTTATTGTAAGTAAAGATATTATTGTAAAGTTACAGAAGAATACATTCGGCAGTTTTTGCGTGAAAGAGTAGCAAAGATCCATCCATCCAGCCATTATAAGTGTATAATGTGTATCTATCTATAGTTATGATTGGCTACTTTTCACGGTAAGCCAATTTCATGTAATTTCTTTTGGTAGTTAACACATCTACGTTACTTTTTATTCTACTTCTAAATCTACGGTTTCTAACTTCCAAGAGCTAGAAATGATCACGAAATAAATAAAACCTTGAGTCCCATTATTTTAAGTTTAACTTTCTTACAATGAAGTAATTTCTCCCGTTTTCCACATTTTTCAGAAGGCAGCACATTAAGCGTTACAAATCGGTAATTTTTTTTTTACTTGAATCTAAAATCTATGCCCTCGACATTACCTAAGTTAAAATAGTTTGAGGAAATTTGACAGGTAATGTAATGCTTGACCTGCTGCCTTCTGTACCTACCTGTATTAAATCGCGCAAGCCCTATCAACATAGCAAAATTTTCTACTGCATACCAACTATTTTTCAGATTTATTATTTTTAAGCCCCTAGTACTTTTACCAGGAGAATTTCCTTAGAATTCTTATTCCCATGTTTATTTTTAGTGTAGTTCAGTTTTTTTTTCTTCTGGCTATCCGAACGCTTTTACATCTATCTAATCTACTAATGCCACGTTACAATATCAAAAACAATGTTCGTTCGTTGCTTCCACGCTGGACTGGGAGCAACAGAAAATCATAGAATGTACCAGTTGCTTTTCTTCCCGGGCATTCCTTTAAAGTCATTTTAGGGATAGAGGTTTTATTGGATAGAGGTTTTATAACGGATAAAGGCGTGAAGTTATATGTATGTATGGTCGTTTATTCTACGAACAGTAGATTTAGCTATCATACACGTTGAATATTGAAGCGTATAAAGCCTTTCAATATTCAACGTCTTGTCAAATTACTACTTACTATTCTTATAACTACCTACCATTCGTTTGTAGTAGCTTTTACTCATGTAAAATATTGAAACCCAGCATTCATTGATTTTGACAATTTAGTTATAATTTACCCCTAGAATAACCCTACCGCCTCTGAATAATTGACTAATCCGAGTGAGCCCCGCTTGGTGGTAAACTGACTGTCTCGGCTGACTGAAATTTGCCGTCAAATATCACTACTGCCAGCGTGACGCGTGCCGAAAACATTTTATAAAGAGCCAGTTTTAGAGCCGCAAACGGGTTTATGATAGAACTGGCTTGGCTTCGGTGTTCGACCTCATTTATACTTACCATCAGGTGAGAATGAGGTCAAATTCGGACTTATTCACCGATTTGAAAAAAAACTTAGTATTTTTAATGTTTTGGAATAAAAAGTTATAAAATTAAACTCGTGGGTAGTCTGACTCCCAACCGTTACAAAAATTTGGTGGTTCATTCAGAGAAATCTTATTTCCAAGTGAAATAATAAAAGTTGGGTGAATATGGTCATAGGCACCCAGAGTTTGGTAGGTATCTCGAACAATTAACAGCGTGAGTGGCCGGCCATGCCAGCGAATCACTCGCTCGCCCGCCCGCGTCTTATCGAACATACCTACCTATTTTATTACGGAGTTATTTTAAAATTATTACGATATCTCTTTGGATCTTGATTGAAATCAAGTGGTTTCAAAGACAATTTTGTTCACAATTATATCATCATCCATCATCATCATCATCCACAGCCTGTAGACGTCCACTGCTGGACATAGGCCTCCCCCAAGGTCTTCCACGTCGTCGCTCGGTCCCGCGCCGCCCTCATCCAGCGTTTACCGGCGACTTTGACCAGGTCGTCGGTCCATCGTGCGGGGGGCCTGCCTACGCTGCGTCTCCCAGTACGTGGCCGCCACTCGAGAACTTTTCTGCCCCACCGGCCATCTGTTCTTCGAGCTATGTGCCCTGCCCATTGCCACTTCAGCTCTGCAATCCTTCTGGCTATGTCGGTGACTTTGGTTTGCCTGCGAATCTCCTCATTCCTGATTCGATCCCGCAGGGAAACTCCAAGCATAGCCCTTTCCATTGCCCGCTGAGCGACTCGAAGCTTGTTTATAAGGCCCATAGTTAGCGACCACGTCTCAGTGCCTACAATTGTTTACAATAATTTGTTTACAATAATTAAATATTTATTGTAAACAAAATAAAAAAAATATAATTAAAAAAATCTACCTACGCGAGCAGGATCGAACCCACGACCTTAGACTCATGGTCGGTCTACGCGCAACTGAGCAATGAGTACTTCTGATCTGTATGCCGAACATCTCCATCATATTCTAGTAAAGTAAGTTTTAGGCATAACTTTTAAAAATCTATTACAATTTTTTCAGATCCTAGATTTTTTTTTATGTCTGCAGAATCTGCTCATCATCCTGGACAACTTTTGTTAAGGCATCATATCTATATTTCTTACGGTTTTGATGATCCCTTAAGGGTTCTGCATCAGGTGTTCCAGTAACCGAAATAAAATATACTCTATATTTTGCCCCGGCTTCACAGCTATACATCAAAAAAAGGTTCATTCAAATCCGTCCAGTGGTTCCAGAGATTAGCGTGTGCAAACAGACAAACTTACAAACAAACAAACAGACAATTTTTTTTTTCAGATTCTTACTCTTTTTTTATTTCTTTATAACCCTAGATAATTTTTTTTGTAAAAATATTAAATGTACAGACACGTTTTTTTTACTTTTTTATTATATGTATTGATTTTTTTAGTAAGGAACAAAACCTCATAGTTATAGGAAATCAACAGGAACACCTTGTATAGGCGCCGTTCAAGAGACAATGGCGGTTTTACTGTTGAAAAGCGACTGTTTGGTCAACAGGTTACTTTGGATAATAGATGGGTCGTTCCGTATTCGCCAGTTTTGTCCAGAGCATTTCAAGCTCACATTAATTTTGAAATGTGTAATAGTGTAGAGTCAATAAAATATATTTTTAAGTATATTAACAAGGGCAGTGACCAAGCTACATTTGCGTTGAGAAATTAACATGATGAAGTTACCAGATTTCTGTCAGGTAGATATATCAGCTCTTCAGAAGCTGTGTGGCGGATCTTAAGTTTCAAAATTAATGAAAGATATGTAACTCATCTGGATGTTCTATAATATGCTGTACAATTATGGAAAAAATATAAAGAAATTTTTTCAGAAGGCTTTCTTCGGAATATATCCCACAATGATGAAGCCACAGCTAATGATAATTTCCACGATCTTTCTATAAATCAGTGATATTAGCTCTTTAGAAAGACTTAACAGCAGTAGGCTGTAAATCATTCCGTGAATATGGTTTGCCTACACCAACATCAATGGGAGAGGTTACCGATAGAGAATATTAAATAAAATAAAACAAGAATATAATATATTTTTTTATAGAGAATATCCCGCAGAGGTTGGTTTTAATATAACTCAATGGAACTGCTGGCAACTTTAGAAAATGGTGTCCCAATGATGACTGCAGAACAACGTTCAGTCTATGATCGCGTGTGTGAGAGCGTACAGAATAATTTAGGAACAATATGGTTTTTAGATGCACCTGGAGGAACTGGGAAAACCTTTTTGACTAAATTAATATTAGTTTATGTCCGAAATCAGCGTAAAATTGCTGTTGCCGTGGCTTAATTAGGTATAGCTGATGAAGCCACGGCAACAGGTAATACCACGGGGAACCAAAGCCGATGAGGTTAGGGCTTGCCTGAAAAGATCTTATTTGTGGCGTGACATACAATCGGTGCATTTGACTATAAACATGCGAGTGAGAACTGGAGATAACACGGATGATCATCAATTTTCTGATACATTGTTAAAAATTGGCTAAGTTACCTATCCACAACTACTCCAAGGAAAACTTATGTTGACACAAATATATTAAATAGGGACAATTATTGGCTATGCGGAAGATCCATTTTAACTCCTCGCAATGACCAGGTATCTGAGATTAATTAGAAAATACCGTCGAATATACAGGGGGAAAGCAAAGTTCATAAGTTGAATGGTCGATGAACAAAAAGCCAGTTATTACCTGATAGAATTTTTAAATCCCCTAAATATTCCTGGACTTCCTTTTCATGAAATTTGTTTAAAAATTGGCATTCCGATTATTTTGCTACGAAATTTAAGACCACCACCACTTCGTAATGGAACCCGGCTAAAAGTAACCCAGTTGCAACAAAATATATTTGAGGCTCAAATTTTAACAGGTACAGGAGAAACCGTCTTAATTCCCAGAATTTCCCTAATAACAAATAATTTTCAATTCCAGTTCAAAAGAACGCAATTAGCAGTATCGGTGTGTTATGCAATGAAAATTAATAAGGCACGAGCAATCTATACCTAGTATTGCGTTTTGAATGCTAGGTATAGACGGCTTCACGAACGGTCGTCGACCTAGTAAAACTCTTTATTTATTTTTGGAGAATTCTGCTGAAAAATGAAGTACCACTTTTATTACATTATTATGATCAGATCGAGTTCTGACTGCTCTCCTTCAATGTCTAAAATTTGTCACTGTCAGCCTGTATACTGCACTTTACTTGTAACAATGTTTAAGGTTTTCAATGTACATAAACTGATTTGCTTACAATCATCATATTCATAATCATTTATTCTTGTTCCACTTTTCGTCGTCATATCTTCATTCCTCTCCATAACCATGATTGTCGTCTTTCTACATTCACTTTCCTTTTTAATGACTCATACATTAAATACGAGAAATGTTATGTACGTATAATATTTTTTTACTGATGGTGGCTTTTAGGTTCATATACATTTATAATACGTTCTTACCGACTCTTCTTTCAGGGTTATATTCAAAAATGTTTTGAGATGCCCAGCTTTCTGCCTTAGCTGCCAATTCCAAATCCCACATCTAAAAACAAACAGCTTAAAAATATATTTTACAGGGTGACTGGTGGGTCATTTTCAAAATTCCGGGACGTGATAGTTTGAGATTATACATGAAGAGAAAAAACAATATATTATCTATTTTTTTTCTCTTCACGTATAATCTCTTCATAATAAAAGTTAGAGAATTCATTACACAACGCATGGTTACATAAGCGAAATGCAATGGATACTTAGCGGGTGGTCGTGTGCGTGTGGCGGGAACACTGCTGTGTGCTTGTTGACTGAGGCATCGCGACGGGAAAAGTGTAGTAAGTTCTCTTTATTTATTCATAGGGATTTCTGGAGAAAAATTAAATACCTACTATTTCTACATAATTATGATTAGAATCGAGTTCAGAATACTCTTCTTCATTATTTAAAATTGGTCACCAGTTACCCTGTACAGTGCGACAACGATGTTTTGGCGTTTGTTTTGTCAAATATCTAAAAAGCGTATATACCTAAGCAAGACAATATATAAGAATATTCTAACGACCTCCGAGCTCGATCGCTAGCTAAGTAGTCTGACGCGAGAGCTCCTATTTTCGGATTCAAAACATTAAGTGCAAGTTTCGTTTCCTGCATTGGAATGTCCGTGGTGTAGCTTCTGTAAACACCATTCCACACGAGCCAGCTTCTGCTCCACTATCAGTTCATACAGGATCCAACAACAACTAAGTTTCCGAATTTTTTATTAGTCGTGTTTTTGGTTAATACGCTATTTGGAAATTGCTTATATCGATATTCGCAAATCAAAGCCTTACTTACTTATATTTTCAGAAATTTCTAGAGAAACTGGTTTTAAAAGACTTTTGTCCATACAAATATAGGAGCCTCATAGCGTCATTATTGGCTATTAAACTTTAAAATACAAGTATAACATCGTTTGATTTTGTCGACATTTAAGTTTGTTGCTAGTCAGAATAATGCTAACAGAAAACATTATGAGATTATGATCATTGAAAAATTAATATTTCATCCCCTATTATAACGCAACTTTAGGCATAACTAATTCGTATAGGTACAGGGTGTCCCGTAAATAGAGAACCAATGGAAAACTGGAGATGCAAGGGGTTGTCTGGAATCCGAAACACCACTTTTTTTTCCTAGGCTTAGTAGTTATTGAGATATATTTAGAATATTTATGGGATTTTCCCCTACTGCGTGCAAAATATGTATCGTGCCTAACTTTTTTTCATACACTTTTTTTAACTTTGCAGATAGTTAAGAAAAGATTTATCTCTCTAATTGAATTGTAATTTGTTAGGGATTATTGGTAATCTGTGAGAATAAAAGCTAAAACATGTACTTTTTTAAATATTAAGATTTATAAACTCATTTTGAAATGATGCTTGTGTAAAAATAAGTAAGGCAGCTTTGGTGATATTTTTTTTGAAAACAGCTACAATTTATACAGATTTCAAAAAGATATAAAAGCATAAAAAAATTAACATATTTTCTTACTGTAAAACCATACCAAAACCCAATTAGATGCTGGCTGGATAGAAAACGGATAAGTTTATTTTTTAATTCAATTAATTAAAAAAAACTCGTGAAAAAAAAATAAACAGTCTCTCGTGACCACGGGACTGCAAAGACACCGAAACGTAAAAAAAGTAGTTTTATAAAAATTATGAATCGTGAAAACTTAAGACATTATTATATTAGAAAAAAACCTTTTTTTTCTTAATTGTTCATATTGTTCAGTTATCTATCACACATAAAAAACATTCCATCAATTTCTGAAATGTACCTATTTCATTTACGGTTTATGTGACCAAATCGCGAAAACTATCCCGATCAACGAGTTTTTCTCCGCGTCATTAACGTGTATTTGGAGGGTCGAATACCTGGCGTTACCAGACGTGAAGGAAGACCTATACAGCTAAATGAAGATCAGGTAATGATGGGAGTTAAACAAGATTCTTCTAGTAGCATTAACCGTGTTTCTAGACGCACGGGTATCGCTACAAGTACGGTACATAGAATCTTGAAAAAAAACCGCATGCACCCGTATTATGTCCAACAGACCAACTGGCATAACTGCTAGCGGACTATCCGCGTCGTTTAGATTTCTGTAGGGAGATGTTGCGCGAGTGCTCCCAAGATCCACGGTTTTTTGATTCAATTTTATGGAGTGATAAATTTGGTTTTAAAAGAATGGGCGTCTTTAACATGCACATCCTCCATGAATGGCCGTCGAAAACCCCCGTGCAGTAAGGGAAGACAGGTCCCAGCACCAGTTTGGAGTTAATCCATGGGCTGGGATACTGCGCAGACAAATCATCGGTCCATTTGAACGCCCACCACGACTGAATGGAGCTCATTATTTTATTATTGTAAGAGTAGAGCTTGGTTAATTATTAAACGATGTACCAGATGAAGTTCGCAATTTTAATATTTCCATACAAAGATTTAAATCTTTGTTTCCATAGGGCAATTATCCCACCACTTGAAATGCTACCGCGGCATCTAACCCACACATTAAGAATCTATCCTCATTTAAAGAGGTTTTTGTTTTCTTAGGTAACTAAAAAATAATTGTATACTGTATCAAATAGTCTGTATTATTAGTCTGTATATGTTCATTGATAGGTATAGAATTTAATTCAAAAGCATAAGCTCCTTATTTTTTTTTTATTTTGGATGTGAGACGTCTATTACAAACAGTAGGGCAACTATCCCACTCTAAACCTAAATGGGTTATGTATGGGGACATATGGGAACTAAATAAACATTTATGGAGGCTCTCATCCCACAGACACGCTATACAACCTCTATATAACCTCTCCATTAATGGGTTTCGTACCGCCCTCATTAGATGGCAAGATTTTATATTAAATCGCGCAAGTTGTTATATAGAGTAAATATATGGATTGTGCAGAAGTGGCCTTCGTGTGCGGGTTCCGTTCGCACTTCGCCGGTTTTTTTTCGGTACAATTTTCATACATACAACAGTGAAAATAAACTGTAACTGCTGCATCACTTAGTGCAGATAAGTACTTCAAAATGAAAATTTAAATGGAACATATCGGCCTGCAAATCGGATAAAATTATAGAATCTACAGAAAAACTAGAAGGTACTTTAAATAAATGTTGTGATCGCTTTTTATTTTGTGTGGCAAATTTAATAGCGGCGTTTTACCTGAAATAAAACGCTTATTAAATACTTACCTTATTTGAAACATAATTATTTGAGACGTGTTTGTTATCGCCTGGTGGTGGTGACGGGTGCCAATGTGAGAAGTTCTACTTAAGATTTTTTTTTTAAGGTTAGAATGTGAGGATTATTTGTTAATAAAAAATAAAAATATGGATATGAAACAAAACCTTAATGGTTTTAAATTATGAAAAAGAAAAACAATGTCTTTAACCATATTTAGGTAAATATGTAATTATCTATAAGTTATATAACTGTTTGAAAGACATATTAGATATACGTTATCTCTTATACATTTTTTTTATCTGTATTCGATTTTGGATTTGAACCATTATCATTAAATCAGTAAACTATTATTTTTAATTAAGAGAATTAAAAGAGTCTGTTATGCAATCATTTCAGGGTGAAATAGGTTCAGGCCTATAGAAATTTTGAAAAGTATTTCCAGTGATGTACATGATACCTTAAATAAAGTATCTGGAATACAAAATGCAAAATACTTTCAAATTAAGTTTTTCAGATACCAGATACAAATAACTTTCTGGAATGGTATCTAAAATACTAGATATAAAATACGTATCTTTTGAATACTTTTTATAGATAAAATACTTTTGTAAATGAAAGTTTATTTTTTTTAAGTGTAAGTCGCGTTGATCAGAATATAATATTATACTTTTAAGATTTTAATTGAGACTTAAGTAAAACCAGTGCTTCAAACAGTTGATCACTTATTTTACTTCGATGGGGCCTCATGATCCTGCCCCCAAATGAGAAGAGTCGCTTCACAGTAATATTTTTTTTATTGTAAGCATTTAAGCTCTTTATGTTGGTATCTTTATTACTTAAGTATTGCAATGTTTCTAAGTCAGTGGTTCTGCCAGTAGATCCAGTCTTTTCGGCACTTGCAACAGAGGAACCAGAATCCTCTAAAAACATGTACTTAATAAGATTCATCTTTTGACTTTTTTATATATAACCTTCAATATTGTCTAAAGCCTCCGATTTTTGTTTTTCAGTTCGAATAATTTTTCGTGTTTCAGTCAGAATAAGTTCTTTTACATATCCTTTCCGCGCTTTTGGTACCCATCTCATTTTAAAGAACGGTTGTCACACTGAGGCCAATATTGCATCATTTGCTACAGGCTCTAACTGCAAACACTTTTTAAAACATCTATTTAAGTTTCCTTCAATCACATCTAGTAGAGAGCCGCAGTATTTTAGATTTTCCGTCCTCAGTTATCTATTACTAAAAGTATTTTAGCAAACATAGTATCTACAAAATACTAAGATACCAAAAGATAGGTATTTAAATATAATTGATTGAATCAGGCGTTACTTTGCGGAAATCCATGACAACTACTATAAAAAAGTTATTTTGCTAATTCCGCGACTTGTACTTGCACAAGTGATGCAGGATTTTCATGCGTAGGTTCACCGCCCTCCCTCCCTCAAGCAAGAAGCAAGACATGCAATGAACACACACCTGGAAACCCACACCACAAGCTATCACCGACACGTGTTTCGCTTCAACCAGAAGCATCCTCAGGGCGCAACGACCACCACCGAACTAAATTAGTATCGCCAAGGGCCAGCTTATATACTAACGCAAAGCCCCACCCACTCATAATTAAGGGTATTATGAGTCGCATTGTTATTGAAATGGAATACTAAACAATACTCCAACTTCAATGACTCCGCACTCATCATTGTCAATAAATAAGTGTAATAAAGGATTACTTGTCGTTGTAGACTGCTCAATTTTTAACTTATTTGTATGAAACAAAATTACTTTAGATTTCAAAATAAATTCTTTACTCAAAAGGAAGGACTAGCAATGGGCTCACCACTGAGCCCTTTAATGGCAGATATTTTCATGGACAATTTTGAAACCAAAAATATTATCGGGCACCCTTCTATACTATATTATTATAGATATGTCGATGATCTACTCATATGCTGGACCGGAACGGAGAAACAACTGATAGAGTGGGTTCATGATATTAACAATATTCATTCAAAAATTAAGTTCAAATTAGAGTTAGAAGAAAACAAAAGTTTAAATTTTCTAGATTTAAATTTATCAATAGTTAATAATAAACACGTTTTTCAGATATATCGTAAGCCCACTCACACAGACACAGTAATTCCTGCTTCTTCTTGTCATCCTTGGCGACATAAAATAGCTTCTTTTAACTGTTATATACATCGTCTAATGACGGTCCCTTTAAGTTCTCAAAATTTCAAAAAGGAGCTAGACATTATTTATCAAATTGCAATTTCTAATGGGTATGACAAGTCAGTGATTGACAACTTGATAAAAAAGAAAAAACATCAAAAAGTGAGCTGTTTGTTATATGGAGCGCCACGTGAACAGACATTGAATCGATATAGAACTAGTCTGACATATTTAGGATTCATATCGGAAAAAGTTTCAAGATTATTCAAGAAAAATGATGTTCACGTTGCCTTCAAGACAAACAGCTCGCTTAAATCTAGAATTTGCAATTTCAAAGAAAAAGTTGAGGATGGCAAGAAATCAGGTGTATACAAATTAAGCTGTGGGGGCTGCAGCGGTTTATACATTGGCCAAACGGGACGTAGTTTTGAAACTCGGTATAAAGAACACATTGCAGCTTATAGATTAAAACACCCTACAAAATCCCATTTCGCCAAACACCTGCTGGAGTCAGACCACAGCTTATCTAATGATCACACTTACCAGATTTTACACAGATGTGATAAAGGATTACGTTTGAATATTTTAGAACAACTAGAAATCCTGAAATATGGAAAACATAGTCAAATTATCAATGAGCAGTCTACAACGACAAGTAATCCTTTATTACACTTATTTATTGACAATGATGAGTCGCGGAGTCATTGAAGTTGGAGTATTGTTTAGTATTCCATTTCAATAACAATGCGACTCATAATACCCTTAATTATGAGTGGGTGGGGCTTTGCGTTAGTATATAAGCTGGCCCTTGGCGATACTAATTTCTGGATTGGCCGCGACTGCTTGTACGTCCGAAGAGTACCTGCACGGACCTCTCTCTCTCCTAGTGTCTCCTGCGCGACTTCTATCGTGAAGTCTGCGCGCCCGTGTTCTACGGAGTGACTGCCTACCGACACTAGTCGTCCTGGTTAGGGGGCCCGTCCGTACCTAGGTACCTGCCCGGTCTGCCACCAGCGGCAAGCCCCGGGTAAGGGCCCTGGAAAGACGGTGCAACCCGACTAAGGGTCGCAGGGAAGCAGTCGCTCCCCGCGAGTTTCCTGCGCTCGGCATACCGGTATGCCGAGCCACCCGCCGCCGCGGAAGACCACCGCTCCTGCGCCGCTTCCTACCATGCGCCGCCAACCGGCGGCTGCGCGGGAGGGCAGGCCGCAGTCGAGCAGAAGACCCGCCGCAGAGCCCGCTGCCTCAAAGAAGCCCGCTCCACCACCGGCCGCTAAATCGGCCCGCAAACCGGAGGGACAGCCGCCGCCCGTGCCGGAGGTTCCGCCGGCCGTCGAGACCGGCGATACCACCGGGGCGGAGGTATCGCCGTCTCATACGCCGACCCTACCGCCGACAGGGACGGCGGCAGTCTCCCCGCAACGGACCGACTCACCGTCCGCTGGCGTGAGCGAGACAGTCGCCCATCGCACCCCCCCCTCACCCGAGCGGGGGATCTTAATCCAACAGTTGGAGCAGCTGACCCCGGAGGAAGCGCAGCAGATTATGGCCGAGGTATACGCGTTCCACGGCCTATCTGCACCACCTCCGGTGTACCGATTTCAAGCGGCGCAGCTGGAAACATGTTTGTCGCCCTCCACACCAGGAGCCGGCGACGAATTCTTCCCTGCGCCGCCGCCGACGCCGCGCCGGCTACCCTGCCGAAGCCGCCCAGAGCGCGCCCGCAACCCGCGGGCACCCCGCCGGGCCAGGTTTTGGCGGGTACGCCGGACCAGCCTCCCCGCCTAGACAGGCGCCCCCGCGAGCCGCGACGGCAAAAGGTGCCCCCCGAGGCAACCCCCGCCGCGCCCCGCGCCCCTGAAGCCGCGCTCCCGATTACGGGGCGCCCCTCACCGATATTGAAGAAGCCGCCGTCGAGCATGCCGGCCTTGTTCACCTCACCGGACAAGGACGGCGCTCCGGCGCCCACCGGACGAGACTTTGCTGCGGTTGCGGCCTCACCGCCGACACCGTCGCCGCCCGCAAAGCGGCCCGCGACCGCGCAGCCACAGAGTGCGACGCCGGTGATGCGGCCTGCTGCCCGAGCGCTGGCTACCAAGCCGGCCGCCCGCGCCGCCGCCGCCGCACCGGCGCCGCCCACGCAGCCGAAACTGCGGTACCCGCCGCTCATCGTCGAGCACCTCCCCAACTGGCAGGTCCATTTCCGCCGGTTGATGGACGAGCTCGGCAGACCGGCGAGCGCGAGACCGCACGGAAGGGGCCTGCGATTCGTGCCGACTGACGACGTGGAATACCGCGTCGTCCAGAGATATCTCGCTCGGCTGGAGAAGGAGGAGGGAATCTCCTGGTTCTCCTATTCTCTTCCGGCCGAGCGGCATATCAAGGTCGCGATACGCGGCCTCCCCGTCGACACCCCACCGGACGATATCCTCGAAGACCTGAAGCGCCGCGGTTTTGAGGCTGAGTACGTGCGGCCCATACGCGCCCGTCATGGGCGCCCGGGCTGCATTTACTATGCCCAAATCGCCCGGACCGCAGATTTCCCGAAGATCTACAGGGTGTCGGAGCTCCTCTGCATGCCGGGCATCAAAATTGAGGCCTGTCACCGCTGCCAAAAGTTCCGGCATTCCTCCCACAACTGCCACAGGCCTTTGGCTTGTGTGCGGTGTGGGGAGGGACACCACGCCGGAGCCTGCCCGAGACCGCGTGAAGAACCCGCCACGTGCGCTAACTGCGGGGAGTCACACCCCGCAAGTAGCGCAGCCTGCCGGGTCTTCCAGCGCGAGATGCGCAATCGGAAGGCCGGCACAGTTGCCCAGACCCGACATGTCCCCGCCGCCCTGGGGCAGGCTAGCCTCATGGCTCCCGCCAACCCAGCGGCGGCGGCCCCACCGAAGAAGACCAGAAGGAGACGGCGCCGCAAACCAAACTCCGCCCCGTGCGTCGAGACGGTTGCGGCCCCCACCGGACAAGACAGCCCAGCCGGCGCCGCCATCAAGGCCGCGCTGGCCATACTCAGGACAGCCCTCAACGCGCTGAGCGTGTCCAAGGACCCGGCGCCCGCCCTAGCTCTGGGCATTTCCCAGCTGGAGGCAGTAGCTGGCCAGCTGATCCCCTAGCTCCCTACGCTGATCGCCCGACGGCCGTCTGTCTTGCGATAGACCACTGACGGGCTTGATTGCGAGGGGAGCTAGGCCACCACCATCGATGCCGCGCCTAAGGCACCCCAAGGACCGGCCCAACTCTTTGGGCTGCGCTGCTGCCTCCCGAAAGGGGCCATAGCCCCGAGCGGATTTCCCCGTTCCCCCCTCGGGGGGGGGCGAGCGAAGACAAACGACTAATTTCTTGCCCTTTTTGCCGATGATACCGCGCTCTATTTCACTGGCATTCAAATGTCCACAATGGTTGCAAAGTTGCAATGACTGGTTCACGAAGTGGCGCATTGAGGTCAATCCAGATAAAAGTTCAGCCATCCAATTCTCTCACAAACGGCGTCGTGGTCACTTTGACACACGGGTCCGCATGCTGGGAGTCCCCATACCGTGGTCTAATACGGTTAAGTACTTAGGCGTCACTCTCGACAAAACTCTCTCCTTTTTGCCCCACATCACCAGGGTGTCCAAACTGGCTAGGAAATATCTCGGCCGACTCTCCAACATGCTAGGACGTCATAGTAAAATGTCCCTCCGTAACAAGCGTACGCTTTATAAAGTCTGCATACGACCAGTCATGACTTACGCGGCTCCCGTCTTTGCCCACGCGAATCTCAAACACCTTCACAAATAACAGGTGGTCCAAAATCTTTTCTGCAGAAGGGCAGCTAACGCGCCCTGGTACGTGCGTAACACGGACCTGCACAGGGACCTGGAGCTCCCCTCTATTCAACAGCACTTGAAAGTCCTGGCAACAGGTCACTTCCAACGTGCTGAGTCCCACCCTAACAACCTTGTTAGGGCGACAGTCTCCTATACTGTCAACCCTGTCACGCCGCACTCCTGCCGCAGACCGAGAGACGTTCTCTCAGACCCCCCAAACCAGTTCACCGCGGATCTGGTCAACCTTTTGGGCTCCCAGCCCTAGTCATTCTCTACACTTGCCGTTGAGCTTTACAGTGTCTTACTACGGGTTATCCGTCAGGATGCCTGATGCGCCGCCCTGGATCCCACGGGGTGGTAGCTCATTACACGATCTATGAATAGCTCTTGAGTTAGGGATCGGAGAAGGGGGTGTTTAGTGAGTAGAAGTCTCACACTGGCTAGCATACGGTATACGGTAGCATTCCGTCGGCGAGCGGTTGCTACTGTCGGCGGGGATTTATCCCCGTGCAGGGCCCAGTGCGTACTCGGAGTATTCACCCCCTCCCTATCTGTGGTCGCCCTTTGGGGCGCCATAGTAGGGTGTCATTCTTTGGCAGTAAAAAAAAAATAAAAAAAAAGATACTAATTTAGTTTGGTGGTGGTCGCTGCGCCCTGAGGATGCTTCTGGTTGAAGCGAAACACGTGTCGGTGATAGCTTGTGGTGTGGGTTTCCAGGTGTGTGTTCATTGCATTTCTTGCTTCTTGCTTGAGGGAGGGAGGGCGGTGAACCTACGCATGAAAATCCTGCATCACTAGTGCAAGTACAAGTCGCGGAATTAGCAAAATAACTTATAGTAGTTATTTAAATATAAGATACGAAATGAATTTTAAATAAGTTTTATAGTTACAAGATCAAAATACGTATTTTGTATCTTTTATCTGTATTTCAGATACTTGTATCTCAGATAATTTTACTTCTGCAAATAAAGTTTTTATCCATTCAGCAATTACTGTTCTTGAGGCGGCCTTAGGATGACCACGTAAGCTGATAAATAAATTTGAAGTGTTGACCTCATCTCGCCTGGTTCAAAGCTAACAAATATTTTTTTTTTGTATTGCTCATTTTACATTTTATTTTTTGTTTTGTATTTTTGTAGTATATAGCTTATCGTTGTTTACTGGGTAACTGGGTACCTTGTTTACGCCGAAGTACAAAAGTATGACGGATGGTCTTATGATGAATAAAAAAAAATTTATTGAATTTTATAGCACTAACCATAAGTTGCATACGGGCCGCTGTTGGTTGACCTGGCACTTTCCCATCCAAAAGATGCCACCGTCGGGAGTTGTGACCGTCCAGTAACTCCAGCCTTGCCTCGCAGCTCAGAGGGTCCGCTGCAGATTATAGTGCACGTTTATACCTCACTCATAATTACAGACGCATATTTTAGGTTTGGATAGGTACAATAAGCTAGATAATTCATTATTTAGCTAGTTAAAAAAACAGATAGAAAAACAGAATACACATGGCCATTTTTTAATCAGAGGCCAAATTTAAATATCACATTATTCTTTTATACAATATAAACGTACCTATATATTTAGATATTTTAGTATCGCTCAGTTCGGGAAGCTCAGAAAAAATCTTCTCGTCCCAAACACCGTAGTGTCTGAAGACAAAGGTTTTTGACCAGTGTGTGTTGCCAGTGATGACGTATGGCACTGAGACGTGGTTGCTAACTATGGGCCTTAACAAGAAGCTTAAAGTCGCTCAGCGGGCAATGGAAAGGTCTATGAGGTTTCCCTGTGGGATCGAATCAGGATTGAGGGGATTCGCAGGCGAACCAAAGACACCCAACATAGCCAGAAGGATTGCAAAGCTGAAGTGGCAATGGGCAGGGCACAAGCTCACAGAACAGATGGTCGTTAGGGCAGAAAAGTTCTCCAGTGGCGGCCACTTATTGGAAGACGCAGCGCAGGCAAGCCCCCGCAAGATGGACCAACGACATGGTCAGAGTCGCCGGTAAACGCTGGATGAGGGCGGCGCGGGACTGAGCTACATGGAAAACCTTGGGGGAGGCCTATGTCCAGCCGTGGACGTCTCCTGTCTGAATGATGATCGCTCAGTAGAAAAAAATTAAGATAGGGCACCAAAAACTTTCCTACAAATTGTCGATGTTGTAGAACCCCCTACGTCTATCGTATCATATATTACGACGCGGCATTTCATTGATTACGTTAGATAATACTACGAAGTAGTACTACAAGAAATTTTGTTTTTATTCTTAATGGTATTCATTCAAATTTAGAGTGACAATGCTTTGCTCCATATATTAGCAAATACATTTATTTCTTTATAAAAATACACATAGATTTTTTGCAAAAATCGTTTCTATAAATTATACTAATTGAGTAGAAAAAAAATAGGCCGGTGACTAAAAATAGCCCTGTATAGATTTTAGAGGGTAGGTACCTTATTTTTTTACGATAACCAAATAAATATACAACTAACTACGTACACTCGGTTATGGTGAAGTTCGCGGTGACAACAGACGGTGTCCATAGAAAAATAACAACTAGAAATTGGGTTTCCATGGTGAACTCGTATAATTTCATCTCGTATAATTTCGTATAATATCATTCTCTGTAGGTAACTTCCCCTTCGTTAAAATATATAAATTAATACATTTCACAATAAAACACGATATTAAGAATAAAATCAAACTAATATTTTTTTTCACTATAATATAAACAACTAAATTTAAAAACTTTACTAGTACGTAGTAAATAAAAAATATAAAATGGTTTTTAATGCACTTGTAGTGCATTGAGAAGCAAGAAAATAATGTTTCAACTTTTACGGCATTGTCTAAAGTTTGGTCCACACTTGTAACATTCTTAACTATTTATCACGAACAATGTGCGCTCAAATACGTCACAGGTGTATTTTAGCTTCAAACACTGCGCAAAAATTTTAAAATAAACAATGTAATTTAATGTGGCCTTAGTATAAAAAGTTGTATAAAAAGTTTAAGCACTGTTAAATAAAATTGCTCAGTGATTTATCAGAAATGTCATATTTTGTATAATGTAACTTTTTTACAGTTTACTTTTCTTTTAAAAATATCTCAAAAAGTTATTATGGCAGACGTTCGGCAGATGTGCTAAAAACTATCTACAATTACAAAATAATTGCATCTACAGTAATTATTTTTACGTCTACTGTCGCTTATGAAACTAAGGTCTTTCAGGCTAGAAGGTTGGCAATTTGAGCACTTACTAGATGTACTCAATGACTAAATAAAAATTAATGATGTTTTTACGCAAACATTTGTGTTTTATTTTATCTTTAATTTATTCAAATTTAATATGAAACACAACTGGCAATTTCTTATTTTTCTACAAAACTATGGCCAGTATTATACCTTTCTAAAATCTTTATTAGATGCGTAATTTATTAATTAAATGTGCAGAGACAGTCCAGTACACTTTTTTTCACCACCGAATGCCTAAGCTGAGGTAAATAATTTTTGTAGAAAAACATAATGAGAATAATATTTTTTCTCAAAGACACCTAATAAAATTGAACAAAATGATATTTGAATATGAAAGATCTACTATTCTAAAATATTTACAAAAAAAAATGAAGAGATATCTGTTTGTTTGTACACACAGTAACAAAAAAACTGACCAAAAGCGGCATTTTTTGAAAAAAAAAGTCGGAATATCTCGAAAACGGTGACATTTTTACTGAGGTCATTTTTTTATCTGGTAGAGCACACCTCAATCTTTCTTTCATTCCAGTTTGTCGTGCAAGTTATGGGACACCCTGTATATTATATAAGGTATGTAGAATAAGCTGTTATTGTGGTTATATAAATGTACAAATAAGGTGCGCAACTCGCCCTCAAACGATAAGTTTGGCAAGATAATGTGTTTTATAATAACTGTAACCAGTTTGTTAATAAATAAAAAAAAACTATCTTAATAAGTATTAATTAAATGAAAAGGAAATTCTATCAAGCGCTAATGAAATAAACTTCTTCATTTTTTCATGCCACCAATATGATAAAATTATCTACCAAAATGATATCTACACTTATTCAGTAATTGAATAATCGAAAAAAAATTAGCAACCTTAATAAAATATTAAAAAATAAAATACATGTTGAGATATATTGAATGTAGTGAATTTTTACTATAATAAGGTTTCAAGTGATAAGAACTTTAGGTACTTTAATTATTTAGAAGAGATACTAAGTAAATATCGGATAACATCAGTTGAATTCCACCAAAATGAAAAAACCATTCACCACAATGATAAAAATGTACACCAAAATGAGATTTAAACCACCATGACCTTTCTCATCATTATGGGGAAAATTCCACCAGAATGACAAAATTTTTGGCACCAAATTCACCAAAATGAAAACACCAAGATGGGGTTCCAGACAAATATACTCTATAAAAAAAATATCGAAAGGTGTGGGACTTTAAGTATTGGCGTCAAGTTATCTGAAGACACCATCCTTCCGCATGCATCAGGCAGAAAATGTTACAATAGAATCTGGGCCAAGTTAATCCAATCATTAATTAAAAAAAAATTGACCCCTGAACACCAAAATGATATATTTTTTTTGCGGGAACACGGAGCAAAATGTGATACTATACGCGTGCGCTCGGTGTCGGAAGCGAATAAGAACTTGTCTGTGCAAAACTATTCACACCTAAATATGATCCACCAATATGACATATTTTCCCGGGACAGTTTTGTTTCAACTCGTCGAAAATTTCAAAGCCCATTTAAAAATATGAATACGCGTTTTACCAATAGTACAACTAATGAATTTGTAAATATATTATAATGATTCGGTCATCATCCTACACTTAGTTTTTTGGATACTAGACATAATGACTACGAAACTGGTCTTGGGACAATGCACCAAAATGAAAAGGCGGACACAAAATATTATTTTTATGTAATGAAATAAGCTAGAAATTAGAAATTATTGTTTGCCCCGGGTTGGCAATTGTAAATTCTAATTAAAAAAATATATATTTCAATTTAAAGTGAACCCTTTACACCCATATTTTCATCGCAGACACTTTTTTGTGCTTAGGAAAATCACCCAATTACTAAACACCCTTAACGGATCTAGGTCACAGTACAGATATTTGCATATCTATACTGTGTCTAGGTCGAAAAAAATACTAAGTAAATTACTTCTATAAGTATTATTCTTATTCTTTTGATATTCCATGTCAAAAGAAATAATACAGTGGCATCCGTTTAAAATGACATCGAAGGGAAATAAGAAACAAGTCATACTAAACGGACGTCTTACAAAGCATAGGTACTGCAAGAATAAACTGTGTATGTGATTTATTTGAATAGAGAGGAATAAAATAGAGATAAATCAAAGTAGATATTAATAAGTAGACTCAATAAGTAAATCTACGCTCTGAGACTCAAATCAAAAAAGCCTTTCACGCGCTGAATGTCTGGGTATAACGTGACTCTCCCGAACACTGCCAAAGGTGTTATAAATCATACGGTCGGTCACTATAAGCGGACAAAATTTGATAAAAAAGGGTCACAATAAGCCATATGTCACTATAGGCGAAGTCATTATATACGACTTAGTAAAAATATAATTTATATGAAAACCAAATGAGCGGTTGGTCAATAATTATATTCATAATAAACGGATTCTACTGTAATATGTTGCGTCAAAAAAAATTTTAAATACAGTGTCTAGTCTAATCAAATGAATGTCAAATTAAATCAATTAAATAACAAACTGAAAACAAATAATTCATAAATATAATTTGAATGGAAAAAATAGAATTCAATTACAGTCTAAATACAATTTAAAGGCTAAAATAATTGTCATTCATTAAGCATAAGAAATAGAAAAGAATAGACTAATTTCCGACTGAATCTGTGCCGATGGACTGCACCGTGATTTTATGGCGTGTGGCAATAGTTTGCGAAACAAAATGCTGTCTGCATTGCTTACGCTGAAAAGTCAAAATGTGGACGCACCTTAAGACTTCTAAACTGATAGTCTTCTAAGATGAAAAATCTAATCGATTATCGACCACGAACTAAACAAATTAGTCACATTAAGGTACTAGGAGCCTTCTTCAATCTTCGGTTGTAACATCTGGGGATATTATAGTCAAGAATGGTCTAGTAAATAAAAAGAAAATCAAGCAAAGTGTAGTAGCATTAATTGAATTTTGCGACGAGAATTTTTAGATATTGATAAAATGAGTAAAGTCAGTATGTTTGACTATCTTTTTATAGATACACGTAACAGGCATCTTTATAATTAAATATATCTTGAGATTATAATTCACTTAAAACGTTAAAGCATATAAAGGAGCTACCTACTGCCAAGTTTGTCATTGGTAGACGTTATGACAAAATTTGATTTAGATGTGGAGAACCGTTAACGAGAGATATTCAAAATGAAAACATCAGTGGCAACTCGGAACTCAAACATTACGATGGTTTATGTGATTTAATGAACTGAAAGTAGAACAATATAGAGACACATTCTTGAGCAAATCATTGATACTCTATCACATTGTGAAATGTATAATATTTCATCCAAATCTATTAAGCCGTTTTGCCGTGATAGAGTACAAACATCCAGAAATGCATACTCCATCCATCCAATCTTTCACATTTATGATATACACAATTTAAGTTTTCTTTGATTCGATAGATGTCGCTGTACGTCGATTAAATCAGACGATTTATAAATGACTAGTTGTTCGCGCGACTTCATCCGCGTGAATATCAGTAAATATCCATTCCAAAGGAAAGCAAAACAATCAAATCGCACAGTACTTAGCGACGACAGCGTAATCGAAAATATGCGCAGAAAAAGAGAGCGGCGCGTGCGCGCTGACTCTTTTCTTTCTTTACGTCTTTTGTCATTGTTATAACAAGGTATTGATTGGTAACTTGCCTGAGTACGTAGTTTAACTTATTAAACGGTTTTTATTGTATTGATTGCTTGGAAGTTTGGAATGATGCATTAGTATTTGGGTAAATACAAATAAAAAATAATTGATAAGTGATATTGTCCTATGTAATTACATAATTTCGTATTTAATTATTTTCTAAAGTAAATGGAATTCATTAACACGTCCAAACCAAAAGTCGTTCCTAAATATCAGTACTTTCATTTGACACTTATTTCATTAGTGGCCGCCGATAGCCCAAATCGCCCAATGACCTTTCTTTGCTTTCATAGATAAGCCCTAAAATCCGTAATTTGGCGTCTATTTCAGAAAGCAAATAAAACAAGTCCAAGTCGAAAAGTTAAATTGTTCTAGGTGCTATTTTCGATAGGTACTACCCTCATGTGTTGTCTCATATGCATGCCTCAATATTGTGTTGTGACAAATATGTCGGAATTAGTGACAAACTTGACAATCGTCACTAAAAATATGTCAAAGAATAATTTCTTAGAGTATCGACAGGTAAACCTGACAATTGTCGCTTTTATTAAACAGTTTTGCAGCCTGACAATTTTATCAGTAAACGCCTGTCGCGTTTGGACTTAATGAGAGGTTTTCTGACAGCTCATTAAAAAACAAAACTGTACAAAATTGGTACAAAAGGCTTCGATAGATGGCGCTTTACAAAAGGCGAAGGCGAATAATTTATTCCACACTGCGTTTTTTAAAGTAAAATAAATTAATTGACGTCTGTATCAGAAATTGAACGTAGGTATAAATAACCATGAATGGTAGATACCACTTACCTACACTATAGTATACAGACTTAACGCCTTCGGCTTTTTAAAAGTGCCATCTATAGAGGTGTTTTGAACTAATTTTTATGAGCTGTCAGAAAACTCCCCATTGGCATCTTTATTAAACGCCACTTGTCGCGACAATTCGAATTGTTTGTCTAAACTGTCTAAAGGTGACAAATTTGTCGGACTTTCGCGCTTATTAAATAGGCCCCTGGTGTGACTACGCTAAGACCTAATGTTTCGTCTAGTTACAACCTTTTGACGGGATACGCACTTATTGTTATCTATCGTCGATAATATTTTTCACGGATGTTACTATTGAACTATGGAACCTTGTTGTTGAAAGAATAAAATTATTAGAATACGAGTACCTAGTTCTACATTTTTTTATTTCCTTTCACAAATATTTTACAGAATCCTATCGTGCACATTTGACATTTCAGAGAGCAAAGGTTGAAGTGAGTGACGTAACGTAATATGATTGAATTTGAAGTTTCATGTGAAGGTTATTAAAAATGTCAGTGGCACGTTGCGCTGTCGCGGCTACGGTGTCGTATTGTATTGCCTTGAGTCGCGTGGCGGTCGTTCAAAGCCAGGCGGTGTGTTCTAATAGTATCAGATCTCTTACTACTGTTATCCAAAAACAACCTGACAAAATGTATATCGCAGAGGAACGTGGATCTCTCTACTCACCCGACTTTCGTGTCTATTTCCGTAAGTTCCTGTTATAGTCGTTTATTGGCAAATAAACATTGTTGGATTTTGTTTATTACAGTAATTTCATGTATTGTTATTGTAGTTTTTTCTTACCTTTTTGTTAAACTACTGAAAACCTCATAGTAAACATATTTGTTCATGTAATATCCTGCTGATAAGTTATTGCGATTAACTCAGATAAAGAAAGTGTGACCACAGTGTTCAATCTTACTGTGTGAGTATTTACTTGTTTACTCAGTTCAAGTGTTTGATCATTTAAATTACGAAAAGGTTTGTAATGTAAGAAGGAACCACTGACAACAGGTTTCAGGAAGTGAACAAATGTTAAGGTCATCTAGAAAATTAGACAGGTCCTAATAATAATACCAAGATTAGAAAGTGAATTTATTCTTCTTCCTGACTACAGTCCTACTGCTTTTAAGTGTTGAATGAATAAGTTTCTCGTGGATGGATGTGTGCCACCATAGTCTTTATTTATGTAGCGCACCCTGGCTACATAAAAAAGAGTGTTGTTAAGTTAAACTTTTTGCTTTGGGATACTTTTTGTTCACAATATACAATACAATATATGTGTAATAATAATAGTAAAATTATCACCTAGTTTAGGTATTTGAGGTCATTTTAAATTAAATATATTTGGGTACAATATAACTAGTCACTGTTCTCATTTGTGTCTAATTCATTTATTTTATCCATTAAGTATCCAGTAGTTGTGTCATAACATTTTTAATATTATACAGGGTTAGATCTGTCAAGGGCATGTAGTACCTGTCTTTTCCCCCACCCCAAACCGAACTGTTTTCGAGATATCAATTTTTTTTTATATAAAAATTGCAGTTTTTTTGCCATTAAATGTCATATTTTGAAATTGGTAAGGTTTTTATTAGAATTATTTATTTCTTACATGCAGATCAAGATGCTCTATGATCTAAGTAGCTAAAAATTAATGTAAGATTACTAAATACATACCTAAACTAGGTTTCATAGTAAAATAAGTTAGAAATGACAGGTACTATGAGCCCTTAACGGATCTAGGATCTAGATCGACTTAACAGTAATCCTGTATATAATAATAACATTAGCATGAATGTTTTGTAATTTTAATTTTAATTTTTTCATATTCAACATATTCTGGTAAATAATTATTTTATTTGACTGTCACAGTAAGAGGACCAGATGTATATTGTATATTGTTATGTTATGTTATGTATATTGTTCTGTTTCACGATTTTAACATTTACTTACTTAAATATAGTTTTAAAATTTTATCATGGGTTTTAAAATTTGAGGACAGCCTGTGAAGCCTTATTATATGTGACAATAGGTTTTTCAATTTAATATTTAATTAATTAGGTCAACATTAATATTTGGTATTATTTAATCAAGTAACTGTAAATAAAAATTTTAGGTGACAAAAATAATTAATTTGGATTACTGTTTTAATTAAGTGAGCGACTTACTACAAGTGACAAAGAATCAATGAAACAGCAACTTAAAAATATTATTTAAGGCTGCTAATTAAACAGACTTCTTTTAAATAGCATTATTCCACTCTAAAAATCTAAATCGCCTTCTAAATTACTATGTCAGCCACAAATCATGTTATGGCGCTTCGCCGGCTGCTGCCGCGGCACTGTTTGCTTCGCTCGCTCGGCTCGCGTACGTGTGTAACTATATGCAACCTAACTGCTCCTCCTCGCTGCCCTCGTTGTTGCACCTAACTGTAACGACTACTTCTTCCGGAACGGGAGCCCTTTTTGTTTCATATTTTTCATTGCAATGATAATGAATATATTGCTAAGTATAAAATAAATGCATGAATAAAGACATTATGATTTTCAATAGTTTGCACCTAACCAACCTACTTGTTTTCTTATGATTAAATAGTCTGTGTTTTAGTCGCTCACTTAGTAATTCAGTCACACTATTAATATTTAGAACTGTGCATTTTCATATTTTTTTCAAGACAGTCCAAATTTGTTTTTTAGTCACTCGTTTTATTATTTCCCAAATATAATCACTATTTGTGACAATAGGTAATGCTTTTTTAAAAGTATTTTAAATATTTTTTATTCAATTTTCACCGGAAGAAAGGCAATATATGTCACAAGACTTGTAATTGGGAAAAGGTAAATACTAGGGAAAGTTGAATTTTGAGTTAGTTTGATGTTGATGTAATGAAATATTGAAAAAATATATTGTATATTAAAATATAGTATTTTAATTAACCTGATTTTTTTATTCCAGGAGATGAGTGTGGACCCATATCTCCAATGCATGACATCCCACTCTGGGCAGACAAAGCTAATAAGATTGTCAATATGGTTGTTGAGGTAACTGATCTAATTACACATAGAAATCTACCTACCTACTTAAGGACATATTATTAAAATAAATCACCTACGTATGTTAACTGTATTTTAGAAACTTATTTATGTTATACCTATCTTTTCTACTGTTACATTACTGCACATTAAAGATTTTAGGGCCAGTGATTGACTATCACAAGGGAGGGATCAGTTGATTTATAAATTATTTCTTATTCTTTTTTCATTAGTAATTAACCATGTACATCATACTCTGAACTATCATAAGTGAAGGTTATATACAGCACAGATTTAGTATTCATTTTAGTATAAAAGACATATTCTACATCTACCTAATCCTTGTAAATAAAGTAACTTTAATGGCATGTGATATTTCGGGTTCTTATGTTATAGACTAACATGATGATGTAGATGATAACTGATTCCTGCTGAGTTTTTTGCTTGTTCTGCAAAGAACCAAAGCTTATTAAAAATTAACTAAAGCCCTTTTATCAAGCCTTTAGGCTTCCCTTAGTAGATGATTATACAAACATTGTGATTTGATTAATTTATCTTGATAAAGATTTTTATCCATAACACAATTATTTTTAAAAACAACTGACTCATATATTGTATAATTAGTCTCATAGTTTATTTTATTATTATGTACTTTTAGCCCTGGTAATGCTGTGCTCTGAAATTCTCACAGTAGAATCAATAGAGAGTATCTTTTTGTGCATCTAGACCTGTGAGAAATAATTTGCTTGAGTACTGCGGTATACTGAGACATTCACTTGGTTTTGCTGTAAGGTTTTTACAATATTCTTGGATTCAGGATCAAGAACTACTGATTATTCTAAATTATATTGTTGACTAAACTGATATTTATGCACTAGCACTTGAGATGGTTACAGAACTTACAGATAACAAAAGTTTTACAAAGAGTTTCATACTTTCCAAAATAGTTTGATAGTTTAACGGCCTCCATGGTGCATTGGTTGACTGTTCGCTTGCGGTGTGCGAAGTCCTGGGTTTGTGTGCCAGCTGGGCCAATTTAGGAAACAAACCCTTCTTTGCTGCTTCGGGCCTGGGTCTACATACTTGGATACCCCCTAGTGCCAATGTTTAGCCATCCTAACACAAGCTAGTATATAAAATCTTACTTTATGGTTGGTTGGTCACCAGGTTGGACACGCATAGTTGGTGCGTCAGTTTGTGTAATTTATTAATATATTAGTAAGTAATTGGTGGCGTAACGCACAGATCCCGCGCTGGACGAACGCCAAGATGGAGATCTCGCTGTCGGAGCCGCTGAACCCCATCAAGCAGGACGTGAAGAAAGGCGCGCTGCGCTTCGTGGCCAACATCTTCCCACACCACGGCTACATCTGGAACTACGGCGCGCTGCCGCAGACCTGGGAGTCCCCGAAGGTCATCCACCCCGACACCGGTGCGCGCGGGGACAACGACCCTATCGATGTCATCGAGATCGGAAGCGCTGTCCGAGCTCGGGGCGAAATCGTAAAAGTCAAGATTTTGGGATGTTTGGCGTTGTTAGATGAGGGGGAAACCGATTGGAAGTTGTTGGCGGTGGCGGTGGACGACCCGCAAGCGGCAGCGTTGGCTGCGCCGGGCGGGCTCAACGCGGTGCGGCCCGGCTTGCTGCACGCCACGCGCGAGTGGTTCCGCAGCTACAAGCGACCCGACGGGAAACCCAACAACGAGTTCGCTTTTGACGGAGAACTGAAGGATGCCGACTACGCGTATAAGGTCGTTGATGAGGTCAGTTTGAGATGTTTTTTTTTGTTTTATCGGTGTATTACCCCGCGTGTGAACACCATCTCACCTGCTGGTAAGTGAGGATGGGGTTGAAGTTGGTAGCACACAGGTTTGGAAGGGAACTGGCTCTTCATAAAATATGGCGGAACACATCACTGTCAGAGCGGGGATAACTATTTTACGGCAGATTTTATGTGAAAGGGTTAAGCAAGGTGCTATGCGAATCTCAAAGGAGTCCCACCAAAAATAAGAAGGTAGGTAAATAAGGGGTCGCCTTTGATGTCATAATTATTCAGGAGTATTAGGACTATTCACAGTCGCATCGGCTGTAGAAAGCGAAGTCGGCAAAATGCGCCTATCTTACATCGAAATCAATAATCATCGAAAACCTAATAGGGTCAATACCTTGGGAAATATCGAGTTTTGGAATATTCTTTATTCAACAAATTTCTACAAATGCAATGAAGCCATGACCAAGAAACAGGTTTCTAGACCTTACAGAAGTCTAGATCTCCATGGCCACGCCGGTCTCCGCGTTTCAACGGCCCGGCAATGTTTAAACCCTTTTTTTATTTACCTATGCCACTTTTTACAAATCTTGACAAATATGGTAAAAAAAGAAAAACAAATTTTTGCTCTCTCTGTTATTTATTACTCTGTATTTTGCTGCGTCAAACCCGCAACCCCGCGGCCCGCTGCACGTGGAGTGACGTGTGATTGATGTAGAGATGCTGCCTGCAAGAGATGCGCTAGTTAAAATTAACCCTGTATAATAGCCAGTATCATGAGTCTTAATCTCTGAATTGAGTAGAACCTACTTTATTAAAATCAGCTGTGGACTTTACTGAAGGTTGAAGCCGGTTATGTACCTACCTGTAATTTCATTAAACATTGTTTTTATTCAACACATTACATAACGAGATCTTGCGAAATTGGAACTCGACTCGTTATACTTTTAATGCTCAGACAACTTTTTAATTTTATATACAGGGTGTTCGGCACAACATAGAACATACGAAACTGGGGGGTTTGTCAGTTAACTAACCAGCTCGAAAGATTTTTCCTAGGACTCAAGGTTTTTTATTTATTTTTAGATTGTTTCGCTTATGTACTTTTAAAACCCATCAAATTTTATTTTTATTTTTAAGAACAGGTATTTTTTTCTTTATTACAATTAAGGTGGTTGGTAGGTCCTTTTAAAATTCAAAGATGCATATTTTACATTACTACAAATAATGTTATGGACCATCAATCATAAAAAAGGGCAAACATTTTTTTATAAACTGAACTTTGCGTTGCATTTAAAAAAAATAAGGGCCATAGATGACATCTGAGTTGCTAAAAATATCTCTTATTTTTATTTGAAAAACAGATTTCAAATAAAAAAATATGTATGAATACGGAGAACATTTACCTTGACGACCTTATACTTCAGCCAAACTTTCGACGTGAAGTCGGTTTTTTTAATGCTCTGCATTCGTTGATTATATAGTAAACTAGCTTTATCCCGCAACTTCGTATGCGCTTAACTACCCTTCTCGTGGAAATTTCAGAAACTATACAACCAGACACCCACTGAAAGAACCTTTATACCAAGTATCACACCCATGCACTCAAAGAATAAGTTTTTTTCATACATACTAAAAATCATATATTTCCCGTGCCCGCGGGAATTTCGGGAATTTTTTTCGTAGCACAACCAGTCACTCTTTGAAGAACCTTCATGCCAAGTATCACATCCGTACACTCAAGGAATAAGATTTTTCATACGAACTAAAAAGTCCAAACCCTTCCCTTGGGAATTTCGGGAATTCCTTCCATAATAAAAACAGACACTTATTGAGGAACCTTTATATCAAGTATCACATCCGTGCACTCAAGGGATGGGATTTTTTCATACAAACTAAAACATCATATATTTCCCGTTCCCGTGGGAATTTCGGGAATTCCTTTCATAACACAACCAGACACACATTGAAAAACGTGTACACCAAGTTTCACATCGGTGCACTCAAGGAATAAGACTTTTCATACAAACTAAAAAGTCCTATATTTCCCGTTCCCGTAGGAATTTCGGGAATTCCTTCCTTAGTGCACCCCTACAACCCCTGAAGAATGTATGTTCCAAATTTCACCTCTCTACCCCCAGTAGTTACGGCTGTACGTTGTCTGTCAGTCACTCAGTCACTCAGTCAGTAACGGAACAGTTTTATATATATTGATGAAGGATTGTTTTCGTAGTTTAACATGTGTTGGTAACCTGTAGGTGCACGAGCAATGGCGCGGGCTGCTGGCGACCGGCATGCACGACATCAGCACGGCGCGCGTGTCTGAGGGCGGCACCGTGACGCGCGCCGCCGCCGCCGCGCTGCTCGCCGCGGCGCCGCCGTCTTCCAAGCCCTGTGCCCCGCCGCTCACAGGTAACCATCGCTTTGGTTTTTAAAACGTACCTTTTTTTATATTGTAAGGATAGGACGTTTCTCTTCCATGCCACCTGATGGAAAGTGCGCATAAAGACTATTGTGTTACACGTCCATCCACGAGAAACCTATTCACTCGACACTTAAAAGTTCCAGGACTGTAGTGGTCAGCAAAAACAGACGCAGGCAGATTGTTCCACTCCTTGGCAATCCGTACCAGAAAGGAACTATCGAAGCGTTTTGTTCGACTTCTTGGTAAATCCACTATATAGGGATGGAAGTTCTGTCTGCGTCTGGTAGTCCGGTGGTAAAAAGGGGTGGGTTCAATTTGGTCAAAAAGAGCACTCGCACACTCACCAAAATTTAGCCAATAAAATACTGTCAAACAAGCAACCTTACGACGATGCTCCAGCGTCTGCAATTTTTTATTTGTAAGGTTGTTGTTATTTATGATTTTACGGGCTCTTCGGTCAACAGAGTCTAGCGCTTCGAGCTGGTATTTGGCAGAACCATCCCAAAGGTGACTACAGTACTCCATGCACGACCTCACTTGGGCTGTGCGTTAACCTAACGCCCGTAGCACACCTCCGCTGCGAAACCGTTACAGCGGAACCGCAGTAATTTCGTCATGTCTTGTCCCGTGTACGAGAAGCGGAACACTAGCGGAACTGCCTGTTCTAACGCATAGATTTGACTATATTCCATCTCTTTCTCTGCGCGGTTTCGTCGATCTGCTGCGACGCCAGCCACACTTCCGCGCTCTGGCCGCCATTTTGTTGCGGTGCCACGTTGTTTTCGCACGTGTTTGTGGAAATTGACAAATAAAAAGCGAAACTGCATTGTTTTTCATAAAATGGACGTCGATTTTAGAGAAAATTTTATTCAAGCGGTCAGAAATAGACCCTTTATTTATTTATTAAATCATCCAGACTATAAAAATAATATGAAAAAATTGTATTTTGACTCTGATAACGACGACATTTCGCTTCGATTGCCTCTCCTTGACTGACTCGCGTCAGGTTCCGATGCCCATTCCGCTGCTCCAACTACACTTGGATCGCAGCGGAATTCATCTAGCGGTTCCGCTGTAACGGTTCCGCAGCGGAGGTGTGCTACGGGCGTAAGGGTCAGCCTACGCGCGTATTCATACAAAACTGCTACTTCCGTACCGTACGCGCTAATCGAAGCTGTTTTTTTTTTTTTATATTTCTGACATTCACACATTATCTAGCCCAAATTAAGTTTCTTAAAGAACTTGTGTTATGGATACTAGATAACTGATATACTTAAGAAATATATAAACATACATATTGCATAAATACATATTTTTTATTAGAATAAACTTAAATAAACATAAGAACATCCATGACTTGATGGCTAATATCTGTGTTCATCACACAAATATCCGCCGCCGCCGGGATTCGAACCCAGGACCTCTGGCATAGAAGGCAATGTATGTTACCACTACACCAGCCGGTCGTAAGATTTTAATCGAAGTTTAGCCAATTAGTACATACATACATAACCTCACGCCTGTCTCCCTCTGGGGTAGGTAGAGACAAGGGAACACCAATTGCTTCGATCCACACATACCTCTTTCGCTTCCTCCACGTTCATTAATCTTTTCATACATGATCGCTGGTTACGGGTACTTTTAACTAGGCCCTTTTTAAGAACGTCGCCAATTTGATCGGCGTACCTACGTTCGCCTAGGGCGGCCCCTTCCGACAGCACCATCCATTCTTGCTGTGTACACCTCTTTCGTAAATCTACTTTCACTCATCCTTTCCAAATGTCCAAACCACCGTAGCATACCCTTTTCAATCTTAGTCACTACATCTTCTTTCAATCCGCATCTCTTTCTTATTTCACTATTGCGCACCCTATCACTCAATTTCACTCCACACATGCTTCTCAACGCTCTCATCTCCACAGCATTAATCTTGCTTTCATGTCTCTTCAGCCACACCCAATATACATAAGCGTTGGCCCCAAAACTCCCTCAAGTACGGCAAGACGAGCCTTATTTGGTATAGTTTTGCTTGCCATTATCGAGTATATGGAGCCTTTAATACAATTTCATGCTTTTACTCTCCTTTCAATATCACCTTCACACTTCCCATCTCTTGTAATTAGCCAATTAGTAAGTGGTTAGTATTCCAATAACACGACTGCAAAGAACAGTAATAAAATTTTATTAGCGAAATTGCGTCACGCAGCATTGTCTCTAATAAAGTCAAATCATAGATGTTTATAATATGGTTATTAAAGTTTAACAGTAGTACAAGTATGTTTCTTAAATTTATTATGCGTTATCCATAACACAATTTCTTTTAAAAAAAATTAATTTGGGCTCGGAAAGGATGTGTAACTGTCAGAAATATTTATTAATTTATTACAATTTTCGCATTTACTAATTAATTTACATTCAATTGGATGTAGTAATTACGTTGATATAAGACTTGTTATACAGCATATGTAGAACTTTATTTTTGTGCAACAAAGGAAAAGATTTTATCTTCATACATTTTGGCCCATACGTGTACCGTGAGGTACATGGACACCAAATTGTAGGGCATGAACCGAGGAACTGTAAAATATAGGATATATTATTTACCTATGCATGATTTAATGCTATAAAATAAATAATTTTAAGTTGTAAAAAATAGCCGTTTCGGAACATAAGATCATTATTTTTTGACATATGTCAGCAGATGTTAATAATGACAGGATGGCACTACTCCGTTAGTCATTCAAATAAGGTCGTTATTCCAATAAATAAATAAAAAACAGAATGAGAAACTGTCAGTTTGACAGTTATAGTTACATTTTATTATGGTAGGCATGTTCTTGGTATGGATAGCAGTCTTTTTACTGCATAGTACAGCAATATGGCTTGTGTACAAAGGCACGAGTAACATTTTTTTTTTCAGTTTAAAGTTCAGCTTAGACCTAAACTGTTAATTAATACAGTTTGCTTTAGTGGAATCAAAGGTGTTATAAACCGCTGAATGTACCTCGGTACCTCAAATAGGCCACTTCACGCGGATCATTTTCTATACGTTATAAGTAGGTATTAAATATGTTTGATTTGAATAATCTAATATATAAAATTCTCGTGTCACAGTTTTCGTTGCCATACTCCTCCGAAACTGCTTTACCGATTTTGATGAAATTTCTTTTGCTTATCCGGTATCTATGAGAATCGGCCAACATCTATTTTTTTTTTATTTATATGGCAAAACAACGTTTGCCGGGTCAGCTAGTGTACATATAAATTTATGTGAATTTGAATCAATTCAACTCTTAGCAAAACTGATAAAAAGCATTTCTGGTTTAGCGCTAGTTCGTCTACCAGTGTTAAAAATACATTTCGTCTATTGTTACAGCGAGAAATATATAGTAGCTTATTATTACGATAAATTTTAAGAGATAACATCCGCTTTTTGCTGCTACTTAAAAGTTCAGTTAGTATTTAAATATACAGAAAAATAAAGCAAATAGGACTCGGCTTTCAAAAAAGCCTATTTTCAGTTGGTAAATTATTAAAAAGCTGCCTATTTATAGGCAAAAGAAATATGTAGTTGGTAAAGATGGATGGATTTTGTTATCTGTGGCTAAACCCACGGTTGATAGTAAGATAAGACCACACCACACGGGTACAAGAAGAAACTCATATAAAATTCCTGGAAAACTTGACCCATGGAGCAGTGATATTTGGAAGCGGGCTTTATGAGGGGTGGTCGCTAGCCAGACGAACCCCGAAGGGGTCCTACCTAACACACGCTTATTCAGGAGCGGTAGAACTATTCTAGGCCGACCCAACGCGGCTAAAAATATACACTTACACAGGGTGACTGGTGGGTCACTTTTGAAATTCGAGGACGTGATAATTTTGAGGTCATACATGAAGAGAAGAAACATAATAAAAATTATTATTTTTTTACTGAGTAAACTTAACCGTAAGTTATATTAAATCTCAATTCAATATACAAAACTTATCAATAAACAAATAAATATCTCAGCATTTCCCAATTCTTATTCTCTAACCATTTAGCAGAGCACGAGTTAAACCCTTAAACGTGTACTTACCACTATTTGACGCCACTCCCTTTTGTAAAACAGGTGGCAAATCTAAATCCGGCACTTTGATAAGTTGCGATAAATTTCGATAAACCACAATTTGAAAAACAAAATGTATTGATTACTTCGCAATCACACCCAATAATTAATGACCGTGAAGTTAAGATAGAGCTCACGCATTCAAGAAAAAATTAGTATCACAGAAAATGTTTTAGATTGTACATAATCATTTCGCCTTCAATTTTTTTTTAACTTATTAGTATTCTTTTGTTATAAGTCTTCAACCGTTGTTTACGAACTCTGAAATACGAGACCTTGCTAGGATAACTAGTGACAAATTTAAGAAAGGTACTAAAGGAGAGCACTCTGTACTCGATTCTGATCATAATTATGTAATAAAAGTAGGTATTTAATTTTTCACTTGAATTCCCTGTAAATAAATAATATTTACTTTACATACAACTGAGTCGATCGCGGCACGTGAACTGGCACGCGGATCTTTGCCAACGTTATCGTAACCATGCGTTGCGTAATCAACTCTTTAACTTTCGGTTAAGTTTACTCAGTAAATAATTAATATTTATTTTTATTTTTATTAATTTGACGACCGGCTGGTGTAGCGGTAACATACATTGCCTTCTATGCCAGAGGTCTTGGGTTCGAATCCCGGCGGCGGCGGATATTTGTGTGATGAACACAGATATTAGCCGTCAAGTCATGGATGTTTATATGTTTATTTAAGTTTATTCTAATAAAAAATATGTATTTATTCAATATGTATGTGTATATTTCTTAAGTATATCAGTTATCTAGTATCCATAACACAAGTTCTTTAAGAAACTTAATTTGGGCTAGATAATGTTGTGTGAGTGTCAGAAATATTTATATTTATTTATTATTTATTTATTTATTATATTTTTCTCTTCGTGTATGATCTCAAACTATCACTATATAGTCCTTGAACTTCAAAAGTGACCCACCAGTCATCCTGTATAAGTGTATTATTGTTTAAATAACTAGCGACTTAGCGGATAAAATTGGAGGAAATATGCTGCGCGTCAGCTTTAGGTAAAGTATAGTTTAAAAGTCAAGGCCGTGTAATAAATGAATGCATTGATGGCAAATAGGTGCATAGAAAACAAATGTGTTTCCGTTCAGGTTATACAGTGTGGTCGTTAAGAAGTGGACGAATAACAGAAACACTAAAGTTTAATTCGTCTAGAGCGATTTCGTATAGATTTTTTATTTAAAATTATCGTATTTGTAAAAAAAAAACAACCTAATATTCTATAAGAGCCAAGAGAAACAAAGAAAATGTCTTCTTTTTATTGAATAATCAACGAATGCAGAGCATTAAAAAAACCGACTTCACGTCAATTCTTTGGCTGAGTTGAGAATGTCATCAACGTAAACATTCTCCGAAATCATACATATTTTTTCAAAAGTTTGAAACTTTCAATGAAGTACTAAATTTAAATGGGACCAACTATGAGGTATCCTCTATCATATGAAACAAAAAATTCAGAATCCATTCATAATTGTTCGAAATATCGTATAACAGACTCAAAAAAAAAAACAAAAATCCCTAGAACCTCTGTGTGGTTTCTGTAATAAAACCTTACTTTGGGGCCGAATGATTGGTGTGTCAGTTTGCGTAATTTAATCATCGTATTTATATTTGTTCGCAGCGGACAAGTGGCACTACCTCGCCGCCCTGTAGTGACCGCCTCTCACCGCCGACGCGACTGCTAACTACTATTTATTTAAGCAACAAGTGATATTTGTATTTATGTAAAGGAAAACACTCGAAAAACATTGTATATAAATGTTATTAAGGTCTTTCATTATATTCCTACAATATGCCAGGTAAGGTATACTTCTTGCTAGATAAGTAGGTACGGTGATCTTCAATTGCTCGTAAAATAAGAGAAGTGATAGTATGATTATTATTTTTAGTAAATTGACTTCGTGGCATAAAGTTATTCTAATTTGAAAAATAATATGAAGAGCTTATTGAAAAAACTTAATTCTTAAAATCGGGTGGATCGTTTTTTCTGCATCTGACTGTACTTTAACTAGCGAGACATTTTTTACATTATTTTCAATATTATCACTTTGTTGTTATCGTTAATGTATTAACATATTTTTCTTCATCGCTTATTAACCCTCAATTGACCTCCATCTCACCTGATGTTAAGTGCATATGAGGTCGAAGATGACGCACACAGACTTAGAAAGGCCTCGTCATAAAACAATGCTAGAATACATCACCGCGTTTATATTTGACGTCAGACTTTAGGGCCTTCGCTGCGTTAAGCGCGCGCACGCGTCGGTACGTGGATGTTTTGAAAATACGTTAGAGCAGCGGTACGTTAGGCTGCTTGTTAGGCTCCGCCCGCTTAACGCAGCGAAGACCCAGGTATATGAAGGGTGGTCGCTAGCCAGGCGAAGCCTGAGGAGAGTCCTACCACCAAGCGGGGGATGCTCGGATTAGTCGCCTTTTACCGCTTATCCAGTGGCAGCAGAGATATTCTAAGCCGACCCTACTTGGACAATTAAAAATAAGCTAACCTGCAGTGCGATCACAGAACTTTATCGAATCGTATATTAACGAATGTTTACGAATGCTCGTATAGTATGGAGTCGGTTGCAAGTTTTGAGTAACATTGTAATTTTTTATTTTACAGATATTTATGAGTACATGTTTACAAACATTCAAAATTAACAAGGCACACATTTATTTAAGCTGGCCGTGCGGCAATGGATAGATTTCAATTTTTTTCTTAAAAACCGTCTCCATACTATACGAACATTCGTTAACAAACGATTCGATAAAATTCTGTGATCGCACTCCTGTTGGAGAGTGCTACGTTTAGCCAGGTGCGTATTTTGTTCGACCACAATCTGACCTGGTTTTTAATGACGATGAGCTCGACAATCAACTTAGCGGGATTCCAAAGTAGCTGCATCAAAACACTATCTGAAGCATAATTGCAGGACGTTGATATTTGGCGACCTAGTTAATATACAGTGTGGTCGTATTTCTGGTTTTTAAATAGGTACCCTTATACGAATGCATTAGCCGACCCTAGATAGCGTGGCCTAATTTTTAAATCCTTATCTGCAATATTAGTCCAGTCAAGGAATGAGGTGTAGCGTGCGTGAGCAGGTAACTAAGCGATTCCTTCAGAAACTTGTTCAGGGGGCTTAGGTTGTTAACATACCAAAAGTCCCGACTCCTAGGTGATGAGCGGGGGGAAGGAGGGGGGGGGGGTAAAGGTACGAATTTTGGGTTTTTCGCTTATATCTCGAAAACGGTGCATTGGAGAGAAATATTTTCAATTAATAAAATGAAGTTCCTAAAATTATCTAAAACTTTTATATCATATGTTTTTTTCTAATTCCTAACCGTTTTCGAGCTATACCCTCGGAAAAAGTTGAAATTTACAAAAAAAAAACAATATACGTCAAAATATTCATAAACATTGCATCATATTGTCTAAACCCATTCATAAACGAAAAGTATGAATAGGAAAGAAGTTGTAGATTTTTAAATTCCCTTTTAGAATATATATATACATATGCTGATTAATGCCAACCCGCCTAAAGTTACAGCTATTTTAAAACTTGTATAGCATTTTGCAATTTTCAGAAAATTAGTTTGTATATCATATTCTTGACCCACAACCTTTGTTCGTTCATCTTATAACATAATATATGTCCACTTATAAGCAAGTTATTAAATAAAGTAGAAAAAATAATTATGATGACTTTCACACTTTATTCTACAGATAGTTTCGTTACACCAATACAATAATAATTGTAAACCCCATTGTTCTCAATATATTCCTAATGTTTTACTCTCGACTTTAAAAGTAATCAAATTTTCATCCTCTTTGAACTTGAGGGCCCAGGCAATGATTGTTCTTCCATGGCATCTTCTTTCTCAGTAGCGCGTTGCTCTTGCTGAATGGGCTCTACATCGTCTTCATCGTCCTCATCGTCAACAGTTACACTGTTCAGGCACTTCCCTTGACAGTGGATGCACGCTGCAGAACAGGTGAGCATCGCTTTTCGGCAGCCACATTTTCCAATTACACAATCCTTGGTGCAGCGGCAAAATATAGTTTTCAGAAGAACCTCTGGTCGCAGGAGTGGAAGCAATCAATAGGACAGCAAGGTCTACTTCCTCACCAACGACAGCCACAGAGTTGTGAGTGGATTGTTCAACAGCAGTCTTCACGATTAGGATGTCAGCATCATCGGTAGCCTGAAGAGTATGTATCCCTTTCTTCTGCAGCTTTATCTCCAGTAAGGAGATGAAGTTAGTTTTGTTGGTAGGATTTGATAAAAAGTTTAACAGGTATTTGTGTGTCCCATGTCAAATTGATGTCGGCTGACCTTTTTAGTCTGTAACGACGCATTTGTTCTTGTGATTTAGTGCTATTGGCTGTGTTTGCGTACCCATCAAACACCACAGTGCGAGTAGTCCCAAGATAATGGTGGTCGACGTAGGTGATATAACTATTACAAATAGTCACAACCGATACATCTTTTGGCCAAATAACTCTGTGGAGTAGAAATCCTCCATCGACTACAATGTTCATTTGAGGCAGAAGAATAACTTTCTTGGTTGGCTCAAATAAGTTGTACAGCACTGATTTGTTTGTCTTTCTCATGCCACTTTCGTTGAACAGTGCCAAGGGAAATGGGACCAACTCATACTCAAAATATGTCATCAAATCCTCATCTGATCGTTTGCTTATACATATCCGCTGAAAGAGCAATGTTGGGTCAACTACTACCCTTTCATCGTGAACTTTTATCGATGAGCTGACAGAAGATATTGGCTATGCCCGATCCTTGCGCGATAACTTAAAATGCTATACAAGTTTTAAAATAGCTGTAACTTTAGGCGGGTTGGACATTAATCAGCACATGTATATATATTCTTAAAGGGAATTTAAAAATCTACAATTTCTTTTCTATTCATACTTTTCGTTAATGAATAGGTTTAGACAATGATGCAATGTTTATGAATATTTTGACGTAAATTGTTTTTTTTTGTAAATTTTAACTTTTTCCGAGGGTATAGCTCGAAAACGGTTAGGAATTAGAAAAAAACATATGATATAAAACTTTTAGATAATTTTAGGAACTTCATTTTATTATTTGAATATATTTATCTCCGATGCACCGTTTTCGAGATATAAGCGAAAAACCCAAAATTCGTACCTTTACCCCCCCCTCCTTCCCCCCGCTCATCACCTAGGAGTCGGGACTTTTGGTATGTTAACAACCTAAGCCCCCTGAACAAGTTTCTGAAGGAATCGCTTAGTTACCTGCTCACGCACTCTACACCTCATTTTGGGTCATTTATTGACTGGACTATATAGTTCTATATCAGCAAAAGTTTTGAGAAAAGTAAATAACTTTGCAACTGAGGAAATAAAATTGAGTTTACAGCTTTTTGAGCTATATCGGGCGTTGTAACATAAACCGAAGCAAAATTAAAGTCCAAATTTTGGCTTAGTTCTCTTTTGCACACTTGTGCATGGTAGTTGTTGATATCATATTCTTTTGAAAACGTGTCTTTATATCTCACTCAATCACTGTCAACATTCACAAATCTGTTTTAATTTAGAAATTATGAGCATTACAAAATTAATGAAAATGTAGATAGCAATTATATTTATAGCTCTATCATTGATTTCTGTATCGAGGCAGAAGCCTTGACCCGACCGCCGAGGCAGCCGCTTATCGTTGTTGAAAGTTTTATTCATGTAAGTTATAAAACGTAAAAGCAATACCTATCTCAAAAATTATCGTTCAGCTGTATTTTGTCATGGGAGACAAAATATACGCCAAACCCAAATAGCTGTATCATATTTAAAACGTTATTACGTTTTTTTATGATATTAAATTTTATACATGATATAAAATAATATTAAATAACCCCCTCGAAAGTTTTACCGTCTCGGGTTTATAAGAAAACTATTTTCGCTTCAATTAAAACTTCCCAAACTGGGATCTATCAACTATTCATTGGGATACCGCTTTTGCGCTTGGCACAGCAGAGTAGAGATCAATGAACCAGACCTAATATAGGGTGTTTGGTGGCTACGTGCAAACGTTAAAGAAGGTGATAAACGAGGCATTTTTGAACATTTCTACCCATATATGTTTTTGACGAAACTTGCAATTTTTTTATTGAATTGTTTTGAAATTTTTGAAAAATACCCAAAATTTGGTAGATACGAGTTAATAATAATAATAATAAAAACACCAGCAGATACTCTTGGTTTAAGCCCGAGTACCCTGCTTTATCAGACCCTCTGGCGTAAAAGGGGAGAGACTTATCGTCTTTTTTTGAATAATAATAATAAATACACTTTATTGTCAATCAGAACACAACACACAAACATTAGGTATTCATGAAACAATTCATGAAACAATGGACAATATGGGCGGCCTTATCGCTCCAAGCGATTTCTACCAGGCAACCCGTTTACAGGACAACATTTTTATTACAATTAAAAAAAGGGAAGAGCTTAATATATAACAGTAGGTTTCTTATCTTAAAATGTAAGAATATAAATATTTTTAATCAGAAGAATAACATAACAATAACTAAGCAATATATATTGGAGCCACAAATAAAGAAAATAAAATAATAATGTGTAATAATAATAGTTAAATATAACAATAGTATATTATGTAACAAGTGAGCGAAGTTGCTAATTACAGTCGAGGCTGTGATTTGAGCCCGAGCCGCAGGCGAGGGCTTAATAATGAGCCGAGACTGTAATTAGCAACGCTCACGAGTTACATACGACGTTTTTCAACACACTTGTGAGTAAAAGACAGACATACGTGATCATAAAATAACAAACACACTTGATAACAAAGCTGTGAATTGTGATTGAAAAATGGCGCCGAACCTCGCGCATGCGCGTAGGTTTTTTTTTCCGTCAAATGTGTCAATGTCTGTATAGCATATACAGCCTATTTTAAGTGAAAATGTTTAATTTGGAGTGGTAAATGCAAATATTTTAATATTTTATGACAAATGATTGTAAATTGTGAATAATTTGTTTAATATACAAATTTATTTTACTAATATAAGGCGCAAACTTTTAAAAATGTATATGGATTTGAAGTGGTATAAAACCTCTTTGTTGTTTCTGAAAATATTTAGTGTATAACCCGGACCAATAAAATATGCTCTGTTTTCTCGCATGTTATTTGCACAAAGGTACAATTCAACTTTGTAGGATTCATTATATTATGCACTAGGGTATAATATATTAATGCACGCGTGACTTATAGCCCAGTTTATAGTTCTAAACTCAATAGAATAACGCTCACTTTACGAGCAAGTGTGTTGAAAAATACTATAATATACTTACAGTCTTCTGTATTTTCGGGCCATAGTGAACATATAGTTCCACTATGTTGACAAATTTGGATATTCCAAAGTCTTTAAATTAGAGAATAAGACAACAGATGCTGGAGCATCTAGCAATATGTCAATTAAATACAATGAAAGTAATCTAAACTTGGTACACCAAAATATACAGGGCATCTCGGAAAAAGTCCTGGAAATAGAATTGTTTTTGAATGCTGAGCATATAGACATACTTGGCCTTATTAATAAACTCAGACTAAGGTCGGATTACAATTACGTTTATTTTTCAATTTTTCACTGACACTTATCATGCCCTTTAAATAATCCTCCTTGGCTTAATATAAAACAATTAAATATTTGAGATAAACCATCATTATTTGAATAAAAAATCTCAAATGAGTATTATGTAAAGGGCATGTTATGCCCCAGTGAAAATTTGAAAAATGAAAGAAACTTTAATCCTACTCTAGTCCGAGTTTATTAATAAGGCTGACTATGTATAACAGAACATTTTTTATTAGAACACCAATTTACTTTAAATTTTGCTCAGCACCAAGTTGCTAGTTCGTTCAATAGAAAGACAGCAATACATGGTGGCTCTTTAATAATATTAAATAAATCTTTAAAATTTAAGGAACGTGAGGACATAGTGAGCCTATCTATTGAACAAACTATTGAAATATCCTGTGTAGAATTGACAAATTTTATAATTGTTTGCATATATAGACCCCCTAAATCAAACTATGATAGTTTTGAACTAGCTTTGGAAGAATTATTGGGTAAATTAAATAATATAACTAAGAAAATATTTGTCTGTGGGGACTTTAATGTTGACTTGTTAGAAAACTCAACCTTGAGTAAAAAGTAAATAAATTTATTTAAATGTCACAATCTTATTAACCTGTTTCTACAACCAACTAGGGTAACAAAGACCACTGCAACTTGTCTAGATAATGTGTATTCTGATGCAATTCCAGTATATTCATCAGTAATAAATAAACTAAGCTCTGATCACAGCGGTCAGTTGGTTACATTTAAATACTCAAAAGAAAAACAGGTTAATAAGAGTATAATGGTTGTTCCAGTCAATGACAAACGTTTGGAGAGATTTCGATGTGGTCTAATCAACAATATGCCTACTATAGCCCACTCCAATAATGTAAATTTACAATACAATAACTTAAGTAGATTAATTAATAAACAACATGACAGTGTATTTATTCCGAAAAAGATCTCTCTAAACCAGTGTAAATCATTCAGTGATTGGGCTACCACAGGTATACATATCAGTAGAAAGCACCTATATGATCTCTATCATGAGAAATCATATAACAAAAATGACACCTTTTGCAACTATGTCAGAACTTACTCAAAGTTATTTAAAAAAGTTTGTGCCGCAGCCAAATCAATCTATCTAGGTAATAAGATTAAAAATAGTGCTAATAAGACTAAAACTACTTGGAATATAATTAATAAGGAAACTGGGAAAGTTAAGAATCGCAATAGTGAGTTTAAGCTTGTTATTGACAATACAATAATTAAATCAGATGAAAATGTTGCGACAGCATTTGAGAGCTGTTTTGCTGACATTCCAGTTTCAACTACTAAATCATTAAGCTCATCACCTGTGGCGGCTGAATCATTGCTCAAAAATCATGTGAGTGAGTGCAAGGTGTCTTTCAAGTTCCAACCCATAGACACCGGGGATATTATTAAAACATTTAAGACAATTGATATTAAAAAGACAACTGATCTGTGGGGCATATCTGTTGAAATATTAAATTCTATTATAGATGTAATAGCTCCTTGCCTTGTTGAAATATTTAACAACTGTATTATTAGTGGGGAGTTTCCTGATTTAATGAAGCATAGTAAGGTTATACCTTTATTTAAGTCGGGTAGCACTACAGACCCTACTAATTTTAGACCAATTTCAATTCTACCTACTTGTAGTAAAATTTTTGAAAAAATTATTCTTAATTAACTCTTGGCCCATTTCACATATAACAATTTACTTCATAATAAACAATTTGGATTTACAAAGGGCCGTTCAACAACTGATGCTGGTGTTGAACTATTTGAAATAATCACTGGTGCCTGGGAGAGGTCGGAGGATGCCCTAGGTGTATTTTGTGACCTATCTAAGGCATTTGACTGTGTTCAGCATGACACTCTCATCAGGAAACTCCACCACTACGGCATCAAAGGCACTGACCTCAAACTATTGAATTCATATCTAAGTGATAGAATTCAGAAGGTTGAGGTTAACCGGAAAAGGTCGGCTGGGTCGGTTGTGAGAATGGGAGTGCCTCAAGGATCAATTCTGGGCCCATTTTTGTTTCTAGTCTATATAAATGATCTACCCTATATGGTAGGCAATAATCATGAGATTGTATTGTTTGCTGACGACACATCATTAATTTTTAAAATGATAAGACAGAAAATAAACTACGACGATGTAAACAATGCTCTCGCAAATGTTGTTCAGTGGTTCAATATAAATAATCTAGCGTTCAATGATAAAAAAACTAAATGTATAAAATTCTCTGCACCAAATGTAAAACAAGTTGAGTCTGATCTGCGGCTTAATGGGAACAGATTGAATCTAGTAGATAACTCTGTTTTTCTTGGAATTACCTTAGATTCTAAATTGCAATGGGGCGCCCATATCTCACAACTAGCGAGTAAACTTAGTTCTGCAGCGTTCGCGGTAAAGAAAATTCGCTCATTGACTGATGTTAATACAGCGAAGCTGGTATATTTTAGTTATTTTCATAGGATAATGTCCTATGGCATCCTACTTTGGGGCAATGCCGCAGATATTGACACGATATTTACACTGCAGAAAAGGGCTATTCGTGGAATGTATAAACTTGGAAACAGAGAATCTCTTCGAGAAAAGTTTAAAGAGATTGGTATCTTGACCCTTGCGTCACAATATATTTATGAAAACATTATGTATATTTATAAGAATAGTAATAAATTTAAAACTAGGAAAGATAATCATGATACAAATTACTCTGTAAGGACTAGGAACGACCATAAGTTAGCGTTTCCTAAATTAAGGCTGGCTAAAAGCAGCAAATCATTTATTGGAATGTCAATACGTATATATAACAAAATTCCGAAGTCAATTCAATCCCTGCCATTCAATAAATTTAAATCAATACTTAAAAACACTCTATCTCGAAAAGCTTATTATAAAACTAAAGATTACTTAGATGATAAAAGGGCATGGGATTAAGCACAACAGGATATTTCTAAAAGTTTCTAATTACTTAATAATTTTGTTTACGGCTTGGCTGTGCAGTACATGTATGACATACTGGTGACTGTCCCACTCACTTATTTTCTTGTCAAGACATCAGCAAGAACGTCATGCTCCCTCAGGCGGCATGGCTAGTGGTAGCGTCGGGTATCGGGTCACCCTCTTCCCTAAAATATGGTTGAGGAGGGTGATGGCTGGTGCTTGCGTTAACTCGTGAACGGGTGCTGCTAGCGGTGCCAGGTCGTTTTGCTAATGATACTATGACTATTTTATTCCATTCTTGTTCAAATACTCTGGTCCCAGTATGTCATGTTCGTAATTTGCATCCATAGCTAATTGCATCTGCTATGTAAGCAATTTGGTTGTGGCATGACATTGGCTCTCACAATTAGCTGTCTTGTGTTTGTTTTTTTTTCATGTCACGGTCAATTTGTACTGTACCTATTTGTATTAATTTGATAATTCTGAATGAAAAAGAGTGCCAAGAGTTTTTTTCCGCCGGCTTTTTTTGTCTTCTGTCTCAGTTCAGTCGTCTGTCTACTGTAATATCTTATTTAACAACTATCAACAACTAGTTAAAGCCGAAGTATGTGATGACTGACTTCATCAATGTTTTGTGAAATTCCTAAGATGAATAAAACTTTTTGAATATTTTGAATCTTACTAGATACATATAACAGAGATAATAATAATTTACAGTTAATCAACAAAACAGTGAATGCATCGGCAGTTTAATAACAGCGACATTAACAGAATAATAGAATTTTTTCAAGATATTTTTAAAAGAACTTATAGTTTTCGCTGAGTGTAAATATGAAGGCAGTGAGTTCCACGTACTAGCTGCGAGTACAGTATATGACTTGTGGAAAAATCCTGTACCTACTGTGTTTAGGTATAGACAGATAGTGGTTATCATTAGAACGTAATACACGATCATGTGTTTTGTGTCTAAATTTTAATTGTTCCTTCAAATACTTTGGCGTGTTCGGATTAAAAAGTATATATAAATAGTGCCGAATACATAGAAATATATAATACATAGGCTAGAAATGTTCAAAAATACCTCGTTTATCACCTCCTTCAACCTTTGCACCTAGCCACCAAACACCCTGTATAATATTGATTTTGCTGCCACCGTCTAGTCTAAGTTTTAGGCGTCGTCGTCCTAATTGGCAGCGATCGTACGATGGCGCGATGCGTTCTCGTCGTGCGATGAGTTCAAACATACAGATATCTTCAGAGTGTCCTATTTGAACTTCGCAAGTCATTGTGTGAGCATCTGTATGTTTGAACTCATCGCACGACGAGAACGGATCGCGCCATCGTACGATCGCTGCCAATTAGGACGACGCCGCCTAAAACCTATGCCAGAATTCGGTCTAAGCTACTTTTATTTATGATGGGTTTGATATTGCCCTCTATGATATAACTAGGATCGTGACCATTTATATACACAAATCAAAAAAAGTTTGAGATCACTAGCAAAAGATAGAATATTTTTTAAATTTTACTTTTTAAAGGAATTTTGCTTACCTAATTTTTTTTTAATAATAAAAAATACACTTTTAAATAAAACACTTTTTAACCGGATTTATCGCGTATATTTACATTTTAAATTTTGACTCGTCGCTCGTGACCACGGGGTCTGAAAAGACACCGAAACGTCGAGTCAAAATTTAAAATGTAAATATACGCGATAAATCCGGTTAAAAAGTGTTTTATTTAATAGTATGAATCGCGAAAACTTAAGACAAAAAATACACTTTTTGGAATAAAAAATATAAATTATATTTTAGTTTTTATTAACCAAAATTGAATTTAATAGTCGTAATGCAATTTCGTATAGTAAATTATTGAAAGAAAAAGAGGGTTTAACTAAATATTGTCAACATTTAGGTATTATGAAATTGTTTTTATTCAGTACAATATAACTCCTCCACTAGCTCGAACACATGCGGCAATCCTTATTGGCGTGCTGAGAATTAAGTTATCCAGCATTTCTTGGGGTAACCTGTCCCATTCTTGAATTACGGCTTCTCTGATCTCTGGCACTGTCTGGGGAGGTGGCTGACGGTTCCAAACAGCTCGCTTGACAGCATTCCACGCGTGCTCAATCGGATTTAAGTCAGGCGAACCGGCAAGCCAGTCCAACCTGGTAATGTCTTATTCACGTAGAACAGCGTTGATTCGTTGAGTTTTTTTTGAGTTTAAATTTAAAGAAACTATTAAACAAAAATTGTGTAGTAAAGGCTTTTATACAATTTCTGAATATATGGACGATAAAAGTCCTTGGTTGTAAATTGTTTTTCAAATATTCTCAATCTCCAACTCCATCTCCAACACCATCTCCATTTCCTTCTCATCCAACGCCATCTCCATCTCCTTCTTATCCATACAACAGCAAGAACGTCATGCTCCCTCAGGCGGCATGGCTAGCGGTAGCGTCGGGTGTCGGGTCACCCTCTTCCCTAAAATATGGTTGAGGAGAGTGATGGCTGGTGCTTGCGTTATACTCGTGAACGGGTGCTGCTAGCGGTGCCAGGTCGTTTTGCTGAAGACTTTATGACTATGTTACTTTTTTGAATTTGACTCTGACTTCCCCATCTCCATCCCATTCCCCCATGTTCACGTCCGTGTTAGTGTCCAGTCTCTGTCCACGACTATCCTCATCTCCATCCACATTATCTGTAATATCTCTCACCTCTATCGCTACATCTATCTACTTCTATCTTTACCTCTATATCTATGTCTACGTTTCTGTCTAGTACTTGATTGCCTAATGTATAAATATAATAGTAGACTCCAGAAGATCACCAACTCGTTCATGGGTCAATGTGTACGCTTTTATAATAAAACTCCAAAATATTTAAGATTAACCCTTCGATAGATTTAAGGATAAGCATAAAGTTTTATTATAAGATATCCGGATGCAAGAAGATTGTAAATTGTTGTTGTTGTTATTGTTATTGTGTATTTTTAAAAGATGATTGCTGTTGAGTTTCTTGCCACTTCTTCTCAACAGATCGACTTTCCGAAGTGGTGGTAGATTCAGTTCAATTTGTAAATTGTGACTTATTTTAAATGTATTTAAATACTTACGAAATAAAGATTCTTTTGACTTTGACTTTGACTTTGATGTGCGGGTGCATCATCGTCTACCATTACGAATCGAGGGCCATGGTTTATTTTAAATGACCTGACATTTCCATCAATAGCAATGGTTTGGTATAAAGCTGCAGTCATCGAGCCACGATACGGGATATACGGCGTTCTAGCACCTATCATTGTACCGCCCCAATAAGATACCGATTTCCCGCCTTGTTGAACGGTTCCGGTGGTTGTTCTTTGTCTTTCAGCGTCCCCACGTCTTCTGCAGACACGAAGACGTCGGTTGTCTGGATGAGTACTAATTCTGGACTCATCAACGAAGAAACCATTCCGCCAAATGTTTTCCTCGCCGTTTTCTTAATTTTGTCGGAGTCGAGCCTGCAATCTGCGGCGCTGCCTTTGCTGTGAGTTCAGGGGTGCTCGCCAGGATCTCCTCACTCGTAATCCACCTGGTGTAAGCAGTTCCTGATGGTCTGAGTGCTAATTTGTAGTCCAGTAGTAGCCCGCAACTCAGCTTTTATTTTAGTGGCATTGATTGTCGGGTCTCGGGCAGTCAGCAGTCTAAATGAACAGTTGGCCGACCACTGCGAGGTCGATCAGCAAAGATATCCACGCCGCGATACTTCCGTATCGTGTTCACGAATCACGACACAGGATTGGGATACAGCCACTCTGCCCGATATTGATCGCGTAGAATGTCCTTCTTCCTCAATGTAACAATTCTTGCTCGTAAAACTTCTGATAATCCCCTCGGCATCGTTTTGAATGAACTCCTTCTTCGAGAAGTTAGAAAAAACGCTTGAATCAAGTTGGTCAGATTTCTGAATGAGTGTAAACAAGCATTTAATCTCTTTTTATACAGAAAAACAATTGATATTTTAAATTCTTTTCTTATTAAAAGATTTGATTTTTAAATGTAGAATCTTAGGAAATAAAGCAAAAACGTTTAATGCTAACGTGACAAAAACGAGGTCCTGTTATCGAAGTGATCTTAAACTTTTTTAATGTGTGTATCTACCATAATCCAAATCTGGTAAACGACACCACCTTGACGTTAACTTGAGAGTTTTTTTCTGATAGCCTACCTTTATATTGGGGGAGAAATAAATAAATAAATATATCTGGAAACCTTGAGGCCTACACTCGGAACGCTGGAGCGACTACTTTCAGAGAGTTTTTTTTTATCACTAACTTACCCGATTTTAACCTTAATCTCACCTGATAGTAATGTGAAGATGAGACACGTGTACCGGTTTTGGAAGGAGCTGACTTAAAACATTGCAGGACTTAAAACTCCGCTGTTGGAATGTTGACATTTAAAGGCAGACAAATAAGGCAAGGGGTCCCCTCTTACCTAATTGGAAGTGAAGATAACAGCACACGGGTTTAGTGATGGAGCTGGGTCTTCATATTTTATATTAAATGGTCGCTAGCCAGGTGGTAGGTAGGAAGGACCCACTACCACCTAACGAGGATCACTCGGATTAGATTAGATCGGATAGATTTTACACGACACGCCTATCCAGAGGCGGGAAGGCTATTTATTCTATTTAGGGTTCTCAAAGATATTTGATGTATTTTTTCTTGATTATTTTAATTTTCTTAGTTTGGTTTTCATTTTCATAAAATTTTGTATAATTTTATTTTGATTATTTATCTTTAAAATAATTTTATGTAATACTTTAAGTATAGGTACCTACTGACTTGTTGTTTCTGAAAATATTTATTGTATAATCCGGATCAATAAAATATGCTCTGTTTACTCGCATGTAATTTGCACTAAGGTACAATTCAACTTTGTAGGATTCATTATAGGTACACGTGTGCATAATATATTGTACACTAGGGTATAATATATTATGCACACGTGACTTATAGCCCAGTTTATAGTTCTAAATTCAATAGAATAAGGCTCACTTTACAAGCAAGTGTGTTGAAAAATGTAGTTAACAGTGCAGCAAATGCAGTATCCATGATAATGTTCTGATGTTAATTGAGAGATAAGAACGAGTGGTGGGATGATGAAGTGAAAGGTTTTGTTCTAGAAAAGAAGAAAGCGTGGCTAGATCTACTAGCAGTGAGGGGCAGAAATAGAATACGAGATGACTTGAATGATGATGAAAGAGTAGCAAAAGAAAAGTATGATAGATTAAGAAAGACTGTGAAAGATATTGTGAGCAAAAAGAAAGAAGAATGTAAGAACAAGCTTGATAGGAAATTCTCGGAAAACTTTCGAGCCAATTCCAAACTGTTCTGGCACTTAGTCAGAAGAGCCCGAGGGCAGATTGGAGACTCGAAAGTGAGCGTGTTAAGAGATCAGGATGGGAATATTATTAGTGAGCATGAAGATATTATGAATCAGTGGAAAGAATATTTCGAGAATTTATTTGAACGAAGTGCGAGTGATGTTTTGAAAAGTACGCACTCACCTTCGAGTGGTGTGGCCAATCGTGATAGTGAGATAAGTATGGAAGAAGTTATGAAAGCAATGGAAGGTTTGAAATTGGGTAAAGCGGCAGGGTATGATCGAATAGATGCCGAAATGCTCAAGGCGGGTGAAAGTGTCACGGCAAACCTGTTGTACCAGCTTTTTTAATAAGTGTTGGCGGTCCGGCCGTGTTCCGGGCGACTGGTGCAAGGCCGTTATTGTGCCACTTTATAAAGGAAAGGGGTCACAGCAGGAATGCAAAAACTTCCGTGGCATTAGCCTTTTGAGTATTGTAGGCAAAATGTATGCAAAGATATTAATCGAAAGAGTGATGGATGAAACAGAAAACAAGATCTGGGATGTGCAAGCGGGATTCCGAAAGGGGATGGGATGCACGGATCAAGTTTTTGCCTTAAGATCAGTAACCGAGAAGGTTCTGGCTAAACACCGAAAGGTTTTCTGCTGCTTCATTGACTTGGAAAAGGCGTATGACAGTGTGATGAGGAATGAACTTTGGTCAACTCTATCCGAGTTTGGGGTGGACAGTGACTTGATACGAGCACTCAAATCCTTATATAAGGACTCGAGTGCTTGTGTCAGGTTGAATGATGACTACTTACACAGAATGGTTTAGCATCGATCGCGGTGTTAGACAAGGCTGTGTAGCGTCTCCATGGCTGTTCAACCTATTCATGGATAGTTGTTTGAAAGATCTGAAAGAATGTGAATGGGGTTTAAAAATGAATGAGACAGTGATCAAAACTCTGCTTTACGCTGACGACCAGGTTCTACTTGCATCGTCAGCGTCGGAATTGCAGCAAATGGTCACTGTGATGCATGAGTCGTTTAAAAGAAAAGGTGTGAAAGTGAATGTTGGAAAGACGAAAGTTATGGTTATGGAGAGGAATGAAGATATGACGGAATGCAATATTATGATAGGGGATGAAAAAGTGGAACAAGTGAAAGAGTTTGTATACTTGGGGTCCTTGTTTACAAGAGATGGGAAGTGTGAAGGTGATATTGAAAGGAGAGTAAAGGCAGGAAATTGTATTAATGGCGCCATATACTCGATAATGGCAAGCAAAACTATACCAAATAAGGCTCGTCTTGCCGTACTTGAGGGAGTTTTGGCGCCAACGCTTATGTATGGAAGTGAATCTTGGGTGTTGCAGAAGAGACATGAAAGCAAGATTAATGCTGTGGAGATGAGAGCGTTGAGAAGCATGTGTGGAGTGAAATTGAGTGATAGGGTGCGCAATAGTGAAATAAGAAAGAGATGCGGATTGAAAGAAGATGTAGTGACTAAGATTGAAAAGGGTATGCTACGGTGGTTTGGACATTTGGAAAGGATGAGTGAAAGTAGATTTACGAAAGAGGTGTACAGAGCAAGAATGGATGGTGCTGTCGGAAGGGGTCGCCCTAGGCGAACGTACGCCGATCAAATTGGCGACGTTCTTAAAAAGGGCCTAGTTAAAAGTACCCGTAACCGGCGATCATGTATGAAAAGATTAATGAACGTGGAGGAAGCGAAAGAGGTATGTATGGATCGAAGCAATTGGTGTTCCCTTGTCTCTGCCTACCCCAAAGGGAGACAGGCGTGAGGTTATGTATGTTAATTGTTGGTAATCTAAATAAAAAGATAGAAAATAAAACAAGCGCACTATCTCATTGTCGTGTGACTGCGATCTGTCAGGCTCGGACCACGCCATCATATTTTTTATTAGAAGTTCCGTTCAGCTCCGCTCTGACTGTTTCTACTGATGCCCATTGATCCTGCGAAAAGGTATGGAAACACATTCTAATATTTCTCCTAAGTATCGTCGCCTAAGGGTCAGCTTTTTTATTAAAGAATAAGCCCTGATTTGACTACCATCTCACCTGATGCTAAGTTAAAATAAGGTCGAAGATAAAAATCTAGAAAAGAACTGGCTCTTCATAATATACTTCCGGAACACATTACCGCCAGAGCGGTAATATTTGGCGGCAGTTGACCAAACCCAAATACCTATGTGTAGATAATCTGCGCGAAGAATACTTACTATAGAATTGCAACCTACCTTCGTTATCGAGTTTTAAAATAGTTCAGCAAGACAGTTCAACGAGCGTGCGCCCTCCCGCCGTCGGGGCAACACACTGACCTAATATTTTGAAGTTTTTTTTGCATTTGATATTGTTTAAATATAATAAAAAATAAGAAATATACTTAATAAATAAATTCGTCCCGACCAGGATCGAACCCGGGTGACCCGCATGCTGGGCGCAACTCTAACCTCTAAGCTACCGGGTACATACTGGCAGACACCATCGAAATTATTTAGTGTATTGGATTTTATGATAATTTTGCAGATTAATCGACCCGAGACCAAATTTCATTACAGAAAATTATAAATCTCCGTTCAGATGAAACATTGCAATGAAATAATATTTTAAAAGATTTTTTTTTGCATTGTATAATGCTTAAATATCTAATATGTTAAATACCTTCGGTAGCTGCCCGGCACCGAGGTCAGAGCACCCGCCCGGGGTACGCGGAAGACCATGGTTCGATCCCCAGTCAGGATGAATTTATTTGCTATTTTTCCCATCGTAACACACTAGGCAGCCTTTTGAAACAACTAACCTTGCCATTTAGTGACGACCACTTTGTCGACGGGGTAAACCTATCTGCCTCAGACGCAGGTGGTTGCGGGTTCGATTCCCGCATGGAACAAGAAAAAAAAACTTTTTTCTTTTTCCATGCGGGGACTTTTTTTTAATTTATTTTAGACTTTGACCTCCATCTGTGACGGCAAGTTTACTATTTTAAGGAGTTCATCTTTTCATGATTAGTGGGGGTCATGTCCCCTGTGACCCCCGCATAGGACTGCGCCTGCCCGACGCCGTTGTTTATTGTACCAAACAACCGTTTAACTTAGGTACATACAACAACTAAGTATGTACTTAGGGCACGTATTAATAAAACGCTCTTAACTCTGTGGCCCATCTTAAGTACTGGAATTTCATAAGTCAAGCGCTACATAAAACCGCTCTTGGAGTTGAAAGCGATTTATTTATACAGTCCTAGAGTAATGTGTCGCGTCGGTTGATCATCCTATTGCATTGCGGCGTCAGACTGGTCGGCGGCTTCGCTGGCCCGAGCGACGGGCGACCCGAGTGCGCGCGCCGCTGCCGCTTGAAGCCTCGCGACCCGCGGGCGGTCGATGCGGCGTGGACCGCGGCAGTGACTCGCGAGTCATGCAGCTGGGCGGACGTGTGTGGCTAGCGGTGGTCGCGCTACTGGCGCAGGCGGCGGCTCGCCCTGATAGAGACTTCGAGTTTGACGATGACAACGTGAGTGTTACGTCGCATTAAAGCCCCTTTTAAGATAGCGCACTCAGATTTTATCTCTACTTAAGTGCAGATTGGTTGAATACTACGTGAAGGATATACTCCAAATATTACGCTTAGGTCATGGACGATGTTTAAGAAAGCTTTCATAATAAGGGTAAATAATACCCATACTGCCGTTGCAATTAAAAAAAATTGCAACCACGATTTACATTTCTAGTACACTCTTCTTTATTGATCGAAAATTCGTAACCTACTTACCTATTAACTACCTAAATCCGTCAGGGAACCTAATCCCATCTGCCAGTAAGTGGATAAAGCTGAGGCATAATGTGGGCCCCTCATTTAATAGGACATATCGCATAGGATCATTAATTATCGATAGGCCCCCGTGGCGCAGTGGCCCAAGACACTACTACGCAAATTCTAAGGTCGCGGGTTCGACTCCAACACGGAACAATAAAAAATGAACCGGTTTAAGGTGTATCTACTTAGGAATGTATTTATATTATAGGTTCTCCCCTAGTTCGCTTCGTGGTGTCCCATATCACAAGCTTCGCTTATTTGGGGTCAGGTGGTTTGTGTCATTTTTTGGGGATTTTATTTATTTATATCGAAGTCGATCGCTTACGTACGACTTTATAAATTGTGTTTATTATACCTATATTTTTTTAATGATAGGAATAGGTATTTGAGTTGAGGCTGTATGTACAACCTCGTCTAATGAAATGTATACATTTTCATTGGACTTTAGGTCGTGTTGCGAAGTGTAAACATTTCATTAGACATGCCTTCGCAAGAACTTATTGATTTATTTACGCCCAGTCAAAATCTAGATCGATGTAGATGTGCTAACGTTACTTACCACTCACGACAGACACTGGTACGATCTACGAGATCCCAAATATTTTGAGGAATTAACTCAGAATCAAGGCAGGACCGGGCGACGTGGAAAACCTTGGGGGGAGGCCTATGTTCAGCAGTGGACGTCTACTGTCTGTTGATGATGACGATGTATTGAGGTGGTGCTACTTCAGCTTACTTCCGCTACTCACGGCACTATCATAATAAAAAAGGGCCTTGATTATAGCCGTGGAGCCCGGTATGACATGATAGTTTAAATCTGAAACACCTGTTTTGTCACGGCTGTCCCAATGACCCGTCGCGTCGCTACACGCACTCGTACAGAGAATTAATCTAGATTTCCACAACGCTGGTCACCTTACCCATAACGTCACAAAAATAGGCAATGGATAGAAAGATCGTCTCAAAACTACAAATCGCAAGATCAGACTGGTCTATCTTCCCATCACGTTGCAATTCGTCGAAACATGGAATAGAATACCGTGATCTTCATGATTTACAAAGATTTTTAAAGTAAAAAGCCTGCGTCTTACCTAATGATGGGATGAATAACTTGGAATCATTAGGATAAAAAAATTGAAAATGTGCAAAGCGAAGCGTGATGAAGAATCCCATTAGAGTTAGAAACTAGTCGGACACTTCCGACAATAACGTGGATAGCCAGAGACTTATAGATATTTTTGAAATAAATTGCAGGCTAAATTACAAAAAAAAAAATGTTTTTGCAGGAAAAAGCTGTTTTCGTCAACTTTCCTGGAAAAAGACTAATTATTATTTTATAAACCTGTAGGTTGTGCTTTGTTGGATCCACCAAGATTATATTGTTGTTTTATAATAACTGTTTAGGAAACTACTTATTCAAAACTTAAAACAGAATCGGGAGTCGGGCCATTACCTAGTCATTTTTTACAATTTATTTTTGAAGAAGTAAAACTGGATTTTCAGGAAAATAAAAGTATTACAAATATGGTTCACTGTCGGACGACACAATGTGTCAAATTATTCCAAATGACCTCCCTTATATGGTTCCGATCCAGTTACTTAATAGTTTATAGGGGTTATTGGTAATTAGACAGGAATCTTTCGAGAAGACGACGAACGTTGCAATCATTTGAGCCTAAATTGTAGGTACATATGTGCCGAAAGCGAGCAATTTATATATTATTTGGGTTTTTCCTCTTTTTTCTGAAAATCCAATTTTATCCTTCAATTATCGATAGTAAAAATGTAATGGGCCGATTGAGAATTGATATCAGATCTTTTCTTGCCATCGATGTTTGAAGAAGTATAACTGGTATTTGGAAAAAAAGGAAGAAACCAAATACTTAGGTACTATAAAAATGGTTCTATATCGAATCATACAATTTAAGCTCAAATTATTGCAATTGCCATCCCTTCGTCGCGTCGCCTTAAAGGTTTCGGTCTAATTACCAATAACCCTATAGGTATACATACCTACCTGAGTCAGGAATAATTACCTACATCATCAGTTATAATAAGATAAATTCCCAAATACAACGTCTCCTTTTTTAGTAGTTCTTGTTTCACACGGATCTGATATTTTGCATCTTTTTCACAAAAGAAAAAGTTCAAACTCAGAATGTTTTTTATTTAATAAGTATATTGCAAGATTGTACCTAGTAGCGGGTTTCCCCTTCAATGCCCACACGATCCACGCGGGTGTGTGGTACAGTGAGTGTTGTGCGAGGTCACCGCCGCGCCGCGCCGCCGCCGCCGCCCTCGGGACGTGATGTCGCGTCTCTTGTCTGCGGATTTCGGGCGCCGGCCCGTCTCGCCGCCTCTGTTTGTAGTGTTTGTTTGAGTCAAGTTTTGGTCGATAGGTACAGAAGGCAGCACAACAAGCGTTCCAAATCTGTCAAAAATTTTACTGGAATCTGAACTCTATGCCGTCGACATTAAGTTAAAATAGCTTGGGGAAATTTTACAGGTAATGTAACGCTTGATCCTCTGCCTTTTGTACATTGATGCTTCACTACCAATGTATAGGTACCTACTGTAATGTAGTCAGTCAGTAAATAAAAGTTTTTAAGTAGGTAATTGACAATTTAATAGCCTTAAACTTAGCTTGTTTGTAGAATTTACTAGCTGCTGCCCGCGACGTCGTCTGCGTGAACGCTATGCAGCACCAAACGCACCTACGATTATAACACTGCTAGCGTGATAATATGTAGCCTATATGTTGACCCGACTTCTTAACTATCTTCATGCCAAATTTGAAGTAAATCCATGCAGTACTTTTTGAGTTTATCCCGGAAAGACAAACAGACAAACAGACAAACAGACAAAAATTCTAAAAACTATATTTTTTGTTTCTGTTTCGATTGTAGATCATACCCCAAGTATTCTTTTAAAAAAATATTCAATGTACAGTTTTGACTTTCCTACCATTTTATTATATGTATAGATTTAAACCGCTGTTTCATTATAATTCGAAAACACTATGTTTACGTATTGAGGTCTGTTAAGTTGGTTGCCGTGGCGGCGGCCACGTGATCTATAATATTGAATTTGAATTATATTGAATTAAACGTCAGTGCGTTGACAGCCTTTGCTTGTTTTACTCAAGGAACATATTTACTCAGGGAGGTTTTACTTGTCTCCCTGTTCCGCACTACCCGATATTACAGTGGCGACGAGAATTTATTACGAGTTTTCAACTACAACTAACACCAGTAAATTACTGTAGACAAACGCATCAGGCATTCGCATCAGTTGCTTTGCGATACCCCTTTACTTTTTCTGGTAAATTGGGAAGTTTTAACAAATACGAATTGAAACTTTCGTTGCAGGAAAACGCTAAACCGTTTTTTTTTTCAAAGCGCGACCCGTTGCATTGTGTATATCAGGTTGACGGGTGTACGTCATTAAACAGTGATTCTATACACATGAAAGCAATGTTCTAGCAATGTGACGAATGTGCGTAAAAATTGAAGCAATGTGCTTTTATAAAACCAGAGTTATTTCCGAAAGTTAGTGAGCCGCCAGCCTGATATCAGAATGACGGGTGAATGTTTAATACGAGCAAATTATTTACTATCTAGAGATAAAAACATTACCATAGCAATGTGCCAGCAATGTGCTCGAACGTACCAAAAACAGAATCAGATGCGGTGAAAGGTTTTTACGTTATTTTAAAAATAAAAATGAATATGTTAACGCCTGCCGATTTCATACAGGCAATCCGACAATTAGAGTCAAGGGTAATTTATGCCGCAGGTGTTTTCTGCAGTGCAACACAAATGAGATAACAATTTCCTCATTTTCCTTATTAAATACTTTTAATTGTATGTATAACAAGATGAATCATAAAACATATTTGATATATCATAGAACTAAAATAAAAATTCATACGGACGTTCTTCGGATGTGACTTTTAATTTTCTCTTTTATGAAATGTGGGTACTTGTATAATACTTTGCAATATTTGTTACACTAAGTATATTTTTATACTGTTTTCACTACTGTTTTGTACTGTACATCGTATTAAATAATTTAAAATGAAGAGAAGAGGTGGCAAACAATCCTTGGTTCAATTAAGTGATCAAAAAGAAGTGTTTATAAAGTATCAAGAATATTTTAAAAACTTAAACAACTTACCTTCAGCATCCGAACAAATTTTTAATACAATCTCCAAAGAATTGCAAGGCAAAATGTCCGAAAAAGCCCTTCACCTATCACTAAAAAGAAACTATAGCTATTTTTTTGATATTGATAACTCGGACATTTGTGATAGTGAACCAACGAGTCAAGATGAAGCCAACGATGTTGATAGTTCCCAAGAAGATGAAGATTCTACTCATCATAAGGTATTTCATTTTAATTTAGACACATATAAATGGAAACAAATACAACCTATATCGAAGCTTACAGTGCGAAATCAATTAACATCTACAACAAAATACCAGAAAAAATATGTTCTTCCAAAGCATGAATGGGCACATTTATTGCGAGAGGAAACTTGGAGCAAAACGAAAATTCCTTGTAGTTTTGCCTTCCAAACTCATTTCATAAAATATGGAGATCAAATAACGTGCTTAGGGCAGTGTACTGAATGCGGTGCTGCAATAAAAATTGTGATTAAGTGGCTCACAGACAACATTGCTCATTGTAAAGGTATCATTACGGGTTACCATCCAAAATTTACTCACAATCGTCTAAAGAAAATCAAACTATCACCATTAAAAAGAAATGAATTTGCCTGCAAATTGAAGTTAAAATCGCCGATAGTGCTACGTAATGAATTGATAGATTCTGGTATGAATGTTGGTGACGCAGAGCCTCCACATATACCAACAACTGCTTGTTTGAGACAAATAAAATATGAGCGGGAGTGCAGCGAATATTATCATGAAAACCCTGTTTTGGCATTATGGACTATGACCAAAATTTGTCCATACGATGATATTATAAGGCATATATCTCTATTTCCATTTTATATTTATTATTGGTCATCTGCTCAAGATCAACATTATAAAGAATATTCTCGTCAAAACAGGGTAATTCTTAGTTTAGATGCTACCGGAAGTCTACTAAAGGAAGTTGGTCCTACAAAATATAATTCAAACACCAATCATATTTTTTTGTATTCCGGTGTCATGTATGATGAAAATAATGGTAGAAGTGTACCAATAATTCAAATGTTGTCAGAAACACATAATATGGATACTATATTTCGATGGATACAAACATGGAAGGATAATAAGAAACGCCCCAATGAAGTTATTCTGGATCATTCACCGGCGCTAGTCGGAGCAGCTGTTAAGGCTTTCACTTCTTCCAAAACTACAGCGGAATATGTAGCTAACTCTTTTGATAAACTAGAAGTGCATAATTGCACGCCAGATGACACGTTTATTCGTATTGATGTCAGTCACTTGATAAAAATACTGTACAATTTATCATGCTTTAAAAACGTCGACGAGAGGGTTAAAACATTTTATTTCCGGTGTCTCGTGTTTGTTAGGTCCATAGAAAATTATGACATTTTAAAAGGCGTAATTTCGGATGTGATAATTGTTTGCCTGAATAAATTCGATGGCATTGGAACCAGGTGTGCTGAAGCCAAGTCGCGTCTCAAAAGGTTATTAGCAAACACGGAAGTAAGCCACATAGATGATGATTGTGAAAAACTGGTAGTCACCGATTCAGCTTATTTGGAGGTTGGCAAAATGGACACTAAATCCAATGTTCCATCATGGTACACTCGCCTTATTGATAAAGAAAATTTAATGATTAGTTTAACTGATAACGATGAGATGAGTGCTCATGAAAATTTGCACTTTATGCCCTCTCTAATACCAAACCTGTCAAGGTTGATGTCCCAACTGCCTTTGTGGTCTAACATAATGATACTTATATATAAATCTGATATTAGAAACCCATCCTCTTCAAACGTGGAAAGCAGTTTTAAAACTTTGAAAAGATTCCTGTTCCCCATGTCGACTAAAAATAATCGCCTGCGTGTCGATAAATTCATTATGAAGCATTCTGAGTTTATTGCTGGAGAAATCAAAACAGCAATCGTTAAAGAACAGTCTGTAGTAAAGAAAATAAAAAAATATAGAAAGAAAGTACATAAAGATATTGGGAACAAAAAAGAAATCTCTGATGATTCGATATTCGCAGAGAATCAGTCTTACATTGAAAATTGGGGAGGTTTTGGACACGACAACAAAAGTAAAAAGGAAAAGAAGAAAAAAATTAAATACGTTCCCTTGTTACAAAATGGTATTATAACGAGAACCGGTATAGAAAATTTGATATTAACAAACACCTGTGCCTTTGATTCCGTAGCTCAAGTTTTAACAGCTGCTTGCGCGGATGGTTTCGCTGTGAGCACGACTATTTTCAGTAAGACTACCAATAATTTTTGTAACTTCATAAAAGACATGCTTGAAGACCAGAAGCCAAAATTAGATCTTTATAAAAACCGAGCTCGGCTATTACAAACTTACAACTTTGAAAAAAAACAAAATAAAGGCACTACCGAATTATCTTGTCATTGCAGTGTTACGTACATTTTTGAAAATATAGTAAATGAGGTCATTTATAGTGCAGACGTCAAAGAGACATGCACAAATAATTTATGCCCTATTAATAATGTAGAAAGGAAGATTGCTTTTCTACCACTAGATACAAATAAGACCGACTTATCTGAAGCTGCGGCATCTATGCTACAAGAAAATAACATGGTCACGTGCCGTCGCAATAACTGCAGCGGAATAAGAAGTTTTACTTATAATCTACGTAATATCATAAGTTTTGAGTTAAGTCAAACTGAATCGAAATGTTTAGATGATATTCCACTAACAATTAAGTTAGAATCAAAGGAATATGATATAATAGGAATTATCGAATATTTGCCTTCGGGTCCAAAAGATGACCTTAACAGTATTGGTCACTACAGAGCACATTGTTATAGACAAAACAAATGGATATGTTTTGATGACTTATGCAATAAAACAAGGAGAAGTCAGAAAAGTATGATACCGCATTGCCTTGTGTATGGACAAAAATAATTTATTTTTTCATATTTCAGTAAATGTCACATTAAAATAATTGATACAATATTTTTATGTTATGTCAAATAATTTAATTTCTTGTGTATGTATTACGATTGTGGTGGTAATATTAAATTTACCTTATTTAGTGTATAATTTCTAATGTAGGTAAACTGTGATTGTGTTAATTATTATATTATAGGTTTATCATAAATGAATGATTGAAACCCTGTAGTTTAAATGTTCCTTTACGCTAATCGTCGGATTGCCTGTATGAAATCGGCAGGCGTTAACATATTCATTTTTATTTTCAAAATAACGTAAAAACCTTTCACCGCATCTGATTCTGTTTTTGGTACGTTCGAGCACATTGCTGGCACATTGCTATGGTAATGTTTTTATCTCTAGATAGTAAATAATTTGCTCGTATTAAACATTCACCCGTCATTCTGATATCAGGCTGGCGGCTCACTAACTTTCGGAAATAACTCTGGTTTTATAAAAGCACATTGCTTCAATTTTTACGCACATTCGTCACATTGCTAGAACATTGCTTTCATGTGTATAGAATCACTGTTTAATGACGTACACCCGTCAACCTGATATACACGTTGCATTTGCTTCGAAAATTAAAGTTGAAAGCACACTTCAACGATTAGGTAGTTGATCTTGGAGTATTGCGGCCAGTAGATCATTCGGAATACGCATCTCCGATTGTACCTGTTTTAAAACGTGACGGATTTGTGCGGATTACTCAGTTGGTTTAAATAAACAGCCGTAGAACAATATCCACTACCAACAGTTAACGAACTTTTATCTAGGCTTTATTTTATCAATATTTTACTAAACTCGACCTTTCTATGGCATATTATAAATTTTTCTCTCTCAAAGCTTACTTGTATTAATACGCATCGCGGCTTATTTGTGGCTTATTCAAAAGCTTACTCGTATTAATACGCATTACGGCTTATTTTAATATTGAATCTTAGTCATTAATCTTAAATTCAAAAACTCTACAATTTATGAGCGAATATTTTTGTCATGGCAATATACAATGGTATATTGCCATAAGTATATTGTACATTGCAATATTCAAAATCTAAGGTTGAGAATTGAGATTTAATAATGATATCTATTATAATAATATTTGATTGTTATCGCTCGTTAGACTGAACACGGATTGTGTTCGGTCTAACGAGCGCGCCTACTATTTTTCAGCGAGCAATCGAAAATATACTTGCTGGCATGACCGGAGGCGTATTTACAAAAGCTATACCATTAGAGTGAAAGTGCAAACTGAACTGGCTTAGCTTTTGTATGACAAAAACTTGCCCAAACCCTAATTCATTCTAGTACAGAAATTGACCGAAGTCGTGTAGACTTTGTGAGATAACTTCAATTGAACATTGCAGCAACAAAAGCTATCCCATTTGATATCGATATTTACCGATCGTTGGCTTCAATTTGATACTTAAACGGCAATTGTTCTGATTTTCAAAGATAGAAATAAAATGTGCATGCATTATGACCATCGTTATTTTGATGACTTAACGTTTGACTTTTGACCATGTCGGGATTGTCCAGGGTTGACTATAATAGCTGACCAGGTTTATGGCGCTTCGCCGGCCGCTGCCGCGGCACCGCTCGCTTCGCTCGCTCGGCTCGCGCACGTGTATAACTATATGCAACCTAACATGCTCCTCCTCGCTGCGCTCGTCGTCGCACCTAACCATACTGATTCCACCTTCCGGTGCGGGAACCCTTCTCGTAGCTTATCTCTTTCATCGCAATGTATATCAAACAAAGATATACCTACTTTTCATCTTGACAAAAGCTTATCTATTTGAGTGAATATGTATTATACAGTACTAGGTTTTGTCATTGCATTTCTTTGAAAATTACAAGAGCAAAAGCTAATCCATTTCAGTCAATTTTTTTACTGAGTTCGATTAGGTATTGTCAAGTAATATGCATAAACAAAAGCTCCTCTATTAGAGTCTGACTCGTGACTCAAATAGTATAGCCTTTGTATATTCGCTGACCGGAGTACTGTCTGTTAGATGACGTGCTAATTACAGGTCGTGACGATGCCGAGTTGGATAGGCTTCACCAAGTGCTACAACGATTACAAGACGTTGGCTTGACGTTACAAAAAGATAAATGCGAATTTTTCAAAGATGAAGTTACCTACATAGGCTACTTGATTGATAGGAATGGGTTAAAAAATCACCTGAAAAGGTTAAATCGGTTTAAGAAGCGCCTACGCCTTCAAATTCAAGCCAGTTACTATAATTTTTAGGGTTAGTTAACCATTATAGGTGTTTCGTTGAAAATGCTTCATCTATTCTTAATCCTTTGTATAATTTATTATTGAAAAGTACTATGTGGCAATAGTCTAGTAGTTTAAAAAAGTAAAGAACCTGTTGGCGTCAGATCAGGTTTTAGCGCATTTTAATCCCTTAGCGAAGGTCATTCTCACGGTCGACGCATCGCCTACCGGGTTAGGAGCCATATTGTCACAAATACTTACTTAGATAGCGACGGCATAGCAAAACCAGTTTCATTTGCATCGAGGACGCTAAACAACGCAGAAAAATAACATGCTCAAATACAAAAGGAGGCGACTGCTATAATTTTGGACCTATATGGTAGGTCATCGCCCTTCATATTACGTACTGATCATAAGCCATTAATATCAATATTTGGACCACATAAGGGAATACCAGAGGTATTAGCCAACCGACTACACAGGTATGCATTATTTCTAGGTGGGTATAATTATTCAATCGAATCTGTAATAAGTTCAGCAAATAGTGCAGATTTCTTATCACGCGCCAGCCTGCCTGGCGCCAGGGCAGACGGCGAGATGTGCGGTGCGGGGCGCGGGCGCGTCGGGTTGAAGGCGGCCCTCGATCCGTGCGAAGATAACACAGCGTACGTTTGTTTTGCTATAAAAGGCGCGTTACCTATTTCCTTACCCGGGCGCTACACTTAGCTTCAAAGATTTGCACAAATCTTTGACGACTTTGCAAAGTCATTTGAACACATATTGACGTAACCTGCCAGACTTGCTTCGCAAACACTTTTCTCCACAGTATGCTAGTAGACAACAAACAAGATGGACAACGATTTTGTAGACTCAGTTAGCCTGTATTATTTGTGTGCATGTAATTATATTTTTTTTATTTGTTATTTTTCGGGTTCCTTGTACATAGTTGCCCCTGTAACAACTCTACAAATTCCAGAACGCAGTCGCTGCCCCAGTCCATCATATCGCCGCATGCAGTGTAACATGCACACAACCGTCCCGCTCGACAACGCTCGAGCAACTGGATACTGAACAAGTGTGGCTAGCCACGCAAACATTTGCACAAATACAACTTTGAACACTTTGATGTGTGGAAAAAGACCGACACCGGATGGCAAAGTGCAAAGCTTTGTGCAAACGTTGAATACATATGCAAAGTCCAGCGCCACACATTTGTGCAAACATTTGTTCAAACATTTGAAGCTAAGTGTAGCGCCGGCTTTAGAAAAGCCACAGAAAGCAACTAGTAACGACTGTACTCTTTCTAAGTTAATTAAATATGTTATTAACGGATGGCCCAGGAAAGTCATAGACTCAGAAATAAAGCCTTTTAGTCTGTGTATATCAGATGGGTGGTACCTATAGTTTAGCACTGGTATCTAATTGACACGTTATATGAGTACATGTCAAGATTCGGGTTACAAGAAACTTGAGTTATGGATAACGGTACCTACATCTTTCGTTTCGCGTGAGTTTTCCGAGTTTTGTTCGTTGAATGGTATTTCTCATATGACGTCACCGGTTTACCACCCAGCAAGTAAAGGACTAGCAGAAAGCTATGTGAAAATAATTAAAAAGGGTATTAAGTCCAGCTTACCTACTGAGTAGCAGTAATGCAAGAGAACGTAAATTAAATTTACTCAAATTTATTTTTGACTATCACAACTCTGTTCACTGCAGCTACCGGTTTATCCCCAGCGTAGATTGTATTCAACCGTAAACTGAGATCGCGCTTAAATTTATTAAATCTTATTTTATCGCCCCCCTCATCTACCTCGCTCACTAAAACGGTGAAATCTAAACAGTTTTCACAGATTGAAAGCCGAGGTGGACATGATAAAAAAAATATTTACCTGGACAGTATGTACTACACAAAAAATATTGTAGCAAAGGTGTAATTTTACAAAACATTGGAAAAAGACTGTATCTAGTGAAAGATAGTTTGTTAAACTTAAGTGTTAGAAAACACATAGATCTTGTTTTGTATAAAGGAAATGCTAGCGCAGAAATTAGTATTAGCGATCCTTGGGACGATGGTTTCTCTGGCCTAGATAGCGCAGCCGACCCGCCCAGCGTGACACAGCGAGAGCCAGCAGGCCCCGCGATGCCGACGCCGACAGCCCCGTGAGGTACAGCTTCATGAGAGGGAGATGCCTCAGTAGAGGATGACCCTTCACCTACGTTTTATTCATAAAGTAACGAAGAGCCTTCCCGTCTTACGTAACTGTGAAGAGAGGAGTTTGCCGTCCACAGCTGTCTGAAGACGAGGACGATGATTTTCAAGAGGCGATAGGACCTGACGTCGAGGAGAACGCAGAAAAGGATCTACAAAGGAAAAATCGCCCCAAGGTCGACTACAAAAAGTATTTCTGTACATAAGTAGTTTATATTATAAGGGAAGGAATGTTATGTTGTTAGCCAAACTACACTAACTAATTGCGCTGTATCATGGTGCGGGTGACAGTTGCCTGTATGACGTTGACATCTTTCAGTACCACATGGCTATGGATGTCACATTATGCAATCACTGTTTTTCGTGTCCCTACAGCAACCGAATCGTGTGCGGAGCCGATCAAGGGACTTCCAGGTCAGATAAGGCTGGTCGTTAACCTAGGTTCGGCAGGTTTCCATCACTAAATATGTACTTACCTCTATGGCGTTACGTTATACGCATATCACTTTGCTCAATTTCTCCTACAATTAGATTTTATGTGTAGTCTGTCAATACTAAAACAGTGCCCTGGCAGAAAAGAATTGCGTCTTAAGTCTAATAAATTGGTATTTTGTTTCAGTTGCAAGACATCCGCAACGATGCAGCGTTGCCGCGACATCGCTTTGTCTACGATCCGCACAGTAAGACTACCACAACTTTTAATTTATACTATGGAGTATGGATAAACTATTTGTTTATTTACTAATTCACGGATATAATTGTAATAAAGTTGAAATGCAATATTTGTATATGAATAACAAGACATTTAACTTATTCATAACTCTTAACTAGACGCATGACTCTAGCTAATCGTGACCGTATGTATCCTTTTGAATATAAGAAAAGGAAAACCATACACGGTTACAATCAGAGAAAAACACTTATTTCATAAAAAAATAAGATGCATTTATCTTTTTGACTTACTAAATAACATTTTCGTAAATTTAAAAAGTACATTAGTACCTACATTTCATTGACATTTTCTATATTAAAATGACGTTTGTGTTCATGTCACCTGGTGGAAAGTGATCATAAATACTGAAGTGTGACACGTCCAAACATGAGAATCCTATTCACTTGAGTCTTCTAAATATCAGGACTAAAGTGGTTTGGAAAACAGACACAGGCAGTTCGATTTAAACCTTGGCAACTTGTACCAAAAAAGTCGAAGCGCTTTAAGAAATTCAAAATATTAGACACTCCCAGTTCAAATAGTATATGTTACTGGCCAGCCCGGATTTTAGACCAAATCTGATGTCAGGCTAAACCGAAATCAGTTGAACATGAAATCGGGTTCGAATTTCGTCAGGAGGAGCAATTAGGTTGCATTTGTTGATTGAAATGTCAATTGAATCAACTACTGATGTTAGAGGATACTACCATAGACAACTAACTTTGATCTGAAATTGTGATTTTCCTAGGCCAAACTGGTTTAGCTTGAAATAGCTTTTGGACTAGGTCAAGCTAATTAAGCCTTCGGTAAATCAGGTTCGACCAGTATCATATGCCTACAGAGTTAATGAAAATTAACGCATCACCTCTTGCAGGCAGCCTCTCTACATCAATCCTGAGAAAATTCGTTTCACAACTTTTTGCAAATCCTGATAAATAACACAAAATGAGAAAAACAATTTCTTTTGCTCTCTGTGTTATTTAACTCTGTATTTTGTCAGAAGTACATAGGTGTTATTACTATGGAGCGAAATTTACTCAGGGTGCCTGGCATACCTAGGTTCAGAGTAAATAGAGTTACGTCAGTCAGAGGCAATAAATCACACTATAAACTCAGTAGGTACAAAGCGAGTCTTTATAAATGTATGAAATTTCGTTATTGCACAGTTTTTTTTTAATCGCACCAAAAGGTGAAAATCTCAATGGAATAGCTCTGTTCAGCCAGCCGATATCAATACTTTTTTATGTACGTATTATTCGTTTCTATCCTACTTATTCCAAATTTAAAAAATGATTGCTGCTAAATCTGATTTTAAAATGAAAGAAATTAAAAAAAAGTGATTTGGCGGGAACTTTGTTAATTAAACTTCTGTTTTAACTGTTTGATGATATGAGTTTCTTTTATCTACTATTCCTATCATCAATATACATATATAAAACTGTTCCGTTACTGACTGAGTTACTGAGTGACTGACAGACAACGTACAGCTGTAACTACTGGGCGTAGAGAGCTGAAATTTGGAACGTACATTCTTTAGGGGATGTAGGGGTGCACTAATGAAGGAATTCCCGAAATTCCCACGGGAACGGGTAATATAGGACTTTAGTTTGTATGAAAAATTTTATTCCTTGAGTGCACGGATACGATACTTGGCATAAAGGTTCTGCAAAAAGTGACTAGTTGTTTTATGAAAGGAATTCCCGAAATTCCCACGGGAACGGGAACTATATGATGTTTTAGTTTGTAGGTATGAAAAAACCTTATTCCTAGAGTGCACGGATGTGATACTTGGTGTAAAGGTTCCTTAATAAGTGTCTGAATGTATTATGGAAGGAATTCCCGAAATTCCCACGGGAACGGAAAATATAGGACTTTTGAGTTTATGCGTGTACGAAGTCGCGGGCAAGCGCTCGTAGGTAATAGTTGAAAGAAAAGCAGATTATGGGAAAAAGATATGTTAAAAAATCGTAGAACAATTAATGTTGTTGGGATTGAAATTAACACTGTATATTCGTAAATTTTTCCACCGTTGTACAGTAACTAGTGACTTATTCGTTTACTTAGGTCCGCTGTGCCGCGGCGTGGCGTGCGGCGCGGGCGAGCGCTGCGTGCTGCGCGACGCGCGCACCGCGCTCTGCGTCACGCACGACACGTGAGTCACCATCACAACTCTTTGTAATGAGCCCACTCCCGCCCCTTGGCGACGAAGAGGTACCTATAGGCCATTATCCACCAAGTTGGCCCAGTGCTTGGTGGTGGATGTCAATTTCCAGGGCGCCGAAATGGCTTCTGACAAACCCTAACGACTACTGTATACGAGTATACAGCACCCGGGACCGACTGCTTAATGTGCCCTCCGAAGCACGGAAATCGCCGTGAGAATTAATAATTACCAAACATACCTTGTGCTTAACACGGTCACATAAGAAGTGAATTTAAATTTTTGCAATTTTTGAAAGACAACGAAAAAGTAAGTGACGTAAAGCATCTCTACTTTAGACATGAGAAAATGGAAGTATTCAATATTTTGTGCGTCGAATTTTTTTTTTTTCCTATATCATTAATATATAGGAAAAAAAAAATCGACGCATTAAAAAAAAATCATTCATTCACTTAAACCGCATCACTATTTTTTTTTACTTCCCTAAAGTGGGCACACTGGAACTGTCATTTTACTGCATTGAATGATTTGCCCGGGTATACAACGCTACAACAACATGCATTCATGCGCCACGCTCCTTAGTGCGGCGCAGTGTGCGAATCGCTTTATATTTGCGTAAGAAATGGCGTACCTCCCTAAATAGTTGAGAGAAATGTGAACGTGTTAAATACAACCTTATACATAGCATCTCGATGATTCCCTTATAAAAGTGATACCTATTCGATGAGAATAGATACAGAGCATGTGTTAACGGCGCTGGTTATTGCAGGGTGAACGCGGCGGACGACTCTTTGAACGATGACAGTAACGACTTGGATGCCGCCGACCGGTGAGTACTAACAACTTACTTAAAGGTGTTTAAACAGAGCGATATGTAAAATATGTATTGTTTAAAACAGCTTTAAAACATGTCATAAAACGTTGTGTTTCCCTAAATATTAGAAAGTTAATAAATAAATAAAGTAATGCCAAGCTATTTTACGCCTAATGTTAGCAGATAGTGTTGCAGAACACCAGAGATAATAAAACCACCTTTGATAAATTTGGAGGCGTTATAATGGAGGAGAGACTTGCAGTATTTGATAGATTATTCATCGTGGTGAGAGGATTGGTCAGCCTAGACCCTGTGTTACCGGATCTACAGTGCATTCGCGATAAGAAAATAGTGACATCATTGTTTTCCACCGGACACCAGCCAATTAGAATGCTAATAATTCTTAAGATAGGTCGCCTGTGAACTAGACTTTCTAAATTCTAGTTGTAGCTACCTCTAGATGGCGCCGCGGATTCTTCCATGCACCCTGCAGTGACAGGCGGTCAGCCTATCGCCCACAATAAAACCTCTGTCCTTAACTGACCTTTACAGCATGCCCGGGAAGAGAAGCAGCTGGCACTTTATATGTTTTTCCTTTGCCTCTAGTCCAGCATGGTATAATTCTTCCATTGTAAAGAAAAATAAGTACTTTACATTTTTAATTCTACTCGTATCTTTCGCTGTATTACAGACCCCCAAGTCAGTGTGCTTATATTTCATTCCTGAAAATAAGACAATTTCATACATGCATGAGTACTTACGGGTGTTTTTGCAGCGATTTGAATGTAACGTCACAGAATACATAAAAGGTGGGTAACGTAGGGACGACGCGACATAGTGATGGCGACCACTTACATTTCGATAGCATGATATTGTGTTTTATTTCATGATATTGTTCTGTATTGTCTCGATCATATTCGTTTAACTTTGCGCCAAAACCACGTAGGTATTCTAAACTACTTATTCACGTCCCTATTGATTTTTTCGAACACTGTGATGCACTGTTATGGCTTCGTGTTCGCTTTCAATGTCGTGAGATTGTGGGCCAAAATTTTAGGTTTACTCTTGTACGGATCGTTTAAGCAATTTAAAGATATTCAATATCTGAATATACAAAACAGTAACACAATTTCTTCTTAAACTTTAAATAAATAATTTACTTAATGAAAAAATATTTTTAAGTAAAATATTTACATAAATACATTACTTCACGCCGCCGGTATCCCTTATGGGATAGGCAGAACACCAGAGGTTATAGGACCATCTGATGTCACGTGACATTGGAGGTATTATAATAATGGATAGAGACTATTGCAGTTACAGGGGATCAACCTATCGCCCACAAAAACGCCAATAAAACCTCAGTCCCTTAACTGATTTACAGTATGATCGGGAAGAGCAGCAGCTGGTACCTATATTCTTACACTCCCAGTCTAGCGTGGATATTTACTTGTCCTTTGATGGCTAAATCGAGTCAAGTGAATAGGTTTCTTGTGAAAGGATGTTTAACACCTTAGTTTTCACCTTGTATATAAAAACAATAGAAATAATGCCGGCCTCCATGGTGCATTGGCCGATCAGTGTTTGACTGCGAGAGGTCCTGGGTTTGAGTCCTAGCCAGGACAGTTTATGTTTAAGAATGACAGACCCGTATGTTTAAGAATGTTCGGAGAGTATGGAGACGGTTTGTAAGCAATAATTGAAATCTATCCATTGCCGCACGACCAGCTTAAATAAATGTGTGCCTTGTTAATTTTGAATGTTTGTAAACAATCTGTTGTACTATTAAATAACTGTAAAATAAATAATCTACGAATGCAGAGCATTAAAAAACCGACTTCACGTCGAAAATTTGGCTAAAGTATCGTCAAGGTTACTTCTGCCTTTTTTCTTATCTAATCGACTAATCTGTGTGACCTTCAGTTGGTGGTTAGCGACCACCCTTGATTAAATATGCCGACAAATATTAATATTAGAAATTTGTTCCAGTTGTGATTTATTTTAGGCAATATTTTATGAACAGCCAGTTCTCTCCTACGTCCGTGTATTTTCATCTGCGACCTCATTTTCACTTACTTAGTTGAGTGAGTTTGAGGTCAAACGCGGGCTTAGTTTAGAATAAAAAAAAGATCTTTGATTGACCTTGTGCTTTATTAGTACCTACTGATGTGTCTATAGTTTTTCTTATACTCAAATACAATGTTGTCTGGAAGAGATCGCTTTGCAGCGATAAGACCGCATGTTGTGCAGTAGGTTTTTTTATTTTATAAGTTTTTCTATTGTAATTGTGTGCAATAAAGTATAAATAAATCTTTGAAACAATGCATTCACTATTACCTAATAACATTCTCACGACCCACATTATCATACCCAAAAAATAAGTTTCGTTTAAACTATTGTCATAACAAATATTAAAATATACAAATATTAGAACTAAATTAAACATACACACTTCCATGACTAAAGAGATATAGATAGAGGTCGTCAAGGTTAACGATCTCCGAATTCATACATATTTGAAAAAAAGTTCATGAACTACTCAATCGATTTCTATGAATGGTTTATATGGGACCACATGGGAAGTATCCTCTATCATATGAAACAAAAATCATCACAATCGGTTTACCCAGTCAAAAGTTATGAGGTATCAAACATAAAAAAACAGACGACATACAGACGAATTGAATACCTCCTTCTTATTTTGAAGTCAGTTGAAAATTACAATGTAACTAAAAACTTGCAACCGAATCCATACTATGCGAACACTCGTAAACATACGAGTCGATAAAGTTCTGTGCTCGCACCGCTGTGTCGGGCGTGGGTGCATACTATGACACCGCTAAGTCTCGATGTAAGTCCATAACACAAGCACCTTTAAAAGGTAAATTTGTTGCCGCATTATTTGTGTGTCAGTCTGGGTAGTTGAAAAAGAACAAAGAAATGTCGTAGAACGATGAAGTGGTATTCGGAATACACGATAGAAGTAATCATTAGGCAGGCATTTATTCTGAGTCTGAGGGCTTTATACGCGAGTGAGTTCCTTCAATTTATTTGGCGCTGCAATCGAACAGTCATTTATTGCATTTAGCGTCCTCTATAATTGCTCAACTATGAAGTCGTAGAAACATATTAATATCGCTAGCTAATCATTAGGTCCGAAATATATTATAATGGCTAGTTTTTTTTAAATTAATTTAGGATGGGACGTTTGACTTTCATGACAGCTGATGGTAAGTGAACATGAAGACACACGTCGCTCGACGCTTAAAAATATTCAGGACTATACTGGTCAGAAAAAATAAACGCAGGCAGTTCATTCCATACCTTGGCGACCCGCATCAAAAAGGAATCGTCAAAGCGCGTATTTCGACTATTTGAATATCCACCACATACGGATAGAAGTTCTGTCTGTTTCTGGTAGTCTATAAAATACTTTTCACTGTCTCGTTCCAGCTGCGTGCGTTGCTCCGGCGGCGCGGGCGACGGCGGCGCGGTGTGCGGCGCGGACGGGCGCACGTACGCGTCGCTGTGCGCGCTCGACTACCGCAACTGTCGCCGCCGCGCGCGCGTCGCGCCGCGCTGCGCCACCGCCTGCCCTTGCGCGGTACGTACACACACACATAGACATTCCTATTTACATACATACATAACTTCACGCCTGGATCCTACTAACATTATAATTGTGAAAATAAGGACGGATAAAGGACAAAAAGGGCGAACAAAGTAAATATAGCCAATATAGCTAAGTCATTTATAACACTTCTTGCGTGTTTTAATCGACGTACAGCGACATCTATCGAATAAAAGCAAACTAAAATTTTGTATATTATAAATGTGAAAGTTTGGATGGATGGATGTATGCATGTTGGATGTTTGTGACTCTATCACGCCAAAACGGCTTTATGGATTTGGATGAAATTTGCCATAGTGATCAAACTAAAATTTTGTATATTATAAATATGAAAGTTTTGATGGATGGATGAATGCATTTCATAGTGATAGTTTACAACCTGGAATAGCGAATAGGCTACTTTTTATCTCGATATTCCCGCGGGATTTGAAATGGCGCGGGTAAAACCGCTCAAAACATCTAGTCCCTTATAGGGCAGGCAGAACAACAAAGGTTATAAAACCATCTGATGTCACTTTTGTTAAATTTGGAGGATTATAATGGTGGAGAGAGACTATTACAGGGACAGGGGGTCAGCCTATCGCCTACAAAAAGAAACTCTAATACAACCTCTGCCCCGTAACTGACTTTTACAGTATGCCCGGAAAGAGAAGTAGCTGGCACATTCTACGTTCTTCCTTTGTCTATTTTTTTTTTATTTAACTATAATACTTAATTTATTTGTAACGTTTCAGGAGGAAGGAACGAAACCACACCGCCGCGTCCATCACGAGGAAGGTGAGAGAATTTACATCGATTGACTATTACTATAGTCAGCTTCGGGGAAACTACGCTCATAAATAAAAATTCCTCAATGTTGGATAGTTGTTAAGAAAAAGCATACGAATTAAGGGGAAACAATATGACGAATCAGGAGGCTACGTGAAGCATACTGTACACAGAAAACATTCCAATGCTACATAAAACACGTTTTCAAAGCTGATTGATCGCGTTTATTTATATTTTACGAATTAAATCGACGGAGAATTTTATTTATGACTAGCTATGACCCGCGACTTTGTCCGCGTGGATACCGGTTATTGGAGATAAATACTATTATTATATCCTCCTTGAAGTTCAAACTTACCTTATTCTAAATTTCGTCAAAATGTATTCAGTAGTTAAGCTGTGAAAGCGTTACTGATAGATAAACAGACAGAGTTACTTCAAAAACTGTTCCAACAAAGCTGTGATAACTGCGGTCACCTAGGTTGTGAGAAAAAGTATAGGTAGGTAGGTAAGTAGGTATATTACATAGATGATGCCCGCGACTTTGTCTGTATTGAATAAGTATTTCGAGCCACAAACATAGGTAACTATTTAGGTACATTACAAAGGCACATTGCGTTATAAACAAATCGGGTGCCAAAGTCCCTAAAATTTTACTTAATTCATGTAATATCTTTATTAATTATAGCTAATTGTTATTCTAGGTACCTAAAGCTGTCAAGTTTAAAAATATTACTGTAAAGTTTCAGAAGAATACATTAGGTAGTTTTGCGTGAAAGGGTAGCAAAAATCCATCCATCCAGCCATTATTAGTGTATTATGTGTATCTACCCATAGTTGTGTTTGGCTGCTTTTCATGGTCAAAAGTCAATATTAAAAGTTTACACAAACGTTACTTTTCATTCCGAAGAAATCTACGGTTTCTGACTTTCCAGAGGCAGAAACGATCACGATCTAAAAAAACCTTGAGTTCTATTATTTTAAGTTTAACTTTCTTACAATATATCTCTGTATGTATAGAAAGCAGCACATCAAGTGTTGCAAATCTGTCATTTTTTTACTTGAATCTGAACTCTATGCCTTAGATATTAAGTTAAAATTGGTTGGAGAAATTTGAAAGGTAATGTAACGCTTGATCTGCTGCCTTCTGTACCTAGCTACACTAAATCACAGTACAGATATCTACAGTAATTCAACTTCATACAAACGGTCGAAACGCGAGCTATACCTACGCGGCTCGATCTCGGCATGCGGCCAGTCGCGAGTGTCTGCATACCGAAACAATTGTTGATTGAGCTTTACGTTAATATGCAGATTGTTTATACTTTAAAATTTAATAATACATCTTTTCGTGCCTCTCAGTCGAGGCGCAAGTATTTTTCGGTCGGTAATTTAAAAAACCGAAATCTTATTCAAACGTAAACATGTTTTTTTTTAAACAAAAAGTATTTTTGTTGAACACTTCCTATTCAATTTACAAAGTATTTTATTTGTTTATATAAAAAAGTATATTTGCAGTCACAAAAATAATGGAACTAACCACAAAGTAGGCAAAATGTAATTTAAACGCTGAAGACGGGCATCCCTATCACATGTGAACGGACCGCGGCGCTTTCGGCATTTATTTCAAAGATGAGGCCGAGTTGAATTACTGTAGATATCTGTACTGCGACTAAATCGCGCAAGAAGCTTTACTAATGATTTAACCCTATCAACATAGCAAAATTTTCTACTACAAACCAACTATCTTTCAGATTTATTATTTCTTAGCCCCCAGTACTTTTACCAGGAGCATTTCCTAAGAATTCTAATTCCCATGTATATTTTTAGTGTAGTGTTTCTTTTCTGGCTATCTTAACGCTTTCACATCTAATGTACTAATGCCATGTTTCAATATCAGAAACACTGTTCGTTCGTTGCTTCCATGCTGGACTGGGTGCAACAGAAAATCATAGAATGTACCTACCAGTTGCTTCTCTTCCCGGGCTTACCTTAAAAGTGATTTTAGGAATAGATGTTTTATTGGCGTTTTTGTTGATAACGGATATAGGCGTGAAGTTATTTGTATGTATGTTCTTTTAGTCTACGAACAGTGGAATTAACTATCATATATATAAAGCGTTTCAATATTCAACGTCTTTTCATTGAAATTGATAGTTATTATTCTTATACCTATCTACCATTCGTTTGTCGTAGCTCTTACTCATGTAAAATATTGAAACCCAGCAGTGATTGATTTTGACGACAATTTATTTATAATTTACCCCTAGAGTATCCCTACCGCCCCTGGATAATTGACTTATCCAAGTGAGCCCCGCTTGGTGGTAAACTGACTGTCTCGGCTGACTAAAATTTGCCGCCAAATATCACTACTGCCAGCGGTGAAGCGTCCCGAAAACATTTTATAAAGAGCCAGTTCTAGCGCTGCATTTGGATTTATGATGGAACTGGCTTCGCTTCCATAGTCGGCCTCATTTATACTTACCATCAGGTGAGAATGAGGTCAAACTCGGGCTTTGTCACCGATTTAAAAAAAAGAGTAGCAAATAGGTACTTAGTAGGTATTTTGGGAATAGAAAGTTATAAAATTAAACTTGTAGGTAGTCTGAATCCGAACCGTTACACAAATTTGGTTGTTGATTCAGAGAAATCTTATTTCCAAGTGAAATAATAAAAATTGAGGAAATATGGTCATAGGCACCCAGAGTATCTCGAAGATACCTACCGACCCATTGTATTGCCGAGTTATTTTAAAATTACGGTATCTCCTAAGATTTTGATTGAAATCAAGTGGTGTCTAAGACAATTTTGTTCACAATTAAATAGTTATGATAAGTAACATATTAAATTGGATAAGGATTAATATTTTTTAACGCAATAATATTGTCTTAAGTTTTCGCGATTCATACTATTAAATAAAACACTTTTTAACCGGATTTATCGCGTATACATACATTTTAAATTTTGACTCGACGTTTCGGTGTCTTTGCAGACCCCGTGGTCACGAGCGACTGACCACGGGGTCTGCAAAGACACCGAAACGTCGAGTCAAAATTTAAAATGTAAATATACTTTTTAACGCGTTTTATATAATCATAAAATGGTTATTGTGAGTCAACCTTGAAAGATAGCTATATGCCTTTGCGGATTTTTTTGCAGAATTTTTAAAGAGGAACAATTTCGTCATACGTTATTTTTACGTTACTTAAACCGTTTACACAGCGTACGCAATGGAAGCTCTCAAAATTGAATAATTTTCATCTGTATCTTCGCTCCTATTATTTTCTTTGTGCAATAAACTGAAGCTGAAGTTACTCCATATAACATCACCTACCTACCAATAAAAGTCCAGTCAAAATCGGTTCAGCCATTTCAAAGATTAGCCGGAATAAACAGACAGACAGACAAAAATTTAAAAATAGTTTATTTATTCATATGCATTTAGTAAAAAACGGTTATTTCAATATTACATACAGACACTACAATTCTATTATATGTATAGATTTTACATCATGAAAACTTAAGACAATGGGAATGAAACTGGAAGTTTGGCCAATATTTTTTGCTTGGTGGTAGGATCCCTTATGGGTCCGCCTGGCTAGCGACCACCCTTTATATAAAGTCTGCCGCAAAATGTTACCGCTCCGGCGGTAATGTGTTCCGGCAATATTGTATAAAGAGCCAGTTCCTTCCTAAACCCGTGTGCTTTCATCTTCGACCTCATCGTCACTTACCATCAGGTGAGATTGAGGCCAAACGCGGGTTTAGTCACTTATAAAAAAAAAAAAATATTTGGAAACATAAACATAGTTACATTTTGACGACATCTATGGCGCATTAGTTTGAATCGTTGCTCGTGAGCTTGTAGGTTCGAACCCCGTACCGAGAAAAACTATTCCGGGGCTGGATGTCTATGGTTTAGTTGTTTTTTATGATAAAGTAGGCCCACGTTTGACCTCAATTTCACTTGATGTTAAGTGAATATGAGGTTGAAGATGAAACCACACGAGCTTGGGAAAGTTCTTCATTAAATATTTCCGGAACACATCACCAACGGAGCTGTTATATTTGGTAGCAGATTGTATAAGGATAGAGATCGCTAGCTAGTCGGAACCTGACGGGATCCTATCACCAAGCGGGGGTCACTCAAATTAGTCGCTATTAAAGACATGCTTACCCAGACGCGGTAGGGCTATTCTAGGCCCTTAGAGCCTTAGGCCTTAGGCCCTTAAAAGAGAATCCCCCTTAGTTCGCTACACAGTATAACTTACCACAAGCTTATGCGCGAGTGACCTCAGCTGGTAAACATAATTCTGTTGCTATGTAAATGATGTGATAACCTGAAAATTGTATAATTTGCCATGGTGTTAACAACCTTATGTCTATGTGTTAAGGTGGTCGCGCGCGCTGCGCGGGAACTGCGCTGGCGGATCGCCTGCTGGCGTGGTTCAGCACGCTGCAAGGCATCGAACCCGCGCCGCCCGCACGAGGTCAGTACCCGCAAGTTATAACTTCACTACACATTTATTCATGACACAATCATAGCATCCACCTTAACAGGATATTTACAATGAGATGGCGCTGATAACATTTACATGAATTTAACTTACTTCAAATAAAATAACACGCAAACTTAAGACATCTTAACAAATAAAAAATACAATAAAACTATAATTAGGTGCTCAATATGACATCACAGATCGTATCAACAAATTTTCGTATCAAAAACTCATAAAAATCAAGAATTTTCCCTAAAATGTTGAAATAGGTAAAATAATGTCATTCACATACTTAGCACATAGCATGACTTTACTAGCACACTACGCGCATAAGCACACCTAATACAGCTTGCGTAATAAAATATCGCTTCAAAATATTAGTAGGTACTTCTTACAAAATGTGAAGTTGAAATTGATGTGGAGAGGCTGACTGCAATAGGTGATGAGCTAATTAAAATTAACCCTGTATATCTTTTTTTCCTTGTATATGACACCTGCGGTGTGGATGGGGTATAGCTATCCTAGCCGCTAGACACTAATGGTCACAGGTTCAAACCCTGCACAGTGCCAATATTGTAAATGCATGAACATCTTTGTTCGCTCTGATCGACGTGTATATTAAGTATTTTGTTTATGTATTGACGAACAAGTATTTAGTTAGAACTTTGGTTAGAAAGTATTTAGTTAGACGAACCTTCCTAGTTCCGCTGAGTGGTCTCCATAACACAAGTTAACTTTGAGTTTACTTGGTTGTTGTGTTATTTTGGGTAATTTATTATTATTATCTGTGACGACCGGTGGGTGAAGTGGTCCTGGGTTCGAATCCCGGTGATGGTTTTTGTGTGATTAACACAGAAATAAGCCGTCAAGTTATGTATGTTTATTTAAGTCTATTTTTCTGATAAAAAACTATGTTTTTATTCAATATGTATGTTTGTAATGTTTGTTAACTTTATTAATTTATACATATAGTATCTGTACCAGCTTTTTAAGAAGTGTGAATGTCAGAAATATTTTTTATTAATTTATACCTTGCTACTACGCACTAGCGGTTAACGGCAGGAGGGGCTAACCGCTTTTCCAGTTCAGTATGCAACCGTCTGTAATTTTACATACTCAACCGCTATAATTTTTAGCCGCGGCGGTTGAATGGAGATTGGTCGGCCGCCAACCGCGACAAAACCGCGTTAAGTGATTGGACCACTCAAACGAACTGCCTAAGCGGCCAGCCGCTGGTGCGTAGGAGCGCTAAGTCCCGCTATGTACCTATAAGTCCATAACACAAGCTTATTTGGGGCCACACGGTTGGTGTTTCAGTTTGGATTAGTAATGTGTAGTATTTGTGATTTGTGTTATAACAAGTCTCATTTTTATAAACACTGTCTCATACACACGGCATGGTGATGCGCACGTTAGTACAGCGAGAGCCGCCGGCGAGTGCGGCCAATAAACATGGTTTGTTGCCGAGCCCGTGGACACGCGGTATTGGCGACAAGTGAGACCACAAGATAATGTATCCTTTGTGTGCAGGCTTCCCGCGCGGTTGCCTTCCGGAGACTCGCTGGATGTTCACGCGGCTGGACCGCGACGCTAACGGCCTGCTGTCGCCCTACGACCTCTACTCACTCGGTAAGACCATTGATTGCTACGCAACTTTATATAATATCTCGCAGCCATAAAAATCCATGAACATAAACTCACTACTGAAATTATAAAGCACGGGCAGTTATATTATACACAACTTAAAATAACCTACGTTATAAGTATTATAAATTAACTTTCACTATTTCATTGCGACGGCTTACGATAATAACTTAGGATAATAGGCAGTAAACTGGTTTAAAAAAAATAGATCTACCTTCCGAGGTGGTGGTAGATTCAGTTTAATTTGTAAATAATTTGACTTTAACTTTGAGACGAAGGCCAGTCGGCCCAGAATGGGACGGTTTTCTTTCATTTCATCTGATGAAAAGGAATTATACTTCCATATATCAGCAACCTATTCAATCGAAGCTTGCAAAGAACAGGACTATTATAGTGGTCAGGACAAACAAACGTATGTTTTTCGTTGCACTACTTGTCGACTCCTACTAAAAAGAAGCTATCAGCGTTTAGTTCGAAATGTTCACTATCTAGGGAGAGAAGTTCTGTTCATTTTCACTGCGTTGATATTCTAATCTAAATTCCCATTTAATATTTCTTCTTCTTATTATTCTCCGAAATATAGGCACCTTCCTACTTTTAGACTACTATTATTAAAAAAAAAAAAAAAAAAACCTAGATAAACGACAAACGCGGTAACGCGACTCAAAATTTGAAGTAGTCGTTGTATACGTTATTGCAATACGTCGAATCGTATACTATATGAGGTTCCTAAAATGCACAAAGGGTGCTCACATTTTCAACTTACCATCATATAAGGTGGAGGTCAAACTCAAATTTATTCACCGCTAAAAAAGAGAAAGCCTCATAGGCGAGTGCTAGCAGCGGGGTTGCGTTTGTAGATGGCCTGCTTTCCTGGTCGGCAGAGCACGACGACCACGAGCGCTGCCTGCGGCCGTTCCTGCGGCGCTGCGGCGCGCGTCTGCCGGCGGCCGGTGGACCGGAGCCGGTGCCCGGCGCGCCCGGCGGCCTCACAAGACGCGCGTGGTGCAACTGTATGCGGCGCGCCAAGAGACCGTGTGCTGCCTTGCTGAGGACACATAAGGGGTAAGTTATGTTTTTATAGTTAAGAGAAAATGAAAATGTTTATTTTTGAACAACTGTATCATTGTACCATCGAACCAACTGAATCATGACCCATTTTGCTTATAATTCGTTTGAAACTGTCAAACAAACAAACTTGTTCAAACTTGTTAGGTCATTACGAGCTAACGCTCGGGCTCTAAATTAAAACTCGGTGCAATAATAAATTACTTTGTGCTCGATGCAATAATCTACTATTTTTAGTTACTTTGGCGTTTATTGATACTTTATTTACTTTGTATACTTTATTTATATATTTATATTTGTATATTTTATTTAAGCGCGAAAGTAAAGAGGATGCATAATAGAAAAGCTCGAAATCCATGACAACATTATACGACGACGATGACTATTTAGAAAATTATAAAATGTTAATCCGTCCTTAGACGTAAGGTTCTTATCACTTATGTAAATTATTCAATTATATTTAAGGTCTGTGGATTTTATTAATGATTATAAATAAATAAATAAAATGAGTTTTCATCAATGGAAGAAATTGAAAACTAGGAACAATTTTTGCAAATAAATTGTATTTTAAATAATATTTTTTTGCTTACTCCACCTAACCGGTTCGAATTGACAGCTATGACATCACAATATGGCGCGAAATCGGTCCTATTCTCATTTGAAACGCATTGTATGTCGTTGTGATAGTTTAACTATCCTTCTAATTTGACGACCACTTTGGGGTTAACCTATCTGTCTCAGACGCCAGTGGTTGCGGGTTCGAATCCCGCACGGAAAAAGAAAAAACATGTTCCTGGTCTGGGCGTTTATCTACATACGTATTTGTATTTTAGGTTCCCCCTAGTTCGCTAAATGGTATCCCATAACACGAGGTCAGCTTATTTTAAGGCCATGTAGTTGGTGTTGTCTGGGGATTATATTGTTATTGATACAGTCGGCGCGGCGAACCTTGATTCCTATGACACTGACAATAATTTCCACAATATAACCTCGTAGTGCCGTCACCATTACATTATGATCGTATTGGAGGCTTCTAAAAATGGCATTTATTTATTTTACGTAGCTATATTCCAATACAATGATATTCCGTTGGAATTACAACAATTCATAACATTTGCAAGAAATTATCTCAATCACACTTTAACGTAAACGTTCTGCAAAAGTCACTTCGTAAGGTATGCTTTAAGAAATACCGTATGAAGTAACTTTTGCACAGCGTAAATGTAAAGGGTGATTAAGATAATTTCTTGCAAATGTTATGAATTGTTGTAATTTCCAAAATAAATAAATGCCATTTTTAGAAGCCTCCAATACGATTCTAATGTAATGGTGACGGCACTACAAGGTTATGTTGTGGAAATTACTTTCAGTGTCATAGGAATCATTTGAAAACAATTCAAGTATAATTTGTGGTGGTTCCGTCAGGGCTGCGGCGTCGGGGTCGGGCTGGGTGCCGGCGTGCGACGCGGAGGGCTGGTTCGCGGCGCGGCAGTGCGACGCCGCGCGCTGCTGGTGCGCCATGCGGGACGGCCGCAGCATGCCCGCGCTCGCCTGCCGCTCCGACGCAGGTAACCTACAACACAACTACTCACTTCACGTGTAGTGACATCTACCAGCCGTACAAGATATTAAATAAATAAATAATAAGTAAATAAATATTTCTGACACTTACACATCATTATCTAGCCCAAATTAAGTTTCTTAAAGAACTTGTGTTATGGGTACTAGATAACTGATATACTTAAGAAATATATAAACATACATATTGAAAAATACATATTTATTTTTTATTAGAATAAACTTAAATAAACGTATAAACATCCATGACTTGACTAATATCTGTGTTCATCACACAAATATCCGCCGCCGCCGGGATTCGAACCCAGGACCTCTGGCATAGAAGGCAATGTATGTTACCGCTACACCAGCCGGTCGTCGAATAGTACATTATGTAATAAGTGAGCTAAGTTGCTCATTATTAAGCCCTCGCCTGCGGCTCGGGCTCAAATCACAGCCTCGACTGTAATTAGCAACGCTCACGAGTTACATACGACGTTTTTTCAACACACTTGTGAGTAAAAGACAGACATACGTGGTCATAAAATTTATTTGAAGCAGTTGTTGAAGGTACAGTTAACAAACTTATATTCTACATTATTATTTGAAGTGCTGCTGGCCAGCTCGTCCTGAGTGTATGTCGGCGACATAGACAAATCACTGGAATTATTTGGCATTAAATAATTAATGCTAGATGCCGACGGTTATGGTTCAAGGTCAGGAAAAAACTTCTTCTGCCCCGAGCGCCGCGCCGGTCAGTGGCCCTGTCCCATTACACGTACACACGCTATTGTTGCTTGAAGGTGCTGTGCAGCGACCGCGGGCCGCTGCTGCTCCACGTGGCCACGCGCTGCCTGGACGCGCGCGCTCATATATTTGGGCAATTACCAAAAAAAATGACCGTCACGTAATGGAATTCCACCTTAAAATAAAAAACGAAATAATGAAAAGGATTATTTACTCACTGCAAAATTCATTAAATTTTGTATAAATAGTAAATTTTTATGTTGAAAGTCGTTCATTTCGTAGAAAATTTAAATTTTACTGAAATTTAAACTACGAAAATTTCCATAACGTCACAAAGTTTGAATGCGATTTAAGTAAAACTCAGAATATATAAAAGTATGTCTTTTTATTTAATCATCTTAAAATCAAACAGTCATCTTAAATGTATAACTACAGATACTAAATATATAATAGCAATATTTTTTGTTAACAAAACTATTCCTTAACGCTACTTTTTGATTTGATCATTAGCACAAATTATTCTTTACTTTGGTATTTTTGTATATAAATAATTTTTATTTTATATATTTAAGCAAAGGAAAATTATAACACGTCTTATTAATTTTAACTTAAAGCTAAATTCTTTGTAAATTAAGACAAATAATACAAATATAATATCACAAAACGATAGGACAAGTGACGTTAGTGGAAAATACGTCACGCTTTAAAAATATAAGGCAAGGTTTACAGTCTTCAATTCTCAATGTGCTATAATTTTCAATTAAACTGATTTGAAGTACAGTAAATCATATGTAAATTTTTCAAAGACAAATAATTAATTTAGTACAAAACTAAGCAAAATTACGTTTTACGAAAAAAATAATAAGGAAATATCCATCACCTTTTACACAGTCTTCAATTCTCAATTCAAAGTAATTTTCAATTAAACTTATTTAAAGTACAATAAAGTATATCTAAATATTTCAAAGATATATTATAAAATAATCAATTTTAGTAAAAAATTAAACAAAATTAAGTTTAACGAAAAAAAAACATATAAAAAAATTATCCATCATCTTCATATTGCGTTGTTTATAGGAACATCAGAGCGAACAATTACATTTTTTAAAAGATTAATTACTATCAAAACAATATACTATTAGGAATGTCTTAATTTTTTTATATAAAGGTACTTATTTAACAAAATACGATTATGTTAGATTATTTGGACAAAAAAATCTAAATCAATTATTATACATTCGAACACTGTGTGAACAAAGCTTAATACATCCATTACGTCACATTTTCCTATCCGCTAGTACATCACGTCGCGTTATGGATGTGACGTATTATGACAGCATTTAAACAAACCATAAAATATAACACAATTAATACGATTATAAAGAATAAACAACTTAATCTAATGTGGAAAGAATTAACATAAGATTATAACCAAATAGTAATGTGGAACTAATATTACTTACCACTAAAATCCAAGTTTGTAGTGGAACACAAAAACAACATAACGTGACGCCCGAATATCAAAAACTGCAATGAACGATAATGGCGCGCATTGCATATAAACAAACATGGCGATTCTTCGAAGTTCAAAATGTTGCCAAGCTTCTAATATTAAAAAACCGACAATGAAAAGTAACTATTCTCAAAAAAAGATTTTAGTGCCGTAACGTGGCGGAACTTTCCATGAACGTTATTTTAAGTTTAAACATAAAACATGTATTTTGGATTAATTTTTAATCTAGTGGGCTAAATATCAATACTTTTATCAATTAAGAAATATTTTCCTTTTTAAATGAATCTAAAACTCTCTACCCTTACATAGGTAAATATTTAACAGTAACATTTTGAAAATTACAGAAGTGGGGTAGGACACTCTAAAAATTACTGGAGTAACAAATTAACTCGTAAATATTTATGTAAAAAAAATATATTTTTATGCTTTTAATGACGTAAACAACAAACTTGTAAGTGTTTTTTAGAATTATTTATTTATTACAATAAATAAATAAATAAATAATTATATTCAATTATATTCCAATACTAATAGTAAATTTATCAAAATCAAACAGAATATCTGTAACAAGTTGTGGGACATATAATTTACGAGAGGTCATTTTTTTTGGTAAACGCCCACTTGATGTATAACCCGGATCAATAAAATATGCTCTGTTTGCTCGCATGTAATTTGCACTAAGGTACAATTCAACTTTGTAGGATTCATTATATTATGCACTAGGGTATAATATATTATGCACACGTGACTTAGTTTATAGTTCTAAATTCAATAGAATAAGGCTCACTTTACGAGCAAGTGTGTTGAAAAGAATTTATTACAACAGTATAGTCATCACGAGTGCGGAAAGCAGGTCATTGCAAAGAGTTGTGACAAATGTCTACACGAGCCTAGGCTAACATAGAAAGTATTGAATTATGTATTTTGTAACTCTGTGGTAATTATAATGCTTACAAACATGCCTGAGTCTATAACAATTTCATATTTGTACTTGAAGCTTGTCCCCGCCTGCAGCTACAAGTTTTTTACAAATATTATTTAAAAACTCTTATAGTAATATTGCTTGTTTTGTACTTTTTAGTTTAAACTTACAGTATTCAGCAGTCGGGTTTTTTAGTTTTTTTAATAACTTTTTTTATTAAAAATATTAAAAATAAATATTTTTTCGAAATTTTGACCCACTCATCATTCCTAATCTGCTATTAAAATATAATTGACTATTATAAGCGGACTTATAAAAGTCTGTAATAGGACTTATAATAGGGTTGGCGGGACACCCTGTATATAGAACTTCTCAGCAATAACGGAATGGATTTTATTTGGTATTTTTATCTATAAAATTATATTAGGCATTATTAATTGCAATATCATTCTTAACACGTTGCAGTCAAATGTTACAGTGTTATAAAATATACTGTGTTACACAATATTTTACAACTACCTGCTGCGTGGAAGCACCTGCAAATAAGCTTATGATTACCAGCTAACTTCAAATAAACTAAGATGATTTACTGCCTTATCGGACGCCTTATTAACGCCTTAAATTATGAAATTTCAGAGTGGCTGGCAATCATCCAATCTAAGAGCAAAGATCCAGAATATATACCGCCAGTGGACGGCAAAGTGTTAGTGAACAACCCGGGCTTCGACATGGTGGGCGGGAAGACCGTGGGCGTGGATAGCGTGGGAGTGGACAACGTGGGGGTGGACAATGAAGGAGTGGACGAAGACGCGGAGGACGACGCCGCCGACGACGACGAGGGCAGCGGCCGCGCTCCGTGACGTCATCGCGACGCCGACTTCGACGCCGACTCTAACACTCTCAGAGTCTTTTAACTGTCGCCCCCAATCACAGAAAATGACTTTCAACTGCTTTTTCACGAAAGTTTTAAACATTATCAGTAGTTCTATTAATGGACCCTGATTTATTAGTTTCAATTGCGATTTTTAGTAGTTTATCGTAAAACTGAAATAATAGAAAGGAGAAAATATCTCAGTTTGTATAATTCAATCCGATAAGCGAGATTAAAAAGTGATTTGTTGTTAGAAGGGCATGGGCGTATATAACATTGAGATTAATAGATTATAACGTATGTTTTGTTTTCTTTGGTTATTGAGAGTTTCGTCTACAGTTTTGTTAACAATTTGGTTAAAGTTTTATGAATGATTCGATATTTATAGGAAGTACTTGTAAATTAAATAAATACCTAGTAAAAAGTAAGCTATTTATATTTCAAGGGAAATCTAAACTAACTTTTTCCCTTAACTTAGAAAGGCCTAATTTACACTTTATATTATTATTTTTATACAATTTTGTATTGTTTAAAGAAAATTGCTTAACAAAAAATTTTGTAACTATGTGTATCAATGGACCGAATTAAAACCTTCAATTACGTCTATTGTTAGTGCTAATTTTTATTTTGTTACTTTTGTATTACATATTACGATAGGTATAGTATATTCATTATGAAGTTTTGTTTAAAATCTTGATCATGTATCCTGGCCATGTTATTGAAACTATGCTTATGAATGTTTGATATTATTAACTATAAGTAGATTAGCAGTTAGAGATAGGATCAACTTGTCTAGTCTGTTGTCCTGGTGAAGCCATGCCTCGTACTTGGTGGTCCATTTTATTAGTGTTACAACATAGAACAACATTCAACCCAAGAGTACCTGTATAAGAAATAAAGCAGATGTACACAGCAACCTACATACTTACTGCATAAGTGTAGACCATTATTTGCACTTTTTTAATCCTCACTCACTGTATTTTAAAAATAAACTTGTTCTATTAATGTATGGCTGACTGTTTTTCTTTATTGACTTACATTTGGTAAAGATCGCGCCAAAATTTTAGTTCCCTCTGTAATTAAACGAAAAAATGTGTTAAATGAAAAAAAATATTTAACACATTTTTTCATTTATTTAAGAGTAATTAAGCAGTTAAAACGCAAAAACTTTAAAATATTTGTACACATTGCAATGCTTCACTTTAACTGAGATTCACAATTTCTGTAAAGAAATTGGTCTCGGGTGGTCTTAGCTGCAAAGCTTTACCATTAGATGGAGCTACTTTAGCAATATGACGTAAAAAACCAAAATGTGTTAAGTAATTTCGAGGCGTACCGCCAGGCGCCGGTAGCTCAGTGAAAGAGCACTCGTCCGGCGAACCAGAGGTCCCAAGTTCGAGTCCTGGTCGGTTGATTTTATTTAAACATTTTTCATTTATTTAAGAGTAATTAAGAATTTTAAATGCAAAAACTTTAAAATATTTCCCTCTGTACTTATTGCGTGAGGTGTAGGGTTTTTGTAAGTAAACCACCTGCGCGAAATGTCTTGTATGTAATAATTTCAGAGGGGACTATGTAGATGTTTGGTGCTATCTATACGAGGTGCTGCGTATAAACAGATCACCCGCGCAACTTTTGATCCTTTAATAATTTCGAAAACCCCCCTGGCGATCAGATAGCATTAGGTTTACCTTGGATAGGTTTACCTAAAAGAAAGAAGATGTAGTGACTTAAGATTGAAAAGGGTACCTATGGTTTGTTGTAGCTACGGTGGTTTGGACATTTGGAAAGGATGAGTGGAAGTAGATTTACGAAAAAAGTGTACACAGCAATAATGGATGGTGCTGTCGGAAGGGGCCGCCTTAGACGAACGTATGCCCATCAAATTGGCGACGTTCTTAAAAAAAGGGCCTAGTTAAAAGTACCTGTAACCGGCGATCATGTATGAAAAGATTAATGAACGTGAAAAAAGCGAAAAAGGTATGTCTGGATAGTAGCAATTGGTGTTTCCTTGTCTCTGCCTACCCCAAGGGGAGACAGGCGTGAGGTTATGTATGTATATATGTACCTATCCAAGATGCAAGTGGTCGCGGGTCTCATCCCCGTACGATGCACAAATTTCTGTACATATTTTTTTTTCATTCATCATCATCACAACTCTTTGTAATGAGCCCACTGTAGGGCATGAGTTTCTCCCTTGGGTGACGAGGAGGTATAAGGCCATAATCCACCAAGATTGTCCAGTGCTGGGTGGTGGATGTCAGAATCTTCAGGGTGCAGAAATGGTTTGTGACAATCCCTAACGACTACTGACCGAGACCGACTGCTTAACGTGCCCTCCGAAGCACGGAAGTTGTCGTAAGAAATTAATGGTCGGCGGTCACCTTTCCAAGTAACGACCGCGCCGAACGTTGCTAAACCTGTGATAACGTATGGTACACACAGTAACCTCGGCGCCTCGACGACTTCCTTGTTTCATTTGTCTTTGTATAATATTTACTTAGATATTTAGGAAGATACTTAGGCATATTATTTACGGTTTTCTAGTTTGCATATCCGTTGTCTTGTATAGTAAAGTACACTAGCTATGTGCTGACTTTGGGCAGGCCTGGCTCACTCCGCGCGGTACATCCGTTATTTACCTACAGCGAAGCGCTCCGCCGCGCCGGCGGATTTCGAATGGGTCGTGCGTGTGTCACGCGCGCGTCCGTCGGGACGTTGTAGATACCTACCTACCTAATAGCACTCACAGTAATTCTATGATCGAGGTCGCAAATAGTATTTAAAAATGGAAATAAAAAGAAACAAATATATTAGATTATGTTTAGATTTGATTATATTCAATTTAGCAAAAAAAACATAGGTAGTATTACTAATTATTCGTCGTAACTTTGTTTTCATTTTGTACTTTAGGTAAGTTGAAACAATATTTTTTACAAAGGTAGAATAACAGTAATACCAACAGCGGTAGATACTTAATTACAAATAAGGAGATTAATTATTCTTCACTAGGCAGCAACCCTAACAGCGTAAGAAAAGATAAGAGGCATGCGATAGAAAGAGACAAGCTTCTAGGTACTTATATAAATTTGCAGGTACGTAATGCTGTGCGAGCTGAATTCCACCGTATCGCGTCGTAGCAAGACTCGAATTTATTTAGATCTTCTTGCGGAGTAATTCTTCTGTACCAACTATTACTTATTCTGTGCTTTGGGGCTGAAAAGTTGAGCTATCAAATGATTTTTCAAATCCGACTCGTAACATAAATTAGAATTAAATGACGTTAGTAATGGTACTCATACATAAATATTCATAATTTTTTTACTATATTCAGTATCATTATAACAGTGGTATCAACCGGTCATCAACCTACTTTATATCATTTCGTTCGCATCCAGACTTTCTCATTTAACATGAAATAGTTTAGGTTCTTTATATCAATCAGTTTTCTACTATCAAATATTAAAATAATAATAATAAATAAATAAAATCCCCAGACAATCACACCAACTACATGGCCCCAAAGTAAGCATAGCTTGTGTTATGGGATACCATGTTGCGAACTAGGGGGAACCTAGAATATAAATACATAAACACCCAGACACGAAACATTTTTTTTCATGTTCCTTGCGGGGATCGAACCCGCGACCACTGGCGTCTGAGGCAGACAGTGTCACCCCAGCGCCAAACTGGTCGTCATATTTATTTATTTATCTTTCATTCTATATCATATATCAACGAAAAGGGTGTGCAAACCGTACAATGAGTACTATAGGGCATAGGTGACCATTATGCTGCATGGTGGATACGAGTTTGGCAGATGGCGAGCAGCTACTTTCTAATAGGCAAGGCAAGTACCTAAGAAAACCACTCTTATTTTATCGATCGAAGTAGTTAGTCCTAGTAGGTAGGTATCAAGCACCTGTGCCCTCAGCAGATATTATTCAGACATTATTTGAAGATGTTTATGATTTATGATGCGTTGCTGACTCAAGAATTAACTTGGTATAGCCTTGTATAATTTTTATATCCTTCCATACATCGGCGACACAACTACGCTACTAGGTAAGTTAACAAAGAGTGTGGCCATAGGTTGGCGATAATCCTCGAAATCTGAAAACTAATTGTTTTATCAAACGACTTCAAAAAAGGAGGAGGTTCTCAATTCGTCTATATTAGAGGTGTGACTAATATATTCATATCAGTTATATGTAGCAGTTACACGGCAGAAATGTTAAATTCCGTGATACGAACATTTCTATATCATGTTACTCAATAGCAGTCAAGTAACAGTGAGCGACGTTGCATGCAGTCATAGTGTTCTTATGACGAGCGGCCCCGCCCGCGCATCTTGCGTTTTGGCAAAATGCGACGTTGCCATACTTACCAATCATTCCGAGATCTTTGCGACGCGCAGCGCTTGGCCATATGTGTGTGATAATAACTTCGTGTTTTGTATGGAAGGATCGTGGATAAACAGAACGACAGCAAGCAATCGATTTCGATTAAATAAAAATTGTAAAAAAATGCAATAGTTTTAGGATATGCACATCAAAGCGCGCGATATTCATTACGTTATAATATATTAGAATGAATACAGTACATTTTACGAATTAGATCAGAAACTCTCACTGTTGCTTGACTGTTACCCAGTAACAGTTATGACATTATGTTATTGATAAAGCGTTATATTAGTTAACAGGCATATGAAAATTCGATCCTAATATAACGTCTCTGGTCTATATGTTTTTTTACTTTTGCTACCTCATAACTTTTGACTGAGTGAACTGATTTTGATGATTCTTGTTTCATATGATAGAGGATACTTCACGTCCTATATAAATCGATTGAGTACCTACTTCATGATTTTTTAAATAATTTATGAAATTGGAGATCGTTTACATTGACAGGTCGTCGTGAAGTTGGTTTTTTAATGCTCTGCATTCGTTGATTAGGTACATTACTTTTATCGTTGACTAAACTTGCGTGTGACCTTAATATCGCCTAATGGCAATTGAAGATGCGGTCGTACACGCACGAGCTTAGGAAGGAACTGTTTCTTCGTAAAATATTGCTGGACTAGCGGTGATAGGTATTTTGTGGCAGATTTTATATGAAGGGTAGTCGCTAGGTAGGCGGACTCTGCAGTGTTCCTACTACCAACCAAGTAATTATGAGTGATAAAATAAATCATATTGGGCCATCTAAATGGATGTAAGCACGGCTTAAGCAAGTAAGATCACCTTTGTGTAAAGTCGTGTTTGTATCCGTGCAAATGGGCCCTAAAGAAGCTTGGCACCTATGAGCCGTCATTATTAGCTGCAAATCATGTGGTCATGGTCCTGTAGTTTCGTTGGATATAGGTACCATAAATACTTACCCTTTATTTTTAATAGGTATCTATCTGCTTTGAGACATATGTAGATACGACTACGACTGTTCGATGTGCACAAATGGAAGTGCAATAAAACTCTGGTTTATGAATGAAAAATGAAGCTATTTAAATAAAACATGCTAGTCTCCTAACAAAATTTACAACTAAAATAAAATCTCCAGACTCCAGAATCACACCAACTACATGGCTCCAAAGTAAGCATAGCTAATGAAATGGGATGACATGTAGCGAACTAGGGGGGAATATAAATACATAAGAACCCAGACACGGAACATTTTTTTTCGTATTATTGTCTTAAGTTTTCACGATTCATAATTTAAATAAAACTACTTTTTAACCGGATTAATCGCGTATAATTTATATTTTACATTTTAACTCGACGTTTCGGTGTCTTTGCAGACCCCGTGGTCACGAGCGACTGAGGTGTCAGGCGTCAGATTGATAGTGGAAAAAGTTATACATCATCTCCATCTATTTCTCAGTCTTCGAGCGTAGCGTTCAGGGTTAACACAAAATGAGCTGACAGTGTCTCGAGTTTCAGGTCGTGCTGCTTGCTGGATGTTTGACTTAATATCTTTGAGAATAGGGTCCCATGCTGGTGATAGTTTCCAACCATCTTCTCTGTTGAAATTAGGGTGCTTTTTAATTTCAATGGCTTCTCTGATCATTCTAGGTATATAATGTGTCTCCCTAGATAGAACTTTCACAGAGTCAAACCTTAAGTAGTGGTTGGGCTTGTCTATGGAATGCTCACAAACTGCAGACTTGTTTACTCTTCGGTTTTTAATGTCAGCTATGTGTTCTTTAACGCGGGTTGATACACTTCTTTTAGTTTGACCAATGTAGGAAAGCCCACAGCCGCAGTCAATCTTGTATACACCTGGGTCTTGCAAAGGGATGTTGCATTTAACTGGGCGAAGATGTTGACTAATTTTTGAGTTTGGTTTAAATATTGTTTTGATGGAAGCGCGCCTAAGAATTTTTGAAATTTTATCGGTACGAGTAACTCCCTTCACAAAAGGTAAAAATGCAGGTCTTCGTTCGACTGTCTGCGGCTTCACGCGGCGGCGACGAGGTGGTTTGAGGCCGTTTTGACGAAGCACTTTGACAACATGTTTCAGTTCATCATCAATGTGCTGGGGATCGCAGATTTTTTTTCGTGTTCCGTGCGGGAATCGAATCCGCAACCACTGGCGTCTGAGGCAGATAAGTTTACCCCATCGCCAAAGTTGTCGTTAGAGTCAGAGTGGATTACGCTTACGCATCATCATCATCAGCCTGATGGCGCCTACTGCTGCACAAAGGCCTCCCTCGAGGTTGTCCACGTTGCTCGTTCTCGCGCCGCCATCATCCAACGTTTAATGGCGACCTGGACCAGATCGTCGGTCCACCCCGAGGATGGCCGACCTACGTTGCGGCTTCCAGTAAGTAGCCACCACTCGAGAACTTTTCATAAACGTCAAGATGGCGGAATCACTTCTTGTTTTTGACATTCTTTCCCATTTTGTTTTAGTTCTAGTTTAGCACCTCTACAGGGTTACGGGTGAGATCATACACAAAGACAAAAAATATAATAGAATATACATATTTATATTAGTTAGAAGGTCTACTTATTGAGGAGCTAGACTATTCAAAACTACTATTCAACAATGATGCATTGGATGAGATGAACAGACTGAGAAACATGTCCAGATAACTAAAAAGTAAAAAACTTTTTTAAAATCAAGCTTTTATTTAAATGCACTTAAAAGAAAAAAAAACTTTTATACCAAAACTTTTACTGTAAACTTATAATGTCATTATAATGTCATTGTACATTTGACACAATTTACATGATAATACTATAATTCAAAAATTAGTTATTATTCAACTTCATAAAAACGCACGAAACGCGAGCTATACCTACGCGGCTCGATCTCGGCATGCGGCCAGTGGCGATTGTCTGCATGACTAAACAATTGTTGATTGAGCTTTAGGTTAAATTTAATAATACCTACATCATTTCATACATACATCTCAGTCGACTCACAAGTATTTTTCGATTGCTAATTTATAAGACCGATTTGTTATTCAAACATAAACATGGTTTTTTGATACAAAACGTAGGTATTTTTGTTGAACATTAAGTACCTACCTATTCAATTCACAAGGTATTTTATTTGTTTATACAGGGTAAATTTTAATTAGCGCATCACCTCTTGCTGGTGGCCTCCCCACATCAATTCCAACAACATTTGCTCTACGACTTTTCAAAATTAATAGCTTTTAAAATTTTAGTTTTCCCATACCAAAATATTTATAGCCTTTGTTAAGAGACGTAACTCTATTTACTCTGAGCGTAGGTATGCCACGCAACTTGCTCAGTAAATGTGAAGTAAGGCCTGGCTAGACTGTTGGAAACAAAACATCAGGGACACCGATGCCGCCGATGAAATCGATTACTAAGAACGATATCGACATTGTAAGATTTCAATATCGACATTGTAGATCCCCTAAATGTTATCTTAAGATTGTAAGATAACATTTAGAGGAGTAAGGGGAGAACGGAATAATATCTTTATCCGACCCAACAGTCAACCTCACCTGCCCACGTCGTTGATTCTTTATGAAAAGACGACGGCAGCGTCCACTGGGCGCTGTGGTGCTCCCTGCTAGATAACGGACGAGGCTCTGGCGACCGAGCAATGGCGGTATAACCACACCCCGGGCGGGCAACTAACCGAAGAGGCGACAGCGGCCTCGGAGTTTAAATAACTTCAAAAATGTCTGGGGCAGAAGGAAACGGGAAACCACTGCTTCTACTTTCCCAAGAGAATCAGCATGAAAGGTCTAGGAAAAGTCAACAGTTTGTCGAGCAATCCGGCTGACGCCCGGCGCCATCTTTCCGGGAGAGATGATGTGAAATGTGCTACCGGCCATGCGCTTGTTAATCATCAGGCACCGCATGGAAATTCAGCTACTGATGACTCAAACACACCGAAGTCAGTTCGCCATCCCCATCGTATCGGGACGTGGAATGTGCGCGGTCTTCTGCTACCAGGCAAACTGCAAATTGTACAAAACGAGATGCGAAGGAAGAACGTACACCTACTAGGGTTAAGCGAAACACACTGGAAGGGCCAGGGTCATTTTACAAGTGACCTCGGAAACACCGTCTATTTCTCGGGCCCGGAACTAGATAGCAGCAAGGGAGTGGCATTCATTGTGCCTCAAGCGTTGAACAAGTGCGTTGTGGGATACGACCCAGTTAGCGATCGTATCATAACACTCAAAATCAATACCATACCATGCAATCTAAACATCGTGCAGGTATATGCCCCAACAGCACAGTCAACTGAGGATGAAATAGAGGGCTTCTACGATAAGCTAGGGGATTTCAATGCCAAAGTTGGAGATACTTCAAACGATGACCATGTAAAACGAGTTGCAGGAAAATATGGAATCGGAGAACGGAACGAGAGGGGTGAACGTCTTCTACAATTCTGCTGTGAAGAAAATCTCACCATAACTAACACATGCTTAAAGCATCACATCCGCAGATTGTACACCTGGATATCTCCAGGAGACCGATGTAGGAACCAGATCGACTACATCCTGATAAACACGCACTGGAGAAGCTCAGTGACTAACGCCACAACGTTCCCCGGTGCTGACTGCGGCTCCGACCACCAACTTTTAGTAGCAACAGTTCAAGTACGGCTCAAAAAAATACAGAAACCCAAAGTATCTCCAAACATGCAAAACTTAAACATGGATGGCTTCCGAGAAGGTTTTGAAAAGAGAATGAAAGACTTCCCAATTAATGGTATAACAGGCAGCAATAACATATGGAAACATCTCAAAAAGGTGATACAGGAAACAGCTAATGCTAATAAGCTGGAGAAACCGACAATGAAAGATTTCATTACACCTGATACAGCTCAAATCATCCTAAAAAGACGTGAACTAAAGAAAAAAGGCACGCGTTCAGCAGAAGATCAGCAGCAATATGCAGAACTGAGCCGCCAAGTTCAACTACACTGTCGAAGAGACTATGATAATCACATTAACGAAATCTGCCTCCAACTCGAAAAACACTCTCTGAGACACGAATCTAGGTATCTTTTTCAAAAAGTAAAAGAGCTGACTGGAACTCGTGAGCCAAAAACCTGTGCCATTGGAGATAAAGACGGGCATTTACTTACTATTGCGCGGAGTTATATGACACAGGAGAGCCTACCGCTGCTGATATTAAATGGTCGACAGAAGAACCTGATATCTTACCATCAGAAATTGAGCAAGCCATCAAAGCTCTCAAATGCAATAAGGCACCCGGTAAAGATGCTATTACAGCCGAAATCCTCAAAAATCTAGGTGAACAAGGCACAAAAGTTATCACCAAAATTTGTAATACCATTTGGAAGACTGGAAAATGGCCAGAAGACTGGACAGAATCGGTATTTATACCTATTCATAAAAAAGGCTCTTCGAAAGTTTGTGGAAATTACAGAACTTTAGCGTTACTATCTCATGCAAGTAAATTCCTCCTCCATGTTATCAATAAGCGACTGAATCACTTTTTAAGCCGTCAAATACCCGAAGAACAGGCCGGCTTCGTCAAAGACAGAGGAACACGGGAACAAATATTGAACGTCCGCCAAATAATTGAGAAGAGCAGAGAATTCAACACTCCGGTGATCCTGTGCTTCATTGACTACACAAAAGCCTTCGACTGTGTCCAGTGGGGCAAACTATGGAATGTGTTGCTCGAAATGGGAGTACCAGAACACCTTCTATCTCTTATCCAAAACTTATACATGGGAAACTGTTCTTTCATCAAGATAGGCACCGAATGTTCCAATATGTTCCAAACAAAAAATGGGGTGAGACAGGGCTGCATACTATCTCCTCTACTTTTCAACATATATGGTGAATATATAATTCGGAAGACCATGAAAAACTGGGAGAAGGGTTTCCCTGTGGGTGGGAAGAGACTGTCGAATCTCCGCTATGCTGACGACACCGTTCTTCTAACAACATCCATGGAAGATATGAGTGAGCTGTTCCAGAGACTCGAGATGGAAAGTGGGAATATAGGCTTGTCGGTGAATAGAGCAAAGACCAAAGTAATGATAGTGGATCGAGCCGAGAAGCTGATGAACATCAACTGCAACATTTCTGGCATCAACATCGTGAACCACTACATATACCTCGGCTCTCAAATTTGCAACGACGGCAGCTGTGTTCCCGAGATAAGACGACGAATTGGAATGGCAAAAGATGCGATGACCCGATTGAACAACATCTGGAAGAAAAGGGGGATTGGCATCAAAACCAAGATCAGATTGATACGAGCTCTGGTTTTCCCCATCTTCCTGTATGGAGTAGAATCATGGACAATCCTGGCCCGAGAGAGACAAAGAATTGATGCATTTGAGATGTGGTGCTGGAGACGAATGCTTAGAATATCTTGGACTGCAAAGCGCACCAATGCATCTACCTATACTAACCCAACTCCAAATAAAGATTCGCTTGTCAACCATATGCCAACAACGCATACTGTCATACTTCGGCCACACAATGCGCAGAGGAGATGACAATTTGGAAAAATTGATTGTGGTAGGGAACACCGAAGGCAAAAGATCACGCGGTCGTACGCCTTCGAGATGGATCGATCAATTGAAAGACTCGTCGACCTCTAAATTCCATACGCTAATAAGAGACGCGCTGGACCGAAACCGATGGCGGCAGATCATCCGCTCCAAATGCAGCCCTGATGCTGACCACGATCCTCAGACATGAGGGACCGACCCAAGAGAGAGAGAGATCGACATTGTGGAATTTATTTTCTAACAGACATACATACGCGAAGATTAAATGTAGAGACGACCAACCTTGACGCTTGGTCGGGGTTCGGACACGCAAAGTACATGCATTTGGTTTATCCATGTAGATGTATGTCTGTGTTTAGGACAGTGTGTACCTACGCTTGTTATTGTATATTTTACTATGTAACTATAACTATAAATGACTCGAGTTTTGTAGCTTTTTAGCCTGCGTTTCAACATTTCCATCTTTATATCCTCAATTGCATACAAAACTGCCATCGCGATGATACTGCCAACGCGAAAAATCAAACGGCACTAACGATTTGGGGCGTGGCTTAGGGTGACCTTGGGTTGTGATCTTGTTTGGAGACTTGTTTACAACCACCGTTTATAACAGTGTGGGTGATACTGAAATTATTTGCAAACAATTTGACCTTACTTAACCTTGGTTTGATGTTTTGTTTCCAACAGCAGGGGCTTAAGGAGCAAAAATTTTTTTGTTTAAATTTTATTGTGTTATTTATCAAGATTTGTAAAAAATCGTAGAACAAAATGTTGTTGGGATCAATGTGGAGAAGCTGCCCGCAAGAGGTGATGCGTTAATTAAAATGAACCTTTAATGTAGTGTTCAACAAAAATACATTTTATTTTAAAAGTATATTTGCAGTCACAAATCTAAATGGAAGTAAACACAAAGTAGGCAAATGTAATTTAACTGCTGAAGGCGGGCAGCCCTATCACATGTGAACGGACCGCGGCGCTGAGCTGTAGGCATTTATTTTAAAGATGCGGCCGAGTTGAATTACTGTAGATACCTGTACCGAGCGCTTAGTCGAAGCTAGAATGACGTAGCAAGTCAAATGTCAGTAAATATCATCAATAAATATGCGATGATTAGACATATTATATGAGAGATAAAATAATAGGTTAGAAGATTTTCGGGTGGTTTTAGCATAGAAAATAAAAAGTGTAAATTATCTTGTTCAAAATTGTATTTCATTCCATCTCGATTAAGGTATAACAATTAAATTTAAATAAGCTTATGAACTTAAGTAATATTCTATAATAACTTTATTAGGCGTGGCACTTAACTATCTATCTACATACAAAATTGCATACGAATATGTATAGTTACACATTTTCGATTAACGTGGCCAGTAAATGCCTTCCATCACATATGACTAAAATGAAGGTAATTACATAGAATAGGTACCTAAGGTCTGCACGATAAGAAAATGACAGGTACCGTTACAGAACAAAAAGCGACTCTTGTCATCTTATTTTCGAGTAGAAATTAATCTCAACTACATTCTTCGACTACTTACTTATATTGATACAATTTTCCTACATACTTCCCTTCACTATAAATAAATTGTCTTTTTGTGAGCACTAGAATTGCGATATCAATTAAATGTGACAAATGATTATGAGCTTATATACATTTGGACGTTTTAATGGGAATTAAGGAGGCGTTTCCGCAAATCTTCAAAATAGGGTATTTTCTGGTACATATTGTGATAAAATGGCGCAAAGTTTAGTATAATTACAAGTACTAATAGATAGATAAGACTTTCATCTCCATTTATTGTATAAAAATAATATAAATAAATTTGTTTTTGTGGCTTAAAAACTAATTTTGCGATGCCTCGTCGCACGAAAATGACGATTTTAAGCCAATTTACGGTACCACTTTTGGTATGAAAACACAAGTATTTATGAATAAAAAAAATACTATTCGATGGTTGACATGTTCATTTTTGATAATACGCATTTTTTTCTTTGAAATTACTACTAAAAACCCTTTAAAAAAAAAAAAAACCAAACACGTAATTTTCTTCATGTTTGTATAAATGCGTAAATCTTAACACACTGTGGTAAGGGTTATTATACTTTAGCAAATAATGTCAATATCATTACAAACAAAAACTAGATATCTTCAGTCTGCGCTCAGCCGCTGTCGAGAGTGGACCTGTATCGCTTTTGAGTTATTTTTCGTGCTAAGAAACATCGCTGTACATACACAATTTATTACATCAAACAAGTCTCGATACTTGACGCTCTCTGAACTGAGTTGAAAAGGTAATAATATAATTTTATTGAAAAAAAAAAAAGTTACAAAACCTTTTATGATTAGGATTGAATTTGGAAACTTGGAATCATTATGTTTGTTAGGACTAAACCTTATCTCCAGTTCTGGTAGTGTGGTCTGAAGGTATACCTCGAGGTGCTACTGGTACTCCTAGACGGGTAAAGCTAGGTATATCGAGTTTGGGTTCATTTTGATGCGTAGGACGAGACCTTACCACCAGTTCTGGTAGTGGGAGCTGAAGGTATACCTCGAGGTGCCATTGGTACTCCTAGACGGGTAAAGCTAGTTATATCGAGTTTGGGTTCATTTTGATGCGTAGGACGAGACCTTACCACCAGTTCTGGTAGTGGGAGCTGAAGGTATACCTCGAGGTGCCATTGGTACTCCTAGACGGGTAAAGCTAGTTATATCGAGTTTGGGTTCATTTTGATGCGTAGGACGAGACCTTACCACCAGTTCTGGTAGTGGGAGCTGAAGGTATACCTCGAGGTGCTACTGGTACTCCTAGACGGGTAAAGCTAGATATATCGAGTTTGGGTTCATTTTGATTCGTAGGACGAGACCTTACCACCAGTTCTGGTAGTGGGAGCTGAAGGTATACCTCGAGGTGCCATTGGTACTCCTAGACGGGTAAAGCTAGTTATATCGAGTTTGGGTTCATTTTGATGCGTAGGACGAGACCTTACCACCAGTTCTGGTAGTGGGAACTGAAGGTATACCTCGAGGTGCCATTGGTACTCCTAGACGGGTAAAGCTAGTTATATCGAGTTTGGGTTCATTTTGATGCGTAGGACGAGACCTTACCACCAGTTCTGGTAGTGGGAGCTGAAGGTACCATATTTTAAAAGAACTAAACAGGACACAAGGAACTGAAATCTATAGGCGGTCAGATTTGGTGGAATCGGGTTTTCATATTTTAAAAGAAATAATAAAATTTATGGACAAAGGATAATGCAAGTGATTGGGCTCCAAAAAAAAAGTCATTGTGCAGAGATGAGATGAGAGTCAGATTATAGATTAGACACATGTCATTCATATTTGTTAGGACGCCAAAAAAATTAGTCCTGGGAAAAAAAAGATATGACCAAAAATACATTTTGCGTTTAATAGAATAAAAATCGTTTTCTTTTATGATACAGAAACTGAACGCCCGTAGATTTCTACGAGTGTATTCGTATAACCTTTACAGCCATTGACTACGAAACTAGTGAATATTGTAAATAAATACGATTATTGGTAAAAAAAGTGCTTGTGTGATCCTTATAAGTACCTAATGGGTTGGCTACACAGTAGTAAACCGCGATTAGTTCGTCTCTTTTCTTAGTATAGCGACTTCCCTTCTTATTATCGTCGAGCGAGACAGCAGTGCGCTGTCACAAAAGAGATGTTATTAATCTGTCTCTTTTCTTACTATAGCGAACTTTTTGCGGCACTGGTTCGGCGACATTGGAAGCACGGTTTACAACTGTGTAGCCACCCCTTTTGATTTGATTTGTCTTTTTTCTTACTTTAGCGATGTCTCTTATACGGCACTGGTTCGGCGACATTGGAAAAGCAGTTTACAAATGTGTAACCACCCCTTATGAAATAATGGTATGTATGGTTTATCTAATACTGCCATTTAGAATAAGCTAATGTGTTGGTATAAGTGGTTATCGTTAATGAAAAAAGTAAGACTTTTAAACACATGATTTATTATTTCATTCATTACCATTGGTAAGAGTTCTTAAACATAAAATAAGTACTATTTTTGAAGACGTTATTCATTATTTCAGTACAATTAAACAGACATCATAAATTATAAAAGGAATAGTACTTTTAAACACATGATTCATATTAACAATACAATTAAATATCATAATCATAAAAGAAGTTCGACTTTCGACTCGAACCCCGTAATGTTTCGAATAAAATGGACAATGCGCGCTAATAATGTGCTCCGAGAAAGAGATAGAGAGCGTTAATGAAATCTAGTTGTAATAATCATATAACCACTATTAGACTTTATTAACCACTTATAGCAACATACTAGCTTATTCTAAACGGCAGTATTAGATGAACCATACATACCATTATACCATAAGGGGTGGTTACACATTTGTAAACTGCTTTTCCAATGTCGCCGAACCAGTGCCGTATAAGAGGCATCGCTAAAGTAAGAAAAAAGACAAATCAAATCAAAAGGGGTGGCTACACAGTTGTAAACCGTGCTTCCAATGTCGCCGAACCAGTGCCGCAAAAAGTTCGCTATAGTAAGAAAAGAGACAGATTAATAATAACATCTCTTTTGTGTGTCGACGATAATAAGAAGGGAAGTCACTATACTAAGAAAAGAGACGAACTAATCGCGGTTTACAACTGTGTAGCCAACCCATTAGGTACTTATAAGGATCACACAAGCACTTTTTTTACCAATAATCGTATTTATTTACAATATTCACTAGTTTCGTAGTCAATGGCTGTAAAGGTTATACGAATACACTCGTAGAAATCTACGGGCGTTCAGTTTCTGTATCATAAAAGAAAACGATTTTTATTCTATTAAACGCAAAATGTATTTTTGGTCATATCTTTTTTTCCCAGGGCTAATATTTTTAGCGTCCTAACAAATATGAATGACATGTGTCTAATCTATAATCTGACTTTCATCTCATCCCTGCACAATGACTTTTTTTTTTGAAGCCCAATCACTTGCATTATCCTTTGTCCATAAATTTTATTATTTCTTTTAAAATATGAAAACCCGATTCCACAAAATCTGACCGCCTATAGATTTCAGTTCCTTGTGTCCTGTTCAGTTCTTTTAAAATATGGTACCTTCAGCTCCCACTACCAGAACTGGTAGTAAGGTCTCGTCCTACGCATCAAAATAAACCCAAACTCGATATACCTAGCTTTACCCGTCTAGGAGTACCAGTGGCACCTCGAGGTATACCTTCGGCTCCCACTACCAGAACTGGTGGTAAGGTCTCGTCCTACGAATCAAAATGAACCCAAACTCGATATACCTAGCTTTACCCGTCTAGGAGTACCAGTAGCACCTCGAGGTACACCTTCAGCTCCCACTACCAGAACGGGTGGTAAGGTCTCGTCCTAAGAATCAAAATGAACCCAAACTCGACATGCCTAGCTCTACTCGTCTAGGAGTTCCAGTAGTACCTCAAGGCATACCTTCAGCTCCCACTACCAGGACTGATGGTAATGTCTCGTCTTATGAACTCGAACTTGACATGCCTAGGAATAGGAATTCCAGTAGAAGCCCTCGAGTGTACCACCAGCTCATCAGGTTCGATGGTGAGGTTTTATCGTTACGAATAAAACGAGCTCAAACTTTCCGAGCACTTTAATTAATCTTACCCAATTTAATCGTTTTAATAAAAAAAATTGCAAATATTTAAAACTAAAGTATCAAAACTGTTCAAAACCTTTCGTCTTTTTCACGGCACGCTTGTGTGCGTGAATCTTATACATGTAGTAGTAGAATTCGATACCTAGCCTTTTCGGAAACGCATCCTTAACACTAAATAATCTTAAGTGTACTACTTACACAATTTTGGCATCTTACGTTGGCATTTACAACATAAGTGTTTAAATTTATGGAATCCTATCTATTGATTCAAATATATTATGTAGAATGAGAGTATGTAGTTACTTAAGGAGTAAATGTTATATTTATATTTTGTTGCATGAGGTTGAGAAAAAATATTATTTAAAATTTTATTTTGTAAATGATACGTAAATATACCTACCTATCTTTGACTCATAATATATCTAGGTATAATAATTAATTTTAAATCTCTCAATCTTAAATATCTTGCATGACGTATTTCCTAATTACCAAGTTGCGGACTAGATCTCTCTGTAGTCATTTTATATCTTTTAAATAAGTTTATTGCTTTTGATTGAAAGAAGTGGCTTATTCACAAAAGCGGCGTGTCCAAACTTGCATGATTTAAATATTTAGTTTAAAGTTAAAACAGGAAGAAAACAGTTGAATTATATGAGCGCTCAGGAAGACTAATGTGATTTATGAGCAGGCGCCTTAAAACCGAACGAGTCAAGGAAATTTTTTTATACAAAGTAAATATTTTCAACATATTTCCTTGCATTGAATTAACCACATCCTGATATTTCCCTTCACAAAACAAATATTTTGAGCAGCACATTCTTTATCATAAAATGTTTGAACTTTTAACACTCTTACAAACGAATTCACAGTTTCTTTGCTATCTAATCGTTAACCCTTTTCGTGTGGAAGGGTGTTGGAGACCGATTTGGGTCTGTTCTGTCGTTCTGATGCTCTGTGTACGTTGACGGGGGCGCTTCGGATGATTTCGTCGGCGGTGGTCAACCGGCATTCGACGACGCGATAGTTGCAGGTTGGAGAGCCGCAGTCGAAGTCAGGACGGGTGCTTATTGAGTTTGGTATGTCGTCGTGACACTTCGTATCTTTGAAGGGTGGACAACTGGAATAAAAAAATGACGATTGACACTTTATACATATAAATGAGCAAAACCTTATTTTTAAAACAATTTTTTAAACTCCCACCACCTTATCAAGCCTAATTAGGTTTCTTAAAGTACTTGTGGATAGCGGATACATAAACTTCAAGAACCATATTGCATTCTGCCGTATTTGACATTTCACACTCGAATGTAAAGAAAACATAAAAGAAACCTATATAAATCTTAAATCATATCATCAATGACTTGTCTGTGTTCATCACTCAAATATCTGTGCCCACCAGTATTAAACCCCATGGTCTATGGCATAGAAGGCAATGTTTATGATATTTGTAAGAGAAAATTGTTTGCATTCTGTAAGCACTGAAAGGAGATATTAACACAAACATAGGTAAGTACTACACTTCATAAGCAATGTTACCTCAGTGGTGGTGGAGTAGGAGACCGAGAGAGCGGGAAGCTGGCCACTTCCCTGGATATCGCCAGAGATTTGATGGACCCGAACGTCTGTTCCGGGCTGAGTGGAGCGCCCAGGATCGATGCCATTCCTCTGCAAATAACATAATGGTTTCAAGTTATTAAGTAAAACAAGCAAATCATTTATCATAATACCTAAAAAACTATTGGCAAAGGGACGGAGAGACGCTTAGGAAATCTTTCTTGTTCGTTCTCATAGTAATTTATCATAATATATGTATTGACCAACATCATTATTACAACTACTTTGTTATGAGCCCATGGCAAGGCTATGAGTCTCTCTTGGGTGTACGAGGAGGTTTAGGCCATTAACCCTCAAGCTGGCCCAGTTTGGTTGGTGTTTTCAGGTCTCCAAAATACCTGCCAACGAAACGTTACGGCTACTGTATATTATACAGCATCCGACTGTATACAGTATACAGGGACCGACTGCTTAAGGTGCCCTCCGAAGCACGGATATCGCCGTGAGAAATGAATGCGGTCACCTATCCTAATACTAACCCGGCTAACGTATAGCTATCGAGTGATATGCACATTTTTTATTGTTCGTAACAAAATTGTGATTATTGCACTAGCTGTTAACTGCGACTTCGTTCACTCGTTATTAGGTGATCAACCTTTTAAGGTAGGTAGTTTAATAGTTAGCTTTGTTTTACTTTGAAAGTATAAGACAGAAAGACACATTGATAGCCGATAGCCCGCGCATGTAAATCGTTTACAGCACTTTAAGGAGCTTGCGTTTTCACGCAAAATCCCAAATCACCTAAATCAAATGGTCGCTCGGAAGAAAAACTTCAATCGTTATCAAACGAATTCCAAGAAAAGAGGAGGTTCTCAATTTGTCTGTAGGTATGTTTTTTTTTTGGTACGACATTTCGGACAATTATGACTCGATTTTGAAAATTATTGTTTCATATGATAGAGGATACTCATAGTTAGTCCCATATAAATTCAATCGAAATCGGTTGAAAAAATTTGTATGATTTCGGAGAATGTTTACGTGGATGACATTCTAACTCAGCCAAAGTTTTGACGTGAAGTCGGTTTTTTTAATGCTTTGCATTCGTTGATTATTTTACACTGTGGACACTTGACCCGGGATGTCGCTAGTCGAGCGTGCAACCCCATTGACTTTAGAACAATAAGCGCCCGACTACAATAGAACTAAGATTTTGCGAATGAACTTTAGTATTTACTTACCTACTTTATATAATCATGAATTATTTATAAATTTGCTTTGTTTATTTAAAAATTCTTTGTTGTATGAGAGTATTAAGTTCAAAGTCGTTCATAACTACCTAACAATCTAGCTGTATCTAAGTATTTCAATAGCAATATTTCTAAATCAGGATATGTCGTCGCTATTTAAATACTTACCTACTCTTTTATTTACAAAAGTAAATAAGTAACAGATAACGTACACACAAAATGAAACAGACACTGCTACCACGAATTTTAATACACAAATTAACAAAAAAGTATAAGGTATTTTTACTAGGTTGTCATATTCGGTATAAGTATTAGTCGTATTAGGTAAGTAATTTCACTTGTTTACTTACACAACAGAATCAGATGGCACGAGGAAGGGCAGCGGCGGGGGGCAGGGGGCGTCGCGCGCGGGAGACAGGGGCTCCGCCGAGCGCGGGCAGCGCGGGCTCTCCGGCGCGCCCGACATGCCCAGCCAGGCTCCCATGAACCGCCACAGACCGCAGGGGTTTCCTGATGTAGAGAGGGAGATTACGGTTTATAAACGGAATCTAATCAACCAAGAGAAAAGGTTCACAATTCTTATGTGTTTTACGCGGTTATCTCGTCACTAACCAATCAATTTTGATGATTCTTGTTTTATTCTTCAGAGGTGGAAATTATATGAGAACCTTTCATCAAAATCGTAAAACTGCTTTACGATAAACTTGCACTTTTTTTGCAAAAAAAATTACCTACCTAATGAAAAAAATAGATACATAGATAACATGATTGATTAAGTTTTAGTGATGACTTGAAAATATGGATGAAGTCGGTTGTAATGATTTGCATTCGTCGTTGCGTTTTCAGACTACTAGGTATTATAGTAGTTATACCTAATATTGCAGACTTACATAGTCTTGAAGATTACGGTACTTCATTGTTTTGCCATAGATTAACTACTACATACTAATAGAAACAATATTTACAGACTTCCGTAGTCTTTGAAATTACAGTTAATACACGAAACTTGCTGTTGCTAACTACCTATCTACTCTTTACAGGCTAATCTTCATGGCCAATGGAACCAGTGATGTACCTATCTAATTGATTTCTGCATATTTTTTTCATAATAGGAAAAAAAACGCTCTGCAAAATTTAAAGTAACTAAAATAATATAAAAAGAAGAAATTAGTGTTGTTGTTCCTAGACAAAAAATATATATTTTTATTATGTTTCTTCGTAAATAGGTACAAGTTCATGAATACAAATTCAAATGTGCGGAAATTATACCCGCGACCTCCACTTCTAAGGCAGAAAGTGTTACATCATACGCCATTTTTGTCTAGTAGAATAAAGAAAAAATGCTGGAGTAGTAGTAGTAGTAATCTTTGATAAAAGATAGTTTAGTAGTTACATTTTTTGCTGTAGAGAAATGGATCACTTCCCTATTCAATAAGGAGGTTTTTTAGGCGCTCAGTTGACATCTGACAAAGCTTAAAAATCACATGCATATCATATTCTACGAATCAAAAATTATTTAATCTTATTTCAATTGTTTTATACTTACTTGAGTATCTGCTCTTCTGTGGACTTTGTGGGTAAAAGTCTCCATGTATGGGACAGTGGAATGCTAAGCGACGCTGCTTCCTCTGAGCTGATCGCATGAGGATGCACAGTATGATTCCTATAAATCAAGAAAATATTATGTTAGCTTTACAAGATTCATATTAACAGTTATTATATAAATATGAAAAAGTTATGACGGAAATCATCATCGTCATCATAGGCCTATGTGATGAGCCTAATTCAAGGCCTGAATAAATAACGAGGAGATTTAGACCACAAACTATCAAGCCGACTCAAAAATATGAAGGGTTTAAGGATAATTAATTGTTTTTAATGTCAACTATAAACAAATAAATAATAAATAAAATCTCCAGACAATCACACCAACTAAGTAGATGACTTGAAAGTAAGCTAAGTTTGTGTTATGAGATACCATGCGGCGAACCTAGAATAGAAAATACATATAAGTATAGATAAACGCCCAAACCCGGAACATTTTTTCTTTTCTTGTTCGGTGCGGGAATCGAACCCAAAATCACTGGCGTCCGAGGCAGATAGGTTAACCCCATTGCAAAAGTGCTACACCAAACGAATTGACATTATTCGAGTTGGCAACAATAATGAATTTAAATAAAATCTATAAAGCGGAAAATCTGGTGCACTACGAGTACAAATATAACTCTTGCTCCATACAGATCTATTAATGTGACTTGTTCATTTGAGGACTTATCAAGTTGATATCGACTTGATAAGTCCTCGAATGGAGCAAGCAGAAAACCGAACAGTTCTTTTAAAACATCATCACATAACGAGAATACAAAACTTCAAATTCAGTAGGTTTCTATATTGAATCTCGAATCCCGAACCCTTGTGTTGTGTAAACCCTTAAATGTATGAGCGCTGTCAGGGCAACCAAATTTCAGATTTGTTTTTGTATGAAAAAATCTTGGATTACACAATTCACTATTTGTCACTTAGTGGAACATCCATAGTTGTGAAACATATCTTCAGATTCTCTTATAGCTGAAAATTTATTGAACCTTCTATTTAAGTAGCGTCCGATTTGAATAACCCTTGTATCTCGGGATCAGCTTGACGTAACATAACACTGATTCGCGATCTTGAAATTGTGGCAGGACCTACTCAGATTCTATCTAGCTGGCTATCAAATTATTAAAGTTCAACACCAAATATTAGTGTTTTGACAATTACATCTTCCCGTAGTGTTTTATTAACAGATAGTTCTTTCCTAGACGTGACCTATCTTTGGTCTTAAGTCACGTAAATACCATCATGTGAGATCAAGGCCAAACGAGGTAATAGTCACATGTAAAAGAGAAAACCAACCTGCAATAGTCATAACTCCTCCCGCCACAATGCACACTGGGCCCAACACTCGAGAATTGCCAGTAAATGCTATCCTTGCTGCGTAGTGGTCAGGTTCCTCGTTTTCACCGCAACCGCGATACGACGCCGCTGAAATTAATAATACAACTTCAATAACAATGCGGTCGGCTAGACACCGCACTATTAAATTTCATACGTATAGCTAGGCGCTGAGAGTGAAAACAATAAAATAACTTTAGCCGAAACATAGCCCCGGTTTTGTAAATAAGTTTTCCAATTTGTAATCATAATAGGAATTGGATTTTCCAATAAACACTCAGCCTTCAATGTCTGCCTCACTACTTCGTTAATATGTCGTGAATTTTGTATTATCGTTTTCCTCTAAATTTGCTACTTAATTGATGCTTTCGTACGTACGAATGAAGGTATAAAAACTGTAATCTCATATCTGTAATAGACTGAGACTTCTTTGTGAGAATAAGCAAAAAAATCTGAGGAAGGTACGAATTATTTTAACACATTGCTATAAAAGATTAATGGTTTATTAAATCATTATAATCATACTTAGTCACAAACTCTGGCTTCTTTTTCAGGTTTATTCATACCTACATGATTTTTTTGAATTATTTCAATTAGATTTTGTATCAGGATTATTTTCAACTCATATTAGAATCGTATTGAAGAGAAGCTGACTAGATATTGATTGCACTCATAGGGTTTCGAATGTTTGTCCTTTGCCCCGACTTAAGGTTTTCGGTTACAAGACAATCGATAGTTTGGAAACCTACCGTGTTTCAGAGAACCTACGTTATATCCTTTATAGAAGCCTAGATCTCGACGGGGACGAAATGTGCTCTATAGGTCTTCAACATTGAAGTATTCTATTACGTACCTAGTTGTATAACTCTTCGGTTTTGTTTTGATTAAACTGATTAGACGATTTTGAAAACTATTCATTGAAGAGGAAACTATTTTCAAAACATACGTTTTATTCCTCTTCCTATAAAAAGAAACTAAGAACGAAGATATATTATTTCCATTTATCACAGAAGTTCTGGCAGGTATTTTGCGAACCGTGAATCTCGCAACTTTATTCTACCGCGATCCAAATAAGCTTTCCAACATCTGAATATACCTTATATCTTGCTGTATCGCTTCGTTGATCTTAATGTAGGAAACTCTTTGGATCGCAATTTACAAAATGTTGTATTCACAACTTTTAGTTGATACATACATACATAACTTCACGCCTGTATCCCTTATAGGGTAGGCAGAACATCAGAGGTTATAAGACCAACTGATGTTACGTTTGACTAATGAGGTATTACAATGATTGCGAGAGGCTATTGCAGTGAAAGGGGGTCAGCCTATCGCCCACAAAAATGCCAATAAAACCTCTGTCCCTTAACCGACTTTTACAGTATGCCCGGGAAGAGAAGCAGCTGGCACATACTATATTTTTCTTTCACTCCCAGTCCAGCATTAGTTGACAATTATGGAAATACAGATTTAGATTCAGTATAGAATTTTCGTTATCTTCTCTTTATGTAAGATTTTATACAGTTACTATTAAATTCAGATTAATTTCGGGCTATCGTTGAATTGTATCATTAGAATGGATTGGATAAGAGGTAAGCCTGTGCCAAAACTCTATTTAATTCTACTGGATTCATTGATCACTAGTAGATAGGATAGTGTGATAAAGGCTCTTTAATGTAGTGATATTTCATTGTAAAAGTAGTCATGAATTGACTATTTCAGATATTTATTAGAAACACAACTAACTCGTGTTTATTATGATGGTTAAAATGGCGGTCAGATAGCGTGGATGGTAGTACCCACCCGGGCTTGATAAATGGCTATTTCACATCCTGGTTTCATGTGTTCCAACTTCAACCTTATTGTCACTTTGTATCACTATCAAACAGCTTTACAGAAATCTTCAAAAATCTGACTTACCCGTAAGCACGCATCCGACTAGCATGAACAAGAATCCGAAGATCGGCAGAATGATCTGACAGTTGGCTGCGACGACGACGCCGGCGACTGCCAAGCCTCCTTCCACCTTCTCCACCCGGAGCCGGGAGATGGCTGGTGGACATCGCGGCTTGCCCACCGGAGCACGCACCAGGGGCTCGCCAGGCGGAGTCGTCGTCCTGGAAAGAAGTAAGCATATTGTTAGTCTTCGACATTTCTGGAGTAATCAAGGTTGTTGACATAAGAAGGTATTCATAAATAAAAGCTATTTAGCGGGAAGCAGATATTTCGGTCCAAGGGACGTTTATAATCGGTTTTGACCGTAGATTTAAATACCTTCTGTAGCAGATCTGTCATAGGCTAGTATTTAATTATGCTCAAACCCTACCAAAGAGGCAAATATAAAAAATATTGTCAATATAGAAAATCAAGGTAAAAAATCTTAAATCTTCAAAACCACAATTTAACTTCCGATATTGTAATTTTTATTTACACGAATAGTTTTTCAGAACTACCTATCTACATCATGTCAAATCAATATGTGATGGTGATTCTAATAAATCAAAAACATTGTCTATGATTTTTTACTTGGATTGGCATATTTTTATCTGAATATTCTTTACAGCTTACTTATGACGGCCGTTGAATAAACAATCTCAGCATTACTTTTTTATTGTCTTCTCCTGTTTTATATTCCTCACATTCGAATGGAATGTTTTTGAGTGCAACAATCGGTCAAGGTAGAAGAAACTTCATTAGTACGGTTGCCAACTATAAAAACAATAATTACAACTCATCGCCAGTGCTTCTCGGACCGAGAAAGCTAATTCTGACGCTCAACCTTCAACGAAGACAGAGGTGTCTATTTCTGCTATCCCAGTGTTTTAAACAGGGACTGATTTCTGTTGTTATTTTTCTGTCACCTACTTAACAATTCAATTTTACATAATACTGAGTATAACAGCCGCAATTACCAAGACAAGTCTTATCAAATCTTTATTTCATTTTGGTCCATTAAATAATAATAAATAAATAATTCAATAGGCCAGAAGGTATTATTATGTACCTGATTTCATTGCTGCATTATATTTTATAAACTCAGCAAATAGATGATTTACAAACATTTGTAGAGTTAATTGAATTTAATAATAAGATGAATATTTAAAAATAACCTAAATCAGAACATATATTTTATGCCAAGGATTTAAAACTGTTTCTTTCAACCATATAATCCTTTTCCAAAAGTTTACAAACCAGTAAACTATTAATGGTTTAGTTTTACGACCCAGCAAAGCAAATGAGCGGAGATCTGAGGCAATGAAGTTGTAAAAATATTGTTTAAATTCTCATTAAAATCTTCTTAGTGTTATGTATGAGTAAGTCATAAAATAATTAGTAAGTATATAATTGAAACCTGAAGATAGTTTGACAGGACATACTTGCTAAATAGTTTTAGCAGACAGTAGTGTTAGACAGTGTGTTTAGAGTTTATCAGTGACTAATAAAAATTGCGTTCATTTTAATCCGGAAATGATTGCGTGAGTTAGAACTATTAGAAACGGTGCATTTTTATTGCGTTCTGAATTCACACAAAGGTTTATCGTGTTAAGATACGAAAAAAATACTTTGCATACCTACATTAAAGGAAACTGTTGCATTAATCAGTCTCAATCATAACACAAATGGGGGATGAGAATGAGAAACTTCTGGATAACTTCATCGCTTAAGAAAAGACTTCTCGTGCCGTACCTATCTTCTACCAAGTAAGATGAAATTAAACTAAGGCAATTTTAACAAAACAGTGTAATGCATAGAAGCAAAAAAATTATAAATTAGTAAAAACACTTCTATCTAGTTTGAAATATCTTAATTAATTTAATAATGCATTAATTAACTAAATCCTGGATGTCTGATATCTAAATCATGCGACAAAACGTGATCATGTACCGTGCCTAAAGTTTTGGCATCCTGCCTTCACGCGCTACGACATTAAACCGAGTTTATTTATTGATGTAACTTGTATTACCGTTATTGTATCGCCAATTTCTACAATTTTATCGTTTTTGGACGTAATCAAAGTGATCAGACGCTGTTCAAGCGTTTAATTGTAGAAAGCGTGAGCGCAACACAATGCGTAGTTTTTAGATGGTTAATTACTACTTATCACAAAATAAATAAAAGCTGCAAAGTGTTCTATTGAAGTCAGTTTTCTATGTGAAATTTAATATGTAGCGCGTATGATACACTTTTATATATACTTAAAAGTTTCTTTGAACTTTTATTAATTGATATTTATAACGGTTAAAGAAATGTTTTAATATGTAGCGCGTATGCTACACTATTTTACATACAAGTTTCTTTGAACTTTTATTAATTGATAATTGACGGTTAATAAAATGTGCGAAGTATTTAAATCTGATTTACAACTCGACTATGGTAAATTCTTAAGTAACCTAAATGAAACTGCATCCTATTTTATCAATAGCATAATGAGCTTAATGAACAAATAATAAAAAACAGTCTAGTGACAAAAAGTAAATATTTTAAAACATATAAATATTTCTTTATTAATTTTTTACCTGTAACCAAATCTATCCTAACGTGAACCAACTTTAACCTGAACCTTAACTAAAAAATAACACTCTAAAGGAACTGGCTATTTATAAAATAAACCTACATCTGTACGTTGATACTAATTGGTAGCAGAATTTACATGATGAAAGGATCCAACCACTTAGCTTGGGTTAATCGGGTTAGTTGCCATTAACGAAAGTCAGTGGTTGTAGCTATATAAGAGAAATATAATATGACTATACAAGAATAATAACAAACAGAAGCCCTTCGTACCTTTTCTTAAAATTACAATTTTATCACGCCCTGCGGCAAGCTGATCCCTTTCAAGTGAACAGTTGATTTTGGGAATCCACATAAGTAATATTTGAAATTGGGATGCTTATATAAAGCTTTTAAAGGTTAAGTCAAGAATAAAGTCACAAATTCTTGAACACGGTAAACATCGACTCTACGTAATGTTAATTTAGTAGGGTAAAACACTTTTGAGGATTGCTCTCATAGCGTTAGATGACTACTGGACTGGTAGGGAATATAGGTTTGGTGAAGCGTTTGACTGCGACACGATCTACTTATTTCACCTATTTATGCCTAACAAAAGCTGTAAATTAATAGGTTCTAGTGACAAAAAATAGCTTTCTTCAAAAATTTCCTCTAAACTCGAAAGTAATAACTGTAATACAAGTCTTTTTATATAGTCTTTGAAGTTCGTAACGTAATTAAAAATATTTATACTTTATTGCACACAAATACTACATAAAATCTTTATTTGTGACACAAGCTTCAAAATAAAATATTTACACATAAAAATGTGGACTAAAGAAAAACTCATAAAATAACAAATAACTTATAGATAGGCGCAACAGGCGGCCTTATCGCTGCAAAGCGATTTCTTACAGTCAACCTATAAGTGATCGCAGCAATAAGCCCGTAGTTTGATGACGTACTACAACTTATTATTTTGTAGTTCGTCATACTACTATAACTATAAACACAAGCAGTTTCGCGTGGTTTCATCCGCATAATAGATCTCATCCCGTGAGAATTTCTTGATAATACGTATGTTACAATGTTACTTCTAGATAATAGTGTTCTAAAATGGAATATTTTTTTATATCTTACAAGTAGTTTTAAAGTATAGCAGTGCCATTAAACAAGCTTACATAAAATTTAATCTTTTCTTTTATAAGATGAGTGTATATTAAGGAGAATATACCTATGTACAGTTTTTAAAGCACACTAGTCTCCTTATTTATCCGAGAGTATTTCGGTCCCTCTCGTGGGGGACAATTTGGTTTCATTAGGGGACTTAAAATAGTAAGTAATTGAATGATTGAGGTGTTAAAATGAGGGTATCCTTCCTGTGTTCTAGATGTGTTAGTTGAGTCAGAGTTTCCTACAGACTGTAACGGGTGACAATGCTGCGTTTCTTTCACTTTCATCGAGCTGATCTTTTATTATTACTGTACTTAAAGGATTTTTTACTTGAATAATCAGTTCAATAAAAGCCTTCAAGATGTAACTCGACCTTGTGCTGAAGGTGTTCCGGAACAGGTAATAAAGCAGCTCAAATTATCACAAAACAATTAAGGCTGACAATTGCTGTGAGACTTAATTGATATTAGCCATGAAAAACATTTAGATTGAAATCTGTTACAACTTATTAGTAAGCCTTTCTCACTACCAATTAGAAATGTGGAATGTATTAGATACTTATATTCATATTTTCCTATCACAGTGTCAATGACAGTTAGTATTCTAAATTTGAGCAAAATACCAACCAAGTTTTTCTGTCGCCTGCGCAGAGTGACGCACTTGGCTCGTGTAACCGCATCACAGTGATTTAGTTTTTGTCTAAAGTGACAGAGGTAGAAGCTGTTTTTAATTTTAGAAGCAGTTATATGAAATTACTCTTAACATACGCGATTTTCGTGCAGCCCAGATGAATACGTAGTTTCCTTTTATGTGGAATTTATATAGTCGTTTGATACTTGAACATTAAGTAACTTTGGACAATACATGCGTAAGTATGTTTGCCGCCGCTAATCCCCTTCACAAAGACTTGTTATTCACATTTGATGCTCCCGTTATTAAATTCATAATACTGTTTTCACAAATGTTGTTGTATAGAAATATGAAACCTATTCTAAATGTAGTAGAAGCTACTTTAGAACAGGCTGAACTAAACTCTTGCGGACAATTTTCCACTCCAAATCGTAGGAGACAAAGGGTTACAGAATGGGCACCGGCTCTATAACACGTGTCTGTATCGTGACTTTAGACTTGTTTATATCTAAGAATTGATAAATACAATACGTTAGCGAATATAAATTGCGAAAAAGTAGGTACCTATACAAATATTTTTGAATTAATAGTAGATTAAACAGTTTGTCTTTGTTGTCTCTTGACGTAATGTAACAATGGAGGCGAAAGATGTTTTTTTTTACTTTTGGGATTCAAACACACAACATATAAGACTCAAGCGAAGTTCCCGAGAAGTCCGTACTATTGCAATCGTGGCATCTCGGCTACTATACTCAACTCAAGTTCACTACACTCAAGTACTTACTTATATCGACCCATTGTGTCTTCTGAAGCATGGAAGTCATTGTGATATTATATTGGACTGTCAAATTGTCACCCATCTTTGCACCGACTATCGACAGGGCTGAACTTTGCTTAAGATGCGATGCGATTTAAGAAAGGCTGCTTGGTAACAACAGACGGGCTATAAGAGTCTGGAAAAACTGATAATTTCATTCTCATAAGATATCAGATTTTTTGATAATGTAAATGAAACCCACTAACTTTATGAAACCCAGCTTAAAGTGGCCCTCAATTTCAAAACACTTTGAGCGGTGATCAGGATTAAAATGGAACGCGCGGTTTTAAGGAACTGAATGTATTTACATTACGACTATTTACGACTCTAACTGTGTTCATTCATATCATAATCGAGTAATATTAGGTTGTAAATAGTCTGTTATTACAACGTTAAGTATTAAAAAAAGTATATTTTTTTTTACAATCGTTTCCTTCTTTTATTTAGTACATCAATATTAAAGTTACAAAAACAACTCCTAAAAGTATAAATAATCAAATTGAACCAAAAGGCAGACATGTCAGAAAAAAAGCAATAGCCGATACATTTGTGCTAACGCAACGTTAATACAAGTTTACCAACTCCAGTGACAAGTGGCGTGTACAGTTTCCGCCTGTCTGCACCTCACGTCAGTCGTCCCTCGCTCGCATATCATATAGAGGTAGATATATACTCATATAGTATGTGGTACATACTATAACAGGCCAACGGGAAAATACGAGTCGACGGTCGTGTAGAAAAGCGCACGAAGGACGTATTCTGTTTTATTTTCCTTTCCACGGGAAACAGATTTTTGAAACTAGTAATGAGACTACTAGAAAAAGTTTTTTTTCACGGCATTTTTAAGTATAATCATTATTAGTAAATATCAAATTTTGCAAAACCCTTGTAAACACCTCAATTTTCGCTATGAATCCTCTATTGGTGAAAGCTATCTGAAATATATTTTGAGATTATTTTTAGATATTAAAACTCGGTTCATGCTTTTCCGAAAAATCGTGTAACAAAAACAAAAAACGTACACTTGAATTGAGAACCTCCTTCTTTAAAAGTCGGTTGAAAATATGATTGTAATTTTAGTAGCGTTGTCTGGTAGAGATCGCTCTAGAGCGATAAGACCGCCTTTTGTACATTGTTATCCTTTTATGTTTATCTGTATTTTTTTTAATAAACAATAAAGAGTAATAGTATATTATGTAACAAGTGAGCGAAGTTGCTAATTACAGTCGAGGCTGTGATTTGAGCCCGAGCCGCAGGCGAGGGCTTAATAATGAGCCGAGACTGTAATTAGCAACGCTCACGAGTTATATACGACGTTTTTCAACACACTTGTGAGTAAAAGACAGACATACGTGGTCATAAAATAACAAACACACTTGATAACAAAGCTGTGAATTGTGATTGAAAAATGGCGCCGAACTTCGCGCATGCGCGTAGGTTTTTTTTTTCGCCAAATGTGTCAATGGCTGTATATAGCCTATTTTACATGAAAATATTTAATTTGGCGTGGTAAATCCAAATATTTTAATGTTTTGTAACAAACTATTGTAAATTGTGAATAATTTGTTTGATATACAATTTTGTTTAACTAATATAAGGCGTAAACATTTAAAAATGTATATGGATTCGAAGTGGTATAAAACCTCTTTGTTGTTTCTGAAAAAATTTAATGTATAACCCGGATCAATAAAATATGTTTACTCGCATTTAATGCAAATCATCAAATGTACAATTCAACTTTGTAGGATTAATTATATTATGCACTAGGGTATAATATATTATGCACGCGTGACTTATAGCCCAGTTTATAGTTCTAAATTCAATAGAATTAGGCTCATTTTACGAGCAAGTGTGTTGAAAATAAATAAATAGCGTCAGAAGACTAAATCCGCCTTTGCATCTCACCCGATGCAACTTCAATTTCAAACATATTTTTAGCTAATACTTGCTGACCCGGCAAACGTTGTTTTGCCATATAATATAAATAAAATAAAAAAATAGATGTTGGCCGATTCTCATCGATACCGGATAAGCACAAAAAATTTCATCAAAATCGGTCAAGCCGTTTCGGAGGAGTATGGCAACGAAAACTGTGACACGAGAATTTTATATATTAGACTAGCTGACCCGGCAAACGTTGTTTTGCCATATAAATAAAAAAAAATAGATGTTGGCCGATTCTCATAGATACCGGATAAGCACAAAAAATTTCATCAAAATCGGTCAAGCCGTTTCGGAGGAGTATGGCAACGAAAACTGTGACACGAGAATTTTATATATTAGATAGATTGATGCAAGGTTGTTTTAGTGAATTCAAACTGACATCATCGTTTTCAAACATATAATATTTTTAGCTAATATAACAAACACAATACGTAGGTACCTACCTATATGAAAGTTCAACGGACGCGTCTGGAACAACCGTAGCGTAAACTCACCGGCGCGGCGCTTAATGACAAGATCACTTCCACACCATTTTGTGGATTTATGACTGCACGCAAACAGATACTTATTGTTGCTTCATATTAGGAAATAGATATAGAATTTATTTCCAAATCTTCTAATGTAAGTTATGGAAGACTATACAAGGTGTTCTTTTTGATATCCCACAACTTTGAGGTTAGGTTCCTTACTAAAAATAATACTTTATAAATAAATAAAATAAATAATTTTTGCCCTATAATATATGGTTCAAAAGTGCATACTTTCTAAGATATCATCAATCTTAATATAATGAGTTCATAAATTATCACCTTTGTAAAATCTCTTTAACATTCATTCAATAGACGCGTGTCACTGAATGAAGCCATACAATAAACAACAAAAACATTTTAAACGTTGAGGAATGTTTCATACAATGTACAACGCAAAACGTTGCGAACTGTACCTGTGCATAGCGATAAAAAAAGGATAGAAAATTCCACGTTGTCATACTTCGCTTAAAGGTTTTTTACACAAGATGTTTTGACTTAATTGAATAATTTTGTATGAAAAATAAAAACAAAAAAAAATGAAATTGAAAAATTATTCACATGTTATTTGATTCTATTACATGGTCCCATTAATACCCTAGAGTTATGGGAAATCAAGCGGAACACCATGTATTATGTCTATCTAAGAGACACTTCTTAAATCCTTATTTAAAAATTCAATCTAAAAAGCATGCAACTAGAAGCTTAAGTTTTCTATGGGTTTAGATCATTGATGCAGTAATAAATACAGCTTTACTAAAATATACTACGAAAAAGTATTCAAAAAAGAAGCCAGTTCCAATTAATTTTGTAATACTTACGAATAATAAAATTATGATCTTGTTATTGGAGATTAGGTACAAATATAAATAGTTTTTTTTTATCTTTATTTTAAAATACAAATATAAATAGTTCATTACACAAATTGACAAAGCTTTTATGTAGCTGCTTCAATAAGCGTAATAAAGACCTTATAGCGGAAGTAAATATCATTTTATGGGTTCAATATTCTATGGATATTAAATTTTGTTTTCTGACCCAAAAGCAGGTTTACAAAATCATAATTGACGCTCTGTTCACTTAAAGATTTTATTTTCCCGAGTTCAATATTATGACATGAAGTGTATAAGAAAAACTTTCTAAAAATAACATAGCCTACCATAGCTGCCATGTCCTTTTAGCTCTAAGCGAAAAACACTTATGTATGTCTTAGAAACTATTTACACTGTAATACATACATACATACATAAGTTCACGCCTGTATCCCTTATGGGGTAGGCAGTACACCATTCCTTATAAGACCATCTGATGTAACGTTTGACAAGTGAGGTATTATAATGATGGAGAGGGGCTATTGCAGTGACAGGGGGTCAGCCTATCGCCCACAAAAATGCCAATAAAACCTCTGTCCCTTAACTGACTTTTACAGTACCTATGCCCGGGAAGAGAAGCAGCAGGTACATTCTATGTTTTTCTTTCGCTCCTAGTCCAGCATGGAAGCTTTTTATGCAGTATTTATTCGTGGAACTTTTATTATGTTAACCTAGCAAAAGTTATTAAAATATCAAAAAAATCTCGTGACACAAGAACGTTTAAACAAATTAATGACAGTCGACACGTTAATGGCATCGATACAGAATTAAACCAGCCCAGGATAGTTCTGAATCAAGACAATAGAAGCAACTTAATGAAGACGTCAGAACAGATACCATCATTAAACTGTATGGGAACTATCTGACTTTCCTAGACAATAAAATGATGCGAACAATCAAATGGACGATAAACGTAGTAGAACTTAAGTAAACTGTTACTTCCTGAGAAGGAAAGTAAATTTATTTCATTTATGTCTACGACTACGAAAGGTTTACTAAGGAATCAGAAAAATTACGTCTATTTTATGAAATATAGCCAGCGAAGAACCAGTGAACTCCAGCTTGAACATTGTGTCAGACATTCAGATTTTTATTTACTCATTAGGAAAATGGATGATATAAAAACTGACAACAACTCAACTATTTCTGACTCGATATTTCCTAAGTATTGCAAATGTAACAACGATCAGACTCTGAAGTGGTTTTTTGGTAAGCTAGCGAAGGTAATAATGGATTAAACGATTAATAAACTACCAAAGGACGTTAAAACTTAGGCAACATAGCAACCTAAGCAGTTTTATTAATACTTGATAAAAATTGTGCAGATCCCAAAATCTCTATTCCCGTGGATCATAATTTGAAAATCATGAACTGTCCTATTTGTAAAAACCTACACGTAGAGGAAGCTAATATTTAAACGTGTCAAAAGAATACGTTATCAGACAGTGTGAGTTTATAATTTATTGCATGTTAGCACTAAGTAGGTAACTTTTTGGACAATGTGACGTAGGCGCTGTAAATCGATAGAGCTCGATTTGACTTTTCCTATAATGATATTTTCAATTTAAGACTGTGGTAAACTAAAACATAAAGTGAGATTCGACTATTGTCTGATAGTGCCTGTACAAAAACATTTAAAAATATGAAATAGGCTTACGGAAAAACAAAGATTTTTTGTAGTAAGAAAAAAGATAGAGCGATGGTGTGGGAAAAGCCCTAGATAGTTCCATCAAGCAATGGGTTTTTTCGAATTAAAATTGTTTTAGAGCATTATAAAAACTTTGAAGAAAAAATATTAAGATCTATGCGTAAAAAAATATTTTTATAAGTAACACAAACTCTCTCGCGAAATGTCATATTTTTAGACACTCCGTATTACACGGAAATTTAACTTTGGAAGGTCCGAAGTTCTTTACAATATCATCAAGATAGGAAGTGGTAGAAATAATAAAAAGACCAGTTGTTAATGTCATCTTTAACTTCGAGGGCAGGTCAGAATCATTACGCAGCTATCTTACTTCTTAATGCTATTATAGAACATTTAAATTAGATAGAGTTGTGGTTCTTTAATTTTATTTTTATATACCTTTCTTACTATAGCGTAACTGACCCTAAGAAGGGCAAATTTTATTACCGCGTAACGTTAGCAGTAACAAAGCGTTCTTATTTATGCTCGCCTTTACTAGTAATGACTAGAAATAAATCTTGAATATCAACCTACGTATTTTTTCTCTACTGATGGCCTATACCGAATGAAACTTATCCTTGTTTTTCAGATATCGGGCGACCTTGTGAGAGAGTATCTCTGGCTGTTTGCGAAGTTCTGCACATAGAAAGAAATGTCGTAAAGCCTCATTCAGGACATTACTTGACGCCTTAAACTGTTTGGCTAGAGTTCAAGAAAATTATAAGATCAATAACTTAAGAAAGATAGGGCGGTTAGATATTTATGATTGTATGTTTTGCATTCTGTTAAGATGTATGATAGGAAAATAATTCTGAATTTTAAATCGGATCACACAGACTCAGGTAGATTTTTCTGTTCATAAGCCACAGCCAAGTTTACTACTTTTATACTGAAACGAAGGTGTTTGGCAATAGATCTACAAATGGTCCTTGGCGTGATTGTTTAAAACAGTTGTAACCGTGTTGTCCTATAAAAGTATTAATAATAACACTCAAGCACGTGAAGATAAAATATTCATGATAAAATATTCATTTCGATCATGTAGTACTTTAATAACTCACGTAATAAAATTAATCTTCTTTATTGTTTGTAATTTAATTATAATCATATTGAAATATAGGAAAAATTTATTACTCGATGGAATAAAAAAGTAGAAAACACTAAGTGTATCTGTAGTCATCAGAATAAGTATCTTTATAAATTATTATTTGATTGCGCATGTGTATATTTATATAACAACAATAATTATATAATTTGACCTATAAGGCTTTATGAGGTTTCACTAAGGAACCGGCTTAAGAGTTTAACCACATCAGAAATCTTTTAAAACTGATAGTAACCAATATAATGAGAAAAATTATCTTCTATCTAGTCTCTATTCTATAGGTAACGCTTTGCTTTGCCTTAAAGTAACTCACTAAATAACCTTTGTATATTAGGAATTGTTTAAAATTGCACAAATTCTGAATTCACCATCACTGCTAAAGTTCCGGATAGATTCTCCGAAATTATCGGTCGTACCTGCTAACGAATTTTCCTATTTTTTTTATTTTTTCCGAAGCAAACGTCGTCTTTAGTAGAGTTGTGACTGAATTTATTCTACGCTCTTATTTATATTCATTTAAATCATTTGATTTTGTCCTAAATAATTCTATGGTTAATTGATTACAGTTGATTAAAAATAATAGAAATATAAGTAGCTCAATCCTGCTTTTAAATTATTATGTTAAATGTAGCGTACATTGAACAAAATATTCAACACAGACTATATTTCTTTTTCTTAGTAATCAATTTAAAATGTATGATCTGACACTGGCTTCTCCGGAAACGGAAATGCCTTATTGTTCGCGTTTCTTGAAGTAAATAGTTACAATAAAAGAAGATCGCTCGTTAACCAACAACTGCAGAACGAATTAATAAATAACTTGCGTTCGTGTATTTACATTAATTGAACGTAAGTTAATTTAAAATTATACTAATTACAGGATACGTGGCCGGTTGAAAATTATATTTACGTTTAAGATATGCGTTGCATGATCAATTCGATTTGAATACAAACAAAGAAATACTTGTATGAATTGGAATAAAATAGTGATAATTATAGTGAAGTTCTTTTAATAATTAGCTTAACCTTAAAACCTTATGTAGGTAAGTGAGTCATAACACCGTCTTGGTGATTGCACTGGCAAGTATCATTTCAGCGATGTTGTTTCCCAGCATAAGTTTTCAAAAGAACAAGTTCTCTTCGAAGTTCACGTGGTCCATATTCGAACTCATCGTCACTTAACCTAATATTGAGGTTAAACAAGAAAAAGGTTACCATTTTGTTCATAATTATTATTTAACTATTCATGTGCTAAATTCGTAGAAGTGGCTTCTAAGCTACACCTACATATTTATAAGTAATGTGCCCATTCCACAGAAAGCATTCTATATATTTGGACCACAAATGCCTATTATTTGGGTCGTTTACGTACAATGTCCACGCTGCGTCCATTTTAATGAACCGGAAGTGGCCATTATGACGGGATGAGCCGCCATATTTGCTGAGCACTATTGTCTGATGTGCTATTTTATTTATTACGCGATTAACGGACGTGATGGAACTTTGTATTATATAATTTATTCTATTATACAATGGACATGCGTATTGAACTACTAAATTTGCTGTTAGACATTGCAATTAATCCAGCATTTTTTTAAATTTAAATATTTGAATGAATATCCAAACTTAAATACCAAAAGTAACATTGTAGTGAAAATCTCTAGGTTGTAAAAAAATGTAGAAAAAATGTGGTTGAAAATACAGCAATACAACCAGAGATGCGCACAATATCTTATTGAACTAACGAATGCCGCAAAAAAAACTTCAAGGTAAACTTTCGGCAAACTTTATCTGTAAATTACTTTTCACTACTTCCGTATCCTGAATAAGTAGGTACTTTGAAACATGGCCTACTTAGGTTTTACATGAGTTAGTATTTATATCTTAGGGTACCATCGATCGATTCCAGCAGTGTATTGTTCGTTTGCTATTGACTCTGATGCTGACTGTACAAATATTTGACCTCCACTGTCAAAAGATTTTTAAACTGTGTTGAAAGAACGAAATATTCAGTTTTATTTACTCATTTCCAATAGTAGATGTTCTGAAATAATATGTACCAGTTAGTTGCAAGTTAGTCTTTCCATTTAACAGGATTAAAATTTTACTGAAATGAAAAAATAATCCAAAACTGTTTGCTATCAGTATTAGTTTAATTAACAAATGAAGTGCCACATTAAGTTCAGATATAATCTTTTTATCATCATCAACACAAAGGTAATTCGTTTCGTTTACGGCATTCGTTTGATTAATCCGATCCCTAAGGATCTCTCAAAAACACTTGCAAGAATAAAAATTAGATTGTTCTATTTGTTGTTTGTATGCATATAAAGTAAGTATACTAATTTATTTCCTTTTTTTAATTTCTTGAATTTATTTGAATGAATCATACAATAATCCTTTTGTACTTTAATGTACTTCCACGTTTTTACAGTTATCTCATAATAATTGCTTCCTACTACTATAAACGCGATGTTCTTCGTTAAACGGCATGAGTTGAAATTTCGCCTGAAATGCCACAAAGAATTTTTTATCTGGCTTTTTATAACGGGTTACTTCGCGGATCATTGGCCCTCTTCGAGTCTTGTCTCTTTGTCTAAACATGATAAACTAATAAGCAAAAGTTTAAAATAGATTTTTATGATTTTCACCAATTTGACGGAGTGCCCTTCCTCAAGAATTGTGCTTCGAATGTCAATTTTATTTTAATCTGATAGGTTGTTTTTGAAATTTTATTAATATAGACCGTGATTTCATTTAAAATAGCTGAAAATTACGATAGTTGTTGTAGATGTCGTGAAATATTGTGAATATAAAAGCTATTTGTGAACTTTACTCCACGAGCAAAGCTAGCGGGTTATCGCTAGTAAATTATAAAGGTATATACTACTAATCTTATTAACTTGTAGAAGTGGGTTTCCTTGTTAACCCGCTTCTTAATCTCGTTACTGTCTAGTTTAGTAGAACTTCGAAATAGCCGAGTTCATTATCAGACGTCTAAACTAAACCCGTCAAGTGCAGGGTCGGCCCCAAGGCTGTAGCGGTACCGCGGTACGGAGCTCTACCTATATGTAAATGTTCGCAGATAACAATAGGGTTATAAAATAAATAATGGTGAGACATACATTCACAAGGCGCCATATAGATTTATAGTAAGCTCTTAAGTTTTGTCACATTTTTTTCCGCCAAAGAAAGACTAAGGCACATACTTACTAAATATATACAATTTATACATAGTTACTATGTTGGATACAAATAGATATAATTATATTGGACAACTTATACAATATTATTTTTCTTAAGTTTATACAGGGTTGATTTGAAGTCACAGGCAAAATTTTTTTTACACAATAGGTAAGTGTCATTCATAGAAACTTTTTTTGCAAAAAAATTTAAGTGTATACCATAGACAATTAACCTAGATCAATTTTGACAAACATGTTTTCACGTAAGCTAGAGAATCGAACTGAAAAAATTAAGACGAGTATTTTAAATACTACTTCCTACTAGCACGTCAAAATTTTACATGTCGCCGTTTGTTATTTTGCCATCACGCAAAATGGAAACCAATTTGACAAAATTTTGCCAATGTTGTAGGAATATAATAGCAAACGGGCTGTATTTTAAAATATTACCGCGTACACTAGCTGTTGTTATAAATATTTTACAATGAGGAATTTTCTGGCAGCTCACAAGGATAAGGATAAAAAACCTCTATAGATGGCACTTTTCAAAACCCGAAGGCGTTAAGTCTGTGTACATTAGTAATAATGTAGGTAAGTGGTGTCTATCATTTATGGCTATTTATAAGTTCAATTTCTGATACAGATGTCAATTAATTTATTTTGCTGGTAAAAATGCAGTGTGGAATAAATGGTTATATGACAGACAAGACTTCGCCTTTTGTAAAGCGTCATATAAAGCCTTTTGTACTGTTTTGTTTTTTTAATGAGCTGTCAGAAAATCTCTCATTGGAAACTTTCTTTGACTTTGTGTTTGCGTCATATTGAGCCCTATAAACTTTCTAAACACTCGAGGATTAAATATACAGGGTCACCCTGCGGCGCTCGCAATTTACCTGGCATTCATAATGTTGCGCTGACTTAACATTAAGGAGTTTTTAGACACAACGTGAAATTGCTTACAAATAATATTGATTTAGTTTGTTTGAAGGGGAAAAATTAAAAAATCACGATATTCAAATTCTGACTTCACCAAGATATTTACTTGCATGTGTTAGCACATACGTCTTTCGTCTTTATAAGGCAATTAGATTACACCCTGTATATAAAGGAGGAAATAATACTCTATGCCCTCTTGGATTTTTACTTCAATAGTGAAATAGTATAGTAGGTACCTAACATAAAAATCACATTTGAATGTGAATTCACAGTTAAGTATTCATGATTTGACAGTTATGCAGGAAAAGTACTTCCACGAATAATTCTATGTTATATTCATATTCAAACTTGTAGGTTGTTACAGACCTTCCAACTTTACAAGCCAACTCTAACAGGCACTTTACTTAGGTTTCTTAAGGGATATTCAAAAATATCGTATTACCGGAATCCCGTTTTACGATTCTTGGGTCTACTTGAGTTTAAGTAGGTAGGTTCTAGTGCGAGGTCAGCTAGAAAATATATATCGATAACACATAAATGTAGGTACTATAGAAAGTTAACGTTTTCATGGATTGAATCTGAAATTTTTACGAGGTACTTAATTTTATTTGATATTACCATTCGATCAAGACTAAATAGTGTAGTAATATGGTCACATAAGAATATGTCGAAAATATTTGAACGGGGTCGACTTTTAAAAAGTTCGTCAGTTCTTTACGTTTACATTAGTGAAAACAGCACGGTTAAATAGCCAATTTTACGTAGATTAGTTACATTTTACTGAAGTAACTTAGAGCAATTTCAAAGGCATTAAAATTGAAATCTTGAGTAAGTATGAGGTCACTAGTAAAGTATATGTGAAAACAGAAAATCCGTGCGACTTTCCAAATGTGCTGAATGACAAGCTGCGATATTATCATTAATTTCTATTACTGTTTAAATTTTTAAAGAAATTTAGGTACTAAAATAATGTACATAAATTATATTTTTGTAGATATTAATTATCGTACAATTACTAATTTATGTTAAAAACTGTACTCGTATGTAAAGAGATCAGCAATCAACTCTAATATTTATGTAAATACACTTTGTTTTTTAATAGAATCAGTTATTATAACAATTTTAATAGATGAAAAAGAGCTACCAATTTACTGATACAAAAATAATGTCACAATTAAAGATTGAATAAAAATCTAATGACATTCATAAAGCTTAGCTAAGAACGCATCACAAACTTATCTTTAGCGCTAAGACATAGGACACAGGTGCTACTTTTCGTAAAACAGGGAAGAAGTTCGTTTGCTTACATAAAACCTTATAAACGACTACACAAGGGAACAAAACAATCCATCTTTTGTAACAAAAGTTACGTTATCCCCTCGCAGTCGTACGTAAGAACAATAAATCTAGAGATTAATAGTTGTCAGTCCAGAAAGATTTCTCCACGGATTAGTTAGATTGCTATCTTTTGTCGATATTGTGAATAGACAAATACTCAGTCGGGCGGGACGATGTAGCATTACATCACCGCTTGAAAATAAACATGCAGTATAGATTAAAAAAGTATTAAAAAATGGGCATTAAAAAAACCGACTTCACGTCAAAACTTTGCCTGAGTTGAGAATGTCTTCAACGTAAACATTCTCTGAAATCATACATATTTTTTCAAAAGTTTGAAATTTTCAATGAAAATTTTCAATCAATCGATTTCGATGAAACTTAAATGGGACCAACTATGAAGTATCCTCTATCTTATGAAATAACCATTTTCAAAATCAATTCATAATTTTCTGAAATATCGTGTAACAAAGACACAAAAAAAAACATACAGACGAATTGAGAGCCTCCTCCTTTTTTGGAATGGGGTAAACCTATCTGGCCTCAGACGCCAGTGGTTGCGGGTCCTATTCCCGCCCGGAACAAGAAAAAAAAGTGTTCCGGGTCTGGGTATTTATCTATATTTATGTATTTACATTCTAGGTTGGGAATGTAGTTGGTGTGATTGTCGGGGGTTTTATTTTAATGATTATTTATTTATTTAATGTATTACAAAGAACGAGTTCTTTCTAAACCTGTCTACTGTCATCTTCAATGCCATCTGCTCTTACCATCAGATGAGATTGAGGTTAAACTCGGGGTTAGTACAAATAAAACAGAAACCTCATTTTGTTAGTTGCTTACAATCGAATTAAAAAACCATTACTAAACGGAATTTTAATTTGTAAGTTATTTTTAGTAGGCTTTTTAATCTTTTTGTACATACCAAACAACAAATATTAATAAGCTTTTAGTTGTATTAAAAGTGAAATCATTTCTTTATTAATAGACAATTCATATTGATTGGCGTTACCAGTATAACGAGCCTAGGGCTTCTTTTGTTTATTTCGTCCATAACAAACAAAACGGCCACAAACTTTCTACTTAATTCTATTCATAAACCTTACAATAATTTCTTGGGTTTTAGCTGGTATATTGTTATTTATTAAGGTTAATTATTATAGCTGTTCGTGTTAGGTCTTTATTTAAAATATACGATAGCTCCAAACGATGTAAGTGTGATGGTTTAAATGAAGGTCTTTAAAAATACCATACGTACATAACGTCACGCCTGTATCCCTTATGAGGTAGGCAGAACACCAGAGGTTATAAAACCATCTAATGTCACGTTTGATGAATTTGTAGGTATTATAAAGATGGAGAGAGACTATTGTAGTGACAGGAGGTCAGCCTATCGCCCACAAAAACGCCTTTAAAACCTCTGTCCCTTAACTGACTTTTACAGTATGCCCGAGAAGAGAAGCAGCTGGCACTTTCTACGTTTTCCTTTCGCTCCCAGTCCAGCATGGAGTTAAATATATCAACAAATAACAATAGCATAAAAGCCGCTTAGGTTCGACTCAGAAGAGCTCTCTCCTAGATAATGGTTCGCCTAGTGAGCGACTTCATATAAAGTTTGCCGCTAAAATCCGGCGTTGGTATATTCCGGCAATACCTTCTGAACTTACCTCTTACCACCAAGTAGGGTCGCCAATTTTTTTTTCTAGAAATACAGTATATTTGAGTCTGAAAAGAATATCAAACAGTATTTTGGAAAAATGAACAGTAATCAATTTATTTAATGTTTTAAACACATATTTTTAGAGCTTGTTGCACAAATTATTAATTAAAGTCAAGCATATAAAGCGTTTAGCTTTTTATGTTGAAAACAGTATTGTAGTACTTATTATACAGTAAACAGTATAATGTAGTGAAAAACAGTGTGAACCAAGTGTAATTTAGGTTAAACGCAATGAATCAAATGAAAAATTAATTAAAACAAAAATGCTGTTCTTCCTGCACAAACGTTTTATTAGACCTTTGTAGGAACCCAATCCATCACCACATAAGTAGACGTAAACTGTATAGCCTGTCAAGCGACGATGCTAAAATAAATTATTCACGATCTGCAATATGAACCTTGCTCGTGACATTGTTATGGCAAAAGCTTACTGATTGGGCTCCCAGGGACGTCGCGTGATTAAATCTCGGTAAACTCTACGTACAGAAAACAATAATTCACCCTGTAAGAATACCAGTACTACGGGAACTCGATTATGCTGCGTCATTCATTACTAGATTGCTTGCGTTGGATTCGGATTGTGAGTTTTTTGTACGGGTCTGAGGTAAAGGATTAATCCAATTAGATAGAGTAATGGTGCTTTTTATAAATTACTCGAATTATAAGCTGAATTCCTTTCGTTTTTTTTTCTATTCTGATAGAAGTAGGTACTTGGGTAGATATGAAATTGTTAGAAAACATTATAATTCAATTTTATTTGGGAAAAAAAAAACATTAAATTATAAGTCTCATAATACATATGATACCTAAACTCTTTCTAAAATATACATAGTTACTTTTTTATTTAATTGTAAGTAAAATGATTAAAAATGAGGTGTAGTGTAGGTACCTATAGAAAAAATCATCATAGAAACTTGAAAGGTCTCCTTATGGCGCTAGCACGTTGTGCTGAATACGCAGGATTAGAATTTCACTCGATTCTCCGTTTTTATTATATTTTAATGTCAAATTTGTATTATTTAATTATTTAGAAAATCCAACCTTTACATTCCTAAGCGTACGTGTTTTAGAAACAATTGTATACCTTTATATATGAAATACATTATGCAGATACAAATTATAAACGTGAATATTATGTGTTTATAATTCTGCAACAATACAATTTAAATATTATTGTATATTTACAAAACCCAACCTGAGAAGATCGAAAACAATTAGTTATATTCAAAGGCTTCGTGATTCGCAAGTATAACATAAAGATTTGTTTGGCCGTAGCGTGCTGAAGCAACTGTTTTAAATGGTGTTCCTTCTGAAATTAGTCGGTTAAAACGCAGAGCCGTGACCCTAACAGGCTCGAAGGTCGAGACCGTGGCAGCCAGCGCCCGGGCTGGTAACCTGGTAAACTTAAAAAGGCAATCATCTGCTGTATAATTACAGGCACGCAGCCTCGCTACTTCGAAGACGATTCTCATTCAATACAATAAGGGCTTCACACGCTGATCTTGAATAAAGGAAACCGCTGTTCTTATTAACCATTTTACTGCTCAGCAGATGCTTTCTGTCTGCGTTACTCGTTGTATTGTAATCTGTTTATTTACACTTTTTAATTCGGCATATTTTGTGCTGCTCGTAACTCGTTTTTTTGGCATTTTTACTGTGCGGCTAATTCTGGAGCTTATGTAAGCAAATCAACAATGTTTAGTGCAGCTATTAAGCTTCTTAACGATTGTGGTGAATTTGTTATTTCGTTTATAACCCTGGTTATATTGAACAAACGACAACACGGTAATAATTTAAACTAAATCGATAAAAGCGATCGGATTGGATCGTTCCAGAGAAAATACATCTAAGATTAGAATGGCTGATATATCTAGCTGTCGTCGAAACAGCCGCATTGCGAATAATCTGCTATGCAAACAGTTCGCATAGGCAGCTTTAGATTTTCTGCATTGCTGTTAAATCAAATACGATCTAAAACAGTTGTGATTAGGTTATTTTTATTTGTATCTTGAACGGCACTCCTACGTGCGGTTAAATTACGCGTGTTTTTAAAGTACTGCAACGCTATAACATAATCGGGGATTCAAAACGTTGCGTGTCTGATACCGTAACACATTGTTAGATGGAGTCTCAAAGTTAGAGACCGTAGATTATGGTTGCCCAATACTTACGTAATAAGCGTGCCAGAGAGCCAACCAGCAACTTGTGAGTGGACTGTTAACAAGCTTTTTATAAAGCCACTAAATCTGCTTGTTCCGATTCCTGTAAAGCCTGATTGCTGCTTGTTCAAAGTAAGTGGGTAGTTGCGGAATTAATCAAAAAACCTGTCCAGGTACAACTTTCGCAATGTCTAGGTAAAGTCGTGTTTTTGAGGGCAGTTATTAGTTAGAACCTGCCTACATTGCTATATATTATAATGTATGGCTATTTCAGTACGTAAGTGTATATTAAAGCTCTAGTTTTTTTAATAAGGTCTTTTAGCTTTAATTTGTAAATAGGTATGCGATTAAAACCGCTTTCATACATTTTCTAATAGATACTTTTTGCGTCAACTATAGGATGTTATTACTAATATTAATTGAACTCAGTTTCACTTGGCGGAAAGTGTCAATGAGCGTTAAAGATATTTCATTACTATCACAACCTATTGACTCTGATTGATATGATTGATTGACCACTACGTCACATCTTACCCTTAAAATCTGGTTACTCGGATTCGGGATTATTGGCGATTTTTTTTATAAAATGCCTTTAGATTAATATTTGAGCAAAGATTTTGCTTTTGTTTTAGTAAGAAAATTGTTTAATCGTGGAAACGTGACCATTACAATATTGCTAGAGTAAGCCATAAACGTCGGGTTCGCATCCCGTACATTCACGTTTTTGCAATTATTACATACTTAGTTGAATATAAAAAGTGTAGTACTTCAGGTATGATTTTGTATTAAATATATACTTTGCTTTTCCCTTATTTCAATACGGAAACTATTACTATAAAAGTGTTTGCTTTATTTTATACGGCAACAAAACTTTCCAAAATATTCCAAAACGGTGACTTTTTGGTTAAATGTCACGGAAGAGCCGTACTGAATATTGACCGCCTGTCGCCGGGTAATGTGTTTCAGGCGGCGTTCGACTGAACTTTGACATAATTCAGTTCCTTTAAACTAGATTGCTTTGGACGATAAGGAACTAATTTGGAATGAGGCCGTCGACCGTATCATTATCATTTACCCGATAGGTGCTCATTTTTAATGTAAGCATTATATGGGGCTACGTATTTTTGTGGACAGTAGAACTATCAATAATATAAATTGTTACAAGTAATATAGCACGGTTTTTCCAACAACAATTTAATGAATTAGCGTGATTTTGACTATTGCTGGAACCACAAATAAGAAAAGTGTGTCGAAATATCAATATCATCGTATAATCTATCACGCTTATCAGTTAGGTATACCTAAGTTTTGAAAACAATTTAATTTCACTTTGTGTTGAAGTAACTTCAAGTGAAATCATTTAAAAAAATGAACTTTGTTTTGAACGTTGCAGTCCAGCATGAATGTGTTGCAGTGGATGTATTGATACAGTAACCCAAACATGAAACACGCAAGGAAATTCAAGTCCATTACAATGAGATCGACAATAGATACTGAAATCGTATGAACGTAATTGCTAACAAAACAAGCAAATTTCATTTAGTTCGACTCGAAGAAAACAGACAGAATCAATGAAATCTGCAACCAATAACGTAATATAAACAAACAGCAACGTCAAATATCAGAAACCTGTTTGCCATAAAAATAAATTTGCAAGTCGCATCGGCTGTTAAACTGGGAACAAGAAATTCAATGCGCAAAAAATCAAGTTCAATGTACTCTTTATATACCAAGGCAAAGTGATTTTTTTGTTAAAAATATATAAAAAGCAGGAAGGTGTATTTCATCCAGTTTTAGGGATTCGGGGCATTGCGTCAAACTTACAGATTGTAACACTTTTTAAAAATAACATCGATTTAATATCTATCAATTTATTTATAGTTATACTTTTCGTTATTTTATTGTATAGTAGACTCAAACTCTTTCAGTTTTTAAATGTTGTTAGATAATTTTAAGAACATGCGAATGAAATTATGTTTTTGCCAAAACACTCAAACTTCAACAAGTTATTGTTCAATAATCAAAAATAATTGAGCCATTGAAAAAAGCACTGAAATTGCATCATTTTCGGTTACTGCCTTGAATTCGTGATTTCAATTATAAACGCGAACAATTTGCATGTATACCTAAAACATTTTGATTGTATTTAATTCAATGAATACCAACACGATTAGTAAATAAATAATCATCTCATTATTCCTGTTGCGCCGAATCCAATTAAAACATAATTTGACATTCGTATTACTGCAATGCAAAATTCGAATCTAGTAAAAAGGTTCAGTTTCTGCTAACGAGCTGTATTGCCAGCGGCAGGTGCTAGAATAAATTGAATATCTGCGAATAACGGTCACTTACAGAGAAAAAAGTGAGCCTGAGCTACACCTTGGAACCAGGTGTAGCCAACTTTTGTTAAGTAAATCTTTTTGGACAGATTACCCTCAATTTGGCGGCATTGATGTACGGTATGGGATTAAATAAAATATCAGTTTTTATCGAAAACTTTGTCCTTTTTGTCAATCTAATGCATAGGATAATTTAGATTTCAATTGAGCTGGCTATTAATGGCTCTTTCTTAGTCATTGTATAGATTTAAAAAAATATATGTATATAGGTATCGAATTGACTAATATTGTGGCTTAAAACTTGAAATTTATTCTAAAAATTCCTAACTCATATCTGCAGTCTAAATAGAGAAGCAAAAACCAACAATAAAAATGAAAAAAAAAAAAATATAAAATTAGTTTCGTAAAGAAGTTACATTTCAAAGTCAACTCAAAGTTATCTATGGCTGTTTAGAAGAGTTAGATTCCGTGACTTCTTTCGCAGCTTTCTAATCTGTCCGTACAAGTTACGTAATAACTTGATACTTGGATACTATACCTACACTTATATTTATAGCCACATTTAATGTCAACGTTATTTTCAAAGTCATTAATGGACATTTTTAAAAACTCTTTAAATATTAAATCATTTAAATGCTCTATATTTGAAAGTAGAATGTTATCGACCCACTTCTATTGTCTATACAAAAACTTATACCAAATATCGTGAATGAGGTTACCTGTATTTGTAAACTAATATTTATTTCGTTAAAATTAACGATTCTACGTCAATCAGAAGGAAAAAGCCGCGATGAGCTGAAAAAGTGTGCTTTGTAAATTGACCCAAAAGCCTGAATTTTGTGTTTTTATTAGTTTTTACTGTTCTTACTTTAACCAGGTCGTTGTAGAGATGAACGAATGACTATCATTGTTATTGTGAGTCATTGTTAGCGGGTCGAATCTAACGGGTCGGTTAAGTGAACTCACCACGATGTTTTTTTATAGGTATATAGAATAATGGAGGTAAGTATAGCAAAATGCACTTATATTTGATCTTATATAATGAAGGAATAGCAAAAATAAATTTACCTAAGATTTTATTTTATAGCCTAAAGTATTAGTTTGCAGAAATGCGTTATTACTCTCTTGGAGACTTTCGGTAGAAAGATTGCAATCGAACCGAATAACTGAACCCAAATTCGTGTTTGATCCGTTATAAAATTTCGAGATGTATAGTTCTAAGCTGTGCTTCTAACGGTTTATCTGGATATTACTTACATATTTGCTCGAGGGTAAACTATGCTTCATATTATTATATGCTTTCATAACCGCAAATATTTTACCGCTGAGCGAATATATAAAAAAAATATCAACATTAGCGCCTGTCAACTCAAACATTAGCTGAAAGTGATCTTGTTTATTCTAATAATCTACAATATGATCATCATTCGAAAATCGAATTTAAAAATACATGTCTCTGGATATTTTTTCCCCTGCAATTTTAGGTTTCTATGGACTGTGGTGATCACTAGCATCAGGTAACCCACGCACACGTTTGCCCCCATTTGTAATATAAAAGAAGTAGAAAGTGTTATTCATTTACTAAGTGAAAATACATTTAGCTAATGTCTTCTAAATAAAATCCCCGTAAACTCATTAACTAGAATACAGTGAGTTTAGTAATCAGACGGTTTTATTCTTCGGAAAACTAGACGGACCTTTGAAAGCATCTTGTATAGGTATGTGTATTAATTTTATTTCGTTAGGTCTACCGTATCGTAATAAGGTTAATTTTCGGCTGGCCGTCTTTTAGTACAATGCCCTTATTCCCGTTTGGCAATCAACTTCATCAGTACGACTAAAATATACAGTTACAGGATATATCAACATGCTTTCATGATACAAAACATTGTAGTCTTTAAATCTTATTCGACAAATCGTTTTTTTATCTTTCACTCTAGCAGTATCCAGTGGTATAAAATGCCAATGATATGCTCTAGTAACAGTACAATCAGATTTTTCATATGAAGCGTATATTTATATGAATACAATACTAGGTTAGTTTCGCTGTGATTTCGATAACACAAGCGGTACTTACTTTGGAGTTTAAGCGGTACTAACTTATATCTTATATTCTATATTATGAATTTGAAACGAAAAATTAAGTAGATAAGTTATAGGTAAAACAGTTGGAATGCCTGACGTTGCTATAAACAAATTCCAGAATAATGGTAACTCTGCAAATTATAAACATATCATACTTAAGTTTTTTTTGAATGCTTTCCGTTGTTATGTTTGTTGAATTTCTAACTTTTTTGTTCTATTACTCACATCCGCTGTGCGTAAGTAACTGTTATCAATAAATAGTTCAGCTATTTCTGTGCATTCGTAAATCGCGATTATTAATCTGTTACTAGTATATATTAATATAGATTACGACTAAAATATGATTTAGGTATCATTGTAAAAGATAAGAAAGGCTTGGCACATCGCAATTTGAATTCTTTTTAAAATGGATCTTTTCCTAATCCTAGATCTTAGAATTAAAACAATACTGCAAGACTCACCGTTGCCATGACAACCAAAACCCAAATTCCATTTTGTATGAAAAAATCGTAGATTGAAATTTGGATTCAATATCCGAATAGTCGAATCAATGAAGAAAAATAAATACCCAAGAGATATGTCCCTATCTACTAGGTATTCGTATCATAGGAACTTTATTTCTTTAGATGCTGCCATGACAGTACGAAGGTTCCGCCTATTGACCTTCCCGGATGCGTATTTACAAAAGCTATACCATTAGAGTGAAAGTGCAAACTGAACTGGCTTAGCTTTTGTATGACAAAAACTTGCCCAAACCCTAATCCATTCTAGTACAGAAATTGACCGAAGTCGTGTAGACTTTGTGAGATAACTTCAATTGAACATTGCAGCAACAAAAGCTATCCCATTTGATATCGATATTTACCGATCGTTGGCTTCAAATTGATACTTAAATGGCAATTGTTCTGATTTTCAAAGATAGAAATAAAATGTGCATGCATTATGACCATCGTTATTTTGATGACTTTACGTTTGACTTTTGACCATGTCGGGATTGTCCAGGGTTGACTATAATAGCTGACCAGGTTTATGGCGCTTCGCCGGCCGCTGCCACGGCACCGCTCGCTTCGCTCGCTCGGCTCGCGCACGTGTATAACTATATGCAACCTAACATGCTCCTCCTCGCTGCGCTCGTCGTCGCACCTAACCGTACTGATTCCGCCTTCCGGTGCGGGAGCCCTTCTCGTAGCTTATCTCTTTCATCGCAATGTATATCAAACAAAGATATACCTACTTTTCATCTTGACAAAAGCTTATCTATTTGAGTGAATATGTATTATACAGTACTAGGTTTTGTCATTGCATTTCTTTGAAAATTACAAGAGCAAAAGCTAATCCATTTCAGTCAATTTTTTTACTGAGTTCGATTAGGTATTGTCAAGTAATATGCATAAACTAAAGCTCCTCTATTAGAGTCTGACTCGTGACTCAAATAGTATAGCCTTTGTATATTCGCTTCCCGGATCATGAACGTTTCTCACAGACATCAACGCAATCGTATTAAAATGTATTAAACGTTTGAACCTTTAGTTCACGATAGTGTTTATGGTGAGCTAAGATCTCGATTAGCTGATCTTATAAATCTACGATTAATTCATACATTTACAGAGATAGCAGATATATTATTGGTTTAGATAGTGACTTTGGAAGATTATCTCTTATTGGTTTCTTGAGAAATGTAAGTAACGAATAAGATATTGTCGATAAGGTATTCATAATTAAGTAATGTTGATATAAATTAAAGATTCTGCAAGAAATGTTTTGATCAAGAGATATAACAACGCTAAAATGATGAACTGAGTTTTATTTGACATTAAAGTCTGTTTGTAAAGTATGTGAGTATCTTGTTAACAAAACAAAATATCTAACAGATACATGTGTTGCAGTAGGTACTTAAATACAGACTTTCATGCAATCACTTAATGTGTTTATATAAGGTTCTGCTTGAGTGATCCAATTTGATGGATCCTTTGTTTGAACTTTTTTCGCAAAGACAACAAAGACACAAAAGCAAAATACACGATTAAAACAAAAACTTTGTCAGAATATAGTCCAAGTGCAGTAAAAAAATGTTAGAAAAATAGGACTTGCATAAAGTTACGTTTAATGTTCCATATTATTATTATTATTATGATCCGCAATAATAAAGATTGCGAGTCTCGTGGTCCAGTAATTTAATAGCTTTTCCTACTCTTAACCCGGAAAATAACTACGCTAGCACAAAGCTAATAAGCAGTAGGCCATTACTGATCTAGATAAGCATGTATAATAGTATATTATTTATGAATATATATTTTTTGAACCGTTTTAAAATGGATTTGTTTGATAGATGGCAGCTAGCAAGTAATAAGGTATAGAGAAATTTTGAAACAAAAAATTAAGAACACTGCGCAGCCAAACGTCTTTCTACAGGTTTTGTTTTGGACATCCCATATTGGAACTATTACACTCACACATAATACGTGTCATGTTGAAATTCATGCTCATAAATTGTATAATTCTTATCAGCTTCATCATGTCTAAATTGCTTGTCTTGTTTTTGAAGTGGGCTCTAAGTGCAGGCGAACTGCAAACCAGTCTAGACTACTACAGCTGTAAAAGTTACAATGTTTTTAGTCTACTCATCATGGTTTTGAAATAAAAAAAAATGTAAAAAAGCAGCCACGACGGGCGAAAAGTTTCAAGACCTAGCAGTTGAAAATGTAATGTCAGCAAAATAGATCTCAAACGTTGTTGCAACATGTTCATCTGTTTTAATAAGTTTAATTGGAGACGGACCTATAGGATCTCTAGAGTCGACGGTGGCAATCAATTGTTGCATAACGCCAAGCAAATCGATGAAATATTTAATGAAAATTACTTACAAAATTTTCGATATGCCATTAATATAATCTTTTCCAGAGTGGTTCCATTTAAGTTAATAGTGAATCACACATAAGTGGATGTTCATATTGCGAAGACAACCAAATAACAATGAGCTCCTTAATAAATTCGATTGTAACAAGATTAATTATGAACTTATTGCAGTCACCGTTAGAAAAAAAAACAAAAAACACTTTAATCAGACAAAATAGTCCTTGAGAATATCTCGTTCAAACTCTTAGATCTTAAATTGCGTTTTTAGACTTTTATAGGGCCCAACGCTGACTTCATATTGCAGGTTAGTCATCAAGTTACGATGTAATAGCTACCTGAGATCATTTCGTATTTGTTGTATTTTGCATCGATATAGCTGACCCCATATTCGCAATATCACGATAAATATTTATACAATAAGGCATTACAATTATCTGACTCATCCATTGCGTCTCATTACCGGAATGAACCTAGGTACATCGTCGCAATTTGATATTACTGTTCATTTTGAGTATGTCGACTCTAAAACTGGTATTTTCAACTTTAATGCACCTATTTGTGGAATTGACGACGTCCGGCAGGTATGCCTAGGTTGGCATTTAAAATGTTATTTATAAGTTTAGTTTCTTATACATATGGGTAAAAAATCTTTTGCATGTAATTATTATTCAATATAAAGCAATCAATAAGTCGAGGATTGTAACATACTAGACGGAGTTAAAAAGCAAGATGATTTGTAACTTCATTCTTTATGCAACTTGGGAAAAAAAATTGGAGAATGGAATTGGCTTAATTGGTAGTGGCACCCTGCACTTCTGTCTTAAATAAGGGATAATAAATTAAAATGCGTAAAACCATATTTTACTTTCAAATCAAAACAGAAACATTTTAGAGTTATCACAAGATGTTGGCTTGGTCTCCAATAAAATGATCCTTCTTTATCAATTATTGTAAAGAATATTTTGTATTTTTAAACTGCATGGATGGTTGTTTTTCAAAAACAAATTTTCAAAAAAATACAGATATGATCAATATAAATTGTAAGTCCTATATAAAAAGAAAATCGTTAATGTGTAGGTGGTAATTTATTATGAGAAGTTTAGTATACCCTCGGTGATAATTACGCGATCATACGACTCCTATTAAAACTTAATCTAGGGGAGTGCTCTTCGCGAGGTCAGTATCCGTGACATTGCTAATTGGATAGGGTTACCTCTAATTATTATCACTGAAAAGAAGATTATTTACAAGAAGTACCTACTCTGATTCATTTCTAGAGATTCGATTTTAATTTGTAGATTTGAATAATTATTTCGCGTAAGTATATTCGGCTACTTAAGAACTCTTTCATCGCTGAACCGTGAACTATAAATTTGAAAAAATTAAACTGTGTCAAGTTTAATATAAATTATTACAAGTAATTTTTTTCCGTCTGCATTACATTAACTTGCAATTCTTTAAATATTAAACAAATTTGAATGCATCAAAGAAGAAGTTTTCAAGGTTTTCCATAAAATTGGATGCAGAAAATAATTTAGAAGAAGAAGTAGATAGAAGATGAGTTCGTAGAGATTCGGGGCACGGGGGGGAAGCCGTTATTCAAATCGTAGGTAATTCTCAATTGCACTCGATGTTTTTCGATAAAATTAAATGCGGTTCGAATTTAGGACTAATTAACATATATTGTGAAGCGATGATAAGTACTTGGCTTGGCTTAGCCGACCCTTCTCGCAACAAAATATTTGTTGTATTTTTTACGATTACTATTGAAATGTCTAGTATCTATCAATATTTGCCTTAGTCAGAGTATAGTTGTCATTTAATTGTGTGCCTTCGGTTGTACTCAATTTTATATTCGATTATGGTATCTAACTAACTATTATTTAAGAGCCAAATATTGTTGTCAAAACTTTTGTCGTTGAATAGTAAATATTTGATTATTTAAAGATTCGATGTTTGTTTTGGGATTGTTGGGTAGCCTGGTAGAGTTCCTCAAATATACTTGAATAAAGATGTTGATATCAAACCAATCAATGAAGGAATAATATTTCTATCATAAAGTAGCTGTAAACTAATAAGTATCACCGTTTGTATTTCCTTAATTCTAAATTCAAAAACTTTATAAATACCTCAATTAGTTGGCGGTATCACCGTTTATATTACCCTAATTCTAAATTCAAAATCGTTTTGAATCCTTCATGGTTAGACCTATGTAAGTCGAAAGAGGTTTCAATGTGTCTTTGACAGGAGTCAAAGGAAACGTCAAATGGCTATGGAATGGTATGCGGCTTATCGTCCACTGAATATAAAGTGGCACCGAAGAAGGCGCTGCTTTATGATAAAAGCCTATTGTTACCGAGCTAAGTGAGGCGTGCGCATGAACATAACTTAACCTGAGAAGGCTTCGAATTCAAGTATCATTCTCTTATTCGCAGTGAACGATAAAAAAACAATTAGAAATATAAGCTAGTATGTTGGATGGAAAATAATTGGAGAGTCGCTTCCGGAAAATTTGATTTTTAGGCTGCAAATAATAAATAATTTGCAAATCCATTATTGTATTAGATATCTGAATTGGTGTTTGTTTGAAATGTTAAACTTGTCAACAATTTTTCAAACTTAGTGGCTATTGCGGATAAAATTAGTGAAACTGCAAGGAGGGGCAAATAAATAACTCAATTAAGTGAGGATTTAAATGTCGAAGATGAGGTAGAGTTATTTTGTGAAATTTTCTGACTGTCAGGACATAGCTCATAGCTGTGAACGCTAAGTTAAGAAAAGGATTTCGATTTTTTTAGCTGATCTTCTAATACTATTCGTAAGGTCATAAAGCTTTGAAAGTAGCTAAGTTAATAAAAATGGAGTTTACTTTTAGGTGTATCTTCTTTTATTTCCATTGTTGTTTTTAGATTAGAGTCTGTATAATTATTAAAAACGAAGTACACTAGAATAAGAGTAGGTAAAATTGATCTTGGAAAGTTGGACTTTTAAAATAAAGTTCATTATGTATGCATCCACGCTCAGTGAAATTTTATTATTTATTTAGCTACTTTCAAAATTTATATCCTTAATTAACATTAACAATAAACCAATTCGTTTTAGACACGAAAACAAGTTTAGCCACCTTATAAACACAAGAAATTGGAAAGCTCCAACTGATTATGTAGAGACGAAATAGACGCCGGTATTTATGTAACTAATTAATTAATAACCAAACCTTTTCATTATTGTTCAGTAACAAATTTCAATCAGAATGTGCAAGCTATAAGTAACAGTCCACAAACATCGTAAAAATCTTACTTAAATAGTCCAACTATTTCTTGCGTTAAGAAAGGTAGAGCTGGGCGTGACAAATCACTCTATCAAATATTTAAACTAACTGTAAACGTTTTATTAGATTACATTAAACTATTGCATAAACATTATTATTTTGATACAATTTCTAGTAAGAAAGTGTTTGTATTCTTTTCCATGTGATAGCTTACCAAACCGGTTGTCCCTTCATACTTGTATATTCCAAAGGAAGCAGAGTACGAAGTTGCATCCTCAGCTAAAACCGACTGAAGCACTTGTATTATCTGATCCACTAGTATCACAGGTCATTTTCAGTTACACAATCCATGTTTTTAGATAAATAGCACTTATAATTTCGGGCCAACGGGACGTGCGGCCCGCTCTGACGCTCACAACTAACTGAAGTAAGGAAGGAGAGTCGAGAGAACCAACAAGCTGGGTGCGCGATGTACGCCGGTCCAAATACAAGCTGATCACAAAATATATCTTAAGGTTGTAAGTATTAAGGTTGAATTTCGGTGTGGTTCTCTTAAGCTTGTTGCAGTGGGAAAAAAGTAGGCGCATTTCCACTAGATTGGATGCTGCGTCGACACGAAACACGGTCAGTGTCGGCACAACCGCATCATTTATGAAGCCAGCTCACCCGAAATCGATTTTGGAACGAAATTAACAATCTCCAGGATAAGTGACGACTACAAAAGCTTCATAATTGTGATAAAAGGGATTAAAGTCGACGAATATTCATCGATATTATGCCTCGAGTACTTTGACAGGGAATAAATTAGTATTTAAATTAGTTTTGGTTTTTTACCTGTAGTGTGCTGGAACGTTGAACAATGTAGAGTCTGAATAAAAAGTTGATCCTTACCTGAAACGATAAATACAGAGTTATGCTATGTTGGTGGTAAAGAAATGCATTCAAGAGAAAATGGAGAGTGGTTTTGCAGTATAAAGTTTTTCAAACTAGTTTGCCGAGGTCGAGTTCACGCATTGCCTACTTTCATTTACTCAGCAGCCTCTTTCAAACATAAATGAAAAATACACTTTATCCTTCGAAGTGTTAGATAATATGCAATTCCCGTATTTTGTGTACGCATACGGAAATTGATAATTATAATACGAGCGCTTTATTGACCTACCTAAAATTAAAATCTTGTTTTTTATTTATAAATTTCTTTAATTATTTGTAAAAAAAATTAAATTACTCTTCCGATTTTTTGTAGTATAGCTTGTTTATAAATCTACAATTCTGACCTTTGAATATCCAGAAAAAACTGTTTCAGTTGAAGGCATAAAACATACACTAAAAAAACAAACGAACAACGATTCATAACAACATGAAATAAAATCGCGTCGGAAGCACAGTTTAACGCGTTACGGTTCATAGTCACACAAAAAAAAACTATATTCTATAATAAATTGAAGCGAAGGTTCGGCGGTACCTTGCTGTCATGCTCAGCTGGGTAAAAGCCTCTCTTTCAATTTATCATCGGGTATATCGCTCCAGTTAATAGCTGCGAATCTAAATGAGTCATTGACCCTAAAATACCCTATATTATATTATTTTATACAATATGCTCTATCATCGTCATCATCAACATGCAGTACGTCCACTGCTGGACATAGGACGACTATCGTTCGTATTAATAAGTTAGCACTTTTTACGAATTAAAGTAATACAGTGTGACTGATCTGAGAAGACAGGGCAGAGTTATCAAATGTAATTTCTTTAATCGTTGTAGCTTATCGGCCTTTAGAATTAAAAAAAATATAGAACAACATAACTAAATAATGTCAGCAATTCACCCCTTTCTTTGAACTCTACGGATTCCGATTGATTCAATTCATTTCTAGACCTGTCAAATTCGCTTAGTTTATTTTACCAACTACCGAAACAGGTTTATCTGATACATAGCCTAGGAAATGGTAGTGAAGAGTTTGAGTTCTATAGAAAAAGAGACAGTTCACGTGATTTTTCATCATTATAAAACAAATCGATTGATACAGATGATTAATTAATGATCGATTAATGTAGATTTTGTGCCGGAATAAGTACGATAACCTCTATTTCAAGAGCCGTTTCACAGTGTAAAGTGTGACGATTTTGTCCTCAACATAACTTAAATAATAAATATCCGGAATCCGACAACAACTACTTAGAAGAAAGAAGTGCCATGAATTAACTCTAACATTTAAATCAACCAAAGTCAATGTATTTTCTTAAATCTGTTCTCATAGCCCACACATTCCTTACTAAAATAACATTATCTTAAGGTATAATAGAAATGATTTGGTAACCAAAATATAGACCCACAATTCTAGGGGCTAGTTAAATATAGCTTGGTGACATATATGCGAGGGCAGCGAATAAATACTAAACGTTAACGTATTTATGTTAACGTGCTCCTTGCTATTTTGGCTGCTATAAAATACGAGGCCCACAATTTTTGTTGAACTCTCAAAGTTGCTATTGCGTTTAGAATATATTATAATTAGGATGATTACGATAGTGGATGGATGGATTTTTGTTACACTTTCATTCTGAAGCACCTAAATGGAATGACCTGAAATGTTGCATAGTACTCTGGATATACATGAGATACTTTTTATCCTGACATTGTCAAGGAATCTGGATAACGCTGATGAAGCTGGTATGACCTATTTCTGAGCTAGGTTTTTTAGATTCTAAAAAGCGCAATTATTTTTAGCAAAATCTGCCATGTTTGTGTGCTTTTGTACCAAAAAACTGCAAGTGTTACTTTTTACTTTAGTTAATGGGATATGTTAAATAAAGTTTGATATACTAATGACTCAAAAAAAAATGATTATTCCCACGTGGCTGCATAGCAAACGCGGCATTATTAGTCACGAAAGTGTGTTGACATTAAGATCTTAAAAAAATCAGAAATCAGTTAATAATCGGAAATTAATTTTGGCCACTCTTTGCCGTTTTTGAAAATGATTGTCTTGCTTGAGGCATTTGCATTATACTAGCACGTTGCATTGTGCTTATTATAAGCGTTAGAGTTTGTGAGGATGTATGGATGTTCGTTACTGTTTCGTAATAACTACTGAGCCCATTTAGACGAAATGCAGTACTTTGTTACGAAGTATTCTAACCGTATCTTGGATTAACCCAGATGTTTAAATCCCGGGATTAATATGTTCTCGTTCCGTGATGTCGGATATTTTGGTGCTATTAAGGAATTCGAGCACAGGTTTGTATAGCATATATGTTTTATCCAAGCGTAGTAAAAATTTAACAACGAGAACTTCAACAAAGCTATATAACAATTATTTTTCTATAAATAGTCTAAGGAGAATACTCAAAGTTTTACTGACAAAATAATATTGTCCTAAGTTTTCGCGATTCATACTATTAAATAAAACACTTTTTAACCGGATTTATCGCGTATATTTACATTTTAAATTTTGACTCGACGTTTCGGTGTCTTTGCAGACCCCGTGGTCACGAGCGACTGAGGTGTCAAGCGTCGGATTGTTAGATTGAAAAAGTTATACATCATCATCTCCATCTGTTTCTCAGTCTTCGAGCGTAGCGTTCTGGATTGACACAAAACGAGCTGACAGTATCTTGAGTTTCAGGTCGTGCAGCTTGCTGGATGTTAGATTTAATGTTTTTCAGGATAGGGTCCCATGTCGGTGATAGTTTCCAACCATCTTCTCTATTGAAATTAGGGTGTTTTTTAATTTCAATCGCTTCTCTGATCATTCTAGGAATGTAATGCTTCTCTCTAGATAAAATTTTCACAGAGTCAAACCTTAAGTAGTGGTTGGGCTTGTCTATGGAATGCTCACAAACTGCAGACTTTGAAGCTCTTCGATTTTTAATATCAGCTATGTGTTCTTTTACGCGGGTTGATACATTTCTTTTGATTTGACCAATGTAGGAAAGCCCACACTGACAAGTCACATCTCACAAGTCAATTAATATTTGATCCTAACAAGGCTGATAGCCGGCTTCCGGCCACGTTCTATAATAAAAAGTACTCGGTGAGACCGTTTTGTTCATTTTGGGTAAGATTGGGTAAGAATCAGGTTCGAGTTTAATGTTCAAGCTTACTTTTAAGGCGCTTCATTAAAATTCTGGTGGAATTACTAAGTAGGCGTGCGCTAATTTAAGTAAATACCTATGTACTAGCTACTACTAACTAATTTAAGTCAATACTCAGCGTGTTTTACGGTTCACTTATTAAAAAACCGACGAAGTCTTTTTTTAAACTGGGCGTTTTATTTTGTATTCTAATTTTTTGGCGTCTTTTAATATTCAGTATAAAAAAATAGGAAATTCAAGACAAACCCATGTTTTAAAATTTTTTATGTTTCGAGAAAACGTATAAATGATTTATATGTATAGTTACCATTTTACAATTTAATAAAGGCCTAAAATGTTGTCAGCTTTCCTTGTTTCATATAAAACGCTTTTATACATTAGATCGCCATTGTACGTTATGTAATTAAGAAGTCTTTTATTTGAGATCAACAATATTTTACTTTTATCAACGTAATAACTTAGTTGCTTCAATATAAAAATTAGAAAAAATGTAAAATACGACCAAACTCTGAACAGAATCATTAATTGTGACTTTTTAAAAGTTAATGTTAACCTTTTTTTCTCTAGAACGACATATTTTAGGGCATTTCATTAGGATACGAATTAGATCTTTTTTTTTGTGAAAATAGTGACACCAAATAACTGATACGAGAAATAACAGTATGATTGATTCAAATTATATTTTAAAAGTTAAATTTTAATCAACGCGGTTGACAATCAAGATGTTGATAGTAAAAATAAATTTAGGTTGTATCTAATTTGTAGTTGCTAAGGGTTAATGAAAAGATATCATTTCTTCATCCTTTGACTATTTAATTAAGTAACCCCTACACGGCACATGACCAAAGAAACGATATTGTCAAATGCGGGTTCTCTCTTCTTTTGAAATTCCCTTTATTGAAAATTAGTGACGAGCATACGGGTTTACAAAGGTTAAAGTCATACCTTATACAAATTAATTTATTTGATGGAATTTATTAATAACCGAGACGGTAAACCAGCCGTGGATAAACATCCAATAATAATAAACCTACGTTGTTGGTTTCAATGAATCTTGAACAAGTACAAAACGAATCTTAGGATAAAACTTAAAATAGAATATAGATTGAAATAACATATTAAAATATGTACAGTCTGCAACAGAATTATGTATACCACCCAGTCTCCCGCACCCATACAATATGCATGCGTATTGTAGGTGTGCGGGAGACTGGCTGGTATACACAATTCTGTTGCAGACTGTACTTACTAAATTAATATAACCGGATCAGCTCAAAGTCATACCTTATACAAATTAATTTATTTGATGGAATTTATTAATAACCGAAATAACCCGAATAACCGAATAACCTCAAATAAAATATTTTTGTTATTTTGTACATAAACAAGTAGTGTTAATTTTTAGTAAAGTTGCCATCTTTCTTTTTATTATTTGGACTTACCGATAGTAGTTTTTGTCTAAGTTGTAGATATTTTTCTTATCACCTGAACGTACAATTTTGTTATTCTTCTAATACCTACATATTTATAGTTTCAATGCAAATTAATTTTTTAGTTCTAGTTCATTATGACACCATTATCTTTTTAAATTATTTTTCCGATTCCTATTCCTATTCAGTATGAATGAAAATGGGGCCAAAGCGGAGATTAAAAAAAGAACTGCGCACGTGTTTAACCCTATACAGAAACCACATTACACATCGAGATAATCGTGACAAAAAATGACAAACATGTCCAACATCAGAACATGTGTTGTTATGTAAACATTGCACTGATATAGGTATGAAGAGAGATATATGTTTAGTAAGCTGTGGTTTTAAGTTTATTATACATCCCAGACCGACATTGTGTTTCATTGGTGGTTTAGATGTGTTTTGGAACTATTCAAACCATAGATAAAAAAGCCAGGAAGTGAGCAACGTTCGGCCTGGGGGGATTCAAGACTCAGTACTCAAAAACTTTCAAAAACGATGAAGAGTACTTTTTAAACTCTAATAATGAAAGTATTAGTACGACTGGAGTATTTCACGTTGTTTTTATCAGTAGAAAGTACCTAGGTACTGAAGCGTGTTATTTTTTGTCGTATTTTGGATTTCTACTAGGATTTATTTTCCCAAAAAAATCCTGGTAGAAATCTCTTTAAGAGATAAGGTCGCCCACATTGTCATTAATAATATTATTAAAATGTTTATTTTTAAGTTCTGTGGCAAAAAAGAATATTTATTATTATTATTTGGCATTTTAAAATCAAAACGCCTTTCGGCGGATAATACCCGACAATAAGACCAGTCGGTCGGATATTAGGGCAAGAGAGAAAGAAAACGGCGAACGATTCGGGCAGTATCCAGCAATACCGCTCTCTGCATACGTGCTGGAAGCGAACCACCGCCGAATTCCAGCCTTTCAAGGTGTCTGACCAGTGTGGCTGGGGTCAAACCGTTTGCAGATATTACAACCAGGATGATTTCAGTGGACACATTTCGGTCACCTCGTGTGCAAGTTCCAAGTACTTACGGTGCCGGTGATTACTTTGTCTCGGCCTTCACGAAGTTCTCGCCATGTGGGATAGCTATGTCCACCAAGAACACCTTGGACGACGATCGGTCCATTAACACGATATCAGGTTTATTCGCTAGAATAGTCCGTGATGATGGGCCGATCCCAGTAGAGCTTGGCGCTGCCGTTTTCGAGAACTGGCTTCGGCGTTTACTGGTAATAAGGCAGTTTCTGATTGATAAGACCGTATTTCAGAGCGAGCTCTTAGTGCAGAATCTTGGCTGCTGTTGCTTGGTTGTGTAAATACGAGTATTATTATTATTAAGTTACTAATATTTTTAAATCTTTTTAACAGTAATAACGGATACATGTATAATCAAAAATACTATATGGAATAGATTTGAGTGTTAATCATTTTTTGATTGTCGTAGTAAGTTTGTTTTGTCTAATTGTTACCTGTTCCTATCATCATTATCATTACAACTCCATGTAATGAGCCCACTGCAGGGCTATGAGTCGCTCCTCTGGGTGAAGAGGAGGTTTTTAGGCCGTAATCCACTAAGATGGCCCAGTGCTGGTTGGTGGATGTCAGAATTTTCAGGGTGCCGAAACGGCTTCTGACAAACTCTAACGTTTACTGTATACAAGTATACAGCACCCGGTACCAACTGCTTATTGTGCCCTTCGAAGCACCTGTTACTATACGTAATACTTAATAGTTAGTGCTATATAAATATACGACATCTGCCACTAATTTAAGGGTAAGAGAGGAGTGATGAAAAGGGAGTTAGGAGCCCTCGTTGAGAAGTGAGTTCTCGCTTTTAAACGATTTTTTTATCTTAATGACTTTCATATAACATCAACCGAAAAATAAACGTTAAATAAACATTCACTAGTTGATACCTAACTCTAATTATTTGTATTATTAGTTTGTACCTACACTACAAAAGAAAGACTGTAAATTCACTAAAATGGACAATTGTTATAACTACTACAACTTTTAGGATGTTTCAGTTCATTTCATAATAATCAATATTCTGGAACGAAACCTATAATAATGGTCAATTAGGCACTCTAGCTGTAAGAATTTATTTTATAATTTATTTAAATTCTTCTAACTTTTCGGTTCACTCGAAAATACACATAACTTTTCGTTCGCGATTTCCGACTATTCATTACACAAAAATCTCTGGTTGATAGGTATACCATAATTGGCTTAATCCGCGGTTGAACTTAATTCACCTGATAGTTAATTAAGGCCGAAAATTGAGCACATGATTCTAAAAAGTATTGACTTTTGATATAAAACTTCATGTCGTGAAAGATTTTATAAATTGTGGTGGCTAGCCAACCGTGCCCTATTTTATAGAACATAAAACCCATGTTTGAACTCAATCTTAATTTTGAGGTTAAAGACGAAGCTCGCGGATCTAATAAGAAAATAGCTCTACATTAAAAATTGATGTTCGTTATTAGTTCTGGACTGATGATGTTTGTCTAGTCTTTTAATAAAAGACAATAACTTGCGGAGAGGTCAATCGGATTATTCGCTTTTTACGACACGCTTACCAGCGGTTTAGGGCTATTTTTAGATGATCCTTCTTAGATTGAGGGACTCTTACCACAATATATTCCACCAACATGGCTCTATGCTATTTTGGTAGAGGCGAAATATCTGCGGCTGTCGTATGGGGCGTAGTGTATAATATTCATTGAAGTGCACATTGTGTTGTTTTCAGGGTTAAACGGACTTCAATAAGTCCCGAGGTGGTCCCGAGACTAACATGGAAATGGTGCATATATTATTAACTCTTTTGATTTTTAAAAAGTACTGGGCATGAATAAAAGATGTGTCGAATTTTTAAAAATGGAATACATAATAAAATATTGATTTTGCAGACATTTAAGTGACGCTACTACGCTTATAGTTTCCATACAATGGAAGAAAACGTGTTTCGTGTGTTGATAAAACATTTTTTTAATGGGAAATAATACCGTTTAAGCACAGCAATGGCTTATAAAATGTTATGCGGTATCAGCTCCCTCTAAAGCAACCATTTGTCGGTGGTATGCCGACTTCAAACGCGGTCGTAGGACACAAATGATGGGGAACGCTCAGGTCGTCCAAATGAAGAACTAACTCAACAAAATATTAACCAAGTCCTAAAAATCGTAATGGAAGCTCGGAAGAAAAAATTCGCGTGTAGGGGGAACACTGCTGTGTGCGTGTTGACTGCGGCAGCGCGTCGGGAAAAGTGTAGTAAGGTCTCTTTATTTAGTCATAGGGATTTATAATGAAAAATTAAATACCTACTTTTATTACATAATTATGATCAGAATCGAGTTCAGAGTGCTCTCCTTCAGTATTTAAAATTTGTCACCAGTCACCCTGTATACTATGTATCTAAAACATATAAATGTATAACACGGGTGAATGAAGAAATGATACTTAAATGACGGCTTGTATTTGCGTTGACAGACAGTACAGTTAGCATACAAATATTAAAAATATTTTTTTATTTAAAATATAATAAAAACAAGATCACGTTTTCAAACTATACCTTGGCAAATAATTCAATGTTCTTAAACGCATGTTATAGTGTGCCCGCTTTAGGGGCGAAAAAAATAGTGGTGCGGTTCATGTGCGAATTTTGAAAATGACCCACCAGTCACTCTGTATGTATTTATACTTCCATGATGGACTGGGGGCGAAGGAAAAACATGGAATGTGCCAGCTGTTTCTCTTCCCGGGATACTTACTCTAAGAATCAGTTAAGGGTCAGAGGTTTTATTGGAGGTTTTTTTGTGGGCAATAGGCTGACCCCTGTCACTGCAATAGTCTCTCACCATTATTATAATGCCTTCAAATTTGTCAAATATGACATCAGATGGTTTTATAGCGTCTGGTGTTCTGCCGACTTCATAAGGGATACCTGCGTGAAGTTATATTTGTAGGTGCCGACATATTTATGTATTGATAAAGCCCAACCTACCGCCCTCAGAAAATTCGTGTAAGTGTGTCCTAAAATCCTTCATCGTTTGGCTGTCTAGCGACCAACCTTCATATAAAATCTACTTACAATGATTACCACTTCCGCAGCGATGCTTCTGGCAAAGAGCCAGGTCCTTCCATTCTCACTTATCATCCGGTGAAATTCAGGTCAAAAGCGGCTCAAGTCACCAATAAAAAAAGTTCATAAGGAAGTTTAGGCTCTCAAGAAAATTCTGCGCGATCAAAAGTTACGCTGGCAAAAGAATATAAGTAGCATGTTGTGGATCAACGGAACATTGATATACCAAATGATTCGCAAGCGGAGTTGTACGGCACAGGCTGCTTCAATCAATCAATCAAGTATCCTTTTTCTTTTTCTTATAAAATTGTTTGATTAGTACATGGGCTATAAATATTGCTTTTAATACGTGGAATTAATCGCCAAACGGCAGGAATTCCAACGTCAGATACTTTTTTTGATTTTAATATGAGCATTCCTTGAACTGCTTCCTTGAAGAATTTACAAGGCTTTTATTTTTGTTAAATTTGAACATGGGCCAAAAGTCAATTCCGTGTTTAGTGTATGGACAGAAATGATTCTTTGAATAATGGAATTAAATGTGCTTAAATGTCATGTATAGTAATGTTCGTTGTTTTAATGATCCTTAAAAAACTAATCCTTAAAAAAATAGAATGCCATATAAGCGATACAATAAGTACCTTCTTAATTTTATGACCACCCGACCCATGATACCCAGGGTAACTAGCCAATTTCATTGCATAGATACTAAACGGTCAAAACCTTTATAAAGAAAAAGTAAAAAGTTGTAAAACGTACTATTTTTGGTTAGAAGCGAAACAAAAATAGTATTAGTATATACATTTTTATAAGTTGTGCAGGTAGATAAAGCTTAATATTATATTTTTCTCATGCTAAAAATATTCCAAATTGACTACATTCATGAAATTCAGGTCGAATATTTGTTGGGCTCTGAGTTAGGAGCTTCATTTCACGGTACGCCGCCGTTTGATGGGTTAGCGTTAGCGGTAAATGTACAACATTTTAGCAGCTCTCGAAAATTCACTAATTACTTAAATGCTACAGGCAAGGGTCTATCTATAGGTATACAATATTAGTGGAAACGTAGATAAAATAATAAAATAAACGATAACCATTTTTTTTTTCAATTGTGCACTCTCTAATTCTAAATAGGTACCTACATAGAACCTTCTGATTTAATATTCGGCAGTTGTCACTAAATATGGATCAACAACTTGCCCTTAGAATTTACAAATTATTGCGGATTTCTATTTCGTGGAAAGGGACCATATTACTGACTGTATTTATAGTTATTTATCAAGTGCACAAACATTTTGCAGTCATATTAAAACTAATTTATTCTAATGACAATTTTTCTTAATCTAGAATGCGAACCTATTACTTAATATCAAATACATATTTTTGCCGGTTTTTTATTTATTGAAGTCAACAAACAGTTATGATAATAAAAATATTTTGGGCCCATAATAATTTTCCTTTTAGCGATGTCTTTCTGTAATTTTATAGGAAAAACGTAATTAATATTTATTCTTAATTCAAGTTCTTAACCTTAAATCTTTGTAATTATAAGTTAAATTGAAAGTTGATTGAATTTTGATTACCAATTGAAAATAGAATCCATTTTGATTGAAGATTACTTTTTTTTTTGTTTTTAGGATTTTTATTAGGTATTAGATTGAAGGTGTTGATTGTAAAAGTTACCGTTACTTAACGTTATATGAAATCCTATGTTACATCTTGTTTAGAAACAATGGATATAATAACTTGGCGATTATTCGTATAACCTCCAAAATTGTGCATCGAATAATGAACTGTTTCAAGCTGCTCCATTTAAATATATTTGACCGCTGCTGAATAAGGCGTGGCCAATTATTTAAAAAATGTCAAATAAAATTCAAACGAGGGTAGATGATTGAAACCATTAGATAACCGTGTGGTTGAGCTCTTATCTCCAACATGACACTCATCCCACAAGATGGTTAAGGCTAGCCTCAAGTTGTGACAAGCACCCTCTTGAGAGCTCGAGACCGTCCTTGCACTCAGTTTTCAAGCTCGATGGAATTTATAAGGCTTGATGATCATAATTGTAGTGAAAGATACAAGATTGTATTTTAGTTGAAATGGTCGAACCCAATGCAAAGCTTTTGTTCCATATTCTGTTATGGTGCGTACAGGTTTCTGTAATGAAACTAGTAATGTAACTTTCTGCGCACTAGACGTACAACCAAATACGCAAGGTGCGCAGAATGCTACATTACTAGTTCCATTACAGCAATCTGTACGCACCATTAGATTACTTAAGATATAAGGAGGAACACCTAAATTTGACAAATCACTCCATAGACAACACATTTGTCATAAATACGTCACATCTTATCTCTACGCTATGCCATAGACAAACGTAAATAAATTCTTTGTCTCTTCGCGCATATCTGTCGCTTCGCACATATATGCACAGATGAGAAAGTATTATGTACAAGTACAGATAGGACACATCAATATTATAGGGAGTTTGGAATGCAAGCTTTTTTGCCGCTTGGCGGCGCTTATGTGCTTGAGGTTTTTTGGGTGGACTATGCACTATACTGGTTTTTATTATTGTTTATAAATATTGATTTTCATATGTGAAAGAAAGGGTGCTTATTTTACAGTACTAGACAACCAACTAACGAACCACTAACTAAAATAATCAAAAACCAACACTTGTTAGCATTTTTGATACTTATAAAGTTATTCGACGAAATATGTGAATCATGAAGTCTATCAAGCATATCAAAAATTCAGTTACATCAATAAAATAAACTAAAGTTCACTTAACGCTACTTCTGAGTTTGCAGGAAAACACAGCAGATATGTGCAGTTTACAACAGATATGCATAGGACTTTCACAAGCCGGCAGCGTTTTGTGATCAAATGGCGAATGATTGTCTATCACTCACTCAATTCACTCATATTAAGTTGTTATTGTTTATCAATAATAAGTGGCGCCACCAAACGTTAAAATAATGCTATGGCCAAACTCTTGAAATTGAATAAAATGCTTTGATTGTCAATGCCGTGCATATATGTATCTCCATGCATAGGCCGGGTCCATATCGGCTCACATAAAATTCTAATTCCTATTTTTGTCTTACTACCGATTAGTTTTCATAATTATCACTCTTCATACTGTTGCTACCAAGAACCAGTTAGAATTCATAATTTTCTTTTTCAGATCTTTTTTTTCATAACATTTGATGATCATGTCGCTTTGATTAATAATGTTTTTACTAAGAACACACGTTAACTCATAACGTCGTTGTTCAGAATAGCTTGCTTAATAACATATAATATTATCATATTTTTTTTTCTTGATAAGTTATCGCTTGATTATTGACTATGTCGGGGTCGTGGTGATCGACCTCACACTTAAAGGATTTCGGTGCTACGCTGGCCACTGTCTTGGCACCGCTTGCTTCGCTCGCTCGGCTCGCGCCCGTATGGTCTATATGAAACCAACTGCTCCTCCTCGCTGCGCGAGTCGTCGCACCTAACCGTACCGACTACGTCTTCCGGTGCGAGGGCCCTTCTTGTCGCATAATCTTTTACATCACAAGTAAAAGTTAATATTAAAAGTTAAACAACGTTAATATTAGTATGAAATAAATTTATGAATATTATAATTATTTATTCGAATGATGATGAGTTTCGATCATTAGTATGAACAAATATATTACAACAAATATTAGTAAAATCAAAGTGTATGAAAAGTGAAAAAAATTTCAATCATTATTTTTATTAAAATTTAGTATTTTTTTATGAACAATGATCATTATAATTTTAAATGGTATGAGAAATATTTTCGGACTTCCGATTTTAGGAGTTGAAAAGTTGGGTGAAACAATGCGCACCGCATAGGCCAGGTGTGCTAGCCACAGCTGCTAATTATTTTCCTGAATTACCACTAGCAATTGCTGTATGTTGTGTAAATAAAGCTTGAATCACTTACAATTTACAAAACAGTTGAACGTCCCCGCAACTTGAGCGTCACAGGAGACAGAGCGGTCTATTTTAGTCCGCTACCCACGCGATCAGTATATTAGTTATGTCTACATTTGATACTTTGGTACAGATTAGTAACATGTGTGTGGGATATACTACAACTAATGAATCATTTATATTAGAGAATACTTTTTCGTCGTTTTTCATATTTTCCAGAAGCATTTCTTCGAGGTATGAAAAAAAACGTGATCATAATATTATGTATTCACGACTCATGTAATAAAATGTATATTTACCAACAAAAGAAGTTAACGCCATATATTATATGGAAATTTTTATATATAATTGTTTATATTCAGAGTAATTGAAAAAAAGTATAAGTATTGGTACCAAGGACTATAAATTACTAATTATCCACGAAGCTTACGTTGTTAATTTCCCTAAAGTATTCTTACTTATAAGTACTATTAATATTCACTTAGAGTTAATAATAAAAAGTTATTATCATTAGGAAAATTACTCTTTTTATAATAGCTATCTTCAAGTTTTAAATGGAAATTGCTCAAGGGACGCAAAAGAGCAAGGGTGTTAAAATTAAAATTAAAAATACAAAGTCATAGCTCAATCAGCATGACTACTTTGGCCAATACCTTGTAGTCGTTACTGACAGTTGGGTAAAATTGGAGTTAGTATTCGATAAAATTATCTTTTTTAGTTTTTTATTAATGGAGACGCCATTAGGATTGAAACACAACGGATAAAACTTGCGCAAATTAGTACCTAAAGTAAAGGTTCTTCAATTTTATGTTCAATTTGATGTTCATTGAACAATACGAAAAAACATCAAAGACTGGCTAGTCATCAAATCTTTCATCGGGGGTCGGTTATCAAATTGAATAAACTAACACAATGAAGTTATTTTCTTTATTCATTTCGTGAGTTTTTAGAAAAACTCTTGAAATAAGGCACTTTAGCAAATTGAAATGATTTCGGAAAGACCTCAGAACGGAAAATTTGGGTATTTTCATTGAGAGTTAGATTACCGTAAGAGCGGTTACTCACTACATCCGATTCTTAACCGATCCGAATCCCAGAAATGGCGGTAAAGCGCGGTGGCGGCGCCGGCGCAGACCTATAGACCTATTTAGCCGTATTTAGCGTAGCCGTAGACCTATTTCTATGGTAGCTTTTTTTTGTCATAAAAAAAAATTTAGATTCTAATTTTCTCGGACTCCGATCGGATAATAATTGAATGTAGTGCGTCACCGCTGTAACTTGATATAAATACCCCACTTTTGCACCGTACTCAAGGACAGCAGTATCAACAAGTATCCTTACCTACTTCTATCTTTTAAACCATCATTTTACAAAAAAAAAAAACAACAGAAAAGCAAGCTAAGCGAGGAAATATTTTATACTTTACCTGCAACCATCTGTATTTTATTGCATTTCTAAAATATAGTTTCATTCAGAAGACCGCATTGCTACTCACATAAATAAAGTTTCAAAACGGTTGCAGATTTCTGTATTGAGCCTTTTTTGAAGTCAACAAATACTTAGTTATTGTAAATAATATCAATAATTGTTTGATTAGTCTTATTTTCTTTGGTATATTGTTTTCAACTCTTAGCGAGGCATTCCTAGATTAAGAAAAACCTACGGGTTTCTGCTCAATTTTAAAAAGTTTCTAAAATAGATTCTAACTGTAGAATTTCACCACTACTTCAAGAGTTAATAAATAATTTTCTCAAACCAATTATTTTTTTAACATTCTTGTATGTGTCATCTTCAACTGTCATCATTTCGTAATGATAGAGTAAACATATGTTGGAATATAAATGTTTCATCAGTGGTAACGGGAGGTAAAGTTTAAAAATAAGAAAATTATCGTAGCAAGACCTGATAAAATTATATAATTTTATTTATTTTTTACATTTTGTTTCACGATAGGTATTATAACAGTACAGTTTATTTTATTCTATGTGACAGACTGATGTCCGTACTAGGACAACCTGTGTTACGGATCACCAGTCTCTCCTACTCTTGATGTTTATAAAATACCTATGATAAACTAAGTGAAGGAGTAAGGTGTATTATGAACGAGGTCTTAAGGCATGCCTAATAAATGTGTAAAAAGTACCTATTGTCCATTATGATAATAGCTTCAAAAATACATTAATTATTATATTATAACGACTAATATTATTATCCAAATTCTGTCTGATCTATTATATCAGTAAAGATCAGTAAAAGTCCTATATTTACGAAACAACTCATCTGCGTACGTAAAACAGTCATTTCATTCATAAGATTCAGCGAATCTGAGTTATACAAAACAAAAATACTTCTGGTATCAATTTTACACTTCTGAATAGCTTCCAAAAATACTTTAATCGGGGTTAGTGAGTAACGAGAAATTCGGAAATAGCTATACTCCAGATTTATGAGTAAAGTATTTTACGTGACATTCCATTTTTATTGTGTGAGTCAATAACAGTTTGTTTTCTGTTATTCATGTAGGTAAAATACTCTTGCGAAAAATGCATGTCTGCAGATTTGAAAACAATGAATATGACTTTAAGTGACTCCGTAATATTGCAAGACAATTTTATATTAAATCAAAGACATTTCTATTTTATCGAGTTTCTTTTTTTTAACATATTAAATTCGGTATTTTTACAGACTTTGCAGTTGTCAATTTAAAAAATCTTTACTTCCATCCACTTTTCACAGTCTACGAGCGTAGCGTCACAAAACGTGCTGACAGTGTCTTTAGTAGAAGGTCTTGCAGATTGATAGATGTTGCTTAAGTATTCTTTTAAATAAGTATAGGTTCCCATGTTGGTGAAAGTGAACAACCATCTTTAACATAGTAATAATTAGGGTGTTATTTCATTGGCTTCTCTGATCATGCAAGGCATGTAGTGTTGTGCCGTTTATAGAATATTTACAGACTCAAGCTGAGCTTCTCAGATCTCAGTAACTTGTATTGTCATCAGCCTCTGAAGGTCAATCTATTGAGTAAACGAGACACTAAATATTCTAGCTTAAGTTTCACTATCGTTCTTGACAATAATAAAAGACCTGCAAAAAGGCAAAGGAAATTTGCCTTTTTAGATACTGGGGTCACAAGCGACGGCAGTAAAACCTGAAAAGGAAACGTATATTAAAGGCAAAAAGATCCAGTCTTTTATTAACCGAAGTATTTTTGTGAGGTTTGAGTACCGGATTACCGGCGGGATTAAAATCAATATTAGCATAGCATATGCCCAACATCACGCCCTTGGAAACCACATTAAATGAATACTGTGTACCCGAACTGTATAGGGAATTTGAAAATGGAGGTTTAGAAAGGGATGAGTAATGAAAGGGTTACATAGAGCAATCGGTTCGTCCAAAAAACGTTACATTATAGAACTTTTTATAAAAAAAAAACAGAGAAAAATGGGAGTTTGTTATTTTACTAACCTTTAAAACTTTGATATAGTTACTAAATCAGCATTTGTCCTAGTGACAATGAGGTCGAAGAATCATGCAATCACGGTGGATAGGTACATCACCGCTGCAGTGATATTTGGCGGCCGATCTTAGATGATAGTAGCTAACCATGCAGACCCAGATGGTAGGACACCATTAAGCGGGCATGAATCGGATTATTCGCCTTTTACGACACGCCTATTCCGGGCCTATCATAGGGTCCTCCACCTCACACAGCGAAAATTTTCGCATTTCCTTCTAAGTCAAAATAATAATTTTGGTTTCACGAAATATTTATGCACAAACCCGTCGGTAATTATTACATTGTTGTAATTGAAGTCGTTGTGGCGCCGTGGTTACTGTGCATATCATACGATATCGCAGGTTAAGCAACGTTCGGCGCGGTCGGTAACAGGATGGGTGACCGATTATAATTTATTTCTCACAACGACTTCCATGCTTCGAAGGGCGCATTAAGCAGTCGGTCCCGGGTGCCGTATACATGTATCCAGTAGTCGTTTTGGCACACTGAAAATTCTGACATCCACCAACCAGCTCTGGGATAGTTTGTTGGATTACGGACTAAACCTTCTCGTCACCCACAGGAGAGGCTCATAGCCCTGCAGTGGGCTCATTACACGGAGTTGTGATGAAGGTGATGATGAATAATTGTTACACATTGCTTACTACAGAAAGTAGTTGCGATGAAGGGTTTGTATTTCATCGAAGATTATGATGAAATTGTTCAAAAAGTCCATCTCTTATGAAGCAATATGAAATAAAACTGTTTAAGTGATAAATAATGTCATTATACGTAAGTAGTTAGTGAATCAGCGTGAAAATCACAGTTTTCAGCCAGTTGGTGTCGAGCCAAAATATCACCGTTACAGATAACTGACGATGAGTTTCACGTTCTAAGAAAATGTTCAGAGATAATAATAATAACCTCATTTCTAACTAAAACTAAATAATGTCTTCAATACTTATAAGACCGAAAATTCTTAAGAAAATTCGTTTATTTGATAATATGTACGCCGAATTAATGAAGTTTTCTTACTGTTTGTTTATTGGCTAATGATTGTTTATAAGCTTTTAGTGAGTGAGCAGAACATTGTAACATAAACATTGAATCTTAAAAGATGTATAAAGTAACAAATAAGCTGGTGAGAAAAGTTCCGACGTTGCGGAAAAAGTTTAATTTATCTTTTAAAACCGCACATTTAGCGGATCTCCATCATAGTAGAATAAGTTATTTCTTATCTTCGTACTCATCATGAGGTATCGATTAACAAAGCCTCATTTCAATCGCAATGGCCCTATTACTTTGATCTATAGTATACCAATAAAAATAAAAGTAAAGGCAATTTTAAAAGACAAAGAAAACAAGCGTTATCCAACATCCAGATATTACACGTAACAGCCTGGCAAGGTAACTTCGTAACTTAGTTGGCTTGCTCCCAGAATAGCTACAATTGCACAGAAAAATGAGCTTTGCGGCTTGGCACGTGCAGCTCTTAGCCATTTCAACATAAATGTACATAAAAAAGACTGAAATGCTCTCTACTTGATGAACCACCACCACCGGCTGGATACAATCAGATAGCAGTGTTTTGTTTTCATTTGGATTTCAAAAGCGGATGGTTGGTCTTTTACACAAATTAGAACGGTCTTTTACGCAGCTTTTGTACGACGTGTGTGTTGATGCCTGCTTCTGTTGTGACCCATTTCAGTCTTGCGATGAGTTTATGAGGTACTGAATGAGTATGATATGTAAATTTGATATACGGAAATAAACACGGAAATCTTATCGTGACCACGACCCTGGTAACTCGGTCGAAACGTCGACGTAAATAAATAAAGTAATGTTTAACGTGATTAAGTGCAGATTTATTAGCAGTATCAATCAATACGGTGGCCCTGTTGCAGCGGTGCATTTGTTGGTCTTTTTTATTTACATAAAATTTTAAGCTTAATAGAGTTTTGGAAACAAATTTTGGAACGCTTGTAGGCAAGTGTTATAATAGAGGCTTCTTTAGCGAATCAGAGATGGTACGAGATAAATAAGGGACTTGGTTTGGGATTGTGGTTGACGTTGAAAGCCACAAGGTTCAAGCAATGTTCATATTCAGGACATTTAATTATTTTATTACGTAAATTAGAAAACATTTTATATATTGGAAGATTAACCCACGTTACTTTCATCTCACTAAACGACAAGTGAGAAAATAAAGCGTACAGGCTTACTGCGTACATAATTAAGGTTCGCCTAAGCGATGGTATCTGGCAGCAAACTTCATATGAATCAATGCAGTAAGCCAGGCGTACCCTAAAACGGGCCATTACAATTAGTCGCCTTTTGTAAAACGGTTATCCAATAGCATTGAAGGTAATCTTGGCTGATTACAAGGGCTAATTTATTCTCACACAACTGTTGAAATTATCCAACTATTATCATTGCATTCCAAAAAACTATCCTAAAAGCTGTAGGTACTTTGTTTCTAGAAATGAAACATGTCTGAAAATTTACATCAAAATGCAACAGATGTTTCATAATACGAACACTGTGATATTAACTAAAACGACCTCGGTTCCCTGACTCTGGCACTGCTTGCGACCTATTTCTATTATGTAAAACTGTGATCTTAACATACTTTCAAGTTTTGAATACATTCTCTGTTGTAGGGGGTCTACTAGACCGACGACGACGGCTGGAGGGGTTAAGTGTATTGACGTTTCGTAGGAAATAAAGCAGAGAGGTTTGCACTATTTTAGGTCGCTCTACATTTAAGTTTGACACGTATAATTGGGGCATGAGAAAATTTCACAGGTTGTGGTAGATAGATATTTCATCCTAGAAGAATTAGGTTAAATTTTAATATGAGTTTCATAGTCATTTGACACTAATGAAGAAAATACTTCAACAATACAAAGTTGAACTACTGGGAAAAAAAAGTCTCACCAGGTCAACCGTTGAACTACTTGGAACTAGCCTATTAAATCAGGCAGCCATTTGCTTTACTGATAACAAAATAAAGCATAGTGAAGTTACGTTTCACAAATATTTCTAAATGTGTTTGTCGTTAACAATTTATAAGCAGGAAACGCTTTGTTATTTGTCAACAAAGCCAAATTCTAGCAAAGGAATGATCAACTGACGGTAAATATATTATCATAACTCCAAATCTTAATCTTAATCTTAACATATGATAAAATATTTAAAAAAAATACTTAAAAACACTGTAGTTGGTATTTGCTAACATTGCTAAATAATCATGACTCAAAACTATACTGTACTCCACTTTTTTCATACTAACAAATATATAGTATATAGTATGAAAAAAGTGGAGTTAAAAGAAATCAGATATGTACGGATACAGTCATTGAATGTTTATCTCATCACAGCAGCATTTTATTTTTAATTTTTTGTCTTTATATTTAAAATTGGAATTAAATCACTTTGTTACTATAAAAGTTAATTTAATTTTCGAATTTGACCCGGCGACAAGTATTCTACATAGCTGCAGAAAATACTCAACTCGTGGCTAAAATTATGAAGATATTATGGTGTTTTTATATTTTATACATTTATTGTTCTCATATTTAGACACAAGCTGAGACCTAAATGTAACATTAACATCATGTGAACAAGACAAGTGAATGTAACAAGACTGAACAAATATATTTCTGTAATAATTTTAAATACGTACTTTAAGCCATGGAGATGGGAAAATTGTAAGTGCTGAGTAAAAATTTCAAACAAATACAAAAGTGTAAGTATAGAAAGTTGTATCTCAAAATAAAAATAAAATCCTCATAGGATCCGATTAGTATCCGTCTGTCTGTCCGTCTGTCAATTCAATTTTTCCCCAGGAATGGGTGGAAAGATAAAGCTAAAATTAATATCAAAAACTAAAGTCCTCAATACCTTGGAGTAGATGAGAAATCAAAATAAATCAACTCAATCAATAGATACAACAGTTTATGCTCCCTTTATGCCGCATATTTTGAAGCTTGCAAGGTTATCAAAATCTATAGGGTACTTCCCGCTGACCTAGAACATGAAATTTGGCAAGCAGTGAGAACGAAAATTCGGAAATAGGTAATTTACTTTCGTGTGTGACTCCAACTCGCATTTGACCGACTTCTTTACGAACGCACTAAGGGGCGATTTCACCGATTTTCTTTTAATCCGAGATTGACAAATCTCAGATCTGATCAGAACAAGATCTTTTTCATGGGCTTCGTTGTCATCTCGTTTCATAAAACATAGTTTAACTAGGACACTTAGGTATGACTAGGAATGAACGAAAGAATGATGCGTTCAAAGTGTTGCAATAAAAAAAATTGTTCCTTCTCAAATGACGAAATGAGAAAGACAGATCATGATATTTTTTAAACGTTAGTTCTAGATGTACATAATCAATATTTATATATAGGTATAACTGTTTCGCTTATTACGATATTTATTTTTAAAAACTGAAATATATTTAAATCTTCGCCAAAACCTAGTGCCAAGGCTCAATATAAACAATTATCCCTATTAACCTATTACCCCTCCCTTTTTAACCCTTAAACAAATACGGGGAAATATAAATTTAATATAATATAATCCCATTTCGAAAGAATGGATTTTTATAAACAAATAATAGTTTCATATGACACATTGACAATGACAGCAGGCAGCTCTTATACTCGTTTTAACACGCTAAACGGCGAAAATCGGACGTTTAGGCACTAATCCAGATTTAACCTAATCTAAGATTTATTTATGTCGATGAAAAAGAAACTTGAAAGCGAAACTCGTTTTAACATGTAATCCAAGTTCAACTCGAATTGATCGCGTACATCGTACATCGGTAAAATTGGGGCTAAGTGGTCGCAGATTTTCAGAGCTCATGTTCGATAATTTCGTAGAGCTGCTTGTATAAGAAATAAAATTGTACATTCCATTTGATTATTTACCGACGACTAGGTATGAATATTGTATGAGAACCTGTTCCTGCTTATTTCATTTTATAGAACAACCGTATTCAGGGTGAGTTAATAAAATAGAACGAGGACGAAATTTTATGAAGCATCATATTTACGTAAACATACTGAACTAGTTAGATTGAATAGTAGTCGTCATTGATGTTGAGATTTTACATCTATAGTAAAGTTTCACCAACAGAACTGCATAGGTTCAAAAAATCATTTAGCGACTCCATTGTTAACAAAATAGAGTTGTTAATCCATTCTTTGCATTTAAAAAACCTTGCCATGGCTTTGAAACTGTAATTTAACTTTCAGTGGAGTTTAAAGGTAACAAGATCGTAGCAAAGATAACCAAGTTAAAACAGCCTGAGGCGATGAGCTAATGGAATACCGAGATGAAAGGAATACTCTTTAATCTATACTGACTCTTAGTAAATTAAATTCGATTACGAGCAAGATGACATAGAAGCCTTTTTCAATGTTTTCCTGACCTCTACAGTTGTGGTTATTTCAATACATGGTGATATGTTTCTCATGAATATGTATACGTGTCATATCTTAGTTTATATACAACATCATTTTCTATCGAGCATGATAAGGAGAAATGTCTCATCCTGTTACAAACTTCAAAATCAAAAATTGACTACAATACGCTACTAGCATTGTTGATTCTAAAGTTTTTTATTTGCGCTGATCTGCGTGAAATTTGGAATAAAATTAGCTAGCTATACACTTCTTCATATAGACAGGTTTATATCCCAAAATTAAGTGAGCAGAGCTGCCATTAGACTTAATTTATCTACAATTATCCAATATCAAAAGAGGAGGCTGGCAGGGTGGTTGGCGGTAAAATAATTGGCGTCATGCCAAAGTAAACAAACCCATGTTCCAAAATACAGCCTCCGGGCGAATTAATTCCGCAACAACATCCTCTTACACCACAATCTGCATTAAACTTATTTTGTATACACAATGCGTTGTGGATAGAATGAGAGTTACCTTATTTCGGTATAATGAAGCATTTGTACCGTACGTGTGGTAAGCTTGAAATACGGATCAGCTATTTAAAGAAGTACATTTCAAATAAGTATTTTTTGCTTCTTTAACAAAATTGTATAGGTAACACAAAACAACTTGCAGAACCACTTTAAGAAGCTAATAGATAACTAACAGGATAATAATACTAAATTATACCTGCAGCAATTACCTATCGTTCTCGTACGTCCGTAAGTAAATATTTGTACGTAGTTGTTTTGCGAAAATCACCAATCTTTAAACTTCTATACGAAAATAATTTAATCGCGCACCTTGACAAAAATGTAAACCGTTGATAGCTATATACGCGTTATTATCAAATACAATATCAATTCCTTATATACTGAATAAATAACACTTTAACTAGTACAAATTGTTTACACATGTTATCAAACAATGAAGTACTTAAGAGGAAAATGACCTCGTTATCAGTGTCCACATGGTCGTATTAACTAAACATAAATAATCTTCTCGAATGAACGAACAGCTTCTTGTACTTTCGCTTATCAGTAATTGTAAATAAGGCACTTTATGCGGAGCATGTTCACACATTTATTATTTAATATTATTATGTTTTTCTTTCATGTTATAAAGAAAACTAAGTAGAGTTCACCAGGCGTGCACCCCTTCAGAGTGCTGCCAGAAGGCATAGTCTGTAGAGCACTAAAAGCGATGCGAATTGCACTAGATCTATGGTTTTTCGAGTTCAAAGCACTAAAATTTAAATTTGGGATATATGTAAAAAAAGATATAAGTATAAAATTCAAAACTTAGTTTTATTTTTTATTTTATGGTTAACTACGACATTAAATCATACCTAAAAACCTATAAAAATCAAAATATGCTTCTTCTGTTTGGTACTTGACGGGCTAGCCATAATGTTCGCTACATTGGTATATTGTGCCTAGTGTAAACATGCAAAAATTGAGCATGTGTGCGTGAATGATCAAAATCTCTATAAAGTAAGACAACCCACCCTCGTACGTAAGAATTTACTAATGGAAATTCCCTGGCCATAGATCATACATACTATACATACAGCAAAGACACGGGGCGATCGACACTAGTGTGGTGACTGGTGAGGTGAAATGATTCCAGATCAATTTATAATATGTATAATTAAAGAGCACACATAAAAAAGCTCAAGAAATTGCACTAGGCACTGAAAATCTTACATACGCACTGAACATACCAACAATGCACTATATTAGTGCCGAAAGCACTAAAATGGCAACGCTGTCAGCTAACGAGAATCCTGCATAAGTTCTGCCATCAAATATCACCTATCAGTCCGTGATATTCTCCAAAAATGCTTTATGAAGAGCCGATAGGAGATATTCGACCTAAACGTCGTTTACCATTAGGTGAGATTGAGGTCAAAAGCAGGTTTTTTACAGAATAATGATTCCAATTCGAAATTTGAATGATTAACTACATTAAAAAACTAGCATTTAAAAAACCGTCGTCTATGTAAATATTCTCCGTATTCATACCATATTTATCCAAAAAAATCGCGTAACAAAGACACAAAAAGAAAAAACACACACACAAATTGAGAACCTCCTCCATTTCGAAGTCGGTTGAAAATGAGATTAGGTACGTTACGAATTATATGAAAGTCACAGATAAATGACGATATATCTAAACACGTGTTAATTAGGTTTAAAAACATCCGACACCTTTCATCCTGACTTTCATTGCGTGGACACTCCACGTGCTACCTCAAGCACGTGTCGTTAAATCTGAACCACGTTATTACAGATAGCTTACACCGATACTTAGGTCGAAACCTCAATACCTGGCCAATGGTATTTAAGAGGATTTTGTTTGCGTAGGTGTTATTTGCAGCTAAGTTTTTTTATTGAAGCAACATTTTTTCAAAATGTGAATAAAGTATCGGCAGGACTGCGATTTAAGTGAACTTATCTTCCTAAGCCCAAGTGCTGCCTTCTTCAACCTCATCTTCACTTACCAGCAGGATAATATGAGGGCAAACGCGGGTATAGTCACGGAATTTTAATTAAATTTAGTATTTTTGTGATCATCCTATTCGATCTCACCGTTAGAGATTAGATTAGAGAGAGATTTGAGTCCATTTTTATATTTTTACTTCTATTCACCACATCTTCTGAAAAAGAAAGTCCATCAGTTTGTGTGTTCGTAGCAATCCTTAGAAACTAATGAACAGATTTTGACCTAATGCCAGAGGTCTCGGAGCTTATTAAAGGCTGTTATACATTTGTAAATGTACACACCTATGAGCCGAGTAATAATGACTTTTTTCAACATTATTTGCAAATACAGCAATAACGTAAAGCCAAACTGCACTGGATCGAAGCCGACTACGTGTAGTTTACTATATAGGAACGAGCGAATCGTATAAAAATAAAACAAAAGGATACGCTCAGCCTTCTTTTACTCGAGAAACCTTTATGGTACGTGAGCGTAGTAAGTATATATACGAGAGTTATTTTAGTCACAATAGTGGCTCGTGTACACAGGATGATCCGCGTTTGTCCAGGTCATTATCTAATCAAGATGTAGCTCGAAATAGTCGGCAGATCATCGCAATGAACTGTCAGTTGACAGTGCTTATTGCGTTCTAGAAGATACTATAACGCGGCAAACAGCTTTGTGAAAACTCGGAGAATGAGTCGTCTAATTTATAGTTATTTATGTGCATATCCTATTTGAGACGTTTTCACTCTGCCAAGCATTTACCAAACTTACATAGCACTTTTTGGACTCAACGCCAATTGTAATCAATTGAGCTGGTTTTCAAAGATGGAATAGTCAAAATCCCTTTCTTCTCCAGATCCCGTAAAATACGACCAGTTCCTTCTGATGAAAATAATAGAACAGTGTGTTTCTTAACTTATGACCACGGTAGGTACCTATATTAAATTTCATATTTTATTCGTCAAAGATTTTCACTTAGTCCGATGATATAATTTTCCATTTTTGCAACAATACCGAAACATGGCTTTAAGTAAAACACGATACCTTTCAGCTCACTTTTGTTCTTATAATTAAATTCTGACGGAAAAAGAGGTCCATGTAAAATTCTCTCAATCAAATAAAATTACTTTACAATATCTCGAACGCCTGCCTATCCATTTTTCACATAACTGAATTGGAATCGACTGCTGTGTTTCAATGTTTCAATCAATCCAGGCTGGATGGAGGCTGCAATCATATTTGCGCAGTGAATTTTTCACATATGTATACACGTTGCCTGCAGCTTTTGTTCGGCGGGAGTTATAAAGCAAGGCTAAAAGCCTTTGTCGGTGAAGTCCATGTAGGTAAGTGCCTTTGTACCTATATTGGTGAACAAGTTACGTCAAAGGATTATACATACGTCGTATATCTGACAGTGTTATTGATTTTGGTAGCACATTAATTTAAGGCATTCGATCTTATTTCCATTTTCCAATTTTACGTGCTATGTTCATGAATGTTTCACAAAGCAAAGCTTTTTTTTATTACATACATAACATCACGCCTGTATCCCCTATTATCACAGGAGAGAGACTATTGCAGTGACAGGGGGTCAGCCTATCGCCCACAATAAAGCCTCCTATAACACCTCGGTCCTGTAACTGACTTTTAAAGTATGCCCGGGAAGGGAAGCAGCTGGCACATTTTATGTTTTTCTTTCGCATAGTCGCAGTAGCATTTTTTAAGGGTTTTCTTTTTTAATTGCTTTAGTGCCTGTCTTTGAAACATTTCACTATTATATTTTATTTCAAATCCTCTTGTCCAATTCCTATAAATTTATACTATAAAATTTACATGAGAAACCACAAATTCTTTGATCATTCAAATCTAGAAGCATGATTTTACCATGACATTAACTTCCGCAACTTTATGCGTGTAATTTCACAGTACCTATCTTTAATCGTGGAATATTATGTCAAAGGTCGGATTGTATAGGTGGAGTTAATCTTAAGAAAGCATAATTATGGGAGGCTTTCAGAGTAAAGACGTTCTAAATAAAACTACTTTTTATCCGGATTAATCGCGCAAAGACGTCCTATTTCTTAAAAAAATAACATCAAGATATAAAGTAATAAAACTCCTTCTTTCAATCGATTACAACATACCTACCTTGTTTACACTGTATTTGTTTAAATAATACTAAAAGTTCTTATTACATTCGATTACGCCATACTTTTCTAAACACTGTATTATAAAGTTAAATGCCTATATCTAATAATAAATTAAATTTGTCATCAACTACTAATATCAAATACATTTATTATGATATTCAAGGCACATTAGCATCGCAGCTTGCTCTACTTTTTCGTCAAATATCTCTTGTTTACAGCACATTAGGATTGCGAACAAAGAGTTTGTGAACTTCATACTCGTTCCTTCTTTGGTTTATTTCCTCAGGGCAAGTATTAAAGTGGTATTAAGGTCAGTGAAAATTAATGCAACTTTATTCGGGACATAATTTAGCAGTCATTTATTAGCCGAAATTGAATTATACGACGTTGATAAAGTGCATTTAGAGCGCCTGCGCATCAGATAACAAAGTAAAAATGATAAAATAGACTCGTGTTTGTTGTACGTAGGTATATGGAAAGTAACGATATTGATATTTGATTAAATTACTTGTGTCGATTCGAAGTATTAGTCACAATGAAGGGACAAATTAAGGAAATTTAGTATTGATGTGATATTTATAGTCATTTTTTAAAGTAATCGACTTTTAATGTAGGTACCTATGTTAAAAGTATTATTGTTCTATTGATTTACTTAATATTTTATGTCTAATAAACATTTCATTGTCGATATTAGCATTTGGGTTATACAATAAAGGTAAGGTATCGACTGTATGCTACAAAAATGGAAAAATTAGAATATTCTGCAGACGTTAGGCCCACAGTCGGCACCAAAATACACGAGTTGATAAGATAAAATACTTTATTGTTTCACACTGGCTTATCATGAGGTAACAAAGGTAAACATTTTTGGCATACTATATTTAAGTAACAATAAAAACAAAATAAAAAATTTGAAAAACCCACGACGCGACGGTTAAAATGTAATTGAAAAAGAATAAAATAATTTAAAATCCCCCGACTGAAATGATTTATGTGACGAGAGATAATTAACATGAAAAGCTTTATTAAAAGTTCACTTGATCTCACACAGAGTCGGTCATATTTATTTATTTATTTATTTTATGGAAAACAAACAGCTTATATAATACTTATAATTAAATAACATTAGTTAATACCTAAGCCACAACAGTTTCCACTGGTAAACTATACATATTTGCGGAAAAAAACGAGATATTTATACAATACAAATTTAAGATAATATATATTTTAAAAATAAAAATTATAAATAATTACTTATCAACAGTGTTATATAAGAAAGAAAAAGAAACAATCAAATTAATCAAACAAAACAATGTTAATTATGTTTTGCAATTTTTTTTATAGATTTAATGAAATCTTTAAGATTGCAATTAAATACGTCTATGTTACAGTAATGCTGATTGTGAATGGTGCAAGCTCTGACCAAAAATCTGTTTTTGGAATAATTGGTTCTACAAATAGGAGGTGAAAATACTGCATTGGAGCGGATACTTGATTTTGGACATCTTATTGATATACGACTCAACAGAAAAGGAGAATCGATATGATTATTAAGAATTTTATATAAATATATCTGATCCCTATGTTCACGACGTATACATAAAGATTGTAGTTCAGTGGTAGTATTTCTAAATCGATAACCTAATCTTTTGATAAATTTGTTCTAAATTCTTTCAATTTGATCAACGTAAGTAGCATATGCAGGGTTCCATACCGTAGAAGCAAATTCCAGATGGCTTCTTACTAAGGAGTTATACAATATAATATAGGTGTTAATATTCTTAAAATCTTTGCACTGGCGGAAGACAAAGCCTAACATTTTATATGCTTTTGATGTGACATTATTTATATGAGTAGCAAAGTCTAGCTCACTATCAAGGTAAACCCCCAAGTCTCTCACCCCAGTCACTCTTTCAATCGGCGTGTTACAAAATTTATAAATATATTTAATTGGTTTTTTTTTTCTAGAATATGTTATGAGATGACATTTGGCAATATTAATTTTTAGCCTGTTTTGTGCACAATATTCATAAAAAGTATTTAATTCGTCTTGAAATTGTTGACAATGATCTAATAATTTTACAAAAGTAAATATTTTTGTATCATCAGCATATAATAACGCTTTAGAATGATTAAAACAGCTCATAATATCCTTGATGAAAATGTTAAAAAGAAGAGGACCTAGATGAGAACCCTGGGGTACACCAGAGGTGATAGGAACAAAACTAGATGTATAACCTTTTACAGCTACCGCCTGAGATCTATTTCGCAAATATGAGGACAACCATCTCAGAAGATCACCGTGCACACCGATGTTTTCCAGTTTTGATATTAACATATTATGCGAAATTTTATCAAATGCTTTAGAAAAATCGGTGTACACGGCGTCTACCTGGTACCCTTGTTGCATGGCATCTAAAGTTAAATCTAAGAACTCACAGAGATTAGACTTAATTGATCTCCCACTAATAAACCCATGTTGATTAGAAATTATGACTGGTCTAATTATAGGAAACAGAGAGTCATAAACTATCTTTTCGAAAAGCTTCGGTACAACTGATAGCTTAGAAATACCACGGTAGTTAGAAACATCGTGTTTATCACCATTCTTAAAAATAGGTACAATAATTGATTTTTTTCCAAGCTGTGGGCATAACACCTGATTTCAAAGAAATATTAAAGAGTATTGCTAGAGGATAAGCAATTTGTTGGCAACAACGTTTTAAGAAAACTGGGTGAACACCATGGGGGCCCACTCCTTTGTTGACATCGAGTTGTTTTAGATATTTTTCAACAATTTTGCTGTCAATGTTAATCGAATTTATTAAACAATCATTATTTATTTTGTCAGTGGATACGTTCATATTTGATGGAGGCTCAAAAGCAGATTGGAAAAAGGAATTAAACATATTTGCAATTAGCTTACCATCCGATGCATGAGTTTCACCAAGGTACATTGTATCAGGAATGCCATTACTAGAGCGTTTAGAATTGATAAAGGACCAGAAGTGTTTAGTATTGTATTGAATATTTCTTTCTGTATTGCTAATAAACTGACTATAACAAAGTTTTGCCAAATCTTTGGCTTCACGTCGCGCATAGGAAAAATTGTCGTAATCACTCTGCCTGCCGTAAATTTTCCACTTTCTGTGGAGTTTAAGTTTCCTATTAATGAGTTTAAGTAATATTATGAACAACATACTATTCGTTTTAATAGCACTTCCCTACGCTTACCTATTCGGTTCTCGAAGATGTAGATGTCGCAATAACATAGGTATTCAACTCCCTATGAACTTTATAAGAAGAGCAAGAAAATCCGTCTGGGGCTGCCATTGAATGAATTAGTTTTGTAGTTTTATATTGAAATTTAAAATATTAATGGCAGCCCTCGATCAAGTGAACTTTTAAAAAAGCTTTTCATGTTAATTATCTCTCGTCACATAAATCATTTCAGTCGGGGGATTTTAAATTATTTTATTCTTTTTCAATTACTTTTTAACCGTCGCGTCGTGGGTTTTTCAAAATTTTTATTTTGTTTTTTATTTCAAACCTTTTAAAGAGCATAATATAGGTACCATACATTACATTACACAACACGTCGTTCTTCATCAGCCCTATAATGTCCCCACCACCGCTGGAAAACCCATGTAGTTTATTTAAATACATAGTGAAGTATTATAATAAGTATTTACAACTCAATTTTGCTGGTGGCTCAACTTTGCTGGGGCTTTGTTGTAACGTAACTCGATATCATATTACGTAGAATGGTTTGAGTTGTTACCGTTAAACCTATTTAAGAACATTTTACCAATCAAATCCAAAGCGATAATTGAAAACGGCATTCAAATCGGACCAATGGTTTGCAAACAAATATTTACTGCAGCGCCCCCTGATGAGTAGTTACCGTAACACCTATCTCAGAACATGCGCTAATCAAATCCAAAGCGATCACTGAAAACAGCATTTAAATAGGACCAATGGTTTTGCAGATAAACGGTAACATTGGCTTTTACAAACAAATGTTTACTGCAGCGCCCCCTGGTGAGTTGCTACTGCTACACCTATCTAAGAACATGCACCAATCAAATCCAAAGCGATTACTGAAAACCGCATTAAAATCGGACCAGTAGTGGTTCTGGAGATAAATGGTAACATTGGTTTGCACAAACACCCTCTCACCCCAAATACGCACTCCGTTCCGTCGTGGGTAAAAAGATACATATGAGACATGCATTTTCTGTAATATTATAAATTCAAAATGGATGAAAAAACTCTTTCAGTTTTATTTTGACATTTTAATTTGTATAATATGTTAAAGAGGCTTCTCATAGTAAATATGTACCTATAAGTATAACTTTAGCTGCGCACTGTAGGATACTTTTCAATATCTAGGGATATTAAAGGAAAGACTTCTTAACTTAAAAAGTAATTCCAATATAACATAAAATATTTTCTTCTCCAACACATGCTTCGGAAAAATATTTTTAAATTTAAATCAGACCACCATTGTTGGTTAGTGACCAAACTGTAAGACGATAATTAGGTACATGAAACTGGACTTCATTCACGCGAACCACTTCGGGTTCCAGCTTTGCGGCATGGCAATCGCGGGCGTAGACTATTCTTAGTAAAGGCAAAGTAAAGGCAAAGTAATATACTTACTTTGTGATACTTTGTGATCTATACATATAATAAAATGGTAGGAAAGTCAAAACTGTACATTGAATATTTTTTTAAAAGAATACTTGGGGATCTACAATCGAAACAGAAACAAAAAATATAGTTTTTAGAATTTTTGTCTGTTTGTCTTTCCGGGATAAACTCAAAAAGTACTGCATGGATTTACTTCAAATTTGGCATGAAGATAGTTAAGAAGTCGGGTCAACATATAGGCTACATATTATCACGCTAGCAGTGTTATAATCGTAGGTGCGTTTGGTGCTGCATAGCGTTCACGCAGACGACGTCGCGGGCAGCAGCTAGTTATTAATATAAACTAATAAGCCTTTTTACTGTTGGCACAATTCCGAATCAGTCTAGAAAATTAATTATTTATTCAAATAAAAAAAACATTATTGCTTTCACCATACGTTATGAAATGTAACCGTGTATGCTGGAAAGGTAGTTGCGTTCCATATACTAAAGAGAGGAACGCCAAATATTACCGCTCCGGCGGTGATGTGTCCCGGCAATATTGTATGAAGAGCCAGTGCTTCCATGCTGGACTGGGAGCAATAGAAAAACATGGAATCTACCAGTTGCTTATCTTCGATACTGTAAAAGTTAGTTAAGGAACAGAGTTTATTAGAGTGTTATTAGAAGACCTCGATCTTAACTGGTTACAATGGAGTCGCAGTTGGGGTACACTGGTCTATTAGGCTCTTCTTAAAGTAATCCCGAAGCTATACTTAATATTCGGATATTTATCAAGGCTAATTTTCCTACTACACGCTAAGGTGACTCACTGTCAGAAATGTTATTCAACCTTAAGCAATAAATCATATAAGAAAAACTTCAGTTTTTATTTCATCTTGATTGTTGAGATTCTTCTGATTCAGCTTCCACTGACTGTCATGACAATTGCCAGTGCTCATCTGCGATTTTAACGCAAATAACAACTGCAGTTCTCGCATTCCACCAAAAGTTTATTTCGGTGCAGTTATTTCACTTTTATTCGACCTTTATCAATGTTATGTGACATATTATGTTACAGTGCCATAAATGTCGCAGTAGTACTAGGTACTTGTAGGCACATGTGTGATAATTAACGTACTAATTGTTATCACTAATTGTTACACTCTTTAGCGGGCGACCAATAAAGCGCATATTCCAAAACATTGTTCAAGCATGAATCACGACCCAAGAAAAGATTAACAGTCGATATTTTTAACTGTCCATAAATCTGTGCTTGATTGTACTTTCTAATAAGAGCGTGTTTACATAACTTATTTCTTTTTTAATGACTATCTTTTAACGGTCACTTAGGTTGTCTTATCTTATGGAGTACTTAGTTAAGAGTAGGTAGTAGTTATATTGGGATCGAGACCGCGGGTACTTGTTCCAAAAGTGTCTCAAGTCAAGACCATTTAGTAATCCATACGATGTTTAGGAGTTTATATAGTACCTATGATTATGAAAATTAGATACGTAGTCAGTTAAATAATTTTTCCTAAAATAAATATATTCATTTTCTTTATTGATGCAGTGATGAGGCTTGAAACAAAATACGGCGCTCTCAAATTTATTTAATGTGAGCAAAACCGCGAACATCCCACCTAGATTGTATACAATAATCAACAAAAGTTGGTATTACTCTGTGCTGCATGATGAGTGCATTATTGCTGTTAATATCACATTAATCAATCTATTTAAAATATATTTAAATGTAGGCACCTATACTATAAAACTGTAAGGGATTGGTAGTTGAGAGTAGGTTAGTACTTTCAATCTTTTGATTAAACGTTCAAGAGGTTTGCTGAAAGTGAATACATAATAGTCCTTAAACTGACTATTAACTTTAAGGAATCTGTAGTTGAAAAAGAAACGTAATAAGACAATAAAATTTTATTTCCAATGTACCTACTATCGAACCCAATTTGTTGATAATTTGTTTGAAACTGTCAAATTTGTAAGGTCTGTCGCGTATAATGCACTTTTATGACATTTTTATAGATACTGTCAGAATTTTGTAGGTACGTACTCAGTAAATGTCAGTGTCGAATGAAATGATAACCAATTCGTCACCAAGGAACTTATCTTCAAGCGAATTTCGACCTACCAGCATTTAGACGGCTTGCCAAAATGAGCGTATGGTGGGATATGTTTTACTTGGTTCGATAGTACCTACTGTTGACAGAGATATTAGCGATAACCGCTTCCGGAGTATAAAAGGCGGCTTTTTTGAGTTTGTAAGTTGAGTCTCGTACTGATATGGATAACCTGACGACGTCTATATGTAGGTATGATCTATGACTTTGCAAGGCGAATCCTTCAATGAGTTCTTGCCGGTTTATAAATTCATTCAGTGGCGGTATAACAGTCCTTAATACTGGCATAAAACTGCTTATACTCTATATCATGAACAGTAAAGATAGAGGCCCGTATTAATAAATCGCTCCCAATTTCAAGAAAAACTTAGTATGTCTGAAGTACGTATGAAATGTAAACTTAAAAACTCCGTCAGACAGAGCTGAGAGCTTGTTAATAATACGCACCATAATTTAGTTAAAGGACTATTTTGTAGTCATAACCATTGACAATCCTAGACAAAAGAAGTGTTACGGGCGTCGCATGCGCATGTTCTGTAGCTACGTCAGAATAATTCAATCTTTTTACTTTGTGTGTACGTCTGTTACGCTTTGTAATTGAGACAAATACCTACTTACACATATTGTAATTTTTATGTAAGTCCCTGCGAAATAACTATTGTAGATAACAATGAAATTTGTGTTGTTATTATTAAGTAGGTACTTACTCAATTTTTTTATTTTCGTACGTATGGAAAATAAGTATTTCATTTGGTTGTCTATGAATTGTAAATGTTGAAATTATTTATCCGATCTTACCTCATGTTCCTGCGATGTGAAAATATAATTGTGTCATTTGAAGATAATTAATAAGTAAATAAAAACAAGTGATGCAATACTGTTTAACCAAAAATAGGTAAAAAACGCATACCCGATTATTTAGCAATGTTTCGTAATCATCTCAAGGTTAAAAAAAATTAAACTAAATAGTAAACTGTGGTTAAAAATGGCTATTGAGCGCTTGTTATAAAAAATATCTGCTGCCAAATATCTGAATTTTGGCGATGATGTGTTAAGATAAAGTTTAATTAATAGCTTAACTTTATCCTTGAACCCATTGTCACCAGAATGTTACATTACAAGTTCCATTACAGCAATCTGTACGCACCATAAGATGTAGCGAGATTAAGGTGAAATACGGTCAAAAAAGTTACCATTAAAAATGAATACTTAAAGCCGGCAGGTGTCTAGAAACTACATTCAAAACAAAAGAAAACACATATATTGTTTCAGGAAATAAACGTAGTGTTTATTAAATTCATGTGTGGTGTTTAAGGGTGTTTAAAAATAACACTTGTGTATATGATAGTAAGACGGCATTTCTCTTTGCTCTACTCCGCTCGACTATATGAAAACTACCATTTAATAGTATAATAAGCAATTTCAAGCTTGCATTCTAAAACCTTACTCAACATCGAAACTTACTTGAGTTATAATACCTATATTTTGACAATTCACTTTTGAGTTTCGACACTGAATCTATTCTTGAGCCAAAATTAGGTACCTATCATTTAAATAAGCTTTCATCATACGGTCCTTACATAGATATCCAGCCTCAAACTGAACAAAGCTACTTTACAAAGCAACTGTCGGATTTAATTTATACTTTAAACCAATTTTCTGAACATATCAGTATTTACAATAGCTACAAAGAAAAGTAGGTATCTGCAATTCAAATCAACATTGGCATGCAGTTGCATTCAAACTCGCATCGTACGTCACAGTTTTACGCGCACTGCGACAAGGAGGCCTTAAAAATACATAGGAATACCTACACCACACCTTTCATAACTGAATGAAACTCACTTGTTTTACTAAGTACACCTGTGATAACGTCCATTCTGATGTATGACATACCTGCTAGCTCAGTAACTAGGTAGGTACCTACTTACACAGTTTACCTTACCTACTATTGATTTTTATCCATACAAAAGATAGTTAAGATAAAGCAGCAACATTTCAACGTGTGTTCATTTGCCGTATTGAGCGAAATCTTCCGGGTACATACAGGTAGATGCAGGCATGGAAAACTGGTTATATGTGCAGTGTATGGTCTTATGCCTGCAAACCTGTTGTATTACTAATCTAGACTTTAAAACTAAGTTAAATTGGCTAGTTTTTAAACATGTGTTAGGCCTTTGTAGATCGACTATACGCTATACCTATATTTTTAATAGTTATTGTGCTTGAATACTTAACTTTAAAATTCTAAGTAAAATTCTACCCAATAATCTAATATTGTTGACACATACATTCCAATCACAAATGACTATTTAGACAGGTATGTAAATTGTGGATAAAAAAAATGATTGAACTGGGTAAGCGCAATCAAGTTAGTCTAATTTAAGGTCATTTAACTTAATAAGATAACCGACTTTATGTTCACTGAGATAAAATCCTTTGTGACTAATCACTTACCCTGGTTCTCTGACTTCCAAAGAGTTGACAGACGTTCGGCCAAGCAGTGGCCTGTAACTTGCTCTAGTCATTTTGACAGTTCTTTGGCACAAAGGAACTTCTTATCACAAACAATCCACGGCTGTCTCTACATTATCAACGAAACAAAACACACTTGAGATATCACATACATTTTCTTATTTGAGCAACAAACGCGAGCGACGAGCTACAGTGATTACCGACAACTGATTAACGTTCACATGTGTTTATTGACATATTACAGAATGATATCGTATTCACTAGTTATCACAAAGAAAATATATTACGAGGGCATTTGATATATTTCATAATAAAACTGGTAACATTATGTGAGGGTTAGTTCTGTGTTTACGTATATTAGAGTTGTGCGCGATCAATAAAATTAAAGTTGGGGTGAAAGCTCTGCTCTACGCTCTACCACGCCTCCGTAGGAGCTTTTGTGCATGGTAACGCCATCTTTTGTAAAGCTGCGGAACTTTTTGTAAACAAGCTTTTGTTGAGGCACAGTATAACTTAAATAATGCTTGGTTGTTATTTCAAATCACAAGCAAGTCTGTTACTGGAAGAGTTATCTTTCGTAAATTTACTGAGGGAACACATCAGGAATTAGTTTAGATAATATTTATAGATGCGGAACGCTAACCTATAAGTGAACAATCCCTTTAGAAATAAACAGGTAAGAAGTAAGTCGATTCTTTTATGTAGGTATACCTATACCTACAATAAAAAACCAACTGCAAGAAATTGTTATCATTTTTTAGATTTCTTAAAGGTTAAAAACAGGTTTCAATTACTGCCTGCAACAGTTTTATTCATTTTAATTTTAAATAGTTACGTATTACCTATGTTAATTTCCTTTGTGGCATTGGATAGTATTTAATTTAGAAAAAGTGAATAAGAGCTTTTATTTTGTAAATAATATTAAATAGTCCAAATAGGTTTTACGTGAAAGCCAAATTAATAATTTCACCTTTTCAATATTATACAATTCATAATAATTTATAAAAGCTGAAGAATTTGTTCGTTTGAAATTGTTACCTAAATCTTGAAAGTAGGTACCTACTAATCAAATTTCGAAAAAAATACATTGGATATTCCATCTCTTGAGGTAGTTAGGTTTTGCCATAGAATACATAAAAGCTCTTAAATACATAATAATTTACCTGGAAAATCCAACGGGACCAATAGTCATCCTGGAAAAAAACATGTCAAGTTACTAGTTTTAAATGAAAGTCCTTTTCAACCGGACTAATAAGTCCTTTTCATTCCGACTAATTATTCCACATTTAAATGCAATATTATCATTTATATGATAATAAAAAGGATGTCCGTAATAATAAGCATAATTCATGGTTTTGTATAAACGGTTACTTAAATGCTTTAAAATATAGAGATGTTTAAAGGTAGGTCAAAACGCGAAGGTTCACTACTGTGGTTCTGAGTATAACACTAAATACTTACTCATCTAAATACTAAAATACGAATCTAAATACTTATAGGTAAGTTCAAAAGGTGGTCGTGGCGTAGTTGATACTGCGCTTAGCATTCGATGTAGCAGGTTTAGTTCGGCGCGGTCGCCAAAAGGATGACCGTTGGCGACCATTCATTTCTCACCATCTTGTGCTTCTGTGCCACGAAGCTCATAAAATGCATAGAGAAAATGTAAAAACTAAGCTATGTTTAGAGTTTACATACATTATAGTCCCATAGGTTGTTTGTTTACCCAGTAAGTAAAAGTTTTAAGTAGCTCTTTCCCATGATAACAACTGGATGGATTAAAATAATACTTACCACAGAAGTAGACTGCATTTTGGATTGGACATTTATCCTGGTAACGATTGGTAAAGGGACGTGTAGGTTGATTACTTTTGGTCGAAACCGCGCGAGGAAACTTAAATAAAGCAATTTCCATTTGGCCCACATACCTTTTATAACTCATTGGCATAAAATTATCTTATTTTTAAGTAAATTTGGGTTAACACTGGTTTTAAATTAAAGACAGAGTTGTGCAGTAAAAATATAACTATTTAATATGATCGATCAGATCTATTAAAACGTACTTACAAATATAATGGGTAATATCTAATTCATATCCTATGAATTTCTTATATTATTTTACTGAGAATGTACCTATTTATATATAAATAAGTCAAACTATGTATTTTGTTACTTCCTTAATTGTGAGGATGGATGAATGCATATTTTTCAAAATAAAAAGCAAAAATACCTTTAGTCCAAGAGTTATTGAACCCTCCGAGTAATGGTACTCCTGTAAGGTTAAAAATTTGTACATTTATGATTTATAGCATGATTATGGCAATGGTCATGAGCTGACAGGCATCAGCCATGCACATCATCATCAAAATTCATTTTTACTACTCGCATAAGTAGGTACTCATTCGAATTGAATTAAAGTTTATATTTTTTTCTTGAGCTTGCCGTCTTTTACCTTGTAAACAAATCATTGTCTTAAATGCAGTCAATATGGTAAAATGTTCCGTGGTACAGCTCATGGAACATAAAACACAAGAGGAAAGGGCATCGCTTAATAATTCATTAGGAATAGCTGTCGCCAAACTAACACATTTACATTTTACGCACACTGAAATATATCCAATTAGAGCGGTCATAATTTGGTGAAATCAAGAAGACATAAGGACTATTACGAATAAAAGAATATCAACTATAGTACACTTGAAATAGAGTAGAAGTTAGTAATAACACTTAGTGATTTATGTCAGAATTCTATCTGCATGCTTTTAGTTTATTCTGTCAACTTAGTTATGCTCTTCGACGATAGATGTCTATCAAACCACGCGTTATGCAATTTTAGATTTTATTTCAATGAAATACATGTCATTTTTCATTTACACTCATATTTTTTCTGAATTAATTGGCAAGAACGATTAACGAAACATAAAAAATGAAATTAAACGAAAATAGCGACTTACCGATGATAGGAAACACCTGATCGTATTAACGTTTTAGTACCACTATAGTTTTTACACTCTAGAACAGAACATCGAGTCATTTTATGGGGTTTTTTTGTAATGGAACACAAAGCGTTGTAATCACGAAAGCGACTGAGTCGAGTTAAGTCTCACTAGTCTTAACTTTGGCACGTGCGCCACGCCAACACGTCCCTTCCTCTTGTGTTTTATGTTCCGTGGTACAGCTGAATAATAGATTTTGCTGGCTTCACATAGCATAAATATTTTTATCTACGCCTCACTCTTTTAAATAGCAAATCTTACTCGTGCACCATTTGCCGTTCATACTAAGTGGTCTTACTTTAAATTCATACAATAATAATTATTATTTATGATTTTAAAATGTCTGACGCACAGTTAAAAACTATAGTTAAAAATGAGCTTCAATTAAAGCTAAGCTTACTGTCTTTTCTAAATACTTTCAGGTCTAGAGAGCTGAATAAGAATCCACAAAAAAATCTTTGAACTGTATATTATGAAAACAGAAGTAGTGAAGCGTCGGATACTGCTGAAGAAAATTTATGTATAAAGTATTGTAGATTACGTTAAAACCAATAAAATTTGTTGTATTAATCATTTCAACTTTTGCTTAATTCATGAAACAACTCTTACACGCGCGCCCTTACCATCTATCCCCTCGCCTGGCAAGGTCTTATGCTATTCAAAATCGCCTGGCATTTTACATATTTATACTATTTTACTTGCTCAAACTCATATCAAAATCTCAACTATACAGGAGAAAGTTTTATATAAGGTGTGTGGGGGGAAGATGGAAAACGGGGTAAGACAGAAAGTCAACAATAACGCCACATCTAGCAGATTTTTTGAAGTGTTTGTAGCACTGTTTAAGCCGCCATTTAATTTTCTCCTATGTCATAGTCAATGTTTGAAGGTTATTGCACAGAAACATGTTTTTTTTTTTACAAAATTATACAATCTGACTTTTTGCGTGTTTGTTCAAGTATTTTTATCTTACCCCGCATCCTGTAACTATCATTAAAAGCTAGGTACAACTGATTCTTTTGGTTATTTAATAATTACTTTTTATTTACTTGAGTTATTAAATACGTTTTTTGCCATTACTCGTATTTTAGGAATTGAAACAATTTTCTATCTTTACTCATTACTTACATTTTGATGGGGTAAGATGAACATATCAATTTTCGAGTAAGATATTTGGAATAATATTATGCTACCAAATATGACAAATGTAACATAATCAGATTTTTTGTTTGTTTCTGATTTTGCCTTTAACTTTTATTATCAATTTTACTTTAAACAATCGCTCAGCAATGTTTGAGAACATCCACTTCGATCTTTCCCCGGTGGGGTAAGATTGAAATACAAAAATCAAAATATTTGTCTTGTCTTTGTTTCCTTAGGCGTTTTGATGCTTGACTCTGTTATTTTGTTTTCAGGGCATTAAATTCCATAGACTAGTATTGACCAAGAATGTATGTCATTCTCATAAACGATTTTAGAAAATAGTTTGATCTTTCCCCGTCACCTTTCCGTCTTTCCCCTGTTTTGTCCATTGCAAATGATTGCAAGTGTGGCACTCATTTCTTTATAGATTTAAATGAAATTTAACAAACTAGTTTAAAAATATACTCTCTGGTCGTCATCCACAATACATCAAGTTTAAATTTTGATTAATATGTAGTGTTTCACAAGGATTCAAAAACAACACTACTCATCTCATTGAAAACCCGTTCGATCTTGCCCCCACTCACCTTACTTATCTATTTACCTATGCACTTTTCAACACGCCTGTCACATAATTGTGCCCATGGTAATCGCCTGTCATTTTTTTCTAAGATAAACAATCAATTAACTACATCCTATAAAATTTTTAGCCTTACAGGAACAAGTTTTTTTTTTCGTTATTTTTTTACAGTTTCAGCAATAAAGGGGCTGATGATAAGCAGGGCTGACGCCTGCCAGGTCATGGTTATTGCTCTTAGCATGCTATAAATCGTAATTATACACATTTCTAACCTTACAGGAAGATCGTTACTCGCAGTGTTCACTAGCTCTCCAGCTGCGTTGCATTGACAACACTGAGGCATTCAATAATAAGTCCTGAAGGTCTGCCTATTTTGCTCCTGTATCCGGAACCCATCAAAACTCTTTGCCTCTGAAGGATGATACCTAAAGTGATTATACCCTTCTGGTAAATATATAAATGCTAAAAGCCCACAACGAACAGTGCATACAGCTTACATTCTAGCTACTAAATTAATTACTACTAAATTACTATTCACGTCTCGAAACAGTTGACAGCAATATCAAGTTACGCATAAGTAATAAGGCAGCGAATATATTTCAAAGTAGATATTTTTTGCAATCTGACTGATAAAACTGTTATTAAGACATGTCGAACATAGTATATTATCCTGTTCTACTTTATATTAAAAAGTGACAAATTATATAGATGATTGTGAGATACTCTTTCACGCAATAACTATTTACCGGATAATGACAAAATTCGCTTCGCAGGTAGACCATATTCTGGATTAGCTAGGAGTAGAGTAGCCAAGGTGTCCTGGTAGAGGTCGTCTTTAGATGATAAGGCCGCCTATTGTGCACTGCACCTATAACATTGTTAAGTATTCAAATTATTTCTTACTCCATGTGTACAATGATGAATAAATAAATAGCTCTATAAATTAATTGTATCACTTCTGTTTATAACTTGGAAATTATTGTCGTTTCATTGTTGTTCCTCCTTGTGTTATTTTGGTACAAAACCGAAAATATGTATTAGAGTGCGGCCGTTGTAAGAATGCGTTCCTGACAGCTCCTTATGTCCACCGAATAAAGTTGATTTCCGATTCGAAGGGGTAAAAAGCTATGATTTTGACAGCTGTCAGGAACGCAAACTCCCACCGGCCGCACTATATCTAAAAGAATGAGTATGACAAAATAAGGTACCTAATCAAAAGAAAATATTATCTTGTCAAGCGACTAGGTATACAAGGGTAAATTTAATAAACGCATCACCGCTTGCGGGCAGCCCCTCCACATCAATCCCAACAACATTTTGTTGTACGACTTTTTACAAATCTTGATAAATACTTAACACAAAGAAAAACAAAAAATTTTTGCTCCCTACTTATTTTGTAGTTGTCGTGGCGCCGTGGTTACTGTGTGTATCTTACGATATCACAGGTTAAGCAACGTTCGGCGCGGTCGATACTCGGATGGGTGACCGCCGACCGTTCGTTTCTCACGGCGACTTCCGTGCTTCGGAGGGCACGTTAAGCTGTCGGTCCCGGGTGCAGTATACTTGTATACAGTAGTCGTTAGGGTTTGTCAGAAGCCAAACCCTAATCGGCACCCTGAAAATTCTGACATCCACCACCCAGCACTGGGCCAGCTCGGTGGATTATGGCCTAATCCTCCTCGTCACCCAGAGGAGAGACTCATGCCCTGCAGTGGGCCCATTACACGGAGTTGTGATGATGATGATGATGACTTATTTTGTAGGAAGTACCTATTATCTATACATATAATAAAATGGTAGGAAAGTCAAAACTGTACATTGAATATTTTTTTAAAAGAATACTTGGGGTATGATCTACAATCGAAACAGAAACAAAAAATATAGTTTTTAGAATTTTTGTCTGTTTGTCTGTTTGTCTGTTTGTCTTTCCGGGATAAACTCAAAAAGTACTGCATGGATTTACTTCAAATTTGGCATGAAGATAGTTAAGAAGTCGGGTCAACATATAGGCTATAGACATATTATCACGCTAGCAGTGTTATAATCGTAGGTGCGTTTGGTGCTGCATAGCGTTCACGCAGACGACGTCGCGGGCAGCAGCTAGTTATTATTATAAAGCGATATTTTACTGCGCAAGGTGCGTGGCATACCTACGCTCAGATTAAATAGAGTTACGCCTCTAAACAGAGGTTATGAATATTTTTTTATGGGAGAACAAAAATTTTAAAAACTAATAATTTTAAAAAGTTGTAGAAAAAATGTTGCTGGGATTGATGTGGAGGAGCTGCCTGCAAGAGGTGATGCGCTAACCCTGTAGAGTATGCTCACTGCATTAAATTAAATTGAGTTTTAATAGAGAAATCTTGGACCAACATTTAAAAATAATGAAATTGTGAATGCATCTCAAAGCAATTTTGCAAAATTTAATAAACCAGAAAGCCTTGTGTAAAATATTCTCACTAATAATATTCTGAATAATAAGTACTTTAATAATAAGTACTACAAGTGTCATAAGTAAAACAACTACCTAATTCTCATGGAATCCAGTCCCGATAAAGTTTCTTTCAATATAAAATGTTTCCGCGTCACAGAAACTAACTAGTTGACATGCAGCTTCAGATATACCTACAGAATTAGTTATGAAGTTTTCTATTGATTTTACTGTACCTACAGACAACTTTAACCTTGGCCGTTTATATTGTTTTTTTATCTTCTATTTTTGTATTTTCCGATGCAACGGTTTCGGATTCCAACTGTTCTTTCTGTTTCTCTTTTTCATCAGCTTCTCTTGTTAATTCGTCTAGTTCTCTTTCCGCCTCTTTGAGGTCTTCCTCTGTGAAATTCAGATCGGGATAGCGCCTCTGAAATTTATATTTATGACTTGTGAATTTCACAATTTTTGTTTTGGAATAGAATAGACTAAGCTTTATTTAGGTAGGAATGTTCTTATTGTGCGCAATCACATTATATTTATCCAATTTAATTTCGGAAATATCAAAAATAAGAAAACTAATATGACTTATTGTAGTGAAAATAAAAAATAATTGTGTTTAAAGTGATGTGCAGATCATAAATTATTGATAACCTTCATTGTCAACCTAAGTAGTGTGCTTCCGGCAATCCCCAGAGAGCCGTGAACTTGATGAAAGAAGTAGAATTCGTTTTTTTTAATCTATTTAAAAAAAATTTGATCACAAACTTACTTGTAGCTCTTGCAAAGAGTTTTGTATGTGATCTTGTTGAGCTCGCATTCTGCCTGGCAGCGTGAATACCATGTTGAAAAGTCGTAACATGATCCAACATAGAGCAGTCAAGGCGCCATACATCAACATAGCTTTACCCATTGCCCAATAATCTACATTGACTTGTTGATGCTTCATTATTAAGCTTTTTCACAGTTTTGATTCAACCCGAATGAACTTATGACTTTTAGAAACTGCAGAATTATAGATGTTTGTTAATTTAATTTTCACGATGCGTATTAACAACACGATGAAACATTAAAAATTTGCAGATTTCAATATAAATTTTGGTATTTTCGCATTATTTTCTTTTATCAACAAAGCGACCGTGTCACTGATAAAATGTGTAAGACAATAATGAATATATTCGACCTATTTCCCATGCTTGTGTGTCTACGGAAATATTGATGGCTGGCGGGGGTGGTAAACACTAGGGTAGTGCGATCGATGGTTTTATAGTATCTATAGGTAGGTAGTGACTGAGGACAAAATATCTCCTGTCATAGGAAATATTAATATTACTTACTAACTTACATCTCACTTTTCTTTCCTTATTTACTTATTCATACATTATCCTTGCCGGTAAATTTATGTACACCTTATTCAATAGGTAATGTACCTAATGTAATCACAAACTTGACTATTGAACGAACACAAAATTACCACCACCACCTATTAATCTCTTTTAATAATGGATAAAAGTTTGTTTGTTTATCTATTTTTAATAGCTTAATCTATAGAACAGTATGCCAAGATATCCATACCTATGATCTCAAATTATTGAGTTATAAGCTCAAAAACTACGAATGGTTACTCATTTATGCCGCAGCACCTCAGTCATTGGACTGTCATGGTAGATATGACAATTATTCTTGAACTTGTCGGAAAAAGGTTCTTATTTACAAGCTTTACCAACTATGCCTTACTCCACTTTTGAAAATTTAAGTAAGTAGTAAAAATTTTCTGAAACAAAAGTCGATGGAACACTGTATTTTAAAAATTTTACTGTACCTTTAATAAAGAAGTATGTAACGTCCCTACGTATAATCGTTATTAATAATACCTACTTCATTTGGAATCATAGGTAAATAAATAAATAGGTAGTGCGCCTTTATGTATTATGTGACTTTAAAATAATTCTGTTAAAGCGTTGCTAAATATAGAAAGTAGATGATTAGATACTGTGATTTTTTATGGAATTTACCTAGGTATAGTAGGTACTTAGTATAGAAGGCTGCGGTTCCTACTAACGATATTAGAACCGCATAACTGATCATTTCAGATGATACCTATAATTTTTGCTTTCGTATTTAATTCACTGTACCTACTGTCAAAATAAATGGAGTTTTACTAGGTAAATATATCTAACTTTATTTAGAAAGTTAGTATTCCTAAAGTAGGTATTTGATAAAAATGTTTGTGTTCGCCGAGATCAATATATCGATGCAGGTGTTACCAACCGTGTAATTGCCGGGTGGAATGTCGTGCGACCTTACAGCCTGGCGACTATTGACGTTTCGTTTACGCGAAGTCGTGTGGTCTGGTCTGGTTCCCATAGCGCCGTCGCGGTCATAGCCATATAGGATACAATCACTACGTTCATAGTTACATAATAGCGTAACGCGGGTTGTGTGTGAGGACATGTGAAATGAATGAAGTACTTACTTTGACAACCTTAATAAATTAAATAACAAGAAGTTAAATAACCATGCGAGTTGGGGTCTCAGACAAAGGGCACGTTTAAACAAAGGCGGCGCGCCGCGCGGGGCTTCACGCCTTATCGTTACATCTCGCCGGCTTTACTCTAATGGCGCGTACAGATTGCTGTAATGGAACTAGTAATGTATCATTCTGCGCAAGTTGTGTATTTGGACGTGTAGTGCGCAGAATGTTTCATTACTAGTTCCATTACAGCAATCTGTACGCACCATAAACCAGCTGCGGAGGGTTCCATAGTAAAGCCGGCGATGTAGTTAAAACACACAACGCCCCACCTGAAAATTTCAACTGTTACCTAACACTATCAAAGGTTAATGAGATACAGCCTGGTGAGGTGACAGACGGACAGCGGAGTCTTAGTAAAAGGGTATATAAAACCCTTTGGGTACGAAACCCTAAAAAACATTCTTATTTCACACATTGTTTGAGTTTCCCTGCAGCTGACTGTACAGGGTGACTGGTGACAAATTTTCGATAGGTAGGTACTGAAAAAGAGCACTCTGGAAAGAAGGTACTTAATTTTTGAATAGGATTGCCTATAAATAAATAAAGTTTTGTTACTATGTACTTTACTAACGCCTCATTCAATCGTGGCACGTGACCTGGCTCGCGAATGGCTGCCAACGCTAGTGTAACCATGCGTTGCGTAATGAATTCTTCAATTTTCGGTTAAGTTTAAAAAAAGTTAATTTTTAATTATGTTTTTTCTCTTCATGTATGATCTCAAACTATCTTGTCCTCGAATTTCAAAAATGACCCACCAGTCACCCTGTAACACATTAAACAGAAACACATTTGGAGCATAGAAAAGAAACCTATAAGAATTGTTCGGTTATCTTTACTCTATACTATTAAGTATAATAAAGTTGAAAAGTATGTTTTGGTTGAGCGCGATCTCTGTCGATCGAGGTTGTTACCACAACAATCCATCAACGTTGATCGATTTATAGACTACTAGCTGCTGCCCGCGACGTCGTCTGCGTGAACGCTATGCAGCACCAAACGCACCTACGATTATAACACTGCTAGCGTGATAATATGTAGCCTATATGTTGACCCGACTTCTTAACTATCTTCATGCCAAATTTGAAGTAAATCCATGCAGTTCACTTTTTGAGTTTATCCCGGAAAGACAAACAGACAAACAGACAAAAATTCTAAAAACTATATTTTTTGTTTCTGTTTCGATTGTAGATCATACCCCAAGTATTCTTTTAAAAAAATATTCAATGTACAGTTTTGACTTTCCTACCATTTTATTATATGTATAGATATTTTATCCAGAAATTCCCATGTGACCGAAAGTTACGCGGTTACGCGAAGCTGCTAGTTATTTTATATAGGGAGTCTTCGATAGAGTCAAGGACCTCTTGGAGATGGAGCCCCAACACATTCCTTTCGAAATGTGAGGCCTCACCTGTATGCTTGACGTACAAAGCTAACTGTTTAAAAGTTAAAAAACAAAGTAAGTGCGCGGAATAACATCATCCGACGCCAGCCAACCTCCGGCTGGGGAGCTGTTCCACATGTCCTGTGCACAATCTGCCTGGCGCTATATCATTCAGCCGGCGAGTAAGCATGTCCAGTGTGGGAGCGATCGCCACATGCGAAGGACGTGGATGTAGCCATTAACGGATTCTGCAGAATAGTTACAGGCACCTTGAAACCAACACCACTAGGCTTTCGGATGACGATGTGTTCGGCGCCAGGTTGCCTGTTCTATTTAGAAACATAAACAGGTTCACGACAGCAGACACCCATTACATGGACACAGCCCATCAACTTCCCGTCTCAAGAGTCGCCACAGCTTTATTTCTAATACCGAGCCTCTCGACTCCGACTCATCTTAGGCTAGGATAGAGCTGTGATCGAAGAAATATCCACATGAACACCCGTATATCCCTATTGCGGAAAAGTTTCTCCCGGGTAACGACCAACCATTTCCCACATGAAAGTCGTTAAACAGACTTCGGTCAGGTGTTGGTAGATGTAAGGAACTTAGAACTAGATGGGGCTTCTGCACGGATGACAAGTGTGACTTCGGGTTAGCAAAATCTATGGCGCACTTGTCTTGCCCTTTCTCTCCTTATAATAGCCAAGTTTGGGCCAAAATCCTATAAATATTGGGATAACCATTGACTCGAGAAGAAGAAGACCGAGAATTATGCGAATTATTCGCGATAGATCGGACGTGGCGGTACGATCGGTTAGCCCCCGCGGTCACCGTATTTAACTCTGCTCGGTCTCTTTTTGTGGGGAACGATGAAACAAAAAATGTATTGAGAAGTTCCGGACATTAAGGAGGAGCTCCTACATAGGATTATGACGGCAGCAGAAGAAATAAGGAACGAAAAGAACCAGTCAACAAGTCGGATTAAGGGCAACCGCGTGCATTCAAAACAATGGCGGGCACTTTGAACTAGTACCTCTTAGGTACTGTAAAATTTCAGAAGGAGATATCATTTCTGCTTTACTGCCATTTTCAAGTAACTATGCCTTTGACTGTGCCACAGCAAGTACGTGGGGACAAAGCCGCCAATAGCCGTCAGCCGCTTCGTTTTTCTGCTAAACAGGTGGCCATAACAATTAAAAAAATGAAAGGAGGCAAGTCAGCGGGTCATGACGGCTTGAGCATCGAGCACCTTAAGTACGCAGGTGTTCACCTGCCGCGAGTATTAGCAACATTTTACTCTTTGTGTATAAGCCACTCCTACCTTCCAAAGGAAATGCTTAAAACAATAGTAGTTCCCATCGTGAAAAATAAAACTGGAAACCTCGCTGACCATAACAATTATAGACCCATCTCGTTAGCGACGGTCGTAGCAAAGGTTTTTGATAGGTTGATGGACACTGAGCTGGAAAGGTTCGTTGAACTCCACGATGCACAGTTCGGATTCAGATCAGAATTGTGTACCGAAAGCGCGATACTCTGTCTGAAGCAAACGGTCCGCTACTACACAGACCGCCACACTCCCGTGTACGCCTGCTTCCTCGACCTCACTAGGGCCTTTGACATGGTAGTGTACGACATTCTGTGGCAAAAGCTGGAGAGAGCGGGCGTTCCATGGGAACTTGTACAACTTCTCAAGGACTGGTACGATAGGCAGACTAATTGTGTAAGGTGGGGAAATTCGTCTTCCAGCGAATATCGATTACAATGTGGGGTGCGACAGGGTGGGGTTGCATCACCTAGGTTGTTCAGTCTCTACATAAATGATCTGATCGTTGAGCTCAGCAGTAAACCTGTAGGTTGCACGATAGATGGCGTAAGCCTAAATAATTTAAGTTACGCAGACGATATGGTGCTGCTGGGACCAACGGCTGGATCAATTAGGACTCTTTTGGATACCTGCGAGGAGTACGCAAGGCTACATGGCCTTGTGTACAATATTAAAAAGACAGAATACCTGATTTTTAGGCCAACTGGCAAAAATATTCCCTATGAGCCCGCTATAAAACTTTATGGCTCTTTACTCGCAAGAGTAAAAAAATTTAAGTACTTGGGACATTACTTGACGGAGGACCTTAAAGATCAGGTAGACATAGAACGAGAACGCAGAGCACTGGCGGCCAGGTGTAATATGTTGGCTCATAGGTTCGCGCACTGTAGTGTTGAGGCAAAAATCACACTTTTTAAGGCCTTCTGCCAATCTTTTTACACGGCAGGGCTGTGGTTTTATGAGCGCGGCTCGAAAACAGCACTAAATACTCTTCGGGTGCAATACAATAACGGTCTCAGGATACTCTTAGGTCTACCGCGACATTGTAGCGCCTCACTCATGTTTGCGTCTCTGAGAATAGATGACTACTTTGCCATAATACGTAAAAAGAACGCTTCACTCATGGCCAGGTTAAAGTCCAGCACTAATAGTATATTGAGAATGTTTGCTAATAAACTGGAGCTTTCAATATGGAAGCACTTTATGTCTGTTTTAGTTAATGTATAATTTTTTAATCTATTTTTTATTCCCTTTTTTGTATTACTAACATAGTTTTTTAAGTTGTATTACTAACAAGTGGGCCAAGATGCCACAATAAATGAAATTTATTATTATTATTATTATTTACTCTCACCTAATTATCCCTAAAAATACCGCTCTCACACACTAATGGAATGTTACCTGCTTTGTACCTGTACTACTCGTAATGTGATGTTTATTTGTTAGCACAGTTTCTTGCGAACAAATTAAATAAAAAAACATAAGTTTAACCGAAAAACTTGGTAGTTTCACTATTTATTAGTTATAGCGCACTACCTTAAAAACCAGCCCCTTAAAATGGATTAATCGATTTAATGGATTATTTTGCATAACTTCTTAGCAAAAATATTTTAAATACTAGCAAATATCATAAATCTTTCAAATAATACCACCTTTGTGTATTGTGTACAACATGGAAAAAAAGAGTTGGATTCGTAAAAATAAAATATATTGAATTTAAAATTGGCTGTAATTCGGAGGGGTGATACCCTCTTTTGTATGGTAGTTATTTTGTCGATAAAATTTTACGTAGTTAGATACTATACGTTGGTCAATTATCGGAAATCTGGTCCCTAACACACTGTAAGTATAAATCAGTTTTGTGTTTTTTTGTTTGTTTGTGGTTTTCAGGCGTTTGTGCACGCTACCTTTTTCAGATTAGAATAACCCAATAAGTAGATTAGCCGCATATTTTCGCTCAATAAGGCTTGTCATAATGTGGGTAGACCATGGAAGGCCATGTTCCTTGGAAGGCCTTATTTAAAAAACCTTCGTTGTAGCATAGGTATGTCAAATTCCTTCTATTCACACTTAGCTACATCCACTAAACTAAGGGCGTTATCTACCACACCAATCTATCGACGGGCGGCCGACGGCGTCGAGGTCGACCGGTTTTTTTGGCCTAGTAAAAACTCATGATCGACGACTAATCTATTCTACCGTATTCTACGTAGATAGATTGGTGTGGTAACACCCTTATGAACACAGGAGCAGCTGCAAGTCGCTGGAGCCGCTGTTTTGTTTGTGAGGTCCCTCGCTTCGTAGACTAAGGTCGTAGGTAGACGTTGAAATTGTAATTTCCGCGCACAGCAAAACGTAACTTTTAAAGTTAATAACTTAACACTATCTTATTTTTTACCATAAGTAATTTGTGATAAGTATAAGAATTTGTTTTGGTACTGAAGAAAAATATAATAGATTTGCTCCGATTTTAGTTGCAATATCGGAAGTTTTCCCAGAAAAGCCAGTGGTTCCTTATAAGGCCACACAAAAATTTACGGTTAAATAGACGCGTAAATGGGCCTTAATCAGTGAACGAAAAAAGCAATAAAGAGTAATTTCAAACAAAATCTCAACGCACGTCGCTTATTGGCTGATGTTATTATTACAACACATAGTAATAACATAATTGGCCTTTGAAACGTACATTTGCGAACATTTACATAATGTAATAAGAACATTAATAATTTATCTGGGTAGGTATTTACATAGTTTTTGAAGTTGGTGCCAAACTAACAAAAGCAAGACCACGAACGTATTTGATTTGATTTAATTTTGAAATTTGTATAGATTGATTATAACTTTGATTTTTGTATACTTATTCTTATATAAATATTATGATTTTAATTAGTTTATGGAAGAGCGGGACTACCTGGCACAGGTATTTCGGTACTTAAAAGGTAGTTCCTGTCACCAATTTGTATTGCTGTATATTGTTAAAGAAATAAACTTTATTTTATTTTTGTAGGCATAGGTAACTCTGTTATAACCTAGATTAACGGATACGGGATTTTTAATATCCGTTAGGTTTAGACAACTTTATACAATACTGAAAGTATTTTATATAACTCATAATGAGGAAGGATTATTCGGCAGGCATCAAATCTTGTTTGGGAGAACAACATTTAACGACTCTATTTGAAACATCACATGTCTGAGACTTATCACCATACACAGTCTTATTATCAAGTTGGGTTTCATTTCTATGGTTGGTTTCACCATGATTTCTGGTTACATAAATAATATTCCAACACAGTATAGGTACTTGAATATAACCTTGTGATAGGTATGAATATTACTGTCTATGTGTAAAAGCATTATCATTATGTTCAATGAACGGTCGAAAAATATTGAAAAAAGTATTTATTTATTTGTAAGTGCCTATAAAGACTGCCAATATCTCCTCAAAAATAGTTACAATGCATTAAACTAAAAAGCGCGAAACAAGCACATAAGAGCTAATTAAATAAGAGTTTTTAAATTGTATTTGTAATAAAAAATAGTAGCAGCAGGCGGGGACAAGCTAAATTAGTATAAAACTATATATTTAGTGAATCTTTGCTAGTATAATGCTTACTTAAACTAACATGTCTGTGAGCTTATAGCAGTTTTATATTTGTACTTGAAGCTTGTCCCCGCCTGCTGCTACTTAGTTTTTGTAATTACCTTTTATTAAATAAATAACACAATGAAAGAACTCAAAAAAAAGCTGAACTTGAAAGAAAAAATAGCTTTATTATTCAATTGGATAGTTGATAAAATGATCAATTCTTTATACTTTTACAGGCTTAGGATCGTGTCAAAATCCTTGATTTGAAGGAACACTCGTTTTTACAACTAAAGAAATAGGTTTAGGCAAATATTTATGATTAAATATTTTCCTGAGAAACGAATTCAGTCGTCAAAAGTTGCAACAAATAATGCGCGTAATTCTAATCATGTTAAAGTTTAATTTTGAATGTGATCATTAACAGACCGCGTGTTACATTAAAATAATAAATAAATAAAATCCCAAGACAATCACACCAACTACATGGCCCCAAAGTAAGCATAGCTTGTCTTATGGGATGCCATTTAGCGAACTAGGGGGGAAACTAGAATTTAAATACATAAATAAATAAACAATAAAATGTCTGGGCACGGAAAATTTTTTTTTCTTCCTCCTTGCGGGATACGAACCCGCAACCGCTGGCGTCTGAGGTTTACCCTTTCGCCAAAGTGGTCGTCTAATCGTATGTGACATTCGCACTCGTAGCGCTGTGAATAAGTGCGTCTCACTCGATCCCGTCGCCGCCGCTGGCATTATCACTCACTTTCCTTCAGGTGGCTCGGTAACCAAATAATGGGAGGTAATATAGTAGAAGTAATAAAATTTACATAGACTTGAGTAAATTTTATACGCGGCAAAATTAAAATATTGTTATGGGTAAAATGTAACTCCGGTTTATATTAGTGGAATGGATTCCACTCTCAATTCTGAACCAACTACTTTCAGGTTTTGTCCTTTCATTACCAAGTCGCTCACTTCGCGAAAACTTTTTTTTTAAACTGGTATTTTTATTTCGCTACCACCAATTTGAATTTACTTTGACTTCGAAGCGACAAGCTATCGATGATTGTACCTTCGAGGCAGAGACCGGTCGGGGTAAAAACTATTCGAGGTACAGACCTTTCGAGGTAATGCCCCATCGGCAAGCCGTACAATAGAGGTAGAGACATTAACACATCTTTGAAATACATCGAGCTTTGAAATACGTAAACAGTTTTTTTTTTAAAAGCCCGTTTTCATAAGAATTTAGCTTATGTTTTTCTATAAGAAAGTTATTGGGTAAAAATTATGTTATAGGAGAAAAAAAGAAACGAAACGATTTAATTATTTCGATTATAATGAGTTATCAACTAAGATAATAAATACACTTATATACTTTGTAAGTATAGGCTCTATTAAGGCGTATTATAAATAAAAATAAATATTTACAGTTGATAAAAATTCTATAACTCTTGAAAAACTTATTGCAATAATTTTAACTACAATATTTATTGTTAAGTGCAAAACTAAACATGTTTAAAAGTTATTTTCAAATTTTGGTATAAATATTAACAGTGATATTATTAAACATTTAAAGTAACTTTTGGTTTACAGAAAATTATCAACGTTTCTATCAAAGAACTCCAAATCAGCAGAGAAAATGGTGGACCATATAAAATTATACATTTTAAGTAGCAGATAATATTGCTAATCCTTAAATCGTAAAAAAAGAAATTCATAATAAGAGCCAATGAAAAACATATTATAATTGACAAAGTATTTTAAACATGTTATTTTTTTGAGCTTCATTTTATACAAAACGCAAAATCATAAGATAATTTAGTAATAATCTCTTTGTTATACGACGATATCAACGAAACAAATTATAATCAGCTATGTCAGCAATTATCTAGGTAGCAAAAATACTTACATGTTGTAACTTAGCTTCACATATTGCACTATTACATATTACATAAATAATGTCTCGATGTAAATTTTAAAATAGTTCTATATCTCTATAAATTCCTTTATTTAATCCACCACTAGGCAAATAGAAGCAACTTAAGATTTGCTTAAATATATAAGTTAACCTTTTCAGCGGGGCTAGCATGAGGCCATTGATAAAGTGTATTTACGAAGTGTTATCATGTATCGACCAGTGCCAACATGCTTGCATAAAAACTCCACGGCGTTGCATAAGAAGTCACAGCGCACACAACAATCTTGCAAGTCGCAGCGTTGGCGGTCGCAAAAATATATTTAGCATGAAATTATATCTCGTAAGGTCAAGTAGTTAAGGTTTATAAGAATTTGCACTGTGCTACGGTACGTTATCGTGGGTTGCACGTTAGGAAATACGATATAGTATCGTTCGAAAGAAAACTTCAGCGTATCGATCGTCTTTTACTGTCACTGGCGCAAGCTAGCCCAGCAGCTCAAAGGGTTTACAAGGTAACATTCTAGATTATTGTAAAAAATATAAAGCTCCAGTGTTTTCATATCATTGAAAAAATAAGGAGACAAAACGCATCTGTAGATCTGATAAAAATAATGTAATTATGAATTATCTAGTGTTGCTGTAGTTTAAATCTATATTGCTTCTTATTTCTCTCATTTCCATATTGGAAAGTTCTATTATAAAAATACTATATTTATTAAGTTACGATGTCCGTCTGATTTGGAATGTTTGTAGAAGAAATAGTGATCAATAATTTCAGTATTAAAAGCAAAATTACACTGTTTAATTAAATTAACATTACAAGGTAACACAAAGTTAATGTTAATATGATTTATAAGTACTATATCTGTTTTTGACTAGCCAGTAAAATCAGCACGTTACAATGTCGATTTAAACTTTAAATGTTTTTTAAATTTAACTAGAAATTAAAACTGGCTTCAAACATGAAACAACGTATAAGAAATAGTTTTATAGAAACATTTAAATAAAAATCTGAAATATACACTTCTTCAATAAATGAACGGTTAAATATAAATGTGGACGATTATAACCTGGTTATATGTATAATTGAATTGAATGATGCAAGTGGAATGCTATTTAAGTGATATTAAAAAATCTAAGTATATATTTATCTTTTAGGTGAGGTAAGTTTAGACTGAACACATTATATTTAGGTCTTTTACAATTACATCACAAAATTTTATATTACAATAAATATAAAAATCTACCTAAAATATTTTTATATATACTACGCATCTTCTGATAAATTGCTATTGCTATTTTTTTTTTATCAAAGTTCGAGCAGGTATAAAAATTGAGTATGACAATGATAATATCAAAATTGTATAGTTGCTCCCACATAGCAGTTAAATTTTGTTATACTAATGTTATAAATTGGATCATGAAGTTGTGGTACCTACTTCATGTCACAATTTATAACTTTTGCTATATAACATCATCAGAACCTCGGCAGGACATTGGACAAACTCATACTAATTGTATAACAATGTTATATAACGCGTTCAATCAGTGCATCATTATAACATTATTGACATGTTGTAACAAAATGTTACCCTATGTTAACGACGGCTGTTTGCCACACATTGTCGGGCTTACTTTTACCATCTTTTGAGAACAGGAAACTATTTGTAATCATGTGGCTTGGCCTGCAACGCGTCTTGCTAATCATTGGCGTCATTAGCCTTCGACAACGAATACAAGCCAACCTTCGGTGATATCAACGCTCCTTTCAAGGTTCAATGGGCAGAAATGGCTGATCCTTCAATCCAGAGAAAGACACTAAAAAAAGAAGATATGGGCCAGAGAATCCATGATGAGCTTGTTAAGTATTATAAAAATCTAAAGACGCCCGTCATGGAAGCATTAATTTATGATCAGTTATTTCTAACAGGCAACAAACAGAGGGATGAGGACCCAAAAGAATTGCAACGGTCGCTTTTAAGAGAATTCAGGCATGAGTCTATAAGGAGGCTATCGAGAAGATTGTGTCACAAATCTTGTGGCGCTCAAATTATTAAAGGAAGATTGTCCCTATTGCATTGTCCAGGAGATCTAACTGTGATTACACTAAAGTCAGTCGACCAGTTCTCTTGTCAGAAGGTGGATGGACTACTAAGAGTGTTTGGACCTGTGATCCTACCAAATGAAGAATGCAATCAGCAGTTACAGGCAACAAACAGAGGGATGAGGACCCAAAAGAATTGCAACGGTCTCTTTTAAGTGAATTCAGGCATGAGTCTATAAGGAGGCTATCGATAAGATTGTGTCACAAATCTTGTGGCGCACGAATTATTAAAGGAAGATTGTCCCTATTGCATTGTCCAGGAGATCTAACTAAGATTACACTAAAGTCAGTCGACCAGTTCTCTTGTCAGAAGGTGGATGGACTAAGAGTGTTTGGACCTGTGATCCTACAAAATCAAATCAAATACACTTTCGTAATGGAGAGTGATGAGGTCATTCAAATAGGCACCAAAAGAATCAGATTCACCACTCCAATCATGGAGTCAAGGTTGTCGCACCTGTTTGATTCTTATGATTGAGGAATTGACACTTTCAATAAATTCTACTGTCTGCAAAGTAAATGTGATTCAAACATGATCTGTCGAGAAGATGAATTACCCTTCTCCCTGGCCTCTAATCAAACTAGGCAAGAATTTGGAAGAAGAGCACAACGCTACACCTTTGCCAGCTGCAAGCACATGAGAGGCTATTGTGTTCTCTCCAATGGCTGTTATGTCATGGCATTCTCCTTGATTTTGGACGAAGATAAAAAGTATGAAGTGCATGCAGTTGGCAGGCAGACTAAAATCTCTACAAAGATAGAGCTTCCTCCAGGCTGCTACCTTGATGGACATGTCAAACCAGACACAATTGGCATGGATGGAATGTTCTACTTGGAGAACAAGGTGACTGGAGGCTGGTTCTGTCACTCCAATTTGTACTCTCATTACCCATTACCATACACCCTTGGTGATTTGAAGATTTGGAAAAGAGGTGAAATCAATTTTGTCTCAGACTTTGTACACTGCGCCACTGATTCTTGGCAAAATGTGTGCTGCACAAGGCCCACATCATTCCTAGGATCGATTGAAGAATACTGCATTAAGAATGAAGAGGGGAAAATTGGCTATAAAATAGCAAAAGAGAATGAGGTCTTAAAATGAAAAAAGCTTAAAAAGCTCCTCCCAAGAAGTGAGAATAACATGCGATAGAGACATAGGCTTAGAGACCTCTAAAGACCATTGCCAATACATTAATATCTCTGTCTGGGACATGAAGAATGAGAAATCAGATTTATTGCTTACTTTTGTTGGCTATTCTAATAGCAAGAAGGGTGTCTTCAGGTTACCATCTTCAATACATGCGGAATCTCATCTATTTCTGTGCGATGGCACCCATCATAATACCTTCTTATATGATTTAAGATCTCTAAAGAGCTCAGGAGTTAAATACTCCTTCCACTCCAATTTTAAAAAAAAAAGTACTCGGTCTGTGCAGTGGGCTGCAATGTATCGGCATTCCAGCCTGCAATGCAGCCTAATGCACTGGGCATCTCCCATGCAACCGAGCGGGTGGGCAGGTTGTGGATAGCCCACCCCCCCGGGTGCGTGCGAGCGCTTCGCGTGCTTCTGCTTGAACGCTTTCGTGCACGCGGGGGGGAACCCTGCCTTAGGTAGCCCCGAACAGGGCAGTTGTCATCACTGCAGTCAAACAGTGGTGGTGAAACCCTTTCCCCCCTTCCTATGTTCCTCTTCTCCCTTATCTATTCTTATAAAGTATATACAGGGTGTTAGGCAAAACGTTGAACATATACGCAAATGGTGGATGGGTGGGGTCATGTGCTACTTACTCAGCCCAAATTATTTGACCTTGGCCCCTTGGTTTTTTTAATTTTTTTTTTGTATATTTTTCGAATTTCACCACTTTTATGACTTTGAAAGCGAATATTTTTATTTACAATGAGTAAAACAGGCAACATTTTGTTGCCTGTTTTATTGTTTTAAGTGTGACGAGCGGCTCATATAATCCCGAAACCCCCAATAATAATACCCTATGTTATAATAACTACTGTGTAGGAGCACCTTATAACATTAAAAGTGATTTTGAAATGTAGGTATATATTAAAAAGGAAACTCTTTATAGGCACTCGTATTTTGCCAAAGCGATAGTGATATTTTTGCAAACAACTACTATACTCTGGCAAATAATTCAATGCAGTAAACTGACAGTTCGAAATGTCAAATACAAATATAATGATACCACATAAAAACTTCGTAGTGTTACTAACACTGAGAATTATTGAAAACGAACGAGTTTTTGTCATTCGTTTTGCATAAAATTTAAAGAAATTTATAAATAATTGATTTGAGGTGTGTAATTAATCCAGAAAGAAACTTTAAAGAAAATAATTAATTACCAAACATACCTTGTGCTTTAAAGCGGTTAAGGTAGAAGTAAAATCGTTTTGCCGTAAAAAAATGAAATTTCAAGAATTGTTTCTCTTTAATAATATTTTATTTATTTTATGCTTAATTACTCTGAAATAAATAAAAAATATGATTACATTATTTTTTTTTATTTAACACATTTTTTCATTTATTCAATTGTTTCTCTTTGCTAACAGCACCATAAAAAAAGAAATATCTTGTCAACAAAATATTTTTTTCCACACATTACGATATTCTTATTTGAAAAAAAAATTACATTAATTCACTTAAAGCACATCACTATTTTTTTTCTTCCCTAAAGTGGGCACACTGGAACTGTCATTTTACTGCATTGAATTATTTGCCAGAGTATATTTATTTTATTGTTCTCTATTAAACAGCTGCCAGTATTACATATGCTTATCTCAAATATGGTTTATCAAAGTACAATGTGAACATGCATTGAGTCAAGTCCGGCACTGAGGAACAACAGACTTCAGGGCATGTTTTGTATGCAGTCTCTGATCTGCGTCCATGCTTGAAGGTTCTGAAAATTGAAAATTTATATCCCTTAAAAATTATATAGGAACGTAAACACAAGTTTTGACATTAAACAGTAAAGAAGACTTCTATAATTACTCGAAACGACTGTTGTAATTTAACAAGGAATGAATTAGAAAATTCTGGCTTAATACAAAATTGATATGGATCTGAAAATTATTTAACTGTTAAAGTTAAACAGTGTTTTGTTTTCCGTTGAAAACGGAAATAAAATATTATCAATAGTTATTATATTACGTAGCGAAAAAACATTGTTAAGTGTGTCCAAACAGAGCGCGGCAAGAGTGCGCGGCTGCCAAGCTCTGCGTGCCGCGCCACGGCATTGACAATCAAAGCATTTTATTAAATTTCAAGAGTTTGACCATAGCATCATTTTAACGTTTGATTTCACTTATTATTGGCTATAACAACTTAATATGAGTGAATTGAGTGAGTGATAGACAATCATTCACCATTTGCTCACAAAACGCTGCCGGCTTGAGAAAGCCCTATGCAGTCTGTTGTGAAATGCACATATCTGCTGTGTTTATATAATTTCCTGCAAACTCAGAAATAGCGTCAAGTGAACTTAAGTTATGTAACTAAATGTTGTGATGCTGGATACACTTCATGATTCACATATTTCGTCGAATAACTTTAAAAGTATCAAACATGCTAACAAGTGTTGGTTTTTGATTATTTTAGTTAGTGGTTCGTTTGTTGTTGCCATTGTACTGTAAAATAACCGCCCTTTCTTTTACATATGAAAATCAATATTTATCAACAATAATAATAAAAACCACTATAGTGCATTGTCCACCCAAAAAACCTCAAGTACATAAGCGCCGCCAAGCGGCAAAAAAGCTTGTATTCCAAACTCCCTATAATATTGATGTGTCATATCTGTACTTGTACATAATACTTTCTAATCTGTGTGCCGCGCTATGATTGGATGGTTTCCGCGCGCGGATTTTCTTAGCAAAAGCGCGGCATAATTATTGCGTCTGCCGCGCATATTACGCGCTGTGTTTGGACACACCTTTACAAATGTTGTACACGACTGAAGATAGTTTTAATTTGAAATTCGTATAATTCTTAATATTATGTAAATAAAGATAACTTTGAATTGATTTTATAGCTTATAAGAAATGTATAGTTGTTGTTATAATAGTTTATGTTCGTATCTTATAAGAATTTAATTAAAAATACAGTCCACTTAGTTTGTATAGGATAAGTTTATTTTGAATTTTAATAAAGAAAGAGACAGTACGCAGACGGAGTAAAGAGTACCATACTTTAAGCGTGATAGGTAGAAACACGCATAGTTGCTCGCCCGCAAGCCTACACTAGTTGCGGGCCGCCCAAATTAAATATATAGTCGGCGAAACCTCAGTATGGCACTCCGACCTCCCGAAGCAACAAGTGTCCTGAAAATAGAAGAAAGTGTTTTTAATCAAGATTCCTGAACAAATCCCTGCAGTAAATCCTGACGAAAATTCCTGACGAAAATCCTGTACAAAAACTGAACTGTATAGAAGCGAATAAAACCCTGCCGTGAACCTAGTGGCTATTTAATAGTATAGTTTGTCCAAGCCGTTAGTCGTTCACATTTATGGTCCTGTCGAGGCGCGGATATTGTTCCACACAAACAGTTCGGTTTATTGAAGAAAGAAAATGCCTGTAACAAGATCACAGCAGTCGGAGAATGCAGTCGAAAACGCAGTCGAAAACGCAGTCGAAGCCGCAGTCGAAGCCGCAGTCGAACACGGAGTCGAACACGGAGTCGAAAACGCTGTCGAAAACGCAGTCGAAAACGCAGTCGAACACGGAGTCGAACACGCAGTCGAAAATCCAGTCGAAATCGCCGCCACCACGACCGCTACTTCCACCAGCGCCACCGACACTACCACCTCCACCTCGTCGTCCGCAACCGCGTCTACTGAAACTACCACGCAGTCTGAAGAATCTTCAATAGTAAAGAAAAAGAAGAATAGAAGCCGACCACCCAGCGTCACAAGCACTGCCAAAACACGTTCACGCCGCGTTGAAATAGCGAAGGCGCGAGAGGAGCTACTACAAAAAGAAATTCAACTTTCGAAACACAGAATAACCATGCTGGAATTAGAAGAGGAAATATCAGATCATGATTCTCAAGAAACGCTTCGGGAGGAACGGACGTCGGACTGGGTGATCCAGAACACCAAATCGAACAAGAAAACCACGAAGGAAGCTCAACCCATAGAAAATAGTCAACTTCCTCCGTGCGTCGACGAGTTAAAAGAAACACAGCCTTGCCAATCGACCGCGCCGGGTATCGAACCTACCGACGCGAGGGATTCGTGTTTCGACTACAACAAGTTAGCCGCTGTCATAAATACAGCGGCACGTGTGAATCAACCTACCATACTTCACACGCAGCGAGTTATGGAGCTACCAAGTTTCAACGGCTCATCGGGAGAGTGGCTTCCTTTCAAAGCCGCATATGAAGAATCCGCAAGCTACTTAACAGAACAAGAGAACTTATCGAGGTTAAGAAGATGCCTTCGCGGAATAGCAAAAGACGCCGTTCAATGTTTATTCATCGGCGCTACAACTACGAAAGAAGTCATGAAGTTACTAGCAGCACGGTTCGGCCGCCCAGACGCACTCGTCGCCGCCGAACTCGAGAAATTGAGAAGCCTGCCGCGACTTCAAGAGAATCCGAGAGATATTTGCAACTTCGCTTCGAGAATAAACAACGTCACAGCGACAGTGCGAGCGTTACAGAAGCCGCACTACTTATATAACGCAGAAATAGTACGCGTCATTATAGAGAAGCTTTCAGCTGCGCTACGACTCTCTTACTTCAACTTCGTAGCAGAGCAGCGTGAAGATCAACCAGATCTCATCATCATGGCAAAGTTCTTCGATAGACTAGCAGACAGATGCGGGAAGTTCGCGCCAGCTGAGGGGACACCGACTGAAGACCGGCGGGAGAAGCGTCAAGCTCGAAACTATCACATAGAAAGCACACAACAGTCGAAAACACCTTCAACAAACACCTGCGTCGTCTGCAAGAAAGAAAACCATCAACCATCAGACTGCTCCATGATGAAGAAAGCTGAAGTTTCAAACAGATGGGAACTAGCTAAACAACACAGGCTATGTTTTCGATGTTTACGACGCCGACTTTACCGCCACCTTTGCAAGACGAAGAAATGTGATATTGACGGGTGCGACTACTCTCATCATCCACTCCTTCATCACATCACAAAAGAAAACGAGAAAAGCGAAGACTGCGCCATAGTAACGTCGGCCAAAGAACGAGTACATTCAACAGCATTATTGAAGATACTTCCAGTTCAAGTTTCGGGACCTAAGGGCACGATAGATACCTACGCCCTGCTGGACGACGGCTCGACCTGCACCCTCATAGAAGCAGATGTAGCGGCGAAGATTGGAGTATCAGGGCCACCATCCCCTTTCTACATTGAGGGGGTGGCTGGTGCCCGCGTAGACGCCAAGCAATCCAGGCGCGTCTTCTTCGAAATCCAAGGCCGCGACACTGAACGCCATCGAATATCAGCACGCACGATGGAAGACCTGCAACTATCGCCTCAATCCATCTCATGGCAGAAAATAGAAACCAGCTCACACTTACAAGACATAGAAAAGTTCATTGTAAATGAAACACAGAAGCCTACAGTGCTCATAGGTCAAGATAATTGGAGCTTGTTAGTCACACATGAAATGAGAAGAGGAAGGCAGCATGAACCAGTCGCGTCCTACACAGAGCTTGGCTGGGTCCTACACGGCTCAAACGGGGCGAAGAAAGAAGCTATCCATAGAACTACGCACATTCACAACTTCGAAGAACAAGAGTCTATGGAACGTATGATGAATGAACACTTCGCGCTCGAGTCAATAGGTGTTGAAAAGAGACGCTCATACAACAGAGAAGAGCAACGCGCGCTTGACATACTTCAAAATGAAACTAAGCGCATACCGGCGGGAGGTTTCGAGACGGGACTTCTCTGGAAAATCGACAACTACGTACCTCACAATAATTACGACATGGCGTTGAAGAGATTAGAACACATAGAAAAGAAGCTCGATAAAAATGAAGAGATGAAAAATAGATACAAGCTTCAAATGGAAACACTCTTCGCGAACGGGTACGCCGAGATAGCTCCTGAACCAGTAAACAATCGAATCTGGTACCTTCCCCACTTCGCGGTGATCAACCCTCAGAAACCAGAGAAGCTGAGAATCGTACATGATGCTGCAGCCAAGTCACAAGGAGTCTGCCTCAATGACATGTTACTCTCGGGCCCCGACATGCTCCAATCATTGCCGGGAGTCCTCATGAGGTTCCGACAACAACCCATAGCAGTGACAGCCGACATAAAAGATATGTTTTTGAGAGTTGAAATCAGAAAAGAAGATAGAGACATGCAGCGCTTCCTCTGGCGAGGAGATCGACGTACAGGGGCGCCCACTGAATACAGAATGAAAAGCGTGATCTTCGGAGCGACATCTTCCCCGTGCACTGCAATCTACGTAAAGGATAAGAACGCAGAAGACCACAGAGACCAGTATCCCCGAGCAGCGACAGCCATCGTTAAAAACCATTATGTCGATGACTATCTGGCGAGCTACTGCGATGAAGACGAAACAATCGAAATAGCGTCACAAGTGGCCCTCATACACAGCCGCGCTAACTATACGCTTCAAAGGTGGTCCTCAAACTCCACCAAAGTCTTAAAATCGCTAGCGCCGGGTAGTAAAGAAGACATCGTACAACTCGCGCCCGAGAAGATCCTGGGGATGATATGGAACCCGAAGCTCGACACCTTATCATTCAACATAAACAAGAACAAATTAACAAATGAAATATTCAGTGGAAAAAAGAGGCCTACGAAGAGAGAAGCCCTGAGCACAGTCATGTCAATATATGACCCCCTCGGGCTCGCTACGCCGATCACCGTACAAGCTAAGAAGATACTCCAAGAAACTTGGAGGTCCGGCATAGAATGGGACGCTGAACTTCACAATAATGAAACCGAAATGTGGAATAGTTGGATGACTCACGTACAAATACTACCACAGTTGCAAATACAAAGATGTCACGCCGAGTTGGCCCGCGCTACGATTCGAGAGCTACATACCTTCGTAGACGCCAGCTCGTCTGCATACGCTACGGTCGTATACTGGAGAACGGTCGATGAAAACGGAAGAATCCACGTATCTATAGCCTGCAGCAAAGGGAAAGTCGCGCCATTGAAAGTAATTTCAATACCGCGCTTAGAACTTCAAGCCGCCACGCTGGGTTCCCGCCTCGCCGAAACTGCATCGACAGAATACGACTTCAAGCCTACACGTCGAGTATACTGGTCTGATTCGAAAACGGTACTAACCTGGATTCGAACGGGACCGAGAGCCTTCAAACCTTTCGTCGCACATAGACTCGCCGAAATCGCAGAAACCACGAAAGTTAATGAATGGCGCTGGGTAACGACGAAACTCAACGTGGCAGACGACGCGACACGAACAACGCCGACAGATTTCAACTCGCAACATCGCTGGTATCAAGGGCCTTCGTTCTTACTCTCACCCGAGGACGAATGGCCGACTGAAGAGCCGTCAGAATCACCAATCGATAATAGTGAAGAAAGAGTGTGTGTTAACACAAACAAACACACACTCACACAAGCCTTACCGGATATTTCAAGATTTTCAAGCTGGATCAGACTTCAGAGGGCGACCGCACGGGCCCTACAGTTCATAGAAATCATTCGTAGTAAAGAAAAGTGTTCAAATACACGAAAACGAACTAAGAAAATAGAAAATATAGATCCAGATTGGAAAATAATACAAAATTCCAATAAGAAAACGCAAGCTTTCAAGACTAAAATAGAAAAAACTCTCAACTTCAAGCCCTTAGAAGCTCACTTATTGTTACAAGCTGAGATGTTGTGGGTGAAAGCCCAGCAGCAAGAAACCTTCGCGGACGAGCTGGAAGCCTTACGTAAAAGAAACGACGTAAACACAAATAGCAGATTACTTCAACTGTCGACTTACCTAGACGCTGAAGGGATCATCCGCCTTCGTTCAAGAGTAGCTGCCGCCGCCGACATCACAGACTGCCAGAAGACGCCCATCATAATCGACGGAAGTCATCGCTGGACTCGATTATACATAAAACGAGTCCATGAACAGCTTCATCATGGTGGATTCGAAACAACGGCGAATGAAGTACGTCAACGCTACTGGGTGCTACGCCTACGCTACGCAGTTAGAAACGTAGTAAAAACCTGTCAAGCGTGCCGCATAAGAAAGGCGAAACCAGCGTGGCCAGCTACGGGAGACCATCCTCGAAGTCGTCTCGCCCATCACAAGCGACCGTTCACCTTCACCGGTCTGGATTACTTCGGCCCGCTAACAGTCACAGTCGGTCGTACGCATCAAAAACGCTACGGAGCGCTCTTCACATGCCTAACTACGAGAGCGATACACTTGGAGCTAGCCGGCAGCCTCAGCACGGACTCGGCTATCATGGCCCTGCGCCGCTTTATAAATAGAAGAGGATGCCCTACAAAACTCTGGTCAGACCACGGAACTAACTTCCGCGGCGCCGACTTAGAACTGAAGAAAGCAGCGCACGAAGCCTTAAGAGACGAAGCCTCGACGCAATCGATACAGTGGCGTTTCATCCCTCCTAGCGCGCCGTTTATGGGCGGCGCGTGGGAACGGCTGGTTAAAAGTGTGAAAACTGCTTTAAATGTCACTCTACATGAACGAGCCCCCAAAGAAGAGATCCTGCAGACGCTGTTGGTTGAAATAGAGAACACAGTCAACAGCAGACCTCTCACACACGTCTCGACGGAAGCTGAAGACCCAGAGGCGATTACTCCAAACCACTTCCTACTGGGTGGTGCCTCGCGAGTACCCGTACCTGGCACCTTCACCGAGGAAGACAGCTGCGGACGTCGGGATTGGAGGAAGAGTCAGCGCCTGGCTGACATGTTCTGGGCACGTTGGGTGCGCGAGTACCTTCCAGAACTCCAAAGAAGACGCGAACCTACGTCCAAGGGTACCATCAAACTCAACGACCTGGTACTCATAGCTGATGGAACTCTCCCTCGAAACGCCTGGCCCCGAGGCATCGTCATAAATATCTACCCCGGACCAGACGGTGAAATTCGAGTCGTCGACGTGCAGACAAACAAAGGGACCCTGCGAAGACCTACAAAGAAGCTGGTGATCCTGCCCTGCAGCAGCCACTCCGAGGATGATGTCTCCTGAACGTGTACCCCCTGATGGTTCCAGTCAAGACTGCGGCGGGAGATTATGTACACGACTGAAGATAGTTTTAATTTGAAATTCGTATAATTCTTAATATTATGTAAATAAAGATAACTTTGAATTGATTTTATAGCTTATAAGAAATGTATAGTTGTTGTTATAATAGTTTATGTTCGTATCTTATAAGAATTTAATTAAAAATACAGTCCACTTAGTTTGTATAGGATAAGTTTATTTTGAATTTTAATAAAGAAAGAGACAGTACGCAGACGGAGTAAAGAGTACCATACTTTAAGCGTGATAGGTAGAAACACGCATAGTTGCTCGCCCGCAAGCCTACACTAGTTGCGGGCCGCCCAAATTAAATATATAGTCGGCGAAACCTCAGTATGGCACTCCGACCTCCCGAAGCAACAAGTGTCCTGAAAATAGAAGAAAGTGTTTTTAATCAAGATTCCTGAACAAATCCCTGCAGTAAATCCTGACGAAAATTCCTGACGAAAATCCTGTACAAAAACTGAACTGTATAGAAGCGAATAAAACCCTGCCGTGAACCTAGTGGCTATTTAATAGTATAGTTTGTCCAAGCCGTTAGTCGTTCACAAATGTTATTTTAAGTATTGCCATACCTTTTTTGCTGCTTTGACTTGTAGCTGTATGAAGGCAATCAGTGATTCATTCAAATCTTTATCTTTTTGTTTGTGGAAATGCTCGATCTCAACCATTGCTTTCTTTGTGAATTCTCTGAAAAGGTTTTAAAGAAATAGTAAGATTATTTCATTATTTTAAAAAGGATTTTTTATTTTTCTAAATCAATGAAAAGATCAAGCGTTCTAAACGTTTTCAAAATTGTAATTGAATCTGAACTCTATAACCTCGACATTAAGTTAAAACTTGGTTGGGGAAATTTGACAGAATTGTAACGCTTGATCTGCTGCCTTCTGTATAGAAAAAGTTTATTATTTATACACGCTTTATTTATCTTTTTATTAATTTAACCTAATTTAATCTTCATAAAACATAATACATAACTTCAGGCCTGTATACCTTATTTTATTTATTTATAACAAAATACATCACAAATAAGAAAGTGAAATAAGAAAGAGATGCGGATTGAAATAAAATGTAGTGACTAAGATTGAAAAGGGTACGCTATGGTGGTTTGGGCATTTGGAAAGGATGAGTGAAAGTAGATTTACGAAAGAGGTGTACAGAGCAAGAATGGATGGTGCTGTCGGAAGAGGCCGCCCTAGGCGAACGTACGGCGACGTTCTTAAAAATACCTAATTAAAAGTACCCGTAACCGGCGGTCATGTATCAAAAGATTAATGAACGTGGAGGAAGCGAAAGAGGTATGTCTGGATTGAAGCAATTGGTGTTGCCTTGTCTCTGCCTACCCCAAAGGAAGACCGGCGTGAGGTTATGTACGTATGTACATTACAAATACATTGTCGTAACACATCACGTGAATATAGTACATAAAGAGCAGGTATTCGTTAGCCAGACAAACCTTGTAGAACTTCTACCATCACGTGGATGATGCTCAGATTAGTTGCCTTTTACAACACAGCTACCCAGGTGTGGTAGGGACATTCTACGTCGATACTCAACATTTTTTTTCTTCATCGTCACAACTCTTTGTAATAAGCTCACTCCAGGGCACTGTCTATCCCCTGAGTGACGAGGAGGTTTAGACCGTAAACCAACAAGCTGTCCCAGTGCTGGTTGAAGGACGTCAGAATTTTCAGGGCGGCTTCTTACAAACCCTAACGACTACTGTATACAAGTAACACAGCACCCGGGACCGACTGCTTAACGTGCCCTCCGAAGCATGGAAGTCGCCGTGAGAAATGAATGGTCGGAGGTCACCCATCTTTGTTCCGACCAGGACGAATGGTGCTTAACCCGCGATAACGATTGACATACACAGGAGCTACTGCGCCATGACGGCTTCTTTTTTACTTATATAACTTAAAACGGTCTTGTAAATAGCAAAACAATTATAATAACTTACTCTAGTTCAGTCTTGGCTTTAACAATGGCTTCTTTGTCGTCCGCTATTCTTGCGTCTAAGGCTCTAGTTGATTGGTCACGCACTATGTCTGGATCTGTAGTGCCGAACAGACGAGACATTATCCCGGACTTGCCGGCGGCGGCGCGGTAACGTTCAGCTATGCTGCGATGGAAATTTAATTTAGATTTTGTGAAAAGCTTCCAAAAAGGTATACGAAAACTTGACCCCCTATAGTAAGGCGAAACTTTCTTCGCTTTATATCTCGCTTCGCAGCAGGTGAGGCGTAAAATTAAATGTAAGTAGGTTAGGTTAGGTTGGGATATATTAATTACGTTACCAAAAAATCTAACTGAAGGGCTTTGTCCATTTCAGAGATATAAAACCAAACAAAATTTAAATTTTCGGCGAAGAAAGTTTCGACTTACCTTTGCACGCTCACGAAAACTACATATAGCCCATTCAAATTATCAAAATCACGGGAAAAAAATTTGTGTAGTTTTGAAAATTGGCAACTTTTACTCCACAACTAATACTTTAGGAGCTACAGGGTGTTGAAATTTGCGATATTACCGCTAGTTCTTTGCATACCACTAAGTGGACTAAGGTTGAACTCCCGCGCAGGCATCGCGGCTCAAATCCCCGCCTCTGCTCTGCCTCTTGCTGGCGCGCCATCCATGCAAGCTATTTAGCATGCTTATAGCCACAAAGAGACTTTTCTAAGATGGGATAGAGGTATGCTGATACCTCTATCAGAGAGAGCAGAGATTTTCATCAAATAGTAGAAGAGACTCCTACTCCTCAGTATCTTTATATCAAACATATATCCAAGTGGGTGCGAGAACAAACAGACATTAGAAGAAAGAATTGCTTGAACACTCATTTTTGGATTGAAAAAGTTTGAAGGAACGAGGTGTTCGTTCCCAATCCCCAGAAAAGGGTTGGCAGGATTGATGTTGGGATGTCGTATATAAACTTTGATAGCGCGATGTAGAAAATTTCATCGTGTTGTCATCGTTCTATGGAGCGTCGCTAGATGTCGCTACAAGTTTATTACGCGATTTATGATATAATAAATTATTATGATACTGCGATGAGTAACACATAAAAGTACTAGTTAGAAGATATACAGGGCTAATTAGCGCATCACCTCTTGCAGGCAGCCTCGCCACATCAACCCCAACAAAATTTGTTCTACGACTTTTTATAAATCTTGATAAATAACACAAAAAAAGCGTTTTCTGCTTACTCTACATTTTGTAAGAAGTGCCTATTATTATTTTGAAGCGATATTTTACTACGCAAGGTGCGTGGCATACCTACGCTCAGAGTAAATAAAGTTACGCCACTAAACCGAGGCTATAAATATTTTTTGTATGGGAAAACCAATTTTTTTTTTAACTATTAATTTTAATAAGTTAATGTTGTTGGGATTGATGTGGAGAGACTGTTAGTTAAAAAAGTAACCCAGTATATGATATCATTCCACCTATTTGTAAGTACCTCAAACAAAATTAACTGAAAACACCATGCTTTCATGGCTTACCACACAGCAACATGAAACGTACACACTATATCAGCAACAACACTATATCGAGCAACGCTATATCGTGCACCCACTACTTAACTTAATCTTAACCGACATAGATATTCTCTTTTTGTTAAATCCAGTCTAAAGCTGATCTCTCCTGTCTCTCACCTACGAAATTCAAAAGCAATTTTTTTTTTATAATTATCCTCCAGCTCTTGACACAGTGCTGGCTGTAATATTTTGTAGCTGCAACCGTGATAGCGCTGGAAATTGCGGATGTCGAAAAGCTGGCATTCCTTGCAGTTTAGTATGCCTCGGATGCTTAGCTGCATGTACAAATGGAGTACCTATAGATCTCCTACACAAAGAAGTATTATATTATGTTGTTTATATGTATTTTTATTTTTATATCTGTTATTTTTAGTGTACATAATGGAATTGAATTTTTATCGAATTCTCCATTCGTCTGGTCTGCTGGTAGAAATTTCTATAGAAATAAGCTGTACCTTTGGACCTATTTTTCTGTACTAAGTTTATACTAAGTTTATATGTTAATCATTACAAGTATGTACATAAATTGTGAAATAAATAAATAAAGAAGATATCGAAGACCTGAAGTGGTTAATAAGGATGATAATATTTTTTTTTTATACATCTTTAAATAAAATTCAACCTAAAGTGTTTTAATTCCTAAAATAACCTTTTTTTATCTCTGTAGTTGAAAAAGAAAATGTTAGAAGCAAAAATTATACCACTTCATAGATTTTCGAAATATGAGCAAAACCCTGAAGATAGGAAAAAGAAATAACTTTATGCATGGTATATTTGTTGCAACTTTCAAAACTACACAAATTATTTCCACCGATTTTATTAACTTTCTCTGACTAAGAGCAAAATCTGAAATGAGGAACCCTCAACCTCTACACCTTCAGCATAGCCGCACAATCGAGTACTTTAAAAATGATGATTTGGACTTCATAAGGTATAACTGTACCCATTTTCAAAACTACACTAATTATGGCTGCATCGTGAGGAAGCCAGTATTAGCCGAGGACTTACGGAAATCTCGCACATCGCAAATTTCAACACATTGTAGCTCGTGAAGTATTTGTCGTAGAATACAACCTAATATGACCAACTCAATTGGACGTTTTATGAATAAAATTTGATCAGAAGCAATTAATTATAACGCTACTTGTACAGATTTTCGAGATATGAGCAAAAATCTGAAAATAGGGACCTTCACTCCTTCCTCCTATATCGACAGCTCAACCCCAGCCTCGAGGACTTTTGGCATGTTAATCTGGACTGCACAAGGTATACCTACGTGTGTCATTTTTCAAAACTACACGAATTATTTTCCCTGTATGCAATTTTCGGCTTAATTTGACTGGGCTAACAGTATATTGAAGAAGATAATATCTGAAAACAAATATACACAAAGAGTTTTTAACCCTCTGGCTTCTCCTTAATTGAAATTCCCTTGAAAAACCGACAACTACGGTGATTAAATATTAAATAAAACGGGTTTTATTGCATTTGATTTCATTTTACATTTACAAATTCACAAAGTCATTTACAAAGACATTTACAAATTCAAAAGTCATTTACAAAGTCAGGTACCTGTTAAGAAACGATGAGTTAAAATGTAAAATAAAAATTAAAGCGAAAGTATCCAATAAAAAAAAAACTCAATACTGATTCAATGCGTAAATTCCTGCTCACCGATTATTTAATGTATCATGAGCGTTTTCAAGCGTCCTCTGGTATGATTCATGATTATTGCACAAGTGTTGCAAGGCACCAGCGTAGAAAAGATACTCCTTCAATTGATCAGCTAGTTGCTCTTCATCTTCTGCTACTGAGTCGATACTGTCTGCTATTGAATCTGAAAATATTGAGTTGTAACTAAATTATTGCTGTTGGGAAACTATGTATGTTGAATCATTTAAACCCCGGATACACTAGGGAACATTTTGTCCCGCAACATGACGCGAAACACAAAATTTACGTGACGCTGCAACGTTGCATAGTGTCCCGCAACATGACCCGCAACCACTGACCTCTATATTTACCACTGGACTGGCGGCTGTCAAAGTGCTTTTGTGCCCGTTTGATAATCGCCATTTTGGCGCTGTCGGACGTAGCGAGCAGTAGCGAGTGTCCGTGGTACTAAAACTAGTCGCTTACACATATGTCACATGTCCTCATTCTTGATAACTTTTATATAATGCTTATAACAATAACAACATAAAATTCGAATTATTATTTAAAAAATATAAAATCACTTAACAATAAGCAAGCACTTCTCTGGCGGCCACTTGCAATATACGTCAAAATTTGTTCTGCGGACACTCGCTACTCGCTAGTGGCGCTTCAAATAGGCACAAAAAAATAGCTGTCAAACTTACGGAATAGCCAGTCCAGTGGTAAATATAGAGGTCAGTGCCCGCAACATTTTACGTGACGCGGGGCATGTTGCGTGCTCCCGCCTCGAGAGCGGGCGCACGTGTCCCGCGTCAGTGTTGCGTCATTTGTCGCCAAGTGTAGTCGCGTACGCAACGTGCCTTTTAAAATGTCTATAGTGTGGGGAAATGAAACCGTAAAGTTTTCAAGATTCATAATCTAAAATAACACTTTTAACTGGATTTATTTATGTTTTACATTTTAACTCGATGTTTCAGTGTCTTTGAGGACCCCGTGGTCGTTTGTGATCTTAAATTTATTATATTCGTAAAATCGTCAATTATGCGCAATAAATCCGGTTAAAGAGTGTTTTAGGTAGATGTTTTGTTTTTAAAAACTAGCAACATGGGTGGTATGGTCAACTTGCGAGAAAGAAGTTGTTTAGCCAGAATCGAAAGCACTTTGAAGTCTTCAGCTTTAAATATCTCGAAAGTACTTTAAAGTCTTCGGCTTTAAACATCTAGTTTTGTCAATAATTGAGGTAAAATATTAGAATAATGTTTGTAAGTTTTTGCATTTAAAATGCTCAATTATTCTTAAATAAATGAAAAAAGCTACCGGGGCCTGGTGGTACGTCTCGAAATTACTTACGACATTTTTGTTTTTACGTTATATTGCTAACCATCTAATGGTATAGCTTTGTAGCTAAGACCACCCGAGACCACTTTCTTTACAGAAATTGTGAATCCCAGTTAAAGTGAAGTATTTGCAATGTTTAAATAATGTTTTTAAGTTTTTGCATTCAAAATGCTCAATTATTCTTAAATAAATGAAAAATGTGATAAATAAAAATTAGCCGACAAGGATTCGAACCTCGGAGCTCTCGTTTGCCGGACGAGTGCTCTTCCACTGAGCTACCGGGGCTTGGTCTTGACATTATTTTTATTATTTATAACATTTTCAATTTATTTAAAAATATTAGAAATTATTATTTTCCTCAAATACTATGAGTCTGAAACAATATAGACCGATAGACTGAAATCGATGCGCCACGACGATTTTAAACTACATGTCATAAAAAAAGACACGACAAGAAATAGTTCATAATTTTACATTGCGATTTTAAGCTAAAACATTTTGCGCTCATACAACTCTTAATAATTTTCTAGCAGGGCGCATGCTGACTATGATATTACTTACCAAAGTAATGGCCAGCTCTTTGCAGACCATCCCCCATTTCCTTTTCAATTACGCTCCATTCACTAAATAGTTTCCCATAGTTCGCATGTAGCTTACAAAGAGAGTAGTTCTTCTCCATTATTTTAGATCTGAAGTTAAGGAAATTTTAAGATTATTAGCATAGGTTTAATGCAAGAAATCTAATACTTATTAATTATAATATTATTACACTATGCACAGAAGGCATCAGATCCGTAGTTATTGGTTCCGACAAAATGCAATTATACAAGTCCTCATGTTCAAGGTATGCCTTTATGGCAAAACTCCAACTTGCCCAATTGTCTCGACCCGTTAACTTTTCAATTGACATCATGGCACCATTACCAGCCATATTTATGTTTAATATTCAATCTGTTAATAACTGAAAAAGAAATCACTCGCGTGCGCGGTAACGAAATGAGCGGTTTTACTTTTTTTATTTACTTGAACTTAAAACTCAAAATACAAAACGATCTGGGCCCATAACCTGATAAAATAAAAGTTAGGGCATTTAAAGACAAAATCTATTTATTAACTTGAAGTATTAAAATGGATAATTAATTATTACAGCTCAGTTAGGTAGGAAAGAAGCTATACATGGCAGAATGATCACAGCAGTGCGAGCACAGAACTTTATCGAATCGTATATTAACGAATGTTTACGAATGCTCGTATAGTATGGAGTCGTTTGCAAGTTTTGAGTAACATTGTAATTTTTTATTTTACAGATATTTATGAGTACAACATGTTTACAAACATTCAAAATTAACAAGGCACACATTTATTTAAGCTGGCCGTGCGGCAATGGATAGATTTCAATTTTTTCTTAAAAACCGTCTCCATACTATACGAACATTCGTTAACAAACGATTCGATAAAGTTCTGTGCTCGCACTGCTGAGTAGGCTTGGTCGTTACGCGACACACAGAGTAGAGAGAGTGACAGATGTCATAGATAATGCATCTGCTGTCTTCCAATATAAAGGCAGGCGTCCATTATACCAACATTCTGATAAACCAAATAATAAATATTAGTTTATGTTTTCAAGCCCTCCTATTCTGGACAAAAAAGCATGTAATTCTATAGAATGGTAAGAATGGTAGCCGTCATTGGCGGGATGCCTTTGGCATAGTGATAGTGTACAGTCTGAAATAGCGCATAGGGTACTTTTTTGCCGATATACCCGCGGGATTCGAAATTGCGCGGGAAAAACAGCGCGAAACAACTAGTAAAGAAATAAATAAGAGTTAAAATATACTATGAGGATGGGATAATCACCCAGAGTGATTAAAGCATTGAAAAAAATAGATAAAAAATACAATTAAATTAAAAATAATTATAACTCATGCATGTCGGAAAACAAACAAAAGAAGGAAGCGTTATTCACAAAAATATGATAGAATTAATCACTGGACAGTTACTTGGTACCGAGTCTGTGGGCTTAGGTATAACCCTGGCTTAATCACAACAAAATCTTTATTCGCGAGTCCGTTCCGTAAGTAACTTTACAGTTACAATCACAATGCTAACTCAATTGTATCGAGCTAATACTGACCGTCAGTTTCTGATACGTCCGCGCGCCTAGCTGTCCTAACCGTCTCTAACGTTGGTACCCCGTCTAGACACCCCTAAAGGAATCTCAAACAGGGAGGAGGTGAATGCATGATGCACGAGAGGGGACCGTCGGGGGACACATGACCCCGCCGGCCAATCCCAAACAGTGCAGGAATTACCGAACCCAGCGATACCCGCTAAACACTCCTTTTGCTGGTCAATCCCGAGCTGGGTATAAACCATTATTTGAACGACAGCCAATTGTCATCAATACTTCTCAATATATATCCGCTGGCGCTGCAATCGAATGTCAAACAGTCATTCATTGCATTTAGCGCCCTCTATAACAGTAGGTACTACCAAGATACTCCCGCTACCATGAAGTCATATAAACATCTTAATATCGCTAACTTATCGTTAGCTCCGACATGTACGTAATTATTATAATTACGATTTTTATAATCTATGCAAATAAAATTCCTATCATTTTTTAACAGTAAGTTAAATAATATATTATTCTAGGTATGCTTATTGTAGTATAGGTACCTACTGAGTTCATTGTTTTCATATAAGTAAGATGCAATGAGTCAATATCTATTAATCAATTAATAAGATAAAAAATACTTAAGACATAAGGGATAAAATATTTTATACTTTGACAAAGCATTTACCTGCAGCTACTTGTTTACCGCTTTCTATGGAAAGAAGCATGTTGGGAATAAGACTCAAGGACAAAGTAAGAAACTCCAACATAAGAGACCTTACTAAGGTAACAGACATACTCACTCGCATTGATCACCTAAAATGGGGTTGGGCAGGGCACATGCTACGAGACAACAGGAACAAGTGGAGCAAACAAGTCACACTATGGTATCCAAGGGATGGAAGTAGAAAAAAGGGTCGCCCAAAAAGAAGATGGGAAGATGACATCCGTCAGACACTTGGACCATACTGGACAAGAGTGGCCCAAGACAGAGGCCAATGGCGACAGTTGGAGGAGGCCTATGCCAAAAGGCACATCGAAAGGAGGGATATCCTATAAAACTAACATAGATGTAACACAATACTTACTAACAAACTTGTATCTTACTTTTCGAAATAAAAAGGCTTATTATTTATTTATTTATATTATTTATTTACTTGTTTACCGCTTACTAACTGTTATATTAATCCTGTCAGAATTTGTTAAGATTTTGTTTTAAAGATATATTTCACAAAGTGTGTCGTAAAAGGCGACTAATCCGAGTGACCCTCGCTTGATATTAGGATAGGTCAGGGTCCAACTAGCAAGCGACCACCTTTTATACATATAAAATCTGCCATCAAATATTACTGCTCTGGCGGTGATGTGTTCTGAAAATATTTTATGAAAAGCCAGTACTTTCCTAGGCTTGTGTGCTTTCATATTCGACCTCATCTTCACTTACCATCAGGTAAGATTGAGATCTAACGCAGGCTGACTTGTACTATAGAGATTTTGAGTTAAAATATATCATGTTATAAAAACTATTGCAAACAATTCTGTTACTGATTCTGAGCAAACTGTTTTCAGGTTATACTTTAAACAAAAAATAATGTTGTGCATTCAGAGATATTATTATTTCTGATTCTTCCTATTTTGAATAATTTTACATTACCTGTTGTATAAAAAGTTTCCAATATTAGTTTCTAATTGTCTTCCATAGTATTTGATGTTATCTATCTCTGGATCAGGTTTCTTCAGTCTTATGGATACTGATAAGGATTTCAACTTGTTTTCTGCTTGTAATAAATAACCTAGAACATGAAAACATTATAGTCAATGCTATATATAAAATCTAATTATTTTTCATTCCTTATATTATTTAGATGTCTATTAGATCACTGTTACAATTGGATCGCATCCAAATGATAGTAAATGCGCAAATCAAGGTTAATTATGGCATCTTACACTTAAAAATAATAACACATGTCTCAGATTAAAATGCAAGTTTAACTAATAATTTTAAGGTATTGGGGAACCAAATCAGCCAAAAATATTAGTTAAACATTTCAAAGGTATATTATTTTTATATTTCTGCAAGATATTTTAATTTCTAAATTTTATTAAAAATCTTACCTAAAATGCTTTTTAATTAAAGATGGAAAGATGGTTATGTTTATGTAAAATTATTTTGAATAATTCCATCACTTTATATGTATCAAAAACATGATTTGGAGTGTAAATCATACTTAAAGTAGTGAGCATATTAAAAATTATTATACAAAATGTTTGGGCTGTTAGATAAGATTCTAGCATTTTGCATTGATTCATGCTGCTTTGAAATCAAATCTGGTCAGTTATCAAAAAATACAATATTAGTTGATAGATGTCAGTATTTTCAAGATGACAAAAATTTCTTTGGAAACCCCACTCTACTCACATATATGTGGTGACATATTATACTATATACTATAGTGTATAATGTAATATCAGCACTGACCAATTTATCATAGACCATAAGCCATATTTTCTTGAACAAACATTGTAATCAAGGGCCGTTAAAAATAATTTGGTCACCAGTTGGACAGCCCTGTTATATATGATGACTTAAAGTGTCCTTCAAATCATGGAAGTTCTGGTGATGTTAGTGTTGTAGGTTATGAAGAATTAAAACATTACCACTATCAGTAATAGTTTCCCGCCACCCATGTTCCTGTTGCAGAAAGTTTAGAAACTGGTCATCAAAGCATAGTCTTGGGTGTGAAGCAACACGAAGTAAAAAGTTTTCTAAGCCTGCTCGGCGACGTTCAACAAATTCTGGATCAGTTGTATCTGCTTTACGCCAAGCATACAGTATCTGCACAAAGCATCAGTCAGTTAATTAATGAAAAAAATATTTTCTTTTAGTTTTTGTGTGTTTACAAATAATATTCCCATGCACTTCAAATTTTAACTTAAAACCAGTTATCTAAGGTTGGAATCTACTATAATTATGATAGTAGTAGTGTATCAGTGAATAAAATTCACTAATTGGAATTGTTGGCTGCTGTCTAAATTTTATCATTAGCTGAGTAAAAAATCACAAGGTACATAATACTACTTTAAAGCATTGGACTCTTCACACATGGAATTCACATATTTATGATCTATGAGGATGTGTACTTACTCTCTTTTCAGGTAGGGGTGGTATTATAACATGTGGATAAGTAACTTGTAAATAATCATGTATTTGTTCAAATTCAGTGTATCTTCGCCAAATTGTACTTATTTTTGATTGGACTAGATTATACTCACTATCAGTAACCCTGTAAATTTGGAATATATTGTTAAGTTATTTCTTACACAAGGACACTACAGTTAAATAATGTTTAAATTTACAAGATCTATGTTATAAATATATTATTTGTTCAAAGCATACAAATCATCAATTATGTATGTAGCTAAAGGATCTCCAGCTACATAAGAACTTGCAGAAGTAAACTCAGCTAATAAGTGTTAATTATATGCTAACTTGATAGATCATCAACAATAACATCTTACTTTAAATCAATCAAATAAACAGTGTAGTGGTCTCTAACGTGAAGTGTTCCATTAGCGCGTTTTTCTGATTCCACAATAGTTATATCAACATGTTTCAACAAAGTGTCCTGGAACAAAGAATATATGTAGATGTACCTATCTATGTAATGGATTTACTACACAAAATTTAGAGGCGTATTTTTAAATGTTTATTATTTACCTGGTTCTCAAATTCCTCCACATTTTCTACTAAACTAGGTGAGCGAGAAGAATTTACTGGAGAATTTGCAGACATTTTAATAAAGCAAATATTTTTTTACACTTGAAAATTATTCAAATTTCTAATAACATTTCACTATTAGGTTGTGGGAGCGGGGAAAACAAAGATGATGTTTTCTTTCTATTTTTTGAAAGCAGCATCTGACAGTTAGCGCTTTATTCGATGCAGGAAAAGTAACAATTCTAATCAATTATTTATTTTGTAAGAAATAAATAATTTACGAAAGCAAATGAATCGCGACTAAATTCTTTGGTGAGTTTAATATTGTAATCATTTGATTAATCAATGAAAGATTTCATATTGTTCTAACACTTTGGCATAATTTTGAAGAAACTTCTTGACGTTTTATTAAAAGCGCGATTTTTACATAGAGTAGTGAACTGTAAGTTGTCAATGTGTCAAAATTTTAACATACCGTACTTACATATAGCTGCGTTCAAACATAAATGCGTAGCCGCATAAATAAAAGAAACTATACAGGGTGTCCATTTCGACTACAAAAACCTACGTTCGACGTGTGAACGTAGATACACACGTCTTTACAATGAAAAAAAAAATCGGAGTAAATGAATTTATTATGGCCATTTATTATTTTTGGTGCTTATTACTGCACTGCCCTTTTTATTAAAAAAATGCATTTTAAACTGAGTCAAACGCAGTAAAAAGTCCTATTACTGCGTATGGATTAGTTGTTTTGCCAAGAACCCCAACTAAAATGCAGTAGGGTGAGTGGGGGGAAGATGGAAAACGGGGTAAGACAGAAACTCAACAATAACGCCACATCTAGCAGATTTTTTGAAGTGTTTGTAGCAACGTTTGAGCCGCCAATTAATTGTCTCCTATGCCATAGTCAATGCTTGAAGGTTATTGCACAGAAATATGTTTTTTTTTTACAAAATTAAACAATCTGACTTTTTGCGTGTTTCTTCAAGTATTTTTATCTTACCCCGCATCCTGTAACTTTCATCAAAAGCTAGGTACAACTGATTCTTCTGGACACTTAATAATTACTTTTTATTTACGTTTGAGTTATTAAATAGATTTTTTGCCATTACTCGTATTTTAGGAATTGACACGATTTTCTATCTGTACCCATTACATCTTGATGGGGTAAGACAAACATATCAATTTTCGAATAAGATATTTGGAATAATATTATGCTACCAAATGTGACAAATGTAACATAATCAGATTTTTTGTTTGTTGCTGATTTAGCCTTGAACTTTTATTATCAATTTTACTTTAAACAATCACTCAGCAATTTTTCAACTCAAATATTCTTTATTTCGTAAGTATTTAAATACATTTGAAATAAGTCAAACAATTTACAAATTGAACTGAATCTACCACCACTTCGGAAAGTCGATCTGTTGAGAAGAAGTGGCAAGAAACTCAACAGCAATCATCTTTTAAAAATAAGAGAAAAATAATACATAGTAACAATTTACAGCCAGGGAATCCCAACTTCTTGCATCCGGATATCTTAAAGTAAAACTTTTCACATAACACTTAACCTTAAATCTATCGAAGGGTTAATAGGTTAATCTTAAATATTTTAGGATTTTATTATAAAATGAAGCGTACACATTGACCCATGAACGAGTTGATCTTCTGGAGTCTACTACTTATTATATTTATACAATAGGCAATCAAGTACTAGAGAGAAACGAAGACATAGATATAGAGGCAAAGATAGAAGCAGAGATAGACGTAGCGATAGAGGTGAGAGAGAAAACAGATAATGTGGATGGAGATGAGGATAGTCGTGGACATAGACAGGACGTGGACACGGAAATGGGGAAGTCAGAGTCAAGTTCAAAAAAAGTCATAAAGTCATCAGCAAAACGACCTGGCACCGCTAGCAGCACCCGTTCACGAGTATAACGCAAGCACCAGCCATCACCCTCCTCAACCATATTTTAGGGAAGAGGGTGACCCGACACCCGACGCTACCGCTAGCCTTGCCGCCTGAGGGAGCATGACGTTCTTGCTGTTGTATGGACAAGAAGGAGATGTAGATGGCGTTGGATAAGAAGGAGATGGAGTTTGAGATGGAGTTGGAGATGGAGTTGGAGATGGAGTTGAAGGTGGAGTTGGAGATTGAGCACTTTAGAAAAACAATTACAACCAAGGACTTTTATCGTCCATATATTCAGATATTGTATAAAAGCCTTTATTACACAATTTTTGTTTAATAGTTACTTTAAATTTATCAAGTGGTAAGTCTTGAATATTTGTGGGAACCTTATTATAAAAACGTATGCATTGACCCATAAATGATTTAGTGACTTTATGAAGTCTACTATCATAGCCGGCTAGCTTATACTTATTTCTAGTATTAACATTATGTAAGTCACATTTTCTACGGAACATGTTTAAGTTCTTTTTTACAAACATCAGATTTTCAAAGATATATTGTGACGCAAACGTAAGAATATTTATTTCCTTAAACTTATTTCTAAGCGTCGCTCTGGAATTAAGTTTGTAGATTGCGCGAATAGCCCGTTTCTGCAGCACAAAGATAGTTTTGATATCGGCGGCATTTCCCCACAGGAGAATGCCGTATGTCATTAAGCTATGAAAATAACCAAAATAAACCAATCGCGCAGTAGCTTCATTAGAAATATTTCGCATCTTTTTGACGGCATATGCTGCAGAACTAAGTCTCTTCGCCAACCTTTCTATGTGTGGTCCCCACTCTAGTTGAGCGTCTAGGGTTATGCCAAGGAACATTGCTGAATTTACAGGGCTCAATTCTTGTCCTTTTACAATTAAATTAGTATTTACATGCCGGACATTAGGCAATGAGAATTTTAAAAATTTAGTTTTATTTTCATTGAGGAGCAGGTTATTGGCTGAAAACCAATTTTCCACAATTTCAATACAATTGTTTACTTCAAAGCAATGCTTCAATTGCCTACTCACTTTAAAAAGAAAAGAGGTATCATCAGCAAACAATATGACCTCACACTTGCCTTTTATCACAAACGGCAAATCATTTATATAAACTAAGAATAAGAAAGGCCCAAGAATCGATCCCTGGGGCACTCCCATATGTACTGCTGATCCCGATGGTCTCTTTCCATTAATATCAACTCTTTGCATTCTATTGCATAGATAGGATTTCATAAAATGTTTGAGAACATCCACTTCGATCTTTCCCCGGTGGGGTAAGATTGAAATACAAAAATCAAAATGTTTGTCTTGCCTTTGTTTCCTTAGGCGTTTTGAAGCTTGGGTCTGTTATTTTGTTTTCAGGGCATTAAATTCCATAAACTAGTATTGACCAAGAATGTATGTCATTCTCTTAAGCGATTTTAGAAAATAGTTTGATCTTTCCCCGTCACCTTTCCGTTTTTCCCCTGTTTTATTTTTGTCCATTGCAAATGATGCTTGGTGTGGTATTCATTACTTTATAGATTTAAATCAAATTTAACAAACTAGTTTAAAAATATACTCTCTGGTCGTCATATACAAGACATCACCCTAGGTGAAAAAAATACTGCGTTTTATTAGGTTTTATAGGGGAAAAAATAACCAAAATAGTAAAATGTAAAAATAAAACATCTTCTAATCTAAAACTTTTTTGTCAGTTTTCTAATAATAAAAATTTATGACATCAAGGCTTGACATTCAATTTACCACAAGGAGCCAGCTCGCACTTCTAGCATGTATATTTTCTTTGTGAAATAACTGTAATGGCCCACACAATATTTTGTTGCATTGGTTAAAATATTTTTCGGCTATAAATAAAGTTGTAGTGCAATTTTATGAAAAAAGGATAGTAAATAATGCCAGTAATATTATTAGAAAAGTATTAATAAACTGAAGGAAACATTTTGAAATAGCAATAGAAGCATTATTATATATATAGCATTATTATTATAATATTAGCTTATTTATGTTCTTCATTAAAACTATGTAGTCGTAATGTGAATCACCGGGACATTGAGGGCAGTTTGTGGTAGCTTCAGTCTTTTTCCTAGCATAAATTCTGTCTACTGTCGGTACATTTATGTTTTAGTACCATGTTTTGCTCGTCCTTATTTCTTTGTAAATGCATGTTATTGCCATTTACTTCTTACCATCGACGTTTCTGATTCAAAATCTTTACCCGACTGGGTTGGATATTTGCATTTTTTGTTTCTGTAATCTACTATAAATATCTTATGTTAAATAATGTAAAATAATGTAGAAGTTTAATAAAACTGTGTTCAACCGCAATCCATAGCCAGGTTTTTATAAGTACCACTTTACTGTATTTCTTAAGGGTGTAGAGTGGGCTATCATCTGGTCGGATAAGGCTACAGCTGATTTTGCATTGCTGTAGTCGATATCATTTTTTGATAATAGTCTGCCCTAAAAAAGTCTTTTAAAAGAATTAAAAGACCTTTTTAACCCAACAGAATGTTTAGAGGAGATGAAATATAAGTAACTCTTATCTTGTTCTTTCATGCAAGTGATACTCTGTTCATTTTCTTTTGCTCGAAACTCTCCCTTTATATTATTTCCTGTACTAAAATCCTTCGAAGTCTTCTGTTTTTACGTCAGTATGGTACAGAAGCCTGCAGATCAAGCGTTCTAGACCTGTCAAAAACTGTAATTATGCCCTCGACATTACGTTAAAAACTAGTTGTAGATATTTGACGCTTAATTTATTAATATATAATATTAATAAATCAAGCGTTACTTGATTATTGAATAAGTTGCCCTCTATATCATCTGGATGAGTATCTTATTTTAGAAGCTTTTGGGATAAGCCTGTGTAGCAGCTGTCGGTAAACAGCGTACTGTCTATTTGTAAATTTTTTTACACAATAAGGATGAGAAGTTTGTCTTCCATGAAACCTGATGGTAAGTGGACACGAAGACTAATGTGGTACACGTTCAGCCCCAAGAAAACTATTCACTCGAAGCTTAAAAGTATCAGGACTATACTGTTCAGAGAAAATAGACACAGATTGCTAGAAGCTAGTTAGCAAGATTCATGTATTCAAAACCGAATAAAATGCAGTAAGTATCAACAACTTGATACTACGCTTTAGTTGGTTAGACCTACTTTAATTTGTCAAACTTCATTCCAATTGAAACGCAGTATACAACATATATTTGTACTTACATACGAAACCTGAAAACAGTTTGTTCAGCATCGGCAATAGAATCGATTACAATAGTTTTTATACCATGTTCAATTTTAACTCAATAATCTTTAAAAATGTTCATACAAATCTACTGCGCATGTATAACTTACAGTACCAACCAAGTTACTTGTTATTACTCGCGATAACAGAATGTACCTACGCTGTTGCTTGCATGTATGAACGTGTAGCGAGCTAGCCTATGCCTATTACCTATCCTGCGGAGGCGCCGTGGCCGGGGCCGCACCGACAGTACTGACACTCGATTGCCCTGCGGTCCCACCCCGACCTCCCCAACGTCCAGCCAGTCAGCTGTGACCTATTAACTTGAGTGCACGTGCCAGTGCGTCGCTTCCGCATGCGCCTCCGCAGCCCACCTGTTACGCTGTCTCGTGATTATGTAAATTTTAAACAATGTGAGTTATCGTTATTCAAACGAGCAATACACCGAAATGGTGCTAACACTAGCTTTAAGTGGTGGAAAATTTAAAATTTCGTGTTATTTACGAATATGAGTTACACCGTGGCACCAGTGCTGCAGAAACGGCTCGGACAATTAATTATGTGAATGGCAGTGGTGTCGCTATAGAAAGCATAGTGCGTTTTTGGTCCCAACGTTTTCGTTCTGAAAATTGCAACCTACAGAACAATCCCCGTGGGCGGCCGGAGACCAAGTCCACAAAGAAGAATTGAAGGCTATTGTGGAAGCGGATCCATCGCAAACTACGACCGAGTTAGCTGCAGACTGCGTTGTTAGTGATAAAACTGTTTTAATCCACTTGAAACAAATTGGGAAGATAAGAAAGCTCGAGAGCTGAGTACCTCATGAATTGCGTAAAGCAAACCGACCATCGCGCGTCGACTGCTGCGTTACATTACTGAACTGGCACAATAATGAAGGGATTTTAAATCGAATCATTACCTGTGATGAAAAGTAGATACTCTACGACAATAGTAAGCGCAGATTGCAATGGCTAAACCCCGGTGAACCATGCTAATTCTGCCCCAAGAGAAAATTATCTAGAAAAAAGTTATTGGTCAGCGTTTGGTGGACTACAGCTTCCTTAAATCAGGCCAGAGGATTACTGCAGATATCAACTGTAGCCAGCTCCAAATATTGATGGATAAACTAGCCGCTAAGCAACCGAGACTGTCAATCGCATAAGGCTGGTATTTTTTGGTAATTTTTAGAAGCCTCCAATACGATTCTAATGTAACGGTGACGGCACTACAAGGTAATGTTGTGGAAATTACTGTCAGTGTCATAGGGATCAAGGTTCGACGTGCCGGGTATAGGTGGCTTTAGTTTTTTAATGAATTTTCATACGTTCCAAATCTGTCAGAAAAAACCGCGAAATAAAAGTAGGTACTGAAGGAAGCAGTGGTGATGATAATTAGGAAGAAATAGAACATTTGTTTTTTGGTACGAGCACTTGATATTATTAATTATTAAGCTAGGGAAGCTAGCCTATAGTTCTCCTTTGTGGTCTCCATAACATATTATTGAAGCTTTCCTTGGGGCAGCATAGTCGGTTTTTCAGTTTGGGTGATTTCATCATGGGAGAAAAAAGAGAGTTCATCTCCATATTTCAAAAAAATAAATACGCTTGCTTATGTACTTTTCAGACAGAGTTATTTTTTATTGATAGAGTTACCTATTTTACTTTTTAGGACACCTATTTTTTATCAATTTTAGTGAGAAATATAAAAAACCTTCGCTATCTTACTGCCTTTTTTGTTGCGATCATACAAATAAATAAAAATAAAATCCCCAGACAATCACACCAACTACATGGCACCAAAGTAAGCATAGCTTGTGTTATGGGATACCATGTAGCGAACTAGGGGGGAACCTAGAATATAAATACATAAACACCCAGACACGGAACTTTTTTTCTTGTTCCGTGCGGGAATCGAACCCGCAACCACTGGCGTCTGAGGCAGACAGGTTTGTCCCATCGCCAAAGTGGTCGTTGAAATGATTAGTGAGTTCATGATATGAAGCAAAAACCTAAAATGACGTCAAAGGAGCTCATGTAATTGTCGCACAAGCACTATTCTCTTTAAAGTGAAACCAAAAATTCGCAATTAAAATGCGTCTCCTGTAAAAAAAGTCCTAGTAACTTATTGTGAAGATTGCATCATAATAAAGTAAATTGCTCAAGTTATCCAACAAGATACAAAACTTGTGATTGTTTGTCGTGCTTGTAAGACCATAACATGCGGTCTTTTGACGGTATTTTAGGTTTAATGCTTTATATCATAAACTTATTAATTATTTATATGATATCATCAAAAAAAGTAGTAAGCGAAGATTTTTTTATACTTAAAAACTAGTGAAAAATAGGGTTTTACAGTAAAATCCTAAAAAGTGAAATAACTGAAAAACTGTAAATTTTGGGAGCGTTGGTTCTGTAGAAAATATTGTTCGTTTTGATCTACTCTATAACCCCTCAACAGATGTGGGTCTAAAATAACCCTGCATAGTCACATTATAAAGTCCGACGAGGCTCTTTTGGCGCTTGGATGACGTTGTCAGGGAGGGTGTAATTAGAATTACCATTAGCAGAGGGTGTAAAAGTATAACAAATTGTCCGTTACATATAGAAATATGTAACTACCTCAGTAAAATATCCAAATAATTACTGTTAATAATCCAGGTTTCTCGAAGCCAGGCTGAATTTTAAAATGAACATTTCTGACATCGCACTCGCAAAATATTATGATAGCTAACTGTATAATACCTATAAAGAACCGATTTGGAACCGATAACAAACGTTGGGCCGCTAGAGAAAAGGGTAAAAAATAAAAAGTCCTCAACATTTGCATAACCCATTATTTATTATTATCCGCCTTTAATAGAATAATCATAGTTTTACCTTTGACCATAATCTGTAGTATCTTCTATATAATGAATCCTTTTTCATCTTTTTTGGACCTCCGAATAATGGCATAGCGTATACTTGTACCCAAAATCTGTAACCTTGAAAAATTGCAGGACTCTTCATACTTATAGTAACACTGTCCTTTAAAATCCCACCTTCTACCACAGACACTACACCTGTCTTGTCATATCTAAGATCCCTGATTGCGATACCGGTAATCCATTGATTTTTAGGTGCCTCAATGACGATTTCATCAAACCTTTTCCATAAAGCTGGACCAGCTTCAAAAACTCGATCATAAAACTTTTGCCCTAAGTCTTTAAAGTATGTAATCAAATCATTAGCTTCGGCTTCTAAAATAAGAAATACAAAGGCAAACACGATTTTTATGTACATTATGATGTTGTGGTTGTTAAATGGAAGATAAGCGCGTGTGATGTTACAGAGAGTTCAAACCTTTATACTCATTGAGTACCTACCCAAAATGTGGAATACGCAATTCTTGACTGGTAATTTGGAATGTATAACAGCCATTGTTTACATGAATTATAAATTTCTTGCCAAAAATTCTGAAAATATATCCAAATATATTGATTTGTCAATTGAATTGAAAACACAATGGAAAGTTAACACAGAACAGAATAATCCCTATCATCATTACTTCAACCAGCGTCATACTATACACACTGCACAAAAATCCTTAATATTCACACGTCCAAAGTGTACCTTTCACTAGTGTATCTTTTCGGTGGCAGTTGTTATTAGTGAATGAGTACAGATATAAGCCTCCAAGTATTGAATGTTTATTTAAGTTTATTTTCTTATAAAAAGTATGTAATATTCAATATGTATTACTTTACTAATATTATAAATGTGAAAGTTTGGATGGATGGATAGATGTCTGGTTGTTTATTTAATCACAGCAGAACGAAGTAACGGATTTGGATGTTTGGCAAAGTGTTAGTGCACAGTCTGGAATAGCACATAGGCTACTATTTATCCCGATATTCCTGCAGGATTCTAAACTGCCGAGTAAAACCGCGTCAAACAGCTAGTATGTATGTATTTCTTAATATTATCCGTAATCTAGTATCCATCATACTAGTTCTTTAAGAAACCTTCTCGTCAGGACACCTCCCAAGTGGTCAAGATTTGCTTTGGCCAATCTGGAGCAAAGAAAACTTAGTTAAATGGTTATTTATTTAGTGCTGACGGACATCAACATTGCATGTGCGATGCGACTCCACAAACTATGATGCACCTATTTTCCTGAATAATGTGTTCGAAAAGTTGCACTTTTGAGAACCGACAACGCAATAAAGGTGGCAAATTTTTGGGCGGTCGTCCAAATCCATCGACACGATAAGAAGATACACGACGTTAGAGATTAACAGTCAAATTCATAGAAAATAGTTAAAAAGCATTTAAAGTGCATTTTAGCTACACCACTCTTTAAGGTTTATAGTGTGTTGTAAGTGAAGGTGATTCATAGACATCTGAAAATCCTATTTTAACTAATAAACCGTTATTATACGGATTACATTACGCATGAGCGGAAACGTCGCATTTCATTGCACCAGAGATAAAATTATGTTTTTTTTGCCCTAGGGCTATGGATATTTCATTTACTTGCAGTTATAATTGGCATTTGACAGGTCGATACAGACATTTCATTTCATTACTTATTTTTGTTTTCGTCAGTTTCGTCACAAATTATTATAGATTTATCGCCTTGTTCAGTGCCTTCGTTTATTTAAATTTTCTGTGCCCCGACGCCCGACTATTCTTGGAAAAATACCACCAGGTTTTTTAATGCGGATGTGTGTGCAATCTATTGCCCCGATTACATTTGGGAAGTTCCTGATTGCTCGGAACTCCCTCATCACCTGTTCTTGCTCCTGCACAGTGTTGGGCATGAAAATGAACTCTTTACTTAATCGGGCAAGAGCTCTTGCTACTCTAGCGCAAATGCGGCATACAGTAGCTTGGCTTATGCCATGAAGCTCACCACTGTCATCCTGAACCTGAAATTATTGAAATAAAATATTGTTATTGTGGGTGAAATACGTACAAGTATTACAATAAAATATGAACTCTGTACAGGGTGTACATGGCTTTGCTTCACAAGAGATATCCTCTTTGTAATACCTATCGCCTTATAGTGAGATTTTCTTTTGTGAGGCAAGGAAAATAAAGAGCCAGAAATGGTCAATATAATTACATCAGACTCATCTTCACATCCTCTCACCGCACTCAGATGGAAACACACTCCCTGTACTAACCTCATTTCTCGCCCAGCACCGCAACGCTGTCAGCACCTGTAGCTCAGGGGATACTGCAAACCCTCTTGGACATCGCGTAATTTCATTACGAACTAAATCGGTAATACGCCGTACAGTATCTTTATTAAAGCGATATCTCTTTTTAAATTCAATATCGTCTAGAGTAAAAGGGTCTTTTCTTCGTCGGTACTCCTTTCTCCTACGTCGCACTCTATTTGCATCAATACGAGCTATCGGCTGTATGTTAATCAAATTGTTCATCACATCCATCATCATCATCATCATCACAACTCTTTGTAATGAGCCCACTGCAGGGCATGAGTCTCTCCCCTGGGTGCAGAGAAGGTATAGGCCATAATCCACCAAGCTGGCCCAGTGCTGGGTGGTGGATGCCAGAATTTTTTAGGGCGCCTAGATGGCTTCTGACAAACCCTAACGACTACTGTATACAAGTATACAGCACCCGATACCGACTGTTTAACGTGCCCTCCGAAGCACGGAAGTCGTCGTGAGTAATATGAATGGTCGGCTGTCACCCATCAAAGTACCGACCGCGCCGAATGTTGCTTAACCTGTGATATCGTATGATACACACAGTAACTACGGCGCCACGACGACTTCCATCCATCACTGACCACAAATTGACGCGACGAAAAAAATAATCACAGGGAACTAGGAAGGAAGACGAAGAGTGAAACTGTGAAACTCAAATTATCAATTTCAATAACTCGTTAATATTCGTTAACCTTCGGGTAGACTCGGCCGGTAAAATGGGCTTAAAGAAGCCTCATCCTGATTGTAAATTTGACATGTTTAGAAAGCCGTTATAGTATGTTTACAATGTCATTTATCGTCTATGAATCACCTTTTTTTGGTTGTGCTTTGTAAACCCTCTGTAACGCTGTTTTAACGTGGACAAATTCTCTATGAATTCGACAGCTAGGGTTAGCGACTATTTTTATAGAGTATTTTGACAACCGTTTCATTGTTTTTAGTAAGGATAGGGACTCTAGTGTCGATATTGCGATGGCTGTGTTTAGGGAGCTGGGCACGGTGGCCTCTCGCAAGGCCACTGTGTATCACTGTATTTGGATGTGTATTGCACACAAACTGAACGTTTAATACGGGCATCCTGAGAAAGATTTTTTCCGGATTTCGTCGCGAGCACGGTGCGTCGCCGCACAAGTTCTTTTCAACCTTCTTCCAAAAGGAAGAGGTTATCAAATCGTGTGTATGTTTGTAACTTGATCAATTGGTCAATTATGAACAGATTTTGATGATTCTTGTTTAAATTATAGATCAAAACAATTCAGAGGTGGCCTATAAAAATTTAATGGAAATCGATTCAGTACCTACTTTATATTTTATGTATGAAAGTGGAGGATATTTACCTACGTAGATGACATTTCAATTCAGCCAAAAATTTGACAAGGATTTAAAAATGTTAGGAAAGTCGGTTTTTAATCCTCTGCATTTGATCATACTTACCTCTCTCCGCGACACTTCACAAAATTAATAGATCACACAAGGTATAGAGTCTGAAGACCTCAATCGGGGTCTAATTTTTATCAGAGCTTCGTCAGTCCTACATACCTAAATTAAAACTCGCCTTAGTGACTGATAGATAACGTATAGCCATAACTAGGTAGGTACTAGGCGTAGAGTGCTGAAGCTTAAAAATACATTCCTAGGGAGATGTAGGGGTAGGAGTGCACCAAGGAAAATAAGCTGAAATTCTCACGGGAACGGAAAACTCGGTCAATGGGTGTCTAGTTAGGTAAATTAAAAATAAATAAATATTTCAAACATTAACACCACATTATCTATGCCAAATAAAGTTTTCTTAAGAACTTATGCTATGGATACTAGATAGACAATGTTTATTCGCCAACGGAGTCGTGAGCAAATGCTAATTATTATTATTATTTTTATTTATTGATCAATACATATTAATTACAAAATTATAAAATAATTTACTTACTCGCTTAAACCTGTACGGTTTTTGTGCGAGCAGCGAGTTCGAATTTTACATTTGTTAGATACAAAACTTAATCTAGGTACTTAAAATCTATGTTATTAAGAAAATATTTTTTTACATTTTTTTTAAGTTGATTTGTGTAGTTACTGTTGGTTACGTATTCATTATATAAGTCTTTGTGTAAACAGTTTAAGATCTTAGGTAATAGGTAGTTATGAGTTCTAGTTCCATACATGTTGTTATACTTGGGTATACATACTTTTTTTTGATAAGCAAGCAATCTTAGTTTATTTTCGCGTTTATACAATTTAAGTGACTTAGTATTTGCGATTTCATGTTGTAGTATAGAAATTTTAATTTTACATTGTATAGGTAGTAATTTACAGTATTTAAACAGTTCATTATAATTATTTTGATGTTGTTTCTTAACAGATTCAGGTAAGGTCAATGGGGGCATTTCCGACTGAGGGGTAATTCCAACCAATCTCAATAACTTTTATTCTATAACAGTGGATCAAAAGCCCCATCTATGTCCATGTAGGAGAAAACCCAAGTTTTACGAAATTGCATAAATGGCGCAGCTAAATCGTCATGCTGCTTTCCCACCATGTTTTTATTTACAGACGCCATTTTAACCAGTGTTTGTCGGAAAGAGCTGTTACAGATTTTTATTTGTTTTAAATTAATTGTGGCTTATTTTCTTCCAATTTCACGGTGAGTGTTGACCTTGTTTACCATAAATTGGTTTTTTCTTATTGGTTTTTGCTTACGATACGTTTTAAGAGGAATATTTACACAGTTTTAAATGCCTCACAAAAATGTGACACGGGGTAATTACGACTAAAATTGCTAGTCGGAATTGCCATAGTCAATTAATATGAAAATGCAAAAAACTAGTGATGTTAACGTATCGACACTTCCGATGTAGGTAATTTAAATTATTGCTTAAACTATGAGACACTACTATTATTATACTATTATTGCTTACACTATGAGATACCAAAAATTATTAGAGTTACTTATTTCATAGAAGAATACTTTGTTGATTATTTAACACAAGTTACTCCAGGTTGATTTGTGAATCTAAGTGCATTTTTTTGTTTTCTTATCCTTTCATTTATCGACTAATTTAATCGAATTTTGAGTCCCCTTACTATTGTCTATAGAGAACAGTCGAAATTGCCCCTTCAAAATGTTTATGATAGTTTTTTGGTAAATTGAACCGTTGTGCATTGAATTTAAAGTATTAATTTGCTTTTACAAAGTATCGACTTGGTTTTTCTCTCACTTTTGTGTTCGTTGCTCTTATCTAAACCCTAATATATTCAAAAGTCGGAATTGCCTCACAGAGGGGTAAAACCAACTATTTCTGACTTTTTTGCTAAATTAATCTTTTTTGTACCTATATAATAAGTGTTTTAACTGAAGAATACATCAAGATCAATCTCAGTCAATGGTTTTATAACATGAATTATTCAGATGTGTAGTAATTTAGTAACATATGAATGTACAAATAGTTAAACTTTATGTTTGCATTTTTTTAGTCGGAAATGCCCCTATTGACCTTACTATATTTTTTAATATTCTTATTTGCAACTTGTATATTTTTCAAGGTTAGTCTTGGCTGTGCGCCCATAGCTACTTAATCCATACTCCATAGTTGAGTCTGCTAGTGCTAGATAAAGTATTCTGAGCATTTTGTAGGGTATTTTATATTTTAGTACATATAGTTTACTTAATATAGCTCTTAACTTATTACATACATGGTGAATGTGAGATTTCCAATTGAAACGGTTGTCGATCGTAAGTCCTAGGTACACATGTTCCCTGACCACTTCTAGTTTTGTACACTGGTTGTTGGTATCGCACGATAGTTCGCGATGCATACACTCATGGCTGTGTGCTATTATTGATGGCTTGTATCTCACTAAGTGCGCGTTTCGTGACGATTGTATGCACATGACCTTGGTTTTTTGAGCGTTTATAACGAGACCTGCGTCGTGTGCCCACTGGCACATAAGTGTAAAGTTATCTTGTAATTTACGTTCTGCCTCCACTATATTAGTATCTGCGACAACGATACAGCACTGAAAAAATTTCGCATGTAAAAATAACTAAGTTTCGGTTGATTTTAACAAAGAGTGTTTGTCAATATACAACCTGCAAAGTTTGTTGCTAAAAATAAATAAGTCAAGTTTGCTATTCTTACTTGATCAGAATCAACCGAGTAAATCGTTTAAAATTGTTTGCTTAGAAATAACAAAGTAAGCTTGATTGTTATTACAAACAGAATGTTTGTAAACGTAGCCAACTTTACTGTTTATATTAACAAACTTTCATGGATAGTTTTAGCCAACCTCCTTGGTATTTGTAACCGTTTTGCTAGGTAGCCACAACAGACTTTGTCTGCAATGTGAGTCATGTAACTCTGTAGCCACAGCCAACCTACTTGGTATCTGCAATCGTTTTGCTAGGTAGCCACAACAAACTTTCTCTGCAATGTTAGTCACTTAACTCTGTAGCCACAGCCAACCTACTTGGTATCTGCAATTGTTTTGCTAGGTAGCCACAACAGACTTTCTCTGCAATGCGAATCATTTAACTCAGTAGCCGCAGCCACCCTACTTGGTATCTGCAATCGTTTTGCTAGGTAGCCACAACCGACTTTCTCTGCAATGGGAGTCATTTAACTCGGTAGCCACAGCCAAACCACTTATATCCACCCTCACCAGGACTTGAACCTGACACCTCGGGCATAGAAGGCAAGCGATGTTACCTCTACACCAAGGAGGCCGGCAAACCTACTTGATATCTGGAATCGATTTGCTTTGTAGATGCAATCGATTTGCTTTGTACTTTCAATCGGTGTCACACATTTAATTTAAATGTTGTGTAACAGAAAAAAAAAACTAAAAAAATACTGTTATTTTTCACTTACTATTTATTGTCATATATCAAAAAATCACAAAAGAACAGTCTCAAAGTTTACAATAACAAAGAACCCAAATTACAAAGTAGGCACAGTCAGCATTAGCACAGTACAGCAGCATAGGCACAGTAGGCACACAGGATTTGATCAGGCAACTTTCCTGCCAACCTGGTTATTAAACCTCGTGAAGATTCCACAATCTTGCTATGGAAGTACACCGATGCCTTTTCCTGTGGGAATACTCGAATAATTTCGTGTACCCAACTTGCATAAATGGTACTCCTTATTGCATTTGACGGATGATTGCTCAAAATGTAGGTTCCGATGAGCCTTACCAATCTTATTCTTGCCGTATTATCCAACGGAATATGTGTATCTAAATTTAATAAACTATTTAAAAGTAGCAGTAAATCCTGAAAAACAGAAATAAATAAATTATAATTTCTACTCATTCTACCTAACTTATAATATTTTTTCTATTAAAAACGAGGCACTGTCTGCCGCCATACAGGCATCAAACCTGGTTCGGCTGCAGATTATATAACTTGACACAACTTTTTGTAACATCGAACTTGTAAACTGTTGTATATGTTATATTATTTTGGTACAATAGATCCGTTGATCCATGACTTACGGGACACCCTGTATATAAGAAAAATCTGTTTGAAAAATTTGTAACAAATATGGAACAGTAGTTTTTTTTCAGGATTCAAAGTTGATTCAAAGTGGTTTATAATAATGGTATACCCTTCATTTATTTTTAATTGACTTTTTACATCTTGAATGATGATAAATAGAGATATATGTATAGATAGTACCTAATTATAGCTCTGAAGAAATATTACAATACATACGATAAAATGTTAATTTTGTTTTCTGATGGAATGGTTACTGTGATAGGTGTCTTGGGTGCGGGTTAACTTGAAGCTTGAGGACGTGCATCAGGGTCAGCCGGATATGTCAGCAAGTCAGACATAGATAAGTTAAAGCTTGAAACATCACACGCCTGTAAATTGAAGGACTAATTAAGACAACGGTATAGAGATAATTAAAGCAGATTAAATTTTTGAATTGTTAGTGACTTACATTATCATCGGTAATAGGATGCATAGTCTTCTTATGTATTTCAAATTTTTTTGAGAATATGGCACGATGGCCTATTTCAGGAAATAGCTCCTTTAGGTCAGATTCCTGGAGTAGTAGAGATGTAATTGCATTTTCTGTAATTTTAAATAACTGATTTAAAAAAAATTATCATCATCATTACAACGCTTTTTTATTTAGCCCACTACAGGGCTGAGGGTCTCTCCTCTAGGTGACAATAAGGTTCGAGCTGTAATTCTCCAAGCTGGCTGAATGCTGGTTGGTAGATAAAATAAGAGCATATATTTTAAAGGCACTAAGTATCAGGCTATATATTTCAGCCTGCTGTGCGTTATCTATTATATTTCTTACATCAGTTTTGCAAAATTGTTTCCGCCCATAGCCCATTTTAGGTCTAATTTTTTGTCAATTATAGAAATATAGATGCCTGCGGACTGTTTTGAAGCAAAAGTAATCGACCGGGTATAGAATCAAAATTACCTACTACATACATATATGTTTTGTTTCTAACAACTGTCCTACATTTTTTGGGCAATGTACAGTTCAAATGTATATTAATAAAACCTACTTTCCTCCTCTTTTTTGAAATCTTTACTAATATTATAAAGAGGAAAGATTTGTATTTTTGTATGTTTGTAATGAATTAACTCAAAAACTACTAGAATGATTCAAAGATTCTTTCAGCATTTGATGGCTACATTAACCAGAAGTAACATATTTTGCTAAGAAACTCCCACGGGATCAAGAGCTACGCGGGTGAAACTGCGCAAAGCCGCTAGTCAGCTGTAAATTAAAGACACAAAGGCATATCAGTGGCAATAAACCAGTAAAGCTAGTCTCACATAGTAGGTATTGAAACCCTCTACGGTGGCGCTACCTTGGCTCAAGATCACGCGTTCACTGGTCACTGGTATGCGATTGTACGGTCTCTGTCTGATAAAATATATAAGATAAAAATTAAATATTAATTAAAATTAAAAATTAATTAAATACATAAACGAACTTACCTTTGAACACTTCTATATATTCTTCCAGACTCCAGGCTTTCAGCAGATTTTGTACTTCTTCATCCATTTACATTAAATCACCTGACTATAAAAAATACGACACTGTCGGGGCGGCCGGCGGCAGCGTCTTTAGGAATAAACAGTACGTTCAGGCACAAAGCAATAGCATATACCTAATCAATCAACTACGTTTTATAGGTAACACACTCCTTTATGCGTCGTCGCACTCACTTAATTAAATTATTAAACGTTCGAACGAAAGACGGTTAGTTTGCGGCACGCATATAACTCTAGCGCTGACCGAAACGTGGAGGGGATATCTGCGCATCGGCGGCTCCACCGACAGCCGGAATATTTACTTATGAATATTTAAACAAGTACTCTGTTAAAAATAACTAACTAAATAGCAAACAAAATAGCTAACTCCACCCTGCTAACAATAAATAAGTCTACTCGGTTAAATACTAATGAGTGTTCTTTTGTATTAGCAAAGCTAAGTGGTTGTTAGTAGTAAAGTACTGGTTATTTAAGTTTAACCGTGAGTCGTAACGGTTAATATTACACGAATTACTCTGTTAAAGCTTATTGAGTGAACTTATTAAAATTTAAACAATTTTGTAAACTGTAAAATTTGTAGATTGAGTTATTTGTATTTAATGAGCAGTATGGTGTTAATAAACAAGTGAATTTAGCCATGTTTACGTATATATTATTTACCAAGTTTACTTCCATCATTTTCCACGAGTCTTGATTAAAAATAAACAAGATCCTTTTAACAAAGCCAAAAAGGTACTTTGCTAACTCCTCATTTTTTCAGTGAGGTGTCATCAGCAAACTGGTAGACAGATCCGTGCTGAAATAACGTGCACATTTCATTAACGTAAATAATGTACTCTTTCGTTCCGTTCACTGACCCCTGTGCCGTGCCCATTACGGTTGATATGCTATCACTATATTGGTTTCCTACTTTTACTTTAGTTGACCTGTTTGTATGATAATTTTTGATTAGTTCTAACAAAGGACCCTGTATACCAGACTCATCGAGCCTCCTGTATAGTACTTCATTTTTCAATAAATCGAACGCTTTGCTGAAATCAATGAAGGCAACTAGGACGTGTTTTTTTCGGTTTAGGTGCTCGTTGACCTCATTAGTGAATTGACATAATAACTGGGATGTGTTCTTTTGTTTTTGAAAGCCGAATTGTTTACTATGTATAATGTTGTGTTTTTTCAGAAATTTGCTTAGTTCGTCTCCGATGTATGTTTCAATAATTTTGTCTAAAGCAGACAAAATAGTTATAGGACGGTAATTGTTACAATCACTATGGTTGCCCTTTTTATGAATGGGGCGGATCACTCCTACCTTAAGTCTGTCCGGGTACTGAGACGTTGTACCCATGAAAAAACTCCTAAGGAAAAAACTGCAGCGACATTGGTGGTGCACAGAATAGTATAAAAGGAGAGACGGTTTACAGTTGATAAAACAAAAACTTTGAAAGTTCTGGTTGTTTACAATTTCACGACACAAATGAATTCTTAAATTATCTGCTAAACGAGTTAACTGATTTACATGATTCAAATGGATAAATTGGTTTTATACCCATAGCTTTCATTTGACATCAAAATTATTACGATAACTTGACAAACAACAATCACATTTTCAAGTTGCTCTCGTAATTATCCAATTGGCAATCCGAATCCCTTTGAAGTTGTCTAAAAACCGACAATTCACGGATTGCGTCGGGCAGGCTATGGCGTCACGCACACAGGAGCAATTCTCACTCACCCATGCGCAATTCGTGTTCGCGAGCCGTCCATGCCATGCATTGTGCGCACGAACGCCCGTCCAAATTGAGCATCGAGCATTTTTTGATGTTATTAAAAAAACAGAAAATGTACGGATAGCTTAGAGCAGGCCACGAGCGCGCTCTACTGCGGTTCAGTTCGTGCTCGAGAGGCGTCCAAATCATGGGAACTTTTTTTTGCAGGTTACATTACTAGTTGCATTACTAGAAACCTGTAAGCACCATTAAGTGCGACGACGAGCGTAGCGAGGAGTAGCAGTTAGGTTGCATATTATAGTCCAAACGTGCCATAAACCTAGAGAGATTCGAAATTTCTAAGTATCATCTATTACATTAGATATACTGTACGAAAATAGTTAATACGAATAATATGCTTAATATTATGAGAAATAATATTTTAAAGTTTTTGCATTTAAAATGCTTAATTACTTAATAAATGAAAAATGTGTTAAATAAAAATCACCCGACCAGGACTCAAACCTGGGACCTCTCGTTTGCCGGGCGAGTGATCTCCCAAGGAGAAATAAGTACCTTAAATATATTTATCAATAGTTGAGTCAAAACATATAGAATAAAAACAAGGATATTTGAAAATCGGTTTATCAGCAAATGTCAATCGTATTTTCGGTATTATGAAAATGTGGCTGAACGTTTTCGAGATACTAAAAAATTCGGTACTAACATAGGTAACCATTTAAAGGACGACATAACGATAACGAAGTCCTGCTGAGCGGCTGAAAATATTGCAGCTTTTCTAATCATTAGTGCTAGTTAGCACACAATGATCTTTAGTTGAGATCGGATCCGCGGTACCGTTTTGAGTGCCCCTAGGCGATTGCTTGTGGGATTAATCTTATTCCTGGCTTAGAGTATTAAACTAAGCCAAGCCTAATGTAATTTAAAGGGTTAGAAGGCCATAATAGTTTGTTATGGTATCTAAATTAAAGGCAACACATATTTCTATAGCCATTTTAGATTCTAGTTTGTTCGGGTAGGTACTTAAACAAATACGTGGGACACTCAGAAAGTCTTGAGCAACTAAAAAAATTTACGTATTTGAAAAATATATTTTATAAAATCTTTTCAAATAACTCGCCCCGCATGCAAGGTTTCATGCGTCTGAACTAATTTTCAAACATTTTTTCAGTCCTCTTCCACGACCTTTACAAACGCTGCTATTCAACCGGCGATGAAAACTTTATCGTTTTAATCTGATTTTTAATTTTAGGGAATAAAAAGAAGTGTGACATGTTTTTATCAGCCAAACCAGGACTATAGGGAGGGTATCCCAAGAGTCTGATTGGTGTGGATTCCTTCGTTTTGATCGTCCCTCGGACCGGGCTCCGCGGAGTTCTTCTTCACTAATACAACGCGTAGGAAGACTAGCAGCGTTTGAGAAGGCCGTGTAAGAGTTGACTGTGGAGAACTGCATTTTTTTTTGAAAATTGGTTCAGACGCTTCATGCATAAATGTTTGTGTAGAGGCTGGTAGAGAGTTCTTTGAAAATATTTCATAAATATATTTTTCAAATAATTTAGTTTTTTAGTTTCTCAAAACTTTCGGAGTGTCCCACGTATTAAAAAAACAATATACATTCACTACTACAGATGTCGCAAACAGCAATATAATCATATTCCCGTAGAAACTGTACATCAATATGATAGATTACAGCGCTGACTAATGGTTCACTGGCCGAAAGGGGCGTTGAGTCTTTGTTACATTAAGTGCTTTTGGCGTGTGGCTTTAGTACTTGTCTGTAACCGTGACATCACGTGATCATTAAGCGTTCTGATGACAGTTTTAATGATGACGTTGCGCGGTTAGTGAGCATTACTTTTATTAATAAGGCAGTAGCTTTAGCCTGCAGATTTGCTCACGAAAAATTTAACATGGACTTTTTTTTTTGTGTTGCACTTGTATATTATTTCGCCCGATGGCTCTGTGTGGATACTGATATTCTTCCTTTTTTATCCGGCACGACAACTATGCAATAAAATGGTAGTCGTGTTCCGGATAAAGAGAAGGATCGGCAAGAAAAACATCGGTAAAATATGCATTTCTTTTTAAAGCTTTAGGTACCGTAGTCCTGCAAACCAATAGCAGTTGCGCGTTTGTCAGCCTTCTTTACATAAATCAATCTATGAGTTGTCTAACAAATCATACTTGCATAAATTTTAACGCATCAACGTCTAGCCCTAAAGTAAGCTCATAAGGAAGTATAGTTCTATAAGTTTTAGACAATGGAAATATCTAAATCTACTATATTTTTTCGTAAATACATACACATCAGACAATGAAACCTAGAAGAGACAGAACCAACCAAACCCAAAACAATTTCAACAAACATGTTCATACCAAAGATTTAAATCCATACACCCACAAATAACGTCTAAAGCAGAAAGTGTCACCTGTCACTCGTTATCTCATTAGCTAGTAGAATCTACTATGAAAAGCAAACAAACCACTTATTGACTCTACGCTACAGGTACTCGATTTTCGTTCAGTGAAGGCTATGTCTAACAAAGGGGGAACTAATCCTATTTAATAGTGTCGAGCTTTCTGTTAATATAATAAGTCAGATTGTCTATACACATTTCATACAAATAGGAATTATCTTGGCCTAGTTACTTTTTTGGCCCTGCCAGTAATACTTTGTACCTTAGCTTATTTGGTTGTGAAGTTTTATCAATAAAGGCAGCTAAACGAAAATATTTTACTTAAAGAAGTTTAACTCCTTAGTGTTGAAATGAAAAATTCAGTGAAGCTTCTGTAGAAAATCTATTTATAATATGTGCAATGGATGGTTTTCTCACACATCAGCCGCCACTTTTATCCAGCGCTGTTCACATCCAAAGTTTGTTCACCCTTGAATAGATCGTTGGTTCGCCTTGCGGGTAAGATAAAACTCATTTCAAAATCAGCCTAGCTAGACGCTAGCAACTTTTTTAAACCCAACTATGTGGTCTCAAAGAAAGCTGTCTACAGAGTTACTGGTTAAGTCGACCTAGATCCGTTAAGGGCGTATAGTACCCGTCTTTTCTAACTTATTTTACTATGAAACACCCTATCCCAAACCTAACCGTTTTCGAGATAATCAACTTTAGATTTTTTTTATAAAAATTGCTGAATTTTTGCCATTAAATGTCAATTTTGAAACTAGCTATTGCCCCAGACTTCGTCCGCGTAAATATCGGATATCGCAGCTGGATAAATAAGATTACTATGTGCTCCTTGAAGTTCAAGCTTAGTCTATTATAAATTAAGTCGAAATTGATTCAGTAGTTTTGCTGTGTAAGCGTTACTGATAGACAGAGTAACTTCAAAACAATGTACATAGCGGTACAACACAAAAATAACTGCAGTAAATGTAAAACAGGAATATCTTCGAAAGGCATGGGGGCAAAGGAAAAGTACCCCAGTACTTTGTACTGTACCTAGGTATAGTGCTTTGTATGTCTTTTCTACAAAACCCAGGTGAAACCGTGGTGCACAGCTATGTTATAAAAGCTAAACTAAAAATTCGCCGATATGAGCAGACGCAAATACGTTTAATAAGTTTATTTTTAAAAAATTACAACTATTTAAGAAATATCGGTTTGAAACTGTTTTTATTTTATTTTCTTTATTAGGATATCCAACAGCAGTACAATTAAAGAAATACGTTAACAAAACATGAGTAACTTATAGAAGCTAATAACAGGATAACACATCATGGTTAAATTATATGCTTACAAATTCTTCGAATTAAGTAAGTACTTAGAGTTAAATTGCTGGACTATGTCTTTATAGTAGGCTGTATATACGTACATATTTATTTAATATTAGATATTATAACTAAAACAAAAGTCTTATTAATTGATTAAGTTAATATTATGTTTGTTATTTTTTTTACCGAGCCAATTTCATAACGTGGTATCTTTACACATCGGTTGGTTATAAGTATGTTAAATTTTTGTGAATATATTTTTAGGCACATCATGTACATATTACTGGGTTTATATTATAATCGTTCAAAAAAAAAAGTGTAAAAACGCTGCATCTGCGCCTTAACGTCTTATATTAAATATACCTAACGAATAGTGAAAATAAATAAGTACTTATAAATAGTTACACAGTCTGTATATTCTGTATTTTTATGAACACAAGCAATCCAAATTACATTCATTAACAAAATTATCGAGTACTAAACAGAAATAAAAGAGGGCTACAACTGAGCATAATATCAGGGCAATCTTTTCTCTACATAATATCCAAGACAAGCCCTATGTGATTTACTAGAAAGGTTCTAGATATAATATCTTGTTACACTGTGACTTGCTGTCATAAAACTTTAGATTTTCACACTTAACCAGTTTATGAAGTTCGTAAAATATTTATGGGTTTTTCATTTGTTGCCAGATAACCCGATCTACAGGCGTTTTAGATTCTAGTTTGTTCAGGTAGGTACTTAAACAAATACGTAGGACACTCAGAAATTCTTAAGCAACTAAAAAAATTGACGTATTTGAAGTAACTTGTTCCATAACTTAAGTATCTTAAGTAAGTACTACTATATGATTCTACTGTTGACGTTTTCCACCATGAAGTAAATAGTACAGTACTTAGTTAGTAAGTAGTTAATGCACTCCTATCCTTCTGTAGGATAGGCTTTTTGTGCATACACGTAAAGATATAGGGGAGACTCATCACCTCACTACTTAAAAAAAAACATATTTGTACAAAACAAAAATGCTTTTTATTTTTAATGATATAGGTAAAATAGTTTTAAATGTAACTATGAAAAATAATTTTAATAATATTAAACGTGTATGTATTCAAATATTTAGATTTAATTCAGCTCAGGCAATTATCATTACGGTGATCGGAACACCCAAACAAATACAATTTTAAACATTTTTTGTCTTCTTGTCTTGTATTTAAATTTTACCTTTTTTTATAATTTTATCTTCCACAAGTCTTGCTGTTTTCCATGAAAATTATGTTACTTAAGTAAGGTCTTAGAAAAAAACTACAAACGTAAAAAGATAGTGGGGTTATCGGTCACCCCAGCTAGGTTAATGTAAATTAGTGATATTTGCTACCAACTACGTATACTTAGATAAAAGGATACAAAAAAACACAACTACCCTCTAATAATGTGTAAAAAGTTATCTTGATTTTTTTGAACTGTGATCACCCCACAGGTGATGAATCACCCCTCTATCTTTCGAAGGCTACGTTTAGATTATCCGCTTAATCGAAATGTCAGTTTTTATTTTTTGTTTTTAATGTATGCAAAATTACCTTCACTCGATTTCACAAAGATACATGTAAGTTGTACGATTGTAATTTTGGACTCGCCCTTGGACGTAGCACTACGTAGGGGTGGTAGACCCCTATATATGGGTGTGTTTGTCGATGAAATTAGGTATATTTTGTAACCTTAAATTATCGCTAGGTCGTGACGGGACACACTGTATACTTCTAGATTCTTTTAAACGATGCCCAGTGACGGCCCTCTATATAAAAGGGAGTATCTACTTACTGTAACGCAGATCAGGAAGAATAGAAATTAAATGAACCTTGAAATTGACTTGCGCTGATAGGACCAAATTTTCGCCGTCGAACCCTCAACGAATCTCAGCATTGTGTCAAAAGATTTACACAATTTTGAGGTTCGTTGGAGACAGCTAACCCCATTATTTTTTAATCATTTTACAATCTGTCAAATAACGTTGCTTTGGTAACGAAAGGTTTTTGCTTAAAGTTTATGTGCATATAATAAATAATATTAAAATCCCCGAACAAATACACCAAGTACATGGCCCCAAATTAAGCAAAGCTTGTGGATATGGGATACCATGTAGCAAACTAGGGAGGAACCTACAATATAAATACTTAAATACCCAGACCCAGAACATTTTTTTTCTTGCTCCAGGCGGGAATCGATCCCGCAACCACTGACGTCTGAGGCAGATAGGCTTACCCCATCACTAAAGTGGTCGTTGGTATACTATGGGACTAAAAGATTTTGCTAAGGAAGTTACTGATATAGGTACTAGATAATTTGAGCACTGCAAGCTTATAATTAATACAGCAATATTGTTATTCGACCAGTTAAAATGTATACGATCAAGCACAAACTACGATGAACCATGTTTGAAAATTCCCCGTTAACATACCCATAAATTATCAACACAGAAAAGTTTTATATTATATAAGTTGATAAACAACCACAAGGCATGCCAGACATTTAACGCGAAATTCGAAGAATGCTGCAGACGATTGCCAAAATACAGCCAAGTCTAAATACCTATTTAAATTTATTTGGAGAATGAACAAGGAATTTACGTCAAAGGAGACATGACGTCTGTTTAATATTCTTAAACGAGATGTCTGTCTAAATGGAATCCATTTTACTCATCGGGGTAGAATAAAGCCTTGAATTGATAGGGAAAAATTACAAATATTTTTTGAAATTGTGAGCTTTTTTGTATAATAAATTAAATTTAGGTTGTCTGGTAGAGATCGCCTTAGAGCGATAAGACAGCCTTTTGTACATTGTTATCCTCAATTGTTGATCTGTATTTAAAACAATAAAGAGTAAATAAATAAATAAATTCTCGTTCGTTTGAGAGAGCTCATTTTGTAAAAGTAATTTAGAAAATTTCATAGTTTGATCAGTATTTTATTTTTTATCTTCTGTTATATTAAATAAAGAAAATTTACTGAAGTTGACACAGCTCCGAACCCATTTTTACCTCAATTGACACCTGCCGAACCGCTAAATACTAACCTCAGCCGTATTAATACGAACCTCTGGGCCTAGTAATAGAATAATGCTGTGCAATCCTATCATTAATATGCTCCTCAGATATTATACCTAATGTATGTTATTATAAAATGTTTTGTGTAGCGTATAGTTGGTTTGCCTTAATTAAATAAATAAATAAATAGGATATCTACAAAATTAATGATTTAGTAAACACCTATTGTGATAAATTATATTATATATGTTACCGATAGTTATAGAACTAGAATTCATGGCCTGGGGTTATAGTAAAAAAATTGTCAGACGTTCTTGGGTCCGAGCCCCAGTTGGGTCGGATATTTGCATTCATGACATAAAAATTCACAATCAAACAAAAATATAAGCCGTCAAGTTTGTATGAATGTTGAATGTAACATAGTGTATAATTATTCTAAATGCTATAAACTGAAATCATTACTAGGTAATGTGTCGTCTTACTGTATGAGATTGTGGTCAAACGTGTATTATAAACAATTATTTAACATACGAGTAATTATAAAGTAAAGTATTTCCAAGACTGTGTAGGTCAGTATGTCCAAAGACATAAATTAAAAACCACCGCACGAACACATACATGTTTTGTGTAAATTGCCTGAAATATGATGATGGTTTTTGTTTTGGGGGACTCAAAATATGTTCTATAAATAAATTAGATAGGTAGGTATACCTATTCTCTTTGTTATGGTGCGTATAGATTGCTGTAATGGAACTAGTAATGTAGCGATGCCTGCGCTCGTTGTATTTGGATGTGTATTGCGTTCGAACTGAGCATTCACTACGGGCATTCTTAAAATGTTTTTTTCTGTATTTCGTCGCGAGCACGGTCCATTGCCTTTTCAAACGACTTCCAAAAGGAGAAGGTTGTCAAATCGTGTGTATGTTTATTACGTGATTAATTGGTCAATTATGAATCGATTTTGATGATTCTTGTTTCAATTGATAGACCAAATTACGTCAGAGGTGTAACATAGAAATTTCATGGAAATCGATTCAGTAATTTCACGGGAACGGGAAACATGTGACTTTAAGTTTGTATAAAAAACTTATTCATAAAGTGCACCGATGTGAAACTTGGTAAATAGGTTCGTCAATGGGTGTCTGGTTAGGTAAATTATCTTACTAATATTATAAATGTGAGTGCTTGGATGTATGGATGTTTGTTCCTCAATCACGACAAAACAGCCCAACAGATTTCAATGAAATTCGGCATAGTGATAGAGTAAAAAATGGTCAAATAAAGTTTCCCTAAGAACTTATGCGATGGATACTAGATAGACAATGTTTATTCGCGTACGGAGTCATGAGCAAAAGCTAATCGTTGTATTCATAAAAAACTCCGAAGTTCTCGACGTTGGTGGCACACAGAATTGTTTAAAAGAAGGCTTACAGTTCATAAAACAAAAACTTTAAAAGTTGTGGTTGTTTATATTTTCACGATACAAATTAATTCATAATTTATCTCGTAAACGAGTAAACTGATTTACATGATTCAAATTGGTTTTGTACCCAGGGCTTTCATTTGACATCAATCGTAGCGATAACTTAACGAACCAAAACTCACATTATCAAGTTGCTCCTGTAATTATTCAATATGTATGAAACGCAAAACAACAAAACAAAATAAAATATGAATTGCAATCCGAGTTCCTTTGATGTTGTCCAAAGAACCGACTATTGACGGATTGCGTCGAACAGGCCACGAGCGTCACCTCACACAGGAGCAAGTCTCACTCACATAGGCGCAATTCGTGCTTGCGAGCCGTCCATGCCATGCTCATTGTGCTCAAGAGGTGTCCAAATCATGGGAAGTTGTTCATTGCAAGTTACATTAGGTACTAGTTCCATTACAGCAATCTGTACGCACTTTTAGCGAGGAGCACGTAGAACTAGTTTCATACCAAACTCGACTTTATCGTAATTACCTACTTAACTAACCTTCTAGGTTAAATAAAAAAAATGGCGAAAAAAACTGCAGCATGAAAAGTATTAGAAACGTAAAAACTTTTAAAATTGTAAAATTTGTAGGCCCGACATGTCTCTATGAAGAAGATGAAGAATAAAATTACTCTGACACACAATTTTGTCAAATTAGAAAAAAAATCTGACTGCCATCAAGTTGATGGAGATTTATAAAAATAGCAAATCTTTTAAAACTCGTTGTGAGTTTCATTATCAGCTATAACTTTCTTTAACAAGAAGTTACGATGTACGGTTTTTTTTTATAAGTGACTAAACCCGCGTTTGACCTCAATCTCACCTGATGGTAAGTGACGATGAGGTCGAAGATGAAAGCAAACGGGTTTAGGAAGGAAATATAATTTAAAATAACTGAAGCTATTCAAGAGTAGAAAACTTCTTTCAAAATAAAATGAACTGAAAGGTTGTTTCTATTTATGTATATTATACTAAAATTTCACTTGAATAGAGTTTTTATATTTCTTATAAGTTTCCGGTTGCTAATGCCATGAAGAAATGAAATAAAAGACGGACCCAGTAACGAGAAATCCCATTCCAAAATAATTTAATGTATTTGGCATTGTGCATTTGAATTCTTTAGAATTTGTACTATTGAGATAATCTTCAACTGTATATTCTGCGTTACAAGCTTTTTCAGTATTTTCATTACCTAATAAACCTTGTCCAGTCTCTACTTAAAAATACAGGATGACCCAAAAGTTAGAGTAAGGCGGATGTCATTACCCGAAAAACCCTCACGTATTTGCTGCGACTTTTTGTAGATTTCGAGCGAATACGAAATACTTACTTTTTGGAACCTTGACTTACAAGGTCACTACGACACGAATTATTAAGAAAAGTTTTAACCTTTTATTTGAAGTAAATGAAGAGTATAGCCTTACGAACAGACAATTATATTTCAAAGTGAGAGTAACTTGAAAACTTTAGATTTATATTTCGTCGCTTCATTCTTCAGATATTATATAACAGGTAGTTATTTTTGTACCTAAAAAGGAAGTAACTTCGCACGGTTTAAAAGTATCATAAAAAAGCACTGTGGTGAGGCGCCGCGTGGCATTATCTACCCGGTTCGCGGTTCGTGATAACAAGCATACGTCATGTTTTTTAATCAGTTAAGTTTTCGCGAATCATACTATTAAATAAAACACGTCACGAGCGACCACGGGGTCAGCAAAGACACCGAAACGTCGGGTTAAAATTTAAAATGTAAATACACGCGATAAATCCGGTTAAAAAGTGTTTTATTTAATAGTTACTTAAGTTTTATAAAAAACGGAAACGTCGAATTATTTCTTCCGATGAAGAAGAAATCTTACAAGGTAAGACTAACCTACTTACATATTTGGTTTAAAAATGTAATTTCGTTTTAAAAAATCAGAGCAGAAAATGCGTGTAATCTATAATAGATATATCACGATATCCGCTCAATCTCGTAATAATAATATAAAATTTAATATACATATTTTATTTGATTTTATTGATCACCATTTGTTTTGACACTTTTAAACTTTAACCCAGGGACTCCAGCCGATTTTCAAAGTCCTACAAAATGTTTCATATGCACCTATAAATTCGAGCGTCGCGGTACCTTTCTGAAGCAGGGTGATTGATGCGAAGGCGGGCGGAGGATCGCGTGCGCTTGAGCTGCTCCAGAGAGACTCCACCAGGGCGTTTGTATAACTGTTTTGCAAATTTTATATATTTAGTTTTTTTAAGCTTTATTTCATTATTTTAGACTATAAAATGTCTTCAAGTAAACAAGTTATAAAATTTAATAAACCAAATGTTGATTCTATATTAGTGACCTGGCTAAACATCGAAGATATAGAACCTAATGATGAAGATGAACAGTCTCAGGATGTGTTTCAGGGTAATATACCTGAGACGTTGCTTTCTACCTCCGAAGTTGAGTACATACCTACATTCTGATCATGACTCAGAATGTGAGTGTTAGCTCATTTCAATTATGAAAATGTGGTGAGCTCAGGTGATGATGCTAAGTATTTTTCTTCACTTGCCATCAAATCAAGGCATGATTACCGAGGATGGTCTCTGATCACCTCTGTAGGCATTTCAGCTTAAATTTCATTATTAATTGTTAATTTTTTTTTTGTAAAATGGACAAATTAGACGTTTAAACTAATAGCGGCAAAAGAGCAATACGTTTTCAAAGAAACTGAGCTCTTTTGCCGAAATAGAGCTCTTTCTCTCAAGTAGAAGAACCTATAGAAGAAGAAACTCCAGAGAACGTCGAAAAAATGCCTAGAAACCAAAGTACATAAATAAATTGTCCTAATAAATATATATTTCATGCCTAAAAAGAATAATGAATACTTGTGTCATAGCTGTGAGAAGCCAGTATGATTGACTTGTACTAAAAAATGCGCAAAATGTGCTGCGGCGACCAAACATAACCAGCTGCACGTTTTTTTTTATTTTGTATGAAGGACGATTCTTTTTTTTAATGATTTTGAATTACTCAAACAGTTAAACAGAAGTGAGAAATTAATTATATTTATTTCAGTTTTTTTATTAAGATCAAAATTTGGTCCTTTTTTGTTTATTTATTAGAAGTTGATTTTGTTTTCTTTTGATAATATTACTAAATAATATTTAACACTTAAGTCTGATTTAAAAATCGAATGCTGTAATATTGAATACTCAAATATACATCTTCTATTTATTGTAAACGGCTTTTAATTGAAAAAAAAATAACATCGATATGTTAAGGAGTTCCATGGACTCCACCAGATAAATAAGAGTATATTTAGGCAGCAGATTAACTGAGATTAAGGAAATTTATCTCGTTGTCTGTAATACGTTATGGGCGTTATTTATGTATGAATTACATGTTTGTTTTAGACACAAATATGTCGCCTCCCAGGTACGAGTCAGCGCTACCACTGGATGATGTAAACCTATCCAGGAGACTGCCGCATCATTCACTGTGGATCTGGCGCTATCTGCAGAGACGCTCTCTAATCCGGAGCCTTCAAAATCACAAATTCCGACACACCCAAATTTAGCGCTAAAATACACGATACGCTCTCAAATTTATGGAAACCTTTACTAAGAAAAGGTTTGTCCAAAGGAAACAAAGATAAATTAACCATAGAAAATACGGTACTCGACTGCAAAAACTTGCAAGCCCCAAAATTAAATGCGGAAATTTCCGCGGCCATAACTGTCCGAGCACGAGCACGTGGCAAAAAACGGTTACGGTATTACCGCTATAAATCGAGGGATGGGCGTCCTCCTTGGGAAGGAAGAAAACAAAATGAAGGCCCTTCGTTACGTAAGTGATAGATGCCGCTTATTATCAGACCTCCACTTTATGTTAACTAAAGGTAGGGTAAAACTGATTTTATCTAATTTGGATACAAACTTTAAACATGTAATACAATGGTCCAAAAGAGACGAAACTTTTTTTAGAAGTTCGTGGCCGGAAAAAATTAAGGCAAGTAAAGCCATTGAAAAGCAGGAAGCCCTAATTAAAAAAGGCCCAGCCAAGCCAGGCACTTCTCAGATATCAACGGTCAACCGGTCCATGCTATAGACATTTCAAAGAATTGACATAAGTAGTTGTATGGAAACTAGCGACATCTTAACACCAAAGCGATAGTTATTTCTTTTTGTTCTGTTTCGTCCTTTTGGGAGAATGATGTGGTTGGACAAATTGAAGCTGACCCAAAAATTGAACTAAAGTTTATTATTTGATTATAAGGAGTTTGAAACGTCTTTCTTCTATATACCCTTCAGCTATGGAACGCTAAATCTTCTTAAAAAGTTGTGTTTAAGTTCTATGAATAAAAAGTCAATATTGAGCTGATTTTGGGCGGAATTCTTCTCAATTGTTATGGTGTCCAAAAGTAAGACATTTCAACTTTTTTGGAAAAAAAATATCGGTAATTATTTCAATCATCTCTCTCATTTCTTGTGCAAAACGAAATCCGAAAAATCGTTACTTCAAAATTTGTCAACGAAAAATCTATATGAGTTGATTTCAGTACAGACCGTTCACTATAAGATGTCCCTGCCTGCTGATGTTGGCAGCATTGTGGCAGCAGTGTTACCAATAATATGTGTCCATTTTAACCCCGTAATCTAACTTTGTTTATACCTACCACGAATAAATATATGTTTAGTTTTCTGATTTGTAAATAATAAACAACTATAAGACTAGGAAGGTTTTGAATGACGACACAATTTATATTATACGAGGGCGAATCAAAAAATTCTTAGAATGAATACATTTTATTTTATTTTTCTACGTAATCTCCTTCTAATCTAATACACTTAGAATACCACATCTCCAACTTTCTTATTCCTTCCGCAAAAAAAATCATTTTCTCGACTATTAAAAAACTCCTCTGCGGCAGTAATAACCGCGTCATCATCGTCAAATTTAGTTCTACGAATATGCTCCTTTAATTTTGGAAATAAGAGAAAATCACTCGGGGCTAAGTCAGGAGAATATGGTGCGTGATCAAGGACTTCGAAGCCAGCACTGCGGATTGCGGAACTTCCGAACGATGAGGTGGAGCGTTATCCTGGAGAAACAACACGCCCAATGACAATTTCCCACGACGTTTTTCTTTAATCGCTTCACGTGATTTTGGGATTAAGTTTGCATAATAGGATCCAGTTATCGTTTGCCCTTTTGGCAAGTAATCAATAAAAAGGATTAATTCACTATCCCAGATAACGAAAACAGCTTGACAAGCAATAGTGCCAATATAACGGCAGGGGACATCTTACGATGAACGGACAATAGTACCTGTATTTTTGCTGATACCCCGTATATAATTAACGAAATAATACAGGCATCATGAAAAGATCCTTAGATTATTATTATATGATACGCGTTAATGTGAAACTTTATACTATAAAAACGTAACTAATATATAAAAACGTAAATGCGAAAGTTTATTTTCTTAAGAATTATGGTAAAGATTCAGCACAAACTTGATGTAACTCGTTGCAGCAGCTAGACTGAATTTCGCACTGATAGTTAAGTTTAGGATTAAATAAGTTTTACAACGTCTTAATATTCCGAAAAATTAAACATTTATTATACGTGTGAACTCATTAGAAAAGAAACAAAAGGTGTAAAATAGTTTTATACACAACAGGAAGACAGTATAGGTATATAAAAATAAGTATATATAGGAAATATAAAAATTCTAGCTATAAACAATGGCAGATCTTTTCAAGCTATAGGTATACGCGTACCCACCTATGTTATTTTTCACTTCCTTTACGTTACACTTCATTGGTGATGTACAACCTTTACAAATAGTTCGATCCAAGTTTCCACATTTTGAAATGGACTAGTGTTGGCATCCCTACAACTTTTGCTCTAAGAAGAATATTCGAGAATATTTTACATGCAGACAGGTGCTCGCAAGCCGGATATTTGACAAATAAAATAATTTATAGCTCGAACTGAACTGAATCCATGAAATTCGAAAATTCCTGTCTATTTCGCAGTAAATTTATAAAAATAAATGTAAATACATTATAAATAAGAAATGCTGATAGTATCACTTTATTTTTTTTTTATCAGAGGCGGAACCTTACTTCTTTTGGTATGTGGAGATGAGGTCGAATATAGAGATCTGTAATCCTCTAGAATATAAAAAACTAACAACGGTCTCACTCCCGTAGCTCTTAATCCAATAAGAATTTCTTGATATCAATAGCCTAATATACCTTTTCAACACACTTGCTCGTAAAGTGAGCCTTATTCTATTGAATTTAGAACTATAAACTGGGCTATAAGTCACGCGTGCATAATATATTATACCCTAGTGCATAATATAACGAATCCTACAAAGTTGAATTGTACCTTAGTGCAAATTACATGCGAGTAAACAGAGCATATTTTAATGATCCGGGTTATACATTAAATATAACCCGGATCATTAAAATATGCGCGCGTCCAGGCGGCGCGGCCAGCGGACAGGCGGCACAGCAGGCACAGCGGCAAGGCGGCGCGCGTGCAGCAGCAGCGCCACGCGCAGCGCCTCCAAGCAACAATAGCGTGTGTACGTGTAATGGGACAGGGCTACTGACGCGCAGCAGCTAACAGCTGCTTCAAATAAATTTTATGACCACGCCACGTATGTCTGTCTTTTACTCACAAGTGTGTTGAAAAACGTCGTATGTAACTCGTGAGCGTTGCTAATTACAGTCTCGGCTCATTATTAAGCCCTCGCCTGCGGCTCGGGTCAAATCACAGCCTCGACTGTAATTAGCAACTTAGCTCACTTGTTACATAATATACTATTATAATCGGTAAAATACCGTCTAGTTTTTGAGTTTGATTTATAGGTGCAAACAAGTAAAGAAACTAAAAAAAATCCTCCCTATAATAATTATAGACAATATCTCATACTTATACTATACTTTGTATTTCATTACATTTTAAGGGCTCCCCAAATTCATCTATAAATGTAATGTGGCGTTGCCAGTCATTACCCTGTATGTAGCGTAGTAGGTGCAAAATTCACATACCTAAATGGAACAGTAAAACATGTAACTTGAGTCCAGGAATCCCAATAGCCAGTGGATAGTAACAATTTTATTTACCAATGGTGGAGAAATTGTGTGGAGTTTGGCGGAGAAATATTTATTAAAAAAATATTAAATATGATACTTTCAAATTACAAAATGTCTTTCTCTTCATGTAATATTAAACAAATTATTTAATTTATTCTAAGATTATGTTCTAGGTGTCCATTAGACAAGGGATATTCGTTCTTCAAAATATATTTTATTTAAATATAAATATGTTAATGCATTGTAAAGGGATTGAATCCGTGAGCAATGGCATCTAGACAGATAGTATAATACCATCGCTATTGCAGTCTTCCCAAATATTTCTTAGTTGAGCTATTAACAAAATTCATTTAGCATTATAAACCTACTCTTTAACTTATGTTATTATGAACTAAAAAGCAGCGTAAAAGTTGTGCGATGTTTGAACATCCTTAATTTTTATAAGTTAACTATAAATAATGGTCTCCTAGGTATGAGAAATTAAATTTTGGTTGCAGTTTATAAAATAGTTACTTTGAATTATCGCCTACAAAGGCAAGTAATATTTATCGCTGTTCGGGAACTAAGGCCACGGACGATATTAAATATAGAGATACTTTAAGAGAATTATTATCGACTGCAAATTTTGTAGACCAAGCCATATGAATGTATATTTTAATTAATAATTAAAGCCTGCATACATGTAACAAATGGGCATGGTTGTAAGCGGAAGTCATTGTCATTTTGTTCCTGTAAACAGTAACTTTGATTCTTCCTTTTCTTCGGAATAAAACATCCGTTGAATATAGTTATGAAAGGTGGTAAAATATCTTATATTTGACTGTTTTTAATATCACTGTTTTTTATATACTCATAATAAAAGAGGTTACCGCTTTAATTATTTATTTATTGATGAATAAGGAGGTAGCTTAGTCAGAATTTTAGTTTTATATAATTTTTTATTTTTTATCGATTGCTAACTCCGCTTTTTTCCAAGATTATAAGTGGGGATGATGTCGAGGTGATAGCTTGGGTGCTTAGAAAGGAGTTGGCTTTTTTAAAACGTTTGTGAAACACAGCACCCCCGGTATTTGGCGGCAGACTATAATATAAAACTGTTCCGTTACTGACTGAGCGACCGACAGACAACGTACAGTCATAACTACTGGGCGTAGAGAGCTGAAATTTTGAAAATACATTACTTAGGGGGGGTAGAGGTTCAATAGGAAAGAATTCCCGAAATTCCTACGGGAACGGGAAATATAGGACTTTTTAGTTTACGAGCGTTTTAAGACTTATGCGCGCACGAAGTCGCGGGAATACGATCGTTATGTAGGTATATGAGGAGTAGTTGCTAGCTTGGCAAGCTCTACCATTTAGTCTGGATCGTTCGGATTAGTCGCCTTTTACGACATGCTATATAGGAGTGGTAGGGCTATTCTAAGCCTATGCTTCGCAGATGTATAAAATTTTTCACATTGAAAGAAAAAAAATCTGCTTCATTTCTTAAACAAATTCTCAGCAATAAACTTTTTTAGTGATAAGCAGCTAAATTAAAAATAATGTTGGGGTTAAGTGAAAACTTTTATATCGGACCGAACAACTTTACCTTTACCATTTCGGGTTAAGAATCAGGGGAGAATACAAAATAATGTTTCAAAAAGTTAAAATTTATTCAGTCCAGAGCCGGGGTGTTTAGGAAATCCAATATTCGGGACTTTAGAAACACTTGAATCTCGTAAAGTTGCACATGGCAATGTTATTTGCTTAGAAGCTTGAGAACCGAAGCAAATTCCAAGTGAAGACGAATAAATTCTAAATTGGAGTATTTGTACGTTCACTTACTAGATAGATGGAGATTTTCAAGTGGTAGAGCTTAAGCGATTGACTTACATTTTGGAGAAAATGAGGTTGCTTTTGAAGGTACAGAGAGATTCAAGTTAAGATTATCCTATTTATTTTTAAAGTTTAAAGTTTAGATTCCCGATCATTGCTCCGAGGTATGACTATATCGATTTAATATTATCTCTAGTTTTGCACGATTTTTCATAAATACTTTTTTAGCCGGATATTTGCACTTATGATCATTTAATTATATCTTACTCGACGTTTTCGGTGTATGTTTACGGTCGTGAGTGCACTTAAAAGCGCGATACGATACACGACAATATTTGGGTAAAAAGTGTCTATTCTGTTTCTTACAAATATAAATTGTGAAACTTTTTATCTTGATATCCCACCGTAATCATATATTATGTCATCCACATATACAGTGTGTCCGGTCACGACCTAGCGATAATTTAAGGTTACAAAATATACCTAATTTCATCGACAAAAACACCCATATATGGGGGTCTACCTCCCCTCCTGTCGGAATGGCCGCCATTTAATTTTTTTTTTATTATTGTAGATACCTCTGCTGAAAGATGCCGATTTCTCTGGACAGAAAGGTCCTACAGATGTAAAAAAAAAGTTATTTTAAAGGTAAAAATAGCAACTATCAATTAAAATAAACTTTATGGAAAATTTTCCCTACAAAAAATCTTAAAACATTTACAATGCTAATTTAAGTGAAAAAATTTACTGTTTTTTTTATTTTTCTTAACATATTTCAAAAACTAGCACATTGATACTATTTTTTTTAATACTGTCCTAATACTTAAGGATATTAATTACAAATTGACGTTAAAATTATTGTTGTTCATTGCATAACTCGAGAGTTAGGGCTGTTTGAATATGACCCTTTTGTGAGGGTCCCAAACCCATGTAGAGCTACCTGCTACATTGAATAGGGTTTATGTGACAAGGACGGAAAATTATTTGTATTATTGTTAGAGCGGTGAATAAGTAGGACAAAAATCATGTTTGATCAGCTCAGATATCGAAAATAAATGTTTGTTAGATAAATTAATAGCGCTCTACATTCATGATCCTCGCAAGAGGGTCATGTTCAAACAGCCCTGACTCTCGAGTTATGCAATTAACAACAATAATTTTAACGTCAATTTGTAAGTAATATCCTTAAGTATTAGGACAGTATTAAAAAAAATAGTATCAATGTGCTAGTTTTTGAAATATGTTAAGAAAAATAAAAAAAACAGTCAATTTTTTTCACTTAAATTAGCATTGTAAATGTTTTAAGATATTTTGTAGGGAAAATTTTCCATAATGTTTATTTTTATTTGATAGTTGCTATTTTTACCTTTAAAATAATTTTTTTTTTTACATCTGTAGGACCTTTCTGTCCAGAGATATCCGGATCTTACAGCAGAGGTATCTACAAGAATAAAAAAAAAATTAAATGGCGGCCATTCCGACAGGAGGGGAGGTAGACCCCCATATATGGGTGTTTTTGTCGATGAAATTAGGTATATTTTGTAACCTTAAATTATCGCTAGGTCGTGACCGGACACACTGTATATACACATCATATATGATTACGGTGGTATATTAAGATAAAAAGTTTCACAATTTATATTTGTCACAACTTGTTACTGGCTATATTTGTGTTTCTAGCTGTAAGTTTTCCTTTTAATAATAAATAATTAAAAAATAATTTTGGTTTTATTATAAAGTTTAATTGGCTTATTATCGACAATGACAAATTTCCATAGAAACTGTCATCCCTAATTGCAACCCCTTTGATTCCTTTTTCCTAATAATTGTAGCCTCTGCCCTATAGCTAGGTCTAGCTTGTGTTTTTGCTACTTGAATCAAAATCGTTTTAATGGTTTAGCAGTGAAACCATAACAGACAGAGCTACTTTCTTAGCTCATAAGTCAGGTATTTGCTTGGCTATAATACGCTTACATTCTGACGCTAAAACATAATAAAATAATAAAGAAGAAGTTTAACAAAGAAGGCATTCTTGTGCAGAAGGATTTGGTCATCCTTAACTTAATGCAATTTTCATGTACCTATTCAAAATTTACGTTAGCAAGTTGCCTTTAATAAAACAAAAATCCTACATAACAAAAAATACAACGGCTCTTATTGCGTCTTTAAATTTGTTTTCATTATGCTAAGCACTATTTAAATTAACTGTCTTTATCTCTAAAACACTGTCACAATAGTGAGTATTATTCCTTATCCTTACAATAGCTTTCCCTAATCCTTAGGCGGTGTTTCCTTCTTTCTTCTAAAGTAAGTGGATAAACCCACAACGTTATTCGACTTTTAAAAGATGGCTAATTCGCGTGCTGACGCAAAAAGCTTCTGAGGTTTTATATGGAAAGCCATTTATTATTTAGTTGAAGTGGTTGTAGTATTAACGCTTTAACATCAGCTAATTTGCTTAGGGTTCATGATATGCAACGTTGATATAAGTGAGAGGCATTAACTAAAACCACATATTTTGTGTATCAGGATTCAAAACGTAATCAATGTAAGCAATCGTTTTGTCACAGGAATGTTTTTAAGTTTCTGGCTAGTTTAATTTAAACACCTTGTATCGTCCCGATCACCTGATCGTAAGTACTTGGTATAGGCATCGTTATCATTCACCGCGAAATGTCAAAATGTCAGTCCAAATCTTTACAAAGCATGTTAACATTTAACTGGAGCAACGAATGGGACAAGACTCGTGGTGTTGTGGGGAAATATTATGGACACATCCAGCCACAATTTCTTCAAAACCATGGTTCTGTACCTTTAAAAAATTAAAACTTAAACTAAATCAATGTCATAAACATTCTACAATCGCAAAAAATACAAATACCAACGGGTCTTATGAATTTTCTTTACACAGGCACCTTTGAATGGCATTCATTTCTCAAAGAGCGTCACTTACCCCAGAAACACATGAACGCGGCAGAATCACAAATGTGACGCGCCCCTGCTCAGTTAAAACAAAGACTTTTTAAAGGCTTTTGTGCCTTTTCCATTCGTAGCTCATTTTACATTTCTTCAACACGACGACGGAAAAATGAGAGGCGTTGTAGGCAAATATTTGGGTCAGGAGTTAATTGGATTTCTGCTCTACATTAATTAATTGAGAATTTTATAGACAGGTGCTCTATAAGGCTTGTTTTACACGTATACTCTTGTAAACGTATACTCTCGTATTTAATTGAATTCATATGAAATGTTTTTCTTAATTATTACTTTATTCAGAAAACTTTGTCGCTTGTGGAAGTATTTTTCCAATATGTTATAAATGGATAAAGAAATGAAAATTGTGAGCTGAACAGATTCTGAACTGTAGAGACAAATTGTAACATAATTAAAAATAACAGAGATGGGTCACAAATCTATACCTAGTAGGTTTCAGCATTTTGGATCATGAAAGCTCCAAATAAATGGTAAGAATATAATTAAGTTCTGACGGCAGTGATGTGCAGTAGAAAACTGAAACAAGGAGAGGCGGCGGGTTCGATCTCACTGCATGATAAATATTTGTTATATTTCCTGATATTTATTAAGAGCCTGGGTATTATATATTTATTATATAATCAATGAATGCAGATCATTAAAAAACCGCCTTCACGTCAAAACTTTGGCTGAGTTCTAATGTCATTAAACATTCTCCGAAATCATTCATATGTTTCAAAAATTTGAAATTTTTTAACGAAGTATTCAACCGATTTCAATGAAATTTATATGGGACCAACTATGAAGTATCTTCTATCATGTGAAACAAGAATTTTCAAAATAAATTCATAATTGTCCGAAATATCGTGTAACAAAGACACAAAAAAACATGCAGACGAATTGAGAACCTCCTCCTTTTTTGGAAGTCGGTTGATTATATTTACAAAAATTACTTGAGTATTTCAAGTATTCCTATATCACTTGATATCATTTAATATTATTTCATTGATTATATTTCAGTTTTAGCGTTTATTTGCTGCGCTACTTTTGACCACACTTTATAGTGTTTAATTTCTGCAGGTGGAAATTGCGTAATTAATAAATTAGTGCAAACAACTTCCGAACTAGTCTAGCGCTAATTGAGGTAATCATCTAGAGTGTAGTATAATGTAATGAACAGGTAATGGTGTAGCAGTAAGTTTTTAATTTTAATTTCGGTACTTATCTAACTCTCATGAGTTCTATGACCTGTGTTGGTAAATTATATGTTTAATATTTGTGAGCTTGGGTTTAATTTGGAAATTGAAATTGAAATTGATAAATTAATAACGGATTTAGAAAGGATGAGTGAAAGTAGATTTATGAAAGAGCTGTACAAAGCACCAATGAATGGTGATGTCGGAATGGGCCTAGGCGAACGTATACCGACCAAATTGGCTACATATTTATTTTCTAAGTTACAAAGTTACAGATTATTTAAATGAAAAGTGCTTATAGACATTCAAATTATATTTATCTAATTGTTTCTAATTGTAACCTTTTCTTTTTGACATCAGGACGAATTTAATACTATGAAATTTTAAAATTATATTCTATTTCACCAAATTTAGCACACCAACACCTATTGGTAGGATCTTGTGATACTTTCTTTTCTTTTTAAGACCTAAAATGTACCAACTTCCTGGCAAATAAAGACATTTCATTTCATTTCATTTCATTTCATTTCATTTCATTTCATTTCATTTCATTACTCTTTGTTGCATACCTTTGCTGTATAACAAATGGCGGCCTTATCGCTAGCAAAAGATTTCTTCCAGACAATCAGGGTATACTTAAAAAGGGCCTAGTTATAAGAACCCGTAACCGGCGATCATGTATGAAAAGATTATTGAAAGTGGGGGAAGCGAAAGAGGTATGTCTGGATCGAAGCAATTAGCGTTCCCTTGTCTCGCCTACCCCAAAGAGAGACAGGCGAGAAGTTCTGTATGTATGTATGTAATTCATTTTTGTCCAATACATTTTTATCTGAAGTTCTTCTCGCATATTTTCTACGCAATTCAATTCAAAACAAGTAATTCTGCACAAAGGTGTATCCTTTTATGCAAATTGTACCGCACTAAACTATTAGTTAGCAATTAAATAACAATAAAGCAATGATTATTTCGGTCGGTTGAATAGGTTTTTAATTACATTGTTTCGCTTACCTCTACCTCGTAAGCCCCAAAAATTATTTCCTGTATGTAGTTTACCCTCCTAAAAGAAATAATAGAAGTACTCGTCCGGATGTAACGCCCTCTTGCGGACTGTTTAATTACTAATGAGGACGCGAGAGCCCAGTAAGTTCGCCTATGCGAGAGCACCGTAACGTTAACGTTGTATTGCGATGTAGCGCATTAAAGTTTTGGCGCATACATTTCCAGGAAATTCCAAATGTAACACGACATCGCAGCGTGCAAGTTTATTTAAAATATAGGTACTTACAAGTATAAATATGTATATTTCTTTGTGATAATTTAACAGAGTTAATTTAAATTAGCGAATCACCTCTTGCCGGCTGCTTCAAGCATATCAACTTTTTGAATAAATAATTTTGAAAATTTAAGTTTTCGCATACAAAAAAAATATTTATTGCCTCTAAACTGGCATAATTCTATTTACTCTAAAGCTATGCCACGCACCTTACTAAATATCGCCACTTGCAGCGGGCAGACATTTTTAATTGCTTTTCAAAGGAGCAATTTTTTTTTGGTTTTTTTGTTTGTCGTTATTGATTTGTAAAAAGTCGTAAAACAAACGTTGTTGGGCAATCCCTTTATTTTAAAAGCTTGCGCAATATTTATACTGCTCGCTGCCATGTTTTATACCTATTCTCTCCCAGTATCGCATCCCAAGCAGATGCTATGACGTTTATAACTCAAACGGCGTTTATACCTCAAATGGCTTCCGAATCATCTTAACTAGAATACATATTCTTTCTTTAATGTAATGAGTGCTGTTTAATCCGTCGGATCGGAGCAATCTTGAAGATCATTTCCGATTCCCAGGAAAAATCCGATTGGTGTTCCACCCTGTTACAGGCATTTCACTGTCAAAATAAATGTTTTATATTACGAGCAGTGTCAGTGTATTATCAGCTCTATCCGTCTTAATATTGACGGCTGGCTGTTGTTGTAAAAACATTGCCTTCTAAGGCACAGACGGTGATGAATTATTAATTATTAGTCAAGTCATGGGTATTTGGCAGTTTCTTTCTAATACTCAATATGTGTGTTTATGTATTTTTAAGTTTATTTGTCCCTTATACTGGCTCCATAACACTTTTCTTAGTATTTTGAGAAAATTAAGTTATTAATTTGAATATGAAGGTGAAAAAAGTCCTAAACTGAATCGTTGTTATTATGCCACATAGGCCTACCCGCCTGAGATTCACACTGGGTCTCGGTAGCAGACTAAACTTACCAAACGTTTTTCGATATCTTTATTATCATCATATTTTGGCATATTTTAAAACAAAAGTAGTTTTTAATGTTTCTAAACCCGCGTTTGACTTTAATGTCACCTGATGGTAAATTAAGATGAGGTGAAAGCATTCGGGTCGATGAAGGAACTGGCTGTTCATAAAACTTTGAGAAAACACGTCTCCGTCGAAGACGACAAACTTCACATGAACGGTCGCTCGCTTTTACGGCACTTAACAGCGGCAGAGCCATTTTCAACACACTTTGCGGCCCAAATTAAAATGTTGTTAGTAACTAATGAGAATAATAAAGTAGGAAAATAACTAAGATAACGCTAGCCAAGTAATAAATTAAACTATTTTATAGTTACACCATAACAATATAATCAGCTTTGAAGTTATGGATACTTCCATATCGATAGAGCTAAGAGAGCAACGAAAATTTATGTTGTAGTAGAGTGTTAAGAAAGTTATAGTTCTCGAGCACTAATTGAGTTATACAGCGGCGCCTTTCGGATATTATGATTAAAGTCAGTTTCTATTAACTTCTCTTCTTTGGTTAAAATTGTTTGAGATCAATTCATGCCTTTGAATTCATGAAACGGTGAATAACATTTTAATTTTATCAGCTGCTCGACGTGATTTTACCTACGTATCTTTTGATCTCCTAGGTATTTCTAGACAACCTATACAAAATGTTTGTTTTATAATATTGCTTGCATGCTGGACTGGGAGCGAAAGAAAAACATAGAATGTATCAGTTGCTTCTCTACCCGGGCATCCTGTAAAAATCAGTTAAGGGACAGAGGTTTTACAGTTTTGTGGGTGATAGGCTGACCTTCTGTCACTGCAATAGTCTCTCTCTGACATTAAAATACCTCCAAATTTTGTCAAAGGTTACATCAGATGGTTTATAGTCTCTGGTGTTCTGCCTACCCCATGATGTTGTGTATGTATTAAGTAGTTAAGATGACTTATTGACAAATTAATAATCTAGATTACTTACGCATCTAAAAGGACAAGTTCAAAAGAAATATAAATTATGTTGAAGCAAATAGTATGTCACGTACGACCATCTTAATGTACCTACTGCCTTCTATACAAAACGTTACGCTTTAGAATAGGTAGCCCCCTGGTAGAATGTTTATTTGGTTGATTATCACAGCAATATGCTATCAAAACTTGAATGTTTTTATTTGAAAAGTTTATTCCTGACTTTAAAAAGGAGGTTATCAATTCGACCCGTATATATGTAATATTTCCAGAACTGCCCAGTTTTCGAACATGTTAGTCTACATCAGCGTCTGAACAAATGTGCCAAAGGCATAATTTCAGTCCTTGCTTTTAAGCCCAAACTATAATATAATCAAAATATTAGGTAAGTATGTATATAAATGTTAATTCATTTAATGAATATTGCGTAAGTTTTGTTGTGTAATCGGTAATCGGTAAATCCAAATAGATAAATAAAATATTGTATTGATTATTTAGTTATTTACTGCGACCAGAGCAAATAAATAAGTTGCGTTCGGAACCATCATTATCATGTTGATATGAAGTTAAAAATATAGTATAAAATAAACCATAAGTATAAAAAAGTAGGAAATCCAAATATTTTTAAGTGGATATCTATAATTTCAACTGCGTTCTTCCCATATAGTCCATTGAAATGTTACAATTTTTAGGCCTAACCTTGCGTTTTTCAGAGGAGGCAATTTTATTTTTTTGATGTGTAGGGGGGGTCCGTGTAAAGCTAAAACCAAGTTTGTGGGGTAGCCACCCTTTTCCTACGGCCGCCATCTTGAAAATAAGAGTTGAAATAGTTTTTACGATATATCTCTTAATCTATTTATCTGATAATAAAAATTTAGAAACATTTTTTGTTGCTAATTAAATCTCCTACAACTTTGGTGAAGTATTTTTTTGTCGTAGAACCATAAATAAAAAAGTTATAAGCGAAAATGTTTAGAAATTCGAGAAAATAATTTATATTTTTATATAACTTTTTTTAATCATTTTACGGAAAAATGATAACAGACCATTTTTGTAGATCGTTTTTTGAGAAACAACTTTTAAAAGCAACATTTTTTCATTAAGTCAATAGTTAAGGTTTTACAGCGCTCCGAAATGAGTACTATTTTTCAGTACTCTTAACTAGACTTATATTATACGTGTGTACTAATAATGTGTCATCAGTAATTATTGTTTTTTTTTTGTTTTTATTATATTATTATAATTTTTTTATTATTAATAATTAATTATTGACTCTTTTCCACTCCAATACAGAAAATAATTGTAATCTGATGGCTGTTACCGAGAATACTGTCCAGGTAGAAAATACTTTGCTCCAACTTCCACTAAGCTTGGAATATTAGCTATGCATACATACATAATACATAACTTCACGCCTGTATCCCTAATGGGGTAGGCAGAACACCAGAGGCTATATAACCATGTGATGTCACGTTTGACAAATTTGGAGGTACTATTATGATGGAGTGAGACTATTGCAGTGACAGGGGGTCAGCCCATCGCCCGCAAAAACGCCAATAAAACCTCCGTCTTTTAACTGACTCTTACAGTTTGCCCGGGAAGAGAAGCAGCTGGCACATTCTATGTTTTATTTCGCTCCACGTCCAGCATAGAAGAAAGTTAAAAAATTTGCTATGCGATTAGTAATATTCAATGCAACGTCCATAATACTTGTTTTTGTACTCTCATTACGTACACCACAAACCCACGCTTGTCGGCTTGTACGCGAATTACTTGAATCCTGAACCGTTTTGGCACAGATGAAACAATTGTTCGCAAAATCGAAGTCTGGCTCTGAAGCTTCTGAAACTGACGATAAACTACTGGAGCTGCTGCTGCGACGACGAACAACATTATCGGTTCGATTGTCCACGTAATAACAATAACACGCAATAAGTACAGTAACTTCCGAAACAGTTCGTAAAAATTGTAAAGCGCTGTAAAACTTTAACTATTGACTTAATGAAAAGTTGTTCCTCAAAAAATGATCTACAAAAATGGTCTGATATATTTTTTTCGTAAAATGATAAAAAAAAAGTTATACATACATACATAACCTCACGCCTGTCTCCCTTTGGGGTAGGCAGAGACAAGGGAACACCAATTGCTTCGATCCAGACATACCTCTTTCGCTTCCTCCACGTTCATTAATCTTTTCATACATGATTGCCGGTTACGGGTACTTTTAACTAGGCCCTTTTTAAGAACGTCGCCAATTTGATCGGCGTACGTTCGCCTAGGGCGGCCCCTTCCGACAGCACCATCCATTCTTGCTCTGTAAACCTCTTTCGTAAATCTACTTTCACTCATCCTTTCCAAATGTCCAAACCACCGTAGCATACCCATAAAAAAGTTATATCAAAAAATATAAATTATTTTCTCGAATTTCTAAACATTTTCGCTTATAACTTTTTTATTTATAGTTCTTCGACAAAAAGTTACTAGATCAAAGTTGTAGAGGATTTAATTTTCAAAAAAAAAAAGTTTTAATACATTTTTTTTATCAGATAACCTAAAAACCATTTCAACCCCTATTTTCAAGATGGCGGCCGAAGGACAAGGGTGGCGACCCCACAAACTTGGTTTTAGCTTTACACTGACCCCCAATACACATCAAAAAAATAAAATTGCGTCCTCTGAAAAACGCAACCCCAAATGTAACTTTTCAATGGACTAATAACCAACGACACAAGTCAATGCCAACTGTCAAACTGACAACTGATTAATAGCAGCGGCCGGCTGAAAGATTTTCATATCTTTGTTACAGAAGAAATAAATAATTGTCTGAAATGCATATTTTTTATTACTCCCAATTCCCATAGCATCATGCTTGGTGCAGTTTATTTCAACATATTAGTATTACGCAGTTTAAATTTGACTCGTTACTCGAATCAAATTATAATTGCGCAATAGTAATAACTTGTACTACGAATTTCTGAAAATTTGAAAGTGGCGCGGTACGACCGGGCTGCATTCTAGGGTTGCTTTGGTCAAAAAGGTTCCTAGAGTGGCTACTGTATGGCGCTAAAGTGCAAAAACCGCGAGACGGTCATCTATACTTTAGTACTTATATTCATCTATGTTTGTTACTGCTTTGTGATTACATGGTGCTCTGTTGTTACATGGTGGATTATTCAAACTTGTGTTTCTTAACACGAAATCAGTAGTGACATTACTTTTTCAGCTTATTATACTATCCAAAAATAATAAAAGAATCAACTTTATGTGGTGGGCATAAAAGCCAGGCAATGTATGGACACTGGAATGAACCCAGATACGGGTTATATTTGTAACCAGGTATATATTGTTTTATACCTCTGTAAAGTTTATTTTTTTATGGGGTGCGCTAAAGTAGTGAGCCGCCAAATTTTGGGGGTGACGGGAGGTGAAATAGGTTGGGGGTGATCCCGCATCCCAAAAATACTAGTCCCAGGTTGAAGAAATGCTTAGTTTTTTTACAGCCGATTTTGTGCCCGTGAAACGGAACGTCATTATTCCGTATTTTTGATTTTTGTGAATGAACTTTCTGCGCTCTCCCTGCTGTTTCCCTGTTTTTTGCGACTTTGGCTTTCTTCCTGGACTTCCGATACCTTCCAAATAGTGACCCTGGCTTGAGTAAACTGTTGAGTTTTGTGAACCGAGTGCACGTTATTTGGATTTTGTTGTTGGGACTGAGGAATTAGTCGAGATGTCAGACTCCGAAACTTTGGGGATCCAAACTGAACACACTTTTTACTTCCCTCAACAATGTCTACTCTGCTTCAGTGGAACAGTAGGAGCCTACGCCCTAAGTCCCACGAGCTCATTCATCTGGTACATCAACATGACCCCCTGGCTATTGCGGTCTCTGAGACATGGTTTGTTCTAGGCAGTAGATTCCGACTGCCGGGATTTGTCTGCCTCAGGGACGACAGGTTGGATGGTCATGGTGGTGCTGCCCTTTTTGTGAAATGCTCGCTCCCCTATTCTCTTATCCAACTCCCCGTACACTCCTTACAATTGTAAATTTTACTCTTGTTTCCGTTTACATTGCTGACCCAACAGTCACTCAATGTAAACGGAAAAAAAGTCATTCTTATCAATGAATTTCGCTCCCTTACCTCCTCAATTCCCAATCCTATCCTTAACCTTAGAGACTTTAATTGCCATTTGTCTGTCAATCATTGACCTCTATTGTTTATAAGAGGTCAATGCTGTCAATATAATATTTCTGTGTAAATATGTATTAATCTATGATATAAATATTATTGTTTTAGGTAACTCAACGTCCGATCTACGTCGCGCACCACTTGTAGTGTTAATTTCACTTTGCCCTTAACTCTTAATACCGTGTCTATCCCATCACATGATACTGGCAGTAATAGCTTGTCGCCTCATATCGACGGCTGCTTTCCAAACTCTCAAGAATTGAATTGAATCGGTAAGCTTGTTTTGCTTGTTTCTAATCTTATTATAGTCCATTACAGCGTCACAAGCAACTCCTATGGCGGAGCTAAACCCTTTGCCGGAGGCAAACGCTTGGCCGGCAGCGGCGACTTTGGACTCCGAAAATCCGAGACTCAATCGTAAGTCTATTTAAATCTATTACTTTTGTTATTTTAATGACTTAGGTCGCTAGTTTCTAATCTTATTTTCCTTTGTTACAGTGTTGGAAGCAACCCTTTTGTGCATTGTGGCAGGAACAAGCTCTGCTTCTGTACAGGAGTCTGCTCCTTCTGGCAGTTTGTATTGTAATCGATATTTATATGTGTCAGAAATTCTTGAAATGTGGAATTTGTCCCGAATCACTATGGAGCTTGGCACAAAAGAGCAGAGTGTTGCATTTGCTGTGCAAAATGGATTGGTGCGGGCTGCCAAAAAATGCCGTTTGGACAGGCAGCCTATGAGAATCGACTATGCTGTCAATAGAAAATTTTGTGCCTTTCAATGCAACAGAGGCAATTGCAAAAGCAAAAAAAGAGTATCAAGAATAGAAGGTATGTGGTTTGAAGATATAAGAATTGAATTACCACATGTGTATTATTTAATGTATGCTTACGGGCATAACTGCATAACTTTACCCATGAAATGGTTATATTTGAAGATATCCTCCGCACACAAAAACAACAAAGTTTGTCTAGCTAGGGCCACCATCTCCGACTGGTATAATTACTGTAGAGAAACAATTGTTATATACCAACTTTATAGACAAAGTCATATTGGAAAAATTGGTGGTCCTGGAAAGATTGTTCAAATCGATGAGTCCAAGTTTGGCAAAAGAATATATAACAGGGGCAGACAAGTCGAGGGACATTGGGATAATATAAGATGGCAGTGAGGACATCCGACTAGAAGTCTGCCCTGAAAACATAAGATCTGCGGAAGTGTTAGTGCTCTTAATAAAGAAACATGGAGGGCGTACGATTGCTTATTACAACATGGATATTCATGGATATTCATAAAAAAGTGAACCACAGCAATCCAGATAACCCATTTGTGGCGGAGGATGAGACTCATACACAAAGAATTGAGTCCCAATGGAGGGTGGTTAAGAGATTTTTTAATAAAGACAACTATAACCACCCTGAAAACTTTGTAGATATGGTTGTACCTTTGGAGAAGAGCAGAAGATGCAATAAAAATGTTATATAAACCTTAAATGCTGTTTGTTTTATTTTATAATATAAGTTTACTGCCCTTTTAGTTGCTTAAACCTTTTTATCATGATGTTCCTTGGCATGAGTGTAATAATATAAATTTATATATTAAATGACATAATGAAAAAGAATATGCAACAAAAAGGTTTGCGGCACCAGAACATGTAGTCGGACGGTTTAGGACATGTTAGGTTGCCTATAGTTATTTACGTTGCCAAAACGAAATGATATGCAAATAACCAGCTGCCAGATAACCATTTATCTTAGCATATTTTTTTTAGGTCTTAGCAGCACAAAATTCAGATTTTTTCTTTTTATTTTTTTGTTCAAGCCAAGCGAACGTATTGAGGCAGCACCGGGCGATGCACCAGACCCAAACAATATATGCCCGATTATTTAAGTAAAATTATAACCTCAAAATTGAAATTTAACATTAATATCTCTGAAACTAGGCATCTCCTCAAGGGGGGGACCACATAGGGAGGGGTAGTATAATATCAAAAAGAGGTCAATAGCTCCATTTTAATAATAATCTTTTAACTGAAATCATGATAAGTGTACAAAAAGTACTTTGATATTAACTATTGAAAGTATTTTAAGTAGGTACTACGAATCTATACCTATACTAGTATATTTTTTAGATCTTTTCAGATCTAAAAGTTACATCTTGTCATATTCTCTTATTTGTCTAAAAACAATAAGTACTTTACAACTGCTACTTATTACCAAGTGATCTTGATAATTCAATGACACTAAAACTTGCAGTGCAAAGAAAATAACACACACGAAGGTATTGTGCTTCAACTGTTAATATGATATAAATTTTGAACTATTTTCTACAGGTAAGACTTGTAACTTAGAAACAGGCTCATCCTAGTTTAGATACAAGTATCCTTATTGATAGATTACAAATTTATCAATTAAATCTGATTGTATATTACCTACATAGTCATAAGTTTATGTGAAATTGATTTTGTTGATCTGAATAAAACTGTTTTAATTGTTATAAGAAATTCATAAATAGAAACATCCCCAGGGTGCAACGATCATGAAAAACTGAAATGTTTTGGAGTCACAGATTAGTAAGATAACTTTCTTAACTTTTTAAGTCTTATCAATAAAATCGATATTTAACTCACACATCTATTGAAATGTTACTTAAAGGTGATAATTAAGTTTTCCTCGAGTAAAAACGAAATAAGTTCCAGTAAATACGGCTTCTAATCTGGCAAGACCGCGTCTTTTTTAAATCCTTCGTATTGCAGGAATACTGCGGATTTAAAAATGACGAATGCGCAATATTTATCGTTGTAAAGGTAAAAAAAATGATTTCGTGTGGCACCTAAAAAAGTTTGAAATAAGACAACACTAAAAAAAATATCAGAAACTTGCATTAAAACCTTTAAAAAATACTTGAAACGTAAAAAAAAATTAAAATTTGGTTCGTTTTTGACTGTTTAAATGTTTTGAAAAAAACTGACCATCAACATAACTTTTTTGTTTTATTTTTGGAAGTACTAGGATATTACCTAAAACCTAATGTCAATACCTTAGCTTCTAATCAAACAGTTTAGGAGTTGTGACTGAACATAACCCTTTACTTTTAAGAACCTGACAAGTTTAAGGAAAATTAATGTTATTTCAACTACTAATGTATTCATTTGGATTGCTACACCGCTAAACAGAATTAAAAAAAAAATAGTACTTACATAACATGTACTTATTTTAATATAACTAATGCTCCCATTACCGGAAAAAAATCTTTTCTGAGAGGGTCATATTCCAATAGTCACAACTCCTCAACTGTTTGTCTTGAAGCTTAGGTCTTGACATTAGTTTTTAGGTAATGTCCTAGCGTTATAAAAAAATGAATAAAAAAGGTACGTTAATCTAAATTTTTTCAAAATATTTAAACAGTAAAATAAACAACCAAAGTTTTTTAAACGTTTAACATCTCAAGTATTTTTATTGTAAGTTTTTGATATTTTTTTTAGTGTAATCTTATTGCCAAACTTTTATGTCTGTAGGACCTTTACATCGATAAGTATTGCTAAATAAATAAACTTATCCGAACGCAGAAAAGCAAAAATTAAAATGGCCGCCGTTTCTAAACAGTAGGGGCAAAATAATAAATAAATATTTCTGACACCCACACAACATTATCTAGCCCAAATTAAGTTTCTTAAAGAACTTGTTTTATGGATTCTAGATACTGATATACTTAAGAAATATATAAACATACATATTGAATAAATACATATTTTTTATTAGAAAATAAACTTAAATAAACATATAAGCATTCATGACTTGACGACTAATATCTGTGTTCATCACACAAATATCCGTCGCCGCCGGGATTCGAACCCAGGACCTCTGGCATAGAAGGCAATGTACGTTACCCCTACACCAGCCGGTCGTCAATGCCTTTTTATTGTGGTTTTGTCCATAAAATTTATCATATTACTTCGCCTTAACGGGTCGGACACCGGTGACCAGACACACTGTATAAATTAAAACATGAAGTAAACTGTAATTTTGAAAATTGTTTATTTTATTACACTTAAAATTCAGGTGTAGAGCTATGCAAATCATGCACATAGATTTTCTCTTATGTAACACCAATTACTTTTATGAAAAGGTCATGAAATTACAAACCATATTAATAATGTAAGATATTAGTATGCAATTTTTAGATTTTTAACAATAAAATGATGCTTTTGACCGATGCTTTTGAGTAAATCGGCTTTTATACACAACGAGCTTTTGCCCGTGACTTCTTAGGGCCCACAAACTAAAAAATCCTATATTTCTCGTTCCCTTGGAGATTTCGGGAATGCTATAGTGCAGCATTACACCCTCTAAGAAATGTACCTATGTTCAAAATAGCCCAGGCGTAGAGAGCTATTTGGAACTACTGATAACGGTCGTTACCCCTGACTTCGCCTGGTTTTTACAGATTTTTGGGATTATCTATAAATATATTCAATTTTTGCGTCTCTGATTTCAATATGTGCTCAAGTTTATTCATGCCTAAAGATTCATATAGTCATCATAGTGTAGTAACTAAGAAAAGCTTGAGAAATATCAATGTTTTTCCGGTAGGAAAAGTTTCGATATAACGCCATGACTTCGCCTGGCAGTTGTAGTTTTCGGAACTTTACGTTATTTCGTTAGTTTATTAGACGTGATATATGCTTATTATATTTTTAAAATATTGTGTGCTCTGTTTTGTGTGAATTTAAAAAAAAAAGATGGAGCCTGGAACTGTTTATGAAACTTTTCATACATAAGCAATTTAGTCTAGGGATGAGACGAAACATAAAATAAAATATTATCGACATCAAAAGTGTTTCTTTTTGTTTATTTTAAAATTTGAATTCATTTTCATACCTGTCACCAAGGCACGAGGCGGCATCGATTTTTTCCCAATCACTAAAGGTAGGCGAAGTCTGGTATTGCTTGAACTTCGCCTGGGTACTTAGTTTGAATTTACTATCATAATGGTGGAAAAGCACGAATTATATACTGAATTATTATAAAAAAACTAAACATTATTAATTATAGCATAGATAGTACAAACAAACAGAGCCATAAGTTTTGTATTTTCTTCGTGACGGAAAGTGTTTTGAAACTTAAAAAATAATGCTCATCCGCTCCAGTAATATTTTGTCTTAACTGTGAAACACACTTTAAGTAAGCAGCTGATGGCCTCTATTGGTGCTGCCACACTTAAATTGCAAACGATTAAAGGTTTTACGAGATCAAAATCAGCCATTTTCTCCGTGATCCTTTTTTTAAAATCAGGCGAAGGTTGGTGTTCTAGGCGAGGCCAGGGGTAACCACGGTACTGGTAGCTATGGCTGTACTTTGTTTGTCAGTCATTTAGTACCTCAATCAGTATCAGAACAGTTTAATAAACCTATATTGATAAATTAATCGTTAGACAGACATTCACACAGCGCCATCTATCTACAGGTTGCCTGGAAGAAATTGTTTGAAGCTATAACTAAAATATATGAGAGACGAAAAAAAACACAAAAATTATGTTTTTTTTCGTCTCTCATATATTTTTTTTATTGGCAGTGAAGTGTGAATAAATAAATACTCTCATACTTCTATCAATTTTGTAAAACAATCCTCCCAGACCAATGCAAACACACATGTTTATGCACACAAATGATTACATTATGCATGAATTGAAACCGCGACTTCTGGCGTCTGTGGCGGATAGGGTTACCGCTGCATCTCACCGTAAACTCAATCTTATATTTGCATGTTTATTTGAAAAATATTATATGAAATAAAGGGAATAGTAAGATGCAAGAAAATTGGTTTACTGGGCTGCTAGCTTTCGAAGTAAGTTTGTGAGGAAGCAAGGATGGATAACTCATATTTCAAGCTAATACAGCCTGGAAATTTGACCTAAAATCACACAGGCTCATTTAGCCTGTTATTCTCCGTCATACCAATGGTATAGGAAAAACGTGAATCAATTATTTATTTAAAAAATATTAGCAATTTAAATTGACGACCAGTGGCGGTGGGGTAACAGGCGCCAGAGGTTGCGGGTTCGATCCTCCGACAATACAAATATTTAGGTCCATGAACATGTCTGTTTGCATTGGTCTGGGTGTTTTATGTATGATATGAATGTATTCACGAAAAAAATGTACAAGTATGTAGGGGAAATCCGTACAAAACCTAGGTAAAGCTGTACAGCGTAGCTATTTTAGCCAATTACCTAAATTTCGTGCGCACAAGCCGCTCAGAGGTGGCTACCAAGCAGTAGTACTTATTTGTAAACTACTTGTCGTTGTAGCTTCCCGCAACATTACTTAGCTTTATTGTTTTTCGGTAGTCTTGATCGTATTTTCGTGAATATACAAGCAGTGGTTGTACATACGCTACAGGTAAGTCACTAATCAACTTTGTTGTATTTGTTCGTAAAAGCAATGTTTGCACCGGCAAGTTTGTATTGACAATGTGTGAGTGAATGATGTTTTTATTCTACCCCCGTGTTGGAGTATGGAGTAAAACCGGTTATATACGATTTTGATCCAGATTGATAAGTGTAATTAGTACCTATCATTTTTTCATCAGTGCTGCTCGTTGACCAAACACCATCAACTTTCAATGTGTCATTCAAGAAAACTTCCACGGCGCAAAGAGTTAGCCGAGACCCGATCTCATCAACATCCTCTACACAACTCAACCTCATGAAATTAAGATTGGCTCGGCTGTTAAGGTTGGGCCCATGAAGGCTGAATCATCTGTGATACACAGGAGATGGATGATGGATGATCTTTTGAACAAGATGCAATCATACAGTAAATTTCAGCGCAATGTCGTATAAAATATAAGGTTTTACCCATGGGTCAGGGCAAAACCGGAAAAAGTCGTTATTTCATTTTTTTTTCAAAACATATTTTTCAAAAATATGTTAATTGTAGTGGATATCTGATTTAATACCTTTTCGTTTTCAAACGGATGAACTACACGCCCAGAGCCTTAGCTATATTGAATTGACCCGGTATCCCAATATCCATTTTCATAAGCATGTGTGCTTACTTAAGAGCTTCTAAATGGCTGTGTGTTAATGAATTTCCAAAACAATATTTATTATTAATATACAATACTTCCTCATTCACAATATAAATCATACCAAAACCATTAAGTAAATCTAACAAGCGATTGCAATTGGAGTTCAGTATTTGAAGTACCTACATATTTAAGTAGTAGTGGTATCCAAGTCTTAATTAAGTAAAGTCTCCAGCCCGGTCCTTTCATACGTCACTTTTAAACCTTTTGTTCATTATAAAGAGAAGGGACAGTGTACCATTTAATAGTACCTATATGCTTGTGAGGTCGCTTGTAGCTATTCAATTTTAAATAGGGCAAACTGTAGGATAATGCTCATATCAAGCCTCACGTTGTAACGTCAAATTATGAAAAGGCTTCGTATAGAACAAAAACCGGAGATAATTATTCTCGGGATGCGAACTCATTAACACTTTAGACAGCGAATTTAAGTAGTATAATACCTATGTAATGAAGAGTAGGTACCACCACTCTGCCTTTTTTCAACTTAATAATGATTTTTAGGGTCTCGTTCAGAAGAGCATAAAACTATGTGTATTCATTAACACCAGGACTTATCATCCTGTCCGTGTGGCATCAAGTCCATAAATGGGAGAGATTACGTAACATCAGTTTACTCACAGGTTTGTTCTTGGTATAGTGGTCAGACATGAATAAATTGATTAAAGCATATAAAACACGATCCACAAAACTTACTGAACAGGAAAAGTTAAAAAAACTACAAGCCGCTTACATCAACTCCTTGTCCTCTAGAGACTACCGAATCGAATTTGTGAAAAAAAGTGTGACGTAACTTATTCCACGGACAATGATGACACTTCTTACAATACTTCATTTGTCGAAATATGTTAATAAGTTGAGAAGTTCGGCTAAAGAAAACATATCCCTCTTTGACTACGACGTAGTCGAGTAAATAATATCCATGTTTGTAATGTCCACTCAAAAAACATCAAATAACTTTCCATTATAAGGCCTCTAGGTTGGAGTTCACTGGACACTATTAAAATGATTTATTATCTAAATCGCAGGCAAGCCTACATTGGGTATCATATTTCACTTTTTTCTGACAGTCTAGGCTGGATATAAAAACTGTGTGGGTCCGAAAAAGTGTTATGAAATCATGTAGTGAGAAAAAAAAAGATTCTTAATTTTTGTATATAGCCTTATTTATTTGTATTTCATTGTTTTTCAAAAAGCATATCTGAATTGTAAAAATCAATCGTAACGATCAAATTTGTGACATTTCAATAGCAGTACTATGATGTGTATGGACAAAGGTTATACATATAGAGTATATAATGATGTTGAAGGTACAAAAAAAAACAGTAACAATCTTGTATCGCCACGACGATGATGTAAAAAATCGTTACCTTAGGACTTTATCTAAGCAAAATACTCATAGTAAAAATAAAGTATTTTCTAACGAAAATAAACAAAAGCCTATTAAAATAATGTTCGAAAACAAAGATCAGCAATTAGCGTGTTTTCCATATTTGTGTTCTGAAGACTTTTAGCAAAGTGGCAAGAACTTTTTGATAGCTAATATCGCAAAATCTAACGTTCATAATAGTTAATGAAAAAACCTACCAAACCTACACTGGAAATATATCTTAGAGAAACTAAATACGAGTAAATTCGCTAATTATATTAATACATTTTGTACGGTACAGGAAAGCACATGAAAATATTCAGCAGATTTTGAAAAGTAATAGTTTTTGAATAAAATTTATGTTTATTTTGTTACGATTTCTTACATTATGGATTTAAACAATGTTATGTATTCCTTGTTAGGAAACCTGACGCAGCATCATGAAAGCATTTTTGTTTCAATTCTCCATGGAGCACCAAATAGCCAGCAGACGATTACGACCCTTTCAATATTTATTTTTTATCTAATATTAGCTGTTGCGCGTGGTTTTCATCATCCATCATCATCATCCATAGCCTTTAGGCGTTCCAAGTCGCTCGGTCCCGTGCCGCCCTCATCCAGCGTTTAGCGGTCGGTCAACGTCGGCAACCGCGCAATTTCGCAAAGTTACCCGCGCAATTTCGAATCCCTCAGGAATTTTGAGATAAAAAGTAGCCTATGTGTTACTTGTATTCCCGATTGTACTCTATCACTATGCCAAATTTCATTCAAATCCGTTAAGCCGTTTTGCCGTGATTGAGGAACAAACATCAATACATCCATACAAATATTCACATTTATAATATAAGTAAGATTGAGAAGTAATTTTAAGATTATCAGAGAACGCATACATACGTACCATTGAAAGTATAACTCCCCAAATAGCTTCGCCGAGTAGGGTAATAAAATTTTAATTCACACATAACTTTATGAAGAGTATCGAAATGAGACAACCGAATAGATTGACAGCTGGTTTATTACTGGCCTTCGTTCTTACATACACGTCACTCCTCCCACATTACTTTTTGAATCTGACAAACAAAACTTAATATTAAAACAAATACAAAACATTGGTTTTCTTAATTCTAACATTTATAACTAATATGTTTTCTTGGTCTAAGTTTAATTGGTGACCGACGACCAACGCGAGACTCATCACCCAACACTATCTCCACCGGTGGGGTATCGACTGATCGAGCCGTGCCGGCGCCGGCGCCGGCGGCGGTTGCGCCCTCGCGCTCTTGTTGCTCGCGAGTGTCTGTGTGTGTGTGTCGCGTCAGCGTCTCCTCCCTCATCACATTTTGGCGGTCTACCACCGCCCCTTGGCTTAAAATCTGACCACTGTCAGCAGTAGGATCAGAAACGTTATTTTCACATTCGAAAAAATCATCATTTCCCGCTAACGTTGATGCTCCTTCTGTCATCGTTACATTTACATGGGATTGTACGGGTCTCACATTAATTAGATCCCTAAAACGATTTTGTGAATTCATCTCTAAAGGGGTTGAAATGGAGGTAGCCGGTTCACAATATCGCCTTAACTGATCAATATGCCGTCTGCAAAGGCCGTTATCTTTAACTGAGACGTCGTACATTCGATTGCCTATTTTTTTAATAATTATTCCCGTTTGCCAAAATGGCTTTTGTGATAAAAAACATCGAACCCAAACTTTTTCTCCTAAGTTAAATGTCCGGCTGTGTTCCCGGTTCTCTAATTTATTTTTATCATTTCTACTATCAGGTAAAATCAAATCTAGTCTGCTACGTAATTCACGTCCAAACATCAACCTAGCGGGTGACTCACCTGTCGAACAATGCGCTGCATTCCTGTATTCAAACAAGTAGGTACCTACATAATTCAGCGTTAAGTTGTTCCAAGGATGCGTTTATGTTTTCTTGTAATATGCATTTTAACATTTTTTTACATGTTTTGACAGAGTTTTCGGCTTGACCGTTTGATATTGGGTGGTAAATTGGCGAAGTTAAATGTTTGATTCCGTACATTTTGCAGAAATTATTGAATTCATCGTTACTTATTTTCGGGTCATTGTCCGATACGATCAATCTTGGTAAACCGAAGGTACTAAAGAGACTCTTTAATTTTAGTATGAGTGATTTTGTAAACATATTACTAACATAAACGCATTCTACCCATTTGCTGTAACTATCAACGACTATGAGGAACGATTTTTGCCCAATTTGCATATAATCGATGTGCAATCGATCCCAGACGCGGCCTGCGCGCGGCCAGGGCGCGGGCGGCGCACGCGGCGGTTCGCCCCGCACTGCGTTGCACGGCCCGCACGCCAGCACCGCACGCTCTAACTGTGCGGCCACCACACCTTACTTCGCGCCACACTTTTTGTTTTTACGACGCCTAAGTGACCCTTATGCAGTTCGGTTATTATTTTACTTCTGTAAAAAGTAGGTATAATCAGCCTGTGCCCTCTTAAAAGACAACCGTCATCCACGTCTAGGTCATTCCTACACCTAAAGTAAGGCAAAATGTTTTTGCATTTAATTTTACGCGGCCATCCCTTCTGAACGTATTTGATAACGGTTTGGAGCTCGCGGTCTTTTGACGTCGCGAGTTTAATGTCACTAAATAAAACAGGTAATAATGAGTCACCGCTAATGAAATTTAAATAAGAACCGCTTTCTTCAGTCATTGATTCCGTGCAATTATCTAACGGAACTCGTGAAAAATAATCTGCAACTGCATTTTTGCTACTTGTTAAATATTGAATTTCGTAGTTGTACGCGTTTAGGAACACAGCGTATCTTTGCAAACGAGATGCAGCCATTACGGTTACGCCATTTTTTTTTCCGAATATAGCTAAAAGCGGCCTATGATCCGTCCTTAATACAAACGGTACATCGCGACCGTATAGGTATTGATGGAAATGCTTAACGCCAAAAATAATAGCCACCGCTTCCTTATGGATCTGGCTATAATTTTTCTCGCTAGACGACAACGACCTTGAAGCGAACGCGAGAGGCCTTTCGTGACCCTCTTCGCCTATACCTAACCAGGCCCCTAACCCGACAGGGCTCGCGTCGACCGTAAGAACTAGCCGCGCCGTGGGGTCGTAATGGGTTAGTATTCTATCAGAAGAGAGTTCTTGTTTAATTTTATTGAACGCCTTATCGTGAGTGTCTTTCCAGGTCCAGGTGACATCTTTACGAAGTAAATCGTAAAATGGATGCAAAATAGTCGCCGCTTGCGGAATAAAACTTCTGTAATAATTTATTAAACCTAAAAATCTTTTTACTTCGTGTACATTTGTAGGTCGCGGAGAATCTAATACGGCTTGTACCTTTTTAGGGCACGTTTTAATTCCGTGTTTATTTATAACGTACCCCAAGTAAGTTACGCTATCTTTAAAAAATTCGCACTTGTCGCTTTTTAATCTTAAGCCTGCATCCTTAAACCTATCTAGTACTTGCCTGAGTCTTTGCAAATGCTGTTCCCTACTGCTTCCCGTGACTGCTACGTCATCAATCCAGCACGATACTCCGTCTATCCCTGCCAGTAAAGTTTCCATCGTTCTTTGTAAAATAGCCGGCGCGTTAGCTAGGCCATAAACTAGACGCGTATATTTAAATAAACCCTTTGTAGTGTTTATTGTAGTGAGTGCCTGGCACTCTTCAGAAATCAAAAATTGATTGTATGCGTCACTTAGATCAATTTTTGTGTACGTTTCGCCGCCGCCTATTTTACAAAACACCTCCTCAATACGTGGCATAGGATATTTGTCGATGTGCATATCTTTGTTTAGAGTGACGGAGAAGTCGCCTGCGATCTTTACGGTTCCGTTCGATTTCAACACGGGAACAATGGGTGTAGCATACGCCGAACAATTAACGGGAATTAAAATACCTAAGTTCGTCAACCTATCAATTTCCTTTTCTACTTTGCTCTTTATAGCAAAAGGTAATGAGCGAGCTTTAAAAAACTTGGGTTCAACGTTGTCTTTTAACGTTAATTTGATTTTAAATTTATTAAAAGTTCCGAGACCTACCTTAAACAAATCGGCATATTCATACAATAGGCGTTTGGCATCATAATTGTAATTATCCACTAAAATACTATTGTTTTCTATCATAGATAGTTGGAAACCAAACTTTGACATGAAATCACGACCGAGTAAGGGGGGGCCACCATTTCGTATCACAAACATTTTTAACGGTTTTGTAACGGTTTTATATGTCACATTATCATAGAAATAACCTAGTGGTATAATCTTATGCCCATTATAAACGCACATTGATATGGAAGTACAGCTCAATGATTTATTTGGAAAGTGGTTTTTATAATAACTATCTGATATTACACAAATTCCGCTACCTGAGTCTAACTCCATATTATGAAATTTACTGCCTATTTTGACAGATAAAACTATAGGAGCATAATTCTCATACCTCATGTTAAATAGGTTGCACTCCTTACAGTTCTGAGAACTCTGACAACCTGGATCCGAATCACTTTCATCACCTGCGTTTATATTGTTCACATACACGGAACAAACTTTCTTTAAATGGCCTTTTTGCCCGCACTTTTGACACTTATAGCCTTTGTATTTACACTTATCGGCACTATGATTTTTTAAGCCGCACACCCGACAACGCGCTCCATGGTCGCCTGCCGCGCCACCGCCGCCTCCGGCGCGGTGCTGATGGCGGCGCGCGGTGCCGCGCTGGTGCCCGCCGCTGCTCACACGATATACCGGCTCCTGTTTCACGATCTCCTCAGCGTGGCTCACCATCTTCCTAGCTTCTCTAGCGCTTTCTGCTTGGTCCGCTAGCTCGAGTGCCCTCGCAAAAGTCAAGGTACTGCATTCCTGTTCGAACAGCTTGTCGCGTACAGGCCCGGCGCCCAAGCCGAGGACGAAACGGTCACGAAGTGTAGTTTCCAAGGCGGTGCCGAAGTCGCAATAGCTTGCAAGACCCCTAAGTCGCGCCGCCCAGTCTCCCAATGATTCGCCTGGACTTCTTACGGCCTCGTAGAACTTTGCTTTTTCTACAAAAGTGCACTGCCGCGGCTTAAAATGCTTGTCGAGTGCTTCAACCAACTGTTTGTAGGTTTGCTAGTCAATATCAGCAGGGTAAACGAGGTTACGTAGCAACCGGTATGTCTCATCCGACAAGTACGTTATTAGAACTGCACTTTTATTCACTTCATCAATCTGGTTTACGATGAAAAACTTCGTCAATTTACCTTTGAAAATTGACCATTCACCGTTTTTGTAGTCAAATTGCGATATATTTCCTAAAAACGACATTTTGTTTTCGCACTAGTGGGTAGTAATAACCGCCTCGCGCCAGTGAAGAGTATCGAAATGAGACAACCGAATAGATTGCATAGAACACATATACTCAAGAGAAGAAGTACAACTTCATACATCAAAAGTTAAGACTAGGCGCCATCTGAAAACGGTCCACATAGCTAATATGGCGGCCATTGCACACAGTTCAAATGACTTCCAGATTTCAACTTGCTCTGGTCTGAATAAAAATAAGCAAATACTTACAAACTTGTTAGGTGAAATACCATATGTATCAGTTCTGTAAGGTTTGCTTATTTTTATTGCGACTGCCTAAATATAAGGTTAACTTGATGAACAATAATTAAAACAATAAATAAGTTTTTAATCCTTTTATTTGTTTACAACAAAATACAACAAAAAGTGTGGATAAATTGACACTCTTTCTTAAAAATACAAATTCACACTGACGCGAGTTTCTTCAAGCAATCAGGGGGAAAAAAGTCGATGAAATCACAAGAAAACTTAAAACACAAACACAATTTAAAAATATCACATAACCGCAATCGTGAAAAAATATTTTCATATTGTGAAGTAGACGTAAATTTTTGACATTTCTTTTTATGTCTGTGTTGCTGTATTCAAATAACATCGATTCGCTAATTCATTCGATTATGTAATACGGTCCCTTTAAATATTTGTTAAATTATTTAAAAATTATGAAGAAGTCATGAAAAAGTTTTCTTTTCATGTTATTTCTAATAACAGCGAAGATTTCTTGAAGAAAAATATGAATAAGTGTAAACTCAAAAAAATATTGCGATGTATTCTAACAATCGATTGCATATTTTTTTCATGGGCTACACTGGTATCATTCTTGCTCTTTTCCTCTTATTATGTTCTGTCTTCTTCACTCTATCTCCAGTATGTAGTCTGCACCATCCCCATACATTGTCGATGCCCCCTGATAGATTGACAGCTGGTTTATTACTGGCCTTCGTTCTTACATACACGTCACTTTAGTTCTGCTGCTTAGCCGTACAAGTTGTAAAATTACTTTGGGTTATGGGAAATTATTTTAGATGTATATCAAAAAGTCTTTTTTTAAGTGAGACGTGAAAGTTTTCATGGCCTCAGGGAAGACATTGGTTACTTTTTTGGAAAATATATGTATGTCAATTTATGTAAAATATTATAAAAAAGTTTTAGAATCTCTGTATTGCCCTTAAAATATTTACTTACACAAAATATGTTTTAACGTGTATTTAAATAACAAGTTTTATACTAGAAACATTAATATTGTTAATGTGGTAGCAAAAATACTGACACCGATGTAATCTTTTGCTAGGCTGGAGATATTTGTCACGTTGATGTCAAATCATTGCTAGCCGCAAGCGCCTGGGCACAGCAATCAATAACACCAATACGTAGGTTTTTATCGCCAAAATGATCTACTCTGTAAATTATCACACGAAATCTTACGACGTTTTCATACTTATAGAAATGTAAAAAAATTCTTACTGTTTGCCTGGTATATAAAATCTTCTGCCTTATTATGTGGTTATGGTGATGGTGGTTCGAAAATATCTTACGAAGAGGCAGTTTCTTCTTAAACTTGTATCCTCTTATCTTTGACCTCATCTTTATTATCACCCAGTGAGATTGAGGATATTATAAAAAATACAAAAATTTTAAAGAACATATATTTTCCTGCTAACTCTTAAATAAATTTCATCCCTCCATACTCTATAGGTAACTCTACTAGAATATCTTTCGGTATGTGAGGGAAAGTGTCGAAGCTTCCATATTTCTCCGAAACTGCGAAAGTGATTGATGGCGCGCCCCGACTGGAAAATAGTTTTCTAAATTCCAAGACTATATGTTTATCTACAATTCGATGTTCACGCCAAAGACCTTCGATAAAGGTTGTGGTTGCAACAAAGTTATAACATAAGCAAGACAATTTCTTTCAACCGACTTCCAAAAGGAAGTCGTGTGTGTGTTCCTTTTTTTGTGTCTTTGCTATACGATTTTCGTGTCAGTTTTGAATCGATTTTAAATATTCTTGTGTCATATGATACAGCATAATTCAGAGGTAGTCCCGTATATATTACATCGATTGAGTACTTAAAAAAAATGAATTGTACCTTGATGACCCTATACATCAGCCAAAGCTTTGACTAATTTTAAAAAATTAGTGAAGTCGGTATTTTTAATGCTCTCCATTAAAACGCTTTAATAAATGAAATAATCAACCGATTTTGATGAAATTTTTTGTGCTTATCCGGTATCTATGAGAATCGGCCAACATCTATATTTTTTTTTATTTTATTTATATGGCAAAACAACGTTTGCCGGGTCAGCTAGTTATGTATAAATATATGCGTGAAACAAAGTGACTAAATATATGAATTTATTTTGTAAATAAAACGCTTTTTAACCGGATTCATCGCGTATATTTACATTTTAAATTTTCTTTTGTAAGTTATGAAAATCAAAAATAAGTTGTCATGAATTTCCATAATGATGAAAAGTTCTTCTGGGTACAAAATTTATCTATGAAGATTACATTGTTATTGGTGAACTAAAAAACAAATAGACTAAAAGTCAATGGAGGTACCTTAAAATAAGAAACATCTTTGATTCTCGTAAATAAACAAGTAAATAGTTGGCATAGACTTTTTGATGAAAATTAAGTGTATTTTCTAAGTCTGAACCGGAAGCACGCTCGAACGGAACAATCTGACCTCAATTACGTCTTTGTTACATCACTTGCGCTCAGTCGTGTGTGAATCCAACATTTAATTAAACCGTTACCCCACAAGTGCTCTTCACTAAATTTACGTTCTATTGGGATGTGTCTACACCAACGCTTACAGTTATGGTTCTGAATTCTGATAATTTGATTTGAAATTTTCACTTTGCGGATATAGGTATTATTCTTTATAACTCGAATAACTTAGTTTGATCTGAAAAACTTTGTTATTGTACCTATGCTTTATTTATTATTTACATTTTATTTAGACGTTTCCTTATATATGTCGTAAGATTGACATGCAAAGGCAACACCGTCTGATGTCACGTTTGACAAATGAAGGCAAATGGAGGCATTTTAACGATGCAGAGAGGCTATTACAGTGACAGGGGGTCAGCCTATCCTCCACAAAAAAACCTCCAATAAAACGTCTGTCCCTAGACTAACTATTAAAGTATACCAAAAATAATACAATTATAAGTAGAATATAACTCAGACAACTTGGAAAGCAACCCTGTGAAATCCCAAAACTGTTTGAAAATGCATTAAATGCCATAGTAGCTATTGAAAGCGCAGTCATTGTTCACATGTTTCACATTGTTCAAATTACATGAAGGATTTCGCGAGGAAGACAGATATTTAGAAAAGCCTTTCATCATTGAACTATTTTCAAAGATCGAAGAAAGTAATGATGACGAAGTTGACGAAATAAAAAATTGATATTTTTATCTCCTTATCTATTTATATGATATTTTCCGAACCCAATTACAGTAAAAGATTTTGATACTTTTATTTAATATTTATTAAAAAAATATGTTTAATGTTTGATCATCAGTTTCAATGATTCAGATCTAACTTTTTTCTTGGAAGTAAATAATTTCCATTTTCAAAAAAGGTCATGCATTTATGTTTTTCCTTGGGGATATGGTGATTTTACAGAATGGGAACCCTTATTTTACCTCAGTCTAGTCGGACATGACGAAACAAATAAAATAAATTCAGTTAAATAGCTTTATTATTCAATATTAATAATAAAGCATGCAATTCTATAGAATGGTAGGAACGGTAGCCGTCATTGGCGGGGTCTGTTTGACATTTCTACTGACTACATTTACTGTTAAAATAAAATAGCTATGATGATTTAGGTATAAGATTGCAATGAATTTAGCATAAGTAATATTTGATTCCTAAACAACAGTCTTAATAATATAGGTTAAATAAAATAAAAGGTTAATAATACGTTAGGGTATAGAAATGGCCGTAGGTAATAGAAATTGCCGTTTTTTATGCAATAAATTAACGCATCTTTTTCTTTTGTATTTTTTTTATTATTCAAAGTAATTAGCCATAGGATCAATGCATTTTTGCCAACGCATTGGTAACTTATTGACGTCTTTTTTGTTAAACTCTGCTGGACGGGAGGCAACAAACTCGAAACTCAAAGGCATTTTGTACTCTTTGTATATTTGGCCTCTCGCGTATTAATTTTTTTCCCGCCAAACAAACAAACTCTTCAGCTTTATAATATTAGTTTAGATTTTAATAACATTTTTCAGACACCATTGTTACTTCTGTGTAAAAAATAAAGTTAATAAACTAAAACCCGACTTCTAAACACACGCTCTAAAAAGTGCGAAACAAGAAAATAGTCTCTGCTGAAATATTAATATCCTATTGATTATACGTCATATTGATAGAGATCTGTTCAAAGGTTTTGATTTTAGCGTGATGTATGCCGCATTGATTTTATTTTAATATCAAAATTATTGTTTTGCTATAAAACAAATGTAAATCATTATAAAATCCACTTTACTGCCATTTTCAAATCTTTATCTTCATGTTTGCAAAAGGGAAACAAATTTAGTTTTTTCTTTCTTTCCGGAATACGCTTCCCATAAACGCTAAAATCAGTTTGATGAATTTTACGTGATCTAACAAAAATTAATAATTACCTACACGTTACAAAAAAAGAAAGCCTACGGACGAATGGATACCCTTGCAGCGACATCTAGCGACGCGCTATAGAACAATGACGACACGACGAATTTCCTACATCGCGCTATTAAAGTTTATAGCGACTAGAATAATACGACATCCCGACATCAACCGTTGGGCCGTGGGCCGCGGCCTACCATCCCTTTTCTGGGGATTGGGAACGAACAGCTTGTTCCCACATCCTTCTGCTTCTTGAAGACGATTGAAAAAGTTTATCATTGTAATGTAATTTCAGATAAAATACGAGATTCACATTTTCTACAATAAACGTTTCTGTAACTTGAGTAGCAGGTGTTTTTAATGTTGCCTTCAATGCGTCAGTTGGATAAAATCCCAGCAATTAATCATTGTTCTACTGATATTTAAATACTTAAGGATTTTGGTATCCAATTTGGAATTTTGGTGAATAAAAAAGAATAATGGTGATTATTTCATAATTAAAAGATAGTTAATTGATACATGCTATGAAATTAGATTAAACTCAACTGAGAATTGATAAAAAACAAGTTGTATGGATACTGAGCTCATCACACCAACAAGAAAATCAGCATCTGGCTTAAATCACATACATTTTTGAAAGTATTGTAAGGTTTTTTTTATTTGTAATAATAGAACGACTATGACAATTAGGTCAAATTAAAAAAAAACCCGGCCGAGTGCGATTCGAACTCCTGTAAGGTTTCGTACTATTATATACAGGGTGACTGGTGACCAATTTTAGATATTGAAGGAGAGCACTCTGTACTCGATTCTGATCATACTTATGTAATACAAGTAGGCACTTAATTTTTCACCACAATTGCCTTTAAATAAATAAAGAGACATTCTACACTTTTCCCGACAGTAGTGCGTGTTGACCACCCGCTTAACTTCTTATTTGCATAACGCTTGTGTAACAACGCATTCATAAACTTTCGGTTAATTTACTCAGTAAATAATTAATATTCATTTTCATTTTATTTTTTCTCTTCGTTTATGATCTCAAACCATCACGTCCTTGAATTTCGAAAGTGAAACACCAGTCACCCTGTATATGATATATTATGACATGAATGAGTCGAATGAATAACCCAATCTCCTACATTTAGGTATGAAATGAAAGGCCTTGAAATTACTCGCACAACAGGAATGGACAGCAAGCTAGGAGTCCTATATGACCAAAAATTAATCTTTCACGCTCATATCACTTCTTTGGCTATAGAATCCTTCAGGCCAAATGACCTCACAAATCTGGAAGTTAGAAGAGTAGAAGAGTAGAAGAGTGCGATGCAAGAATGATACCGCAATGTGCGTACGGAACCCGCACGAAAGCAAGTATACGCTCTTGTTGGAGAATGTTCAAAAGTCTTTCCTCAGATATCTATACAAGCGTAGTTATGGATTCTCTACTTGTACCCAACGAAGTTCCTTCTAGGCTCACTGGGGTACAAATTTTTGGAGATCAGACGGGCGTTTAGCCAGGTAAAGAAGATTATTTGTGGGTTAATTGACGTGCCAGATTTGCATGACGAGCTGCTGCTGAAAAATATCTCCGCGGCGGAAAGCATTCGCTGTGAGCTGTACCCTCGTGCCGCAACGCCATCACCACCAAGCTTCCTCCTCACTAACGCTCACTATGACCGCGATTAATGCTCTTCTGGACGCAATACCAACTGTGGATTTATTTGCTGATAATTGGAGTCATTTTGTAGCAGAATGTCTGAAATTTTGTGAGACAAATTTTGTATAATACAAGGTGATTGCTGACAAAGAAGAATCGTCACTCCCCATACTAAAAATACAAAAATTTGGATAGTGTTTCTTTTCAGTTTATTAGATACATTTAGTTATAGGTAATTACAGAAAAATTGTACATTATTATTTTTCCTGTTTTATAATAAGTTATTTCACAGTGAAATTATTAAAATTAAACCAACAACTTCCACAAAGAAGATTGAACTTGTTTAAAAAGAACACTTGACAGGTGACAGATAGATGGTCGCCATGTTGTTGATATATGATATTATCATTCGCGTTTCCTCTGTGTTTGTGAATGCGTTCTTTTTGGTTTTCTCTCAAGTTTTTTCGTTACGACCCTTGTTATCCAGCTGGACATAAAGACATAATACTCTTCGCAGTCTTATGCTATGTCCATCGGTACAATTTAGCCACGGAACCCTAAATAGGAATAACAACCCTCAATTTTATTTAGGCTATGACAAAAAAAGAACAAAGATTAAAAACTTAAAACATTTATTTAAATTCCAGTTTTTACAACAATAATATTAAATTTCATTAAACTTTTTAAAGTAATAAAATACGTATTTCAATAATCCACTGTATTTGAGTTATCGACCATAATGTATGATATAATATTAATAATTTATTATAGTTCTTCTGTGACTTGTAGAATTACAATTCACTGCTATTCTTTAGACTAGAAATTACATATAATTACCTAGGTAATAAATAACTTAGTCTATCTCGGTAATTACCCTATGTTAATTCGAAGCTCCTTGCTTTAAAATATTTACATAAAATATGTACAAACATTCGTATCTGAGAGGACTTAGCAAAGATAAGCCCTATACATCCCTGGCCTTACATTTTGTAACATACTTTCCTAATGTGATTTTCTGTAACACTCCATTATTTTCATCGTTCTATTTATGACATTTATTGCGATGTAAATAAAGTTTATATTGGACCACATGACAAAGTATGTATATTAAGGACTATTTTAAATAAGTTTTGATGACAATCTTAAGATCCTTAAATCTTAGAATCCTGAGATATGAAAATATGATAGACAGACTTATAGGCGGATTAAAACACAAACGAACTTCCACTATAGGATTGTTAGTTTCCTCACGGAATCCTAAAAAAAAGTATTTCTATATATTATTAACACATATTGTGTAAACCCTGCCAACTTCGGATAATCAATAGCTGTAGCTTTGAGGACAACTAAAATTCAAAGTGATTTTAGAAAACTTTTCGTTATGAAATACGATAGTACAGTCGAAGTCAAAAATGGAGGCATTGTTTACGATAAGTTCGAAAAAAAGTTCTTAGTTAGAGAGGTCGCTATAAACTAATGATTTACTTATTCGAATTTGAAACGCTTGGGATAAGGTGCTCAATAAACTGACAAACATTTTAAAAGAAAGTGTGTGTGAGTCAATCAATGGTTGTGCAGGAAATTATAAACGTTGTTGGAATATGCCACTATGCCTTCACTTTTCCAAGTCGACTATACATATTCATATTTTTTTATATTTCTAGGCCATATCATCACATTCAATAAGTATAAAATTATAACTTACTTAATATTAAATTATGGCCCCTGTCCGGGCGCTATTATTGTATTGTTAAGCTATATGTAACCAAAGATAAAAAATTGTTATGATGATTTTCGTTAATTAAATTAACAATTAAAATGAAATATTTCATTCCACAAAAGTATATATATTTTTACAATTTAGTAGTATTACTAATTTCTTTATTATATTTTGTTTGAATTCTTTCGACACTTTGATATTTTACAAGGAGGTGCTCTTTTCAGTTTTTGAATAGGAAACCGAAGTAAAAAGCAATATTATACTTATTTTAAAAACATCGTTTTGGAATGAAATGCTTTTAGTACAATTCTTATAAACCATAAAATTACAATAAATATTATTCAATATAAAATTTAATTTACATATTAACACACATTTATCCACTTTCTAATCAAAGTTACACGAGTTTTTATTGTAACTTCTTTTAACCTAGGGAAAAGTATCAATATTTTTTTAGATTAGCTCTATTTTTTAAAATATACCTTCGTATAAGTTTTTTGATATCGTATGTAGTTCGTAGTATTTATGAAAACAATGCGAGTATAGAAAACAAAGTGCATCTAGTTGCATCGATGGGCAATCTATAAAAATGACCACTGGACGATCCAGTTAATGAACTTTTAATTTAAGTAGTTTACTTCAAAATTGGTTACCTTTTCTTAATTAAAATAGATATATTAAGACTCTACTCTTATAAACTTTATAAGAATTTTTAACTGATGTATGTAACTTCGCGACTAAAATGCCTTAGGGTGATACCTCACCAAACCATCGAACGTAGATTGACGGACGAATGGAAGAGCCGCGTTGATCAATAATTTTTATTAGGCCAAAAATCCGATAAAATCCAAAAAATCGACGTCGGTCGTATGGTGTGGTGTAGCATCCTTACGCTACCGATCACTTTCATCGAAATCGTTCAACGTTCTTTGAAAATTGAAAACAGATGAACGGTGTAAAGGAGACAGAACCTGTCCCATACATTTCTGGGCCACGGTGTTAAGAACTTGACATTTGCTTTTTTTATATAAAATATAATCATGATTCATCACCGAATTACTCAGCCGGATTGCTGAGCTTATTTTAATGGCAACAGTATGCCATTTTTGCCATCAAAAAAGGCTTCAATTGGCATGATGAAGTAATTCGCTTTTTTGGAAATTTATTTATTTTATAAATTTTGCCTCGAAATGTGACAAGCGATTTAACAGTAATAAAATGAAATTTTACTCATATGAAATAAAAGAAATATTTAATATTGAAAGTAAAAATAATATTCGAAAGTTTTAATAAATCTTTTTATTGGCAAAGCTACTTAACGGAGTGCCTTGAAAGCTTTTTGTAATATAAAACATGTACTCTTTAGTATTTGACCTTAAATAAATTAACAATATAACTATTCTAAATATTTTTTTTATTATATACCTACACGTAACGTTGTCATAATGTTTTTTTAAATATAAGAAGATCCTACAAACACTGAAATATCAATTCATAAATGTTTTTGGTATGTAACTAGCGTAGGTATATACCAAAAACAAGGTTTTTCATGTTTACATGAAAAAAAAAATTAGACCATGCGTGGAGTAATGACATTTGATTTTTTTCAATGATGTACAGAAGCCAGCAGATCAAGCATTACAGTACCTGTCAAATTACCCTAACCAATTTTAACTTAATGTCGAGGGCATAGAGTTCAGATTCATGTAATAAATTTTGACAGATTTGTAACGCCTGATGTGCTGCCTTCTGTACCTAAATTTGGATCAAGAAGTAAGTAGTTCAGTTTGGAATGATAGACTATTTAATATAAATATTCTTCTTCAACTTTATGAAATGATACAGACAAATGAAGAAAAATCCGGAGATAGTTATAAAAATAACTTAATACTACTATTTTGATAACAAATTTAAAATATATAATTAAAATTTGCTTAATCCATTGTCTTAGAAGCAAAATTTTGAAACTTATTTCTACACTTTTTTAAAGTTCATGATTGAAGTTCAAGCGTACAAGTCCTGCGGAGTAAGTGCGGGGCGGGGGGTGCGAGTCTCGCGTCAAATCCACGTGCGAGCTACGTTCGCATTGGCAGCATTTTGGTCAGTCGCGCCACAGCCATCTGAGGCGGCGGACGCGCATCTTCGTTGTCAGGCACTAGTCATCATAGTATTGTTGTACGTGCTGTGGAGAGACATCCGCATTGTGCCTGAATCAAAAGTACGTTTATATTATTTGTAAAATAAAATTATAACTACTCGTATGTCATGATGAATCTAAGCCGCCAAATCAAGGAACACAAAGCCAATGAACGATTTTTATAATGACGCTGCGATCTCTACACTACTGTGTTAATGTTTGAATAACAACTTTTACATGTGCATACATTTATTGTATTGTATGGCATTTGATTCGATATTTTGACATCGTTGACAATGACTCTTACTTGTTTTTAATATTTCTGGGAAGAGAATGAGAAGAGCCAGGCGGCTTTCTCATAAATTTTGTAGTATTGTAAGCCGCTTTCAATAAACCTAGGAAGAAAAAAATCTATCACACGGTTTCCGTAAACGCCCTAAATAATGACAAGATAACGCTATGAAATAAAAGCAGCTTGATATACATAAAACGATACATCTACATAAAAATCAGCAGTGCGATCACAGAACTTTATAGATTCGTATGTTTACAAATATTCGTATATTCGTAAACTGCCGCGCGACATATGTAAATAAACGTGTGCCTTGTCAATTTTGAACATTTGTGGACATGCTGTATCGTTCAATAGTTCTAAAATAGATGAATTGTAATTTTGCTTACAACTTGCGACGGACTCGGAACTATACGAAAATTTGTAAACATACGATTTGATAAAATTTTGAGATCGATATGAGATTGCTTGACATTATTATTAATGTATGAAATTGCAAAGTGCATATAAATGGCATTAAAAAGCGAAATTTTAAGGCATGCTTAAAGTATTTCATACCATTTTTTCTGCTAGGAGAAATTGATCTCAGTGATCGATCGAGACGGTTTCTTCCAAAAGCTCTATTACGCATCAGACCTCCTCCAACAAAAGCACCACAGCACCAAAAAAACTGCTTAAATCCTCTTCTGAATCTGAAAAAAGAACAATTTTAGTAAGTCGTTTAAATGCGATCCGAAGAATTCTTTATAAGAACATATATTTTTGATATAAATTACTTATGATTTAAATTTTTGAGTAGGTGTCACGAAATCTAGAATGGAATTGTTTTCGATATATTTGACATTAATTTGTTTTTTCTTTTTACTATTCTACTTTTAATTTGGTATTTTATGCTACTCGTAAAAGTTATGAAATTTCGGTCTTTCCAGCGGCTATCTACAACTACGTTTAATTTATATAACGTAATAGTATCAAAATGTAATTATAAATTCCGTAGAAGAATGATTTATTTAAAGAGCTTTTACTTTGATAAGAAGAAATTTGATAACGTTATCTAAGGCTGATAAGTTCTGAGCCTAATGTAAGGTACACCAGAGAAAAAAATAAATAAAATATATTTTTCTTTACAGGGTTAATTTTAATTGGCGCATCAGCTCTTGCAGACCAACTACATTGGTTCTACGACTTTTTACAAAATCTTGATAAATAACACAAAAAATCAAACAAGTTTTTGCTCCCTCTGTTTTTTATTAGTCCGTATTTTGTAAGCCACCCCGCAACCCCGCGCCCCGCAAAACGTGACGTGACGCAAGGTGCGTGGAATCAGTGTTTATAGAGTAACGCCAGTTTAGAGACAATAAATATTTTTTGGATAAGAAAACTTAAATTTTAAAAATTATTTCGATTGATGTATAGAGACCGAGTGCAAGAGGTGATGTGCTAATTATAATTAACGCTATATAGTCTCTCTCCACTTTAATGAATTTCTCACATCTTTTAAAAACAGCTTGTATCCCACTTAAAAAATATGACGAATCTTTACTGTTAAAATGCTCGTTTACGACAGCATTCATTTCTGCATCGTCCCCAAATCTTCGTCAATTAAATAATATATAAATCAATTAGAAAATATCCTTACAAGTGCCAAAAAATAGAGGCCAGTTTGGAAGCCGTTTTTTCGACCTTAAATTTCTTTGGGGGCTTTTCTCCGTTTTCTATCAAATATTTTTTATTTTTTTCAAAAAACTTCTACAATTCTTTGTCTCTATACAACGAGGTCAAACAATTAGCATTTAACAGCTCAGTTGAAGAAATAAAAATTCAAAAACAAAATTATAAACCTACATTTTTAATCCTTCAAAGGAGTTACGAGCATACAAAGTGTTCCTGTCAATAAGACGCAAACTTTGCAGTGTTATAAAAAGTTTTTGACAGCGAAAATTTAGCGTCTCATTGAACTTTGTATAATGAAGGATTGAAGGAATGAAATAATGTTGATATATGATTTTGTTTTCGTTCTTTTCTTGCATTGTGCAGATAGGTGAATGATAATTGTTTTAACTCGTCGTATAGTCATCGAGTTGTAAAAGTTTAAAAAAAAGTGTACCTACGCAAAATCTATGAGCAATTTTTGGAGAAATAGCTATTTTTTGTAAACGTTTTGCTCTTAAAGCAATCTTATTTATTTTATCAAACGTCATGTAGCTTCTATTTAGAATTAAACTGAAACAATTGTATTACTGTTTATTATTTAATTACAAACACTTATCTTAAACTGAATCATTAAAATTGGACTATTAGTTTTTTTTACAATCGATATTTGAAGGAGTAAAACTGGATTTTAAGAAAAAATAGGAATAAACCCAACACTTTATTACATAAATGGTGATAAATTTAAATTTTGCGTTAAATAGGTATATTCTCGTAAATATTTGAAAACCATATCAGTATAGCATTTAAAAAGCCCTTTTTTAAGTTTAAAGTAGAGCAAATGTATCAAATAAAGTTATCGCATCAAACTCAAGATAAATCCATTGTATGTTTTAATTTGCAACATTGTCAAAATTTACGTTCATACTCACTTGGAGTTCATCCAGCAGTAAATGATAGGGTTATACATTGAGTTGCTCATAGCCAGCCAATATATGCCTAGATATATCTCTTGAATATGCGGGTAGTTCACAACGTCTGGATAGTACGACGTCACAACGAAATACACGTGGAATGGCAACCAGCACACGGCGAATATCACGACCACTACTATCATCATTTTCACAACCTAAAAGAATTATAAGAAACCATAAATGTTACATTTAAGATTAAGTGTTTTAATAATATAAGCCCCAAATAGCCGTAAAGCTAAATTAAAGTTTAGCTCAAAAATCCAAACAGTTCAATAGTTCGATAGCCGACAATAAGCTCTTCATGCTTGATTGGGTGATTTAAAGATAATTACGAATTATTGAAAACTTAACTATTTACTTATAAATAATACTGTGAGTATTTCAAACACTCACAGTCATGAAAATAAACTGGATAATTTAAAAGATGCCTTTCAGTACACATATACTATGGTTTTTGAAAGATGTCCAAACATCCAGTGCCCCAATTCTGTAATTACCAACATTTTAACATAATACACCTTTTAGGTACACATTTATGTTAACATGGTGAAATTTTGTCAGTATTCTGCCAAAACAACGTCACTAGGAGAACCATCGGTGAACAGCATGCACGTCACTGTACATAATGTTCAAAGTTACAGAATCGGGCACCAGTTTCATTCATAAGTTACATTAAATTTACATACATACACACATACACAACTTCACGCCTGTATCCTGTATGGGGTAGGCAGAACACCAGAGGTAATAAAACCATCTGATGTCACGTTTGACAAATTAGGAGGCATTATAATTAGTGAAGAGAGACTATTGCAGTGACAGGGGGTCAGCCTATCGCCCACAAAAAAGCCTCCCATAACACCTCGGCCCCTAACTGACTTTTACAGTATGCCCGGAAAGAGAAACAGCTGGCACATTCTATGTTTTTCTTTCGCTCCCAGTCCAGCATAGAAGCACATGATTTTAGGGTTTATGATTCATCTGTGCCTGATTCAAATGATCAATCCACCATATTGATCAAAAAAATTATTAAGTTTTTTTACCTTTCCATCAAGAAAAGAGCGATTTTATCGCTTAATTATACTGTAAAAATTATTATTCAAAAAGAAACTGCCTTGAAACATATTCTACGCAGATTTCTGTAAATTTAACTTAAAGACTTGCAATTGAATACAAGACCTGAAAAGAGTCACTTAAACTGCCAAAATCAAAAATTCGTAAAAAACCACTCAAAAATCTACCTGAAAATAAAAAATACAGCTATTTGTTAATGAATTCTGATTCATCCGGACTTAGAATTTTTAAACATCGATATCTTGAAAAGTACCATAGCAAAACTAGTACCTCATTAAAACATATGTTGTGTAGTATATAAACATGTACAACAGAGATAAAATTGAATTATAATTTAGTCCAGATAAATCAGCCAAAGAATGAAATTTCGTAGAAATAACCTGATAGTTGTATACAAGTTTGGAATCAGAGAGACTTAAAATTAGAGAAGGCATTGTCGAATTGGATTCAATTTCAGGTTAAAGTTGTTTAATTTGTAAATTTTTTTATACTACGAAATTACTTTCCTAAGTATTTATTAAATTAAAAGTTTAAATCTACTGCTTGTTCTGGCGGCAAACGTGACTAAGTGGGAGTAGCGGGGCTGTGGTTTCAGTCCCGCCCACTTAATTTGGGTTAGATTAAATGGTAAAATTTCGACCATACAGGTAATGTCGGAAGTATTATACGGCCCAAATAATTACTAGTAACTCCTTTTCGATAGTAGAGTACTGTATGATAGAGTATCATAGAGTACATACTGGTCTAACGGTTAGACTATATATATTTTTCATTGTCACCTTTTGTATACCATTGTGAGTTCGTTCAATCTATAATTTATGAAAAGAAAGGCTATAATGGAATGAGTGGGCTTTATTTTTATTCAAATTAGAAACTATTTGAAATCCATTAACTTTGTGTAAGAAATATTTTGTAGGTACGCCATAAACCGTCTTATCCTAATAAAAACATTCATGATAATTAATTAATAATTAAAAGTGAGGTTAGGTTACTTACCCTTCGCTTACTTTTAACGTTATCTAATTGTCTTTGAGTGCATTCGCCTATCGACTGAGATCCCCATAGCTCGACGCCGACTCTTGCATAGGTATATGTCATGGATATTATTGGTAGGAAGTAGGTCAGCACCATGAACGCAACATTGTATCTGTGGGGCAAAATATATGTAGTTTGACAAAATTGATGATACTCTACCTTGATGATTACATCTTTTTATTTCGTAAAGGCTACTTTTTAGACACTTTTAGACGCTTTTTAGACTTCGGTTTTAGCTATTTTAAATAGGTAACTAAAATAATATACAGACTGAAACAAAGTATAAATTAAAAGGTGTGAGTTTGACAATTCTAAAGCATCTGGAAAAAAAGGTTTCGAATTATCATCTTATATCAATAAAAGTGTTTTTAATATAGCGAGCAGAAAATATAGCATACGTTTTTCTTTAAGATCTTTTAAAATAATTTTATTCCTACCTACACGTAAAATAATTTGTAACTTAATTGTAATTTGTAAATAATTTGTTTAATTTTGTTTTAATTTTGTTTTATTTGTACATACATACATAGATAACTTCACGCTTTTATCCCTAATGGGGTAGGCCGAACATCAGAGGATATAAAACCATCTGATGTCACGTTTGACAAATTTGGAGGTATTATTATGTTTTAGATTCTCTATTGCAGTGACAGGGGGTCAGCCTATCGCCCGCAAAAACACCAATAAAACTTCCGTCCCTTAACTGGCTTTTACAGTATGCCAGGGAAGAGAAGCAACTGGCACATTCTATGTTTTTCTTTCACTCCCAGTCCAGCATGGAAGATTGGACTGGGAGCGGATTGGATTTTTATTTGTAGAGGAATGTTTTTCCTATATTCCTAGAATTGCCATTTGTTAACCTAAATTTGGTCAACCTTTGATCAATTTGAAGTGTTAGGCCCGCAATATTCATTGTACAAGTTTTAGTCAGCAATATTTGAATGTGTATAAAAATAATAAACCTTGAAAATGAAAATGAATGAAAATGAAAAATGAAAATGATTTTTTTTTATTTATCATAAGACCATCGAATGGCCGCTTAATGACGTCACAATTTTGTACTTCGACTTTAAGGTGTTGCTAGTTATTGAATAAGATATTACAGTAGACCAAGAGACAAAAAAAGCCGGCGGAAAAAAACTCATGGCACTCTTTTTCAGTCAAGATTATACGAATTAAAATGATATACTTACACATATTCTAAACGAGACATCGTTGTTATTCCGTCCGGCCACTCCCCGAAGCACACCCGTCTGCAAATGTTGATTTATACCATTACACGTTACATATTCACACTTATTCATTTAATTTCAATAAAACGGTAATGCATGGATCTTTAAAAAAAACATTTTGAAGTTTAAATATTCGTATTCACAGCCAGATCAAAAGATTACCGTAGTAAAAATATTTACTTAAAAGTTATTCGTGCATTTCAGCAAATAATCAGCTGCATTTAAAAAAACAGCCATAACAGTTATGTGAGATTATACATGGTAAAGCATGGTACAATATCGTTTTATTTCTAAATAAAAGTTTCAGTCTATACTTCAATACGTTAAACTTAGCCAACTTGATTTGTTGTTACAATTCCCCATTCCGGCATTTTCATTGACTTTGACTGTAAGTCAGTCAGTCAAGTTAAGCGGTCACAGGATTTCTAATTCCTTTGAGCGACACCTACAAGATCCTATAATCTAAGATCACTTATCTATTTGGCAGCGATTCCGATCATATAACACGAGATAAAAATAGAACGATCCATTTCAATTATACCTCACCCTGCACTATTTATAACACCGAATCCGTATTCTTTCCAATTGAAATTTTCTAAGATTTTTTTTTCTAAATATTTATTGTTTCACAGTCGAATCAGTGGAAATACGAAACAACAACGGTAGCATGTTTCACATTACCTTCATTAATTTAAAATTACCTCGTTGGTTTGTCTGCAAAAGTATGAGGATAAAAATAAAAACAGGTTACTTCTAGCCATTTAGGACATTTATATTATTTTATTAACGTACTTTACTTAGGTACACCGCAAGGGCAGAAGAATAAAAATTGATTTGATTGTTTGAAAACAGATTCGTAGATAATAATCAAAAAATAAAATAAAAATAATGCAGAGCATTAAAAAACCGACTTCACGTCAAAACTTTGGCCGACTTAGATGTCATCCACATTCTCCGAAATCATACATATTGTTTCAAAAATTTGAAATTTTGCAATGAAGTACCAAGCCAATTTCAATGAAATTTATAAGGGACCAACTATAAAGTATCCCCTATCATATGAAACTAGAATTTTCAAAATCGATTGATAATTATCTGAAATATCGTGTAACAAATACAATCACAAAAAAAAAACATACAGACGAATTGAGAACTTCCTCCTTTTTTGGAAGTCGGTTGAAAATCAGCAATTGACATGACAATGCTCAGATAATTAAATGCTTGTAAACATAGATGGAGGAATAAGGTTGAATGTTTTCAAACAATTTCAATGGTTTGAATCTGTCAACTTATACACAACCTTAAATTTCTATCCCAATACTTGATTGAATAGCTCTTTCAGGCTGCTAACTCTTCATAAAAATTTGATTATTACTGTTTGGGTGCATCGCGCTTAATCTGACCAGTGCGATAGAGGATCTTTGTTTTTTATTATGAAGGCGTAATTTAAAAGATCTAATTTTAGCATCGGAAATTTTGCGGTATCGTCAATATAAAAATGTAAATATACATTATATAGCCTCCTTTTATTGTATTAACTTATAAGATTTGATTAAAGTTGCCCCTATTATTTTTATTGGTGCCATTTTATCTACAGTGTCAATAAAATTTATTTAAAAATGGTTTTCAATCAATAACATAACAGTTCGCACACTTATCGTTTTCGTCCAGTATTCGCTCTATTAAATCTAAAAGCTAGTTATCTCCCAAAGTTGTCTAACACCTGGTTAACTTACTATAACTTAATTTAATAACGGTTTCGAGAAGCTTAATCCGAATTACAACTGTATTCTAACTGTGTATAAAGGAATTAATTGTACAGAAGGCAGCACATCAAGCGTTACAAATCTATCAAGAAATTTACTTGAATCTGAACTTTATGCCCTCGACATTAAGTTAAAATTGATTGGGAAAATTTGAAAGGTAACACTTGATTTGCCACCTTCTGTACATATAGGAATGAGACATATAGGTAGAAATATAATACATACATACGCCTCTATAGACTTTCATTGGTATCGGGTAAGGTCCCCAAGTCCTGGAAGCTTGCTAACGTACAGCCAATACCGAAAAAGGGAAGCCGTGCCGATCCTGTCAACTATCGACCAATTTCAATCACCTCCATACTTTGCAAAGTCATGGAACGTGTATTGAATAATCGACTCCTGGCATACCTCGAGACCAACGAGCTCCTAAGCGATAGCCAATGTGGTTTCCGCAACGGACGCTCGACCGGCGATCTTCTCGTGTATGCCACTCACTTATGGAGTGAGGCCTTGGAGGGTCATGGTGAAGCAATAGCTGTATCCTTAGACATTTCCAAGGCCTTTGACAGGGTCTGGCATGATGGTCTCTTAAGTAAGCTTCCATCATATGGCATACCGATTAGGCTCTGCGACTGGATATCTGATTTTCTGAGGGAACGGTCAATTCGAGTAGTCTTAGATGGCTACTCCTCCGACCAAATGGCAATTAATGCCGGGGTACCTCAGGGATCTGTTCTCTCTGCAACATTATTCTTGCTGCACATTAATGACCTTTTAACACCGGGCATTATTGGTTATGCTGATGACAGCACTGTTGTAGAGAGATACGTATCCAATGCGCGAGCGAGCCCCCGTGAAATCCAGAGTTTAAGAAAGTCAATGATTGAGCGCGTTGATTTGACCTTACGAAAAGTATCCGATTGGGGTGAGTCGAATTTGGTCAAATTCAACGCGTCCAAAACTCAGGCGTGTCTATTCTCCGCAAAAAAGAGCACCTTCACATTTACGCCCACTTTCCAAAATGTATCTGTCCCCATCACTGACCATCTAGGGCTTTTAGGCGTAACTGTAACATCCAGTTTAAACTTCGGTCAACAAATTGTGTCCATGGCTCAAGTAGCTTCGAAAAAGTTGGGAATCATCTCGAAGGTACGGCGGTACTTCGGCCCTGCACAGCTTCTTAACTTATACACAGCACAAGTGCGATCATGCATGGAGTACTGCAGTCATTTTTGGGATGGTTCTGCCAAATATCAACTAGAAGCGCTGGACTCCGTTGACCGAAGAGCCCGTAAATTAATTAACGACGTCGACCTTACAACCAAAAAACTGCAGACCTTAGAGCATCGTCGTAAGGTTGCGTGTCTAACCGTGTACTACAGGATACATTTTGGTGAGTGCGCCAGTGCTCTGTTTGAACAAATTGAACCTTCACCCTTTTACCATCGGACTACTAGACGCAGACAGAACTTCCATCCGTATGTGGTAGATATTCCGAAAAGTCGAACTAAGCGTTTTGACAGTTCCTTTTTTATACGGGTCGCCAAGGTTTGGAATGAACTGCCTGCGTCTATTTTCCCTGACCAGTATAGTCCTAGTACTTTTAAGCGTCGAGTGAATAGGTTTCTCATGGATGGACGTGTACCACCTTAGTCTTCATGTTCACTTAACATCAGGTGGCATGGAAGACAAACGTCCTATCCATAATTCATAAAAAAAAAAAAAAAATACAGGGTTATTGCTAATTATGCCGGAATCTTTTTAGGTGACGTAAAAGAGGTCATTTCCAATCATTTGAGCCCAAATCATGTAATCCCAAAATGTGCCGTTTTTAACATATTTAGGGTGATTCGTTTTTTTTTCTGAAAATCTAGTTTTACTCCTTCAAACATCGATTGTGAAAAAACTAATGGTTCGATTTCAATGTCTTTTTCAGTTTTAGATAGGTGTTTAGTTAATAAATAATAAACAATTATGTCACTTTAAATTATCCTTTAACACAACCCAAGGTTGTCTGGAAGAGATTGTCTGTAGATGATAAGGCCGCCTATTGTGCACTGTAGCTATTATATTTTTAATAAAGTTATGTCTTACTCCATGTGTACAATGAAGAATAAATAAATAAACAACAATAAAAGTATTTCAGTGTAATTCCAAACAAACAGGACGTTTTATAAAATAAAAATGGTTTTTTTAGGAGCAAACTCTCTGGCTATACAACGAGGTAAAATAATTAGCATTTAACTGCACAGTTCAAGAAAAAAACTCAAAAACAAAATCAAAAACCTGCATTTTTAATGCTTCTAAGGAATTATACAAAGTGATCCTGTCATGAAGACGCTGAATCTTCACTGTCTAAAACTTTTTATATCATGTAAATTAGGTAATTACAAATAACCATGTATATAAAGTACCTTATCGTTACATATATACTTGTTTTTTTTTTTACTATGCTAATAAAGATATTCATTTCTTATCGTTGGAACTCAAATATAGAGAGAGCTTAAGATTCAAAACTGAGATTTTGTCTTCACAAATGTTAAGCGATTCAGCAGTCAACTCGGTCAAGTGCGAGTTGGACTCCCGAACGGTTCCTTGCCATTATCTATAAAAACTATATAAACGGATCCAATCGCAGCAATCTATATCTATTGCGAGTATTTCTATGGATAGATTGTTTTCAACTACATATTTTAAATAACACGCTTTTTGACCGAATTTATTTAACTTAAGTTTACCTTGTACTTCCATCAGGCAGTTTGTCAACGTCTGTTGTGAAGTAAATGAGGTTAGGGCTGCTGATGACCGAACTGCCTGCCCAGATAGCTGCGGCGATTCCTAGTGTTGCTCTCTTCCCCAGACGTGGTCGGAGCGGACTCATTATTGCCATGTACCTTAAATAAATAAAATACGAGTTAAGTGTTATTATAAGAGAACAGTAATTAGTTGTGGAGTCCTAGTAGGTTGTCTGAATATGATAAGATATTGTAGGTTCAACAACGTTTAGCTCGGTGGGTTCCAGGATAGATGACTGGAGACCATTCATTTATCACTAAGACACCTGTTCTTCGGAAGACACATTAAGCACTTGGCTCTGAGTACTGTATAGTTGTAAACAGTAACTGTCCGGATTTGTCAAAAGCCATTCACCTTGTACTTGGTGGTATAAGGACAAAGCCTCTTCGTCTTTTGGAGGGGACATTTCCGTTGCCATGCACTAGGCTCAATAAAAAAGGTTGCGTTGCGATTATGAAATACTATTCTACAAATGCCCAATTTATATAATTAAATGTTGTTTATAAATGTAAAATAGGCAAGAAGATTTCAATAAAATAAAATAAAGCCTAGAGAAATCTACGTGAATAATTTATGAAACTTGAATACTGCAAGGTATGGCGCCTGTATTAAACTGGTCACGTTCTATGCCTAGGAAGAATAGTTGCTTGTGACTGAAATTTGGGTTACCGAGTAAAGAAAAATAAAATGAGTGGCCCTTCAGGTTGGATATGAAGATTTTTCTAGAAGGCAACTTCACGACTGATTTTCTAAGTCCTTGCTATGACTACGAGTTAATTTTCTTTAATCCTAACTGCTAATTAATCCCTTCTTGGGTAATAAGTTAAGTTTTATGAGCATTAACTGTCATGGCAAAACATTGGTTTCAAATATCAGTAATCTGTTTTAGCCATAGATTATTTAGAAGGCGCGGCGTGGGTGTCAATATAACATGGTTGAGTTATTTCAATATAACATAAGAATAAGTAAGCTACTAACTAAATATGTACTTGATACGTAAACTAAATTCAATAGCAATACTTTAAAAGTAAACTATGTTCAAAACAGCGATAAAATGTAAAGTATGGTAAAAATAAACGCCAATATTTTCAAGTTTGGCTGCAATATATTCTAAGCTTTTTCCTCATGATCAAAGCAGTGGTAAACTGGTATGCAGTACTGTATATTACATAGGTACTTGTATATGGTATCTTTCCGAGTCAGCTGATTTAGTACTAGTGAAGTGCAGAACGAAGCTGTGAATTTTAATATATTTCTTCATACATACATGAATTTACGCCTGTATCCTTTATGCAGGCAGGACACCAGAGGCTTTAAAACCATCTGATGTCACGTTTGACAATATTTGGAGGTATTATAATGATGGAGAGAGACTTTTTTAATGACAGGGGTCAGCATATCGCCCACAAAAACGTCAATACAACCTATGTCCCCTAACTGAATTTTACAGTATGCCCGGGGAGAGAAGTAGCTGGTACATTCTTTGTTTTTCTTTCGCTCCCAGTCCAGCATGGAATATTTCTATAAATAAGTAAAATTACAAATATTGTGCTAAAAGTTTAATAATGACCCTCTGATTGTTATTTGATATCCTTTGTCTTGTACCCTGTTCAAAATTCAAAATTCAAAAAGTTTTATTCATCTTAGGAATTTCACAAAGCACTTGATGAAGTCAGTCATCACATACTTCGGCTTTAACTAGTTGTTGATAGTTGTTAAATAAGATATTACAGTAGACCAAGAGACAAAAAAAGCCGGCGGAAAAAAACTCTTGGCACTCTTTTTCAGTCAGAATTATCAAATTAATACAAATAGGTACAGTACAAATTGACCGTAACATGAAAAAAAACAAACACAAGACAGCTAATTGTGAGAGCCAATGTCATGCCACAACCAAATTGCTTACATAGCAGATGCAATGAGCTATGGATGCACAATACGAACATGACATACTGGGACCAGAGTATTTGAACAAGAATGGAATAAAATAGTCATAGTAGCATTAGCAAAACGACCTGGCACCGCTAGCAGCACCCGTTCACGAGTTAACGCAAGCACCAGCCATCACCCTCCTCAACCATATTTTAGGGAAGAGGGTGACCCGATACCCGACGCTACCACTAGCCATGCCGCCTGAGGGAGCATGACGTTCTTGCTGTTGTCTTGACAAGAAAATAAGTGAGTGGGACAGTCACCAGCATGTCATATATATACCGCACAGCCAAGCCGTAAACAAAATTATGAAGTAATTGGAAACTTTTAGAAATATCCTGTTGTGCTTAATCCCATGCCTTTTTATCATCTAAGTAATCTTTAGTTTTATAATAAGCTTTTCGAGATAGAGTGTTTTTAATGATTGATTTAAATTTATTGAATGGCAGGGATTGAATTGACTTCGGAATTTTGTTATATATACGTATTGACATTCCAATAAATGATTTGCTGTTTTTAGCCAGCCTTAATTTAGGAAACGCTAACTTATGGTCGTTCCTAGTCCTTACAGAGTAATTTGTATCATGATTATCTTTCCTAGTTTTAAATTTATTACTATTCTTATAAATATACAAATTGTTTTCATAAATATATTGTGATGCAAGGGTCAAGATACCAATCTCTGTAAACTTTTCTCGAAGAGATTCTCTGTTTCCAAGTTTATACATTCCACGAATAGCCCTTTTCTGCAGTGTAAATATTGTGTCAATATAAAGTAGGATGCCATAGGACATTATACTATGAAAATAACTAAAGTATACCAGCTTCGCTGTATTAACATCAGTCAATGAGCGAATTTTCTTTACCGCGAACGCTGCAGAACTAAGTCTACTCGCTAGTTGTGAGATATGGGCGCCCCATTGCAATTTAGAATCTAAGGTTAATCTGTAGTTAAAAATGTTTTTTTTTTTAAATATAAATATAGTTAGAAGTTTTGTTCACTGTGTCACAATAGTTTAATAAGCATGGCGGTACAAAAGCTGCTGAGTTCGATTCCGATCCAGGAACATAGTTTTGTGAAAATATTTATGGAACGGTAATATTATTGCAACATGGCCGCATCTTTGATATAAATGCCTACAGCCGCGTGGCACGTAGGTACACATGCGATAGGGCTGACTGCCTCCAGCATTTAAATTGTATTGTAACGCTTGCATCCCTTATGGGGTAGGCAGAACACCATAAAATAGTTTGTGAATTGAATAGGAAGTGTTCAATAAAAATGCGTTTTGTGTCAAAAAATCATGTTTGTGTTTGAATAACAAATCAGTCTTATAAATAAATGACCGAAAAATACTTGCGCCTCGACTGATACGTACGAAATGCTTAATTATTGAATTTTAAAGTATCAAAAATCCGCATTCTTATATTAAGCTCAATCAAAAATACGATGCCGGGATCGAGTCGCGTAGGTTAAGTGAAATAACTGAAAAATGTGCTAAATAATCATAATAATAAAATGTATTTATTATGGAATCCTGGCCCAATTGTAAGTATTACAAATAACTTACAAACCATGTTAGTAACACCTTTTATGTTTCAAAATAATTATAAATAATAATAAATGTCCCTAGTAAAATTAAAAAGTCCCGTAGAAATAATAAAATAAAATACAGTAATTAATTAAAACAAATCCTAATAATGTCCCGAATAAAATTAAAGTACCTATGTCAAAAAATTTCACTTAAATGCTATATGTTTTCCAAAGTTTTTGTTTAAAAATAATTTAAAAAAATATTTAACTATCAAAGATAAAAATGAAATAAATTTTTTAATTATAATAAGAATACAATCACACGAATATTGGCATAAACTGCTTCCATATAGGAAGCTCCAATTTGGAAGAAAACAATTTCAGCAGGCTAAAGGAACTGGAGCGCAATCCGTTCATTTAGGAGGCAATTTTTTCGGATAATGGCGTAAAAGTCGTGTACTGCGGCCAAAGCGTACATAGCAGAAGCGCTACATCCCCTATGCAAACCCAGTAACATTCTATGTCCATTCTTATACTGAACCCTAATAGTATTCAGAGCTGATCGCGAGCCCCACCCATGCGACCACAAAACTGCAGTATAAAATGTTTTTGTCAAAACGATTTGAAAAGTTTGATTTTGGCTGGGGTGGGACGGAGAAGGAGACGCCTTTTCTCTCCCGATAGCCAGCCGATGGACCCGATGGACCTACTGCGGCTATACAGGCTATGAGTGGGGAAAAGGCCGCGTGTACTGGGCCATTTCCTACGTGGGGGGCGCACGCGCGGCTCAGGCTGAGCGCAATCCGCCGGGGTTCACGGGCAATGCCAGTGGCGATACCGAGGGCCCCAATTATGGCGGGGGAGGTACACCTGGAGGTTTTTAGTGGGTCGGTTCGGCCTTCTGCCGGATCATCCCCACACACCCCACCGTTTCCCCTTGGGCGGTCGGGGACGTGACAGCAAGTTTTCCTCCAGACAAAAAAAAGGCATAGACTGCACTGTGCCTATTAGTATAATAACGCACCGTCTGCTTCAGGCATAGTATTTCACTCTCAGTCGATGCATCTGCCCTGAACCCAAACTGCGCATCATTTAGTGTTAAATGACGTTCCAACTCCTTGTCCATCAGTCTATCCAACACTTTTGCAATAACCGTCGCAAGACATGGCCTATAATTAGTATGATCTGAAATAAATAACACCTTTTACGCACATTATGTTAACATGTGGTGATTAATAAATTGGGGCCAAGATCGTCGGTCCACCTTGTTTTTTTTTTTTTTTTTTTTTATAAGTTACTAGACCCGCGTTTGACCTCAATCTCACCTGATGGTAAGTGACGATGAGGTCGAAGATGACAGCACACGGGTTTAGGAAGGAACTGGCTCTTTATACAATATTTCCGGAACACATTACCGCCGGAGCGGTAACATTTGGCGGCAGACTTTATATAAAGGGTGGTCGCTAGCCAGGTGGACCCAGAAGGGATCCTACCACCAAGCGCCTATTATTATTGTGGGGGCCTATTTACACTGCGTGTCCCAGTACGTGGTCGCCGTTCCAAATTCTTACAGCCCCAGAGGCCATACGAATATTCTTAATAAATAATTGACCTCACTTAACATTCTGGCAAAAAAAATCTACTTAAAAAAAGTGTTATATCAAAATTCACAAGAAATGATTTGTGCACATTTTAATTAGATTTTATTTTCGATCTATTTAAATTTTTCATTCAATCTCTTTGTCAGCCAGGAACGGCCCTACTAACTATTATATAAATAACGAACTAAGTATATATGTATATTTTAACAATTAACTTTTTACTTCTTCATAAATCTTTTCCCAATTAAAAAATCTTATTACCTCATCCTAAAATACTAAATATTCATTATATATTAAGCTATCGTTTAGGTATAGTAAATTTTGGGGAATTAGGTCTTCAAGATTACATTGGGAAAACTTCTAAATTACCAAACTTATGTATCAGACAGATTATAAGCATTTGAGTGGTAATTTCCGAAAGATAAGTGAGTCTTTGAGTGGATGTCAATATTTTAATAGACTTGTCTTGACCGAGTTGCGGTTAAACTTCGTAACGTTGTGTTTTCTAAGATTAATTATACTTATTTATTACCCGACTACAGCGCAGCAAAAGGAGGCTCATGATTTTGACCTGTATGTATGTATGTGGGTATGGATGTTCATCTGTTCCCTCACAACTTCTAAACTAGTAATCATAATTGAATAAATGAGGTTTCGTTGGAAGCCTCTTCACTGTCCGCTGGTTATAGGATTAATAAGGTTACGTTCAATTGACTCCAGCGCCCTCTAGGGGACTTAAAGTGAAAAACTAAAAAAAAAACTTTGCAATTATTTAATGTGTTTACGGGATTCTTACCACGATTTTTAATTTTATTTTCACACGTCCGATATTTCGATGCTGTTACAAGCACCATGATCGCGGAAGAAACATGAAAATTAAAAATCGTGGTAAGAATCCCGTAAACACATTAAATCATAGTGAAAATAACCGCGATACAAAAAAAAAAAACTCTTTATTGCACACCACATATAAAAAAAAATATATATACATAATTTGAATAAAACAGAAAAAGATAGGGTACAATGGGCGGAATTTTTGGCTAAAACAATTAAAAACTTTGCAGTTTCGTGTGGGGTATCAAATAAAAGAACTTCGTTAGCACATTACTATTACATTAATACTAGGACACTATTACTCCAAAATAAGTAAAAAAATTAAAACCCGACTACTAAAAACACGCTCTAAAAATACGAAACAAGAAAATTGTCTCTGCTGAAATATTTACGTATTTACGTGATATTGATAGAGATATTTTCAAAGGATAGCCGTGGTCGTATGCCACCTTTTAAAGCAAAACAGATTCATTTTAATAATAAAATAATATCAAAGTGGCATACGATCACGGCTACCCTTTGAACATGTCTCTATCAATATGAAGTAAATACATAAGTACTTCAGCGGAGACTATTTTCTTGTTTTGTACTTTTTAGAGTGTGTAGTAGTCGGGTTTAAGTTTTAAAACTTATTTTAGTTTTATATTTTGCTCCATGAAAAAAAAAAACAAATAATGTGAATGGCGTTGTTCACTGATAAGCGATTTCTTGCAGGCAGCTTCTGCATGAGAAATTGGATACAAAGTATTTGTCGCTGTCGGTAACGCCGTAGAGCTAAAACGTAAACGGTCTAAGCGTTTTTTTAAATATTGCCTTAAGTTTTCACGGTTAATAATCTACAATAAAACACTTTTAACCAGATTTTTCTGGTTTAATTCGTAACCAGGTGTCTTGACCGTTGTCATCGAAATTATTTAGTACCTAAGTATATTGAATTTTTTCGATATATGCTAACGTAGCTCTCAATCTCCACAAAATAATACAGTCGGTAAAATGCTCGTCTGGTAAAAGGATAATCTGTGTTCTTTTCCCAATTGGGATAGATTTTATTAAGTATTTTCATCCATAAAACTAGAAAGGAGTGCTAGACTTTAATTCTGTGAAGAAAACCTGTCAGTCCCACTTACATTATTGACATATTATATTTTCAACACACTTGCTCGTAAGGTGAGCCTTATTCTATTGAATTTAGAACTATAAACTGGGCTATAAGTCACGCGTGCATAATATATTATACCCTAGTGCATAATATAATGAATCCTACAAAGTTGAATTGTACCTAAGTGCAAATTACTTGCGAGTAAACACAGCATATTTTATTGATCCGGGTTATACATTAAATATATGAGCGCGCGCGTCCAGGCGGCGCGCGTGCAGCAGCAGCGGCCCGCGGTCGCCGCACAGCGCCTCCAAGCTACGAGGTCATTTGAAAAGTTCTTAGCCTAACATTGTTAGACTCGTCGGTATATTTTATAACTACCCTCATTTTATAGCTACATTATTTAGCAACAAGTATGCACAGTTTAGTTTATTTGCAATAATTAATTGTTCGTTTACACGTGATACCGTAAGTCAAGTCAGAGCAATTTTTGAAAATGGATAAAATTGAACATCGTGCAGTGATAAAATACTTGTATTTGAAAGGTTTAACTCCAAAAGCTATACATGAAGACATGTCTGCCACTTTAGGTGAGTCCGCTCCTTCGTATGCGACTGTTAAAAATTGGGTGGCAGAGTTTAAACGTGGTCGTGAGTCCATTCAAGATGAGCCCCGTAGTGGCCGGCCCTCGACGGCTTCCACTGATGAAAACAAAGAAAAAATCTGTGATTTAATTTTATCTGACCGAAGATTGACAGTCGAGGAAATAGCTAAGACTGTAGGCATCTCTTCTGAGCGAACACATCAAATAATTACTTCTGAACTTGGATTCTCTAAGGTGTCTGCGCGGTGGGTACCGCGGCTGCTTTCAGTGGAACAAAAACGCAACCGACTCACAACTTCCCGCGACTGTTTAGAGTTATATGAAGCTGATCCACAGGAATTTATTGAAAGATTTATAACCATGGATGAAACCTGGGTTCACCACAATACACCTGAGACAAAAGAACAGTCGAAACAATGGAAAAGGGCAGGATCACCCACCCCAAAGAAGGCAAAAGTGGTTTTATCGGCTGGCAAAGTCATGGCATCAGTTTTTTGGGATGCAAAGGGTATAATTCTGGTGGATTATTTAAAAAAGGGTGAAACAATAAATTCTGATTACTACTGCAACCTGCTGCGGCTTTTGAGAGAAAAAATCAAAGAAAAACGTCCAGGTTTATTGAGGAAGAAGGTCTTGTTTCATCAGGACAATGCACGCGTTCACACTTCTGTGCAATCCATGGCAGAAATCCATCGGTGTGGCTTTGAATTGTTACCTCATCCCCCATATTCACCGGATTTAGCACCGTCAGACTTCTACCTGTTCCCAAAGCTGAAAAAATTTTTAGGTGGTAAACATTTTTTTACAAATGAAGAGGTCATAGCCGCCGTAGACGCTTATTTTGAGGAGTTAGACGAAGATTTTTTTAAAATGGGTATCGAAGCCTTACCGGGTCGATGGAAAAAGTGTATTGAGCTCGGGGGAGAGTATGTTGAAAAATAAAAATATAATCAAAATCATGTGGTTTCATTAAGTACGTTAGGCTAGGAACTTTTCAAATGACCCTCGTACGTGTAATGGGACAGGGCTACTGACGCGCAGCAGCTAACAGCTGCTTCAAATAAATTTTATGACCACGTATGTCTGTCTTTTACTCACAAGTGTGTTGAAAAACGTCGTATGTAACTCGTGAGCGTTGCTAATTACAGTACTATTATATACTATTATAGTATGTATCTTGTTTGTTATACCTATTTTCTTTGTCACATTTTATTTGATATTTTTTTTTTATATATAGTGATGCATTGAAAAATACAAAATAAAGCTTTTAAAATATCTGCAAATATTATGTTGGCAGCTTCACACAGTTTTTCTGCTCAGAATAGTCCTTTCTTTTTAACAACGTGTAAGCTTAGTTTATTTATCAAACAATTTTTGTACGCACAAGTTTACATTTAATATAAAGACACATTGAACAAAATAATTACAAAGGTACATCTTATCTCTATCGAAATTTCTTACAGCAGGCCCATGACTGGAGGGAGAGTTTGAATTAAATGCAATAATAGTGTGTACTTAATATACATACATATAAATATATACACAGTTTAGTTCTTGAAGAACAGGAAAAATCAGCCAGTAGATTTACAGGAAATCATTTTACTATAATACCATAAATACATTATTTCCACCGACCCGTATGCCATTTGGTTGATTTCATCGCCAGCTTCATATTATATTAAAGAAGAAGTGAAAAGGGAAAGCCTATATTTCTTTCATTCTTAAAAAACATTTGTATATGAACAGCAAACTAATCTCTATTCTGGTGACACTTAGAGTTAAAGTGGACTGCATTGTGCGATCTTTCACAAAGTTCTAAATTGGCTGCATTATTAAGAGCTCATTTTGTTCTCAAGTGCTCAAGATATTCCATTATTTAGATACCGTTTAATTCCTTCCTTTCTCTGTACATTTGTTTGTATTATTTTTTTCATTTATTTTTTTAATTAACAAAGCAAAATAATACAAGTTTTTTCAAAGAATCAGTAAGTATAGATTTAATGATAGGTTCTTTGTGGAGTTTGCCATTTTTATCAGACCCGGGTTCAAAGTCTTGCAGAGGACAAAATGAGATGTTTGCCCTGAAGTCGTAGAATGTTAATTGATATTTAACCCTAGATAGCTAACCTTCTGGCGAAACCTGTTTAAGCTAACCATCCGTCGAAACGACGGGTGTTTTAAAAAGGCTTATTTTTTATGAAGTACTTATTTTTTTTAACTTTTATTTAACTATATGGTTAAAACTGATTGTTTTAAATAAAACACTCGTTTTATTAATCAACTTTATTTATTTATTTATTAAAATATACCTACTTTTTCTAAACATCTAAAAAAAAGGAACTTTTTGTTATTTATAAATTAAATTTGCAAAATTAAAAAAATAATTCTTAGCACATGTACTTTTTTTGCCATAATTGGACACATAGGAACACAAGCAGTACTAATAACATAAAAAAATATATTTTTCTTGAGCATAAGTGACACAAAAGTCAACTTTACGTTCACTACCTACATATCGGTAACTTGCAGTTGGCACAGACACTTTTAGTCATACGCTTTTTCTTATGGTGGCATTTCCCACATGTTTTTCTTTTGCGATTTTCATGAGAAAACGCCGGTGATTCCTCTTCAGGTATTACAGCAGTGGAAGTCGATGCCTGCAGGTCTCAGCTGGTGGATGGATGCATCGGGTGGACTGGCGCTTTGTGTCGCGGTCACAGTTTGATACAAACATCTTTTCACAGATATTTCAACGTTCGTCCATTTCACGATTTCTTCGCGAAATTTCGTTTGTGAAAAACTTTCCGAAACAAGATACTTCCTTCACCAATCCTCTACATGAATGGTTAGGTCCCCTTGCAGTGCGGACAATTGTCCTCGCCGACGTTCTGTTCAAGATGTTTCCTTTACTAGTAGCCCAAACATATCGATTTTTACCTCGAATATTCCTTTGAGGCAATTGAATGATGTTGTTCTCCAAAGTTTCAGAAGCAGGAGTATCAGGGCTTAAGTCTTGAGATGGAATCACACATGATTCTTCGGAATCAGACGGTTGATAATTTTCATCACTTTGTACCTCGTCTTCCACCACAATATCTTCGGTCTCACTGGCTGAACTATCATCCAGAGCATCATCACTAAGTCCTTGCCAAAGCAGGTTAACTATTGCATCATCTTGCAATGAAGACATGATAAAAATCTAAAATATAAATAACAGTTTTTGTTACACACTCACACTAAAAACTAACAGTAAAGCTAACCACCCGTCGAAACGACGGGCAAAGGGGTTGTACCTTAGAACCTATGACACTTACCTTACCAACGCGTGCGCCACTACAACGCCAGTGGTGACTACTTAGTTGGCTAGGCTAAACAAAACCATTGAATGCACCGTTAAAAATATATAGCAATATTATTTTACGCTGCCCGTCGAATCGACGGAGGTTAGCTATCTAGGGTTAAGGATAATCATAATCATGATATGTTGAACATGTCTGTTTTTCAAATGTCTTTAATTTATTTAACACTTGGTTCGTTCCCATAAAACACAATATTCTGAATGACAAATGTAGTAATAAAATGAATGTAGGTTTGTGGTAGAATAGAAAAAGCTATTCACTTGTTTTGTAAACTACTTACCTAGTTAGTAACTAAGCCGTTTGAACAAGTGTAAGTTTCCCCTTAGTTACAAGAAATTTTGGATATTGTCAAACTCAAATATTCTTTATTTCGTAAGTATTTAAATACATTTGAAATAAGTCAAACAATTTACCAATTGAACTGAATCTACCACCACTTCGGAAAGTCGATCTGTTGAGAAGAAGTATAAAATAAAGCGTACACATTGACCCATGAACGAGTTGATCATCTGGAGTCTACTATTATATTTATACAATAGGCAATCAAGTATTAGACAGAAACGTAGACATAGATATAGAGGTAAAGATAGAAGCAGAGATAGACGTAGCGATAGAGGTGAGAGAGAATACAGATAATGTGGATGGAGATGAGGATAGTCGTGGACAAAGACAGGACGTGGACGTGGACATGGTGATGGACAAGTCAGTGGCAAATTAAAAAAAGTCAAAAATTTATCAGCAAAACGACCTGGCACCGCTAGCAGCATCCGTTCACGAGTATAACGCAAGCACCAGCCATCACCCTCCTCAACCATATTTTAGGGAAGAGGGTAACCCGACACCGGACGCTACCGCTAGCCATGCTGCCTGAGGGAGCATGACTTTCTTGCTGTTGTATGGACAAGAAGGAGATGGAGATGGCATTGGATGAGAAAGAGATTGAGTTGGAGATGGAGTTGGAGATTGAGCACTTTTGAAAAACAATTTACAACCAAGAACATTTATCGTCCATATACTCAGATTTTGTATAAAAGCCTTTATTACACAATTTATGTCATTTTTAAATTTTTTAAAATTTATCAAATGGTTAGTCTTGAATATGCAAGGAAAAACCGATTAGAGCACGTTCAGACCATACGCCCAGCGCACGCCACGCGGACCACACCCACTACTCGCTTTGCAATTTTCTGTTCATAATTTGAGTCTCATTTAATACACCAATTCATCTCATGGATTATGTGATTTTGATTTTGTTGAAATAAATAAAAACTAAAACACGAGTAGGTACTAAATAAATGAAGTAACTACAAAAACTAAACCCGACTGCGGAATACTAGTTACAAACTTAGGTACCAGTTTCAATTTAAAGTACAAAATAAGCAAATAAGACTAAAAGATCTTTTAAATAATACTTGTAAGGAAAAATAGTAGCATCAGGCAAGTACAAATATGAAATTGTTATAAACTCAGACATTTAGGTATATGGAAGCAAAATATATAGGGTGTCCAAAAAAGTACTTTGGAGAAAAATATCCTAGATAGGGCTAGTCTTCCCTACTTGACTACAAAAAACCGTTTTTTATTTGGACTTGTAGTTTTTCCATAAAATAATTCTAAACCTTTTAAGGATAACGAGCGCGCACGACCTATCAACTATCCAGATAACGCGCCCGCCTTAAGATCAGTTAGGAGATATTTACATAATATATAAAAATAAACTTATTTACCTAGGTTTATTTATTTATTTATACAGAACCAACAGCACTTTCACATCATAAAATAATCTTAAAACTACAATTCTTACTGCCCATTACAGGTTCACTACTTTCAGATAAATTACATAATTGAATAATGCTTGAAGTTGACTACAGTACATTGTTAAAAGATTTTCTTGTGTAAGTGACAACTAATTTATGAATGATTAAATTGACATAATGAAAATTAAATAGGTTGGTACTTAGGCATGTACTCGTACAAGTTTTTGTCGATTCCACTTTTCTTTCCTACTTGTGCAAGTAATAAATAATATAAAGTCAAGTCACTTGTGATGGACCTGCGGATTCAAAATCACAATAATTTTCCAAAGTAGAGTGGTGTATTACACCCACAATACAAGATAATATCATAAACTGGTAAGTACATATTTAAGTATAATTACCGAGCCATTTCCAAATGGTTCTAGATAGAAGTCTTATTGGACAAGAGATAAACTTTTCCGAGCCATAATTCTTCTTTAATTAAAACATTGGAGTTATCTCTATATCACAACAATTTCAGCTAGAAACTTTTGCTATTTGTACAGTCATTATTTACATAGATGTTTCCACTAATTCACTTACACACTCAATCCTATTTAAAAATAATGTAGCGTATTATTTGTTACCGGAAATAGGCCGAATACAGAAAAAATCTGGTCCGTTCTACACAAAGGAAGCAGGTTGAGGCAGACCAAGCAAAATGTCGTACTCATCGGACGATGATTTCCCAGCGCTGACCAGCGCGTGTTGAAGCTTGTCAGTACCGTTCAGTGCTTATCAGCGCAGCGCGCGTTCATATATTTTATTGCGCGGGTCACTAGCGCTGTCAAGCGCTGGTAAGGGCTTATAAGTTTCCAGCTTTCTTTCTGTATACGGCCATATGTAAGTAAGCCGAGTGGGTCGCATGGTCCAATTCACTCTAAGTATTAAATTATTGCAATTACCCAAGCCGATCGCAAGGCGTGCGCGTTATCTGTATAGGTGAAAGGTAGGACGCGCGCTTTCTTTGAAATATTTAGATTTTTGATGGAAAAACGATTTTATTTGGACTTATAGTCCAAATAAAAATCGTTGATGTTAAATTTATGTATATGTATATATTTAGAATAGACTGATTACAAGCTTTCATTTTGATACCTATATTGTTAAAACTAGAAATCATTTTATTGTTATCCCCCCTAAATCTCACTTTAAAGGCACCATCTTGTAATTTCTTCTACCTATGTTACTAGCGCAGTTGATACAAATCTATTGAAACATTTTTTTCATTTTCATTTCAAATGTAAGTATCCGTTTAGTAGTTTTAATGGAATAAGAAACAAACATACATACATACATACGCGTTGAAAACATAACCCTTCTTTGCGTGCCGCAGTCGGGTATAAAAAACACTCTCTAAAAAGTACGAAACAAGAAAATTGTCTTCGGTGAAATAATTATGTATTTTTATACGTCTAACTGATACAGATATGTTTAAAGGATAGCCATGGTCGTATGCCACCTATTGTAGCAAAACAGATTTATTATACGGGGTGACTGGTGTGTCACTTTTGAAATTCAAGAACGTGATAGTTTGAAATCATACATGAAAAGACAAAATATAATAAAAAATAAATATTAATTATTTACTGAGTAAACTTTACCGAAAGTTTAAGAATTGATTACGTAACGCATGGTCACGCTAGTTGGCAGCGATCCGCGTGCCGGATCACGTGTCGCGATTGACTCAGTTTTATGTAAAGTAAATAGGTACATAGTAGTATTAACTTAAAGGGAATTCTAGTGAAAAATTAAGTACCTACCTACTAATATTGTCTTAAGTTTTTGCGATTCATACTATTAAATAAAACACTTTTTAACCAGATATATCGCGCGTTCAGCATTCTCGTGACCACGGGGTCTGCAAAGACACCGAAACGTCGAGTTAAAATTTAAAATGTAAATATACGCGATAAATCCGGTTAAAAAGTGTTTTATTTAAGTACCTACTTTTATTACATAATTATGATTAGAATCGAGTACAGACTGCTCTCCTAAAATATCTAAAATTTATCCCGTGTGCTGTTATCTTTGACCTCATCTTTACTCACCACAATGTGAAATGTAGGTATTTGTTAGTATTTGATAATAAAAATTAAATCGTACTCACCTATCTATACTTATAGCCATGAGGGTGAAGACCGAAGCAGATATGCTAAGAACAGCGATGAACTGGCAGAACTTGCAGTAGAAATGTCCAAACGGCCAATCAGAGTTCAGCATGTATGTGAAGTTGAACGTCACATTCAGCGTGGAAACCATGGCGTCGGCGACTGATAAATTCACTGCAAACAGAAAAAAAATAATGAAATGACTAACTATATTTATTTATTTGCAATTTATTGTATGCCATAAAATAGTACAAAAAATGTAAACAAATAAACTAAATTATTAAGAGTATCCGTTCCTATATTCAAAATAATTGGCAAAACTAAAGCTATGTTGAAATTAAGATTATGCCATCTAAAAGTCATGAGCTGATACGATAACGACTAGTCTGGCTACCGAACTGCCTGCGAACTATCCTCATTGATAAATGTCATTGTTAGCAATAATTTGCCAACCTGCAGACCTGTAAGGAGATGACGCAAAAAATAACTGAATCTCAATAACTGTGAATGACCTAGACGTCAATAAATTACATTTTGTTTTATATTTCTGAGTAGGTGCCGAATATTTACACAACGTTTTAATGAAAGGACGCAAAACCTGAAAGTAGTTTGTTCAGAATCGGAAGTGGAATCAATATTCCATTGATGAAAAATTGGGTGGTTACATTTTAAACAAAATAATATTTTAATTTTACCGCGACTAAAATTTATTCAAGTCTATGTACAAATATACAGAAGGCAGTAGATCTAGCGTTACAAACCTGTCAAATTTACCCAACCAATTTTTAACTTAATATTGAGGGCATACAGTTCAGTTTCGGCTAAAAATTTTTGATAGATTTGTAACGCTTGATTTTCTGCCTTCCGTACATAGACTTCAATAAAAATGTAAATTATTAGGTTCTGAAGTATATTGAATTAATTTTTAGTTACTGTTGTGGGACATATTGTTCTCATGTCAATAATCGCGTGTGAGTTATCGTAGACTTTTTATTTGCAGGAAATGCATAGAAAAATATAGTGGCAAATGTCTTCGGATATAATCCACGAAAATTGAATTTAAAACGTTACACATTTTTAAATGAAAAAAATAAGTTGGGGTTTCTGAGATTTTGCGTCCTTTCATTGGCACGGCATGTACTATGGAGTGATGTTTACACAAAATACATATATGGAGTCCCGAGATAGTTTTAATATAATCATGTTATAGAGATTACACTCCGGAGCTAAGTTTCTTAGTATAAAGTACAAGGCAGTTCAAAAAATCAGGTTTTACTTATGGTTCGCGAACCCAGGCCTCTCCACCGCAGGTAAACAGTCTATCAATGCACCATGGAGTTTGTTAAGCGCAAGCATACAGTCAATCACATTCAATCATTAAAAGGTGTCCAGGTTTTACTTAGTTTTTTGAGTACTTAAAAATTCTGAATGCACCCAACGATTAAGTACATTGTTACGACCCCGGCATGTAAAAATTTCACACAGAAATTTTTGCATAAAAGGCATTTTACTGCCTATTTTGCAGTAAAAAATAATGTTACTCGTATTTATTCCCAACAATACAATTTTTATAGTAGAAGGAATTTTTTATGCACCATAATTATTTCGTAATGTGAAAATCAATTTTAGCCAAGAAATCTAGTCATTGTTTATTAGATGACTTCGGAATATCATACTCTGAAAATACACATTAATATCATTATGGAAGATATGGGGCTATGTTCATTCTAAGGGTGATGATGGGTGATGATCACAGGATGATGGATGGTAGAATGGAATAGTCGACGTCGATCGAATGGTGTGCTAACACCCTAAGATACCTATAAGGTCTACTTTGTAATCTTTGTTTCAGCTTTGTTATGCATATTTTGTTGCCAAAATAGTCGATATGTCTGGTGGTGTAAATGATTCTACATACATACATACATAACTTCATGTCTGTATCCCTTATGGGGTAGGCAGAACAGTTTTATTTATCACATTTTTTTGGTTATTTAAGAACAACAGAGACCATCTGATGTCACTTTTAACTTGGGAGGTATTATATTGATGGAAAGGGACTATTGCAGTGACAGGGGGTCAGCTTATTGCCAACAAAACACGCCAATAAAACCTCTGTCCCTTAACTGACTTTTACAGTATGCCCTGGAAGAAAAGCAACTGGTACATTCTATGTTTTTCTTTCGCTCCCAGTCCAGCATGAAGAAATGATTCTATACAAATATTAATAATATTTACGTAATGAAATTGCCCTGTTTGTTCTATGATTGTATTTTACAGATCTTTATGCTAGCTACCAACTTCTAAACATAATTGTCTTAATAAAATTGTATGCCTCTTTTTTAACAAAGAGGTACGAACTGTCCAATTAAGAAAAGATTTATCTTTTGTAAAATTTTCAAAGTAATTATTTTCAATCTAACTTTAGCGAGGAAATAAGTTTGCAATTGTACTTTTGTAGATAGTGCCTTGTCAGACTGTTTCTTTATGTTTTACTTTTCGTAAAGAAAGGCTGAGATAGCTTATCAAATCTTAGATCAGTTAAATAGTCTTCTTCCAGTTTTATTTACCAAAATATATCTCGAATCAAAATATTAACTTCGTTTGTCTAAAACTTCACGTCATAGAACGTTAATTTTGATCTGACAGACACTAAATGACATTTGAAAGTACATTGGTCTTAATCTTGATTAGAATAATTTGTTACACAGCCTGTAATCGGGAGTAAGATGTGAAATATCCCTGCCATCTGTAACACAGTATGTTAGAAAGTGACGCATAAAGAGGGAAAGTACTCTTGGTGATTGATTCACAAAAAGGAAACATAAGTGAAACTGCTATTAAAGATTTTTGTATATAACTGGGAGGTAAAATATTGAGAATGTACTGCTTTATTGTACAGTTATGATCAGAATGTAATCAATGAAATAAAATAAAGTAAAGGTAAAAAATAAAAATATTTTTAATAGCAAGCTTTTGTTCTAATACGCTAAAAAGAAAAAAAAAACGCTAAAACTTTTACTAGATTTTACATTTGAATCATATAAAATGAAAGCTTGTAACGAGATTTGCGTGCTTGTATTTACTGAGTTTTTCAGAGAATTGAAAAATAAATACATAAAATTATTACATGTTTATCTACAAAAGCAAATCTTGCGATTCATATGAATTGTGCCGAATGTAAAATGAAGTTAATAGTAGTAATAAGTTAATAGTAAAAGTTTTAGAGTTAGGTAAAGTTCATTGTTTTCTTGTCAGCGTATTTAAATAAAAAAATGTTTTCAAATATGTTTTTTTTACTTTTAATTTATTAGTTATCTTGGCAAGTTTCTCAGCCTAATATTGTCTTAAGTTTTCGCGATTCATACTATTAAATAAAACACTTTTGAACCGGATTTATCGCGTATATTTACATTTTAAATTTTGACTCGACGTTTCGGTGTCTTTGCAGACCCCGTGGTCACGAGCGACACGTGGTCACGAGTGACACGTGACCACGGGGTCTGCAAAGACACCGAAACGTGAGTCAAAATTTAAAATGTAATATACGCGATAAATCTGGTTAAAAAGTGTTTTACTTAATAGTTTCTCAGCCTGTTCATCTCATTCAATTCATCATTGTTACAAGGTCGTTTGCCGGTAATTTGTGAACAGTCTAGCTCTTTAATAAGGAGACCATCTAGTCGATCTTTATTTTGTCGTCTCATCAAAATAGCGAAATATTCTGATTGAAGACAAATCTCGCACACCTTGTCTCAAAATATATTTATGACTTTATGATATTTTTTTATTTGCGACTTTTCTTCTCTTTGTACTTCAGAGTTATACTTTTGTGAATAAATTAAACGAACCTCTTGCTGTTCAGAAGATTTGTCTGCTCTAACTTTTGCCGTTTTAATATATTTTTTCCCAACTTTCTCTACTTTTGTGTTGATGTTACTATTTTCCCCAGGTTGTTCCCACAAGTACCGAAGATATATTCGTCCACCCTGCCAGAGTTTCTTTTGGAAAGATGAGGGCTAATATACAACAGGGTTCGCCCAGGTGCTCTGAGGTGGTGCTTTTTATTACACTCTGATGCCACTCAACACAGCTTCACCTTGAGTTAAGTGTTTGGCGGAATGCCCCACTTTTTTCAGCTTGAAACTTATTAGTGCCTGATGAAACATGTTCCAGGTTTGATTTTGGAGTTTTCCTTCTCCTACACCGGTTGCATGCTATAGCGAATGACAAAAGATACAAAGAAACCCAATTTTAGGCAAGCAAAAATAAATAAATAATTACTTATTATTAATTTATTTACATATTATAATTATTATCTCAGATTTAACGGAGTTGCATATTCACGCCAAACAAGATACTAGTATAAAAATACTCGTGTAGACGAATCAAACAAATTCTCACTCGATGGGGTTGCGTCATTAAATTACGGAGTTTTTATGGCCGTCTTCCAGCTCCATCATCAGACCCTGGTTACCATCTAGTATCACAGTACATGTCAAGACAAATTTTAGTTCAAATGAAAACCAGGAAGTGGATCTTTAACTCGTAAGATTCAATTACTAACAATTAGATTAGAGAAACTGATATAATATTTGATAGTGATAATATGTTATAATGAATATGTTATTATTAGATAATGTATTGTGTTATTATAGGGAGTCTTATCGCAGCATTACTTATAAAAATTGACAATGACACTGCCGATTTTGATGTGGCAATTCATCAGACAGTCGTATCATGAACGCTCCTTCATATCATGCCGTATAAAATTCAACGTAGCCTTAACAAAAAATAAAAAGACGAAAATCAGGGCATGCAATTAAGACTGTACCGTTAAGTAGTATAATAAGATTAACCAAAATGTGCTTGAAATGTGAGATTTATCTGTTGTTTATGTCACGTATCACGTATCACTTGAGTCTCGAAAGAGGAAATCTGAGAGAAAGTAGCGATAAGCCCTTGCACTTCAAAGTATAGGTATTGCCATGTAGCTCGAAATATCAGTATTTAAAGAACTTTCCAGTATTAGCTTTTTTGTTTGAAACATCACAGAATGTTATTACTAAAAGAGACTCAAGCAAAATAAATTTACCCTTCTCGAAGTATTGTTAAGTAAAATACTGTAAAGTTCTCTTTTTCGATTCTACCATAGTAACTTTCGCGAGATTGAAATTAATGCTTATCGGAAAGTTGCTGAACGGTTTGCTTTGCGGCTCAAAGTTATAAAAATGTGTAGTCTTTTTATAGATACCTATAATTATTTGAATACTTTGCTGATACTGATTTATTATTTTATTAATTTGTAAAAAAATAGGTGCCTATATAAGTCAAAAACCGAAAAAAATAAATAAAAATAAGTTGATTCACTTTCGATTTAAAAATATACCCTCAGTGACGTCAAACACTGGGTGAGGGCGGCGCTGTTGTATATTATTATTTTGGGGTAGACCCCTGTTCAGCAGCAGTGTGTGTCTCTCTGGTCACAATCACAATGATATTCACCGTATATCTGTGAATATTTCGGCTTTAAGAATGAAATAAAGTTAGAACCCCAGCTTGACCGAGAGGAAAAAAGCCGGCGGAAAAATAAACTCTCGGCACTCTTTTTTCAAAAATGCTTACAATTTGGCAGATATACAACTCTGCTATGACATGAATAAACAAACAGAAGACAGATATTCGTGCTTGTTAATATCATGTCACAGCCTAGCTGCTTACATGGTGATTAACATTATAGATACAGTTATATCGAAAAATACACAATAAAAAGGCATTTTACCCCTAATGTTTAGAAACGGCGGTCATTTTCATTTTTGCTTTACTGAGTTCGGATGAGTTATTTGGTTATTTTTTTACTGCTTAAATGTGTTAATTTATTTTTAATGTTTTGAAAAAAAGTAGACCTTTAACATACTATTTTTATTTATTTTTTGAAGCGCTAGGATATAACCTAAAAACTGATGTCAAGACAAAAGCTTCAAATCAAACAGTTTAGGGGTTGTGACTGTTTCAATATGACCTTTTATTTCAAAGAACCTGACAAGTTAAAGGAAAATGAATGTTATATCAACTACTAATGTATTAATTTGGATAGCTACACCGCTAAACAGAATAAAAAAAAATTAAGTAGGTACATAATATGTATTTATTTTATAAATGACTAGTTTTATCCCGCAACTTCGTATGCGCTTAACTACCCTTCTCGTTGAAATTTCAGAAACGATACAACCAGACACCCACTGAAAGAACCTTTATACCAAGTATCACACCCATGCACTCAAGGAATAAGTTTTTTTCATACAAACTAAAAATCATATATTTCCCGTGCCCGTGGGAATTTTGGGATTTTTTTTCGTAGCACAACCAGTAACTCTTTGAAGAACCTTCATGCCAAGTATCACATCCGTACACTCAAGGAATAAGATTTTTCATACAAACTAAAAAGTCCAACCCCTTCCCGTGGGAATTTCGGGAATTACTTCCATAATACAAACATACACTTATTGAGGAACCTTTATATCAAGTATCACATCCGTGCACTCAAGGGATGGGACTTTTTCATACAAACTAAAACATCATATATTTCCCGTTCCCGTGGGAATTTCGGGAATTCCGTTCATAGCACAACCAGACACACATTGAAAAACCTTTACGCTAAGTTTCACATCGGTGCACTCAAGGAATAAGATTTTCATACAAACTAAAAAGTCCGATATTTCCCGTTCCCGTGGGAATTTCGGGAATTCCTTTATTAATGCACCCCTACATCCCCTAAAGAATGTATGTTCCAAATTTCAGCTCTCTACGCCCAGTAGTTACGGCTGTACGTTGTCTGTCAGTCACTCAGTCACTCAGTCACTCAGTACCTCAGTACCTCAGTCACTCAGTCAGTAACGGAACAGTTTTATATATATTGATATTGATTGATTTGTTGCTTTTTGCCAGCCTTATTTTAGGAAATGCCAATTTATGGTCATTCCTAGTCCTAACAGAATAATAATTTTCATCGTGATTATCTTTCCTAGATTCAAATTTGTTTCAAACAAGTTTGACTCGACTTCTTTTACATTAGGTGCAGAGATTTTTATGTATTTGTTTATTTTTATTATTGAAAGCTAGTTTATTTACATTGAACCACTGCACAACAATTGAAAAAGCATTGTTTACATCGTCGTAATTGGTTTTCGGCCTTATCATTTTAAAAGTAATGATGTGTCGTAACGTAAGTGTTGAAATAAGTAATACTTATGATAATTTTGTAATGTTGATCTCAAAACAGTAAAGATAACTTAAAAAATATGTAATATTTTTTTTTATCTTATAGTAAAACTATTTCTTATGGGTCGGTAATAGAAGCACAAAAAAACGTTAAAAGAATATAACCAAATCCATAGGTTTCTAATGGAATCAACTGCTCTTTTCGATAATACTATAACCTATTTAAAAAGTATTGTTTGATAGAATACCGAATTTAAGTACTGAATTTCAAAGAAACTAACATTAATTATAAATTTGTAAACCTTTGCTGAAATAACAGTTTATGGAATATTTATGGAATTCAAGGAATCCTCCGGTGTAACTTAAGATTTGATAAATCCATAAATAAACAGCACTATACAGTACTGTTTATTGTGGTGAAAGAGAAAACATGTCTTGCTCTCCGCGATTTTTTGTGAAAAGCAGAGTTCTTCTAGCTGCCATGTGCATATTTGAGTCTTGTACTAAAATTTACGAAGTTCTTGGAGCTGCTTTTTGAAAATCACACATCGGTTGAATTGCCGAATTGATAATGCTGAATTGGAGAGTCACTGTGGAATGACTCTCAAATTAAGCATTTTCAGCTTGGCAAATCAACCGATTTATGTTTTCAATACAAAAAGCGCACATTCACGAAACCTCAAATGGCCATTTTCGTAAAAAAAATAAAATTCACATAAATGAAAATCTGTTTTTTATATTGTATTGTTTTCAGAAAAAAAAATTCACCGTCTTCTTACTAGGAGTACAAAAGGGTTACATAAACTCACCCAGAAAGTAGTTGGTAACGCTCCTCATCCGTTTATTGGCAAGTACTATCCAAATGACGACCAGATTCCCGACAGTGGCCACTACGACCATACTGGCGAAGAGTGCAGTCCACAAAACCTGCCTCCACCACGGAAGGATGAAGGACTGGAATTCCTGGGAAACAAACAAGCTATTTAAAAAAAGATCCAAAATTTAAAATACCTTTTTTTAAATCTTAGTATAAAATGCTACACTACTTGAATTTACAGATCGGTGATATTTTGAGAAAACTATTTTTTGATTTAAATGAATGATAAGAAATCAGACGCGAGGTCGAGTCGTCTAGACTCGAAATTCTGGGGAGGCCAACACGAAAACATCACAAAAGAATTGAGACCCGAAAATCGTAAAACTTCTCCGAAGACGTTCCGAGCGTCAGAGTGTATGATTTTCGTGCTGGTCTCAAAAAAAAAAGAATAGCACCTGGGAGTTGATGTATGAAGTTATGGCAGACTTATTATTGACTAAGGTATTCTTGAAAAAAAATACGTTAGCTATCGAATTGACTCCGAAATAAAAATTGCGATACAGTCCACATTAATTCAAACAAACAAACCTCAAAGGGATACCAAATCTCAGAAAATTAACTTTTTATACGACTCGTTGAGAATAAGCTTTGAGCTTTTTACATTGCCGTGATATGAGTTATAAAAAGTCATAATGACGAACATGTGGCCGGAATTTGTTACAGTGTTCCATGATCGATTTGATATAATCCCTAGATATTTGTTGATATCTTTTCTTTAGCGCGCTTTGGCTTTATTGGAGCCGTCTTTATTACATTTTCAGTATTAATTTTAAAAGCAATTTTGCTGTTACGTAACATTCCAAGAGAGGCTGATATAGGGCTTTTTTCTGACAAGCTGGAACAAAATCTGTTATTAAAAACAGCTTTTGTGTATTGATTAATGTTAGTAAACATACACATTATTAAAAATGTACATGGATTTGAAGTGGTATAAAACCTCTTTGTTGTTTCTGAAAATATTTAGTGTATAACCCGGACCAATAAAATATGCTCTGTTTTCTCGCATGTTATTTGCACAAAGTTACAATTCAACTTTGTAGGATTCATTATATTATGCACTAGGGTATAATATATTAATGCACGCGTGACTTATAGCCCAGTTTATAGTTCCAAACTCAATAGAATAACGCTCACTTTACGAGCAAGTGTGTTGAAAATAGTCTTAACATTCTCTTCACAGTTGAGATAAAACAAAATTAACTCATTTAACATTTCATACAAATGTCTCATGTCTGAAATTTGGCTTTTCTAAAAGATACAATAAATAATAATCAACGAATGCAGAGAATTAAAAAACCAACTCCACGTCAACACTTTGGCTGAGTTATAATGTCATCCAGGTAAAAATTCTCAGAAATCATACATATTTTTTCAAATATTTGAAATTTTCAACGAAGTACTCAACCGATTTCGATGAAATTTGTATGGGACTAACTATGACTTCTATCATATGAAAGAAGAATTTTCAAAATAAATCCATAATTGTCCGAAATAATGTGTAACAAAGTAACAGAAATAAAAAAAAAAAACAAAAGGAAACATACAAACGAATTGAGAACCTCCTCTTTTTTTGGAAGTTGGTTGAAAATAAAGCTTTATGTAATCTTTCTTCCAAGAATTTTAGTTTTTTAATAGTTTCATTTATTTTATTATTTAAAAAATAATTACTTCCATGCTGGACTGGGAGTGAAAGAAAAACATAGAATGTGCCAGCTGCTTCTCTTCCCGGGCATACTGTAAAAGTCGGTTAAGGGACAGAGGTTTTATTGGCATTTTGGGGGCGATAGGCTGTTCCCCTGTCACTGCAATAGCCTCTCGCAATCATTATGATACCTCATTATTCAAACGTGACATCAGTTGGTCTTATAACCTCTGAAGTTCTGCCTACCCCATAAGGGATACAGGCGTGAAGTTATGTATGTATGTTTATGTAAAAAATAATTATAACTTTAAGCTTTTATTATTTAATAATAATATTTACTTAAATAATTCAAAGCTATATCTTTAATTTTGAAACTCCGTGCCCTCCGGTTTGACGTCCTCAGAACTACGAAGAATAGCGAAACTTAAAAAAATCAAACTTCAAATGGCGAAGTCGAATATGTATGAAACAGTTTATCAGAAAAAGAAACGGTACCGAAAATTTGACCTCTCAAGTACTTTTAGTAAACATTTTTAGATAAGGATGAATATCGTAATATGATAATAAAAGGTTTTTGTGGAAGCAAAATATTGTTTATGGCATAATATGGTTTCAACGAAAAATTATGACATATAAAATATTTTTATAGCTGGACTTTATCACATTGAATTATATTGTACACAATATTGTTGTTTTCTTCTTATGAGTGTTTTAACGGGTCCGTGGTTGTGACCCCTGGGGTCTACAACTAGCCTTCGATTTCATTTTGATGTGACAAAAATAATTTATTTTTATCCAAATTACAGTCAGAGAGCAAAGTGTAAAGTAAAATAAAAATGGTTATATGTGCTTTTATTAAACAATTTGAAGTAAATGTTTTTGATATAAATCTTTATTGATACTATCGGTTATGGCGCATTTTCATTAGTCGATAAGTCGGTTGTTAGGCCTAGCCGCCGCATGCGGTCTAACAACCAATGAAATTACCTCGGTCGTTTCAAAAATCTCCCGCGTGCGGTTATAAATGACCAATGGTTCCCGTCGTGCGGGCTCTATGGCATGCGAAAAAAAAAAAAGAAAAATTTTCATTCATCATAAGACCATCGAATGGCCGCTTAATGACGTCACAATTTTGTACTTCGGCTTTAACAAGGTGTTGATAGTTATTGAATAAGATTTTACAGTAGACCAAGAGGCAAAAAAAGCCGGCGGAAAAAAACTCTTGGCACTCTTTTTCAGTCAGAATTATACGAATTAATATAAATAGGTACATACAGTACAAATTGATCGTGACATGAAAAAAAAGCAAACACAAGACAGCTAAGTGTGAGAGCCAATGTCATGCCACAACCAAACTGCTTACAAAGTACAGTGCCACCAACTTATCTGTTCAGGTGGCCAAATGAAGAACTAGCGACGCCATTTTTAAATGTCATTCCGCTGTCAGTTTCGATTAGTGTGAGTGCTCTTTGTGATTTATTTTTACTTTTGTGGTAATAAGTGTTTCTAAAATGCCTAAGGCTGTAAAAAGTGATGCACGAATAATTATACTAAAAGTATTAGCTTTTATGAAGGATGAAAAACGTGCACAGCAGCCAATAATACCATTCGAAAAGCTGTATGAACGCGTTGCTGCAGCCACAGGTCAGTGTTGCTAGATACAAGAAAATCAATTTCCTAAGAGGATTAAAAACAAATTATGGGAACATTAAAGCTTCAATTAAAATATTTCTGTTATTATGACTACCTAAATAAACAATTTGCGATATTTGACATTTAAGCCGTATTTCTAATCTTCTCAAATTCGACATTTTAATTCCAATAACTTTAAAAAATGATAATTCTTAATGATTTTTATATTTAGTTATCTCATTTATTTCAGGTGTTTCTGAGCGATTCTTACACAAGTTAGTTAATGAACAAAAATTGGCTCAAGAATGTGGCACTAAAATTGAAACACCAGGCAAAAAGAGAAACAGGACTTCAGGTAAAATTGAAATGGACGACTTCGATATAGGTGTTATTAGAAGAAAAATTCATGAATTTTACTCTATAAAAAAAGAAATACCAACTATTCCAAAATTATTGAACGTACTACGTGAAGAGATAAATTTTAAGGGAAGTCGTGAAACGCTTCGCAAATTGTTAAAAAAAATTGGATTTAGATTTAGAAGAACGCAAACAAACAGAAAAGTTCTTTGCGAACGGAATGATATATGTGCTTGGAGAGCATCATATTTACAGAAAATTAAAGATAACGAGCGTGAAAATACTAAACCTGTAATTTATTTAGATGAAACTTATATAAATTCATCACACTCGACTGGAAAATGCTGGCAAGGCCCTGAAGAAGATGGTGATTTAGAGCCAGTTGCAAAAGGTCAGAGATGGATCATTGTACATGCAGGCGGCGAAGAAGGCTTTGTAAAGGATGCCCTTTTGGTATTTAAATCCAATACTAAAAGTGGCGACTACCACGACGAAATGAATAGCACGAATTTCAAGAAATGGTTAACCGAAAAGTTATTGCCAAATTTGCAGCATCCGTCTTTGATCGTAATGGACAACGCGCCGTATCATAGCATATGCATTAACCGAAGCCCCAACTCAAATTACAATAAGGCTGATATGCAAAAGTGGCTTTTAGAAAGGGGCGTGGAATTTTCAGCACAAATGACAAAGCCTCAGTTATATGAATTAATTAAAAATAACAAGCCCGTGCCAGAGTACGAGATTGACAAAATAATAAAAGAAAATGGGCATCAAATACTACGTCTCCCACCGTATCACTGTGACTTGAACGCCATAGAAATGGTATGGAGTTCAATGAAACGAAAAGTGGCAGAAACAAATATTTCAAAGTCAAGTGCTAACATGCCTGATTTAATTTCGGATGCGTGCGGAAAGATCTCATCAGCTGAATGGATGAAATACTGCCATCATGTGAAAAATCTTCATGAAGAGTACAGAAAGAAAGATGCACACTTGGATGAGCCGTTTATCATTACATTGCTTAGTGATAGTGAAAGCGAGAGCAGCGACTCTGAAGACGATATGCAGTGTGATCCAATAAGTAGCAGTATCCCTGGGGTTCGTCCACTGACAATGTGTCATGACGATCATACATACTGTTATAAAATATAAATAATATAGAATAAAATATAATAGCTGTGGGCTTTCCTACATTGGTCAAACCAAAAGAAACGTATCAACCCGCGTAAAAGAACACATAGCTGATATTAAACATCGAAGAGCTTCAAAGTCTGCAGTTTGTGAGCATTCCATGGACAAGCCCAACCACTACTTAAGGTTTGACTCAGTGAAAATTTTATCTAGAGAGAAGCATTACATTCCTAGAATGATCAGAGAAGCGATTGAAATTAAAAAACACCCTAATTTTAATAGAGAAGATGGTTGGAAACTATCACCGACATGGGACCCTATCCTGAAAAATATTAAATCTAACATCCAGCAAGCTGCACGACCTGAAACTCAAAGTGTTTTATTTAAAAATATAAATAAATTTGTTGACCCATTTTATGATTTTTTTATTATTTTTTGTTCCATTTGTTTAAGTAAGTACAAAGTAAATGTTTAACTCATAATTGTGATTAAACTGTACCAAATCATTGCAAAATATATATAAATGGCAACACTTGATACGACCACAGCGACGCCGCCACCTGAACAGATAAGTTGGTGGCACTGTAGGTGCATATGGATGCACAACACGAACATGACAAACTGGGACCAGAGTATTTAAACAAGAATGGAATAAAATAGTCATTGTATCATCAGCACCCGTTCACGAGTATAACGCAAGCACCAGCCATCACCCTCCTCAACCATATTTTAGGGAAGAGGGTGACCCGATACCCGACGCCACCACTAGCCTTGCCGCCTGAGGGAGCATGGCGTTCTTGCTGTTGTCTTGACAAGAAAGTAAGTGAGTGAGTGGAACAGTCACCAGTATGCCACATGTCATACTGCACAGCCAAGCCGTAAACAAAAATTAATAAGTAGTTAGAAAGTTTTAGAAAAATCCTGTTGTGCTTAATCCCATGCCTTTTTATCGTCTAAGTAATATTTAGTTTTATAATAAGCTTTTCGAGATAGAGTGTTTTTAATGACTGGTTTAAATTTATTGAATGGCAGGGATTGGATTGACTTCGGAATTTTGTTATATATACGTATTGACATTCCAATTAATGATTTGCTGCTTTTAGCCAGCCTTAGTTTGGGAAACGCTAGCTTATGGTCGTTCCTAGTCCTTACAGTGTAATTTTTATCATGATTATCTTTCCTAGTTTTGAATTTATTACTATTTTTATTAATATACATGTTTTCATAAATATATTGTGATGCAAGGGTCAAGATACCAATCTCTTTAAACTTTTCTCGAAGAGATTCTGTAATTTCCAAGTTTAAACATTCCACGAATAGCCCTTTTCTGCAGTGTAAATATCGTGTCAATATCTGCGGCATTGCCCCAAAGTAGGATGCCGTAGGACATTATACTATGAAAATAACTAAAATAAACCAGCTTCGCCGTAATAACATCAGTCAATGAGCGAATTTTCTTTACCGCTAACGCTGCAGAACTAAGTCTACTTGCTAGCTGTGAGATATGGGCGCCCCATTGCTATTTAGAATCTATCGTAGTTCCAAGAAAAACAGTGTTATCTACTAGATTCAACCTGTTCCCATTAAGACGCAGATCAGACTCAACTTGCCTTACATTTGGTTACATAGTCTTGTTTTAGTATAGTTCTTACCGTGTTTTTACAGTAAAGATGAGGTCGAAGGTGGAAACGCACCAATTAAGAAAAGAACTGGCTCTTGATAAAATATTTCCGGAACATATCACCACTGGAGCGGTGTTATTTGAGAATCTAAGGACTTGTGCAGCTATTCTTAGTGGTTCATAAAGTATTTAATTTACAAAATTGGCATTTACAGTTACGGTAAAGTATAAGTAGTTCACGATAAATCCCTCATTAGCTTTCAGTTTTAATATAATTCGCTCACGGAATCAGCAGTTTAATTATCGCATTTAGCAATAAAAAGACTAACGCTCAGTTACCCTGTAATGCGCGGGCTTTATGAATCTCTGGAGCGAGGTATTGTGTTTCTAAATTACCTTTAGATAAATTTATTGCTGCCTTTTTATCTTATGAGAAAGATCGGACTTGTACAGTATTAGTCACTTGAGAATTAGATTAATTTACGACTTGCAAAGAATTTAGATTTCGTTTAACGTTCTTAATAAAAAACCAACTATGTTTGTACTGAAAGTGATTGTATATAATTAAATGCAATATAATGATTTAAAAACAAGTATTTTATGTAAAAATTGTGAAAAAAGAAATTTTTTAAAATAAATTATTATTTAAACTAGACATATCCATTCGGAAATTACTTCATGGATTTCGTTCCCTAAAGTTTATTTGCAAAATATATCTATATTTGAAATGTGCGACGAGGGAGTCAAATAAGACACGTGTAAATTGTATCAAAGTAGACAGTAGGTATACTGATTAAAATATAACGAATACATAATGAGTACAACGAGGAGGTGCGTCACACACTACAAGGGGACGAAATATTGAGGTTGAATTTTATCTTATCCCAGGTTTTTCTTGTGGTATTTGAATAAATAAATTATCGTAAAATATTAATATACTTAATAGCTATCGCGATGAATATTATTATGCTATCGCGATGAATGTCCTGAGAATTCTTCGTAGCGCCGTGATTACTGTGCATATCAAACGATATCGCAGGTTAAGCGCGCTCGGTGCGGCCGGTATTAGGATGGGTGACCGCCGACCATTCATTTCTCACGACGACCTCCGTGCTTCGGAGGGCACGTTAAGCAGTCGGTCCCGGGTGCTGTATACTTGTACACAGTAGTCGTTAGGGTTTGTCAGAAGCCATTTCGGCACCCTGAAATATCTGATGTCCACCAACCAGCACCGGGCCAGCTTGGTAGATTACGGCCAAAACCTCCTCATCACCCAGAGGAGAGACTCATAGCCCTGCAGTGGGCTCATTACACGGAGTTGTGATGAAGATGTTATCGCGATTTTACGATAAATTTTAATAGTAAAATATAACCTATTTTAACCTTCTATCAAAGGCTATTGAATGCGATTTTTTTATGGTACTTGAAGTTTCTGATAATAAACTTTTGAAATAAACATAAAGACCGTTCAGATATAACTCATTTGTAATTATCATAATATTATCTTTATTTGCCAATACATGCGTACATACAATAGGCGGAATACACAATTTTAGTACTTTACCTCAGTTCCATTTTGACTGCCATTGAGATATCTCTTGTTAATATCATCATAATAGGTGACGAAGAACAGATGAGAGTCATCGGTGAGCGCGGTAGTTGAATTGGCAGCCCACGTTGGGTCAGGATCGTCCAACATCGTGGCATTGGCACCTGGGTGTTAAAAAAAAACCTGCTTTAATCATATTAAAAAAAAAAGATTGTCGGGTCTTTTTCTTCGAAAGGCGTGTAGTTGTAAGTATGCATAATAATAATAAAACTCTTTATTGTACACCAACATAGTTACACAGTTTAAATTAAAATAACAATTACACACAAAGGGAGGCCTCATCGACGAAGCGCGATTTCTGCGAGGTAACCCAGGCATCCATCAATCAGGCATGAATGTGGGCGAGGTGTACGGCTCGTAAAAATAAACTACATACGAATAATTACATACATAAATACTATATCAATACACATATAAATATAGATAGTTAAGATAGACAGTGTTTCGCCGTTTAAGCATTCGTTTTAAAATGCGCGGTGTGCGCGCCAAACGGATCTCAATCGGGAGCTCATTCCATAACGACACTGATCGAATAAAAAAGGACTTGCCTAAAAATGTGGACGTATGCGATGGTCTCGCCAGGAGTAAATTCGATGAGAAAGGCAAATTACGGTACAACGGTACTTTAAACGATCTTTAAGAACGTGGTCTAAAGAACGTGGAGATTAAGGAATTGAACAACTAAGTTGTCCCAGTGCTGGGTGTGGGGCAATAATAATCTTAATTTAAACACTCTTTTATCTGTGACTAACCTGCGTCTAACGTTCATCTCACCGGACGGTAAACAAAGATGAGGCCGAAAATTATCGCACATGGGTTGAGGAAGAAACAGGCCCTTTATTATTCCTTAAGCCTGCTACTAAGTATCACTGAACTAGCGTGCATGTGTTTCGGTTATAATAATAATAATAAATAATAAAATCCCCAGACAATCACACCAACTACATGGCCCCTAAGTAAGCATATCTTGTGTTATGGGATACCATGTAGCGAATTAGGGGGGAACCTAGAATATAAATAGATAAACACCCAGACACGGAATATTTTTTTTTCTTTTTCCGGGTGGGAATGGAACCCGCAACTACTGGCTTCTGAGGCAGACAGGTTTACCCCATCGCCAAAGTGGTCGTCAGACAGGTTATATTTTCTAAATAGCCAATGCCTTCCAAAACCTGTGTTCTTTCATCTTCGATTCGATTTACTCACCATAATAATGTCGGGTCTTTTCCGCCGAAAAGCGTTTAGTTTAAGGATACATAATAATAGTAATTTTGTTATTTGTAATACCTTTCTAATTATAATTATTGCACCTTTATTTTGTGTGAAAATGTGATATTGCATAACATTTTGAAGCTTTTAAAAAGCGCTGTTCACAACCGTTAAAATCCATCAAAAAGACTATCAGCTTACTCTGTTTTATGGAAGCAATATATAGAATTTTACTTCGTTTGTTTATATAAAGATAACGTGGATTTTATATTAAAATTTGCTATTTGGTTATTGAATTATTGTTTTTATACGTTTTGTTGCATTTTGGGGGAACAAATGTAGATGATTTAAAATAAATAAAACAATTATTCAACCGCTAAACTAATGATTCAAATGTTATATTTTGTGCTTTAAATATCCATTACTAAAGTCAAAAAATGTAGGATGCAACATCAAATGACAAAAGTAATTATGCAATCTCATTTTTATACAATGATAATTAAATCCACTTTTCATTGCTACAAATTTCAGTCAAAAATGGTTCAAACACAAACGAAAAAGAGTTCAAAATCCTTTACTAAGCTCGTGTGTTATTATTACGACTACGGTAGATCCCATTCGCTTGGTACTTAAGCGAAAGCTGCAAGCACAAAAATCTTATTTCAAAAGTTTGTAACAATCATTTGAAGGGAGTGTGGTTGAGAGAATTTCATAAAGACTAAGTACCTACTCAATTTTTGTTGCCGAAACTTGGAAACACCATTTGTTGAGAGAAGTTGTCTCATTTGGGAACTTCAATTGAAAATAGTCGGGCTTATTAATTAAGATATTTATGCACAGAACTGTCAGCAAAGTTGAATTACAATTAGGGAAACGCAGCTTGCAGTATTTAGGTAATATGACAAAATTAAGTGACACGCCTATAAAATTTGTATCTTATTTTACGAATATACATTCTTTACAACCTTACAAATATTGACTTTTAGTCGTGGTATGAATGTTTGCAAATCTAAAATTTTGAAATGGCGAATCTGATGTACATGTAAAATATCTGTAATAGAACGGTCAAAATACAAAAAAAAACTTATAGTATGAAAAAAAATACGATACGTTAAACATTTTGCAAAAATATCCCTTTATCATTTTTAATAATGGTATTTGTCTCAAAATTTCCGTGAAAACATCAAAGTAGAACAAAGTATTAGTTTGGTAACGAAAAATGACCCGCTCCTCTAAGCAAGTCAATTCGATTGTAAGCCCTTCACGCGTTTCGTTAATTTCCGTGCGTTGTGTTGTGTTTTCTGTGTCTCCTGTGATTTTGCTTTTGAAACAGATATTTCATTCCATGTTTCTTTAAATACCTCTGTTTTACCGGACCGGACACTGAACTTTGAGACTGATCGTATTTCCCGAAAGCAGTTGTCGAGGAGTGAGATTTATTTTTCAAACTGAAAAGCTCTCAATGCAGTTCCAATCTAAACTTCAGTGCACACCCTTAACAGTTTTCAATCTCAGATATTTTTTTCTTACTCAAAATTGAATCGTTATTTAATTGCTACAAAAATCGATAGATATTGCAAAGTTTTTTCCTATAGCCAAAGTAATTTTTTCAGAAATATATTTGGTGACTTTTCAGCCTCAATAAAGGATAAAAATGTTCAATGCACCGATCATGATCGTTTTTATTTTGGTATTTTGTATACTGCACTCGAAATGTGCAATGATCAAGAATTGCCAATATTACTTGTCATAATAACTTGTATTATTTGTTATTGTATTGCATATTTAGTACATATTATCACTAGTTTTATAAATTGAAAATAAAAAAATATTTACAAAAAATATTAAATTTGCTTTAAGAAAGACAGCCTAAACCGTTTGAGTTCTAGATCTTAGGTTAGTAGTAGTCTAACTCAGACTACTTGGAGTAAAATCTTAGTTTTGCCACAACTCTGATTAAGTAACTATATGTACTATGAAACGGAAATTTCCTTGATGGAAATAAAAGTCGGTCTCGCACAACAAAGCTTAAGCTTAAGTAGGAAACAAAATTATTTTTACTTGTTTTATTTTTCGATATTTTATCTGATTCTTTATAATTAACAGTTAATTGCTAGGCTCTTTGTGATTCCTCTACTTTTTATGCTTGACTAAATCCATAATCGACCTAAAGCTCATATTATGGAAATAAACCATTTATAATAATGAGGTCGTAAATGAAAGCACAAGGGAAGGAACAGGATCATTACAGAATAATTTCAGACAAAACATGGGGTGCGCAATTTTCACATAAGTTTTCATCTTCTATCATCCGAAAATAAAAATCATAAAAGATGGTAGCATCTTGGTAGCATTATTAACAATAAAATTATGAACACTAATTGTTTTAAGTTCCATTGGTAGAATGAATAAAAAAAATATAAAAATGAGTGAATAAAATGAACATAAATCGGTAGTGAGCAAAGAATATGATTTAGAATTTTATGTGAGCCGAAATGGACCCCAAAACACGTGAAAAGTGGGTGGCAATCCTAACAAAAAAAATGACCCGAGATTACATGGGATCCTGCTATCTTTTACCAGACGCTTCTTTACAGGCTTATGTCCAGGGGCGATAGAGCTATAGGTACTTATCTGACCCTACGGGAATTTTAAAAGTGAACATCAAAATATTTATTCACGAAATTATTTTGCTACTAAAGATTTGATTAAAAAATATTTGTTTTTTATTGGATTTCATCAAGTTTATTCTAAGGTCATCATCCGAAAAAACAAAGACAATATTCATGAAACAACACACTCAATAATTATAATTCTTTTTTATCTTTTCACAGATTTAATACATGAATACAGTAAAATACGCATTTTTTTTACATAAATTTCGTTATGTTCACTACCCTGGCCTAGACCTCGTAATCTTCTTTGTTAAAAGTTTTTTCAACAAAGCCAATCCTGTTTTTTAAGGATTAAAAATGCTAATGAACACAATGAGGCATGAGAAATTCAAAATGATAGAAACTTTTTTAAATTTAGTATGGATGGACGAATATACAGGGTGACTGTTGGGTCACTTTCAAAATTCCAGGACGTGATAGTTTAAGATCATACATGAAGAGAAAAAATAAATGATTTAATGTATTTACGGGATTCTTACCACGATTTTCGATTTTATTTTCGTACGTCCGATATTTCGATGCTGTTACAAGCACCATGATCGCGGACTGGCAGATGTAGGTAGGTGGCGATGACAGTTAGAGGCAGATAAATCGATCTACCCCCTTTCTTATTCGTTTTGATCTGCTACTACTGGAACTCACATTAATGTCACTTTTGCAAAACACGCTCACGGTATCAATGGTATCACTGTATCTGTGGGTTTTAACTACTCAGTATACAGGAAACCAACACACACTGACAGATACCTCCATGCATCCTCTCACCACCACCCCCGTCATCTCAATGCAGTAGTGTCGTCACTCACTAATCGCGCTTATGATCTTTGCGATAAGGACCATATTCAAAGCGAACTACAGCATGTGCAACAAGTCTTAATAAACAATGGCTACACCGTGAAGGTGCCAAATGTAAAGAGAGTAACGAGAACCAAACCATTTCCTTCACCTAAGGTGAAGCGCCAGCCCTCCTTCATGCCATACTTAAAAGGAGTCACAGATAAAATAAAAAGAATATAAAATAAGTACTCTATCGACACGATTTTCACTCCCTATTCCACTCTTCAGTGTCTGCGCTCACAAAAAGATCACATACCGCTTGAGACACCGGGTGTTTATAAAATTGACTGCAGTTGTGGTAGCTCCTACATTGGCCAAACGAAGAGAACTATTTCATGCCGTCTTAAGGAACACATCAGAGCCATAAAAAACTCAGACACAAACAAGTCAGCCATCGCCAAACATCTGTTAGAATCGGGTCCTAATCATTGGATTGAGTTCTATAATACTCGGATCTTATCTACGGAACGACACTACATACCGCGACTCGTTAAAGATGCGTTAGAAATAAAAAAGTGCGAAAATAACTTTAATCGAGAATACGGTTTTAAATTGTCTAGTACGTGGAATCCAGTGGTTAGGACTTTTACTAAACCAAAAAACAGCGAAAGTGGTGTGTCCGGTCAAAAACCCAGTGATACCGTGAGCGTATTTTGCAAAAGTAACATTAATGTGAGTTCCAGTAGTAGCAGATCGATCGATTTATCTGCTTCTAACTGTTATCGCCACCTACCTACATCTGCCAGTCCGCGATCATGGTGCTTGTAACAGCATCGAAATATCGTACGTGCGAAAATAAAATCGAAAATCGTGGTAAGAGTCCCGTAAATACATTAAATCATAGCGTAAATAATCTCGATAGTTTAAAACGAAAAAATTAATATTAATTATTTACTGAGTAAACTTCTCCGAAAGTTAAAGAATTCATTACGCGAATTCATTACATTAGCACTGAACCTCCGCGTCCTACGCAGGACAAGAAGTGCGATGAGGAAGGCTTCATCAAAGTTGAGAGGAGGAAGAAGAAGCCTACCGTCCGCAACCACCGCGGCACCGCACCGCCCGTGCTAGGTCAGCTGATGCGCGGTGAAGTACCGTCGACGCAGCTGTACGTGTCCAGAGTACACTGGTCTACGAAGGTCGAGGAGGTCGTAGATTACGTACGAAAGGAAATCTCCTTTACTCTGAGGGTTGAGCGTTTGGAACCTCGCCATAAAGTGAGTTTCAGCTCTTTTGTGGTGAGAGTGCCGTCCCAACATCTGCCAACCTTCATGAAGGAGGATTTCTGGCCGCAGGGAGTCGTCTTCCGAAAATTTCGAGGACGACTGTCTTATGACTCGCGTCACACGTCGTCGCCGACTTTACGACAATCTCAAATGTAGTTTTAAGTATTTTTATATATTCTAGTTTAAGGTATGTACCTGTTTATCTTATATGTATACTTTTTTAAAATTATCTTATAGAATTCAAAATTCGGGGGCAATAAACGTACACATTTGTATAAGATCATATTTTGTAATACTTAGTTGTAAAATAAGCACAGTTCGATAGGAAATAATAAGATACTGTCACACTATGTGATACAACATGCGTGCGCAGAGTAAACAAGTTAGTGTAGACAACAAAAACATTTAGAGTTTCCCACTAAACATGCCCAACTTTCGAAAAGTTCAATTTTCAAAATAAGAACGCAATATCGCGCAACTGAAGCCAATCTAATCGTTGCAAGAAAATGTTGCATATGTGTCGCTTTCACGTATTGCATTTAGGTATCTATCTAGTCATGAAACTTCTATCTAACTAAGGTAACAAGTTGGCACAAAATTAAATGACTAAAAGTTTAGACACGAAGTGCATTGTTGAACTTGGGTGTTCAGCTAAACGCTATGTAGGTTGTCACTACATAGGTATTCGTAATTTTCACTTCGAACTTGAGTTCTTACTATACGGATTCTATGTATAATTTTTGTGTTTCTGATATATTTTCTTGGTAGCTGGTTTCTATGGAAACTATTTGTAAATAATAGCACTACAAGGTGACGTGTTATATTTCAGATAAAGGGTAAGATCTTTTCAGGGTCCGAATGACTAGCTACTACTTTTATAAACAGCGTATTGACAATGATAACTGCGTCAATGATGTGTACCAAAATGATCGATGATGCCTACCTTCATCGTAACTGATATTAATTAAATATAAGATTGTAGCTGACAGCTCGTGAGTTTAGGTACGAAATGGCTTTTTATTACACATTGTTGGAACATATCACGCCAGAGAGGTGGTTTCAGTAGCAGATTTTATATTAGGCGCGGTCGCTATTTAGTCAAACCTAGAAGGGCTCCTATCAGCAAGCGTAGGTCATTCAGAAGCTTCTTCAACTTCATCATCAATTATCATCAAGTAATTTTGAGCTCAAAATGAAAATTAGTTACTAAGTAGATATTATAATAGGCAAATCACACTCTGTTTTTTTTTAAATCTAACCATCCATTTTACATAATGAAATGAACTGTCAAGACTTTATTGATCCTTTCACACTCAAAATACTCCTGCATACGAGCTTTTTTTAAACTAAACAAGATCGCCTATTATGTTTCGATCGATATATAACTATATAAATAAACTTTGTTTACCAACAAAGAAATTTAAGCCGATAATGTATTGGGTGGGCGTTTCCATTAGTGTTACATTCGTCCGGAAACACACGTGTAAAACTAAAATGAGAATAAAGAGCATATAGGGAAGTAATATTTAACATCAAATGAAAATAGCAGAAAGGAATTATACACATTTAGACAAAAAGTGTTTTAATAGGATTGTAGTACTTTCAATAAAAAAGACGATTCAGAGCCTTTTAAAATTACTCGGCTTCGAACGAACTTCTTGGAATTTAATTAATTGTGATGGATCAAATCAAGTCGCCCGTATTAAAAGTATTTCTTTTTTTGTTTTAAACTTACAGGTATGAAATTCATAAGTTGCAAACAAAAAGTATTCGATGAGCTTCACCAACTGAGAGAATGTCCGTAATTTTTTGTTATTAATTGATCGCTCAATTCCAATCGACACCTCTTAAGTATCGAGAAAAAGTATTGCATTTTCTTTAATTTAAGTGTTATAGAAGCCAATTTTTTAAGTTAGAATCATCAATTACTAACCTAACCTAAAAGTTTTATCGCTCTATTTTGTTACACTTTGTATAAACATACAGCCCATGCCTTAAGTAAATCAATTTTTATTGTATTATAAATAAGCTAAACTGACAAATATTTTCAGGGTTTAAATATTTCTTTAGACATCTTCAGAATACCTTGACATAAAAGCAACCCAAAGTGGGCCAGCTTGCTATTATTTGGAGGTATATTTTCATGTTGCTGTTTAACTACTAACTTTAAATGCAACATGATCACAAACATTTAAAATTAGTAAGACGCACATTTAGTTAATCTTGTCTTGTACTGAGTAAATTTAACCGAAAGTTAAAGAATTCGTTACGCAAAGCATAGACACAATAGCGTTGGCAGTGATTTGAAACAACCGCAATTGAATCAGGCGTGAGTACTTTACCTACTTTTACTACATAATTATGACCAGAATCGGGTAAAGAGTGCTTTCTTTTCTAAATTTACTAATAAAATTTTAAATCCTATTAATTTGAAAGTTTGTGAGGATGGAAAGATAGATGTTTGTATCTACAACCTCCGTAGCGCAGTGATCTAAGATGCTACTAAGTAAATCGTGAGAAATAAGAAAAAAAACTATTCCAGGTCCTGTGTCCTTGATCTTCGAGTAAAATACCTATACTTTCAAAAAAAGAATAATTAGAAAATAGAAAAATAGAAAAGAAACTAGTGATTCTTCATTCAAGGATTTAATAACCTAAACTTGATTAAAAAAAAACAACTCAACGCTTAAGATGGATTTTAACGATCTTGGTCTCTCTGCACATGACGTTTTTTGCTTATATTTTATCGCATCATTTTCCTTTGTTTGATCGTTTGTATTTTAAGAACAGCAGTGTTCTCGCCACACGCACACCAGCACCCGCTTAGTATTTATTTTATTACGCTAATGTAACCATGCGTTGCGTAATAATTTTTTTAACTTTCGGAGAAGTTTACTCAGTAAATAATTAATATTCATTTTTTTTTATTTTTTTTTAAGCTCTTGCATAGCTTCTATCGCGGGCCTTGAGCGTGGGGACCGAATCCAGAAATTCCGTAACGAAAAAACCTAACACCCCCCACTCCGACCGGCACAGCGGTGATACTTTGATTTCATAACTTTACATGCGGGCTTTAATAAACAATCAGTGCCTACTAGGAACTTGTGGAACTTCGTATTAGATCAAACATTACTACATTAATAAAATAAATAAATAATTATAATTGCATAAGTTGATAAAAAATGCTATGCAATAGCTTTACCGCGGCAGTCTCCGAGTGCCACACGTCTTTTTTTTCTCTTCATGTTTGATCTTAAACTATCACGACCTGGAATTTTGAAAGTGACCCACCAGTCACCCTGTAGGTATAGTAGAGGTGCATGAAAGCGATTATCTCTACAAAATTAATTGATGCCGACGCTGCGCTGCAACGATGTGAAATCTCAGCCAATTAGATGATGGGAATATCCATCTTATCGGATGTCATACATAAATATTTGAAGAATTATCAAATAAGTCTAGTACGATGCCCAATCAGTGTTTCCAGAATTAAGAAAGAGAGAGCATTTATGATTTTGTAAAAAACGTAAGAAATAGAATCCATAAACAAAACAGTATTAATCACTTTTTCATTATTTAAATACCTTTTAAATATGTTACTGAAAATGAATCATAAAATGGTATTTGGATAAATAGCTTATTGGTTAACTTAAACAAAATGAAAGAATTTTCCCATCAGTTTTTTCCGTGCAGCAGACTGATAACAATAATCAGTATACACTCTTAAAAGTATATTTTCTTTTACTTCTTTATTTATAATATGTTTACCATTTTCTGCTTGACTACAAATCCAATAGGTTGAAGTGACACGATTTATTTATTCTTCATAACCGCCCAAAGCGATAACTCGTATCAAACAATGTATCAACATCCCTAGTTATGTTATCTCTTACGAAACTTTACTCAAGTGACCTAAAGAAGGTAAACGAAGGGTATATTGACTTTGTTGTACAACACTAATATTATCGTCTTTGACAACTTATTTCTTATTTATAAAAGTGTGTCCTCTTTCTCGTCCAAGTATGTTGTGAGATGGAAACAATAGCATCAGTTTGGGAAAATAATGTAATTTGAGATTTAGTAAAAGAGATTTTTTACTGAAATGGGCCTCAAATACCACATCAAACAAAAAAGGACTTTTAAATTTATGAGATTTGAGAATGTGGACGTAGGCCCTAAGGCCGTTCTAAAGGCTTATTCCCAGACCTACAAAACCAATTGTTTTCAAAACCAAACTCCGAACATTAATTTCCACCGCCTCCATGACAATATTAAATTTTCGTTCCCGCTACCTCCACGCACGTGGTTTCTATACAGTCATCAAGAAAAGTGCTACTACATCTTAAACAATATTTTTCCGTTGAGAATAATGAAAGATTAAGATAAAAGTATAAAAATTTTATTGTAGCATTTGAGTAATCACATTTTACGTATAACAAGTAATCAAGAAGCAAACAGAAAAGGATTCTTACAGGTAAGGTATTCAAAACACTTGAAATAAATATTTTCTATTTAATCACAGTTCGAATCAGCCTCATGTTAAATATGCTAAAAGAATAGTATTTACTTATTAACCCTTAACTATACACTATAAAACATACAGAACAAAAAACAAAAAGTTACAAATAAAATAAAAGCTATGTATACAGGGCGGCCCGAGTACCAACACACTTAATTTAAAAAAATCAATTATCAGAGATATAATCAGCCTTAGGTATATTACTATACCTTTAATCTTAAAGCTATTGTACCTACAAGCCGGTAGGAACAAGCCGGTTCTAATGAGAGTTAGTTAAAATCAAAATGTCTTCAAAACTTAATTAGCCCAATGGGCAATTTTATATCATTTAAATTCACTCCCACTATTCGCTAGTTTTAAAACGCATTAAAATAAAAATAACTAATAAAAGGATCAGTTGAGGTTCAATTTTAAGAAAACATCGAAGAAATCACTAGAAATTTTATCATTTTGTACTTATTTTTATGACGAGTTCATTGCATCTCCTGGCATTGTAAAGATTCTTTCGCTCTTATGTAGATATAAAAAACGGGATAGAGTGACATAAAAAAGTTTTTATTTTAATTTTACAATCTTTTTCAAAAAATGTTTTATCTACTTGCTGGTTTTTAGGTTAAAAGATTAAATCTTCCAAAGTTTATATTACTTTTGAATGCCTCTTAATCCACAGGTTACGGTGTTTGACATCACCTTATTCAAATTGTGTATATTTGTTTTGGGGCAGTATTTTGAAGCTAACAAAGTAAACTATCTTTTCGTACAGTTCTTTTGTCCTGCTAAAAGTAATTAATGTGACTTTAAGTTAAGTAGGCGGTTGCTTATAGATTTTTTATTTTCGAAACTGATGTATTCTGCAATAATAATATAGATAATATAAGTATTATAGATAATAGCAATATGAAATAATTTATCATTAATCAGTCATCATTTTCGATCCTACTATTTCTTTCTCGCTGTACCCTGCCCAACGCCATATAAGCTGACATGTCATTTTAACTGTGTCCATAATCTGAGTTTTCTTTTTTTTTTTTTATATTGTAAGGATAGGACGTTAGTCTTCCATGCCACCTGATGGAAAGTGCGCATGAAGACTATGGTGTTACACGTCCATCCACGAGAAACCTATTCACTCGACACTTAAAAGTTCCAGGACTGTAGTGGTCAGGAAAAACAGACGCAGATAATCTTATGTACGTATCTTTAACTGCATCTGGCCCGATTGTGGAATTTAAACCCTTAAGCTTTTTTCGACCGATCTTTTGGTAGAACTTTTAATTGGTAATTCAAAGGAATTCAAACAAACTTCAAAGGAATGATACAAAGTGTTCCTGTCATTAAAACGCTAACTTTTCGCTGTCAAAAAGTTTGTTTATCAAGTAAATAAGGATTTGCTATCGATAATTTGATGAATTGCAACGGGAGGGGAAGATAAACTGGTCTGATCGTGCGATTTGTATTTCTGAGATGCTATTTTAATTTTTTAGCTATGAAATTCCGACTTGGCTCAGTTCAGTGGATTCCGTTATTTTTTCTTTTGCGAAAAGCTCCATAATCTTCATTTGTAAACTTTAGTATGCATGGAATGAGGGGTTCCATAAATATGATCGTGTTAAATAAATGAAAAAATGTGTTAAATAAAAATCACCCGACCAGGGCTCGAACCTGGGACCTCTCGTTTGCCGGACGAGTGCTCTCCCACTGAGCTACCGGGGCCTGGCGGTACGCTTCTAAATTACTTAACACTTTTTTGATTTTACGTTATATTGCTAACTTAGCTCTATAGCTTTGCAGCTAAGACCACCCGAGACCAATTTATTTACAGAAATTGTGAATCGCAGTTAAAGTGTAGCATTGCAATGTTTTAAAATATTTTAAAGTTTTTTTGCATTTAAAATGCTTAATTACTCTTAAATAAATGAAAAAAATGTGTTAAATAAAAATCACTCGACCAGGAATCGAACCTGGGACCTCTGGGGATTTTTATTTTACACATTTTTTCATTTATTTAAGAGTAATTAAGCATTCTAAATGCAAAAAAACTTTAAAATATTATAATCATGTTGTATATAGTTCACTTCCCAAATAACAGCAAGGGAAATGTCGTGGTCCACTAACGTAAGCCAATTTAAAGTGTTATTGATACAATGGGTAAAAATAGCGTCTAAATAATACAAACAGCATGATCCGAGCATTTCATCTTCGCCTCTTGTTCCAATTTTTCAAATTATTTCTATAAAACCTTAATTAACACGTCTGGCAAAATTTATGACGGTGAAAAGTTAGCGTCTTAATGACAGAAACACTTTGTTTAATTCCTTTGAAGGATTAAAAATGTAGGTTTGAGATTTTAATTTGATTTTTTTTCTTGAACTGTGCAGTTGAATGCCAATTGTTTTTCCAAAAAAGTGTTTGCAAAATTCATTAGCCTTTTTTGGAGAAAAAAGCCATTTTTTGTAAACATTGATCCAAAAATAATCATTTTTATTATATAAAAGGTCCTGTAGCTTCTGTATAAATCACACTGAAAAGCTTTTATTATAGTTTATTATTGATGTACCTAGACCTGAAACTGAAAAGAACATTGAAATCGGACTAATAGTTCAGAGAATACACGAACCTGCAAGCCAAATAAGCAAAATATTTAGAAGAAAAAAAAACAGTTCGGTGCACAAAAAACAGCTAGCTCCCCCGCGTGTGGTGTTAAGGTTTAAGATTTATAATATTCTTAAATCGGTTTTATAAAAAGACCAATATCCTTTAACAGAAATAAATATAAATTAGCTAGTCCAGTGAAACAGATCAAAAATTAAAACCAGTACCGCTTACCAATTTATTGCGCACCCTGAAATTGATCAACACGAAAACAAATATAAATGCAATATTACAAAGAGTTATTAGTTAACCAAAACATGAGCTCACAAATCAGATGCGCTACGAGATGTGTTGTTCAACCGCCATGTTTGTCGAAGCTGTGTTGACCAGGCTTCAATTGGTCGTTGGTAAACGCTTGCGGGGTTATCACTTTACGAATCGAATAGATCGTTGTAATCGGAAAGTTTTAACAGTAAGGATCGTAAATAAATGAAAAATTTGATAAATAAAAATTACCCGACCAGGATTCGTTTATTTAAGAATATTAAAAGTTTTCATTTATTTAAGAATAATTGAGCATTTTAAATGCAAAAACTTAAAAAAACATTATTAAGGAGCGTTTTATGAAAACATACTCTGTTTTCCCTCACCACTACAGTCCTGGACTGTTAAGTGTCGATTGTAGGTTTCTCATGGATTCACGTGTATCATTTTAGTTATCTTTTTCATTTTCCACCAGTGAGCATGAAGGACAAACGTCCTATCCTTCAGAGGTAAAAAAATAACACTTAAACTCTACGAAGATCTTAAAAAAGCTATGATGATACGGACCTATGTTTTATAACATGAACTTCTGTTAATATTTTTTGTGTAAGTATGTTTTCTATTAGAAGGAAGTAGTTGAACAGTTTATTTTATTCATTAACAACATTAATTTGGTATTTAATCATTCAAAATTTATACTTTATGCAGATGACATGAAAATTAATAAAAATATTAAAAATTATTCTGATTGCTTATTACTACAAAATGATTTGAATAACCTAGCCACTTACTGCATAAAAAACCATCTTTACCTAAACGTCAAAAAGAGTTGTATTATAAGCTTTACTAGAAAGAAAAATAATTAATTAATAATTATAATAACTATTTCAATGACGAACTGTTGAATTATGTAACCGAGGTGAGAGACTTAGGGGTAGTTCTTGATTATAAATTGACATTTAAATGTAATCGTCGCAGCAAAAGAGATCAGGAGATCATTTCATAAAACTCAAATCGACTGACAATTGTATGTCGACTTGTATTCATTTTAAAATTACAAAAATGCGTTTCATAAAACCCTGACAATTCATCCAAAATTGTCACATAATGCGTTTCATAAAACAATTGTAGCGACAGGCGGTCTACTGACAAATGTCATACAAATCGCTATGAATTGTCGTTTATGAAACGCCTGTCATGTGTAAAATTACCAAGAATTGTAGGATTGTCCTGACAATCCGACAGGCAAGCGAAGACCTGTCGACGACTTACAATTGCAAAAAACGAAGAAAAATGATAGTAATTGATGCAAAATAATGATAATGGTGGCCATTGTACACAAAATTGAATTGAATACAAACTTTGTATATTAATAAAAACTACAATAAGTAGCAGAACTATTTATGCATTTTGTTGAGAAGAAGTGTAGGTAATTTAGATTGGTGACCCTTTAATTTGGATTTAAATAAGTATTATGGAAGTACGTATGTGAAATAGATATATAGAATTGAATGATTCACAAATTGTGATGGATGAAAGGATGACGATGAGTAGGTTCCTACATGCATGAGAGACGTTGCTTTAAATTGACATGCGTTTCGAAATTGTAAATACGCTTTTCTAGTTACGTTTCGTTATCAACAAAGGTGAGTGAAATGAGTTATAAATGGATTTTAAGTTTTTTACATCTAGTAACACTTTAAACCCTAAAAATTGTCGTGACAATTTTTATGAAACGATTTTTACTGACACTTGTATGTCACCTGTAGAATTGTAGTTTTATGAAACGAAAGTCATGTGAAAATCGCTAACAATTGTCAGTTTACCACGAATTGTAGCTTTATGAAATAGGGCCCAGATCTTCCTGTACAAAATCCTGAATAACCTCACAGATTCTCCATATCTTTTCAGTAATATTTATCTAATGTGTCCACGAATAAATTCTAGAAAGACCAAGGTATTTAGCGTTCCTCTTGTCAAAACTAATTATACTGCCAATTCATTCTTATATAGAACTTGTAATGTATATAACAACAAATTTAAATTAATAGATATATTTCATGACAGCATCAATTTTTATATAAATAAAATAAGAGAAGTACTTCAGGGTTAACTTTTAATACTGTATTATATATTTACTTTTTGTTTTTTAATATGTTGCAATATCTACTCTTAATGTAATACCTAACTGTGGAACCTTTATTGATTTGTATTACTAGTTATATTATTTTATAATTATTGTGTTAAAATATAGTTTGTTTCCCGAATAAAAAAAATAAAAACAGTAATGATCGTGAAGTGCGTAAATATTGAATAAATTTTACTGAAAAATTAAATTTTACTGAAAAATTTAGACGTTAAGGAGTGTAAATAGAACGATCAGATAATTCGCATTTCCGCAACATAAAAAACAGACCTTCTCTTAATTTTTTGCTGTGATTATATTTCGTTGCTTCATTCTTCAGATATATTCATTTACCAAGTAGTCCCTTTGACTCACACGGTAGCACGCACGAATTTAAGAGTTATGAAATGACTAAAAAGGTCAAAACACGTGTTTTCGATCGTTTTAGTTAAAATTTTTCACACCAGTCTGGATCCATAGGATGCGCCTCTGTCGAGCTCATTCCTTTTTCGTGCGCGGTAGCAAGTACACCTGTCATAAAAATGCCGAAGAAGACGGCCGAAGAAAAGAAGAATATTATAAACGCAAGCTTAGAAGGTTGGAGCGGAAAAAATCATAGACGAGTGATTTCATACAGACAATATTCAAGCAAAAGCATCTAATGTCTCCAGGATCTTAACCTAGCGTTAACGCGAAGAATAAAACACCCGGATGTTGATTTTTTAAATCGACACGGAGGTGGTACCCGGATGTTGATTTTATAAATCGACACGGAGGTATTCAAATACAACGATATTCAAGGAAACTGTTTAATATCTTCAGGAACTTTAACTAGCGTTAACACGAAGGATAAAATACCCAGGATGTTGATTTTTTAAATCGACACGGAGGTAGTACCCAGGATGTTGATTTTATAAATCGACACGGAGGTCAAATAAAAACTAATACGCATGCATGCATGCATAACGTCACGCCTGTATCCCTTATGGGGTAGGCAGAACACCAGAGGTTACAAGACCATTTGATGTCACTTTTGACAAATTTGGAGGTATTATAAAGATGGAGAGACTATTGTAGTGATAGGTGGTCCGCCTATCGCCCACAAAAACGCCTTTAAAACCCAATAATTCAAGCGGAAATAAAAACGCTTCCAATTTAAATTTTAACGGTTCTTGTAGTTCCCGTTAACAAAGGCCCTAAACATGGCGAATGTATTCACCAAGATTTAGCTCAAAGGTGGCTGCCGTTATTGCGCAAAGGGCTACCCAGAGAGGTTTAAGACGACACATCGAAATGTTTTTTCTTGAAATCTTAGCACCTTAACACGCCGACATAAGGTCGCGTATTGCATAGAAATCGCCACCATCGACACCGCTCAGACACTGAAATCGTTTCAAAAATCGATAAAAAAATAACGGTAAATGCTATGTAAATTTTGAGCAACCAAAGTCCGAACAATAATGTGAAGATTGAATTTAAGTAAATTCTAAGCATATGGATTGCATAACTACGTAGTAATTTTAACAAAAGTATGTTTTTAGACGTGTTTTCGAAAAATAAAACTATCGAGTCAAAATCATCAAATCATGTTTTTGAGCAGGCAAAGTATAGATAAAGATATGAATTTACACATATCAAAATATCAGATCCGTTCGTCTTGTCATATTCTCATAGTTTGCGATGAAAGTCAATGCATTTTTTCAATATGTCTCCTTAAGATCAACCAGATTATTGAAAACCCTTAGTCTGAAACCAAAAATTTGAAGGTAATCACTTGGGCTCGGAACAACAAGCCATAAGCCAAGCTATGACTATTCTTTGGTTGGATATTAAAGTAAACACAATAAAATTCCTAGTGGAGAATTGCAGAGTTCTGTCTGATTTACATTTTTTTTTTGAAACTGAAACAAGAACGAAACTGCCATGAAGGTCTAGATTTGTTAACATATTGGAAAATGAAGAAAGCGATAAAAAAGCATGTTGACATGCTTAAAATATCCACATGTCAAGCGAACCCACGCCCGCGGTTTCAAGGTAACTGGACCGAATATCGGCTCGCAACTACGCAACAGTATTATTGTCAGCGCTACGCCCCCGAACTCGGTGGACGATATCAACGAGACAATGATCCCTAGCCCATCGTTAACGCAGGTACATGGCTTTATAGCGATAAGGCCGCCTATTGTACCTTTCAAAACTGTTTTTGTTCTAATGTATTCTTTTCCTTTTATTATTTTGTAAGTGTGCAATGAAGTATAAATAAATAAATCAATAAAATGGCATATTTTTATAATTCTGGTACAGCTATTACCAATGACTCTGTTGGCTTAAAGTGGATCTCCAAAGGCGTCTCATTACCAAAAATCTGTCAAGTTATACAAATCGTAACTCCTATAAACAATTTTGCTCCTAAATAAAATCAGGCTTTCGAGATAGGCTCTCTCCATAGATAAATCAATTAATCTAGGAGCAATAGTCTCCTGCTCTCCTCAGTCTGATCAGTTTGTTCCGAATATATTTTTTGCACCAAAATCAAATGGAGACAAAAGATTTATTTTAAATCTTATACAAATTTTATAAATTCCTTAATAACAAATCACATTTTAAAAGAACATTTCAGAACCTCCCTGAGCATAGTGACAAAAAAGTCCTTTTTAGCTTGCATTAATTTCAGAGAATCTTATCTTTTAGTTCCTATATTAAAGGAACATCGTAAATAATTACGATTTCAGTTTTTACCACAAACTTATGAATTCGAGGACTTCAACTCGGATCTGTCAAATGAATACAGTGTTTACGAGGTCTCTTAAAGATTTTTGGAAAAGTTATAACAAAGTCGCATATCAACATATTAAAATTAACTCAAAGTGAATTGCAAATATTAGTAAAGATAATTAATACTGCTCCGTGGAAATATAACCAGTGATTTTGCAAGAAAAAAGTGAAAAAATACGAAGTAAACAATTTGTCATAAATAACAACACGTATAAAAACATATATCGAATCCACCAGTTTCAATCAGTGTTCACTATCTCAAATCTGTGCTGCCATCCTAAATTCAGTTTTAAAAAGTAATGAACAAATTTTAAAAAGTAAGGTGTTGCACCATCAGAGAATTAGCACAATTCACAACTAACTAACCATTAACTTCAGCTTGTCCAACGGTTAAATATTAGTGATTATACTACCACTCAAACTTTCGAAAGGATAGATACAAAGCTCTCAAAAATAGCAATAATAACGATACAAAAATACAAATACATAGTAAGATTTTAGAAGATTTACAGTGGTGGAAAAACATGTGAAAGACATCTTGTCATAGAAATATTTAGCGAATATTTGCGTCACAGCCTGATAGGGGGGGGGGGGTAATTTGTAAAGATAATCATGCAAATGGAAACTGGAAAAATAGTGAGACATGTTTTCAGCTTTTAATGGTTTTGCAAAGGATAAACACGTTTGCGCTGTATGTAGGTACTATCTATATTAATTTAATGGGAGGAATTCGATTTCCTCATTTAAATGCATTAGCTAAAAGTATTTGGTAATAGTTTGAGAAAATGAATATTTGACTATTTGCTCCGTATATCAACTCGGGAAAAAATACAGCACCACCCAATTATGCGTATCAAAGTTTTCAGTCAACCTCAAGTAAATCTGTTTGCTTCTCGCACCAATGTTAAATGCTCACAATAGGTTTCTTGGTAACGAGATCTTGAAGCTACGGTTATAGACGCGTTTACTCTCTCTCCAAATTGCTTTAAATTAAAACATTCAAGCCGTTTTGAAATTTTTGCATTTAATAATGCTCAATTATTCTTAAATAGGAAACGGGAAAAATAAATTAAAAAAAAAAAAAAAAAAAAGACCCGATCAGTACACGAACCTGGGACCTCTCGCTTGCCGAACGAGTGCTCTTTACTGAGCTAACGATTTTGAAAAGAAATTATTTATCTTTCCAGAACGAACCAGCGAGGCTTCCCGGCTCGGTTTCATTAAGAGAAGACGTGTAGGCGGTCACCACAGTACCTAGTCGTGGTCTCGTCGCTTTCTAACAAAACTTAAGCTCAGTACAACGTAGAATGGTACAACGTATCGGTACTAGAATTATTGTCACAATAACAGTGGAGATCTTTAATCGTTCGATTTCACTGAATTTTATCATTTTTTAAGGAACAATTAAAGTAGAACTAATAAAAACAGTTAATAGATATAGTAAATAGTCATAGGTTGGCCTTATTATTAGGAAACAATATAGGATCACATGAACTAATTAATCCATTACCTTAGGTTAAGGCCATTACCAACATAACACAATTACACTTGGTTTAAGATTAAGATCTTCAAGTCGTTTTAAGATTATATTTCAAAATGGTATCCCAATAGTTATTTAACTCTTGAGCAAAGTACACACACAGTAACTGGTATTTTTACTGGCTTTTAGGCCACTAGCACACCGTGTGCAATTTCTCTTATAATTTTTGCAAATGGAATCAAAATAGGGAATTTGGATTTGATTATAATTTCAGCTACTGCTAGTAACCAACTCTAGTTTTGCCATATTTTCATGAACATGCCATTCCTGTATATGCCCTGCATTAGCTTTAGAAAATTAGTTATTTGTAACGAGTTAACTTAGGCCAGAGCGTGTAGATTGCCTTATAGTCAAACCAAAGCGACCTTACAAAACAACGATCTCACCGTCTATCAGTCGCTGGATAAAGCATGTCATGGGGTCTAGCGGCGCGGGCGTGGCGGCGGCGCGCGGCGTACAGCGCTCACAGCACGCGGCACACGCAACAACGTCCGCGGCCAGAGCGCGTGGCGGCCTATCGCTGCTAGCCATTCGCAGCACGGCCTGCAGAACCGCTCAGTCTCAAACATTCGCTAAGTTTTATAACCGCCCCATGGTCGATCAATAAAAGTAATTTTGGAAGGGCAGTTTTTCAATCAAATGTAGAAGTAAACTCCTTTGTTGATCCTTAATTATTAATTTACTTTAAGTAATTTTATTCAGTATGCATGTAAATAAAATGTTTCAAAGTTATACATTTACATTGAGTTGATTAAATAACTGTTGAATATTAGTTAATGAATTTTTATAAAGCAAAACTTTACCTTATGCTCTGAACATCTACTTGGTAAATGAATATATCTGAAGAATGAAGCAACGAAATATAATAGAAGATCAAACGAACTTCTTAAGTGAAGTTCGATCGATATTATATGAGTTGCTTCATTCGAAGATATATTAAGGTCCCACCCGCCCTGTCAATGTAGTAAACTATTGCCCTTAAAGTTTTGCCATAACTATAAAATGAAGAACTCTAAAATAATGAGCTCGACAGAGGCGCATCCTATGGATCCAGACTGGTGTGAAAAATTTTAACTAAAACGATCGAAAACACGTGTTTTGACCTTTTTAGTCATTTCATAACTCTTAAATTCGTGCGTGCTACCGTGTGAGTCAAAGGGACTACTTGGTAAATGAATATATCTTCGAATGAAGCAACTCATATAATATCGATCGAACTTCACTTAAGAAGTTCGTTTGATCTTCTATTATGACGAAAGAAAATAAGTTACTGTTTTATGCCATAGCTATTCTTTTACTTTAAATACTTTTAATATCTTCGTCTGTTTTAGTCAGAACCATGGTACTTACATGTAGATATTTGTATTTCATATATTATTTTAAACCTTATTACTAAAACTGAGATCATTACTAAAATATGCTGTTAAAGTTTCTTATGTATCAATATATATAAAACTGTTCCGTTACTGACTGAGTGACTGAGGTTCTGAGGTACTGAGTGACTGAGTGACTGAGTGACTGAGTGACTGACAGACAACGTACAGCCGTAACTACTGGGCGTAGAGAGCTGGAATTTGGAACATACATTCTTTAGGGGATGTAGGGGTGCACTAAGGAAGGAATTCCCGAAATTCCCACGGGAACGGGAAATGTAGGACTTTTTAGTTTGTATGAAAAATCTTATTCCTTGAGTGCACCGATGTGAAACTTGGTGTAAAGGTTTTTCAATGTATGTCTGGTTGTGTTATGAAAGGAATTCCCGAAATTCCCACGGGAACGGGAAATATATGATGTTTTAGTTTTTATGAAAAAAAAGACGTGTGGCACTCGGAGACTGCCGCGGTAAAGCTATTGCATAGTATTTTTTATCAACTTATGAAATTATAATTATTTATTTATTTTATTAATGCAGTAATGTTTGATCTAATATGAAGTCCACAAGTTCCTAGTAGATGGCGCTGATTTTTTATTAAAGCCCGCATGTAAAGTTATGAATGAATCAATCAATCATTTATTTGCATAAAATATGGTACAGATCTAGGACTTAAAATAAAAAAAAATAGGTCATACATATTTTACCTTTTTAGGGCATGCAAAAATAAATTACTATTGTTCAAATTAACAAAAGTCTCAAAGTAGGCACATTCGGCATATTGTGATTTTTCCGTAATTCATTTAAGGTAATTTCCAACAAGTTAGTTTTAGACAAAAGACCCGCAATATTTTGATGAAATATTTTTAGTTGATTTGAGTTGCTATCATTATTATTATTTAAATTTACTTTATTTACGAAAAAAATTCAATTCATTATTTTCTAAGTAATTTTTTGTCTTTTTAAGAAAGTAGAACAAAATCGTCCCCTTTTTAATTATATCCTGAGTAGTATTCGGATGAGATTTATAGTTTGCATTTGAATGTCCAATTTTTATGTCTATTTTATTTTCAGTCATTTTTAAAAAGTATTACGGAATTGTTCCCTTTTTAGTTACACTCTGAGTAGTAGTTGAATTATATTTATAATCTGCACTTGAATGTATATTTTTAACCTTTGAATGTTTATTCTTAATATGATACTTAGTAAATGACAAGATTTTTTTTCTATAATCAAATTCATCAATTATTAAATTTATTTTCTTACATATAGCAAACCATGTGTAGCAAACGCAGTCTTGTAATCGTACGAATTTACTATTAAAAAAGTGTTTACTTAAATTATGTATCATGTCATTCAACTTATTTTCGTTAAGAAATCTATTTTTAATTACGCTCAGAAGTATAATATTGCAATTAATATATTTATTTAAAATTAAACATGTTTCTAACAACACTTTTGTCGGGTTTGTGTCGTGTTCACCTACGCAGATTATTATTTTGTCCTTTTCTTTCTTTGGGTCTTAAGCATCGTCAATATTTCTTCAGTGCTTGCGTAAGGTATAGTAAAAGATATAACTTCATATTTTTCGTAAGGATTATTAAATCTTGATCTTACTAATCTGTTACGAAGACCTTTACATTGCTGTCCACCAATTACAAAGATTCTTTGTTCTTCATGTCTATTTTTCTTAGATGTCACCAATACCTTATCCTCTTCCACTGCCTGGAGATTTTTTTGTTTTTAGTAGTGAGGACTCCGGTTCCACTCGTAGACAATCCTTGTTACTCTCCTTCAATGGTGATGATAGTGAGTACGATGGTGATGGTGGCAATGATTGTAATTTCTCTACGTTTTCATTGTGTGTATTAGCTATTGTCTGCCGACGACAATTTTTTGTCTTTTTTTGTTTTGTTTCGTAGAGTTTTTAGTTTCAAGCGTTTTGGTGCACATATTTTTGAGTAAGTGCACTTGTCGAGATAATTGACTAACTTTTTTTTTTAAGCCAATGTTTTCAATTATAATATTCTCCATTTCCATGTACGTGCTTTCAAACTGCCTCTGTAAATTAATTATTTCAAGTTTCAAGTCTCCAGTTTGGTCTGCACTTATATCAGTCGATAAATTAAAACTTTTTGAAGCTGTGTCAAGATCAATAGTGTCTAGAGACAAATTGTGATCCAGGGATTCACATGAATGTGTGTGCGTGATGCTAGGCGACTTGGCTGCCGGAGGTTTTAAAGCCTTTTTCCTCCTAGTAGTGACGGTACTTATCTGGCTATTTGATGTACCCAGCTTATTTTTAGCTTTATGTTTTTTTTCTTGGCTTGGAGCACTTCCGTATACATTTAATGCACTGCCATTTTTTTTGCGCTCAGCTGTTAAGGTATTATAAAACCTTTGAGTCGAAATATTTTCGCATTCTTTGTGATAAATTAATTTACAATTTGTACATGTCAGGTTTTCATTATTCAATATATTCTTTTTAGATTTGTTAATTTTTTTAATGTCGTTTTTTGGTGTCAACATTTCTGTTTAACTTAGTCAATCAATCAATTTGTTTGTAACTGCCTTTTCTTTTATTTAATCCTCTTAAAACAAAGTAAGTTTCCAATATAAAAAACTTAAAAAAATATATTTATAATTTTAAAAGGAGAAAAGAAAAACATAAAAAAGAATTCATGTCAATGCGATTATCAGGGCTTGAACTCGTAACTCTTGATCGGGAAAAAATTATCAGTTTTTTTTGTGCTCAGCTGTTAAGGTATTTGTATTAAGGTATTTGTATATAAAGGTATTATAAAACCTTTGAGTCGAAATATTTTCGCATTCTATGTGATAAATTAATTTACAATTTCAGGTTAGATTTTCATTATCTATACTAATATATAAAGCTGAAGAGTTTGTTTTTTTGTTTGTTTGTTTGTTTGAACGCGCTAATCTCAGAAACTACAAGTGGGATTTGAAAAATTCTTTTTGCATTTGATAACCCAACTCTTGAGGAAGGTTATAGGCTATATTTTATCCCGAAATTCCCACGGAATCAAAAGTTACGCGAGTAAAACCGCGCGCGGTGGCTAGTTCAATATATTCTTTTTACATTTGTCAAATTTTTTAATGTCGTATTTTGGTGTCATCATTTCTGTTTAACTTAGTCAATCAATCAATTTGTTTGTAACTGCCTTTTCTTTTATTTAATCCTCTTCGAACAAAGAAAGCTTCCAATATAAAAAACTTTAAATTTATATTTATAATTAAATTTATAATTTTAAAAGGAGAAAAGAAAACATAAAAAAAAATTCATGCCAATGGCTTGATCTCGTAACTCTTGATCGGGAACCTTTAGACGTTACCACTCGACCACTCATTGATTTACTCAGATTAGCGAAATAAAGGATTTGTTATGAAAGCCAACTATTGTTTATTTATCTGTCTACTCTAAAAATTGTCATGTTGCCTAGAATGGATGCCTCTCGATAGATGGCGCTGATTGTTTATTAAAGCATGATTTTTTCGTTACGGAATTTCTGGATTCGCTCCCCACGCTCAAGGCCCGCGATAGAATCTATGCAATAGCTTAAAAACTTTAAAAAAAATGTATTTATAATTTTAAAAGGAGAAAAGAAAACATAAAAAAAAATTCATGCCAATGGCTTGATCTCGTAACTCTTAATCGGGAACCTTTAGACGTTACCACTCGACCACTCATTGATTTACTCAGATTAGCGAAATAAAGGATTTGTTATGAAAGCCAACTATTGTTTATTTATCTGTCTACTCTAAAAATTGTCATGTTGCCTAGAATGGATGCCTCTCGATAGATGGCGCTGATTGTTTATTAAAGCCCGCATAAAAGCGCAGATTTTTTCGTTACGGAATTTCTGGATTCGCTCCCCACGCTCAAGGCCCGCGATAGAATCTATGCAATAGCTTAAAAAGTGTTCCTTGAGTGCGCGGATGTGATACTTGGTATAGAGGTTCCTCAATAAGTGTCTGTTTGTATTATGTAAGGAATTCCCGAAATTCCCACGGGAAGGGGTTGGACTTTTTAGTTTGTATGAAAAATCTTATTCCTTGAGTGCATGGTTGTGATACTTGGCCTGGAGGTTCTTCAAAGAGTGACTGGTTGTGCTTTGAAAAGAATTCCCGAAATTCCCACGGGAACAGGAAATATACGATTTATAGTTTGAATGAAAAAATAAATTCCATGAGTGCACAGATGTGATACCTACTTAGTACTACTGGTAACTGTTAGTGTTGTGAAAGAAATTCCCGCCATTCCCACGGGAACACGAAATATTGGACTTTTTAGTTTCTATGAATAATTATTTCTTCAGTGCATGAATGTAATACTTGATATAAAGGTTCTTCAATGACTGGTTGTGTTAAATATAAACAATGTTTATGCGCGTACGAAGTTGCGGGCAAAAGCTAGTTCATAATAGTTAGGAAGTTACGATATTTGAAATTTTTTTTGACTACAATTAAAATATGTAGCTGAAAGTTATCTTAAGTATTTATATTGATTATAGAAGTTGCCACACTATTTACGGACTACTTACGATCGTAAGTGTTAGGAAGTAAGTGATGACGAGGGTAGGTGGGGAATGTGTATTTCATGTATTCAATTTAAAGAGTTTACTGTAATAACACAGCATCTAAACAGTTCCAGGGATCAGTTCACCTAGTATGGATTTCGTTATTCCCACATCAAGAGCATTGATAACAAATATTCAGCGACATTAAACCTTGACGACCTCTTTGGAGATGGGGTAAACCTACCTGCCTCAGACGCCAGTGGTAGCGGCTTCAATTCCCGCCCGGAACAAAAAAAAAATATGTTCCGGGTCTGGGTGTTTTCTATATATGTATTTATATTCTAGGTTCCCCCCTAGTTCGCTACATGGTATCCCATATTACAAGCTCTGCTTAGTTTGGGGCCATGTAGTTAGTGAGATAGTCTGGGGTTTTTTTATTAAAAAAAAAAACATTTCTCGATCATACTTTTTTAATTTCATTACTGTATACATATTTGTGAATGACTTGTTGGATAAAATATACGATTATACTAAGCAAATAACGTCCTTCACTGGATTTCATTACATTTTAGACATTAAATTGACGAGTCCAGTTTCGTAATAACATAGCACTGAGTAGAAAAACATGTATGCAAGATGTAGGCTGCTTATTGAAAATTCTAACATTCATCAACGATTCTGTTGCCAGCTTGAAGGACTACGTCCTAATAATATTATAATATTTATCTGCCTTTCTCAGAAAAAGACTTATCGTTAACCAACCTCATTACTTTTTGCAATTTCAGTATGGCTATTTTCAACAAAGAAAAAAGACTGTGATGTTAACGCGTCAAAATATTACAGATTTATTAAGGGTTGAGGCTCAAAATATCCCTAGAATAACTGGATGCAACCCTTTCATCCAGATCGTAAAAGGCGACTAATACGAATGGCCCCCACTTAACACCCCTTCAACGAGGGTTTAGTCACCAATAAAAATTAGATTACTTATAAGACCGCATAATACAGCATAACATATTTTAATAAGATCAAGTTTTTATATGCAAGTAATTCTCCCTTTATAAGTGGGTTTATTTGACGTTAATAATGCCATTAAAAAAAAAATATTTTATTATAAACTAGCTTTATCCCGCAACGTCGTATGCGCATAACTACCCTACTCGCGGAAATTTCAGAAACTATACAACCAGACACCCACTGAAAGAACCTTTATACCAAGTATCACACCCATGCTTTCAAGGAATAAGTTTTTTTCATACAAACTAAAAATCATATATTTCCCGTGCCCGTGAGAATTTTGGGAATTTTTTTCGTAGTACAACCAGTCACTCTTTGAAGAACCTTCATGCCAAGTATCACATCCGTACACTCAAGGAATAAGATTTTTCATACAAACTAAAAAGGTCAACCCCTTCCCGTGGGAATTTCGGGAATTCCTTCCATAATAGAAACAGACACTTATTGAGGAACCTTTATATCAAGTATCACATCCGTGCACTCAAGGGATGGGATTTTTTCATACAAACTAAAACATCATATATTTCCAGTTCCCGTGGGATTTTCGGGAATTCCTTTCATAACACAACCAGACACACATTGAAAAACCTTTACACCAAGTTTCACATCGGTGCACTCAAGGAATAAGATTTTTCATACAAACTAAAAAGTCCAATTTTTCCCGTTTCCGTGAGAATTTCGGGAATTCCTTCCTTAGTGCACCCCTACATCCCCTAAAGAATGTATGTTCCAAATTTCAGCTCTCTACGCCCAGTAGTTACGGCTGTACGTTGTCTGTCAGTCACTCAGTCAGTAACGGAACATTTTATATATATAGATTATTGTCTGTCAAAAAAGTCGAACGCTCTGAACGCATCAACAGCCAAATATTGAATGAATTATAAAGCTTGCGCTCGCCTCCCGCCTTTTTTCACCCTACCGCCGCAAGCCGCGTCGAGCGCGGCAACCGTTACGCAAAAATAATCCTTATATCATTCAGCATTCACGCGCGATGGGTTATTAGCGTATTTCATGTATAAGTTTGGTGTTTCTATACCAATTTCTATGATTCTTTTTTTATTGAATAGGTAATAATGTTAATTTTTTTTAATTAGGGATAAGTGAGAGTATCATAAACGTAAGAGTAAACAAATATAATCAGAAAGCTCCGAACTGCTAAGCTATCGGGATTTACACGTGTCATTGTGAGTCAACCATAAAATATAGACATATACTGTTGTGGGATATTTTTTATATAATTTTATGAAAAATATTTTTGTCACACATGATTTCTATGTAGCTTTAACCATTAAGGCTGCACACGCGACGGAAGCTTAAAAAATGAAGTAACTTTTCCCGTTTTTCCAACATTTCCCTTTACTGCTCTGCTCCTATTGATTGTAGCGTGATAATAAGTATACTATAACCTGCCCAGGAGTATTAAAAATAATTTTACCAAGTTTCGTTAACATCCGTCGAGTACTTTTTGTTTCTATAAGGAACATATGGACAGACAGACAAAAATTTTACTGATTGCATTTTTGGCATCAGTTTCGATCACTAATCACCCCCTGATAGTTATTTTGAAAATATATTTCATGTACAGAATTGACCTCTCTACAGATTTATTATAATTATAATAATTATAAATAAAAAGTTTGAGCTGCCCTGAAGTTACAGGAAAATTTAATACGCATAATTGTTTCATAAAATTTTCATAATTGTTCCACAAAGAATAAAATACAATTGCTGAAAATTGAAGTCTTTATAGTCGCCAAATCCCAGACGGGATTTCAATTCAGCTGACAATTAACAATACTGAACGTCGAATTCGCTGTAAGCTTATGTTTAATGCGTCCAGGATTACGAATACCATTTCATAGTTAATTGGTCTACTTTCGCTTTCAAATTCCATTTGCAGCAATGTATACTAAGTTGTAACTGCAAATATATTGGAATTTTAAATCCAATGCAAATGTAAGTCTGAGTTATTATTTTAATAGTAAATAATAATTGAAATTAATCACAAAGCTCTTGAAAGTTAGCTATAATTATAATATTACTAGATGTTTCGCGCGGTTCTACCCACAAAAGTAAAAATAAATATGTGCTTAGATTTATAGTATTTTTGGTTCTCCAGTACGTGTACGTCCGGGACTGTGGTACTCCGGTACTAAACCAACAAGTCGGAACCAAATACTTAAAAAGGAGACAGTTTTATTAACAAGGTGACCACATTGTGAAGCTAGTGGTGTTCCTAAAATACAATTAAATGAAACTGTATTCTAATCATGACGGCAATCATTAAACAAATTCATTGAATAGGAAGTGTTTCGGTTAAAATGGGGTTATCGTGGCGCCGTGGTTACTGTGAGTATCATTCATGCGATATCACAGGTTAAGCAACGTTCGGCGCGGTCGGTACTTGGATGGGTGATTCGCCGACCGTTTATTTCTCACGGCGACTTCCGTGCTTCGGAGGGCTCGTTAAGCAGTCGGTCCCGGGGGCTGTATATACAGTAGTCGTTAGGGTTTGTTAGAAGCCATTACGGTGCCTTGAAAATTCTGACATCCACCATCCAGCACTGGGCTAGCTAGGTGGATTATGGCCTATACCTCCTCGTCACCCATGGGAGAGACTCATAGCCTTGCAGTGGGCTCATTATAAAAGAGTTGTGATGATTAAAAATACAGTATTATTTAGATTTGTGTTTAATGTAGGCAAATGAAACGCCTACCTAAAGGTATGCGCACATTATGACAGGGCGCATAGCAATGCAAAAATCCGCCTGCGAGCCTCTCATACCTTTAATATGAAACATCGCATACTATGCCGGGGCGGGGCGGGACGCATTTCATATAAAACGTATGCGGATTATTGCGCTGCGATGCGCCCCGGCATAGATAATAATTAATTATCTATACCCAATTACATAACTAACTGTGTTAGTTATGTAACTGGGCAATGCCCGTGTAACTAACAATAAATAAATAAATAGAGTGCGCGTACCTTAAGGGCAAGCGTGTCGCACGAGGGGGTTAATCCAAATGACCCTATTGTGACCCTTAAATCGCGTGTTATACGTAATCGATCATTACTATCTTGCGATAAAAGGTGTAAATCGGAATGAAGTGAAAAAACATTAAGGTTGGATTAAACGTGGATGAATTATAACTTTATGTTTTATTGCTTCGCTATATTATTGCTTTTTCGAATGAAAATTAATGAGACTATGTCCCTCAACAGAAAATTATTAGAAATTATGGTGATGCTCAAAACCTTCCTTTTAATCTAAGAACCTCCTATTTATTCTAAAATTAATAGAATCAGCACCAAAAAAGCCTAATAAATAGACGCCAGTAATTTAATACTCATTTTCGGTTTTACAATGTTTAATAATGTTAACATCTTAGATAAGTTTGCAAAGTTATGCAAAAAACTTAATTTGCTGGCCTCAATGTCTAGCATAACTTAAATTCAATCATGAACCTTGGGATAATTAGTTATAAACTATTTGTGTAACATTGGGGTAGAATATTATTGTAAAACTTAATAGTATACGATTATATATTATGCAAATAAATTCTTTGCTTCGACGAAGAAGCTATATTCGGATATATTGCTGATTTCTTTTTGAATCCTGTTGATCTTCTTGAGCCAGACTGAACTAACTTTATGAGAATCCATTCATATTTATAATTAATATCATTTTATATTTTTTTAGGTTTTATAGGTTACTTATATCATTACGGTTAAAGAATTCGACCTTTTAGACCATTTAGATTTACGGTTTATTGTTACTATACTTCTAATTAAAAAAGTAAAGGTAACAAATTAATGACGCGATCTAAGATGCGTATTTAATGATAAAGGCTTAGAGTGAACTCCAAAAGAAATATTAAAAGTTTAAAAAATACTTTAGATTAACATCAACAATCATTACATCTATCATTAACGCAACGATCCGCTATAGCTAACTATTTATATCTTGACATCATAAATTCAAACAGCTAATATCGTCGGATTAATGTCCGATTCCCACCAAATTTCACCGGAAATTAATGCGAGTTTGGCAACAACCTAGCCAGGTTCGCCAACACACACATAAACGTACGTATTTCTAAAAAAGGAAATTGAAACGTAGACGACCTTCAGAGAAAAAATATCTGGAAAATGAGTTCGGTCTTTGAAAGAGATATTGTAGTTGGTAATTGCAGCGACCGACTCTTGGTTTTTACAGTTTCAAATAACTGTTGATTTGTTTGGCTCGGAGAGGATTGAATTAAATTCGTTGGTGCGGAACTCTTGAAATCGACATTCCATTGCGCTGTTTTGTAAATAATCGCAATTGATTAATATTTAGAATAGGACCTTGAATTTTTATTTTTACACTATAAAATATATTGATTGAATCGCTATGCATCTGATTTCTTATGATAACACATCTGTAATATAAGATTATTTATTTATCGGATGTGATATCTGCTAACTGTGCGTTAACGTGCAAAAACGTGTAATATAACGAAAATATGTTACTGCAATAGAAGTGCAAAAATTAAACAAGCAAATTGCTTGTAAGTATATAAAAATACAAAACACTAAAGTTTTTTTTTTTTATTAATTAGAAATTTTAATACCTAGTAATTTGCGATAAAACAATGTTGTCGGTTTGTTTTTATGTGATTTTACAGAGAACTTCAGATTCAAACATTTAATAACCCATAAGTACACCATTCCTGGAAACCATTTGAGAATGCTTTGAACAGAGTAGTCAAAAAAAGTTTTTTAATTTCATTGTGTTTGTGACTTGAAAAACCTACGAAATTGAAAAACTTTGTAAATACTGTAACAATTGTACACTTTTTACATTGTTTTACTCACTAACTGGAAACGATTCATTGCGAAGGTTTGAATGAATTGTGTTTTTATAAATTAACGAACTAATAAAATAAAGACTTTTTTAATTAATGCCCATAGTGATGAAAATGGAAAATTTAAGGGGTTACCAAAGAAGTGAATTTTGAAGTTTCTCTGGTAGAAAATTTTTGAAGTTCGCCCAAATACCTTTTCCTTATGATGTAACTATTATGGTGATTGAATGAATGATGTAATAACTAACTAGGGTTACTGTTTTTAGCAGTAGCATACTGTTTTTCACTACACTATACTGTTTCCTGTTGAACAAAAATAAAGTATGCATAAAATAAAGTATATAACTGTTTTCAGTATAAAAAGATAAAACACTTTATTTGTTAGACTTTAATTAATGATTTGTGCAAGAAGTTCTAAAAATATGTGTTTAAAACAATAAATAAAATGAATACTGTTTATTTTTCCAACATACTATTTTGATATTCTTTTCGAACTCAAATATACTTGATTTCTAGAAAAAAAAGTTGGCAACCCTATAAGTAACTATCGTGGAGTTGGTATTTAAAATGTTTTTACTTAACACGTAAGCTATGGATATGAACATACTGAGTACGGTGTGCTTCAAAGAAATCGGATCCCCCTTAATTCGGAAGTTTTTTCAATAAGTTATTTTAATTTATTTACTTGGACTTAGGATGAAACCAAGACTTTAGTGAATTCTCCAAATAAGCCAAATTTAAGGCATTGAAGTATGCGATTTCCCAAAAAAAACTCTATTTTAACGAAATAAGGGAGGAGGTTTTTCTGAAGCACACCGTAGATTGTGTTAGTAATTTCACTATGGTCAAAAGTAATTAAGAGGATTTACTGGACTTGTTTCGGTATCGTACAAAAGACGGACCGTTGATCCTAGATCATATTTTAAAACGCACTTTAAACTCAACATTGACGAAGTTATAAAACAATTTGGACACAAATGCAGTAGGTACTTACTGCTTTAGAATTATTATACAGAAGACACTACCACTTTAACTTCTACTGTGGTGTAGATAAATTTAAGTTATCATTTCTTTGCCAAATGGTTACAAAACGGTGTGACGTGTTTCTATTTCCGGCTGTGTTTATCATTTTCAATTGATTTTTTTACTCATCAATTTTATATGAATGTACCTTTACTTTGTAATGAGCAATAATACATGTGGAAAACGAGTCTTGTTAATCACTTAAGAGAATTGAGCATTAAAAAGAGATATTATGTTCTTGTTTTAAATTTGGTATTTTTGGACTATGAAAGTTTTTAAAAGAAAATTTAATATACAAAACCCAGGCAGTTATTTTAAGTGTGTTGAAATTTTAGATTTTGAGATTTTTTCTCTCTTTTGTGATTTTTCATCTTTTTTCTGAGAATTTTTTTCTGGCAAAAACTGATAACTAACGATAATTTATAAAAAAAAGTATTTTAAAAAATTGTGCGAGTCTAAAGGCAAACTTTCCAAGACCCACAGAAATATCGCTTTAATTACTTGCAAATTATCCCATCCACACGCTGTTCCTATGGCGGGCCATGTACCAGTCACCCTGTATAATGCTGATGATATCTAGACTTATACGAAGCCTTAAAAAAGCGAAGTTACACTGTAATAAATAAAAGGAATAACGAATTGATAAAATCAGAACGTAGCTATTACGTGATCTACCGACTTGAAAAATTGAAACTAAGGCCAGCTTAAACTGCAGTTATCTTGACAAAGACTTGCTAACAAAGTCAGACTCATTTCACTTATCCTAATTTTTTAAGGCATTTTTAAGATTAAATCAAGTTCTTCCAAATCCTTATTTCTTCAAATTTCAATTTTTAATGCATATCCTTGTTTTGTTTCAGCCATTATTGAAAATTGGTTAAAATACTGAAGTAAGATGATGCCACTGAGTCTATTTTGGTCCAGAAGCTTGCTGATAAGTATTTTGTGATGTAGGTTTAGAGTTACATACTTACATAAATTTTCAATACAGTTACATAACTTCACGTCACGCGGAAAGCAGAACACTAGAGGCTATCGAACTATCTATCACGTTTGACAAATTAGGTGGTATTATAATGATGGAGAGAGACTATAGCAGTGAAAGGGGGTCAACCTATCGCCCACAAAACCGCCAATAACACCTTTGTCCCTTAGCTGACTTTTACAATAGGGAAGAAAAGCAGCTAGTGCATTCTATGTTTTCTCTTGCTCCCAGTACAGTACCTAGTTTTCATCAGCAATTTTCATCTATAACATTGCGCATACACCAGTTGCATACGCTTCGGGTGCTGCTTTTCACGCTGTTAGTTTTCATTCAAACACTTTTCTAGGATAAATTCATTACAACTAAAACTATTTTTATAGAATTGATATTTAAACATAGATCAATTTTAGACCCTAACTAGATGCATACGAGCCTTATACAGGATGTCCCAGAAACGACACGTATCCGGGACACTGGAGGTAGGTGAATCTAAGGCCTATCAGAAAACATCAAAACAGGTTAAATAAAAGTTCTCTGGTTTTCGAGATATTACCACCTTTGTGATGTTTTAAGAAATTTCCACTTTTTGGTACTTTTTGCCTACAGCTGCAATAAATGACTTTTTTTTTTTTTTTTATAAGTGACTAAACCCGCGTTTGACCTCAATCTCACCTGATGGTAAGTGACGATGAGGTCGAAGATGAAAGCACACGGGTTTAGGAAGGAATTAGGAAGGACTGTTAACGAACGTTTTGCTTTTACTTGATCTATTTTTATTAGTCACTTGAGGTAATTCAGTAGTAATTTTGATAGTTTCTAGAATCCTATGCTAAGAAAAAGAGGTAAATATTCTCAATTTATTTCATTTCGAAAAACTCGACTAAAGTTTAACTAAATACTGTGAATAAAAAATGTATGGCATTAAAAGTGCACATAATCTTAAAAAATATGCTTAATTAAATAACTTGACCGTTAATTTGAAGCCTAATAATACTTGAGAGAGAGATACCATCGTTCTGTCCTTTTTTCGCACGTTCTTTCCTTCATATTCCTACTCTATTGCCTTCTCTTTCTTTACCCCACCACCACACAGGTAGCAGCTATGCTGAATGCGTTAGGATTTTGACTCATTGACGTCGTTGTTCTTGTCCTGACAACTTGTCTATATCAGAGAAGACACAGTGTTTACTGAAGGTACATATTTATCTTTCTAAAACTTGTTTCGGATTAAAGCTGACATTGGTGAGTTCATTTTATCTTAATTATTTTACTTGCCTATGTGTTTTCTTTGATAAATTTCGCACGGCTATTGTTATTTATAATGCAACGTGTTATAATTTATAATTCAATTTTTATAAAATGTTATACCTGCTCCAAAATAAGTTTAACGTTGTTAACGTTCGTTTTAGAATTGTTTTTTATCTACCTTTTAGTTTCCTTTGGTAAGCGAAATTTATTATTTGCATCGTGGTTTAAAACAAGTGATCAAAACAATGTAGTACTAGTACTTCATATGTACAAACTATCTCAAGGACGACGAATTTGAGTAGTTCTTCGTCTAGTAGTTCTGGATCAGAAGCTCGAGTAATTCTTCTAGTCAAAAGCGTTCGCGCCGTTACCGTCAGAATCGAAAGCGGAATCATAATTACGGCATAATAGGACAGTTAATCTAAGATGTAGCATTTTTAAAGAATCTTATCTTAATCTGGTTCGGTTAGACATCTTATAATGATGATCCTATAATCGACGAACATAATCTGAACGATCTGGGATTCACAAAACCTACAGCCACATCTGTAGTTTCAAAAACACCTCATAATTATTCTGAAATTCTTAAAGTTATACAAAGCTTTGACAATCCTGATTGGACAAATATTAGGTTATTTTAGCTTCTGTCAAGGATCCTTTAAATAAGGTCATGTTAAGTAAAACTCCTCCCTCATGCCATCACTTATCATAATGTTAGAAAGCCCTTTCGAGGTCGTGGAAGTAAGCAGGCACACTGTCGTAAATTTAACGAATCTTCACAAGGACTTAAAGGCTCTCCCTCATCCCACTGGGATAGGACAGGAAAATCCAGACGATACTGACCGCACGGTCGAAAATCTAACGAATTTGCAAGAAAGAAAAAGAAAAAACAACTACGTAAAGGTTCTTCCTCATCCCACCGGGATAGGAGAGGTAAATCCAGACTATACTGACCAAACGGTCGTAAATCTAACGAATCTGCACAAGTACGTAAAGGTTCTCCCTCATCCCACCAGGATAGGTGAGGTAAATCCAGACGATACTGACCACACGGTCGTAAATGTAACGAATCTGCACAACTACATAAAGGTTCTCCCTCATCCCACCAGGATAGGAGAGGTAAATCCAGGCGATACTGACCACATGGTCGTAAATCTAACGCATCTTCACAAGGACGTTAAGGCTCTCCCTCATTCCACCTAGATAGGAGAGAAAAATCCAAACGATACTGACTCTTCGAGTATTTTCCATGAAAAACTTTCACAACCGGTGGAAAGAAAGGGGTAATTTCTTGCAACCAACAGCAGAGTAGACAATAAATCGAGCCGAGATTACGTATATATTAATTTATGAACGAAAATAATTGACAGCTCCAGTGGCTGCAATGTATGATTTGTGATTGATGTTATTTTGAATGCTGGCAATTTATGAACATAATCTTCTTAGTCTGTGGTTAAGTTGATCAATCATCAATCCGTGATTGGTTGTTCTCATAGATTAATATAAGTACTAAAGTAGTTGTTCTATCCAGGTTATGACGAAGTAATACATTTCAAATTATTATATGCTTATGAGAATTTAAAGATATTAAGTGAAATTGATAATCAATGTTCCTCTTGCTTGCAAAATGATATCCGCTGCCACAGATTTGTGATGCAATTCGCTGCAGTGTATGATGTAGTGGATGTGATTCCCTTTATTTACTCAACAAGTTTTAAAATTTTCAGGTCGGTTTTGAACTGTTTTCTAATTGTTTTGTGGAGAGTTTAATAACATGCTGTTTACTATACGATACCGTGGACAGAGGAGTTGGCTGCCCTTCAGGCTCAGCTTTGCACTAGGGGACTTTGCTTGTATGCAATTGGGTTGCCCAGAAATTTCGAGAGCACGGAATACGCGCTATGGTGTATTTAGCTGCTTCTCAATTGATATTGAAATTAAACTATCAGGGCTGGAGATCAGAAAGAGAATTATTTATTAAATTGATACAGCTTAATTAATTAGCAGCAGCTAGTTGCTAGTTGCTAGGGTAGCTACAGTGCTCCCCCTCAAGCGAAGCCTATTGGTGGTTTGACGCCTCGTCACTTCGAATAGTTTGTAGTGTCGTATGCTGCGAGGTATTGCGGTCGGGGCTAGGACGTCGTCATGCGGCAGTGGTGAGGCGATGATATACGCTGGTTTCAGTCTATCGATAGATAGCTATAGTAGTTTCTCGAGTCGGTAACTTTATCGGGAGAACTTTTCTGTTTCATTTCTGTATAGGAAACGAGCCTTCATGTGCCGATGCGAGTGGTGTCTTCACTGCGTCGCATCTTATGAAAACGTGATCGCACGATGACAAGTCCGAGTGTCAAAAATACTGCGCTTGGTTGCGTGCGGAGCTGATGTTGGTTTCAGTTCTTTCATGGCGCGTACTCGTAGCGTATTTTCATTATTTATTTTTTTTCGACAGTTCGCCTGATAGTCGTATAGACCCGAATGTCTTGCACAGATGTTGCTTCCGGCCATCGTGTACAGCAGTCTATTATTGTAACACAGTATTTGTAGCCATCACTCAATGTAGGCAACAATGGGCCGATTATATCGATGTGTACATGTGCGAATCTTTCCACTGAATGTTGTGTAAATAGTGCTGGCTCACTCTTTGTATGTCTTTGTATCTTTACACGTTGACAAGGTATCCAGGTTTTCGACCTAGTACCAAAGTAGATATTCATGTGTGGGCAAAAATACCGTGACTTAACTATAAGGCGTGAACTTAAAAAAAGACGTGTGACACTTGGAGACTGCCGCGGTAAAGCTATTGCAACAAAATAAAGTGTTCTGCTGCAACACGTCATACAGAGCTAAGACGTACTGACCGGGCGGCCGGCCTGCAGCAGCACCGCGCCCTGAGCCACGCTGCTGGCGTCCACCGACACCAGCACCGGCTACGACACGTCATACAGAGCTAGGACGTACTGATCGGGCGGCCGGCCTGCAGCAGCACCGCGCCCTGAGCCACGCTGCTGGCGTACACTGACACCAGCACCGGCTGCGACACGTCATACAGAGCAAGGACGTACTGACTGGGCGGCCGGCCTGCAGCAGCAACGCGCCCTGAGCCACGCTGCTGGCTCCACCGACACCAGCACCGGCTACGACACGTCATACAGAGCTAGGACGTACTGATCGGGCGGCCGGCTTGCAGCAGCACCGCGCCCTGAGCCACGCTGCTGGCGTACACTGACACCAGCACCGGCTGCGACAGGTCATACAAAGCTAGGACGTACTGACTGAGCGGCCGGCCTGCAGCAGCACCGCGCCCTGAGCCACACTGCTGGCGTACACTGACACCAGCACCGGCTGCGACACGTCATACAGAGCAAGGACGTACTGACTGGGCGGCCGGCCTGCAGCAGCACCGCGCCCTGAGCCACGCTGCTGGCTCCACCGACACCAGCACCGGCTACGACACGTCATACAGAGCTAGGACGTACTGATCGGGCAGCCGGCTTGCAGCAGCACCGCGCCCTGAGCCACGCTGCTGGCGTACACTGACACCAGCACCGGCTGCGACACGTCATACAAAGCTAGGACGTACTGACTGGGCGGCCGGCCTGCAGCAGCACCGCGCCCTGAGCCACGCTGCTGGCTCCACCGACACCAGCACCGGCTACGACACGTCATACAGAGCTAGGACGTACTGACCGGGCGGCCGCCTTGCAGCAGCACCGCGCCCTGAGCCACACTGCTGGCGTCCACTGACACCAGCACCGGCTGCGACACGTCATACAGAGCTAAGACGTACTGATCGGGCGGCCGGCCTGCAGCAGGCCCGCGATAGAAGCTATGCAATAGTATAACAAAAATGGTTGCTCATGAAGAGTTGGTGAGCTTCTACAATAAATAATTATAAACCAGCGTGGTCAAGTGTGGTCCCTGGTCCGTGGTCCAGCAAGTGTCTGTAAACGAACCAACTGGCTCAGATTAAGCTCAATTTCTGGCAGACCTGCATCATAATATAAAAACTCTCTTAATAATAAAGCCGTCGTCGTCTCCACGCTTTGTAGCCCGGAACGAACTGAACGGCTGAGAGGACATCCTCTTGTCAAGCGAATCCTATAATCTATTGCACTGGTCGCGACAAAAATGCACCAAATCATCAATCTGGAATATTGATAATGTTATATTTTTATTTTTTGTCCTGCTAAAATCCTAATACAGAAAATCCTTTTGAAATATAAAAAAAATAGATGCTTGGACCCAGTCTATTGGGTAAATAAGTTCATTTTAATTGGAAAAGACATAATAATCAAAAGTAAGTGTGATAATGTATTTATAAACTATACGTGGGAAACCTATACTAGCCTCTCGCAACCTAGTCGGGTTATATTAGTATATATGTATATAAAAGAAAGAAAGAAAAAGAAAAAAAAAAAAAAAAAAAAAAAAATTGCTGGTGTGGGTCACGTCGTGAGGACGCCACACTGGTATCAATGCCTCAGCCGACAGCTTCCGTTCCGCTGTGGCGTCAAAAAGTTGGGTGGAAAATGGTCCGTTGGATGAAATCCTGACTAGAGATAACTGGCGTTCTGAAAATACATTTGAACGATTTTATTGTAAATAAGTAAGAATGTCAAAAAATCAAAATTCAGTTACAAGTCAATTTATGCAGTGGATGAAATATACTTTATATTTCTATTTAATTTAAACTACTTAATTGTAGTTTTTGTTAGCAACTGTTGCTTATTCCTGTGTATTTGAAAGGTAATTGATATTACGTTACTGAAAATGCTATAATAGGTTATTTTTATGTACATCTCCCTGGCAATGTAAAACAATACCACAAGTCAATTTATTTTAGGCTTATTAACTTTTATTCTTATTCACATTGACGTCACCACCACACCAGGCGATATCAAACACGTCTCTCAAGTATTATTAGGCTTCAAATTAACGGTCAAGTTATTTAATACCAACGTTTTACCTAAAATTAAAACGTAAATTAAATCACTTACCTTAATTTGAAGCCTAATATTTTTTAATTCTGCCTGGTTACACAACGACTTCAATGAGTCAAAATCCTAACGCATTCAGCATAGCTGCTACCTGTGTGGTGGTGGGGTAAAGAAAGAGAAGGCAATAGAGTAGGAATATGAAGGAAAGAACGTGCGAAAAAAGGACAGAACGATGGTATCTCTCTCTCAAGTATTATTAGGCTTCAAATTAAGGTAAGTGATTTAATTTACGTTTTAATTTTAGGTAAAACGTTGGTATTAATGCCCTTTTCAAAATAGTACAATAAGAGCCCTTTTTCCAAACCAAATCTTGGAAAAATCTATTTTTGTAATGCAAGTCGTGCTACCTGGGAATTACAACTGGCCCTATTCTGGTAAAAATAGAGGTTCCAGATATCTTTAATGGCAAAACAACTAAAAAAATTAATGTCAGATCCACATAATTATCTACTTCTGTCTCTCTTTATTATTTTTAGTAGGTGGGCACCTGCCTTGCTACCTGAAAATACTTCGGTTAATAGTGTATTTTGTTAAGGTGTATTTTGTGGCTAAATCTTACCTATATTATAATTATTGTGAAATTTTGTACCAGCGATGTTCAAAGTAATAGTAGTCTTATTCATAAACATAAACTGTGCAAAGCATTGAAAGTTCAATAAGTATTTATTTTATGTTTATTTAAGTTTGTTTTTTATGGTTTGTTTTATTTTATAGCAAAGAGTATCGTCAATCGTGACTACGGAGTTTGTGAACACAGACACGTCGAGTTCAAATTTAAAAAACGAGATAAAATTTTGTTCAAAAACTTTTTTATTTTATTTCATGGTTAAAACTAAAGACAATATTATTATAGTGTTTCTACTCAGATAACAGTCTAATTAAAAGTCAGATATTTTTCTTAAACGTACGCCGCTATCTATTTACACATAAATGGGCCTTCTCTTTCTCGCTGCCCGTTGATTCATAGTAAAGCCTCCGCGCTTTCTGTAGACGGCTTCCACAATTTCCCTTTAATTGAAATATAAGCTTTCCATAAGCTTTCCAATATTTATTTGTTACAATTACAGAAATTTTGATCGAATATTCAGTGGAACAGCTTATTTTAGACACGGGCATACATTTTTATATTACCGCAAAGTAATTTTAGTTACTGAAATATTATATTACAATATTTTTTGTCATTTTCATAAACTGCACTGCATTATTCTTCCAGAAACAAGTGTGGAGTTTACATACGATTTCAAACGTAATTAAATTCTAGTTTTAGAACAAAATACAAACTCAAAGTTTTCGTTGAAACGAAAATACGAACAATCAGACCCTGAGAACACTATAAACCAAGTTTTAATTTAATTTTATTAACTAATTTCATGTAGTAATAATATAGGGTGACTGGTGGGTCATTTTCGAAATTCCAGGACGTGATATGTTGATGATTATACATGAAGAAATAAAATAAAATAAAAATTGTGTGCGTGTGGCGTGTGCGTGTGGCGGGAACACTGCTTAGTGGAGCATACGGTTGCGTGGGAACAGCAGGGGTCGGCGCGGCGGCGCGGCGCCTGCCGTCCCGCGCCCTTCTCCCCGTGACTGGACCCTGCGCCCACGCGCCTCATACCGCGCGACGCTACCAGCAGACCTCTCACGGACCTCTATCGAGAGCGCACGTACCACATAGGCTAAATATAAATTGTAATACGTGATTAAAGCCAGTTTTCCTATACAGTCCGCACTTTTCTTTCTACTTATGTAGTTAAGACCTCTTAACTACATAAGTAGAAAGAAAAGTGCGGACTTGGTCCTTTACTCGCCACTAAATAAAAAGTCACGTCGCGTCATCGCTTCGCAAGGCAGCCGAGCAAGATAACGGGACTTCTACCAGCTGTTATTGAACTTTGAGCAGCAACGAGTCTACGTGTCCACGCAGCCATCGATAACGACAAAAATAATTTAGCCGTTCAACAAGTGCAGTTTAGTGAAGAATCTCGAAAACAAAGAAGAACACAGCTTCGAAACCGTGAGATTGTTCCAATTTTTTTCTTTCATTCCATTAATTTCATATCTCAACCTCATCCATTCCATCTCATTTCACCAACATCAGTTTAGTTAGTCGCTTCTTAGTATCAGTGTGCAATACCTACGAGTCATTAAAACCATTATTCCATTCTCATTAAAATAATATTCATACTTAGATAGTTACATCATTCATCAAACTTCATCGCATTTAAAGCAAAATCATACATCATAATCACGATATCAGTAGCTTACTTTTAGATACATTTTGAAATCATTATTTTAGTAACGTAGTTATAGAATTGGTTTGATCAAAGTAGATATTAATATTAAATCATCACATATAGTTTTTATAATTTAGTGCATCGTAATTTGGTAAACTAGTATGCCATTAGATAGTTTGCAATTTGTAATAAAAGTTTTTTCTTTCGTTTTGGTTCGACAGCATTGATAAGTGATATTGCGTGGCCTCAACCTCAACAACGCTGTATCCTTTTGACCTCAACGGCTGCGCAGTGGAAAATTACCGGAGCTGTGACTAACAAAGAGGGTTATGTTTTTTGTTTTTGGATATTTTGAAGTTTAAAGTATTTGATCAGTTTTAATTTTATTTCAACATACGTGGTACGAATTCAGACTTTAGTAACATAGATTATTTGTTGCATTTTACCTTTCGTAACATACAATATCGTACCTTACAAGCATCGATAATTTAATTTACTTTTAGAAATAATAACTTTAATTATCTTCGAATTTGAAGCAAGTATTTATATTTTAATATATATTTAATTTTGGTGCACTTCGTAAATAAGTTTTTGAATTTGAGTTGCAAAGACAATTTGAGTTGAATTGGTACACAATTTTAGGAGTTTTTTTTTTATCAACAGGTCCTTTAAGTAGTTTTGAGTTCTCAATTTTAAATTTAACTTGATAATATTCAACATAATGTCTGATGCAAAAATAACGCTGCTGATTAAAAAACGGGGCACGCTCAAAGGAAAATTAACTGGCTTTTGCAATTACACGAATTCTTTAAAAGATAAGGCCGAAACTATATCCCCAGCTATAAGAAATGAGCTTCAAGCTCGCCTTGAACGGATTGGTGACTTATACTCTGATTTTGATGCGCTTCAGACGGAGATTGAGGAGTTGTCCGATGATCCAGAGCTGAGGTATCAGGAGCGGGAAGCTTTCGAGAATCAATACTACGCTGCTATTGGGATCGCGAAGGCTTTCACCGAGGCGCCTTCTGCAGCTTCTCTGGACGAGTCTAGCATCACCGCGGTAAGCGCCCTTGGAGGCACACAAAGACAAAATAATTACGTGAGACTTCCCAAAATAGAATTACCTTCATTTAGCGGCTGCTATCAGCACTGGCTTGAGTTCCGAGATACATTTATATCCATAATTCACTCCAACAATACTATGGACGCCATAAACAAATATCATTACTTACGCGCTTGCTTACAGGGCAGTGCTGCTTTAGTAATAAAAAGCCTAGATTTTAAAGCTGATAACTATGCTGCTGCTTGGGAATTGCTGTGTCGCAGGTACGATAATAAACGCTTGCTTGTGAACAATCACGTACAGTCTCTTTTTAATGTAAATTGCATACAGAAAGAATCCAGCAAAGCCTTACGCTATATAATCGATATAACTAATAAAAACTTACGTGCTTTAGCAACTTTAGACCAACCCACACAGCATTGGGACACTTTAATTATACATATGATGGCTACAAAATTAGATTGCACGACTAATAGAGAATGGGAAGAGTTTCGAAACAATCTTAGTGACCCGCCAAATTTAAATTCTTTTTTATCATTTTTAGGTAACAGGGCTGACTTACTGGAGACTTTAGAGGAAGCCAAGGGTAACAATTTGTAATACAGGGTGTATAAACAGGTAAAATTGTATATACAGGGTGTCCTCATAAGACTGCAGTTTTTAAATTTAATGGCATTTTATTCACGTACTGACGCTCTACGACTGAAGCTATATCCAGTTTTCAATTACACTACTTCAAAGTGCGTTTAGAACTTTTGTGCAATATGTGTTTTTGTCGTATTATTTATTTTTTAGTTTGTATTCTTATAATTGGAAACATAGATATCATATCTCGATCTATAAACCACCTTTGCCGATGCTACAATGTACCTATTTCTTTACCATTTAGATAACTCTGTAATCCGTATTTAACAATGTTACAAGAAACAATTTAAGTTTATCTGGGAGAAGGTTAAAGCAATAAATTGCAATAAAATGTGCACCGGATCACGTAATGGTCGTAAGATCCATTCCTTTACTGGTATTAAGTTCCACTGACCTGAAGGAATGCTAGGTTCTGGAATATTCTGAAAGTTTGCAAGAAAACCATTCGTAAATGCCGCTTGACACTTTGTTTTTATTCAAAATAGCACCTGGTTTTCAATAATCTTATAAACGATATTTGAGATAGTCGTTATAAATATTATACTACTCATACAGTGTGTTAGGGATCAAATTTCCGATACTTTGCCTAGAGAAAATGCTGTACAAATTTAATTACTCGTATTTCTACGACTTCACTGAAACTATTTTTTTTTTAATTTTTTTTTGTCGTTACGAATAGAACTAATACACAAAAGTAGTCTTATTTGAAAGATTATGATGTTGGTAGCATTTTAAATAAGTTAAGAAGTATTGCAAAATAGCCCATGATAGAGAAATTATAGAAAGGGCCACTCGAAAGGATTTAGGGCAACCGCCTGCATTTAAAATAATGGCGGGTACTTTGAACAATTACTATACAATTTTAGAAGAAAAAGAAGTTAAAATTAAGGAAAAACAATAAGAAGTAGCTTTTGTCTCACTCACGCCTAACTATACTTAAAATACCGCTCACATTTGCACACTAATGGTATGGTTACTTAATTAAAGTCGTGTAGTTTTTTGTAATTTTGACCAAATCAGCCCGAATTTCGTGTGATGTTTATTTGTTAGCATAATTCCTAGTGAAAAAAATATATGAAAAGAAGATATGTTTAAGGGCTGGTTTTTTAGATAGCCCACATTAACTTAAATAATTTGTGAAATTTAGTAACTTAATAAAAGTTTTGCGGCTACGCTAAAAGATTTCATGGACTAGATCGCATTACTTCTTTACTTATTTTAAATGCTAGGAAATATCACAATCTTACAATCTTCATCTTTTTAATTAATGGTAAAATATTGCTGGCCCTCATCGTCATGTTCAAGACTGAAAAACTGATAAAGTTTGCCTTTAAAAGTCTTTCCCATGATACAATAAATCGTGATACTTACTCAATGTAATTTGAAATCGATATTATATTAATCTTATCGATAGCGTCAAGGGAGTTTAAACCTTAATTTCTTTGATGTTGTTATTTAATTACTAGCTGCTGCCCGCGACGTCGTCTGCGTGAACGCTATGCAGCACCAAACGCACCTACGATTTTAACACTGCTAGCGTGATAATATGTAGCCTATATGTTGACCCGACTTCTTAACTATCTTCATGCCAAATTTGAAGTAAATCCATGCAGTACTTTTTGAGTTTATCCCGGAAAGACAAACAGACAAACAGACAAAAATTCTAAAAACTATATTTTTTGTTTCTGTTTCGATTGTAGATCATACCCCAAGTATTCTTTTAAAAAAATATTCAATGTACAGTTTTGACTTTCCTACCATTTTATTATATGTATAGTTATTACTGTTTTATGACTTATTACGTTCATAAACACAATTTAAAAACAATTTGAGCCTATTTTTGTAGGTATGAGGATTTTTTTCAAATTAGGTTGATACAATATAAAAAAATCTATCAAAAGCGGTATTTTTTCATCGTAATACCCTAATACATATAATACCCATTCTTGCCAAATAAATTTATAGGTACTGAAAAAAAATATGTACAAAAAATATGAGATGTTTCAGGTGACTTCATCGCTCGTAATTATATACTATTTAGATAATTTACTATATCAACGAGTAAAAAAAAACTTTCTTTTAGCCTTTTATTATCTTTATAGATAGATTGAAATGAGCAAATAGTAAACCGAGCAACAAGCATTGTATCTACCTAATAAGCGAAAACAAGGCCCATTATCGTAACCCTTTGTTATAAGCCCACTGCAGACCTATGAATCTCTCCCCTGGGTGACGTGGAGGTTAAGGCCATAAGCTACCAAGCTGCCCCGGTCCCGATTGTTGGATGTCGGAATTAACAAGGCGCTGAAAACGCTTCTGACAAACCCTTGCGACTATTATATAGAAGTTATACACGCACTCGGGACGGGACCGACTGCTTAAAGTGCCCTCCGAAGCATGGAAATTGTCTCAACAAACGTTGCTACTACAGAAAAATACATTCTTACAAGTCCGTATAAAAGTTACTGTTACTGTTGATTGTGTAATACTAAAGGTATTTTCTAATGCAGCATAGTCATTTTTTTCCACCAAGTAAAAGATTTGGGAAAAGTAGTAATCCTTTTACGGATAAAAGGGTATTCTATAAATCTGTTGGCCCGAAGGTTAGCAGTTATAGAACAGAGCAGCGACGGCTGTACCCTGACAGTGCGGAGACCGCTTTATCAATCATTAGACTCCTCAGTAATCTGAGTATACCCACTAAACAACCCCCATTTCTGATCAAGTCTTAATAAGGGTCAGCGATCGTCATCGGAGCGACAGCCAATCGGTTGATAGAGGCCGCGCAGCGTGCGGCACCTTGACGGGTTGCCCGCTTGAATGAGACTGAAAGCTAAAATGAAAAAACTGAGACTGAGAGGTTCTTTTAGATACGTTGGGCTTGTTGAAGTTTCCTAAATAGGGTCGCGAGCTTATTTAAGACCGGAAGAGCATCGTTGAAAGCCTCGGGCCTGGCATCGAGAGCAGCGCCGAAAGCCAGAATTGCGTCGATGGGAGCGAGTTGGATCCAGAACGGTATGCGGTCATGGGAGACCTTTCCGTTCGGGCAATGGGAAGACGTTTGGGCAGACGGTTGCGATTGATAGTAAGTGTGTTAATTGAGCTTTTTTTGAGTAAGAAGCCGAGTGAGATTTCTGAAGTCGTCGATAGACGAGATCTCGACTTTGATAGAGTTACCTGTGTTGAATGCCCTCTTGAATTGAATTATAGGACTATGTCTGTCGCAAAGAGCTGAGACATAGGGCCTAAGTTTCGGGCCCTTCCAAGAACAATTTTATTGATTGAAAGGTCTTACCCGAAACATTAATGATAAGATTTTGCCAAATTTAAGTGAAAAGGGAAGCATGACATAATTTTGCCTACTCAATATTTAAACTGATTGGTAGTCAGTATAATGCTAATAGAATTATGTTCTATGAATATCCATATTTCAAGAAACAATTTTGACGCATATTTTGTCGTAAATCTATACATATAATAAAATGGTAGGAAAGTCAAAACTGTACATTGAATATTTTTTTAAAAGAATACTTGGGGTATGATCTACAATCGAAACAGAAACAAAAAATATAGTTTTTAGAATTTTTGTCTGTTTGTCTGTTTGTCTGTTTGTCTTTCCGGGATAAAATCAAAAAGTACTGCATGGATTTACTTCAAATTTGGCATGAAGATAGTTAAGAAGTCGGGTCAACATATAGGCTACATATTATCACGCTAGCAGTTTTATAATCGTAGGTGCGTTTGGTGCTGCATAGCGTTCACGCAGACGACGTCGCGGGCAGCAGCTAGTAATTAATATTGATTATAATCAAATGTCAAAGTAATAACAAAGTTCAGTAATAAGCGTTGTTTATTCATCAGTTCGTTTAAATTATTTTATGCTGTTGCTGTAACAGTAAGTTTATCAGAAAGATACACTTTTCCTTTGCGATTTTAATAGCACTTGACCCGATTTATGTATGTAAGAATATATCGTGCGTCTCATCATCCATGAAAAAATTGCGCAAAAAGCTGAGTGAAATAGTTAAATATTTTGCAGCGTAATTACGTAATAACATTAATTCTTTGGACGCTTTTATTGGTGGATTTTTATAAACAAATAAGTTTAATTATTTCTGTTAAAAGTGTTTGTGTAGGTCCAGGAATCAAAACTAGCTTGAACAAGTTTCAGCTACTTTCTGGTATATGGGTTATAATGTATACACGAGTAGGTGCTGACTTTATAAATGAAGAAAGAGTTCCATGTTGCATAAAGACAACCCGCTATCAGAGTGTTTTTTGGACTTTTTAATAAATAATATCGCTTTAAAACCGAATAATTTAAAAGTCTGTTTTCAAATATTTCTGAAATTTAATATTCAAAGCCTTTTCGTTTAACAGGATTTTCTTCAATCCTTTGAAAGGGATTATACATCTTAAGTTTCACTCTTAATTGATGTTCCTTGGTTGGATAAAATAAGCGTTTCAATATAATATTTACAAAGTTAGCCCCATTAGAGATATCAGAAGCAAGTCTAAGTGGTATTTTGCAAGAATTGGCCCATGTTATTTTAACAGTCTGTTAATTAAGTTAAACATTTGTTAGATCTAAGTGATTTTAATGACATAATCTTAGCTCATCTTCGATAATTAATTTAATATACCTATTAAAGTATACCGACCAGTGGACCTTTAATAAAGAAAAAGTATTTTTATATAATTTTAATCGATAAAATTATTTACCTTGCCCACTAAACAGCAGTGCTAGCACGGATCTTTTGTCGATCGTAAGTTTACGAATGCTCGTATAGTATGGAGACGGTTTTGCAAGCAATAATTGAAATCTATCCATTGCCGCACGGTCAGCTTAAATAAATGTGTTCCTTGTTAATTTTGAATGTTTGTTAACAGGTTCTACTCTTAAATAACTTTAAAATAAAAAATTACATTGTTACTAAAAACTTGCAACCGACTCCATACTATACGAGCATTCGTAAACTTACCATCGACAAAAGATCCGTGCTAGCACTGCAGTCTACTTAGTGCTGAGGAAATACCTACATCTTCTTATCGTGTCGATGATTAGTCTTAAATAAATATATTTTGCCCGCCCAGAAACTTGCCACCTTTATTGCGTTATCGGTGGCCAGAACGAGGTCTTCTACAAGGTGTTCTTTTTGATATCCCATAACTTTGAGTTTTATTCCTTAGTAAAAAATAAATACATTTTGCCAAAGAATATGTGGTTCAAAATTGCATATTTTCCAAGATATCTTCAATCTTAATATAATGAGTTAATAAATGATCACCCTTGTAAAATCTCTGTAACATTCATTCAATAGACGCGTGTCACTGAAGCCGTACAATAAACAACAAAAACATTTTAAACGTTTAGGAACGTTGCATACGATTTACAATGTAAAACGTTGCGAACTGTACCTGTGCATAGCGATAAAAAAGGGATAGAAAATGCCTCGTTGTCATACTTTGGATAAAGGTGACATAAGATGTTTTGACTTAATTGATTTTTTTTTGTATGAAAAATAAAAACAAACAAAAATTATAATTAATCACATTTTATTTGATTCTATTTCATGGTGCCATTAATACCTTAGAGTTATGGGAAATCAAGGGGAACACCTTGTATAGTTCAGGTTTCCGGTTTAAGCTGTAGGATTTTACCCATTGATTTTTTTTATTTACTGGGAATGTTTTTTTACAATTTTAATATTGGTATCTACGTTGTGGAAATTTTACGCTGTATTTAACGAGATTCGGAAGTCAACCACTTGATCAATCAACAAGGTCTTTGGCTCAATCCATGCAGCTGTTATATCGACACAAGCTTGACGTCATACAATTACTATCGTAGAATGTGAAAAAAACTTAAAAATAATTGTGTACAAGATATTCAAAATAAATGAAAATTTGGGCGGCCTTATCGCTTTAAGCGATTTCTTCCAGGCAATCCAAATTTGTTAATTATGACAATTATTCATACTATCAATAATATTCAGTTTTATATTAGTTTTAATTAATATTTTTGTAAAGTGTGTCCTTGTGGCAACCAAACTTAAATATTGAAGCTTTAGTCAGATTTCATTTTTTCTTCAATTTCATTTTTTTAAATTAGATGCTTTGAAGTTTATATTCAAGTTTTTTTTAAATTCCTTTTTATTTACTAAATATTTAATACTCAAATAAATTAAATCTCCAGACAGTCACACTAACTATACGGCCTAAAAGTAAGTGAAGCTTGTGTTATGAGATGCCATGTAGTGAGTTAGGGGGAACCAAGAATATAAATACATATATATGTAGATAAACACCCAGACCCTTCTAGTTCCGGGCGGGAATCTTATTCATGCCCACTGGCGTCTGCCGCAGATAGGTTTATCCCATTGCCACAGTGACCGTTATTCCATTACATATGTTTCTATTACATTTTACCAAACGACAAAGTTTCTAAACTTGCCTTGACTTTACACAAACTTCTGGGGCAGTTAAATTCATTAATGACTTAACTGAAGTGGACCTTTACAGGGTACTTAACCAACTAAACATTAGTTTTATTAACCTATTTAAGAATTAAAAACTAAAGAACTTGCTTGTATAACATCGTTATATGTTTAAAATTAAATTAAAAAGGTTAAAAAAATTGTGCTCCTGATCTCGTAACAATTTCGTGATGAAATATGAACATACGTTACGTCTAATTAGAGCGGGTACACATTGGGCGGTTGACGCTGTGTTGAGCGCGAGTTACTATCGTACACACACCGCGCTTTGTGCGGCGGCGTGTGTACGATAGTAACAATTACAATGCATTGGCTCAGTTTGAAAATGGAAATCGAAGAGATTACTTGTGTGTGGCTCCTCTATCGGCACTATAAAAGTCGACGACAGACACAAAAAATTGTTGTTAAAAAAATTATTAACAATTACTTATCCAATTTCTTTTTTCTTTCTAAAATATCTTCAGATATACCGAAAACTTCTACCGTTTTCATTTTTTCAACATGGGATTTTTATAGTCATCACTTTCCATATCCCAAATAGCTGATCACTTTTGTATTTCGTCAATAAATAAATCGAAATATTCGATCTCCAATTTCAGTTGAAATGTGTCTACAATACCTACATGAAAGCGCGCGTTCAAATGTACGCGCTCGGCGTTGCGTTGAGCGCGCGTTGGTCGCGTACACACACCGAGCTTAGCGCGGCGTTCAACGAGCGTTAGTAGGGCGAACATACTTCAGTTCGAAAATGGACGTCGAAGAGATTGCTTGTGTGTGGCTCCTCTATCGTCGCTATAAAAGACGACGACAAAGACAAAGAGAATATTGGGTGCACCCTATACTAAAAGATAGACCGACGCATGGGTCGTTTGTTACATTATATCCAAAATTAAGACAGTATGGGCCTAAGTTCTTTAATTATTTTAGAATGTCTGTGAAATCATTTGATGAATTATTGACTATTATAAAAGCTGACATAACGGGTAATTCTACAATATTAAGAGACTCGGTTTCACCAGAAGAAAAACTCGTTATAACGTTAAGGTAAGTTTATTTATTCAAATAAATGAAGACTTTCCGAATCTTGGCTTGAAGGTGACGGCACCCACGTCGACGATGGCGGTGGTGGTGGACGTGGCATCACAGACCACTGTTGTGATGGTGTTGAGGACCTATCAGTAGTGTATCCGGAATAAGACGGTGTAGAATATGCGTATTGATATTGGTACTGATTTGTTTGTTGTGGCAATGCTTGATTCTGTGCTTTTTGAATTACATTGAGCAATTCAATCTTTGTTGACAGCCGTCGATTCTCAGGTACCTTCTTGAGCTCAGTGTATAATGATAAACAGAATAATTTATCATCATCTTCATTAGTTAGTTGTGCTGTTTGAAGCTGTTGTCTTGCGTGCAAACTTTTTCCTAAAATATCAACTATTTGTTTATCCACTGCATTTATTTTTTGTTTTTTCCTTGTCCCTTCAATGTGTTCTTTTGGATGTGGTATCAAGTCTTCATTTTCCGCATTGTTTAAATCAGAATTTGTTGCGGCAGGAGTTTCGAAATTGTTCTCTGTATCCTTATTTACTACGGAACTCTCGAGAAATTTTAGTTTTGCGAAGTATACATATGGTACATGTTTGGAGGATCCAGACCCAGATGGAAGATTTTTTTGCCGTTTAGACTCCCTAATGTAATTGTCTCGAATACTTTTCCATTTTTTTGTTAGTGTAGAACCTGAAAATAAATAATAAAATGTTATTTTTATTTTTGACAGATACTTGGCTACAGGCTGTTCGTTCGCAGAATTACACTATGGATACCGTCTTGGAAAATCGACTGTTATACAGATAGTGGAACAAGTTTGCAAAGTGCTGTGGAGCAAATTAAAATCTATGTGCATGCCTGAAATGACTACCGAAAAATGGAAAGAAGTAGAAAAAGGTTTTATGAAATACGCCAACTTCCCAAACTGTATCGGCGCAATTGATGGGAAGCACATTGAAATAATACAACCGGAACATACAGGCTCGCTTTATTTTAATTATAAAGTTTATTTCTCTTCGGTATTGCTAGCAGTATGTGACGCAAATTATTTTTTTATATACGTTGATATCGGATCTTATGGTAAAAGCAGTGATTCAGCGATTTTTCAATACTCCGAATTTTATAAAAGAATGATGGATGGTAAATTAAATATTCCTAACCCGAAGCCGATATCAAACATCGATAGAACACCATTGCCTCACGTGTTTGTAGGCGATGAAGCCTTTGGGATCATGTCAAATGTGATGCGCCCTTACAGTGGAAAACAACTCATACACACAAAAAGAGTTTTCAATTATCGATTATCGAGAGCAAGGCGCTATATCGAATGCACTTTCGGAATATTGAGCAACAAATGGCGAATATTCCATAGACCTATAGATGTAAATATTGAGTTCGCGGAAAATATCATCAAAGTATGCACCTTACTACATAATTACGTGCGTGTACACGCGACGGTTATAGATTTGAAGATACACTTTATCGTTCACCTTTACAATCTATAAGTCCAGAAGATATACCACGCGGCAGTTTGACTGCTAGGACTGCTAGAGACAAATTTGCCCGTTATTTTGTAAACGAGGGAAAACTTCACTGGCAAGACAATATGATATAAGCACTTACCTAACACGTTTTTTTTTCTCCAAACTATCTTCAGCCTCACAAAAAATTTCTACAAGCTCCTCCCAATTAATCACTTTTTTAATCACTTTATTCTTATAATCGGGACTTTCCATATCCCAGATAGCTGGTCGCTTTTGAATTTCATCTATGAAGAAATCTGTGTCAAAATGCTCGATCTCCATTTTCGTAGTGCCGTTCGTCCACCCTACACAAAAGCGCGCGATAAAATGTACAACAAAATGGCCGCCCATGTACCTCGAAGCGCGCAGCTGACGCCCGAGCAACGCGCGTTCTAACGAAAAAATTAAGACGCGCGCTTGACCAGAAGCGCGCGCTTGCATGTGTACACTTCAATAGAATTCGGGGTTCTCAAAACGCGCGTTAGCAAAGCGCGCGTTCCAAAACGCCCAATGTGTACTCGCTGATTCAGCGAGTACACATTGGGCGTTTTGGAGTAGGCAGTAACTTAATACTGAGAAAGTTGGTTTGGGTATAAATCCGGCTTTTTTTACAACCTAGTCTTTAATCGCAGGTGCGTTCCATCAATTACAATGCTAAACCCAATTATGTAACAACGCTGCGTCACGCGTTCGAACGCGTGTTTCATACAAAATTGCAACGTCCGTAACATACGGACGACGGTCGGAATGCGCCAAGCGCCGCGTATGATACGCGCGTACACGGTACGAAAAATGTTATGAAAGTTTGTATGTTTGAATCTCTTTTAGTAAGTGTCATATAAATCTTTAGGTAGGTGTGTCTATTTGAAGATACGGACGTACGGTAAGAGCGTTCGAATGTATAACGAATCGTTGACACTGATATCGAGCTACTATTTATAAAGACGACACATCGAAATGTTTTTTCTTGAAATCTTAGCACCTTAACACGCCGACATAAGGTCGCGTATTGCATAGAAATCGCCACCATCGACATCGCTCAGACACTGAAATCGTTTCAAAAATCGATAAAAAAATAACGGTAAATGCTATGTAAATTTTGAGCAACCAAAGTCCGAACAATAATGTGAAGATTGAATTTAAGTAAATTCTAAGCATATAGATTGCACAACTACGTAGTAATTTTAACAAAAGTATGTTTTTAGTCGTGTTTTCGAAAAATAAAACTATCGAGTCAAAATCATCAAATCATGTTTTTGAGCAGGCAAAGTATAAATAAAGATATGAATTTACACATTCTCAAATTATCAAAATTTCAGATCCACTCGTCATGTCATATTCTCATAGTTTGCGATGAAAGTCAATGAATTTTTTCAATATGTCGCGTCTAGCTTTCCTAACCGCATCAACGTTATTTGCCTACCTCAAGAACCTGGAACTTTTAAGTGTCGAGTGAATAGGTTTCTCGTGGATGGACGTGTAACACCATAGTCTTCATGCGCACTTTCCATCAGGTGGCATGGAAGACAAACGTCCTATCCTTACAATATAAAAAAAAAAACTGCAACGGCGCTGGAACCGGATAACCATCAGTCATTTATTGCATTTAGTGCCCCCATAACATCATAATTTCCGCTACCATCAGGTCATACAAAAATCTTAATATCGCTTATCGGCCTCTAGCTCTGCCACTTAATAAAAAAAAAAACAATTTAAAATCTTTTACAATTACTTGCTCTAAATAATAATAAATCTTAAGACACCTGTATAATATGAAGGTACGTTTTAATCAAACATTCCTTACTCATTTAGACAGGATGTATTATTAAACTCAGCCTTTAGACAATTAGAGTGTACGATGACACCTGAAATATAATAATTTTAGCGTCAGAAGTGATTAATAATTAAAAGATAACAACACTCAGGTTAACCGGATCTTTAATTTTACAAATACAGCAACAAATTTATAGAAACTATGATTGACAAATTTACAGAAACTATAACAAACAAGTAATTCACAATTCAAATATGAAACAACACTTTTAAACAAAGTAAAATAACGAAAGCAGCTAACACAAAATGACTCACGTGTACCGAGTAGTTCCGTTCCGCACGCACCGAGTTACCAAGCCGAAATGGTTGGCAACCACTAGGTGGCATGCTTTTATAGACTTACTCGGCACAGTGCTCTGGTCAGGTAGGGGTACATCTATTACGGCCTCTCCTGACAACTGGTCGTCCCCGACCCTGGAGTGAAAAAGGTTGGTAGGACGTCCAGAGCGTGTCCTAATCCAGTGATGGCATCGACGGTCCAGCCTCGGTGGCCGTGAGGGACGTCGGCGCGTGGACTGCGTTGGATGCTGACCGCGACACGGGTGCTACAGCACCAACGCTATCATTTGTGGCAGAGGTTGAGGGATGAGTGGGCTCTGACGGGTCTGCTTCATCTGAAATCATACGAAGTCTGCACGATGTCGTATTCTTGGCTAGCGAATCGAATGTTACAGGCAAATACGACGATTTAGCTATTGCCAACGTTAAATACATAACCGTCAACGTAATGCACGACTTGGTATCAGCTACCAACGCTACACCCGGCTTGACAGACAACGCCAATGCTACTTAGCGCAGTGCCAACGCTACAACGACTTAGCAATAAGTTTCTAACGCCGAAACGACTTGGACACCTTGCTAACGCATTCGTTAATAAACAGCGACTTGACATTTCGTCAACGCTCATGGTCGACTAGCGAATTTCATCACTACGAACCAATAAAACTAACGCTAATACGACTTAGTGCAGTGCCAACGTTACAACGACTTAGCAACAAGTTACTAACGCTAAAACGACTTGGACACTTTACTAACGCATTCGTTAATAAGCAGCGACTTGACATTACATCAACGCTCATGTTCGACTAGTGAATCCAATCACTACGAACCAACAGATTGTGCCCGACTAGCGAAGTTAATCACTACGAAACCACAATCTTTGCTCGACTAGCGATAAGATCACTACGAACCAACAAACTATGCTCGACTAGTAAATCCAAACACTACGAACCAACAGATTGTGCCCGACTAGCGAAGTTAATCACTACGAAACCACAATCTTTGCTCGACTAGCGATAAGATCACTACGAACCAACAAACTATGCTCGACTAGTAAATCCAATCACTACGAACCAACAGATTGTGCCCGACTAGCGAAGTTAATCACTACGAAACCACAATCTTTGCTCGACTAGCGATAAGATCACTACGAACCAAAACAATTGCTGCCCACGCTTCGAGGCATCACTCGCCTTATCACAGCACCATGTGTTGTGCTGCAGCCTGCATTAGTCCACAGCGACCACCCGGCAAGGCCCGCGCCACTTTATACGGACCGCGTGTTCCGTCCGGAATCAAGTTTCCCCGTTGCCTGTGAAAAATTAATAACAAAGACCAGATCACCAATATCAAATATCTCTCTACCTGCACATTGGAGTCGCGCATCTCTGGGATTATGCTGTGAAGGTCGCATCTGAGATCATTGATCCAGGTTGTAAATTCGTTGGATTAGAACATGCGTCCTTTATCCGTTATCATGAAGACATACAAACATCTTAATATCGCCAGCTTATCGCTAGCTCCAACACGGCCACCCCGCGATGACTCCCGTCCTCGTGTGACAATCTGAAACAGTCACACCAAACTGGCGGCTCGGCCACTCCTGGCAAAATAAAGTCAGGCTAATTTTCAAACGTAAACACACAAGTTGGAACTCGTTACATTATAAATCTTTTAGAATTCTCAACATTAAAATTCTGTTTTAGTGAACCAAGTTCCAAGCACCATTGTAACAATCATCTCTAAATTAAACAAACATTGAAATCCATTAATATCGACATTAACAACAAGGTATCTTGATCGTGGCTTAAAGCAATCATAATTGCAACATAATCTTTTCCCCTCGGGAAACTCAAGTCAACCAACGATTCCTTCAACACACTTCAGAATCACTCTGGTCGCCAAAACCTACAAATGAAAATCTACTCACAACACATTAAATCTCTTTCCGTAACCAACAATTTTCTTTAAAGCTTCAATGGATATTAGTACTTTCGGCAACTTCAAAACTGCCACATATTTTAACTTTTACTTCAAAGTGAAATTTCCATCAAAATTCTAAATACCAGATTTTATAATTTAAGCGAAGCCATCAGTGGTTCGGAAGGTCCATTTACTAAGAAGAACCAGCAAGAACCTCAGTAGGAATCGGCCAACGTCAATGCATTGAACGAACCACAATAATTTCAATAAGAAAACCTCACATTAAACAATGAAATTCACTTTGAATGTAACATCAAACAATTTGACTGCGGTCAAACAATAAACAAAGCAAGCATAAGCTGCTAGAATAGCCCAATTAATTAGCAAACAATGCAAAGGTCTTCTGCAGTGACGTCCATCCCGTCACAAAACGTAATTCAACCTCCACTAGGTTTCATCAACTCGCACACATAACCTCTCTCCGTTTATGGCGTATATCAAACCAATAAGAGCATTGCATTGTACTTCATAATTCACAACAACAAAGTATTAAAATTGTTCGACAACCGCAAACAGTTCGACAGTAAAATCCAGCTCTTTTGTCAATCGCAACAATTTCAAAGTATTATTTAAACGCATTTTCAATCTCGACGTTATTACCTATCTCCGTGATTCATTAAACACATACTATCGTACTATTACGTTTCAATTGCCAAAATAATAGCAAGTTTACTGTTACCAAAACATAAGAAAACGTGTCTCCTAAGAATCGCAGCAAAATAATCGAAGATCGGCAAGATACAAAGCGATTTCTACCGAGTCACGGATACACGATAATCAGAAAGAAAATCTACAACTTCAATATTCAGACTAACTATTTAAAAAAGGCATTATGAATGCCGCTTAACCACAAAATTTCACCCGCTCAACCGTGATATCATTACTATCTACCAAGTAGGTACTAACGGTTCAGATTGCGACGACACGATGCCCTAAGTGTATGGCGGGATCGTGACACACTGCGCGATCGACGTGACCTATCACGAGGTTGTTGCGAACGACGTAACGTACTACGAGATCGACGGGTCCGACGCGAAAAACTACGATCACTATCGCTTGTGTACGAACTATTCAAATAGGAAACCGATCTTTCGCGATAACGATCACGCAAACGTTTATTACGACTTCGCGAGGCGTCTCGAACACGTGAGTCATTTCGAAAACGTCGAGAATGTCTACGAGATGTACTTTGCGGCATCGTTTGGCAACGATAAATCACGCACTTATCCCACAGTAGTATAAGTTAAACAAAGAAAAAACGTAAAAGTAACGCAAAACAACTAAATATCCAAATTTGAGGGTAGAATGTGAATTACTTGCCGTCCTTGATATAAACGATTTCCTAATTGTGTGGGCTTTGAATTCTTTATCCCACTTCTGATTTTAGCGTCAGAAGTGATTAATAATTAAAAGATAACAACACTCAGGTTAACCGGATCTTTAATTTTACAAATACAGCAACAAATTTATAGAAACTATGATTGACAAATTTACAGAAACTATAACAAACAAGTAATTCACAATTCAAATATGAAACAACACTTTTAAACAAAGTAAAATAACGAAAGCAGCTAACACAAAATGACTCACGTGTACCGAGTAGTTCCGTTCCGCACGCACCGAGTTACCAAGCCGAAATGGTTGGCAACCACTAGGTGGCATGCTTTTATAGACTTACTCGGCACAGTGCTCTGGTCAGGTAGGGGTACATCTATTAATAACATATAATGGTATACATACTTTGTATGTAAAGCAATACAGAAAGGAACCTAGTTAATGTACGTACTTTCAAATTTCGTTTCATTTAATAACTTAAAGTAATATTTCAAATCAATAAACATATTTATTTTACATAGTGATCGTAAAATAAGGTGTCATTTCAGCGTTAAAAAGTAACAAACATACGCAGAATGTGTTTTTTTATTTATAATTTAATTTTTTGTTTATTTATTATACCCAAAAGAACACAAAACAATACTACAGTTATAATAAAAAAATAGCACCCTATTACTTAGTCTCCAATTTCTCATCCAAAGGTTGTCAGGCAGAAATTTCTTGTAAGTTATAAGACCTTATACTATTTTTTGTTCTTTGGTTTTCTTTTTAACGTGGTGTAACGTACAAATAAATAAATAAAATGAATAAATGTTCACATCTTTTAACACTAACGTAATACTCCATAGTAAGCAAACGTAGTTTACTCATTTTTACAGCTCAGCGGGTAAATTAGGTACCTATTACAGCTTTTTACGAACGTGGCAAAAGTATTACAGTTTACCTTATTTAGACAAGGCACCAAAATGAGGCCTAATTACCAACTCTAATTTGGTTGCTTTTATGTTTCCAAGTCAAAGGCTCGCTCAAGAAGATCGGTGATTAGCCGAACGTCTATCGAAACAGCCTTAATTATTTCTGTGTTTAGTTTTGTTCAGTTATAAGCGATAAGATTATTTATAAATGTTATTTTATGTTGGGTTAATTGTGATGAATTTCGTTGACGAAGAAAATTATGTAAGTAAATCTAGACAAAGTGAAATAAGTGTAGTCGGTTTTTCACTTAAATCTTTAATGAAATCACGACACATTACATTGAAAAATACTAAAAACAGCCAAACTTCGTGTAAAAATTTAAAATATAATTAAACGTAGTAAAATCCGGTCCAAACAGTTTACTTAACGAAAATACTTTCTGCGTGATCAGAAATAATTAACTTACCATACTTATCAAAAATATTTTTTTTACTGGTAACTAAACACTCTTGTCATGACAAAACGCAAAGCGTACATTTGACAGCTGCATGTTATTTTTGAGTGCTCAATCAATCAACCAAACCTTTAAGCTTTACGTTTCAGCTTTTCCATTAATATTTATTTAGGAATATGAAAATTATTTTCATTGCTGTTTTTTAAGTATATCGCAATTTTTATTGGATTTATTTGTATCATCTTTGACTTTTATATGTTAGCTTGGACTAAATGAAAATTACCTTTCCTTTAAGTTTTTGTAGGTAGAAAATATTTACGAAAAATATCGTTGTCAAAAGCTGGTCAACTTCCCGAAACCCAGATTGGCACGTACCTAATAAGGTGATATCGAAAGTAAAGGGAGATTGGAAGGACAATTTATGGAAATGTTGTTGTCCATCACAGACTACCCTAAACTCCTGGTTGACACACAGCAAGGTGATGTAAAATGAACGGTGGGATTTGAAGTGCATTATTCATTATAAGCTTTTATCCCCAGGGTAAAAGCATTGATTGGGATTTCTGCTGTCAACACAGCTGATTATGCAAGAAAATGAGAAACGGCGACCAGAATTGATCAACAGAAATAGTGCGATTTTTCATCACGACATCGCTCCACATCTTTAGCCATTAAATAAAATTGCTAGAGTTTGACTTGGAATTCTAAATGCATACACCATAATATATCCATCATCCCTCATATTTGACGACCACTTTGGTGATGGGGTAAACCTATCTGCCTCAGACGCCAGTGGTTGCGGGTTCGACCCCGCACGGAACAAGAAAAAAAAAATGTTCCGTGTCTGGGTGTTTATCTATTTATGTATTTATATTCTAGGTTCCCCCCTATTTCGCTATATGGTATTCCATAACACAAGCTATGCTTACTTTGGGGCCATATAGTTGGTGTGATTGTCTGGGGATTAAAAAAGAAAAAAAAAATATTTTGCATTCCTTTGGAATCTTCAGATTTTTTTAGGTAGTGTAAAATTAACTGACATAACTTTTCAACTCCTAAAATCGGAAGTCATACCATCATTTCTCATACCATCTAAAATCATAATGATCATTCTTCATAAAAAATTAACACTAAATATAAAAAAAAAATTATCATTGAAATTCATAATCTCACTTTTCATACACTTTGATTTTACTAATACTCGTATTTGTTGTAATATATTTATTCATACTAATGATCGAAACTCATCATCATTCGAATAAATAACTATAAATATTTTTTTCATAAATATTTTTATCCGTATTATTGAAAATCATAATGGCTATATTCATAAATTAGCTTTATACAAATATATACATTGACATTATGATGCAAAAGATTTTGCGACAAGAAAGGCTCCTGCACCGTAAGCATGGTAGGTATTACTACCTACCATGACCGTAAGACATAGGCCGTGGCTCCATCTTTACGGTACGGTACATCTCTACGTATGCCGTGTGACCGCGCCACCACAGTGGACCAACACACAAGAGGTTGGACATAGACATCATGGGAAAAAATGTGTGAATATAAAATAATTAACAATGCCGTTGTATTTGTCTATATCATTGTATAAATGTTACTATGCAGACATAATTTCATCAGACTCGTATTTAAGGAGTTATTGGCAAGTAAGTTATTTCTTTGTATGAAATTGAAAGTCTATAACTTCTGAGTTTCACCTCGTTTCGACTTAGGGTTTTTTGTATTGTGATGTTTACATTAAATGCCAAAACTTCTGTATTTACACATGTTGCGCCAAATGTGACTTTAAGAAATAAAAAAATTATAATGGAAAAAAACATTTATTTATTTTCTTATTCGATTTAGACATAATGAATCAGATTTGATGTCACTATTATAAGTTTTCAACACTAACAATCATTTAATAAATACATTGAAATTTAATAAACGTGTGTTATATAAAAATAGTGTCAGTAACTAGTTGGTTTTGCAAATAAATAATTGGAATGGTAGGGAAATAAATGCAAATATATTAAAAAACATACCGATAACAGACATTTTCTAATTTTATGAAATAAAAATAATAAAAAACATCAAATTTTATTTATCATTACAAAATAAACAAATAATTAAATGAACCAATTTTATTTTTTTATATTTTTACTCATCTTCCTCGTTATTATTGTCGTCATAGTCACTCGACTCTGAATCAGACTCGAGCATGTTGATTTCTTCAACACTTACAAATTCGACTTCAGTATGGTCGCTAACAAGCAATTCGTTTAACTCTTTAAGTGAAGACTTCTTGGTTTTATAATTGAATTGCGGGAGAATTCCCGTAAGAAAAGGATCGGAAGACAAGAGAAGACGATGAACGTGAAAGAAGACAAGTGAAGAACACTGCTGACTTTCTATATATTTGCGAAAGTCTTTATTCCTCGCTACGGATGCCTCCCAGGACAACTATTGGAGTGATGGATAAATGCTGAACTATTTGGGATCCATGAGTAAGCAGCTTATGGAGACTAGAAGGCATATAGTACCATGGATACAGTTCTACGTATAACTGTGCAGTTTCTGTGCAATATTCTCGAAACTTTTCAACATCTATCTTTAAACCAGACGAAATGCATTGTAAAATCACTGCTATTCTTCGCACAAGATTAACGTCTAGTCCTGTTAATTGAGCAGTCATTTCGAGATTTCCGAAAAACCGCCTTGCTGAATTTCCAGTATTTGTTGTTCCACTTCCCTGCTTTACAATGTCAATCAAAAAGCCAGTTTATTTTCGAAAGGCCTCTTGAATGAATCGTTTCTTCTCTTCTACTTGTTTTTTTTAACCTCTGCTCCTTTTGCTTACCATGATTTGATATCCATCTTATACGATATCTGTAATAAACACTCTAGTTAATCCATATTTACACAAATCTTCTGTGAGAAGTTCCAAAATTTTTCCAGCAACGGAAAAATATCACTACATACGAGATGGCATTAAATAATCAAACATAAGTAGGTATATCTTATAATAAAATTTGTAAAAACTTACCTTGAGTTTTCATATCAAATACGAAGATACTCATCCTGACCTATGTATACAAGTGACAACGATATGACTTATGAAACACCATGGAACATGTTAATCATATTTTTTAAATTATTACGATGCATTTCATAAAAAAATTATAACATCTGATAAAAGTGTTATTTATTTAATATAGTTTAATAATTTTATAGGTAATTACTAATTATTTAAATAAATTTATAATTCTTTTATGTTTATAATGATACGAATTTGCTGCTGTTAAATATTTAATTAAAACTCATAAGCAAATAAAACTGAGACACAACTAACGATAAAATTCATGTTCATAAATTACATTTTAATAACAGTAAGCACAAACATAAAAAGACGCTTTATACTAAAAGCATAATTAAAACCAAGCGCTACAAAAATAAAGTTTGATCTGAATTTTTGCGCCTTTGTGTAACTTCAAAGCGTTAATGAGGTTGTTAGAAATTACTTATTGAAGTAACCTCTCAAAAAAACTGCCGTGACAAAACAAAGCTATATTAAACCCGGCTTAACATACTTCAAATCTGGCCTCATTCTCCCATTTTAAATGACACATGAATGAGGCTAAACCTGGATCATACGAGTAGGGAGACTATTGAAGGATCGTTTTATACTTTCGCAAAAAACATCATGAGGTAACATAGATAATAGCTGTGGGAGGGTCATGAATAAGATCACCGTTAAAGACGATCAATCTAAGCCTTAAAATGGTAGACTTAAAGTGGTAGGTTTCTTGTGTGAAAGACGATTGAAGGCGTTTTATTCTTACATTATAAACTCAAGGTAATAAACATAACAGCCGTACAAGGCTAGCTTTATAAACATCCTCTAAAAAATAAAAAGAAAGACAATTAATTTTATACACCTACGGTTAGGTTTGTAAGGATCAGTTTAAGGTTCGCCTGCCATTGACTTCTATTCATATTTAATTGGCAGCATGACTACACGGAATTGTTTAGCATCGATCACGGTGTTAGGCAGGGCTGTGTAGCGTCTCCATGGCTATTCAACCTTTTCATGGATAACTGTTTGAAGAACTGAAAGAGTCTGAATGGGGTTACAATATCAATGAGAAAGTGATCAAAAATGTACTTTACGCCGACGTGCATCGTCAGCGTCGGAATTGCAACAAATGGTCGTTGTAATGTGATGCATGAGTTGAGTGTGAGCGTGAATGTTGGAAAGTCGAAAGTTTTAGTTATGGAGACGAATGAAGATATGACGGAATGCAATATTATGATAGAAGACGAAAAAGTGGAACAAATGAAAGAGTCTCGATGTCCTTGTTTACAAGAGATGGGAAGTATGACGATGATATTGAAAAGAGCGTAAACGCAGGAAATTGTGTTAATAATATAATAATAATAATTAAATAAATGTCCAAAGAGAAAATACAGAAAACACCATCCGAAGTCATGTATCCAACGCATAACGTTACCTTGATCCGAGGGTGGACGAGGCTTATTAGATTTACAAAATCTCCATAATGCACAAATAACTATCTTGCGAAACTATTTCTTTAGCAAAACAGAAAAATCTCAGCTCCATAGACAAGTAGTATCCTTAGATAAAAAATTAACACCATTAAATTTACACAGCACAACCAAACAATTAAATGAAAATATTATGACCGACGATCACAAACTAGAACAATGGAAAATTAAAGTTTTACATGGAAGACACTTAGCCGACTTACAGCAAAACCATGTTGACAAAATGGAATCGAACGCGTGGCTTCATCGTGGTGAATTATTTCCAGAAGCCGAGGCTTTTATGCTAGCAATACAGGACCAGGTTATAGCGACAAGAAATTACCGAAAATACATAACATAGGATATTCCACCTCAACAAACCGCCCTGTGTCGGCACTGCAATAACACCCCTGAAACCATCCAACACATCACAGGTGCCTGTAGTAAACTTGCACAAACCGACTACAAACATCGCCACGATCAAGTCTGCAATATTATACATCAACAGCTAGCTTACACATTTAAAATCATTCCTAAAACGATTCCATATTATAAATACTCCCCCAAAGTCATACTTGAAAGTAACTCACACAAAATGTATTAGGACCGCACTATTATTACAGACAAAACCATATACTTCAACAGACCAGATATCACATTATATGATAAAGAAAATAAAACAACCTATTTAATCGATATAGCCGTACCTAACACAAACAACCTACAGTCTACGATAAAACACAAAATTAATAAATACCAGGAGCTAGCAATCGAACTTAAGACCCAATGGAGGTCCGACACCGTTCACATAGTCCCAATAGTAATATCAACAACAGGTATTATACCAAAAACCCTTGCCCAAAGCCTTAAAAACTTAAAACTACCACATTACTTACATCATAAACACAATTCAAAAAGCCGTCATACTAAACACGTGTCGTATAACTCGCAAATTTTTATCATCATCTAGAGTATCATCATCATTTACCATTTAAAAACACCAGCAGATACTCTTGGCTTAAGCCCGAGTACCCTGCTTTATCAGACCCTCTTTGCCGTAAAAGGGGAGAGACGTATCGTCTTTTTTGAATAATAATTAATACTAATCACAACACATAAACACTCTTAAACCAGAATATTAGGCTAAGCGCGTTTCTGGTTTGATAAACCGACTCCAAGTCGAGAACCCAAATATTTGGACACTGGAATAAAATAATAATTAATGGCGCCTTATACTCGATTAAGGCAATCATAATTATACCTAATAAGGACTTGCCGTACTTGAGGGAGTTTTGGCGCCAACGCTTATGAATGGTGGTGAATCTTGGGTATGGCAGAAGAGACATGAAAGCAGGAATAATGCTGTGGAGATGAGAGCTTTGAGGAGTATGTGTGGTGTGAAATTGATTGATAGAGTGCGCAACAGTAAAATGCGGATTGAAAGAAGCTGTAGTGACTAAGATAGAAAAGGGTATGCTATGGTTTGGACATTTGGAAAGGATGAGTGAAAGTAGGTTTACGAAAGAGGTGTACGGAGTTGAATAAATGGTGCTCTCGGAAAAGGCCGCCCTTTGCGAACGTATGCCGATCAAATTTGCGACGTTCTTAAAAAGGGCCTACTTAATAGTATCCGTAACCGGCGATCATATATGAAAATATTAATGAACGTGGAGGAAGAGCAAAAGGTATGTCTGGATCGTAGCAATTGGTGTTCCCTTGTCTCTGCCTAACCCAAAAGGAGACAGGCGGGACGTTATGTATTTACGTATGTATTTGGCAGCATTAAAAGGATCCGGTGCTTTTTTGATAGAGAAGATAGAGTTTTCATTGCATTTAGCATAATATGAATTCATATAAAGAATCCTTCAAGTCACTGCATTGTCACTTTTGCTTGTTACAGTACCTGCCAAAAATTGTAAAGCTTAAATGTAATGTTTTCCATGAAAAATATGTATCCTTGGGAAGAATTCTGTTGAAACCAATAAAAATTCCCTACTTATTATTTAAAAAATAAAAATAAAGTGTGTTGCAGCAACACACTTTATCAAGGATTTTTTATACGTCACTATAAAAACAACGAAGGACGGTTTCCTCGATAAAGTTAGATACTTTGAAAGAAACTCTGATACAGAAATAAAATTTCGTAAAAAAATGCGTCTAAGTGCCTACCGGTGCTAAAGGTATCCATAAATAAAAGAAAGGTGCCCCTAACCTTCATTTGAATACAGTGACGGTCTGTGTTCGCATACAGATAAGGCCCTCGAAATGGATTGAAAAGAGTTTTTGACACGGAATACAGTAATTTGTTTCTTCTATTTTAATGGCGAGTCCTAAACCCTTATAAACATTAGTTTTATAATGAATCCTATTAAGTTCCTATTACATCCTATTACAGTTGGTGAAGGGCATGTAATATGATATTGTTTTCTTAATGTATATGTTTAAATGATACTGAAATAAGTGTAAGAATGTTATTGAAATATGAAAGATGCGCTTTTATTGATAGTACATGGCTTTAGCCAGTAAGTTAGCTAAGTACATTAAAGAGCATTTACTGCGATCCACGTTCTAAATTCAAGGCACACGCATCACGTACTTTGTTGCATCTGAACGTCAGACTTAATGTGCATGTCTTCAGCTAGTAAATATGGAAACTCATAAGCCTCACGTTGACATACCTGAATATTAAAGTTATGTACGTTGCTCGGGGTAAACGATAAGTGAGCGATATTAAGAACTTCGTTTGACTTGATTGTAAGTGACGCTAATATAGAACGTGCTGAATGCAAAGAATGACTGAGTGACTTTCGATTGAAGCGCCGCGATTATAACTTTACCTATTGACCTAAAAATTAGACTAAAGGTAGGAATCTGGCGCGCCCACTAGTCATAAACTGCACAGTTAATATTTATTTGGTATTCAATGACTTAAAATAGCACACCAAAGAAATTAACAGAACATACGCAACTAAATACGGCCTTCATTATACAGTGTGTCCGGTATAAGCCCTGAGATTTGAAACGAAGTAGCAGCAAAGTGACAATATATTTTTCCTCAAAATTATTCCTCTACTTTGGCTAAAGTATACTAGATTTTTGCTTTGGAGACATGGTGCAGTCAAAAAATCAGTCATGATACAATTGAATGCTGTTTGAAAAAATGCTCATTTTAACGATTTATTAGTTATTTCTACAAAAGAGCTTGTGCTAATATTAAATAAGACTTACACCCAATAAGTAGAAGAGATAACAATATAGAATGCATGAGTACAAAAAAATAAAGCAACAAATGGTGACCACTCAACAGGAGTGCTGCTGCAGAACCTTTGAAACATTAGCGCTGATTTTCAGTATCCGCCTCATTTACGAAAGGAATAAAATAAATGTTAAATAACTACCCACACAAAATAAAATAATAAAGTGAATAATAACATCAAATGACCCGTTGGTTAATAATTTTATTTGAAGTACCTAAGTTCTTTTTTAATAGAAAATACCTACATTTTTCGTGAAACTGTCGTCTGTTCTCTGTCGACATCCAATTGTAATATACAATTATTTCAAATAAAATTCATTTTTTATTAAAATAAATGACAGTAATTTATTCAAATTTTATGACAACACCTACTAAAGCTCTTTTGTAGACGAAATATTTAAAAATGCATATAAATTATGACTTATTCTTTATACAGATGAAACAATAAACCGAAATTATGTGGAACCAGCTGATGGTGGTAATCAGATTTTGTTAGTTTTTCTTTCCGCGTCTATAATGCTGTTCAAACTTCTTTCTTATTTCTAGAAAGTTTATCTTTGAGACACAAGCATTTCATATGTGGGTAAAAGTTTTTTTAAACTTTGGAGAAGCAAAAGTACAGACCTGTTTTAAAAGTTCTATTAGGTATCTACTTAACGCTTTTTGTTTTGAACTTTCAAATCAAAACCGAAGGAAAACTTTATATTATGCGAGTCATTTTTAATTTAAATTAGGTGCATAGAAATCCAAGGATGTTTTTTTTGTCACTTGTTTTGTGACTTGATAATAAATAAAGCATTACAAAATGTCAAAGTCAATCAGTCCGATATTAAGTGTATGTGGAATAGTGTCTAGACATGTCTAATAAAATGTATACACTTTGCAATTATTCGTTTGTATTACTTATAATAAGCTTAAAAGCTTAATTTGCATGGAATAAATAAATAAAATCCCCAGACAATCAAACCAACTACATGACCTTAAAGTAAGCAAAGCTTGTGTTATGAGATACCATGCGAACTAGGGGGAGCCTAGAATATTAATTAGAATATTTATAAAATTATCTTTTAAAAAGTACTTTTTTACGAAAAGACTTTTTTATTTTAACACCAGGCCATTCACTGTTTTCAAATTAGATATATCTTTGAATAAATAAAAGCTACAACGCATGGTTTATATCCAAACGTGATTGATTCTCTTTTCACCATGTAATTAGTGAGTAAGTGATATGACAGTTTAAAATCTAGGACCAATATTTATTACCCAATCATATTGTTCGTTATTCTAAAGGTTATGAAAAAACCTCTTGTACAACAAAAAACGACAATACCTTTTAGTGCAAACATAATAATATCTTTACGGTTCACGGACATGGGTACTCGCATTGAGTCCCAGATAAAGTAAAAATATTAAAAGAAAGCCTACAATACATTGTACACAATATATCAGGTATATTTGTAAGTAAAACTTTACAAGGTTTTGTTATTCCCGTATTATGAATTTTCTATTGTTATTTGTTTGGTATGTTTTTCAAATAAATAAAGTGCTTTTGGAGCAAAAATTATTATAGAATATTCGTTCACACATTTTAATATTTCCGTATAGTAATAACATCCAAATATAGTAAACAGTTGTGCGATGTATTTGGATGTGTTAGGACAAAACGCTGTAATTTGTAAAATGACAATTTGAGAAAAACGAGTTCAAAAGTTTACAACTCGTTACCAAATTTAACCAGTGACGGACGAAAGACGGTTAATTTTTTTCACTAATTTTTGATAATGTTTTGTTGATTTCACTATAACATCATAATATTGTGTTTTTCTAAAAAAAAAATTAAAAATCTTGTTATGTTATAACAACATGTATGCAGCCAATTTCATTATAATAAGCTTACCGTGTTTTACCGAAATGAAAAGGGACGCGTACGACTCACCCGTGCGCCAGTCTCTTCTATTCCTGTCGAGGTAAACCGCTGCAATCTTGATTATACATTTAGCAAACATAATAATTTATTTTAAGTTTAGGTTACCGTAAAGTGTAATGCTCAGGTTTTTTGGGAACGGAAACTATTTATGAACTGTAGATTAAACCATACCAAGCTGAAATCGCGTAGATTATTTTACGATGTAATCCATAAAACGATATAATCCAGGATGCAGTATTTTGTCATAGCAGCGTCGAGTTTGGAGTTTAAAAAATTGGGCTAGTTTTTCATAATATCTTTATCATTGTACGGTTTCTTTGATGCAGAAATGTTAACATTGTAATAATATGATCCAGTTATGCGTATGACGTAGTTAGTTTTTACGTTCTTTACGTCAGGTTCAAATAGCATAGGAGTGACCCTTCAATTTTGAATAACAGCCACTTAAAATGAAAAATGTTGAGTTGGCTTTCGGCATTACAGTCTGGCTAACGAAAGTAGACAAAGGGGGTTTTTGCAAAATTTTTATATTGCAACTTATTCTGGTGTCTGTCACTGTTGTCAATCGAACGGTTGATGGTGGTTTTGGTAATTGAGATTTTGGAATTTTCATATTTGAAATTGAATAAAAAAATTAAAAATTTGATAGTTTTATAACCAATGTAGGAAACAGCAATACCAGTGACTCTGAAGATTCATTCCATATAGAATTGCTGGATTCAGATTTTGATTACAATGAATAAAAATAATTATTGTATTTTATTGTTTTATTTTTAAGCCTGATTTATACTAGTTGCCTATCATTTCAATTATATACTTCTCATCAAAAAGTAGGACAGTACCAATATTGTTATTTTGTACGATAATTTTATAATGTTTGTTTATCAAGTATCATATTTGCTTAATCCATGTGTCGTACCTACAATAGTCGGGGTTACATCATGGTTTTTTTTTAAATTCACTAGATTTTTCATGCTATACTTTCACTAGCCAGATTATAAGAGCTTCTTTAAATAATGTCTAGTTCAGCCTGTTTTATGAATCTCAGCCTAAATTACGTGTACGTCTCATAAGGTTGATCATGTTTGTAGAATTTTTGGTATTCCGCAATCCAGAGTTTTTTTTCTCCTATTTGATAGTGTTCTAATTTATGAGTTTTTAACTATGGAAAAATTTATCAGAATGTAGTTTTTTCAGATTATGTCAGTCAACCTTTAAAGTTCTAGAGAAAGTTTTTTTGTACAAAATAATCTTATTCTGTTTTGTGGAAAAGCAGGATTATCAAATAAAAATAGTATTTCCTGGTAGTTTCTGACATTGATATAGTATGTTGTAGTTCAATAAAATGTTAAGGAAATCTTCGAATTTCATTTTACTTATTTCAAGATTAAAAGACTTTGTTGAAGACAGAATATTGTATGTATAAAATTTTCATTGCAGAAATTTTATATTTGTGTGTCCTTCATTTATGATTTTAATTCTATTGATTGGTCTCATTTCAATTCAAGAAATGGTACCTATATGTTTTAATTTGAAAAGGACAAAAACCTCACAAATTTATATAGAAAAGGGAAAAGATTTCATTTTAATTCGTCACGTTTCCATTTTGTGACCGATGCTTATATTGCTGGTTTTCATTGAGGTAACATAGGCATATATTCTATTAAAATATATGCCAATATGATATTTTATTAAATGAAAATCAATATTAATCATCATTATTTATTTGGGTTTTCGTTTGGCTTGTATTTCGACGATCCTTATACCTATATTAATTTAGTGCAAGTTCCAGGATAATGGCCTAAATAAAGCTACCCCTAATGCTCTAGGAGTGGCCAGATTTTGGCCCAAAATTTACGGAAACGTTGACTTGAGAAAAAAAAAGAAGACTGCAGGTTCTTGTATAAGTTCCTTTTAATTAAAAAAAGTTCACTCTTAAATAATATATCAGAAGAATCACGTCTATAATACCCCAATTTTAGTTCAAAATGTGAAACATTGTTTATTTACTAATTCAAAAATAAACCTATCCCTATTCCCTTGATTGTGAATATCAAAGGCACATTACCGTAATTGACATGACCGCTAAACTTCCTCAACCGAGGCGAGGATCACAAACTTTTCAATGTATCACGTTCAGTCAGCTGTCTTGTTTCAACGAATTCGAATAATGTAAACAAAAATAAGCAATGAAAGGGTCTGGAAACATGTCTGTTTACGTCTTTTTCATTATGTATACAAGTTGTAAGCAAGATGTGTACATACTGCCACAGAATCTTGTATACCACCTGGCTGAACGCGCGTGTTCGTACAGGTTGAGCGCGAGACTGGGTGTGCGTACATAATTCTGTTGCAGTGTGTACATGGACCGAATGTTATTTGTATTTGTGCTGTATTTAATGGAGATGTAAGGAAAAATAGTTATTTTGATGTTAGGTGTGATATCACTTGATCGATAGTACAATATAATGGGAAGGTTGTCATTAACGGGTCAGCATGTTATTCGTATTTCTGTGAGCAGAAATAGCTAATTTATCAGCAACTCACGGCCAGCAAACATTTCAAAATCAATTAGAAATTTTTGTCATTCTGGATGGCTGTAACTATTTTTGTAGGTACAGCATATTATTTATGTGAGAAACAGTAAGCGGCCTCTGTTTATTTAAATTTTGGTAAGCAGTCAAGATCCTTAATTCGGTTAAGACCTAAAAGCTCCAAAAATGTCGGGTTTGTAGTTGACGCCCTCCGAGCGATTCTGTTTTGTGGAAAAGCAGGATTATCAAATAAAAATAGTATTTCCAGGTAGTTTCTGACATTGATATAGTATGATAATTCAATAAAATATTAAGGAAATCTTCGAATTTCATTTTACTTATTTCAAGATTAAAAGCCTTTAAATTTAAAAACAGAATATTGTATGTATAAAATTTTTATTACACCTGAGTCCTCCCGTCCTCCCGCTTCGCTTGGCCTTATAAAAAACACTCTAGGGTCGATCAAAACATACTACGTGGTTTAGGGGTTGACAAATAAGGTTTACGTGGCATATTGATAAGGTAGCTGTTTTGCTCACCATGTTTTAAATATGTATCCAATAAAATACACTGCCTATGGACATATTTTCTCTGCAAATCTATGTAGAAATCTATCGACTATTTCTTGCTATGTAGTCGTAAATAACCGATTGAACAAAAATTTGGTCATTTCAAAGAATTGCAAAATTTGAATAAAAAAAGTTTTATAATTAAATAAATAAATAAATAATAAATATATCTGACACCCACACAACATTATCTAGCCCAAATTAAGTTTCTGAAAGAACTTGTGTTATGGATACTAGATAACTGATATACTTAAGAAATATATAAACATACATATTGAATAAATACATATTATTTTATTAGAAAATAAACTTAAATAAACATATAAAAATCCATGACTTGACGACTAATATCTGTTTTCATCACACAAATATCCGTCGCCGCCGGGATTCGAATACAGGACCTCTGGCATAGAAGGCAATGTACGTTACCCCTACACCAGCCGGTCGTCAAACGTCAACTGAACATTTTAATTACTGCTCCAATCGAAACTTAATTCCAATAAAAATAAATTAACAAGACTTCTTTTGACTCACTTTTTAGTGAAATTAATAAAATACTAAGCAAACTGCTTCCACGTTGGAACCCCCGGTTTATTAGCAAACATCCTCATCAAACCAGGCACTAGCTAGATCGTAACTTGAACATGAGGTAAGAATTATTTTAATGGATCTCTATTTTATTTTGCACGTTTAAACGACGTCAAACATGGCGTTACAAAAAAAAATTAATGTCTTTCATAAATTAAAATTTCAAAATTCTTCTCTGTGAGTAAAATGTAAGATTAATCTACATTTTATGACTACAAACAATTAGATGGAAACGTTTAAGAATTTTGAAATTTTAATTTATGAAAAGTATTTAAAAAATATGTATTTTTTTCCTAATTATGACCCACTCATCAGTCTTAATCTGCTATTAAAATATTATTGACTATTATATGGCGATCCTATATATCGGTGTCCTATTTATATCTTAACACTGCTTCTGGATTAATCAAATGTGGTTGTGATATTTATGGTGTTGACTTTAATCGCCACAAAACAAAGTTCAGTTATAATAATTATGAGCAACAGATCCGGTTAAAAAGTGTTTAATTTATTTATGATTTAAAACCATGGTTAAAAACCTCAGACAATATTAAATTCAGTATAACGTCTTTAGAGACGACAGAAACTTTTGTAATTTTTGTTAAAAGGCTTACTTCGACAATATATTTACAAATCAAAGTATTTTCATATATCTTCAAATCTATCATCATGCATAACTTACTTTCAAGATAATAAACCACAAAATTAAAAAAATATATATAATGGGCCCCTTTGATTTGTAATAATTTAAAAAAAAGCCATATTTGATAATTACGACACAAAATGTAGATAAGCAGGCACGGGGAAAACAATTTGTTTTTTACACTGACAGGACACAATGTCATTCGATAAGTTTTCGAAGATTGAAATGGCCAGTAATATGTGTAAATAGTTTTTGCTTAAACTATACGAAAAACTGGACTTAATGATACTATGGACTAAATTATACTGTAGACATAATGATACTATGGTCGAATTAATACTGCAGACGTAATCATACTATGGACGAAATGATACTGTAGACTTAATAATACTATGGACCATATGCACCAGAAGGTCACTCTAATGGATTAAAAATTGAGATCACACATAAAATATTTTGTTTGTCGCGATATCTTAAAGTAAGGTGTTAGAAGTGTATTATGACTCCTGGGATATTATTTTAACATTATAAGCAAAAACTTGACTCTTTTATATTTCGTGTCCTAGATTTAATTTCTTACTATAAAAATATATATCTTTTTAGTGTTTGATATGTTGCTATAATAATTTGTTTGTACCTACCTTTCATTCTATGTATTTGATGATAAGTATATATAAGTATTTGGATATAATTAAATTGATTAAAAATCTTGCGAATGATATTTATTTAAAACTAACCAAGATCTTTATTTTTATCTTTCATGACGAAAACAAGACTGGCATGGAATTCGTTAATTCTGAATAAGCAACTTCGTAACCAATTTAAAGTTAGGTCTCAAAAGGTTATTTATAGTCCTAAGCCATTATACAAGTTTTGGGTTAGGTCTTGATGAATGAAGTGCTACAAAAACTTTGTTATATTCAAATTGATTAAGTTACGATATTACGATTCAAGAATAAAGTTTCTATTCAGATAAAGGTGAATAGAAAAACTCATGGCTTGGCGTGTAATGTCTATATCTTGATCGTCATCTTACATGTGATAACATAAAATACAGATTACATTAGCATACATTTAAAATTTTTTTGACGACCACATTGGCGATGGGGTAAACTTATCTGCCTCAGACAGTGGTTGCGGGTTCGATTCCCGCCCGGAACAAGAAAAAATGTTCCGGTTCTGGGTTTTTATGTATATTCTAGGTTCCCCCTAGTTCGCTACATGGTATCTCATAACACAAGCTTCGCTTACTTTGAGGCCATGTAGTTGGTGTGATTGTCTGGGGATTAAAAAAAGAAATCTATGCCCAATATCTGCTTTTCACTTCGTGGTCTCCGCCTAAAAACCGGACTGGCCTGACCCCTGTTAAGTCTGCAGTACGTATACTTTGTAGCTCTGTTCAGAAAAGTGAAAAATACCCCTTTTCAATGCGGCAATAAATTTCGGCCAAATTAGTGCTCTTGTAAACTAGGTTTAACCGTTTATTATTGTACCAATCCTGCAGTCAGAGCCCTTTACATCATTAAACATATCTCATAAAAGTTACTAAACAAATTTTGGACTCAAGTTAGCCCGAGATAAAAGAGCATACCCAAAAGCCGCTTGATAATTCAACTAATGTACGATCTCTCTTTTAACTATGTTACATATCTTGTACTGTGATGCGTGCCCTGTATAAAGCTATAGATAAAACCTTGTCAGTGGAAGCATCACGGACCTCACAAATTTCGCCCCACATACAAAGCGACACATAGCACATCGCGACCCAATGCAAAGGAGATATGCTTTCGCCAAATTGGCCAAATTGGCTTTCCAATAAAAAAATGGAAAAGCTCATGAATCTGTTTCAAAATTATTGTTTGAAGACAGGAATGAACTTTTGTCCCTTAGTTGATGTAAAGACCCTTTATCTAACAGGATCAACTGAAACAGGGCATTTACAATACATGGAATTGCCGATTGCCCTACAAAAATAATAATCTTCCAAAATTATACGTATCGTTATGACACATAACTCACGGTAATTTGTATAACAATGCAAATTTATGTCATCATATAAATTTATACAATCAAAGTATGCTGCATCGCATTACGTGCAGTGAATCGTAGATGTGAGTCGTAAGACATTAATACACGAAAATTTTGGACGTCGTAAATAGTCAAATTTCGATTATAAAGTGATCCTTGTTCTTATTAAAAAGAAAAAAAATGTATATCAGATGACTTCTAATATACAATTAGATCTTAAATACATTTTCCATTAAGTGGTTAAATTATTTAGTGTAATATTTTGTTTTGTTTCTTAACGTTTTTTTTACTTGCAATAAATAACTCAAAGTATTTTTTTGTTAAAGTATTACTTATAGCATATATAACCATGCAAATAAAGTTATTATAATTCAATCACTACTAATGTCTTCAATCATATTTAAAAAAAAACCCTATTTCAAATTTATCAATAAACCTAATTTCTTTACTATATTCCTATACTTGGACATTGACATACGACAAACAAACGACCTTCAACGAATGCTATTTTTACTCGTAATGTTTTGTTTATTGTTACGATAAATATACCTCACGCATATCCAAAACTGTCCAACACAAAATCCTGTGTAATAAATCCTCTTCGGAACCACACATTTTTGTGTAGGGAATATTTGAAAGTATTTGAATACGGCTCTTTTGGGGTCCAGTGATAAATGAGCATTTTATTATTGTTTTGCTACGGACGGCCATCTTGATGGGAATCTGACGGCCCGATAAATGAGTCGTCTTATTTTGGAATATTTTATTAATAAATAAATATAACAGATATTTACAACGCATTAAGTAGTCTAAATTGAGTTACTTAAGATCTTGTGTAATGAGAACTAAATGACAGGTGAAACTTTACGTGGCTGTTTTAACTACTTTTGACACATAATAAGACTTCATTTAAAATATTTTTGTATTTTATTGGTTTTTCTAGTAAATTTTTACATGAAAAGTTAATTTCCCTAGAGCTACAACTTTAAATTATTTTGTAACCAGGACTGCGTGGGTTTGAAAGTAGCACTTATGGTTACGTAAAATATTGGTAATTTTTTGGTATAAAACATTATATATTTTTTTAATTCTTAAATGCTTTATAGATATTTTATGACGAAACATCAATAGCTTTTCAGACATCATGCATTGTGTGAATAATTCTACAACTTCAGTACCACGCAATATAAGTCAAAGGTTGATTCACTTACTTACTTTTAGATATTTTGATGTCAACAGTCTAGCAAAATTCATTGATATATTTGGAGTTTTATTCAAAAAATATTAATATTATTAATTAGATAAATGAAACTTAAAAAATATAAGTCCATTAGAATAATCAATCCTAAAGTAGTCAAGGCCTTATCGCTACCTTACAGCGATTACTTCAATGGCACACAAAAGGCTTCCCTTTCATAGCCGTCAATAGTACAATTAAAAAAGGTTTATAAATGTAAACAGGGTTGTTTTTTAGTCACCAGCCAAACTTAAATGTTTTTTTTTTCAAACGTTATAAACGTACGGCATTTTTTTTTAGTATCGCTCAGTACAAAAAAAAGAAAAATATGGCACCAAAACCTTTTTTAAAATAGTCACACTTACTTTGCACTTACTGAAGCGATGTGTAAGCGCGTACAGGCATTCGAAATGTGGTGTTACAGAAGAATTCTGTGAATCTCGTGGACGGACAAGATTCGAAATGAGACGGTTCTACGCATTATCGGCAAAGATTTGGAAATTTTAAATACGTTGAAGCGACGCAAACTGCTATACCTGGGTCATATCATGAGAAAGGGGAAGTATGAACTTTTGCAGCTTATAATACAGGGGAAAATACAAGGACGCCGCAGACCAGGAAGACGCAAAACATCTTGGTTCAAAAACCTGCGTGAATGGTTCGGGATGAGCACTCGGTCATTGTTTAGAGCGGCCGTCGATAAAGTTAAAATCGCCATGATGATCGCTGACCTCCGATAGGAGATGGCACCTTAAGAAGAAGAAATAGTCACACAACACAGTAGCATATTCAAGAACACAGCTACTACGAGGCACAAGATGTCTTGTAGTAGCGCGTAGTCGTCTTTTTTGTAATGGTATTCATTCATAATTTAGAGTGACCATGCTTTGCTTAATATTTTAGCGAAACTATTATTCCCTTTAAAAAAAATACAAACCTTTTTGTAAAAATCATTTCTATTAATATTCATTCAAATTCAAATCATTAATATTCTTGGCCGCTGACTAAAAAATCATTGTCAATTGATGTGTACAACCCTGTATAGTCATTTTAATCAATTGACAAACTGAACCATTGCCAAATAATACATCTTGAAAAAAATGTTTGAAGTTTCAATAAACATATGAGTACATCATCACGAAACAAGATTCTAGTTTTAGGGTATTTCTTTGTTGCAGACAAAGAAAATTATTTCGTGCTCTCTCTAACAATGGCATATTGAAAACATTCATGACCGAACGATCGTGAAAGGACCTACAAAGATTCAATTATTTTCGGATTCAGTATGAATTCATATAGGATACTTCGTATAGGAGAATTTTTTATATGAAATGAAAGATTTTCTCGTATCATAAGAAATACAATTAATACCAACACCACACATAAAAAAATATAAAGTGTAATAGGCTGTTTTTTTCAGTTTTCTAAAATCATATTTATTGGATATGAATTTATCATGCACGACTGCACTCATATCTTAATATATAAAACTGTTCCTTTACTGACTGAGTGACTGACAGACAACGTACAGCCATAACTACAGGGCGTAGAGAGATGAAATTTGGAACATACATTCCTTAGGTGAAGAGGTCCACTGAGGAAGGAATTCCTGAAATTGTTGTTTTTAAATAAGATTGTAAACTGTTTTTGTTTATCACCCCAAAATCATCATAAAATAATAATAATAAAAATAGTATCAAGTGTGGACAGCTAATTTTGGTTTTATTTATTACATGTACGTACTGTTCAAGGCTTATTTTAACTCCTAAACCTAAATCATTAATTAATTAGTTTTTATTTTATTTAGTTAGAAAGTTTTGGAATGGAAAATAAATAAATTCAGTCTTTGACATAACATGCGTAAAAAAAAAATTGGAAACTACGACCAGGATCTTCCAATTCCTTAAAAAAATCCCTGGTCTTTCTTCTTTCTAATGATATGTCACAATTTATAAAAAAACTATCCAGAACATCGCGAAATTTGCCAAATTAGTGAAAGGGGTCGCGTAAAGCTAAGTTCAATTGTGGTACAAAAATCTTTTTTGCATAAGTTGTCACATGGGTAAAAGGTAGAAGTTTATATCTCACTCTTGCGAAGTAAAGTCTATCTTACATCTCTTCCTTGCATAGAATAAACCTGTTTGGACAAGTCGTGTATAGGTAACCAGTAAACCAGGGGAAATCCTAATGGTTACGAGTTCAAGGACTTTACTATAGCCGGAAGGGGTCAGGCAGGGATCGGTGAAATGGCTTTGCGTTAGATCACCAGAATCTAATTCTAATCTTAGCTACCAAAACCATCTTGGTATTCCTTTGACTATCAGAGGGGATCGATGAAGAGGGCACAGGGGTGCGGAAAAAGTAGGAATACCTACGGAAGGCATCGGTATTGTTTTAAAGTACGGGGTGCTTATGTATGTATGTATAAATATATAGAGTAGTATCGCTCCTGTTAAAAGTACTAGGGGCTTATAAAATATGTGTTAATTTTATACGCCCCCACTACTTTTAACAGGAGGATTCCTTTAAAATTCCTATTCCCATGTCTATTTTCCTCAGTTTAGTTTGCTGTAAGTATGTCTTTTCCATAAAACCCAGATGAAACCGCGGTGCACAGCAATGTTATAATAGCTTTTGTAGTAACTCTGTCTGCCTATCTGTAACGATTTCATTGGAAGCTAAACACAATACCGCGGTTCAATAATTAACGTCTTGCTTATACCTACTATTCGTTGGTCTTAGCTTTTACTCATGAAAGTATGTTGAAATTATTCGATTTTGACGAAATGAAGCACGTATATGATAAGTTTTTAGTCGCGTGTATGACCCTACCAACCCAGGATAAGCGTGGTAGGACCTCTTGAGGGTCGCCTGATTGAAATATCATCACTCCAGCGGTGATGTGTCCTGAAAACATTTTATGAAGAGCAAGTTCTATAAAAAAACCTGTAATAATAAATTATGTTCGACATCACTACACTGCCATCAGGAGATATTGAGGTCCAACTCGGGTTTAGTAAAAAGTACTAAGTACCTAGTATTTTTTTATTTTTTGGAAATCATTTATATGCAAGGATAGAAGCACTGTTTAACCAATTATTGCTGGGCCAGTCAAATAATTGAAATAATCACAATTATTGCGCAGAAATCTGGTAGTCTGACTCTGAACACGTTAAACAAATTAGGTGGTTCAATCAAATAACTATAATTTCTAAGTGAAATAAGAACAACTCGAGGGAATATTTCTATAGGCCACACAGAGTTCGAGAGATATCTCCGAGTACTAACAGCGCGAGTAGAGCCAGCGACAATCCGGCAGTCCGGCTCGCCAGCCCGCCGCCCGCCGCGCCATTTCCCGAAAGTACCTACTTTGCTGCGGATTTTAAAATTATGATATCTCCTACGGTGTTGATTAAAATGAAGTGGTTTAAAAGACAAATTTATTTACATTAAATACTCATGATCAATAACGTAATAATTTGGATAAGGATTAATACTATATTGATATAACTCCATCGCAAATTAATACACTAATTTCGAAAGCAATTTATAACCATAAAAAAGGTTATTGTGAAAAAAACCGCCTCCGGGTCGGACACCGGTGACCAGACACACTGTACATATTATATTCATATGCATGTAGTGAAAACGGTTATTTCAATACCGAATCAGACACTCCAATTTTATTTATTTGTATAGATGTATAGATATAGATTTATATTGTTTACCGCAAGTACCTGACCTTCGATCCTGATACATGATAAAATACATATTTGGTGTATTGTGTCTTTATTAAAAAATATTCCTAGTAACTTTAGCTTATATTTGAAGTACCTAGTCTAGACTTCGTAGATAATATACGGTGGCTTAGTAGGTACTTTCGTTTTTTGAGGATATAGTAAAAGTCGTTCGAAGCGAATATGGTTGTATAATATTCTATCCGAAAATATACGGATATAAATGACAGCGCTCTTCTAAAAACGATCAAAAAGTTAATTAATTGTCCGATTATGTAAGTATGGAATACCGTAATCATATTTAGGTTGGTTCTTCCATTTACAAACTTAAAGCTTACAAACTACGCAAACTTTTATGTTTTTTTTTTTTTATTATCTTTCATTCGAAATCGAATATATACCGTATGAAGATCAATGTGAAAAAAAAGTGCAATAGTTTTGGACTTTAGCGCGATTATAAAGTCAGACACGCAGTGGAGGACTTATTTATAATTAAGGATCAAACGAACTTACCAAGTGAAGTTCGATCACAATTATGTGAACGGCTTAATTCGAAGCGATTTAATGTTAACATGTTGTAGTAGTACTTCCAAGCGTCAGCCTTGCACGGTTTTCAGAGACACGTTTTTTTTTTTTTTTTTATTTGGCAACCCTGATCCCCGCTCTTGAACTCCTCTCCACTTACTTCCTCTCATCATCCCTCCTCAATAATCATTTTGTTTAGAGCTAAAGTTCCTAGGTAGTACCCATAAAAATAATTCACATTAATTATGGGTGGGTGATATTACTTTAAAGGAATACTGTTTGGGCGGGTTTATATCAATCGCTTCGAATTAAGCCGTTCACATAATTGTGATCGAACTTCACTTGGTAAGTTCGTTTGATCCTTAATTATGTTTCACGGCTTAATTCTTTGCGATTTAATGTTAACATGTTGTAGGATGTTCAGAGTATTTTAATGTGAATTATTTTTGCAGTATAGGTATAAGTAAAACTGAATTGTTAGAGTATAACCAACAGTAATAAATCACAAATATACATCTATTTATTCTAAGGAGTTACATAAAATACTAGTTGCAAATTGATTGGCATCCGATACGATTTCTTTGTTGTAGAATTTGGCAAATACTGAGGATGTATTACTCCATCCTGCGGTTTTCCGTATGACATCAATATTGACACCGACTCTGCTAGCAGTGGAAGTGGCCGCATGGCGCGTGCTGTGCGCGCTAAACACTGATGTGTCCACGCCACTGCGTTGTAAAGTATATTTGATACAGTGACTCAAAGTTTGAGACAAACTTTTAAGTGAGGTCTTTTGTGGCTAATAAATAAAGTGTCACAACTACGTAAACCACTCGTTTTATTTATATAATCTAAAATGCATCTGGCAGGGCATATTGCAGGATTTGTATGAAAAAATGGTAGCCTTAGAAGGGGTTGAAAGGAGTTTGGTTTTGAAGTTTTTACTAAGTCAGGTATTTTAACTAAGATTTCTGTTCTGTTTTGAGTTATATTATTTATTTTAATGAGAGAAAATGTTTGTACTCTTTGCGCTGTCACCAAACCTAGCAGAGTCAGCGTTTCTTAGAGAAATCTTCTAAGCTAAGGCTTTCATTTGGCCATTGAGTGGCCAAATAATTTAACACTATGTTTGGGTCCCAAGAAGTATTATATTTTGGATTGGTGGGCCTCAACTTGTAAACACCCTTCATGAAACGTTTGACTCGATCATCATTTAAGCTATTACCTAACAAAAGAGATAAGGCAGAGCGGTAAGAATTGATGGTCGCGTATTTAGCGCCTTTATCAAAAATATCGGTTAAAAAATGTATTACAATTGGAATAGAAGCATTAAAATAATCATAATTATGTAATCTACAGTAAATTATCCAAGATTTTATGCAAACATCGTACTGTTTGTAAGTATTATTTGCAAGCGAAGCTAGCATAATATCTACTGACCTATTCGATAAATATTTCCTTAGTAATGCTTGCCTGATAATTTCGCGGCAACAAGGCGTAGATTCTTGTGTACACAATCTACAATCTACTGAAAGGAGATGTTAGAAGGTCAATATCTGGTCCAAAATACAAAAAAAATTAAACAGACAACTTTTTAAACATAGGAAACCAAGGTTGACTTGGCCAATATGGCACCACAACAATACCCTCTGCCTTATGACAAATGATTTTCTGCATTAATTTTACTATAAGCGAGAATGGTGGAAAGGCGTAAAATAACATATTGGTCCATGGCAGTGTAAAGGCATCAACAGCACATGCTTCGGGATCATTTCTCCACGAAACATATTGTTTACACTTAGTATTGCATCTGTTTGCAAACAAATCAATACTGGCATACCAAAGTTGCGAACTATTTCATTAAATGCAATTTGATTTAATTCCCACTCTGTATCCTCGAACTGTTTTCGAGATAATGAATCTGCCTCACAATTATCTTTAGTATTGATGTAAGAAGCGAATAAGATTATTCTACGTTCTTCGCACCATTTCCACATACTTCTAGATATATAATCTAGGTGATCATATTGAATACTGCCCATTCTGTTAATAAGATGTCACAATTAGATAATTCTTTGGTGAAACATTTCAGAGCTAGAAAGGCTGCTTTTAGTTCCAACTCGTTTATATGACAAGAAGTTTCGTTGTCTTTCCTATATCCACAACATCTAACTGTATCACAATACGCTCCCCATCCCTTAGAGGAGGCATCAGAAAAAAAAAATTCTAAAACAAAGTTGTTCGGTTTGAGTGATGAATGGCCTATATCTATGTTTCCTAACCACCAATATAATTCTTCATGTAGGGTAATTATGATATCAATTGTCTGATCGTAGTTTGGTTTTTTTTTTTTTTTTTAATAAACAATTATATTTATATTGTTCAAGCTTTTTTGTATATAACCACGAATAAGTTATTGTTGGACATGCGGAAATTAAATAACTAATGAGTTTAGCGAATTCGCGTAACTTGCATCGTTTTATACAAAGAAATCTATTTATAAAATCTTTCAATTTTATTTTCTTTTCCTCGGGTAGTTTTAAAATCATCTGCTTTGAGTCGAAAGTGAAGCCCAAGAACTTACATTCACGTTTAGGTATTAAACAACTTTTTGAAAAGTTAATCAAAAAACCCAAGCTCTGTAATAGATCTATAGTTGTAGATACATTAGTGACACACTCCGAGTAAGTCTTTCCGATAAAAAAATGTTATCTAAATAAATAACTGAAATCATACCCCGACTACGCAGGTATTCTATAACTGGTTTCATTAATTTAGTAAACACGAGAGGTGCGGTACAAAGGCCGAACGGTAAACAATTGAATTCATATAATATATTGTTGTATTTGAATCGAAGATATTTTTTGTGAGCTTCATTTGTCGCAACAAAGAAGTATGCATGTTTTAAGTCTATTGTCTACAGCAGTTTTCAGTTAATAATTTTGACGCTGTTCTGTAAACTTCCATTTTAAAATGACTAGCAAGTACAAATTTATTTAACTTTTTTAAATTCAATATATAAACCTTTTATCACCATTAGGCTTAGGTACAAGAAATATACTGGATAAAAATTGTCCTTCAATATAAGTACATTTCGAGATGGCACCATTGCTTATTTGTTGCTTCTGTGGTATTAATGAAGATGATCCTACGAGTGTTTCGGTAGCTCTTCCCAGAGCTGCTATAGCCACACCAGTTTGTCTTTGCCTAAACATGAGGGAGGAATTCCGTTTAGAGACCGCTTCGATAACTGCCACTTTTGCTTCCGGATTCAGAGCAGGGGCAAGGAGTAGTTGACAATTACTAGGAATAAGATAATCCTCTAGGATTTTATCTCTTGTCTCTTTGGGTAGTCCCTTTAAAAGGATTTCAGACCACCGCACCGGGTTGAAATTTCCTTATGTAAAGGTTTTCCTAGTTCTTCAGCAATCTTAGGAGCATCTCCCAACATCTCTAAGATATCGCTATCCAATTCTATATCCTCAACATCATCTACTGGTGGATGTTTTGAGGTAGATGGCACTGAAAAGACGCAATAATTAGCGTCTCGAATAATAATTCGAAAGAAGTGTTTTTAGCACCTACGAGCATAAAATGCAAAAAGTAGGGTAGTCATTTTAGCGATAATGATCACTAAACAAAGAAATTTTCCATAGTCTCGAATAAAGATTCGAATTAGGTAAAGGGGATTGGCGGCCACGGTATCACTTAATTTTAGAGTTTTCAAGCGTATCAAAACCGGGCTATATGTAGTTAATAGGTCAATATGAGACACGTTTTTTCCAACATCTATTGTTGTGATAGTTGTTGGGAATATTTAGAAATACAATAAAATCAAATTAAAATTGCCGAAAGCACATTTTTTAATTTCCCGGCAATAAAAAATAATAGTTGTAAAGTCCTACTGTCAAACTTGAATTAAGCCGCCCGCGCCGCCACCCCGTTTCAAACCTCTGGATTGGTTAATACCTGCTTATGTAATGCAATGGTTTCAAAATACGACGCCATGTTAGAAAAGATGGACTATAAATTCCTGTAATTTTTAGGTTAGATTATTGTTTTGACTTTTTATTCCCAACTTCTGTATAAATCTAATAATTATATTCTGATTACTCGTTATCTAAGCAATAAAACGCACATATTAAGTTTGAGGTACGTGAATGCTATGTGAAATAAAAGCGGTACTGACCTGTATGGGACCTTGCCATTCTTCTTTTTGAGTTTTAAACTCGGCTCATTGAAATTCAGTGATAAAGATCATTGAACTTTGTTTTCGAATAAGGATTCGAAAAGTCATTTTAGCCATAATGATCACTAAACAATGACATTTACCATCGTCTCGAATAAAGATTCTTACTAGGTAAATTTGTGAGTTTTAAACTCGGCTCATTCAAATTCAGTGATAAAGATCATTGAACTTTGTTTTGTATGTTTTGTTTGTCGATGTAAAGAGCCATGGATAGTGATAAGGTACAAATTTCACTTGGCATTTGCTTCTTTTGAAGCTTTTTTTCCTGTTTTCTGATCTTCTTGCGTATGGTCTTGATGTCTTCATATTTCCTTTTCACCATTTTTACGAATGACAAATAATAAGTTGAGATTTAAATTTTTAAACTATAACACAAACTATTTAACGTTTAATTTAAGTAATAAATTATAGACGCACGTGCGAAGGCTTGAGCACGGAAATACAGAATGATTATTGAGGAGGGATGATGAGAGGAAGTAAGTGGAGAGGAGTTCAAGAGCGGGGATCAGGGTTGCCAAAAAAAAAAAAAAAACGTGTCTCTGAAAACCGTGCAAGGCTGACGCTTGGAAGTACTACTACAACATGTTAACATTAAATCGCAAAGAATTAAGCCGTGAAACATAATATGCGTACGCGCATTTTGACCATCCTGGTACTGGTAGAACTAATACTAAAATAATCTGTTAGTGGTACTATAACAATACAATAATCATGACAGATCGCAAAGGGTTGTGATGATGTAGGGCTGTGAGCTTATCCCCTGGATGACGAGGAGGTTTAAGCCGCAATAGGGATAAAATATTTCATTTAATGTACTATTATTAGAGTAATTTAAAAAAAAAACATCTTGAATCAATTTTCTATTAGCTTTAGATCAGGATAAACATCACATCTATTGACTGACTCTGACGCATAAGGCGCATAGCTATCTGATAAGAGCTTGCAGGTTCGATCTCCGCCGTAACAAACATGTGTATAATTGCGGATATTTATCGTGGATATTTTAATTGGATTTAAAAAAAATGGTGTTTGATTTCTCTGTGATTGAATGTCCAACATTATTTGTGAATTATTTCTTATAAAATAATACTTTTCAAAAGATACCAAATTTTTCATTAAGTATCAAAAAGAATTATCAGCAAAAAGAGTTTCAGTTTAAACCGAAACACAGGTTGGTTTGTTTCTTTTGTTGGATATTCGTGGGTGAACAGAATCGGACCAGAGTTCTGCTTGTCGTAGATTATGACTTATCTGCTTGACCCTTATTACCTACTTCATATTCCTTTATAATCCAGCTCTATAGTCACCATCCTTCATCGCTTTGGCCATGGTGTGTTCAAGTATTATTTATTGTAGGAGCAGATCTTCCCTTTTCAGATGGAAGCAAACCAAGGAAGTTTTTAACTTAAATTGGTTTCATGTGCGGAAACTTTGCGACTAAGAAAGATTTGCCGAATGAGGAGTTAGTTTACAAAAAAATACCAAGACTATCTTACGACAACTTTTAATTAATATAAAAAGGATAAAAAAATAAGCCTGCACAAACCCTTTTTTGCAATAAAATGTCATGAGAACCCTTTTTCAAGTTTAAGTCTATTTATGTTCCAAACATTGAAATCGGTTCTAAGGATTTTCAAAAAAAAGTTCACCCCTATTTTTATCACTCAAACCTTTTTTAGTACCCAATAAAAGTTAGGGTCAGGTCTATGTTTATTCCATATTTTATTTCAGTCGGATCAGTACTTTAAGCGTGAAAGCATAACAGACGCACTTACACATTGCAAAGGGTTCGACGGCTAAAATTCAGAAACGATATTTATTTCTAAAATTTTAGTTTTTACTTTATTCCGATAGATGTCTTTGTAGGTTGAATAAATATGGGATACCATATTATGAAACTAAGCGGGAGCTCGTAGAATATAAATATATAACATAAGTCGTAAATAGATACACCCAGATCCAAAATACTTTGTTTTGTTCCATGCGGGGATCACAACCGTGACCTCACAAATTACATATTAGCGTTTTATGTCACTGCGCAACCGAGTTCGTCAATATTGCAAGCTATATTTGTATTGTTATCACCATTTCATAACATTACAGCTGTACGCTTTGGCGGGATAAACAGAGTACCCCAATTAAAATGATTGCGGTTGAAGTAGGTTTTTGCTTTGTATTCGTAATTGCATGAATTTTATTAAGTTTCCACGAAACACTGCGATCGTTGAAGTATATGTGTGCATGAGGCCTTATTTCTATGGCCTAAATCTTGCCGGGCATACCGATTAAAATCAACATTTAGAATGTCTTTTACTGTCATTCACTATACGTCATTAGGTTGCACCTCATACCTAAAACAATCAAACAATATATTTTGGTAATTTTTTTCCACCGCGTAACAGAATCTACGTACAACCATGTCACATAAGCAAATCGGGAAGTCCGAATTTTATACATTGTGACTGGTGGGTAGCTTTCCAAATTCGAGGACGTGATAGTTTAAGATCTTACATAAAGAGAAAAAAAAATAAAAAAAAATTTACTGAGTAAACTTAACCGAAAGTTAAAGAATTCATTACGCAACGCATTGTTACATAGGCGTAATACAGTAGATACATAGCGGGTTGTGGTGTGCTTGTGACGGGAACACTATTGTATGCGTGTTGACTGAGGACGCGTCGGTAAAAGTGTTGTAATGTCTATTTATTTATTTTAAGGGAATTCTGGTTTAAAAAAATTAACTACCCACTTCTATGACATAATTATGTTCACAATCGAGGACAGAGTGCTCTCCTTCAGCATCTAAAATTTGTCACCAGTCACCCTGTACCTATATGGTTATCAATTTTAATATCAATTTACAATACTGTCATCATCATCATCATCATCACAACTCTTTGTAATGAGCCCACTGCAGGGCATGAGTCTCATACCCTGGGTGAAGAGGAGGTATAGGCCATAATCCACCAAGCTGGCCCAGTGCTGGGTGGTGGATGCCAGAATTTTTAGGGCGCCTAGATGGCTTCTGACAAACCCTCACGACTACTGTATACAAGTATACCGGGACCGACTGCTTAACGTGCCCTCCGAAGCACGGAAGTCGTCGTGAGATATGAATGGTCGACGGTCACCCATCCAAGTACCGGCCGCGCCGAACGTTGCTTAACCTGTGATATCGTATGATACACACAGTAACCACGGCGCCACGACGACTTCGACAATACTGTAAATGTTAATAACGGCTAAGGTTACTTTGAATTAAACAGTGCACAAGTTTGTTTCATACCACATTTTTTCATAAAAACTGGAACATTATTTATACAAAAAAATATATTTTTTATGCAATAAAATTAGTGCTTTAATATAAAACTAAAACTGTGTTACAAAAAGTTATTACAAAAAGGTTTTTTAAGAACAGTTTTCTGTTTTCACAGTTTGGTATATTTTAAAATTATTTGTCCCATAAAAATAATTACTTTACCTTCAGAAGTCTTCTAGGAACAGGACTAATTATTTTTAGTAAATTTTCTGGGAACGACATTTAATTAAATACGTTTCTGAAACTACGAAAAGAATATTCATTTAAAAGAAAATATGATATCTAATGTCAAAACTACTTGATATTAACGAAATAATGTTTTTGATAACTATTTTAATTACTTCGGTTGTTAAGTATTTCTGCTCCAAGATTTTTGTTCATTTTGTCTTAATACGACGATGAACTTTATGAAGCCTTGACAATGTGGAATATGAAGTGTTATTCACTGTATTAATTTCCAAGAGATAATTTATGATGAGATTGATTTTTGCAACATCCTCTCGACAGGCAGCTGGTTACAAGGCTTTTGTAAGAATTCAAGTTTTAACGGGTAAGCAATAGAATTCCAATGAAAAAAAAAATCTATAAATTATAGGTTACCTAAACAGATTTAGGAGTGGTCTGAAAGTATATTTAAGTGTAAATGGCTACAGAAAAATCCACACACAAAAATCTGAATTGGGCCAGTTAAGTATAGTTTATTTTACAAACTGGTCGACACCACTCTTGCGCTGCAGACAACTTCTTAAACCATTATTTTGCCATGTAATCCATCATAATGTGTACATTATATTATATGACAAATTTTAGATATTGAAGGAGACCACTCTGTACTCGATTCTGATCATGATCATGTAATAAAAGTAGAAACTTATTTTTTCACCAGAATTCCCTATAAATAAATAAAGAAACATTAAGTACTACACTTTTCCTGACGCGTCGCCTCAGTCAACATGCATACAGTAGTGTTCCCACTACACGCATACCACCACCCGCTAAGTATCTATTGAATTACGCCTATGTAACCATGCGTTGAGTAATGAATTCTTTAACTTTCGGTTAAGTTTACTCAGTCAATATTATTATTATTTTTTTATTTAATATTTCTCTTCGTGTATCATCTCAAACTATCACGTCAATGAATTTTGTCAATGACCCACCAGTCACCCTGTATATATGTATATAAAATATATTTCAGCCTAGAAGAAAACACCTAACATCTTATTTAAAGATACAGAAACCACGCCTCGGGTCCTTTTGACCCCACATTTTATTGTACCCTTACGAAGGGTTAAAGGTATTTACGAATTTTCTCATTTTCACATATTGTACGTGGTATTATGGTCCATGTAATAGGCCCTTATAAAAAGTTTTACGAGGATTTTATCTCCTGTTTGTGGCGTGGTATGGCAAAACTCTTCAAGTGATGGTACATTGTGATGGTGGAACGTTAATTTTATATCCTAAGCATTTACGAGGTTCATGGTTTGATTGTGTTATTTGGTTTTAGTAAAGCATTTCATATGGTCACAACATTACGGTTTATTTTGAAATCGCCAGTAAACTTTTATTTCTTTAGATTAAAATTTATACGAATACGAAGTGGTTGTTGTAATTTTCAATCGACTTCAACTTTTATTAGATCCTCAATTTGGTTGTATTTTTTTTATGTACACGTGATTCGATTATTTCAGCAATGGGGAGTTTTCTGACAGCTCAATAAAAAAACAAAACTGTACAAAATTGGTACAAAAGGCTTCGATAGATGGCGCTTTACAAAAGGCGAAGGCGAAGAATTTATTCCACACTGCGTTTTTAAAAGTAAAATAAATTAATTGACGTCTGTATCAGAAATTGAACGTATAAATAACCATAGATGGTAGATACCACTTACCTACATTATAGTTTACAGACTTAACGCCTTCTGCTTTTTAAAAGTGCCATCTATAGAGGTTTTTTGAACTAATTTTTATGAGCTGTCAGAAAATTCCCCATTGTCAGTCTATTTGATTTTTCTTATTTTGTTCTCATTGTCAAAAAAAAATCGTACGATTTTAATCTTTTGTTTTTTACAAAGTATATTGTATCAATTGCGAATGAAGCCAATGATAATGGATGAACCCTCTTAGCACTTATATTTAGTTACTAGCTTTTGCCCGCAACTTTGTACGCGCATAAACATTGTTTATATTTAACACAACCAGTCATTAAAGAACCTTTATGCCAATTATTACATACATGCACTGAAGAAATTATAATAAAAAAAAAAAACAATAATAAGCATTGTCTGGAATTTCGCGCTCAATGTTTACAGGAAGATGATAGGTAAACTTAATTAAGTTCAAGTTACTTTATTTAAAAGAAATCCCTGATCAGTGATACCTTTATAAATGAAAAACGAAGCAAGACACCCCAGGGGAGTAACCTCGTTGACATTAACGAAATTATCGTTGACGGGAAACGTTGTCGACCCGAGGATGTCTATCGTAATTACATGTGTAGCACATACATTATTAAAACGTAATTTATCAGCTTATAAATGGAATAAAAATTAAAAAGAGGTCACACATATCTTTCACTGTATGATTTGTATGTAAGCAACAATACTTATTTGGATACACAAGTTTTATTACATACATACATACATAACGTCCCTTATGGGGTAGCCAGAACACCAGAGGTTACAAGACCATCTGATGACAGGGGGTCAGCCTATCGCCCACAAAAACGCCTTTAAAACCTCATAACTGACTTTTACAGTATGCCCGGAAAGAGAAGCTGGCACATTCTATGTTTTTCTTTCGCTCCCAGTCCAGATTGGTTTTATGTTGTTTATTAATTTATTTTAATTAATTTCGAAATGAGCACGTGAATCCTTTTTGTGTCGCTTAGACTTTCGGAAAAATATTGTTGTTTTAATATCGTACTCGTTTAGTATTTTTTTTTCAAAGCTGTCTCTTTTTTATCAGAAGCCCGCGTTTGACCTCAAGATGTAAGTGAAAATGAGGTCGAAGACGGGTTGAGGAAGGAGCTTCATATTTAATCTGCTACCAAATACACTGTCCAGTTTATAGGTTGTATGCATGCCTGACCAAAAAATACCGGAAGCACAACGTGATAACTCAAATATTCGCAATTATGAATTTTAATGATTGCTATTTGTTTTTTTTTTTTTAATTTATTTATCCAAGATAACAATTTTACATTATATAAAAAACTATGTAGCTGTCACGTAAGCTTGTCGCTTATGTGTGACAGCGGGCCGCACATTTATACAGTTTAATATTTAATATTAAAAATAATTAAATTAAACAAGATTATTCTTATAGTAGGCACACCGATTACATTTTTGATTGGTAGAAGTATTCTTTAAATTTTTGCATCACTTTTGCGCTTGAAACATACACTTTGAATACCTGACTTGGCAATTTATTTAGAAGGTTTGGAAGCATGAACTCTAACATTCTTTGACCGTATAAATTATTGGTTTTCGGTAAAGTATATTTTATGTCCTCAGACAAGATTCTTAATTTTTTGGGTCTTACTTTTATATGTAAATTGTTTATCATATTTTTGTTTTCTTTTAGGATTTGGAATTTTACTTTATTGTATATATCTATTACTTTACAGTTCTCAAATAATGTTATGTACTCATTATGTTTATGTTCATTTTTAATTTTTTTAGGTACTATTATTTTCAATAATTTAAGTTGTAATTTATAAATATTTTCTAGATATGTTTTATATGACCTGCCATAACTACTTATACCGTAACTTATAACGGAGTCTGCTAATGCTGTATATAAAGTTCTTCTTACAGCGTAGGGAAGCTTAAATTTTATAATTGACATTTTGCATATGATAGCTCTTAGTTTGTCACAAATGTGTAAAATATGCTCTTTCCAGGAGAACCTACTGTCTATTATAAGACCGTGATAAGTATGTGTATGTACCTTCAACCCCCTGTACCTTTTTGTTCAACCACCAAGTGTTCAGATCGTGACAAAAATATTAAAGGAACTCATATTCTTCATGACAATAGTCTATATAATTTTATGCTCTTCTAATTAGATTCTTTGTTTTATAATTTTTAAATTTTTTATTTTATTGATAAACGTGTAACGAGAGAGCCTGTTATTAAAATAAATAACCTAATATTTATAAAGAGAGACGAGATAAATAATTTGAAAAAAAAACTAAGATCTTATAATCACAAGTGACTAGTCTATAAAGACACGAAAACCATTAAGCCCCTTAGAAAAAATATTTAATTTAATAAACTAAATAGGTAGGTATTATACGGGTCTTTTTTATGAAGATCAAAATATTTTAGGAGAAAGTTAAGAATGATGTGTGGATCTTATTTATGACAAAAAAAGTTATATATATTTTTTTAATTGAAATTTTACTATTCTTTTAAGTGACTTAATTTTTGTGACTATTGAAAAATCGGGGCTAAACGTATTTCTTAATAGAAATAGTTGGAAAAACGCTTTTATTTCTTGCTATTTAGTCGTAAATAACAAATGAAAATATAATGTTGTTAATTTATGAGAATTATAAAATATCAACTTAAGTAACAAAAAAAAAATTTTTTTCATAAATTGTATCCACGCATCCTTAGCCTTCTCCTAAAATATTTTGATCTTTATAAAAAAGACCCTATATTTATTAATAAATAATTGTATTAATAAACAATATTACAAACAAAACTGACGAACAGAGCTACACAAAAAAGACAAAATAAACATTGTTAAAGTCAATAAAGCAGAAACGCTTTTCACGTTAGTCACCAAGGAACCGTGACTTTGACAGAGCGTTCTGTCCATCTTGCGTCAACCCACTCAGTTTGTTCAATGTAGTGTAGCAAACATCACTGCTGGCCATCTATCAAGTCTACACGCCGCTACCTAGATAACTCCAATTCATCGCTTAACAATGGAACACTTCAGACTAAGTCAGATTGAAATTTAAGACTTCCATTAATCAGAGCGAACCAATTAATCACAGGGAATTATGTCACGTGGATTTCGAGAAATCTATCTCAAAGAACGGATTAAAGCCGATTTTTCTTAGCGTTAAGTTAAGATATTAAGCTGATATTATCAGAGTTTCCGTTAACGCTTCAGCATGCCTATTAAGGTCTGATGAAAATTATATATTTATTGAAGACCTTTAGAAAACCTTCGAGATGTGAATTTAATATTTTAATCTTAATCTGGGTTATTAACCGATATATTATTAAAACAAATTATCCGACCGTGGCTATGGCAAAGAAATTTATTTTATTTTTAGAATATTTAATAAGTAAACCGGGTTAGAGATGTTTTTCCAAGAACCTCTCACTCTCTTTGTCTAGCAAAAATACTTTCTGTTGAGATCTCTTCATCTAAATTCCATATTCGCAATTTATTACAATCATAAAATACCTTTTCAACACACTTGCTCGTAAAGTGAGCCTTATTCTATTGAATTTAGAACTATAAACTGGGCTATAAGTCACGCGTGCATAATATATTATACCCTAGTGCATAATATAATGAATCCTACAAAGTTGAATTGTACCTTTGTGCAAATTACATGCGAGTAAACAGAGCATATTTTATTGATCCGGGTTATACATTAATTTTTTTCAGAAACAACAAAGAGCAACACTTCAACCACTTCCATCCATATACATTTTTAAATGTTTGCGCCTTATATTAGTAAAACAAATATGTATATCAAACAAATTGTTCACAATTTACAATAATTTGTTATAAAATATTAAAATATTTGCATTTACCACTCCAAATTAAACATTTAAAATATTCACTTAAAATAGGCTGTATATGCTATACAGACATTGACACATTTGGCGGAAAAAAAAACCTACGCGCATGCGCGAGGTTCGGCGCCATTTTTCAATCACAATTCACAGCTTTGTTATCAAGTGTGTTTGTTATTTTATGACCACGTATGTCTGTCTTTTTCTCACAAGTGTGTTGAAAAACGTCGTATGTAACAAGTGAGCAACGCAATATACTATTATCATATGTTTGTTTTTGATGTAGCCCTTCATTTGTAGTAGTGCTTGGTATCAGTCTGACCTAGAGAGTTCTGAGCAAATTAATAGTAAATATAATTTCTTGATTGGTTATCGAGAACTCCTCATTTATTTTTTGGGCGATGGCATTACGCGTAATTATTGACTTTTAGGGCGCAGCTTAAGTGTTTTGGCCTTTTTTAACCGAATTCAAAAAAACGAGGTTCTCAGTTTGACCTGTGAGTATGTATAAAAATAAATAATAATAAAATCCCCATACAATCACACCAACTACATGGCCCCAAAGTAAGCATAGCTTGTTTTATGGGATACCATGTAGCGAACTAGGGGGGAACCTAGAATATAAATACATAAATAGATAAACACCCAGACACGGATTCTTTTTCTTGTTCCGTGCGGGAATCGAACCCGCAACCATTGGCGTCTGAGGCAGACAGGTTTACCCCATCGCCAAAGTGGTCGTCATATACTTTCACATTTTTATAAAAGTATGACTTTTATTTTTTACTCCGCCAATCACAGATGGACGACTATGTTTTTTTTGATTAGCCAACTTTTTTTTTTTTTTTTTTTTCATGTTAATTATGTTTGTCAACGATTATCTTGCGTTTGGCTGAACCGATGTTGATGAGGTTTTTAAAAGGATATATGTCCCATTTAGAAGAATCTTTTGGTATTTTAAGTGACTTCAAAAAGGAAGGTATCGTTTTGATCCGTATGTCTGTATGTTTTTTCGCAATTATCTCATGTTTGGATGAATTGTTTTTGATACAGTTTTTTTTCTGTTTTATATTTACTTACTTTTAATTTTGGGCTAGCTATTAGTTTTTTCATAGTAAGTTAGTTTCCATATTTGTAGATGTAGATGTTAGATTTTTTAAGTGATAAGTTTTGGATAAATTCTTAGCTGACTGTTCGCACGACTGTTTAAGCGAATCTCTCCGCGTTTGTCAATTTCTGCAGCACGAGCAGCATTCTGGCGATACCTAGACAAGACTATCTCTTGCTGCATAAAGTCGTCGTTTTTTTTTCGTTGGGATTTTTATTCCTCTTCTTTTCTTTCTTAAATCGTCCTTCTCACTAGTTTTCTACCTAGGCCTACAGGCACAACGTATAATAGTAAGTAGGTCAAAGTCATGGTGTTACAGTAGCAAAACATTACATAACTAGTAGTTGGTAGTTACTGATACCAGAACTAGTTTAAAACTTATCACTAAAAAACAATAAATGTTGAACAAAACTAATAACTAGCCCAAAACAAATTCCTAACACTAAAAAGTATGAAATAAAAATAAAAAACATAAAACCAAAATGAAACCAAACTCATTATTTCTTTTCAGAAAAAGAGAACCGCCTTCAAAAAATCGACCCACTAAAAATGTTTAAATAATTTTTATAAACGCCATCCTATTCCGGTTTCTATTCCGTCCATATTACTACCCCGTATAGTAAATTTCTGCTAATAATAAATTAATAAATTAATTATGTTCTTATTACATTATTAAGTATTAATTCATATTTGGCAGAAATTTACTATACGGGGTAGTAACATGGACGGAATAGAAACCGGAATAGGATGGCGTTTATAAAAATTATTTAAACATTTTTAATGGGTCGATTTTTTAAGGTGGTTCTCTTTTTCTGAAAAAGAAATAATGAGTTTGGTTTCATTTTGGTTTTATGTTTTTTATTTTTTATTTTCTATTATAACGTTGACATTTTAGGTTACCTACATCGAGGTAGATCTCATGTCTTTGCCGTCTATTCAAAGCTATCCAGACTGAGTTTTTGATTAAAGTTCAAATAATCTTTTGAATTTGATTGACCTTTAGGTAACAAATGACAATGGATCAACTCCACTGATCTGTATAAATGCCAAATAAATATCAAATTTAAAGGGTTTTTACCAAACCAGTTCGCTCAAACAGTTCGATCAAAGCGTGGGATCTCAAAGTTGAATTTAAACAAACGTATAAGAGCTACGTTGGTTAATGTTTAATAAAAATCAAATCTAAAAATTTTTGTTTCATTTTATTTTATGCATTAAAAAATTAAATTAAATTAGATTTTAACATACACACTGAATCATCTAGTGAGCACGGTAGGAAACTAAAATAAAATAGTATTAATGATGAATAGTTATATAATTCTAGAATAGTTTTATCTACTCTAATGTTTATGTTATAAAGTCTAATTGTTTTGTATATTTCAATAATTCTCATGCGTATTTATTTTAAAAAAGATCTGTCGACGTTTTATATCAACAGCACTGACCTCGCCCTACAAGTTTATCCGATCAGTTTATCATAGTAAAAGTATTTGGGCAAGTGTGTTTGTGTAAGTGTACAATTTTATTTGTTTTCATTACCTGATATGTGGTTTCCTATACGTGTTTATTATTTCGAGGAATTATTTTGAGTCAGCCAGTATTTTTACCAATAGATTAAACTGTGGTTTAAACCTTGAATCCAGGAAAATTTATACAAATATATTAATACAAGAAAAAATGTTACGGAGAGTCTTCTTTGCAGTGCGAGAACAGAACTTTATCGAATCGTTTGTTAACGAATGTTCGTATAGTAAGGAGAAAAAATTGAAATCTATCCACTGCCGCGCGGCCAGCTTAAATAAATGTGTGCCTTGTTAATTTTGAATGTTTGTAAACATGTTGTACTCATAAATATCTGTAAAATAAAAAATTACAATGTTACTCAAAACTTGTAACCGACTCCATACTATACGAGCATTCGTAAACATTCATTAACTTACGATTCGATAAAGTTCTGTGCTCGCACTGTTGATTAGAATACTTATCTCTATCAACCCTTTAAATGATAAATACGGTTAAAGATTTTGAGCAAATACAATTTAACTGCCAGAGGAAGATGGTATAACATTGAATATGTTATACCATCTTCTCCCGGCGCTGTATCCTTTTTTTTAAGACAGTTGCACATTTCCTGTAAGGTAAAACTAATTTCAATAGATGGATTACTCGAACTAAGCAATGGTGGGGTAGTTTCAACAAAGTCAGGTGCCAAGTTTCGCAGAAGTTCCTCCTTAATTTCCTCTGAAGGTTTCGTGAAATTATTATTTAAACCTTTAGTCCAACGCATTTTGCGCCACATATCTGACGAATTTGTGGTTTCATCTACGCTATCGCAAAACTTTTGCCAACCTTTATATTTTGCTTGCCGGATAAGTTTTTGTGCTTCGCTAGTTCTATTTTTTAATGTTCCCAAATTATCTGGTGTTGGATTCCGTCTAAACTCTTTTAAGGCGAGGCGACGTTGAGCAACAGCTTTAGATAATTGTGGGCCCCAATAAGGCTTAGGTTGAAACTGAAAGGCCTGCCCCGGTATTTTACATATTTTTGTCAAAGGAATGCTCTTATCGGCTGCTTTCGAAACTTCGTGAATAAAATAGTCGTACATTACTTGTATGCTATCACTATGGAATGAAGTATTAAAGTTTGTCTCAAGAGTGTCGCGATACAGTTTCCAATCTGCGAATTTAAAATTTCGTCGCTGACTATACGTGACTATGTCTCTGTACTGTAGGGTAGACTTAATCAATAAATGATCACTTCCCAAATTTTCCCTAGTAACTGACCAATTAAAATAAATTGCTACGTCTGAAGACACGAACGTGATATCAGGGGCGGTTTTTTGTAAAACTCCATTTACTAATTTAATTCTGGTAGGTGAACCGTCATTAAGTGTGCAAAAATTATTTTCTAATAGTGAATCTACGATTTGGATTCCACGAGCGTCATTTTTTGTGGACCAGTTCGTACTGTGTGCATTAAAGTCGCCGGCGATTACTGTCTTACGAGTAAATTTCGAAAACAAACTATCCCAATCGCTTTGATGAGTATTTACCCACTGAGGGCAATATACTGATACAACGTAGTCTAAAAATCTGCAATTTATTACTTTTATGCATATTACTTGAATTCCTGTGTTATTTAAATTAAATGGTTGAATATGGGATTCTACCGACTTGTGAACCACAATCGCGACACCTCCGTATGAGTCGTTCCTATTCCTATTCCTATTCCTATTCCTCTTCATGTGGCATTATAGAAGATGTGTATCACTGTTTGGTGGAATGTGCTCGCAACGAATCAATTCGATCTAATATGCTAAGACAATTTAACTTAAATAGTTTTGATGTTGGGGTATTCCAGTGTATTCTCGCTGAACCATATTCGGACGCAGCCAAATACATGTGTCTACTACTTCACCATTCTTTAGAGTATGCAAATTAGTATTATGTATTCGAGCAGAAACTGTTAACTGTTATTATATATAATTTTAAGTTTATATTGTATTGTATAGTATAGTGCCATGTAAATTTTACAACAGGGTATAATGGGGCTGACATAGTCGATTACGACTCTGAGCTCCTTAAACAACGAATACAGATTAAAAAAAAAAAAAAAAAAAAAAACCCTTTAAATGAGTTGTTAGATTCTCTAACATTGTTTATAACACTATTTTTAGGATTGAGGTCTTAAGTCACTTATTTGGAAGAGTGTGCCATAGGACGAGGCGAATGGCGATAGGGCTCTTCTTAGCTGAACCTACGCAACTGTGTTTTATTTATAACCTGTTTAAATAAATAAAACACTTTTTTAACCCTTCAGGAGTAATCCGTGACCAAAAGATTTAAAAATGTATAAATCCGTTTTGAAAAGCGTTTTATAAATAGTAAAAAATAGTAAAATATTTTGTTTAAATAATTTGTCAAGTATTCCGTTGCATTAGGAAATAAAAAGTTTAAATTTGAATGGAGACACTTTATTTAACATTTTTCGAAGTTTGTCTTCGGAAAGGATCTTCTTCTAATGTAACAAATTGAATTGTAAAATTCGGGTCGAATGGAGAAAAATGTAAAAGATTCAGCAAATAGATTTTATTCTGCTTCTATCGATCTGTCCTTTTTATTTTCTGATACGTGACTAATTTCGGAGTTTCATTTTTTGGCTCTGATATTGACAAAATCATATTCAAAGTCGATGTGAGTCTCTAGGGGTAGACCCTTCGGATTATTAATAATTCTTAAGCATGATAACGGTTACTCAGATAATAATATAAAGAATGACAAGAAAGAAAAAAATCGTTTCTGTTTTAATGTAGATACATACAATATACAAGGTGACTGGTGGGTCACTTTCGAAATTCGAGGATGTGATGGTTTGAGATAATATATACGTGAAGACAAAAATAAAATGATAAACAAATATTGATTATTTACTGAGTAAACTTAACCAAAAATTAAAGAATTCACTACGCAACGCATGGTACGGACGTACGCACGGCGCTATCAGCACAGAATAGGTAGGTATAGACGGCTTCACGAACGGTCGTCGATCTAGTAAAACTTTTCATTTCATCATCATCATTTAGCCAGGAGACGGCCACTGCTGGACATAGGACCCCCCCAACTCAAACTCTTTATTTATTTCTAGGGAATTCTGCTGGAAAATTAAGTACCTACCTACTTTTATTACATAATTATGATCAGAATCGAGTACAAGGAGAGCCTTCAATATCTAAAATTTGTCACCCTGTATATATTTTTGGTTACCTACTTACATTCATTTATCTTAACTGTTTGTAATCTGCTCACAGCATGGCTAAGAGTCTCTCTCATAGGTGATGAGTAGGTTTGAGCCGTTAACCAAGCTGACCTATTGCTGGTTGGTGGATATCAGAATTTAACTTAAATACTAACAATAAATAATTAGGTATGCTCTTGTCAATACGTTTTAAAATCTTATCTTTGGTAATAATCTATTGATAAAGTACCTTAAACAGTCTCACTAAGAACTAAAAGTTTACGTCAAGTTGAAAGTTTGATTTTTTTATTTTTAAGTTATTTAAAAACTATACAAAAAACACAATGTTTTCCTGGATTGCCTTGAAATACGTTATGACACGTTCACCACAGTCATTAATAGGAACACGACAGAGAGCTCTGAATAATTCAGTCCAACCCTACTCTAACAAAGGTTCGTAATTTCGATTGTCAAAGAAATCTTTCGTTACCTTCTTTGGCTCTTTATCAAAAAATACCCGGAAAACTCCCTATAAGAAGAAATTTTGTTAATGTATTCGGTGGCATACTTCATACAAAGGGTGGCTATTGCCAGTTATTTCTTTTAGAAAATAATTTCAGGAGAAGTGCGTAGATATTTATAAGTGCGTTGAGTCTTACACATCCCACAAAGGGGAACTCTTCATTGTTACTGATGCGGGGACCATTGTCGTTTTACAGGACAAATTCATTGTCTGATTTACGACACTTTTGTCATAGTATAAAAACGGGCTCTGAATATGATGGACAGTAAGTTTTTAGATGTCGTATAGTTTAAACACAGACACATCTTTTGTTACTACAAATATAGTGGGATTCGAACTTTTATACTTTTCACAACCTCTAGCGCGGTAAACGAGCAGCTTCTGTATCTCGATGGTCTTGATACCGCATACCGCTCATGTGTTAGTCACTCTTAGCTGGTTTTTAACTACTGAAAAACTAAAAATGGTATACTCACAGATTGATGACTATAAATTAACTCGTTTACATACCTGAAACAAAAAGAAAGCACAATTTTAAAAGATTAATAGACAGAATAGTTGTTGGGTTCTGGGGTTTGAGATCTTACAATTAGTGCATAAAAGCTTGATTTCTAAAAACTCTCCTAATCATTCTTCTGGTCAGTAATGAGAAAGTCACAACAAGTCCAGGTCTATGACTGTAATAAAATGAAGTCAGCCAAAACCCATTAGAATGTAAGATCCATCTCTTCGTCAAAGAATAAACTTTATAAAACTAAAAACTATGAAATAAAACAACCAGCTTTTTATCTACGTCATATTAAAAACAAATTTGGCAATCGATTTTTATAATGTCAAATGTATACAGGGCTAATTTTTAGTCGCCGGATTTCTTTTTTTGGATACATACATACATAACTGCACGCCTGCCTGGAAAGAGAAGCAACTGTCACATTCAATGTTTTTCTTTCGCTCCCAGACAGCATGAAGAAGTTAAGACAACTACGCGATACTACAAAACATCTTGTAGTACTACGAGATAGTAATATCAAACGTAATCAATGAAATGCCACGTCGTAGTAGCTGTGTTCATCAACAGCTATTACTAATTACTATGCCTATTAGAAAAAAAAAAATGTGATGCGTGAAGTTATGTATGTATGTATTTAATTGTGGTGCCATATCTTAATTTTTTTCTACGGAGTGTTAATGTAATAAATATGCAGGGAGGTTTATATTGTATCAAAGAATATAATATTTAAATTTAGCCGGTGACAAAAAATTACCCTGAAAAAAAATCTAAACTTTGTAGTAAGCTGCACTGATCACGAATCACCCACTATTAAAATTTTCCTGATATGCGAGAAAACTTTCAAAAGTTTAAGGCAGAGATCTGATCGATAACAGATGTAAATCGCAACTCAAAGGAGTTCTTAACTGTTAAAGTTTCACAGTTTAACTACATACTATTTTTATTGGTTTCCCAAATTTATGAAGCAGTTACTTTAGACTTTAATTTGTTACGTTAAAGTTCTGTTTAGTTCCCCAATAACTCTTGGCATACTTTAAGCCCAAAACAGACTGTTGGTTTTCATTTGATAAACGAGATTTAAAGTCGTTGTGTTACGTGCGAAAGTGGCTTGATTGTTAAACAAAAGGTTTTGCTGTTTCAAGAAGCAAAGAGAATGTGATCGTTGGATAATAAATATGCTTGCTTTAGCGATTGTTGTATTATTTCATTTAGGTCGTGTTGTTTTGGTTAAGATTATTACATATGAAATGATATAATGACAAAGATTTTGACAAAGCAAATTACCTTCTGGTTTTGTGTGCATTAAAAAGATACCATGGCATAGCTACTGAGAAGAAAGTGATATTGGATATTATGGATATCGATTCAATTTTGAAGGATCATTTGGGCATGAGAAAGCTTTCCGCAAGATGGGTGCCGCGTTTGCTCACAGTCGACCACAAACGCAATCGTGTAACAACTTCACAGGAAGGTTTGGCGTTGTTTAATCGCAATATGGAGGAGTTTTTGCGCCGTTTTGTAACCGTGGACGAAACATGGATCCATCATAACACACCAGAGACCAAACAGCAGTCACAACAGTGGGTTTCTAAGGGTGAATCGGCGCCAAAGAAGGCCAAGGTGGGTTTGTCAGCCAATAAAGTTGTGGCGACTGTTTTTTGGGATGCACGCGGGATAAACCACATTGAATACCTTCAAAAGGGAAGAACAATCAATGGGGAATCTTATGCCAACTTATTGGACCGATTCAATGACGATTTGGAAAAAATACCCGACCTTATTAAATTTGGTCAAGAAAAAAGTTCTTCACAACCAAAACAACCCAAGGGTGCACACATGTGCAGTTGCCATGGCAAAAATCCATGAATTGGGCTATGAATTGCTCCCTCATCCGCCCTGTTCTATAGATTTGGCTCCGAGTGACTACTTCTTGTTCCCAAACCTGAAGAAATGGCTTGGTGGAAAACGATTTGACTCCAATGATAAGGCCATCTCGCAAACAAGGCCTATTTTGAGGACCTCAACAAATCGTATTTTTTGGAAGGGATAGAAACATTGGAGAAGCGTTGGACAAAGTGTATAGAGCTCAAGGGAGACTACGTTGAAAAATAAAATGATGTCTTTATCAATTAGTTTGGTTCATGTGCTTCAATGACTTCATCTATTATCAGATTAAGACCAAAGCTGCGTCACGCGTGTCCACGCGCGTGCCGTACGACCGTGTCCACACGTCGTAACCAAGCCCGTGGCACAATTTCGCTAGTAAAATCTCATTTTTGTGTTTGTAAAGTCATGTCAATGGAATACTTTATCTTTTACATACATACATAACTTAACGTCTGTATCCCTTGTGGGGTAGGCAGAACACCAGAGGTCATAAGACCATCTGATGACATGTTTGATAAAAGAGGTATTATAAAGATGGAGAGAAGCTGTTTCAGTGACAGGGGATCAGCCTATCTCCCACAAAAACGTCAATAAAACCTCTGTCCCTTAACTGATTTTTACAGTATGCCCGGAAGCGTATTTACAAAAGCTATACCATTAGAGTGAAAGTGCAAACTGAACTGGCTTAGCTTTTGTATGACAAAAACTTGCCCAAACCCTAATCCATTCTAGTACAGAAATTGACCGAAGTCGTGTAGACTTTGTGAGATAACTTCAATTGAACATTGCAGCAACAAAAGCTATCCCATTTGATATCGATATTTACCGATCGTTGGCTTCAATTTGATACTTAAATGGCAATTGTTCTGAATTTCAAAGATAGAAATAAAATGTGCATGCATTATGACCATCGTTATTTTGATGACTTAACGTTTGACTTTTGACCATGTCGGGATTGTCCAGGGTTGACTATAATAGCTGACCAGCTTTATGGCGCTTTGCCGGCCGCTACCGCGGCACCGCTCGCTTCGCTCGCTCGGCTCGCGCACGTGTATAACTATATGCAACCTAACATGCTCCTCCTCGCTGCGCTCGTCGTCGCACCTAACCGTACTGATTCCGCCTTCCGGTGCGGGAGCCCTTCTCGTAGCTTATCTCTTTCATCGCAATGTATATCAAACAAAGATATACCTACTTTTCATCTTGACAAAAGCTTATCTATTTGAGTGAATATGTATTATACAGTACTAGGTTTTGTCATTGCATTTCTTTGAAAATTACAAGAGCAAAAGCTAATCCATTTCAGTCAATTTTTTTACTGAGTTCGATTAGGTATTGTCAAGTAATATGCATAAACAAAAGCTCCTCTATTAGAGTCTGACTCGTGACTCAAATAGTATAGCCTTTGTATATTCGCTGCCCGGAAGAGAAGGATCTGGCACATTCTATGTATGTCTTTCGCTCCCAGTCTTTTACTATTTGGCTAAACTTCGATTAAAATCGAAAAACGATCTACGCGCGTGTAGTACCTACATGCGGGAGCTAGCCACGTCAAATGCGCGCGTGGCGCGTGCCTTTCATCTGTGTCGTACGCGCGTGGCTACGTGACGTGGCAGTTTTGCATGAACACTCTTGTGGTCACGTGTGACGCAGCGTTGGTCCTTAGACTGCGATTATGCCTATGAAATACACGCATACAATCCTTGCAAAACAAATGAAACTGCTTTCGCTTTGTAACTATTTCACAAATACCCTCGTGTAATACGCCTATCAATATACTTGTTTGTTAATTGATATGATAATACCCTGTCAAATGTGAATGAATCAAAGGTTTCATATGTGAGTTGGCAGTTTAAATAACATATGCAAGGTGCTATTGGCGTTTTCAAGTATGTGCCTACCAAAAAGGCAGAGACGCGTGAAGTTATGCATGTATGAATGTAGGTATATTACTTCTCAATAAGTTAGAAAAAAAAATGTGGTTTTTGTTTTTATTTCTAAAGTAATAATTAGGGTATCTAAAAGATCACCTGATTTTTTACATCGAGTTTCATTTTCATAGAAATTCTAAAATATAAATAAACACAAAATATCTATCGCTATCATCACGATAAATTACATTCAATCTAAAATTATAAATTATTAAAATGGCTTTTATAAAATACGAATTATAAATTTTCATTTTTTCTAAACACGGTTTTTTAATTGAAATAAAAGTTTTGAATAAAATATTGTTTGCTTTTTAACGCAAAAACTGACTAGGTAATTGCGTTAATACTTGTTCCGTTTGGACTCATTTTATATCAAAATATACCATGACAACTATTTATATGTAAAGGTGTCTATAATATTTAGTATTTAGTAAGGATAGGGTCATCCTTTAGAAATAAGTCCACTCTTTACTAGGTACTATTTTCTGTTCTCTGTGTTCTATAAAGCTAAAATCAATAAAGATTATTTAATATTGTAATCACGCCAATAAATTTTTCTTTTCCTTTATTTTATTATAAACTGTACCTTAAACGTCTTAAAAACAATAAACTAAGTGGACCCGTAAGCAGAGCTATTAAAAATATACGACTCGACAAAAATAGATACGCACGATTGTACTACAACCGTACTAACTAAAGCATTCCATATGCATCGACCACTAAAAGCCACGCATGGTTTTATGAACTCCTTCTTCATTTTATAGTTACGACTTTGTCACGTATTCTTAATTTGTTGTTACTTCCGTTGACGTATGTACCCGCTTACTACGACGTACTTATTTTAGAGAATAAAAGACAGTTTGATCAAGCAAAAAATGAAATCTCATAAAAATTTTGGTGAAGATTAAAAAAAAAGAACCAAACGATAAAAAATGAGGTATCTATAGACTGAATGTTCGTTGTATTTGTTGGTTAGCTTAATTAATTGATTTTTCTTGATCACTGTAGACCTGGTACTTTAAAGAGTCGAGTGAAAAGGTTTCTCATGAATGGCTTTGAGTTATTTTAGAACTCATTTTCACTTTTCTCCAGCTGACATGAGGACAAAAAAAAGTTATTTAACAACGTTATTTAATATTATAACAGGTGATTGTCATAAACGGTTTTATTCAAGCACACAATCATGAGGTTGGCTGTCTAAATATAAATCATCCAAAATTGTATTTTAGAATTCAGATCTTCTTACATTTATCATAAAGTAAAGAACTTGTGCGTCACTTAATATGAATGTCCTTCGCAGTTGAGAAGCCCCAAAATTTCGCATTTGAAAGAGTGAATAAATGCTGGCAATATGACATTTCTTGTCTTTTGAAATCCGTTCCCCAAAAAGGAAGCTAACAATACTCCTACCAATTCGATAGCTGTAAAGCTATGAATAACAATTCGCCTTTGAATCAAATTTCGCGTCGATTTGAGTTCGATGTTTTATTCGAATAAATTGATGTTTTCGGTAATAAGTAACGAAAACGAAAACAGCTGATAAAACGTTATTTTTTGTGGTTAGTTAAAGTTACTAGTCTCTGGAAGTAGCAGATTTTTCTTAATATTTGGAAGAGATTTTATACAAGAAAAGAGGTAAGTAAGTCATTCGGCAGAACAATCTGTTATCGAACTGTTTGTGTCAATCCGTTTTGTTGTTTTACGATTAAGCTTCAAATTTGAATATTATGATAAAAAATCGATGATTTATTTTTAAGACTTTTCCGTAATTAATTTACACTACTAGTCGTGGACTATTTTAATACTGCTAATCGTCTATCCTCCAAATAATCCAGTAATATAAGGCATTTTAAACCCCAATGTAAATATTTCACATCTTCATTACAACGCCGCTGTAATAAAGGTGTATACAAAATATATTACATTTTAAATTTTGACTCGACGTTTCGGTGTCTTTGCAGACCCCGTGGTCACAAGCGACTGAACCCGTGGTCAGGTGGTCGAAACGTCGAGTCAAAATTTAAAATGTAAATATACGCGATAAATCCGGTTAAAAAGTGTTTTATTTAATAGTATGAATCGCGAAAACTTAAGACAATATTGTGTATACAAAAGTTCAACTTTTTCGAAGTATGAACTGAAATGATTGGATTATTTTTTTTTTTTTTTTTATAAAATATGGAAGGGACGAAATTGAAATTATTATTAAATTGGATTATTGTTATTAAGAATTCATCTCTGATGCGAATTTTGTAAGCTACTTAAAAACTGCACTCTTCGTTTGTAGCAGATTTAAAACCTCATAATAACTTGACACGCAAACCACAAAATTATAAAGCAGCATTAATTACTAGGCTATCTAAATCTAAAATATTGGTATAGTAGTAAAAACCGCAGTATATTTAGTTTTTATCACTTTTAACCGATTTATTGATACTCATAAAATTAACCTACGCGTCGAAAATAACCCGACAAATATACTCGTAAAATGAAATGTTTGTCGTTCAAAATGTTAGCAACAAGTGTGTCCAGTCTTCGCTTTAGTTATTATTCCGTGGAGATATGGCAAATAAAGTAGGTGCGATTTTATTGGTTTGTCAGTTTGTGTAATAAATCTTAGTTAGTAGTAGTTATATTTGTGTTACAATTAAACTATGAAAAGGTTTATGGAATAATCAATTCTTTAAACCTCAGTACTTTTTGTTGTAATTATAATGTAATGTAATGTACATATTAAACTAAGCCCACCCAAGCTGACTAATGCATAACTTAAGCATGGAATAAGCCCTATTTTTCTGCATAGAAAACATGAACGATTATGTTTTATTTTGCAATGTTTGCAACTTCTTAGGTTTCCACTCCCACTTTTAAAATATAACACTATACGTGGGACACTCAGAAAGTTTTGAGAAACTAAAAAAACTAACATATTTGAAAAAAAAATTCAAAGAACTCTCAACCAGCCTCTATACTTACAAAGTTTTTTGCGTCTTCCACGGCTTTTTAAAACGCTGCTAGCCCTTAGCGAAGCATTCGTATGCAATGGTTTTACGAATTATGGAACCAAAGGTACTAGTCATGAGATACAGCCAAGATAACCAAGATCTTCTTCCCTAACATTATCACGGCATATAAAACCATAAGGAAAATCCGACCTACTGGGATAACCACTCAGGTGATGACGGGTCACGTTGGGTTCTCCGGATATCTGCGCAGATTCAGATGTAAGGAGAACCCATCGTGCTTTTGCGAGCCTGGTAGAGACAAGACTAAACCACACCTGTTGCTTGAGTGTCCAATTTACGAACTGCAAAGATATAATACCGAACACAAGCTGGGCACAATTGCACGATTTCTACTCCGCAACGATAGACATATTCTTGGACTATTGCACAACTGTTGCAAAGAGTGTTGTAGAGAGGAACAAATAAACATTAAAAAATATTGTGAATAATATTTGTTGGAACATATAAACAGTGGTATTTTTATTTTTAAATAATCGAAGTTTTCAAAATAATTACTAGTGTCAAAACAATGGCTTAATACAAAAATAAATTTTTCGCAAACCTTTCTGAATGGCCGAGTAAATCCAAACAAAGTTATTCTAAAAAACTAAAGAAGAAATAGACTACCTACTTTGTAAATAAATAACATATAAACATTTACATTCACGACAAATACATTTGTCATTTCGATCACACTTACAACTTGGAAATAATAAGGTAATACTTTGTAAATTTATTAAAGTCGAACTTTTGACTTTTTTATCACTAATAAAATCTTTAAAATAACATTAATTTAAATTTTACCACCAAATCAACTGTTGTAAATTTAGTAATTTATAGTATTTTTAGTATTTTTTTCTTATAAGCTTAACCCGTGCTCAACCGTGTAACCGGTGTAACCGTATAAGCTCAACCGTATGCGTGTGCTGTAGTGAGAACTTTTTTATAACCGTTGAAATATTAAATTGCAGCTCATCATCATCATCATCACCAGCCGATAAACGCCCACTGCTGGACAAAGGCCACCCACGTCGTCAGTCGGTCCCGCGCTGCCAAAGCCAAGCGTTTACTTTTTTATAGCAGCTAATACGTGTAAATAAAAAGTTTCATTCAGTCTATATTAAAAGGACCTTGAGTGGCGCATTATGAAAATGTTAGGCGTCGCAAAGGCAAACAATACTTACCCACCTTACCTCGCGCCCCTAGCGAGACAATAACAAGAAGCAATCTTGATCCTGAGATCTAGTTTACTTGGCTATATGTCAAATGGAGATGGTTGATGGAAAATCTGTCTGTTGCTATTTATTGCGTGTAATTAAATCGCATTTAAGCTGAAGCTCCAATCGTTTAATTTTCTTTTTTTTTTCTATATTTGGGAAACAAACAGATCTTATACTAGTTACTTACACATACAAAAAAACATGGGCATTATCACCTAATCCAATAAAGTCTCCACTGATTTATATATCTATCTATGGTTTGATGATTCAATTTTTTATCTTATACAAAAATATTTAAGTACCTACGTTAACTTCCAATAACAATAACTTCTTGTATAGTATCCTCAAATAATTATAGGTATCTCTTACAAATTAGTCGCCGCTTAAAGCACATTTATTTTTTGAAGGGTCGATTGCTTAATCCTTTTGTTAATAACTAGGCCATTATTTTTAAATAATCTTTTTTCTTATGCTGAATAGGTAGTGAAGGTTTATTAACAAAGCAGATCAAATAAATCATAAGTCAATATACATAAATACAAAAGTAAATTATATATTCAAGGACTTCTTGGGCCTTTTCAATTTCACCAACTTGTTGGATCAGCGCGGGAATAGTGTCAGACCGCGACACAATCGCCTTGCCTGAAGGATAAAATGATAAAGGCTATAGAACAATGAAAGTAAATTTTAATAGAAGTAAAAGCTTAGCGAGGATTTTCGACATCTAAAATTGTATATTGTGGTGTACATAACAAGATGCTCACAGACATACATCTATACAGACAACGCAAATACATGTGCATCGTGTGTCTGAACCCCAAACAACCGTCAAAGTTGGTCGCCGCTAGATTCAGTCCGCGCGTATGTATGTCTGTTAGAAAATCAAAATCACAATATAGATATCGTTCTTAATAATTGAATTCATCGGCGGCATCTGTGTCTTTGAATCGGTTTGTATTTTATATCACAAGATGTGACGTCACAGTAGGTGTTCAAAAGTCGGCACGCTTGGTTTCAATACAAATCGTGACACTTGCGTCATCTATGTAGACGTATGTCTGTGAAGATGCCTATAAAACCATCTACGTTATTTTTAGACAGCCTCAGTATAATTGTTGTTGATCAAGTATTGAACTTATTTAGTTTCAAAACAACGTTATATTGAAACAAAATAGAGTGAACGTGACACTTTGGCTAATTACAATTAGAGGACTGTAAATAGAGGTATTAATTTTCTGTTGAGAAATATTATTTTAGGAATGCGAAGGACTTTGTCGAACAAGTTGTAGTGTTCCTTTCATTGAAATGGGCTTTGTTCATGTCTCACCAAGATTCCTAGAAGTGAAGTATTTCCAAACGCTTTGTTCCTAACTGTAATCACTTTCCACTGACCCAACAAAAAAAAAAAACGCTGTTTCTTTTTCACGCTAAGTTTTAGTTAAGCTAACTAGATTTTTCCGTAGATTACAAATAGAGTCCTTTTTGCATTTAACCTGAATCTCACCTGATGGTAAGTGAAGGTAAAAACACATGGGAACTAGAACTAGCTCTTCATAAAATATTGCCGGAACACATCGCCGAAGTAATGTGGAGAGTAGTCGCTTTTTACGAAACTTATCCAGAGGTGTTAGGGCTAAGCCGATGGTAAGTAACATCGTACTTTTTTTTTTCAATCAATTTCAACAAACAATGGTTTGATCATCTCCCAACTTCATAGGAATCTCAACCGCGTATTTCAGGCAGAGATGACCCCAGAGCACAGTTTAGAAAGATTTAAAAACAATACAGAAACACAATTAAGTAGGTCAATGTAAGATAAAATTGAATAGAGATATTAAAAAAATATAACTCCAGATTTGTACATTCAAGGTTCCCATTGTCAATTAGTATGGAGTTTTTATCTTATAAAAAGATCTTGATATACAAAATAAGTGACTGAACAATAAAAAAGTAATGAGAGTCTTAAGTGTTCCCGATTCAATATTTAAAATTAACTAATAACAATGGTTTAGTATAAAGGTATCCCAACCCGTGGCAATTTGTAAATGAACATTTCTTAATTTAAAGCATAAACCACTGCTTCATTTGAAATGTTAGTCACTAAGTGAGGCCACATTATGAAAAATTTTCCCATTTTACTTTTTGAATTACCGAAGCTTATAATGGAATGTTGAATGTACCATAAAATTGGCAAAGTATTCCTTCAAGAACTTATAGCTGGTTTGCGGCTTTAAGGCGATCTGTTAGTAATCGCGACTACAGAAATGATTTGAATAGTTAACGACGACGATTTTTTAGAGAAATCTGAAAAGTAAGGAAAAACGAGATCATTTTATCACAAGACTCTCATGAAAATGTTAAATACAAAAAGGGATTAGTTTTATGTTTGCAGTGCTTGAGCACTCCGTAGGTTAAAAAACCTTGCAAATATCAACAGTTATTAATAAATCAATCAATTTATTAAAATTATGTCGAAAACGATGCCGTATAACCAAAAATTATCCCTAAAAAGAACTTAAAATATATGGCCATTTAAATCGGCATTTCAATAAAGCTCAAATTGTCAAATTTTATCAAAAACAATCAAAAATGTTCATCGTTTCTACGATTGCTATAGCGTAACTAATTCTTGGACAATACACTTGTGTTTTTTTTTTCATGCGATGGTCAATTTTTACTGTACATATTAAGTCGTATAATTTTGACTGAAAAAGAGTGGAATTATTTTTCGCCGGTTTGTTTTTGTCTCTTGGTGTACTTTTATATCTTATTCAATAACTATCAAGACCTTGTACAAAAATGTGACGTCATTAAGCGGCCATTCCATGGTCTAATGATGAATAAAAAAAAATATTTTGATTATGCTTACATAATTCAACTTTCCAAAGATACATGGACAATGTATAACTATAACCTTGTATAAATAAAATACTTCTTCAGAATCATCATGGAGTCAAACACAAAATTATACATAGACGATTGTGTAAACACTGAAATAATTCCTTCATTTTGCAAACCGTTATCCAACATAAACATTGTAAAATTGCTTTTGATCTCCCAAAGTTATTACACTTTAACGATTTTACCAATCCAATCAATATTCATGAAAATGGTAACTCCAGAGGGAAATTTTTAATTCCAGAATTCGAGAACAATCGATTGCAATTGGCAATATTTGATTGCAGAATTAATAATCTCTTCAAAATGGAATCTTGGTTTCTTTTAGGGGATGGATATTTCAAGGGTACTAAGGGGAACTGTTTATATAATATGTCTACTTAGATAATTTCTTAACGAAGGCACAAAAAGAAAGCTACAAAAAATGTGATTCCAGTAAATGTTAGGTTGAAGAGCCGTTTCCCAGAGTACCTACTAGTCTTTTTGCAAAGGGTTACGTACCGCCGCTATTTTATTCAATTAAAATAAGAACTAACAAGCTTACCTACATACTAAATAGAACCATTAGTACCATTATATGAAGAAACTATGACAATTTTACCCAAAGAAGGAAAATAAAATGAAACACTGTCCTAACTATCTATACCTATATATTTATATGTGAAGTGATATAGTATTTATTTATATAGTACCTAGATAAGTATTTAAGTAAACGTCTATGTATGTAATTTATTTTTACGACTCGTACACCTCGCCCACATTAATTTCCCAGGCAATGCCTGGGTTGCCTGGCAAAAATCGCGCTTAGGTGAAAAGGCCGCCTTTTGTACGTTAATTGTCATTGTAATTTTTCATTTAAACTGTGTTTCTATGTTGGTGCACAATAAAGAGTTTTATTATTATTATTACGCATACTTATGACTACACGCCTTTCGGCGGAAAAGCTATTATTAAAATGAGTTAAAAGATCATTTTCTATCAAATATCTAAAGCGGGCTGATATGAGAATTCGAACTACTAGAAGTGATACATTGAGAAACGATGATTGATTTTTTCCATTTTTTACATAAGAAATTGGTGTTTTTTTCGTACTGGCCACTTAAATCTCAAATATCTCCTCTTTGGTTTAGAATTCCAAATTCAAATTTATACAACTATTTACTCATCAATTTGTGTCTCGTACTTTCAAACCGTATTTCTTTTAAATAAAACACTTTTTTACCGGATTTATCGCGTATATTTACATTTTTTTTTTAATTTTGACTCGACGTTTCGGTGTCTTTGCAGACCCCGTGGTCACGAGCGACATTCTTTTTTTTTTTTTTTTTTGGTTTTTTCTCTGCGTCATTGAGTTTGGAAAATTTGAATTTTAAATTTAAAATTTTGCGTTATTTACGAATATGAATTCCGCCGTGGCACCAGTGCTGCAAAAACGGCTCGAAGAATTAATTATGTGTAAGGCCCACTGCCTTACACATTATTAATTCTTCGAGCCGTTTTTGCTAGAGAAAGTACAGTGCGTTTTTGGTTCCAACGTTTTGGTTCTGGAAATTTCAACCTACAAAACAATCCCCGTGGACGGCTGGAGACCAGATCGACAATGAAGAATTGAAGGCTATTGTGGAAGTGGATCCATCGCAAACTACGTTCGAGTTAGCTGCAGGCTGCGGTGCTAGTGAAAAAAAAATGTTTTAATCCACTTGAAAAAAATTGCGAAGGTAAGAAAGCTCGAAAGGTGGGTACCTCATGAATTGAGTGAAGCAAACTGACAAACGCGCGTTGACTGCTGCGTTATATTACTGAACCGGCACAATAATTGAGGGATTTTAAGTCGAATAAAAATTACCTGTGATGAAAAGTGGATACTCTACGACAATAGGAAGCGCAGATTGCAATGGCTGAACCCCGGCGAACCATCCAAATTCTGCCCCGAGAGAAAATTAACTAGAAAAAAGTTATTGGTCAGCGTTTGGCGGATATGGTGCACTACAGCTAGATCCGGTGTGGTGCACTACAGCTACCCTAAATCTGGCCAGAAGATTACAGCAGATATCTACTGTAGTCAGCTCCAAATAATGATGGATAAACTAGCCGCTAAACAACCGAGACTGGTCAATCGCACAAGGCCACTGCTGCTTCAGGACAACGCAAGACCACACACTGCAGAACAGACTGCTACCAAATTAAAGGAGCTTCAATTGGAATGTTTAAGACATCCTCCGTACTCCCCGGACCTTGCTTCAACAGACTACCATTTTTTAGAAATTTGGATAACTTTTTGCAGGTGAAAAATTTCAACTCCGATTAGGCAGACCAAACCGCCTTCAAAGATTTTATCGACTCCCGGCCCAATGTTTTTTTTTTTGAAAAGGCATAAATGAATTACCTATGAGATGGCAGAAGTGCATAGATAGCAATGGATCATACTTTGATTAAATAAATATATTAAAATAATAAACGACTTTTATTCCTCCCATACAAAACGCCAGTTTCATATATATATGTAAGAACCTAATATTATTATTTTTGCTGACCAGACTAACCAGAGATTATAGACTGACCAGATATAAATAATACGCGATAAATCCGGTTAAGAAGTGTTTTATTTTTTATTTTTAAGTATGAATCGTGAACACTTAAGCCAATAATGATGTTTTTCATTTTAAATCGACTTCAACTGTTAGAGGTCGCGTCATATGTAGCAAAAAAAAATAAACGCGATAAAATGCGGTAAAAACCTGTTAGTTTTATTTTACATTTCCAAATATCGATTTACTGAAGCCACACTGTACTGATATCTCTGGAAATCCTAAGGTCCTCAAATTAGAAATAAGAAAGACAATAAGACGTGAAAATTTAAACAGTACTGATACATAATTTATGTCAAAGCCTGTTTATCCCGGCCGCGCTGGCAGGTGATTCATAATTCATACAATTCCACAGTAACCGACCTTGTTTTCTTTGAGGCTTTCTTTTCCACTATCAACAGTATTAGTTGGATAAAGAAAACAAGTAGGTAATCTAAGCTTTACAAGTGAATTTAAAGTTCACTTAATCCATTGGTTTATATTTAAAACTGGTAAAAATGGGTTTTCTACATAGATTTTATCATGTTTTCTTTTACAATAACTTATAATATCGGAAAATTTTCTACTTCTTCATATTTGTCGATTGCCTAAATTTTACCGTTCTACAATTACCTAAGAAAATGTTACTTCAACTAAAATAAATAATAAAAAAAAATATTTTAAATATCCGCACGATAGTTAATGCAAGCGTACCGTATAAACCTAAGTTGGTTTATGTTACGCTTGTTTTGACAATTTTTTTTGAATCTTTGTACATTTAAACAACTTTTTACAACAACCAGTATTTTCACACACAACTATACACAATCTAAACCTCAGATCTGTTCGAGAAGTTCCTTGCCTCGTGTCTTACATGTGTACTTTGGCCTTGTGTGCTCGTGAGTGTTCCTTAAGAACCATTTTACACAGGGTGTAAATGATTTAAGATATAATTGCACACTTCCTAAAGCGTGCCATGGGATAAAACGACTTATAAATACACCCAAAAAGATTAAAACTTTAAATCCTCACAGCTTTCAAGTTATCCAAATTTAATCCAAGGATTATGGACGACGCCGTTTCTCTTTATTTGATTGAGTCGCGTACGCTGTGCATTTTAATGTTGATATAAATGAGGGGCGACGTAATATACTTTACAGGTCAGTAAATTCAAACCTTTTTTAGATTTGTTTTAAATTTTATAAGTACTAATTCGGCATATCTATACCTAAACCAAAAGACCAATTATGTATCCTAAGGCAAGCTTTAATAAGCACTTATGAAGGCCATACCGCGAAACAAGGGCGCTTATACATACAGAGTATATCCAATTCGGAAATTTTCATTTTCCAAATTGGCCCAGCTGGAATTTAATTCCCAGAACTCTCATACTAAAGGTGAAAACATAATTAATCTTCTGTGGAAGATGCATAGAATTTACATACATAAGTACTCTGGTATTATTTTGCCATCTTGTACATAGCACCCTGTATATAAAGTCCGGATATGAAGTTTGCAGAGCTATCATAAAATATTGCATTCAATTATTTGATTGATTGAATAAGAGTATACCGGGCATGACAAGTATTTATTATCATTATCAATATATCAATATATATAAAACTGTTCCGTTACTGACTGAGTGACTGAGTGACTGAGGTACTGAGTGACTGAGTGACTGACAGACAACGAACAGCCGTAACTACTGGGCGTAGAGAGCTGAAATTTGGAACATACATTCTTTAGGAGATGTAGGGGTGCACTAAGGAAGGAATTCCCGAAATTCCCACGGGAACGGGAAATATATGATGTTTTAGTTTGTATGAAAAAATCCCATCCCTTGAGTGCACGGATGTGATACTTGATATAAAGGTTCCTCAATAAGTGTCTGTTTGTGTTATGGAAGGAATTCCCAAAATTCCCACGGGAAGGGGTTGGACTTTTTAGTTTGTATGAAAAATCTTATTCCTTGAGTGTACGGATGTGATACTTGGCATAAAGGTTCTTCAAAGAGTGACTGGTTGTGCAACGAAAAAAATTCCCAAAATTCCCACGGGCACGGGAAATATATGATTTTTAGTTTGTATGAAAAAAACTTATTCCTTGAGTTCATGGGTGTGATACTTGGTATAAAGGTTCTTTCAGAGGGTGTCAGGTTGTATAGTTTCTGAAATTTCCACGAGAAGGGTAGTTAAGCGCATACGAAGTTGCGGGATAAAGCTAGTTAGGTTATAAGCCGTCTCGTACTATGGCTGGTGACTTGTTACAAAAAAAAAAAAAAGTTAAACTGTAGAGAACCGTACCATCCAGTTTCAATGAAGGATTAATTAGCTGATGACAACTCACCATGCGAGTTCAGTTGACACTGATTGTATAATTAATTCTAGTCGATTGTAGCCACAAATATTTAGTAGTTAGTTATGGTTGACTGCATCGCTATTTTCGACCAAATTCTATTTCCTGTCTATTCAAATACAATACATATACGTACACCTGATAGTCCTACCAAATAAATAAACATTTTTATGGAGAAGACAAATAATAAAATAAGCACACGATGTATTTGACCTCAACACACAAAATGTATTCTTTTATTTATTCTTTATTTTCCAGGCAACCACGTTTCTACTAAGTACAGTAAAGTAAAATATATTTAAATAAAACTACAGAATTTATATTTTAGAGACATATTTTATAAGATTTGTATACGAAAAAGTGTACTATTGTGAAAGTATAACGTTTAAACTTGTCATAAGGACCGATAGAATATCATAATTATGAATGACTATACTATAGAATAACATAGTATGGTTCGTAAAAAATACGCTTTCAGATGCGTTTTACAAATGTTGCACCTGTGACATCATGGAAATTGAAACCAAACCAATCTAAAGGAAACGGCAGTAATAGGATTGAGCCTTTAAACAAACTGTAAGTATGTTTACCTTCGTCGTGTTTATGTTCCTCGGATCTGGGTTTACGGCGGACGGTGTTCCGGCTCTTTCTTGTTTTCTAAGTATACCGTATCTTTGAGTGCTTACACGAGGTTTTCTTTTTTATTTATTTACTTTATTTATTATGGAATGGAACAAATAATCTAACCATATTTTTACAATACAGAAAAGAATCAATGAATGACCATCCATTATAGGTTTTCAAACTATCTAGACGATTTCATTTGAAGCGCGATAGTGTAAAGAAGGTTCTATAGGTACTAAAAAAATAAATGAAAGACACATCCAGTTTTAAGTAGCAAACGTCGCGTAAAGACTAGTAATATAAAGCGGAAAATTTTAGTACGCGCTATCTTTGAAATTTTTCCCAAAGATGTTAGTCCGAAAATTCTTTTAGAATAATTAAGAAGAGTATAGTATAATATAAAAGTAAATTTTTTCAAATAATAATTAATTAAATTGTACATTATATAACTACGACATCTTATTTATTGCATATTGTTATTCCTGAAAACATGTCAGCCTTGCAAGATTTCAAACTATAAAATTTATCCAGTATTCCGAAGCCGGTGTTACCACACATATAAAACAAAATACTCTACTTAAGCATACCCTTCATATGCAAAAATGCGCATAAATTTTAAGTTTATTGGGTACTTATTTCTGAATGTGTAAGTGTAAGTATTCTTTACTTAACATACATAATACAGATGGGTATTAGATTGCCGAGATGCATTTTCATTGACTACAGCTAGAGACGCTATTGCTGGAATTTTATTTGCGACCTACCTCAAAGAACTGCACAAGAGAAGATATCCATACCACGACCATTATCAAGAAGTTTGGAAATAAAACTGAAGAGATATTGACATGAAGAATAAAGTAAAATGAAACCCAATGATGACGATAAAGTGAACCATCATCATCACTGCCGGGATATGAATATCTTCTTAAGGCCAAGATCGGCCATAGCTGGTTGGTGCATCTTATGAGGTATATTTACTAATACATCAGAAATCTTTCAAGTTCTTTTAAAACCTATTAGTCTTTGATAGGGTGAACTCTACGAGAAGGCTCATGATAACTTTTGCTGTCTTACAAAATCAAAAGTCATGCAGTTAAATCTGCTCGTGGCTGTTGTCTAATTATAAAGCTAGCTTTAAACGCTTGACTCTATCTTTTCCACTTTACCTAAAAAAACAAAAACTACACAAAAACTAGAACTTGAACATTCTTGTTTTAGTTCCTAACGATCATTAGGGCAAAACAAATCGATCTCACGAAAGGAAGGCAAATTGTGTTTTTACTAGTTCGTTAGCGATGTTATCTTTCAATAGACGGACCGGTGGATGACTCCTCTTCCACTTAATTTGTAGTTTTTTGGAATTTCGAGTCCAGGAGTTTGAGTGGTCTTTGAAATGTTTGTGAATATTAAACAAAAGGCGTTTTAAATCGGACCATATCGCTTTTAATTACAGTGAATATCAATTCAAATCGACGTTACGGAGTACTTTTATACAAAGTAGTCAAAAGTGATTAAGTATGTTTCAATGTGTTTTTAATCAAACTACGATGCGACAAAATTGTTAATAAGACTAACTCAACCAAAAGAGAGAATATAGAGTACAACAAAAATAGTATATTTCAAAATCAGACGTTTTTAGAATTTTTTCCAATATTTTCTTTTACAATATCCATTTAAATAATTAAAATAGCAAGTTTTTTTATTGATGATGATGATAATGAAAAAAGGAATTCTCAGTCAATAGTAGTAGATGTATATCTGTACTATTGACAATCTGTACAATCTGAACAATCAATCTGAAATATTACCAACAAACTTTTTGACTGCCCGTAATACTTTTTTCCCTGTTCTCATTCTCATATCAAGATTTCAAACAAAGTTTTTTGTACGTATATAATTTCGTTTTAAGTGGATTTATTATGATGAAGTTACTTGAGATTCTAAAATATTTTTGGCTTGATTATTTGGGCTCTAACATTTTATCGTATGAATGTCATGATTGCTATTATTTCTAGCCTTGCCAATTTATTTTCACTTAAATCCCGTGATTAGTAATTTAATTGAAGCATTGTTTGTTAATAGTGAATTATTATTTTTTGTGAAGACCTTAGATTTGTTGTTTTTAATTTATAACCAGAGCCAATTTAGTAACCCATGTTCAAGATGCAGTACTGATCCGGGGATAAACGATGGCGAATGAGTGCCGAGAGTTTGGAAAAAAACGTCCGGCGCCGCTCACATCCAGCGTTCGACGTTCTCTAAGCATTGTCTACAGTGAATTAAACCTTTTGATTTTGATAAATTTCGATGTTGAGTACCGCTACTAGAAGTTCTCTGGTAATCCTGCCTTTATTTCCAGAACAGTGCTAGATTTTTATATTATAATTAAATTTAACATTAAAAATAAACATATTGTATTCTCATCAAATCTTTGTGTTGATTGTTTATGAAAAAATATTCATTCTAGCAGTAAATTAAACATAACCAGCCAAAAACGCTGACACTGTAGTCCGCGAACAAATGATTATGTATCCGATCCAAATGAACAGTTCTCAAACTTGGTTGTCGTCGGACAAAACAGTAATCAGTGAAGCATGGCGAAATAAATGACGAGCTGAATGACTTGTCCACGCTATTGATTATCTACTCTTATCAAAGACTATTATGTTGCAGACACTGATTGAAACTTACATTACTGGTTTTTGGGATCAAGCTTGCCGTTGATTTGAAAGCTCTCTCATTACCGAGCTTTGGTATCCGATGATATTCAATCCCTTTGAGGATTGCGCATTGCAAACATTAAAACAGGAACATTTTTTAATTTAATCAACTCTAATGTAGCTGTTCATAGTAAATATAGATCAGTAAATCCGTGTATTGCTTAAGTCCCAAGTACAATTTTTTTTCAGTGTTACATACTTCATGGTTTATTAACTATATTCAAATGGTCATGAAACCCAAAAAAATATAACTGTCGACATACATGAAACTTAATAAAAATTAATCTGCTTAACTGAATTTAATTAATGCCAAGCCAGCATTAATTAAATTTGACAAGCAGATAAAGCTTGCACAATGACATATACCTTTGAGTTCAAAGGGCGGCAAAGATAAAGGTGAAATTCCGGCGTAAAGAGAATGTTGAAAAATCGGAGGTTTTCAGCATACTTATCTGCTTATAAATTCGTGTACTATTTAGGCTTAATAGAATAGAATAAACATAATTTTCATGTGTTTGCTTAAACATTTTTATTTCCTGATTTGCATCTCATCCCTACTGACAATTCAAATTCTCAAAGCTGAATTTTTGATTTATATTGTCGAATCCAACAGAAAACAGCATTTTCTTGTGGAACAGGACCTATAAGGGTGTTACCACACCAATCGATCGACCGTCGTGATAACATCCTTACGCAACAGAAGTTCAAATTATCTAGAATAAGAATGCCCCGCCAAAAATTACTAGTTTAAACATGAATTAATATTTTATTTGAAGTACCAATGACCATAATTTAGCACTATAGTTTCATTATTCTCACAATAGTTTATTACCTGTTATCCTACCGTCCCATATATTTTCTGGCAGCAGTATTTATCAATTTTCAGGTATTTTGACCATGCTTAAAAGAAAAGAAAAGAATTTATCACTTGTATGTAAAAATGGACTCAACAAAACGTCTTAATAATAATAACGAAAAAAAATGGCCACATCTAGAATAGCAAAATAGGTATATACCTAATGACTGGAAAATATAGTAATATGACTTAACAAGGATTTTTTTATAATATCTTGCATATCTTTCAAGTATAGCCTAAAATAAAATACCTGAGACGCAAACAACCACTCGAAATATCAACTTCAATAAATTGCCAAATCAAGTAACTTACCTTAATTTTGCAGACCTTACATGCCTTTGATCCTTACGAAGTGACGTTTGCCAGATAAACAAACTTCAAACACCAGAATACGCATTGTCAGTTTTAGAAACCAATTAATTTTATGTAGCTAATATTAATCAAAGTAAGCTATTAAATTTCTAACTATTATACGGTATAAGTACAGCAAAATAGATTGTGCTTTGGAGAGCACATTAAGTAGGTAGTCGGTCTCGGGTGCTGTATACCTGAATTGTAACGGTTTGTTCGAAACCTTGAAAATTCAAGCATCCACCAAACAGCTCTGTGCTGGATTGGTGGATTATGGTCTATACCTCTTCGTCGCCTAGGGGAGAGACTCATGGCCTTGCAGTGAACTCATTACATAGGGATTCCTTACGGTGAAATTCTATCTATTTTATCGTCTTGTGATAGAAATTGTGTTAAATTTCCAATTCAATAATTTGAAAATAATTTAAAAATTCATTAAACTTTGGTAAAAGTTGAACACGTTGTCAGAAAGCATCTCATCGGCCAGCTGAGAAGTTAATGTTCAGAGTCTCCCAGGCGGTTTTAATCCGAAATAGGGATATTCGCAGGCGAACAAAACTCAGGAACATAATTATGTTGAAATTTATTTATTTATTAAAGAAATGCTGCAACGTTAAGGTGGCGAAAAACGAATGTCACTTGAGGCAGTGAGGTCCATAAGTGGAACTGGAGAACGTAGTTCATCTGGCATGGAGATCCTTGGGATAGGTATTCACCCAAAAATGGGCATCACTCGGCTGAGTTGATGATAATGAAGTCTTATTAAATATAATATAATAATATTTTTTTTAGAAATTTTAATTTTAGACGGTAGTAGCAAAGTCGTAACATTAAAAATGCGAATTGTTTTCCTACGTAAACATTAGGACTTCAAAGATATTTTCTAGGAATGGAAGTCTTGGTGCGTGAGTAGAACCTTTTACTTTTAGTTAGCTTATTTATGGAGCATATTATTTGTTCAAGGTAACGATGAGAAAGGATTTCAGGAAAGACTATAGATGGTTGTTGTTCTTCGTGACTTCGGCGCTGTGGTGTTCGCTTGTTGCGTGTTTAAAATCCTTTTTATTATATTTACTAGTTACTTAACATAGATTAAACCCGCAACGTTTAAAAAACTTTTTTGTAAAAAAAAAATTATCTAAGTTTTGTTCTTTAGCAAAAGTTGTTCAAGGTCACCGGCAGACGTCTCAGTTTGTATCCCACGTTTACTATGTATCGACACGCTGCCATGAAACTATCATGTCATTTCACTGTTTTCTCGTGTTCTTCAAACAGACGGGTTCAAAGTCCAATTGCATGAGAACTTTTTAATATACTTAAGTAAATATGGCTGAGCGTGAGGGCGCCAAGACAGACCTAAAATTACTTGTACGTTAAAATGTCTCGACTAATCTTACGTCTAGATCGTAGTATGATTACAAGTTACAGCCAAACTTATGAATAAGTTAATTAGTTCAATTCAACCTTAATGGTTAATTTCGCTTGAAGAGCTGTTTTGTCAAGATGTCATATCTTTAACATTTTGATTTACTTTGTCTAAGGTATCTATTAATTATCCGTAAGCCTCAACAGAGTAATAAAATTTTGCGTAATACCGTATAAAATGAAACTTTGATTCCGTAAGCTTTCGATATTAGCCAGACCAACCGATTGGACAATTATCAGTAATAGGAAAACTTCACAAGTTAATATTTCGGAACCCCAATTTTAACCCTTCAGACTATATCCTCAGAAATTCGGCTTTGAATAACTTTTGTTATATTGAAACGGATTCTTATTTCGTTGATATTAGTTTAAAAATAGATAGATGATTGGCTTCTTACCTCAATTCTCTATAATAATTATTAAATTAGCCTGCGCTGTCCCACTGCTTCTCTATAAACTAAAACATCGTCTTAAGTTTTTGCGATTCATACTATTAAATAAAACACTTTTTAACCGGATTTATCGCGTATATTTACAGGTTGCTCGTGACGCACGGGGTCTGCAAAGGCACCGAAACGTCGAGTTAAAATTTAAATTTAAATATATAAATATAAAAATATGATTAAAAAGTGTTTTATTTAACTAAAATATCATAAAAATATAACATTTATCCTTATGCGTTTTCAGAGTGACAAAGTAGGCAAATTAAAATTATAAAGAATAAAATTATGACTGTCTTTTAAATTTTAATTTTGAAATTAATTAAGTATCTACTTATTATTAGGTAGATAAGTCAACTTGAAGAGTAGACCATTTAAGACTTGCACATTTAAAAGTGATCACATAATGATCTAATACTAGGTACTTTCATAGTTATCTTTTGTACGAAGAGTTAAAAACAAAACGTAAAAACTGAGATTTAAATTTGGCATATATTTAACACGGCGACAAACAAATCTGATTTAGGGTTTTAAAAATAATGAAAATGGGTAGAAAAAATAATAAGTTGGCAGCTATAGTGAAGTAGCATTTTAAATATAAAGTAACAGCTTTATATTGAGTTCTTAGATATGTTTAAATTTAAAATGGCAGTGATTTTTTGGATTTGTTGACTATGATAGCCGACCTGGCTTATGGCACTTTGCCGGCCGCTACCGCGGCACTTCTCGCTGCGTTCGGTCATCTCGTATATAACTATATGCAACCTAACCCCCACATGGTACGTTTTACCGAATACGTTTTTTTTTCATCGAAGGCGCATGGAGTTGTATGGGCGACTTCACATATGGCACAGTATTCAGTATACCTACGTATTTTCGATACAAAAAAGGTATCCAGTAAACCGTATCATGCGTGAACGGGCTGTAACATGGCACCTCCTCGCTGCGCTCGTCATCGCACCTAACCGTACCGACGTCTTCCTGTTAATATTAGCTGCTGAGTCATTATTTTTAATACCTCATCTATTATTTTTGTTATCAAGTAGTTAGTCGAATAATAAGTTGTTGGTTGCCTCAAAAATAATAATCCTTTAAATTTTAATCTAAATTTAGAATCTTCGAAAAGTATTCTTCTGCTTGTTTGAAAGCATGACATCGTCTTATAAATGATCTGGCAATATGACGTGCAAATCGTCCATTGTTGACAAAATCCATAGCTTTTGCCTTTCACGTAACTGACCTAAATTTGTATAAAAAAAAACGATTGGAAACAAATTTAGTACAGTTTCCAGACCTTTCTCAAGACGCTGTCATGCTGGCATACAAGCAGAAGGAAAATATTTCAAACATTTAACATTTAAATATTTAAACATTTGGAGTATAATTTAAATCTCAGTTTCGACGTTTTTTTTAAGCAGTTTGCACCAAAGATAACTATGGAAGTATTATTAGATCAATATGTGATCAGTTTTAAATGTACAAAACTTCAATGGTCCATTCACTTTTAAACTTGACTTATCTACCTAACAATAAGTAGGTACTTTTGTAAAATTATGTATACTGTCTTATGTATAAAGTCTTTAGAAGTAGCACTTTCTCTCTCACATTCACTTATGTAGAACGCCAGATCATTGAACAAACATGGTATTACTCTAATAATAACCTAATAATTAGATAACTTGTTAAGCTTGGTTTATAGTAAATTTTTATTTTTTGCTTTATTTTAGAAGTAATCTTACAGTATTATATCATAATGAGATCCTGATCAAATGAGAAACTTTTGAAAGAACTTGCCAAAAAAGTACAACTACATTTTTTTTTAAATATCTTTCCGATAGTTGTAATGACTTGTTGTATCTCCTGCTTCCGGTATATCGTCGACTTCTGGGACACCCTGTATACATACCTACTCCTATGCATAGCCCGATCTAGCCTCACGTAAACACAATGGTTGTTTTATAGAAGTAACACTTCATATACACATTCATAGTACTTATCTATTTTTATAAATCGTAAATACATAATTATCATGCTTGGCATTATGCTTATACAAGAAGATTGATGACAAGTTTTAGATACTGAAGGAGAGCCCTCTGTACTCGATTCTGATCATAATTATGTTATAAAAGTAGGTAATGAATTTTTCACTAGAATTCCCTATAAATAAATACTACTCTTTACTTTACATACAACTGAGATGATCGCGGCACGTGAGCTGGCACGCGGATTGCTGCCAACGCAAGCGTAACCATGCGTTGCGTAATCAATTCTTTAAGTTTCGGTTAAGTTTACTCAGTAAGTAATTAATATTTATTTTTTATAATATTTTTTCTCTTCATGTATGATCTGAAACTGTCACGTCCTTAAATTTCAAAAGTGACCCACCAGTCACCCTGAATATTATGCTTGCATGGTAATCAAAAATATTCATGTACTCAAATATTTGCTTTGCAGGAGAATCGACTGTAGGGGCTTACAGTGAATATCTGCCATAATTTGCAACAGGCAAACCTTATTCCAAATTTACACGCTTGCCGAGGCTTGTACAAGCTTCAAGCCTTGACAAATGCTTAGATGTCATTTACACGCTTGCCGAGGCTTGTACAAGCTTCAAGCCTTGAAAAACGCTTAGATGTCATTTACTCGCTTGCCGAGGCTTGTACAAGCTTCAAGCCTTGACATACGCTTAGATGTCATTTACACGCTTGCCGAGGCTTGTACAAGCTTCAAGCCTTGACAAACGCTTAGATGTCATTTACACGCTTGTAAAGTGCGTTATTGTGTTCCGAACAAGCAAGCATGGCGGGCGTGTGGGACATGGTGGGTGTTAAAGATGTGTCGGCTATTGCTTTTTACTTTGACACATTTTTACTGCAAATATAGTATATTTTTACTGCGGAACACCAGAGCTTATAGGACCATCGGATTTCACGTTTGACTTTGGAGGTATTATAATGATGGAAAGAGAATATTGCAGCGTCAGGGGAAAACTTTTCGGAACAGATATAATCAAAAACAAGGAAAACGAAAAGTTGGCTAGAGAAGATAAAGTATGGTATTTTTTTATCTTTGTGGTTTTTTTACCTTCAATTATAGATATTTTTTTGTTGCATGTTCTCGAGCGTGTAAATACGTCGCAAGCCCTGGCCGCAAGCTCCCTTTGATCTGTCTTCAAAAACCGACACTAGCCCGGATCGCGGCAAGCTCACGCAAGCACACGCAAGCCGAGCCAAACCACTAGGCTTGGAAAGCGTGTGATTGGAGTTTTAGAATTTTGAAGTTCCTACTGAAACTTCAGTCATTTTGATTCTACACAGAAAAATAAGTTTGTATTTTATTAGACCACAAAGATTAAGATCGCGAAATTAGGATCATATCGTAAAGTTTTCAAGGGAAGTCTTATTTTTAAGATATCAATGTGCAGGTAATCAGTTTAAATTACGATTACTGCTACAATCCTAAAGCTAACCTTTTCCAAAATATACCTACTTAAAGATTTTAACAACAAACTAAAAATATCAATTAAACCTAAAAATTTGTTTTACTGGTCCATTTATTTTGTTTAACTACAAAAATATTCTTGATAATTAAGTTATCTTATGTGAAAATAGAAATAGTCTTAACGGCTCTGCCACTAATAACCAGTCACCCTGTATAATTGCTAGTCATTTGTCAAATTCTGTTTTACATTATTTCGGCCGAGCACAAAGTTGAGGTGATCAAATACGTGCTTTTTCGTAGGGTATCAGTAAAAGGAGGAGTTTCGTAGTTTGTCTGTTTTACTCTCTTTTAAGTTTCTTTACATCTCTACCTGCTGTCAATAGATTTGATTAATATTATTTTAATGCTTTTTTTTTAAACCAAGGGCGAAACAATGATTAAACATTTCAATTAATTTTCTCACTTCACACTTCAATTTCATTTCGATTAAAAATGAAAATAGATCTATTTTCTTCTTAAATCAAAAAACTTATTATCCGATTTTATCGACCGTTACAACTAAGTTGAAGAAAAAATTAAAATTATGTAGGTCTTTTTACAGTCGTGATATGAGTTAAGGTGGTCGGCACCTTAACTCATATTACTTTCTTTCTTAAAGTAAAGAATCTGTACTGTATTTAAAAAGTAGGTCAAATGTTGTCCTTGAAATATTACCCATTAAAAAAAATTCTTTATTCATCCTTTTTTCTAAACTTGTGCTTAATTAGTGCGTTTTCAGACTGTCACAAATTTTATCACAGGTACAGTATTAAAGCTTTAAAAATTTTCTCCAAATACCGTATTGTTTTTATTTTTTTATTAATTTATCGTGGTTAATTTACACTATTTATGAAGTTATGTATGACACCCACTTTACTAGTTAAAACGTTTTAAATTTTGTTAACATCAAAGTGAACGAGAAACGGATAGGATATCTAAAAATAACAGTTTTAAATAAATAATAAATTCCATGAGGCACCATCGCATTCACGTTGAGCCAACAAGTTTTCCACTTTTAAACTAGTTTGAAAAATAACTTTATTTTCTAACTGGCTTGCAAGTTTTCTAACTTCTACAGTTACTCTAATGTATTGAATAAAAGACAAGTAACTTTTCTATAAAAATGTTATATTTCGATAAAATTCGGCCAATAAAGTGTTTGTGTTTTATTTTTCTGTGAAGTAAATGTGGCGGTTTGGCTCCTATGTATTTAGGTATTTATTTATTATTATTCAGGGTGACTGGTGGACAAATTTTAGATATTGTAGGAGAGCACTCAGTACTCGATTCTGGTCATAATTATGTAATAAAATTTGTTTTTTTTTTCACTAGAATTGCCAATTACGAAGGCCTCAGGCGGAGAATGCAAAAAAAAACCGAAGTTACTTTAAAACTATTTAATTAACTGTATTACAAAGTAAATAAGTAAAACATTAATTACTATATGCTAAAGAGACGACTTATTGCTCGAAGTGTGAGACAAGAAGTGATTCTTCAAATCGGGTCTGCTGCTGGTACGATTCAACACCTCTTGACCACCTAAATGGTTGCAACGCCGTTCCCACCAAATACGTAGAATTAGCTTCACACCTGTGGCCACCCAAGTCGGTGCTATTGCTTGCTGCTTAATTATTCTGGTAGGCTCGACATCAATTACATAATTAGTTTGTATAGGACGTATGATGGGTTGGAATATATAACATGCCTATAAATTAATAAATTTTGTTACTATTAACTTTACTTACGCCGGAGTCAATTGCGGCACGTGTCCGGGCGCGCGGATCACTGCCAATACTAGTGTAACCATGCGTTGCGTAATGCATTCTTTAACTTTCGGTTAAGTTTACTCAGGAAATAATTAATATTTATATTTCACTATATTTTTTCTCTTCATGTATGATCTCAAACTATCACGTCCTTGAATTTTAAAAGTGACCCACCAGTCACCCTATTATTCCGCGCAGTCGTAAAAGAACGATTGACTATCGACCATAATTTTTTTAGGATGACTTCCGCCTTTCGGATGGCACGTCAACGGTCGTTTCCAAGTTCTGTATCCTTGAATACAGAAGTCCTTAGGGTTTATCAAAAGCCATTCAGGTACCCTGAAAATTCTTACATTTATAAACCAGCGAAGGGCCAGCTTTGTTTATAGCCTAAATCTCTTCGTAACCCAAGGGAGGGACTCGAGGCCCTGCAATGAGCTCATTACAAAGGGTGATGATAAGTCTATGTTTTCCTTAATTTTGTTGTTGATTTATTTATGTTATTCAATTTTCAAAGTACTTTTATAGTATGAAGAAATAACATTAAAACTTGAAAGTAAATTTGTTACAAGCATAAAAGGATCTGTAAGAAGGAAGACTCACTCTGGAAATGATGTAAGTATGGATATAAGACCTTGTATTTGACATGTTGTTTTACTTTTTGCTTGTGCGGAAAAGATTTTTTTTAATATAACGAATTTACGTCATTAAAATAGAATTGTGTAAATTTACACGTCGTAGATTTTGTAGCGACGAACTTTGGGTCAAGTAAACAACCAAAATGTTTGTCACATTTGTTTGGTTCACATTTTTTCATGTCAAAGATTGTAGAGATTATTCATGTTTTTCATGAAAACGTAATAATTAGGAGCATTCTGTTACTTTATAAACAAATACAAATACAGGATGTCACATAATCGACTTAAAATATCGTACACAGCACCGATATCAAATAAGCAAACAGATTTTACTTTTTAAATATGTCAAGTACCTAATTGCGTGTGTAGTTTTTATTATCTGTGTAGTTTATTATTTTCATTTTAAATAACAAAATGCTCCATCGATATCCTCAAATCAAAAGCATGACATAACAAACAATAATATTGATTGGGTAACGTTACTGCATGCGCAATCCAATCCACCAGCCAGCACTGGGCCAGCCTGGTGGATTATGGCCTATACCTCCACGTCACCCAGGGCAGAGATTCATGCTCTGCAGTGGTCTCATTACAAAGAGTTGTGATGATGATTAGAATGTGCAATGACCGATGGGCTGTAGGTAGGTACGTTCGGAAATAAGAACCCCTTCACTTCAGAGGCACCTAGGTTTTAAAGCACTAAAATAATTCTGATGTACTCGGAAAAACTAGGCGATCAAATCAAAAGAATAGTAATAGCCCAAATACACTGTTGGAAACAAAACATCAAACCAAGGTGACCTTGCTAGTTTACAACGTGTTTCCAACAGTGAAGATGGCTGTTGACAACCAAATTACATGACCTTGGCGGGTTGGAAACGGCGGTGTTTAGAATCACAGACATACATCTACATAGACAACGCAAGTGCCACGATTTGTATTCGAACCAAGCGTGCCGACTTTTTAAGACCTATTGTGACGTCACAGCTGATATTTATTACTGGAAAATACAAAAAGATTCAGAGACACCGATACCGCCGATGAAATCGATTATTAAGACCGATATTGATATTGTTGACTCGATTTTCTAACAGACATACATACACGCATATTACAATACATATTAAATCTAGAGGCGACCAACCTTGACGCTTGGTCGGGGTTCGGACACGCAAAGGACATGCATTTGCGTTATCTATGTAGATGTATGTCTGTGTTTAGGACAGTGTGTACGCTTGTTATTGTATATTTTACTATATAACTATAACTATAAATGACTCGAGTTTTGTAGCTTTTTATCCTCCGTTTCAACCTTTCCTTCTTTGTATCCTCAATTGCATACAAAACTGCCATCGCGAAGATGTTGTCAACGCGAGAGATCAGAGCACACTGACGATTAAGGGGCGTGGCCTGGCGTGACCTTGGCTTGTGTTCTTGTTTGTCTCCTTGTTGGAAACCACCGTTTGTAACAGTGTGGATGACTCGGAATTGGTTGTCAACAAGATAACCTTCCTTAACCTTGGTTGGAAGCATTGGTTTTCAACGTGTTTTCAACAGTCTGGCGGCCCTCTAAGGCTTTTCCAGTGAAAGCCACGAGCTGGCAACCTTTCATCATCAACGTCATCACCAATAATCCATAAACCTGGGTGCTACTTATTCTTTTAGATGCTTGTTCCTCAATCACGGCAGAAACGGCTAAATGGATATGGATGAAATTTGACATAGTGGTAGTTAACAGTCTGGAATAGCACACAGGCTACTTTTTGTTCCAATCACGGAGTTACTCGAGGAATAAGAAATTGCGTGAAACAGCTAGTTACTATTTATAATACCCTTTTAAAGCAAATTAAAGCCAACGTCTATAAAAAAATATATCCAAAGAGCTCTGGCATTAACTAGTCTAAAAGAGAAGTCACATTTAGCGATGTCTTTTACCATTATGATATAATCCATTAACCCATTTGGGTTGGCGTGTGAACAGCCAAGGCCACACGGTAAGCATACGTCGCGCCTAACCACCTTCTTTTGTATTTGAAAAAACGAGAAAGGAATAACAGGCTTTGATGCGTGACACCAATACAAGGAGCAGCCTCTGAGACTGAATCCAGATTATTTTCAAAGGCTTTTGACTGGCAAATTTTACATGTTTTATAATTTATTCCCAAAATACATCCCTAGAACTAATAAGACTGAAAATTTAATAGGTACCTACTTAAAAAAAAATTGTTTGTTGAAGGCGCTTATGTTTGAAATTGACAGTCGAATTTTAGAAGGTATATCTGGGCTAATGAAAGAAGGAAATGAAAAAATCTAGCGAATTTAAAAAATCCGATCATGGTAACCCCGACTATACTACAACACATATGGATTAAACAAACATGATACTTGATTATTTTTTTATACAAAATTATTGTAAAAAATAACGATATTGGCACTGTCCTACTTTTTGATGAGAAGTAATTAAAATGATAGGCAACTAGTTTTAATCAGGCTTAAAAATAAAACAATAAAATACAATAATTATTTTGTCCTTCCAGCAATTCTATACGAAATGAGTCCTCCCTCAGAGTCACTGGTATCGCTGCTATATTGGTTATGAAACCATCAATTTTTTTAAATTTTTTATTCATTTTCAAATATGAAAATTCCAAAATAATAAATAATAAAATCACCATTGTCTACTTTCGTTAGCCAGACTCTAAGCATATTTTATTTTATCTAGAAATTGTTACCTAATAAAACCATAGGAAGCTGGTAGTAATTAATATGGAAACAAAAAATTAACTTATAAACATAAGTTAACGTTTTGTAAATAATCATGTTATTACTTAAAAGCGCAAAAGCCTAAAATTTACCGCAATTAAAAATAAATCATGCCTATCGAAAATAGCTTTTCATTAATAGCTCTTTACTTCTCGTATCGTACAAATGATACCAGGCATAGTTCAATTGTTTCACTCCGTAGTATAAGTACAAAATGTAATGGCTGTTTATCACTAATTGACGGCTCTCGATACCATTTATCAATTAGCTAAAGAAATATTGACTTATAGAGGGCGAAAAAATCGATCGTAAAGTGATTTGCTTTTCATTAGAGAGTGACGAAATTAAGCTGACCATTTAAACATATCGGATTTTTATTGAATAAAAATAAAAATATGGCATGGTTTTACCTAAGTATCTTGTGACACGCGATAAGTACATCTCGCGTTTTAAATCATCTCAAAGCCTAAGCTCATATATGGTACTTTAAGTTAGCAAGTCGTTACAAAAACAATGTATTCGATATAGTATTAGCTGAAAAATTATTATTTATATCCCTGCCCTTATTAAAACTTAAAAATATGGTTTACATCAACCTATGATAGTAATAAAATATGCCCTGTTCGCTTACCCATGCTAACTACCTAAAAGAAACAGCAAAGTTGCGATAACATGAAACTCAGTTTTTAACATTTGAAAGGCCGTAGCTTCAACTCAATCTTTATGTCGCTGGATTAAATCAAAGTTAAACGATCCAGGTATCGATATAACGTTTTGTGGGCGATAGACTGACCCCCTGTCACTACAATAGTCTTTCTCCATCTTTATAATACCTTCTTATTTGTCAACGTGACATCAGATGGTCCTATAACCTCTGGTGTTCTGCCTACCCCATTAGGGATACAGGCGTGACGTTATGTATGTATGTGTATTCAGTGCGAATAGTACACGTCACCCCCGCGACATCTTGCGTCTGCCGTGCGGGTGTTATTATTAATATAATTCGAAAAACTGCTGGATGGAGTGACACATCGAATAACTTTTGGAAATAAATGTATCATAAACTGCGATGATCAATTATCCTTAGCGCAAGCCATTTTTAACGAATCATGAAAATTACTTAGTTATTTACTGGTGCCAAGGCTTACTATGTTACCGAGATTTATAAAAAAATATCAATCTGAAACAACAAAATTTAAACTAATAACAAAAAATTATTATCAAATGGCTATACATTATAATGTAAAGATTTTAATGAAATGAAAATCTGAACCTAAGACACATAAATTTTTTTTTTTTGTATTACTTATGATTTAATGTATTGAATTATCTTACGTTTTTCTTTTTTATGTAAGAATAGAAAACAAAATAATCTGAATACTTTTTCGATCTTTAATATTTCTTGTATCTTCTCTCAATAACTACATGTGAAATACTTATCTGAAGGAAGAAGCAAGAAGTATAATTTGTGAATAAACGAACTTACCTAAGTGAAGTTCTATCAAAATTATACGATGTGCTTCTTCCTAAAAGATAAGTAACAAAATCCCACCCACCCAAGATACTCTAAGTTATTGATACAGGAAATACAGATCTTCAAAAGATATTTAACTCCAAATTAAATTACAAGGCCCGATAGGGCTGCATAGACTATTTTGCAGTTTTATTTCTTTTCCAAAATAAAGGAATGTTTCTTTGGAGTAAAATTTGCTATTTAGAGCACTTTTCCTCCAGGGGGCATTCAAAAATTCCACCCTGTATATCATCGCTAAGACACCTTTAGGGTCTACCAACTTTGGACCACCAATCATGAGCTGTTTGCCTAGACTAGCATGCCAAAATTACCTATATTCTACAGTTAAAAGGGTGCAACACATCAATGCGAGAACTATAAATATGTATTTTATGATATACTAGCTTTATCCCGCAACTTCGTATGCGCTTAGTTACCCTTCTTGTGGAAATTTCAGAAACTATACAACCAGACACCCACTGAAAGAACCTTTATACCAAGTATCACACCCATGCACTCAAGGAATAAGTTTTTTTCATAAAAACTAAAAATCATATATTTCCCGTGCCCGTGGGAATTTTGGGAATTTTTTTCGTAGCACAACCAGTCACTCTTTGAAAAACCTTCATGCCAAGTATCACATCCATACACTCAAGGAATAAGATTTTTCATACAAACTAAAAAGTCCAACCCCTTCCCGTGGGAATTTCGGGAATAACTTCCATAATACAAACAGACACTTATTGAGGAACCTTTATATCAAGTATCACATCCGTGCACTCAAGGGATGGGTTTTTTTCATACAAACTAAAACATCACATATTTCCCGTTCCCGTGGGAATTTCGGGAATTCCTTTCATAACACAACCAGACACACATTGAAAAACCTTTACACCAAGTTTCACATTGGTGCACTCAAGGAATAAGATTTTTCATACAAACTAAAAAGTCCTATATTTCCCGTTCCCGTGGGAATTTCGGGAATTTCTTTCCTGGTGCACCCTTACATGTCCTAAAGAATTTATGTTCCAAATTTCAGCTTTCTATGCCCATTAGTTACGGCTGTACGTTGTCTGTCAGTCACTCAGTCACTCAGTACCTCAGTCACTCAGTCAGTAACAAGGCCCAATTGAAAATCGATACCAATTAAAAAGTAACAACAAAATGACAAATAAAAATGTAAAGAATAAAATGATTCTTTTAATAACAAATTGCTGTAGATTAAATGAAAAAGCTTTTCAAAATGACTTTTATGTGCAGTAATATCTCACCGTGACGGTGGCGCCCTCTTGGTAGAAGACCGCAAAGAAGGAACCGGGAAAGCTATTTTTAATTATACGATAACAAAAGAATAGCAACTTAATTGTTTCTGCTTAGGATTAATAGCAGTTGTTGATTATCTATTAATCAACAACTGCTATTAATCCTAAGTTTTGATTATCTATTTCTTGACTTATAAAATGTGGAAATGAATTTTTGTAGAATTTTCTACCAATGACATTAAACCTCTATTGATCCATTCTTCCATTCTTCAAAATCGATAAGTCCAGAAAGTTTTAAATTTCCTTCAATAAGAAGGGTTTAGTTTATAAACTTATTATATATTAATTTTCTAAGGCTTTTAAAGGTTTAATTAGCTTTCTTTTAAACCTTCAAAAGTTTAACGCTTTAAAGTAGAATTTACTTTATCTTGTTACGTTTAAAATTGACCCTTGATTTTAAAAGCAAATGTTTTAATAGTAATTTTAACAATTATGGGAGGAGTTTTCCTAGCTTGCACGCTGAATTCAAAACGTTCAGTTGGTATATTCATATTAGTACATATATTTCCAAAGATATAAAGAGTAGTTCTTGGCTGAATGATGATGATGATGATGATGATGATGAAAGGTTAGTTGGAAATTAAAAGAAAATCACTTCTTGATCTGTTTTTCTATTTTGATATCAAACATTTAAACAATATCGGTCGGAAAATAATTGTTAGTGAGTTGGGCACTAATCTTGGATGTGCGTGTAAAAAAACCATCCACGTTATTCAATAACGTATCCATTAACGTTAATCCCGATATCATGGGATTAAAAGGACAAAGTATTTCAAAAATCCAATCCATTGTAATATCTACAGCTGTGATAACAATATACTTTCTGTGTATGTATGTTATTACGACTGTTATGCTGCGACGACGATGGTTTGACCATAAGAAATGCATCTATGAAATGAAAGGTTTTATTTTATTCAAGAATTATCCATATAATTTATATTAGTAAAACACAACTTGAACAACTATCTTGAAAATTTTAAATATTCATTAGAATGCACATGTAAGTACTAACATCCAATGATCAATTAAAGGACTGTCCGTGTATTTATCTGTCTATCCTTTTAAATGTTAAAGGATATTATTAGGAGTGAAAGGACTTTTGGATATTACCATTTTGGTAACACCGTACCAATTTAACTCCGGTCAAAAAATTTAATCCATGGCTCAAACAGCTATTAAAAAGTTAAGAATAATTTCAAAGGTGCCTCGACGCTTCGACTTTAAGCGGCTTATAAACTTGTACAGGACCAATATTGCATACTGCATGCATAAAGAAATGCTGCAGCCATTTTTGGAAGTTCAACTAAGTTCCAACTTTAAGCATTAAGAGCAGACCAAAGAGACCGTAGATTACAATAGTTGTATGCAACATTGCAGATTTTTAGAAGAAATAAAAAGGCAAGATACATATATCCTACTATTTAAAATATGAAAAAATATACATCAAGGATCGAATCCTTGATCGATTGGATTTTACTTAAAATATACCCCTAGAATCTTGAATACCCTTTTTCTAACTACAACTTTGTCTAATCATCATTTTGGGCTCCAGAAATGTTTTTTCCATAATTCACTAAGCTGGCTCAATGCTCGTTCCTTACTTTTTATGAAATCGACCTTTTTTTTTAAAAAAAGAAACAAAATACCGAATTTTTTTACAGATGTTGTAATAGCTGTGTGTAGGTCGATTTATTTCTTTCTATGTCCAATAAAATTTCCTAGCTTATAAAATTGCGAAATGATGTCTTTTGAAAGGAAGTCCAATTACAGAAGTTCACTAAGGATGTCTTTTCTAATTAACGCTTGAGTTACTTTTCATAGACACTATATTAATAAGGATACAATTAATTTGTAGTTTATTTTCGATCTTGTTGTTTTCATAAAACATTTTTCTGTATTTTTGCTTGCTTTTTCCGATTTTTTTTTATACTTATACCTAAGGCTTGCGTAGCAGCCCTGGCAAACAGCTGCCTTCGTCTAAATTGACTTAGGTTCGATCCCGGGTGAGCTTTTTTTAAAAGTAGAGTAAGCCTTGTCGGGGTTCAGTAGCCCATCGCAATCCAGCAATCGGGTGAAGCGAAATCACGGCGTCAATTACGGCGTCGGCGCCTTCCCGGTGCCCTGCTTCTGACTCACAGTGAGTGGCAGTAGCACCCGAGAAGGGTCCTCTCGGTACCCCTCTGATTAGCAGAGTGGACCGATGAGGACACAGAGGCTGCGTTCTCTGATGGTGCACCGGATGCTCTGGGGTCGGCGGTCTTGGAGTTCTTCGGCGTCCGGGCCGTCGGATCCGGTTAGGTTAATATTTAGGATAGGTTAGGTTTTAGATTAGGTTAGGTTTTAAGTTCAATTAGGCTAGGCGGAGAGTGGGACAGAGAAGGAGACGCCTTCTCTCTCCCGATAGTCAGCAGGTGCAGCTATAGAGGCTATGAGTGGGAAAATAACCTCGTGTGCTGGCTCATTTCCTACGTGGGGGGCGCATGGCTCAGGTTGAGCGCAATCCGCCGAGGCTTGCGGATAATACCACGGATGTTACCCTGTAAGAAAATCGCATCTTTTTGGCAGGATTGTCAACCAAATGAAAACGACTTTTGATATCGTCTTAGACTTTTATAACTTTCCCTACTTTTTTTATAAATTTATTTATTTATTTATTTTATTTATTTATTTACACTTCAGTATACAGTACAGATAGTAAATGATAAAAAAAAAAAACAGTGTGTTGTGTAAGTACTACTAGGCGGTCTTATCGCTGACGAGCGATTTCTTACAGACAACCATGGCTAAATTCCGCTGGCAATTCATAAAATTTTGGTATATTTATGTACTTTTTCTATATCATATTTCTGGCAGCTTGCTTTATTAAATTTGAATACAATTTTAGTAGCTTTAATTTTTTTTCAACTTATTTCATAATGTCCACTTTTTATCATCTACTGTGACAAGTATAGGGCAATAGATGCCCATGATCATCGCATGATCAATTTTACTTACTATAATAGCAGAGAAGCCGGACTAATTTATGATCTTATTGTATGGCACCTATCATTCAAATGAAAAATCTATTCACAGATTCGTACATTGTACGCAGCACACAAAAATATACGAAAAAGTAAGGCCAAGCAAGTGAATGGATCTCGGGAATCCAATTACGGGCATCTCACTCAAGTCGAGACTATTTTTGTTTTGCTGATACAGGCCTTTTGGACCTATAAGTAGATCGCTTCAAGACCGTTCCTTGTAGACAATTAAAAATAATTATTATTATTTCGTAACAATTACGCTTTATTAAAAAAATTTAGGTAAGTAAAAAAAATGCATTAAAAAATAGAGTTAACATTTTATTAACTCCACAGGATTAACTAAAGTTAAAAATTACTATTATTTGCACAATGTCACACTCCGAAAAACTGTGAGCAGCACTTACAAAAAATAGGTATGAGCTATTCCTGAAATATTCACCAAATATTATTCAATATGAAAAGTTTTTATGTACCTTTCCCACGTTTGAATCATTTTTAACTTGGTAGTAATTGAGAGGGAAAGTTCGGTAGTTTGGAGTTAGAGTTCGGAATGTCCGAGGCCAGATGCTGAACGATTTCTTGGAGAAGGAGGGCCTTTTCATGATGAATACAAAAAAGTGATAGATTTTATCATGTCGACAAAAAAACAGATTTTCCATGATGTCTCTGTGATCAATGCCGAAAAAATCGGCAGCGATCACCGCATGGTAAGAGGCATACTGAGTCTGAATCCAAAACTGGAGCGATCTCGACTGGTAAACTTCATCCTGCACCCATCCAGATCCAGAACCCCGAAAGCATTCAGCTCGAATTGCAGAACCTCTTTGAATACCTCGGCAACTGCGTCGATGTGGACGACTTCAATAACAGTTTTGTAGAAACCACAGACATACATCTACATAGACAATGCAAATTCATGTACTTCGCGTGTCCGAACCCCGACCAAGCTTCAAGGCTGGCCACCGCTAGATTCAGTCGCGCGTATGTATATCTGTTATAAAATCGATATCGTTCTTAATAATCGATTTCATCGGCGGCATCGGTGTCTTTGAATCTGTTTGTTTTTCATTTCACAAAATATCAGCTGTGACGTCACAGTAGGTAGCTGGTGTTAAAGTCGGCACGTTAGTTTTCAATACACTTACATCATCTATGTAGATGTATGTCTGTAGTGGAAACTGTCTCCACGGCTGGGTCTAAGTTCTTTTAAGCCTTCCGTGCAAAAGGTACCGGAATAATGTCAAACTCTACTTTCAAACTCATGGAAAAAAAGACGCACAATGATCTTGCTGTCCCCGGAAGACGCTGCTCAGTATCGGCGGCTAAATAGACAAATCTCCAAGTCCCTAAAACGCAACAAACGACGGTTTAATACAGATCGCATTGAAACAGCTATCGAGCAAAACAAGGGCTCTAAGGTCTTCGCGAGAGATTTGTCTATAGGGCAGAATCAACTGATGAAGTTGAAAACGGATGATGGCAGGGTTGTTTCGTCTAAACCTGATTTTTTGAGGGAAATTGAGAAGTTCTACGGGCAGTTATACATGACAACACGGGCATCTGTTCATGACATGGCAAAAGACCCACGTGCTAAATTAGCCAGACACTATACCGAAGATATCCCAGACGTCAGCCTGTACGAGATTTGTATGGCCCTTAAACAGCTTAAAAACAACAAGGCGCCGGGTGATGATGGAATTGAAGCCGAGCTTCTGAAAGCTGGTGGCAAACCTGTGCTTAAGACCCTTCAAAAGCTGTTCAACCCCGTTATCCTCGAGGGCAAAACGCCCAAAGCGTGGCTCCAAGACATAGTGGTCTTGTTCTATGAAATGGTGATAAAACACTCTTGAAGAACTTCAGACCGATTACTTTGTTGAGCCATGTGTACAAGCTGTTTTCAAGAGTCATTACGAACCGTCTTGCATGCAGCTTTGACGACTTCCGGCCTCCCGAACAAGTTAGTTTCCAAAAAGGCTTTAGCACCTTAGACCACATTCATACGAACGAACACATTCATTCACTATCTATACATTTTTGTTTTTGAACAAAAACGCCACTATACGTTGAAGTTTTTGTACAAAAACGCTACTACGACAGTCCGTCTTCAGGGTCAGAAATCGAAGCCTATACAACTGCAGCGAGGCTTCAGGCAAGGTGATGTTATATCGCCTAAGCTGTTCACTGCGGCGTTGGAAGATATCTTCAAGCTTCTGGACTGGGATGGGCTCGGCATCAACATCAACGGCGAGTACATCTCTCACTTTCGATTCGCGGATGATATCGTCGTCATGGCTTGACCTGCAGGACCTGAGTAAAATGCTCAATGACCTCAAAGGAGCCTCGCAGTGAGTAGGTCTTAAAATTCACATGGATAAGACGAAGATCATGTCGAACTATGTTGTACCTGCACCTGTGGTAGTTGGAGGCACCACACTCGAAGTTGTCGACCATTATTCATACATAGGGCATAAAATCCAGTTAGGTAGGTCCAATTTTGAGAAAAAGGTCAATCATCGAATCTAGTGTCTGAAGAAAAAGGTTAAGGACCAGTGTGTGTTGCCAGTCGTGACGTACGGCACTGAGACGTGGTCTCTAACAAGCTTAAAGTCGCTCAGCGGGCAATGGAAAGGGCTATGCTCGGAGTTTCCCTGCGGGATCTATTCAGGAATGGGGAGATTCGCAAGCGAAGCAAAGTCACTGATATAGCCAGAAGGGTTGCACTGCTGAAGTGGGAATGGGCGGGGCACATAGCTCGAAGATCAGATGGCCGTTGGGGCAACAAAATTCTTGAGTGGCGGTCACGTACTGGGAGACGCAGCGTAGGCAGGCAACCCATAAGATGAACCGACGACCTGGTCAAAGTCGCCGGTAAACGCTGGATGAGGGCGGCGCGGGACCTAGCGACGTGGGAAACCTTGCGAGAGGCCAGTAGTGGACATCTACAGGCTGATGATGATGGTGAGTAACTAATGAAGCTAGAGATAAAACGCAAATTCTTCAAAAAACCCACAGAGCACATAAACTCCAAAATATTAATAATTGGTGGCAGACTTTCTGAAAAGTTTTTCTAATGATATACGTAGTTTGTTATATAGGTAGTATTTATAAATGCGCGACGCGCGTGTCCATCATAATAAAGTAAAAATATTTATGACAGTACGTCACCTTGACTTAATTTTTTGCAAGGCAACTTATTTCAAAATCAGTTTGTAAAATGTTTGATTTTGTCTTCATGTTTAAACACTTTTAATGCTAAAACGAGCAGTACCAAATTTTGATGCTTTTTGACTTTATTTGCTGCCGCTTATTTGTGCACAGGAGCACAGCAAACGCAGACTATTCGAATAGTTGAAACTTATCAGAGATACTTTGTACCTTATCGACTGGGATTAAAGTTCTTTTTCAGTTGAATTAGATAGAGACCGCAAAACTGACTGTGTGTGCTGAACGATTCATTGAACAGGTGAAGGGTATCCTAGCGCGCGACCGCAAAATGGGTAACATGTTTATGCACATCAGTTTGGCAATAAAGGTATTTTCGGTAAACTATTTTAACTATTTTTATCTTATTAGTTCTTCTGTTACATTAACTGTTGTTTTACCTATGTCATAAAAATATTATCATAGTACTTAATGGGACGATTTTTGAAATAAAAAAAAATTGGAATTTCCGAATAAAATGAAATCATAAGCTAACGTGTAGAAACAAATAAATACTTATAACCCACTAATACAATTTTACTCTTGATAATATTTGGAAGTTCCATCTTTATAATGACCGTATCCGATATTGCCTTACTTGCTGTATCAATTTTAATGATAGATATAAACAGATGATTCCTGGTTAATTTTTATATTTATTTTAATTTTCCAAGTAAGTCTAATGCATGCCTCTTTTAAAATTTTTTGTTATTGCCCTGAAATAAAGTTTTCTTTTTATAATATTGAAGATTTAGTGCTCATTTTTTCTATACCAAACTATAGCAATGATTATGATTAACCTTAAAGTTCGAACAATTGTCAGTTATTTATGTATATTATTTTGACTTTACTTTTGTAACGAGAAAATCTCTTAGTAAATTTACCTAGGTAGGTACTTTACTAGTTGTAAGTGTTATAAATGAGATTTGTTTCTAACTCTCAAACAAGAACCCTATTGATTTCTGTCTCAATAATAAGTATTCTTCCATTATTCAAATATTGGATTTAATCAAAGCTTGCGCTAATTACACAGAATACATTAATTAATCCTTAGATCAGAAGTCATAGGATTTCGGATAATATCTGTTTTGGTAAATAAAGCTTGTTGCTGATTAGGTACTAAGATATCAATAATTAATCTCCAAAGTTACGTGACAACAACGTGAAATTCTATAACAAGTATAATATAGGGTGACTTTTACAACAATGTCCAAAACTTTTCTTCATAAGTATTAGCAGTCGTGTACTGATATTTGAAAAGAAAAATGCTAATATTATTAAAATATTTTTTTAATTTAATGATAAGCATAAGAACTTCAGCATAAGAAAAAACAAGTATTTACTATTTTGGTATCGTCCAGTACAAAATTGTTAAGATAAAGAGCTTAGAAGCTTATAGTCTCTATGTAAAATTTATAATTGAATCGGGAAAAATATGTTTTGTGATTATATAGGCATCGATTGAAAAATCGCAGTGTATGTAGGTAGTCAAATTAACTAAATATGAGCGGAGACTATATATGAGGATATTTTAGAAACAAGTTTTTCACATTTACCTAGATTGCTTAACAGTATGATGAGATGAAGTCGTCGTGGCGCCGCGGTTACTGTGTGTATCATATACAAAGCAGATACATATTTCCTCCATGGTATCATACGATATCACAGGTTAAGCAACGTTCGGCGCGGTCGATGCTTGGATGGGTGACCGCCGACCATTAATTTCTCACGGCGACTTCCGTGCTTCGGAGGGCACGTTAAGCTGTCGGTCCCGGGTACTGTATACTTGTATACAGTAGTCGTTAGGGTTTGTCAGAAGCCGTATCGGCACCCTGAAAATTCTGACAACCACCACTAAAAATCTCTAGTTCCGAGAGAAAAGTGTAAAAACATTGGTTAGTCTATTTCTTGACCAGAAAAGATTTACTTAAATCCTTCATTAATAGGAGTGATAGCTCAGTGCCGCTCAGCTCATCGAATGGTGAGCACGTATAGCTTTGACGCTGGTACTTGTTGATTTTACGATTGCAGATTCTGACATTTATGTAAATGAGGAATTAAAATAAGTAGCTGTCAGCCACTCTTATGAGAAAGTTGATTAGTCCGAGTACACCTGGAATAATCTACCTTCATAGGTTGATTATATTTCCATTTTTAAGTTCATTTAGTTTGAAAAATAGTTTTGTTTGACTGATTTATAGTCGCACTGCAATTTATTCGTGCAGTTGTCGATACAAATTATTTTAATGTTCATTTTTAAAGTCTCTTTGTGTGCTTTAAAGGAACGCACAATTAGAATATTTGAATTCCAGGTTTGATAATTAATGACTGGATAAGCCCAAAAATAATATGAGTATCTGAGTTTTATAAAAAAATATCCTTCCAGGTACAAACTGCCGCCAAAACTCTCCACTCCGGCGTTGATGTGAGCCAGCACTATTTTATAACGAGCGAGTTCCTTCCTATCTCATCTTCACTTACCATCAGGTGAAATTGAGGTCAAACGCGGGCTTAGTCTCCAATAAAAATAGAATTAGGTACTAAAACCAGTTTAAAATCAAAATATAAAAATAAAACATGTATCTTCAACAACGACGACTCATAAAACGGATCTGGTTTCCGTTACACCTTACGTCTAGTAATAAAAACTCAATTTCCTAAGAGAAGCAGAGATGGTATGCGCCTCGTATGAGGATATAAAGAAGCTAGCTTGATAAAATGCAGAGTGATTTATGAGGTACCCCAGCTTTGCACTGATGACTTCGTAATCTTGCTAGGCTGTTTGTAATATACATTTGTTACATCGGATTTGGTTGAAAAAATATTATTTTTTTTGTCGTTTTGTTATGCTATTTAAATATAAATCGTGAAAGTTTGTGCCGAAGTAATATGGTTTTAAATACTAAGTTTCAGAAAAAACAATTATTAATCTGTATCAACCTTCTATGCTGGACTGGGAGCGAAAGAAAAACATAGAAAATTCCAGCTGCTTCTCTTCCCGGGCATACTGTAAAAGTCAGTAAAAGGGACGGAGGTTTTATTGACGTTTTCGTGGGCGATAAGCTGACCCCCTATCACTGCAAGTCTCTCTCCATCATCACAATACCTCCAAATTTGTCAAACGTGACATCACATTGTTTTAAAGCATCTGGCGTTCTGCCTTCCCCATTAGGAATAAAAGCGTGACGTTATGTATGTATGTATGTAATCTGTATCAATTTCGATAATGGAAGATGTTTGACAGTAACAGTTTATATTAGCCAACTAGTGTTAATTTGAACAACTGTTTATAGCAAAATAATATGATGTGGAGCGACAAATTTTTTGTCTAATGTCATGACTTATGTTTAAGTCTAAAGTCAGACAAATATTATTGAAAGATAACGTCAACAAACACAAGTAAACATTCACATATTTAATTATTTAACCAACAAGTGCAAATCATTGAAAAAGCGACTCCTCCCATACTTCATTAAAACGTTGTCTGAAGAGAACCATAAACCAAAACGTTTTTTTTAAGTAGGTGTATATTTTCTGGTATTTCTTCCAAAAGCGCAAATATTTCCATAAGCTCTTTGTCAGATTTTTATGGAACCATCTCTTATGGTCGTATTACAGAACAGTACTCATGTATTGATACTAGTTTTGAAACTAGTATCAACGACTTTCTTTATTACAAAACGTTGCCTAATACTAGATTCAATGATCAGATATCACTTGAGTACTAAATGATTTGAACTGTGTTCACGCTTATTATAGAACTTTACCTTATGCATATGCCAATGATTGAAACTAGTTTCACAACTGTATTCACTTGAGTGTGCTGTCTACCATACTTGAGCGTACTTCAAAATAAGTTTTTGATGTTGTGAACTGTGGCTTAGAGAAAAACTAGATAGGTACGCGATTCGTGCCTTCTTTAATAGTGATCTGTATTAACTACAATAGATCCTTTCAGTGATATTGACCATTACGATAATATTTTTATAACAACTTTGAACTTTTTAAAACAAGTTTGAACTTGCTTTTCGTAAATAAAAACTATATTGGAATTTATAATTTTAAGTGACTTTACTTAGTAGTTGGCAACATTACATTTAGCTTTTACGTTTCGTATTATTTTTGAGTGATAAATATAAATATATTTTCATAGTAAAAAGAAGCGACAGTTATAATTTAACGGTACTGCTTCTATCGAAAAACAGATAAATAATTCAAAATATTGGCAATTTTGTCATATATCATATAGAATTTAACGCAATTTATAAGATATTATAATCTAAACGTTGCGTGTAACGTAACAGACCATTAGTTTTTGTTTTTAAATGTAATGGGAAACAAATTTTTTTCAAAGAAAACCCAGTATCAACTGAGTCAGATATTTGAAACTAGTTTCAGGTAATCTGGTTTTGATAATTGTTTTGTAATAAGACTAAAGCTCAAGTCAAGAATCAGCTGGTGAACAACGCTTACGTGAAACGAGTATTAAGTCTCGTTCTGTAATACGAGCATCACTATCTCAAGACTCAACAAAATCGATTTCAAAGTGATGAAATAATATCATAAATATAAAGATACACAGTCGAATGATAAAGCGAGAAAATGTCAGTAGAGTCTTTCATCGTAAGCTCACTGTTACAACAACGGAATAGCTCGGATAGCTAAATCACCGAATAAGATAAATGTTATTATCATTTAGTTCAGCACAAATCTCTTTACTTCACATCCACGAACCGGCCGCATTGAACCGTAGCATCTGTATTTTCTACCGAATTTATTAGGGAGTATGCTTTATGGTATGAAACTGTTCGGACTCTCGCCCACCACTGTTTTGCCAACATACCAGAAGCTGAATATTGAAATTTCATTCTTGTCCGTATGTTAGTAATTTTACTATCTACCATATATGTTACGGTTCAATGAAGTGTATATTTCGTAACTATTCTCGGAAACGTTATGTGTTTTTTTTAATAAAGCAGCGTTAAGCTACTTATACCACGGATCTAGAAAATTGTAACTATACTACTTCACCTCACGGACTCAATTTGAGTTTCTACCGATTATAATAATTGCAATTAAGAGTGCCACTGTCACATTGCCACAAATACGAGTAAATTGTACCCTGTCGTTTTTCCACAAAGCCCAGGAGAACATTTTTTATAATGAACTTTGCATATTACTGTCAGTCAATATTATCCTCAGTCAAATTCAAGCCGGTTTCCGGCCGCTTTTTTACCGTTTGCTCGCATCAATGTGACAGACAATATTAAGATAATATTGAATGAAAGACAGATTTTATCCTACCTTTGTAATGGTTGTTGTTGATAAAATCGAAAGACGTATTTACAGCTCTGACATCTGCTTTATTTATTTTTTGAGGCTTCGACACTTACCAGAAAATCAATTTGATATAATCTTTCGTTATTATTTTTGGCATTCAGAGAGTGTTCAAGATTTCATTTGGTAAAAGCTTCACTTTATTCTACAACAACATGCCCAATTAAAACCCTGTGAAAAGTCCACATGAAGGTAACCAATTTTTTTATACTTTTTTTAACAGTTGCTGTATCCGAAAAAGCTGTTTGTTTTACAGTACGAGTAGGTTTATGTAATTGTTGAACTATTTGATATTTTCTTTTAAAATATTTTCTCATTAGTAATGTAGCCAGCGTATTACTACTTCAACTACTACGCTTGTTAAACTCTGAGCTCCTTGCCGTAAAACAATTAGACACACACCGGATTTAAAAAAAAGCATAAATTTGATGAATGAAAAGTCAGTATCTAGAACCGAAACAAATTGGAAATATTATTGAAAAGAAGTTAGTGTATTGATTTGGATTGGCCTAAATAATGTAATCTTTTTATAAATATGACATATTATCACCTTCTTTGTATTAATTAAATTAAATAAATCCGCAGACAATTACACAAACTACATGGCCTCAAAGTAATCAAAGCTTGTGTTATGAGATACCTCGTAGCGAACTAGGGTAGAACCTAGAATATAAAATACATATACATATGGATAAACGCACATATTTCTTTTCTTACTCCTTGCGGGAATCGAACCCGCGATCACTGCCGTCTAAGGCAGATAGGTGTGCACTAATGGGGACCGTTAGGCGGCAATTCTGATAAGCAGATTATTTTTTTAATTAAAATACGGTTATTCCAATATCACTTTTTATTTAAAAGAACTGGTGCACTTCTTATTCTATGACAATGATTATTTATAAAGATGTGGCGGGGCAGTATCAGGGTCTCGGGACCTCTGTACTTTTCGAGGCAAAAACAAACATTAGAATAAATATTTTCTGACGGACAACCCGCGTCATTTTTATTATTTTTACTTTTAATCTTTTCAAATGAAATTCTAACATCTGCCGCAAGGTTGGTGTGTGCTTATAAACTCTTTATTTACAAAAATGTAAGGCACAACCAAACCTTACGGTACCCCATCGCCAAAGTGGTCGTCGTATCATTATCATTATTTAGATTGAAAAATATAATTGTTTCTTCCCTACTATTCTGCTACCTTTTATTACCTATATACATATATAAATGTATGACAAAATTTGGGACTTTAATGATATAATCTTTTAGGTTGTCCACCTATTATTCTGTAACATCAGCAAAATTCTTATTAGGAATGGATCGGTTTCAATTTCCTTTGACATATTAACAATAACAAGCTACTTCCTTCGAAACTCGGCTATAAGATCCTGTTTATGCTATAAGCTAAAGAAGTGCAGGAAACATATGGTTTTATTCCGATTATTATTTGAACGTACATTACGGTAAATAACTTTTGTTTCGGTTTGATACCTGCGATTTTTTTTATGAATGAGACATTTATTTTTATATCATAATCATCACTAGAGGGGAGATACCCACTGCTGGACAAAGGCCTCATCCAAGGCCATCAAAGTCGCTCAGCCCCGCACTGCCCTTATCCAGCGTTTACCTGCGACCGTGACCAGATCTTAGGTTCACCTTGCGGGGGCCTCCAGACGCTGCGTCTCCCAGTTTGTGGGTGCCACACGAGAACTTTACTTCTCCAACGCCTATCTGGTCAGCGTGTTGTGAGTACTGCCAATTTCCACTTCAGCTGGAATCATTCTGGCTATGTCATTGACATAGTTTCACCTACCTATTTCTGATTCGATCCATCAGGGAAACTCCCAGCATTCATTTCCATTGACCGCTGAGTGATTTTAAGCCTTTTTATAAGGCCCATAGTTTGCGACCACCATTTGGAATAGGAAGATTTAACGGTGCATTTCAAACTCTGCCCAGTCAAATTGGCTTTGACGATGGAGGGATGTTAGAATAAAAAATTTGACGTAGTAGACGTAGACGTAGTTTTAATACATCGTCCGGAATAACCACGATTTATAAAGCTACTGTGACACATGATCTATAATAGCATGTTAAAAGCGTGCTATTCAGTATGCTCCATACGAGCATGCCTAGGAGCAGTTTATATTTCCTAGCAATACGCATGTTACTTTTAAGTATGCTCCTGAATAAGCATGCTCGAGGCAAACATTCCAAATACACATGTTATTTTAAAGCGTGCTTTATCGCTCTCTGTTCAATTCAAACAGAGTCATTTACAATCAAACAGCTATCCGTATGGAGCTTAATAAATTGATTCTTTTGCTGGCAATGCAATGCATCCAAAAGCTTATATCAGCTCGGCATAAAAAGAAAATTAGCAATAATTAAAATAGCTCAATAAGCAAATCTGTTAGATGCGCTTAAAGCACGCCCCTTCCACACGCACCACTGATAGCAGGCTCAAAAATCGCACGCCTGACGATTCACAAAGCCTGGTCGAAATGAGCATGCTAATTTTGAGCCACATTCTGACACACATGCGCACTATGTAGCAAGTAATCAAGTGCTCTGTGAGGTCATATTGTTTGCTGATGATACCTCTTTTCTATTTAAAGCGAGTAGGCAATTGAAGCATTGCTTTGAAGTAAACTATTGTATTCAAACTGTGGAGAAATGGTTTTCAGCCAATAACCTGCCTTGAGGACAATGAAAATAAACTAAATTTTTAAAATTCTCATTACCTAATGTACGGAATGTAAATACTAACTTTATTGTAAAAGGACAAGAATGGAGCCCTGTAAATTCAACAGTGTTCCTTGGCATAACCCTAGACGCACAACTACAATGTGGACCACATATAGAAAGGTTGGCAAAGAGACTTAGTTCTGCAGCATATGCCGTCAAAAAGATGCGAAATATCTCTAATGAAGCTACTGCGCGATTGGTTTATTTTGGTTATTTACGGGCTATTCTCGCAATCTACAAACTTAATTCCAGAGCAACACTTAGAAATAAGTTTAAAGAAATAAATATTCTACTGTTTTGCCTCTCAATATATCTTTGAACATCTTATGTTCGTAAAAAAGAACTTAAACATGTTCCATAGAAAATGTGACTTGCATAATGATAATACTAGAAATAAGTGCAAGCTAGCCGGCTATGATAGTAGACTTCATAAAGTCACTGACTCATTTATGAGCCAATGCATACGTTTTTATAATAAGGTTCCCACAAATATTCAAGACTTACCACTTGATAAATTTAAAGAAACTATTTAAAAAAAAATGCTTAGTGTAAGCCTTTACGCTTTTATACAATATCTGAATATATGGACGATCCTTGGTTGTAAATTGTTTTTAAAAAGCTCTCAATCTCCAACTCCATCTCCAACACCAACTCCTTCTTATCCAATGCCATCTCCATCTCCTTCTTATCCATACAACAGCAAAAACGTCATGCTCCCTCAGGCAGCATGGCTAGCGGTAGCGGCGGGTGTCGGGTCACCCTCTTCCCTAAAATATGGTTGAGGAGGGTGATGGCTGGTGCTTGCGTTATACTCGTGAACGGGTGCTGCTAGCGGTGCCAGGTCGTTTTGCTGAAAACTTTATGACTATGTTACTTTTTTGAATTTGACTCTGGCTTCTCCATCTCCATGTCCACGTCCGTGTTTGTGTCCCGTCTCTGTCCACGACTATTCTCATCTCCATCCACATTATCTGTATTCTCTCTCATCTCTATAGCTACATCTGTCTAATTCTATCTTTACCTCTATATCTATATCTATGTGTACGTTTCTGTCTAGCACTTGATTGCCTAATGTATAAATGTAATAGTAGACTCCAAAACATCACCAACTCGTTCATGGGTACGCTTTTATGATAAAACTAGCTGACCCGGCTAACGTTGTTTTGCCATATAAATAAAAAAAAAAAATAGATGTTGGCCGATTATCATAGATACTGGATAAGCACAAAAAATTTCATCAAAATCAGTCAAGCCGTTTCGGAGGAGTATGGCAACGAAAACTGTGACACGAGAATTTTATATATTAGATTCCAAAATATTTATTATTAACCCTTCGATAGATTTAATGAAAAGTGTTATATAAAAAGTTTTACTATATGATATCCGGATGCAAGAAGTTGAGATTCCGTAGTTATTAATTGTGATTGTGTATTTTCAAAAGATGATTGCTATTGAGTTTCTTGCCACTTCTTCTCAACAGGTCAGGTCAGGTATATTCAGTTCAATTTGTAAATTGTTTGACTCATTTCAAATGTATTTAATTACTTACGAAATAAAGATTCTTTTGACTTTGATTCAAGTATGATGAAAGCTACTGTACACCTGCTTGAAATAAGCATGTGTAAGGTAGCTTTAGGTAGCTAGGTTCTATTTAGGTAGGTATGTACGCTCCAAGAAGTTATCTGGAATAAAGCGTTCGAAGTTTTCAGTGTCAGTATGAGCAAAACATGATTTTATCACGTTTTAAATTGACTGTCTATATTTCTCAAAAAACACTGATACGTACGTTTAGTTCAAAAGTTCAAAATACCCAGTTTAACTGTAGTCATGTTATTTTTAATTGAATATTTATATTTGTACGCTATCATAAATCTCTCTACAAGTGCGCTATTTTTTATGTTTAAAATAATATTTTCACAACAAACAAATATTTATATTGCTACAATTTACCTCTATCCTCAAATAAGTAGGTACACAACAGACTAAAACAATTTAATCTAGACATCCGATACTTCGCCCACACACTTACCAACAATTTATTTTGCAATTCAAATCGTAGCAAAAAGGTTTGCGGAGCTACATTTTAAAAGAGTCTTAATAAAATTTAAGTGCACAGATAAGATTTCGCAGTATCAAGTGTTGTCTGCACTATACTTAGAATTGCTTTTGCAATTGTCTTTTGTTGTAAAGCGGCTCACCGCTTACATTGTTTCACAGGTGAATTAATTGTGTGCAGCTGTTACTTAAATTGGTAGTGTTTTTGTTACTGTCTAAGATAGTCAGCGATCAATATTTAAGACCATAAATTCGTTAACAGACTGTTCAAGTAGTCTTACTAGATTGGTTGACTATCTGTGAGAAATTGCCGAACCTACATTTGTGTTAAGAAAAATATGTATTTTTAACTATTTAAGACTATATTTTAGACTATTATTTTAGATAATAATAAGTACACATAATAATAATAATAAACAGAAAAAGTATAATTACAAAAATACAATATAGTTTTATATTTGTACAAAGGTGGCCTTGTCGCAGTAGAGCGATTTCTGCCAGGCAACCAAGTTGTGACAGGATTAAAAAGTGGAAAATTAGGATGGGCATTAGGACAAAGTTTGGAAATTATATGTTTATAAATAATAGACTACTTACTTATGTTAGCTTTCATAAAATACGGAAGTGCAGGATGTGGGCATTGAGCCCGTAAAGCCAAAGTTGTTGATTTGACTTAATTAAAATTGGTATGTTGGTAGCATTGGAGAGTTGGGGGGATTTTGGACTTTCCGGATAGGTTGGGTTAAAAATGGCGGAGTGGAGAACGAGCCGCTTTGTGATAAAGGTCAGTGTCGTTAATATTGTGATATTTACTTATTTATTGTTCTCTGGCTGTAAGCTGTTACTATGTATTTTACAAGATGATTGCTGTTGAGTTTCTTGCCACTTCTTCTCAACAGATCGACTTTCCGAAGTGGTGGTAGATTATAATAAATAGAAAACTTAAACTGATAAGTTGTTTGATTAAATGACTCCCTTCTGAGACGTTTTCTAACATCTCAGAAGTGGGATTGTACTCAAAAACATAAATTTTGTTTAACGTCCACATGAGTCCTGACAAAAGTATTAAATTATTGAGCGAGTTGAAATAAGTTTAAATCATGTAGATGTGGTTTAAGAAGTTTATTACCCAAAATAAAAGAATACAATTCACTTGTCTTCGAGAAATACAATTTGAAATTCAGTAGTGTACAGAGTGGACTTAGTATTAAAATATTTCATATTTTATCTACAAAACAAAGTTCAAAAACCTCTTAATATAAGTAATTTCAATAACAATTTTACTACCTATTGATTTCAATTAACAAATTTCGACATAATTTTTTATTTTTAGTAAGAGGGTAAAACTATATTTTAAACAAGGAAGTTACTAGTGCAGACAGTCGCTATTACGTATCTTAAGTCTTTACGAATATTCATCGTCAACATGGCTTTCAATGGCAATCACTTTAGATTTATTTAGTGTAGTATGGGGTGTGCGAGTGTGATTCATATAGTTAGACTAATATGCGTTTTATATAAAAGAATGTTAATTTATTATTATTATTTTTAGGTTATTATAATTATATTATTAGTGTGAGTAGGTATGTACCTATTTATTTAGAATGAAATGTCGTAGTGCTCTTTTATACAATCGAAGTGATTGAATGTCTTTGATATTGTTTGGCAGTTTGTTGTATAGTTGCGCGCCCTCGAACAATAAGTTTCTTTTTCCATAGTTCGCGGAGTTAGGAGATAGATATTGTTGGCTCTTCTGGTCACTCGTTTTTGATATTGATTTACTTTTAAAAATGTTACTTGTGTGTGTATTTCTTTATTTAGTATTTTTCTTACTAGTAAACAGGTATTGTAACTGTACATTTGTGAGACTGTCATAAGTTTGGTCTCTTTATATATACCTAACGGAGCTAGATGTGCGGTATGGATAATGAAATAACATCTTTATTAACTTATTTTTAGTGATTTGTAGGCTTTTAAGATTAGTTTTCGCTGCTGAACCCCATACCTCTATGAGATATTCTAGATGTGATTTCACCATACATTTATATATAGTATAGCGAACTGACTTAGGAAAGCAACGAACTACACCACGCAATGAGCCTATGAGTGACGATAGTTTAGCACGCAATTTTTCTAAGTGTGGTTTCCAAGAAAGTTTACTATCCAATATTAGCCCAAGGAACTTCTCTGAGCATACCTCTGTCAATGGTTCGTTATCTACTACCAATGGTGAATAATTTTCAATTTTTTGTTCTTTGCGCTAATAATCATGAAATTTGTTTTAGAGATGTTTATGGTTAGTAAGTTGCATTTAAACCAGGAATGTAAAGAATCGAGATCACTCTGAGCCTTTTCGAATAAATTACGTAGATCAATAGTAAACACGTGTTATTTAAAAACAAAAACTTAAATCTGAAGTGATGTAAACGGATGAAAATGAAAATTAGTCAATGTGAGTATTTAGAGCACATTTTCCAAGAAATATCACTGTTCACAATAAGAACAGGTGAAATAAATTAATATCAAGATCCAAGTATCATAAAATATTGATCTATACTAGTGTATGGGGCTGAAAAGTTTGTTTTTTTTTTTGTATGTTTGAGCGCGCTGGTCTCGGAAAGTGGGATTTGAGGGGTTCTTTTGCATTTGATAGCCCAATTCTTGGGGAAGGTTATGATATTTTGTCCCGAAATTCCCACGGGATCGAGGGTTGCGCGGGTGGAGCCGCGCGCGGTGGCTAGTACAGAATAAAGATGGAAACGGATTACTAACTGACTGTCACATTTTCCCCCTCTGTTTACTTTATTAATTTAAGTGTGGTTACATCGTTTCTTTTACGTACTTTTTGTACTTTTTTTTGTTGCTTTCAACTACTTAATATTAACTCGTATGTTAGTTTACTGAGCTTCTATATAAAGAAATATATATCGATTGCGATTGTACGAGAGGGATTGTTGAAGTGACAATTACATCGAAAGACTTCTTACATCGCCGACACGGAGCTCGATGATGCCCCTGCAAGTACGTCGGTGAGTGGGTCCAATGAACTGGTTGCCGCATTCAGGGCATAAAAATTAATAATCATGCTGATCGTTTTCCGGTTATGAATGTAATTCCTGAATTATCTACACGTAATAAAACAATCGATACCTGGATTTCAAAAGTCAACGGATGTGCTTTTATTTATATTTGGTCGGAACGTCAAATAGTCCATTATGCACTTTCGAAATTAGATGGTATGAAAGATGGTATCAGGGTTTGCCAAGTTTACTGTTTTCTTAGGACGAATGGCAAACAAAATTATGCTTAACTTTTCCTAGTTATGAAAATTTTGGTCAAATGTTGGCGGAAATGCTCGCTTGCAAAGATTATTTGCATTAGAGGAGTATTTCTTTATTCTTTATTCATGCCAAGTTGAGAATACAATGTATATTACATTTCATGCTTAAACAATTTAGGCTTAATTCGTTATGTTTACAAGTTATGTTACTGTTGCTCTAACTAGATTATGAGATAAACTGTATTTAGGGCCGCAGTGCATTCAACGTTAGATGGATAGATAACAGATTTTTTGTGGGTGAATTTACAGTTGTTGAATAAGCATTTTAGATTCAATTGTAATTGTAATAATTATCAAAAATTTTCAAAAAAAAAATTATAAGATTTATAACAATAAGATTTAAAAAGGTAGTTATATAAATAATAAACTTTATCATTTGTTTCATGCCATGAGAATCCATTTTTGTTTTTGTCTAATAAATTAACTTACCCTTATGTTAGTAGGATTGCATTGAGAAACAAAGAATATATAGAAGGAGTTTTAAATAAAGATTAATAAAGTTAAATTAACATAAACATCAGAATTAAAATCCAAAACAGAATTTTAATCGAAATCTACAGTAATATCACATGCAAAGTAGTTAATAATTCATTAAAATGATTAATAAATAATGATAAATAGTATAGTATAGTTTTGACTGCATTTATAACTTAATAAGCCTTAAGAATAATTAATAAGATTCTTAATAATAATAAAAAAAAATAATAACATACGTATCAGAGTATCAGGTTCTCGAAGTTATCAGGTTTTCTGTATCTTTAAAACACTTGCCCGCAAGCCAGGAACATACAGTTTTTTTGCATAGACTAAAAGGAAGGAAGTTTATTTTAATCTGTTTACTGATTGCGTTATATAGTCTTGGTCCAAGAAAGTAGTTATAGTGTTTAGTAAATTCTAGTTTAGGTGAAGGAATCTCGCAGACGTTGTGGTTTCTTCTTTTGCCATTATTAAATGATAATGGTGTGTTGACGTGCACCGACAGTACTGTGTAAAGTATATATAGCTGTCGGACAGTTCGGTCTTTGGTCTCTGTGAAGAGTAGAGTCGTATCAAAAGTTCATGGTTCAAAGAAGCTAACTTTCAATAGTGCTCTTTGGGCTCTTTCTAAGATTAGTTTGATGTATATATGCCTTCCCAGGTGGTTATGCAGTAGGTTATTAGTGATTGACATAAGGCAAAGTAGATAGGTTTGAGGATGTTACTGTTAGCTATATGGCGAGGAGTTTTAGATATAAAGATGAGTTTTCGAAGTCTAGATGATACCATATTTATATGTTGTTTAAAAATAAAGGTGACGATCAATTAAGAATCCAAGATATTCAATATAAGGTGTAGTTGGACATTCATATTTTATATGTAAGCAACTAATCTAAAGATGCGACTCTTGTCATAGAGTCGGACATTTAAAGGACGAGAGTTCCAATAAAAGAGACCTCTTTTCTAGTAAAACTATTTTACGCGTATCACGGGGACAATATAATGAAATAATATTTGAAGACTGCTAAATTTAATGGGCTGGAATTTAGATGTTTCATAGATTTTGGAAGCCAGTGCTCTATGATAAAAGATTCTGTAGCCAAAATATTTGACTCTTGGTCCACTGGCAATTTATAAATTTTGAGAGGTTTTGGTAATTCTGTAGTGTTTTGTTTAGGAAAGTGTATTGCTTCCGTAGAAGTCGATTTCGTAACTGGTATTTTAGAAGTTTTAATTGTTCTTGATAATCTCTTGCGTGAACCCCTTCTAATTAGATAAACTTTTGCCGGACAAGACCATATTATTGAACTAATTAAAACCAAAGACAAACTTAAATTTGCTTCTCGATCAACAAAAGATAGCACTAAAATACAGCTTTTTACTACTGAGTCTACTCTAACTAAAGAGTTTACAAAAAATTCAGTTTACTCTTGCCTCGTTTTGATGGAGATTTATTTATTGAATCTAGTTTTACTCTGAAACCATTAATACGAATTAATAGAATGCGTTGTAAAATTAATTGCTAGTGAAGGATATATCTTTGTTAAAAATTGAGTAGAATGATTTCAATTGAGATAAAAATATATTAATAGCTAGAGGGCAGAAAATATATGAACTTTGTTTGTGTGAAGTTAACAGAATTGAATTCAATAATATTTTTTAACGATTTTTAAAGATATGGTGAAAAATGAATAATGCGACATCTAATAACGATCAAAATAAATTGACAACTAATGTTGAGTTGGTTTTTTTTTATTTAACTTTTATGTGAATGAGTTTGTTTTTTTTAATTTGTTTATTTTTATTCAACTTTTATGTACACACCACCCTGAGGCACTCCGGCTGCGAGATCGCACCAATCAGAGTAATTCTCATCTTGGCGGACACGCTGCGATCGGGCCCGAACATAGGAATCAAATCAGCCCAATGCAGAATTGGACATGTTAATGGATTTCAGAATACCAAGAAGGATGTCAAAATCTACTGAATTAAAAGCATTATTAAAAGCTAGAGGAATCAGTACTGTTAGTGACTTGTTCTCCATGGCCCAACGAATGTCATCAGTAACATTGATTAGTGCAGAAACAGTACTGTGGCCTGGGCGGAACTTGGACTGAAAATTGCTCAAATTGGTGAATGATATGCTCCAAAACTTTAGAGAGGAATGGCAGAATGGATATGGGATGAAAATTGGAAACACAGGAATATGAATTGAGTTACTTTAATGAAAATTATGTACAGCCTTGACAGAAATTGGGATGTTTTAATGACTTTCAAATTAATGTATTAATTACACGCTGAAGACATGAAGGGGCTTCAGTGTGATATTGTTGTAGACATGAAGGGGCTACACAATTAGCATAAGTATTTAGTAACAAGTACACGCTGAAGACATGAAGGGGCTTCAGTGTGATATTGTTGTAGACATGAAGGGGCTACAACAATTAGCATAAGTATTTAGTAACAAGTACACGCTGAAGACATGAAGGGGCTTCAGTGTGATATTGTTGTAGACATGAAGGGGCTACAACAATTAGCATAAGCATTTAGTTTTAAATTAATGTAACAAGTACACGCTGAAGACATGAAGGGGCTTCAGTGTGATATTGTTGTAGACATGAAGGGGCTTCAACAATTAGCATAAGCATTTAGTTTTAAATTAATGTAACAAGTACACACTGAAGACATGAAGGGGCTTCAGTGTGATATTGTTGTAGACATGAAGGGGCTACAACAATTAGCATAATCATTTAGTTTTAAATTAATGTAACAAGTACACGCTGAAGACATGAAGGGGCTTCAGTGTGATATTGTTGTAGACATGAAGGGGCTACAACAATTAGCATAAGCATTTAGTTTTAAATTAATGTAACAAGTACACACTGAAGACATGAAGGGGCTTCAGTGTGATATTGTTGTAGACATGAAGGGGCTACAACAATTAGCATAAGCATTTAGTTTTAAATTAATGTAACAAGTACACACTGAAGACATGAAGAGGCTTCACTGTGATATTGTTGTAGACATGAAGGGGCTACAACAATTAGCATAAGAAATTAGTTTTGAATTAATGTAATAAGTACACACTGGAGACGCGAAGGGGCTTCAGTGTGACATTGTTGTAGACTGGGACTTCAGTGCGTACAATAAATTCAATTTTAAAGGTTAAATTCATAACATGAGCACATTTTTGAAGTAAAAGCAAAGTTAATATAGTAACTGGATCATATAATAATTCTTTTCACGGGACGTGAAATAATCAGGAAAGGCCGACTGTTAGCTTTCATAAAATACGGAAGTGCAGGATGTGGGCATTGAGCCCGTAAAGCCAAAGTTGTTGATTTGACTTAATTAAAATTGGTATGTTGGTAGCATTGGAGAGTTGGGGGGATTTTGGACTTTCCGGATAGGTTGGGTTAAAAATGGCGGAGTGGAGAACGAGCCGCTTTGTGATAAAGGTCAGTGTCGTTAATATTGTGATATTTACTTATTTATTGTTCTCTGGCTGTAAGCTGTTACTATGTATTTTACAAGATGATTGCTGTTGAGTTTCTTGCCACTTCTTCTCAACAGATCGACTTTCCGAAGTGGTGGTAGATTATAATAAATAGAAAACTTAAACTGATAAGTTGTTTGATTAAATGACTCCCTTCTGAGACGTTTTCTAACACTTACATATCAATTATTACACACACATACATGATTTGCTCATAAATGTAGATGTGTGTGATGGTGTCGCTAGAAGGAGATTTGAGGAAGAGCGCCAGTTGCAGTCGTTATTACTGAACCGATAAGTTTTCAAATAAACGGGTACATACAGCTTTCTCATACAGAATACGGTAAACTACAGATAGGATGTGAGTATTGCGGTGAAGGCGAATGGGAAGTCACTTGAGGTTAGTTCGGAATTCAGAAATGTGGTGGTATTTGCGTAATCCAAATACAAACCTTATGCAGAGATTCTGGAGCCACTCAAGTTTATTAAAAAGTTCCTTAGTTAGGTCAAGATAGCTGGAATCAGCATAGTCAAGAATAGGAAGTAAGAGAGATTGTACTAGCGAAATTTTAGTGGTAACAGGTTGGAAATTGCGATATTGCTTGAGTGAATTCACCGCGGCAAACATTTTCCTACTCACTTCAGTGATCTGTGGTATCTAGGAAAGTGTACGATCAAAGATGATACCTAAATTCTTTACAGTTTCACTAAAAGGAATGGTTATGCCATTTAACTCAACTTGAGGTAGAGAGTGCCGGTTTACTCGAGGAATCATTTTGTTACTGCGAATGATGATTGTCTGCGTCTTGCAAGGGTTGACAATAAGTCCGTGTTTGTGACTCCAGTCCGATAAATGTTTCAAGTCCGCATTGTGTAGCAGCGTGTAGAGCTTTTGACAGACCTTCGAGGCTGCCTTATGTATAAAGGCTGCTTGTAGTGTTTCTTTCCCAGTAAAATGATTTCGATTCGATGGATATAGTGATTTTGCTTTCAGAAGTTGCTAAAACTCCCTAGTTGTATGATACAAGCATGGTAATCAGGGTACTTTTTGTGGACATTAACTTATATTTAGCAAGTCTTAACTATTGATAGAGAAAGAAGACAAATTCTAAGTTGATACTGTTTTCTGTAATCGTCGTGGCGAAGTGGCGAAAGGCTTTTGTGTATTTCATTCAAAAGAGCAAGTTCAGCAATGTTTCACCGGTTTAGTACGAGGATTCTGTGCCGTGAAATTCGACCCCGGGTGCTGTTTACTTGTATACAGAAGCTGTTATCTAGTTCGGCAGCCTGAAAATTGTGACACTCACCAACTGGCACGGAGCTGGTTTGGTAGATTATAACCTACGTCACCCAGAAGACAAAATTGTGGCTCTGCAGTTGCTAAATGGGTTCAAAGCATAAAAACGGGTAATGTTCAGGGATGAGGGAGTTTACGTCTATTAGTCTATAAGCGTACCTATAGGCCTATCAGCATAATCTAATTTTTGATATTTTTTGGAGTGCTTATGAAAAGTGAATAAGTAGGTGAAGCAATTTTATGAGATTTGCTCTTACTGCACGGCTTAAAGAAAACCCAATATATTCCATTCCAATTTTAAGTTTTCTGTGACATTATTTAAAAGTTATCGAAACATTATCACGTTTTGATCTTTTCTAGAAAACCAGAGAGAGAAAGTTCTGATATTTTAAACAATTTTATAAATAATTTACAATTTTAATATCACATTAACGTGCAATACTAGAAAACGTCTTTCAATAAGGTTGAAACCATGTACAAGTCTAAATCACAAGAAAGATTGTTGCACCTTTACTTTATATGAAAGTTAGTGATATTATAACGGCGCCTGTCTAAGTGAACGTGAAGGTTTTTATCCATCAAACTAAATAGCTTAGTTTTAGCCTTTATCGTCCTTTATCGGCATGCTAATAGGGCCGGCTAAAACAATGTAAACAAACAACTATTCCAGCTCGTTTGCTTTCGTGTATTCATAAAATTGCAGAATACCTACAGTAAGTACGACCAAAGAAAGCTGGTTGCCTTTACTTCAGTGCACAAACCATATGGTCCAATATAAAAGATTGTTTAAATTTAAAGCTTGTTAGTATGTTTCCCTATTTAATTGTGCATATCTTTATGGAACAAGGAGTTTTTATTGGCGTATGGCGCTGGTGCAAAGCGCTGGTGCTAATTTTTAAAGACCTGTAAGATAGTTAAATGGGTTAAGGACGCCTCGTTTTCTGCAAGTTTATATATGTAGTTAAATGGTATTGGATTAAGTTTTCACGAGTCACTACCATACTGCCGTCCTCAAGCTAAAATGCCGTTAACCAACATGAGGTCGATTTTAACATTTTGATGCCATCATAATCAGAAAAAAAATCTCTATCGATCTGTATTTTCAGAATTTTCGTAGCTTTTACTGTCTTCAAGATATAAAAAATAAAAATGCCGCTATCTACCCGTAAATGGTTACCTTCCAACGCTTAAAAGTCTTTAAGTACCATTGCTAAACTAAAAAGCGGTTAAAAGTATATAGTGTAAGTTTTTTTATAAAAAATATACTCATCATCTTAGCTAAATTGTCGTTAAGCGATATCTGTTCTCTACAATGCCGTTAAAGTACCTTTACGTCTATCTAGTTAACCTTTTATTCAAACTATTATCTGGTAATATACTAAACTATAAAGCCGTTAAAGATAAATCATAAACAAAACTGCCACTTAACCGCATTTTAGTATTGCATTAATATTTTTTTACAAGACTTAAATATCGCTAAACCACAATACCAAACTAAAATGCAGCTATCTGCTCTAGCGCGGCCAATAATTCGGCGAAATGATCGAAGTGACGGGGAACGCGGGCGGGTGCGCGTGGTCATTGGGGCTCCCGCTCAGCCCCTGTCGGATATAGCCGACAAATATTTTCGAGTCTATTCCGCCATGGTCGTATATATATACAACTACAAACCAACATTCGTTTCATATGCTTTTTTTATTTAAAAACGCTGGATAATTGGTAAATGGTTAATCAAGTAATCATTATAATTGAGTACATTTAAGTCTCTTAATTAGAAAACCTTAAAAATATGTCATAAGTTGGACTTAAGTAAAAATATACTTACGTAAACATATTTCTGTTTGACTATTTTGACTATTTTTTAACAAATAAATTAAAACAATTGAAGAAATTGTTACTATAGAAATAAATATGTGTAATTTCTTTGAAAATAAGTATAAAAATGTCTGTGACTGAGTTGATGATTCCCATCCTACACACTACACACATCAAAAAAGTCTAAGCAACATGTACTTATGTGAATTTTTTAATAATATTTAATGTTACAAAGTTTCTATTTTTTATTTGAATATACTTTTAGGATCTTTTTGAAGTAAAAACAACATCTGTCATTTTTATATTGTTTTTGTAATAACAAAAAATAACAATATAATGTCTTCTGTTTCATACGCAAAACGAGCTCAGGTAATAAAACTTGTTTAAAACTTGTCGGCACCGATTATTCATGGAATCAATGAGTCTGTTAATCCGGTCCTGCGGTAATCGCTCCCAGTGGAATTTAAGCAAATACAAATCCTTCAGCTGCTGGCCTGTTTTTACCTGGTCCAAGTCCTCTAAAACACTTCTTTGGAGCATATCCCACGCGTGCTCTATGGGGTTGAGGTCCGGAGACTGTGCAGGCCAGGGCAACACCCGGATATTTTCTGTTGCCAAGTACCGACTAGTGCACAAGGCTGTATGTGAACGTGCATTATCGTGCACCGATGTGAAGTCTAGGCCAAGTGTTTGTACAAATGGATGGGGGTTTAAGAACATCCTCAACGTAATTTTCAGCGTTCATGTTTCCATTTACAAAAGCGAAATCAGTTCTTCTATTCTTCATAATCCCCGCCCACACCATAACAATTGATCCGCTGTACGGATGCACTTCTTGAATGCACCTCAGCCTTTCTCTATTTCCGGGATGTCGGTACACTCTCACTCTTCTAGAATCAGGCCTAAATCCGAATCGCGACTAAACAATGGGACAAAATATTTTTATTGTCCCATTGTTCCTGGCTCCATGTTAATTGTTCCCTACACCGTTCGTTCCGACGCACGCGATTGCCGTGACGTAAAGGTGGACACTTAATTGGGCGTCGTGCTCGTAGGCCGTACTCACGGAGTCGATTTCGCACGGTTTGGGAGCTAACATCAACACCACTTGAGTTTCGTAGCCTTAAATCTATCTAGCGGGCAGTCATCATCGGCTGGTGTCTTGCAGTTCGCTGTATGTAGCGGTCTTGCCGAGCGGTGGTACTCTTTACCTGGCCTGGATGTTGTTCAGCAGGATCTCCTGTGTTGGTGTAACGCTTCCAAAGACGACAAATAATGCTCCCGTTGACACCAAAATGCCGCGATACTTGGGATTGATTTCTTACCGCTTGCAACATCCCTACAGCTTTTTGCATTTCATTTGCAGTCAAGTGACGTCGCTCCATGGTGTAAAAAATGGATAAAATCATGTAGAATGTAATTATGCCGATAACTCTATTTAAATTATTATCAAAATTTATAAAATGAAGATTCAACACCAAATTCAATTAAGATGGAAAATGCATTGAAATTCTATTTAAATGCATTCGTTTTTGTTTTGTAAAAAAAATCAATAGTATATCGTTTTTTTTTCTAACCAGCCAGTGAGTAAATTAAAACCAAAAAGTTTGCATACCGATACCTACCGAACTTTTACAAAAAAAAGAGATTAGTTAAGATTTTTTTAATTTTATGAATGTTGCTTAGACTTTTTTGGTGTGTGTATTTAATTTGATAGCCCCTGATTTTTTTTATAAATACTAAGCTAAAATGCAGTTATCGTTATAGGTTTTGTATTTGGCCGCATTTTAGCGTTGTAGTTTAGATAAAATTTCGACAATTAAAATATTTTTTCATAAAATCCAACTCTATATAGCGGTTAAGTACTTTAACTGCATTTTCGTTCAATTTTAGATATCATAGTGCTAAGCTTAAACAACTCTAAAGTCTTTTAACGGCTTTCTAGCTTAGAAATAATTAATCTTTTTTTTAGTATCGTAATATTTCATAAAATCAAAGAAAAACTAAACCCTAAATTGCCGTTATTGTTTACGCAACGGCATTTTAGTCGTGAATTCAAGAATTAATATTTAGAGAAACACTTAGAGAAAAAACATTTTTACGATTAATATTATATAAAAGTTCTTATTATAAATTAAAATACTTGCTATTTGATAGTGCTCTGTGAGATCTTTCCATCCGTACATTAAAGTCCGAATTATGACTGACAGTTGTAAAGTAGCACGCATTTCAAAAAATTGCCGCGTTTTTTGCTCATAACTCAAAAAAGCGTTTTTGTACTTAACGGCATTTTATCTTGAGGACGGCAGCATATATAAAATGCTTATTAAAGTGATAACTAGATGTCGTATAATTTTAATTAAATTTTAACTTGACTACATGAAATTTATAGGTTGAACAGTATCTTGAGATTTAGGTCTTGTAGCTGTCACCAATGAAATGGCACGTTATCTTACAAACATTTTGTTTCTTCTTTTATGTTTATTCTTTAATCCATTAAAATTTTGTTAACTTGAATATCTATAAGTATAAAATACGCAGAAACATTTAACATTTATTCCTAGGTAACTTCTAAACACGGTATAAAAGGTTTTAGTTTCTCAACTTATATTGTACTCGTAGATTTCCTCGTTTGACACTTTGAGGAAAAAGTGTTAATTTATTTGGGAACCCAGGAAGACCCCTGATACCTTAGTATTACAGTGACGTAGGTATTTACGTCTAACAAACAAGCAAAGTAATAAAATCAGAACCTTTTTGTGGATACCGTCGAATCAATATGTTGTTCATGCGTGAGTAATATTATTTTCCTTTTCAATTTCAACATAGTAATTTCCTGAAGCCAACAACATTAAACGATAAATATAGATATAGCCATAGTGGGTTAAAAATAAGTCTTCAACGGAATTGTTAGTTTCTGAAAAATTAAAAATGAAAATGAATGAAAATGCAAATGTATGACGTAAATACATAAATATTCAGCGTAGACTATTTTCTTATTTCGTACGTTTTAGAGCGTGTTTTTAGTAGTCGGGTTTTAGTCTTAAAACTTTTTTTTATTATTTTGGAGTAATGGTGTTTAAATACTACATTGGTTGAAAAGTTCGTGGCCTGGCCATTAAAAAAAAAACTTTTGTTATTTTTTCTGCCGTCATTTTGAACTGTCATTATTCAATTGTCAGCCCGCGAATTTTCAATTTGATATCTTGTTTAAATAAAATTTTACGAACAATATAAATACGTGTGTAGAACAAATTTTCACTAATGGATAAATTTGAAGAACGTGCTGTGATTAAATATTTGTTTAAAAAAAGATTAACACCAAAGGAGATCAATGATGACATGCAAACAACATTAGGGGAATCTGCCCCGTCTTATACCACTGTGAAAAAATGGGTTGCAGAATTTAAACGTGGACGAGAGAACATCGAAGATGACCCTCGCTCCGGCAGGCCAATGACGTCTACGACCGAAGAAAACATCAATAAAGTGTGTGATCTCATATTGAAAGACCGTAGATTGACTATCAGAGAAATTGCAGACACTAAAGGCATCTCATATGAACGAACGCAAAACATCATTGTCCATGAACTCGGCTTTTCTAAGGTTTCGGCTAGGTGGGTCCCCAGATTGCTTTCAGTAGAGCAAAAGCGAATTCGACTCACGATTTCTCGCGACCGTTTGGAGATGTTCGAGGCTGATCCACAAGGTTTTCTTGACAGATTTGTGACAATGGATGAAACCTGGGTTCACCACTATACCCCAGAATCAAAACAACAATCCAAACAATGGAAAAAATCAGGTGAACCAACTCCGAAAAAAGCAAAGGCAATTCTGTCGGCTGGCAAGGTGATGGCATCGGTTTTTTGGGATGCTAAGGGTGTCATTATGGTGGACTACCTTCCAAAAGACGAAACAATAAACTCTGCGTACTATAGCACCCTTCTACGTGAAGAAATTAAACAGAAACGCCCAGGATTACTGAGAAAGAATGTGTTGTTTCACCAGGACAACGCCCGAGTCCACACGTCTGTCGAGTCTATGGCTCAAATTCGTGATTGTGGTTTCGAATTGTTGCCACATCCAGCTTATTGTCCTGATTTGGCACCTTCGGACTTTCATCTGTTTCCAAACCTGAAAAAACACCTCGGTGGGCAGAAATTTTTAACGAATGAAGAGGTCGAAGCCGCTGTTAACCTGTATTTTGAAGACCTTGAGGAATCTTTTTTTAAAACAGGTATGGAAGCTCTGGAAAGCAGATGGAAGAAGTGCATAGAGCTAAATGGAGATTACGTCGAAAAATAAAAATGTTTTTGTATGTACTTTATTCTGTTTTCTTGACTAGGCCGCGAACTTTTCAATCCACCCTCGTATTTGAAATGAGCTAACGAAGTTTTTTTATTTGATACCCCAAGATTTTTTAAAATTCTTTACTTTAATTTTTATTTTACTTATTTTAGAGTAATAGTATTTAAATATTTGAGCTGTGCTTACAAAGCTCTTTGATTTGATACCCCACACGAAACCGTAAAGAAATTTTTTTTTCCTTACTTTAAGTCCCCTAGAGAGCGCTGTAGTAAATTAACGAAATTTTATGTAGCCTACAACTAGCGGACAACAAAGAGGCTTCAAACCACACCTCATTTGTCCATTTATGATTACTAGTTTAGAAGTTCTGAAATAACAGGTGAACATCCATACCCACATACATATATAGGTATAGGCCAAAATTATAACCCTCCTTTATGCTTCGCCGTAGTCGGGTAAAATTACATATATAAGGTGTTCTTTTTGATATCCTCTTAACTTTGAGGTTTTGTCCCATACTAAAAAATAATAATTTAGCCAAAGAATATATTCAAAATATTCAAAAGTTCTTTTGAATATTCATAATATTCAAAAGAACATACTTTCCAAGATATCATCAATATTAATATAATGCGTTCATAAATTAACACCGTTGTAAAATCTCTGTAACATTCTTCCCGGTGGCATGGAAGACAAACGTTCTATCCTTACAATATAAAAAAAAAATAGACACGTGTCACTGAAGTCATACAATAACAACAAAAACATTGAGGAATCTTGCATACAATGTACGAAGCAAAACGTTGCAAACTGTAACAGTGCATAGCGATAAAAAAGGGATAGAAAATGCCACGTTGTATACTTCGCATAAAGGTGTTTTACATAAGATGTTTCGACTTAATTGAATTTTTTTTTTTGAAAAGTAAAAAAATAAAATGTAAAATCAATAACATTGATTATATTACATGGTCCCATTAATACCCTAGAGTTTTGGGAAATCAAGCGGAACAACTTGTATAGATAAAAACCTAGACCCAGAACACTTTTATTTTTCTTGTTCCGGGAGGGAATTTAAGCCGCAAGCACTGGCGTCTGAGGCAGATTGGTTTACCCCATCGCCAAAGTGGTCTTCTAATATTCTATGTTTATGTCTAAATGTTCCGGATTTGGGCTTTATGTGTCTAATATAATGTAATTATATATTTTTTTTATTATTATTTTTATTATATGTATTTACCCTTTTTTTTCTCGACTAATATTCATTATTATATTATTATAGTTCGCTACACGGTATCTCATACACAACACAAGCTTTGATTACTTTGAGATGTAGTTGTTGTGATAGTCTGGGTTAAAAACATTTTAAATACCAAAAAAGCCTTATAAGTAATAAGCAAAATAACCTAAACGAATTGTCAAACTACGTTTGCATATTTTTGCCTCTTGTAACGTCCACATGTTCAAACTATAGTTAAACACGAGCGTTTGCCCGCGACTTCGTACACGCATAAACTCAAAAGTCCTATTTTCCGTTCCCGTAGGAATTCCGGGAATTCCTTCCATTATACAAACAGACACTAATGGAGGAACCTTTATACCAAATATCATATATTTCCCGTTACCGTGGGAATTTCAGGAATTCCTTTCATAACACAACCAGTCTCTTTTTGAAGATCTTGTATGCCAAGTATCATATCCGTGCACTCAAGGAATAATATTTTTCATACAAACTAAAAAGTCCAATAATTCCCATTCACGTCGGAATTTCGGGAATTCCTTCCTTAGTGCATCCCTACATCCTCTAAAGAATGTATGTTCCAAATTTCAGCTCGCTACGCCCAGTAGTTACGGCTGTACGTTGTCTGTCAGTCACTCAGTCAGTAACGGAACAGTTTTTTATAAATATTGATTACGAAACACATATTGCTGTTTACGACTTATATTTCACGAAGTAATGTAGACTCTTTTACATTACAGAAATATTTATTTGTGATAAGTGCATCACGGGATTTCAAGGCAGAGATTTTTACTGCTGACCTATAGATGTAAAGAAAACACAAGCTGATTCTTAATTTAGATGAACGGATAAATAAATCTTGAAGTAATAGCTACTGAGTCTGAATTCTTTAGATTATAAATCTTTACTGAGATAGCCAATTTGGGTGTTATTACTCAACTAATGTCTCAACTAGTGTTTAAATACACTTTAGAATATTATGAAGTGACACAATCTTAAGAGAAGAGCACAAAAATGAAATTATTTGATATGCTTCGGATTTTATAAGGGTATATATTCGATCTATAGGTAAATAGGCGCAAATGAAATAGATGTCTAGTATATAAAATTCTCGTGTCACAGTTTTCGTTGCCATACTCCTCCGAAACGGCTTGACCGATTTTGATGAAATTTTTTGTGCTTATCCAGTATCTATGAGAATCGGCCAACATCTATTTTTTTTATTTTTTTTTTATATGGCAAAACAACGTTTGCCGGGTCAGCTAGTATTTATATAAAAAGGTAATAATATACAAATTATAAAACTACTTTTGCAAGGTAGTCATGGAGCACATTTTACATACTCCCTAAAGTCCATCAAATTAGAAGTAATGCACAGAAATTCAGAAATACGTGATTGTACCCTTTAGGGACCGAGCGAGGTGGAAAACCTTGGGGGAGGCCTTTGTCCAGCAGTGGACGTCTACTGGCTGTGGATGACGATGGCCCTTTAAGGGCCTACACTACCTCAAACACGCTCCGAATCCAAATTTTGATCTCAAATATCTATCAGAGTACTGAACTAATAATTTTAGAAAAAACATATAGCAAAGTTAAGAGTATGAACTAAGAACCATATGTTTTGAAAACACGATTAATGAAAAAAATCTCGATAGAAAAAAATCACAAACTTACCTCTAAAATTAACAAAGAAACCTTATTACTTAATTAGTACTTAACCTACACTAATGTAACTTGGTATTTAGTTTCAAGGTATGACAATACTTGTACTATATGATCTGATTTTAAAATAATTTTATAATTTTTGTTATTATAAATCATAAATCTAAAATAATGTGTTTGGCACGACGGATGACCTGCGCCCGCTCAAGGATTCAGTTGCGCTCCGGCATTCGTACGAGGAACCTGTGTCGCTTTCACGCTTTCTGCCGCCGCTACAACATCACGTAAATATCGTGTTTTCCATAAATAAATTTGTGGTGTGTTTTATTTCAAAATAGGAAATGAAAGAAATAAGATACGGAAAAGGCAGAGTTGGAGAAAACAAAACGCGAGTGAGTAAGATAGCTCCGACGCGCGTTGCGGGGTGCTTCACGGCCGGGCGGTGAGGTGGGGGCGAAATTCAGATTCTAGCTGGAGTAGTATGGGCTCTTAAGGCCTTAGTAACTAATCGTACTTAAAAACACTTATTATATTTATGCAAACGCAGATGCACCTTAAAGTTTCGGAGTTCCACTTTTTAAATTACCATTATATTTCGTTGCTTCATTCTTCAGATATATTTATTTACCAAGTAGTCCTTTTGACTTACACGGTAGCAACGCACAAATTAAGAGTACTTAAATGACTAAAAAGTAGACTCGACTATTTTAGTTCACCTTTTTGCCGCTACGCGCTTTCCTCCTGGCGCACACCTGAGCTCAACTCATTCTTTTTTCGTGCGCGGTAGCAAACGTATCTTTTTGAAAATGCCGAAGCGGAGTGCAGAAGAAAGAATTGCTTATTACAAGCGCAAGTTAAAGAAGTTAGAAGAAAAACCCCTACGGAGTAAACGCATAAGGCGTTTATCCAGCTCTTCAGAAGAAGAAATCATCCAAAGACCCCAACGGAGTAAACGCTTAAGGCCTTTATCTATTTCTTCAGAAGAAGAAATCATTCAAAGTAAGCATTAATTATTGATTAATTTAACCAATCCTGGATATTAACCTTGGGTTATTACGAAGGCTTAAATATTCAGCCCGGATGTTGATTTACAAAAATCGACACGGAGGCCAGCCCAGGATGTTGATTTATAAAAATCGACACGGAGGCTTAAATGAATAATAAAATTAATATCGCAATTTATTTGCATAACCTTGGGTTATTACGAAGGCTTAAATATTCAGCCCGGATGTTGATTTACAAAAATCGACACGGAGGCCAGCCCAGGATGTTGATTTATAAAAATCGACACGGAGGCTTAAATGAATAATAAAATTAATATCGCAATTTATTTGCAGATTACTACGATGATTCAATATTGGATCTCGACCCGGTGTGTCAAATACCACCGCAATTGGCTACAGAAACTCAATTAGAACCGGAGCCCTCGTCGGTAATACCTGAAGCAGAACCTCAGCCACTTCCAATGGAATTTTTATCGGCTTTAGGCGATACTATTCAAGATACCCCCAAATACGGTGAATGCATCCACCCAGATTTGGCCCAGCGTTTGCTGCCTTTACTACGTAAAGGTTTATCGACAGAGGTGAAAGACCAGCTATACAAAGATTATTTAATACCAGAAAACTGCAAGCTGTTGAAAGCCCCTAGCCTAAACCCCGAAATATCCGCGGCTGTTCCTGAATCATTTAAAAGCAGGGATAAGAAAATAGAAACAACACAACAACAGCTGGGGCTTGGCATTGCAGCAATCAGTAAAGCCATGACTGTGCTATTGACATCGGAACACAAAGTAAGTGCCATAAAAAATCTATCAGATGCCTGTAAAATTTTGTCGGACTTACATCACACATATACGGATACAAGATCAAGGCTTTTGGTGCATGGTTTAGATAAATCCTTTGTCAATATATTAGAGAACGAGGAAAGAGACGAAACCCTATTTGGCAACCAGTTATCCGAAAAGATTAAGGCTGCACAAACTATTGAAAGACAAGGTTCACAAATAAAGAAACACGTTGACCCACCAAAACCATCTACAAGTCAACCGACAACGCGCCCACGGTTCCAGGGAAACTGGATGGGCCCTTCTCGCTATCCGTTGAACAGGGGGGGGCGAGGAGGGCAGACGCGCAGACCACAGCTACCATCACACAGCTACACAATGCCAGCGCAGCCTCCGGCTCCTCATCCAGCGAGACGGTCGGCGTTATCGAGACAACGTGTTCTCAATCGTCGCTAATACAGGTGCATGGTGGTAGACTTCAATATTTTTATAATTGTTGGACTAAAATTACCAATAACCCTGTTATTTTAAAGTGGATCCATGACGGTATTTCTTTGCCAATGAATTGTCTAATTAATCAATTAATTACTCCTACAACTACTTTCTCTCCGAAAGAAAATCGAGACATGGCGGTAGCCATACAAAAACTACTTAACTTAGGAGCTGTTGTGCCATGTTCTCCTGTTTCTGAACGTTTCTAATATATTTTTGGCTCCAAAATCGAATGGAGACAAACGATTTATTTTAAACTTAAAGTATCTAAATAAATTCCTCACTAATACACATTTCAAAATGGAAGATTTTAGAACCGCCTCACGGTTAATAACGAAAGATTCATTCTTAGCTTGTATCGATTTAAAAGAATCTTATTTATTATTACCCGTACAACAAGAACATCGTAAATATTTACGCTTTCAATTCTTATCACAAACATTCGAATTTGTGGGTATGCCGTACGGGTTGTCAATTGCCCCTCGAACATTTACAAAAATTATGCGGGAAGTCGTAGGGTACTTGAGAATGAGAGGATTCACTTCAGTAGCTTACTTGGACGATATTTTGTGCATTGGCGATTCTTACGAAAAATGTAAACAAAACGTAAACGAAACCGTAAGGTTACTTCAATGTCTTGGTTTTATAATTAATTTCGATAAAAGCACGTTAATACCAAACCAGAAGTGTAAATATCTAGGCTTTATGTTCGATAGCGTTAATTTGACATTATCTTTACCGTTCGAAAAACGAAGCAATATTGCGCGATTAATTGATAAATATATAAAACTTCCATCTTGCAGTATAAGAGAATTTGCACAGTTTATCGGAACCTTGACCTCAGCCTGCCCCGCGGTTAGATATGGGTGGTTATATACTAAGGAATTCGAAAGAATAAAATATTTAGCCCTAAAAAATCACAATAACTTTGACAGTAAAATTCAATTACAAGTGGACATTTTAGAGGATTTACAATGGTGGAAAAAACATATATTCAATAGTGTAATGTTTTTAAAAAATCAGAATTTTGTTTTGGAAATTTTTACCGACGCTTCACGGTCGGGCTGGGGTGCATTTTGTAACGATAACCGCGCAAATGGGCATTGGAAACAAAGTGAGTCATGTTTTCATATTAATTATTTAGAACTGCTGGCAGTTTTTTATGGGTTAAAGTGCTTTGTAAAAGATTATCATGATTGTGCAATATTGTTACGTGTTGACAACACGACGGCTATAAGTTATATAAATAGAATGGGAGGAACTCAGTTTCCTCATTTGAACAAGTTGGCAAAAAATATTTGGCAATGGTGCGAGAAGAGAAATATTTGGCTTTTTGCTTCCTATATTAATTCAAGCGAAAATGTAGAAGCTGACGAAGAATCGCGAAAACTAAATCCCGATATAGAATGGGAACTTCCGATGCACGCTTTTCAACGAATTGTGAAATGTTTTGGCCAACCTCAAGTCGACCTTTTCGCTTCTCGCACCAACGCCAAATGTACACAATATGTTTCATGGAAACGAGACCCTGACGCTATAGTAATAGACGCTTTTACCCTTACTTGGGGTACTTTAAATTTTTATGCCTTCCCACCGTTTTCACTAATTTTAAAGTGTTTGTTCAAAATAATTCAAGACAAAGCCACCGGTATTTTTATATTTCCATATTGGACTTGCCAACCTTGGTATCCATTACTTCAAAGCCTGCTTATTTCAGAACCGATATTCTTTAAAGATATAATATCTCTTTACAGACAGAATCAGTCACAGCGGCAGAGTGTTACCCTGGTAGCAGCGAAGCTCTCCGGCTCGCGTTCAGTAAGAGAAACGTTCCAGCAGACACCATAGCAATCATGATCTCGTCCCTTTCTAGTAATACTTTGGCTCAATATAACATAACTTTTAAATTATGGTGGAACTATTGTCGTAATAAGGATATTGAGGTGTTTACTTGCTCGGTTCCTTTAGTTCTCTCATTTTTGACTGCGGAGTTTCAAAAAGGCTCTAAGTACGGTACCGTTAACAGTCATAGGTCGGCCCTATCTCTGTTATTAGGTAACAATATTGGTTCAGACGACCTTGTATCTCGATTACTCAAGGGAATCTACAAACTGCGGCCTAGTTTACCAAAATATAGTTATACATGGAACCCACAAATTGTTTTGAATCATGTCTCGCAGTGGTATCCTAATCGTAATTTAAGTCTCGCTCAGATAACAAAGAAATTAGTTATTTTGTTAGCTCTTAGTACTGCCCACCGCGTGCAGACCATTTCTTTAATAAAACTTTCTGGTATAAAAGTGTTGGAAAATGAAATTAAGTTACATATGTATCTCTGATTTAATTAAAACTTCCGCCCCTGGTCGCGAACAGCCAAGTTTGATTTTACCATATTTTCGGGAAAACCCTTGTATATGCCCGGCTTTAGCGTTAGAGGATTATATAAACGTGACCAATACAATAAGACCTGAGAGTGTAGATTCCCTCTTATTAACGACGACACGACCTCACCGGGCGGCGAGTTCACAGTCCGTCAGTCGCTGGATCAAAGACGTGATGCGCGAGAGTGGTGTAGACGTGTCGGTGTTCAGCGCGCACAGCACGCGGCACGCCGCCACGTCCACCGCCAACCAGCGTGGCCTGTCGCTGCAAGCCATACGCGCCACGGCTGGCTGGACTGCTAACTCACAAACTTTCGCGAAGTTTTATAATCGTCCAATAGTTGATCAAAACAATTTTGCTAGAAAAATTTTCAGTTCAAATGATTAGTTGTGTACCTATAAAATGATTTGTAACCATTAATCATTATCTGTAGCTTATTAATAGCCTGTACCTATGTAATCAATAAGTGATTTTTAATTGTTATAAGAATAAATAATTATTGAGATTAATTTGGTTTATTTCCTATCCTCACTTAGCAAAACTTAGTCGTATACTCTGAACATCTACTTGGTAAATAAATATATCTGAAGAATGAAGCAACGAAATATAATAGAAGATCAAAAGAACTTCTAAAGTGAAGTTCGATCGATATTATATGAGTTGCTTCATTCGAAGATATAGATAAAGGTCCCACCCACCCTACTGATATAGTTGCCTATCTATATCACCCTAGTGAAGTTTTGCTACATAAAGTTAAATGCTCTGAAAGAATGAGTTGAGCTCAGGTGTGCGCCAGGAGGAAAGCGCGTAGCGGCAAAAAGGTGAACTAAAATAGTCGAGTCTACTTTTTAGTCATTTAAGTACTCTTAATTTGTGCGTTGCTACCGTGTAAGTCAAAAGGACTACTTGGTAAATAAATATATCTTCGAATGAAGCAACTCATATAATATCGATCGAACTTCACTTTAGAAGTTCTTTTGATCTTCTAAAATATTTCAAAAGAAATACAGATTGTTATTTCTATTATACTCGTATGCGAAAATAATATTAGGCAAATAATTGTGTCAGTACTTTTAATAGAAATCAATGTAGGTAATTATGATTTCCGTTCAATTAGGAAGTAATTATAAAAGACAATAAGGATATACATAAGATGCCATTCAAATATCAACATATAAAATAGCAAGGAAAGTAATTAGTGTTATAAGTAGGTAATGTAGGAAAATGATAACATAAAAGAAAACATAAAAGATAATTAAATTAATAAATATATTGACTTTTTATTTGAAAATAGTCAGCCATACGTCAGCCTCTCCATTAGTCTTTACCAAAGAACATCGGATGTTATTTTACAAGGTACAATCAATGGTTTTTACAATTTTCTACAAGACCGACTCAGTTTAATGAAGGTATACTTTTTGAATTGGAAGAATATGTGTAAAGAAGATAAAAAAGGTAAGTCTAATTTCAAGGTCAAGGAAAGTGTAAGCGGTTATGATCCTTCTTTTATAATTTTATTATTTTCCGTCGAGGCTCCGTTTGGGTTTCTACAGGATAAAAAATTTCGGGGTCAAAATCGTGCGACTACTTGTAAAATGAAATTAAGATGATTTAATTGGGTTATTTAATATTCTTATTTAATCTTATAAAGATTTTGTACACATAATTTTGTCAAACTTAAAACTAATTTTGTTCAAACAACGTTGAAACATTTCGGAGTTTGAGTAAACATTAAGGGCCTACACTACCTCAAACACGCTCCGAATCCAAATTTTGATCTCAAATATCTATCAGAGTACTGAACTAATAATTTTAGAAAAAACATATAGCAAAGTTAAGAGTATGACCTAAGAACCATATGTTTTGAAAACACGATTAATGAAAAAAATCTCGATAGAAAAAAATTACAAACTTACCTCTAAAATTAACAAAGAAACCTTATTACTTAATTAGTACTTAACCTACACTAATGTAACTTGGTATTTAGTTTCAAGGTATGACAATACGTGTACTATATGATCTGATTTTAAAATGATTTTTTTTTTTTTTTTTTATTATAAATCTTAAATCTAAAACAATGTGTTTGGCACGACGGGTGACCTGCGCCCGCTCAAGGATTCAGTTGCGATCCGGCATTCGTACGAGGAACCTGTGTCGCTTTCACGCTTGCCGCCGCCGCTACAACATCACGTAAATATCGTGTTTTCCATAAATAAATTTATGGTGTGTTTTATTTCAAAATAGGAAATGAAAGAAATAAGATACGGAAAAGGCAGAGTTGGAGAAAACAAAACGCGAGTGAGTAAGATAGCTCCGACGCGCGTTGCGGGGTGCTTCACGGCCGGGCGGTGAGGTGGGGGCGAAATTCAGATTCTAGCTGGAGTAGTATGGGCTCTTAACATAGAATGTTACTTTGCACTTTTTATTATGTAGGTACCGTGTTTCGCGTGACGCATTTCATGAGCTTAGCAAGTATTGACAGGCGTACTATCGTCCTACGCCAGAGCTTAGGCTTACTGTTAAAACAAAGTTTGTCCAATAATAAAAAGTACTAATGCAAAAAAGATTTGTTATTAGGTTTTGATGTTTTTATTTAACTAATAAATATAATAAAGGCTATATTCATTTTCATTATGTTCACTAGATCTCGTGGCATTATTAAAGTTCAATATATTATTACAAGATTATCCCGAGTATCAATAATTCTATACTATTATTCTTATACTAGCAGTTGCCCGCGATTTTGTATGTCTCGAATTCTTTAAGATTATTACTGTCTTAAGTTTTCGCGATTCATACTATTATATAAAACACATATTGATGTCTTTGCTCTCGTGACCACGGGGTCTGCAAAGATACCGAAACGTCGAGTTGGAATTTAAAATGTAATTAAGCACAATAAATGCAGTTAAAAATTGTTTGAATTTACCAATTGCATAAAACGTCATTCTTTAAATGAAATAGTTATAAAATACAAATTTAGCTATCTTTGTCAAAGCATGCAACCAAATTCTTTCTTGCAACAATTTTAGAACCTTTAATTTTTCGCGATTAAACATAGTCTGTGTGCCATTCTTGACTATACACTATTTCAACACAGAACTTCATTAATATTCGTTCAGCCATCTCATGATTGAGTAACAAACATACATATATTCATCCAAAATTTACCATAGTATTATAAATTTAGGTACCTATATATAATACTATGGTAGGATATTAATTTCATTATATTACCCTGAAAGTTGTTCGATAAAATTGCTCGCAATCTCGCTGCGGAAACTTCATATTTTGAGATCCTTGTAGAATGTTATTCTAAAATGAAGCAGAAACTTTATACATAGTGACTGGTGGGTCTTTTGAACTTTTGAAATTCGAGAATATGATAGTTTGAGATCATACATGAAGAAAAAAAATATAATAAACAATAAATACTTATTAATTATTTATTGAGTAAATTCAACTGAAAGTTGAAGAATTGATTACGCAACGCATTCACTAACTGGCTACACTAGCATTGGCAGCGATCCGCGTGCCAGGTCACGTGACGCGATTGATTCATCTGTAAGTAAAGTAAATAGTAACGTAGTAGTATTTATTTAAAGGGAATTCTAGTGAAAATTAAGTACAGTATTACATAATTATGACCAGAATCGAGTACAGAGTCCTCTCCTTCAGTATCTAAAATCTGTCACCAGTCACCCTGTATAACTGGTGCAAGCTATTTAATAGATTAATGTATAGAAAGATAAAATTAAGCACTATTTCCAAAAGCAAACGCCAAAAATTTATGAGTATTTGTACCACACTTGATAACAACTTTTAATTAATACCCATCTTTAAAATTGTTTTTCTCTCAGTACTTATATTACAAACTCTACAGATATTGACTTCAATAATTTATTTAAATAATTAATTATTTTAAGCCTTAAACAGAACTAAGATGCTCACGGGAAGTTTCTTTATGAAATCTACTCAAATAAAATGTAATCAGTTAAAAGCAACATGGATAATTTTGGATTCATCCAAAATGGTAAGAATCTGATTATTTTTACCCAGGTTTTTTGGGTCGTATTATTTTAATTAAAAGATTATTTAAACTTGTTCAGAATTAAATATTTATAAATAAAATAATAAATTGTTGTAAGACTAACTATGAGACGAAAATTGGCTGTAGCTTTACTACGGTAAAACATTTAAAACGGGAGCTGTTTTTTTTTTATTAGATTCAGTATTTGATGTATATTAAAATTTTGTTATACGATTTATCTTTTAATATATTTTTAATACTTGAAATACAGTCACCTTTTTCCAAACTTTGGATTATCTTTGAGTTCAAGTAAATTATATTACAAATATGTTTTAGATTGATGTGGTATTCCGGAAATATTTTATGAAGAGGCAGTTTTTTCCTTAAACCCGTATGCTTTCATCTTCAAACTCATCTCCACTTACTATCAGGTGATATTGAAAAAACTGTTCAAGACTGTTCAAGACTGTTCTTTCTATTAAGGACAATTATTAATAGTGATGATTTGCACTCATTGTTAAATGAATAGGTATATTGGAAATAATATATGATAAATTATAATATCATAGGTTCATTAAATTTTGTTAAAACAATTAAATATTCCTCACAACAAATAAAACTCATGCATTGCTAAACCTTCGTGAGAAAACTTTGAAAACAATTTTAAAGTTTGTTTATAAGCATGAATGAATAAGCAAAAGCTGTAGGTATGGCGCTTGATAATAAATTTAAACTCGATTTAATTAGAGTCTTTAATATTCAAACAACGAATTATAAAATACTGATAAGTTTAAAATATTTAAATAAAGTTTTGCGTTGTTAATTGAATTTGCTCTTTGCATGATTCTTTTACATTGTGGTCTAGTGTTTATTAAATATTCCAATTTGGAAACTTTGCCTTAGGCCAAGTTGGCCCCAATCGGAAACTTGAATATTGCATATAGTTATCCATTTAAAATAAACTCTATTTACTCCGTTCAGTTTTTGGAATGTTTTAAGTCTTTCTCAGTCATGTAGTTGCCCACTAAAACAGCGTGACGGCTCATTGACGGTCAATTTTAGAAGGTATTTTTATCTTGCAAATAAGGTGGCCTGGAAGAGATCATATTTTGTTGATAAGGCCGCCAATTGTAATCTATTGTATTTTTGTAAAGTAACTATGTGTACAATAAAGAATAAATAGATATGGCGTTATTTTCTAAACTACTTATATACAGGGTTGATTTGTAGTCACCGGCCAAATTTTTTTTACACAATAAGTATCATTTATAAAAACGATTTTTGCGAAGAAAACGTATTTATTTGTTTTACAAGAAAATCAATATATCCGCTAACATATTAACCAAGGCATGGTCACTTTTTCCATTAAAATAAAGATTGATTGAAAAACGCACTACTACAAAGCATCTTGTAGTACTGCGTCGTAGTATTATCAAGAAATACCACGTCGTAGTAGCTATGTTTATCAACAGCGACTATTTTTCTTAAAGTTTGTGGTTCCATACTTCTCCTTTTTTGTACTGAGCGACGCTTAAATAAATATGCAGGTACGTTTATATCGTATCAAAGAAACTAACATTTAAATTTGGCTGGTGAGTAAAAATCAACCCTGTATATAATAGCTAATAAAGATTTGAGCAAAAATACTGTACTCATGATTACTTAGAAGTTTATATTTTTTAAATGAGAAATACAAAACTTGCACTTCGAAACTGGCCGGGAGCAAGTTGCGAGCCGAGAGATTCAGACCTACTTGTAAGTATAAAAGCATGATTACAGGATGTCATACTTAAAACGGGCTTGGGCATAAAAAACAAATAGTCACGAGTATATATTTTAAAAGATCCTGTGATATAACTATGAAATTGAAAATATTCCTTTATTATTTTCTTAATAAATACCATTATTCTAGGTCAAAGGGATATACCTTATATTATGTCTAGATTATCTTGCGCGCGCAAAATATGCGGCATAAATGGAACATAAGCAGCCGTATCTTTTGATTGCGTTGACTTTGAAGTTTGTTTCATTCTCTGTTACCTCTATGCGTTCCAGAGAACAAAGATCCTTCTTAACGGATGAATAGATATACAAATGAGTCCATAAGGGTTTAGATTTTTGTTTTTGAGGAAGGCGACCCTAAAAATTAATAAATAAACAAAGAATTTCGATAAAAAATTATTGAATTGTAATAAATGGTACATTTGTTTAGGTATTATGTAAAAAATAGTATTTTTTCTATCACAATTAAGAAGAGTACTTTTTATCCGTTTTAAATCGAGTAACGTACCTACCTACTATTTTATAAAGTGTACTTTAGGAAGATAGTACGTAAATTTCTGCCATAGGAAGTACTTTAATTATTTTTCGTATTACATTATATTGACCTCCATACTTCCATAAAAAGGTAGAGACACTATTAGTGTAAGACACTTCATCGTAATTGGATTATATCGGTGGCCGGTCACCCGTCAGTTTATCGTATATTTTAATCATAACGGCTGCCATTTTATCACCTGAATTATTTTTATCACGACTTCGTTGGCTTCATTTCGTGAACCACATTACCTGAAAAAAAAAGGATTTAATTAGATGTTATTGTAATATTACTATGTGAGATTACACTATAAATTTTGTACGTTTTTTTTTTAAATAAACTCTTTGTTTTTAAAATGACGCTTTAGTGTGATTCTCAATCTACAAATGCTGCACCAGCGTATTCCATGAAACATTATGATAAACATTATATACATCACGGAAAACAACGATTACTATTCAATAAATAAAATGAATTTCAATGCCAGAAATGTAATAAATCGTAATTCAATTAGAACGGACACTAAGGCCCATTTCATACTAGTTCAGTAGATCGTAAACACTATTCATACATTTTTGACGGTATCATTATGGCAAATTGCCAATGAATTCATGATTAAATTTTGATTATGAAAGTAAGCTTATATATCATAGGCCTAAGATCTTTATTAAACCACGTAAAATGCAAATCGGATTGTAGGATCATTTGAAAATTCAAATTTATACCAAAGCACTATCAAAACACCAGTTTATTTCTGGCTTTATTCCCTACTTTTCCAAATTAAAGTCAAGCTTTTATATTCAAAGACTCGCTTCATTCAAAACAGGTTTCTTTGTATTACTCATTGATATTCAAGGCAAATATTTAAAGTGAACTGGTTAAACAACTAAGCCAAACAGACTGCTGCTGAAATCTCATTAAACTGGTGACTTGCAAAAAGAAAAGGACCTAGCAAGTTGCAGCAAGATTGATTGAAGAATATTTTTACAAGGTTCATCGTATACGGGCTGCAAAATATTGAATAGTGAAATTTGATTTTTGATCTGTACCTAGAATTACCAGTGGTATAAACAATTTTTAAACTTTAGCAGTAAGACCATGTGCGTTACTTTTTTAATGAGATTTAAAGTATCAATAAAGTATAGTATTTTAAGACACATGGACCACTTATAATAATGAACCGATTTTTTAAGCATCTAGTCTTGGTCTAGGTATTAAAACTCTTACTGAGAAGAAACTAAGAAAATCAACTGATTGAAAAAACAAGGCTAGTTTTAAAATAATTAACATTTTCAAAAATAATTTAGCAAAATGTACAAATAGCTGTAAACTAACAAAAGTGACTATTTTGTAAACTAATACTTGGGTATGAGATGGCACGATCTAACGGCTCGAGTACTAGGTTATGTTTTCTTTAGGAAATGCTGAGTAACAGTACGAAGTAACACTTTTTTAAATATCGTCTAACCAAAGTTTGCGTAGAAGTAAGGTAAGGAACCCGCATATCTAGTCAGACGATATTCAGCGAAATCTTAAATAACTATCATTAAAAAGAAACTTTGAAAGCAAACGTCCCTTCAAAATACTTTGTTAGTATTTTAAATTCTGTTTAAAGTTCATTGAAGATGAAAAAAGATTTGAGTCAAAAATACGCAAAATATTTGGCTTTTTATGAAAATACATTGGGACGTCTTTCGTTCATTTCTCAACTGAAGTATCCTACTATCGTTACACTTGGATTCATAAAAGTATTTGAGAATGGATGGTTGTAAATATTTCAATCGACGAATAGGTTGGTATTACGGTAATCACGGGATAAAAGATGGGATACGTTTTTCCTGATTTTCCTACAAGAATTTCTTTATGCGGGTGAAAATAAGCTATCACAGCATAAACTGGGACTCATAGCGTAAAAATTTACCTCGTCAACATCATTTCGTACGATTTTCGCTCAAAAAATAAATTGTTCGATTCGTAATAAAAATGAGAAATCTTGAAATAGAAAATGCGGAAATCACTAATACATAAGATAACTTTAAGCCTGAGGTTATCTTTTATAATAAAATATTGATGTCATGAAAGTGGCTGTACATTTTTAAACACATGTAAGCTAAACTGAAATTATGCAAAACATAAACAACCATTTGCTTATCTTCTAGCATCTTGTCGAAGGCTAATAGTATTATCCGCTTGTTGTGTTAAATTTAAGATTATATTTCGAAATGTTTCTGACATTATAAAAATAAATATCAAACTGATTTGTCATCGTGAAAGACTTCAACCATACTGCCCCGGAATAAAGGTCTTAAAAAGCGACTGATCCAAGTGACTTAGTGATAGAAAATAGGTTTTAAATACGATTATAAAGACGTTAACATGTTCTAAATTTACAATGAAATGCACATTATTCCTTTGCTGTAATCATCTTTGACCTCATAGTCACTTACACTACTACAAAAACAATCAAAAAATGTATTTAATATACTTAATAGCTTCACATACAAAATATAGTGTAGGTATCTATTAACGGTGCCATAGTTTTGAATATCCTTTGAAGCTCTTGTAATAACTCCCTTGAGTCTTAAGGTATCAATCCCAAGAACCCTAAACACGAAGCACCCTTCAAGCAACATACATAATATCCTAAGATTAAGTAACCAACTTAAGCACATTGAAACCGACTCAACTGGTAATAAGTCGCTTTGTAATATATTTCAAATGACAGCTTAAATATCATTCGTCAACAACAACTTGTCTTTCAACGGTCCTTAGCTGTTGTTGAGATCTAGAATTTTGTTCTCCACCTGTTCGACAATTATTGAATAATTGACGGCACACTTTAATGCCTTATTAAATAATACAAAAGTTGGATAGGACACCGCAAGACAATTAAAATATTAGTTTTTATGATATTTTCAGTTTTTATACAAACTATTTTTATTGATAAACAATCTTGCCCTTGATCACAGCTTCTGAAACACCACGTGCTCGTAATATTAGCACATCGTATTTATAAAATAATCATAACTGTTACATGAAACGTGAAAACACGTAGATACTTAAAATAGGGCAACTTAATATGAATAAACATAAACCGTCGAAGGAAAATCAACAAAAAGAAGAGTACAGGTCTTCTAAATTTTTTTCTGATCGTACTCTCGATGCTGGCCTTGTCAATTTGTGTTATGTCAATTTGTGGCTTTCCCTCACAGGTTAATAAATCTGTTTAAAAGTTTTTTATTTTAAATTATGAAACGTTAAAACTTAAAACAATATTACAGGCACTCGTTTAAATACCCATTTATATGAAAAATGGTATACATTTAGATTAGAGATCAGCTTATTAGAGAGATTAAAGTAAAAGTGTGGTCAATAAAGAGCTACGTTTCGTATCCTAAGTTGTAAAAAAATATAGAATAACGTTGTAATAGTAGATTGTTAAACTAGGGTCGCATGACATCAATTCCCATACGAGGTATTTAGACTTGATGTCATCCACCCGCCGGGAACACTCTACTTTTCATTTCGAATATAAGGAAAGTAAAAAAAATAATTATATATAATTAAGAAAATTATATATTTATATTTTTTTTAAATGATAGTGACAAAATATAGACAAATATAATTTTTTAAATTACTTTTTTTAACTTGACTTCTAAAATAAAAAAAAATCATAAAAAAATCTAAATTTTTGACAGCTGGCTTCATAAGAAATGTATTAGTTCTATTTTTGGAATCCATTCTGGCCCTTGGTTCGGAATGAATTTGTATGAAACATTCCGACCCGCGGGTCGGATGAAATATTTTCTGACCGATACCGATACTTGGATCAAACATAGACTACTTTCCGAGTATGAGAAATGAAAAATAACATATACCACACTGGCGGTTCTACATTCCGTCAGACTTTTTTCTATGTGTGTGGAAATTTTTTCACTTTTCATCAGACAGCAAAAATTACGAGTTAACCTGTACTTCAAAAACATTGCTAAATGAGTTCAATTTATTATCCCTTATTATTTGCTTAAGTATTGCATAAGTAATTTCATACTTTGATATTAAAATAAAAGAAATAAACAGCTGATAAACAAAACAGGCATTGCTCCTATGAGGGATAAATAAATATTTTAAAATTCACCGTATCAATGTAGAATGTTTTTACTTCACGTGGGGTCGCCCACGATAGTTAAAAAAAGCAAACACTTAGGAGAATTTGCTAACATTTTGTATATTTTATTATGATAAGTCGTGAAGTTCACGCAACTTAAAAATATTACGTCACGTACATACATGAAAAACGAAAAGGCTCAGCAGGGACGAAATTCCATGGTTTTGCTCTTGGAATTACATAATATGTCATAAATAATTAAAAGTATATAAAGGGTTGTTTTAAGTCACAATCCAAAAATGTTATTTTCGTTGATACGATATAAATGTGACTGCATATTTATTTTAGTATCTCTCAGAAGAAAAAAAAAAAAATATGTAAGACACTAGAAACTTTTTTACAAATAAGTCGCAGTTGATGAATGCAGCTACTACGCTATCATTGATACTACAAAATATCTTGTAGTGCGACGTAGTACAAGATGTTTTGTAGTAGCATGTAGTCGTCTTTATTCTAATGATATTCATTAATAGTTTAAAGTTATCATGCTTTGCTTAGTATGCAAACGAATATATTAATTTCCTTGTAGAAATAATACAGACCTTTTTTTGCAAAAATCGTTTCTATAAATGACAGGCACTGCGAAACAAAAATTGACAGGTGACTAAAATACAACGTGTTACGTAATATTTATGTGTTAGCTCATGTGTTTGTATCAGAAGATGTGGAAGGGGATACAGAAGATAAATGCCAGCTATTTCTACGAACCATTTAGTGCCAATTTATTCATGAACCATTACCAATATAGTATAGTATGACAATGGTTTCTGAAATTATGCGGAAAAGTCAAGTTTTTTTTTTTTATTACTGAATGTTATTAAGTCGATTAAAGTTGTTTTATTTTAATTTATCTTAACAAATAAGTGTTGCTTATGATAAGCTTTATAATTTTTTATTAAAAGCATTTATTAAATTTTGATGTTAAAAAGTTGATACGACTTGATTGTGCCAGAAATTATAATATTGTATAGGGCATAAGCTGCGATGAATAGCGACGATTCGTTCGTAATTTGAGAAGTGACATATTCGATAAGGACTTCATATCTCAAAGATAAGCCTACTCTTAAGTACAGATTGAGCGAGATCAACTCCACATTACGTTCTCTAATTTTGGGTCTTTCTTACATGAAATTAGGGAACTCCAAACTCAACAGTTGCTAACAACAATGGATTTTGAAGGCTCTAAATTAAGGCTTTAAAGATAATCTTAGACATTGTAATGTCGTAATTGAATAATTTAAACCACTCTAGGCTGGATTTGGGATAAGCTTAAAACCTTAGCAAATACATCTTCAAATCAAACAAATCTTCAACATTCAGTTCGGTTTATTGCCCTTCTTAAAAATATTTCATAAACATAAAATAAACATTAAAATAAATGAACACCCCGAAATTAAATGAGAAAAGCGATGCAAACGCACTTACCTAAAGGACTCAGGTAAATTAATATTGTGTTAAGCCAAAACTAATCTTACAAATTGATTTTTTCACGAATACAACATCGATTCATCTGTGGTTTACTAAATGCCATTGCAAAATAGCTTTCAAATAGTTTTGTATTGTTTGACCTCTGTCAGCTGTTCCATCATTACAAATCGTTCTGTTGGAAGTGATATTTATTTATTTTAGCTTTTAATAAAAGTCCGAAAACTTTACGGGTTTTACCCGACTACGGCGAAGCAAAAAGGGGGGTTATGATTTTGACAATTACTGTTCCCTGACAACTTCTAAATGAGGTGTCCTTGAAGGTGTCTAACTTTGTAAACAACCAGAACTTTTAAAGTTTTTGTTTTATCTACTGCATGACTTCTCTCTTTTTTATACAGTTCTGTGCGCCACCAATGTCGAGAACTTCAGAGAAGTTTTTTCATGAGTATAACGATTAGCTTTTGCTCATGACTCCGTACGCGAATAAACATTGTCTATCCTAGTATCCATAGCATAAGTTCTTAAGGAAACTTTATTTGGCCTAGATAATGTTGGAAATATTTATTTATTTATAATTTACCTAACCCATTGACGAACCTTTTTACTAAGTTTTTGATACAAACTTAAATGTTTCCCGTTGTTGTGGGAATTTCGGGTTACCTTCCTTAGTGCACTCCTACCCCTACATCTGCCTAGGAATGTATGTTTAAGCTTCAGCCCTCTACGTCTAGTAGTTATGGCTATACGTTGTCTATCAGTCACTCAGATACGTTGTCTATCATTTTGTTTGAAAATTGGGTAGTAAAGGCTTTTATACAATTTCTGAATATATGGACGATAAAAGTCCTTGGTTGTAAATTGTTTTTCCAATATTCTCAATCTCCAACTCCATCTCCAACACCATCTCCATTTCCTTCTCATCCAACGCCATCTCCATCTCCTTCTTATCCATACAACAGCAAGAACGTCATGCTCCCTCAGGCGGCATGGCTAGCGGTAGCGTCGGGTGTCGGGTCACCCTCTTCCCTAAAATATGGTTGAGGAGAGTGATGGCTGGTGCTTGCGTTATACTCGTGAACGGGTGCTGCTAGCGGTGCCAGGTCGTTTTGCTGAAGACTTTATGACTATGTTACTTTTTTGAATTTGACTCTAACTTCCCCATCTCCATCCCATTCCCCCATGTTCACGTCCGTGTTAGTGTCCAGTCTCTGTCCACAACTATTCTCATCTCCATCCACATTATCTGTAATATCTCTCACCTCTATCGCTACATCTATCTACTTCTATCTATACCTCTATATCTATGTCTACTTTTCTGTCTAGTACTTGATTGCCTAATGTGTAAATATAATAGTAGACTCCAGAAGGTCACCAACTCGTTCATGGGTCAATATGTACGCTTTTATAATAAAATTCCAAAATATTTAAGATTAACCCTTCGATAGATTTAAGGATAAGTATAAAGTTTTATTATAAGATATCCGAATGCAAGAAGATTGTAAATTGTTATTGTTATTGTGTGTTTTTAAAAGATGATTGCTGTTGCACTTCTTCTCAACAGATCGACTTTCCGAAGTGGTGGTAGATTCAGTTCACTTTGTAAATTGTGACTTATTTCAAATGTATTTAAATACTTACGAAATAAAGATTCTTTTGACTTTGACTTTGACGAGCTTTAATATAGGTATGTATAAAACTGACAGCACGTTTTCCTCCAGACAAAAAAGTTAAGTATAATACTGGTGAAGCTCTTATAAAAATTAGAGCACAAATGGGGTCTTCGGAGTCCATATCTCGTGTGATCGAGTAATTTTGAAAAGTGCCGCGGACAGAGATAATTATCAAATGCAGAGCATTAAAAAACCGACTTCACTGATATTTTTAAATCCTTGTCAAAACTTTGACTAAAGTGAAATGTCATGTACGTATGTATATATTCTCCGCTTTCATAACTATTTTTTTAGGTACTGAATCAATTTCTGAATGAAACTATGAGCCACCTCGGAAGTATGCCTCGGAAACAAGAATCATCAAAATCGATTCATAATTGACCAATTAATCACGTTACAAACATACACACGATTCGATAACCACCTCCTTTTGGAAGTCCGTCGAAATGAACGTGTGTAGTGACGGACCGTGCTCGCGACGAAATACGGAAAAAATCTTTTTTAGGGTGCCCGTAATGAATGCTCAGTTCGTGCGCAATACACGTCGTAATACAATACGCGCAAGCATCGAGCGTTAGTTGTTACATTACAGCAATCTAGATGATTTTAGCTCCTCTCTTTTTCGTGTTCCTTACAAATATATTGGCTAGACACGTTTGTTACATCAAATATATATTTTGTATGATTTAACTATATGTTTTATCTAATGCCAGTTTGTACTTTTACTAACTCACCTGTAATAAAACAATGAGGCGCCAATAGGGGTCGCTACAACAGCACGCTTATCCAAGAAGTGGTAGGGCTATTTCTAGTCGACTAGACGGCCAAGCTTATTGAAAACTTTCCGGTCACCGTAACAGCCATGAAAATTAAAACGCAAAAATCTCATGAAAATGTCATTTATCATCATCATCACCAGCGTTAGACTTTCAGTGCAGGAGCGGGATATAGGAGACTCACTCTCATTCAGAGTTTACTGGCGACCTTGACCAGATCGTTGTTACACAATAAAAAGACAAACAGTTCAGGTTCTTCATAAACAGCAGACAAAATTCACCACACATTTAAGGATATTTAAACGTTTCCGCTACAAATGAAACCAAAAAATTTAAAATGTCATAGCAAACTTTTGTGAGCCAGTCGAGTAAAATCTATGTAAATAAACTTATAATATTATTTCGTGAACCAACGTTACAAAACGGTGGATACTAAAAGTTTATGTCAATATGAAAAACCGCATTACACCAAAATTTGCAAATTTTATGCTGATGTTTATTTTAGATGCTCGTTTCATCAAAAACCATTATTATCGAAAAGCGGTCTATCCATAATATGATTATAAAGAATGACAGGCTTTTTCTTTAAACGTTTTGAATTTCAAGTCACACCAGTTTACTATAAGGGAAGGTGACTGCCAATAGGACAGCAGGCAGATAAAACAGTTTGTATCGGATGCTGTATAATTGCTTACAGTGGTCATTCGAGTGTTCCAGTAACCACTTTTGGGTGTCCGATAGTTCTGACATCTACCAATCTATAATATGAACTATTCAATAGTGCTTATATAGAGAAAAACATATTGTTTTAATTATTTTCTTAGGCCGTGAGTTCTACCAACACTCAAATTTAATAAAACATAATAATACGAGTACACCTAGGTATTTCTTCATTATATAAAGGTATGCCTTAAATTTAATAAATGCCAAAACAAGGAAAATGCTATTAATATTCTGTAATAAATTGTCTTTACTAATTGTATTGAACTGATCTTGATAATGTTTTATTAATTAATTTTGCTTTAATTTATTTGATATACAAATAGAGAGAATAATATAAATATATGTTACTGGCAATCTGTTTAATTCAGGTATTCTATACAATACCTAGGTAATGTATAAAATAGGTTGCATACCCGGGTGACACTGAAAGTTCTTAGAAAATCAAAAAGTGAGCAAATTAACAAGTTATTATTTTTATTATAACTTTTCAAAGTAGTTTCCATTTACATCAATACATCGCTGCATTCCATAAAACCACCGAGAAAAGCACTTTGCCCTCTCGTTCTTAGGGTCCTCCTCTGCGGCCTTCTGGAATGCAGCCTCTGCTTCCTCGGCGTCCGTAAAATGTTTTCCTCGAGGTTTTCTTTTATTTTCGAGAATATTATAAAAATCGCAATGGGTGAGGCTATTTGGCGGGTGACCCAGTAATTCCGAGTTTGAAGTTACCAAATATGTGGTCGTTCGTCGGTTGGTGTACGAGGAGGCGTTGTCGAAGTAAACGAGGATACTACTGCAAGGTCGTTTCTCTCGACCTTTTTCCAAGACAAGTGGCACACAACTGCTAGTATACCACTCTACAGTTACTGACTTTTGAACTTCTAAATTAATTGTCGCATAATGACCTATCCGCCCGAAAAATTAGGCAATCATTTTTTTTCCTACACTCGATTTCTCTTCAATTTAGTTGGCATATCTTTTAAAGGAAAGACCGCTTGGGCAGATTGTCTTTTGGTTTCCAGATCATAGCAGTAAATCCAGCTTTTGTCACCCATAAGTATGCCGAACACAGCATTTGAGTCATCTCCGTTAAATCTTTGTATCATTTCGCGGCCCCAATTTACACCGTAAAAGTTGCCGTAGAAGACCGAGCCTCACACAAGGCGCCCGTGAGATTAGTGCAACCACATCAAACCACATTAAATCAGTTATAAACAGTGGCACGAGAAGGGGCTTTATCATGAAAGGCCAATAGAAGTCTGTCATAACTTTCTTGTTGACTTAAATGACACCGAAAATCATAAAAAATCAAAATATAATTTCTCGCGTTACATTCATACTGAGGTGACAGATAATTTTCATTTATCCACCAAATCGTGGAAAAATTACAAATAATTGAAATTCATCATCATCATCATTTTTTAAATTCAAACTAATTTTTTCAAATGACTTTATTGTGTCTTTGCTACACGATATTTCGGTCAATTTTGAATTGAATTTGAAAATTGTTGAAATTGACGACCACTTTGGCGGTGAGGTAAACATATCTGCTTCAGACGCCAGTGGTTGCGGGTTCGATTCCTATAGGATAAAGGATATTTCATAGTTGGTCCCATTTAAATTTCATCGAAATCGGTTGAGTACTTCATTGAAAATTTCAAACTTTTGAAAAAATATGTATGATTTCGGAGAATGTTTACGTTGACATTCTCAACTCAGCCAAAGTTTTGACGTGAAGTTGGTTTTTTAATGCTCTGCATTCGTTGACTATTATGATATTGTTTACAATTAGTGGCTAATTCTAAAAACTTTCAGTTACACCCCCGTATAGGCCATAACTAAATAAACTTTATCAAACCCGCTATCCCCGCGTACCAATTGATATTTTTTTTTACATTTCCGATAGCTATTTATATACATATTTGGGTGTGCTGTCGGTATTGTATAGAATACCTAGGCAAAGTATAAAATAAATAAAACTTCATACATTACCTGCACGTTTTAGATATTCCATACATTACCTAGGTATTGTATAATATGGATCCATTTCGGCTCACATAAAATTCTTAATCCTATTCTTTGTGTTCATAATAATCAATCTTCATAGTTTTATTTTTCATACTTTTTTTCTTCATAACATTTAATGATCATATTGTTTCAATTAATAATTTTGTTCCTAAGAACATGCTTCAACGCAAGTTCTGTGATCGCACTCCAGAATAGCTTCCTTTAAAACTGAAAATATTATCATTATTTACGTATTGATTTAATGATAATAGTAGTTTCTTAATGAGTTATTGCTTGACTATTGACACTATCGCGGTTGTGATAACTGACCTAACACTCTAGGGCTTATGGCGCTTCGCCGGCCGCTGTCGCGGCACCGCGCACGTGTGGCCTATATGCAACCTAACTATGCGTTAATGAAAATATTCGTATAAATCAAATCTAAGAAAATAGATATTATGATATTCAATAATATGGATAAAAATAATTATTATTAGTCAGATTATTATGATCATTAATATCTTCGAGAGTCTCCCATAAACACTGCAAACTAAAAAACATTGAAACGTTAATAACTATAATAGATGTGACTTTATATTATTTAGATAACCCACTGGCCGATCAAAGCTTCGCTCGACCAGTCGTCAAATCCGCCGCATTATACACAATTTTGGGATGATGAGTTCCGACACAATGTGATAGTTATTATTTCGAAATTTGTGGAACAAATAAACAAAATACAATTCCGTTTGTCATTCTGAGTAAATAAGTAATATATTCGTAGTAAGCATACACATACTTATATAGGTATCGAGCAATAGTTATTCATGTATTCAGATATAAATAAATAAATATTCGTTTTTGTAAGTTCTACACATTTGCTTTGTTTGAAACAACACTCTTGATACAACAAAACAGTTTTTTATTTTGTTTAATAATGTGTGAAATTTAAAACAGCTATTAACTTGATTTTAAAATTTTGAATTTTATGCCATGGAGAAAGTGCATGTATGCAGAGTCGCGCTTTAATTTATATCACTGGCTGTCACTGACAATAAGCGTTGCGGTTCTAGTGCCACTGCAGTATTTGCTTAGTGAAGGACATTTCGCTACGTTTATATTTTAGACAAAGTATGTTTTTTTATCATAATTTTAGTTTTGTAGCATTTTATATTTAAATAAATAAGAAATGTAAATATTTCTGACACTCACACAACATTATCTAGCTCAAATTAAGTTTCTTAAAGAACTTCTGTTATGGATACTAGATAACTGATATACCTAATAACATACATATGTAAGAAATACATATTTTTTATTACAATAAACATATAAACATCCATTACTTGACGGCTAATATCTGTGTTTATCACACCGAACCCAGGACCTCTGGCATAGAAGGCAATTATGTTACCACTACACCAGCCGTTCGTCTATTAGTCTTATTGTACACGTAAAAATCTATGTGATAATAAAATACGAAATCAAGCTTTATTTTATGAAAACTGACGTTTCGATGTCATGGTTAACAAATATCTTGAAGAAAATGAAAACTTTTTATTTGCAGTAGGTATGCTTATAAACTTTGTGAAGGTCAAACGCTGGATGAGGGCGCCGCGGCTCCGGGCGACATGAAGAATCCTGGGGGAGGCCTCCGTCCAGAAGTGTGCGTCTCTCGGCTTATGAAGATAATGATCGCCCATTATCCACCAATGTCTTGGTGTTGTCTACTACTACTTCTTCGGCTTTGAAAAAACGAAATGAAAGTAGAACCTAGGTAGACCGAGAGGAAAAAGCCGGCGGAAAAAAACCTCTCGGCACTGTTTTGTAAAAAGTGCTCATTATAGGTACAATTTGGCAGAAATACAGCTCTGCTACGATATGAATAAACAAACAGAAGACATAGCCAAGGTAAGCTGCTTACATGGTGATGAATGTTTAATATTTGGAAATAGCCTGTGGAGACATCAATCCCACGCTCTTTTATCTTCTAAATAATCGTTGAGTTTGTAGTAGCCTTTTTTGCATAATATTTCTTTGGTAGTTCTTTTAAATTTATTAAACGTTAGGAATTAAATTTACTTTAATAATTTAATAATTAATACGATACTATAATGTTTGAAAACCATTCTTTAAAATCACAACCTTTGCTCTTTAAAAATTTAATCTACCTGCAGTTTATTATAAAATAAATTTCTTTTTTTGCTTTATTTGTTAAGGTTTATTGCTTAAGTTTTCGTTCCAAAACGAGGAAGAGATTGAAACGAAACCTTAAATCGATAACAATTTTGAAATCGGGGCATAGATAACATTAATGATAAAAGATATATATTTCTAATTTATTCACTAAATAAATAATGATTTGTAATATAACTTAAATAAAAACATAAATATAACTAAGAATATTTGCTCAAATAGGTACTAAAGTTAATTAACATTCGGCTGCATTTTTCATCCATTCTCAAATGTTCACTGTTATCTAACCAGATTCATAATTAGACACAATACGATTACTATTATAACGCATCTTATTCCTACGCCACCGAGTAACCCGACCGTGTTGGGCTGATTTAATTGTCTTGCTCCGGTCGAAATTTCTATATTGCAAAGCTGATTCCAATCGTGCCCCTTCATTATTTTTTTATAGCATGGGCTTAACATCATGTCGCATATAATGCAGACCTTCATTCAAACCACTTATATTTTTTTTAATAAAGGGGGTCAAGAAGAAAGTAATAATCCTGCATACAATAATTTTAGCTGGTTTAATTTTTCCATCGCTCGAATGAATTTATAAAATAAAAACAAGCCAAATCTTACAATAAAAGATTTGGTTCATTATTTTTACAAAACATTAAGGTGAATTCTTAAAAAGTATGTTTATTTTCACATAGATAACCAACATTCCGTTTTCAAACGAGGCAATTTAAAACACCATGTTTTCTTAATAAAAGCACGCTTTTGATAAATAATTTATTTTCCCACATGGTTTACTTTTTCCAGAAGCCATTAATAAATTATAAACACATGTACACATTTGTTATAAAATTGATCCGGTCTATTTACGAAGCTGCCCGGTAAGTTTGTGCTAGCGTACTTTGCTGAAGCATTTTAAAAATATACATAACGTGATTATCTAAATTAAAGGTCATTTTGCAATGACGTAATTACTCTATCATGGGAGATATTATATATTCTAAGCAAATTACTTGTTTTAATACTATTACATAGTGCTAAATTTAATGTAAAATACCATTTACTCTATGATACCATATACCTATATGGAAGAAAATACCATATACCTATAAAAGTTACTTTAGAGTGTTAATAACTTTGCAAAGTCAATCAAAGGCGTCCATAAATCAAATTGAATTATTCTATGTGTCCTTAAAAGGACTTATTTGTCCCTGTCAGGATTGATTTGTAAGCAGAATAGTGAATGCCTTTCATTACGAACTGAAAGTTACGTGCGTGTTTATTAATTCAACTAATTAAGTGTTTTGAGTAAACAATTATTTTATGAATAGATCTAACTCTGTTTTACCTTGAATCTAATATGTAGATATTAACAGGAGAAAATATGTTTCGGTATAGTTTTCTTTAATGAGATTACTGACTTAATGTAATTTTGCTCACAACTACGGTCACTTTTTTGTTAAATACAGGTTAAACACGACAATGTTTTACATATTAACAATCGGTTTTAACGCAGATAAGCTGGTAATCAGTAATAACAAAACATAAATCAGCACATTATCGCTGTTGCTAGCAATATGTGTATAAAATACACCCGAACTTGATAAAATAGGTTACATTTTCCATACTAATTAATTACAGTTAAAAGTAAAAAAAAAAATCTGCTTTAAATATATTATTTCTTGCTTTTCCGCCAAGAAAAGTCTTTGGCACCCGCTAAAGCAAGCTCTAGCAGGAGGAGGATGAATCCTGTTACGGACGAAAGGGGATTCTAAAGAGCTGCTAACCCCAGTGGCTAACAGATATAGAGTACCCAGACAGTGTGGGGACCGCAAGACCGGCCACGAGACTCCTCAGAACGCCTGAGTATACCCACTAAACATCCTCCTTTAATGATCCGCCTTGACAAAGGCCCTTGATCATAATCAGAGCGAAAGTCAATCGGTGGCTAGAGGCTACGCAGCGAGCGGCATCCTGACGGCTGCCACCATAGATGAACTGAAAGCAAAGATGACGAAGCAAGACTATCAAAAATGACGAATTACAGAGACTAAGAGATTATCTAGAGTGATGAGTTTCACTCTGAGATAGGAAGGCTGGAAGAAAGGGACAACGTTTAGAAAGGCTGAGCTTGCTGGAGTTTCCTAATGCTTTAAATAAAATTATTTTTTATTCATATATAAAATAAATTTTACTAGTCATTTTATTTAATAAACCTTATTTCTAGAAAAAACAGGAAAGTGTTTGTATCTAATAATGTTTTCGCGATTCATACTATTAAATAAAACACTTTTTAACCGGATGTATCGCGTATATTTACATTTTAAATTTGACTCGACGTTTCGGTGTCTTTGCAGACCCCGTGGTCACGAGCGACTGAGGTGTCAAGCGTCGGATTGATAGATTGAGAAAGTTATACATCATCATCTCCATCTCTTTCTCAGTCTTCGAGCGTAGCGTTCTGGATTGATACAAAACGAGCTGACAGTATCTTGAGTTTCAGGTCGTGCAGCTTGCTGGATGTTAGATTTAATTTTTTTCAGGATAGGGTCCCATGTCAGTGATAGTTTCCAACCATCTTCTCTATTGAAATAAGGGTCACCCTAAACGTCGAGTCAAAATTTAAAATGTAAATATACGCGATAAAAAGTGTTTAATTTATTTGTATCTATTCAAATAGTCATGTTTAAATACGTTAAAGTTGACTCTTACGTTTGGATGTAAAGGAATATTATAATAACATATCAGTTCTCCTAGTTTCTTTGCATTACATGAGACCGAAGATATGTGAAATGGTAATTTGATATTTTGAAAAGTGGAAGAGATAAGAATATTTCAATGTGCACCCAACGGAATACATCTTGCAGACTGTCTGGTGTACATTAATAAAACTAAATTAATTAGATTGATTAGAAGTTTTTAGTAAAATTGAGGGAATTATTTTCTAGCTTTGTTTCTAGAAATTTAAATTTAATCTGTCAAATGGAGATGAAGGAAACTTAGTATCTTGATGTCATTAATTAAATGACATGCTTTGATAGTATTAATTATTTTTAAATGTACTCATTGGTTTAGCAACCAGTAAGCAAAAAAAAAACAGACAATCACAACAACTACATGGCCTCAAAGTAAGCGAAGCTTATTTTGAGAACTAGGGGGGAACTTAGAATATGAATTCATATACAAGATTCGACCCAGACCTGGAACATTTTTTTTTGTTCCGGGCGGGAATCGAACCCGCAACTACTGGCGTTTGAGGCAGATAGGTTTACCCCACCGCTTCAATGGTCGTCAAAATATGAGGAGCCAGTTGGTTTCTAAACATTTCGGATAGGATTGAGGTCAAAACGCAGGTTATATCGCGGAAAAATATTGACACAAATTACAAATATTGTTACATATACCAACTCATCATCATCATCATCCCAACTCTTTGTAGTGAGCCCACTGCAGGGCATGAGTCTCTCCCCTGGGTGAAGAAGAGGTGTAGGCCATAATCCACCAAGCTGGCCCAGTGCTGGGTGGTGGATGCCAGAATTTTCAGGGTGCCAAGATGGCTTCTGACAAACCCTAACGACTACTGTATACAATTATAAAGCACCCGGGACTGACTGCTTAACGTGCCCTCCGAAGCACGGAAGTCGTCGTGAGAAATGAATGGTCGGCGGTCACCCGTCCAAGTACCGACCGCGCCAAACGTTGCTTAACCTGCGATATCGTATGATACACACAGAAACTACGGCGCCACGACGACTTAACTAAGGTGATATAAATAAATTAGAAGTAAAATTTTACTTTTTCAGTTACGGATAAGTATTTTAATCTAACACAGGTTAGTTGACTCGATACGTAAATGTATTTCAATAAGTAAACAAATCGAATACGAAAAGCCAATCTCATACGTTTTTTAGTTTATTAAACACATTGTCAAAAATATATATACGAGTATCAAAATAAATTATAAATTTTTCACTCGAGTACAAAGATGTTTCATATACAAGGTTACTTGTTATTGGACCCGTATCCATTGAGAAGTTTTCAGTGGGTCAAAACAAATAATTTTTAATGTGGAACTTTTTCACTGATCTTTTTAGGATTTCTGTATACAGCAGAAGATTAATATTTTTAAATAACTGAAAAAATATGCTGAATAAAATCATCACCCGACCAGGACTCGAACCTTGGACCTCTCGTTAGCCGGATGAGTGCTCTTTCACTGAGCTACTGGGGTCTGGCGACAAGTGACGAAATTACCTAGCATACTTTTTGGTTGTACGTTATATTGTTAACGTAGCTTCATCTGATGGATAGCTTTGCAGCAAAACCTATTATAAAATAAAAAATAAAAATCATTTATTTTCGAGTTGCATAGACTCATAGAATTATATAAAACACATCGAAATAATAATTTACATAGATACTAGGAAAACAAATTAAAATATCAGAATTAAAAATTAAAATCACAGTAAACGTTATGTCATCGAAAATATTATGTCATCATATAAATTAAAATTAAAATAAAGAAAATAAATGTCCCAACTATAATATACATTAAATTAAACATTTGGATTTACATAAATAAAATTCAATCATAATTCTAAATGTCATATCCAAAATATAAAAACAGCAAGATTTAAAATAAATGTCTCAATTACATTTAATTAATTACTTAGTACATACTTGATTAAAATTAATTTAAAACTTCTTACATATATTGACTGGACCTATTCAGTAAATAAATTAAAAATGTCATTTGATATTATATGTCAGTCATAATGTAGTACAGTCAATCCATCAGACATTTCTCGCGACTTGTCTATCACAACAATGTCGGATGTAGGGACAGTCTAGTCTACTCGCTATCATCTGCAGGACTGTGTTGGAGCTGGCTCGCACCCTGCGCACCAGGGATGCGCATCTCTTGCGCATTGTTGCGTAGAAACAGTCAGTTCGCGCCGCTGCGAACATTCCTGACGCACTAAGATAGCGAGGCAGCCCCAACAAAGCCCTGAGAGCGTTATTGTATTGTACACGGAGAGCGTTGTAACATTTTTGCGAATACTTCTCCCATAGGCTACATGTGTACATGGAAGTGCAGAATGCACGAAATAAAGTGATTTTAACGGCCTGTGAAGCTCTTGCGAATCTACGAGATAACATATTCGCACGTCTGGACAACGCTCTCCGCTCCCGGTCTATGTCGTCATGATCCCTGAGATCTGTGGTGACAATGTGGCCTAAATATTTAAATTCGTGAACTCTTGCTAAAACTTCACCATTGAGATGAAGCGGAGGAACATTCTGTGGGCATTTTGCACCAGTCGTCTCAAACACCATAATTTTGCTCTTTACAACGTTATAGACTAACCCATGTCGTATCGCAAACTGTTCGCACACATTTACCAGTGTTCTCAAACCACATACAGACGCACTCAGCAGCACCATGTCGTCAGCATAGCTAAGATTATTAACGCATACATTGTCAATATGACAGCCGACGTAGTGACTGCTGAGCTCGACTATCAGAGCGTTAATGTATAAGTTAAAGAGCGTGGGCGAACTTAACCCTCCCTGTCTCACACCACATTTTAGTTGGTAAGGCTCGGACATGGCTCCCGCCCATTTTACCATATTAATCTGGTGCGAATACCAGTACTGAAAAATACTGACGATTTCAGGGGGCATTTTGACACTCTCCAACTTTTCCCACAGGATATCATACGCGACCAAATCAAACGCCCTGGATAGGTCGAGAAAACACGCATACACGGGAGTTTTACGCTTCAAGTAGTATTTAACGGTATGCTTAAGACACAGTATAGCACTTTCTGTAGACAATTTAGGACGAAAACCAAATTGGTTATCGTGCAGTTTTATGTACTTGTCCAACTGTGTGTTAAGCAGCCCGTCAAACACCTTTGCTATGACAGTAGCTAACGATATGGGTCTATAGTTGCATCTGCTACTCAAGTCACCGGTTTTATCTTTAACAATAGGTGCTACAACTGTTTTAATGAGATCCGGCGGCAGGTAGGAATGGCTTACACATAACGAGAAGAACATAGCAAGAACTCGGGGCGTATGTAAACCACCATATTGCAGATGTTCTATGCTAAGTCCGTCATGACCAGGCGACTTACCTCTGGTCATGTTTTTTATTATTCGGGAGACATCTCTTGCATTAAAGGTAATTCCTACTGATCCTACTGGGTCCTTTACCTTAAATTGCCTGTCGTTTGATTTTAATGGTGATTGTACTGTAAAATGCTTCATAAATAAGTTAGCAATATCACAATGATCGTTTATTCCATCGACACAGACAGGAAGGCTCGGTTTAATATTTAAATTTCTAGTATTACGCCAGAAACCACGAAAATCACCTTTACAATGTTTTTTAGCCAGAGCGTCCATTTTAAGCTGATCTTGGTTATTCTGACACCACTTAAGTCGCGATTTAAAAATTTTTCTACTAACATACATTTCATCGTATATTTGTCCTGACCTAGGCCTTCCGCATAAAATCCACTCGCGAAACCTATCTCTAGCCTTACGATGAGCAGCGCTAACATGCTCGTTCCACCCCGCTACATGCAAGCCACTACGACCCGCGCGCGTGCCTTTCCGACCCGCCCTCGTGCCTCGCCGACCCACCGAGGCTGCGCTACTGTAGGCGGCAACAATATCCGAGTATAACTTTTCGAGAACCGCCTTGTGACACGGGTCGTTACAATACGAATGAGAACACTGTATAAGAGCCGTCGGGAAATCAATTTCTTTTAAACGTACATGACATTCCTGAGTATATATTTTGATCTCTTCCTCACTTCTGAGGCCCCATAAAATACCATTACATAGATTGTTAATTGCATTGAAAGTTGACTTAGGTGTTATTAAATCTAATTCGCAATTAATAATAAGTGGGAAGTGATCGGACCAAAGTATTTCATATTCAATAAAAACACTAGAGACTGTCTGCTTAGCTGATTGAGAAACAATACAATGATCAAGCCAGCTAACCGTACCGTGCGCGTCGCTTATATATGTATATGCACCGGACTCCACGCCAAGGTACTCAACATCTATACATAACCAATGCTGTTCTGTACAAAAAATATCAAGTTCCCTAAAAAATAGTTCTGAAATATCAGCGTTAAAATCACCTAATATGTATACAGATTCAATACCATATTCATCTATAATAGCACTTACTGTACTTAGGCAGTCCGTAAATTCAGGTAAGTTTTTAGTGGAGTTCGTTGGCATATACACACTCATCACTATAACCGGTCGACTTCGCATCGTTATTTTAATTGCACTTATACGCGCACTACCACATTCCAGCACTGACACTTGATTAAAGACACTGGTCTTCCAGAGAAGAGCGACCCCCCCATAGGGTCTCCCCTGCAGCGGTCCCGAAGATATGTCGACGGCCGACGTCCCTGTCCAGCCAAAGTGCTCGTCGATTGTACTTAATAGTGGCAGATCCTCCGGCAGTAACCAGGTCTCCTGTAAAGCCACTATATCACACGTCTTACATAGGTCTCTCACGTCGTCAAAAGATCGTTTCACGCTTTTACAGTTAAAACTTGCAAATTTGATGGAGCAATTCATTAAATTTGTTTAATATTGCCGTCAGTAGATGAAAATCGATTCATTCGTGTTTTATAGTTCACGAAGCGTCTAAACAAAACACCTTGTGGCCACAAACTTTCATCTAAAAACATTGATAATTTCGATTTTGACACAAAGAACTTATATGCACAGTGATCACTTTGTTTTTTCATATTAATCTTCTCAAGTGTCACCACTTCGTGCGTTTTGTTTTTAATATATTTTACGATATCATTTTCCGTTGTACTACTGTGAATATTAGTAATAAAAATCGGTGTTTTCATATCTGCAGCTTTGAAATTACATTCCAAATCCTTTGCAGTACCCGATTTGCCCGAATAACGATAATTATTACGTTTTTTGCGTTTTTGCACAGTCTTCCACTCATTGTTTACATTCGTACTCATATTACTTAATGACTGATTTTGTTCTTGTTCTGTGCTTTTCTCACTATAAGCATTTATCTCGCTCACTCGCGGAGCATGTGGGCGACGTTTTGTCTCACTCTGCGCCTGCTGGGGTACCGAAGGTTTGACGCTCGAGTTCGGGATCTCATCATCGGCGGCACTCGGTTCGCGAATTGCGTGACTCAACGTCACAGCTTGGGTAGATAACCTGTCTTTAGCTGATTGTGTATGTGACCGTTGTTTATCTACCCCCAAAAAGTTTCTGTATTTTGGTGGTGTAAGTTTATTTGTAATGTTAATGCTTTTTACGGATGTTTCGTCCTGTGATGAGTTGTATATAGAAAGACCCTCAGGGCCACTATCGTGTAACCACGCTCCTCTCTTTTCATTCACTTTAAATGCAGATGGAGGCACCGCAATCGAGTCATACCTATTTTGTAAAAGTTCGGTTCTGAGTTTGTGTAATTCGTCCGTAGTGACGTACGTTGACTTAATATCTTCGTACATATATTACATTATTGTAATAAACATATATTACAATAATGTAATATATCTTATATTACATTATTAAAAAATTTTAACAAGTTCAACCATAATAGGTAAATATTAAAAATTTTTTTTCATACCCATTTATCATTACATCATGTCAAGAAACATTGCAAAGATTTTTTCATTTCTAACTAATATACTACTCAAAACAAAATAGGGGCCACCTCGTTTTTTTCACAAGAATCGATTGTATGGCACTTTAAATTTAGTTTTAAGCTAGTTTAAGTATATTTGCATAAAAAAGATATGTTAATATATTCTTAGCATTATTCTAAACAACGTTTTTTAATCTTTGCCCTCAAGTGAAAAGACATAAACAAATCAAGTTAAAATTACCCTATTCACAATTTCTTATTCACTCGTGTTTAGACTATCGTTACGAACGTTGCTCGATTTGTTTCACTACTTTTTTCAGTTTTATCATTAGAACTCATTACAATGCCACGTCTTTGGCACCGTATGAGCATATACCTAAACAGCTTCTAGAGCACTGGTATTGCTGCAAGAGGGAGAATCTCAACGATCAGTAGCTCTACGTCTAGGTGTATCGCGAAGAGCTGTCCGAAATGTTTGGGCTCCTGACAATTCCAAAAAATAAAATAACTTAAGAACATAAACTTAAGGACGTCCACTTTGGCGTTGGGGTAAACCTATCTGCCTCAGACGCCAGTGGCTGCGGGTTCGATCCCCGCACGGAACCGGAAAAAAAAAATGTTCCGTGTCTGGGTGTTTATCTATTTATGTATTTATATTCTAGGTTCCCCCCTAGTTCGCTACATGGTAATGTCATAACACAAGCTGTGCTTACTTTGGGGCCATGTAGTTGGTGTGATTGTCTGGGGATTTTATTTATTTATTTTTTAAAAACTTTTGGCGGGCCAGTTCTGTAGTAAAAATGGTTTGTCTTGACCTACTCCGTAATCCCTCAATGGACGCAGGTCCAATAGCAAGTAAGCCTATTTATCTACATTTTATAAGCTTTATCGCTAGCGTGAAAAGTCATCTACAATAATACCATGAAGCAGCGGCACCTTATAGACTTACCTATAAAGGTATTAGTTTACGTTTCGTGCTTGGAAATAAAGAGCGGAGCTTATGTAAATGAATTCAACAATATTGGTATCAGTATTACCATGAGGCTTAATGTTGGCGTGTAAATTATTAAATTATGCTACATTTGAAAAAAATAAACTAGATTACAGTTCCTATGGGCAATTATGCTGTATTTAATTTGGATACCTTTTTTAAATAGTAATATTATGAGAATGATACAACTACAATTTAATACTGTATTGTACAGAACACAGAGGTACTATTTGGTATTGCAGTAAATATTCAAAAACATTATATTCCCTGCTAGAATTTAAATCTATTTGAATTTGTCAATAATAAAATTACTACAAAATTATATCAATACAATTAAGGCCTGACTTTTCAATCGTCGGATAAAAGTTATCTTACGCGGCGGAATAAAGTTATTTTGTGACATTTTATAATTTTACGACAATGACTTGATTCCTTCAATAACCTTTATTGGACTTTCGAAAAATAAGGCCCTAGTAGTATAAATGATTCTAACTGCAATTTAAATTTTGAAACGTTTAAGCCCTGATAGTCATTTGTTCAGGTCGACCTTCATGGCTTCATACGCACAACAAAATGAAAATCTTATTTAGCACGACAGTTTATTTTTTCAACTTATCGCTTTTTATTTATATAGAGGGAGCTTTTAATATTCGTGGTTACCATATAATTTGTTTTACGTTTTACGTTGTATTGAGAGCTAGTTTTAAAGGAATTAGAATTTTTGTTGTAAGTTCATTAAAATAATCCTCAATTATTTTTGACTTTCTTCTGCCAACGTGGATAAAATTATTTAAAGGACCCAAACAAAACCAATTAAATCAGCATTGTCTCAAAATAAACCTCTAACATTAATTTATCAACATCGTTCTCCAGTAAAATCAAGCAATCCTTAACAAGAACTAGGTGTTTACAAAACTAACGGCGGTTGTGGGCAAACATTGGTCAAACTAAATGAAAAGTGTAAACTGACTTTGGAAAACACACAGCTGAGCATTCGGTGAACAAGACCAACACCTTCACAAAATAATTAAACCTAAATAAATCTGGTTAAACGCACAGATTAGAAAGTATTACGTGCAAGTTCAGATAGGACACATCCACATTATAGGGGGTTCGGAATGCAAGCTTTTTGCCGCTTGGTGGCGCTTATATTCTTGAAGTTTTTTTGGGTGGTCTTGAGGTTTTATAGTGGTTTTTGCTTATTATTGATGATATTGGTTTCATTTACATTACAATAGCAACGAACCACTAAATCAAATCATCAAAAACCAACACCTGCTAGCGGTATGTTATCAAATTAAGTTTTTTGGCGAAATATGTGAATCAAGAAGTCTACCAAGCATTACAAAAATTCAGTTGCCTAAATGATAAACTAAAGTTCACTTGAAGTTAGTTGTGAGTTTGCACGAAATAATATAAACACAGCATATATGTGCAGTTTACAATCAATGTAATATGCGTCGGAGTTTCACTAGCTGGCAGCTTTTTGTGATCAAATAGCAGAAACCATTGAATCTCTATCACTCAAGTCAAGTTGTACAATAGCAATAAGTGGCGCCACCAAACGAAAAAAGGTTGCTATGGATAAACTCATGAAATACACTTAATGTTGTTCATAATAGTTGTAAATGCCCTGGTCAAAGATTGTTAAAAATGGTCGATTTATACTCTTGAAGGTAAATAATAACCATTTATAAAATATGAATGCCATGTTTACTACTATAAAAAGTTATTTTGCTAATTCCGCGACTTGTACTTGCACTAGTGATGCAGGATTTTCATGTGTAAGTTCACCGCCCTCCCTCCCTCAAGCAAGAAGCAAGACATGCAATGAACACACACCTGGAAACCCACACCACAAGCTATCACCGACACGTGTGATAGCACTGTGAAAACACTTCGGTGGTGGTCGTTGCGCCCTGAGGATGCTTCTGGTTGAAGCGAAACACGTGTCGGTGATAGCTTGTGGTGTGGGTTTCCAGGTGTGTGTTCATTGCATGTCTTGCTTCTTGCTTGAGGGAGGGAGGGCGGTGAACTTACGCATGAAAATCCTGCATCACTAGTGCAAGTACAAGTCGCGGAATTAGCAAAATAACTTTTTATAGTAGTTGTCATGGATTTCCGCAAAGTAACGCCTGATTCAATCAATTATGCCATGTTTACGTTTCTTTTTCATTTATTTTAAGATAAGGTTGCCTGGAAGAGATCACTTTGAAGTGATAAGGCCGCCCAAATTGTACATTTAATGTTAATACTGTATTTTTATAACTATCCCATTCTATGCAAATGGCAATAAAGTGTTTGAATTTGAATTGAAATATTGTTTTTACCCATTACTAAAATTAATTTTTTCACATTTATTGGTAAAGTTATGTGTAATATGTGTAAATGCATATGTTTTGTTACGAGCAGGATGATAAAATTGTGTTCGAGGTTTAAATCTATATAAAACTCTGTTTTGCAAGTACTTATATAACTTTACAACTCAAACAATTGAAAAGCGATCCCTAAAAACAACGGTTAAGAATATTTAATACTTACAAAGTTCTCATAATCTACTTGCTTTGATCTTTCGTGCTATTGAAACCGATTTTAATTGTTTCATCAAAATAAAATTAATTTAAGTATCATGGTAAAATTCCGTTGAATGATCTAGAATAAATTTGATTACTGTTTTCATGATTGATTTATTCTAAGAATTCCAAAAGATTTAAATTTTTATGTAATCCTTAGAGCCCATCAATTATTTTATATGGTTTTTTGTATATTGGTATAAAGGATGGTATATATTATACAACCTAATGTAAAGAAAGTGATGAAAAGTAAACACCACCATTCGTGGACAAGATGCTTGGTCCAAAAGATGGTAGGTCCAGTAATTGAATGACTTATCCCGCTGTTCTAGAATAAAGCTGCACCAGTACTTGTGCAATGTCTGTACAACAAAAGTCTAAGAACATATTTCCGCTAAGGTCGGCTAAACTCGAGCTGCGATCCAACATGCGACCACCCTACATACAACGTCTAATACAAACAAAAATAAGTTCTAAAACTAAAACCCGACTATTAAAAACACGCTCTAAAAAGTAGGAAACAAGTAATAGTCTCTGCCGAAATATTTATGTCATATTGATAGAGAAATGTTGAAAGGGTAGCCGTGATCGTATGCCATTTTGATTTTATTTTATGATTAAAAAGGTGGTATACGACCACGACTATTCTTTAAACATATCTCTATCAATATGACGTGTATGTATGTACATACACTTCAAAATCATAACCCTCCTTTTTGCTTCTCCGTAGTCGGGTAAATATCATGGCTCACACGTTGATGTGTAGTTACGTTTTTTGAAATGTCAATACATTGAATTAGAAATTTTAAACAGCCCTGTAATTTTTTTATTCTTTATTTAAAAATTTTTAATTGTGATTTATTTATTTATTTATTTATTTATTTAATAGGTTTTTCAACAGTGAGTACAATTAAATATTGAACAAAAAACAAAACGTAATACAACACAATTGTCTCACCACTTACTGAAAAACACAGCGTGCATTAATAAGGAGGTTTGACATCAAATTGGAATTGTGATGAAAACACAATTCCAAATAAAAAGTAAACATTCTTTTCTAAGCTACATGAAGTTACAATTTAAATTTGGAATGAAATTTGAAAGTTTTATATAGTACCAACAAAGTTCAACGCTGATAGAACTACGAATAAGAATTAGCATATATAGAGGTTCCAAGATCAAGTATTTGTATACAGGTATCATAGCTGATGTTGTCATTAGAGAAACTTTATTTTAAAATTTATTTTAAAAGGTTCTGATTGCTGCAGCATCATATTGAAGATGAAAAGTGCCTTAAGTCCTTTTCATTAAATATAAATTTCAATAAAAGAGGAAATCGGTAGGTAATAAAACCATTCTTAGTAAATGGCTCTTTCATTGTTCATTTTATCTTTCAGTTTAAAATGAAAGATTAATTTTCATCTTTTATCTTATTGGAATTTTTAGTGTTGTGTACTCAACAATAAATGTTTTTCATAAATATTCCCATTTCGATATTATTTCTAAAGGTTTTGTTCAATTTTCTTATTGTTTTCTATTGAAACGTTTAAATGGACTGTTTTTAACTTTTTAAAGCGCGTTAGGAAATTTTATTTTTTAGAATAAGATTCCAAGCAAATATACAGTTCAGTATTACAACGCGAAATAACAGATATTTTTACATTAAGCCAAAACCGACCAATACCGTTTCTTAGCAACCAATATGTTACTTTGATATACTTCTACTCTTTTCTATGTACCAGACATTTGAGAACTGTTTTTGAGAACTTTGCTGACATTTCAATCTTAACTACTAATGGCGGGTTTCAATATTATGAAAACTGTTCGTTTTGCCTACGAACAATAGAAATCACAATAGAATTCAAAATTTTGACATCTAAACCACTGCTTACGAACTGTTTGACTGTAATGGGTTGCTAGGTTACATTTGACCATTTACAAAATAAGTCATTTTATCTAGCCAACGACGACGTAACAAGTTATTAATTTAAACCATTGAGGTAAAGGTAGCATGGCAGTCTGCTGCGGCCAATAAGAGTTATGTTTTCATTACGTATGACCAATTAAAGAATATGTCATTTTATCTAGCTAACGACGTAAAAATTTATTCATTTAACGAAATATCCTATCAAATATCTGTCAACATATCAATAATCCAGTTTTCTCTTTCTAACTTATCTATAACTGTTTTTGAAAAAAAGGACGAATATTATTGTATGACATAATTTTTCTTTTAAATATTTACTTTGACGTCATAAAAATGTGATTCAACCAATGGCAAAATTAGTCGAAGGATTGGCGTTTCGTTTTACGCAAGCAGTTTAACGCAATTATTAATAAAAAGCTCTAAAAACATACTATAATATATTTATCGAATACTAAAACATAGCAAACATAAATTGAATAAGTTTATATATTTCTTTAGTTCAAATATCATACAAATAATTTGTGAATGCGTGATATTCTATAAATCACATATCACCTATTTTCTTGGAAGAACGTCACGCAAGGAGGGCCCATGCCAAATTTGAGAACTTACAGCCCGTAGCTAACAGATATTGTGAAACGCTACTTTTTTCCTACCAGTTTTGTACCTGTACCGATTACACATAGCAGTCAGTTGAATATTGAAACCCGCCATAAATCACTAAACTCATCACCTGTGGCGGCTGAATCATTGCTCAAAAATCATGTGAGTGAGTGCAAGGTGTCTTTTAAGTTCCAATCCACAGACACCGGGGATATTAATAAAACATTTTAAGACAATTGATATTAAAAAGACAACTGTTCTGTGGCGCATATCTGTTGAAATATTAAATTCTATTATAGATGTCATAGCTCCATGCCTTGTTGAAATATTTAACAACTGTATTATTAGTAGGGAGTTTCCTGATTTAATGAAGCATAGTAAAGTAATTACTTTATTTAAGTTGAGTAGCACTGCAGACCCTACTAACTTTAGACCAATTTAAATTCTACGTACATGATATTGACTCCTATTTCTTTTTTTGGCCAAGGTGCAAAATGCAACTGCATTGTTTGGGGCTCTCAACCGGAAACAACGATTCAATTATTCGGTTGTTTCCGGGAATACGAAAATTAGCGAAGATCTGTATGTGCAATAATAATTTGGGAGTACTGTACATTATCGCGTGCCAGGCACACTCTCAATTTATACGGGCGCCGCGCGCCGTCATACTTTAAAATCCGGATAGAAATTTAATATACTCAAAATATTGTTAGGTACCTGTAAACATATATTGTAACGGGCCATTGTTCCTTCCATCCTCGACTGAGAGCCAAAGAAAAACATAGAATGTGCCAGCTGCAGCTGCTTCTATTCCCGGGTATCCTGTAAAAGTCAGTTAAGGGACGGAGGTATAATTATCGAGGTATACTTTGGAGGCGACAGGCTGATCCTGTGTCACTGCAATAGTCTCTCTCCTTACATATTATACCTCCAAAGTCAAACATGACATCAGAATGGTTTTATAGCCTCTGGAGTTCTGCCTACCCTATAAAGGATACGTGAAGTTATGTATGTATGTATGTATATATTGTTACGGGCCTTGCGTATAAGTTGTTTAACACTGTCAAAGCCAACTATAAAATAAGGCTGAGCTGAGCCTTTGACAATCACCATAGTTTTATCTTAATGTTTATAAGGCTAACAACATTATGTCAAAGTTACGGTACATCCAAAGAGCTTAGTGTGAGTATAAACAGTTTTATATGATTAATTTGTATGGCTGTGTGAAATTGTATCTTCTATTCGGAGCCTGATTAACATTCCTATTTTAACATTCATGGTGATTGTTTTAAGTAAAGGGAATGATCAGTCGTTGGTATTACTGGAACAGCTCTTCGAATTATAGATTGATTTCTATACGAAATTTGGCAAACTGGTTAAATTTCGACTAGGAATTTTAACTGAGATTTTTTTGTTCATAGGTTATAAAAAAAATCATTGAATATAGAGAAAAATGGTTTGATATTTATTTTCTAAGCACTCAACCTTTTTAATATAACCTACACCACTTTTTGTATTTCACAATTGATTAATTTTGAAAATGCCGCTTTTTTGTAGACTGCTGTCGTCCTAGAAAAGACAATGCCATTTTTTGATGTCCAATGTTGTATTGAACAATATTTTAAAAATATACTAACGAACATTGTCTTAAGTAAATACTAAAGAAAATTTAAATTTTTGTTTTTTTTTTTACCATAAATTGGCATATTATCCTAAAAAACCAATATAGGTAATATTGGTCATTTTCTTCTTTATCAAAAACTAATCATCACGTAGGTATACTTAACTTATTTGTGAAAACACAGTTTTTTTAACTACCATCTTAGATTATTCATATCTCATAGACTCCGGATATTGTAACTACCAAGAAGATTCGGTGCTAGTTTCCCATTTAAAAAAAAACAGACGAAGAAAAAACAGAATTTTAATTAAATGTTCTGTAGCAAGCAATATCGGATATCACAAAAATCAAAGAGACAAACATTTTTTTTTTTATGTAGTTAGTTAGACCTTAATTGCAAATGGTATAAATATTGAAACATAATAAATATTATCATATTATTATGCTGATATCTGAAAATCCTTTTCCGAGAACAAGAACTCATATTTTTCCTGTGTCGAAGTATTACGTTTGTTATGACTTATTTTATTAGAAGGTAGAAGCGGGTAATGGTATTTCTACGTAATATCAGTTTTCATATCAGATTTCAGTGTTTTGTTCTAATCTCAATGTCATTTGATGTCAGTGATAAATAAGGCTTGGAAAAAAACTGGCTCTTCTCAATATAAAATGTTAATACATATGAACGCCGCAATGGCTTCTGACAGAAGGTTTTTTTTTAAAGCAACGATGGGACGTTTGTCTTCAATGACACCTGATGGTAAGTGCAACTCTGGTGAAACTAAGGTGGTACAACCATCCTCGAGAAACCTATTCACTCGACGCTTAAAAGTACCAGGACTATCAAAGCGCTAGATTTACGAGATTGATTGCTAGATATCCTACCACCAAGCTTAGAAAACTTGTATGAGTTTAACAACATACTCGAGCAGACGTGGTTATGCTTTGCACATACTTGAGATTTTTTTTGATATGGTCTCATCAATAACAACAATATACAGGGTGACTGGTGACAAATTTTAGATACTGAAGGAGAACTCACTGTACTCGATTCTGATCATTATTATGTAATAAAAGTTAGTACTTAATTTTTCACTAGAATTCCCAATAAATAAATACTACTATGATACTATTACAATGGCACGTGACCTGTCACGCGGATCGCTGCTAACGCTAGCGTAACCATAAGTTGCGTAATCAATTCTTTAACTTTCGGTTAAGTTCACTCAGTAAATAATAAATATTTATTTTTTATTATATTTTTTCTCTTCATGTGTGATCTTAAACTATCACCTCCTTGAATTTCAAAAGTGACCCACCACTCACCCTGTATAACTCCCCAAATCTACGTGATCTAAAATCTGCTTTAATAAAGCTACACGCACTACAAAATTAATCATTCGAAATGGGGACTCACAGGCGAAATGTTTCGCATGCATCCGATTAGAATTGCAAAACATTTGCGACTGCTACAAACGACACGCTTATGAAGAGACAATTATTCGTACGAGGCACTTTAAGCCAAGCCCTGGTCGAGTTGGGAAATTAACTGACCAGCCTCGTGGAATTGATTAATTTTGGTAATTTGTACAGCTTAGGTTGTAAAATTTTGACTAGGAATAATAGCTCTTTAGATTTTACTATTGGTTTTTAAATTCAAAGTATTTTGGTCCTTTATTTAAAGAACTATAATATTTTTATAAGTTAACTGATTATCATGTTAAAGACACATTTTATCACAATAACGAAAATCTAATTTTGTTCCGGTGTAATCTTGTTCGATAAAAATAACAGCTTATTGAATTTGTTAATACTTGGCAAAGCGACAATATGAGAATTATGAAAATTGAACCGTGTCCTTAATAAAATCCAATAAAAAGTACTGTGTCTTAATAGCTTTCAGCCTCAACCTGCTCAATACTCAGGTTACGATGATGAACATATGTGTTTAATTAAAGTAATTAACTATTCCAACATATACAGAAGGCAGCACATCAAGCGTTACAAATTTGCTAAAAAAAATTACTTGAATCTGAACTCTATGCCCTTCACATTAAGTTGATATTGGTTGGTGAAATTTGACAGGTAATGTTACGCTTGATCCGCCGCCTTCTGTACCATATTACACAATCGGGTTCAAAAAAAAACACCAAACTACCATAGTAAAGTAGCAACGATGTTCGGTAATTTTGTTTTTATAAATTTTTGTTTACAAGTCTTTTGGCACTTCGAATATTTATGTTCAATCCAAATTTAACCCACGGTTCACATTAATAAGATGTTACGTCTCGCAGACGAGCGTCGATCTTTTGCGTGTGTAAACATATCTATACACGCTAATTCGATTGCCGATAAAACTCGATCGGACACACTGGCGCATGTTGCAAAAATAAATTTGAATTACTGAATTGCAAGGTTAAATATTTTTTTCATCATCACAATCCTTTGTCACTACGGTAATAAGTAAGTCAACTACAGGACCATGAGTCGGTCCCCTGTGTGATAAGAATTAGCCCATAAACCAACAAGCAGGCCTAGTGCTGGTTGTTAGAACTTTCAGGGCACTGTAATGACAAGTACTTACGACTATTGTAGGAATACAAGTACAGTCAGCTACAAGTGTTGATAAACTCATTGAAATTTTCAAAGTCGTTTTTCATCATATTGTGCCTACTTACTTTGACTACTTATATTGACTAACTTCTATGTTTTATTATTACATCTATAAATAGAAGTTAATCAATATACGTCGTTATTTAGGCAAAATGTGGTGAAAAACGACTTTGAAAATTTCAATGTGTTAATCAACCTTTGCAGCTGACTGTACGTATACAGCGCCCGAAACTGACTGTCCTCCGAAGCACGGAAGTCATCGTAAGAAATGAATGCTCAGCGGTCGCTTATCCGTGTGTCGACTACCCCAAACGGTGCTTAACCTGTGATATATCCTTTGATATACTCCAGAGTCACCGTACCACGACTCTATTTATTTATCGTTCGCAAAATACACAAACCGTTTAAAAATATACGAACCTTTTTCTATTGTCTTTAATAAATATCTCTCAATGTCTTACACATGTTAAGTAAATTGTACTATTTCTGTAAAAAATCTTATATAAGTCATTTTTATAGATAATAACTCCAGCCATCATAGGTTTCTGTAATGACGCAACCATAGTTAGATCGACACAAAATGGACTTTATCCATTAACTTCACGATACAAAAAGCCTAAATATAGCTCTATACATATATTAGTATAATAAGGAGCTAGTTATAAGGGAACATTTTTTTGGAAAGGTATTATAATCATTGCTTGCATGATTAGTACTGCTTCATTAAGACGATATAATGATCTGTAATAGTATACTAATAAATTTAAAAAAAAACATTGAAATTTAAACACACCTGAAGTATTTCATTTGCTGTGAGTATTTTTCTGATTTGATATTAAGAAGAAGTTAAACTAAAAACGTAGAATATACTCACTAAGTATTGTACGTCAAATAATTTATTTCTCCATAATCAAATATAATAAATAAACTTGCAGACTTTACAAAAACTAAAGTATTAAAGAAACTACATTTATTCGAACGGTTATAATTTCAAAAGACATAAAAAATACGTAAGTCATAAAGGAAATGGAAAAAATAAAACGTGAGTGGTTTCCGTGAATCCATCTTGCAACGAATGGATCCATAATGACCGAGCGATTGTACCTCTATTTATATGTGTGGAATATTTCCTCAACACATTTTTCAAATAGAAAACCTCTTGGACGTGTCGATGATGGTGCGATGTACAAAACAACTCACGCCTATTTTCATACGACGCACCTTGGCCTAATAACTTCGCTTTGCAAGGTTATTTAATCTTAAAGAATTGTATACTTAAAGCTTTCTAGTGAAAGGATCCGTCGATTTGGGATAACTATACTAAGAGATTTGTGGTTTTGACTTTTTGCTTTTTGCTTAGGTACTTAATCTTAAAACGGACTTAGAACATAAATTGGACTATACCTAATCGGAATAAATCAATATTTGTAAGGTTTTATAAGGAAATCTGAAGTTACCAGGAATTTTTTGGGGGAATAACAAAGAGAAAGGTTTTTGACTGACATACCCAGAAATCAACTCACAGTCCAAACCGCTGAACCTAAAATCCTGAAATTTTGCATTTAGCTTTTTTATATGTATAAAAGAATTTAGGAAATGCCACTTGTAAGAAGGTAAGTTTGGGAATGACAATTTGTATTAAACTTTTTATTTTTACGATGAATTTACTTCAAAAATGTTAAAAATCAAAATTTTCAAATAAATAAAAGTAATGATCTCCGTGTTTTAGGTATATATCTATTTCTGCGTGAGCGAAGCCCTGAGCAAAAGCTAGTTCTCTACAAAGCTGAAGGATAGTTTGATTATATGACCACGTTATGGGATAAAAGATCCTATCATTCATACACATTCGACTATTAAATAAGGGACATGCAGTAAGTTAAGTTAGTATGTTACTGCCATTAATAATAAATCCCACGTAGTTTTTATGTCAGTTACTATAAAGTGAAACGTCTAAGATAAAATAAAATTCATTTTAGGCAAATTTTGTAGAGGGCCACCTCAACTCACAAATTGCAAGACCTTTAGATAGCAAGTTTTTTGATAATCCTGAACGCTACGCTTATAGACGAAGCAACTTGACAACAACTTCAGTTGCTTGTAACTACGATGTCTGGAAAGACAGACCCTTCAAAAATAATTTGAATCAACAATGTAAAATCAGGTTAAAAACATATTTATTTTATAATAACAAATAAAAAAAATGAAGTTATTACTTCTTAATTGAAACTAAATTAACAGTTTCAAGAGCCAACTTCAAGTCGGATAATTGCTCATTCTACCGACTATGACCATTCCTGAAGGTACGGTAAGTAATTAAGCACCTCTGGGTAGACTACACAAATAGGTACACACTCGACGTGCCACTTCGTTGACACACCTACATTCCCGTTTAATGAATTCAAACAATGACTGGGAAAGTTATAACACGTACTAATACTGCTGAAGTATGGCATGTCTTTTGTAAAAGAACATCGAATAAAAAGACAGGAACGATTGTCATATTTTAAATTAATTTTTTTGAATGATTAACTTTTTCTTGTTACATATGCATATAATAAAATGCACATAATATCAAACAGCCTACTCTACTGTAATTTATTATCTAACTTAAAAACTATTGAAGGATTTTCGGTTGCAAAAACCGCAGTAAGGCTGCATATAAGATAACCTCAACAGCTTAACTCGAGCCTTAATATGGTGATAGTACTAACAAACGTTATATATCGATATCCATATGATACTAAAACTCAATCGTGCTAGGAATAAACAATGGGAAATAATAAAACGAGCAACCTAAAACAAATTTGTCTTGAAAAAAATATGAAATTGAACGGTATGAAATATTAATAGTCCGACTGAATTAATAAGTGAGCGACTAAAACAGATTATTTATACGACGACGAGCGTAGCGAGGGTAGTATTTAAGCGACTTCCTGTAAATTAAAATTTTGGGCGACAAAAATACTGAATTTGGCCTACTGTTTTAATTAAGTGAGCGACTGACTGCGAGTTTCAAAAAATCAATGTAACAGCCACTTAAAAACATTCACTTGACGGCGGCACGTCTTGATTTGATCGACAGACGATATTCAAGACAAATACCGTGCACTGTACCTATACAGGGTTAATTTTAATTAACGCATCACCTCTTGCGGGCAGCCTCTCCACATCAATCCCAACAACATTTGTTCTACGACATTTTACAAATCTTGATATATAACCCAAAAAATAAAAACAAAAAATTTTTAGCTCCTTACTCTACATTTCGTAAGAAGTACCTATTATTATTATGAAGCGATATTTTACTACGCAAGGGTCGTGGCATACCTATTCTCATAGTAAATAGAGTTACGCCTCTAAACAGAGGCTATAAATTATTTTTGTATGAAAAAACGAAATTTTTAAAAACTATTAATTTCAAAAAGTTGTAGTCAAATGTTGTTGGGATTGATGTGGAGATGTTGCCTGCATGAGGAGATGCGCTAATTAAAATTAAACTTGTATAGGTACGGTGCACGATACATGTCTTGAATATCGTTTGTCGATCAAAAACAGACGTGCCGTCGTCTAGTGAATGTTTTAGGTAGCTGTTTCATTAATTTTTCGTCACTCAGTAAGCCAAATTCAGTATTTTTGTCGCCTGAAATGTTAATTTACAGGAACTCGCTTAAATCCTACCCATAAACAATGTTTAAATTAACATGTCATATTAGGTTTGAAAAAATATCGCGTGATAAAAAGACAATGACTGATATATCAGGAGCTAATGTGTACACATTTGGTGATGGATTGTGTTGAACTTCAATGTTTGATGTATGGTGTGCTTAAAATAGCTATAATAATTTAGACGTGTGTCCCTAAAAAAAAAATGCTTTAATCTAATATATAAAATTCTCGTGTCACAGTTTTCGTTGCCATACTCCTCCGAAACGGCTTGAACGATTTTGATGAAATTTTTTGTGCCTATCCGGTATCTATGAGAATCGGCCAACATCTATTTTTTTTTTATTTATATGTCAAAACAACGTTTGCCGGGTCAGCTAGTAATAAATAAAAATTAGATTAAAAGTAGTTTTAATCTGATTTTATTATAAAGCATTTTTGATCTTCTATTTTAGTAACGGTTGATTTGATAAAAATCTATCGGATATGCTCGTATGCCTTGTATTTTTGAATAAGCCAATTTTGATCTTGTCATTTTATTTATCTATACTATGTTTTATACAATTATAAAAGACAACATAAAAGGGTTTACAGAAAAAGATTACAGGTCTCTTTATCGCAGCAAAATTTATTTCATAAATTAGACAACTTTACACACATACCTCGTAAATTACCCTAATTTTAAAACATATTTATTAATTGATGCAATACGACCATCATTCTTTCAATCTAATTGTAGTTTTATCCATGCTAACTGAAAAAAGATCGTATGACTTCAAAAAGAGACTTGAAAAGCCTTTAAATAATTCTAAAAAAGTGGATAAAATAATAAATGCAGAATATTGTGTTAAAATCTTTATTTTTACTATTATAATAAATACTTAAAATACAGGAAAAAGTAACAAAGAACTCAATATTTGCAATGAATAGCAAAGCGTTCAGGGGAAATAGCCCAAGTAGAAATCAAAGTTAGAGTTTAGCAGAATTACTATTAGAAGTTTAAAGCCAAGTACAAAAGTTTTATGTATATTTTTCTTATAAATATATATTATAGGCTAACCTTAAAAAACATGTAAAATCAATTAATAGAATCGATTCGTTTCTTAATTCTTTTCAAAAAACTTAGTCATGCTATGGATTTTAAAATAAATGATTTACCATTTCTGAATATATTTAGAGCATCATCAAAATGACTTAAAAATATCATAATTATGATTTGATGAATCCATGATCTTAGGATTAATATACTTATTAGTTATATTTCGAGGAACACTATTTGTATATGATTATATTTGTTATAATCTTTCCATCAAATAACTTAGAAAAGTGGGTATAACTTACTATGGAAACTCGTAAACTTACCGAAATGTACCAAAAATCGTAAATTTTTATACTGTATAACTTTATTTGCACTATAAGTTCAATTGAATGAAATGAGACGAGCTAACTTAGCTAGGGTTTACTTATTCTGGACAACTGACTTAAAATAATAACTTTGATCATGAATCCCTAATAATATTTATCAGGGCAAACGAAATCAACTTCATTTTATTCATCTCCGTTCCTGAATTTTTGCTTGAAAGGGTTTCTACGCATGATTTAAAGCAATCTGTTACTCATATCAATAGTTCTTTTTTGGACTAGTCCAACGTTTTTCACGGTCATCGCCCCAGGAGTTATCCTAATTGTTATTTCGGAAGATACCCTTATAAAGATGTAAGAAAATTATAATGTTCTGCTTAATTTGACATAAAATATATGTTGACCTTTAAGCTTAATATTACTCAACAGACATGGAAAAAAAGTTATAGTTTACTTAATTTATACAAAACCTTTACTAATGGAGCACCTTAATAACAAATTACTCGGCAAATCATTAAAAAGTATACAAAAATACGTTTACATTTTTTTTGCGTTCAGACAGTGAAACATGCGGTGATTGGATATTGTTTTATAAAATGGAGTTATCATTTTAAGTCCTTTTTAAGAGTTCCTTGATAAGTAGATTCCCTGCTTTGGCAAGTTACATTGTTAAACCTACAATATTTTCCTCTTTATAGAAATTGAACTCCTTTTAAGTTTTATTAAATTCTGTAATAGAAACTCCAGCAATAGAAATCACATTTTACATTTGCATCATTAAAAAGGAAAACGGGACTGTACATTTTCAATATTACGAAAAATGTTAAAAGATATTTACAAGTCTAATTAAATAAAATGGAAATCGACAGTCAAAAAACAAGACGAAGAACGTTCCTATCAATGTTTTTATCGTATTGATCACTTCCAATTTTGATTAAGTATTTGATTTATTTACGACGAAATTAAATCATTTAATTACTGTTACATTTTCACGCGTATGTCAATGAATGTTGGAATTAAATTTTGTAAAATGAATTAATTATTATTTTATTCGATATTTCATTCATTATTTCTCCTAAAGGCAACTCTTATTTTTTAAAAAGATGATTAAATCATAAAACATGAAACTGAAATAATGAGGATTTGATGACAAACTTATATATGGGGGAAGTTTTCTTTTAAATTTATTTCTCTTGAGCGGTCAGGGACCTAATTGCACGTTTTCTTCCAGTAAAAAAAGGTCATAACAGGAATCCCGTGTCTTATACTTAAGTCACCTTAAGTTTCCAACGTTGACTATATTTAACTCAATCTAACCTCATGCTAGGTGACAATGAGGTTGAAGTTGACAGCGCAAGGGCTGCAGAAGGGACTGGATCTAAAAAAAACATATCTTATCACTTTTCTAACGGTGACATTTTTCAGCACACTATATGTGAAGGTTAGGTGTTATTATTACCAGACTAACCTCAATGCATTCTCGTCCATAAGAGAAACTAATGGCTGTACATACTGTAGCATAATTTAAACGTTTGTTACGATGATGATGAAGCTATACCCATTAGTACGCTCTAAAATAAGGTTTTGTATCTATAATGACCACGACAATAGCTTACAAAACACATAAGGCATTACTTTGTTAACTTAGGTAAAGGTTAATCATTATTAGTTCGTGATTACGTGATGTGGTGTTGGATATAAACATTTACGTAATTGATGTTGACTTGCCCTATGAGCAGGTTTTGTTACGAGCGGCAGAGAATTTAGGGCTTATATACATAAATTTACGTTTCACTTCAGAACAATGTAACAAAATTAGAATGAACATTATAGTACTTAGCAAAATAGTCAGTAATGGTAGCACAATGACTGTTTTATATGTATATTTGTTACGTAAGGAAGATTTAATTAGCATATCTACTCGCAAATTATTTAAAACGGAATTCATTCAATAAGCTTTATTGTTCAATAACGAATCAATATCCAATATTAATTTATCATATTCTAAATACCACCTGAAGTGATTTCTCTTAGAACACCTGCTAAGTATCATAATATTACGTTTTGTTATTAGTTTAAGTCCAGAATAAGTAAACCCTAGCCAAGTTAGCTCGTCTCACTTCACTCAATTGATCTTATAGTGCAAATAAACTTTTACCGTATTAATTAAACTTTACGATTGTTGGTACTTTTTGGTTAGTTTAGGAGTTTCCATAGCAAGTTATATCCACTTTTCTAAGTTATTTGATGGAAAGATGTAAAACACGTTTACCCGCTTACTGCCATAAGTCACCATATTGTATTTAAAGCTGCGCTCATTTGCTGTATAAGTGTAAATAAATAGTGTTAATTGAAATTTAAGCTAATAATAAGCTAAGGGCTTCTTGGAGTGGGATGTGTAGGCATTTAAACGTACCATACTCCCAGCCCAGCAAGCGCAAATACGTTTACCTAATTGGTTTATTTTTCCAAAATTATAACTTGTTTACAGGGCGTCCCACGGCTATGCCACATGGACGGAAAGTACCTTTAATAATTTAGCAAAAAATAATCCTTATGGTAAAGCCTATCGGTCGGTATGATAAAACTACAGGGTATTTTTTTGTAATTGTTTTTAAAATTAAAATAATGTCTTCTTTAAGTAAAATGTTCCATCTACAATATAAAAGGTACTTAGATGATAAGGCCGCCTATTGTCGCCTCTGTACCTATAATATTGTTATCAAAATATTTTTTGCTCCATGTGTAGAACAATAACTGAAGAACAAATAAATAAACTGGAATGTCTTAAGTTTTCACGGTCATTTTAAATGACAGACTTAAATAAAAGGTTTGTATCAGATTTTATCACGTTTACTTTTACTATGAACTCGACGATTTGATGTTTTTATAGGCACCATGGGCCTACGAGTTAAATGTTAAAACCAGTTAAAACCTCCTTTGTTTGAGGCTATTCAAAAATCTTACAATAACAGACCCATAATGCAAAAAAGGTATAAAATGAAAAAATTATCGATAATTTGAATTAAAAGTCTTAATTAAATTTAAAAAGTTATCTAAATAAATAACCTTTAATGTTTAAAAAGTGAACATTGGAATAGGACTAAATCATTCAAAATTATCTAAAAGTATATTATTTATTTATCACAGACTCACCAATACTCTAATATTCAAGTACCTACTCTTTGTAGGACCGTTACTAAATGGTTTCAATATGAAAGTCGGCATTACATCAAGGGTAGTTCCATATAAGAGCAAAATTAATGAACCGTGCAAGACATGAACATCAGGTAAATGTCTTGTTCGCTGAGAACGTAATTTTTTGTCGCATTTTATCTTCACATTCCTGCAGTAGAAAGTTATAGAATTCTAGCTGACCTGGCAAACGTTGTTTTGCTATATATAAAAAAAAATTGATGTTGGCCGATTCTCATAGATACCGGATAAGCACAAAAAAAAAACATCAAAATCGGTCAAGCCGTTTCGGAAGAGTATGGCAACGAAACTGTGACATGAGAATTTTATATATTAGAAGATTAGATGATTAAAGCCAGGCTAAGAGTAAGTCCAAATGTAAGTATAGCTTAGTCACACAGTAAACTTGCTTAGGTTTTAATAATGATTTTACCAAGGAAAAGCCCCATACAAATATAGGAAGATAATGATGGAAAGGTGACATAAGAACGTATACGTCTTTTACGTACTTATAAGTGCGGCTCTCAAATGCTGAATGGCGTCAACCTATCTGTATATGAGGGTAAGATTGGAAAAGGTACTATTGAAGGTGCACATACCCAATACACCGTCTTTCACACACTCAAACGACAAGTTATAATGTAGATCTTTGATTCACGATGTGAAAAAGAAACAGTGCAATCACTAATATTATAAATGTGAACGTTTGGTTGTATGGATGTCAGGATGTTTGTTCCTCAATCACTGCAGAACGGTTCAACGGATTTGGATGAAATTTGATACAGTGATAGTGTACAGTCTGGAATAGCAAATAGGCTACTTTTACGATTTGAAATTGCGCGGGCGAAACCGCGCAAAACCGCTAGTTTACAATATATTACCTATCTAAGACAAATTAAAAACCCAGAAAGAGACTTAAAGTCATACTGTCGATAACGACAGCCTTGTTATCATCGATAATAACTGTAAACTGCTGTTCCATAGAGGCCTTGTTGAGCATGCACTAAAAAACCTCCTTGCATCCGTATAAAATACGAGAAAAATAATAGGGATATGAATAGGGATAAATAAATCAGGCTCGGTTTAATGGTATTTTTTATTAGCACCCATACATTACACAAAATATGTAGATAAAATCTGAGCTTTTAATATCCTTGATATGGACACCTCAAATGCGAAACCAGGGGTATCCTTACCCATAAATTGTACACCAGATTTCGGGTAAGATGAGTAGAAACGCCTGTCCATGTAGCAGTTAAACTACCCGCACAGGACTTGACAAAGTGTCAACCTTTATGAGTAAGGGTTCGCCGTATCTCGGGAGAGTCACTTGTTGAAACCTGTACTAACTGGATTTTTAGTAAGTAACGCGAATGGAGGATACAAATAGAGCTCACGTGTGATTTATAAGTTTATTACATGTTCAGTTTAATTATACCGTTCATGACTACGGCGTAGCAACACATCCCGTTCAAATTTAAGATAAAATTAAACGGAATAAAATATAGGTTAAAACTTATTTTATTTTAATTTAATTAAATGCGAAAACGATATTCTCAGATGATTTTTTTTGTAAACTTTATTCATTCTTGTAATATTTTCATAATTTGACATTTTTTTCTAAAAGTTTTTCGACAAGACTAATAATTTTTTTCCATCTTATGCAAATGTAAAACTACCATTTGTAAAAAAAAAACTTGTATTCTCAGGCTCTATGCTTTTTAACCCACATCAAAGCTAAGCCATAATGGTATCCTTTTAGGCAAAGAAGAATGTCACATACGGCTTTTACCGCGATCCTTGTTTTTATGTTCTCTCTATAATGAAAGAAAAACTGGGAATATTCGTAACTTAGTGTATTAAAAATGGGCGCTAAAGTACCTATATGTAAAAAAACATCTTTATAATTTAGTTTTGAGGGTTCATAATTCATTTTATCCTATAAACTACTCATTTCTTTAAATAAACATTTAAAGAAATGAGTAGTTTAAAACTATTTTCAGAACTACTTTAGCTATCGTCACGATCAACATTCTCGTAATTTAAGATCATCTGAAAATTTAATGCTTAGCACACCACCCCATTCCACCGACCTTTTTGGTGGTGCTTTTAAAATCCGCGCGGTATCCTTGTGGAATGAGTTGCCTCTTAGCATTAAGTCAGCTAAAACCATTACAACCTTCAAAAAACTTTTAAAAACTCACTACCTTTCCTTAACTGAAGAAGTCAATGTGTAGTCTATGTACGTATATATAGTGTTTGTATGTATGTATGTTTATTATTGCAAGTATGTATTATAGTATATGATGATGTTTGTAAATTTTGCTATTCATAGTTTTTTTTTTTTTTAAAGTACCTAAAATGCCCATCTACAATTTTCATTTTCATGTAGTTGGGTTGCCTGGTAGAAATCGCTTTCAAGCGATAAGGCCGCCCTTTATACATAATGTGTTCTTTTATTTGTGTTTTTTATATTCTTGATTTTTTTTGTGTATAATAAAGGGTAAATAAATAAATAAATAAACATAAACGGTAAAGTAAACATTAAATGGATGCAAATCAGAAACGAAAAATAGTAACCCACATTAAAATATTCCACTACTTTTTTTACTCTCTTTAAAATGTAATATTTAAGTCCTCACTACTTCTAAATACTATTTTAAAAGTTTGGTACAACTGTTCTCATTAGTCATGTCTGATATTTCAGACGAAGTTCTATTTTAAATTTTTAAGCCGCCTGTCAATTCTTGAAATCAATATAAAAATTTCTAAATTCTTTCGGTCATTTAAATTATCAAATCATTATAATAATAATATGTGACACTTAAACACTATCTAGTACCTAAATTATAATGTGGAAATAGTCGATATAATACATATACCTTTTCGTGATACCTATTTATTTTTGATGTAGGTACCTATAAAAAAAATCTAAGCTCATGACAACCTACACACAGACAAAACCTACCTACCTACAGACCTTACTAACAATTATATGCCCACGCGACTTCCGTCTACTCGCCCACTATGGCCGAGTAGGGGTTACGAACTGTCTTCATATTTTTCTTAGGGTTGCCAAACTAAGAATAGCTTTACTATTTGATGTCATATAACAAAAAATAAAATTGATACATACAAGTCAGTATTATCAGCAAATACCCATATTTCTTACCCAATTTCAACACAATCTTGAATGTTAATAATTCAGGTTATTAATAGTAAAATATTTAATTGAGTCGTCGAAGGCGTCGTGGTTACTGTGTGTATGTATCATACGATATCACAGGTTAAGCAACGTTCGGTGCGGTCGGTACTTGGATGGGTGACCGCCGACCATTCATTTCTCACGACGACTTCCGTGCTTCGGAGGGCACGTTAAACAGTCGGTCCCGGGTGCTGTTTACTTGTATACAGTAGTCGTTAGGGTTTGTCAGAAGCCATTTCGGCGCCCTGAAAATTCTGGCATCCACCACCCAGCACTGGGCCAGCTTGGTGGATTATGGCCTATACCTCCTCGTCACCTAGGGGAGAGACTTATGACCTGCAGTGGGCTCATTACAAAGAGTTGTGATAATGATGACTTAATTGATATAGCATCAGAAAAGTCTATTATCAGTTAGTTCAAATAATTTAATTAATAAAAAGGTAATGTAATCATACGACCACTTTGGCGATGGGGTAAACCTATCTGCCTCAGACACCAGTGGTTGCGGGTTCGATTCCCGCGCGGAACAAGAAAAAAAAATGTTCCGGCACTAGGCGTTTATCTATATAATGTTTTTTCTATTCTAGGTTCATCCCTAGTTTGCTACATGGTATCTCATAACACAAGCTTTGCTTACTTTGAGACCATGTAGTTGATGTGATTGTTTAGGATAGTTTTTTTTAATTCCAAAAGCTTTTTGAAATATTCTGCGTTCCGATTTTTATATGAATATATCGTGCATAACAACCTGCACGGTAAGCCGGCTGAAATAGCAAGATTTTTTGCAAAGTCAAATAACGAGTTTGGCTTAGCGGCATGCTTAATTCTTAATCCCCTTGCATAGTAACAAAATCCAGTGTAGCACGAATGTGTTTTCTAAGTATAAATGGTTCGAATTGACAGCTATGACGTCACAATATGGCGCTAAGCCATTTTAATTCTCATAAAAACTGTCAAATCTTACCTACTTTAAGTCAAAAATTTAATCTAACCTACTTTAAGATATTCAATTTTCGAATAAGATGCAATTGTTATAGGTATTCAATAAAGCAAAGAAATAAAGTTTAATGTTATTTTGTTCCTATAAATATATTTCGATTTTGCATAGAAATAGAACTTGGCACTCGTTTAGATCTCCATTCTTTTTGCGGCGAAGCCCACAGCCAAGCATTATTTTTGTACATTTATGTTTTTGGTGGGATTCACTTATCACATCTTCCATGCAGATAAATATATCTAATAAGCATAAAGGTATAAAATTTAAGATAAATGAGTTGCACGAACGAAATGTCATCAAAAAGTTTAATTATACATGTTACATCTAAAAACAAATATATAAATTAGATGCTACTTTACGACTTCCGTGGCACAGTGGGCGCATAGCCAGCTGATAATCGAGAGATCAAGGGTTTAATCTCCAAATGATAAATGTGTGTAAAGCGAATAGACGTAGTTCTAACATCGGCCCCAGCCGGGAATTTTTTCACTAAACTCATAATGTGATGTTTTGAAATAAGGACCAAACATAACTTTTAAATAAAGTTTATTTTCCTTAAATAAACATAACATTAATTTTGTCTCAAGTTTTCAACATTCATAATACTCAATAGAATACTTAAAATAAAACCTATTTATTTCGCGTATTTTGTCTTGACGCTACGGTACGATGTTCTCACAGACCCCATAGTAACTCTTGCATAGTTAAGTCTTTTATTAAATATTCCAATACATGAATATAAATTATTTACTTACATATTTTCAAAACATTTTAACACGATGACGTTAAGTTATCTTTACAACCTATGTTCACTCGTGCGTAATAAAGTCTTTTATTAAATACCAACATTTGCCCGCGACTTCGTACGCACATAAATTAAAAAGTCCTATATTTGCCGTTCCTGTAAGAATTTCGAGAATTCCATACTTACTGCAACCAGATACCCATTGAAGAACCTGTTTTAACAAGTTTTACATAGGCGCACGCAAGAAATAAGATTTTTTATACGAACCAAAAAGTACTATATTTCCTGTTTCCGTGGGAATTCCGGGAACTCCTTTATTAGTGCACTCCTACACCCCCTAACAAATGTATATTTCAAATATCAGTAGCAGCTCTCTACGCCTAGTAGTTATGCCTGTACGTTATTTGTCAGTCACCCAGTCACTTAGTACCTAAATCAGTAATGGAACAGTTTTATCTGTATTGATTTCATTACTAACATGAATTACATCTTACTGAATTATTAAAAACATTATCCTTTGTAAATATTTTAAACTGTCAATGTGCCAGTGTCTTAAGTGGTAATGGTCAGTTGTTTGTTTTCGAAACGTAAGGGTTTGGTGTTTGATTCCCAGAACACTTTAGGAAAGAAGCCTGCCAGGAAGGCTTGTTTGTAAAGTCTACCAACAAACACCAGGAAACTCTCTATATTATGATTTTCATAATATAAGGCAAAATAACTGTCTTATTTTGCCTATCTCTGACGACTTCATAAGTAATAGGATGAGATAACAGTCCGCTTAATTTATTATACACGTGTAGTTGGTGAAATTGTTTAGGTAATATATGGGGCACACTAAAATTTTTGCACTTCTAGCTAATCAGAACTATTTGAATTTCAATTGTTTTATTTTTTGTAAAAAAATGGCGGGTTTTTTTTCACACATCAAAGTTGTACCTACGCAACAAAAATGGAATTAAGTCGAAAAGATTCTAGAGCGATATTTTTTTATGATTTTAAAAGTTTTCTCTCTCTTTCACCCTCTCCACAAGTGCCGCTCGTCTTCAAAATGCTTTTGGGAAAGAAGTACCTTATCAGAACACCGTGAGGCGATGGTTTGTTGAATTTGAAAGAGGTTGGCTTTCTTAACAAGATGAGTTTGGTGGAGGGCGGCCTTCTAGTACCATCAACGAAAACAATATGACTAGTGTTACCTATGTTATAAGACAACAGATGCTACAACATCAAGCAATATGTCAGGTGCCTTACATAATAAAAATTGTTTAAACCTCGTTTGATCCTTGGTAAACTGAAAGCAGAAGCGGGCTCTCGTGAAATGGTGCTCACAGATGCTACTGAATTACGACCACGGACATTCTAATGCTGTTTAATATGACATGGTTACAACAGACGAAACGTGGATTTATTATTTTGAACCCGAAAACAATAGCAATCTTGTGAATGGGTGTTTAAAAATGAAAACAGGCCAATAAAAGTGAGGAAGGCCAGAAACTTTGGTAGAAAAATGATCCTTTTTTTCTCAACTACAGAACCCATCTGCAAAATTCTACTTGATGATCAAAAAAGAGTTGTAATGCCGAGTGGTATTCTACCATTTTTTTAGTTAGGGTGTTATAAAGGTTCGCGAAAGACGACCAAAATGCCGCGTTCTCCTTCATCATGACAACTTTTCTTCACACACGGCCAACACGGCCAACAAAACAAAAAACGACTCGTCATCCATCCTGCCCATAACCCCAACCTAGCAACTTGTGATTTCTGTATTTTCTCCAAAATCAAAGATTTTATGACAGGTTTTATTTTTACTAACTCCGAAGTGGCAGTGATAGCGTCCAATCAGCACGTAGAAAACATGCCTTCGGATCTGTGGTCCTTCTGTTTCAAAAATGGTTCGTTGTTTCGTATTTTGACAAGCTATACCTAAACATATTATTTTGGTGTTAATATGTTGTTTTTTTAAGTAACGCAAAACTCATATACGCCGTAAACAGAAATAGGTTTTTCAGTTCAGCTTTATTTGAAATAAGTGAAAAATATGCAAACGTTCTTTGGTCATTCTTTATAAAAATGATTTCAATTTATCCTAATTTCCACGTTTAACAGTCATAGACCCATAGTATGTTACTAATATTAATAATTCAACTTTAGTGTGACCATAAGATATTTACGTACTTTTTCTATTTAAAAAATAGCAAAAAAAGCTAAAAATTCTCCTTATCACCAAATAATTTTATTTTAAACATCGTTAACATTTCACCAATTCGGCAAAAATGTAACCTATACGATCAAATAATCAGAAACCATGTAACAGAACCTAAATTACATAAAATATTTTGTGAACCCTCTGATTGAGTTTAATTAAGTTATCCTTTTTCAAATATAAATTAATTATCACGTAAAATTAAATATAACACGATGAAATTCGGTTACACGCCAAAACATATTATACTGGTGAAGTCTTTGACAATGCCCCAGTGAAATCTAAATGCAGAGTAGTAATGTAAGTAAATGTAGATTTTAACGTATGATTCTAGTTGGGAAAATAAGAACGAAATAAAAAGGTGTAAGTTTTATTAGCTTTCTCAACTGCTCGTTGTTGTAAGTTCAAGCTTTGTTCGCAACGAACTCACTACGTACACAAACTGAAGTGAAGTTTATTTGCGAAACTTATTTTTGAGGTGATAGTAATTTATTACGGCATGTATTTAAGACGGTGACAAACAAATCTGATTCAGGGTTTTAAAAATAATTAAAATGGGTAGGAAAAATAATAAGTTGGCAGCAACAGTGGAGTAGTATTTTAATTATATAGTAGCAGCTTTATATTGAGTTCTAAGATTTGTTTAAATTTGAGGTTTTCAGTGATTTTTTGGTGCAGCAACTGAATTTGCATCATCGTTATCTCGATGTCATAACGCTTGACTTTTTTGACCATGTCGGGATTGTCCAGGGTTGACTATGATAGCCGACCTGGCTTATGTCGCTTCGCCGGCCGCTACCGCGGCACCGCTCGCTTCACTCGCTCGGCTCGCGCACGTAATATCTATATGCAACCTAACATGCTCCTCCTCGCTGCGCTCGTCGTCGCACCTAACCGTACCAACTACGTCTTCCTGTTAATATTAGCTACCAAGTCATTATTTTTAATACCTCATCTATTATTTTTGTCACCAAATAGTTAATCGCCTAATAAGTTGCAAATAAAATAATTGCATGCGTTAATTATTTTTAAATATTAAGATAATAAATTTGGGTTGCCTGGTAGAAATCGCTTCCAAGCGATAAGGCCGCCCTTTTTACATAATGTGTTCTTTTATTTGTGCTTTTTTTTCTGGATTTTTTTTGTGTAAAAGAAAGAGTAAATAAATAAATAATAAGGTGTCTGTAATTAAAATCAGCAATTTTTTAAATCAGGTTTTGCTCTATTTGAATATCTCGCTCGAAATATGAGCAGTGAACTTCTAAGTTCTCATTAAAAAAGATTAAAAAATAAATAGATAATTATCAGAAATTGGGCAAAAGGATTTAATAAGTAACAGCCCCCTAGCCCACTCATTCTAATTTGCTCATGCTTATGACCTGCAATGTGCTTGTCGTGGCTTTCTTTGTTACTCACCGCGACATCTATCGGAAAATACATATTCTAACTAACTACAATTTAAACTTTGAATCACAGTTCATTTTTTAATTCAATAACATTAGAATCTTTGTTTTCAGTACCTACTGTATGACGAATTAGTAAGCACTTTTTTTGACTCAATAAAGGGCTATCAAATATATATTTTATGTAGCGATGTTTCAAAACTTCAAAAAAACTGCAATTTTTTTTTTCTCTTTGTAGATGAAATATGATTTGGTGACTTCGTTCACTGTTTTTATTCTAAGCTAGAGTAGCTACCTTCAAACTAATCTTTCGATTATGTTTAAATTAGATAAGTTCGCTATGTGATAATAGACAGTTGTAGGTATGAGAGTAGTAAAAGTTGTGGGTTCGATCTTCGATGCATTCAACTTTTTTGAAAGTTCTGCATATTTCTCATCAGTTTTAGTATTTTTATACGAATTTAAAGTGTAATCGTTATCTGATGTCCATATCACTACTAACTGCCCTGTTCGAGGATAATTAAATGGCACTATGTGAAAACTCGTAATTATCCTAGATTGTTTTGAATTTATTTTTTAGAATTAGTATCCTAGGAAAACAATTTTTTATACATATAAATAATATCTCGCCACGTTACTATTACTCCATTGTACACTTATATGGACGAATTTTTTAAACAAATAAAGGATATAGGAACAATCGCGATAGTTGAGTCTAATGTCGAACTATATTTACATTTGTTATTTAATTGGTCAACTTGCTGATTGCTTGGTATAAGACATTTTTAAAATTATTTTTGTCTGGCGTACCAGAGAACTCACGCAACTTTTACACCATTACTAAATTACTAATTAATATGAGTAATCTGAACTATATTTTTATGTAAGTATTACATTTTGATGGCGTACACCCTTCAAATAACACAATCCCATTATAATGGGTGAATAAACGCCGCGGTTGACTTCAATCAAAAGCGATGATGAGGTCAACGATGAAACGAGAGTTTACAAGAAAATAGATCGTCATAAATAACAACCGAACCTCATCACCGATAAACTGAACTGTTACTGTTACTTGGCTGAAAACGAAACTGAATATGGTGTACACTTGTCTGGTGGTATACAAGTTGTTTCACTTGATTTCCCATAACTCCAGAATATTAATGGGACTATGTAATAGAATCAAATAACAAGTGAATATTTTTCAATTTTTATTTTTTTTTTATTTTTCATACAAATAGTTAAATTAAGTCAAAACATCTTATGTAAAACACCTTTAAACGAAGTATGACATCGTGGCATTTTCTATCCCTTTTTTATCGCTATGTACAGGTACAGTTCGCAACGTTTTGCGTTGTATATTGTATGCAACGTTCCTCAACTTTTAAAATGTTTTTGTTGTTTATTGTATGGTGTCAGTGACACGCGTCTATTGAATAAATGTTAAGTGCCAACGCTGCGTTAGTAATACAACTTAGAACATATGTTTATTACTACTAGCCCTGGGTGTCCCAAAATTGGGCAAAGGCCTCCCTTTTCTCTTTCCATTTTAGGCGATCGGCTGTTTCCGCGGGCCAGTTTGGGCTAAATGCGTCCAGATCATCTTTCCACCGACGGCGTGGTCGTCCGCGACGTCGTTTGGTGTCAGGATGCCACGTGGTTGTTGTTTTAGCCCAAAGATCTTCTGACATTCGACAAACATGACCTGCCCAATCCCATATAAGCCTGGCAGCTTTCAGGGCGACATCCGTGATATTGGTTTTGGAGCGTAGCGTGGTATTTCTTACACGATCAGTTAATTTTACTCCCAATATACTACGCTCCATTGCTCTCTGGCAAACCCTGAGCTTGGACTTTTGATTTTCTGTCAAAGACCAGGTTTGTGCACCATATGTGAGAACGGGGAGAATACACATGTCCATCAATTTCCTTTTATGTACTAACGGAAGGTTTTTTTTTTTTTTTATAAGTGACTAAACCCGCGTTTGACCTCAATCTCACCTGATGGTAAGTGAAGATGAGGTCGAAGATGAAAGCACACGGGTTTAGGAAGGAACTGGCTCTTTATACAATATTGCCGGAACACATTACCGCCGGAGCGGTAACATTTGGCGGCAGACTTTATATAAAGGGTGGTCGCTAGCCAGGCGGACCCAGAAGGGATCCTACCACCAAGCAAAAAGGTTTCCCTTCATAAAGGATTTCAAAGCCCAATGGCTTTTCCACGCGTTTTCGATTCGTCTATCGATCTCTTGTTAGTAATACAAAAAACGTTTAGAAAAATTATATTATAACTAACACATTCATAAAGTGCAATACAAAAATACACACGTATAATAAACATAATCATTGCATTGTTTAGTGGTATACAAAATAAGTAAATAACTGAAAAAAAAGCTAAGTAAAATCACCCGACCAGAACTCGAACCTGGGACCTCTCACTTGCCGGACGGATGTTCTTCCAACTGAGCTACCGGCCCCTTTTCAGAAATTGTAAATCTCAGTTAAAGTGATGCATTGCAATGTTTTAATAATGTTTTTAAGTTTTTGCTTTTAATAATGCTCAATTTATTCTTAAATAACTGAAAAATATTATTAGAATTTTACTAAGCATATTTTCAGTTATTTAAGAATAAATAATTGTTAAATGCAAAAGCCTAAAATATAATTAAAGTAAGTGAACTGTCAAAGTAACAATCAGACTTCATTATTATTGGATGCTTGTATAAAATATACTGATTTTATTATTATTACATAATACTCGTAGGATAAATACTCAAACCAAAACAAGCTTTGAAAAGGTTATTTTCTTTATTGACCGAACTCGGCACGATCGGTAAAGGATGGCTGACATTCGACCATTAATTTATCACGACAACTTCCGTTCCCTGTTGTCGTAAGGATTTTTCTGGTCCTAATTTACTTAGTCTGGAAAATATCGCATTTACCTACAAGTGCGGATTTTGCTTGAATAGCAATTGTAGTAAAAGTTAACAGGGTGCTCTCTAACCAAGCGAAGACAATTACCGATAGCTGAGACTGAACTCAACTGTAAGCGTATTTTAAAAGTTATGATGCCTTTAGAAAAAAAAATGTGATAATTAACGAATGCAGAGCATTAAAAAATTGACTTCACGTCAAAACTTTGGTTGATTTATAATGTCGTCAAGGTAAACATTCTCCGAATCCATACACATTTTTTTTAAATTTGAAATTATCCATGAAGTACTCAATCGATTTCAATGAAATTTATATGGGACCAATTATGAAGTATCTTCTATCATATGAATTTTCAAAATCGATTCATTATTAATATTGTCTTAAGTTTACAACAATATTAATAATGAATATAAAATCTTGATCGATAAATCTTGAGTTAATCCGACGTCTGACACCTCAGTCGCTCGTGACCACGGGGTCTGCAAAGACACCGAAACGTCGAGTCAAAATTTAAAAAATATACGCGATAAGTCCCGTTTAAAAGTGTTTTATTCGATTCATTTTTGTCTGAAATATCGTGTAACAATGACACAAAAAAAAACATACACACGAATTGAGATTCTCCTCCTTTTTTGGAAGTCGGTTGAAAACACAACGGCCTAGAATCGAGGTCCGTACAATGTTGAATAATCTGACGCAATTGGTACCTGGTAAAATAAAAAGATCTGAAAGTTCTTATCATTCAAAGTATACTTACAGAAACGTTTTCAAAGACTTATTTAATACAAAACGCATACATTGATCATTTGGTTAGATGATGGTGACACCATATCTATAAAAATATACATACACTGAAAAATATCGGGTACCAAAAATCTTCTGAAAATCGTAAATTGCGAGATTTTAGTACCTGCGCTTTTAACTAAGGGGTTGTCCTATAGTCTGGCAAATAATTCAATGCAGTGAACGGACAGTCCGAAATGCCAAATAGAATGATACCAGTATAAAACTTCGTAGTGTAAGTAATTGAATGAAAATGATTGAAAACGCACGAGTATTTGTCATTCGTTTTGCATAAAATTTTAAAGCAGTGTATAAATAATTGAATTTGAGGCGTATACTATATCTATAAAGTAACTTAAATGAAAATAATTAATAACCAAACATACCAAGTGCTTTAAAACGGTTACAGTAGAAGTAAAATCGACTTGATAACTCTTTTTTTTTAAACTCGTTTTGTCGTTAAAAATGAAATTTCAAGAATAGTTGCCATTTGCTAACAGCACCATAAAAAAAGAAATATCTTATTAGTTTCAATATTTTATTTTCATACATAAAAATAATTACATTCATTCACTTAAACCACATCACAATATATTTTTCTTCCCTCAAGTGGGCACACTGGAACTGTCATTTTACTGCATTGAATTATTTGCCAGGGCATAGGTGAGCTGTGCGATGTGACTTGATACCATGTAATGCAACTAATACTTCAAATGACTTGAGTTAATCCGACCACGTAGGTCACCTGCTAAATACAATGACTACTTGGCATTTCCGCATATCGTTTATCGTTCACTTAGGACAACGGATAAGTGCACTCATCAAACTATGCCTATCTATACCTTACTCCTATTTCTGCGTACTCTAAGTACTTTAAGCACAAATTACCGACAGAACTTTTCTTATACATATGTAGAATTCAGATGAACGAATGATATCGAGAACTAGATGGTTGTGGCATATTTTGTAGCAGTATCACAAGACAATCAAGACAAACTTTTTCATTTATGTTTCTTAATATTTATTTATTTTCCTTCTTTACTTAAAAGTTATGTAACTTTTATCTGCGACTGTGTTTTGTTTTTGTTTGTAACTAGAGTAACTAACTTTGAAAACTTTTAATTGGCCTTCTATCAAATAGAATATATATGTTTGTTTTTAAATTAGATGAAAGTTTCCGCACATAAATCAATATTTACAAAAAAGTTGATATTCATATTAATTTTCTTTTAAAATTTCACAAGCTCCACTTAAATTAGCGTAACATGAAAATATTGCGTTGCTATTATAAATATGGTTCGTAAGGACTATTAATGGCACTGATAGAAAGTGTCATACGACTCCATGGACGTGATAAGATGAAAGCGTAATAATGATGCGTCATCGATCCTAGGTTTCAGTTAGAATCGCCTCTGTTCCTGTTTTTTTTTTTTTTTTATAAGTGACTAAACCCGCGTTTGACCTCAATCTCACCTGATGGTAAGTGACGATGAGGTCGAAGATGAAAACACACGGGTTTAGGAAGGAACTGGCTCTTTATACAATATTGCCGGAACACATTACCGCCGGAGCGGTAACATTTGGCGGCAGACTTTATATAAAGGGTGGTCGCTAGCCAGGCGGACCCAGAAGGGATCCTACCACCAAGCGAATGTATTGCCATGGCTTTTCCTTCCTTTAAACCGTAGATATATTGGTGAATAAAATAAGAAATAATTTATACCGAGGCTGGGGATACCATAACAAATTATAGTATAGTTTCACAAATTGTTCAACGGAAATAAGCCTCCAGCAGGGCTAGCATGCAACCATCGATAAATAGTCGAATCGACAAGATAAATATTATTTTGTTATTTTATCCTATTATGTAAGCTAATATGCGAAACATAATAGATAGAATCACTCGATTTGATACCATAATTAAGACCACAGAACCAAATATGTCATAATCTTAATAAATAACATACACTAAATAGGTACCATATTCTATCGATAATAGGCCCGATTTATCGTTGTCGACGGTAGCATGCTACCCCCGCTGGGCTTATTTTCCAAAACTTTCGTCATCTATGGCACTGCTACTTATGTGTGTCATTCATTTATCATAATTTAAATAGATCCAGTTATTTATCTAAAGTAATTAAAAAAAATTATGTACACAAAGTTTCAGATAATTTGACACAGGAACTACGGAGGCAAACCTCAACAACGATTGTCACGTAGCTATCGCTACTATTATAACTGAATACTCAACCCCTAACAAGAACCATCAATTATGGGAATGTAAAACATATAACTACTGTTAGTATTATCGCTACCAAGTTAATTAACGCTCGGTGATTTACGATATATCCATGTTTAACAAAGATACACGTAAATCTACGCCTTGTAAACATACATTGTTTAAATTCTGATGTAGTTATTTAAAATACACGCATTAAGTTAAAGATATTATTTTAAAATACTGATGGCAGTGGTCACTATGGCTATGTTTAAAAAGGTTTGTTCAAAAATTCTAACATCCAAACCCTAAAATCCACATTTTGTGGTTGTAATTGAAGTAAACTTCTGGAACTAAGTAATTTGTAAACTTAATACATAATGTCCTACTTATAGTACAGATATATATACCGCCGGTCCTAAAGTCCTAATGATATCTTGATTATTGTTAATGTTGACTACGATAACTCTAAAGTTGGGGAAGAAATTAGGAGCTTAACATAGAATTAATTGATAAAGTGTCTTAAATAGAAGGGGTAAATCCGAGATTTTCTTAACTCAGTATTAGTCAACAGCAATAAGATTTAGCAGTGTCTACTCTGTAATCTTTAAATAATGTTATTTACGAAGAAATTAAATTAATTTTTGTATCATTAGTTGCCAATTTTTTTTTCAAATCTTCAAGCTTTCTGAATTTTTTTTAAACTGGCATGGTCATTAACATTTAAATTAACTTTAGAAACGGGAACATTTAGAAATATCGAGAACTCAAAATAAATCAAAAACATGGTAAATATCCCGTTTCTAAAGTTAATTTAAATTTCTGAAATTTGTCCTCAAATTATTAAATAGCCTAGAAAAAACAGTATTTCTTTAGTGAGTAATGTTAACCGGACCTTGTTTTGATATTTGGCTACATTTTTTTGGTTCCTGTTCCTACTAAAATTATATCTTTTTTCCACAATGAGAAATAATTTAACAATGAGACATACACTGCAGGTTTCCATTTAACTAAATTAGGTAGATAGAGTACCTAGATAAAAAAACAGGGAATTATTTTTTGGAACTTATTTATTACATTATGAAATTTATTTTATTGTAACTATTTCTGATTTTGTTTTTTTTTTTTGTTTTTTTGTGATTTCTTAAAAAATTGTGATTTTATCAATTCTTTTTAAAGTTTTTTTTTTAAGTGTGACAAATATTTAAATATTTTTCCATAAGATAGTTGAATTTATAATATAAATTTAGGGGCTTAAACATATAAACTTACCTTACTGGCACATTACAAAACCATTAATTACACTGAAGTTTACAACACTTAGTTACTTATCACTAATTATATTTAAACAGTTCAAACATTAATTTAAATCACACCTAACTTAATCTCTTTAATTAAAAACCGAATCAGCAGTTCAAACAAAAAAATATTACCGCACTTTTCACAAAAAACTTGATAAAGTAACTTTGTTTTTAAATTGTACAGCGTTCTATTTTTAAAATAACACTAACTTTTTCGAATATGAAAGTTCTTTTTTAATCTCGACGTTCGAAGTTCTATTTCACCAGCGCGTTATCGGCCGCGCTCACAGTCCGTGTTCGCGAACGAACCGCCCAAGTGAAACTGCTATACTTTCAATAGGCGAATACTTGGCGAATGTACACAGACACTCCGATTCGCATCACTCAGCGTACATATTGCGCCCAGAAGAATAGAAGCTTGAAACAAGGTCTAAGGTATCCTTTTTGCTATTTAATGACGTTTTGACAGCGATTATTATTTAATAAAAATAAGGAGGGCGTTTTGTTTAATCATACTGCGGTTTGTTTTAAGGGTAGTGTTGGCAGCGTTGAAAAATAAGAATTGTTTATTGCGATAATAAAAGTTCATATCTATCTTAACAATATAAATAAAGATGTATTTACGTATTATTTGCAATTTTTGAAAATGGGGATAAAATTTTAATTAGGCTGTTTAGAATCAAGACTTTTCGAAGCAGATTTTATCGCATGTATTTTACATTTAATCTCTACGTGTCCGTGTACTTTCAGACCGTGGTCATGATTGGTCGCCTAGTTCAAAGACCCTTTCAGGATTTGTTGTTTCCAATAACGTTTTACATATCCTTACATATATTTTAGTGGATTTGTGCACCGCTAGTGATTTTTAGAATAGGTTCCTTTTGAATTGTTCGTCGGCATTAACATCATTTGCCATTAGAGACGAATAACAAATACCTACTATTATTAAAAAAATTATTATAGCCTTAAAATTTATCATAAAAAAATCTTTTGAAAATATTTACAATATATTTATATTAGTATATTTAAAAAAATATACATATTATTAAATATATTATTATATACATAACTTCATGTCCGTATCCCTAATGGGGTAGGCAGAACACCAGAGGTAATAAAATCATCTGATGTCACGTTTGAAAAATTTATAACGGTGAAGTTATAACATTACAGTGACAGGGGGTCAACCTACCGCCCACAAAAAAATCTCCAATCAAACCTCTGTTCCTCAACTGACTTTTACACAATACCCGGGAAGAGAAGCAGCTGGCACATTCTATGTTTTTCTTTGCTCCCAGTCCAGCATGGAAGAAAATACCTAATACTGTAAGTACCTTATTTCTTTTGTGTCATTCTTTCAAAAAGGTTTCATTAATTTTAATTTGAAGAATGAAGATAAAATGAAATATAATAAACCGATTACATTTGTTTTGATTCGTTTCTAAGAAAATCCAATTACAAAGGTATTCTGACTTCTAATAACTGTATGTACTCGTTTCCATTGATAAAAAAATAAGCAATCGATTTTTAGACTATAATTCAACTGTATCGCGAAGGTACTCATTTTAACTCGCATGGGGACATAAAAATATAACACTAAATGTTAAAATGTCATGAATTTTTTTTTGATAGGACCTTGTGCTTTCTTTGACTTTATTTTCACTTACCATCAGGTGAGGGGTGAGGTTGAGTTAAAAAAAAGTCTGTCCGTCTCTCTGAACAATTTCATTCAAAAATTCCTGAATGTAATTACTTACAGATTTCAACTATGGACCGTGTTACTCATAAGGGAGGTTTAAAAGTATGATTTATTATGGTTTTGTGTAATAATCAGATGGTTATTGCAGATGTCCAAAATTATATTGTTTCCTGGGAACTAAGGTGCAGTAAGAGTAAACTCTACTACCCACTCGAACGCCAGAGCACATCAACACCAAAGCGTTAATATTCTGCGGCAGACATTATAAGAAGGGAGGCTGAAGGAATCGTACCATCAACTGTGTGTCGCTCGGTTTAGAGTTGTCTAACGAAAGTAGACAAGGGGGTTTTGCAAACATTTTATATGGCAGTACTAGCATGAATGTCAAAGTCGTTTTTCTGGTATCACTGTTGTCAATCGTACGGTTGTTGGTGGTTTTGGTTATTGAGATTTTGGAATTTTCGTATTCGAAAATGAATAAAAAAATAAAAAAATTTATAGTTTCATAACCAATGTAGGAAACAGCGATACCAGTGACTCTAGCGATCCATTCCATGTAGAATTGCTGGATTCAGATTTTGATTAAAATGAATAAAACAATTATAATAGTTTATTTTTCATATTGTAAGGATAGGATGTTTGTCTTCCCTGCCACCTGATGGAAAGTGCGCATGAAGACTATGGTGTTACACGTCCATCCACGAGAAACCTATTCACTCGACACTTAAAAGTTCCAGGACTGTAGTCAGGAAAAACAGACGCAGGCAGATTGTTCCACACCTTGGCATTCCGTACCAAAAAGGAAGTATCGAATCGAAGCGTTTTGTTCGACTTCTTGTTGCCTATAATTTAATAATATACTTCCCATCAAAAAGTAGGACAGTACCAATATTGTTATTTTTTACGGTAATTTTATAATAAAAATTAATCTAGTAGGTATCAAGTTTGCTTAATACATTTATTTCGTACTATTGTCGGGGTTACCATAATGCTATTTTTTTAATTCGCCAGGGTTTTCCAGTCTTTACTTTCATTAGCCAGACTATAGTTGCCTTTCACAACACGCTTGTCAACGGTGGGATATCCAATTTCTAACAATTTTCAAGACACTACGTGGTTAAATCTAAATTAGTTTTTTAATGACCAGAAGCACTATACATTTTAAGTAATAATACAAAACGTGTAAAAACTCTTGATCGTGTGATAGTCGTACAGCAAATATAACGCTTATTATATGTGGATTATGCTATTGGGATGAATATAATAAACTAATACAACAATTTTTATCCGAATTCACATTAACATTAACATTAAATTAAAACATTTTTTAATTTTAACTCAAGGAGTCACGAAGGAGTATACGCGATAAATCCGGGAAAACTTAAGATCATATTATGTATGTAATCATATCTAAATTTAATTGGTAATGTACCTTTTGTCATATCACCTTATGTATAATAAATAAATTATAATTAAACATAATATAATCTATATTAACATAATAAAGCTGTTGCTTGTTTGTTTGCACGCGAAAATTGATAAAACTACTCCTTTCTTGAAAACCCAACTCTAGAAGAATTTTATGAGCTATTATTTTATAAAGAAATTCCTCCGGCAAAAGTTATGCGAGTAATATCGCACGAAGCTTTTGGTAGTAAATAATGGCAGGGAACAAAAAAAAATGTTCAGGGTCTGGGCGTTTATCTGTACAGGGCTAATTTTAATTAGCGCATTTTCTCTTGCAGGCAGCTTCTCCACATCAATCCCAACAACATTTGTTCTATGACTTTTTAAGATTCATGGTTTTTAAAATGTAAGTTTTCCCATAAAAAAAATATTTATTGCCTCTATTTAGCATCGTAACTCTATTTACTCTGAACATAGGTATGCCACGCAACTTGAGTTTAATATATCCTTTGTCCCATTATTTTGATAGACATTTTTATTTATTTACTGATATCACAATTCGTTACTTACATCTCTAGCAATTATTATTGTACACGCATAGGTTACAACTAACACATTTAATAAATACCTACAATAAATACAAAATTCGTTCAAAAGTTTCTACAAACTATTAGGTACTATTTAGAGTTTAGCCAAAAAACTAAAGTAATCGTAAATCTACTTCATAATTGGAAATATCCAATTGAAATGTAGGAAGTTAAATTTTATAAAAAAAATTGCTCATAAAATTACAGTTTACTTATGGCACGTGTTACGAGGCGTGGTGCACCACCCGTGCCTGCTGGTGCGGGCGACGGCGGCGCGGCGGCGGCGCGGGCGCCTGCTGGCGCTGCCCGTGCCGCGCACTAATACTACGGCCACACTACCTTACCGTCTACCGGGCTGTTACCGCAATAATTATGACATTAAATTACCGTTTAAATTACTGCATGAACTGGTGTGGTTATACTACGGCCACACTACCTTACCGTCTACCGGCAATAATTATGGCATTAAATTTGGCGGAAAATATCACTTTTTCAAGATGGAGGTCGAAGCTGCAGCGGTGTTGTGTTTTATGAGTGCCAATTATTTTTACATGAATCTTTTAAATTTCAACAAAGCTAAAAGAAGTCAAAAAAGGGTATCCCAAAGAGACGGTTCGGATTGGAATAATTTTAAAAACTCGAGCGCTTTTTCATTTGACCATTCCATGTCGGTCGATACGTGCGTCGCCGGTGAGCTCATATTGTACACTGGACAAACGGTAGTGTGGCCACAAACGCAATAATTACTGCGGTAATCTTCTTTGATGTGCGAAGAAAGACCGCTGCCGGAGCTATTGCCTACCGCCATTTGCCATATTGATTGGCATTGTAAAATTATGGCCGTAAATCTTGGTTACACCTAGGTGTTGTTTAAGTTATGGCAATAATTACTGGCATATCACGGTAGTGTAGCCGAAGCATAACCTGCTGCGCGACGCACCGCTGTCACGCACGATACGCACCCTCAATGGAATCGCGGACCATATAGATGTTTTTCATTGTTCACTGAGTCAGTTCGTGGAAGCCACCCTTTTTTTTAACATGTAATTAGTTTGTGTAAATCTTGGTTAAAATAAACATTAAGTAATTAATTAAGTTAATAATAAGTATAAAACATTATCGCATTAGGTAAAAAGCCTATAATGTAAGTGTTTAACATGTGTATAATAATAATAAATAAATAAATAAAATATGAATATAATAGTTATATTATAAATAATTTATAAATACATAATCGAAAACTTTTTTACAAACATTTATTAAAATAACAAAATTCAACAACATCCAAATGAATGTCATCCATATTTTCCATAATATTAGTAAAACTTCTGGCATCTCCCACCGGAAGGTATATGCGGAAACTAACTTAGTGTCTTCATAGATCGCGCGACTCTGTGAATGCTTCAAATTCAGAACGCGCGCCCGTCGTCGTACTTCGTACAGAAAGCCAAAAAAGGTGGTGTACCACCCTTAGGTTGATTGTTAATTGCATATCCTTGACTTTTGGGTCCAGAAGAATGATGTGCAAAAAAATATCATAATTAGATTTTTTTATAAAACTTAAATGTTTGAAATACTGGTATGTTGTGTTAGTTTTGATAATATGCCTTACAAAATTAAGACCGGTATCAGTTATATACAGACCGTTACATTTTAGCCAGGTCCAATCTTTTAAACGAATTATAGACGATAAGCTACTGTTACACATGCCCATTTCAAGCACAAAACCATGCTTTAATTGAGTTGAGCACGTGTGTCGGAATGTTGCTCAAAATAAGCATGCCTAGTTCGAACATGCTCTTGAATCGACTGGCTTGCGCTTTTCGAGGCGCTGGTGGAAGGCGGTGTGCTTTAAGCGCGTCTAAACTAATATCTATCAGTTTTTCATACTTAAATGTATAAACATATTTAAGACTAGCATGCTTATTGCTAGCAAATGTAAACTGCTCTAAAGCATGCTCATATTGAGCATACTAAATAGCAAGCTTTTAACTTTTACTTTTTTGAGCTTGTGTATGTTTTTTACAGTAGCAATTAATATTAGATTTGCTTGCAGATCGTTCTGACTACTTTTATTGCTATATTTATCTGATTATTAATAACGATTATAAATGTTTTAACGTGATAACTCTTTTATTTAACAATTTATGTACACAGGATAAAAGACAATTGAAAATAAAAATAATAATAATAACTTTTATTTTCATTAAAAAATAGAATAACTTTACAAGGGTCAGCTTATTCCAAAAGAAATTTCTTCCAACAGACCTGAGACTGGAGATTTTGGTTAAAATGCAATAATAGTGTGCACGTATAAATATAAATCGAATAAATTACTTATACTATTAAAATATTTATTTAAAAACCTACATTACAAATTTTACATACATATACATACATAAGATAAGATATATAATATATACCTACATTATTATATCCTACTAATATTATAATTGTGAAAGTGAGGACAAATTATCGTAGTCTACAAAGTAAATATAGCTAAGTCAATTATAACTCTTCTTGCGCGACTTAGTCGACGTACAGTGACATCTATCGAATAAAAGCGAACTAAAATTTTGTATATTATAAATGTGAAAGTTTGGATGGATGGACGTATGCATGTCTGGATGTTTGTTAATCTATCACAGCAAAACGGCTTAATGGATTTGGATAAAATTTGGCATAGTGATAGTTTACAGTCTGGAATAGCGAATAGGCTCCTTTTTATTTCGATATTCCCGTGGGATTTGAAATGGCGCGGGTAAAAGCGCGCGAAACAGCTAGTCATACATAAAAATACATACTTTATACTTTTAGCATTGAGAAAGGAAGTGATCTCTTACTCTTTTCTTGAAAATAGATATAGATTGAGACTCACGTATAATGTGAGGTAGTGAATTCCATAATCTGACTACATGAACCGAGAAAGAATACGAAAAACAGTCAGTTTTATGAATGGGCATGTATAGAAAAGTGCGCACATGTGCTCTACATGGCGTATCCTGAGAGTGAGTGAAACTTTTTACGCAGATAGGGTGGGGTAAACGTGTTAAATAGGATATTGAAAATAAGACACAAGATTCTAAGGTCTCGTCGGTACCGTATTGGAAGCAAACGGAGTTGCTTTCGAAATTCGGTGATGTCATCGAATTTTTTGAGTCCAAATATGAAACGAATACATAGATTTTGCAAACGTTCCAATCTGTTTAACAGCTCCTCCGTGGCATCCAGATAATAGGAATCGGCATAGTCCACGAAAGGAAGAACCAGTGACTGGGCAATAGCAACTTAAGTCTGTAAAGGAAAAAAGGTTTGCAAGTTCTTAAGTGAGTGCAATATGTGTAGTGGACCTTGCGACTGATTTCACTGACATTCGCGTTCCACGAGAGGTTTGAATCAAGAATGACTCCCATTGTCCAAGGTGATGGGAGGTACAACAGCAAAGTCAAGACAATTAGGAATATACCGGCTACCAATGATCATTGCTTGCGACTTTTTGGGGTTAACTAGATAACCAAAAGACTTTGCCCAGTCATTTATTCGAGCTTTACCTGAACTACTGTCAGATAGGTTTGCTCTGTTTCTGTTGAGATCATTTGACGCCCACTTTGAATATAGAGTAAACCTATCTGCCTCAGACGGCAGTGGTCACGGGTTCGATTCCCGCACGGAACAAGAAAAAAAAATGTTCCGGGTGTGGGCGTTTATCTAGATACATGTATTTACATAGGTATAAATATTTACATTATAAACTGACTCATCAATATGCAGTCCTAAAGAATTTTATTTATTTTAAATCAGAGTATCCATTAAAACCGCTTCCTGATCCAAGACCACTGGCTTCTGAGACTACCCAGACATAGGTCGTCAATATCTATACAATATATCATACTCACACCTTCACACCGTTGTATCTGCGTATCTTTCAATGGCCTATCAAGTTCAAAAATATTTTCACAAACCCGACTAGTGATTTCATAGATAGCTCATTCAAAAGAAACGAACCATTTCTTCAACTTTCGCATATTACATACATCGTTAGTATAATTTTATATTACATTGTTATGTGTTTTCATAGCAGAATTAAGGTCCCTACTAAATTTAATGAAGACTAAAAGCCTATTAAAGGCTGAGTTCAAACCTCGGTGTAACTATTATGTAGGTAGTATTATGAGAATTCCTGACAAGCCTGAAAATGCCTGGAAGTTAGCGTCATAACTGAAATAGTTGTATGACTTCATAGAGCCTGAGTTACCTACTTTCCGTGATATTGTTTCGCAGTTTTTCTGATATTAATGTTTGCTGTGACTTTGTAAAAGTAAGCCTCGGATTTTAGCACTAAATAAGGAGAAAAGGAATTAGTAAATACGGTTTTCTGTTCGTATGTTAATTAATTTTTTGTTTAGCGTGTTTATATGTGTTTAACCTTTAGCTAAGCTGTTTATTTCTATTTTAGAATAGTACAGAAGGTTGAATAAACAAAATAGAGAAGAGCGACAAAATCCAAGTAATACAAAACAACTTCTGTCGCAGAGCTACTAATGCGCCGTTTTACGTTCGCAACGCGGATTTACACAGGGACCTCAAAATTTCCACCATCCAACAGTACCTTAAGACCCTGTAATTATATTACTACAAACGTTGCGAAAACCATCCGAATGGATTGGTTCGAGACACTGTTTCATATAAACCCAACCCCAAGTCGTTCAAGCACTCTTGTCGCAGACCTAAGGATGCTTTGTCTGACCTTCCCAACCAGCTCTCACTAGATCTGGATAATCTCCTATCTGCCAGCTAATAGCTGAAAGATAACATTTAGTCGATCATTCTGTCGCTCATTTCTTCGGTCCATTGTCGGTAGAAAGACAAAAGATCATATAGGGGGAGTTTAGTGAGTAGAAGTCTCACACTGCTAGGGGCCATCTGGCCGGGGAGCTACCCCCTGGCAAGTGCCCTCTCGTATTTCTAATGTATTCTCCTCCTGGAGCACTTGTACGGTCCATAGGCCTATGGGTGTTCTGAGGGCTAGTCTACTGTGGCGGAAAAAAAAAATTTAGCCTGTGAACAACTTAAACAGTCTTGCATTTCTTGCCTGGTGAATTTTATTTGATGAACACAGATATTGAATTCGCCCCGACCAGGATTTGATCAACACGGATCTTGCTGGGCGGGTGATTAAATCTATAAGATGGTTACGGCATACGCACGATGAATTTATTTAGTATTTTGTTATCAAAAAATATATATAACGATTATGGGTACAATGCAAAAAATCTTTATAAGCATTGTTTAATTGCAATGTTTCATAGTATTGTCTTAAGTTTTCACGGTTCATAATTTAAACGACGAGGTGGTTTGAGGCCGTTTTGACGAAGCACTTTTACACCAATTTTCAGTTCATCATCAATGTGCTGGGGATCGCAGATTCCATGTGCTCTCTGAAACAAAGAGGAGCCTACGGCGAGTAATTGGCTCGGGTGGTGGTGGGAACTCCCATTTAAATATCGGTCAGTATGAGTGGGTTTCCTATAAACAGTATGACCGAGTGTACCATTTGGATTCCGTGTAATTAAAACATCAAGGAAGGCTAACTTATTATCCTGTTCTAATTCCATAGTAAATTGTATTTTATTGTTAAAGGAATTAAGGTGGTTAAGAAATGCAGTTACTTTGTGTTGAGGTAAAATAGTGTAAGTATCGTCAACGTACCTCTTGTAGATCTTCGGCACGACTGGTGCCAGGTGGAGAGTACGCTCCTCGAAATGTTCCATGTAGATGTCAGCAACTACAGGGGACACCGGGGAGCCCATGGCGACACCATCAATTTGTAGGTAGAATTCATTGTTCCACATAAAATAGCCAGATGTCAGGCAAACTTCTAATAATTCTGCATATTCAACAGGCAAATCTGAATCAGTTAGCTTTTTCTTTACTATTTCAATGCAGTCTTTGACAGGTAATGATGTAAACAAAGACTTGACATCAAAACTAACCATAGTTTCATTGTTAGCAATCTTGAGATGTTTTAAATCACTAACAAATTGGTAAGAATCCTTTACATATGCACTTGTTTTACCTCTCAGCTGTGAGAGTACACCTGCTATATGTTGGGCAAGCCTGTAAGTTGGGGTGTCAATTTGGCTCACAATAGGTCTAAGTGGTACATCAGTCTTGTGCACTTTAGGTAGCCCATATAGTTTTGGAGGTTTTGCATAAGCTGGGATAAGTTTTGTCACATCCAAATTCAACCATTCTTTGTGTTTTTGTATTAAATCAGATGTTTTCTTCATAATTCTAGAGGTAGGGTCATAGTTTACCTTTTTATAAGTTGATTCATCTGATTGTTGATTCAAACCTCTTGTCAAATTCTTAGGCGCGCTTCCATCAAAACAATATTTAAACCAAACTCAAAAATTAGTCAACATCTTCGCCCAGTTAAATGCAACATCCCTTTACAAGACCCAGGTGTATACAAGATTGACTGCACGGCATTGACAATAAAAGCATTTTATTCTGTTTCAAGAGTTTGGTCATAGCACCATTTTAACGTTTGGTGGCGCCACTTATTACTGCCAATAACAACTTGATATGAGTGAATTGAGTGAGTGATAGACAATCATTCGCTATTTGATCACAAAACGCTGCCGGCTTTTGAAAGTCCGGTGCATATCTGCTGTAAACTTCACATATCTGCTGTGTTTATGTAATTTCGTGCAAACTCAGATGTAGCGTCAAGTGGACTATAGTTTATCATTTATGTAACTGAATTGTTGTGATACTTGATAGACTTCATGATTCATATATTTTGACGAATAACTTTATCAAACATGCTAGCTAGTGTTGGTTTTTGATTATTTTAGTTAGTTGTTCGTTAGTTAGTTACCGTTATAATGAAAATTAGCTCCCTTTCTTTCACATATGAAAAATATTTATCAAAAATAATAAAAAAATCCACTATAGTGCGTAGTCCACCAAAAAAACCTCAAGCACATAAGCGCCACCAAGCGGCAAAAAAGCTTGCATTCTAAACTTCCTATAATATTGATTTGTCTTATCTGTACTTGTACACTCTGCAACAGAATAATGTATACCACCCCAGACGCACGCACACATACAATATGCATTCGCATTGTATGTGTGCGGAAGACTCAGAATAACGTTGACCACCAGTCGTACGCACACAACTAAAGATCAATTCTAACTAAGCTAACCAACTACATCGTGTCACAACAAGAAATAATATAACTACAAGGATGTATAGATCTTTAGTTTCAGTACTTCGACGAGCCTATGGCAGCCGTATAATGTGCAGATTATTGTTTTATACTATAGAACTCTGAAAGGTCTGCATTTTTTTTTCTCCGTTGCTATATTAATATGTCTTTTTCATTGTTAAATTATTGATTGATTGTTAAATTAATAATGTTTAAAGATATATCTTCAATATCTTTTTTTTTTGTTCAAATTTAATGAAGATATATTCATCAATAAACCATAATATATATTCATTTAAATTAAGAAATATTTTAATAATTTATTATAATTTAAAATGATATAAATATAACTTTTGTGTTCTATATTCTAATTATATTTATATTCTAATTAATCAATAAATTAAATATAGTGCAAGCAATCGAAAAATAAGGTGCAGGTAAAAACTACTAATTAAAACAACACAATCTTTTCCAGATAATTATTTATTTTTTGCATTTCACAATATGTTGCGTCTGACTAGGAATTTTTATTTCACAAATTTATTAAACGATTAATTTTAAAAACAATGATAGTTTAGGTAATAGTTGTTATTTGAAAGATTTGAATGACAGTTCTCACTTTAATTTTTCTGTCACTTGGCGTATGAACTTATTATATAATTGAAGTAATAATTCCATTGTAAATATGAATCAACATGTTATTAGCCAGAAACTATAAATAAGCTAAGCTAAGCTTATTTCTAAGCTAATCAACAATAACATCATTCACTCTGGATTATCTACTTTTTAAAAGACAACTATTACCTCACTATTTTATTAATAGCTAATTTGAGCGCCGTCGGTGTCTATGACCTGCTGCAACCGAGATCTCATACTGTCAACTAAATTCCAGCACAAGGCAGATCCTCTCATCATCTCCCAAGTTGAAATAACCCGCCCTTCTAATTTGGCTCTGGACCTCACTTGTGATGAATCCCAATTTAAAATCATTTGACCCCACAAATTCTCGATGGCGTTTAATGCGGCCGCTTAAACTAACAGGTAGGGTGTTTCGAGCATCATAACGTTGGCATTTTCTCCTCCATAATATTTTACGGCCATCTTTGTCCGACTTGAATGTCGTTTATCCGTAAAAATAACTACATTGCTAGACGAATCAAATTCCAAATATTGCTTTCGTTCATCAATATCTCTTTTGCTAGCCTGTAAATGAATAAATAAACTTAAGTTCCCTTGAAGTTTAAACAAATTATATTGCATGCATAAGAAAGTTAATTCATTTTAAGTTATAATATATTGTATATCTAACGTCGGATTATATACTTCCTTATTTACCTGTAACAATATATGTTGCTTGCTTTCAAATGTCGTCACACAGTTTGCAAACTCACATCATATGTGGTGGCCATCGAACGAGTGGGTAAAAATGGATATATCCCCCGGTTCCTCTTAACGACGAACAGATAGTTGCACTGTTTTTCTCTGAAAATAAAATTATCAACATAGAAATAACGATCAGGTTTAATACACGGATTAAGTCAGAATAATAATTTACTTAAAACTTACAAATATCATCAATCGACGTGCAATTCCCCTGATAGAAAAGTATTGATTGAATGAAACAATGATTTCAGCTCTCTGCGGCAATGTTAAATGATAATTCATTTTTAATTTCATTTGAGCACAACAATCTGATAGTAGTAACAAGTAACGACGAATGCAAACCATCTAGAAACACGACTACACAATATTAAATAATAGAGGGTAGATTTAACTTTTTTTTCTAAAGGTATGACAAGCTAAAAATAAATCTAGCAACACAATAAAAGATAATCGGGGTCTTCCACTTATTTTGTCTTAAGAAATGAGGCATCGATGCCGCATCGTTGTTATTTCGAATAGTTACGCTAATAATAGCTACCTACTTCAAATTCAAACTTAATAAAAAACATCAAAAAAGTTGTAATATATTTCTTCTTTCAATCTCTAAAAATGAATATGAAATCACAGTTTTTTGTGGGATTCGATACCTGACCTGTCCAGATCTCATTCCTAGACACTTAAACCGCTAGGCCATAAACGCTATGACTTGAAGTTGTGAAATTAGCATCATATTATCTTGTCTGCCTGCTATTCATCCATATAGCTCGTCATGTGAGACTTGAGAGTAGCTAAGAACGAGTTTAACAAATTAATGAATCAGCAGAAGTAAAGTATTTTCACAGTGTGCGTGTGTGCGTAAGCACGTCCACTTATTATGCTTGGATTGGTTGACTTTCGTGGTGTGAGTGAGTATGGATGAACGCGCGTGTGCGTGCGACGTCAGATGGTGGTATACATTATTCTGTTGCAGGCTGTACATAATACTTTCTAATCTGTGATTGACTGCGGCTGTGGGCTTTCCTACTTTGGTCAAACTAAAAGAAGTGTATCAACCCGCGTTAAATAACACATAGCTAACATTAAAAACCGAAGAGTAACCAAGTCTGCAGTTTGTGAGCATTCCATAGACAAGCCCAACCACTACTTAAGGTTTGACTCTGTGAAAGTTCTATCTAGGGAGACACATTATACAGTGTGTTAGGGTTCCGACTTTTGATACTTTACCTACGTGATATACATCAAATTTCATCGACAAAAGTCACCTTAGGGGGGGGCGCACCCCTCACCCCTCGTGATGGGGGTGATTTAAAAATTTCGTTTCTCTGGTTTGCTTTAAGTTCGTAAAACCATTTTTTTTTTCATATTTATTGTGTGTATCTTGTTGAATTACATCTCATTTTAAAGCTTATTAAATTTACCAACTTTTGATACCACATTCACTAAAAAGTCATAAGAAGAAAAGAATTAATTTTAATGACTTAGAAAAAAAATCTTACTTTTTTGTAGTATTTTTTTAGTTTTTTGTCATTAAAAAAAAAACGAAGCCCTTAACAATGCATTTTTTTCTTCTTAACTAGTACTATTTGAGTTTATCTTTCTAACGATGCCAAAATTTAGGCCCGGTTCAGTAATTAGTTAAAAGGAAACACGAAATTAAAATATCAAAAGTTTATTTTACTAAGGTAATACGTCCTAGTTACAAAATTTAAGTACTATCAAGACTTTAGGAAGAAGTTAGGACTGTTTCTTTGAAGTTAAACTGTCGTATTCTATATCGTTAGAAAGATAAACTCAAATAGTACTAGTTAAGAAGAAAAAAATGCATTGTTAAGGGCTTCGTTTTTTTTTTAATGACAAAAAACTAAAAAAATACTACAAAAAAGTAAGATTTTTTTCTAAGTCATTAAAATTAATTCTTTTCTTCTTATGACTTTTTAGTGAATGTGGTATCAAAAGTTGGTAAATTTAATAAGCTTTAAAATGAGATGTAATTCAACAAGATACACACAATAAATATGAAAAAAAAATGGTTTTACGAACTTAAAGCAAACCAGAGAAACGAAATTTTTAAATCACCCCCATCACGAGGGGTGAGGGGTGCGCCCCCCCCTAAGGTGACTTTTGTCGATGAAATTTGATGTATATCACGTAGGTAAAGTATCAAAAGTCGGAACCCTAACACATTGTATACCTAGAATGATCAGAGAAGCCATTGAAATTAAAAAGCACCCTAATTTCAACAGAGAAGATGGTTGGAAACTATCACCAGCATGGGACCCTATTCTCAAAGATATTAAGTCAAACATCCAGCAAGCAGCACGACCTGAAACTCGAGACACTGTCAGCTCATTTTGTGTTAACCCTGAACGCTACGCTCGAAGACTGAGAAATAGATGGAGATGATGTATAACTTTTTCCACTATCAATCTGACGCCTGACACCTCAGTCGCTCGTGACCACGGGGTCTGCAAAGACACCGGAACGTCGAGTTAAAATGTATAATAAAAATTATACGCGATTAATCCGGTCAAAAAGTAGTTTTATTGCAATGTTTCATCTTTTTAAATCTTATGTATAGGGTAGTAAATCTGCAAATCATTAAAACTAGATGGTGGTACGTTAGCATTATAACAAAAAAAGAACAGTTTATGCAGTGAACGAAAAAAGCATGGAATAATTACTTCAAACAAAATCTCTTTAAGAAGCGACACATGACCTTTGTTTTCTTTTAACACCTAGTTGTTTTCTTTGATGAAAAACTGACGATCGGGTCGACGCCACGCAACCTCAGCGGGTGACGAACTTTCCGTAAAGGTACACGACCGCTCGGAAGTGGACGCAAACAAAAAGTGTTTTTTTTTTATATAGTAGTCTCTAGGCTGCATTAGTAAAATAAGTGAATAGATTTTTTAAGAACAAATTGCTCAAATAATAAGCATTTCAGACTTTATCATATTATTATTATATTATGACACATACATAATACTTTTCAGATCATTTTATCTCAGAAAAAAGCGAGTACCGCTAAGATAATGTATTTATAAGTGGTATTCCGAATAAATGATATGCCAAGAAATGTGGAATTCTTTTGCAAAAACGTCGTCAGCTTCCGCCTACAATTCAACAAGCATGTTAAATACACTTTAATATTTATTATGATTGCCGCAATTCCTTAGATCAGACTTATCTTATCTATATTTGAACCAATATAAATAGAAAATGAAATACGGTTTTATATTTATAACTGTATCTGAAAACATACTGACATAATAAGTAAAAATATGTATCAACAAATGTTATAGAAATAATGCTGTTAAATGCTAAATAAATAAATTTAAAAGCAACTTATTAAAGACTTTACTTTTAAATTGAAGTTTAACATAAAACTTTAAGAAAGATAGTTTAAAACTTCAGTAAATAGTATATCAATTTCTGTTGTTTTTATTTGATTTATAAGACTTTACTTAATGTCCATTTCAAAACAACGCAGCTAAATTGTACTTCTTTAATTCTAATTCCAAATTCTAAAACAGCATTTTAAATGTCAAAAAATGTCGCTTTGACTTTAGTGACATACAGCTTACCATCAAGGCTGTAAATAAATATCACATTAGGTCGTATTCGACATAAAAAAATCTAATTGTAAATATGTCTTATGTCAAACTTAGATACTTCATAATCAGTTTTGTTAGAAAATTTTGAATTAGACGTCTCCTGCAGGCCTATTACGGTTCTTTCATGACATGACATGATAAACAAGATTTCTATGATACAATGATCAACAATTATGACACAAAGAATAAACGAATTCCCTATACATTTGCATGCAGGAGGCGTTGCATTACCTTTTGAAATGACAGTTTCAATCATCATCTATGACTTAAAAACGTCAATTGAAAAAGGTGAGATCGCACCCACCTCTATGATATGTTGGTTTCTTGATTTCATTTGTGTTCTTCCATTTCGTTTGCTTACATAAATAAATACTTAATTATTATTCGGTATGTGAAAATTAACTCGCCTTTCGGCGGAAAAGACCCGAAAATACAATAATAATAATAGGTTTCTTTCTGTATTGCCCTGATACCCGACCGACTGGTCTTATTGTCGAGTCTTTTCCGCCGAAAGGCGAGTTAATTTTGACACACCGAATAATAATAATAATTATTATTATTGTATTCAATTTACATAGTATACCAAATAATGATCATATGATAAGTTTTAAGGCCGCTCCACATTCTCGCGAGAATTTCGCGAGTCGTTAACATAATTATCTTCATACATAGAATATAAAGCCTTGAGATCAATATGTTTTTATCACAATTTATCTTTATTTCTTAGTAAATAAAATATATTAGATATTAATTTGTATCTTCCTGGATCATTTTCAATACTAACAATATAAAAAAATTAACAAAAACTCTTAAAATTTATTACGAGTTACTTCCAAAGTCTCTCTCTCTCTAAAGGGAGTTATGAGGGTGAAACAGCGGACACAAGCTGCCTGTCAATACATTCAGTCATTCAACTAACCATTCGAATGCTTTCTTTCAAGGTCATTCGGCCATATTGAGGTTAACCATCGTTAGTAATTAATTACGAATATTAGAAGTGTCATTCGACTCAGGGCGTTTGTATCTTACTATCGTTCAAGTCGAATATTCAAGTTAGTATTAGTAGTTTATTCGACTGATATGATAATTCGCAGACGCGCATCGCTGAGATATACTCTGCGATATAACCGTTCAAATCGGCGGCTCGCTCGTTACTGAGAAACATGCGATCGTGACTTCTACAAAAAACTCCAAACTCCCCCACAAACCCCAAAATGAGAGAAAAATGAGAGAAATTGAGTAGAATACGAGAATGGCTTTCTCGCGAGAATCTGTTGAGCGGCCTTAACGTCAAAACTATTTCATATCATCGCATGGTTTTGAGATCCATAATAGGCCTGCTGATTTGACATTAGAGAGTCTTAAAAATAGCGAAATTTAGAGCTAGTACACAATACTAGACAGTTTACATATGATATTGCTTGAATAGGATTCAAACAATCCTAAATTGTATTAAAGGTCTAGTCCATGTAAATATTGTAGCTTGTACGAGTAAATAGGGAAGAAAGGCTCTTTCGGAAGTCCTTTCGTAAAACTTTTCGAGGGGTGGTTAGATAGATCTTTCTATTCTCTTTCAATACAATAGCCGTCAAACAATTAGAATCAAGTAATTAATAATAGTACTTTAATAACTTTAGATAATACACAACAAAGTGTACCTAACCGAATAAACTTCACTGTATCATCTATGTTAATGAACCATGACTGGACACGTTTCACCAATAATTATTTTATATTAAAATAACCCCATAATATCAGGAAATAAGTATTTAGTAGGCGAACTATAGTAACCTATTTACAATTAGTTAAATTTTAAAACAGTACAACTAGCTATCATTATTGTTACTATTTCGCTTTGGCACATACAACTCTGAGTCTCTCCTCTGGGTGACGAGGAGGTTTAGGCCATAATCCACCGAGCTGGCCCAGTGCTGGGTGGTGGATGTCAGAATTTTCAGGGTGCCGATATGGCTTCTGACAAATCCTAACGACTACTGTATACAAGTATACAGTACCGGGACCGACAGCTTAACGTGCCCTCCGAAGCACGGAAGTCGCCGTGAGAAACGAATGGTAGGCGGTCACCCATCCAAGTACCGACCGCGCCGAACGTTGCTTAACCTGAGATATCGTAAGATACACACAGTAACCACGGCGCCACGACGACTTCACGATAAGTGTATTGCGCAGTAAAAATTTGGCTCGTTACTCGAATCAAATTATAATTGCACAATATTAATTTCTCGTACTATGAATTCCTGAAAATTTTAAAGTGGCGCGGTACGGCAGGGCTGCATTCTAGGGTTACTTTGGTCAAAAAGGTTCCTGGAGTGGATACTGTATGGCGGTAAAGTGCGAAAACCGCGTGACGGTAATCTATACTTAGTACTTATATTCATCTATGCTGGCAAGTGCCCTCTCGTACTTCTGGTGTATTCTCCTCCTATTCCCCTCCTTGAGCACTTTTACGGTCAATAGGCCTATGGGTGTTCTGAGGGGTAGTCTTCTGTGGCGGAAAAAAAAATATAGCCTGTGAACAACTTAAACAGTCTTGCATCTCTTGCCTGGTGAATTTTATTTGATGAACATAGATATCAAATTCGTCCCAATCAGAATTTGAACGGAACGAGTCTTGCTGGGCGGGTGATTAAATCTATAAGATGGTAAGGGCATACGCACGACGAATTTATTTAGTATTTTGTTATCAAAAAATATATAATAAAAATATATAGGTATGGGTACAATGCAAAAAATCTTTATAAGCATTGTTTAATTTGCAATGTTTCAGCTTTTTAAAACTTGTGTATAGGGTAGTAAATCTGCAAATCATTAAAACTAGATGGAGGTAGGTTAGCATAATAACCAAAAAAAACAAACAGTTTATGCAGTGAACGAAAAAAGCATGGAATAGTTACTTCAAACAAAATCTCTTTGAAAAGCGACACATGACCTTTGTTTTCTTTTAACGCCTAGTTTTTCATCATTTTCAAAGAAAAACTGACGATCGGGTCCTTCCTGAAATGGACAGTTAAAACTACCCCGACGCCACGCAACCTCAGCGAGTGACGAACTTTCCGTAAAGGTTTACGACCGCTGGGAAGCGGACGCAAACAATAGTGTTTTTTTTAGTCTCTAGGCTGCATTAGTAAAATAAGTGAATAGATTTTTATGAACAAAGTGCTAAAATAATAACCATTGCAGACTTTATCATATTATTATTATATTATGATACATACATAATACTTTTCAGATCATTTTATCTCAGAAAAAAAGCGAATACCGCTAAGATGATGTATTTATAAGTGGTATTCCGAATAAATGATATGCCAAGAAATGTGGAATTCTTTTGCAAAAACGTCGTCAGCTTCCGCCTACAATTCAACAAGCATGTTAAATACACTTTAATATTTATTATGATTGCCGCAATTCCTTAGATCAGACTTATCTTATCTATCTTTGAACCAATATAAATAGAAAATGAAATATGGTTTTATATTTATAACTGTATCTGAAAACGTACTGACAAAATAAGTGAAAATATGTATCAATAAATGTTATAGAAATAATGCTGTTAAATGCTAAATAAATAAATTTAAAAGCAGCTTATTAAAGACTTTACTTTTAAATTGAAGTTTAACATGAAACTTTAAGAAAGATAGTTTAAAACTTCAGTAAATAGTATATCAATTTCTGTTGTTTTTATTTGGTTTATAAGACTTAATGTCCATTTCAAAACAACGCAGCTAAATTGTACTTCTTTAATTCTAATTCCAAATTCAAAAACAGCATTTTAAATGTCAAAAAATGTCGCTTTGACTTTAGTGACATACAGCTTACCATCAAGGCTATAAATAAATTTCATATTGGGTCGTATTCGACATAAAAAAATCGAATTGTAAATATCTCTTATGTCAAACTCAGATACCTACTTCATAATCAGTTTTGTTAGAAAATTTTGAATTTGACGTCTCCTGATTTGACATTAGAGAGTCTTAAAAATAGCGAAATTTAGAGCCAGTACACATAAAAGACAGTTTACATATGATATTGCTTGAATAGGATTCAAACAATCCTAAATTGTATTAAAGGTCTAGTCCATGTAAATATTGTAGCTTGTACGAGTAAATAGGAAAAAAAGGCTCTTTCGGAAGTCCTTTCGTAAAACCTTTCCTGGGGTGGTTAGATAGATCTTTCTATTCTCTTTCAATACAATAGCCGTCAAACAATTAGAATCAAGTAATTAATAATAGTACTTTAATAACTTTAGATAATACAAAACAAAGTAGATGTACCTAACCTGATAAACTTCACTGTATCATCTATGCTAATGAACCATGATTGGACACGTTTGACCAATAATTATGTTTAATATCAAAATAACCCCTTAATATCAGGAAATTAGTATTTAGTAGGCGAACTATAGTAACCTATTTACAATTAGTTAAAGTTTAAAACAGCCCAACTACCTATCATTATTGTCACTATTTAGCTTTGGAACTTACAACTCTACTAAACAAAAAAAAGACGTGTGGCACTCGGAGACTGCCGCGGTAAAGCTATTGCATGGCATTTTTTATCAACTTATGCAATTATAATTATTTATTTATTTTATTAATGCAGTAATGTTTGATCTAATATGAAGTTCCACAAGTTCCTAGTAGATGGCGCTGATTGTTTATTAAAGCCCGCATGTAAAGTTATGAAATCAAAGTATCTCCGCTGTGCCGGCCGGTGTTTCGTTACGGAATTTCTGGATTCGGTCCCCACGCTCAAGGCCCGCGATAGAAGGTATAAATAAAATATTTTGCCGGAACACTCATTAATGCAGTAAATAATGATAAGCCGAAACTGATTTACCCAAACTCGTCTCGTAGCAATCAAGTTTTTCACCCAGGAAAAACTTTGTAGCAAAAAGTATTAAATATACTTTATTGTGCGAACGCCAGATCTGTTATTTGATCTGAAAAACAAACATCGTTAAAGGCTTTCGAGGAAGCTAGTGATTTTCAATCTACGTCTGAGTTAGAAGTACCTTTCGACGTAAGAATCAAAAGAATATTGGTCTGTTATTGTAACATTGGCAAGGGAAAATAACTTTTGAAACAATTTCCGCCTGGACTAGAATTGTGGAGGTATGCCTTGAGTTGTTTAAAAGACTACCAAATTCGAACGTACAACAAATGTTTTGTTTCTTCGACTTCATTAGATATATATATTTTTTTTTAATTTACAATATACAATGCATCAGAACGTACGTGGTCTGAGAACTAAAACATTGGATTTTTATAACAATATAATTAACGTAGATTATGACATTATTTTAATCACTGAGACATGGCTTAACGACAGTATATTTGATTCGGAACTATCAGATAACCGGTACAATGTATTCAGACGAGACCGCGGGTCAAACGGGGGTGGTGGTGGTGATGTGTTCCCGGCGACTGAGTGCGCGAGCGCGGCCTGAGTGGCAGCGTGACAGCCTGGAATGCGTTTGGGTCACCTTGGACGCCGCAACCACTGACCTCTATATTTACCACTGGACTGGCTGTTCCGTAAGTTTGACAGCTATTTTTTTGTGCCTATTTGAAGCGCCACTAGCGAGTAGCGAGTGTCCGCAGAACAAATTTTGACGTATATTGCAAGTGGCCGCCAGAGAAGTGCTAGCTTATTGTTAAGTGATTTTATATTTTTTAAATATTAATTCGAATTTTATGTTGTTATTGTTATAAGCATTATATAAAAGTTATCAAGAATGAGGACATGTGACATATGTGTAAGCGACTAGTTTTAGTACCACGGACACTCGTTACTGCTCGCTACGTCCGACAGCGCCAAAATGGCGATTATCAAACGGGCACAAAAGCACTTTGACAGCCGCCAGTCCAGTGGTAAATATAGAGGTCAGTGGCCGCAACGCTAGGCATAGAATACGACTTGCACATAGGATTAGTTTACACAGCGCCCGGTCGTAACTTAGCAACCCAAATTAACGAATGCACAAAACTACTTACAGAAATATCAGACAAATTAGACAACGACTTTTTTGTATTGGCTGGTGATTTTAACCTGTCTAACGTAACATGGGAGCAGACTGTTCCTACTTGCCTGAAAAAGGGTTGTCTGGATTTACAAAATGCTGGTATTAACCTTATTAATCAAACTAATTTTCTGGGCCTTTCCCAACACAATACTTACTTTTGTTAACGACTCAGGGAACACTCTCGATTTATTTTTCTGTAACTTTAATGTAGTTGTATCCGTCTCTGACTCGCCTTTAGTCAAGGAAGATGTTCAACATACCACATTAAAAATAGATGCTACGGATTTGTTACTAAAACTTATACCTAAACTGTCAAAACAAAAAATATTGTTTAGAAAGGCAGATTATAATGTAATTATATAACAAATTAAAAGCATTCCATGGGCTCAATTACTGGCGGCAGGTACTGTCGACGACGCTTCAAATTTATTTTACTCAAAAATTTACTCTATAATTGAAAATTTCATCCCGGTTGTACATACGAATACTAAATCCAACTTCCCGGTCTGGTACAGTCGACCGCTCATAAATCTTATTTAAGAAAAAGGAAAATTCATAAACGTTGGAAGCTTTATGGGAATAGACTCGATTACGATGCGTTTTCTTTACTCAGGAAGCGTATGAAAACCATGCAGAATAAGTGCTATGAGAGCTATATATCTATGTGTCAAAGAAATTTAAAAAATAACCCTAAATTACTATGGTCATACGTTAAATCTAAACGAAAAGAACAAACAAACTACCCTAGTACAATGACGTACGAAAACATAAGCATTACGGGAAACGACAGCATCTGTGACGCATTTAATGATTACTTTCACAAAATGTTCGCACAACCGTCTACTCCCCAGTCAGACTTAAGTATGACCGCAAATTCCTCGTCAACTCATACTTACACCGCCACAGTTTCAGAGCGTAGGGTTTTCGAGTTTTTATCAAAGGTCGATATTAATAAAGGTGCGGGTAGTGACAACTTACCGCCATATTTTATTCAAAAATGCGCCAGCACCTTAACTTTGCCAATCACTATTATTTTTAACCGCTCATTTCACGAAGGCATTGTTCCTTCAAAGTGGAAGGAGGCCAACATCGTTCCTATACACAAAAAAGGATCTAAATGTTAAATAAAACACTTTTTAACCGGATTTATCGCGTATATTTACATTTCAAATTTTGACTCGACGTTTCGGTGTCTTTTCAGACCCCGTGGTCACGAGCATGCTAGTTTGTCTTCCATACAAATACCAAAATTCTATTACTACTAGCGCTACGCGCCGGGCACTACTGGAACTTTTGTATTTTTTTCTGCGTTCGATATAGATATGTATATCTATAGAACCAGGCAGCGTATTTATAGTATAGTATTCAAACAATCAAATTTTTGCACTCGTTGCATTTGCTTATTTTTCTGTGTGTTTTTTGTCGCTGAATTCTTTTGTTAGTGTTTTCTACAAAGTACGTTGAGTAGAGTGTTCACTCCTCGCGTTTTTACGATCTCAAATCAAAGATTTTACTTTTGTGAAGTGATATTTTTGCATAGGATGCTGACTTTCTAGTGAGATAGTGAGTTAAGAAAAGGAATTGCATTGATTGTGAATGACTGGTGCAAGGAGGTGAACAATTTGTGTGGCAAAAGCATTGAGTTTGACGAAAACAACCCGAACAAATCTATGGCCTATAATTATTATATCAAACACAAATAATTAAGAAAAAATAAATAATTGTCTGAGATGCATATTGTTTTATTACCCCCAACTCGCATAGCATCATGCTTTGTGCAGTTTATTTCAACTTATTAGTATTGCGCAGTTTGCACAATAGTAATAACTGGTACTACGAATTTCTGAAAATTTGAAAGTGGCGGTACGGCCGGGCTGCATTCTAGGGTTGTTTTGGTCAAAAAGGTTCCTAGAGTGGATACTGTGTGGCGCTAAAGTGCAAAAACCGCGAGACGGTCATCTATACTTTAGTACTTATATTCATCTATGGTCACGAGCGACTGAGGTGTCAAGCGTTGGATTGATAGATTGAAAAAAGTTATACATCATCATCTCCATCTGTTTCTCAGTCTTCGAGCGTAGCGTTCTGGATTGACACAAAACGAGCTGACAGTATCTTGAGTTACAGGTCGTGTAGCTTGCTGGATGTTAGATTTAATGTTTTTCAGGATAGGGTCCCATGTCGGTGATAGTTTCCAACCATCTTCTCTATTGAAATTAGGGTGTTTTTTAATTTCAATCGCTTCTCTGATCATTCTAAGAATGTAATGCTTCTCTCTAGATAAAATTTTCACAGAGTCAAACCTTAAGTAGTGGTTGGGCTTGTCCATGGAATGCTCACAAGCTGCAGACTTTGAAGCTCTTCGATTTTTAATATCAGCTATGTGTTCTTTTACGCGGGTTGATACGTTTCTTTTGGTTTGACCAATGTAGGAAAGCCCACAGCCGCAGTCAATCTTGTAAACACCTGGGTCTTGTAAAGGGATGCTGCATTTAACTGAGCGAAGATGTTGACTTATTTTTGAATTAGGTTTAAATATTGTTTTTATTGAAGCGCGCCTAAGAATGTTTGAGATTTTATCTGTGACACCCTTTACAAAAGGTAAAAATGCAAGTTTGCGTTCGACTGTCTGAGGCTTCACGTGGTCACTGCGGCGGCGACGAGGTGGTTTGAGGCCGTTTTCACGAAGCACCTTGACAACATGTTTCAGTTCATCATCAATGTGCTGAGGATCGCAGATTCCATGTGCTCTCTGAAACAAAGAGGAGCCTACGGCAAGTAACTGGCTCGGGTGGTGGTGGGACTTTCCATTTAAATAGCGGTCAGTATGGGTGGGTTTCCTATAAACTGTGTGACTGAGTGTACCATTTGGATTTCTTTTAATTAAAACATCAAGAAAGGCTAACTTATTATCCTGTTCTAATTCCATAGTGAATTGTATTTTAGTATTAAGGGAATTAAGATGGTTTAGAAAAGCAGTTACTTTATGTTGAGGTAAGATTGTATATGTATCGTCAACGTACCTCTTGTAGATCTTCGGCACGACGGGTGCCATGTGGAGAGCACGCTCCTCAAAGTCTTCCATGTAGATGTCAGCAACTACAGGTGACACTGGGGAGCCCATAGCAACACCATCAATTTGTAGATAAAACTCATTATTCCACATAAAGTAGCCCGATGTAAGGCATAATTCTAATAATTCTGCATATTCAATAGGCAAATCTGATTCAGTTAGATTATTCTTGACAATTTCAATGCAGTCTTTGACAGGTAGTGATGTAAACAAAGACTTAACATCAAAACTAACCATGGTTTCATTGTTTTCAATTTTAAGATGTTTTAAATCACTAACAAATTGGTAAGAATCCTTTACATATGCTCCTGTTTTGCCTCTCAATTGTGAGAGTACACCTGCTATATGTTGAGCAAGCTTGTAAGTTGGTGTGTCTATTTGGCTCACAATAGGTGTAGCAGCCGCGCAAAGGCGAAATAGGCTTGCTAATTTGGCTTGCTGCTACCCTGGGTAGACCGTAAGGGTCTCGATTAACACGCTAAAATGAAGTACAGTTCTTTGATCAAGGGCAGTAGGTGACAGAATAAATACGGAAACGTACCTTTGACTGCCGCTGCCCTCGCGCTGATCTTCACCTCGATGTCTCCAGCCGGCTGGTGGCGGCTTTGCTGATGAACTATGAAGGCTTCTCCTCACGACACGCTTAAATTTGGTTAACTATTTGTTTTGTTTTGTGATAAAGATTTTTCGATGGATCGAAAGCGCGGGCTTCGGATTGAATCCTTAAGTCGTAATGGTACGTTCCGCATGACAGTCGAAACGTCAACTGTCACTGTCACCAACTTGACTGAAGTAAGAACTGTACTGTAGGTAACGTTCCAAATTACGTTAAAGTTAAATTGATGTTGAATGATGATAACGAAACATACCGCCCACCAAAATACCTGTGGTATTTTCTGATTTACAAAGAATAACGATTAAAAAAACGATTATTTGAGTAACGAATGCTCGTGAATGATAAACTGAATTATGAACTAACTTAACGCTAATAAAACTAGAAAAATGTTATTGATTGATGTCATCCTCTGTTGGAAGAGGGCACAACTTTACCAACGGACGAGTGATTAATTGATTTTTTGCTGTTCTGATAACTGCGATACGAGCTACTCCATCAGCACCAGATTTAAGCGATAAAACGCGACCAAGTCCCCAATGCAATGGGGCGCGAGTATCATCCTTAATTATCACTATAGAACCTATAGAGAGTGGTTTGGAATCTTTAGTCCATTTTGCTCGTTGGGTTAATGTATGAAGATATTCATGCTTCCATCGAGACCAAAAATTCTGATGAAACGCTTGTAACATCTGCCACCGATTAAGCCGAGAAATATTAAGTTTGGAAAAATCTTCATCGGGGACAGAAGTCAAAGGTTCTAATGTGAGAAAATGGCCCGGAGTTAAAACTGAAAGGTCATTAGGATCAGAACTTATAGGGCACAGAGGCCGTGAATTTAAAATTGATTCGATTTGACTAAAAAGAGTTGTTAGCTCTTCAAAAGTTAATACTTGATCACCTACTACGCGGTATAAGTGAGATTTAGCTGCCTTTATCTGAATCTCCCAAACGCCTCCAAAATGTGGAGCGGACGGAGGATTAAATTTGAATTCTATTTGTTGAGAGCTAGACGTTTGCTCCATAAGACTGGAAAGTTGATTTCTAGCTCCAACGAAGTTGGTTCCACAATCCGCATGAATAACGCTACAGCGACCGCGACGCGAAACAAAGCGACGTAAAGCTGCAATAAAACCTTCGGTTGACAACGTCGATACTACTTCGAGATGGACAGCTTTAGTTGTAAGACACACAAAGAGACAAAGATACGCCTTGTCTATCTTAGCACCGCGATGTGAACCTAGTTTAATACGGAATGGGCCTCCAAAATCGACACCTACAACTGAAAAAGGCTTAACTTCGTTTAGGCGATAGGCTGGAAGATCACTCATAAACGGTTGAAGTGGTTTTGGATTAGTTCGATAACACTTAAGGCATTTAGATAAACAGCGCCGTACGGTACGCTTAGCAGATATGATCCAAAATTGTTGCAATAGTAAAAAATGAGTTGTATTAATACCAGGATGGCAATAACTACGATGAAAATTATCAATGATTAGGAAAGTGAGTGGATGGTCAGACGGTAAGAGAGCAGGATGCTTTTGTTCGAATTCTAATCCTGATCGTGATATTCTGCCGCCCACCCTGAGAACTCCCTGCTCATCAAGAAATGGATTAAGTTTCTGAAATGGTTTCGGTAAAGTTTGATTCGATTTTAGTTTCGATATTTCCTCGGAAAAAATACATTTTTGTACAAATTTAACGATTCGCATTAAGGACTGATGACGTTCGACATTGTTCAAGAATACGTTTTTATTGGCCTTGGTTGGGTTTCGAGTATTATTTATAAATCGGTACATGTATGTTAATATATTAGTAATTTTATTTAATGAGGAAAAGCGACTTAACATAGTATCAAACATCGACGCTTCTACGGTGCTGGTAGTAGTCAAGATAACTGATTTACTTTTTTTTTTTTTACTGACGCGGTTAGCTACGAACGTAGCCCAACGAAACGAGTGAGATCTAAGCCACGACAAAACGACAGTCGAATCTGACCACAAATAGACAGCTTCTATAGGTATTCGAGACACGTAGGTATCACGGACGAATTTATACAAATCAGCGAGTAAAACAGCAGCGCATAATTCTAATCGCGGTAGGGATGTGCGTTTTAAAGGTACGACACGTGCTTTGTAACAGATTAGAAAAGTTTGCGTGAGACCGTCATTTTGCGTAACGCGTAGATAGATTACCGCACCATAAGCTACCTCAGAGCTATCGCAAAAGCCGTGAAGTTGATACGATTTAACGTTAGCACAAGTTATATTCCTATTTATTCTGAGTTTCCCAAGGTCTGGCAATTGATCGCGATATTGGTTCCATGTATGAATGACCTCGTCAGGAGGGGTTTCGTCCCACCCGATTCCGAGTACCCAAAGCTTTTGAATTAAGCATTTCGCTTGAATTGTTATCGGGGACAAGAAACCCAACGGGTCGAATATCCTAGCGAGTTCGCTTAGAATAGAACGTTTAGTACATGGCCGAATTGTAGATTTAACATCGAAAAGAAACGCATCCGATAAAGGGTCCCATCTTAGGCCCAGCACCTTCAAGGTCGTGGGTTCTGTCGTGTCGAGAGAAACAGAACCGGTAGAACCGGTAAGACAGTCTTCCTTTGGAAGATCCGCTAATAGTTGGGGATCATTACTTGCCCATTTACGAAGTTTAAAGTGTCCAAGACCGAAAAGATTTATAAGTTGAATTTTAGCCTCCTGTGCGTCTTGTAATGACCTACAGCCAGATACTACGTCATCAACGTAAAGATCCGTCATTATGATTTGCTTTGCGACTGGAAAAGCGGCACCTTCATCTGTGGCAAGCTGTCGCAAAGTGCGGCAGGCGAGAAACGGAGAAGATGCGACTCCATATGTGACCGTGTTCAGGTAATATTCCTGGATCGTTTCCTTTGATGTTGCTCGCCAAAGAACACGCTGAAACTCACGGTGCGCCGGAATCACGTATATTTGGCGATACATCTGACGAATATCTGCAATGCAGACCACATTGTGCTCCCGAAAGCGTAAAAGAATGTCCAAAATATTCGCTTGTAACTTTGGACCGATAAGTTGAGAATCGTTCAAGGAACGAGAATTAAAATCTTTGGCAGAGGCGTCAAAGACGACACGAAGACGAGTGGTCGTTGATTCAGGGCGTAGGACACAATGATGAGGAATGTAATACCTTCCGTTTTTAAGTTTATCAATAGGTACTAACGACATATGACCAGTTTCAATGTAATCCGACATGAAATCTACGTATTGTGCTTGTAATGCAGCATCACGTGATAGTCTGCGTTCGATAGCATGAAAACGTCGTAGTGCGACTTCGCGTGAGCCTTCGAATACTGGATCAGAATCTCTGTTAAACGGTAAAGCAACTACATATCTACCAGTTTCATCCCGGTGATGTTCAGTAGAAAACTTCGCATAAAGTTTCATCCGGGGACATTAAGCTGACATTTGGGAGAGTGTCAAGCTCCCCAAAACTGTTTTACTAATGAATTTAATGAATTATCAGTCTCTGACATAGAAGATGTCAATAACGTATTAGAAGCTAAGCGAGTTTTACCGAGAAGCAACCACCCGAAGATAGAATTGAATGCGGTAGGTTGATTAATGTTTCCTTTTATATGTTGACTACGGATTGATTCTGCGAAAACATCTGCAGCAAGTAATAAATCGATAGGGCCAGGAATATCGAAGCCAGGGTCTGCTAAAGGCAATGTTTTTATATGAGACCATCCAGATGTATTAAATTTTGCTATTGGCTGATCGCCACATATTGTTTCTATAACGTGCATGTCTAAATCGAAGATAACACGATCGTTTGTGCCCACACCACACGTAACATTACCAAGTATAGACGCAAAGGCCTCACCGAGACCACTTATTTTAGCATTAGATTGAGTGCATTGCAGATTTAAAAGCTTAAGTGCAGATTCAGTGATAAAATTACTTTGGCTGCCGGTGTCGAAGAGCGCCCGAAACGAAAGCATATGCCCGGTGCTGTCTCTGACTTGTACGATAGCGGTAGCAAGCAATACGGTGGTGTTTGTCATTGACCTTGAAACTAAAGAAGATGCTGACTCTACATCGTTTTCACTATGGAGTAAGGTATGATGCTTTCGCTTGCAGACACGACATGAAAAAATAGATTTGCAGTTTTTTAATTGATGTGAGGGCTTAAGACAATTGAAACACCAGCGTTTTTCATTAGCGATTGCCATACGTTCCTTGACTGATTTTTTAGTAAAGTCTGAACATGATGTGATCGAATGTGAATCATTACAGAAACTACAACTGAATACCCTTGTAGCTATGGCGGGCGATTCGGCAACCAATGTGTGCGCAGTGTAATTACGTTTAGGCGGTTGTTGTGGCTGAATAACTCTCTTCAAAACTACGACGTAAGTTTGGTTCCAACTTCGATAAAATATGATAGATTAAAACAAAATCCCAACTTTCAATAGGTAAATTAACAGTTTTTAGAATACACAAATTTTCTTCAAACATGTCTAACGATTTTCGAAACATGTGAGGATTTCTGCTATCGAAGTTAATATTCAAAATATCCCGCCGGCATGTAAAAGCTAATTCGCGCTTGCTCTTATATCGTGCGACGAGCGCTCGGTACGCGCTTACGCACGACCTTCCTCGTGAGACACGGGGAAGGTCTTCACTATGGACAGGGCGTCACCACTTAGAGAAGCCACCAAGTAATGAAACTTCTCAGTATCAGAAAGAGAATTAGAATTATGTATCAAGGCGTTAAAAGTATCGAAATATTCAGGCCATTGTTTAATATTACCAGAGAAAGAGGGAAGCGCAATTTTAGGTAGGCGTATGTTCGAAGAATGGCTACCACCCTGTATATGAGTCGATTCAGATCTACATATTTGACGCTGCATAGATGATATTTTGAAATACATTTCGTCGAATTGTTCTTGCATACTTGTTTCTTCATTCTCAGGGTCGTTTAGAATTTCTAAAATAGTAAGGTGCGCTTGTTCAAAATTAGCAGCTATTTGTTTAATTTCCTGATGGTATGATAAAAATAAATCCCGTTGCGATGTGTCATTTATAGCCAATAACCCAATATCGAACGCCTTGGCTAACCGTTTGTAAGCAATAGTCCGCTTTCGACGAAAAGATGCTAAGTCCTGTGCAGTATACTCAACGTCCACAGATCTAGATTTCGCTTTAGTAAAAGCACTTCGTTTGCGACTCGATTGTCTAGTTAATAATGACATGTTCGTATTTTAATTCAATTTCGAAACAAAAAAAAATATGAAAACCAAAATAAATCGCAGTCAACAAGAAATCCTCGCCTTAAATAGCAATTAATTCAATCTATCAAAATGTCCAATATTGAATTTCGCTCGAAAGTGTTTGTTTTACAATTATATGATATTAGGTAGCGCTTAAATAAAACATTAACTGACAAACAGCCTGGCCTTTAGTTCAATGAATTCATCAAATATCTAAAAGTTTGTTACGATATTAGAATATTATGGGATTAAAAAGTACAAGTTTAGTATAAACTTCTATTTCTCGTGTTCGTTTTTAACAATCTGCAAACGTACGATATTATATTCACAGGTTGAACAGTCTACAACACTATAACACACGCAATGTGTATGGGAATGTACGAAGAACGTTGCGCTGCATATTGTTGTATACCGAACTCAAGTTTAACAGATTGAACAGTCTAAAACACTAGGTGATGCGCTATTAGTATGGAACTGTATGAACAACGTTGCGTTTTGTTTGTTGTACACCGAACAAATAACGAATATTAAAACTGAGTTAAAGTTGGACAAGGAATGAAGACACTTCTGATTTTACCCTCAAAATAATTTTTAAAACATATATTGGTTTTTTCCTATAGTAAATTGTTGTACGAATGAAACTTGATTACGATTTAGAAATAAGGAGATTTAGTCGTAAAGATGAATAGGTAGGTATAATATGTGATATTAAAGTAGGGCGATAATATTGAATATGCTCCGATTACTTGGAGACTTATTTGAGTTCCTACAATAATTATAATACCTATTCCCGATTTGATAAGACACCTTAAGTTCTTTAGTGATAATTAGCGACTAAGAAAAGAGACTGATATAATGCCGTAGCCTTTTCTGGCTCTGATGGAGAGAATTAGATATAACTTACCGATATGAAAAGATTGTTTAAGTTATACCCGTCGATTATCCAGAAAAACCACAAGCATTCGTAAGAGATAGGTGAAAGATCCCTGGTTTCGGCACCATAAAGATGTAGCAGCCGCGCAAAGCCGAAATAGCGATGGCTTGCTGCTACCCTGGGTAGACCGTAAGGGTCTCGATTAACACGCTAAAATGAAGTACAGTTCTTTGATCAAGGGCAGTAGGTGACAGAATAAATACGGAAACGTACCTTTGACTGCCGCTGCCCTCGCGCTGATCTTCACCTCGATGTCTCCAGCCGGCTGGCGGCGGCTTTGCTGATGAACTATGAAGGCTTCTCCTCACGACACGCTTAAATTTGGTTAACTATTTGTTTTGTTTTGTGATAAAGATTTTTCGATGGATCGAAAGCGTGGGCTTCGGATTGAATCCTTAAGTCGTAATGGTACGTTCCGCATGACAGTCGAAACGTCAACTGTCACTGTCACCAACTTGACTGAAGTAAGAACTGTACTGTAGGTTACGTTCCAAATTACGTTAAAGTTAAATTGATGTTGAATGATGATAACGAAACAATAGGTGTTAGTGGTACATCAGTTTTATGCACTTTAGGTAGCCCATGCAGTTTTGGGGGTTTCACACAAGCTGGGATTAATTTATTCACATCTAAATTCGACCATTCTTTGTGTTTTTGTATTAATTCGGAAGTTTTCTTCATAATTCTAGAAGTAGGGTCATAGTTTACTTTTTTATAAGTTAATTCATCCGACAAAAGGTTAGTAATTTTTGTGTTATATTCAGATGTGTCCATCACAACAGTGGCGTTTCCTTTATCTGCACGAAGGACAGTTAACTCTTCATTGTTGCGTAAGTTCTTTAATGCAAGTCGTTCTTCTCTAGCAAGATTCGGTTTCGGCAATTTACATCGCCTCAAAACGCCAGAAATATCTTGACGAATACTTTCGGCGTCTTCCTTAGAGATTTTATTCTGAAAGAGACAGTCTTCTACTTTGCAGATAATCTCCTCTGATGGTATTTTTGATGGAACCGGTGCGGAGCATATGTAAAGGATTCTTACCAATTTGTTAGTGATTTAAAACATCTTAAAATTGAAAAAAATGAAACCATGGTTAGTTTTGATGTTAAGTCTTTGTTTACATCACTACCTGTCAAAGACTGCATTGAAATTGTCAAGAATAATCTAACTGAATCAGATTTGCCTGTTGAATATGCAGAATTATTAGAATTATGCCTTACATCGGGCTACTTTATGTGGAATAATGAGTTTTATCTACAAATTGATGGTGTTGCTATGGGCTCCCCAGTGTCACCTGTAGTTGCTGACATCTACATGGAAGACTTTGAGGAGCGTGCTCTCCACATGGCACCCGTCGTGCCGAAGATCTACAAGAGGTACGTTGACGATACATATACAATCTTACCTCAACATAAAGTAACTGCTTTTCTAAACCATCTTAATTCCCTTAATACTAAAATACAATTCACTATGGAATTAGAACAGGATAATAAGTTAGCCTTTCTTGATGTTTTAATTAAAAGAAATCCAAATGGTACACTCAGTCACACAGTTTATAGGAAACCCACCCATACTGACCGCTATTTAAATGGAAAGTCCCACCACCACCCGAGCCAGTTACTCGCCGTAGGCTCCTCTTTGTTTCAGAGAGCACATGGAATCTGCGATCCTCAGCACATTGATGATGAACTGAAACATGTTGTCAAGGTGCTTCGTGAAAACGGCCTCAAACCACCTCGTCGCCGCCGCAGTGACCACGTGAAGCCTTAGACAGTCGAACGCAAACCTGCATTTTTACCTTTTGTAAAGGGTGTCACAGATAAAATCTCAAACATTCTTAGGCGCGCTTCAATAAAAACAATATTTAAACCTAATTCAAAAATAAGTCAACATCTTCGCTCAGTTAAATGCAGCATCCCTTTACAAGACCCAGGTGTTTACAAGATTGACTGCGGCTGTGGGCTTTCCTACATTGGTCAAACCAAAAGAAACGTATCAACCCGCGTAAAAGAACACATAGCTGATATTAAAAATCGAAGAGCTTCAAAGTCTGCAGCTTGTGAGCATTCCATGGACAAGCCCAACCACTACTTAAGGTTTGACTCTGTGAAAATTTTATCTAGAGAGAAGCATTACATTCTTAGAATGATCAGAGAAGCGATTGAAATTAAAAAACACCCTAATTTCAATAGAGAAGATGGTTGGAAACTATCACCGACATGGGACCCTATCCTGAAAAACATTAAATCTAACATCCAGCAAGCTGCACGACCTGTAACTCAAGATACTGTCAGCTCGTTTTGTGTCAATCCAGAACGCTACGCTCGAAGACTGAAAAACAGATGGAGATGATGATGTATAACTTTTTTCAATCTATCAATCCGACGCTTGACACCTCAGTCGCTCGTGACCACGGGGTCTGAAAAGACACCGAAACGTCGAGTCAAAATTTAAAATGTAAATATACGCGATAAATCCGGTTAAAAAGTGTTTTATTTAATATTTAATGAATCACGAAAACTTAAGACAAGATCTAAATGTTGCATAGAACATTTCCGTCCTATATCCGTCCTGAATACTTTTGGAAAGGGTCAAGAGAAAGTTATTCATGATATTATACAACCTATAATAAAACAGAATATTCCTAATGAACAGCACGGTTTTGTGGAGGGGAGGTCCACTGTCTCAAATTAAAGCATTTTTATAAATGACGTTCATAAAGATATGGGCATGCAGTCGCAGGTTGACGTGGTTTACACCGACATCGAAAAAGCTTTCGACCGTGTGGATCACGTTATCTTGCTTCGCAAGCTTCATCACTTAGGGATCCACGGTGACTTGTATAGGTGGATCAAATCCTACATAGATAACCGAAAGCAAGCTGTAGTAATCGGTGGAAGGCGGTCCAACTTTGTAAATGTACCATCAGGCATCCCCCAGGGTTCTTTGCTCGGACCTTTACTTTACATAGCTTACATATCAGACATCAGCTACTGTTTTAAATTTAGTCGATTCCTACTATACGCAGATGACGCTAAAATATATCTCCCAGTTAAGACTGAAAGAGATTGTCAAAAGCTGCAGGAAGACTTGGACAGGCTGTCATCATACTGCGCAGAAAATAAAATAACAATTAACGCCGCTAAGTGTATTAACATTACTTTTACACGACGTAAATCTCCAATAAACTTTAATTATAAACTAAATGGTAATACTTGAGAATTATTTTGGACTCAAAACTTACTTTCTCGGCACACATTGACTACATTATTAATAAAGCTTTTAAAAATTTAGGTTTCATACTCAGGGTAACAAAGAATTTTACAGATCTCTCATGTATTAAGGTTTTATACATTGCATATGTAAGAAGCATTTTGGAGTATTGTGCCTCAGTCTGGAACCCCCAATACGTGACATACGAGCATGCAGTCGAGCGTCTACAAATAAAATTTTTAAAACATCTCAATTACCGTTCAGGTGCTAGAAACGACGATTACACCGAATCTTGTGGACGGCATGGGCTTCAGAAACTGCGCGACAGGCGTTCCCTTCAAGATATGTTATTTCTTCATGACATTTGCTCGAGTAAACTCGACTGTATTGAGCTATCAAATAGAATTGTGAATCTTAACGTGCCTTCCAAACGTACAAGACATACTCAGCTGTTTTCCGTTGAACTAGTACGGACAAATTACTCGGCAAACGACAGTTTGGTTAGGCTTCCCAAATCTTACAATAAATTCTTTTCCAACTTTGACATTTGGTTTATATCAAAGCAGGCCTTTAAATCCGCCATCCAAAAGCAGTTTCTGGATAAATATCACAGTGTTGATGGATCCTAGCTTCTGTTCTAATTTTAGTCTTTTAAGTAAAAATATATATGTATTTTATTATATTCTACTTCTATGAGACTCTGACACCGTACAATTATTTTCTATATACTTGTGATTATACTAAACAAATACATGTATGTATGTATGTATAAGCCTATTTATGTCTCCTGTGCGACTGAAATATCGTAATTTATTAATTTATAGATCTACCTGCGAGTGTTTACTTAAACTTTAACTTTTATTCATGTCTCTTATAATTAATTAACTTGGAATTTAATTCAATTTATGTTGACTCTTTTAATTTTTATTTTATTTGACATAATTGTATTTTTCAGTTTAATTTGATTTAATGCATATGAAATCTAATTTACTTTTATATTTATTTTATGTTTTTCGTTATTTTAATGTTATTTAATCTGTTTGAATTTAATTGGATTTAGTATAGTTTAATTCAATCTGGTTTTGACGGTTTAATAATAATCTTATTTGACTTAATTTTATTGTTTTCAGTTTAATTTGATTTAATTAAGATGAAATTTATTTTATGTATTCTAATGTTATTTTTATGTAATTTAATTTGATTGAATTTAATTAGATTTAGTATAGTTTAATTTAATTTCGTTTGACTCTAGGTGTAATTTTGAGAAATTTAATTTAGTTTGATTTGGTTGATTTCATTTGGTTTCATTTAATTTCATTTGATCTGTTCTGATTTAATTTGTTTCGATTTATTTTGATTTACTTTGTTTTAATTTGATTTAATTTAACTTCATTGTAATTATTTTATTTTATTTCATTTATTTCGGTTTTTTTATTTGATTGGTATTTGAATTTTATGCATGTTCCCCTTTTTGTACTTATCTAAAACTTATTGTTAACTGAATAACAAAATAGGTTTCTTATAATTAATTGGCTTCTGTGTAGCAAATAAAAAAAAATATAATTATGTAATCGATTGTGCTGTAGAAACCAGTAAAGTGAAATAAATAAATAAATAAATAAATAAATATTAATTATTTACTGAGTTAACTTAACCGAAAGTTAAAGAATTGATTACGCAACTCAAGATTACCCTAGCGTTGGCAGCGATCCGCGTGCCAGGTCGAGTGTTGCGAATGACTCAGGCGTAAGTAAAGTAAATAGTTACAAAACTTTATTTATTTATAAGTAATTCTAATAAAAAAATAAAGTACCTACTTTTATTACATAACTATGAACAGAATCGAGTTAAGAGTGCTCTCCTTCAGTATCCAAAATATGTAACCACCCTGCCTAGACATTTTAATGACCGTAGGAGGTTCTCACTTGAGGTCTATACCTATGAGGTGAGGTTGAGGTGTTACCTCATAAATAGGAGTACTGATTTATAAATTTAATTTAGATTCGAAAACTGAAATTTACGTATTTAAGTTATAAACGGTTTTAGTGAAATAATTATTCAGAAAGAAATCGTTTTTTACAATGCTTCTTTTAACGGTGCCTTAACCCACACTTGACCTCATTCCCGCCGGATAGTAAGTTTGTGATGATGAGGTTGGAGATGGAAGCACATAGGTCAAGGATAGGTCTATCCCTTCATTAAACATTGCGGATGACAACGCGAACACGCGACGACGACGCGGTGATATTTGGCGATAGAAAATATACGTAGTGAATAGTAGTGATGCTTTACCTTTGTTGATTATGTAAAGGCTTCGGTCGGTGGTTGTGTAAATCAGTAATTCAAGAAGAAATGCCGTAAACTGCTCGAAGGGCAGTTTACGGTGAACAAAGTTTTACAATATAGCTTCGTCAGTACCTACACTTTAATTTTAAAGCTTTATTTTAGAGACGAATGTTATGTAAGAGAATGTTGGTTTCTCGTTAAGAATTGTGTGAATAGCTCATAGCGTTAATAAAATATGAATAATTGTACTTAAAATTTAGAAGGAAACCTATAAGATGATGAATAGGGCTAAAATAATGAACACGAAGTTATTCTAGCAGTGTTGGCAAAATTTTGTTTTCGTTTGAAGCTGAAAAGTTTGTATGTTTGTTTTTTTGAATATGCTAATATTTTCAATTCTTTCTTCTCTTCTTTATTCTTATTGAGGAATCCTTGCCTGTTTAGAAGTTACGAGGATAAAAACACACTAACCGGCTAATAAAAATATATCAATGTAAATAATGAATTATACCAGCAATATTGTACGATTACATTAACGTATAAAATTAACTCACTAATGATCACTCTCAAAGTTGAGAGCGTTGTTGACTGCATCACTTTTGTATAAGCTTGCAAATATATGTACGTCAGTTTTTTTTTTATTTTGCACCATTTAAAGTCATTCTATGACATATTAAGAAGATAAGAATCAATCGAGCAATTCCATGAACACCTCCCTGGATCATAGGAACGATACTTCAATTTTATTAATAGAAATAAAAATATGATTTTTGCATTCAAAACAGCAATACTCATAAATACCTAAAGGAAAACACATTCGTGACCTGGATACAAATAGTCATGTTTATGTCAGGAATTTCGATCCCTAAAAGTAATCAAACTCACCTCTACTATTAACAAGGCCTGTTACCTCGATAACCAAAGGAAGAATAGTTTTGTAGAATATGTTTTAAAGAGGTCAAAGAAACCGATTAATGATTGATGTTACGTATGACAGACATAGGACAGGCACAGGATTGATAGGATTGGTGATGCTTGGCCAACCCGAGCTATCCTTTTAATTTCATTGGCAAATCCTTATTTTTAACAGGAACATTACAAGTTTTGACGCCTTCAAATAGAAAAACTGGTAGTCCGAAGATTACGTTAAGGTATAAGCATGAGATGATTATTTAAAGTTCCGTTTTAGCGCTGGCAGAAAGTATCTAGCAAAATTGGCTCCATGATAGTAGTCGATGTGATGTGATGACGTAGTCTAAATATGACTTATCTTCAGGGATTCAGGTTGCTATTCAGGTAAAATGATATTTATCGATGATTTTGAAATATTTTGTACTTAACAGAGATTTTACGTTTAATCCCGACCTTAATTTATAAGTTATTCCTTCGTTATTTAATACAGTAGTCTAGATTTCTTATTTAAACACGAAACCAACGTTCGGAATGATATAAGCTTTTGGAATCTAGTCACGTGCTCGTGTCCACTCCTCCAGAGAGCGTGACTAAAATCAATTTACCAAGTGTCACGATGATCACAATAAAATTATGAGAATATAAATTTGTTGATAGAGACCGACTTGTTACTGTAAGATTTTATACAGGGAAGCCTTTTTCTGAACGAAGGATCTTATCTTACTTTTCAGATTTGATTTTCTTGAAGGTTAGATTGGTGCCTCGGTTTTACTTTACAAATTTAAATAAAATGTAATATTTTTTTATGGAGTTTGTCAGAAGCCCACTGAAGGGTCTTAAGTCTCTTCCGTGGGTGACGAAGCGGTTTAAGCATTACATCATCAATCTGGCCCAGTATTGGGTGGTGGTCGTGAGACCTTTCAGGGCACCGTAATGGCCTTTGATCCTGACGACGGTAGCCTATTTTTGTAATATTTTTGACAATTGTTAGTAACTTAGTCAGCTCTTAAGAAAACCTTAAGAGCTGACTTTTCCGAACCCATTCTAACAGCACCCTTTCAGGACCTGTGCAAAAGATAGCTAGTGCAATAGAGGGCAGATCTCAAAAGCTCAAGAATGCTGCTCTATCAAATGACGTTCTAAATTTAATTAAGAAGATTGGCCAATCATGTAATGAACCTTTATATTTGCATCTAGTGTTGCCAGACAGGACGCCAAGCTAATTATTCTCTCTAGGGACTTTGCGGTAAGGACTGATTTAAATTGCTTCAAGAATATTCTGAACTAAGCTTTATAAATAAATTAAACAATGTAATTTTTCTAATTAAGAGATACATCTTTTTCAGTAACTGTGACTATTTTAATAAACACAAAATATAAAATGATTTGTATACAAGAGGTGTTGTGGAATTTCAAAAAAACCTGAGCGTTTAGGAACAGGTTATTAGTAGTACCTAGAGTATTTCTGCGTAGTCGGTATCGCCTATCTGGTTAGTTTAACCGTTACCTTTTCAAAAGCAGTCAATTATTCAGCACAATGTTTAAGGCTACATGTGATGAGAGGTATGTCTGGATCGCAGCAATTGGTGTTCCCTTGACTCTGCCTACCCCAAAGGGAGACAGGCGTGAGGTGATGTATGTATGTATGTGATGAGAGTTCTTTTAAGGTAGACCTTAGCCGTAGTCTTACTATATCTTCAGCTTGATTATTCTCGGTATAATTGGGGTCAAACGTAGGTAGAGACTATAAGTAAATAAATTATTTAAATTGATTGTTATGGCTAAAACAACTGTTAACACTAAACTTTGCGGTTTTTAAGTAAGTCGCCTAATAATCCCAAATCTTGACACAGTTTAGTAATTTGAACGCAGAAACTGTTGTCCTTAAGGTGCACTTCTTTGTTTGTGCACCAAAGCGATACTGAACGTCAAATTTTGGATCCCCGTGGCCTATTTGGTGTACCGAGGTTTAACACTATAGCTTTGATTCCACTAAAGTAAACTATATTAACACTGTAGGTCTAAGCTGAACTTTAAACTGAGAAAAAAATCTTACTCGTGGCTCTGTACACAAGCCATATTGCTGCACTATGCAGTAAAAAGACTGCTATCCATGCCAAGAAAATGCTTACCATAAAAAATGTTACTTTATCTGACAAACTGACAGTTTGTCATTCTGTTGTTTATTCATTTATTGGAATAACGACCTTATTTAAATGACTAACGGAGTGGTGCCATTCTGTCATTATTGACATAATGTAAAATATAATGATGTTATGTTCCAAAACAGCTATTTTTTATTTTTTACATACATACATAACCTCACGCCTGTCTCCCTTTGGGGTAGGCAGAGACAAGGGAACACCAATTGCTTCGATCCGTACCTCTTTCGCCTTTTTAAGAACTAAGCCTATTTTTTTAAACTTTATATTATTTAGTTTATAGCATTTAATTATGCATAGGTAAATATATCCTGTATTTACAGTTCCTCGGTTCACTTTCTGTTCGTAATTTTAATTGAATTTTCTGACTTTTTGTTGGCTTTGACTTTGTGTTTTTTTTTTATTAAACCGAAAATATCGCTCACGCTTTGAAATTAAATGTAATTGAAAAAAGAGACACTTACGCGCGCATCACTGCCCATATAAAGCAGAAGGACATTGTAGATGCGTGGCTGCTCATCAAGGAAGATGCTCCACAGACCGAAGCAATAACAAAATGTAATGACTATTTTGTAGCCCATCAGGTTAAATAAAAGTAAACTTAAGAGGATGTGAAATGTGTATGGGGCTCGTCATACAAAAATCAACCTAGCAGAAGCACGACTTAAAAATAACATGGGTAAAAAACCGAAAATGTATACATCAAACATAACTTCACGCCTGCATCCCTTAGGGTGCTTACTTAAAGAAACAGGTTTCCGGTGCAGATAAATTATATTCTAATCAATTTTGGATCGTATACGTGCTTACATAAGAGTTCTTTCATAAAGGAACAGACTACCAGTACGGACAAACCTGTGCGAGTCCGGTTCCTTTATGAAAGTACTCTTATGTATGCACCCATACGGTCCAAAATTGATTAGCATATAATTTATCTGTACTGGAACCCTGTTTCTTTAAGTAAGCACTAAGCACCCTTCGGCTGCAAACTGGACGGCAAAGACAGCGAGCGGGGAGTGCGCGATCGAGCGGTTATAGTGTAGTCTGTTGCCTACCGATATCAATAACTAGCCTCTTAAAATGTCGTTGTAATAAATTATTTCAGCTGTTTTAGAAAGACCACCGATATAGAAAAGTAAATAAAAAAACAGCAAAAGTTTCAACCACCAAATTCGAAGAATAAATCATAATTATACGAGAGAATAAAAAACGATTTTTCTGCTGGAGATATTAAACGTTTGTAACTATAAGCCGATCCTAATTCTGATTTTATTTTCTCCAGGACATAATCAAATGTTTTCACAAACATATTCTAGTGTTGTCAAAGAATTTGATTGAATTTCGTCTTTGGTCTTCGTAATAACGATGAAACTCGCCTCTTTGCTTCCTTTGTTTAAAGGATGGATTTACGTCTCCTTTTGTCCATAGTAAATCGTATCGTATTAATGAACTTTTAAAGTATTCATGACGCCGTATCAACATTTTCATCTTTTCGGTACGTCTCTTAAACCGCGATAAATCGCTCGAGCGCCCGCTGGCGTCGAGAACGGCCCAGATTCCCCGCGTCGCTGCCCGCGCCGCTTTCGTTCTCGCTGTCGCTGTCCCTGCCGTCCAGTTTGCAGCCTTATGGGGTAGGTAGAACACCAGGCTATAATATCAGCTAATGTCACGTTTGACAAATTTCTCCAAATTTTAATGTAATGTAAACATTATAATAGTGGCTATTGGTCAGCCATATTGGTCAGTCACACAAAAAAACCTCCAATAAAACCTCTGTCTTTTAACTGACTTTTGTAGTATATCTGGGAAGAGAGCAGCTGGCACATTCTATGTTTTCTTTTTGCTCCCAGTGCAGAATGGAAGATCATATTGATTGTAAATTAAATTATTTAAGATTAGATATACCATCAAAGATGAGAACGAGACGATCTATGGCTATAATGTATGATAAGGAGTTATAAAATATATTAGACAGTTACGATAATAGGTATTTTTCCGATATTTAAAAAAAAATATGTAATGCAGCATTTTAGAGAGATGTTAAATATGATTTTTGATTTTTAGAAGTATTTATTAAATTATAAATATTGATCTGATTGCGATAAATAAATATTTAATGTTTTAATTTACTTGTCATTTGATTTTGCTTTCAAAAAATAATACTGTGACGGATCAACACATTTTTTTTCTATGACAAATTTACTTCATGACGAATTTACAACGACCCTTCGGTATTGAGTATTAACTAAATAATTCTGTTCAATAACTGCTGTTAGCTAAGTACGTTGGTAGTAATAAAAATGTATGAGTAAAAAAGTAAGAAAGTAAAATTGTGAAGTGTGACAAGTCGAGTAGTCAAACTCAAACTCAAATATTCTTTATTTCATAAATATTTAAACACATTTGAAATAAGTCAAACAATCTACAAATTGAACTGAAAGTACCACCACCACTTCGGAAAGTCGATCTGTTGAGAAGAAGTGGCAAGAAACTCAACAGCAATCATCTTTTAAAAATAAGAAAAGAAATTATGTGAACCTGTTAAACAAACATGGTAAATAGCCCTTTACTTCAAATTTTCTTAAATCTTTAAGTGACGCTTTTAAAAATAGAATACTGATTTTTTCACACCTTTCAAAAAATACTGAGAGGTCTACAGACTACATATGAATAGTCTATAGACCTGTAGACTCCAAATTTCGCATTTGCTGCTTTTGACGCCTTTTTTTCGATATAAATAATTTAATCCAATACAAGATTTGCAGCAAATAAACGTAATGTAATAAATGTTTCATGGAAGAATAGGCATTAATAACAATATCTACTGACTATAAAACTGTAAGTTTAAAAAAATGGGAAATAAAAGCTACAAATATCAAAACGACCTCACTATGAAAGATCAATCTTGAATAAACAAATGAATCCCACGAACATAAATTACAAAAAGGCAATTTATTCATAATGTGAAGCTATCTTTACTACTCGACCAACTAAGAGCGAATGAACCGCTAGAATTTGTTGACATTTACGCTGATCTAACACTTCAAAGAAACCCTGATTAGAATTGTCACTCACATTCAAATTAAGCCCGCCGCCGCCGCCGCCCCCGTAAGCAAAAACGAGTCTTTAGCGTGAAGAATATTTGAATTTAGAAGGCCAGCCGCCCCAAAGGTTTTGATTAAACTATCAAAGGGCAAGTTGTAAATATGTCAAACATCCTTTTGTTGTGATGCTTGTTGTTGTGTTAATAAATGAGATTACAAATTAAGGAGTTCTATTATAATCGTGAAAATGAAATTGAAAGACTCGGAATTTTATTCTTTTATGCCAAGATTATGAATAGGTTTAGATGCTAGTTTTCATTTCTTTCTATCGTTCAATAAACCTACGTATGACCTCAATCTCACCAGATGTCGAGAAAATGTTGGACGATAAAAGGGCTTAGGAAGGAACCAAAAATTTCATCTTAAAATTTTACCTGCATGGGAGGCCGGGGCAAGACCGTATAGTTAAGGATCTGAGCATGTATTAAATCAACATATTTCTTTATTCAGACTCATTAGGTACAGTCTGCAACAGAATTATGTATACCACTCAGACTCTCGCATGCATACAATATACATTTAAGAAAAAATTAAGTAACAATTTCAATAAAATACCAAATAACAACTTTTTCCGGTTTTGTCCCGACCCATTAGTAAAACCATATACTATATTGCCCCAGATGTTTCGGTGTGACATTGCATCTTGTGAAAAACAAGTCATCCAACTCACTGCTGGTCCAGCCTCCATGAGCCCAAACTTGACAGCCTACACATTTCACGAGGTCGAGTTGTGTCATAGATGTTAATGAGATCGGGTTTCGACCAACTTGCTGCGCAGTGGAAGTTGTCTTGAACGACACATTGAAAGTTGATGATGTTTGGTCAACACTTTGCATTAAAAAAACCGACTTCAGGTCAACACTTTGGCCGACTAATAGTGTCATTCTCATGCACTATTACGTAAACATTCTCCGAAATCATACATATTGTTTCAAAAATTTGAAATTTTCAATGAAGTACCCAACCGATTTCAATTGAATTTATGTGGGACCACCTATGAAGTACCCTTTATCATATGAATTGAGAATTTTCAAAATTGATTCATAATTGTCTGAAATATCGTGTAACAAAAACACGAAAAAAAACATATGAACGAATTGAGAACCTCCTCCTTTTTTGGAAGTCGGTTGAAAATGAAAATTATTTCAACTTATCTATCTATCTTAAAAATCGTATATAACCAGTTTAACCCCATACGGTTGTGACCCAACACTGTTATAGAATAAAAACATCATTCATAGTCATACAAACTTGCTACTATAAACAATGGGGACTGAAAACTGCTCGCGTCCGCAAGGTTTAGCCCTTGATGCCTTGTACGTGGTCCCTGGGTGGTGCTAAACGAGCAGTAAAATCTGGTGGTAGGCTTCGGCCGTGGCTTGTCACCACCCACTAGACAAAACCATGCCGCCAAGTAACCTAGTTGCGTTCCGGCATGATGTCTAGTGTAGCCATTGGGGAGGATAGGTCTGAGTAATCGTGCTGCATCGGAGAACTGTTTTCAACTCGTAAGATAATGACTCACCGGGTGACTCGTTTTGGAGGGTAGCGGGATCCGAAGCACGGTGCACCGCTGGCCGATCGCAGGTAGTAGGGGGCCCAAGTAGCATGCCAGCCACATGCAAAAGGCTGCCCCGCCACCTCGCGAAAAATCCCGGGAGGCTCCATCGTGCCGGCTGGCGACCGGTTTGAGAGGACCCGATGGCGAACTCGGGGGGGTTCGGGCGTCCCCGCAGTCTCCAAGAGAGTTTCCCAAAGGTGCGTTACCCCTATCGAGTTGCTTGGTTCCATTTGCAGCACTTCACTCAACTTCTGTTCTCCTCCCTATTCACTCCACTCCAAAATTAATGAAAGGTCCAAAGAAGAGTAAGGTAACACAGCGGTTGCACTTCCTCTCGTTTAAAGTGCATTTCTGTAACATCCGAGGAGTGCACTCCAATCTCAATGATGTCCACCACCACCTCGAGACGGAGAGACCCCACCTACTCTTCCTAACGGAGACGCAGATCTGTGATCCGTCAGACTCGGCATACCTCTGTTACCCAGGTTACATCCTGGAGTCCAAATTCCACCCGCACGCCGGAGTATGCCAGTGACAAGATCTGTTTTCAGCGTCTCCGTTACTTAGAAGTGCCGGACCTTTCAGTTATGTGGGTTCACATAGATACCGGCCTAGACCAAATGGTATACGCTGGTATTTATCGGTCACACAGCGGAAATCGGGAGACAACAAGGCTTATGGACTATCTCAGCAGTACAGCGGACAAGGTTCAGCAACGTTTTCCCACAGCGCAGTTGGTGTTCCTTGGGGATTTTAACGCACACCACGGACAGTGGTTATACCCGTTTCAGGACACTGACCATGCTGGTAGAGAGGCTTTTAAGTTTTCGCTCACTCATGGCCTCTCTCAGCTTGTTGACGAGCCTACGCGCATCGTTGCTGGCCACACTGCTTACTGCCTGGACCTTCTGCTGACAACCGATCCCGACAGATATTCGGTGTTCGTCACTGCACCCTTAGGGACATCCGATCACTGTCTGGTGAAATCTGTATCGCAGTACTCGCCACCTGACACCCGACCAAGTGGTTCTAGGCGAGTATGGCGTTACAAGTCGGCAGATTGGGATGAAATGCGACATTTCTTCGCATCTTATCCGTGGCGGCAAGCTTGTTTTACATCAACCGATCCATCGTGCTGCGCTGATGCAGTCTCACGTGTGATAGGTCAAACAATGGAGTTCTTCATTCCCTACGCTGATCTATCCCTTGAAACCAAAGCTCGCCCATGGTTTAGTGCTGAATGCTCTTCCGCTGAAAAGCGTAAGCGAGAAGCGTACAAAGCCTGGGCAACCGCTCGCAGAAGCAAAGCCGATGACTCGCATGAACACAAGAAGAGGTACAATGCTGCCGCCAAGTCCTGCAAGAAGGTGATCAAAAGAGCTCGTTTCGCCCACATAGGCTGTATTGGAGACAGAATAGCGTCATACCCCTCGGGAAGCAAAGCTTTCTGGTCCCTCGCCAAGTCGGTCGAAACGAACTTTTGTCGCCCATCGCTGCCGCCACTGCGGAAACCTGACGGTTCTCTGGCCCACACCGCTAAGGAAAAGGCGGATTTATTTGCCAGTATCTTTGCGGAAAATTCCCACCCCAATTACCTCAGTTCGGTCCTACAATGGGTACCGTTCATATTCGCCAAAAGGAGGTTCTTAAATGCTTGCTGCACCTAGACGAGAATAAGGCTAGCGGTCCAGATGGTATTCCTGCAGTGGTGTTGAAACGCTGCGCAGCTGAGTTGTCTCCCGTTTTGACGCGTCTCTATAGACTTTCTTTGGAATCTGGTAAAGTCCCAAAATCCTGGAAGCTGGCTAACGTACAACCAGTACCGAAGAAGGGAAGCCGTGCTGATCCTGTCAACTATCGACCAATCTCAATCACTTCCATACTTTGCAAAGTCATGGAACGTGTATTGAACAATCGACTCCTGGCATACCTCGAGACCAACGAGCTCCTAAGCGATAGCCAATATGGTTTCCGTAGTGGACGCCCGACCGGCGATCTTCTCGTGTATGCCACACACTTATGGAGTGAGGCCTTGGAGGGTCATGGTGAAGCAATAGCTGTTTCCTTAGACATATCCAAGGCCTTTGACAGGGTCTGGTATGATGGTCTCTTAAGCAAGCTTTCAGCATATGGCATACCGACCGGGCTCTGCGACTGAATATCTGATTTTCTGAGGGAACGGTCGATTCGAGTAGTCTTAGACGGCTACTCCTCTGACCTAATGGCGATTAATGCCGGGGTACCTCAGGGATCTGTTCTCTCTTCAACTTTATTCTTGCTACACATTAATGACCTCCTAACACCAGGCATTATTGGATATTCTGATGACAGCACTGTTGTTGAGAGATATATATCCAATGCGCGAACGAGCGCCCATGAAATCCAGGTTTTGAGAAAGTCTATGATTGTGCGCGTTGATTCGACCTTGCGGAATGTGTCCGATTGGGGCGAATCTAACCTGGTCAAATTCAACGCCTCCAAAACACAAGCGTGTCTATTCTCCGCAAAAAAGAGCACCTTTACTTTTACGCCCACTTTCCAGAATGTATCTGTCCCCATCACCGACCAACTTGGGCTTTTGGGCGTCACTATAACGTCCAAATTAAACTTCGGACAACAAATTGAGTCTATGGCAAAAACGGCTTCAAAAAAATTGGGTATCATCTCGAAGGTCCGGCGGTACTTCAGCCCTGAACGGCTGCTCAACTTATACACAGCCCAAGTGAGGTCGTGCATGGAGTACTGTAGCCAAATACCAGCTCGAAGCGCTAGACTCTGTTGACCGAAGAGCCCGTAAAATCATAAACAACAACAACCTTACAAATAAAAAATTGCAGACGCTGGAGCATCGTCGTAAGGTTGCTTGTTTGACAGAATTTTATCGGCTACATTTTGGTGAATGTGCGAGTGCTCTTTTTGACCAAATTTAACCCACCCCTTTTTACCACTGGACTACCAGACGCAGACAGAACTTCCATCCCTATATAGTGGATTTACCAAGAAGTCGAACAAAACGCTTCGATGGTTCCTTTTTGGTACGGATTGCCAAGGAGTGGAACAATCTGCCTGCGTCTGTTTTTCCTGACCACTACAGTCCTGGAACTTTTAAGTGTCGAGTGAATAGGTTTCTCGTGGATGGACGTGTAACACCATAGTCTTCATGCGCACTTTCCATCAGGTGGCATGGAAGACAAACGTCCTATCCTTACAATAAAAAAAAATAAAAAAAAATGAATTTAAGAACAAATAACCTCACCTTCAACATAGTTGATTAGTGTAACATAGTTTGATTGTGTAACGTAGTTGATTAGTGTAACATAGTTACTTACCTGTAGTGTATGTACACTTCACAATCACTGCTTGTATATTCACGAAATTAAGATCAAGACTACCAAAAATCAATAAAATTAAATAACTCCAAATTGCGCGAGCCTACAGCGACAAGTGTTTACAAATAGTAATGATTGGTAGGCGCCTCTGAGCGGCTTGTGCGCACGAAATTTGGATTATTGGCGAAAATATTAGGCTATACAGTTGTACCCAGGTATACGGTTTTGTACAGGTTTCCCCTACATGGCGTGAAGTAGTTGCCTGTAACGATACGCTTATCCAAGGGTTGTAAGGCTTTTTTTAAAACCTTTTTTTAAACCTTTTTTTAAACCTCCCCAGATTTTCGCTTTGTTTGTCTGAGATAACTTAACTAAAGAAAATTAAATTTTTGCTAGTTTTTAACATAAATTAAGAAACATTTCAGGGTCTTTAAATTTTCTGGTTGAGAAATTGAATCATACGACAACACTTAGCTATATCACTAAATATATTGACGTAACAAATCAAGGAAGTAGGCACTTCAAGCTAAATATCATTTACTTATATGCATAAAAAGAAAAATAGATACATACATACATAACTTCCTTATCCCTATGGGGTAGGCAGAACACCAGAGGATACAAAACCATCTGACGTCACGTTCGTCAAATTTGGAGGTATTATAATGGTGTCTAGAGATTGCAGTGACAGGAGGTCAGCCCATCGCCCATAAAAAAAAACTCTAATGAAACCTCTGTCCCTTAACTGACTTTTACAGTTTGCCCGGGAAGAGAAGCAACTGGCACATTCTATGTTTTTCCTTTGCTCCCAGTCCAGCATCGAAGTATCCAGCATGTAAGAAAAAAAGATATATATAGGGTCTTCTTTATGAAGATCAATATATTTTAAGAGAAGGTTAAGAATGATGTATGGATTCAATTTATGAAAGAATTTTTTTTTTTTGTTACAATTAACAAAAAAAAATTCTTTCATAAATATTTTATAATTCTCATAAGTTAACAACATTTTAGTTTAATCTGTTATTTACGACTAAAGCAAGACATAAAAGTGTTTCTATTTAACTATTTATATTAAGAAATACGTTATACGTAACCAAACAATAACTTATACTACGCGAAACTCACTCACACACACAGAGAAAAATCGCACTAGGCATAGGTATGTAGGTATTCTCTGACGGCCGGCACTATCGACACCGAAAGTCAAGCGAGCCGCCCGCGCCGACAACACTCTGTTGGCTCTCGGCGAGCGCTCGCCAGTCTGTCTAATGATACGCGCGCGTAAATTAATAATTATCAAAATGCCTAATTTCGCGTACACGAACCAAGAATATCTTCAAATGGCTTTGTGCTAGTGCTGCGAGTGAGAATCTGTCACGAGCTCGTGACACGTACGAGCAGAGACATGGAAGGCATCCCGCCCTCCGAACAATTCTAGGAGCTGTGCAGCGCCATCGAGATTATGGCACATTTACTCCACGTGCCCCAATGTTGTGTGCTGCCAATGTTATTAAACGAACAAGACTTTGTGTATCGCAAATAGGTAGTCATGTGCAGCAGTTACTATAAAGTGCTTGTGTATGTGTATTCGTGTGCTGTGTACCTAACATCATTGACAGGAAGCAATATGTAAGTTATTTTTGTACATAAACTGTAAATAATAATAGTTGATAATAAGGTGATTCCATTTAAACATTCAATTGATTGTAAAATACATTTATTCGTTAAGACAAACAGCTCAAGCACGAAAGCTTTTTTTAAATTTATTTCTAATTTAAACATTATCAAAGAAGTCAACTTTACTAAAACGGTATTTACAATTAGTTGAACGTTAAATTGACAGTTGAAGTGTGATGGGAAATTAGAATCAACTTTTATACGAAATAAGTATGATATTACAACAGCTGATTGTTACGTCATACATCAAGCTAAGTAGGTCACGCATCGCCCGGGCGCGCGAGGCATCGACCTTTGCTCGCGTGGATTAACCGCGGTACTAACCGCGTAAGATCTTTATTTTAGTGAAGTTATTTTCTTAAAATAAATAGATAGGTTTTTTTTATTTCTTGCAAGGTTGTCGTAAATAACAGATTAAACTTAAATTCGGTCACTTAAAAGATTTGAAAATTTCAATAAAAAAAAATATAGTTATATGTATATTTTTATTTTTTTCATAAATTGAACCCATACATCATTCTTAACCTTCTCTTAAAATAAATTGATCTTCATAAAGAAGACCCTGTATATTTTAACCATCCGATGATTTGATAATGGTGGTGACTTTCAAAACTGTTTTTAAATCGTTAGTGGCACCTGGTCGCACTAAGTTGGAAGGATGCATGTAAGTTACCATACATTGATTGTCTCCGAAATAAATTGATGTCATAAAGATATTCTAATATTTCTTGCGCATTATATACCTACTATTTCACTCCGAAAATTGTTGCTATGGTTTCTAAAAACGTATTTTTTTTATTAAATTGGTCCGATGGGTTCCGATAGGAAACGTACTGTTTAATTTGTAAAACTTTTATGAGAGTTAGTAAGTAAATTTCGAAACATCTACTACGATCAGACTAAACAGAATATGTGATAGTGATTCATGAAATATATCTTTTAATAATACTTTTTATTGTAACGCTTTTATCTTTGAAAATTGTTAAATGGCCTCCTTCTATATTATTGTTTTAACTACGTAAAAACACCTAGCTGTAAGTTTCAAATAATAAATGAACCAAATGTTGTTTTCATTTTCACTTTCCACTGTGAACTAATATAATAAAATTTGATGGTTAGTTTGTTTGAATGCGCTAATAGTTGAAACTTTGGGTTAAAAATGTTTGAGTTTTGATATCTAAATTCTTCAGGAAGAAAATTTGTTGTCAACAAAAGATACGGGTGAAACACTAGTAATAAATAAAATAGTTTTTCAATCGGATCACACAAACCAATAATGTAAAGATACTGGAACTTCGAGGTTAAGATGTACATAAAATATAACCAATTAAATAAAGCCATACTTCTGTATTTTTTTAATTTAAAAGCAAAAATTGGATGAATGTACACAACAGATGCCATATTTGGAAAGAACTTCAATAAGCCGCAGCGCTTCGTCAGGGCGGTAATAATATAGCTGCTCTTATACTGAGCTGAGACTGCATCTCTAAATCCATACAAAAGTTCCCTGAAATCACCCTCTCTATTTTTACTCGAAAATCGTGTGAGAACACTTTTCAATTTAACTCGACATGGAAAGTAATAATTATAATTTATGACGTGGTGTTTCACTTAACACGTAGTTTCGGTGCAGTGTATTAATTAAATAACTTGTTAAAAGCTTTTCTGCTATTTAATAGTGCTGTTGAAAATTCTCACGTTTTGTTTTATAGTAGTGTATATACCATGGAACATTATCATTTATTCAACTTATTGCAGCATAAACATTCAAAGATATATTCAGACGTTATTAGGTTTGTTACGTGAGCTAAATTACAAGATCATCATCCCCCGCTCGATGGTAGTTCAGGAATCGTTTGTTTAGGGACCATCCAAAATATAAGGACTGCCGCTTAATTAATCATCAGCATCACAACTCTTTGTAATGAGCCCACTGCAAGGCTATGAATCTCTCCCCTTAGTGATGAGGAGGTATAGGCCATAATCCACCAAGCTGGCCCAGTGCTGGGTGGTGGATGTCAGAATTTTCAGGGCACCGAAATGGCTTCTGACAAACCCTAACGACAACTGTAATCAAGTATACAGCATCCGGGACTGACTGCTTAACGTGCCCACCGTAGCACGGAAGTCGCTAGGAGAAATGAATGGTCAACGGTAACCCTCCAAATACCGACTGCAGCGAACGTTGCTTAACCTGCGATATCGTATGATGATATCACACAGTAACCACGATGCCACGACGACTTCTAATAATATCGAATCATCAGTGCGATCACAGAACTTTATCGAATCGTATATTAACGAATGTTTACGAATGCTCGTATAGTATGGAGTCGGTTGCAAGTTTTGAGTAACATTGTAATTTTTTTATTTTACAGATATTTATGAGTACAACATGTTTACAGACATTCAAAATTAACAAGGCACACATTTATTTAAGCTGGCCGTGCGGCAATGGATAGATTTAATTTTTTTTTAAAAACCGTCTCCATACTATACGAACATTCGTTAACAAACGATTCGATAAAGTTCTGTGATCGCATTTTTAAAGTTTTATTATTGCTAATAAAACTTTAAAAAAAGCATCAGTGTCTGTATCTCTAGCAAGTACAGTCAGTGCATTAGAATTTGAGCCTTATAACAACCGAATAAGTTGCAAAATGTATTAGACATGACTGTGATGGGACCACCCAGGATCACGCACACACCCTGTACGCATACGAAAGCTTGTCGAAGGTGGTATACATGATTCTGATGCAGTGTGTACCTTTTCTTTTTACTTGAAGCACCCCACACTTACGTTAATACTTCACACGTTTTATATCAGGATATTTCAAAAGGATCGGGTTTTACGAATTCCAATATGAATTTAAAAAAGAATGTTTCACTACTTTGAAATTACTATAACGTGCAGTTTTATTCACTCAGTTGTAAAAATATTTAAACAGGCTACATCTGAATATTGAATAGGTTCATCTGAATATCACCTAAGTTAATAATGAAAATGTCAAGTTTTTTCTACCTGTCCATTCTTGTAACTACAAAAGTTTCAGCTCTAGATTAACATTTAAATATCGGTTCGAGATGATAGCCACTATTATAGTTTTACTGGTGGTATATAAATCTATCTTGTAAATGATAAACTGTGTAAAACTGTCTTGAGATGACAGTTATAGACGGTTTATCGTAGTTATAAAGTTGAAGTAGACAACACCAAGACATTGGTGGATAATGGGGGATCATTATCTTCATGAGCCGAGAGACGCACACTTCTGGACGGAGGCCTCCCCCAGCATTCGTCACGTCGCACTGACCCGCGCCGCCCTCATCCAGCGTTTGACCTTCACAAAGTGTATAAGAATACCTACTGTGAATAAAAAAAAATTCATTTTCATTTGGGAAGTCAATACGTATACGCTAATATCCTACTTTTACCAATAGCCATAAAGCTTTTCTCAGTTCTAGTTAGTAGAGTAGAATGTTTTATTTAAATATTGACTCCAGGTATTACCATCTATCACAACAATTTATCATTCAGTTGCTTCTAGATTCTTGGAAGTTGCCATGGTTATTGCTATTAGGTACTCAATAATGCTACTTAGTCATTAAAAGCCCTTTGATAAAATGAAATAAGAATTGTAATTATTATTTCGTAAAAGCATTAGGTATCCAACGAGGCACTCGCCTATACAATCCGCTCTCAAAAAGACACAATTGAAAACTTTTAAATTGGCAGATTTTCGTTCATATTTTCCTTCCTATTATTATGATGCTCACATGAAGAGCATTCTCTGCTCACGAAAATTAACTGATCGTTAATTAGCTTTTATGAGTGCAAATTAAACACAAAATATTATATGGTTAAACAAAAAATAGATGTTGGCCGATTCTCATAGATACCGGATAAGCACAAAAAATTTCATCAAAACGGTCAAGCCGTTTCGGAGGAGTATGGCAACGAAAACTGTGACACGAAAATTTTATATATTAGATTTTTCTGTAGACAAAACACGCTGGCTATTGAATAAAATAGGTTGGTGTAGTAAATATCTAACTTATATTATAAATGTGAAAGTTTAGATGGATGGATTTTTGTTCCTTAATCACGGGAGGACGGCTCAACGGATTTGGATGAATTTTGATTGGCATAGTGATAGTGTACAGTCTGGAATAGGACATAGGCTACTTTTTATCCCGATATTCCCGTGGGATACAAAATTGCACGGGTAAAACCACGCGAAACATAGGTAATATTTATATTACAATCTAAGTAACTTATTTTATCCAGTTTAGACTGGATTTTTTTGACTGAGTTATACAGTTTTGACTGTATAACTCAGTCAAAACTGTTCCGTTACTGTCTGAGTTACTGAGTGACTGACAGACAACGTACAGCCGTAACTACTGGGCGTAGAGGACTGAAATTTGGAACATACATTCTTTAGGGGATGTAGGGTTGCATTTAGGAAGGAATTCCCGAAATTTCCACGGGAACGGGAATTATTGGACTTTTTAGTTTGTATGAAAAATCTTAATCCTTGAGTGCACGGATATGATACTTGGCATAAAAGTTTTTCAAAAAGAGTCTGGTTGTGTTATGAAAGGAATTCCCAAAATTCCCACGGGATCGGGAAATATTTGATGTTTTAGTTTGTATGATAAAATCTTATTCTTTGAGTGCACGGATGTGATACTTGGTATAAAGGTTCCTCAATAAGTGTCTGTTTGTATAATGGAAGGAATTCCCGGAGTTACTACTGGAACGGAAAATAGGACTTTTGAGTTTATGCGAGTACGAAGTCGCGGGCAAACACTCGTTTATTATATTTCTGATCATGCCTATTAGCGCTAGTTCACAATGTAAAAACAAATACAGACATTTCTTTTACATGTAACGAGTAACGTTCTATTCGTTTTTTTCGTCATGATTTACCAACTACTTTTTTAGATAATTTCACAAAATGCTCCTTGATTCAAGGAATGTAGGTCAAGCTTCATTGTTGTTCTTTTATCGGTGACAATAAGGTGTCCCTCTCATCCTGTCGAACCCAATGCAAGAGGTCTATAGTTGCTACTTTAGATTGTATCTTTGTTTTGTCAGCTCTCAGACAATTTCACTATTATTATTCTACAGCTTCGCTCGAGAAGCAGTAATTTGAACCTTTGACACGGTTTTCTTCGTACATATTTAGATTTTATTGAAATAAAACTTTTAATGAAGTATACATAATAAACTTTTCCTATAAATTGCTTCATTAATTGTGGAAAACTGTTTGAAAAACTTTTGAGCATATCATATTCATCCCTCACCTTATTTTACAGCATGTATATGTGTATAGCATGGCTATGTCAAGATATTATCCCAACTAACCGAAACTCGAAACTAACCTGAACTGTTGACATAAATTGATAAATGCTTCCAAAAACTGTTTTAGAACACTGTTGTAGAATAAAAACATCATTCATTATCACATATTCATACAAACTTGCTGCTATAAACAATGAATTTAAGAACAAATAACTCACCTACAACATAGTTGATTAGTGACTTACCTGTAGCGTATGTACACTTCACAATCACTGCTTGTATATTCGCGAAATTAAGATCAAGACTACCGAAAAACAATAAAAACAAGCCTACAGCGACAAGTGTCTACAAATAGTAATGATTGGTAGGCGCCTCCGAGCGGCTTGTGCGCACGTTTGGATTATTGGCGAAAATATTACGCTGTACAGTTTTACCCAGGTATACAGTTTTGTACAGGTTTCCCCTACATGGCGTTAATTAGTTGCCTGTAACGATACGCTTATCCGAGGGTATTAAGGCTATTTTTAAAGCCGACCTACACAGATTTTCGCTATGTTTGTCTGAGATAATTTAACTAAAGAAACTTACATTTTTGCTTGTTTTAACATAAATTAAGAAACATTTCAGGGTCTTTAAATTTTCTGGTTGAGAAAATGAATCATACGACAACACAACGTTTTGCTTTATCACTAAATATATTGACGTAACAAATTAAGTAAGTAGGCACGTTTATTTTCAAGCTAAATATAATTTACTTATATACATAAAAAGAAAAAAAGATATATATATTTTAACCATTCGATGATTTGATGATGGTGGTGACTTTCAAAATTGTTTTAAAATCGTTAGTGGCACCTGGTCACACTAAGTTGGAAGAATGCATGTAAGTTTCCACACATTGTTTCCGAAATAAATTGATGTCATAAAGATGTTCTAATATTTCTTGTGCATACCTATCTACTATTTTATTCCGAAAATTGTTGCTATGGTTTCTAAAAACGTAATTTTTTTAATTTAATTGGTCCGATGTGTTCCGATTGGTACTGTTTAATTTGTAAAACTTTAATGAAAATTAGTAAGTAATCGAAACATCTATTACGATCAGACTAAACAGAATATGTGATAGTGATTCATGAAATATCTTTTAATAATACTTTTTATTGTAATGCTTTTCGGTAACACTTATCTTTGAAAATAAGTTGTTAAATGGCCTTTTTCTATATTATTGGTTTAACTATGTAAAAACACCTAACTGTAAGTTTCGAGTAACAAATGAACCAAATGATGTTTTTATTTTCACTTTCCACTGTGAACTAATATAATAAAACTTGACGGTTAGTTTGTTTGAATGCGCTAATAGTTGAAACATTCGGTTAGAAATGTTTGAGTTTTGATTTCGATATCTAAATTCTTGAGGAAGAAAATTTGTTGTCAACAAAAGATACGGGTGAAACACTAGTAATAAATAAAATAGTTATTCAATCGGATCACACAAACCAATAATGTAAAGATACTGGAACGTCGAGGTTAAGATGTACATAAAATATAACCAATTTAATAAAACCATACTTCTGTATTTTTTTAATTTAAAAGCAAAAATTGGATGAATGTACACAACAGATGCCATATTTGGAAAGAACTTCAATAAGCCGCAGCGCTTCGTCAGGGCGGTAATAATATAGCTGCTCATATACTGAGCTGAGACTGCATCTCTAAATCCATACAAAAGTTCCCTGAAATCACCGTCTCTATTTTTACTCGAAAATCGTGTGAGAACTTAATAACACGTTTCAATTTAACTCGACATGGAAAGTAATAATTATAATTTATGACGTGGTGTTTCACTTAACACGTAGTTTCGGTGCAGTGTATTAATTAAATAACTTGTTAAAAGCTTTTCTGCTATTTAATGGTGCTGTTGAAAATTCTCACGTTTTGTTTTATAGTAGTGTATATACCAAGGAACATTATCATTTATACAACTTATTGCAGCATAAACATCCATTCAAAGATATATTCAGACCTTATTAGGTTTGTTACGTGAGCTAAATTACAAGATTATCATCCCCTGCTTGATGGTAGTTCAGGATTCGTTTGTTTAGGGACCATCCAAAATATAAGGACTGCCGCTTCATAAATCATCAGCATCACAACTCTTTGTAATGAGCCCATTGCAAGGCTATGAATCTCTCCCCTTAGTGACGAGGAGGTATAGGCCATAATCTACAAAGCTGGCCTAGTGCTGGGTGGTGGATGTCGGAATTTTCAGGGCACCGAAATGGCAAAACTGACAAACCCTAACGACAACTTTAATCAAGTATACAGCATCCGAGACTGACTGCTTAACGTGCCCACCGAAGCACGGAAGTCGCCAGGAGAAATAAATGGTCAACGGTAACCCATCCAAATACCGACTGCACCGAACGTTGCTTAACCTGCGATATCGTATGATGATATCACACAGTAACCACGGTGCCACGACGACTTCTAATAATATCGAATCAGTGCGATCACAGAACTTTATCGAATCGTTTGTTAACGAATTAAAGAAAAAAATGAAATGATAGATTTCATTGCCTCACGGCCAGCTTAAATAAATGTGTGACTTGTTAATTTTGAATGTTTGTAAACATGTTGTACTCATAAATATCTGTAAAATAAAAAATTACAATGTTACTCAAAACTTGCAATTGACTCCATACTATACGAGCATTCGTAAACATTCGTTAATATACGATTCGATAAAGTTCTGTGATCGCACTGCTGTATTGATAATAAAACTTTAAGAAAAGCATCGGTGTCTGTATCTCTAGCAAGTACAGTCAGTTCATTAGAATTTGAGCCTTATAATAAGTTGCAAAATGTATTTCATTAGACATGACTGTGATGGGACCACCCAGGATTACGCACACACCCTGTACGCATACGGAAGCTTGTCGAAGGTGGTATACATGATTCTGATGCAGTGTGTACCTTTTCTTTTTACTTGAAGCACCTCACACTTACGTTAATACTTCACACGTTTTATATCAGGATATTTCAAAAGGATCGGGTTTTACGAATTCCAATATGAATTTAAAAAATAATGTTTCACTACTTTGAAAATACTATAACGTGCAGTTTTATTCACTCCGCTGTAAAAATATTTAAACAGGCTACATCTGAATATTGAATAAGTTTATCTGAATATCACCTGAGTTAATAATGAAAATGTCAAGTTTTTTGTACCTGTCCATTCTTGTAACTACAAAAGTTTTAGCTCAAGATTAACATTTAAATATCGGTTCGAGATGATAGCCACTATTATAGTTTTACTGGTGGTATATAAATCTGTCTTGTAAATGATAAACTGTGTAAAACTGTCTTGAGATGACAGTTATAGACGGTTTATCGTAGTTATAAAGTTGAAGTAGACAACACCAAGACATTGGTGGATAATGGGGGATCAATATCTTCATGAGCCGAGAGACGCACACTTCTGGACGGAGGCTCTCCCAGGATTCGTCATGTCGCCCTAACCCGCGCCGCCCTCATCCAGCGTTTGACCTTCACAAAGTGTATAAGAATACCTACTGTGAATAAAAAAAAATTCATTTTCATTTGGGAAGTCAATACGTATACGCTAATATCCTACTTTTACCAATAGCCAAAAAGCTTTTCTCAGTTCCAGGTAGTAGAGTAGAATGTTTTATTTAAATATTGACTCCAGGTATTACCATCTATCACAACAATTTATCATTCAGTTGCTTCTTGATTCTTGGATGTTGCCATGGTTATTGCTATAAGTTACTCAATAATGCTACTTAGTCACTAAAAGCCCTTTGATAAAATGAAATAAGAATTTCGTAGAATTTTAATTATTATTTCGTAAAAGCATTAGGTATCCAACGAGGCATTCGCCTATACAATCCGCTCTCAAAAAGACACAATTGAAAACTTTTAAATTGGCAGATTTTCGTTCATATTTTCCTTCCTATTATTATGATGCTCACATGAAGAGCATTCTCTGCTCACGAAAATTAACTGATCGTTAATTAGCTTTTATGAGTGCAAATTAAACACAAAATATTATATGGTTATTAGCTGACCCGGCAAAGACTGTTTTGCCATTAAAAAAAAATAGATGTTGGCCGATTCTCATAGATACCGGATAAGCACAAAAAATTTCATCAAAACGGTCAAGCCGTTTCGGAGGAGTATGGCAACGAAAACTGTGACACGAGAATTTTATATATTAGATTTTTCTGTAGACAAAACACGCTGGCTATTGAATAAAATAGGTTGGTGTAGTAAATATCTAACTTATATTATAAATGTGAAAGTTTAGATGGATGGATGTTTGTTCCTCAATCACGGGAGAACGGCTCAACGGATTTGGATGATTTTCTATTGGCATAGTGATAGTGTACAGTCTGGAATAGCACATAGGCTACTTTTTATCCCGATATTCCCGTGGGATACAAAATTGCACGGGTAAAACCACGCGAAACATAGGTAATATTTATATTACAATCTAAGTAACTTATTTTATCCAGTATAGACTGCATTTTTTCCGGAAACTCAGGCAGTAACGGAACTGTTCCGTTACTGACTGAGTTACTGAGTGACTGACAGACAACGTACAGCCGTAACTACTGGGCGTAGAGGACTGAAATTTGGAACATACATTCTTTAGGGGATGTAGGGTTGCATTTAGGAAGGAATTCCCGAAATTTCCACGGGAACGGGAATTATTGGACTTTTTAGTTTGTATGAAAAATCTTAATCCTTGAGTGCACGGATATGATACTTGGCATAAAAGTTTTTCAAAAAGAGTCTGGTTGTGTTATGAAAGGAATTCCCAAAATTCCCACGGGATCGGGAAATATTTGATGTTTTAGTTTGTATGATAAAATCTTATTCTTTGAGCGCACGGATGTGATACTTGGTATAAAGGTTCCTCGATAAGTGTCTGTTTGTATAATGGAAGGAATTCCCGGAGTTACTACTGGAACGGAAAATAGGACTTTTGAGTTTATGCGTGTACGAAGTCGCGGGCAAACACTCGTTTATTATATTTCTGATCATGCCTATTAGCGCTAGTTCACAATGTAAAAACAAATACTGACATTTCTTTTACATGTAACGAGTAACGTTCTATTCGTTTTTTTCGTCATGATTTACCAACTACTTTTTTAGATAATTTCACAAAATGCTCCTTGATTCAAGGAATGTAGGTCAAGCTTCATTGTTGTTCTTTTATCGGTGACAATAAGGTGTCCCTCTCATCCTGTCGAACCCAATGCAAGAGGTCTATAGTTGCTACTTTAGATTGTATCTTTGTTTTGTCAGCTCTCAGACAATTTCACTATTATTATTCTACAGCTTCGCTCGAGAAGCAGTAATTTGAACCTTTGACACGGTTTTCTTCGTACATATTTAGATTTTATTGAAATAAAACTTTTAATGAAGTATACATAATAAACTTTTCCTATAAATTGCTTCATTAATTGTGGAAAACTGTTTGAAAAACTTTTGAGCATATCATATTCATCCCTCACCTTATTTTACAGCATGTATATGTGTATAGCATGGCTATGTCAAGATATTATCCCAACTAACCGAAACTCGAAACTAACCTGAACTGTTGACATAAATTGATAAATGCTTCCAAAAACTGTTTTAGAACACTGTTGTAGAATAAAAACATCATTCATTATCACATATTCATACAAACTTGCTGCTATAAACAATGAATTTAAGAACAAATAACTCACCTACAACATAGTTGATTAGTGACTTACCTGTAGCGTATGTACACTTCACAATCACTGCTTGTATATTCGCGAAATTAAGATCAAGACTACCGAAAAACAATAAAAACAAGCCTACAGCGACAAGTGTCTACAAATAGTAATGATTGGTAGGCGCCTCCGAGCGGCTTGTGCGCACGTTTGGATTATTGGCGAAAATATTACGCTGTACAGTTTTACCCAGGTATACGGTTTTGTACAGGTTTCCCCTACATGGCGTTAATTAGTTGCCTGTAACGATGCGCTTATCCGAGGGTATTAAGGCTATTTTTAAAGCCGACCTACACAGATTTTCGCTATGTTTGTCTGAGATAATTTAACTAAAGAAACTTACATTTTTGCTTGTTTTAACATAAATTAAGAAACATTTCAGGGTCTTTAAATTTTCTGGTTGAGAAAATGAATCATACGACAACACAACGTTTTGCTTTATCACTAAATATATTGACGTAACAAATTAAGTAAGTAGGCAGTTTATTTTCAAGCTAAATATAATTTACTTATATACATAAAAAGAAAAAAAGATATATATATTTTAACCATTCGATGATTTGATGATGGTGGTGACTTTCAAAATTGTTTTAAAATCGTTAGTGGCACCTGGTCACACTAAGTTGGAAGAATGCATGTAAGTTTCCACACATTGTTTCCGAAATAAATTGATGTCATAAAGATGTTCTAATATTTCTTGTGCATACCTATCTACTATTTTATTCCGAAAATTGTTGCTATGGTTTCTAAAAACGTAATTTTTTTAATTTAATTGGTCCGATGTGTTCCGATTGGTACTGTTTAATTTGTAAAACTTTAATGAAAATTAGTAAGTAATCGAAACATCTATTACGATCAGACTAAACAGAATATGTGATAGTGATTCATGAAATATCTTTTAATAATACTTTTTATTGTAATGCTTTTCGGTAACACTTATCTTTGAAAATAAGTTGTTAAATGGCCTTTTTCTATATTATTGGTTTAACTATGTAAAAACACCTAACTGTAAGTTTCGAGTAACAAATGAACCAAATGATGTTTTTATTTTCACTTTCCACTGTGAACTAATATAATAAAACTTGACGGTTAGTTTGTTTGAATGCGCTAATAGTTGAAACATTCGGTTAGAAATGTTTGAGTTTTGATTTCGATATCTAAATTCTTGAGGAAGAAAATTTGTTGTCAACAAAAGATACGGGTGAAACACTAGTAATAAATAAAATAGTTATTCAATCGGATCACACAAACCAATAATGTAAAGATACTGGAACGTCGAGGTTAAGATGTACATAAAATATAACCAATTTAATAAAACCATACTTCTGTATTTTTTTAATTTAAAAGCAAAAATTGGATGAATGTATACAACAGATGCCATATTTGGAAAGAACTTCAATAAGCCGCAGCGCTTCGTCAGGGCGGTAATAATATAGCTGCTCATATACTGAGCTGAGACTGCATCTCTAAATCCATACAAAAGTTCCCTGAAATCACCGTCTCTATTTTTACTCGAAAATCGTGTGAGAACTTAATAACACGTTTCAATTTAACTCGACATGGAAAGTAATAATTATAATTTATTACGTGGTGTTTCACTTAACACGTAGTTTCGGTGCAGTGTATTAATTAAATAACTTGTTAAAAGCTTTTCTGCTATTTAATGGTGCTATTGAAAATTCTCACGTTTTGTTTTATAGTAGTGTATATACCAAGGAACATTATCATTTATTCAACTTATTGCAGCATAAACATTCAAAGATATATTCAGACGTTATTAGGTTTGTAACGTGAGCTAAATTACAAGATCATCATCCCCCGTACGATGGTAGTTCAGGATTCGTTTGTTTAGGGACCATCCAAAATATAAGGACTGCCGCTTCATAAATCATCAGCATCACAACTCTTTGTAATGAGCCCATTGCAAGGCTATGAATCTCTCCCCTTAGTGACGAGGAGGTATAGGCCATAATCTACAAAGCTGGCCCAGTGCTGGGTGGTGGATGTCGGAATTTTCAGGGCACCGAAATGGCAAAACTGACAAACCCTAACGACAACTTTAATCAAGTATACAGCATCCGAGACTGACTGCTTAACGTGCCCACCGAAGCACGGAAGTCGCCAGGAGAAATAAATGGTCAACGGTAACCCATCCAAATACCGACTGCACCGAACGTTGCTTAACCTGCGATATCGTATGATGATATCACACAGTAACCACGGTGCCACGACGACTTCTAATAATATCGAATCAGTGCGATCACAGAACTTTATCGAATCGTTTGTTAACGAATGTTCGTATAGTATGGAGACGGTTTTTAAGAAAAAAATGAAATGATAGATTTCATTGCCTCACGGCCAGCTTAAATAAATGTGTGACTTGTTAATTTTGAATGTTTGTAAACATGTTGTACTCATAAATATCTATAAAATAAAAAATTACAATGTTACTCAAAACTTGCAACTGACTCCATACTATACGAGCATTCGTTAACATTCGTTAATATACGATTCGATAAAGTTCTGTGATCGCATTGCTGTATTGATAACAAAACTTTAAAAAAAGCATCGGTGTCTGTATCTCTAGCAAGTACAGTCAGTTCATTACAATTTGAGCCTTATAACAACCGAATAAGTTGCAAAATGTATTTCATTAGACATGACTGTGACGGGACCACCCAGGATTACGCACACACCCTGTACGCATACGGAAGCTTGTCGAAGGTGGTATACATGATTCTGATGCAGTGTGTACCTTTTCTTTTTACTTGAAGCACCTCATACTTACGTTAATACTTCACACGTTTTATATCAGGATATTTCAAAAGGATCGGGTTTTACGAATTCCAATATGAATTTAAAAAAGAATGTTTCACTACTTTGAAAATACTATAACGTGCATTTTTATTCACTCAGCTATAAAAATATTGAAACAGGCTACATCTGAATATTGAATAGGTTCATCTGAATATCACCTAAGTTAATAAAGAAAATGACAAGTTTTTTCTACCTGTCCATTCTTGTAACTACAAAAGTTTCTGCTCAAGATTAACATTTAAATATCGGTTCGAGATGATAGCCACTATTATAGTTTTACTGGTGGTATATAAATCTGTCTTGTAAATGATAAACTGTGTAAAACTGTCTTGAGATGACAGTTATAGACGGTTTATCGTAGTTATAAAGTTGAAGTAGACAACACCAAGACATTGGTGGATAATGGGGGATCATTATCTTCATGAGCCGAGAGACGCACACTTCTGGACGGAGGCCTCCCCCAGGATTCGTCATGTCGCCCTGACCCTTAGCCGCCCTTATCCAGCGTTTGACCTTCACAAAGTGTATAAGAATACCTACTGTGAATAAAAAGTTATCATTTTCATTTCTGAACTCAATACGTATACGCTAATATCCTACTTTTACCAATAGCCAAAAAGCTTTTCTCAGTTCCAGTTAGTAGAATAGAATGTTTTATTCGTAGGATTCTTTTATTGTAGGATTCGTCGTTCACCGTTCGTACGAGCAACTCGTGTGTGTTCCGCCCTTATAGTAAATTAAAAAATACCCTCAAAAATGGCTCCATCTAAATGTGACAAATGTAACAAGAGCATTACAAAAAGAGCCCCTGGAGTGGACTGCAGCAAGTGTGGCATGGTAGTTCATGCTAATGCCGAATGCGCCGGTCTCACCAACAAACAAATTGGTGCACTTAAAACATCCGGGAAGTTGGAGTGGATGTGTGATGACTGTTACACCAGATCTCCTCATAGGTCATCGCTAATTATACCTGATGACGATGAACAGGAAGACGATGAGGTTGAAAAAAACCTTCCAGCTCATGGGAAAGGAATACCTATTGACGTGCGGACAATCACCCAGAGTATCTCGAAAGAAATTGAAAAAGCGATTAGAAAGCAACTCAACGAAATTGAAAAAGCATTAGAATATTGTAGCAATAACATAGATGAATACGGAGAGGAAATGTCAGCGTTTAGAACAAAGGTAAAAGTGCTAGAAAAAAAGAATGAGAATTTAGAAAACAATAACAAATATTTAGGTTTAAAAATTATGGCTTTAGAACAAAAATTAAATGAAGATCATCAAAAAAGCCTTGAACACCACCTTGAGATATCAGGAATTCCATACGAAGACAAGGAGGATATTGCGCAGTTGACTTTAACCATAGCTAGCAAACTACAGATGAAAGGACTTGAGGTTTTTAAGCTCTTTAACAGGAACTCGACTCAATTCATACGGTTAACAACTCAATGAGTCTTTAAACCCTGAACCTTAACCCTTATTTGAGTCCAAGACTGGGGCCTCTAAGTCTCTTTATGACTTGAGTCATTTTGAAATGACTCCAAATTTTAAACGACTCGAGTCTAAACGAAAAGGTTCGAACCTTTTTAAAACGACTTGGTTCTCGGGAGTCTTAAGTCGTGAGGCGCGCTCATACATGGATATGGGAAACGTATTCCTAAGCTAATTGTTACGGGTAAAAGAGGTTTTTAAGTAATATACGCAGATTTAGTTTCTTTTTTATTTTTAAATTTGAAATAAGTTATTTAGATTTGGAATAAGTTAATACAAGTTTGATTCAATTAATAATAAAACAAAAAAAATATTTAAAGCTATTTTTGTCATTTTTAGTTATTTATTGATTAATTGCAATTATGCTATGTTAGGTATATATTTATAGAAAGGAAAAATATATAATGAGTGATGCAAAATTAGAAAACTTAATTAAAATACAATGATCAAGCACTGAAGTTTATTATTTTATAATCCCACGTTAAACAGCTCATCTTATGTTAAACGACTCGAGTCCTTTACTAAAAGGTTCGCGACTAAGTCGTTATAACTGTTATTAAAAGACTCGAGTCGTTTTATTGCAGAGTTCAACTCTAAATTGAATGAAGTCTCCTACATTAGTAAAAAGCCTCAAGTCGTATTTTTGAGTCGAGTCCTAAAAAAATGAGGCGAGTTTCGATTGAAAAGGTTTAAAAACCTCGAGTCCTTTCATCACTGCAAACTAAATCAAAACTCAAAGGACATTAAACTTCTTAAACGAATTAAAGGCAAAACGGAAGGAGTTATCCAGCTAGAGCTCAATAAAAATAGTGATCCAGTGGCGTGGGTAAAAGCGTCTAAGTCTGTAAAACTAAAGGTAACTGATTTGATGCCAAATTATAACAATGATTGTGCCCAGAATAATGTTATTATACGTCATGCGCTCACTACTTACAATAAGTCACTTTTATTCAAAACAAAACAACAACTAACAGGAAAGTACAAGTATATATGGGTTAATGCTGCCGGAAAGATCCTCGTACGCAAAGAAGACAACAGCAAAATTAAGGTAATTAGATTTGAAGAAGACCTAAATCATATCTTATCTTAAACTACCTACACTCATTGTAGGTATAACATCTTTGTTTATATCATAGTCTTAAAAATGGCTTATTTAAATGATCACTGTGAATTATTTGATTGTCCTGACCTGAACGCTTATTTCTCATTAATACCATTAAAAAATAACTTTACTGTATTTCATGTTAATATAAGATCATTAACTAAAAATTACGCGCAGTTAATTTATCACATAAGTAACTATCAAAATCTGGTAGATGCCATTGTCTTAACCGAAGTTAACATCTCAGATAATGTAAGCAACATGTTTAATTTAAAAGGCTATTCAATGCACAAACAGTTGAGAAAGAACCGCAAAGGTGGGGGCATTATATTATATATACGACAAAGTTACTCATTCACTCAAATAAAACATCACACTTTTCACATTGAATGTCTAATAGGAAAAATTACAACACCTCACAATTTCTCCGTAACTATTTGTGCACAGTATAGGCCGCCTAAAAATAGTAAGCATCACTTCCTTAGATCTGAACTCCCACAGTTAATTTGTAAACACGGTTATGAAGATAATTTCATTTTGACCGGTGATATAAATATTGATCTAAAAAACAAAGATAGCATAACTGAGCGATACACGAATCTGCTGTCGGAAGGAGGTCTCCAGTGCGTTATCTCCGACTTTACAAGAGTTGAAATAGTTAAGGGACATTTAAGCAAAACTTGTATAGATCACTTTTTTGTTCGTAATTGCACGGGAGAACTGTATTCCGCAGCAGTCGGTACGCAACTCGCCGACCATCGTATGATCGTCACTACTCTGTCCGGCATACGCCATATACAGCGTGCTCCAAAAACAATAACCTGCATAAATAATTTAGTTTTAACTGATGAACTAAATAAAATAGATTGGAAATCAACTAACTCAATGATTTGTCCAAACAAAATTTATGATTTTATTTCTAATAAATTCAATGAGGCCTATAAGCTCTCAAAATATACAAAAAAAATGTCGGCTGATTCTAAACGGAATTGTGAAAAATGGATAACTAATAAAATTGTAGAAAAATGTAATAAAATGGACAAATATTATATTCAATGCTTAAAAGATCCAACAAATAGAATACTTAGACTAGAATACAATAATATGAGAAATAAAACGCATAAACTAATAGAAAAATGTCGAAATAATTATATAGCTAATTCAATTATATCAAATAAAAATGATCCGAGAAAATGTTGGAAAATATTGAATGGGCTCATGGGTAAAATCACAAAGTCAATAGAAGATACAATACATAAAGCCTTTAGTAAATATAGTGAAAACCAAATAGTAAAAAATTTCACGCTCGAATTTCAAAATTCAGTAACCGAAATATTACCTCACTGTAATGACCATTTGCTAAATAAACAGAATTACTTATTTAATGAAAACAAATCCATACTCTTTAGAAAAGCAACTGATAGAGATGTGTTAAAAATAATCTCGTCATTAAACCCAAAAAAAGCTTCCGGGTGTGACAAAATACGTGCGTCAGACGTTAAAAAAATTGGAGATAAGATTGTTTATGCGATAAAAAATCTAATTAACACTAGCGTAAAATCTGGTATTTATCCGTCAAAACTCAAAAGTGGATTAGTCAGGCCCGTTTTCAAAAAAGGTAATAAAGATGACTATAAAAATTATCGACCTATAACCCTTCTCCTTCTATTATCAATAAGATAATTGAAAAATATATCGCAAAAGTAATCTATAATTACTATGAAAAGAATAACATCCTAACAACAACGCAATTCGGATTTCGGCCAAATTACAGTACCTCACTTCTTTTAGCAAATTTCACAGATACTGTCAATTCCCATCTCAATAACAAAAATCATGTTCTACTTCTATTTATTGATTACAGTAAGGCGTTTGATACTTTAAAACACGACCAACTTCTTGAAAGACTTTCTGCTACAGGAATTCGAGGGCCACTATTAGAATGGTGTAAAGATTACCTTACTGATAGAGGAAATAGAGTTCAAGTTGGCAATACCACAAGTGAGCAAGTAAATGTAAAAGTGGGCACGGCGCAGGGATCCGTACTCGGGCCTTTGCACTACCTAACATACGTCAATGACGCTAATAACGTTATAAATCATTGCCAGATTTATCAATTTGCCGACGACACATGCATCATCAGTGCTGATAAAGATTTAGATTCAGCCTTGGATAAACTACAAAAAGAGTTCACGGCCTTAAGTATGTGGTCTCACGATGCAGGTTTAGTACTAAATGCGAGTAAAACACAACTAATTCACGCTCGCTCAGCTCATAACACACAAGGTTCTCATAGCGTAAAACTGATCGCTCACAATCATACTTGCTTGCATAAGTACAAAGGAACACAGTGTGTTGGTAGATGCAAAGAGATTGATCAAGTTAGAGAAGCAAAGTATCTAGGGTTGATTGTGGATGACAGATTTAGCTGGGAGCCGCATGTAGATATGATATGTGACAAGTTAAGAGCAATTTTAGCCAAAATGAATTTACTCAAATTCAAAGTCCCGCTCAAAACCCTAAGAAATATTTATATCGCTCTAGCAGATTCCATCATTTCATATGGTATTTCAAGTTATGGCCGCACATTTAAAACTCACCTAGATAAAATCTACAACATCCAGATTAGACTCCTCAAACTACTTATTCCTAAAAAAGTTAAAGAAAAGTATAAAGATAATTACCACGCCTTATTTCATCTGTGCGAAGTATTATCAGTACATGATAAGGTAGACTTAGCATTATTGTCATACCAATTTTTGCATTCACCAAAGTTTCTTATGCCTTCCAAGTTCAAGTTTAGAACAAGACATGCGTATAGGAATGATATGGATACAAGTTTTAAAACAAATAATTTTTACGGAAGGCGCACATGCAAATTCCTTATACCTAGACTGTACAATAACCTTCCTATTGATCTTCGCAATACGCTTAATCAAAAGAACATCAAAAATGCTTTAAAAAACTACTATCTTCAAAATATCAAAAAACAATATAATATAATATAACAATATAACATAAATTCCCTCAAAAAATAAATTAATAAACATTTATAATAAAAAAAATACAAATTATCTGTTTTCGCACAATACTATTAAAAAAAAAAAACATTTTATTAAAAATCACATATTCAACACATAATCACATATTCAAATCACATATTAATATTTTAACCTCATTTTTATCTTTTTACGTTATAAAAAAAAATTGGTCAGTGTATTGTTGTAAAATGGATCACGCTGTATATTAAAGTAGACAAAAAAACTGATACCGGCGCTCGAGCGCTGTGATTGGCGCACGCGCCTTGTTGTTGACGCGATGTAAGCGAGCTGCGTTGATTTATTGCATACCCTTGTGTTTGTACTTGCGATGCGCTGTCGTCGGGTCGCAAGTCGCACGCACACATACGCAGTGCACGATTGTGATACCGCGTAGAAATGAATTTGTCTATCGTAAGTAGCTTAATTTTTTGTACTTAATTTTACGATTGTGAACAACGAATGTAATGCCAAGTCAAACCCAATTGGGTTTTATGGCATTTTCAATTAGTCTATAAGTTAATGTTGTAATTATATTTGAATAAATAAATAAAAAAAAATAAAAAATAAAATTAAATATTGACTCCAGGTATTACCATCTAACACAACAATTTATCATTCAGTTGCTTCTTGATTCTTGGAAGTTGCCATGGTTATTGCTATTAGGTACTCAATAATGCTACTTAGTCATTAAAAGCCCTTGGATAAAATGAAATAAGAATTTCGTAGAATTTTAATTATTATTTCGTAAAAGCATTAGGTATCCAACGAGGCATTCGCCTATACAATCCGCTCTCAAAAAGACACAATTGAAAACTTTTAAATTGGCAGATTTTCGTTCATATTTTCCTTCCTATTATTATGATGCTCACATGAAGAACATTCTCTGCTCACGAAAATTAACTGATCGTTAATTAGCTTTTATGAGTGCAAATTAAACACAAAATATTATATGGTTACTAGCTGACCCGGCAAACGTTGTTTTGCCATATAAATAAAAAAAAAATAGATGTTGGCCGATTCTCATAGATACCGGATAAGCACAAAAAAATTCTTCAAAACGGTCAAGCCGTTTCGGAGGAATATGGCAACGAAAACTGTGACACGAGAATTTTATATATTAGATTTTTCTGTAGACAAAACACGCTGGCTATTGAATAAAATAGGTTGGTGTACTAAATATCTAACTTATATTATAAATGTGAAAGTTTAGATGTATGGATGTTTGTTCCTCAATCACGGGAGAACGGCTCAACGGATTTGGATGAATTTTGATTGGCATAGTGATAGTGTACAGTCTGGAATAGCACATAGGCTACTTTTTATCCCGATATTCCCGTGGGATACAAAATTGCACGGGTAAAACCACGCGAAACATAGGTAATATTTATATTACAATCTAAGTAACTTATTTTATCCAGTATAGACTGGTAATTTATTATATTTCTGATCATGCCTATTAGCGCTAGTTCACAATGTAAAAACAAATACTGACATTTCTTTTACATGTAACGAGTAACGTTCTATTCGTTTTTTTCGTCATTATGTACCAACTACTTTTTTTAGAAAATTTCACAAAATGCTCCTTGATTCAAGGAATGTAGGTCAAGCTTCATTGTTGTTCTTTTATCAGTGACAATAAGGTGTCCCTCTCATCCTGTCGAACCCGATGCAAGAGGTCTGTAGTTGCTACTTTAGATTGTATCTTTTTTTGTCAGCTCTCAGACAATTTCACTATTATTATTCTACAGCTTCGCTCGAGTAGCAGTAATTTGAACCTTTGGCACGGTTCTTTTCGTACATATTTAGATTTTATTGAAATAAAACTTTTAATGAAGTATACATAATAAACCTTTCCAATAAATTGCTTTATTAATTGTGGAAAACTGTTTGAAAAACTTTTATCACGTTCATCCCTCACCTTATTTTACAGCATGTATATGTGTATAGCATGGCTATGTCAAGATATTATCCCAACTAACCGAAACTCTAAACTAACCTGAACTGTTGACATAAATTGATAAGTGCTTTCAAAAACTGAATATTGTTTTTCTCAAAAATTTAAAATGTGATTATTTTTTATGTCCGTCTGTCTGTCTGTTTGTTCAGGCAGCACACAAAAACTACCGTTTCAATTACGATGAGACTTAGTATTTTTAATCCCTGAGCACCACACTGGGTACTTTTTATTCCGGAAAAGTATATACAATAAAAACCAAACTTAACTTTGCGGTTCGATCCCTAGACCCGATTACTGTACCAACCGCAAATATTAAGTTTGTCGTAGGTTACGTCACACGCAGTTCACTAAGTTCTTCTATTAAGTGTGTGTTTCTATTAAGTTCTAAGTTATGCTGTAAATGTGGTGCTGAAGGTTGAATTTGGCTTTCACCGTTCGCAACACACGGCAGTCACGGACCGCTACCGTATACTATATCTTCGAAATTTGATTTGAACGTGTCAAGTGGCGAGCATTCTTTCTTATCAGCATTCTATAAATTGTATGTTTTAACTGTTACTTGCAATTCTAAACCGTGCTTTTCAGTGCGACCTTTTTATTCCTTTTAGTTTTTTTTTCTAAGTACAGTTTAAGGTAGAGTTATTTAGTTTTATTTCTAAAGGTCGTAGGTGCAGATTTAAAGAATAGGTAGTATATGTGATATTGTACGTAGTGACCGTAGCTTATTTTATCATACTGCTAGGTAGGATTAGTCATTCGTATAGATATTAGTTTTTAGTGATTTTGCTTATTTATTAAGTATAGATTAGTTATCATCAGAAATAGGTATATTTAGGTAGGTAGGTATTTTATTTTCTGGTATTGAGTTCATTTTTTTAATAAGGTAGATACTTAGGTTTACTATTATAAAGCGTAGATAGTATAGATTTTATATTTGAGCTTAGCCATAAATCAGTGTTGATAGTTATTCGAACGTTTTAATACCTAGGGTGTACGCTGCAGAAACTAACTATAATCCTGCCGATTTATAACAAACTTTGGAAAATAGAATTTCAAATATGACATCCGAGCAAAAATTGTTATTTGACCGTGTCTGCCTTAGTGCTAATAATACTTTGGGAGAAATTCTATTAGGAATACTTAGCAGGAATAGCAGCAACATTGTTACCAGGAGGAAACATAGCTCATACAATGTTAAAAATACCTATCGATCTTAATCGAACAGAAAATCCGGTGTGTGGCATTATTAAGAATAGTCTAAAGCGCAGATTATTCGTGAGTGTTCACATAATTAAGGCAGAAATTTTAACCGGTTTTGGTACCGGACAAAGTGTTTTGATTCCTAAAATTCATTTGATTCCGAACAATATTCCATTTCAGTTGTAAGAGTATGCACAGTTTCCAGTAGCTTTATGTAACGCTATGACAATAAATAAGGCACAAGGTCAGACTCTAGTCGTGAGTGTTAAGTTAAGTCTTAAATTCTCAGCGGAATTTAACTGTTTTAGACATAGCTCATGAGCTAAATGTTATTTATTGAGTTTGTTTTGGCTTTCCTCCAAATTGGGACTTGCGAGTTGACAATGAAGCCCTAAACATAAAATACAAGACCTAATGAGTTGTTGGCCTAATGAGACTATAAATATATTCAAGGTTACATTGATACCCCCGGATGCTAGACTGGTTCATTTTAACGAAATAAAATGTTACAAAAAATCGCACTCTGAATAAACATACTCACCTACATAAATTTTTTTGATATATAAGTAAACCTTTGATTTAAGTTGTGCTCAACACATTATTTTGCAATATAATGTGTTAAGGTCATGGTAGGTAGTTACTACCTACTATGGTTAAGGTCCATCCGTTTGACAATATGAATCGATAATCAACGAGAGCATTAAAAAAAACCGACTTCACGTCAAAACTTTGGCCGGCTTAGAATGTCATCCACGTAAACATTCTCCGAAATCATACATATTGTTTCAAAAATTAGAAATTTTCAATGAAGTACTCAACCGATTTCAATGAAATTTATATAGGACCAACTATGAAATATCTTCTATCATATAAACGAAAAGAATTTTTAACATCAATTTAAAATTGTTCGAAATATCGTGTAACAAAGATGTATATATATGTAGATTGTATATATAGGTATATATATATATATATACAAACAAATGAGACCTCCTTCTTTTTTGGAAGTCGGTTGATAATTTTCAAATGAACTGGTATTTTACATATGAACAAAAAATTAGCCCTCACTGAAGGATATCCGAACTTAGGAACGATTCACAGGAGAAGGAGTGTAGTTTGAATCTGAAAAACACAATGACCTGCCCATGACTCTTGTATGAATTCCTGGGGTACAACTCACAACAATCCATCCATCACCACAAACTGTTAGTTTTTATTAATATTGAAATTGCGTATTAAATGCCATCTTATGGGTTCAAATATTCATTTTATTGTTTAAGTTACAGTATAAACAGATTCAAATACGGATATTTGAGGAAAACATACAAAAGAAAATAAAAACTTACTTTATTTGTGGTTTTCTAGAACTGAGTTATTAAGTAAGGGGAATTTAAGTTCGGGGTTGTAAATGCAAAATTTGTTTTTGAAAGAGATATTGTTATACAATCAATAAAACCAACTAAACAGTCAGCTACTACCTCTATTTTTTTTCTCTCCTCATTTCATCCAAAAGCAACAAATTTTCATGCCGATTGGGAGAGAGCGATAAAATGGTATCTTTGTGTAAAAATATAATAAATATTTTGTGCAATATAGATGAAATACGACAGTATTTTGTCATAGAATATTGTTTCGTACATCCCAAATTCTATCAAGTAGAAATTTTCTAAAATATTTAATTGCCTGAAATGGAAAGATATCATGGAGCCCTATGCACATTTTTGGGACAATTTAAGCTTATAATAATAAATTATTAGTTATATAATTTGAGTCGTAAAAAAAGTTCCCATAAAATTTTCTTACTAAGCATTATTTTTATCTGTGAATTGCGCGTATGTTACCTAATAGGTATGTCCCAATAATAACTTTCCATAGGTTTTTACTGTTTCAAAATATTATGGAATTATTCGATGTAATTCATCATAGCTTATAAGCTAAACTTCAACTATGTTTAAGTCATCATGGCAACATTATAATTCATATTTGAACGGCTTAATCGTAACTCATTAAGTTTTGATGCAAGCGACCACAGGATTGATAAGAATGATATTTTAGTTTTATTAACTATTTGTAGCAATTAATTTAATAATATTGTACCCTAAATATTTCAATTATAATAACTTGTCGTTTTATTTTAAAAACCTAACCTTACCTTAAAAACCTTTTATTTAATGCTTTTAGAAAAATTAAATATGAAAAAAAAACAGTCTGCTTAGTCTTTAAATCTGATATGCTAATTATATTAAGTACTAATTTGTAAAATATCCTTCCACGCTGTACTGGGAGCCAAGGAAAAACATAGAAATGAGTTTCAGTAAACTTATAGAAGTACCAGATATTAAATTTTCAAATGGCTGTCATTCAGAGGGGTGAAGTACTATACCCCCATTTGTTTAGTATTTTGTCGATAAAATTTAACGTAGTATACGTGGGTGCAGTATCGGAAATTCCAAGCCTAACACACTATATAATATACACATACACACCTTAATACTCCGTTGTCCGTCTGTACGACTGTTCGTCTTTCCCCAGGCTGTATCTCATGAACCGCGATGGTAAGACAGTCCAAATTTTCACAGATGATGTATTTCTGTTGCCGCTATAACTACAAATACTGAAAAACAGAACATACACAACATAACTTCACGCCTGTATCCCATATGGAGTAGGCAAAACGCCAGAGGTTAGAAAAACAACCAATGTCACGTTTGACTTTGGAGGTATAATGACGGATAGAGACTATTGCAGTGATAGGGGGTCATCCTATCGCCCACAAAAAAGCCATTAAAACCTCTGTCCCTTAACTGACATTTACAGTATGCCCGGGACGAGAAGCAGCTGGTACATTTTATGTTTTTATTCTACAGAACAAATTCTAAATATTTCGTTACGGCCTCAAAACTTTGTATTGTTCGAATAGTATTTCGTTTAAATTACGTGTGAATTATTAAATTAAGTACTCTGCTTACCACTAACTGTTGAAAATTGTCGGTATGAATGATGTTCCGTGGCAGATTGTTAAAATTTTAAGTGTCCCACCAATCCGCACTTTCCGTGAAACGCTCTCATATAATTACTGAACTGCCACATTATACAATATATAAAATATATGAATGGAAAACTTCTTGAAACTTCACATTTCACATTCAGTTTCGAATGCTTCGCGTTATTTTTTAAGTCACACTTTACAAACGTTTTTCTAACATTGAAAAGTCTAGCTTTTTAGTTTCCGTTAACAGAAGATGTCTTCAAGTTATTCATTAATCATTGAATATTTTAAAGCAACTGCTACTTATAATTATGTTTTTTTCTTATTAAAATATTCTCAAGTAGGACTTAATTTATTTATTTTATTTATTTGAAAACCACACCAACAACATTTATACAAAGAATTTCAAGTTATATAGTTAAAAGGTAAAAAGTGCTAGTACATATGTCAATAACAGGCATGTACAACGTTGACAAACTGAGTCCAGTAAAAATAAAATAAGGTAGGTGTAAAAAAGCAGCTTGATAAGTGTGAAGTTAAGCAAAAATTCAGAAATATGTCAAAAACTAGATTAAGTAGGATTTAATGTTTGTTAGGGTCGTCCTTACTCCTAAGATTTTTTTTTTCTTTAATTTCGCGGGGCACCACGTAATTTGATTATATACCATAAGAAACTATTTCAGTTTTCTTTTGAATTTTTTGAATATTTTATTTGAAATTGAAATAAAAACTCAAAATCGGTATTTCTTAAAATCTTATTTTTTAGAAAGAACATAACAAATGTTACAAAACTATTGCTGTTGTTATGAATTAAGATACTTTGTAGGTATTTGAGTAATTTATCTGTAAGATACAAGGATTGACTTGTTAGTATTAGGGTACCTTTTACTATACTCTTTTACCAACGATACTGCTGCGATACTGCGATACTTTTACCAACGCATTCGCAGTCCCCGAAGCTTCGTGTGAACTTGTCGGTGCGGCATGCTGAGATTACGGTGTCATAGAAGAGGGATGTGTGTTTCTTTGCGTGGTCATGTTTATGCAGTATGGGCTTCCAAGCAGCGGTACAGCCCAACCTCCATCCTGATTGAAACCTCACCTCCGACAATAAATTGTGAGTAAAAGCCGCATAAACTATAGTTAATATGCCTCACAAAACATTTTTAAATTTAGTTTTTACGTTATTTAAACAAACAAAGTTTTTGTGTTTCAGAATATTGGATAGAACTTATAATTATTAGTTTTTAAAAACTTAGTTTCATTAAGTAGTAAGCAAATATTTCGTCTTTTATCTTTGGAGTACCTGAGTAAGAATTTTAAATTTAAGTAAGAAGATTTAAAATGAAAAAATAAAATCTGTTTTCACATGTGGTTTTGTGTGTGTTATTTTCACAGACACGCCCCTCAATTCTGCTATTTGTTAACCAAAACGGATCGGCTGCGTTTCGGCTTCGTTACGGTTGCGTTTGTAAAGGCAAATGGTATTCTAGTAACTTTACGTTGGCAGCTGAAACGCAAACGAAACGGAAACGGTTGGCTTTAGAGCCGCTTGCGGAAGGCTTATGGTGTGACAACTCAAAAAAAAATCTGTTGCGAGTACATTGCTGCTCTTGTATTGATACATTTAAAATATTTTTGGCTGTATGATATGAGTACCTTTGCTCAATGTATAAAAAAATTAGTTTGACATATGATAAGTTAAAGCGCCAAGCGGAAAAATTTCACAGTGCAGTAAGTATTATTTTCCTTTTCGTCCAAATAATTGAATAGAAGTTTTATTTTTAAAACTTATTGTTCAAAGTACTTTAATAAATTCTACGTCCTATTGCTGAGACTAATCTGTGTTGATTCGAAGAGGTTCGGGCTATACGCCACTGACAAAAAGTATACATTAAAATAAATCAAATTTGGTTTTTTTCTTTTATATCAAATTTCTATCGTAGATAAAAATGTTACAACCGGCAAATAGAAGTGGCAGAAGGATTACTTCTGTGTGACAGTTGGAGCTGCTGGTGGAGTTTATGAAGCGCCATAAAGATTTGGCACTTGGTCGTGCCCACAGCAAAGAAGCAAGGGCACTTGCGACACGCCTTTGGAATGAGTGTGCCGTAATATTGGCGTCATCATGCTCGGTCTTAAAGCATAGCTCGAATCTCCTGATAAATAAAATAATTCCTACTAATATTGTTTCCCACCTTATCTTCTGGGCTTATGGCATCGCTGCGGCGAGTCCGGCGTAAAAAGGGCTCTAAATCGTTGATGAGGTTACGTGCGAGGGCCTTTGATAACCTATAGGTTTTTATAAATTCCCCATTGGTCATATCAAAGGCCTTCTCTCTTGATGGTACCGAATTATGGGTATGACTACGACGGTCTCTGGTTCGGGCAATGTTTCGAAGCTGCGCCCTCAACATCATATCCCAAGCTAAATATGAGCTCATTATTTCGGCAATAATAAAATACGTAAGAACTAAAAATTAAATTTCTAAAAAAACTGAAATGTAGGTAAAATAAAAAAAAACAATTGTGAAACAATGAAAATACAATGATTTTTAACTCACCAAAAAGTATAAGTCCACAATCAACACCCGAAAAGGAATTTAAATCAAACCAATGAAGTACCTTCTATCACAACTTAATCACAATATTCGAAAAAGCTACTCATTCGCTGCCGATGCAAAACCGCAACTTTTGACATTTCAACCAACGCTGAACCGTAGCGTTTCGACCCTACTAACTGTCAAAAACTTACCAGAATACGAAATCAAAGCTGAACCGCTAACGTAACGATACGTGTACTTCATCAGAATACGACAACCAAACCGTTTCGGCTCCGTAACCAATGCGTTACAGCTTGGTTTAGACAAACTGTTAGTTGAATACCAAAAGTAGTAACCATTGCGTTTCAGATCCGTTTCGGCTTAAAATAAAATAGCAGAATTGGGGGGCTGGGCATCCAAATATCTAGTATAAAGATGTTATGGTAAATCCAGGAAAAAAGGTCCTTTCCTGACCTAAAGTAAACATAACATTATTTTAAACATCGCAATTAATTTTATTAATATATCTCACTATAAGCAGATGTAGTCCAACGCACACATCGTATTTATACAATATTGTTAATCCGATTATACTTATCTGTAATCTTTCCGCGAACGGTCGGATAAAAATAGAGGTACTCGCTGGGATAATCTTATCGTAAATCGCGACTAATCCAAGTGACCCTCGTTTAGTGGTGATAAATTAATAAATAATTGTTAGTCGTATATTTACACAGTGTCAGCTAGATCTATTCTAAAATACATGGTTAATTTTAATTAACGCATCACCTCTTGCGGGCAGCCTCTCTACATCAATCCAATTTGTTCTCCGACTTTTTACAAATCTTGATAACACAAATAACAAAAACAAAAAAAAATTCTCATACATACATACATACATAACGTCACGCCTGTATCCCTTGTGGGGGTAAGCAGAACACCAGAGGTTAAAAGACCATCTGATGTCACGTTTGACAAATTTGGAGGTATTATAAAGATGGAGAGAGACTATTGTAGTGACAGGGGGTCAGCCTATCGCCCACAAAAACGCCTTTAAAACCTCAGTCCCTTAACTGACTTTCACAGTATGCCCGGGAAGAGAAGCTGCTGGCACATTCTATATTTTTCTTTCGCTCCCAGTCCAGCATGGAAGCAATTTTGATAACACAAACCTTGATTACAAATCTTGATAACACAAAAAACAAAACAAAAAAAATTGCTCCTTGCTCTAAATTTTTGTAAGATGTACCTGTTATTATTTTGAAGCGTTATTTTACTGCGCAAGGTGCGTGGCTTACCTATGCTCAGAGTAAACAAAGAGAGTTAGAGTTTTAACTAAACAAAGGCTATACATATTTTTAAACAAAAAAGAATTAAAAACTATAAATTTTAAAAAGATGTAGAACAAATGTTGTTGGGATTGATGTGGAGGGGCTGCGTGCAAGAGGTGATGCGCTAATTAAAATTAAAATTAACCCTGTATATGCATACATAACATTCATAATAAACCCAGACCTATGCATACAAATATGAGCATTGTGCGAGCATCGAACCCTCGATCGTTGGCGACTGTGGCAGATTTATTAGTCATGATTTATGTTTAGGAAAAGTTTATGAATATCCGGTAGGTACTATTATGACCAGCTACGCCGAAGCAAAAAGGAGGGTTATAATTTTGACGTATATGTTTGTTTTTTTATTGTTATTTATTTATTTTACTTCCATGCTGGACTGGGAGCGAAAAAAAATAGAATGTCTCAGCTGCTTCTCTTCCCAGGCATACTGTAAAAATCAGTTAAGGGACAGAGGTTTTATTGGAGGTTTTTTATGGGCGATAGGCTGACCCCCGCTGTCACTGCAATAGTCTCTCTCCACCATTATAATACCTAAAAAAATGTTAAACGTGACATCAGATGGTTTTACAGCCTCTGGTGTTCTGCCTTCCCACGCTTGTATCCTGTATAAGGGATACAGGCGTGGTATATATTTTATTTTATGAACTTAAAGTAAAGATCTAAAAACATATTTCTTGACGGTTTCGCGTGGAGTACCAAATGACAGAGCTTTGTTAGCACAGTTCAAATTATGTAATCACTATAAGAGAAAAAAAAAAGTTTAAAAACTAAAACCCGACTACTGAAAACACGCTCCAAAAAGTACGAAACAAGAAAATACTCTCCGCTAAAATATAAGCGCTAAATTAAAGTAAAGTAAAGTATTTCATTTTTATTTTCAAAGTAAAGTATTTTCATAAGTGACACTGATAGAGATATGTTTAAAGGGTAGCCGTGATCGTATTCCACCTATTGTAGCAATACAGATTCATTATTATAATAAAATGAAATCAAAGTGGCATACGATTTTTTAAGAAATTGATCTCACCGCCATTAAAGAGAAACGCAGATTAAGTGACCGTTAAAAAAAATCAAACTTCACCTTAAAAAGTGCAGCAATCTAATGCGGTATTATAACAGAAAATGTTGTAAAACAATCCGCAGATAGTTTTTATTTGACAAACAATCAAGGATGGCTTCATGCCAACATTGCCTGTACAGCTAAACTGTTTTACTCGTACATCAAGAAGTCAACTACATTTGTATACGTTAACATATCGTGATTGTCTGGTTTTTCTGAAACACTGTAGTAAATTCAAGGTGTAGAGATTGATGAGAGATTTTGGCACACACAACAAGTGACAAAATATATTTTATCTACTCTCATATCATAATATTCAAAATATAAAACTCAGAACGAATTTGTATTGACATACTTTTTAAAATAGTATAACGAAATGAAATCAAAAAATTAAATTATAACATACTACCTCGAACAATACAATGTTATAATAATTTTTTTTTTCATTTCGATACAGATAACAGACCATGGATTTCATTTTTTTATCTGTGTCCTGCGAGCGCCGCGCTACGTTACATTCTGTGGCCGCGCGGCGCGTTTTGGCGTATGCGCGATAATGGCGGGAATAAATTTAGGCGCCATAACAAATTTCCTTGCAATTCGTTGTTTCACTGGATAATTTATTGTTTTTTTGAATATTATGATATGAGATTAGATAAAGTAGTGTATGAAACTGCACATAACTAGGTATTATGTGACAGTTTCATAAACTACTATTTTTGGTTCAGCACTTAGCATACAATGTCAATCTGGTGTATTTTGGCTATGGCTAAAGCCGCAGTTGACCATGATTGCTGAAGAGTTCGAAATTAAATACAACATTTCATTATTATTACCGGAACAGGTTATTGCTGAAGCGATGATTTTTAGCGACCGACTTTGTATATAAGGTTTGCTCTAAAGGTACAGATACAGATTTACCATCAAACAGTTTCTTATGGTTTGGTTGTCTTTGACGATACGTTTTATAACAGAAGACAGGTTTTAATTAAAAAAAAAACAGTAGGTGCTTTTTTCTCTAATTGACTTTTATCTCTATATCTCAGTTTTATTTCAATTCTTTTCTTAAATAAGCTTTATGTACTTTTCTTAGAAATAAAACCAATGAGACCACAGCTCTTGCCTATAACTTCCAATCATTTTTATAAACGATATCTCCTTATCTGAACAAACATTGTAACATTGTTTTGCCTGCTGCACAGCAAAAATAAACTTATTAAAAGCACTAATTATTTTTATTTATTTTTAAAGCCGATGATCTTATTCTAATTCTGACTTTCTTCATCATCTTCAGCCGAGAACGCACACTGCTCCCGAGATTCTCTATGCCACCATCAGCCAGCTTGACTTTACAAACTGTAGTGTTATTTATCATTTTCAACCAACTTCCAAAAAAGGAGAAGGTTCTCAATTCGTTTGTATGTTTTTTTTTTGTTTTTTTTTTTTTTTTTATGTTACACGATATTTTGAACAATTATGAATAGATTTTAAAAGTTTCATATGATACAAGATAGTTTATAGTTGGACCCATATAAATTTCATTGAAATCGGTTGAGTACTTCAATGAAAAATTCAAATTTTGAAAAAATATGTATGATTTCGAAGAATGTTTACATTGAGGACATAATCAGCCAAAGTTTTGACGTGAAGTCGGTTTTTTTAATGCTCTGCATTCGTTATTTATCATTCTCAAATTTGAATGACTAAAAATGCATAGTTTTCAATTTGCGATTCTGTTTAGCATTAGAAACCATTTACGTAAAGAAAAATAAAAGTTAAGAAAATTCTTGAAGCATATTATTGTCACAGTTACTTACTTATTTTCTTAAGTATAAGTCTTGTCTCTAGAATTCAAGTATTACGCGACTGAGGGCTCTTATATTTTCCTTTACACGACAAAATGCTTATGCTTATCACATATATTTTTTCTCTGTATAGTAAGAGAATTTAAAACATATTGCCACTCTCATGAGTGAGTTGTTTAAATCGTAGAATAGTGCTTACGTGATTGAGTCGCTTTTAACAATAGAGATTGCCGTTCTTATGATAGGTTCAATTTGAAATGCTCGAAGTTTTGCTTGGTGGTAGGATCCCTTCTGGGTCCGCCTGGCTAGCGACCACCCTTTATATAAAGTCTGCCGCCAAATGTTACCGCTCCGGCGGTAATGTGTTCCGGCAATATTGTATAAAGAGCCAGTTCCTTCCTAAACCCGTGTGCTTTCATCTTCGACCTCATCGTCACTTACCATCAGGTGAGATTGAGGTCAAACGCGGGTTTAGTCACTTATAAAAAAAAAAAAAAAGTGCAAATGCAAAATGAGTACGAAAATGCAACAATTTTCGTACTCAGTAGTACGAAAATTGTTGCATTTTATATTTTTCTCGCCTTGTTTTAAGAGAATACATTATTTAAGTAGCCTTTAATTACGAAAACAGTTGATTACTTTCCAGAGTTAAGGTGAATTTAATTTATGATTACATCACAATTATTAAGAAAAAAAATAAGTAAGTTTTCGTTGTTTGAAAAATCATCTATTCATTATTATGTTCATACAAATGTAATTTTCTTTACTTTCCCAATTTATTATTAAAATTGTTCTTTTAATTTTCGACGCAAATATTCATTTGCCTTAGTCTATAGAACAGCACTAACAGGAAGAAGCCAATTGATATTTTTTTACACAATAAGTATAATTTATAGAAACGATTTTTGCAAAAAAGAGGTATGTATTTTTTATAAAGGAAATTAATATATTTGCTATCATATTAAGCAAAGCATGGTCACAGTAAACTATGAATGAATACCATTAACATAAAGACGACTATGCGCTACTACAAAACAACTTGTAGTACTACCTCGTAGTATTAACAATGAAATGCTGCGCCGTTGCAGCTGTTCATCAACACCGACTATTTGTGACACAGTTTGTGGTGCCACTTCTTATATTATCTACCGAGCGTTACAAAAATTAATATGCAGATACGTTTATATCGCATAAAAAAAAATTAAAGAACCTTGGCGAGGGAATTGTTGATCGAAATACCCATCGTCTAGAAATATCTTGATTAAAAATCGAAATAAAATATATTTTTAACTCTATAAAGATAACTTTGAATAACTAATCAAGTCTTGAAAATAATATAATTGAATTTCAAATATTTTGACTAAGAGTGAAATATCTACCAAAAATTTTGACTTTTCTGCCATTTTTTGGTCCAATTCGTTGAGTGACAATGTGACACTGTCAACTTGTTGATTGCGGCTTGTCGACGGCTGGTTGCCACTCAACCCCAAAGTTGATTGATCGATTGATATTCTTCCTTTGTTTTTCGCTATTATTTCTATTTTTGTATAACCCTGGACTGTATATGGACTCTGATATTTCTTCCTAAAACTAATAAACCCCTCTCGTATAAGGATTTCGAATATCTGCATTTCGGTGTGAATATTGGACTTGGATATTGCCGATTACTTTGGGTTTTTGTTGTTTCTTCAGCACAATGGGTAAATTGACGTGTACATTGAACAAATCAATTCTTCTGAATATAACCTAAGAGGCAGTATTAATACAACACTTATAAGAGGAAAAATTAAGTCAAGACATTATGTACTAAAGAAAACAATATTATGTTTAAATCCTCATTGAGAATAATATGCCTTGTCTAAATGGTGTTATAGAGCACTGCTTTAATTGCCTTGATGGAAGAAGAACCGTTGACTGCTGTGCGCAAATTATGACATTAGTTTGGTATTTAGGATGGGCCAGACAACAGCAAAATATTTCAGCACCAGTAGACTCGTGCATACCTATCATGTCATGAGAAAATCAAAAAGGCATTGTTAGAATTTCTCGGCATTTTGGTTTATTGACAAGTTATCTTTGAAACATAAAAACTGAAATTTCTTTTTTTCTAGGCTTCAAATGTATAAACTTCTTATGACAAAAATTGTTCAAAAACTTAAACCCTACATTTAAATATATTTTTTATGTAAAGAGGCTCAAAAATAATGTCAACAAAAACTTTTTCGCCATCATTATTTGGCAGGTGACCAAAAAACAGCCCAGTATTAGGTAAGTACCTATTAGAAAAACTGGTCCTAGAATGTCTATTTTTATATTAATACGTTGAGGTTTATAGCGAAAGAAAAAGTGGCAGTCAATATGTTCTTTAAGATGTGCTTCGATTTAAAGGTAAGTTCGTAACTCTGAATGAATATGCGCAAAGATTATTATATTTCGTCGCTCCATTCTTCAGATATAATTAACCAGGTAGTCCCTCTATCTCGCTAGCATCGACACACAATTCAGAGATTATTTGGCCATGCCAAATAAATTTTAAAAAAGGCAACACTATCCTCGGCTCGACTCCTCACTCCTGCTCGAGTCAAGGCTTCATTCTTTTATCGTGCGTAGCATCGAACGGATTGTATTTAAAATGAATTACTCTTAGTGATTTTCGTATCAAAATATTTTTGTGATTAAATAACTAATCATATTTAGTAAGATGTCTAAGCGTACAGTGCAAAAACTGAAGAATATCTTAAGAAATTCAAAATGAAAAAAGAAGGTAGTCGAATCGACTACCTACTAGTTTTAACTGCGAACCATAAAACGAGTTATTTTGTACTTACAAAAATATGCCCAAAAGGAAACATGAGAAAAAGATCGAGCGCTGCCAGCGCAAAAACAGTAAACTCCAAGGAATGCAAATGGAGGCAAATCATTTATACATTTATACTCAGACGACTTGGATAAAACGGGTTCGCACCTAACAGTTTGACAATATTTAGTGCTTATCAGTGATTTTGAAATATATTGCTTTACAAATGCGCCTGGAGGTTGACCGTGTGTCATCACGAAGGCAGATCAACCCCTAGAGATTAACCGTGTGTTAATACGTGGGAGTATATTAATTTGTTTAAAATATAACGAATACGCCTGGAGGCTGACCGTGTGTCATCACGAAGGCAAATCAACCCCTAGAGATTAACCGTGTGTTAATACGTGGGAGTTTCCTAATTCGTTTCAAATTATTGCTTAACTAATACGCCTGGAGGTTGACCGTGTGTCATCACGGAGGCAATTCTACACCCTAGATATTTACCGTGAGTTAAAACGTGGGAAGTTCAAGATGTTTTAAAATACCCTAAAGGCTATGTTTTAAAGTACCCTAGAGATTAACCGTGTGTTAATACATGGGAATTTCAAGATGGCATAAAATACCCTAGTCGTAAACCGTAAGTACAATTTCAATCATTAAAATACCCATCTAGGTTTTTTAGTACTGCCTGGAGTAAGAGAGGGTATCCTTACGAAGCCAATTCTTAAAAATTATTTTGTCTGTTGTCTAGGCGTTCTTTTTTAATAACTATTCTAGGTCTGTAATATATCTAGACAATATATGTTATATACCTATTCCGAGTGTCAAAACAACGTTAACATAACAATCGAATTATTGAATCGGTTTTGTCGTACATTATGAAATAAGTAATTTAGAACATCGACTTTCTAAATAACTTTTTTACGGTTTTTTACGTTCTGCAAAAAAAAAACAACCGTCATTGTATTTTGCGATAAAATATCTATGATTATGGTAAAAAGCTGCTGAAGTGTTTTTCATAATATGTAAACAAGGTTATAAAAAAAAAAACCTCAGACAACCAAAAAGAATCATCAAAACATAGACATTCTAAACCTTCAATCACCTGAGTGAAATCATCATCAATCAAAGAGCTATGTTTCGTTGTCTATGACGCATAGCAGGATTCGTAACACTCATCACACTTGTTTATTCGTCATGAATTTAAAACTTTGAGGTTGCCCGAGATGGCACCGCAATGGCAGCATTTATTTGTTGATATGGCTTAGAGATTAACCGAGATGTCAACACAAAGACGAAATTTTAAGATATTGAGCTTAGAGGTTATTCGAGATAATAACACCAAAGCAATGTCACAGTGTGATTCATTCTTAAAATATAATTTTGGAGTAATTATAAACAGTTATTTTAACAGTTAACAGTTATTATGTAAATATATTCAATAATTAAATATGTATGATCCATTTTTTATTCTTAAACCAACAATGAGCTTGGTGGTTGTTCGAGATAATGACACGAAATCAATAATAATATCACAACATGACTTCTTAAAATAAAATGTCAAAGTGATTAAATATATTTAAAATATTATAAAATATATAATTTTACTTTTAACGGGCATAATTTTATGTAAACCTGAAATACTTTAAGGGGAGCCTATTCTGATGGAAGAGACTAAATTCTAAACAAAAAACCCGAAGCTTTTATTGGTAAGAAGTGTGTATTAGCTGAACTGCTATGCTAACCGTTTTTGCTTCTCCAGAAATCTGCCATACCGAGCATACTAGAGGCTCTGAGGCAGTAAACGAATCTCCAGATTTGAGATTTTGATATAAAGATCAACGAAAATTTAGCTAAACTAAGGGGACCAATTCTAAAAATTAGAACGGCAAACGACAATCGTGTCTCGGTTATGAAAAATTATCTCGTACCCGAAAACTGTCTCTTTCATAAATCCAGAAATACCAGGTGCCAATGACATAATGATGCCCTGATCCGCGACCAACTGGTCAGCTTGTTTTTGATATAAACTTATAATCTTTAAATCACTTCGTAACTAAAGGATGGCAAACCTCCTCATTGATAAATTTATAAATGTTACAGTGAAATCATAAAACCAGTTAGTTCATAATATAACGTAAGTTATGTTAGGTTGTTTATAATTTGACTGTTGAAAATATACCGTGCAATTATAATGTCTCTAGTGAGATTATAATATCACGACATTATTGTATTCCAGCTCACACCAAGTGAGTTTCATAAATACATCTTAAATATTCAACATATCAATTCAAAATTGAATACTTCGAACTTCAATATTTGAGTGTACAAAAAAAATTCTTTACGGGTGTCTATTGCACGACATTAACAAACAATATGAAGAAGGTAGTAAAATATTTAAGAAACCGAGGTTATCAATCTGTAATATTTCTCGAAGATTTATGTTGCATTGACAAAGATTATAACGATTGTCTTCAAAATACGATCGTAAACAAGTACTGTCGGTAGGCATGTAGTGTACCTACACTTGTTGACATATTTCGTTATTACTCAATTATCTCAGGGCTTACAAAATCCTATGAAAGCTCTTTAATGCCAACTTAATTTTTTAAGATTATTCTTTAATCCGTAGGCACAAATTATCTATATCAGTACCTCAAGATAATCGTTCTAAAATTGTACATTTAACTCAAAAGTTATATTCCTAGCAGTCATATACTATCACGGAGTTTTTCAATTGATGGAATTACCTTCCTAGCAGCTGGTATAGCTGTAAGTGTGTTCATTTTTTTATGTATTTTCTCGTAACTAGACGGAAGTTTAGGATGACTCAAGTTTATCTTACATAATTTGAGTTAGAGATTGTTATGTGAATGACAGAAATATAAAGTATATATTATTTATAAAAAAAAAAAAGCTTACGATGCAAAAATTTTACTCCCTAATCTATTTTAGAAGACATTAATATGGCGATTATATAATACCATATAATAAAAATAGGTCCGATAAAACAATTTTAATATAGTTTTGACCTAAAATATTTATAGGCCCTTTTATTTGGGGCTGGAAAGTCTCCTACCCCAAGGCTCAAATACATGGTGCATGGAATGAGACTGAGATATCATTTCATATCAATTATTTAGAACAATTATTTACTTTGCTTGGAGAACACTTTCATGAAGAAACAACAGCGTCTACACCAACAGGTTACGTTGGCTCCGGCAATATTCTCCATCATTTAAAAGCCGCAACATCTCATTTGGAGCTGTTGACGACAATTTCAAGTCTTAGCAAAAAAAAAAAAATATGTTGGTGTCAATTTTTTCAATGATAAACTAATATGCTTACTTATACATTTTTATTCTGTTCTTCGGTATTCGACGTATGTATTCGATGATGATGTATTTACTTCTTGGTTTCAGAATTTATATACACCACACATAACACCCATTGGCCAACATTTTCTCTTCTTTTCTTTCTTGTAGGAATATGACTTCCAATGAATACGAAAAGAGACTATTAAAATGAGTTTTAAATGTAAGCCTTTAAAACCTCGATTTCTCCATGGGATCCACAATTAGTATGAGACAACATTTTGAAATAGAACATTCTATTTTTATAAGATAAGATATCAAAAAGTTAGTAATACTTTTAGACTTTTTAGACTTGGCTTATGCTCAAAGCGTCAAGAATCTTTCCTTGTAAAATAAGATACCTAGATAGGTAATATTAAAACCACAGAAATAATTAAGACACCGGCTCCTGGCCGAGATCAACCTCTTCTTTTTTGATGAAATATTTCAATATTTGTCCAGCAAAACTCCATTCAGAATATAATGATTTCACAGAAAATATAAGAACTTGTAACAATCTTTTTTTTTGTCGTCATAATTCTATTACTGCTCAAACTATAAGCAGGTGCATATAGTTAGTATTCCTTATAGCATAATATATTTATTGCTCATTACAACAACAAATTATTTTGCAGACTCTGTGTGTCTTAGACCTTAATCATAATAAAGTAAATTTTGAAATTATGTAATTAGTAACCATAAAAAACGACTGTTTTGCATGGTTCTTAGATAATTTTAATTTATTAAAAAAAAAGGACTGCTTAAGATGTATGACGTTTCTATTTACTTAAAGTATGTTCTTAAAAAATAGGTCTCTAAATATCTACCTGGTTAATTATATCTGAAGAATGGAGCGACGAAATATAATATATAATCAAACGAACTTACCTTAAGTGAAGTTAGATTGTGATTATATGAGTCGCTCCATTCGAAGATATAGCAACCCAACCCACCCATCCCTATAGGATTTTTTAAGAACACTATTATACGTCTTTAAAGGAATGAAGCCTTGACTCGAGCAGGAGTGAGGAGTCGAGCCGAGGATAGTGTTGCCTTTTTTAAAATTTATTTGGCATGGCCAAATAATCTCTGAATTGCGTGTCGATGCTAGCGAGATAGAGGGACTACATGGTTAATTATATCTTCGAATGGAGCGACTCATATAATCACAATCTAACTTCACTTAAGGTAAGTTCGTTTGATTATATATTGTTACTTCTTTGAAGCTAAAGGATTAACTGCTTTTTTTTAAATATTATAAAGTAGATTTTTAATAAATGAACCTACACAATTCAGAAAAACGAGATTCTGACATAATTTTTTTTTTATTATATTAGCCTGTTTGCCTATTTATACAAGTATATGTAATTAACAACATTTGTCACCAACGCGCAATGCTATGAGATTAAAGAGGAATTTCATTGAATCGGTATTCCATGAATAAACCTTGTTCATTCTAGGAAAGGTAATACGAGTTAATGCGCTTTTATAGACCTAACGAAGCATACTCATTTGATTATTTCACAGCAATTGATTTATAAAATATTTTGTTATTACTCATAGTGGTTTCCAATAATTCTTCGATTTTATATTGAAAACTAAAGTAGAAACTATCTGAAATATTGGTCAAGTTTGGAGGGCACAAGTTCAAGAGAGAACTTCTACCTCCACTAATTAATGAGGCGGTTACTTGCTTCTAGTGGTTTCTTATAAAATAGTGACTTATGCCAAAAGAAGAATAAATCTATGAATGTTTTTGTAAAGAAAACGGAAACGTTAATTAAAAGGTGGCGAATTTGTAAAAAAATAAGAAGGTGATCACAAAACTTATGAATCTTCGACAAAAAAATACTTTTTTATTTGCAAGGTGTTCTGCTTGATTTCCCATAAATCTAGGGTATTAATGGGACGACTAATAGAAAAAAATTGCATGTGAATAATTTATAAACAAAAAAAAAATTTTTTCATACAAAATAATTCAATTAAGTCAAAACATAAATAAATGAAAAATTACCATACCATCAGATGGAGGTACGTTGGCAATATAACGTAAAAATAAAAATGTGGTAAGTAATTTCTAGGCGTGCCGCCAGGCCGTGGTAGCTCAGTGGAAGTGCACTCGTCCGGCAAACGAGAGATCCCAGGTTTGAGTCTTTGTCGGGTGATTTTAATTATCACATTTTGTCATTTATTCAAGAATAATTGAGCATTTTAAATGCAAAAACTTAAAAACATTATTAATTCAAAACATCTTATGTAAAACACTTTTATGCAAAGTATTACAACGTGTCATTTTCTATCCCTTTTTTTATCGCTATGCACAGGTACGGATCGAAACGTTTTGCGTTGTACATTGTATGCAGCGTTCCTTAACGTTTAAAGTGTTTCTGTTGTTTATTGTATGGCTTCAGTGACACGCGTCTATTGAATGTATGTTAAAGAGATTTTACAAGAGTGATGATTTATGAACTCATTATATTAAGATTGATGATATCTTGGAAAGTACCTATGCATTTTTTAACCACATATTCTCGGGCAAAAAGTGTTATTTTTTAGTAAAGAACAAAACCTCAAAGTTATACGATATCAAAAACAACACCTTGTATAATATATTATTAAGGATGCAATGTTTGCCCTCCTCGACAACTGGAGGAAAGAGAACATGAGGACTAAGATACCCATCCATCCACGAGAAACCTACTGAATCGTGACTTAAAAGTACCAGGACTGAAGTGGTCAGCTAAAGCAGACGCGGGTAGTTCATTTCACACCTTGGCAACACGTACCAAAAAGAGTATAATTGGCGAGTAATTTTATTGAATGATAACTACTTTAACAAAGTTACCTTGTTAATTCCGCGACTTGTACTTGCACTAGTGATACAGGAATTTCGTGCATTGGGTCATCATCATCACCCTCCCTCCCCCAAACAAGAAGCAAGTAATGCAATGAACACACACTTGGAAACTGTAACCCACACCACAAGCTATCACCGACACGTGTTTCGCTTCAACCAGAAGCATCTTCAGGGTGCAACGACCACCACCGAGTTCGCCTGATTCAATCAATCATTCAAAGATGTTTTATATTTTCTTGATAGGTACTTGAATTAAATGTGTGAAGATATAAAGATTTTATTCAGTTCTTCCTACAAAAAAAATAATCTTATATAATAAACACTGCAATAGCAGTGTCATCTGTTCATTAAGGAATCAAGTTAATGATATTTCATGTCACGATGAAGACGACTGCAGAATTAATCTAGTAAGAAAGTAAATAGTTCCAAATGTTAGTAAAACATGAGTAAAGTTTTCTACGTCGAATTAAATGAGATATGTATTATATTAGTTTAGTTTCAATATTTATGATCCCCAAGACAGTTACTCAAACTAAGTTTCGAATCAGGTTCAAACTGATTCACCGTACTTTATTATTCAGGTATGACTACATTTACTGGTGAAATATAGTAATATCTTAAGTTTTCACGTTTCGTTTTAAATGAGGTATAAACTCGACGTGAGGTTAAGAAAGTTATAAATTATCTTCATCTGTTTCCCAGTGTTCACTTTTCGATAGTTACAGGATTAATACAAAACAAGGTGAAAGTGTCTTGAATTTTAGATTTTGGACTTAATATTTGTGTATTTCATATTGGTTAGTTTCTACTATACTTTTCTACATTCTATGACGTATTTTTTCCAATATTTTTTGGAGTATAGCATTTTCAAACTTTGAGTTATCTGGGGAGTGCTTAAGGAACTTTTTTGCTCTTCGATTTTCAATATTACCTCTTCGTTCTTTTACGTGGGTTGATACATTTATTGTCATCAATTTAGAAATATGAAATGTTTGGATAAATTCACAATATTTTACAAGACAACTGATATTTAGTTTATCATCATCATCAGATTATAGGGTGAACCACTTAGATCGGTCAGTATGGGAAAGTCCAAAACCAAAAAAAAAACAAAGATTGTTCTTAGAAACCATGTCAACAATTTAAATGAAAAACTGCATCCACACATTTAACAAAAACTTGTACTCAGCTTGGGAATGTAACTTGGAACTTTAAATAACTTCAACATCAATTGTAGATCTACATTATGCAGGGATATTTTTTATGCAATGGCCGATTTTTTTTACACAATAAGTAAGTATACGATATTTGCAAAAAATGTATGTATTTTTTTGACAAGGAAATTAATATACATTAATCGCTAATATATTAAGCAAAGCATGATCAGTCAAAATTATGAATGAATACCATTGAGAATAATGACGACTACGCGCTACTACAAAACATTTTTAGTCCTACATCGTAGTATCGTAGCATGCGTAGGGTATTCAATTCAACAGCGATTATATTTTGTTAAAAAGTTTGTGTTGCCATATCTTTATTTTTTACTACTGAGCGATACTAAAATAAATATGCAGGTTTAAACTTTAATTTTGATATGGTTTAGAATCCTGACAAAGAGGTACGATTTTCTTATAAAATGTAATACCCTGAATAAAATATACAGTTCATTTTGGTTTATTCCATAATATTAAGGCCAAATGAGCACTAGGTTCGCGTAATACTAAATGACGTCCGGACCCATCGGTATCCATATTATAGATAGTAGGATTAGTGCTCAAATAATCTCTGTGGCGGTCCTTAATAAGTAGTCTGAAAGAAAAATAAATATTTTGCCCATAAATTTGGCGCTAGTCACTGCTTTCTAATTCCCAATAGTAATCAACAAATGAACGAGGAGAAGTAAAGCTTATGGCCCGAATAGTATTTGGATAAATTTACATAAATAAATTGGACCCGTGCCTATATCAAACCAATAACCCAAAGACTTTATTCAAGTGATGCGTCGATTGAAGGAGTTTTGTAATGTGTGGAGATAAGTACCTACGAAAAAATAGTTTTGAGTTTGAGTATAAAACAATAGTTTTGGAAATGTTTGGCACTCATATATCACTCATATATCTATGATTTAGTAATCCCTTAAACAAGCATTTAAAGACTTGTGGTAGGAAGACCATACAGCGAAACTAGGGGCATTAGTATCAAACCCAGACCCGAGTCGATTAAGAAAGGTTTTTTTCTGAAACTTACCTAGGCTTTACTTACTTTAGAAACTTTTTACTTTAACACACCGCATGTGAACAATTTAACAATGTGAGTGTGTGGGTTATTTACCCCGACCAAGTTTTGCGATACCGATCTTAGGGCAACATATAAGTATGTTAAGCACCTACTTCTTGGACCCAGATATAAAGCTGCTAAAACATGTTAACATGTTATCTATATAAAACCTTCTTAAATAGAAAATGCATCAGAAACTCAAATTGGTTTCTACAAATATATTGCAAAATAAAAGTTGCAAACAGTTGTTATCTGATACCTGTGAAAAATAAGTACGGTAGCAGCAAAACTACAGAACAATTCGATAACAAAGAGTGAACATTTTACAGAATGTACAATACATTCTATTTACCTATTCAAGAATAAAGTATTTATTTCATTAAAAAATATATATTTTTATCAAATCAAATGTGTTTTTAAGTGTGCTACAAGCTAATAAAGCATCCAGTAGCATGAAATCTATACTAATATTATAAAGAGGAAACCTTTGTATTTTTGTATGTTTGTATTGAATAGGCTCAAAAACTACTGGACCGATTTCGAAATTTCTTTTACCATTACTTAGAGGGATTCCTCCGAATCCGTATAGGCTACCTTTTATCCCGAAAATCCCGCGGGAATCGAAATTGCGCGGGTAAAACCGCGCGCAACAGCTAGTGTTTTATATTTTTAATGTTAACTGGTTAATTCCCTACTGGCCAACCAGAGTTTAATTTTGACGCGACGCAGTTTATATTCAAAATTACTCAAATTAGACGAAAAGCAGACTAATTAAGTTGCCTTTTGCAAATAAAAAGGATAGGTCTTTCATGTCAACTGCAGGAAAACGATAATTAAACGAGGGTTTTACGACTTTACCCACGAGAAACCAATTTACATTTATTTTTTAGAATAAAGAATCAGTGGTCAGAAAATACAGATGCAAACAGTTTGTCCCACAAACACAAGAATTAAAACATATTTTTTACACACTTTCAACATTTTTATAAGACTTGCAATTTTAAAGTTAGTGAAAAACCTTGTACATATATGTGAAAACTTGGCTTAAACTGTGCACACACAACATAAATATTATAAAATGAAATGCATACCACACACTAAAACAGCTACTGCTTCCAAATACTTCGTTCTCCTCTAAAATAAGCTAAATTGTTTAACAGGAGTCAGCTTTTAGAAGTGGCATTAAAATACGATCTAGAATTAATTAGTGCCGTGAACAATTTAATTCATTTAAACTAAAAAATGTAGGCGTAATAGAAACTTCGAAACAGTGGCGGTTGGATCAAAGCCAACTGTCCGTTATTTAACTTTGTTTTCTCTATCTGTGTAGAGCACTAGCCCTGTTTCAAACTGGAATATTCATTTTTACTTGAGCTTTTACCTTTAAGTCATACAAATATGATAACGTGAAGTAATAAAAGGTTTGAAAGCTAAGATGTAGTTTTTATCATATCAGGAATCGTAGGTTTCATAAATAAACAAAAATTATCGTTATACACAAAATTTGACTGTACTTATTTATTAAAGATTATATGTATGTTTATTATTAACAACTACTACCTAAACTAATACACTAACTAAAGGCTACTTTTGTCAGAAAATAGTAAACTATTAAACCATAAGGAATATCTATATAAGAATAACAAAAAATATTTAAAGCTAAAAAATTTATAATAACATATTTTTTAACTAACTGCAACCTGCGACTTCTCCCACATATACTAGAAATGAACCCTTTTAGCGAAATAAAACGTATTATTTGTTTACTCCAGTTTAGTAGTTATTTCAATAAAGTGAAAGTAAAAGGGCAACAAACACCAAATATCCTTACTTTTGATATACGTGGGGTAGGATATTTTTAGATACTGCCACATAAGAGTACGAAGCTTGGTTTAGTATAAAATAAAAGTGATTTTCTCAATATCATAAATGAACTTTTACAAATGTTTGTATTTAAGATCCATATTTTATTTTATTTTATAGAAGTTATATTTTATTTGAATGAATTTTAAATGTTATTTTAGCACTCTCCAGCCTGAAAAACAGGATTATCCTAGTTCAGGCACCAATGTTCTATCCTTCCTTGTATATTTAAGCCAATATTTGTAATTTATGCTTTCTGAAATTAATAAACATTTTTATTATTTATTATTATTATTTACATAAACTGAAAAGCAATTACCTAAAATATAAACCTTTATATTATAAAACCGCATAAAATTTGTCTTAGACACTAAACATTCTTGTATCTACTCTAAGTGGTATAAACAAATAATTTCTGGCAAATTCAATGTGGATTTTTAATTTAAAATTAAAAAAGACATTTCTGATTAATTCGAATGTAGGTACGTATTTCACAAAAGTTCAACTTTGTTTTATACTGGGTTTTTACTGCCAGAATTTGCAAACATCCGTACCCAAAAAATTGATTCACAGCTGTTTGGGTCCCGAGACAAAGTTTTGTTTTATCATGCATGAAAGCAATTTGTCGAGTGTAGGGTAAAATACAAAATATATAAATGTTTGGAGTTTAAAAATTTAAACATACTTTTTATGCTCTATATACTATTTACGTATGCACACCAGATACAACGTTGACCTCGGTTTGTAATCCGATATTAATGCAAATTACAAATATAAAGTTTAGAAGTTGCCATGAGATAAATAAATTGAAAATCAAAATTTTCTTGGCCACACTTTTTACAAGATATAATTTCGAAAAAATATTTTTTCAACTATACATATGTCATAACTCAATAACTATTCAACGTAAACAACTTCCGCCCATAACAACCTCATCTTTTGCGATGCCAATTTTAGAGGAATAATATATAATGGTAAGTTTCTAAATCTTTCTGCCAGATAAAAAATTTACAAAATATTTTTTCTTTAACTTTTTTTCTCTTAACATATTTAGTAAAATTTTTTACTTTAGACTTTATTGTAATAATTTAAGGTTGCAAACGTATATAACATTTGCAAACTGTCGTTATCTGATACCTGCGAAACAACCGAAAGATATAGGAAGTTCTACTGGACAAAACAAAAACTCATCAAAGTCGATTTAAAATTGACAAAATAATCGCATTACAAATATATAAAAAACAACATAGGTACAATATGAATTGAGAAACTCCTTCTTTTTGTTGTCGGTAGTAATGCGCCTTTTGTGCCTCAGACTCCACGTATTCCGGATCCGATCCGAATAATGCAATATTTTCTTATGAATATGTTTGTTCGCATTATTCTTGGAATTTCTATTATACTTGGAAAGTATATTTTTGTAAAAAGAAAATTGTATGTATCGGTTTTATCTTTAGCACGAGCTTACTTCATAGTTACTTATTTTTCATCTGTTACCGCAACGGTTCATAAATTGACATCGCGGTCAAAGCTGTATTTTATATAATAAATATCTACATTTCATTCGCAGGAACTTATCATAGCTCTTAACATAGCAAAATTTACCTGAAACTAGACATTTTATTATAATGTCAAGTCCAGGAGCATACACGAAGCAATCGTACAAAGCCATGTTTTTAGTTAAGCTGAGGTTTTCCATACCTTTGTTATAATGAAGGATTAATTAGTATTGCCAGTTAGACATTTTGTGGTCAGCATTGTATGTGACATATTTTGAATTGAATCCCTTTATTCGTTAAATTCATACAGAGAAGTTTGCTCAGTACCTTTGGAGTAGTTAATCAAAATTGCCGTGTAATAATAAATAAAATAATATAGTACGATAAAAAGTATCCAAGTAGGTACCTGTAGGAGTAGTCATTCGTCCCTGGACAAGGGATTCAAAATAGAGGCGACTAAAAACATTACGATCCTTGGTGGTAGACCCCACATATATTTTGCATTGGGTAATCGCTCTTTCATATGTTTCAAGAAAAGTAATTTGTTCCCTGAATCTTTACTACATGTTAGATCTCACCGCCACTTTATATCTGATTATATGGAGAAGGACATGTTTTTTGAAATCGATATGAAGATATTAAGAATTACAGTCCTACTTTTGTATGTTGATTACCATGAATTTAGATGACAATTGAGGTCAAATGCAGGTTATTAAACTAAAATAAAACACAGTATACAGCATACAGATTAATGCTTAAAAATATATATCGTTTCACAAAAAAAATTGGCTTTAAAGGTGGCAGATTTCATTTAAAGAGTCACCGGTAGCCAGACCTTCCCTTCAATGATAATACGACCAATTTAAATCCCCGTAAAAGATAAATTCACCTTAAAATACGTATGGTACCTACACGTACCATGGCTTTTGGTTTTGTGATTCAACAAAATCCTTTTATCGTAAAAGTCATTTTATGGAGCTGTTTTTAAGGTGCGACCTCACTCATTAAACTTTTAACTGGATTGTATCGCTGCTCAACCACAGTTTCAATTTCAATTCAATGCGACGTTTCAGTTTTTTTATAGACTATGTTTACTCGTGTCATAAAATTCCGTTAAAGTTATCTGTTAATCAAACAAATGAATATTAACATAGTAACTGCGAAACATTTACGAAATGTTAAATTTCAAGACCAAGTATGAGTAAAAAATAAATCAGTGACAAAGTACTTTTTAATATGCATTGAAGAATCAAAGATTTTTCTTAGAAAACCTCAATCTCACCTGATGGCAAGTGAAGATGAGATCGAAGATAAAAGCACACGCGCCTAGGAAAGAACTGGTTTTCTTATATTATAGCAGGAACACATCACCGCCGCCGGAGTAATATTTGGCGGCAGATTTTATATGAAGGGCGTTCGCTAGACAGTCAGACCCTGACGTGCTCTTACCACCAAGCGGGGTTCGCTCGGATTAGTCGCCTTTACTACACGCTTGGCAGCATAACTATTCTAAGCCAAACCTACATGGCAGCCAGTCCAATTAAATGTACAACTTAATCGGTATAATAAGTTTCCACGAACGCAGTTTTATATTTAATAATGTGCAGGAATAGCTACTATAAAAGAGTAAGGACCTACCTTTATAAAGTGTCCGTTGGTTGATATCTATCACGCAAAAATAACCTTGATTTAACAATCGCTTAAAGTGATTCCAAGTTTCATGTTTATTTTATTTTAAATTGAAACGGATATGTGTTCCGCTTGACTGTGTCTTTATGAAATCCAAAGTTATAAAGCCGTTAATTACTGATTTATCTTTCACCACTATTTTTTGTTTCGGGAAATTAGATTAATTAAGAATAAAACCATACCAGAAACGCAGTTGTTAAGTACTATAATCGCATCACCACAATGACAAGAATAGTAGGTATGAAAACTTATTCACCTAAAAAACACCCTTAGTATATAGATTATTAAGTAAGTAACCTGTTTTTGAAGAATTCCTTTATTTAATAAGCTAATTTAACTCTTGAATCGTGTAGCTTTTAGATATTTTGAAATATGTCAAGAAGTTTGTGAGTTTATCCATCACCTACCAAAAGAAAAAAATCTCTTTAGTTAATATTTACGCTCTACCATGGTGCGGGTGACAGTTTCACTCCTTTATGTTGCCGCGATTTACAATTTATGACATACATACATAACTCTATCCCTTATTGGGTAGGCAGAACACCTGTGGTTATAAAACCATATGCCGCACGTTTGACAAATTTGGAGGCATTATAATGGTGGAGAGAGACTATTGCAGTGACAGCCTATCGTAAACAAAAAGCGTCTAATAAAACCTCCGTCCCTTAACTGACTTTTACAGTATGCCCGGGAAGAGAAGCAGCTGGCATATTCTATGTTTTCCTTTGCTCCCAGTCCAGCGTGGAAGAAATACAAATTATGACTTAGTTTGTATTTCAGTTATACCTTTTTTAAATCTTTGTTTTTTTACTCTGTGGCTGTATCACATTCATAGTATATTCAATCATTAATAGCCGTGATAAGGTAAATCAAACCCAACCAGGATGTGGTAGTCTACAAATAAAATCAGATTGAACTTTAAAATCTAAGTGATGCTGGCAGCGCACCATGCACTTTTTAAACTTTCATATCAATTATTTTCTGCGCAGTTCGTAATTAGTGCGTTTTTGAAATAGAGTTCTAATAGGTCCAAGAAGATTCAGTTTTCGTTATTTTTGAAAAAAAAAGTAATTAATAAAAGTAATAAAAAACAATTAAATAAATTGATAGCTTCATTTCAAGCAATTTTGTACTGTGTTTTTAAAACGTTAAAATATTCAAAGACAGCTAAATGAGAACAACAAACTTTTCAAATGATTTTCAACAATTCAGAATATCCAATACCATTATTTTTTTCTATAAACAGAAAAAAATAAAAACATTTCTCTCTTACTCTTTTATACAAAATCGAATCGGCGGCGTTCAGAAAATAGATATTTATAAGGACAGATGAATAATTGTAATGGATGAATCCCCAGATTATTTACAGTGGCTGATTTTAATATCATTCCTCGAATTATTGGTACTTACTTCTAAACAAGAAATTGGTAAAATAACAAAACTATCAATCATTCGGAATTCATACTATGGAGACAGACCGTAAATAACTCACATCCGTAGTCTCGTAGACGTGCTACTGAGAACTACGGTACAGCTACGGAAGTCATGTCTTGATCTTTTTGCTGACTGGCATACTATATTTAAATATGAAGTCAAGGTAGTGAAATTGAACTAAGGTAAAAAGCTTTTATATGATATTTGTGATTTATATTTTATTTCTGTTATATATTTAAATACATTCGGTTTATAGTCAAATTTTCAGCCGTATCATTGTGAAGGAGTAACAAAAATCCATTCATCCACTATCGCAAATTTTCAATAAATTGCTCATAACGTCCAGCAAAATGTCGATAGGTTTACAAATATGATACTCTGGGTCAGCTAATTGAATGTTCTGTAGATGTGAATATTGGTTTTTCTCGAAAGTAGAATTTGGTAAGTTATTAATAACCTTTGTCAACGCTTCGGTTTCAAACTCGTAATTGTCATAGATAGAGATGCAGTTAAGTGTTACCTTGCCCTTACCCTTTTTAGGCGCGACGCCTACTCCTCAGACTGAAGCATTAATATGTTGTCGACGAAGCCCTAAAAGTTGCGCTGCATTTTCTGTAATTAAGGTTATTTGGGACCCCTGATCCAGAAGGGCACGGAATGTCATGTAAGTACCATCAATGGCTCTTTTTTAATCTGCACAGTTTAAAATAAATAAATAAAATTTCGTCATTTTCGCTATCGACGTGGTTTGCATTTTTGTTTATTGGGCGCGATGACGAAACATTAGGTGCCGATGAACTTGGCGGTTGTTCACCTAGCGCGTCATGTAAAAGTGAATTGTGTGCACTATTGCAAATTTTACAGCGTTTATTAGAATTACAAATACCTTTTTCGTGTCTGTAAAGGCAATTTTGGCAAATGTTATATTTCGCAATACAACTTAGTTTTGTATCCGGTGACATACTTATGAATCGTTTACACTGATACAACGCGTGTTCGAAATTGCATAAGGGACACTTTTCGCGATGTACATTTGTATGGTAGGCTCTTGGAGTGTAAAATTTTGGAAAAGATGTATGCAATTTTTTGTCAAATTTTGGCACAGGTTTTTGTTGAGATGTTGTAGCTGAGTCATCTTTTTTTCGAATCGGTTCTAACGCTGTAAATTTAGCTCGTTCAGGGTGGCCAATTCACGAGAACTTTTTTTCTGCTCTTGATAATCCCTATAGGTCTCCGTGTCAAGTTTCTTCGATAGAAGATGCACTAGTAGTGGACCCCATGTCGTAGTATCCACCCCTAAATTTTGTATGGCATGCATGCATTCCTTGCTAATGTCATGTAATTTCCTAATCTCATACGAAGTTTGCTTTTGTATATTAGGCTGATTAAGAAATACCTCTATTTGTTTAGTAAAAAGTAATTGTTTGTTATTATAACGTTGGCATAGAATGTCCCAGGCAGTGTCATAATTATCTGCCGATATGAGCAGATGCTGGATAAGCCTCTCTGCATCCCCTTTCACCTTACTTTTAAGATGCTGCATTTTTTGAGACTTAGAAAGTGTAGGATTCTGATGTATAGTCTCTTTGTATAGATCTAGGAATGTAGGCCATTCAGTGTATTTGCCTGTGAAAATAGGTATGTCCAATTTAGGCGTAGATTCTTTGAGATGCGCTGTCAATGAAAATTTTCTGTTTAACACTCTCTTAATCTCTCTGTATCTCCTCTCATGACCATTATACTGTTCGTCATAGCTAGAATCTGACCCCTCTAGTAAGTTATCTATCTGCCAATGAAGTTTATCAACGCACTCCCATCGCAATTGTATGTTACGAAGCTCATCCTCTAACTCCCATTTCTCTTTTATATTGTCAATGTCACAATATTCAATCTGCCTTAGAAAAGCTTTGAAATTAGTTTTCTGTTGATTCATTAGGCTTTTTATCTTTAAATTGTCACCAAAACTTCCCCCGTTATCCTCTGTCTCACTCAACTGTGTCAAATTGCAACTATTAATTAAATCTCGAGTGGCCCGATAGTATTTAAGGGTTTGCTCATAAGCATTTTTAATAAAATACTCATGCGATAAGTCATTAAATGTCAATAACTGCGTATGGTTAATTAAAAATCTTCCCAAAACTTGTCTAACCTCTCTAGTTTCTTAATGATAGACTGCTGATTATTAAAGATTGCTTCCATTTTTGTCACAAGTAGATAAAAGTAATTAACAATGGAACAGTCTTACTTGGTTACTGCTGTCACCTTCGCTGTCACCTCGCTACTAGAAGGATGGTTGTAACTGCCACTTCGCTCTGCTTGCTCCGTCAGGGCCTTCACCCAGGGTGATGAAGGAGTATGCACGCCATGTGCTGTCAGGGAACCACGCTTATCAACGTAATTGTTGCGGCTTGCTCTTCAAGTAAGTAGGATAGTCACCCACTACTATGTCACAATTATAGTTATAATTAAATTAATGAAGAATATTTAAAAATGTCACTGATAGTTATGTCACTTATTAAATTGCAATATTGTCACTTTTATATCCAAATACACTATCATCCAATACACTGCACTCCAACAGTTGGTAAGCTTAATGAACTGTATAACTATCACTGGTTGATCTTTCCTAAACACGCACGCGAAATTCGGAAAATCGCTTTTGTACTACGTTCAGGAAACTATGCTCGAAGGACCAAACTGTACGAGCCCTTATGAACCCGTACGATGTCGATACTTAAATATGTCAAATGATGTTTTGATACTTCTATTATTAGAAAGATTCTCAAATTCATGTGTTTTAAGAAATAAAGACAATGCTTGCTTGATATTAACGCCTCATAATCATGTTTTGTAACATACAAGGGTAGCTACACATATGTTAAAAAAGGACGACACATACAAATCTTTACATAATACGGTAATAAAAGGCCTGTATTCCATTGTTTTCAACATATAGTTACTTAGGTACTCTACACATTCGTATTTGTTATCCCCCAAAGTAATAGAATAGTGTAATGTGTTGTTATTATTTGGACATATGTATCATATTTCCGTATGAGACATCGATATTTGCGTTATATTATTATAATAACACGATATATTAAGTTACCGTACTTATATTTGTAATCACGTCTATCTTTATGTACTTGTAAGGAACGAATATATTTTATCTAATTTCATGATTTGAGATTACATTTCGTGCATTTTTCAATATAAACTTAGAAGCCTCATGGCGTCATTATTTGGTGAGAAACTCGTGGAATATCGTTTGGTCTTGTGAAGGTTTAGCTAGGCAGCATAATGCTACTATTACACATACTCATTTTAAGCACGAAAGCATGCTTCGATTGAGCACTTGCTATGAAGTAGCATGTGTGTCGAAATGTTGCTCAAAACAAGCATGCTCATTTCAAGCACGCTCGTCAATCGACATGCTTGCGATTTTTGAGCACGCTACCAGCGGCGCGAGTCGAAAGGGGCGTGCTTTAAGCGCGTCTAAACAGGTTTGCTTATAGAGCATGCTAGTATCGATCAGTCGTTCATACTTAAATAAACAGGGTTAATTTTAATAAGCGCATCACCTCTTGTAGTTGAATATCATGAAAATTGTTCGTTTTGTCTATGAACTATATTACGAAAATCTGTGTCATATCTTTTCAACAGACATTGTTCTATGGAGTTCATAAACTGTATATTGAATATATGTATAGTGAATAATTTTATTTTTCAATCAACCTTGTTTACCGAATATTATCAGTTTAAATTTTCCCAACTTAGTATACATTATGATTCTGATTTTTAATCATCTTATATGAAATAGCGACATTGTCGCTTGAAGTTTGTTCATACTTTTGCTGACTTGTTCGAACATGGTGACGTTGCACACTGGAAAAATTTTTTTTTTGCTTGTATATTAAATTTACGACTATATTCTATAAAGTTTATATACATGCGACAGTGTTCAACATTTTTGAATGATTCTAACGCTGTTAATATTAATATTTTTTTAAATAGTTTGTATTGTAGAGCATGTATTAGTTTGCGAAAATTGTATTCAAATATGATTTTCATTTTTTGTTTAGAATTTCTAATGTTTAAGGTAGCACATCCTCTGGTAAAAACCAGAAGTAGAGAATATTGTAAGTCAATCAAATGATTTCTGGGACGTCGTTAATCACACTAATTATTGTACTACTCTAAGTCTACCTATGCCAACACCATTTAGTATTATAGGAGCTAATACTAGCTTCAAAAACTCTCCGCCTGTTATTATTGAAGGATTTTATAATGTGAATGCGTCGACACGAAAATCAACATTGCATTAAAAGAAGTCACACGGAGCCAAATCAGGACTATAAGGAGGGTGTCCCAAGACTCCAACTGGCGTGGAGTCCAGGAAGTCCCTCGTTTTAATCGCAGGGTGCGGGGGCGCGTTGTCTTGGTGAAGGAGGACCCCGCGGAGCCCGGTGCTGGGCCGTTTGTTGCTCTTTGCAGAAAAAACTTCTGGTGGGCAATTTGTGGTATATCATTCGGCGTTGATGCTGCTTTGGTCTCGAAGTGGAATTAAAATTAGGCCGGTACCCCGTGATAGTGAAAAAACTAGTGATCATAATTTTCCCTGCGCTCCTTGATCGCTTCACTTTCGTAGGCGTTGGGTCATTTTGAAACAGCCAAACTGTCGACTAACGCTTTGTTTCTGTATCGTGTTGATAAATCCAGGATTCGTCACCTGTCACAATGTCATAAAATTGGGTAAACACTTCCTGAACCAATCTGCAGAGTATGTGGAATATTTTCATACGTATAATTGAACTTTTTTTTACTGCCAGCACACTTTCTTCGGTGACAGCCGTCGTAGGAATACCACCTCTTTATTCATCCCCCAAAGTAATACGACCGCATTTAAACTCGCTATACAATCTGCATACAGTTATTATTGAAATTTCTTTATCAATAAATGGTTAACTTAGATATAAGTGAAACAATTTGCCAAGTTAACATATTTATCCAATGATTGACATATACCCATTTAATAATATTATTCCAATTTTACTTTTATAATTCCTTAAATTGACATTGTTTATCCATAAAATGACATAATAATACTAATTATTGATAGATTGACATGTAAATAAGAATTTAAATTAATATGGTATCTAATCTAATTATAATATTGTATGAATGTGAGATCCTATAACTTCAATTTCACATTGCATGCTGTCCTAAAGTAAAATATGTGATACTTATTCTTACTTATTACACATTTTTTGTACTATATTTTTTGCATTAAAGATTTTTTTGAATTGAATAAAAGCAATTCAACGTCGATCAAATGAGTCATCAGGTTTTAAGCCACATTTAAAATCGTAAAAAAATCATAGTTCTTACCTAAAGACAACGTACAGCCGTAACTACTGGGCGAAGAGAGCTGAAATTTGGAACATACATTCTTTAGGAGATGTAGGGGTGCATTAAGGATTCCACGAAATTCCCACGGGAACGGGAAATATAGGACTTTTTAGTTTGTATGAAAAATCTTATTCCTTGAGTGCACCGATGTAAAACTTGGTTTAAAGGTTTTACCATGTGTTATAAAAGGAATTCCCGAAATTCCCACGGGAACGGGAAATATATGATGTTTTATTTTGTATGAAAAAATCCCATCCCTTGAGTGCACGGATGTGATACTTGTTATAAAGGTTCCTCAATAAGTCTGTTTGTATTATGGAAGGAATTCCCACGGGAAGGGGTTGGACTTTTTAGTTTGTATGAAAAATCTTATTCCTTGAGTGTACGGATGTAATACTTGGCATGAAGGTTCTTCAAAGAGTGTCTGGTTGTGCTACGAAAAAAAACTCCCAAAATTCCCACGGGCACGGGAAATATATGATTTTTAGTTTGTATGAAAAAACTTATTTCTTGAGTGCATGGGTGTGATACTTGGTATAAAGGTTCTTTCAGTGGGTGTCTGGTTGTATAGTTGCTGAAATTTCCATGAGAAAGGTAGTTAAGCGCATACGAAGTTGCGGGATAAAGCTAGTATGTAAATATAAGGCAGAGTTTCCATTAATTCCTTTGTTTAAAAAAATCTAGGCCTGTAATCTGCATCGTAGACTATTGCATTACTTGTCGTTAAACGAGCAGTGGTTATGTTCAGGTCTATCCAACTACTTATTACATTTCTCAATATTGGACTTTTGTAACGATTTCTTGAATAAGTTCGTTTAGAAAGTAAACTATGCTTTTGGTCTCGTAATAGTTCTGCACCACAAACTGTTTTACATAGCTAGGTACAGGACTTGGCCAGTGACTAAAAAACAACCAATATATGTTTTTTGAAAATAAAAGTTGATTTATTATTATCATGGTGTTTTATATTATTAGATAAAACTTATTTAAGTACACATACAACGTCTTGTTTCGGTTCTATTTCCGAAGAATAAACTCGTTGATCGACATACGGCACTATTATGTCCGTAGAATAATGTCGTTAGTTTGCAAAAAGCAACTAGAGTGTCATGAACGAAGTCTAAACTTTAAATAAGTGGTCTATTTAGAGAAAAAATGTTTTGTTTTTTTTTTACATATGTCGTAAAGCATTCTTGACGTTAGACATTGGGCTATTTATAAGTTAAATTTCAGTATAACGGTTAGATACCGAGTAATATAAGAAAATGTAACATCTAAACTTTAAACTTGTCTCCTGTAAATATTACATTTTGCAGATCCGATTTTGTTCTTAGATAGTGTCGATATAAGAAAGTCATCGGTTTTTAACATAAAATCATTTGGAATCACCGCTATGCCAGCCCTATCAGATGATATGGGGTAACTTGATCTTTTCCACAATGACGTCTAGCCGTACATTGTTGACAGCAAAAGTACATTTATTATATTGTAACTATTGACTAGTTAATACAAACAGGTTGGCTAGAGCCAAGTTTAAATTCGCTTCGGCCTCCTCGAATGGTGGCGTCTGAGTTGTCGCAGTACTGCTGCACATGGCGTGACGCAAGGTGCACAACATCAGTGTAAATAGAGTAACGCCAGTTTAGACTTAATAAATATTTTACGTAAGGCAAAAAATAAATTTTTAAAACTATTAATTTTAGAAAGTCGTAGAACAAATGTTGCTGCTTGCAAGAGGTGATGCGCTAATTAAAATTAACCCTGTATACCCCGTCTTTTCAATTCTAGGTTCCCCCCTAGTTCGCTACATGGTATGTCATAACACAAGCTTTGCTTACTGGTACCCCTGATTGATTAGTACCCTAATTGATTGGTACCCCTGATTGATTAGTACCCTAATTGATTAGTACTCCTGATTGATTGATTTTTGGGGACTGAAAACTGCTCGCGTCCGCAAGGTTTAGCCCTCGATGCCTTGTACGTGGTCCCTGGGTGGTGCTAAACGAGCAGTAAAATCTGGTGGTAGGCTTCGGCCGTGGCTTGTCACCACCCACTAGACAAAACCATGCCGCCAAGTAACCTAGTTGCGTTCCGGCATGATGTCTAGTGTAGCCATTGAGGAGGATAGGTCTGAGTAATCGTGCTGCATCGGAGAACAGTTTTCAACTCGTAGGATAATGACTCACCGGGTAACTCGTTTTGGAGGGTAGCGGGATCCGAAGCACGGTGCACCGCTGGCCGACCGCAGGTAGTAGGGGGCCCAAGTAGCATGCCAGCCACATGCGAAAGGCTGCCCCGCCACCTCGCGAAAAATCCCGGGAGGCTCCATCGTGCCGGTTGGCGACCGGTTAGAGAGGACCCGATGGCGACCTCGGGGGGGTTCGGGCGTCCCCGCAGTCTCCAGGCGAGTTCCCCAATGGTGCGTTGTTTCCTACGAGTTGCTTGGTTCCATTTGCAGCGCTTCACTCAACCTCTATTCTCCTCCCTATTCACTCCACTACCAATTCACAATGAAAGGTCCTAAAAAGAGTACGGTTTAACAGCGGTTGCACTTCCTCTCCCTTAAAGTGCACTTCTGTAACATCCGAGGAGTGCACTCCAATCTGAATGATGTCCACCACCATCTTGAGACGGAGAGACCACACCTACTCTTTCTAACGGAGACGCAGATCTGCGATCCGTCAGACTCGGCATACCTTGGTTACCCAGGCTATATCCTGGAGTCTCTTTTCCGCCCGCACGCCGGGGTGTGCATGTATGCCAGTGACGCGATCTGTTATCAGCGTCTCCGTTACTTGGAAGTGCCGGACCTTTCAGTCATGTGGGTTCACATAGATACTGGCCTAGACCAAGTGGTTTACGCCTGTATCTATCGTTCACATAGCGGAGATCGGGAGACAACGAGGCTTATGGAATACCTTGGCAATACAGCAGATAAGATTCAGCAACGTTTTCCCACGGCGCAGTTGGTGTTTCTGGGGGATTTTAATGCTCACCATGGGCAGTGGTTATACCCGTATCAGGACACTGACCATGCTGGCAGAGAGGCCTTTAAGTTTTCGCTGACTTATGGTCTCTCACAGCTTGTTAACGAGCCTACGCGCATCCCCGACGTTGCTGGCCACACTGCGTATTGCTTGGACCTTCTGCTGACAACCGATCCTGACAGATACTCGGTGTCCGTCACTGCACCTTTAGGGACATCCGATCACTGTATGGTGAAATCTGTATCGCTGTACTCGCCACCTGACACCCGCCCAAAAGGCTCCAGGCGAGTATGGCGTTACAAGTCAGCAGATTGGGATGAAATGCGACATTTCTTCGCATCTTATCCATGGCGGCAAACTTGTTTTACATCAACCGATCCATCGTGCTGCGCTGATGCTGTCTCAAGTGTGATAGTTCAAGCAATGGAGTACTTCATTCCCCACGCTGATCTATCCCTTGAAACCAAAGCTCGCCCATGGTTTAATACTGCTTGCCTTGCCGCTGAAAAGCGAAAGCGGGAAGCATACAAAGCCTGGGCAAATGCTCGCAGAAGCAAAGCCCTGGATTCGCATGAACTTAAGAAAAGATACAATGCTGCCGCCAAGTCCTGCAAAAAGGTAATCAAAAGAGCTCGTTTTGCCCACATAGGCCGTATCGGAGACAGAATAGCAGCATACCCTTCGGGAAGTAAAGCTTTCTGGTCCCTTGCCAAGTCGGTCGAAACGAACTTTTGTCGCCCATCGCTGCCACCACTGAGGAAACCCGATGGTTCTCTGGCCCATACTTCTAAGGAGAAAGCAGATTTATTTGCTAGTATCTTCGCAGAAAATTCTCTTCTAGATTGCCAAGGAAAAATCCCACCCCAATTACCTCAGTTCGGACCTACAATGGGTACCGTTCACATTCGCCAAAAGGAGGTTCTTAAATGCTTGCTGCACCTAGACGAGAACAAAGCTAGTGGTCCAGACGGTATTCCTGCAGTGGTCTTAAAACGCTGCGCAGCTGAGTTGTCTCCCGTTTTGACGCGTCTTTATCGACTTTCATTGGAATCCGGTAAGGTTCCCAAGTCCTGGAAGCTTGCTAACGTACAACCAGTACCAAAGAAGGGAAGCCGTGCCGATCCTGTCAACTACCGACCAATTTCAATCACTTCCATACTTTGCAAAGTCATGGAACGTGTATTGAACAATCGACTCCTGGCATACCTCGAGGCCAACGAGCTCCTTAGCGATAGCCAATATGGTTTCCGCAACGGGCGCTCGACCGGCGATCTTCTCGTGTATGCCACTCACTTATGGAGCGAGGCCTTGGAGGGTCATGGTGAAGCAATAGCTGTATCCTTAGACATTTCCAAGGCCTTTGACAGGGTCTGGCATGATGGTCTCTTAAGTAAGCTTCCAGCTTATGGCATACCGATTGGGCTCTGCGACTGGATATCTGATTTTCTGAGGGAACGGTCAATTCGAGTAGTCTTAGATGGCTTCTCCTCCGACCAAATGGCAATTAATGCCGGGGTACCTCAGGGATCTTTTCTCTCTGCAACATTATTCTTGCTGCACATTAATGACCTTTTGACACCGGGCATTATTAGTTATGCTGATGACAGCACTGTTGTAGAGAGATACGTATCCAATGCGCGAGCGAGCCCCCGTGAAATCCAAAGTTTAAGAAAGTCAATGATTGAGCGCGTTGATTTGACCTTACGGAAAGTATCCGATTGGGGTGAGTCGAATTTGGTCAAATTCAACGCGTCCAAAACTCAGGCGTGTCTATTCTCCGCAAAAAAGAGCACCTTCACATTAACGCCCACTTTCCAAAATGTATCTGTCCCCATCACTGACCATCTAGGGCTTTTAGGCGTAACTATAACATCTAGTTTAAACTTCGGTCAACAAATTGTGTCCATGGCTCAAGTAGCTTCGAAAAAGTTGGGAATCATCTCGAAGGTACGGCGGTACTTCAGCCCTGCACAGCTTCTTAACTTATATACAGCTCAAGTGCGATCATGCATGGAGTACTGCAGTCATCTTTGGGATGGTTCAGCCAAATATCAACTAGAAGCGCTGGACTCCGTTGACCGAAGAGCCCGTAAACTAATTAACAACGTCGACCTTACGACCAAAAAACTACAGACCCTAGAGCATCGTCGTAAGGTTGCCTGTTTAACCGTGTACTACAGGATACATTTTGGTGAGTGCGCGAGTGCTCTGTTTGAGCAAATTGAACCCTCACCCTTTTACCATCGGACTACTAGACGCAGACAGAACTTCCATCCGTATGTGGTTGATATTCCGAAAAGTCGAACTAAGCGCTTTGACAGTTCCTTTTTGATACGGGTCACCAAGGTTTGGAATGAACTGCCTGCGTCTATTTTCCCTGACCAGTATAGTCCTAGTACTTTTAAGCGTCGAGTGAATAGGTTTCTCGTGGATGGACGTGTACCACCTTAGTCTTCATGTTCACTTAACATCAGGTGTCATGGAAGACAAACGTCCCATCCATATTTTATAAAAAAAAAAAAAAAAACTTTGAGGCCATGTAGTTGGTGATTGTCTGGGGATTTTATTTATTATGTATGTCGGAAAATCAAACAAAACGAAAAGAAGCGTTACTCGCAAAACACGATAGAATTAATCACTGGACAGTTACTTAGTACCGAGTCTGTGGGCTTGGGTATAACCCTGGCTTATTCCCAACAAAATCTTTATTCGCGAGTCCGTTCCATCAGTTACAATGCCAACTCAATTAATACCGAGCTACTATCGACCGTCAGTCCGAGATACGTCAGCGCACCTAGCCGTCCTAACCGTATCTGTGTCCCTTGCCATCATCCTACTTCAAGATATAACCTATGGCGCTGCAATCGAATGTCAGTCAATGCAGTCATTCATTGCATTTAACGCCCTCTTTAACAGTGCTACCAACATACTTCCATTACCATGAAGTCATACTAACATCTTAATATCGCCAACTTATCGTTAGCTCCGACATGTATAATAGAAGATCAAACGAACTTCTTAAGTGAAGTTCGATCGATATTATATGAGTTGCTTCATTCGAAGATATATTCATTTACCAAGTAGTCCCTTTGACTCACACGGTAGCACGCACGAATTTAAGAGTTATGAAATGACTAAAAAGGTCAAAACACGTGTTTTCGATCGTTTTAGTTAAAATTTTTCACACCAGTCTGGATCCATAGGATGCGCCTCTGTCGAGCTCATTATTTTAGAGTTCTTAATTTTATAGTTATGGCAAAACTTTAAGGGCAATAGTTTACTACATTGACAGGGCGGGTGGGACCTTAATGTATATCTTCGAATGAAGCAACTCATATAATATCGATCGAACTTCACTTAAGAAGTTCGTTTGATCTTCTATTATATTTCGTTGCTTCATTCTTCAGATATATTCATTTACCAAGTAGATGTTCAGAGCATAAGGTAAAGTTTTGCTTCATAAAAATTCATTAACTAATATTCAACAGTTATTTAATCAACTGAATGTAAATGTATAACTTTGAAACATTTTGTTTATATGCATACTGAATAAAATTACTTATAGTAAATTAATAATTAAGGATCAATAAAGGAGTTTACTTCTACATTTGATTGAAAAACTGCCCTTCCAAAATTACTTTTATTGATCGACCATGGGGCGGTTATAAAACTTAGCGAATGTTTGAGACTGAGCGGTCCTGCAGGCCGTGCAGCGAATGGCTAGCAGCGATAGGCCGCCACGCGCTCCGGCCGCGGACGTTGCTGCGCGTGCCGCGTGCTGTGAGCGCTGAACGCCGCGCGCCGCCGCCACGCCCGTGCCGCTAGACCCCATGACATGCTTTATCCGGCGACTGATAGACGGTGAGATCGTTGTTTTGTAAGGTCGCTTTGGTTTGACTATAAGGCAATCTACACGCTCTGGCCTAAGTTAACTCGTTACAAATAACTAATTTTCTAAAGCTAATGCAGGGCATATACAGGAATGGCATGTTCATGGAAATATGGCAAAACTAGAGTTGGTTACTAGCAGTAGCTGAAATTATAATCAAATCCAAATTCCCTATTTTGATTTCATTTGCAAAAATTATAAGAGAAATTGCACACGGTGTGCTAGTGGCCTAAAAGCCAGTAAAAATACCAGTTACTGTGTGTGTACTTTGCTCAAGAGTTAAATAACTATTGGGATACCATTTTGAAATATAATCTTAAAACGACTTGAAGATCTTAATCTTAAACCAAGTGTAATTGAGTTATGTTGGTAATGGCCTTAACCTAAGGTAATGGATTAATTAGTTCATGTGATCCTATATTGTTTCCTAATAATAAGGCCAACCTATGACTATTTACTATATCTATTAACTGTTTTTATTAGTTTTACTTTAATTGTTCCTTAAAAAATGATAAAATTCAGTGAAATCGAACGATTAAAGATATCTCCACTGTTATTGTGACAATAATTCTAGTACCGATACGTTGTACCATGCTACGTTGTACTGAGCTTAAGTTTTGTTAGAAAGCGACGAGACCACGACTAGGTACTGTGGTGACCGCCTACACGTCTTCTCTTAACGAAACCGAGCCGGGAAGCCTCGCTGGTTCGTTCAGGAAAGATAAATAATTTCTTTTCAAAATCGTTAGCTCAGTAAAAGAGCACTCGTTCGGCAAGCGAGAGGTCCCAGGTTCGTGTACTGATCGGGTCTTTTTTTTTTATTTTTTTTTTCCGCAACCTATTTAAGAATAATTGAGCATTATTAAATGCAAAAATTTCAAAACGGCTTGAATGTTTTAATTTAAAGCAATTTGGAGAGGGAGTAAACGCGTATATAACCGTAGCTTCAAGATTACCAAGCTTCAAGAAACCTATTGTGAGCATTTAACATTGGTGCGAGAAGCAAACAGATTTACTTGAGGTTGACTGAAAACTTTGATACGCATAATTGGGTAGTGCTGTATTTTTTCCCGAGTTGATATACGGAGCAAATAGTCAAATATTCATTTTCTCAAACTATTACCAAATACTTTTAGCTAATGCATTTAAATGAGGAAATCGAATTCCTCCCATTAAATTAATATAGATAGTACCTACATACAGCGCAAACGTGTTTATCCTTTGCAAAACACTGTAACCCATTAAAAGCTGAAAACATACCCCCCCCCCACCAGGCTGTGACGCAAATATTCGCTAAATATTTCTATGACAAGATATCTTTCACATGTTTTTCCACCACTGTAAATCTTCTAAAATCTTACTATGTATTTGTATTTTTGTATCGTTATTATTGCTATTTTTGAGAGCTTTGTATCTATCCTTTCGAAAGTTTGAGTGGTAGTATAATCACTAATATTTAACCGTTGGACAGGCTGAACAGGCCTATGCAACTCTAGTGTCAATGAAATTGAATTCTGCACCATCTAGGATATGACGTACTACAACTTTTCGGTAGGTTATTTCTCTAGTTATTAACTAGGTAGCGCTGGGATAGCCGATTTATTAATATCTCGTCAGGAACCGGAAAAGATGTTGACTTTGACAGACTAGACAACAGACTATTAATAATAGTCTATGAATGATCGTGTGCGTGTGCGTCTGTTGCGTTTTGTGTTTTCTCCGCCATTTTATTTAAGACTTTTTTTATTATTTTAACAAATTCGCTGTGAATTGGGCAGTGAAGTTACTTGTGTGACTTACTAACAACTTAAAAGGCTTCAGCAACAAAAGTTTATAAAGACTAAAGTGCGGGCAAGCGAAATCAGTGTAAAAATTGTGTAATATACTGTGTAAATATACAGTGATTGTGCATGTGATTTAAGTATGACTTGCTGTAAGTCATAATAAGGTTAATTTGGTCGATTTCATAAAAAAAATGTCAATGAAAATGTTGATTCACAGTTGCTGTAATGTGGTGAACCGAATAATAAATGGACAATTGACAAAATTTGATGAGGAAGATGGAGCGAAGAAAGAGGCTTTTGAATATTCCACGAAACAATAAATAACCTTATAAAATAAAGATTTTCGTTTTATTTTTTATTTTTGACCACTTATTTAATATAAATACCTTATTCTGTATTTTTAAAAGCAGTTATCATAATAAAATTCTATAAAATGTTACATTAAACGTGATAAACAGGATAAGATATTTTTACCTTAATTTTTTTTTTATAATGGAGACTTATCTACAAAGGCCGTCTAGCGGTCATTTTTGGAATTAAATTTAGTTACTAGCGCCATCTATGATATAAGGTATTATTCTATTTTGCCAATAAAATCAAGTTGCCCATCTATCTCATATTAACTGTATCGTCTATGAGGCTGAAGTTAATGGTTAGTTAGTTGTGAATTGTGCTAATTCTCTGATGGTGCAACACCTTACTTTTTAAAACTGAATTTAGGATGGCAACACAGATTTGAGATAGTGAACACTGATTGAAACTGGTTGATTCGATATATGTTTTTATACGTGTTGTTATTTATGACAAATTGTTTACTTCGTATTTCACTTTTTTCTTGCAAAATCACTGGTTATATTTCCACTGAGCAGTATTAATTATCTTTACTAATATTTGCAATTCACTTTGAGTTAATTTTATTATGTTGATATGCGACTTTGTTATAACTTTTCCAAAAATCTTTAAGAGACCTCGTAAACACTGTATTCATTTGACAGATCCGAGTTGAAGTCCTCGAATTCATAAGTTTGTGGTAAAAACTGAAATCGTAATTATTTACGATGTTCCTTTAATATAGGAACTAAAAGATAAGATTCTCTGAAATTAATGCAAGCTAAAAAGGACTTTTTTGTCACTATGCTCAGGGAGGTTCTAAAATGTTCTTTTAAAATGTGATTTGTTATTAAGGAATTTATAAAATTTGTATAAGATTTAAAATAAATCTTTTGTCTCCATTTGATTTTGGTGCAAAAAATATATTCGGAACAAACTGATCAGACTGAGAAGAGCAGGAGACTATTGCTCCTAGATTAATTGATTTATCTATGGAGAGAGCCTATCTCGAAAGCCTGATTTTATTTAGGAGCAAAATTGTTTATAGGAGTTACGATTTGTATAACTTGACAGATTTTTGGTAATGAGACGCCTTTGGAGATCCACTTTAAACCAACAGAGTCATTGGTAATAGCTGTACCAGAATTATAAAAATACGCCATTTTATTGATTTATTTATTTATACTTCATTGCACACTTACAAAATAATAAAAGGAAAAGAATACATTTGAACAAAAACAGTTTTGAAAGGTACAATAGGCGGCCTTATCGCTATAAAGCCATGTACCTGCGTTAACGATGGGCTAGGTAGGGATCATTGTCTCGTTGATATCGTCCACCGAGTTCGGGGGCGTAGCGCTGACAATAATACTGTTGCGTAGTTGCGAGCCGATATTCGGTCCAGTTACCTTGAAACCGCGGGCGTGGGTTCGCTTGACATGTGGATATTTTAGGCATGTCAACATGCTTTTTTATCCCTTTCTTCATTTTCCAATATGTTAACAAATCTAGACCTTCATGGCAGTTTCGTTCTTGTTTCAGTTTCAAAAAAAAAAATCAGACAGAACTCTGCAATTCTCCACTAGGAATTTTATTGTGTTTACTTTAATATCCAACCAAAGAATAGTCATAGCTTGGCTTATGGCTTGTTGTTCCGAGCCCAAGTGCTTACCTTCAAATTTTTGGTTTCAGACTAAGGGTTTTCAATAATCTGGTTGATCTTAAACCTCTCTGGGTAGCCCTTTGCGCAATAACGGCAGCCATCTTTGAGCTAAATCTTGGTGAATACATTTGCCATGTTTAGGGCCTTTGTTAACGGGAACTACCAGAACCGTTAAGATTTAAATTGGAAGCGTTTGTATTTCCGCTTGAATTATTGCTGTTTCAGATGGAACTTTTGGTTACAGTTGACGTTCTATCTCCGAAATCTAGTTTAGTTTTTGCTTCCATGCTGGATTGGGAGCGAAAGAAAAACATAGAATGCGCCAGCTGGTTCTCTTCCCGGGCAAGGGACAGAGGTTTTAAAGGCGTTTTTGTGGGCGATAGGCGGACCACCTATCACTACAAAAGTCTCTCCATCTTTATAATACCTCCAAATTTGTCAAAAGTGACATCAGATGGTCTTGTAACCTCTGGTGTTCTACCTACCCCATAAGGGATACAGGCGTGACGTTATGCATGCATGCATGCGTATTAGTTTTTATTAGACCTCCGTGTCGATTTATCAAATCAACATCCTGGGTACTACCTCCGTGTCGATTTAAAAAATCAACATCCTGGGTATTTTATCCTTCGTGTTAACGCTAGTTAAAGTTCCTGAAGATATTAAACAGTTTCCTTGAATATCGTTGTATTCGAATACCTCCGTGTCGATTTATAAAATCAACATCCGGGTACCACCTCCGTGTCGGTTTAAAAAATCAACATCCGGGTGTTTTATTCTTCGCGTTAACGCTAGGTTAAGATCCTGGAGACATTAGATGCTTTTCTTGAATATTGTCTGTATGAAATCACTCGTCTATGATTTTTTCTGCTCCAACCTTCTAAGCTTGCGTTTATAATATTCTTCTTTTCTTCGGCCGTCTTCTTCGGCATTTTTATGACAGGTGTACTTGCTACCGCGCACGAAAAAGGAATGAGCTCGACAGAGGCGCATCCTATGGATCCAGACTGGTGTGAAAAATTTTAACTAAAACGATCGAAAACACGTGTTTTGACCTTTTTAGTCATTTCATAACTCTTAAATTCGTGCGTGCTACCGTGTGAGTCAAAGGGACTACTTGGTAAATGAATATATCTGAAGAATGAAGCAACGAAATATAATTAATATCAGCAATATGAGAAACCAATAATGCTGATATTTAGCTGTAGTTTACAGAGAGATGGTGAGAGTATAGCGAAATAAATGACAATCATTTAACTACTAATTATTAAACTACTAATTTATTACTAAACGAGACATTTAATTTTGACATTTACTCACGGAATAGATTAAGCAGGTAAAAACCGTGCATTTAAAAGTATAAGTTGAAGTGCCTATAGCTTCTCAGGCATAATATTTGTATGTAGTATGTACGTAAATATTTGAATCTGTAGAAGAATAATTTTGTCATAAATATTGAAAAAAATAAAGTTATTTCTGTCTATAACGTTATTTTGAATAAAACCTCCTCTTGACTTTGTCAAAACATTTTATTTCCCAGCTTATATTTCATATCGTTCGTGTGATTGAGTAACCCAAGCAGCAGGTATTTAATTTCGTTACTTGAATATCAAATTCAAGTAGTATTCTTCCAAAAATGAATGATCGTGTTTTTCTATGCTTTTCGTACGGTTTTGTTTCGAAAATTTAATTGCTTTTATCATCATAACAAAGACGTACACTGATATAGCCATATTTAGTAGGTATACTAAATTTGGGGATAAGATAATATCAATATTTCAGAAAATAATACATTGTGGTTTAGGTTTTATTTTTAAAGAAGCCAGCTTTCGCCTTAACCCATGAGTTTTACTTTCGTCCGGCCCGAAAAGCAGTGACAAATTGATGTAAATAAATAATCAATCAATATATATAAAACTGTTCCGTTACTGACTGAGTGACTGAGGTACTGAGTGACTGAGTGACTGAGTGACTGACAGACAACGTACAGCCGTAACTACTGGGCGTAGAGAGCTGAAATTTGGAACATACATTCTTTAGGGGATGTAGGGGTGCACTAAGGAAGGAATTCCCGAAATTCCTACGGGAACGGGAAATAAAGGACTTTTTAGTTTGTATGAAAAAATCCCATCCCTTGAGTGCACGGATGTGACACTTGATATAAAGGTTCCTCAATAAGTGTCTGTTTGTATTATGGAAGGAATTCCCGAAATTCCCACAGGAAGGGGTTGGACTTTTTAGTTTGTATGAAAAATCTTATTCCTTGAGTGATGTGATACTTGGCATGGAGGTTCTTCAAAGAGTGACTGGTTGTGCTACGAAAAAAATTCCCAAAATTCCCACGGGCACGGGAAATAAATGATATTTAGTTTGTATGAAAAAAACTTATTCCTTGAGTGCATGGGTGTGATACTTGGTACAAAGGTTCTTTCAGTGGGTGTCTGGTTGTATAGTTTCTGAAGTTCCACGAGAAGGGTAGTTAAGCGCATACGAAGTTGCGGGATAAAGCTAGTAATAAATAAAATCCCCAGACAATCACACCAACTACATGGCCCCAAAGTAAGCATAGCTTGTGTTATGGGATACCATGTAGCGAACTAGGGGGAACCTAGAATATATATACATAAATAGATAAACACCCAGACACGGAACATTTTTGTTTCTTGTTCCGTGCGGGAATCGAACCCGCAACCACCGGCGTTTGAGGCAGATAGGTTTACCCCATCGCCAAAGTGGTCGTCAAAAATGGTATAAGCTAATCAAACGTATAGCAACAATGTATCTTGGAAAATCCAATTAGTCAGTTCATACGGAGCAATAATAGGATTACTGAGGAAATCCATTATTGTCTATTACTATGCTGCATCCAGAATTGGACGCACTTATAAATGATGACCGTGTGCCCATGAATACTATGATAAAAAGTAGACTGAAACAGTCTAGAAAAAGTACGTTACCTAGTGCTTTTGAAACTGTAATCAGTCGTCAGTAGTAGGTACTTTAAGAACGATGACTGAACGATTTATCTGATTGTATACTGTCAATATTCTTTAAAGCTACTTAAAAATTGCCTTTATGAAAGCTATTCTAATGCAGAAAAATAAGAGTTATGAAATTGATTGTCAACAATCGTATGTTAGGTAAGTATGTAAGCTGATAAAACTAGAGTAACCGATTAAACCGTAACCAATAAAGGTGCACAGACGATCTGGTCATAGTCGCCGGTAAACGCTGGATTCGTTCAGGGCACGTGTGGAAAACCTTGGGGTAGGACTTTGTGCAGCAGTGAGCATCTCCTGGCTGCATATAATATAATATGAACAAGTTCAAGTTCACTTGAACTTGAACTTAATATGAACTTTTTAGTTATCATGAAAGTCAAAATTTACAGGGTGTAATAAGGTCATCATATTCATCATATTGATATGATAACCACTTCAAGAAAATTACAATTTAAATATCACAAGTTTACTTAGTCACATACCTAAAAATATTGTTACTGGCATAAGTATCCCCTCGTTTATAGTTAACGAGCTTTATGTCGTCATTATACAGCTGCCTATTTGCACAGTACACTTGTTCAATTATGAACATGCCTTCATCAATATCATGTAGGTAGGGGAAACCTGTACAAAACCGTATACCTGGGTAAAACCGTATAGCGTAGCTATTTTCGCCAATAATGCAAATTTCATGCGCACAAGCCGCTCAGAGGTGCCTACCAAGCAGTACTATTTGTAAACAAACACTTGTCGTTGTAGGCTAGCGCAATTTGGAGTTATTAACTTTATTGTTTTTCAGTAATTTTGATCGTATTTTCGTGAATATACTATGTTGTAGGTGATTTATTTGTTCTTAAATGCAATGTTTGCACCGGCAAGTTTGTATTGACTATTTGTGAGTGAATGATGTTTTTGTTCTACACCCGTATTGGGGCACAACTGTATGGGGTTAAGCCGGTTATATACTAGATTATTGGTAGGATATTGGTCTAGATAGATAAGTCTCATTATGATCATATTTTCATCAGCGCTGCTCGATGACCAAATACCATCAAATTTCAATGTGCCATTCAAGACAACTTCCACTGCGCAAAGAGTTAGTCGAGATTGATCTCATCAACATCCACTACACAACTCGACCTCGAGAAATGTATAGGCTGTAAAGGTTGGGCCCATGAAGGCTGATCCAGAAGAGATATGATACACAGGAGTTGGATGACTTCTTTGGCACAAGATGCAATGTCACACGGTTAATTCCGGGGCAATATCGTACATAGTGTACGGTTTTACCCATGGGTCTGGGCAAAACCTGAAAAGTAGGTATTTTCTATTTCATTGAAATTGTTGCTTTATTTATTTTTTTTCAAAAACATGTTGATTGTAATGGCTGAATATATATGTTGATTTATTACTTTTTCGTTTTAAAACGGATGAGCTTCACGACCAGACCCTAGGCTATGCGGGTTAGCTTAGCTTTGACCCGGTCTCGCATATGTGTTTGTGTAACTGATAATGTGTAAATAGTGGTGAAATTTGTAAATAAATTTGTCTTTCATCGGCAGTCTAATCTTATTCAAGCCCTGCTGATTCCTTTCGTTGTGGCCAAACCATTTATACTACTGCCCTTGGTAGCTCGGGGCAGATATCCCAAACTTATTAAATATAATATGTATATATTCCATTATATTGTATGTAATGGGGCTAGGGCCAATAGAGCTTTAGGGACTTAGGCTCCGAAAGGCTTAGGTAAAAAATAGTCCGTGGTCTTTACTTATCACATATTCCTGTACAGTTTACCCTTAAGACTTCACATAAGCTCCCGACCTCGGATAAACTATACAACTCTAGTTAATTTCTCCTAATCATATTTATAAATTACTCCTTCCGAAACAGAAAAAATTTAGTTATTTCAGTTTATTGCGCTTGGACAAACAAACAGACGCGGAAGTACTTTATAATAGTAGTTTATAAACCCATATTATGTAACCATCGACACATTCATACAACAGCCGCAGTTCACCTATTTTATATCAATAAAATCATAGCATAAAAAAAACAAAGATCATTGATATAAAGAAGAAAATTATAAAAAAGACGTGTGGCACTCGGAGACGGCCGCGGTAAAGCTATTGCATAGCATTTTTGATCAACTTGTGCAATTATAATTTTTATTTATTTTATTATTGCAGTAATGTTTGCTCTAATATGAAGTTCCACAAGTTCCTAGTAGATGGCGTTGATTGTTTATTAAAGCCCGCATGTAAAGTTATGAAATCAAAGTATCACCGCTGTGCCGGTCGGAGTGGGGGGTGTTAGGTTTTTTTCGTTACGGAATTTCTGGATTCGGTCCCCGCGCTCAAGGCCCGCGATAGAAGCTATGCAATAGCTTAATATTTTAAATATTTTTGACCTTATATCAATAAAACTATTCGATCTCCTAATGACCCATTAAATAGCACCAAGCAGTAATAAGATTACAGCATCTCGGTGGTCGGTCAAAGCGTAGACCCTCAGTTTCAATTAGTTGCCTGTTACACAACTTGTAACCATGAAATTGCCGATAGTGTGGACTATTCGGTGTCTTCATTTAATTTGAATAGATTATTTGATTTGGTAGACTTAGTAGACAGCTTTAAACTTCAAAGAAACATTTTAATAGTTATGTCTTTATTTATAAGGATACGAAGAAAATGTAGCAAGAAATAAATATAATGTTAAGTCATTCGCGACAAGAAAATTGTCATTCATCGTTGTACCGATCAATTAGGCTGCCAAACATTAGATGTAGTTCTTTTTTTACTATAAACTTCGTGAGGTCTAATATTATTAAAAATTTTAAACACACTTTAATAATAAGGTTTCCAGATTATATTTGAGATTTTAAGTTGTATCTGTCCTTGTAAGTTTGGCTAAGAACAACGTAAACTAGTGTGTAGTAAAATTCGTCTTCTGGTTCACCACTACATTCAGTTAGGATTCAAGCTCAATACTTATTTTAAATTGGATGTCTTTTTTATTTTGTATCTCTTAACACATTACTGTCTGAATATACGGATAAAGCCATGAATGTTAAAAATGTTTTCGACAGATCGAGTTTTGCAAGATGTAGATTTTTTTAAGTAATTTTTAAAAGTTTTTAGTCAAAATGAACATTAATCAACCTTTGATCGTACCGATCAGCTTCAGTAGAGTAGCAAACACCACTAAGGACATTCTGTCTATTTATTAGGTAAAGGATTTAGATTAGTATTAAAGGCTTTCATTAGAAAGATAAGGTATCGAATAACTCATCACTGCATATAAATAATAATAAATAAATATTTCTGACACTAACACAACATTATCTAGCCCAAATTAAGTTTCTTAAAGAACTTGTGTTATAGATACTAGATAAGTGATATACTTAAGAAATATATAAACATACATATTATTGAATAAATACATATTTTTTTAGAATAAATATTCGCCGCCGCCGGAATTCGAACCCAGGACCTTTGGCATAGAAGGAAATGCATGTTACCACTACACCAGCCGGTCGTCAAATATTTTGCGACATAATGACAGATAAACCTTAACTTTATAAAGTGTAAGGTTTTTATAAAATTATGTACCTACGTTTATTTTATTATTTTAGGAAAACACACTGCTCTTACATTTTTTTAAATAGTTTGGTGTCATGAATAAGTTTACAAGTTTCGAATGATTACTTAATAATAATTAAAGTGCGTTACATCACAAATATAATAACATTTACATGAAAGTGTATATAAACGTAAATAAGGTATGAAAAAGTGAATGCTGTCTTAGCGAACTGAATTAAACGTAAAGTGATTTGATAAAAACAATTTAAAAATAAAATAAAATATATTAGATATCAGGGATTTCAAAACATTTAAGATTAACCCTTCGATAGATTTAAGGATAAGTGTTGTGTGAAAAGGTCTACTATAAGATATGCGGATGCAAGAAGAAGGGATTTCCTGGCTGAAAATTGTTATTGTGTATTATTAAAAGAAGATTGCTGTTGAGTTTCTTGCCATTTCTTCTCAACAGATCGACTTTCTGAAGTGGTAGTAGAATCAGTTCAATTTTAAATATTTTGACTATTTTAAGTATTGAAATGCCTACGAAACAAAGATTTTTTTGACTTTTCACTTTGACATATTAATATGTTGCCAATTGACCTGAAGTTTTTCATTCGTAAGTAGGATGAGATATCCTTCATGTGACCAAGTGGAAAATGAACATGAGAACTACTCCATCCACAAGAAACCTATTTACTCGTCACTTAAAAGGACCAGAGCTATAGTTGTCAGGAAAAACAGAAGCAGCCTAAAATTTTACAAGGGATACTTTTTTCATTAATATCCATACAACAGCTAGAAAAGTTATATTCAAGCCGTGCATACCTTTGTACTGTCGTAATAAACTAAAGCACAAGGTCAAAATGCATGGAAACATTTCTAAGCTCAGTTAAGGGTGCCGCCATTAGCACGTACCGAAAAAAAAAACATAAATTAAAAGTTTAATTTTGGACCTCGTAAATAAGGCGGCTTTTGTTGTTTCATGGCAAAAGTTTTTATAAACAGCCTGTTTCATTGTGTGGCCCCGATCAACAGACTTTTGGAGTCTAAGCACTGTTTTTTAATCTTTCTGGAAAAATCTTCAAGTTACAGATGATACACTTTTTATTGTCATTGAAAGAGTGTTATTAATTAAAAAAGTTTGTTTTAATGAGTTCCCGGTGAGCTTAAATTGCGATCTTCCGTTACATAATGTTGAGCTTCCTCCGCCGAGGAAACTTATTATAATTATCTTATGTAACAATTGTTTTAGGTTTGTTATCATATTCATAATTAAAAGAAAACAAGGAAATACCTATGGTTCATATAACACATTTAACATGTTTTCTCTTTTAAAGCTCAGGCATATTTAATTCTACTATACTTTTAGGACATAGGAAGGTCTTTAACACTTTTCTCCGACGGGTGTCAAGTGCAGTTGTCAAAACTTGTCAAAAATGAGCCGCAGCGTATTTAAAAGCTTTTCACTTGCAATGTATGTAAGTATGTTCGGGTGAAATCTTGCTACTCAATTGAAGCAGATACCTTTAACCGATTGAGCTGAAATTTTGTCTACACTTTCAGTTTGGAAGACAATGCATGGTTAATGGTGATGTCATTCTAAATCCAACATGGAGTCATCCCCAATACGGTGGAACAATGATTTTTAGTGCATTCCTACAATACGGGTATCAAATGAAAAGGCTTGCTGAGAATAACACGAAATATTGTGTCGTCACTCTAAATTAAATGTGACGTCACTCTTAATTTACTATGGCAGAGTAGTTTTATGCTTTCGCACAATATCGGTATCAAATGAAACGGCTTGCTGAGAATAACACGAAAAAACCTTGAGCAGGGTAAAATCATTATTGAAGAGTTAGACTGTCCAAAAATAAAAGCAAACGATCGTGCAATTATGGTGCTTTGAATGAGAGGAACAGACTAAGAAACATGTATTATGCGCAATCGTGAGCGCAGATCGCTGGCTCTCCGCTGCAATATGCTAATTCGCAGGTTCTTACGGTGCGCGGCTGAGGCAAAAAAGACCCTTTTTAATGCCTATTGTCAGTCTTTCTACACATGCAGCCTGTGGGTTGACTATTCGCAGAGGACATACAGCGACCTGCGCATCCAATACAACAATGCATTCAGGATGTTGATGGGGCTGCCTAAATACTGCAGTGCCTCAGGCATGTTTGCGGATTTCCAGGTCGATGGCTTTGAGTGCATTATGAGAAAAAGGTGTGCGTCCATGCTAAGCCGCCTAGTGGCGAGCCCCAACAGTATCCTGGCTGCATTAGCCGCTCGCTGGGACTCCCCCATGCTTGAGAGGTGGATGAGGATGCATGGGTCTGGGCCAAAACTAATGCCATAATTAATTAATTGCTGATTTTTATTTTTACTTAATTAATTAACCTATAAATTATAAAGTGAAGTTTTAAAATTTACTGTATTTTATATTGTTTCTAAGTTTATGACATTTTGAATATTTTAAATTACCTATTTAATGAAATATTATTTTAATTTAAATTCTATATTGTTTTTAAATCTATGACATTTTGCTTATTTTTATTATTTTAAATAACTTTCATGACATACTAATTATTTAAATTTAAATTCGTTTATGTAAATTTTTGATATTATTTCAGTTTTAATTTTGTTTTGATTTTATAACTGACATGTCTTAATTAATTAGGTATTCCATTTATTATTTTATGTTCTAATTTTACTAACATAGTCTTAAGTAGTATTTCTAACAATATCATATGGACAAATAATGGTCTGAAATAAAACGATATTTTATTTTTATATTATATTATTATTATTATAATATAAAAATAAAAAAAATATATTTTATTTTTATAACCTTTTCAAGAACAAGCTTTTTATTAAATACACTTAAAAGAAAAAAATAAAATTATACACCAAACTTTTACAGTAAACTTATAACGTCATTTCACATTTGATATGCTTTGATATGATATAAAAGTTTGCTATATCTATAAATTTACTATTAAACAATATATTATTTGATATCTACAAAAAGTTATTGCTTGCTGACATTGGTAGAAAATCTTAATATTAGGTCCTTACATATGAAATTGGTGTTTTGTCGTACTGGCCACTTTAATCTCAAATATCTCCTCTTTGGTTTAAAATTCCTTATTCAAATTTATAGTACTCATTGTTGGCGCCTGGTACATAAATGAAGCAATGACGTCATCGTGCAATTTCGATCGCGCATACTAGAACTCATTCATTCCATTGCTATCATCTTGGTCTACGACATCAATTACTTAACTCTGTAATACTCATCGAATAAATAGAAATTTAAGATACTAAAGTATTTTCATTATGTCCAATACGAGACATAAATAGTGGCGACCGAGACAGGAACAAGAAATATCAATTATTGAATAACACACGAAGATTACTTACTTAACTTAACCTAGACGTCCACGCAACCGGTAAAACCTAATTACCGCTATCATCCAAGGCTATTTATGGTAAATGTAAGTGCCAGCCATTGCAGCCAAGCCGGACAGTGCCGAAGATCAACAAATAATCAAGGATATAAAACACTCCGCAGCCAGGCCAATGCAGCTAAGTGCCCTTCCTATGACCTTACTCTAATCCAATAATTCCGCTTTACTTGAGCCTACAGTATTAAATTCGTGTCAGTTTTATAACAAATCCTACGAATATTCTAATATTTAAATATTCATTTCGTGGTTATAATGCAACTACATATGCCATGATTCAATAACTTTGCCTATTCAAATATACTTAGTTTAACAAAGAAACGGACAAACAGATAGACATACAAACAAACAAATAAACGTTTCTGTCCTTTTAAATACCTATCGTAATAGTTTCATAAATAGGACACTAAACTTAATAATTACCTCTGATTTCATATTAACTTATTGACAGACAATGTTTGCCTTTTAATATTAATTTAACATAAAAACTCAAATAAAGCCACAAAATATATCAATAGTTTTTACAATAAATTCACATAACCGTATTCCTATCATAATTTATATGATATTAGTTTGATTTACATGGTGTTTTTATTTCATTTTAATCATATTTAATTTAGTACAACATTGTCATAAGATTTGAGAAAGAGAAAACTTAAGATTCGTTTAAAATATCTTAATAAACACCTAAAAACAATACATCTGTCAATAATTACATTCTTTATTAATTATATTTGCCATTACAAATCGCCAAAAGGCTAGTAATTTATTAAAAGTCATAAATCAAACTTCTTAAATACAGTTAACTTCTGATTGTAAACATTTGACCTATAAACAATTCCAGGAACGCCAGTTAGCCGCTCGGTGTCTTATCAATTGACGACAGATAATAAGTATAATACAATACACCTGTGGGAGTTATCGTTTTAAACGACTAGTGAGATACCGCGGCGCCGCCTGTACTACCAAATAAGGAGCGTGAGAATTGCATTTTTATTTTTATTTTTGAATTTTACTTTGCTGGTCTTTTATTGCCAAGGCTTCATACTACATTTTACGTATAAAGTAAATTTACATATTAACAAGTACATACAAAATATTAAAGCTATACTTAAACTATAATGAATAAAGAAAAAAGCGATGGAAGTGAAGCTAGCAGAGGGGAAACTTCGTCGAATTTACAAGGTCTTATAGTAAAACGCAGTTCTATTAAAGGACAAATTACGAAATTTAAAAACTATTTGTCGAACTTACCACAAACATTATTAAATCAAATTGAAATAGCAGAGTTAAGTTTACGATTAAGTAAGTTCGAAGCATTATCTTGTAAATTCGATGAACTGCAAGGTCAAATAGAAGTTTTGAACTCAGAATATTTAGATGAAGAGATTGATGAAAGGGATGACATTGAGCAACTTTTTATTGGTAACATTGCATTTGCTCAAAGTATATTACAAAAGAACAGCACAATTTCAAAGGCGGAGGAGATGAACAGAGACCTTAACTCAACTCATATCTCAGCTCAGTGTTCTCTCAATCATCAATATCTTAGTGTTAAGTTACCGCAAATACAGATTGCTAAATTTGATGGCACATACTTTCGATGGCTTGAGTTTCGAGATACATTCACGTCATTAATTCATGACAATGAACGCATTTTACCAATTAACAAGTTTTATTACCTCAGTTCCTACCTTGAGGGCGATGCTGCCGCTGTTATAAGTAATTTAGAGTTGTCAAATGACAATTATTTTACGGCATGGTCTCTTCTATGTGAGCGATACAACAATAAAAGGCAACTAATTAATCATCACTTAAATTCGTTATTAAATATTGGCGCTTTTACTCGAGAGTCCGAAAGATGTCTGCGATTTATGGTTGACCACATCACTAAGAACTTACGTGCATTGTCTAGTTTGAAACAACCTACCGAGCATTGGGATGTACTAGTTATTCACATAATGAGCGCTAAGTTTGATAATCGAACTCTTACTAAGTGGGAGGAATATCGCAAAGATTTAGACGACATTTCTAATTTAAAACAATTTTATAAATTTTTAATTGATCGTGCTGATGTGTTGGAAGCATTAAATAGAAACAAATTTGAACCTTCACATAAACCTTCTAATTTAGTTCAGTCAGTCAAACCTAATCGATCACAAGTCAAGTCATTTACGTGTTCTGCTAATACAGACATACCTAAAAATAATATTTATCCTAAATGCGTAGTTTGTTATGGAAAACATAGAATCTATGACTGTGCGGACTTCAAGGCAAAGACTGTGGCAGAAAGAAAGTCTGAGGTATTGAAGCTAAATTTATGTTCTAACTGTTTGCGTTTCGGACACTCCGTTCGAAACTGTCGTTTGGGGCCGTGTCGCGAGTGCAAGCAACGGCATAATACTTTGCTGCACGTGCCTAGCAATAAGGTTGAAAATGGTAACAATAATCTCCACGAGTCCGTGTCGAACTTTTCCAGGCAATTATGTAATTCAGTCATCTTATCTACAGCCATTATTGAGATCCATAATCCTATAATAAATAAGTCTGAAAAGGTCCGTGCCCTTTTAGACTGTGGAAGTCAGTCTTCCTTCATCTCTAGAAGGCTTCAAAAGGCATTATCGTTGGAAACAAATGTCATAAATAAAATAAACATAATAGGTATTGGAAATTCGTCCAAGGACGAGGTAACTGAAAGCTGCTATATTAAATTAACATCGCTACATAACAATTTTAACATTTCGGCTAACTGCTTAGTGCTTAATGAACTGACAGGCAAGCTGCCAAGGTCATTCTTCGATATACAAAAATATACTTCTTTATTGCATGACTTCAAACTAGCTGATCCTAATTTTAATCAACCGAGTACAATCGATATTTTAATCGGTGCAGACATATTCTGGGAAATTCTTGGTTCAGAGCAACATGATTTTGGCCCTAAGTTTCCTAAATTAAGAAGCTCCCAGTTTGGTTGGTTAGTAGCTGGTCCTATCTATTCTTCATCCACCCTAGGTTCAAATCTTCAGTGTCATCATGCGCTAACGTATGATACTGAGATGGATGACAACTTATCAAAGCAACTTTCCAAGTTTTGGGAGCTGGAAGAGCTTCCCCACAGAAATCCTCTTAGCGAGAGCGAGATAGCATGTGAAAGCCATTTTAAATCTCACACTACTCGCCTATCTACGGGCCGATTTTGTGTACGATTGCCCCTTAAAGATTCACCTGATTGCTTGGGTGAATCTTATAACATTGCTAAGAGGCGACTGCTTGCTTTAGAAAAAAGATTTCACAAGCAGCCCAATATTAAACAGCATTATTTTGATTTTATTAAAGAATATTCTGACTTAAAACATCTTTCTGAATCCCTGATTTCGAAACCTGATACTTCATATTTTCTAAGTCATCACGCTGTATTTAAATCTAACAGTGAGTCCACAAAAACGCGAGTTGTCTTTGATGGTTCTGCGGCAACATCTTCTGGGTTCTCCCTCAATGATATTCTCATGGTAGGTCCCAACATACAAGACTCTCTTTTTTCCATACTGATCAGAGCTCGCCAGTATAAATATGTTCTCACCGGTGACATCGAGAAGATGTATAGGATGGTGGAACTCCATGAAGAAGACCAAGCTCTGCAGCTAATCTTGTGGAGAGAAGACGAGTCTATGCCTATCAAAACGTTAAAATTAGGTACTGTAACTTACGGTCTTGCAAGTTCCAGTTACTTGAGCACAAGATGTCTTTGGCAATTGGGAGAAGAGTGTGAGGATCTACTTATAAAGGACGTTATACAGCATGATTTTTACGTTGATGACCTATATACAGGGTGCAACACAAAGGAAGAGCTAAAATACATTTTTGAAGAAGTCACAAAAACTTTAAAATCAGGTTGTTTTAATCTTCGCAAATTTAAAACCAATCTGCCATCATTATTTGATTCACCTAAATCATACAGTAGTGAGAAGCTCATTACAAGTGAATCCTCTAGCACATTAGGCATGGGTTGGAATCCAGAGTCAGACAATATAAACTTTACCTTTGACTTTCCTACAGAAACGATTATCACTAAAAGAAATATGTTATCTGCTTCTTTCAAAATATTTGATCCCATGGGGTTGCTAAGTCCATGCATAATTTTACCAAAAATATTAATCCAGAAATTATGGCTTCAAAAGCTTGACTGGGACGATCAAGTTCCTCTACATATAGCAACTTCATGGAAAAGATTTTCGAGTTCCCTTCCATCTATACTCCATTTACAAATTCCTCGCATGGTTTTATGCCACGATCCGGTGCTAGTTGAACTGCATTCCTTTAGCGACGCTTCGCAGTCTGCATACGGATCCTGCATCTACATGAGAAGCATAGATGCAGCCAATAATGTAACAGTGCGACTTCTTTGTGCAAAGTCCAAGGTCGCGCCAGTGAAGCCAACCACCATTCCTCGGCTAGAACTGTGTGCAGCTCTGCTCTCAGCTAGACTTTGCAAGACAGTGCTTGAATCTATACGTACGGGATCTATAGTCCTTTATCACTGGTGTGATTCAACTGTTGTCTTAGGGTGGTTGAAGATAAGTTTCCGCGATTTAAAAACATTTGTTGCTAATAGGGTTGCGGAAATCTGTGAAATTACTAATTCTAATTCGTGGCGATATGTACCAACAACTCAGAATCCAGCGGATCTTATATCCAGAGGAGTTTATCCCGATAAAATACACACTAATAGATTGTGGTGGTATGGTCCTGATTTTTTAATGTCACCTGAATCAGAGTGGCCTATTTTGAATTCAGTAGCAGACACAGAACTGCCTGAAATAAAATCCAACGTTGCTATATCTACATTAATCTTGGAGCCAATAATAAACATTCTCAAATTTTCGAAATTTTATAGATTACAACGATCGCTTGCTTACGTTTTCAGATTCCTCAATAACTTAAAGCATCCAAATGATAAGATTTCATCAAATTTGACTCCAGAAGAACTACACAACGCTTTCCTTTACCTTTGCAGTGTATCTTAAAAACAATCATTCCCTAATGAGTTTAACTTGTTGTCAAAGGACAAGGCCTTAAGCTCGAAGTCTAATATTTTATCATTGACACCTTTTTTTGATAAAAAAGACAATATAATTCGTGTTGGTGGTAGAATCGAAGCTTCCAATTTTGATTATCAAAGAAAACACCAATTTTGTTACATTCTTCGAATCATCTAACTCGGTTGTTTTTCGAGCACGAACACAAGCATAAACTGCACGCAGGGCCACAGCTTCTGCTGTCATTAGTTCGCGAACTTATATGGCCTATAAATGGCAGACATCTTGCTCGCCGTACGGTTAGAAATTGCATCGTATGCAGACGTTTTCAAGGTAAAACTCTCACCCCCATCATGGGAAATCTACCAAGTCAACGCGTCACTGTAGATTTTCCCTTCAATACAGTAGGTATAGACTTTGCTGGTCCGTTTTATATAATTAACCGCAAGGGGCGAGGGGCTAAAACAATAAAGTGTTATCTTTGCTTGTTTGTTTGCTTACGATACAAATGCATTCATTTAGAAGCCACAAGCGATCTATCTAAAGATGCCTTTTTAATGACATTTCGACGGTTCGTAGCTCGCCGCGGCAAGCCATTTGAAGTTTTTTGCGATAATGGAGGTAATTTCGTGGCTGCAGCCAAAGAACTTGACGATTGTGTAAACTTCAATAACAGCTTTCTATCTGACTTTGCCTCTGAAGAAGGTGTAAAATTTTTATTCTCACCCTCTTACGCTCCTCATTTCGGTGGTATATGGGAAGCTGGCGTTAAATCCGCGAAACACCATATCAAGCGCGTCATGGGCAATAGTCACTTAACGTTCGAGGAGTTAACCACTTTATTCGCTCAAGTAGAGGCAATCCTCAATAGCCGTCCTTTATGTCCTCTGTCTACCTCTCCCAGTGATTTTTCCGCTCTTACTCCTGGGCACTTTTTAATCGGCCGATCATTGACTGCATTGCCTTCACCTGCAGTTGCCGATTACAATTCAAATCGATTACTTCGATATGCTCGACTAGAACAAATGCGTCAACATTTTTGGCTCCGCTGGCAGAAGGAGTATTTATCTGAATTGCAACAGCGCACCAAATGGAAAACCAATACTTCAACTCTCCAAATTGACGACTTGGTCCTATTGCAAGAAGACAATACACCTCCATTGTGTTGGCGCCTTGGACGTGTACAAAAACTTTACCATGGAGCTGATAATGTCGCCCGTGTAGCTGAAGTACGAACAAGCAAGGGACTTTTGCGACGCCCCCTTACTCGTCTTTGCCCACTGCCTTCAAAGGAAGATCTAGAGACTAAATAAGCTAGATGGTTAAAAGTCTTTTATGCTGACTTTCAACGAGGGGGAGGATGTTGGCGCCTGGTACATAAATGAAGCAATGACGTCATCGTGCAATTTCGATCGCGCATACTAGAACTCATTCATTCCATTGCTATCATCTTGGTCTACGACATCAATTACTTAACTCTGTAATACTCATCGAATAAATAGAAATTTAAGATACTAAAGTATTTTCATTATGTCCAATACGAGACACTCATTAATTTGTGTCTCGAAAACCGCATTTCTTTTGTTTTTTTCTCTGCGTCATTGAGTTTACAAAATTTAAAATTTCGCGTAATTTACGAATATGAGTTCCGCCGTGGCACCAGTGCTGCAAAAATGTCTCAAAGAATGAATTATGTGTATGGCAATGGTGTTACTAGAGCGTTTTTGGTTCCAACGTTTTCGTTCTGGAAATTTCAACCTACAGAACAATTCCTGTGGACGGCCAGAGACCAAAGTCGACAATGAAGAATTAAAGGCTATTGTGGAAGCGGATCCATCGCAAACTACGTCCGAGTTAGCTGCAGGCTGCGGTGTTAGTGATTAAACTGTTTTAATCCACTTGAAACAAATTGGGAAGATAAGAAAGCTCGAAAGGTGGGTACCTCATGAATTGAGTGAAGCAAATCGACAAACACGCGTCGAATGCTTCGTTACATTACTGAACCGGCACAACAATGAAGGGATTTTAAATCGAACATTACATGTGATGAAAAGTGGATATTCTACGACAATAGGAAGCGCATATAGAAATGGCTGAACCTCGGTGAACCATCCAAATTCTACCCCAAGAGAAAAGTAACTAGAAAAAAGTTATTGGTCAGCATTTGGTGGACTTTGTGGAGTGCCTTTGTGGTGCACTACAGCTTCCTTAAATCTGGCCAGAATATTACTGCAGATATCTACTGTAGTGAGCTCCAAATAATGATGGATTAACTAGCCGCTAAACAACCGAGTCTGCTCAATCGCACAAGACCACTGCTGCTTCAGGACAACGACCACACAAAGACCACACACTGCAGAACAGACTGCTACCAAATTAAAGGAGCTTCAATTGGAATGTTTAAGACATCCACCGTACTCCCCGGACCAACAGGCTACCATTTTTTTAAAATTTGGATAACTTTTTGCAGGGGAATAAATTCAACTCCGATGAGGCAGTCCAAACCGCCTTCAAAGATTTTATTGATTCCCGTCCTAATGTTTTTTTTTTTTAGAAAAGTCATAAATGTACTACCCATGAGATGGCAGAAGTGCATAGATAGCAATGGATCATACTTTGATTCAATAAATATATTATATTAAAAAATAAACGACTTTTATTCCTCCCATACACAACGCCAATTTCATATGTAAGGACCTAATATATAAAACTGTTCCGTTACTGACTGAGTGACTGACAGACAACGAACAGCAATAACCACTGGGCGTAGAGAGTTGAAATTTAGAACATACATTCCTTAAGGACTGTACAGGAGCATTAATGAAGGAATTAGCGAAATTCCCACGGGAACGGGAAATATTGGACTTTTTAGTTTGTATGAAAAATCTTATTCCTTGAGTGCACGGATGTGATACTTGGTTTAAAATTTCTTCAATGTGTGAATAGTGGATTTATAAAATAAATTCCCGAAATTCCCACGGGAACGGGAAACAAAGGATTTTTAAATTTGTATGAAAAATATTGTTTCTTGAGTGCACTAAAGTGGAACTCGGTATAAAGGTTCTTCAATGGGTGTTTGGTTGCATCATGGAAGGAAATCCCATAATTCCTACGGGAACGGGAAATATAGGTAAATATACTTTTTAGTTTATGCGCGCACGAAGTCGCGGGCAAAAGCTTTTGTCATAATAAATTGAGCTCGAAGCTTGCTTTACAATCAACTTTATATGCATAATTTATGCAAGCGGAAAAAAATAAAGATACACTGTATAATAAACAAAAAATATATTTACATAAGATAATAAAAGTAAAAAATAATATTGTCGGGTCTTTTCCGCCGAAAGGCGTGTTGATTTTGATATGCCGAATAATAATAATAATTAAATATAATATAATAGCTAATAGCTTACAAAATACAATAGCCGAAAAACTGACAAAATAAATCGAGCTTAAAGACGAAATAACCCGCTTATGGCATCTCAACAAAGTTGTTATAGTACCGATTGTTCTTTCATCTACTAAACAGCTTCACCAGCCCCTTAAAACACTTTCACGAGCTGCTCATTCCTACAAAAAGCTGTAATTTTAAATACCGCAATAGATAGGAAATTCTTGAGTACCGAAACGGAGCATCTCACCACCACACTCACTACTCCCCACGATCACACACAAGCTCCTATTCAATCTAACACTCAAGGCACACTGATACCTAGGTTACAGCCTACCCTGCATCCAAACACATCTACTGATATACACTTGGCTTAGGCCCATGCATTTCAGAAAACCGGTTAATACCGAGAAAAAATTGTTTCATGAAAAATAATAATAACAATAATAATCTATAAATATATGGACGTGTGACATGTTTTTTGTTGCTTACTTTTAAGTTAAGTTTCGTTTTGGGAGAAGAATATTTATCTTATTTAAATCATAAAATATCAAACAAATATTTTTGCTTGATATTTGTTCCTTTTTGCAAATACGAGTAGTGAAAAAATAAATTAGGCATCTGAAAGGTTTAATTGCCTATTACAAACTAAGCTCACTTTAAACTTCAAACAAGCCAAACATTTGGATATTTGCCAAAATTGAGGACCTTTGTATTGGCCAGCCAGGAGTTCAAATTTGGTTAACCTCCAGAATATTGATTGTAGAATAATAAGAGTTTCAAGAAACAAGCGAAAGGTTAAAATATATTGCTACCATTAGGTTTAACTTAATATGTTCATAAATATTGACGCCAAATATAGAGCGTGGGTTTATCTTTTGGAATTTATATTTAGACTTTCAGGCGGTAACGTGTCAACTTACAAAACCGATATCCAAATACACTTACCTCTTGGATACGTTTTAAGTAAAAGGTAAATAATACCATTGTTCTCATTTTGCGGAAATCGCCTTCAGATCAGCGTGGGTAGCGGACTTTTCAATAAAGTTTGCCTCCGAATAGCATTGCTTCAGCGGTAATATGTGCCAGAAATTTATATACCTAAGTATTTATAAAATATTGAGTTTTTAAGTTTTAAAGCTTTCATCTTAACTAAGTACCGATCGAATTTGAAAAGCTCTTTTTCATTTCTTAGTAAAAAATTCCTCGGGGTTCAAAGTTTCGCGGGTAAATCATGTGCAAGTGATATTATTTCACAAGACTAAGTTTTATAAGTTCCTTTTAATAATTTTCTCTGTCTGGTTTCATCAAAATATTATATAGCATTTGAAATTTAACCTAAAAATTAAACTTTCTACTCAAAACACCCTAAAAGTTTATTGAAGTTCAACCAATTCCTCTCAAGCAACTCAGCATTAATTTAAGTCTGGAGTGATAATATTCAAAACAAATTTTCATAATCTCACATTTTCTTGATTTATTCATTTAAAACAATTAGTAAATCCTTCAGCACTCGCGACAGGGTAGCGACTAATTATAAATTTCTTCAGAAAACATAATAATGTAATTTTCTTGTTTCTTAATCATCATTTTAACAACACAACGTCTTCAGGTTTTACAATTTACTCTTTTATAACAATTTATATATTTTTTTGACTACATACCTAAAATAAATTTCCCCGCAAAATATGTCTTTCTATATACGATAAACTAAAGAACTATACAGATTTTTTTTCAATAAGGTCAGTCAGGGCATTCTTTTTTCAAAGCTGAGTTTCAACGGTTTTTTTTTGTATTTAAAATCTTTCGTCCCTATCTTATATCTTAATATTTAACGTATCATTTACAACATATTATCATATTATTGTGAGATTTGGACCGATTTCTTGGGATATGTTTCAATTTCAAATAAGCTACTCTCTAGACGCTCTGCCCTCGTCAAGGGGCAAGTGCGCCAAGCGCACTACAAGACATTTGTAGTGCGTTAACAAGACATTTTAAGTATTTATTTATTTACGATTCAAGTAAGCCAAATGTGTTCTGTTCCAACCATTTATGTATTTAAAACTTTATTTGCATAATTTATTTGGCTACTATCGATTGACAAAATAAAATGGGGTAGGTTCGCTGGAAAGGGGCAGTCAACCATTTTAGCATACAATAATATGAAGTAATTTTATTGTTTGGTGATAGGAGAGACTACCATATCGTTAGTTACTTTACACATTTATGTTTAAAATATCACCAATATTGAGCCCTGAATAGGCACTAAAACAATAGGTGTTTTACAAAGGAAGGTAAAGTTTGCTACCCAAGCAAAGGGGTATTTTGGAAGAACAATGTCTCAACAGTAATTACTTTTACAAAATATGAAAAAATATATCAAGTGGCAGCGCAAAAAACTCAGGAGCGAACGCAAACGGGAAGTGTTTGGTGTCGTCAAGTACATGTCGAATTTTAACAGATTTGAACGATATTTCGCCATGAACACCATTTTAATGTAAGCAAATTCAAAATCAATTTTTTTCAATATTATCGCAAAATCTCGGATATAACTATTAAAATTAACTAATTTCTCTTTTTGAACTTATTTGAATTTATTTACATTTTATATTTAATGACAACATTGACAAGTGTCACGCACAACACCAATATATATTTTTTTTGATGATGTCATCACTGCAAAAAATTCAAAAATCGATATAAAATTAAACGAGCTATTAAGAAATAGCTACTGACCTTACCTACTTTATACTAAATTTGTACCAACATAATAAGTGATTAATAAAGAAGTTGTTAGTGTTCAGTTCAGTAAATCGATGTTTCTGTATTTCATTACAGATTCATCGATTTACTGAAAAATGCTGTTTGCAAAATAGTTTGAAAATAATCATAATGACAGAGAAATTTACTCTGCTACTCGGTTTAATCAAGTTTCTATAAAATCAAAATTATACTTTAGGAATGAACTTTGTAGGTTTTAAGCAAGTGAAAAATGCAAAAACATGAGAACATTTCTGGCCAGTGGTTTACACATGGCGGGAGCAAAATAAAAAACTAACTTTTGTTTGAATGTGCACCGTGCGACTACATCAAACTCAATATACTCGTAAGAGCAGTTCGACGTTTTGTTTGCTTACAGATTTTTGTTGTTATCACAGACATACATCTAAATAGACAACGCAAGTGTCACAATTTGTATTGAAACCAAGCGTGCCAACTTTTTAACATCTTTCGTGACGTCACAGATGATATTTATTAGTGGGAAATACAAACCGATTCAAAGACACCGATGCCACCGATTGAAATCAATAACTAAGAACAATATCGATAATGTGAAATCGATTTTCTAACAGACACACTACGCGGGGACTGAATCTAGCGGCAACCAACCTTGACGCTTGGTCGGGATTCGGACACGGAGAAGTACATAATAAATAAATAATAATAAATATTTCTGACACTCACACAACATTATCTAGCCCAAATTAAGTTTCTTAAAGAACTTGTGTTATGGATACTAGATAACTGATATACTTAAGAAATATATAAACATACATATAGAATAAATACTTATTTTTTATTAGAATAATCTTAAATAAACATATAAACATCCATGACTTGACGACTAATATCTGTGTTCATCACACAAATATCCGCCGCCACCGGGATTCGAATCCAGGACCTCTGGCATAGAAGGCAATGTATGTGTATGTTACCGCTACACCAGCCGCACTAGCGTTGTCTTTGTAGATGTATGTATGTGCTTGTTATTTATTTTATTTACACCGTGAAGGAAAGTTGTATTGAATTCACATTTCTATATAAATTCGAGAACGGCAATGTTTTTTTTTTACCATTCGTTTGAAACATCTGTAATTTTTCCAGATTATTAGTAGTGTAATCATTTATTGAGAATAGCCATACCACCCCAGAAGAAGCGTATCCACGGAATCAGAATCTGATATTTATTCCCTTTATAAGATGTAATCTTTAATGGGTTTTGTAGAGATGACCCAGAACTTACAATGTATAGCAATTTAGGGACCGACTTAATACAGATCGACATATTGCGCCGAATTTGAATTTCATAACGCCATGATGTTACCAAGGAAAGCTTTATTACAAGAAATGACAGATTAGTCCTTCAGCCGCGATTTTGAAAGGAATAGTAGTAGATTACCTATATGTATACTGGTATACGCAATAAAATATTTTGTATTAAACGGTTAATATTTCATAAATCGCTAAACTGTGTTAAAATCTAGAATAAGAATTAAAACGTCTTGAAGGTTTCATGAAAATTGCAAAATTACAACATACAATAAATTAGACTGAGGCAGTTAAGTTTTTTTGTAACTATCGTGTATACGCGGACTTTGAAGTTCAGCTGCCGTTTGTATAAATTACAGTTTGTGTTCAACAATATTGAGAATAAATGATATTTTTTTTAATTGTATAAGTTATATTTCACTGGTTCTTAACGCTTTAAACCTTTTAAGCGCAATGATCTGGCAGAATCGAATTATACAGTAAGTTTGTTAAGTCTGTGAGGAATGTTAAGAGCTTTTCAAACCTTGTTTTTATAGCTGACCGTGTTTAAATTCAATCTCACCCGATGGTAAGTGAAAATGTGGTCTAAGATGACAGCAAAAAGGTTCAGGAAGGACCTGGCTCTTCATAAAATATTGCCGGAACACATTATCGCCGAAGCGGTAATATTTGCTGACAGATTTTTTAAAATTTAGTTTTTTTTATTAAGAAAACCAACAGCGTGATATACAGGGTGACTAGTGACAAATTTTAGATACTGAAGGAGAGCAAAATGAATCCATATTTCCCTTGGTCACGGCATCACGCCTGAACTGCTGGACCGATTTCGCTAATTCTTTTTTTGTTCTGTTCGTTATTATCAGGAGAAGGTTCTTATGGAAGAAAAAATTAAGGAAATTGCGCGGAAAATTAGAAAATATAAAATAACTTAACCACCATATAAAATTATTACACATTTTTAATGTAACCTTAAGACATTTGACATAGAATTAACTGAATGCGTGCTGCAAATATAGTCAAAGAGGATGAAAAAAAAATGACGTTTAAAACAGATTCTTTTGTCAATCTTATTTTATTGATAAACAATACATTTAAAATAATTAATTTAAAGGATCTAAGAAACCTGATTTTCTTAGTTCACATGACGGTTACTTTAGTAGAGCCATCAGGCCTAATATTAAAAGTTCAATTTAATATGGAATTTTGGTAAGTTTGTGATTGATTGATTTTGGCAGCATAATTTCCTATAAAAACTTTTTTCATTATTATTAAATAAATTGTTTTGTTTTTTTCTTAACGATGTTTGTTTGTATCGTCGAAGGCGACTTGCTAATGTGTTAAGTTTTTGTTTTAATGTATCTAAAAAATCTGAGAGCTCTGTGTTGTTGTTTTCGTGACGGGAATGTACTTACAAGATATTTTTCTTTAATTTTCTCTACATGTTTTGTCAGCTTTCGACTGTGATTGCCGCGAATATATTCAGTGACTTTACCTATATGAATTCTGAGTTTGTCTATCCTGTTATGGAGTCGTCTCTGCCAGGGTGGGACATTATTGCATTGTGGTCTTTGATGATGTGTTTGATAGATCTGAGCTCCACACATTGTTGCCGCCACGTATGCGGAGCAATAGATAACAAGCTGAACTGTTTCAAAGTTTGATTCTAGGGAAATGGTGTTAGGCAATAATGAATTATTTATATGTTTAACAATGTTGTTCGCGCCACGAAGCAGATCCTTCGAGAAGGTCCGTGAACCCCGATTACCCGCGCCCGCACAGCCCTCTGCCGGCCTACGCCGCGAAGTGATCGCCGAGTCGCCAGACAGCCGCCATTACGCTTCACAACGCCACGGAAATCGCACGCGCACATCGCAACAACCTAAAGTGTTAATATATTATAACAATCAGCCAGATGGCACATAATTGTATGTTGAAGTAAATATTTACATTATAGTTTTAATCCGTTTTTTATTTCGAGTCATCTTCATGAACATGGCGACCGTTCCAAAATTCCAGTAATCTTCGGTGAGAAGAACGAGCGGCGCGCCGCCATCTTGAGACGCCGCCATCCCGACGAATCGATCCTGACGCCGGCCACGGAGCCGGGAGACCCGGAGCCATCACCCGAAGCCAAGAGAGGAGCACCACGTCAGGTTGACCGAGGGAAGTGCTTGTTTTCCTTTTCCTATACCTAAATAATTTAAAGTAATTTCTTATACTTCCTATTTTCCTTTCCTAGGCAACGGCCTCGATGTAATGTACCTAGTTAATTATTGCAACATACATTTTGTGTTTTTTCATATGGTGAACCTTAGCGTGGCCTAAAATGACCCGCTTGTAAGTCCTAGGCAAATAATTGCTGAATAGGGGGGTTCTTTCTTTCTTTCTCATACTTAATTCTTAAATGCGTGGCTTTATCCCGCTATTTTGAGACCTACCTAGGCAAATAAATGGTTTGCTGAATAGGAGGTTATTATTTCTTTAAAACTAAAACATTGTAATTTACCTAATTTGATTGTATGTTTGTGCGCACACGTGGCTATTTTTTCATATTAAGTTGAGACCTACCTAGGCAAATAATTGGTTTGCTGAATAGGAGGTTATTATTTCTAAAATCTAAAGCGTTTTCTAATTATTTTTGCGCATTGCTTATTTAACTGTTTGTATGTCTGTGCGCACGTGGCTACTTATAATATTTTGAGACCTACCTAGGCAGATAAATGGTTGCTGAATAGGAGGTCATTATTCTAGTGTTTTAATGTATTTTGCGCTCTTGCTTATTTTTTTGATTTGTTGTTTGTATGTGCGCACGTAGCTGCCTATCATCTTTCGATACTACCTAGGCAAATAAATGGTTTGCTGAATAGGAGGTTATTATTTTAAAAGCTAAAGCATTTAATTATTGTGCACACGTGCTTATTTGTTTGTATGTCTGTGTGCACGTGGCTACTTATCATATTTTGAGACTTACCTAGGCAGATAAATGGTTTGCTGAATAGGAGGTTATTATTCTAGTGTTTTAATTTTTTTTTGCGCGCACGTGCTCATTCTTATTTTATTGTTTGTATGTTTGTGCGCACGTGGCTGCTAATCGCGATGTGTAACGCATTGCAAATGAATTAATATTACTCTCCTGATTTAGTTATTGAATGAAGCTTATTTCATAAAATTAAGGCACGTGTTTCCACTCTTATTCACCGCCGACATCTCTTTAACTTCAATCTGTGCACTTAAGCTGTTGCATGTGCTTATTCGAAATCGCAAAACAATTTCAGGCTGTGAGCTGAGCTGGATTCATAGCCACCTGCCGGAGACGACATTAGTCGCAGCCACGGCTGCTACGACTACGCCGGTGGAGCGCAACATTTATCAAGATTGGGTTTGATGCACAATTTATTTGCTCAGTTCACTTAGTTTTTAATATTGTAAGTGCCATTATCAAATTATGTCCAAAATGTCGCTCGACTTAAGTCAATTGATTAGGAAGAGAGGCAATATTAGAGGTAGGCTTGCGAAATTATCAGATTATGTGAAGGAAGTTCAGCAGCACAGCATTGATAAAATTGTTTTGAAGGAATTATCACGACGTTTACTGAACGGAGAAGCCTTGTCAAAGAGTTTTGATGACACTCAAACATTAATTGAGTCTATTTGTGAGGAGACTGAGGTTGATGATCAGTTGTCTTTAAGGGAAAGCATTGAGAGCAAATTTTATTCTGTTATTTCAACAATGGAAAATATTATTGAAGAGCATAAGGTACCGGTAGAGAACTGTGACGATGATTGTAGTAATAAATCAAGTCATAGTTCCCAATGCACCGCTCAGAACCTTCAGTCTGTCAAATTACCAACAATTCAATTACCTAAATTTAATGGCTCTCATTTAAAATTTAGAGATACCTTTGAGTCATTAATTAATTCAAATTCATCTATTCAAAATACAAATAAATTTCATTACTTAAGGTCATCACTGGAGGGCAATGCTGCAGAGGTGATAAAATCATTAGAATTCACATCTGCAAACTATACTGTAGCTTGGGAACTGTTAGGTAAACGTTATGACAATAAGAATATTTTGATTAATAATCATCTTAGTGCACTGTTTCAAATTACACCTTTAAAGAAAGAGTCGTTTAAATGCTTGCGTGACTTGATAGATAATGTTTCTAAAAATCTTCGTGCGCTCAATACTCTTGGTCAACCTACCCATGAATGGGACTGTTTGATAATATACATGGTTTCAGAGAAATTAGATGCAATTACAAGTAGAAAATGGGAAGAACACAAAGTTAATTTTACAAATGTGCCTACATTAGAGAATTTTTTCAATTTTATACGTAAACATGCTGATGTTTTAGAGACGATGAATAAGGTAGTTTTTGAAGGTCATAATAATTATAAACATGAAAACGGCCACAGTAAGTGGAACAAAAATTATAATTCAATTAACTCTAAACCTTTTTCACAAAGTAAATGTTTTGTTTCATCTAATGAAAGCATTAATGAGTACTTGTGTCCAGTGTGCCAGGAACAAGGCCATTGTGTTTATGAATGTGCTAAGCTTAAGGATATGAATGTACAGGATAGGATTAGAGAAGTTTCTAAATTGAAATTATGTTTCAATTGTTTGCGTGGAGGTCACCGGACCTTTAGATGTCGTTCAAAAAATGTTTGTAATATATGTAAGAAGCGACATAGTACATTATTGCACTTGCACAAAGCAGCTAATGCATCAGGTAGTCCTGCTGTCACAATGCCTGTAACCTCACAAGGCCAGGCTCAACCTGTCTCGTTATCTGCTGTGTCAACAGGTCAAGTTCTTTTGTGTACAGCTATTGTGGAGGTCGAATATAACAATCGAACTTATTTAGCTAGAGCTTTACTAGATACAGGCAGCCAGTCTTCATTTGTGACAGAGGATTTGAAAGGAAAGTTGGGGGTTCCAACACACAAATTTAAACCCATTAATGTTGCTGGTATTAATAATATAACTTTTAATTTATCAGAACGCTGTAATTTAAAGTTAAAATCACGTATAAACGCGTTTAGTAGGGATATAAATTGTTTGGTTGTGCCACAAATTACAGGAATGGTACCTAACACACCTGTTAATACTAACGACTTGAATTTGCCTAAAAATGTGAAGCTTGCAGACCCAGACTTCTGTCTTCCCGGTGAAATTAATATTCTGTTGGGAGCAGACGTTTTTTGGAGCATTGTGGGGTCCAAGCGAATTTCATTAGGAGTAGATAAGCCAATACTACAATATTCAAGGTTAGGTTGGTTAGTGAGTGGCCCAGTAGGTGGAATATGTAATAATAATAATATAAAATGTAATGTAGCGAGCGAAATAGAACAAAATTTAAAAAGGTTTTGGGAAATTGAAGAAATGAATACATCCTATGATAGTTTTTTGTCCATTGAAGATAAGTTATGTCATACACATTTTTTAGAAAATACAAAACGCTTGCCAAATGGCAGATTTTCAGTAAAAATGCCACTGAAGGAAATACCAGAGGAGGCACTTGGTGAATCTTATTTCTTAGCAAGAAATCGCTTAATTAGTTTAGAGAAAAAATTTAGGAAAAATGCTAAACTTAAAAAAGGGTATTGTGAATTTATTAATGAATATAAAAGTTTGGGTCACCTCTCTGAGATTGAACGCCCAACCTTTGGTTATTACTTACCCCATCATGCAGTGTTTAAAGAAAGTAGTGAGACAACTAAATTACGAGTGGTATTTGATGGATCAGCAAAGACCATGTCCGGAAAGTCCTTAAATGACATCCAGTATGTCGGCCCTATTGTACAGGATGATTTACTGTCCATTTTGTTAAGATTTCGTAGTTTTAGGTATGTACTGACTGGTGACATTCGCCATATGTTCAGACAAATAGAAATCGATCCCAGTCAGCGACACTTGCAATTAATCTTATGGAGGCAGGATGAACATCTGCCTATTAAGGTAATGCAACTAAACACAGTTACCTATGGTATAGCGTCTGCACCATTTCTCAGTACAAACTGTCTGGTTCAGTTAGCGCATGAATGTCAAGATCCGATATTGTCTAATGTTTTAGAACATGGGTTTTATATTGACGATTTAAATACAGGGTGTCAGACTGAAAGCGAATTAAAATATATTTACGAAGGCATTACAAAAATTTTATCTTCTGCCAGATTTCCTTTGCATAAAATTCGTACAAATTGCACTGAAGTGATTAAAGATGAATCCACATCTCAGAATTTAGACTTAAGTAAAAATTGCACAGTACTAGGGCTTGTTTGGTCATCCTCTCAAGATAGCGTGCATTTTAATATAGAAATCTTTGAAAGTAAAAGGATAACTAAACGCATAATTATTTCATATATTTGTAAAATTTTTGACCCATTAGGACTTTTGTCAGCCTGTATTATCAAAGCAAAGGTGATTTTGCAACAGCTTTGGAGTGAAAGGTTGGATTGGGACGAACCAGTCCCACCACATATTGAGAAAAAATGGGAAAATTTCAGTTCGAACATTAGGAGTCTGTCCACTATAGAGCTACCTAGGAATGTGTTATGTGATCATCCGTGTCTGGTGGAATTGCATTGTTTTGTAGATGCGTCACAAGAGGCCTATGGTGCCTGCGTTTACCTGCGCTCCATTGACGAGAATGGTCAAATAACAGTTAGATTGCTGAGCGCAAAGGCCCGGGTAGGCCCACTTAAGTCGACCACAATACCCCGTCTAGAGTTATGTGGGGCTCTCCTAGGTGCCAGATTATCTAGAAAGGTAATTAATGCTCTTAAGGCACATAATATAAATAAAAAAATCATTTGGACGGATTCTACGATAGTGTTAGGGTGGATTAAGGCACAGCCTAAAAATTTAAAGGCCTTTGTAGGTAATCGTGTTGCAGAAATCAATGACCTCACTCAGGGGTTCTCCTGGAGACATGTTCCTACTCACTTAAACCCTGCAGATCTAGCCTCTCGAGGCATTGATCCTCAACATCTGCAGGCTGAATCCCTGTGGTGGGAAGGACCCTCCTTCTTGAAGGAGGGATCATTAGCTTGGCCGGAGCAGTCTAACTGGTCAGTAGATTTACCTGAACTTAAGGTACATGTGCAAGTGGAGTCGAGGAATGATAATTCTGTTATTGATTTTAATAAATATTCTAATTACAAGAGGCTACTTCGCATACTGGTATATGTAATGCGTTTTATTAATAATTGTAGATGTAAGAATAACATTTATGGCCCTATTCAAACTGAAGAGATAAATATATCTCAAAACACATTAATCAAACTAGGTCAGTATGAATCATTTAATTCAGAAATAAAGGCTCTAAAAAATGGCCTAAACTTACATAAACGCTCAAATATTATTTCTTTAAACCCTTTTATTGATTCTCAAGGTATATTAAGAGTAGGGGGTCGTATGGGAAATACAGATTTTACTTATTCTAAGAAACATCCTATAATATTAGATGCTAAACAGAGACTTACAACTTTAATAATGCAACAAGAACATCTTCGTCTGTTTCATGCGGGCCCTCAGCAGCTACTGTCTTCTATACGGGAAATGTACTGGCCCATAGGTGGTAGATTGTTAGCGCGGAAAATAGCTAGACGATGTGTCATATGCGTTAGGTATAAAGGTAGGACAGTACAACCCAAGATGGGTCATTTACCTGCAGACAGAACGGAGGCGCGCCACCCTTTCTATTGTACTGGCACTGATTTCGCTGGACCATTTTTAATTTCTAGTAAAAAGGGAAGGGGTAACCGAATAACTAAATGCTATTTGTGTCTGTTTGTTTGTCTAAGCACAAGAGCGATTCACCTAGAGTTAGTGAGTGACTTAAGCACGCAAGCATTTATACTGTGCTTACGTAGGTTTATAGCACGGAGAGGAAAACCCTATAAAATTTATTGCGATAATGGTACTAACTTTGTAGGTGCAAACAACGAACTGAGAAAAATGTTGCGCTCCAGTCGTGAGTCTGTATCTGATTTGGCTAGTTCTGAGAATATTATATTTATGTTTAGTCCTGCCTATTCTCCCCATGTTGGAGGTCTTTTTGAAGCGGGGATAAAATCCGCCAAATTCCATTTAAAGAGAATTGCGTCTCATGTAGCATTAACCTTTGAAGAAATGGCAACACTTTTAGCACAGATAGAGGCCATCCTTAATTCTCGTCCCTTGTCACCTCTGTCTGCTGATCCTTCTGATCTCAATCCCCTTACCTCCGGGCATTTCTTAATTGGTCGGCCACTGACGTCGGTGCCCTCTCTTCCAGGTAGCGACGGCAGGCCAAAGTACCACCTGTTGGAGAAGATGCGACTGGAATTCTGGCAGCGGTGGAGTAAGGAGTACCTCGCAGAGTTACAACAGAGAAATAAATGGAAATTCGACACTCCCGAACCAAGGATCGGAGATTTAGTCATAATAAAGGAACAGAACCGACCCCCACAATGCTGGCGAATGGGTCGCGTGAGCCGATTGCACGTGGGTGCTGACAATGTCTGCCGTGTTGTGGACATCTACACTTCGAGAGGAACCATACGTAGAGCGATCCACTACGTAGTCCGCTTGCCCGTTCAAGATTAATTTTTAAAGCTGTTCAGCTTTCAAAGGGGGGAGGATGTTCGCGCCACGAAGCAGATCCTTCGAGAAGGTCCGTGAACCCCGATTCCCCGCGCCCGCACAGCCCTCTGCCGGCCTACGCCGCGAAGTGATCGCCGAGTCGCCAGACAGCCGCCATTACGCTTCACAACGCCACGGAAATCGCACGCGCACATCGCAACAACCTAAAGTGTTAATATATTATAACAATCAGCCAGATGGCACATAATTGTATGTTGAAGTAAATATTTACATTATAGTTTTAATCCGTTTTTTATTTCGAGTCATCTTCATGAACAATGTTATTTAGTTTTAAGGACGTTTTTAATTTTGGTATAAGAGGCCTAGATGTGGGTTCAGTGTTTTTGAATTTCTCTAGACTTTCATTAAATAAACGGCCCAGTTGTTCTGTCATTTCAGATGAGAGTGTAATTTCCATATTTTCTAGAGTATTTGTCGTGTTTATTTCGGTGTCGTTCTGTGTATTATTTTCTTGGGTAGGAGTTACTGTGTAGGGTGAGGAATTGGTTTCGATATGTGAAAGTGTTTCTATATGTGAGAGTATTTCCACACGATTATTCATCCTAATGGAATCCTTGATTTGAGCTACTTTAGTCTCAGAGAGTAATTTATTATGGATAATGGCTCTACGCTGATCTGCAATTCTTTGCTCACTTAAGTGAGACAGGTGGGGGTATTCATCAACAAAGTGTCGGTATAGGTTAGTTCTATATGCAGTTAAATTAGTCTCTAAATCAGTAACTTTATAATATTTTTTTAGTATTGATTCATTTATTTCATCTGACCAGTGCATTCTTTTATTGTTAGTTGAGATAGAAAAAGTAGGATCATTGTTAAGATAAGTATTGCCTTGTGGATAGATTGTGACTTCTGATTTTATTTCATCTAATATTTCTTGCTTAAGCAGCTTATTATTAACTATAGCACGTCTCTGACAACCTATTCTTTGTTTAGAGGCCTCCATTTCCGGAAATTTTTCACAAAAAAGTTTGTGCAGTGGGTCCAAATATCCTTTATTGTTGGTTTCAAGATTTGTTACTGTTAGGTATGTGCGCCATATAAATCTGTTCATCGATTCTGACCACTTTTTACGCGCACGGGTGGAGCCTGTGACGGGTGCAAGATGAGTGGCGGATGCCTCAGGCACAACGTCAACAGACATTGGTGAAGATGAAGATGATTGGATACAAGATGTTGATGAGAAAGAATGAGGTGATGAACTGGGTGATAAGAATAAACTATTGGGTGATGATGGGAAAGATGAGTGATTTGAGTCGGTATCGGCTGTAATACTATTATTATTATTATTATTCATTTTATATTATTATAAAAAATGTTTCCGAAATCTTGGATGGCAATGTAAATTTTTGATATTTGACATGTTTTAACAATTTAATATTTTTATTTTTATTGTAATTCATTTGTATAGTCTTCTTCGTTATTTCTTAAATATCATCCACTTAATCTATTTCATTACATAACAGGGTTATATTTTTATTTTATACGGTGAAATAGTGATGCTAGGTGGTCAGTAGTGTTGTGAATTTATAAATTATTAATATTTCTTGTTTCACTAACCTAATTTTAAGTTGTAAAACTAATCAGTGGGCCAAGTTGCCACAATAAAGAAATTTATTATTATGTGTAATTTTGTCAGTAATCTGCTTAAATACGTTGGCACTAGGAGAACCATCGGTGAACAACATGCACGTCACCGTACATAATGTTAAAGGAGACAGAACCTGCTCCATACATTTCTGGGCCATGGTGTTACCCAACATGGTGTTAGGCCAACTTGACATTTGCTTTTTTTTATTTAAAATATAATCATGTTTCATCACCGAAATTTTCAAGATAAACCAGTGTTGAGGAATTCCATAATATTTGGCTATAGGTATACACAGAAGTTAAGTGAGCTTAGAATCACTTTCGAAAGCTATTATTTTTCTTATTGTTGAGATCTATACATGGATTATTGTATTTTGAATTATTTAGAGGGTTTATAATTAAAAATAAATAGTAGCACATTTTACTTAGATAGCGTACTAGATAAAATAGGACATTATAAGATATTACCTATACTTACTTAGTTATTAGTTATAGTTTTAAACAACTATTCAAAATAATAAATTGATACTAACAACTTTCACTTTTCTTAAGGCTATCTTAAGAAAAGTGAAAGTCTTCGCGCAAGGAAAGAAACCAAACAAACGAGTGAACAAATAGATCGATTGACTTACTGAACGAGTCAATTACTATAGTTTCGTTCTTCATTCACTCAGTATTGCCAAACCTAATAAAAAAATTCGCCTATTTTAATTACAAAATAATTATTTAACATAAAACTAACGCGGTTAGTTTACATTCATTTAACCATTCTCATTTAATATTTCTTCAATTTTACTCAGCGTATTTTCAATTATATTATGAGTTATTCATCCATATTAAAAACCCATGACAGTGATTTCCATATCTTGAATTAACTTGTTTCCCCCTCACTACATTTTAAGGGGTTTTATGTATTTTGAATAAGGATAAAATAAGCAATTTTTTTAGACCAAAGTCAACCTGTTAACCCTGTGGCCCAGGCTTACTCAGTTTCCTTTACAAAATTAAGCCCTCAGATTGCAATTTGTTTTTTTGTTTTTTAAGTACCTAATAAGTACAATGTTTTGTTTTGAAATTAAAACAGCTCTATAGGTGTCGGTATGCTACTTCTTTGCACAACAATAATGGAACCTAATTGCTTGAAAATATTATTCAAATGAAGTAAATGTAGGCAAAGTACTGTTTGTGACAGAATTTTATGATTTTTATTGCCAAGGTCTTATGATAAACAGTATTTGTTAGTATTGTTTTTTTCTTGTAGTGGATACGTTTTTTTTAAGATGCTAGAAGTTTTAAAATTAATTTGCCTTTTCGGAACGTTTTGTGAGCCTCGACACGATAGTAAATTAGGTAATGACCTATATAACAATTCATAAATATTACTGTTAATCTGTTAAAAAGTGTTAATACAAATATTTATAAATATATTTCATAGTTCTTTGAGTTTTAACAACTAGCAGATACATACTTAAATAAACTGGGATTTATTAATTCATGCTGCACCAAAGTTGTAAGATTGCACCTAGTGTTGTAAAGGAAAAAAAAACTTATTATCCCAGATCACAAAGTCGATGTTAAATATGGAGTTTTTTTATGGAATGTTCACCACGTGCGTAAAATGCGGCTCAGCTTTCTTTTGTTTGAAGGGAGAGAAAGATAAGAGAGATGAGAGAGCCTTCTTATAACGCAAACCTTGGTCCTTCAGAACGCAGATTTGACGACTGTGTAAGCCTGACAATGAAAAATCTACACAAACCGCAGGCAAGCTAGTTTATAAGCTGCGTATGGTTCAACGCCAACAGAATCTAAAATATATTTTTTTTCCACAAATAAATGTTCTTTGGAAAATCGTCTAGTATCCGAATATAATTTTTCTATAAATACATTCTGCTTGAATTTGAATGCCGTCCGTGGAAGTTTATTGGCAAATTTATGGCCAACTTGATTTCATAGAAAAAGTTACATTTTAAATTTCCGAAATAAAATTAGTTAAATTTACAAGTATTCATTATAAAAATATAACGAAAATTTGTCTTATTGTCATAAAGCAGCCCACTGTGTTTGTGATTTCAACAATGTCGCAAAATTCTGTTCGAGTTCGTTCAGATTAAATTTCTCAGTACGGCATCGATTGTACAATTTACCATGGAAATCCGAATGTGCATCAGCATCAATATCATTAAGTAATGGGAATATCTCAAATTGAGTGGGCGTGATCGTAATTTACTTTCCTCACTACGACGAATTTCTCGGTGTAGCAGGATTAAACATTGCGCGAACTGAAGCATATTATTCGTATTTCGTTGAAACAAAAAGTAAGCCATTTAACCTGATAGTGATATTGTGAGATATAGGTAATCATATTCGTGAAAACCAAACATTAGTCTTATGCTCAGTTTTGTAGCTCAAGCTTGCTTTATTGTGCTTCAGTTATATCCAGATAATATTTTTTGATATAATATATTGAATTCTCGATATTTTGATACTTTTGCAAGCGTCATGATCACGATCACAAAATACGGTACTGAATCTCTTTTAAACATATTCTGTAAATTAAAGTCCTTTTAAAATAAATCAACTTACTGTACACATATTCTCATCGAAAATTCCACAACTGTAAATTGAGGTCCATTGGGTTTGAACTTAGATCCTTCTCATTTAGTAAACAGAATTTACTGAACCAAATCTAAACGGAATGAAAGCTTCCCTTTAATCTTAGAAAAAGCAATTGAATATTGAAGCTTCTAAGGACCCTTCGAACATAAATGCCAACGCTGCGTCACTCGTTCGGACGCGCGTTTCATACAAAACTGCAACGTCCGTACCATACGTGCGTTCGATACGGACGTTCGGAATACGCCAAACGCCGCGTATGATACGCGCATACGGTACGGACGTGGCCGCGCGCGCTCCGGTTAGCAACGCTCCGTGGAACGTGTCATACGCGCGTATAAAAAAAATGAGCTTTTATACAGAGCGAGTAATTGTCGAGCCGACCAGCATTATGGGACATCGGAAGCAGACTTTACAAATATGGAGATGCGAAAATGGCGGGGTGGATGGAAATTTGCAAGGAACTTATTGATAAATAGAAGTATCTTTAGCAAATATGCCAACTCAAAAAGTAGGTACCGAAAAATTACTTGAATTAAAATAATAATGGGATTTGGCGGTGGTTCGCTTCCAGCACGCATGCAGAAAGCGGTATTGCCAGATACTGCCCGAATCGTTCGCCGGTTTCATTCTCTCTTTCCCTGATACCCGACAGACTGGTCCGATTGTCGGGTCTTTTCCGCCGAAAGGCGTTTTTTTTTTTTTTATATTGTAAGGATAGGACGTTTGTCTTCCATGCCACCTGATGGAAAGTGCGCATGAAGACTATGGTGTTACACGTCCATCCACGAGAAACCTATTCACTCGACACTTAAAAGTTCCAGGACTGTAGTGGTCAGGAAAAACAGACGCAGGCAGATTGTTCCACTCTTTCACAATCCGTACCAAAAAGGAACTATCGAAGCGTTTTGTTCGACTTCTTGGTAAATCCACTATATAGGGATGGAAGTTCTGTCTGCGTCTGGTAGTCCGGTGGTAAAAAGGGGTGGGTTCAATTTGGTCAAAAAGAGCACTCGCACACTCACCAAAATGTAGCCGATAAAATACTGTCAAACAAGCAACCTTACGACGATGATCCAGCGTCTGCAATTTTTTATTCGTAAGGTTGTTGTTATTTATGATTTTACGGGCTCTTCGGTCAACAGAGTCTAGCGCTTCGAGCTGGTATTTGGCAGAACCATCCCAAAGGTGACTACAGTACTCCATGCACGACCTCACTTGGGCTGTGTATAAGTTGAGCAGCCGTTCAGGGCTGAAGTACCGCCGGACCTTCGAGATGATACCCAATTTTTTTGAAGCCGTTTTTGCCATTGACTCAATTTGTTGTCCGAAGTTTAATTTGGACGTTATAGTGACGCCCAAAAGCCCTAGTTGGTCGGTGATGGGAACAGATACATTCTGGAAAGTGGGCGTAAAAGTAAAGGTGCTCTTTTTCGTGGAGAATAGACACGCTTGTGTTTTGGAGGCATTGAATTTGACCAGGTTAGATTCACCCCGATCGGACATATTCCGCAAGGTCGAATCAACGCGCTCAATCATAGACCTTCTCAAAACCTGGATTTCATGGGCACTCGTTCGCGCATTGGATATATATCTCTCAACAACAGTGCTGTCATCAGCATATCCAATAATGCCGGGTGTTAGGAGGTCATTAATGTGCAGCAAGAATAAAGTTGCAGAGAGAACAGATCCCTGAGGTACCCCGGCATTAATTGCCATTAGGTCAGAGGAGTAGCCGTCTAAGACTACTCGAATCGACCGTTCCCTCAGAAAATCAGATATCCAGTCGCAGAGCCCGGTCGGTATGCCATATGCTGGAAGCTTACTTAAGAGACCATCATGCCAGACCCTGTCAAAGGCCTTGGATATGTCTAAGGATACAGCTATTGCTTCACCATGACCCTCCAAGGCCTCACTCCATAAGTGTGTGGCATACACGAGAAGATCGCCGGTCGAGCGTCCACTGCGGAAACCATATTGGCTATCGCTTAGGAGCTCGTTGGTCTCGAGGTATGCCAGGAGTCGATTGTTCAATACACGTTCCATAACTTTGCAAAGTATGGATGTGATTGAGATTGGTCGATAGTTGACAGGATCAGCACGGCTTCCCTTCTTCGGTACTGGTTGTACGTTAGCCAGTTTCCAGGATTTGGGGACTTTACCAGATTCCAAAGAAAGTCTATAGAGACGCGTCAAAACGGGAGACAACTCAGCTGCGCAGCGTTTCAACAGCTTGCTTAAGCGTGTTGTCATAAGTGTATATAATAATAATAAAATCATTTATTCGGCGCAAAATCGACACAAAAGTAATGTTAACAACATTTAGAAAAACAATTTGACATAAAATAAGGTCTTAAGAAGAAACAAAAGGAAAACTCAAAAACACTAATTTGACGCCGAAAAGGCCTGAACTCAGCGTTATGCCGAAATTCATAAGTTATGAATTTCAGCGCTCATTTTCAGTTCAAGCCCCTGTTGTTGACGGACGCTTTACGCAATAAATAAACGTTAAATATAAGAGTTTCAATAGCTTTAATGTATAATATAATACCGGTACCGGAATTCAGTATTACATATAATAGGTATTAGATAAAATTTTATACTTAAATTTAATTGCATCAATTAAAGGGCTGCCTTTTGTTGTGCCAGAAGGTGTAGTTTGAAGTTAATTTTAAAGGTCGAGAAGCTTGTTGAGAGTGATACATATCTACTCAACGAACGCACGAGCTGAGCGATAGGTACGAGACAGTTGCATCTAGACACGACGTAGCTTGTCCAGCCAAGTTCAAGCAAAGAAACTGGTTAGCCAGCGCCATGTAATAGGTTGGGGAAAAGTCTTTTCGCATTATAGTATGTATGAACTTGTAACAAAATCTCTTTGGCTATAGTATTTGTATCGGGCTGGTTTTGGTATCATTGAAAGTTAAAATTTTAAAGAACATAATTCCAAATTCAAATTAGGAAAATGTGTGATTTTCATTTGTTTTTCGTACTGTCAAGATGAGTGAATCTAATGAAGAAATTCGATACATTTTGAAATTTTTCTACAAAAAAGGTAAAAATGCAACGCAATCTGCGAAAAAAATTTGCGATGTTTATGGACCTAGCGCAGTGTCTGTGAGAGTAGCACAAATTTGGTTTAAGCGTTTTCAATCCGGAAATTTTGATGTCAAAAGATGCACCTCGCTCTGGCCGCCCTATTACGGATAAAATAGATGCCATTTTTGAAAAAGTGGAGCAAGATCGACATATCAGTAGTTACGACGTAGCTGAAGAACTGGGAATAAACCACAAAACAGTTTTGGCGCATTTGAAAAAGCTGGGTACACAAAAAAGCTCGATATTTGGGTACCTCACGAGCTCACTGAAAGAAACCTAATGAACCGTGTACTCATTTGTGATTCTTTATTACGAAGAAACGAAACCAAATCATTTTTGAAGGAGTTGATAACTGGTGATGGAAAGTGGATCACGTACGACAAGAACGTGCGAAAAAGTTCGTGGTCAAAGGCCGGTCAGGCTTCACGGATTGTGGCGAAACCCGGGTTAACTCGCAATAAGGTGATGTTGTCTGTGTGGTGGGATTGGAAGGGCATTATTCATTATGAGCTGTTACCACCAGGCAGGACTATCGATTCTGAACTCTACTGCGAACAACTTATGAGATTAAAACAAGAAGTTGAGAGAAAGCGGCCGGAATTGATCAACAGAAGGGGTGTGGTGTTTCATCATGATAACGCTAGACCTCACACATCTATAGCCACCCATCAAAAATTAAGAGAGTTTGGCTGGGAGGTGTTAATGCATCCGCCGTTTGGTCCTGACCTTGCACCTCCTTCAGATTTCCACCTGTTTCGGTCTCTTCAGAATTCTTTAGGCAGTGTTAGGTTAACATCACGAGAGGACTGCCAAATCCACTTGTCGCGGTATTTTGATGAGAGGTCCCAATTTTTTTATAGCAATGGGATCATGTCCCTACCTACAAGATGGCAAAAGGTTATCGAACAAAATGGTACATACATACTTAAGTTAAATGTCGAAGAAAGAAACTTTTTCCCCAACCCAATATAATATTACACGAATTACTTGGTGCCACTTTTGACCCTTCTATAACTCAAAACCTCTTTAACGTAAGCACATAAAACTACGTGTATTTATAATTATTTCCATTAGGACATATACAACGTGTAACATAATGAAGAGATAATACTTAAGGGGATCGTATATTTGGTGATGTAGTTTATAGGTCACCATAGTTCGACCGAAAAATACGTTCACAGTTTAGATCAAAATATCTAATTGTCAACTATAAAAATAGCTATTATGAAAATATAAAAATAGCTTTTGATGAAACCTATTCGATCAAAAATAGCGTAAAAATAAAGTGATAGGTAACTACGACAGATACAACAAAATGTAATTTTATAGTCTAGATTAAATTGAATTTAAATTTGATTCCCGTTGGAAGTTAAGCTAAATTGATTCTGATGTTACTCGTCAAATTACCAGTCAATTTTAATTTAAGCTGAAATATACGTAGTGTTATGTTACGGACCTGATTAAATAAGCGTGTTCTATTAGATACTAATTTTATTTTGGCACAAATATAGTTGACAACAATAAAGTATTTTTTTCTACTAACAACTCGGTGGGAGGCTAAAATACTTTGTTTGAAAATAGTTAACCGCTGATCTAATACCAATCAAAAAATCGTGAGCAAGAACTAGAAATTAATAAGACTATCTTATAATTGCGTAAGAACATGAATATTCGTAATGAAAGTGTGTCCATTTGAGAGACTTTTAAAATCATGGAGTATAAATATAAATTAAATATATTACGTACTAGCAGCTGTCCCGCGAACTCGTTCGCATGGACGACGAAACTTATCAATGAGTTTTTTGTGTAAAGTGCTATTTGTGTAGAACGTAATTTATCGAGCTTACTTCTGTCCCGGTGCGGGCCCTTTGTGGCTTATTACAATAGAAAGCCAATTTTGTCTCATTAGCGGTGATTAAGAGGGTATATAATATCTTTGCTCACGACATCGCCCACGTTCTGTAAGTTTATTGTAGTAGAATTTTACTTTATTACTGGCGTTACTGACGTTTATTGCAACGAATGCTCACAAAGATAATGGTAACGATAAATAGTCACCGTTGACATCAATTGAGAGGTTATCAGTGAGCCCGTGCGGACTATGAACATAAAGGTTCCTTGGACTACTCACGCTAAAGCTGATCATGTGAAAAAAAACTCACGCTAAAATCGACGCCAGCAACGCCTTAGAGTCTGAACTTGTGCCTTATTTATTGTCATAGCGTAACATAAAGCTACTGGAAACTGTACCTACTCTTTTAACCTGAAATGGGAAATTGATCGGAATCAAATGAATTCTAGGAATCAAAACACTTTTCCCAGCAACAAAACTGAAAAAAAAATTCTGCCTTAATTATGGAACACTAACTAGGTTGCTATGTAAGCAACCTAGTAATGCCACATGCGGGATCTTCTGTGTGCGATCTAGATCGATAGGTATTTTAAACATAGTATGAGCTATTTTTCCTTCTGGTAAGTGTGCAGCGATTCCTGCTAAGTATTCCCAATAGAATTTCTCCCAAAGTATTATTAGCACTAAGGTAGACACGGTCAAATAACAATTTTTGCTCGGATGTCATATTTGAAACTCTGTTAATAATGTTTTTAAGTTTTTGCATTTAAAATGCTCAATTATTCATAATATCAATTATAAATAAATGAAAAATGTGATAAATAAAAATTACCCGACCAGGATACGAACCTGGGACCTCTCGTTTGCCGGACGAGTGCTCTTCCACTGAGCTACCGGGGCCTGGCGGTACGCCTCGAAATTACTTATCACATTTTTTTTTTTACGTTATATTGCTAATGTAGCTCCATCTTATGGTATAGCTTTGCAGCTAAGACCACCCGAGACCAATTTCTTTACAGAAATTATTTTTAAATAAATTAAAAATGTGATAAAAGTCTGTTTTCGAAAGTTTCTAATAGTTGTGCAGGATTATAGGTAGTTTCTGCGGCGTATTAATAAGTGCGTTCGAAAAGCTATCAACAGTGATTTACGGCTAAGCTCGAATATAAAATCTATACGGTCTAAACCTTATAACAGTTAAACTAAGTAAACTCAATAGGTATCAGAAAATAAAATACCTACCTACCTAAACACCTTTTATATTTTTAAAGTCGCTCGTGACCACGGGGCCTGCAAAGACACCGAAACGTCGAGTCAAAATTTAAAATGTAAATATACGCGATAAATCCGGTTAAAAAGTGTTTTATTTAAATAAACCTATTTCCGATGACAACTAATATTAACTTAATAAATAAGCAAAATCCCTAAAATCTAATATTATGAATGACCAATCCTACCTAACATTATAATAAAATAACCTACGGTCACCACGTACAATATCACATTATACTACCTATAGGTACTTTAAAATAAAAAAATCTATACCTACGACTTATAGAAATAAAACTAAATAATTTCCCCCTTGGGCGGTCGGGGACGTGATTGCACGTTTTCAAAAAGTTGAATCAAAAGGGTGAATCAAAAAGTTCTTAGAAACTTATATGTATTTAACCTTTTTGGAGGCAGTTCGATATATTTTTTAAAGGTTGACAATTACATATTATTTATATGTAATTGTCAACCTTTCAATTGTTTTCGACAGATCGTTCGCAAAATATTAATTTTATTGTGTTCTGATAAAAAAAGAAACTATGGAAAAAAACGAGTTACGAGCGGTAATAAAGTTCTGAAAAAAATGTCAACGAAAGAGATTTTTTCGGACATTCAACAGACATTAGGGAATGATGCTTTACCCTATTCCACTGTGGCTTATTGGGTTGCTGAATTTAAAAGAGGTAGATCGAGCTGTAAAGATGACCCGCGTTCTGGACGACCTTCAACCTCCATAATCGAAGAAAATGCCAAAAAAGTGGAAAAATTGGTTTTAGACGACAGAAGAATTACAATAAAATATTTAGCTAAGATCCTTAAGATATCGTTTGGTAGCATTCAGTCAACTTTAACCGTTTCACTGGGGTTCAAAAAAGTGTCATCAAAAACAAAAATCAACGTTTGGAAATTTCTAAGTGTAATCTCGAAATGTTCCAACGTGATTCAGATCAATTTTGCCGTCGTGTTGTAACCATGTACGAAACATGGGTCCACCATTTTGACCCGGAAACGAAAAGACAAAGCATGTCTTGGAAATGACCATCCTCACCACCCGTGAAGAAATATCGAGTTTCTCCTTCCGCTGGCAAAGTTATGGCCTCGGTATTCTGGGATAGTGAAGGAATCCTTTTTATTAATTACTTGCCAAAAGGGCAAACGATAACTGGATGCAAACTTATTCTGTGAAATTACGTGAAGTGATTAAAGAAAAACGTCGTGGAAAATTGTCATTGGGCATGTTGTTTCTCCAGGATAACGCTCCACCTCATCGTTCCGAAGTTGCGCTCAACGCAATCCGCAGTGCTGGCTTCGAAGTCCTTGATCACCCACCATATTCTCCTGACTTAGCCCCGAGTGATTTTCACTTATTTTCAAAATTAAAGGAGCATATTCGTGGAACTAAATTTGACGATAATGACGCGGTTATGACTGCCGTAGAGGAGTTTTTTAATAGTCGAGAAAATGTTTTTTTTGCGGAAGGAATAAGGAAGTTGGAGATGCGAGATTAGAAGGAGATTACGTAGAAAAATAAAATATTTAATTTTTTTTTTGTATTCATTCTAAGAACTTTTTGATTCGCCCTCGTAGCAGTTAAAACATCGAATTTATAGAATGCTAATAAGAACAAACGCTCGCCACTTGACAGGTTCAAATCAAATTTGAAAAAACCGTCCTTTTACTTGCCGATACGGTAGCAATCCGTGGAGGCCGCGCACCAGCACCACACGTGTGTTGCGAATGGTACAAGCCAAATTCAACCTTCAGCTCTACATTTACAACATAGCTTAGACAAACTTATTATTTGCGGTTGGTACAGTAATCGGGCCTAGGGGTCGAACCGCAAAATTTAGTTTGTTTTTTATTGTATAGGTATACTTTTCCGGGATAAAAAGTACACAGTGTGGTGCCTAGGATATTTAAAAATAATCATATCATAATATTTTTAATGTACAGAATTTTTACTTCTACAGATTTATTATAAGTAGGTATAGATATATTGCGTGTGGCGTTGCTTTGAGAATACTGAGAGTAAGCTTTCGCTCATCCATACTGCGAGCGAAAGGCGGTGGCGATGGTGGACGTGAAATATCAAACATATGTAACCGTACTGTAGTGTCGACACTGGAGTGACTAAGGCGGAAGCCTAGCGCGACCGGACTGAACGAGTCAGCGTGCGTAAGTTTCAAACGTTCCTATACGCGTTTCTGGCTACACTACGGGCCTAAACAACAAGCGACTCAATGAGCGGGTGGCGGGAGTAGCAAAGCAGTTCGGTTATAACTGAAAATGTGCTAAATAGAAATAAATTTTATAAGCTAAATAAAAATTTATTACAAAAGCTTATAGTATATTGCTTGTTTCGTACTTTTTAGTTGAAACCCACCATATTCACCATTTAGCATAGGGTTTTTTAGTTTTTGTGATTATTTTTTTTATTTTCTGCTTTTTAGTTCGGTAGGTGCTATTATTTGTGTGATCAGAAAAATAAAAACCATAAAAATGGTGATACCCAATTTGATTATAAGTGTATTGTACGACGATAAAGCCTCAGACATGGTATAGTTTCATTCAAGTAAACTAGTCAAATATCGCGTCCTCATGCAAATTTGGACCCCGTTGAATAATCCTTGTTCACGATTATGTAAATTAAATTACATTAGGAGTAATATAAAATTTTATCAGGATTTTGTTAAATAAGCTATAACGGATATTAACAAATGCAGTTGCGATTTACCTACATTGCATTTACCCACGTTATACCCAGAAAAATAGTGCACAAATGTAAAAACTTATGAAACAGGAGCCCAGCGAATGAAAATAATATGTTATAATACTTATTATTAATGCCTTTCAGGTCGATGAATAGTTAAAATCAACAGGCGTATAGTACTTACCTAAAACTTCCATCAGTGTTCAAACTGATTATAAGCTTTCATTTGATACCTCATATATTCAAATCCAATCCATCCATTTAGTAGAAATCAGGGAACAAGAAACAGAAATACATACATACGCGTTGAAAACATAACCCTCCTTTGCGTGCCGCAGTTCGGTAAAAAGGTACTTTTGCAAAATTTTATACCTATCTTATGAGTTTAGCAGATATTTTACATAAAATGTAGTCATATGTTGACACGGATATTCGAGTGAATTAAAAAAAATGGGTTACGTCTCAAATCTTCATACAAATAAAAAAATACTTTACATTTACATGTTGAAAAAACAAACAGAAATAAAGAAATACCAAATCGTCGTCCATTGCTTTCAACACCTGATTTTTTTTTTTTTTTTTTATTAGTGACTAAACCCGCGTTTGACCTCAATCTCACCTGATGGTAAGTGACGATGAGGTCGAAGATGAAAGCACACGGGTTTAGGAAGGAACTGGCTCTTTATACAATATTGCCGGAACACATTACCGCCGGAGCGGTAACATTTGGCGGCAGACTTTATATAAAGGGTGGTCGCTAGCCAGGCGGACCCAGAAGGGATCCTACCACCAAGCAAAATATAATATATAAGCGATTTTATTGTAGCGATTTGACTTATAATATGATATAAGTCAAATCGCTACAAGAGCTCGCGCGTCACTGTGGCCAGCGCCCGCCCGCGTTAGGCTTAAGCCCTAGTCACCGCGCATCCAGTATTGCCGCACACTTTGAAGCGACAAGGGACAACAATCCAGAGGATGGGCAACAGCGTCCTTCTGCGTAGTTACAACACCTTACTGCGATCGCCAACCCGCCGCCAAGCGTGGCGATTTCGGCATTTTACCCCTTGGCCTATGTCGTCCTATGTTGTCGTATGGACGTCTCGTGGCTGAACGATGAAATATATTATACTTATTAAGAGAAGGCTCATAGAAAACTAATAACGGTGCATATCCCAGACGTAAACAAGGCCGAGTCCTTGCCTTGTTAACTGTTTTGATGAATTCGGACTTCAGCATAAATAAACTACCTCTAAACTGTTTGCTTGCTGGTATCCCATCAGGGTCCAACTGGCTAGCGACCACCCTTCATATAAAATCAGATGCAAAATATTATCTTCCGGCGATTATGTGTTTTGGCAATATAATAAATAAATAAATTATAAAATCCCAACACAATCACACCAACTGCAATGGCCCCAAAGTAAGCAGAGCTTGTGATTTGGGATACAATGTAGCGGACTAGGGGGAACCTAGAATATTAATACATATAGGTACATGTAGATAAACGCCCAGACCCGGGACATTTCTTTTTTCTTGTTCCGTGCGGGAATCGAACCCGCGACCACTGGCGTGACAGTGTTACCCCATCGCCAAAGTGGTCGTCAATATTTTATGGAGAGCCAGTTCTTTCATCTTCACTGACAATCAGGTGACATTGAGGCCAAACGCGGGCTTATTCATTAACATTAAAAAATAATCTAATCGATACGATTTACATAGAATCAAAACAATACATACATCCCTGCTCTATTTGTTCAGTTCAACAAGCATGTCATCGCAGTGTTCGAACGTTATACAGGGTGAAATGACATATGAGGCGTAAATATAAATATATGTTTCTTACTGTTTAGCTTTAGTTCAAACACGTGGACGTGACAATAGGAAAAAATATGCAAACGCTTCGCTGTTTGATAATTCGTTACCAATAAAACATGTTTTAAATTTACTTTGCCACATGTTCAACCTAATTGCTACTTTTTGGGGTGTTATCACATAATACCGATAGTTTTTACTATGCCAAAAAATCCGTAAGTAAATGAATTTATGTGGTAACACCCTTACTGACATAGACTGGCATAGACTGACTTAACATTTGTACTTAGATTAATCATTCAAGCTTAGGGTTACCATGACATTGGTAGATTAGCCAAAAATTTCAATGGTTTGCTTCTCGAGTAATGAATTTGTATTATACAGCGGTGCGAGCACAGAAATTTATCGACTCGTATGTTTACGAATGTTCGTATAGTATGGAGTTGGTTGCAAGTTTTTAGTGACATTGTAGTTTTTTATTTTACAGTTATTTAAGAGTACAACATGTTTACAAACATTCAAAATTAACGAGGCACACATTTATTTAAACTCTAAAATAAAGTGCGCCAATGGATAGATTTTAATTATTGCTAACAAACCGTCTCCATACTATATGTGCTCGCACTTCTGCTTTGGAAACAAAATTTTCTGTATACGACTTATGCTCTACCCAGTATAATTAATCAAATATTGCCTTTACACATTAAAGTCCGGTCAAATTAGACTAAAAAATAGGGGTAAGGTTAAAAAAATTCCGACTTGGCTGAATATTAGTAGGATTGTTCAATTATAAAGGAAATGTGAAAAGTCCTCATCGATCCGGCACGTGCAAAAACATTTACTCGCGGTCAAAGGTCACAAAAACGAGTTTTTCGCGAATTTCAGCAAAACGGTAAGTTTTATCATAAAATTAGCTCAGAAAAATTTGTAGATCAGATAATTATCTATAAAAATGTCTCGATACTTTTTTTCCTAAGAGACACCGTTTTTGAGATATAATGATTCAAAAAGTTGAAAGAGTTGTAATCAACGGCCTGTCAAATGTAGTCAAAAGTTACTCCCACAAAAATACTTAAAGTTTACAAGTACTAGTCTTTAGTAAATAAACTAAAGACTAGTACTTGTAAACCAAAATTTGTCATCCTTTTTTACAATATATCGTGACCCATATACGGTTAGTTACGTAGGTCAAATAAAGAATCTAATATCACAAATCATATTGTTTTCATGAAAAAAAATGTCCCTCAAGGTGGATCAAAAATGTCTTAGACACGCATATACCTACAATGTACATTTTTTGGATGTTATCAATTTTAATTTTCTTAAAAATACCAATCTGACAGTACCTATTCATGCAAATTTTCACTAAATTTAGTCTTTGTATTTGCAAGATACGCTTTTTAGCTTCGAATAAAAAAAAAACATAAAATATGGACAATAACGAACAACGTACGGTGATTATGTACCGCTGCATGAAAAAAATGTCTACGTAGATTTTTTTTAGACACTAGGGATCAAGCTTTATCGTAATTAGTGGTCGCTTACTGGGATGCTGAATTTAAATTAAAACAAGGAGATCGATCTATGAAGACAATCAGCGCACACTGAAGCCTATAACTTCCGTTACAGATGAAAATGTCAAAAAAGTAAAAAAAATGGTTCCGGAAGATAGCCGAAACACCGTAAAATCTTTAGTCAAGACTTAATTTAGCATCATTCTATAGATTTTAGAATTATAATAATTAAATGAATTAATAAATTATAATAGCCAAATGAATTAATAAATTAAAAAAAAAAATGGATTAATATATATTTCTGAAATTCACACAACATTATGTAGCCCAAATTGAGTTCCTTGAAGAATTTGGGTTTTGGATAATAAACAAATATACCTATGTACAATCATCACACATATTTTTTATTACAAAATAAGATACTAAAATAGACAAAAAACATCCTTCATCGCAAAAATATCTACCGCCACCGGGATTCAAACCCAGTTCTGGCCTTGAAGGTAATCTATGTTACCACTACACCAGCCAGTCGTCAAATTATAACCGTAATCTTTTTGTCTATATCATAAATAAAAATAAAAAATATGTGTAGTAAAAATATTCCTAACTTTCATTGCTACCTTTTACATAAATCGTCCACTATGACGACTCTTTCAGGTTCGTCAATGTTCGTTAATGGACGTTTCAACGGCCAATAATGTTATTGTTGCTCTGTGTTGTCTAGCCAATGAGCAACGTGCGTTGACAAATAAAACCAATCACATTTTTATCATTTTCAAAGAAAACAACCAGGTGTTAAAAGAAATCAAAGGTCGTGTGCCGCTTTTCAAAGAGATTTTATTTGAAGTTACTCTTCTATGCTTTTTTCGTTCACTGCAGTAAATGGTTTCGGTTACTCACGCATGACTTGAAACTGTCTCATTGTTATCATTTCGTATCGATTTGTTTCAGTAAAGATAGAAGATATTTCAGAAGAGAAGGAAATATCATAAATTTCTTCAGAGGTAAATTTACTTTGGCACCTTGAATCTTGCGAAAAACTTACAATACGGGTCTTTAGTTATACAATTACGGTTGAATCAAAATCAAAAAAATAAAATACGATCCTAGTCATTTGCAAAAAATTAAAATAAGGTGGTCCTACTGTAGGAACACTACACTATCAAGTCCTTATTAAAACTTTTGCTGAAGATAACAAAAAAACTGACCAACTATATACATCTACATACTTCCATATTTTTTTTCATAAAGCGCGCTATTTCGGAAAGTTTCCATTTTTCATAAAACGCGCAAACGTTTTATTTGGGACCTCTAATGTATGGTCTACCCCTAAAGGAACAAAAATCTTCTCTTCGATATCGAATTATAATGGCCAATATAATTACCAAGCAAATACACAAAAAAAAACAAATATGCCTTATAAAACGTGAGTATAATCTAAGTGAAACCTCCTACTTTTTATAGTCGATGGAATATTATCATTTTTTAATTCTCACAAAGATGAGCATTTAGGTGGCCATCGAAACTCTATTAGCCTTTTTATTCTGTCTGTTTGTCTCTCACAAGACTATATATTTCTAGTCGTAATAGATACACATACATTGCTCGTATCTGTATATTAGAATGTATGTATTATTCATAATATGTGTTTGTATGTATTTATTATATTTATCTAGGTATGTGTATGTAATTATTGAAATGTATTTAAGTACTAAGTATTAATAAACATATTATTTCTTAATTTTCCATTTCTTAATCCTGTCACAACTTGGTTGCCCGGTAGAAATAACTCTACAGTACTATTTTTGAAGCGGTACTTGTGTATCAACATATTCGTTTTAAACATAAAGCTAATTAAGTTTCTCTTCATAATGTAAAATATTACCAGTCCAATTTTCACGGATATTAACAATAAATAATACACATTTTAAAACAAAGCATTGTTTTCAAGAAAAACCTAAATTTTATATTGAATTATTTTTTAGAATTTACCCTGAACTGAAGTTTTCTCCTCTTCTCGTTGAGTTTAGTTAATTTTAATAGGCAAATTTTAAAGTATTTTTTTCTTATTTAATAATCCCTTGCAAGAGAACAAAAAATATTTCTAGATTTCATTCAAGCCAGCACACATCGGTAATTACATACACACAAAGTTTAATTGAGTTGGTTAGAACTGAAAGTCTAGATTAAATTAATTTACAATTTCGATTTCCGTTGGAAGTTCGGCGTAAATCGATTCTGATGTTAAAATTACCAGTCAATTTTCATTGAAACTGAAATATCAAACAATGTTTAGAGTACCTGAGAGTGTTCCATTAATGAAATTAGAGATTTAAGTCTTCCATGTTTTTTGGTAGGAGGATTTGAAGCCCTGTCATGTTCATTTGACTAAACTACGTTTGTAGCAAACTGTGTTCTTTTACGCTTGAACAAAACTTAATTTTCTTTTCATTTACTTTCCGCCTTTTAGTTTTAAACCATTAAAATTTTTATTTGTTTTGATTTTAAAGTTGGTTTTATTTCTGCCATTATATGTATAATCACCAAAAGAAGACATAGCGGCAGTTTAATAGGTCCCTATTAGTTAAGTTTACATTAATTAAGATGAAGGAATATGCTGTTTAGAATTATTTTAGAATTCAAACACTGGAAAACATTAATTAGTGGAACAAAAGCAGAAGAAGTTCAGTTTGAGCTCTCAAACTGGGAGAAACTCACTACCACACAACCTATAATAGCTTGAAAGATATTGTCAAAGACGCAGAATCTCTCCGGTCTAAATATCGAGTACGAGTAATATTGTCTTAAACTTCACGACTCATCCTATTTAATGTGATTCCTATTTAAGTCTTCACCACTCCCTTTCTAGTTAACCCTCCAGATATAGAAGCCGGGATTGCCAAATGCTGGTCGCTCCAAATGCTGGTGATCTCACCGCGCAACGTCGGACATAACTAGTTCCAGGCTGTACCGGGAGCGGAAGAAAAACATCGAATGTACAAGCTGCTTCTCTTCATTCTGTAAAAGTCAGTTACGGGATAGAGATTTTATGAGAGGTTTTTTTGTATGCGATAGGCTGACCAGGGGGTATGCAATAGTCTCTCCCATCATTATAACACCTCCAAATTTGTCAAATGTGACCTCATATAGTTTTAAAGCCTCTGTTGTTCTGCCAACCCCATAAAGGCGTGAAGATATGTATGTGTTGTCTATTAACCTATATAGCTATTGTTTTTGTAAACTGCCTAAACAAGTTCGGTACAAGATCCCGCACTATTTTAGCTACCTTAAACATGCTTAACTCACAATTGGCTCCTTTTAATAGTTTGTTGTACATATTTTCACCAAATTTGAAGTGGTTTCAACAGAAACAATACAAGTTTGGTACATGATTCCGCACTATTTTGGCTACCTTAAACATGCTAAACTCACAATTGTCTCCTTTTAATAGTTGTTGTACATTATAATTACACCAAATTTGAAGTGGTTTCAACAAAAGCATTATACTGTACTGTCCAAACCCAAAAGTAGTTAAAACAAAATGAAGTGATTCCTTCAAATAATAAGTAAAGGAAATATACAATCTCGGCTTGACGTGGACGCCTATTCAAGAAACGAAATAAATTGTGATATACAGTAGCAGGAAAGTCGATATAAAAATACTTCTGATTAAAAGGGATTAGAAGCAATTCCATCCTCGATTCGTCGCCATATTTTGCTAAAAGCATTTTGTTTTATTTCAACCAGAATCAATATGATTTGCATTTTTGTCGCGTTTATATGCGAATATTTTTTTGCGAAACAATTCTACTATTATAAACTATTTTTACTTTCCAATTAAATATATTCTGGTCATAATCCATTATCGATGAATTTATATTTTGACCTGGCTGAAAGCACCAAAGAAATACATACCTACATACATAACTTTACGCCTGTATCCCTTATGTGGTAGGCAGAACACCAGAGGTTATAAAGCCATCTGATGTCACGTTACAAATTTGGAGGCAATAATGGTGGAGAGAGGCTATTGCAGTGACAGGGGGTCAGCCTATCGCCCAAAAAAAACCTCTAATAGAACCTCTGTTCCTTAACTGACTCTGACTTTTACAGTATTCCCGGGAAGACAAGCAGCTGGCACATTCTATGTTTTTCCTTTGCTCCCAGTCCAGCATGGAAGACTAGCCTAGACCAGCATCAAAGTAAGAATAAAAGAAAATACAATTTCGCATCGTGACGGTTACGTTTTTCCTTTGATTTTTAAATATTTCAAGAGGCAAAATTGTTGTCCATCTTGTAAATTTATTTTGTACATTTAAAATTGTATGATAATGTATAGGATCGAGAGGTATTAGTAAAATTATTTTTGTACTTACTTCGTGGGTTGCAGAAGAATGGGTTGCCATTTTGTGTTTGAGGGGCCATAACTTTATTTCTAGCATTGTAAAATGTGCATCTTAAATTTTTAAAAAGATCTACCAATCACCTTAATTGTAAAAAAGAAAAGAAAATTGACCTGCCATTGAAAAAACAAAATTTTGACGGGTTTAATAATATTAATAAAAAATACTTGGGTCCTAGGCAAAAACTTTTGTGCTGGTTAGTTAACAGACCACCCCACCTACCCCCCATTTTCGTATGTTCAACATTTTGCCGAACATTCTGTATATATATACTATGATTGCAAGGTATCAATATGTTATTACACCGTCTCAGTCTAGAGAAAGTGTTGCTGAAAGATACATAATAGATAGGTAGTTATTTCGTATAGAATGCTTTATTTGTACTATTAAAGCGACGATGAAGCACTTAATCACTAGAATAGAAAAACAATTGCAAATTACCACAAAATCATATGAAGTTCACAGATTATAGTAGAAATTTTAAAAGGTTTAACGTAGCCTGAAAGAAACCTCTTTTTCTAAACGATGAGGAGTTTCTTAAAATAGTTTTTAAGTAGTTTTTTTAAGTTCAGATGACGTAACACGCTTTTCTTCTAAAGGTTACCTACCTTAAGTTTAATGTCTTGAAAAACAAATCAATTTTTTCTTTCTTATCTTTGTGTATAGAATTTTGACATCACATTTTTTAACCAATGTCATCTCTTGAGAAAAGAAATATTTTTTCTTCTTTATGACAGTTTAAAAACTCTCCATTCTTTGTACCTATGTATATTGTGAGTACAGATTCCATACCTTACGTAAAAGTATGATATTGTAAAAAGGCCTAGACGTAGATACTGTAAGTTGCAGGTATCAGCTGGATCAAGATATTCCAAATAGCATGAACGTTGAATACCTGAAATAATCATTACGTTACGGGAACGGAAAATATTGGACTTATTAGTTTGTATGAAAAATCTTATTCCTTTAGTAAACGGATGTGATACCTGTTATAAGGTTTTTCAATGAGTGACTGGTTGTATTGTCGAAGGAAAATTCCCAGAGAACGGAAAATTCAAAAAAAAATAATTCAAAAAGTTTTATACATCTTAGGAATTTCACAAAACACTTGATGAAGCCAGTCATCACATACTTCGGCTTTAACTAGTTGTTGAATAAGATATTACAGTAGACCAAGAGACAAAAAAGAAGCCGGCGGAAAAAAACTCTTGGCACTCTTTCTCAGTCAGAATTATCAAATTAATACAAATAGGTACAGTACAAATTGACCGTGACATGAAAAAAAAAACAAACACAAGACAGCTAATTGTGAGAGCCAATGTCATGCCACAACCAAATTGCTTACATAGTATGTGCAATGAGCTATGGATGCACAATACGAACATGACAAACTGGGACCAGAGTATTTGAACTAAAATGGAATAAAATAGTCATAGTATCATTAGCACAACGACCTGGCACCGCTAGTAGCACCCGTTCACGAGTATAACGCAAGCACCGGCCATCACCCTCCTCAACCATAATTTAGGGAAGAGGTAGACCCGATACCCGACGCTACCAATAGCCATGCCGCCTGAGCATGACGTTCTTGCTGTTGTCTTGACAAGAAAATAAGTGAGCGGAACAGTCACCAGTATGTCATATTATGTTACCGCACAGCCAAGCAATTACTTAAACAAAATTATTAAGTAATTAGAAACTTTTAGAAATATCCTGTTGTGCTTAATCCCATGCCTTTTTAACATCTAAGTAATCTTTAGTTTTAAAATAAGCTTTTCGAGATAGAGTGTTTTTAATTATTGATTTGGGGGATGCACGAAAGCGTCCCCCCCCCCGCGTCCACACCTGAAATTTATCTTAATCGATAGACCTTAGCTCTATGATTATTTTTTTACTATGGCGAGATTCTTCGCAGACATTGGGTTTCTTCTGTAGAGAAGGATCTTTAAGTGATTTTTGGTGAAAAAAATATCTATATATATAAAAATGAATCCCTATTTCCCTTGGTCACGGCATCACGCCTGAACGGCTAGACCGATTTCGCTAATTCTTTTTTTGTTCTGTTCGTTTTTATCAGGAGAAGGTTCTTATGAAAGAAAAAATTAAGGAAATTGCGGGGAAAATTAGAAAATTTAAAATTACTTAGCCACCATATATAATTATTAACTTTTTTAATGTAACCTTAAGACATTTGACATAGAATTGACTGAATGCGTGCTGCAAATATAGTCAAAGAGGATGAAAAAAAAAGACGTTTAAAACGGACTCTTTTGTCAATCTTATTTTATTGATAAACAATACATTTAAAATAATTAATTTAAAGGATCTAAGAAACCTGATTTTCTTAGTTCACATGACGGTTAGTTATGAATTCATTTATTTCAAAGATGCGGCCGAGTTGGATTAGGTGCAGCGCAGACGGCACACTTTTTGTGCGATCGAGTCTGCGGTCCCGGCGCTTTTAGTTATTAGTAAAAATCGGTGGTTAACTATTTTTCTTTTTATTCTCAAATTTTGTAACTCGATGTCAATTTGCAGCCGAAAGGAGCCGGATACTAGTGCTAATTATTTAGTTTGTAAAACTTTTATACAAACGTTTGTCAAATTATTGTGCGCCGGACTTTTTGCGCGTCGTGTGCGTAACTGCATAGGTTCTATTTTCACTGTGTTTTGTACTGTGGTGAAACTTTGCATAAAGGTATTTTCAATGGGTGTCTGATTGTATTACAGAAGAAGTTTCTGTAATTTTCGCTGGAAAGGTTGTTTACCGCGTACGAAGTTGAGGGGAAAAGCTCGTTTTTACAAAACTAAAACTATCAAATATATTTCAGGAGGATTCAGTATTATAATGTTTGTTGATAAGCAAACGCTTTTAAGGTATATTACTTTTTATTAAATTTATTAATAGAGTTATTTAAGTTAAGAGAGAATGCATCTGAAAATTATGCTAGCAGAATGTTATTCCATAACCTAAGCTAAACAGCAATAGAGGGTAAAGTGTTCCTTTAAGCAATCCATCTTCTTAAACGAAAGCCGTCCCAAGTGTGATTTCGTAAGCTTGGAGCTTTATCGTCTGCACCGTTTCATTCTAACACTGTTTATTTAGTGAAGTTGTAAGTATCGCATTTTACCAAGCAGTTCATTTATATACTTCTGAAAACTACTTTGTTTAAAATCAAAAATTCATGCTGTTTGCATAAATTTTGAATGTAGAATGCATTATTAACCGAACCTTTGTTTAGTTCGAAGACTAAATTTACCTAGGAACTTACTACTTTGAAAAGAGTGATGACTTCTATAACTTCTTTGGCTGAAAATTGTGTATACAAACCATTGGTTTAATTATTTTTTTGACGATAGTCGAAACCCGTTGGACTTTAATTGCATCTGATGGTAATTCATTCAAGCCTTTGAATCGAAAAAACTTTAACATAACATTTTCATTCATTAATAAATTTTCTACCAATGCATTTTCATATCCTCGTACCTCACAAAAACCACACTGAAAAGCTTTAATGCACAGACAAAATACATACATAACTTCACGCCTGTATTCCTTATGGGGTAGGCAGAACACCAGAGGCCATCAAACCATCTGATGTCACGTTTGATAAATTTCGAGGTATTATAATGATGGAGAGAGACTATTGCAGTGACAGGGAGTCAGCCTATCGCCCGCAAAAACGCCAATAAAACCCCTGTCCCTTAACTGATTTTTACAGTATGCCCGGGAAGAGAAGCAGCTGGAACATTCTATGTTTTTCTTTCGCTCCCAGTCCAGCATGGAAGCAAGACAAAAATATTTTTAAAATATTTAACGGACTTTAAATTTAGTCTGAACTATATTCTGTAAGTTATGTAGTTTTTTCATTAGCAAAGTAATCCCGCTTTTGACTTCAATCTCATCTGATGACAAGGGAAGATGTCCACACACGGGCTCATCAATACTTAGGATTAAACTGGCTCTTCATGTGATATTGTTGGAACACATAACTTCTAGAGTGGTAATATAAGGAGGGAGATTTTATATGAAGGGTGGTCGCGACCAGCTTATTCAGGGGCAGAATTGTTTTAATAAGTTGACCCTACGAAGCAAAAAATTATCTACTACGTACCTACTCAACATTTTCATTTTATTAAAAACAAGGATCGATAAAACTAAGTCCAATACCTACCAAAATTTGGAGATAAGATTTCCATTAAACAAAACAGCGGCATTCATCGTAAGCGAAGCTGAACAGTTGAAGCAAAGTGGGTCGTTTTGGACCACTCCCGACTAGCGTTGTCAGTTATACGGAATTTGCTACTTTTCAATCGGCAGGGATGCCACTTACGAATCAATGAACAATAAATTATAAAAAAAATATCAACGCCCCATTAAAATATATTAAAATTTTCGTTCGCAATATTAAAATACATTCAATAATGACAAAATAAAATTTAAAAAGAAATTTTTGCATCGATTTGATCGTCGAAGCATCAAACAAAGAAGGGCGAAATTAAAATATTGGTTCTTCTTTCATAATTTTCTTTAATAATAATCAGCTTTTCTTATTGTGAGAACAGAAAGAGATTTTAACACTGTTTTTTTATTAGCAGGTAATTTTTTTATACCCCTTATAGCATCTTCTGCTAAGCGCTCTAAGTTGCTAACGTCCAAGGCGGTTATTAAACCGCTACGTGAACGCGTATCTCTAGACAGAAAAAAACAAGATAGTGAAATTACAGCCGCAATAGTTATGGTAATGCTTAATTTTACTACTATCTATAATTTTCAAGGTATGTAAATGAACCTTAAAGCTATTTACTTACAAAACAAATGTTGTGTTCAAATTCAAAATATAATTAAAATTAAGAGATTCCGGTTACAAAAGTATGCTTAATGAATCGTGAAATTTTAGGATAATATTACTAGTCCATGGAGCCGAAACTCATATTATTACATGACACACCTAGTAATTATTATGTTAGTTAAGTTTTGCCAACCCTATAACAATTCAGTTGCAGGATGACTACAGGATAGTTCCAGGCTTTGCAACATGACAGCGGCAGATTAAACTCTACAGACTCACTAGCTCCAAACTGAAATAATTATATAAATCAAATTTAATACCCACTTGATGAAGTGAATTTCAAGGTTGATAACGAAAATGTATACCTTGTCAAATAGATAATTATGTCTGGGAATTGTGAGAACTGCCTCTGAAAAAACAAGTCTAATTGAATCTAAAAGGGACGTGAATTATTGGAACTCTCTTTCTTCTAAGAATTTTAAGGTTCTCCGTAGTGAACTTTATTGATGAATCACCTTGTGTTTTAATGTATTTCTTCAAACAAACTAAAAGGTATCTTGTGATGTATAGATACGATTGTTAAAAAAAAACCGCCAACTTTGACAAAATCTAATCCTTCATTTTATTTTCAACGTGCCTCGATTTTGCTGAATTTAATTCACCTAGAGGGCATCATTAAAGTTACATACCATCCACGTTTGAACTTGGAGCGTAGTAAGCAGGATGTTGGGTACTAACCACGGTTAGCGTCTATCGACTACTCGGTTGTAAGTTAGTTCTACTTCATTTCTGTTTTAAACTACCTTATCTTTATAAACACGCATCGAACGAAACGGTAAACTTCTTTGACGCTAACTAAATCCGGTGAAAAATTCACAAAGACTGTCTGATTATTAGTGTATAGTCTTCACTATGAGTAAAGTCTTGTTGCATTGAAGCTGGAAGCATGTATCCATCATATGCATATAAACATCTTAACAAGATTTTTTTTTAATTAAACTATAGTTATTAGCGTACCAGTAAGTAATTTAAAAAGTTATTTATTTATTTATTTTTCGGAAGATTTACAGACACATAATAATATTATACCAATATATGAGTATTATACAGTATTATTCTATACTGCTACTCTTACACATGCTCTAAAAAAGCATGTTTAAAAGCTTGCTATTTAGTTTGTTCAATTCGAGCATGCCTAGGAGCAATTTACGTTTACTAGCAATAAGCATGCTAGTTTTAAGTATGCTTATTGCATTTAAGTATGAACGACAGATCGTCACTAGCATGCTTAATAAACAATTCTGTTTAGACGCGCTTAAAGCACGCCCCCTTACATCCTCGCCGCTCTGGCAGCATGCTCAAAAATCGCAAGCCTGTCGATTCACAAGCATGCTCAAAATGAGTATGCTTATTTTAAGCAACATTCCGACACACATGCTCAATTGAAGCAAGTGCTCAATTGAAACATGCTTTCGTGCTTGAAATGAGCATGTGTAACAGTAGCTTAAGCGTGTAGGTACCCAATGCACAGATGACACATGATTGCATGCGTCGGACCTCACAACAATATGCAATGTTTATAAATATAAACATTATTTATTTGACATTCAACATTAAATTGTGTTAGTCAATATCATGTGCAAATGCAAAAACTTTAAAATATTTATTAACTTGTACACGGGTTATAGGGCTGTTTTTGTGACACTCTGTACGTATATATTTAAATTATTATTTATATAATTTATTGTCTTTATTTTTTATTATGAATACTTACAATATCTTCGAATCAAAAAATATATTTTATTTAAATGAATGCATCAAAAAATGTTGAATACATCTGACATGTCACTTTGACAATGACCTTTGTTTACAAAAACTCTTTAATCGTGAAACGTGTTGTGATACAATGAAACACACTCAGTACGAGACAAGAACTGTCCTTTATTCACATCTTAATCTACCCACCACTTACAATATTATCAAAAATACTAATATGTGATAAATATATAGACTACCTACAACATCTCTCCCTTTAAGATTGTTTACAGAACATTTACTTTTTTATATAAATCTAAACATAATAACTATCACTCCTTCCCTTTTAACAAAACAACTTTAGGTACCTATATAAAACTTAAACTAAAAGCAGAAACTTTGAATGAAAGGAAAATATATACCTAAGTACATAGTATAAAAAAAAAATACTTTTTAAAATGAGCATCACCTACATTGCAAACTTATACCTACTTAGTTAATGAATGTTTTTACAAAATACATGAAAATTTTAATCTATTTCTAAAAGTTTTTTACGTCTACGAGTAATCATTCTATGAACAGGTGAGGTAATTGGCATATGCTGACCTTTTTCTACTGCTGACTCACAAGTATCAGTTGGATCTGATGTTTCATTACAAGAATCTTTACATATTTTGTCTGACTGGCCCATTTCATCGCCTAATTCATTGCATGTACAACTATTACTAGATTTTATTTCAGTTTTTATTAAATGCCTGCGATTACGTCTGTATCGGCCACCAGATTGGCTTTCAATATAATACGAGCGAGGTGTGTTAGCAGCACTTACAACAGTGCCTTTAAAGCGCTCCTCACCATTTACACATATTACACTATCACCTGAATTTAAAGTTGCTAGAGGTTTACACTTTTTGTCATAATTATACTTTGAAAATATTTGTTTATCTATCATATTTCTGTATTCAGTGCTATCAATTGGTTTTGGTTTCAAAAGTTTATCACAAACTGGAAGTTTACAACGCAAACGACGACTCATTAACAGTTGCGCGGGAGAACTCAAACCGTCACGTGGAGTATTTCTATAATTTAATAAGGCCAATTGAAAATCTCCACCACTATGATGACATTTTTTTAACATTGACTTGACTGTTTGAACAGCGCGCTCGCTTTTACCGTTTGCCTGTGGATAGTTAGGTGATGACGTCACATGATCAAATCCCCATTCTTTCGCGAAGGTTCTAAAAGCACGACTATTGTATTGCGGCCCATTATCACTGATTAGAATCTGCGGAATTCCATGCCGTGAAAATACTTCCTTCATACATTGTATAATACAGTTAGAAGTTGTGCTATTTAATTTAAGAACTTCCACGAAATTTGAATAATAATCAACGATGATAAGAAATTGATTCTTCCTAAATTCAAATAAGTCAGACCCTACTTTTTTCCACGGTAAACTCGGTATCTCTACAGGAATCATCGGCTCACGGGCAGGTGCGTTTAAGTTCTCCCGACAAACGTTACAACGTTTAACATATTGCTCAATATCACGAACCATGTTAGGCCAAAATATAACCTGCCTTGCACGGCGTTTACACCGGTCTATACCCTGGTGGCCCTCGTGAACCAGTTGAAGCATTTGTTCTCTCAGAGCTGGTGGAATTAATACCAAATTGTCTTTAAATATAACCCCGTCTACTACGTATAAATCATCTTTTATTGACCAGTATATTTTTAAACCATCAATGACATTATATTTATGATCTGGCCAACCCATTTTTATGTACTCTATTAATTTTATTAAATCAAAATTTTTGCTTGTTTCTTTTTTAATTAAAGTAAGCTTACTATGTGATATCGGTAAATTATTAATCACCATTTTTATTTGTAGTAGTACATTTTCATGAACCTCTTCGCTGTATAAATCGGGTAAGGGCGCGCGTGATAAGGTATCAGGTATACGCATAAATTTACCTGGTTTATAGCTAACCACCAAATCATAGCACTGAATCCTTAGCATCATTCGCTGTAAGCGTGCTGGGACGGACATTAATGGTTTTTTAAATATACTCTCCAACGGTTTATGATCGGATTCTACAATAACCTTCTGCTTACCATATACATACTGATGGAATTTTTCGCATGCAAAAACTATGGCTAGGAGTTCTTTTTCGATTTGCGCATACCGTCGCTGCGCATCCGTCAGTGTTCGTGACGCATACTCGACAGGGCGCCCGTCTTGCATGAGCACCGCGCCCAGCGCGTCCTGCGACGCGTCCACCGACAGCAGCGCGGGCCGCGACACGTCGAACAGCGCCAGCACGGGCGCCTCACATACACTCTGCTTCAATTTATCGAACGCTTGCTGCTCGCTCTGCTCCCACTGCCAGTTATTGACTTTTTTTAACAAGTTTGTTAAAGGCAATGCACATTCTGAGTAGTGTGATATATATTTTGATAAATAATTTACAGCACCTAAAAAACGTTCTAAAGATTTCCTATCTTTTGGTTCCGGCATTTCTAAAATTGCTTTGACCTTGTCGGTGTCGGCACGCATGCCCCTCGCATCAAAAATGTGTCCCAGATAAGTCACCTCTCGCACACCAATTTTACATTTCTCTTTATTAAATTTAAGATTAATTTCTTGAGCCCGACGTAATAACGCGGTAAGTCTAGCGTCGTGTTCTAGACTTACCGCGTTATTACGCATTTTGGCATGAAATACCTCTGACGCACAATTTATACCAAACGGCAACCTAAGAAATTGGTACCTACCGAAGGGTGTTGTGAATGTACAGAGGTCCGCACTGTCCTCGTCCAGCTGCACGGCCCAGAACCCAGAGTTGGCGTCCAGCACTGAGAAATACTGCGCCCCCTGCAGCCGCGCCGCGAGCTCCGCCACCGTGGGCAGCTGGAAGTGCGCGCGCTGAACCGCGCGGTTCAGTTGCCGCGGGTCCAGACAGATCCGCAACCCATTATTCTTTTTAGCTACAAGCACTAACGGATGAACCCACTCCGTGGGATGTGAAACCTTACGAATTACTCCAAGGTCTTCCATTTTTTTAAGCTCAACTGCGAGCCGATCTCGCATACTAAGAGGAATCTTCCTATTTGAACTAATAACCGGCTGCATTGTTTTATCGACAACAATGTGATATTTACCCGGAAGGCAACCTAGACCTTTAAATAAATTTTCAAATTCCGCCAGGTTAATTGAGTGAATTCTCTTAACTAAGCCTAGCTTTTCACAAGATGTTCGTCCCAGCACACTTTGACATTTTAAATCCGCAATCGCAAATTCCAAATCATACTTCACATTTTTATAGTACCAATTTAAATAACAAATGCCTTTAATAGGTATAACTTCACCGTTATATGTTTGCAACTTAATATTACTGCGTTTAATACAGTTCGAATCAAACCCTAACGACAAAAATTTTATAAAAGACATAACATTGATATCGGCCCCCGTATCTAATTTAAATTTTTCTGATCCTAAATCGCACTTAAGAGTTTCACACCAATACTCGGAATTCTCTATGTCGCGTTTGATTACAGAAATCAAAAATGTTTCACTTTCCGAATCCGAACTGACCCTATTTTGTTCTATTTCATATACCCGTTTCACTTTAGTATTAATATATAATAAATTTGACTTACATACACGGGCGAAATGTCCAGCCCTACCACACACGAAGCACACAACCTGTCTCGCAGGGCACCGGTCCTCGGCGCAGCGCACGCTGCCGCATCCGTCGCAGCCGGCACGCTCGCCGAACCGTGCCCGCGGCGGTGGGTGCGCGGCCTGCAGGCCGCGGGCACGCCGCGCGCCCTCACCGCCGCCGCCGCGCCTGCCTCCGCCGTCGCGCCTGCCGCGCGTATAACAGCCACGCACAGCATCCACCTGAGCAACGCTCGCGCCCGCCGCGCCGCTGCACATCTCCCGGCCGCTCTCCTGCGACACTTCCTCAGCTTGACACAGCTTCATAGCTTTATCTAGGTCAAGGTCGTCACATCTTAAAAGACGATCCCGAACAGTATTGTTTCTTACGCCGCACACAATTCGATCTTTTATTAGTTCCTCTTCGAGTTGGCTAAATTCACATTTTTTACTTAAAAGACGTAATGACGTAACGTATTGTTGAATTGATTCACCGTCTTCTTGATTACGTGTAAAGAATTTATAACGTAATAAAGTTATATTGGCTTTCGTTCCAAAATAATTATCAAATTTACTTAACAACACTTGCACGTCGTCAATGTTCTCATCTTTCGTGTATGTGAATGTTTGATAAACGTCAAAGCCGTCCGCTCCGATTAAGTTCACTAGTAGGCTAGCTTGAACAGCTTTAGACTCGGTGTGCACTCCAGACGCTTTCAAAAACAATAAGAATTGTTGTCTCCACCTCTTCCAAGCATCAGCCCTGCTGACGGGGCCGCCCTCCATATTGAGTTCGGCGGGAGGACGTGCGTGCTCCATTGTTCCAATTTTAATCCAATTAAATCTTCAATATTGAACTAAAATCAATTTATATACTTATTTGTATCTGACCAACCACAGCCAATAACCCTTTATTGATCACTATTTTGAGACTATAACTTAATTATTTTAATTTTCCGCTGCCACCATGTTGTGATACAATGAAACACACTCAGTACGAGACAAGAACTGTCCTTTATTCACATCTTAATCTACCCACCACTTACAATATTATCAAAAATACTAATATGTGATAAATATATAGACTACCTACAACAAAACGTAGTATAGGCATGTTTTTGAACGACCTGTAGGTTAGGTTTTCCGCTACCGTTAAAAGATTTTCTATCAAAACAAAGACGATGAAACAAGTTTTATACAAATTAAGGGCTTTCATTTAGATTTCTTGGTGTAATTAACGAAAGGATTACAGTTAATACGACCAGGCACCCGGAATTTCTATAGAAGAGCTTTTAGCAATGACCGCTCTTTTTGTTTATAACTATCGTATTTCAAAAACACAAAAGGTTAGTGCTTTTGAAGTGTGGTCAACGGAATACGATTTAATTAGCTAGTAAAGAATGAAAAAACTTGATTTACTATCAAAAGATAATTATAAGATTTTCTGTGGGATAAAGTTTATTTCAAAGACATCAAAGATTATTTTCTTGAATTTTTAATAGGTACTAATGAAGTTACAAAGAAATAAAAAACGTATTTTTTACGTCAAATAAGAAAAACATCACCCGTAGGTGAACTTGCATCTAAAATTTATGTTTCCGATTTACCCAATACGTACTATGTAAAAAAAAAATAGTTCTATTTTTACGTACGAATGCAATGAGGTGCGAGTTGACGACGGAACCAGATTAGTGATATGCTTGCCAACACTCTGTGGTTTGGGTGGCTAAGTGGTAATATATGATAGAATCGCATATTTCCTTCACGCAGAAGCAAACATGCGATTCTATCATATATACATTTTAAAAAACCCGTGATTTATCCCGTGTTTTACAGTACGCAATAGGAAGCTGGGTAAGGACAGCGCGAGACCGAGAGTCGCGGGGAACCTTGGGAAGGCCTATGCTCAGCAGTGGACGTCTCCCGGCCGGTGATGATGATGATGATGATGGCTACATGTTAACCTTGTGCTGCTGAAATCTATATCGCCAGTAGTTATTTATACCTACCATACAAAATATACCACACTATTACAACTACCAGTAGATACGTTTATCGATCGAAACGTCAGACTTAACTATGGTTGAATGTTATAATTTTTTCCAATTTGTATTTAAGGGAAACCTATAATTAGCCTTATTTTTAGTATTTATCAAACTTTGTTTTATTGTATTATGTAACGCTGTTGGTTTTCTAAATAAAGTAAAATAAAAAAAAAAAATGAAATGTTCTCAACCGTTGACGAAATAATTCACTACTAGTTACAAACATGGTAGCATTTTTTGACAAAACAATTAGCCAATGTCGAATACCAAATAATGGCACACTCTTTTATCGTCCGTCGTGGCAATCTAATCTCTTATTACAAATAAGACAAATCATTGACATTTATTTATTAGGAGAAACAACAGCTCTTAAATAAGTTTATATAAAACAATAGGTTTCAGAAGGCCAATTAACATGGAACAGTTTTAAAACCGCTTATTTGTTCTATTCAAATCCAATACAAAGTTTAATGCATGAAGTTAAATTGGACCTAATTTAAATCGAATAGACTGTTTTAACCCTGTATGTATACGGTTAATTTTAATTAGCGCATCACCTCTCTCACCAAGTAGCCTCTCTACACCAATCCCAACATTACATTTTTTGACATTTGACATTTGTATAACCTTGAAAACTTTCTTCTCGTATAATATGCAGACTGTGATTTCTACTGAGAAAATTTCAATTACAAGTTTCCTAATCTACATTTAGAGTGAAAAAGCTACAGAAATATTTATATCCTAAAAAAATAGTTTTACCCACAGCAAGTGATAAATTATAACTCGGGACTAGTAATATTTTATACGCTATTAATAATGCAAACACCACTTTCCGCAAATGTTTGTGAAATAAACAATTATTGACAAATACAAATTTCATGATAGCTTTATTGCGCGTTCATCGAGCATTTCAATTTATTGAGCTTTTTTAATAACGTTGACTAAAGATAAATAAAAATAAGTTTTCGACGACCATGTAGAGGTAACATACATAAAGGACCTCTGGCATAGAAGGCAATTTAGTTATGCATTTTTATAAGTATGTATATATATTCAAATGTATACATATCGCACGCTTAATAATAAAGAGAAATAACTCAAAAATGACGAATGTTGGGAAAACGCGTTTAAAGTTTTTGGAAAGTTGAACCCGGTTTTTAAAATGGCGCAGATAACAGAAGTATAGTATTTCCTGAAATATTATTACTGAATATTGAAGAAGGGACTCGAGGCTTTAATTTGGTGTATAAATTTTTTTTTAAGGATAATAGAAACTATACTAAAACTTAAAGGGATTGAAAAACCCCCGACTTATTACGGTTTATCAAAAAACAAAAGATGTCAAATACACATTTGTTGCGGCGCAAAACAAAATAGATCTGTTTCGTGTAAACTATTTAGAAATTAAAACGGTATAAGTAGTACTTATTTCTTTTTAGTTTTGATAATTTAAAGATTTTTGAAATCTATACTAATATTATAAAGAGGAAACCTTTGTATTTTTGTATGTTTGTATTGAATAGGCTCAAAAACTACTGGACCGATTTCAAATTTTTTTTTACCATTACTTAGAAAGATTCTTCCGAATCCGTATAGGCTACTTTTTATCCCGAAAATCCCGCGGGAATCGAAATCGCGCGGGTAAAACCGCGCGCAACAGCTAGTTGTATATCTAAAGGTTACAGATTTTATTGCTCCTACTTTTAAAATAAGTTTTAAAGGATGATAATGAAAAACTTTTTAAGTAATACAAAGAAGCAAAAAAACATTGTTTATTTTTAATGTAGAATAACAATAAACGCTTTGCAATAATGAATAGCACATAAAAATATAAAAATTGGAATCTTTTCAGGCATAAAATCAAACAGATTCGTTTACTTAATACTCATTAAGTAACATAGAGATCAGCATTTTAATCTTAGCTACTAACTAGATTTAATTATCAAGCAATAAAAGTCTCCAAAAAATCTGTAAATTAATAACTCATATTCTTTTCTATGACTATATTCAGCCTTCATTTTGTAAAACTTAGAGAATAATGATAAAAACCAACTTCGAAAAATAAAATAAAAAACTATTAAACTTAAGTATCATCAGCAGTAAGAATTGTGATAGGTTCGGTTATCCTGTCCTAAGCACTCTATGTAGAAAAGTAGACATCCTTATAAAAAGGTGGACCCAGACATTTACTTTTATTTTTATAAAGGATGGATGGGACATTTGTCTTCCATGACACCTGAGGTTAAATGAACATGAAGACACGTCCATCCACGAGAAACCTATTCAGTCGACGCTTAAAAGTACTAGGACTGTACAGCTCAGGGAAAATTAACCCAGGCAGTTCATTGCAAACCTTGGCGACCCGTATCATAAAGGAACTGTCAAAGCGCTTAGTTCTACTTTTCGGAATATCAACCACATACTGATGGCAGTTCTGTCTGCGTCTAGTAGTCCAATGGTAAAAAAGTGAGGGTTCAGTTTGTTTAAACAGAGCATTCGCGCACTCACCAAAACGGTTAACATCAACAACATCAACCTTACGACTAGGGTCTGCAGTTTTTTTGTTGAGGTCGACGTTGTTTATTAGTTTACGGGCTCTTCGGTCAACGGAGTCCAGCGCTTTGAGTTGATATTTGGCTGAACCATCCCAATGATGACTGCAGTACTCCATGCATGATCGCACTTGAGCTGTTTATAAGTTAAGAAGCTGTGCAGGGCCGAAATAAGTCTCTAGTCTGTAAGTCTATTTTCATAAATCTCTTTTATATCTTTTCTTTTATCACCATCTAATCATTGAGTTACTATGTGTAATAATAACTCAATGCATCTAAGTTAGAAAAAGAAGTACATAGATCACACTCATCTTTGCGTGGCTGAAAAAAGCTTATATTATATTGTGTACTAAATATTTTGTAAAAAGCCATTTTCTCTATTGTTTTTTTTTTCAGTTTCTCTATTGTTTTTTATTTTTTGTTCGTAAAATCGCCGTACAAATCCTAATTGTTTTATTACCATGCCTAGAAATTGTGGCCCTGACTTAATGAGATTCAAGCTTATATGCTTGTGGTTCCCATGCTTTCCCGACGATCTTTTTCTACCATTCCAGTACTATTTATTTTGTGCTGATAGTATCAATCACATCAAGACTGACACATCGAGACTGCTTTTGAAAAATGTCTAGCAGACTCTTATTGCATGCATTGATAATTGCTTACTTAAATCAGCTAATTCCCACCGGAAAATAATGAATCGATCCTCAGTGTTAATTTTTTGTGAACATTGAAGTGACACTTGTCTTCACATGGTAACTTTAGATGACGACTCGGCGACTTTATTTCTTATGTCTTTGAAAGAGTTACGTACTCAAATGTGAGATGTGAGAGGTTTTAAAGGCGTTTTTGTGGGCGATAGGCTGACCCTCTGTCACTACAATAGTCTCTCTCCATCTTTATAATAATTATAATTTATAATACCTCCAAATTTGTCAAACGTGACATCAGATGGTCTTGTAACCTCTGGTATTCTGCCTACCCCATAAGGGACACAGGCGTGATGTATATATTTATGGTGTTGGTGTAGGACGTTTTTGAAAAATTTAATTCGATACAATCTGACTTATGGAATACTCTCTATTTTAAATTATGCCTTTAATAAAGCTTAAATACCTTAACATTACTTACATCAATGAAAGTTATTAAATCAAAAGTAGGGGAGTTAGCATCTTCTACATTAATGATAAATTCGTATTTTTGATCTTGTGAATCCTATAACAAAAGTGATTAATTAGTATTTACGCATAACTTTGTTTGATAAAATATAAAGTTATAAATTAGGTATAAGATAATTTATCTAAATGAGTAAATTACCAATAACCCCGGATCGATATCAAACACGGATTCTGCACTTTCAGATTCATTTTGAGGCGCTGGTGTGTTAGGTAGGCGCAACATCTTTCGTTCTCTTGAAAACATTTTCGTGCCTTTGCAGTGCTTAAATAATCAAAAATAGCAATAAGTCTCAAAAAATCAACTCAATATTCTTGGCTATTAATAATAAACCGAAATAAATACTAAAGATTTTTCGATCGGTTGTCACTTTTTGATAATAAAAAGTAGTAACATTGAATGTTTAAAAAATATCGATAGCTTCTTAATCATAAACCGCAATAACTCGAGATATTGCATTCAACAAATATAAGATTTAAGAAATAAACCGAAATAATTTCAAATGTTCCCAAAACATTGATACATTTTGAATATTAAAGAGACCGAAAACAAAACATTTCACTTTATTCATAAATTAAATGGCATAAAAATACTTAAGTTTTTATGATAAAAAGCAATATTTCACTTTAAGCGGCAAAATCGAAAGTGTTTTCATCACAAAGGTTGAAACATTACTGAATGCTTTACTTTTTGACAGACAACACGGATGACCTGTTTGGAAAGAAAGAGGCGAACGACCTTCTGTCTTGCTCAAAATCCTCTAAATCGAGCGGCTGTCGAATTCTACCCATTCTTCTTGAGTTGTTAATGCGTTTTATTAGAAAATCTGGATTTACCTAATTTTTGACTTATTTCTCTTTATTATTAAGCGTGCGATATGTATATGTTACCAAAGAAACTTAATTTGGGCTTAATTTTAAATTTACTTAAATACTATACTTAAAACTTTATTTTAAATAACGTTTGGTAAATGTCAGAATATTTATTATCCTTTTATTACAAAAGTAGCTAAAAATGCCCAAAATGCTAAAAATCTCTTTACGTTCTAATGACTCGAAACATGTGCTACGACACCCTAATTTTGATCCTTCTCTCCCTTACCTTTGCTATGAAAGTCAAAGGCTCAATGTACTCATTGAAATTCTAGAACCATATCAATCAAAATGGCATATAATAGAGATGTTTCAACTCAGTTTTGCGCGCCACTCTATGTTTGTGTGCGCTTTGTTCGAGTACAGTCGTTAGTCAAATGTTTAGTTTGACAGAGATGGTATTTAGAAAGATAGGAATATGAGACTGCCAACGATCCATAATCGACGCCAACGTTGTGACTGAAAACTTGAGTGGAAAGAAATACCGAAACTTCGAGTTAAAATTAAAAATTAATTAAACACGATAAATCCGGCAATTTTTAAATTTAAACAAGGATAACGGTTATACACGACTTGGTTAAAAGTTTGGGCGCAGGAACGCCCGTACAAATTGAGCATCGAGCATTTTTTGATGTTATTGAAAAAACAAGGAAATGTACGGATAAATAAAACACTTTGTAACTGGATTTATAGAGCGACGTGACCACGGGGTCTGCAAAGACACCGAAACGTCGAGTCAAAATTCAAAATGTAAATATACGCGATAAATCCGGTTAAAAAGTGTGGGACTTTGAACTTCCACCTTGTGCAGGTATAGACCGGACATGGGTGTTTCGGTCACTACCTGCACAGGGTCGCCCGGAGGGAGGTGACGACAGAGTGTCACCATTGTGGAGCGGCCGACGACACGGCGGAGCACACCTTAGTGGTGTGTCCGGCGTGGGTCGGCTGCGGCACGAGTTGACGTCTGTCGTCGGAGAAGACCTCTCGCTTCCTAGCGTGGTTAAAGCCATGTTAGGGAGTCTAGAGGCCTGGGCGGCCATGATCTCCTTTTGCGAGGTCGTAATGTCACAGAAGGAGGCGGCGGAGCGGTGCCAGGAGGATGATTCCTCGTCGGCACCGATCCGCCGTAGGCGGAGGGGGAGATGGAGAAGGAGATACGCTCACCTTCTCCCTCCCAATAGCCAGCCGTAGCGGGTGAAGGGACCTTTTTTTTTATAAAATATGGATGGGACGTTTGTCTTCCATGCCACCTGATGACTAAGGTGGTACACGTCCATCCACGAGAAACCTATTCACTCGACGCTTAAAAGTACTAGGACTATACTGGTCAGGGAAAATAGATGCAGGCAGTTCATTCCAAACCTTGGCGACCCGTATCAAAAAGGAACTGTCAAAGCGCTTAGTTCGACTTTTTGGAATATCAACCACATACGGATGGAAGTTCTGTCTGCGTCTAGTAGTCCGATGGTAAAAGGGTGAGGGTTCAATTTGCTCAAATAGAGCACTCGCGCACTCACCAAAATGTATCCTGTAGTACACGGTTAGACACGCAACCTTACGACGATGCTCTAGGGTCTGCAGTTTTTTGGTCGTAAGGTCGACGTTGTTGATTAGATTACGGGCTCTTCGGTCAACGGAGCCATGGACACAATTTGTTGACCGAAGTTGCGGCTTAGGGCTATGTGAGGGGAAATGGTCTCGTTTACTGGACCATTTCCTACGCGGGGGCGCTCGGCTCAGGCTGAGCGCAGTCCACCGGGGCGCGCGGGTAATGCCATTGGCGGTACCGTGAGCTCCATCTATGGCGGGTGAGGTACACCTGGAGGTTTTTAGTGGGTAGGTCCGGCCTTCTGCCGGATCATCCCCACATACCCCGCCGTTCCCCCTTGGGCGGTCGGGGACGTGATTGCACGTTTTCCTCCAGTAAAAAAAAAGGTCTACTGTAATATCTAATTCAATAACTATCAACACCTTGTTAAAGACGAAGTACAAAACTGTGACGTCATTAAGCGGCCATTCGATGGTCTTATGATGAATAAAAAAATCGTTTTAATTTTTTTCATTTTTCGGATCGGACAAGAATCTGATATAGTGCTTAGCCGCTCTAACTCAAAGCAAATTAAGTGTAAACATGGTGGTTGGGAAGACTAGACACGCGGAATCTTGATGAAGTTTATTTTGTAATGAATTCGTTTTTTTTTAATTAACTTAAACATTATAACCTACAGATATCGATGACAACCTTCCTGCGAAATGCTATTTGTAAAGCTTCTTCCTCGTAGTTTAGAATTTAATTAAGATGTCGAAAACACCGCTTTTACCACAATTCAAATTTCGTAACGTCAAGTTATTTTTATGACTTCATGTTACAAAGTTGGTACGTACTTTCATATGAGGGAAATATAAATTTTACAGCTGCTCAAAGTTTCATACACATATTGCCCCTTATTCTGGGTATGTTGAGATTTTATGAAACCTAAGACTGCTCTTCATTATTCATCAACTACCTAGCTGAGACCTAGAGGTTGCGACGGGATACGGAAGGGACTAGCGATAGCAAAGACTCGAGCCCTTTGGTCACAAATTTAAAGCTTACAAGCCTTTTCTAAAGGCGGACTCATAAAATAGGACTACTAAAAGCTGCTTATTAAAAAAGGCCTTGCGCCTTTTTTAGGCTCGAGCTTTTTTTTACTCAAGCCTCTTTTGAAGACTAGCGTCGAACGAAAAAAAAGTTTTAAGTCTCTTTTCAGGATCGGGTTAATGGGCAGGCATTATTGATTAAAGTTCAATGTTATGTTATTATCATTTACAATAAGTAGGTTTACCTACTCGTACATGATTGAATGAAATGTAATAAAGCAAAGGTTCTAAATTTTTGAAAATTAATCACAAAAACGTTTAACCAGGATAAGAGGCACATTGATGATTGTATGCGTTTATTGCTCAAACGATTCCTTTTTTTTCTTTTATTGATTATTAATCAATAAAAAAAACCTTAAAATAAAAGCTAAAAGCTTTATAAGAAGGCACACAAATTTTTAGGCTTCACGCTTCTCGAGCCAAAAGCCATAATTAGGACTAGCCTCGAGAGCTTGCGGGTTATTAAGCCTTTTAGCCTCCGAGTCATCGCAATAAAGCGGCGAGTTGTAAAAAAGTGCTAAAAGGCTGGAGTCTTTGCTATCACTAGAAGGGACTGGCTCTTCAATCAAGCCTTTGATCTCGAAAAAACTTTATCATAACATTTTTTATTCCTTAATAAATGTTCTACCAATGCCTTTTCTCCTCGTACCTCACAAAAACCACAGTGAAAAGCTTTAATGCATAAACAAAAATATTTTTTAAATATTAAATGAACTTTAAATAAGGACAAACCAAATGGGGTAAGTTAACCCCATTAAACAACATTAGCATAAGATTGCATTTAATTTTAAAAAAATCAAATATTATGAAAAAAAAAAAATGATTTGGGAGTAGCCAGCTACATTATTTGAAAAACAATTTATTATCAGGTATTTAATTGACTTTGCTCAGAGATTTGTGTTTCGACATCACCGATCACAACTGCAGTTAGTTTACAATAGAAAAAAGCTTTAAAAATATGACACAGATGGCGCTGTGTGAATAAATACAAAAAGGGGTTTTATTAATGTAGGAGCCTTTGTAATACTTTAAATATGTATAGATGGATTCGAAATATTGAAATAGTTAATACAAGTATTAAAATCAACGCTGTAAAACCTTTAACCTTTTAGTAGAAAATACCTCAATTCATATTTTCGTATAGCAACATCAATGTATATCATCATTCGCATTTCAGAGTGCTGAATCTGCCCATAGAGAAAATTCCCATAGAGCCTGGTTTCTTGAATTTGGTAAAAAGTTGTTTAGTAAGTTATTACAGTAGACCAAGCACATACCAAGAGACAAAAAACGCCGGTGGTAAAAATCTCTTGGCACTCTTTTTCAATATATTTGTCCGAGATTATCTCACGTTTGGCTGAACCGATTTAGATGCGGTTTTCAGAAAAAAATTTCACGTTTAGGAAAGGGTTTTAGTATATCACAGACTTCAAAAAAGAAAGGATATCAATCTTCTGTATATTTTTAAATCATAGATGAGCCGAATGTTCGGCCGAACATTCGCACTCCGTACATTCGGCATATTCAGCCAAATGTTTGGTTGATTTGTCGAATAATTACCGAATCATAGTGTTTCGGTTTTACACGCGCAATTTCTAATCCCAATGGAATATCGGGATAGAAAGTAGCCCATGTGCTATTCCAGGCCGTACCTACACTATCACTATGCCAAACTTATGCACTGCATACAGGGCCCTACTTACAATGGCACTACCAATCGTGTTGTGTGTTGCAGGGCTGATCTGGGACAGGGTAAATAATTAAAATATTGGCCCTGAATGCATACACGCAGTACGATTCGCAATGCCACTACAAGCAGACTTGAAAAACTATGTAAACACCTATTCAGATAAATTATAAAATATGTTCTTATTATATTTCTTAGTATTATTTCTTTTTTGGAAGAAATTTGCTACACGGGATATTAATAGGGACGGAATAGGGACAGCATTAGAATGGCGTATATAGAAGTTATTTAAACATTTTGATTGTGTCGGTTTTTTGAAGTTGGTTCACTTTCTCTTAAAAAGAAATAATTAGTTTACGTTCTGTTCTTCACTTTCCACCAGCTGGCATGGGAAAAAACGTTCTATCTATCTTATTTAAATAGTAACAATTCACATCGAAGTTTTTGCAATGTAACCTTACACAGAATTTTATAAATACTTTGCAGAAATCTCTGAAAGTTGTTTCACACAATAACTTGATGTAAAACAAAACTTTTAGGCGTCCCACCCTTGCGTATCTCCGCGCTACATTTTCTTTTGATGTTACAATTTCATTCCAATCAGATCATCAAACGGTTGTCGTGTGTATTTGTATGAATTTAACATAAAAATGGGTTTGTGTATCTTTTTTGCGTAAACATCTATTATTTCTTACTTATAGTATAAACATGATAGTTTTGATGGATGGATGTATGGATATTTGTTCCTCAATCACTGCAGAACGGCTCAATGTATTTAGATATAATTTGACATAGTGATAGTGACTCTGTCGCGAAGCTCGCAGTTCAAAATAGGGTGCTGAAGTGGAAGAAAACTATTAACTAATACTTAAAAAACTTTAATTCTATTTTACAAAACGAGAAAGGCACTTAAAGTAACTATAGCACTGTAGGGAAAATGTTAAATTTTAGACGTTTGGAGCTAGCGGCTCTCGGCCGCAGTTGACGCCGTAGGAGACCGCGGCTCACAGCCGCGGTAGTGGTGGAGGCAGCCACCAACAACCGCTAAGTTTGCGGCTGGGAGGCCGCTCACAGCGGTAGGAACCACCGCGAGGGTTGTAGCGCACGGCCGCAGCCGTGAAGAGCGCCGAGCAGAGCAGGGCGCCTCAGGTAGAGCCAGGACGTCGTCGCCGGGGAGGGCCGGCGGCTTTTCCCGGATCGGTCAGCCGTCCTCCAGCGTTCTCTCCCGATCTTTTTTTTCTCTTCAGAATCCTCACATCTCTCCTCAGCGGACCTTTTTTTCCTCATTCTCACTGACGTTGTCAAAATGCTTGACATCTCATTTCTTTTTTTTATGACACATCGGCCAGTATTGAGTAAATTGAGTATTGCAGTAAGGAGTTCCAATATATTATATATTCTATTATATTATTATATATATTTCTATATTTACAAACTAAATATATAACTTAAGGAAAAATATAAAACGAATCTGCTAAAAAGTAATTACAGTAAGTAAGTATAACATTATAACTCTGGAATGGCACATAGACTACTTTTTAACCCGATATTCCCGCGGGATTCGAAATTGGGCGGGTAAAATCATGCGAAGTAACTAGTATTACATATATTTCAAATCAACTCTAAAATGTACTACCTAAGAGTACAATTTAGAAGAATTTATTTCTAAATTGTTCTATTAAATGGCCTTGAATACACTGATGAAAGACCGGCCGGCTGCAAAAAGACCGCGCGCTTCTACGTCTTTCACACATAGGTAACCATATGTACTATCGCCCTTATTCATAATAGCTCAATGAACCTGTATTAGTTAAAACGTTACTAATACAGGTGTCGTCTCTTTCATATTGCAAGGGAGTGAGAAAGAAGAATACTTTTTAAACCGGTTTAATCTTCAGTCGTATTATGAATAAGAGGGCTATAAATTTTTACATTATCGGATAAGGTAAAATCTTTGAAACTATCCGATTCATACTTATTGCATTCTAAAATTAAATAATACATATTGTCAGCTAAAACAATTAAAGAGAATGTTTTCTATCATGTTACGTTGCTCATTCAAAAATCGATCTTGTTACCTAACTCGAACGGCGACAACATAACGTACTTATATTCGTCTTATATGCTGCGCCGCACCGCAGCAATGTTTATGCCACACTTCTTTTAAGTGATCAGGTGTCTATGGCCATGATAGTACCTTCGTCTGATATCATCATTAAAGATCAAGCGGAAAACTACCCGTGAAACCTTCAGCAGCGAAGTGAAATCAGAGCTGACAAGTTTATTGACAAGCTCAAATTTCCGTTGATTACTCTATTTAATCTAAAATTTATCTAAGTTTCTAAGACATTTTCCAATATTTATGTTACAAAATTGAGGTAGAAGTAGCTCTAAGCATTTCCCCCTCGAAGTACTAGTTATAAAAATCAGCTTTAGATAAACACAAACTTTAATTCGTTAAAAAGTTCGTAATTTTGAGTTAACTAAAAAGAAGCTGAGTGTATATGCTATGGACTAACTGGTAAAACGGTGCCCTCATTTTGTTGAGTTTTAGTCGTTTTTAAATTCTCTATTTTACGAACGCACCTACATCAAAGCCCCGTTGTAATGAAATTTGTCATGTCGCCCATCTGTCGACATGTGCCAGCGTCAGATTACTCGTTGGGATCCATATAAACTCTGACATCTGCGTAATTTTGTTACGAGATACTTTTTAAAGTCCGACGTTCGTATTAATAGGCAAAATGTTAACGGATGCCAGCTTTAAACCCTTACGAGGGTAAAGTAAATAAATAACCAGGAATTAACGTTTTAGTGGCCACTAATCCAAGTTTAAGATTCGTTTGGGATCAGAGATTACGGGCCATTAACAGAATTTATTTATGAATTTCCGTCTTAATTTTTCCAAGCTGAATAAAGGAAAAATCTATCTTTGAATGTCTGGTTGCCTTATAATATAATAAGAATTAATACTGATCTCGTATATTGCATACAAAATGGAAGTTAATTAAAATCTACTGTCATGCAAGCAGGCATTTAATCATACAAGCATGCATGTAAACCTTCTTTTAAGTGTGATTTGAGATTTATATGTTTTATTGTGATTTATATGTACTTGAACGTACAATACTTTATTCATTTCATCAACTCTTATTCAAACAAAGTCAGGCCAGAACTAAGTTGTTTGCCAATCAGTAGTTTATAGTATATTTTATACATACAGAAGAGTTAAGCTTTGGTAGTTAGAAGTGTAGGATCACCCGGTGGTTGAAATGGTTGAAAAATGTAAGGCATTTTAAATGAGACACGCAATCTCCAACTGTGCTCAGGTGCAGTTTCGCTTCAAATATTTGCTATGGTAACACTTTTTACAGCCTTCCGGAACAAATTTTACCCACGCAGCCTGTGAGCAGAAAAACGCCCTTCGAGTCCAGTTCTATAATTCGTGCAGGATGTTTATTTACACCATGCAGCCTGTCCGCAGATTACACCATAAAACGTACTGCGCGTATACGTACAAAATGTTTGCTTCTATCGTAAAAGAGTGACCATAATAAGTTACAAATATAACAACAATTAGGGTACACTAAAAATTTTGCACTTCTTATCAATCGGAACCACTGACCTCTATATTTACCACTGGACTGGCGGCTGTCAAAGTGCTTTTGTGCCCGTTTGATAATCGCCATTTTGGCGCTGTCGGGCGTAGCGAGTGTCCGTGGTACTAAAACTAGTCGCTTACAATATACACATGTCCTCATTCTTGATAACTTTTATATAATGCTTATAACAACAACAACATAAAATTCGAATTAATATTTAAAAAATATAAAATCACTTAACAATAAGCAAGCACTTCTCTGGCGGCCACTTGCAATATACGTCAAAATTAGTTCTGCGGACACTCGCTACTCGCTAGTGGCGCTTCAAATAGGCACAAAAAAATAGCTGTCAAACTTACGGAACAGCCAGTCCAGTGGTAAATATAGAGGTCAGTGATCGGAACTATTTGAATTTCAAATGTTATGTTTTTTTAAACGACTTGCAACCTACTTGGTAATAAAAGAAATGGCGGAAAATCATTTGTCAATTGTTTTTTAAGATACGCAAAACTATTAGTGTGACCTACGTAATTGTTAGATACATATCAAATAACAAGACGTTACTATTGTTTGTATACAATACATACCCATTGTTAAAATCATTCCAAGGAAAGTGTTTCACACATTCCTTTATCCATTTTAAATAATTTTACCACAATAAGTTTTGGTATATATCAGCAAATCCACAAAAGACCTTATGTTTTTGGGGACACTTTCTTATACTAATTGAACCCTTAAGTAACAAACCCTGCTCGAGTTACCGAGAACACGAAGCATCCGTCCACGTTAACAACATCCCTAAGCATGTATTAAATAATTCATCCCTTAGGCTACATCCCTTGAAACCAAGGGTCGAGCGAGCCGAGGGAAAAGAAACCCCACACTTGCTACATTGAAATGCGAATTTCTTTGTAAATTTCTTTGGTTAAGAAGTGTTCAAAAGCCTTTTTTGTATTGTGTGAGATGGTGATTTTATATTATCAGTAATATTATAAATTAGTTCATGTAACGGACATACATATAAAATTGTGCCTATTAGTCCAATATTACTTAGGTTTCGACGATGAGTGGTCACCAAATACTCCTCGAATACATATCTTGTTCGATTCCCAGCTAGAAAGGGTGGCAGCTAGCCTTCCGGTGTAACGCTTAAAGCTTTTCCTTCCATTCCAGAGGTTCTGACTTCGAATCCCGGTTGTGAAAAGCAGTCATGGATATTTGTAGATTTGATTTAGTTTATTTCTCATTTATTATATACCGATATGCAAGTTTATTATAGACAGCAACGTCTTTAACTATAACAAGGTCTTGAACTCTAAAAATATGAATGTTCAATGAAAGTTACCTTAAAACTTTATTAAATAAAAGTTTTTCTTTAAATACTTTTAATACTTTTTGCTTGGTGGTAGGATCCCTTCTGGGTCCGCCTGGCTAGCGACCACCCTTTATATAAAGTCTGCCGCCAAATGTTACCGCTCCGGCAGTAATGTGTTCCGGCAATATTGTATAAAGAGCCAGTTCCTTCCTAAACCCGTGTGCTTTCATCTTCGACCTCATCGTCACTCAATCTCACCATCAGGTGAGATTGAGGTCAAACGCGGGTTTAGTCACTTATAAAAAAAAAATTACTCATATTTCAAATCAACATCTTGTTGTGTCTTTTTTTGGTCTCGAGTCTCCGATACGAGTTTATTTGACGTTTATGAAAATAATCAATCAATGTCATCTGTTCCTCGGTCTACGAGGGAAGCGTTCGGGATTAAAAATTCCATGAAGTTTATTGGGTTTTTATTTTAAAGTATAAAATTTGATGAAAAAAAGCCTTTAACCGTCATCTCTACTAAAATAAGTTTGTTTTGTTTTTTCTACTGAGAAGCACCCTAAAACTCATTTTTATTTATTTTTCTTAATTTATTCGAAAGTCTTGATATCGAATATTTTTTTTTCTCATCACTGTGGGGAATTCGTCGATTCATACCAGGGGAATGTATTTGAATGGGTTGATTCATACTATATTGGTATGAAACGCCGAAGTCTTATTTTGACTTCGTCGATTCGAACCACTTATAATTTAACAGTCGTGCACAAAGGAGTTACGAATATGAATTTACTTATTTATTCAACGTAAATCTATCGCCAGGGTATTCAGTTTTTCGAAAAAAGTGATTACCGATGCAGTATAATATATTTTTTCACTAAAACATACTGTCTTGCTTAACCTGTGTATAACATTTTAGCTAACGTTGAGAAATGATAAGAGAATTGCAAGTGAAATTTTGCTTAAGTGACATCCATACTTATAATATTATTCAGCGAACTTTTTCTAAAGCGCCAAAGTAATATAGAAACACGAAAGGCATTTATAGCTAAACCTGTCCCAACTTTCAAAATTTAAATCAACAAAAAAGTTCTTACATCACAGTAACCAAAGAAAATCATAACAGAAAAAATTCTTAAGTGACTTTTGTCAGTTAACGCCGCTTTAGCCATTTTGCTGGCGATGTTTTAAGGCAATCTGTCAAAAATTAGGTTAGCAGTCCAAGCCAAAAAAGTGCTCGGATCGCTACGAAACCTAGACAGATCGACGCAGAAAAATAATGCTGTCGAACTGTATATCTATTTACATATAATAAAATGGTAGGAAAGTCAAAACTGTACATTGAATATTTTTTTAAAAGAATACTTGGGGTATGATTTACAATCGAAACAGAAACAAAAAATATAGTTTTTAGAATTTTTGTCTGTTTGTCTGTTTGTCTTTCCGGGATAAACTCAAAAAGTACTGCATGGATTTACTTCAAATTTGGCATGAAGATAGTTAAGAAGTCGGGTCAACATATAGGCTACATATTATCACGCTAGCAGTGTTATAATCGTAGGTGCGTTTGGTGCTGCATAGCGTTCACGCAGACGACGTCGCGGGCAGCAGCTAGTAAATAAATAAAATAAAATCCCCAGACAAATCCCCAGTCAATAAAAAATATGTATCGCTTCGAACGCAATCCAAATAGGAATGTACTTGTTCACAAAATGTCGGACCAACTGCGACAACTGCGGTACTGACTGCTTTCCTGTACCATGAAACACACAACGACAGCTGTCGTCGACCAACTGACGCCATAACTGCGCGTAAGAGTGATAAGGACAGAGATAATAATCCCTCGCTATCGCAATGTAACTCAGTAGCGGTCCGCTTGTTTAAGTTTTTTATCTCGTCTGGTTGGCCGTAATTTAGGTGGTCAAACAATTACATTAACAGCTATAGGACCGCCTAGCCTGTTGTGTTTTGTTAGATTTTTACCTTAATAAATAGTAATGTACAATTAACTATAATTAAAAAATGTACAAAACCTTTGTCTTAACTATGCAAGGCCAGAAGTGACTAGAGCCACCAATACTAAAAACTCCGGCCGGTGAGCCACGTTGAAGCCATTGTAACCCGCAATATGAATGTCTTGTAAAAAAATAATTTGTTTTGCCAGACTGAATTAATTAAACTAGTTTCCATAATACTTACTTTTTAACGTTATTTTTAGGAAGTTAATGAATCGTATCAACAATGCAACTTCTCGCTAACTTTCTTTTTTTTTCGTGAATAACTTCCTACAACGTGATCAAGTGATTTAAAAGCAAAATCTCATTTGAGGAAAATAACACAAAAATATTTAAACAGAAAACTTTTCCGACACGTTTTTTCATTCAGCGTTCATCATTGTAACCAACATATACAGTGTGTCCGGTCACGACCTAGCGATAATTTAAGGTTACAAAATATACCTAATTTCATCGACAAAAACACCCATATATGGGGGTCTACCTCCCCTCCTGTCGGAATGGCCGCCATTTAATTTTTTTTTCATTCTTGTAGATACCTCTGCTTAAGATGCCGATTTTTCTGGACAGAAAGATCCTACAGATGTAAAAAAAATGTTATTTTAAAGGTAGAAATAGCAACTATCAAATAAAAATAAACATTATGGAAAATTTTCCCTACAAAATATCTTAAATCCTTCACAATGCTAATTTAAGTGAAAAAAATTTACTGTTTTTTATATTTTTCTTAACATATTTCAAAAAGTAGCACATTGATACTAATTTTTTTACTACTGTCCTAATACTCAAGGATATTACTTACAAATTGACGTTAAAATTATTGTTTTTAATTGCATAACTCGAGAGTTAGGGCTGTTTGAACATGACCCTTTTGCGAGGATCATGAATGTAGTGCGCTATTAATTTATCTAACAAACATTTATCTTCGATACCTGAGCTAATCAAACATAATTTTTTGTCCTACTTATTCACTGCTCTAAAATAATACAAATAATTTTCCTTCCTTGTCACATAAACCCTATTCAATGTAGCACCTAGCTCTACATGGGTTTGGGACCCTCACAAAAGGGTCATATTCAAACAGCCCTAACTCTCGAGTTATGCAATTAAAAACAATAATTTTAACGTCAATTTGTAAGTAATATCCTTGAGTATTAGGACAGTAGTAAAAATTTTAGTATCAATGTGCTAGTTTTTGAAATATGTTAAGGAAAATATAAAAAACAGTAAATTTTTTTCACTTAAATTAGCATTGTGAAGGTTTTAAGATATTTTGTAGGGAAAATTTTCCATAATGTTTATTTTTATTTGATAGTTGCTATTTCTACCTTTAAAATAACATTTTTTTTACATCTGTAGGATCTTTCTGTCCTGAGAAATCGGCATCTTTCAGCAGAGGTATCTACAAGAATGAAAAAAAAATTAAATGGCGGCCATTCCGACAGGAGGGGAGGTAGACCCCCATATATGGGTGTTTTTGTCGATGAAATTAGGTATATTTTGTAACCTTAAATTATCGCTAGGTCGTGACCGGACACACTGTATATACTTACGAATCTTTAGGAACTTTACGGTATTAATTTTACTTTATTTTAACAAAGAACAGCTAACAAAAGCATTTCAGTTAGGTAAACACTGTTTAAAATGATAACTATACATGCTCTAAGAGATGCAGGTTTACTTGGATATAACTAGGATTCCCCAAACGATTTGGGTAAATATCGAATAATAACTGCAATAAATTTTAATTCTTTCTACTCATACTCACCAAGGTCTACCCAACTTTGGCAGAGAAGGTTAGCGAAATTTTAAACGCCAGCAGCCCATTAATAAAGAATTACAATTGGAAGAAGAAACTTTAAATAATTACCATCATTATAAAAGTTTTTGGATATAAAATTAATAGAGAAAGCTTTTTCTTGAATTTTCAGTATTTCAGCGCTAGAAAATTCATTTGCAACGCGGAATTTACGACCGTAATATGTCCACAAATGTAGCAACAAACAAGAAAATCGGTCATGTGCGAGTTGTGCTCGCATGTTAAGGGTACAGCACTAACTTTTATACAGGGTGAAACGTTAATCATAAACCAAAGTAAGTGTTTATTAGTGTTTGATTTTAGTTTTAACATTTTCATGTAACAGAGGCAAAAACATGCAAACATTGTTTGATAATTTCTGCCCCCGATAATTGAAAAGGCGCATCTAACAAATACATAAATAGGAGAAAAAATTGTAAAACGAGCAAATCGGGAAATCGTTTGCTGTCCCAAGATAAATTAAGATAGCTTGTAAAAAAAATGTATACGAAATTTTAAATATGTGTTCAATTACGATTAATAAAGAATATTTTTTTTTTACTAAAAATTTATAAAAAAGGTTACTATCTTTGTAAGATTTTTTTTAAAATTACAACTTGCTTAGTTGTATAGACGCTAATCGCCAGATGCTCCTTATCAATTTCAAATACTCTGCTGTTTTACGCTTAGTAACTGTCATGTGATAAAATCCTTTATTACCAAGAAAAAAGGACGTATTGAACTACATGCGACTTTTATATTTAGTATATAAGTAATATTTGGTCATCATCGGCTAAGATAAAAGTAAATGTTTCTATTATGTTATACAGTCACCAAGTTATATCTTGATGACATCTTGGAAATAATTTGTACCTACTTAAGACTTTATCGTTTTTTGGTAAAAGAACATTTATTTATTTAATACACAAAACTAAATACAACTGTTACAAACTTAAAACTATTCTAGTCTAAGTTGCATTCCACAAAAATGTGTATAGAGAAAATATAAATGAACACTGACTTAGATAAGTATCTAAGTCTCGGTAGTCTCGGTGGTAATCGTCCACTACTGAACGTGGGCCTCCCCAAGGCTTTCCACGTCACTCGGTCCCATGCCGCGCTCGTCCAGCATTTACCGGCGAGTTTGACCAGGTCGTCGGTCCATCTTGCGGGGGCCTGCCTACGCTGCATCTCCCAGTACGTGGCCGCCACTCGAGAACTTTTCCGCCCCAACGGCCATCTGTTCTGTGAGCTATGTGCCCTGCCCATTGCCACCTCAGCTTTGCAAGCTTTCTGGCTATTTATTTTTTTATTTATTGACTATTTCTACAGCGATATATTCGATGCATAGAAAAATTACTATGTCGGTAACTTTGGTGCGCCTGCGAACCTCTTCATTCCTGTATTGATCTCGCAGGGAAACTCCGAGCATAGCCCTTTCCATTGTCCGTCCACTTTCCGTCTCAGTGCCATACGTCATTACTGGCAACACACACAAGTCAAAAACCTTCAGACACTGCGGTATTTGGGACGACAAAATTTTACGGAGCTTCCCGAACGCTGCCCAGCCGAGTTGGATTCGACGATTGACATACCTATTTCGTCAAGTTGGACCTACCTAACTGGATTTTATGTCCTAGGTATACATAATCGTCGACAACTTCGAGCGTGCCTCCAGCTATCACACCTGTGCAACTTGGTTTATTTAAGTGTGTTGTAATATTTGTAAAAATTTACTCCAAGTTATTTTAGATTTAGTCCAGCTTCCATGCTGGACTGGGAGCGAAAGAAATGTGCCAGCTGCTTCTCTTCCCGGGCATACTGTAAAAGTCAGTAAAGGGACAAAGGTTTTATTGGCTTACTTCCTGTCACTGCAATAGTCTCTCTCAATCATTATAATACCTCGAAATTCGTCAAACGTGACATCAGATGGTTGGATGACCTCTGGTGTTCTGCCTACCCCATAAGAGATACAGGCGTGAAGGTATGTATATATGTATGTTATTATAGATCATTATTCTTCATGGTAACAATTTAGAAATGAAACGTTTCTGCGGCGACCAGCGTAGGCCGCTCCGGCTCGCGTTTTATAACAGCGGGCGGGGGCTGCTTTCCCTACGCGCCTCCGGCTTTATAAAAACACTCTGGGTTCGATCCAATAAGACTACTTGGTTAAGGAATCAAGAAATAAAATTATGATTAAATTTGAACTGAATGAAAATTTTGTATGAACAAAATTAAATGTAAGTATACAAAATTTTACCTTGATTCGCAGAAATCCCGACTACAAGAAGGCTGATATCTAATACATTTAAAATTATTGTAAAGATTTTGATAATCGGCTATTATTTTTTCTAGAACATAGGGCTCCTATTGAGTGTTGCGCTTCTGGTAGATGAACTGTATTTACTATCTTCAATTTCATTTTTAAATAAAATATTTAAGTCTAAATATGTACGTCTGTAGGTACGCTTAAATGATCCAGAGAAAAGGGCTTTCTCTCAAATAACGTATTTTTTCTGTATTCATTTAAAGCAATCAATTGTTGGTTTCTACTGAACTCAACTACACGAAAGTTAATTATTTTAATTAATTATATTACTGTTATTTTGATCTTCTCTGTTCTTTAAGGATTAAGAATAATAAGCTACTCAGATTTATACGAGTTAGAAGAATCGTAAGATTTAAATCCTATTAAATATTTTATAGCATATAGTCAAAGAAATCGTGTTTTTATTTTTAATTGATGACAGTGTATGTGACCTTATTTTGATTGCGAATCGACGAAGTCAAAATAAGGTCTCGGTGTTTCATACCAGTGGTATGAATCGCCGAATTTTGAAAATGATATGGGCGATTCTTACCATGGTAAAGTTTTCTCTTTTGTGACACAGAACCCTACAAACGAAACGATCACAAAGCTAGTTTGACATGACTGTTAATTACTCCACAAAATGCTTCACAGGGGTTGAGTTATTTTTGTCACGAGTCAATAACAGTTATTACAAACTATAGCGAAAACATATTTGTTAACAAAACTAGCGCCGGAATTTTGAATGAGAATTTTTGTCACAGAATTTTTATGAATGAACTAGCTTTATCCCGCCACTTTGTATGCGCTTAGCTACCCTTCTCGTGGAAATTTCAGAAACTATACAACCAGACACCCACTGAAAGAACCTTTATACCAAGTATCACACCCATGCATTCAAGGAATAAGTTTCTTTCATACAAACTAAAAATCATATATATTTCCCGTGCCCGTGGGAATTTTTGGGATTTTTTTCGTAGCACAACCAGTCACTTTTTGAAGAACCTTCATGCCAAGTATCATATCCGTACACTCAAGAAATAAGATTTTTCATACAAACTAAAAAGTCCAACCCCTTCCCGCAGGAATTTCGGGAATTCCTTCTATAATACAAACAGACACTTATTGAGGAACCTTTATATCAAGTATCACATCCGTGCACTCAAGGGATGGGATTTTTTCATACAAACTAAAACATCATATATTTCCCGTTCCCGTGGGAATTTCGAGAATTCCTTTCATAACACAACCAGACACACATTGAAAAACCTTTACACCAAGTTTCACATCGGTGCACTCAAGGAATAAGATTTTTCATACAAACTAAAAAGTCCTATATTTCCCGTTCCCGTGGGAATTTCGGGAACTCCTTCCTTAGTGCACCCCTACATCCCCTAAAGAATGTATGTTCCAAATTTCAGCTCTCTACGCCCAATAGTTACGGCTGTACGTTGTCTGTCAGTCACTCAGTCACTCAGTACCTCAGTCACTCAGTCAGTAACGGAACAGTTTTATATATATTGATGATGTAATCACAGCAATTTTATTCTCGATTCTGTGTATGCTGTTGTGAATCATTAACAGTTACTATACATCGTTATTTTTTGTGATACAAAAACTGAACACAGTTTGTTCAGAATCGGTAACAGAATCGATTGCAATAGTTTTATACCATGTCATAATTTGACACAATAATCTCTACAGATCCTTAAATCCTAGGATCACTCGTACGCGATCCTAGGATGCAAGTAGGTATCTACGTCGTCGCATGGAGGGGTATTGTCAGTGATGAAAGGACTCGAGGTTTTTAAACCTTTTCAATCGAAACTCGCCTCAATTTTTTAGGACTCGACTCAAAAATACGACTTGAGGCTTCTTACTAATGTAGGATACTTCATTCAATTTTGAGTTGAACTCTGAAATAAAACGACTCGAGTCTTTTAATAACAGTTATAACGACTTAGTCGCGAACCTTTTAGTAAAGGACTCGAGTCGTTTAACATAAGATGAGCTGTTTAACGTGGGATTAAATAATAAACTTCAGTGCTCGATCATTGTATTTTAATTAAGTTTTCTAATTTTGCATCACTCATTATATATTTTTCCTTTCTATAAATATATAACATAGCATAATTGCAATGAATCAATAAATAACTAAAAATGTCAAAAATAGCTTTAAATATTTTTTTTGTTTTATTATTAATTGAATCAAACTTGTATTAACTTATTCCAAATCTAAATAACTTATTTCAAATTTAAAAATAAAAAAGAAACTAAATCTGCGTATATTACTTATAAACCTCTTTTACCCGTAATAATTAGCGTAGGAATACGTTTCCCATATCCACATTTACTCTAGTAATAAGATGTATGAGTGCGCCTCACGACTTAAGACTCCCGCGAACCGAGTCGTTTTAAAAAGGTTCGAACCTTTTCGTTTAGACTCGAGTCGTTTAAAATTTGGAGTCATTTCAAAATGACTCAAGTCATAAAGAGACTTAGAGGCCCCAGTCTTGGACTCAAATAAGGGTTAAGGTTCACGGTTTAAAGACTCATTGAGTTGTTAACCGTATGAATTGAGTCGAGTTCCTGTTAAAGAGCTTAAAAACCTCAAGTCCTTCCATCTGTAGGTATTGTGCGAGCGCCGCGCCACGTGCTGGGTGTCCCTACACGCGCGACAAAACCAAGACGCCACAAGAGGCTTGAAACCTCTTGTGGCGTTGAGTTTTTAAGATACTTGTATAATTTTTTGTATACCAAATATTTGAAACGTGTAGTTCTGTTGGGTTCTACATAAAAAAAAATAACAAAAACCGCAAATTTATAAATTAAGCATCCTTAGGATTCTGAACTAGAGACGATTTGTATTTTTTTTTGCACTACTTTTTTTTTTCTTTGAATAAGTCACGTGTTCAAATTACAAAAACAAATACATTGGAAGACGTATTAAGAACAGTTGGTTTACGGTGACGACGAGCGCAACGAGGAGGAGCAGTTAGGTTGCATATAGGACACGTGCGCGAGCCGAGCGAGCGGAGTGAGCGGTGCCGCTGTAGTTAGCCAAATTTTGTAATTGTTTGCATTCTTGATAAGCGTGCAGCGTGCTATTTTCCGTATTTTGAAAAAGCGTCAAATTAAAAGCTCTTTTTTTGACTGTGCGAACTGTTTAGAATCTTATGAATGTATATCCGTTTGTTTATACAGTCACCATGAGACGTCGCAAATTGATAAATTTGCGAAAATGTAAGCGTAACATAATACAATTTATCTCTCGTTTAGAATCCTACGCAAATTTATAAATTTCCTACGTAATTTATAAAACGGATCTTGTTATCTTTCGGTGACATACACACTAAAGTATAGTAAATTTTAATTTTTTTGCATTTAATTATTCTTAAATATATGTATAAAACTATGAAATAAAGCTGCAAAGCATTATACCACGTCAGCATTATAAAGAAAAAATGTAATACCTATACATAATAATTTCTATGGCGTCAGAAAGGATCTGGTAGCTTACTTGGTAGAGCCGGTTGATCTACCAACCAGCAAGTGACAAGATGGAGCCCGTAATAGAGTCGTAATAGCCCGGTTGGGGGCAATTTTATTTAGTAATGTTATCTATCAAAACACGAGTTGAGGATAAAAATTGCTAAAAATTAAATATGACAAAAGAAGTCGTCGTGGCGCCGCCGTGGTTACTGTGTGTATTATACGATATCACAGATTAAGCAACGTTTGGTGCGGTCGGTGCTTGGATGAGTGACCGCCAACCATTCATTTCTCACGATGACTTCCGTGCTTCGGAGGGCACGTTAAGCAGTCGGTCCCGGGTGTTGTATACTTGTATACAGTAGTCGTTAGGGTTTGTCAGAAGCCACTTTGGCGCCCTGAAAATTCTGACATCCACCACCCAGCACTGGGCCAGCTTGGTGGATTATGGCCTATAACTCCTCGTCACCCAGGGGAGAGACTCATGCCCTGCAGTGGGCTCATTACAAAGAGTTGTGATGATGACGATGATGAAATATGACAAAAATGCTACAGACATATATCTATGTATAACTACTAGAACAATACTTAATACTATGTTTGAGGATAGGCTTTATGGGAAGGACGGTCGCAAGTTAGGCAGATCCTCGAGGAATGTATAATCATTTTCATTATCGTCATTATCAGCTGGAAGACACCCATAGCTGGACAAGGGCCTCCCCCAAAGTTCTCCACGTCCGCATCACTTCGTCATACCCGCTCTCATACAGCTTTTAACGGTGACCTTGACCAGATCGTCAGTCCATCTTACGGGGGCCTACGCTGCGTATCCCAGTACGTGGTCGCCACTCCAGACCACTGCGGCGTAACACTGTCTGCCTCAAGCGCCAGTGGTTGCGGGTTCGATTCCCGCAAGGAACAAGAAAAAAAATATGTTCCGTGTCAAGGTGTTTATCTATTTATGTATTTATATTCTAGGTTCCCCCTAGTATCCCATAACACAAGCTATGCTTACTTTGGGGCCATGTAGTAGGTGCTTGTCTGGGGATTTTATTATTTATTTTTATTATTATTTCTGCTTGAATGGCCATACATTTTATGATGCGGTAATTTAGAGGGTCCTTTTCTTTAGACCTATTATCTCGTCTACTAACAAGTCTTTCCTAATGAATTGTATGACTATTATACTGCAGCAGTGTAGCTATTTTTTTAAATTATAGTAAAAAAAAGTTTCGTAAATTATATGGAGTATGGACACATGATGAAGTTGTTTGTCGAAATGTATCTGGTAATCTTATTCCTTTGAATGTTTTCAAGTAAATCTCCTTTATACAGGATGCTGAAGAGACGCTAATTTGAGACTCAATTTTGTACATTTTATACGTAAAAATCACATTAAATATAAAACTCAACCTAAATATAAGGAATTATTTATATTGAAATATTCCTTGTAAAATTCCAAATTCCTAAAAAAAAATATACAGGGTGACTGTGATAAGTTTCAGATGTTGAAGGAAAACTCTCTGTACTCGATTCTGATCATAATTATGTAAGTAAGTACTTAATTTTCCACCAGAATTCCTTATAAATAAATAAAGTTTTATTACTATGCGTTGCGTAATCAATTCTTCCGTTAAGTTTACTCAGTAAATAATTAATATTTATTTTTTATTACATTTTTTCTCTTTATGTATGATCTTAAAATACCACGTCCTTGAATTTCAAAAGTGCCACACCAATCACCCTGTATAGTGAAATAAATAGACAAAAAGGTGATGATTATTATGTGAAAATCTTAATTTTAACAGTATGTATGATAAAATGTATACTTATATATCTTGAGAAGAAATGACCAAAATGTTTTTTTTTTATTTAAAAGCTTTTATTTAGCTTCACCTTCCGTTGTATGTAATCACATCTCACAAGTTAATTTTGATCCACCTTACGGTTTCCGATGGAGCTAAAATTTGGCATGCATGTTTAAATCGCCAACAATTATGACATATATCATACGTATATATGACAATTAAGGTGGCCATAGCAACTGCGTAATTAAACGACGCAACCCCATCGAGTTTAGGCTCGTTTCATCTAAGTACTAATGGTTAATACTAAAGGTTAACCAGGGTCTGATGATGGAGCTGGAAGATGGCAATAGGAACTGTAGGGAATAGCTCGAGTATAGTATATGAAACAAACAAACAAACTTTTATTTATTTTCATAATCTGCACAATCTTAACATAAAAATATCATATTAAGGAACACAATTATGTTTAAGTGCCTAAACTAGGTTTACTTTGCTTTTCAGGCAAAAAAGGGTCTGAGTGTATACAAAATAAAAATAATACTTAAAATAAATACTTATGTATACTATATCTTTTGTGTAATAAGGATGAGTAAAAAAAAGCAAAAAAGAAATACTTAATCAGTGGTTATAAAACTAATGTTAGGCAAAAATATTAAATATTAATTGAATAATGCAATAAAAAAATTCTGTGTCTTCATAAGACATGTTTTGTAACGCCTCTTCATCAAGGTCTACGTTTGTTATTCTAATCTTTTAACTCAAGACCCTTTGAACTTTAATATTCTAATGTTTACCATGAATGTACAGCATAAGTAAGTCAATTTAAACTTGTGGTTCATCCCGAGCTGCAAATAAAACCGGGATTACAGTCTTCAAACTAATATTAGTCTTGCAACTGCAGACGGGACTAAGTCTGGTTCAAAGTAGGGACTAAAAGAGAGCAACTGTGGCATTTTGTGACAAATGATACGTATATTATGAGAGCGATTCATTGGCGTAGTTTTAGCCATTTTTGTTTAACTAAGCTTAGTACTGATTATTAGTATTTATTTTAATAATAGAAGTATACAATACATAATAACTCGTTGTTATTATGTATTGTAGCGTATGTAGCCTTTCCAATAAGGTCGTTAATAAAACTACCAGCGTAATAATCAAAAACAAAATATCATGAAATCAAAGGGCGACAGTACGTTGTATAACATATTGATTTCTGTGATATTTATAAATATTTGTTGAACGGAAGTGCGTAGAAAATAGTAGTAACCCCCCGTTCACACATGGTACGTTTTACTGGATACGTTTTACCGGATACGTTATTTTTTCATCGATGGCGCATGGAGTTGTATGTGTGACTTCACATATGGCACAGTATTCAGTATACGTATTTTCAATACAAAAAAGGTATCCAGTAAAACGTGTCATGTGTGAACGGGCTGTTACAAGACTAAGCTCAGGTTTTATGGCAAATAAAACTAACTGAACGACCGGTTATAAGTACGCTTTCAATTTATGCGTTTCGTGTTGATCGAACCGCGCTGCCGCACACTTGCCGTGCCGCAGGTTATATATATCACGCGGGTCACTGCAGTCCAGCACCAAACGCCTAAATTGAAATCCTATTTTACTGCCATTCTTTTTTATCCCAGTGATGTAACATCAGTCTGGCCATTTACTCTGAAGATGAAACTTTACTGTTAGTGCTCTTGTTGAAAATCATCAAAGAGAAACAAAAACGAGGCCCCTGTAAAAGAGCAGCACCGATGTTTTCGTTAACATGTAATTCTGGTGATTTCCATTATCTTTAAGCAGAACGTTTCAATTTAATTTCTAAAATCTTCCATGTTCATATCATCCATTCTTAGCAAATACGTAAATGATAATTTGATGCAATTAGCTCTAACGTCTATTCACCGCACTATTCAACACCGAAATAAACACGTCTGCTTGTGACTTTGCCGTCCTGTTGCATTCGCGGTACCGATCGTCTGTGCGGTGTACGATTAACGCACCGCTTCGGCACCGCAGCAGGCCATCAAGAAACGCATAAACTGTAAGTGCCCTAAGACTGCCAGCCACAAAAGCAAAACCGAGTAAACTTATGAAAAAGATTGACAAACCGAGATGCATTGTTTAATCAAGTGCTTGTAAATTGATTTGACATAGTCCGAGTATTTCAGTGCACAATAAAGTATAAATAAAAAAAAAGTTTTTGTTGAAGGCTTTTATATTATAGACTAATTACGGTGCCTTATTGGATTGGATATTGGATTGAATCCAGATGTCGTGGATTCGAGTCCTGCTAGGAGCAGATGTTATGCCTATCAAGTGAATAAATGTGTTAATTTAAGTACTTACTTACTTATTAATTTACTCTCCTAAATCTAAAATAACCAGTTGAGCCAAGTCATTTTTTTTTTAAAAAACTGCATTAACAATCTATCAATTTGAAGTTGTTGGCTGTTTTCTTTTAAAAAAAAGGCGTTGAAGCTTAGTAAAGCTTTTTGTAAAAAGGGTACTCTCGTAGTATCAAGTGGGGGCAGTCAACAAAGCTAGTAATATTTGATGAATACCATTATTAACGACTACAAGAGGGCCGCCAGACTGTTGAAAACACGTTGAAAACCAATGCTTCCAACCAAGGTTAAGGAAGGTTAACTTGTTGACAACCAATTCCGAGTCATCCACACTGTTAGGCCGGCGCCAGACTTAGCTTCAAATGTTTGAACAAATGTTTGAACAAATGTTTGCACAAATGTGTGGCGCTGGACTTTGCATATTTATTCAACGTTTGCACAAAGCTTTGCACTTTGCCATCCGGTGTCGGTCTTTTTCCACACATCAAAGCGTTCAAAGTTGAATGTGTGCAAATGTTTGCGTGGCTTGCCACACTTGTTCAGTATCCAGTTGCTCGAGCGTTGTCGAGCGGGACGGTTGTGTGCATGTTACACTGCATGCGGCGATATGATGGACTGGGGCAGCGACTGCGTTCTGGAATTTGTAGAGTTGTTACAGGGGCAACTATGTACAAGGAACCCGAAAAATAACAAATAAAAAAAATATAATTACATGCACACAAATAATACAGGCTTACTGAGTCTACAAAATCGTTGTCCATCTTGTTTGTTGTCTACTAGCATACTGTGGAGAAAAGTGTTTGCGAAGCAAGTCTGGCAGGTTACGTCAATATGTGTTCAAATGACTTTGCAAAGTCGTCAAAGATTTGTGCAAATCTTTGAAGCTAAGTGTAGCACCCGGGTTACAAACGGTGGTTTCCAACAAGGAGACAAACAAGAACACAAGCCAAGGTCACGCCAGGCCACGCCCCTTAATCGTCAGTGTGCTCTGATCTCTCGCGTTGGCAACATCTTCGCGATGGCAGTTTTGTATGCAATTGAGGATACAAAGAAGGAAAGGTTGAAACGCAGGATAAAAAGCTACAAAACTCGAGTCATTTATAGTTATAGTTACATAGCAAAATATACAATAACAAGCGTACACAGTCCTAAACACAGACATACATCTACATAGATAACGCAAATGCATGTCCTTTGCGTGTCCGAACCCCAACCAAATGTCAAGGTTGGTCGCCTCTAGATTTAATATGTATTGTAATATGCGTGTATGTATGTCTGTTAGAAAATCGAGTCAAGAATATCAATATCGGTCTTAATAATCGATTTCATCGGCGGTATCGGTGTCTCTGAATCTTTTTGTATTTTCCAGTAATAAATATCAGCTGTGACGTCACAATAGGTCTTAAAAAGTCGGCACGCTTGGTTCGAATACAAATCGTGGCACTTGCGTTGTCTATGTAGATGTATGTCTGTGATTCTAAGCACCGCCGTTTCCAACCCGCCAAAGTCATGTAATTTGGTTGTCAACAGCCATCTTCACTGTTGGAAACACGTTGTAAACTAGCAAGGTCACCTTGGTTTGATGTTTTGTTTCCAACAGTCTATTTGGGCCTTAAAGAACGGATTAATTGCTGGCATTTCTAGAAATTTTAACTTTGGGGCTTGGGATGGCTATGGTGTTACTATTTATTTAACGGTGAAAGATAATGATTAAAATATTAGTGATAGGTACATATTTTGTTCAGACAAATTCTTTAAAATAGGTATCCTATTTAATTAATTTTTTGGGCACCTGTTGTACATATTTAAGGTAACCTAGATGTATGGCATTATCATTTTTCAGGGTTTACAGTGCACTCGTTTCTTTTCCAGCATTTTATCCAAGTATACGAAAAGTTCGACATAGTCAATAATGTTGGTGACAAACCCTATTCTAGAAAGAAACCACGCAAACTTACCTTGCTTATGCATTTATTTCAAACATGCTTCCATGCTGGTCTAGTAGCCAAAGAAAAACATAGAATGTGCCAGCTGCTTCTCTGCCCGGGCATACTATAAAAGACATTTAAGGGACAGAAGTTTTATTGGCGTTTTTGCGGGCGATAGACTGAACCTCTGTCACTGCAATAGTCTCGCTCTCCATCATTTTATACCTCCAAATTTGTTAAACGTGACATCAGATGGTTTTATAGCCTCTGGTGTTCTGCCTACCCCATAAGGGATACAGGCGTAAAGCTATGTATGTATGTATTTATTTATTTTAAACAACAATATTCCGAATCGATGCAAATATTGAAAATTACACAATTTTCAAAAGCGAGATCGAGCCCGTATATCTTCGCACTTCACTCCGGTATTCACACACTGCTAAGCCTACCTTCAAATTGATCCCATAAGTCTAAATGCTTCCTCTTCACTTGCAAACTGGGTGTATTTCTCATAAGAACGTAGATTATTTTGTAGTATAAAGTACGTAGGCATAACTCAAATTATTTCGTCGTATCGTCTATTAAGGCCCCATAAGATCATGTTGATTGATCTAATTTAACTTTTATGGGGTCTTCCTGGTACAAGTCTTCCATGTGACCGGGTCACCCAGAAATTTCATGACGTTGACCTGCGGTCGTAAACTGCACCTAATTTGTAATTGTTGCTTGGGAAAGTTAAGTGATCTTATCATCGTGCAAGCATAAAGTTTCCGCCTCATTTTGGGATTGCGCGATTTTTTCATTTTAGTGCCAACGTTCCAGCATTCGAACACGCGTCTCATACAAAACTGCAACGTCAGTACCCCACGCGCGTTTGATACGGACTTTTGAACAAACTATCTTTCTCAGTTTCTTTTGCGACTTCTTTATAACAAATAGGTAAACTGTCTTCAATGAAATACAAATAGTTTTGCGAAGAAGCGAAGAAACTCTCTTGAGGGAGGGGCACCCTCGACAGGGCATCGGCCGGCCCTTGTCTGCCGATCTCACATACTCTATCTTAAAATAGTAAGCAGCCCGTCGCGCCACCCACTTTTGTAATCGGCTAGCTGTGGTTTGAGGAATCCCTCCCATGTCGCCAAATATAGGTGAGCGGTTGATGGTCCGTTCGCAACGTGAAACGCCTACCAAACAAATATTGGTGATGTTTAGTTATACCAAATAAAATTGCCAAAGCCTCCTTATCTAACTGGCTATAGTTGAGCTCCACCGCACTCACTGTACGCGACACATAGCTGACAGGCCGCTCGACGCCACCGGAGTAGCGGTGCGCCGACACGCGCCACCCCGTACGCGCTGCTGTCCATGGAGTTTGTAAACGTTGAAGTATAGTACCTACTTAAGTTAGGTATGTATCGCCCGTAGTAATTTATCATTCCCAACAAACTTTTTACCTGCGATATGTTTTCCGGTTTCGGTGCATTGGAAATGGCCTCTAACTTTACCGGGTTCCGGTCGTAAACCCTCCTAACCCTTAAAACCTAAATATTGTACGGAATCTTTTAGAAATTTACACTTATTTAACTTAACTGTCAAACCCATATCACGTAATCTTTCTAACACAGCTCTAAGATTTTTATAATAATTTCTGATGTTAGATCCCGTTACACAAATGTCCTCTAGAAACACGACACATAATTTCCATAATTTTCTGGAACTTTTCTGATACGAATAACAGGCCATATGGAGTATGCACCCATGTGTGTGGTGATGGCAGTATACGTTTACGACTCGTCTGCAAAAAAACATTGTTCGTACGCGTGCCTAAGGTCAATTTTAGAATACAATTCACCCCCACTCAGATTGGCAAAAAATTCCTCTATTCGCGGTAATGGATCATAGTCTCGGAGCAGGGGACAGCGAATAATAAGTGTTTGCACTTTTGCCAAGAAAAACTAAAGAGTGTTTTAACTTTTACACATTTTGTTAGAGAGTTGAAGACATGACATTGGCTCTCACAATTAGCTGTCTTGTGTTTGTTTTTTTCATGTCACGGTCAATTTGTACTGTAACTATTTGTATTAATTTGATAATTCTGACTGAAAAAGAGTGCCAAGAGATTTTTTCCGCCGGCTTTTTTTGTCTCTTGGTCTACTGTAATATCTTATACAACTACTATCAACAACTAGTTAAAGTATGTGATGACTGACTTCATCGAGTGTTTTGTGAAATTCCTAAGATATATAAAACTTTTTTGAATCGGTATGACGACCGTTCGATGAACTGTTTTCGCTGTGATAACATAATGTAATAAATGTACTAACTTTGGATATCACGCAGGGAACCCGCAATTTCTTAATTATATTGTTTTTTGATAGCCTTGATCTTATTTTCGTGAATATACAAGCAGTGATTGTGAAGTGTAGATAGGTACGCTACAGGTAAGTCACTAATCAACTTTGTTGTGGTGATATAATTGTTCTTAATTGCAATGATTGCATTACACTGGCAAGTTTGTATTGACTATGTGTGAGTGAATGATGTTTTTGTTCTAAACCCGTGTTGGGGCACAAACGTATGGGATAAAATCGGTTACCTTCGATTATCATTTTGTCATCAACGCTGCTCGTTGACCAAACACCATCAACATTCAATGTGTCTTCCAGAAAACTTCCACTGCGCAATAAGTTGGTCAAGAACCGACCTCCTTCACATCACTATACAACTCAACCTCGTAAAATGTCTCTCAAGGTTAGGCCCATGAAGGCTGAACCAGCTGTGATACAGAGGAGTTGGTTGACTTTTTTCACAAGATACGAATGGCACACCGTAAATTCCGGGGCAATATGCGGCAGCGTGTCAAGCCAAGTTAAAGCAACGGAACTGGCTAGCTAGCACCTTGTTTAATATTACACGAACCACTTGGTGCCACTGTTAACCCATCTATAAATCAGAACCTCTTCAACGTAAACACATAAAAGTACGTGTGTTTAATAATATCTATAAGGACATGTAGAAGCCAAAATTTCACAAAGCTAGCTCAAACGGTTATAAAGATATGAAGGTCAAAAATTTTAGTACTAACTGACTGACATATAATACCTAAACCAAACCTACTTCCATAATGACTTTTGAAGGATGAAATTTGGAAATATAGTAACTGTGTGTAAGCGTAGGAATAAATCAAAAAATAAAAAAGAGTCAAAAAATAAGTGGTGTCCTAAAAGTAAATATACTTAAAAGTGCTCTTAAAGAAAAACATTAAATCTCAATACCTGCCTGGTTTGCTTTACAAAAAGAAATGATCCCACCAAAAACATAGATTTAAAAAATGAGAGCCAAGTTCAATACAAAATCTATGCTTGGCTGCGGGCTTCGCCACAAAAAGAATGAAGATCTAAATGAGAAACTATTCCAAACCCATTTTTCATGAGCTATTCATCGTTGTTCATTGTAACAAAAATATAAATACTTACGAATCTTTAGGTACTTCACGGTATTTATTTTACTTTATTTAACACAGAACAGCTTACAAAAACATTTCGGTTAGGTTAACAGTGTTGAGCAGCTTTTATAAGCTGTTCCGTGTTAAAATAAAATAAATACCTACCGTAAAGTACCTAAAGATTCGTAAGTATTTATATTTTTGTTACAATAAGAACAATGAATAGCTCATGAAAATGGTTTTGAAAAAGTTTTCTGTTTAAATATTTTTTTATTATTTTCCCCAAATGAGATTTTGCTTTTAAATCACTTGAACATATTGTAGAAATTTTTATTCAACGAAAAAAAAGTAAGCGAAAAGTTACGAATCACTTCGCGGAATCGACTTTACTTGGTTTCTAAAAAGTTATATTTTTAGAAATTATTATTGATACGATTCATTAACTTCTTGATAATAAGGTGAGTTTGAAAGTAAGTATTATGGAAACTAGTTGTCAGTATAATATTTTATACGTAGGATAATGATTTTGAAAACGATCAGAACTATCTCTGGGCTGTTACGTAGTACTGAGACTAGGTTGATATACCTTTAATCCGCGCCGCGAATGTGGAGCCAGCATGAGGTTATTAATTAGTGCACCAAATGCGGCTAAACTATCTTTAAGTGATGTTTCATTACTGTAATACGACACCATTAAAAACTGTTTTAGTATTAGCCACAATTTTTAGTATTAGTTGCATTTCTGGCCTTGCATACTTAAATTATAGTTTTCGTAACTTAAGTTTTTGCACACAATAATTTAAGAACGGCATAACCGCAATAAAACCATTTAGAAGAGCACAGCAAGTGGCCTTATCACTGCTTTATTTGTTTTCAACAACCTTACAATTGTGTTAAAAACATCAATTAAAGTACCCAATAACTAAAGTAATTAAAAATATAATAACCGGTACCAAGACTTTCGAATAAAATACAAACATCATAAGTTTCAGGGTGCTTTTCAGTGTAAAACAAGTCGTATTGTAATAGACGGTTAAAAGCTTTTTGGGATTATATTTTAAACTTTAAAAACATGACCTTCCTTTGCGTACGGCAGTCCGGTAATAAAAACCCATTAAACTTCAGAAAATTTTAAATCCTGATCGCTTCGCTCGTAGACTAAAAACCAGATGGGTATGATTGATTATTTCCATAACCGTCAAAAAGACGCATGCTATATCGGAGACTAGAGACCTCAAAAAGACGGCAAGATGTTGACTTGAAATATGAATATTCAAAGAAAAACTTTTATTTGTTAAAGTTTTAAAGTAAGTTTCATTGAATAATCATATTTGAACTCTACACTTTGCTGTCTACAATAAGCTTATATGCGGTATAAAATAAATTAGAAATAAACTAAAACAAAATATCCATGACTTGACAACTTATCACTACCGGGATTCGAAGTTAAGACCTTCCAACCGAAGTTGGAAGGGAAAGCTTCAAGGGCTACACCAGAAGGCAAGCTCTCTACCTTTCTGTCTGGGAATCGAACAAAACTCAACAAAACGGGAGCTCCGTTTTACCAGTAAATAAAATTAACTCAAAGTTCATTAAACTATAAACTTTTAACGAATTAAAGTTTATGTTTATCTACGACTGATTTCTCTAACTAGTTCTTTTAGGGGAAAATGCTTTGAGCGACTTCTACTGCAATGTTGTAACATAGATATCGGAAAATGTCTTAGAAACTTAGATAATTGGTTAGATTAAATTGAGTTAGCAATATGGAACGTGCACAACGACGGTGCTGCTGACTGGTGTCTCAAATCTGAGACTAGTACTCTTGCTCTAGTATTAATAAGTCGCTACGAAGACATTGAAACGGCCGGAAAAGCGTAACGCGCCTTCCCGTAGAAGGTTGAGTTCGGTTCAGGAAATTTATAATCCATCATCAAGATCTCCCAGCTCCGATAAGCAGAATAAAATGTCGAAAATTTATTTTATGGAGAACTTGAATTTTCCTTAAAGTAGGTCTAAGTACTTTTGTTACGTGCCTTAGTTACAATGGGGAAAGAACATCAGCGAAATTGTAACAAAAGGTAAAAATGCTAGCTAAAATACATGACATATGGACATATAGATGTATGATCAAAAATACTCAGGCCCAATTATGTAGGTACAAGTATGTACCCACACTCGTCCCTTTTCTAGGATCAGGCTCTACCATATCCACTTTGTTGGAATATCGTTCATTACATTAATATTACGGAACTGGTACTTCGAACCCAAAATTGTATGAAAATCACTAGAAAATATATCGTTATCGATATGATATTATTATTATACCATAATGCTTGAGACTCGTGCCTTGAACATTATATGAATTATGTGTAGTTTGTTTTGCAAGTTAAATAATAAATAGCGAGATAATTCTATCTAGGAAGAGTAAATTCAGATCGATGCACAATTATCTTTTTTAAACTTCACCTAATTGCTCTACTGGCTGTTTGCCGTACCTAAATTATTATTTCATCATAGCTATATTAATGCTTGTTTTAAATCGGGTACTGCCTATGTAAGGTCAGCATAGAAGATGAAGTAAGTGTCGTAGAATGTGAGTAATAAAAGTAGCTTCCGCTTTGTGAGTTCAATATTTGTTGTTTATATTAAAGGCTTATACAAATAGTGGTTAAAGGTGAGGCTAAAGTTGGCTGTTTATTTGAATACTTAGTCGAAACTCGTTATCCCAAAGATGATGACATTGGATATTAGACTAAAGTTTAATAAATTGGTTTAAGCAAGGTGGTCTTTAAAGGATCCTATTAGCTAACTCACGCGTTTATTCAGTGTTCGAATCTATTCGTAGAACAACGAGTATATTCCCCATGTTAACATTATTCTAATGAACTAGCCACCGCTCGCGGTTTTACCCGCGTAACTTTTGATCCCGTAAGAATTTCGGGATAAATATAACCTATAACCTTCCTCAAGAGTTGGGCTATCAAGTGCAAAAAGAATTTTTCAAACCCCACTTGTAGTTTCTGAGATTAGCGCGTTCAAACAAACAAACAAACAAAAAAACAAACTCTTCAGATTTATATATTAGTATAGATTACCAATGCATTGTCATTATTCTTGTGATTTAACTTTCAGCCTTATTACATAAACATACATTTTAGTAAGTATTTACAATATATTTAGATATTTATATATTTCGACTTCTTAATTGCTTACATATATTATTTATTCCACTTTATCTAAGTAGGAGGCTTCCGTCGTTTGGGACCGCTTTGTCTGGAAACGCGGTCTTGATCGCCGAAATGATTTAATTTTAATATTTTTCTTCCGTCGATTGAGACCACTCAATTAATAATAAAATAATCTATTGTTCAAGACAATACTATACAGTCACATCAAAAAGTTTAATAATGAAAGAAAAACAATTTTTTTACTTTTAAATATTTTATAAGGTATTTTGTACATCATTGATCCATTCTAGATATGAATTTATTGTATGTGCAATAAACTATACCAACTCGTTCCAACGTATATTTTAACTTGCATAGATATTTTTTACTATAAATTAAAATTTTTGATAGTTTTTGGCATGGCTTTCATGCACGTTTATTAATGTCAATTCAAAATAACAAAAACGAATAGCTATTTTAATTAAAATTATATAAATAAAGGATTATTTGAATCAATGGTTTGTAATTATTGCCTCTGATTATTGTATACTGTATGACAAAAATAATAACCAAAAAAAAAGTCATAAAACTAATTATTTCTTTTTAAGAAAAAGTGAACCACCTTCAAAAACCAACCCACTAAAAGGTTTAAATATTTTTTATATACGCCATCCTAGTCCTGTTCCTATTCCTTCCCTATTACTATCTTGGTAATCAGAGGTAACAGAGCAGCGCGGACTTCGTTGTCTTGTCACGCTCCCCTCCCGCGTCTGTTTCACCCCCTCGGCGAGTGATTTTTTTGTTCAAAATATATTAAAACTATTAGTTAATTATGAAACGTTACATCAGAATTATATTTTGTTTGTTTCGGGGTATCGTTTTTACACGTTTGAACCGCACATTTAACCATTTTAATGTGTTAAATAACGAAATAAACACAGAAACTGACATAAGCATGTCGAGCTCTCGATGACGACTACTTGTGCTTGCGGTGACAACTCAGAGTTGTTCTCACCCGTGCCTACTGTTCCCACTTGGTTATGCGTGCTCTATACTTAATTATTATAACTCTAAAACTTTATTGTTATTACTCTAAGGTGATATGATTGATGAGAATGAGATTGCTGAAATTAAATACCTTGACTCTTCAGAAATGCCACCTTCAATTTCCGCTAGCCAAACAAAAGATAGAATTCTGTGTCTAGTATTCTTTGTACGGAAGAGGTCTATCTAATAATGTAACCATTCTTCTAATTTGTGGTCACAATCATTTATGGCGGGTTTCAATATTCAACTGACTGGTAACCGATGCAGGTACAAAACTGGTAGAAAAAAATAGCGTTTCACAATATCTATTAACTACGAGGTGTAAGTTCTCAAATTTGGCATTTACATAACCTTCTTCCAAGAAACTAGGCGATACGTGATTTATCGTGATTTATCACGCATTCACAAATTATTTGTATGATATTTGAACTAAATAAACGTATAAACTTATTCCATTTTTCTTGATGTGTTTTGGTATTTGATAAATACATTATAGTATATTTTTAGAGCTTTTGTTAATAACTGCGTTTAATTCATTACGTAAAACAAAACGCCAATCCTTTGAATTATGTTGCCATTGGTTAAATCACATTTTCATGACGTCAAAGTAAATATTTAAAAGACAAATTATGTCATTCAATAAAACTCGTCCTTTTTTTTTCAAAAACTGTAGATAAGTTAGAAAGAGAAAACTGGATTATTGATATGTTGACAGATATTTGATAGGATATTAAGTTAAATTAATAAATTGTTACGTCGTTGGCTAGATAAAATTATTTATCCTGTAATTGGTCACATGTAATGAAAACTTAACTCGCTGATGTCAAGATTTCATATTGGTAGTGAATTCTATTGTTCGTAGGCAAAACGAACAGTTTTCATGATATTGAAACCCGCCGGGTCCATATCGGCTCACATAAAATTCTAATTCATATTTTTTGTCTTACTACCGATTTTTGTTCATAATAATCACTCTTCATAATTTTATTTTTCATACTTTTTTTATTCATACATTTTTATTCCTACCAACGGTTGTCATAACAGTTAGTGATCATATTTTTTTTATTAATAATGTTACTACCAAGAACCATTTTAAAATCATAATTTTCTTTTTCAGATCTTTTTTCTTTATAACATTCAATGATCATATTGCTCTTATTAATAATTCTGTTACTAAGAAAATACTTCAACTCATAACGTCGTTGTTCAGAATTTCTTATTTAATAAAAGACAATTATCATAATTTTTATTTTAATAAAGGCAATACTAAGAAAAGATTAAGAAAAGATGACCATCAGTCTTTGCGGTAGCTATTTAGATGTGGAACGTCTCCGGCGCTACGGGAAGTGCAGCCCCAACGCCCTCGCGTAACAAAGCGCAAACACGCATGCTCACCTCCACAGCCTCGGCTTTTTGGTCGCCTCCGGCGACCAGCCTCGGCCGCTCCGGCTCGCACGCTGTGTGCGCTTTGTCACGGCGGGCGAGGGCTGCTCTCCCTCCGCGCCTCCGGCTTTACAAAAACACTCTAGGGTCGATCCAATAAGACTACGTGGTTAAGGGGTCGACAAATAAGGTTTTGAACAAATTTGAAACTAAGTATGAGTTGTATGATAAAAATAGTTTAGTTACATATATCTACAGGTACACGCGTAATTTTTATAATTATGTATGAATAAAAATAAATCTAAATAAAAAAATGTATGAATTTCAATAATAGTGATAAAGACGATTGATTATGTTGAGAAAATATACAAAACAAATAGATGTTTATCACTTCCAGTATTATGAATTTGAGTGATTCGGAACGATGGAACTTAGTATTTAGGAATAAAGATAGTTAGAATGAAAAATGTTATGATTTTCAATAATATGGATAAAAACACTTATGATTAAGAAATTTATAAAAACAAATATTAGAATAAAACAAATTCATGAATATTAAAGTTATTTATTCGAATGATTATGAGTTTCGATCATTAGTATAAGCAAATATATTAAAACAAATATTAGTAAAAACAAAGTGTATAATTAGTGATATTATGAGTTTCAATGATTATATTTTTTAATATTTAGTTTTTAAAATTATTATGAAGAATGATCATTATGACTTTAAATGGTATGAGAAAAATTTTCGGACCTCCGATGATAGGAATAGAAAAGTTATGTGAGAAAATGCGCACCCAAACCCGCCATTAATCAGTCATGGATTGTGATGGATTACACAGACTAAGAATATCTTTTATGTACAGGTTGGCGAAAAATAAATCATCCGAATTGGATTTTCAATAACTTTTTAAGTAAATATAAGATGTTTAGTAATGAAAATCTTTTTTGGACATAAATGGCGGGTTTCAATATTCAACTGACTGCTATGCGTAACCGGTACAGGTACAAAACTGGTAGGAAAAAAGTAGCGTTTCACAATATCTACTAGCTACGGGCTGTAAGTTCTCAAATTTGGCATGCGTGACGTTCTTCCAAGAAAATAGGTGATATGTGATTTATAGAATATCACGCATTCGCAAATTATTTGTATGATATTTGAACTAAAGAAATATATAAACTTATTCAATTTATGTTTGCTATGTTTTAGTATTCGATAAATATATTATAGTATGTTTTTAGAGCTTTTTATTAATAATTGCGTTTAACTGCTTACGTAAAACGAAACGCCAATCCTTCGACTAATTTTGCTATTGGTTAAATCACATTTTTATGACGTCAAAAGTAAATATTTAAAAGAAAAATAATGCCATTCAATAATATTCGTCCTTTTTTTCAGAAACAGTTATAGATAAGTTAGAAAGAGAAAACTGGATTATTGATATGTTGACAGATATTTGATAGGATAATTCGTTAAATTAATAAATTTTTACGTCGTTGGCTAGATAAAATGACCTATTCTTTAATTGGTCATACGTAATGAAAAAATAACTCTTATTGGCCGCAGCAGACTGCCATGCTACCTTTACCTCATTGGTTTAAATTAATAACTTGTTACGTCGTCGTTGGCTAGATATAATGACTTATTTTGTAAATGGTCAAATGTAACCTAACAACTCATTACAGTCAAACAGTTCGTAAGCAGTGGTTTAGATGTCAAGATTTTGAATATTGAAAGGCATTTTGGTAGTAATTTCTATTGTTCGTAGGCAAAACGAACAGTTTTCATAATATTGAAACCCGCCTTAAAAAAATCTGTTAGATATGTATAAAAAAATTATATCAGTCAATGCTGCCGCCAATGTTGATACATATTTGAGCCTGTTTTATCACATTCGCAACATTTCCGGTAATAACTGATCGCATTTCTGTCAAATATGCTGAAAGTTCACTCAGCGCGAATACCAGCGTCCAATTATTGGATGCTGGTGTTCGGAGTTCTGAAGTGATTATTTCATAATGTTACGGATCATTAGCGCTCAATTGCTTATCTATGTTATTGCACGACAAGGTTTTTTTGGCGCATGTTAAATTTCCCTCTTCTCAGGGGAAAATGTGAATGCTTAAACGTTTAGTTTTTTTTTATGTTTGAAAACAAAACATATTTCATTTTATGTTATGTGCTACAAAAGGCAACGTGTAAACATTGAGAAAAACCTTTGTGGTACAAAAACACGGAGTTGAAGATATAAATAGAAAATTAAGCAAGAAAATATATTAAAACATAAAGTAACATGAAATTAAAATATTTTTTTATGACAAATTGTTTTCCACGTCATCCACGTCATCCACGTCACCACTACTTTCCTTATTAGTTACCCACTCGTATCAAGAAATGTTGCTTATCTTTCTTCACTTTTCATACAGTCTTTTTAAAGAGACAATTTTCCTGATATCGTACTTTTTTGTTGAAATATTAAAAATAAAATAAATTATATTCTAAAATGTATTTTTCAAAATATGGCAATATGTAAACATTGCATAGGCAACTTACGTCTTTACTCTTACAAATGTATTTATTGGGACGTTAAATTGTTCTTCTTTCTGAAAATATCTTCTTGGCTTTTATAACTATAATGAAAAAGCTCACGTTTTGGAAATTTTGGCGTGTTTCATATCTTAATATTGAATTTAAAAGTACATTAACAAATATGAGCAGTAAAAGTCATGAAGTGACATTTTCCAAGACGGTACTTATTTCCAATTTTTGCCAAGCGCCAAAAGATCTTTTTCGGACTATAAAATATTCAGCAGAAGATTCCTACTTTAAAAATGTCAAATTTGATTGACGTGCGACGTTATTTGGAATACAAAACATCCTTCGATAACATTATTAATTTTGCGCCACCATGATGAACTAATGGATTCCTCTTACCGTCTTCCCTGTATTCATAGAGTAACTTATATACTGGTATTCTTTTCTTCCCCGACAGGTCCCTAGATCAATCAATATGAGTTCTCTACTGTCAATCCCAGATCCTATTATTCTCAAATGCCTTTTGATATACATCCATCAATTCAAAATAAGGTTATAATGATAGCTCGAGTCCCCCTAGGCTACTGATCTATACAGTATTTTTAAGCAGCAGCAAGGGCTGGTAGCTGTCAAATATAATCTGTGCCCCACCACGCGATACTGGCAAAAATAGTCTGTTGACTCATTACAACGGCTGATTGCCATAAATTAGAAGAAGAAGAACTAATGGATTGATTTCCTATTCTAAACCTTTTAATAATTAATATAAAAATTTTACCTTCCAATAAAATTTGTATTATGTTTCCTGAGACGTCTGAAGTCCATTATGAGAGAGTACATCCTTTTCTACTTCCGTTTCTGGCTAGATGTCGCTACTTTCCATGCATTTTGTCCGCTGCCAAGCGCCCTCTAACGGCTTTATCTGCAACTAAAATTGAAACGAGACAAGCCACCATGTTTTCCGATCATTTTTCGGCTCATAAGATAATGATGTATAAGATATTCACCAGGAAGACATTATCAGGACTTCAGACGTCTCAGGAAACATAATACAAATTTTATTGGAAGGTAAAATTTTTATATTATGTGTTCCGCTCGACGTCTGAAGTCCATTATGAGAGATCTGTTTGTTATCTCCTGGTGGCTTGTAGGTTTAATATATAGGACGCAATAATGTGATAATTTTTAATATGTGAGTAATGAGGCCAACATTAAATATACACTATATAATATATTTGTTATATTGATTCTTATAAACAGTTTTAAATTAATTATATGATTACAAGCTCACTTATTAATAATCTCATTTATATGAATGTTTTTTTTGATTAATGACTTTGATTAATGACATTTAAGTTATTGTTAAACTTCATTATATTAAGATCTATTTGATTCTCAAACAACATTTTCGACATTCTAACAATCAAGGAATAGAAAAATATTGAGATAAAGATTTTTCTGAATTATGTAAAGCATTAGTATTACGTATGTATCTCTGGTAATGATTTCGAAATGTGGATTCATGTTTCCAATTTGCCTTAGCTAAAATTTCATTTATAGGATAATTCTCGATCCAGTTTAAAGATGAAACAGCTGATCGAAAGCTGCCTGGAGAAGCATCTATTCCAGCTTCTGTTAGTAGTTTTCTTACCCAACCTCCAATCATTGTGGTTGAAGCTGGTTTGTAAGGTGCTCTGGTTGTTATAAATAAATTTGAAACAGGGCCCCTAATATCTTGAGTGAGATTCCGAAGCGTTCTTAACCAATATACGGGGTCAATATTTCTATCCGGTGCAGATAACAAAATCCAGCTAGATTGTTGGTGGGACACAGAATCTGTTTTTGAACCAAACTCTGGATGTAGAATAATAGAATTTGAGTTATCTATAAAGCGTTCCGAATCACAATGCAAAAGAGTAATGTCGTGAATTCGACGACCTGATGTTAACAGTAAAATAGCCGCGGTACGTCGAGATACCTCATATAAGTTAGTAGGATTCGTATCATTTTCCTTTAAGTATTTAATAAGTGATCTTGCATCCCATATTGGAGCCTTAGGTTGTAGAGGTCTAGCCAAGGATACTGCTTTGAGCAAATGTTTTATAATAGGATTAGAAGAAATTTTTACTTCTGAAATGGTCTCACAAATAGAGGAAATAACTGATTTATGGACTAAAATTGTTCTGTAGGCCAATCGTTCTTTCAAATGTAAGTAAGCCAAATATCGAGCAACATCCGATGGTAACGGTATCCTGCTATTAACTTTATGCGTTTGACACCAATTGCACCACTTTCCCCAAATTGGTGTGTAAGTCCTTAACGTAGATGTTCTCCAACATTTTAGTAATAGTTCTTTCTCTTGATCAGTCCAGCTCTCGATTAACGAATCCCACCCAAAATAAGCCAAGCTTCCAGTTCCATGTACTTGACCTGCGGAGGTGGCCAACCCGTTACTGTGTTGATTAACGATGTCTCTAGTCTGTGAATCTTCCTTGGACGCGCTACTGCACGACTCTTGAGATCTGGGCGCCAGAATGGTTTCTTCCACTTGGGGGTTATCATTATGAAGAGTCCCGATGCCCTGTTTAGGTGAGATAGAACTTGTGGTATAAGGCCTGGTGGCGGGAATATCCACGCCAGATCGTAATTCCAACATTTGCTGAAAGCGTTGTGAAAGAACGCGTTCGAGTCGGATAAGTCTGGAGAAACATAAGTTGGAACGACGTGGGCGTTTCGTGAGGCAAACAGGTCTACAACAGGAGTTCCCCAGAGTCTGAAAATGTCTTGGGTTGCCCCTCTTAGCAAGTGCCATTCTGTTCCGTTTAGATCCCTCGACAACTGGTCTGCCTCTGTGTTGTACAATCCCGGTAGATGGTGAGGGAGAAGGACAATGTTGGATTCGTCCACTAGACGTAGCAGTTTCGTTGTCAACTCCAGTAATTTGTGTGACCTGGTCCCGCCTTCGTTTTTTATGTAGGCTACTACAGTCTTGTTGTCGCTTTGAAGCAACACTTCGGAGTTTTTTAGAGCTGTGCCCTGAGATGATAGGGCGGCGATCACGGCGTACATCTCCTTTTGATTGCAGTGCCAGTGTCTTTGATATTCCTCCCAGGTGCCCTGAATTTTCTGACCGTTCAGAAGAGCTCCCCAGCCAGTGTCCGAGGCATCCGTTATTAGGTAGTTTACTGGTCTTGGGCTCGGATGGAGTTCTGTACTGTGGGAGATTTTGTCCATCCACCACACTAACTCTCTCTGAACCTCTATCGGGAAAGATTTTACTACACTTGGGTGCCTGCGAAGATAGTTGTAGTGTCTTTGCAGCGTGCGGCAATGCAGCCTTCCCCGGTGGGTGATGAAGGTCGCAAAATTGAGATACCCTAAGAGGCGTTGTGCCTGCTTGAGGGACCAACTGCCGGCTGTGAGACGCTGATAAAGGTACGTGCGTACTTTTTTCACTTTTTCTAGTGGCAGAGACTTGGTATTTGACTGTGTGTCCCAAATGATGCCTAGATACTCGACCATCCTCGTTGGAGTGATGACGGATTTCTCGAGATTTACACACCAACCCAGATCTTTTAGTAAGTGAAGTGCTAAAGACACTTGGGTGGCGAGAATGCTCCTGGACTGGTGTACAATCAGATAATCGTCCAAATATACCACCACACGAAGGCCTTTTGATCTCAGTATCTCTGCTACCCAGTTTGAAATTGATGCAAACATCCTTGGAGCTGATGCCAGACCGAAAGGCAAGCATGTCATCTGGAGAAGTTGACCCATGTAACTGACTCGGAGAAAGCGTCTGTGAGCTGGTTTGATGGGCAGATGATAATATGCGTGGGTGATATCGAGCTTTACCATCCAATCGTGAGGTTGCAAAAACTTTGGCAACTGACGATGGTTGAGAAGACAGAAATGCTTTGGTGCCATGTACTGATTCAATGCTTTGAGGTTGAATATTGTTCGATATTTCCCGTTGCTTTTCGTTATTATAAACATAGGGGATATAAAACTTGGTGTCCAGGGGGCAGGCTCCAAAACTTGATGTTTTAGTAAATCGTTTATCTCCGCTGACATAGTTGAACTCTCCGGCGTACGATACTTTATCAGAACATCTCTGGTTGGTAGAACGAGTGGAGGATATTGATTGAAAGGGATCCGAGCCCCTGAAATCATTTTTAAAATTGCTTTTGGTGGACTTAAAGATTTCCAGTTGTGTCGAAAGTGACTGAGAGAACCCCCTGAAAATTTTGGTGAGTCATTTGTTTTTACGGTAATTTCTTCTAGTTGTCTTATCCTTTCGCCCCCCCTTTCCTTTTGAAGAGGCATCTCTAAAATCTTTTCGTGGGTTGGATTCTCTTTGATCGTTGAGCTGTGATTTGGTTTTTTGAAATGAGGGACGAAAATTTTTAGATGTAGATGGTTCAGGCGATTTAGCTCTCGGCCGAAAAGAATTTTGTCTTAAAATCTTATCAATACCACCTATTTTCTGAATATATAATGAAAGACCTTCAGGATTAAACATATATTCTGCTGAAGGAGGAATTTTACCCAAATCTTCTTGTATAAATTTGTCCTTGACAGACTTTAACAAAGAACGACGACGAAGCTCTAAAACTTCGGCTCGCTTACCACAAGTTATTTGAAAAATTTCTTGTGATATTGACTTATAGTCGGATGAATCACCAAACAAATCTTTAAGTTTATTATAAATGGCAGTTGGGTTTAATTGTGTGTCTGAGTTGGCCGACCAATCAACAAAAGATTGCAACGCAACATTCACTGCCTCGTTCTGAGCTAAAAACGCATTTGACAAAGCCGCGAAACTACGTTCCATTTGAAACCAACGCAATGGAGCCTGATGATCTTCAAACCGTCTTAATTCCTCGTTTACTCTTAATTCAGTAAATGCCGGAGACGCCACATACTTTTTCTGCGCATCCGCGTAACGCACGGCGTTCCATTCAGGAGAATCAAATCTTTGCATAGCCGAAATTTTAGCCACTCGATCAGGATTAGCGCGGGGAACCGTGGGTTCTTTAATAGCTACTTCTAAATTAGCAATATTATCAAAAGAACTAACACAGACTGGTGGGCGTAGAAAATCATCATTTGACGAAGAAGTAAGCGGGTTGGTTTGAATCGGTGTAGAAATTGCTGAACTAGGCTGAGCATTACTCGCAAAAAGCGGCAAATTAGAGGTAAGAAAAGAATTGACATGACTCACCAGCTGTTGTGATAAAATTTCAAACCTCTTATCCAAGTATTCGTCTCTTTTATATCGCTTTCGAGCTGGTACCGGGCTGTTACTACCCGATGAAGATGATGAATCGCTGTCCGAAGATGGTACAGGCCGTTTCCTGGTATCCGAATTCGCAGATACATTATTTTCTTCATCAGATATTTTACCGAGGTCACTATCCATATTTGTTCAAAAAATGCACGGAAGTAAGAATTTAACTAACTTTTGACCGAAATTTCTACTTTACTCTTGAAAAATCGATAAAATTAAATTTTATTTTTTTCTAGCAGTTACGAAAGTATGAAAAGATGACGCAACAATGATCGGAAAACATGGTGGCTTGTCTCGTTTCAATTTTAGTTGCAGATAAAGCCGTTAGAGGGCGCTTGGCAGCGGACAAAATGCATGGAAAGTAGCGACATCTAGCCAGAAACGGAAGTAGAAAAGGATGTACTCTCTCATAATGGACTTCAGACGTCGAGCGGAACACATAATATGATTATGTCTAGAGTCCAGAAAGTATCAATGCTATTTCTTTCTACTGGGGTGTAATAAGTATAACGTACTGGTATCGTAGCTGCCTCGCTGATATTAAGTTCGATTTCTTTGAGATATGAAACTTTCATATGTACAACTGATAGAATGTCAGGCTATATAGAAGATAAGTATTCGAATAGCTATTTTTTTAATTAGTTGTAGAATCATTTACCACTTGCTAAGTTTTGAAGTACCTATTCTGAATTTTGCAATATTATTTTGTTAATTAGCCTCCATTTTAGGCGAGTAGATTTTCGATTGCAACGTGGTTTATTGCATATATGGAAATAAATCCCCCTGCTTCTGGCTAAGAACTCTTAACTACTTTTAAATGGGACTGACTATACCCGCTATTGAGTGCACATACTTACATTGTAAGCACATGAAGAAGTATCAATTAAATTAATTTTGTAACTTACATTTTGAGACTTGAGTCGTTAATCAAGACTAGGACTCGTTTGTCACAGTGAATCCGAGTCCTTTTGAGTCTTCCAAATCTTTTTGAGTCTTTACAGTTCTTTGAGCTAGACTGAGTCATGAACTTGAACTTGAGTAAATAAAGTTTGGGTGCGCTTGGGTCTTGGGCTAATATAATTTTATTCATCATTGTATTTTCAAAAAAACTAAATTTTGTGACATGACAAAATATGAAGTCGTTGTTTAACAACACAATCGGTTGGCTCTATATTTTGTCGCCATCGGCATTTCAGAACACCGACAGTTTTCGAAATGTTTTAGAACATTTCACAACTTGGATACTTGGTTCTTTCAGACATGTTTTTAATGTGGGCTTCTAGATTTTTTTACTTATGGGAGTTATGTATAGACAGCGTAAAGATATTAAATGTATTTTCTAGAAAAAACCTCATTTGATAAAACCGTTAAGTACATCAAGACGTTTATTTCTTGTTTAGAAATGGGGCGTTGTATCTGGCAAAAATACGGGTTATTTGGTAATTTTAAAGATTCAAACTGTTTTCTTCTAATTGTTTGAACTATATACAATAAAAGAACTCGGTTTTCAAATAACTACGCTTTAACATCATAAGTAGTTTTACTCGTGTAGCACGCAATATTCTTTAAGACGCATCAAGTTAACCTATACGCCATGAGTAAAAAGTAGCGCTCAATATTCTTTGAGTAATAAATTGTAAAATTTTTCCTTGTACAAAATACATGAATTCAATAAATACACGAAGTCCGTGAAGATATCAGTTCCTCGCTGACCTGGAATGTGAAATTGAATAGTCTTCGAAGCATATTGAAAACTTTTTGCTTAGTTTAGCAGTACTGCGACATATTTTCACGCGGCTACTCCTGATATAAATCTTATGGGATTTTTTTATTAAATAAAGGTACTAGGTTAATAAATGTCGCGGATTGTAATGGGTGAAGTACAGAACAATTACTATCAGATACTTAGATATAGCAACGTGTTTTACTCATATGATATCATCAAACTGGTGAAGGCATGAGAGAAACATTTATACTGGTGTAATTTATTCTAGAAATGTCAATTTACGTTATTCAAGTAGTACTTTTATGATGGACAACGGCAATCATGCATTTTCATTGTGTCATTTTAATAAGTAGCGATTTATTAATTGATTTAAAAGTGTATTAATCAGGTTGTTGTATGTGTAAGATCGTCACAGTGTTATTTTTTTGATGTAAATTCGTCACGATGTGTTTTTTTGTAGAGAGAGGAAAGAAATCAAATAACAAATAAATTAAAACATACGATATTTATTAATTTTACTTTATCACAGCAATATTTCAATATTTATAATCTAATTTATATCTACAGTGTGTCTCATAAAATAAAGCAATCCGAACAGTAAAGAAAAAAATAAATGGCCGCCGTTACTAAACGTGACTAACTTGACCTTGTGTGACACACGTATCATATAAGTGATTTGTTGTAAGCGTGCAGTCTAGTAACTATGGATCAGCCAGGCACTATCCGCAATGGACATGCAGCATTTTAGAGAAATGTAAAATATTTATTTTATTATTTTTTATTTAGTTTTAGGTAATTTTTTGATGCCAGGCCGCGATATTATTCGCTCAGATTCAAGAATTATATTTTTAAGTCAGAATGTAAAATTATTATAAAGGGACTGTGATTTTATTTTTAAACTTAAGTAGGTATTGTCATTTATTTTTATAATTATAATATCACGGACAATTAGTCCAGTAAGTGAATCTGTGATTTTTATATACAGTGTGTCTGGTCACCTGTGTTCGACCCATTAAGGCGAAGTAATATGATAAATTTTATCGACAAAACCACAGTAAAACGGCATTTTGCCTCTACTGGTCATTCACTAAGGCGTCGCCGTTGAGAGGCTGCGTTCCTGAAAAGTCCTTTCTGATTAGAAGGGAAGTCAGAAATGCATACCGGCATAGACCTTGTATTCTATAAGTGCACAGCACCCTTAATTGTGTAAGTGATTCATCTGTATACGGTATCTCGCTCGCTTGAGTGGTGGCTAGCTACTGACCGCTCTGTCATGTACTAACAAAAATGTGATGTTTTACCATAAAATCAGATATGCGAAAGATATGCTTAAATTGAGCACTTGCTTTGGACGGCGGGCAGTTGACGTCGCACGCAGCCTTTTTTATTCCATTTTGAAATTGACCCGTTCTTATTGCAATACCATAGGCATATATAAGATTTTAATTGTGTTGTGTATTTTATAAAACACATTCTGCGCTAATTGTAATAGGATCTTGCTTATCAACTTAATTGTTACCTCTTTAAAATATAGAGAACTACAAATATGACTTTCGTAATTCTTAAATATTCATCCTTGCATGTATTTTTACGAACATAAAAGTTTTAATTTATTTATAGATTGCAAAGGTATGCTATCTTGTATCAGATAAGGAAGGGTCTCCTTTTAACTAATTAAAGTCAAATTAGATTTGAACATTTGATTCATCAGAATATTTGTATGCCTTTTAACTTTGATATAAGGAATCTTTATTTATAATGAGAAAGTGGATATTATATGTCTTTTACGACTTTACGGCTGGCCTATGCAGGTTTGTTGATGTCAGAAGTTTTAGAGCGTCAAAAAAGGCTTGAAAATCCCTAACGCCAACTGGAAACAAGTGTATAATGACCTATTTTTGAGAGTTTGGAGAGATTTCGATGTGGTCTAATCAACAATATACCTACTATAGCCAATAATGTAAATTTACAATACAGTAACTTAAGTAGATTAATAAATAAACAACATGACAGTGTATTTATTCCGAAAAAGATCTCTCTAAACCAGTGTAAATCATTCAGTGATTGGGCTACCACAGTTATACATATCAGTAGAAAGCACCTATATGATCTCTATCATGAGAAATCATATAACAAAAATGACACCTTTTGCAACTATGTCAGAACTTACTCAAAGTTATTTAAAAAAGTTTGTGCCGCAGCCAAATCAATCTATCTAGGTAATAAGATTAAAAATAGTGCTAATAAGACTAAAACTAATTGGAATATAATTAATAAGGAAACTGGGAAAGTTAAGAATCGCAATAGTGAGTTTAAGCTTGTTATTGACAATACAATAATTAAAGCAGATGAAAATGTTGCGACAGCATTTGAGAGCTGTTTTGCTGACATTCCAGTTTCAACTACTAAATCATTAAGCTCATCACCTGTGGCGGCTGAATCATTGCTCAATAATCATGTGAGTGAGTGCAAGGTGTATTTCAAGTTCCAACCCATAGACACAGGGGATATTATTAAAACATTTAAGACAATTGATATTAAAAAGACAACTGATCTGTGGGGCATATCTGTTGAAATATTAAATTCTATTATAGATGTAATAGCTCCTTGCCTTGTTGAAATATTTAACAACTGTATTATTAGTGGGGAGTTTCCTGATTTAATGAAGCATAGTAAGGTAATAGGCATAGGAACCTTTATTTAAGTTGGGTAGCACTACAGACCCTACTAATTTTAGACCAATTTCAATTCTACCTACTTGTAGTAAAATTTTTGAAAAAATTATTCTTAATCAACTCTTGGCCCATTTCACCTATAACAATTTACTTCATAATAAACAATTTGGATTTACAAAGGGCCGTTCAACAACTGATGCTGGTGTTGAACTATTTGAAATTATCACTGGTGCCTGGGAGAGGTCGGAGGATGCCCTAGGTGTATTTTGTGACCTATCTATGGCATTTGAATGTGTTCAGCATGACACTCTAATCAGGAAACTCCACCACTACGGCATCAAAGGCACTGACCTCAAACTTTTGAATTCATATCTAAGTGATAGAATTCAGAAGGTTGAGGTTAACCGGAAAAGGTCGGCTGGGTCGGTTGTGAGAATGGGAGTGCCTCAAGGATCAATTCTGGGCCCATTTCTGTTTCTAGTCTATATAAATGATCTACCCTATATGGTAGGCAATAATCATGAGATTGTATTGTTTGCTGACACATCATTAATTTTTAAAATGATAAGACAGAAAATAAACTACGACGATGTAAACAATGCTCTCGCAAATGTTGTTCAGTGGTTCAATATAAATAATCTAGCGTTCAATGATAAAAAAACTAAATGTATAAAATTCTCTGCACCAAATGTAAAACAAGTTGAGTCTGATCTGCGGCTTAATGGGAACAGATTAAATCTAGTAGATAACTCTGTTTTTCTTGGAATTACCTTAGATTCTAAATTGCAATGGGGCGCCCATATCTCACAACTAGCGAGTAGACTTAGTTCTGCAGCGTTCGCGGTAAAGAAAATTCGCTCATTGACTGATGTTAATACAGCGAAGCTGGTATATTTTAGTTATTTTCATAGTATAATGTCCTATGGCATCCTACTTTGGGGCAATGCCGCAGATATTGACACGATATTGACACTGCAGAAAAGGGCTATTTGTGGAATGTATAAACTTGGAAACAGAGAATCTCTTCGAGAAAAGTTTAAAGAGATTGGTATCTTGACCCTTGCATCACAATATATTTATGAAAACATTATGTATATTTATAAGAATAGAATAAATTTAAAACTAGGAAAGATAATCATGATACAAATTACTCTGTAAGGACTAGGAACGACCATAAGTTAGCGTTTCCTAAATTAAGGCTGGCTAAAAGCAGCAAATCATTTATTGGAATGTCAATACGTATATATAACAAAATTCCGAAGTCAATTCAATCCCTGCCATTCAATAAATTTAAATCAATCATTAAAAACACTCTATCTCGAAAAGCTTATTATAAAACTAAAGATTACTTAGATGATAAAAAGGCATGGGATTAAGCACAACAAGATATTTCTAAAAGTTTCTAATTACTTAATACTTTTGTTTACGGCTTGGCTGTGCAGTATATGTGTGACATGCTGGTGACTGTCCCACTCACTTATTTTCTTGTCAAGACATCAGCAAGAACGTCATGCTCCCTCAGGCGGCATGGCTAGTGGTAGCGTCGGGTATCGGGTCACCCTCTTCCCTAAAATATGGTTGAGGAGGGTGATGGCTGGTGCTTGCATTAACTCGTGAACGGGTGCTGCTAGCGGTGCCAGGTCGTTTTGCTAATGATACTATGACTATTTTATTCCATTCTTGTTCAAATACTCTGGTCCCAGTTTGTTATGTTCGTATTGTGCATCCATAGCTAATTGCATCTGCTATGTAAGCAATTTGGCTCACAATTAGCTGTCTTGTGTTTGTTTTTTTTTCATGTCACGGTCAATTTGTACTGTACCTATTTGTATTAATTTGATAATTCTGACTGAAAAAGAGTGCCAAGAGTTTTTTTCCGCCGGCTTTTTTTGTCTCTTGGTCTACTGTAATATCTTATTTAACAACTATCAACAACTAGTTAAAGCCGAAGTATGTGATGACTGACTTCATCAAGTATTTTGTGAAATTCCTAAGATGAATAAAACTTTTTTGAATTTTTTGAATCCCTGCAAAATATATTTCAGCGAAATAACTCTGAATCAAAGCCAACGTAAGACTGCTTTAGCACCTTTTGATAGAGTTCAGAATCGTCTATCTATAAATCGTCTATCAGATTGCAATCAAAAGCTATCTCACAGATATCTACTACTTTATTGGTAGGTATTTAACGGGTTTTTATTGGGTAAATATTGGCACGGATAAATGCTAAAGAAACGTTTTCGGCCACATCATAAACAACAGTTATTTAAAATATGGGCAACCGAATAAATTAATAATCATTTTCTAAAATCCTCAATTAACTCAAATTTGGCATTCTTGAAAGTAATTAAAGAGAATCTTGCTTCCGGCAAAAACTTTGTCAGTTACAAACAAAATAATAAAGTTTTTCAACCTGAAATTCATTCTATGAAATAAACAGTTAAGAAATAATTTTGTTGAGCTCATGATTTCAAAATGATTGAAATGTAAATGTAAAAAAAACGTCTCTCTGCGCAATTGTTCCATCGTAAAAAGTTTTGAGGTCACCTAGAAGCCAAGCCCTCAACTTAATCTATACTTATAATAAATCTGTAGAGAGGTCAATTCTGTACATGAAATATTTTTTCAAAATAACTATCAGGGGGTGATTAGTGATCGATACTGATGCCAAAAATGCAATCAGTAAAATATTTGTCTGTCTGTCTGTATGTTCCTTATAGAAACAAAAACTACTCGACGGATTTTAACGAAACTTGGTAAAAATATTCTTCATACTCCTGGGCAGGTTAAAGTATACTTATTATCACGCTACAATTAATGGGAACAGAGCAGTGAAGGGAAATGTTGGGAAAACGGGAGAAATTACTTCAATTTTTAAGCTTCCGTCGCGTGTGCAGCCTTAATGGTTTAAGCTACATAGAAATCATGTATGACAGAAATATTCTTCATAAAATTATATAAAAAATATCCCACAACAGTATATATATGTCTATATTTTATGGTTGACTCACAATAACACGTGTAAATCTCGATAGCTTAGCAGTTCGGAGCTTTCTGATTATATTTGTTTACTCTTACGTTTATAATACTCTCACTCATCTCCTAATTTAAAAAAAAATAACATTATTACCTATTCAATAAAAAAGAATCGTAGAAATCGGTATAGAAACACCAAACTTATACATGAAAGACGCTAATAACCCATCGCGCGTGAATACTGAATGATATAAGGATTATTTTTGCTTAACGGTTGCCGCGCTCGAAGAGCGCAAACTTTATAATTCATTCAATATTTCGCACGCTTAATAATAAAGAGAAATAACTCAAAAATGACAAATGTTGGGAAAACGCGTTTAAAGTTTTTGGAAAGTTGAAGATAATAGAAGTATAGTATTTCCTGAATTATTATTACTGAATATTGAAGAAGAGACTCGAGGCTTTAATTTGGTGTATAAATATTTTTTTTAGGATAATAGAAACTATGCTAAAAATTAAAGGGATTGAAAAACCCCCGACTTATTACGGTTTATCAAAAAACAAAAGATGTCAAATACAAATTTCTTGCGGCACAAAACAAAATAGATCTGTTTCGTGTAAACTATTTAGAAATTAAAACGGTATAAATAGTACTTATTTCTTTTTAGTTTTGATAATTAAAGATTTTTGAAATTGTATATCTAAAGGTTACAGATTTTATTGCTCCTACTTTTAAAATAAGTTTTAAAGGATGATAAGGAAAAACTTTTTAAGTTATACAAAAAGTAATACAAGAAAAAAAACATTGTTTATTTTTTATGTAGAATAACTTTATTTTGCAATAAAGAACTCTTATAAGATAGCACATAAAAATATAAAAATTGGAATCTTTTCAGGCATAAAATCAAACAGACTCGTTTACTTAATACTCATTAAGTAACATAGAGATCAGCAGTTTAATCTTAGCTACTAACTAGATTTAATTATCAAGCAATAAAGGTCTCCAAAAAATCTGTAAATGAATAACTCATATTCTTTTCTATGACTATATTCAGCCTTCATTTTGTAAAACTTAGAGAAAAATGATAAAAACCAACTTCGAAAAATAAAATAAAAAACTATTAAACTTAAGTATCATCAGCAGTAAGAATTGTGATAGGTTCGGTTATCCTATCCTAAGCACTTTATTTAGAAAAGTAGACATCCTTATAAAAAGGTGGACTTCAGACCTTAATTTTTATTTTATTTTTATAAAGGATGGATGGGACATTTTGTCTTCCATGATACCTGAGGTTAAGTGAACATGAAGACTAAGGTGGTACACGTCCGTCCACGAGAAACCTATTCACTCGACGCTTAAAAGTACTAGGACTGTACAGCTCAGGAAAAATGAACCCAGGCAGTTCATTGCAAACCTTGGCGACCCGTATCAAAAAGGAACTGTCAAAGCGCTTAGTTCTACTTTTCGGAATATCAACCACATACTGATGGCAGTTCTGTCTGCGTCTAGTAGTTCGATGGTAAAAAAGTGAGGGTTCAATTTGTTTAAACAGAGCACTCGCGCACTCACCAAAACGGTTAAACAAGCAACCTTACGACTAGGATCCGCAGTTTTTTTGCTAAGGTCGACGTTGTTTATTAGTTTACGGACTCTTCGGTCAACGGAGTCGAGCGCTTTGAGTTGATATATGGCTGAACCATCCCAATGATGACTGCAGTACTCCATGCATGATCGCACTTGAGCTGTGTATAAGTTAAGAAGCTGTGCAGGGCCGAAATAAGTCTCTCGTCTGTAAGTCTATTTTCATAAATCTCTTTTATATCTTTTCTTTTATCACCATCTAATCATTGAGTTACTATGTGTAATAATAACTCAATGCATCTCAGTTAGAATAAGAAGTACATAGATCACACTCATCTTTGCGTGGCTGAAAAAAGCTTATATTATATTGTGTAGTAAATATTTGGTAAAAAGCCATTTAACTTTCAGTTTCTCTATTGTTTTTTATTTGTTGTTCATACAATCGCCGTACAAATCCTTAATTGTTTTATTACCATGCCTAGAAATTGTGGCCCTGTGTTAATAAGATTCAAGCTTATATGCTTGTGGTTCCCATGCCTTCCCGACGATCTTTTTCTACCATTCCAGTACTATTTATTTTGTGCTGATAGTATGAATCATGCAGTTAGACACATCGAGACTGCTTTTGAAAAATGTCTAGCAGACTCTTATTGCATGAATTGATAATTGCTTACTTAAATCAGCTAATTCCCAACGGAAAATAATGATTCGATCCTCAGTGTTAACATGGTAACTTAAGATGACGACTCGGCGACTTCATTTCTTATGTCTTTGAAAGAGTTACTTACTCAAATGTGAGATGTGAGAGGTTTTAAAAGCGTTTTTGTGGGCGATAGGCTGACCCTCTGTCACTACAATAGTCTCTCTCCAAATTTGTCAAACGTGACATCAGTGGTCTTGTAACCTCTGGTATTCTGCCTACCCCATAAGGGATACAGGCGTGATGTATGTATGTATGGTGATGGTGTAGGAGGTTTTTGGAAAATTTAATTCGATACAATCTAACTTATGGAATACTCTCTATTTTAAATTATGCCTTTAATAAAGCTTAAATACCTTAACATTACTTACATCAATGTAAGTTATTAAATCAAAAGAAGGGTAGTAAGTTAACATCTTCTACATTAATGATAAAGGCGTATTTTTGAACTTGCGAATCCTATAACAAAAGTGATTAATTAGTATTTACGCATAACTTTGTTTGATAAAATATAAAGTTATAAATTAGGTGTAAGATAATTTATCTAAATGAGTAAATTACCAATAACCCCGGATCGATATCAAACGCTGATTCTGCATTTTCAGATTCATTTTGAGACGCTGGTGTGTTAGGTAGGCGTAAAATCTTTCGTTCTCTTGAAAACATTTCGTGCCTTTGCAGTTCTTAAATAATAAAAAATTATAATAAGTCTCAAAAAATCAACTCAATATTCTTGACTATTAATAATAAACTGAAATAAATACTAAAGATTTTTCGATCGGTTGTCACTTTTTGATAATAAAAAGTAGTAACATTGAATGTTTAAAAAATATCGATAGCTTCTTAATCATAAACCGCAATAACTCGAGATATTTCATTCAACAAATATAAGATTTAAGAAATAAACCGAAATAATTCCGAATGTTCCCAAAACATTGATACATTTTGAATATTAAAGAGACCGAAAACAAAACATTTCACTTTATTAATAAATTAAATGGCATAAAAATACTTAAGTTTTTATGATAAAAAGCAATATTTCACTTAAAGCGGCAAAATCGAAAGTGTTTTCATCACAAAGGTTGAAACATTACTGAATGCTTTAGTTTTTGACAGACAACACGGATGACCTGTTTGGAAAGAAAGAGGCGACCGACCTTCTGTCTTGCTCAAAATCCTCTAAATCGAGCGGCTGTCGAATTCTACCTATTCTTCTTGAGTTGTTATTGCGTTTTATTAGAAAATCTGGATTTACCAAATTTTTGACTTATTTCTCTTTATTATTAAGCGTGCGATTTGGTTGTGGATGCGTTAAGAGCGTTCGACTTTATTGACAGACAATAATTGATATTATAAACCGTGCTTATCAGCGCGACTTTTACTCTTTAAATAGTTTATTTGAATTTCTTTCGTTGTTATTTTATAAAATAGGTATTAGTTGTTTTGGTAGTGTTTAAATATTCGGCCAATACCAAATTTTGGCTAATTTATGTTCAGTTTTTTTTGGTATCTTTTTAGGTAAAAGCGTAGGGTCTTTTATTAATTATTGTAGTTATAGGTATTTATTTTTAAGTGAAGTAGGTATAGGTAGATAGTATTGCACAGGTGTTTCAGCTTTATTTTCATTTCTTTTTCTTTTGTAAGTTGTACATATTTTTGGGTATAATTCAATTTGGATATCTCAAATTTTAACAGGTTGCGGTGCAGGAGAAACCGTCTTTATTCCCAGAATTCCCATAATACCAAATAATTTTCCATTCCAATTTAAAAGAACGCAATTCCCAGTATCGGTGTGTTTTGCAATGACAATTAAGAAGGCTCAAGGGCAGACTTTTCGTGTTGCTGGAGTAGATCTCGGTGTCAGTTGTTTGTCGCATGTTCAGTTATATGTCGCTCTTTCCCGGGTTAGCAGTTCTAGAAATCTTTATGTTCACGTGCCGGACGGGTCTACTTTCAATATAGTTTACTTGGAAGCTTTGCGCTGAAGTATTTTCGTTCCATAGATACCTACTTAAGCCTCATGTGAAAGTGATCTAAACAATTAATTGTCAAATATTATAAAATGTCAATCCTTATCCTTACTAATATTATAAATATGAAAGAGTGGATATTTGTTCAGCTTTCACTCTCGCAAAAACTACTCGACGAATCATGAGAGGTACTAGAAGTAACATAGGATACTTTTTATTCCGAAATTATCGCGAGCGGAGCCGCGGGCACAGCTAGTTTCATTATACAATATTTTATAATTATATCAATAGTTTTGTTCACATTACAATAATAGTGACTTGGCCATGAGCACAATAAGATACAAATATAAAATGGCATATTAATACATATGAGCACTTTTTATCTTGCTATAGATACTTACATACTTAACCGCAAGAACTGTTCCCTGAAACTTTAGCTAAGCTATTATGTTTAAAGTCATACCATTATAGTTTTCGTACTTTTATTCTCTACTAGCTTGTATAGGAACGCATCAGAAATGTGGGATACAGAAATAAAACTGTGTTGGATAATATTCACTTTTGTATTTTCACCAATTACATCACAACACAATTTAACAATATCAACTTAGATTACGAACGACTGTCACTTTCTGTGGTCTCCGATAGAATACCCTCCTGAATACAAAGATAGTAATGGCCTCATTCCATTATACAATAATCAATTATCTAGATCATATCCCGTTTTTATTATAATTTCAAGAAATAATAACAATCATAATGAGCTATTAGTAGCTTACCATATTTTCACAGTCATAATTTACATAATGTAATGAATAAGTTACGCAGTTCTTAGTATACCTACTTATAGGCATACTCGCTAGTCCCCTCCCTAGTCAAAGAAATTTAATCTTGTACGTATAATTAAAATGATAGGTATTTTATTGATTTTTAAATCATTTATGCTATATTTAGTAATTTAATATTTTACATACTTACATATTTTTTATGTAATGAAATAATATTTTATATTAGGATTAGTAACAAATAACATATCCAATTATTATATGTTTAAAAGCCAGAATGCACTGCCCTACTTTGAATTATGTTATAGTTCTGATTTTTGTAAACGGGTTTTCTGTGAGAGATTGCCCGAAGTGATAAGGCCGCACAAATTGTTTGATACACGACGTGTCCTTTTTTAATTTAATTAGTACCCAAAGAATTGTCCCAATAAGTGTTGGTACATATTTGAGTTTCGGTAATTTAGAAATTCTTTAGGGATTGTACTAAATACTACAACATATTCCATAGAAGTAATGGTCGCATGTATCGGGGATATCGGACTAGCGCCTATACTATAACCTTAGGAACAGAAATTTTCCCTCTTGTCACTTTATCCTTAATAAGTTCGTTTAGTTATTAATTAATATTATTGAACGATTAATTCATTTAATTTCATTTATTTATTCAAATCAGTTATCAGTGTTTAACTGATTATATTCTGTGTCCGAATAAGTAAATTATTTATCGAGTAACACAATCAGTTGCTGCCTTGCCACGAGTTATTAGCATCCAATTTTGTTCATAATTCTTATACTCTTACTTATAACACCATCACTGGCGCACCGTTGTTGGAGCGGCTCGGTGGTTGCAAACAGCCACTAAGTATCATATTTGATCCTCTAACTAAGGAAACATTTATCAGGCACTTCAAACAAAATATTATTATTCTCAACAGTGAAATTTTCATACTACGTCGCTATTTCTTGTAAAGTTCGTCCATTTTCTAAGTTTAGTCCGGATATAACGATAGTTTAAATCTTGCAAGAATTTAATTTCGACTCTCTCCAATATCTTAATATATAAACAACTGGCTGTTACCCAGAAGTTTGCCTGCATAGTTTCAAAATCTCAATATTACAATACTCTTCAGAAAAGCAACGTTAACATATATTTTTTTCTTTAATAAAACTATTTATAATGAAATAATACTAAGATTAAAATATTTGATTTAGTTTTTGCTCATGCCTTCTTATAAAAGTTATTGAGTGTACAGTTTTCTATCTATAAGATAACCACGTTTTTTTTACTTGGGAAAATCCATAATGAATGCGCGGTCACTCGGAGGAGTGGTCAGGTAATGTCCGACTCATATGGACTAAAACCCCAAGGTGATCCTCCACGTGCATAATGACGGGATCACGGGCACGCGAAAGAATTCATCCGCGAGACCGCCAGCGCTATCCACTTGCGTGAACACCAGGCGGGAGCGGCAGGATCCCCTGTATTCTAAAGTGCTCGAGGGACTAGTTCATCAACAGCTCAGCACTTTCCTTTTAGACCATAAGCTTCTCAACCCTTTCCAATCTGGTTTCCGTCCTGGGCATAGTACAACTACTGCCTTACTAAAAATTACGGAAGATATTCGCATGGGCATGGAGCAGAAGAAGCTTACTATTCTGACACTGCTGGATTTCAGTAATGCCTTTAATACAGTAGATTTCGACATCCTTCTGCAAATGCTTCGTTCTCTTAACATATCTCCATCGACTATTGACTGGTTTCATACTTACTTGCATGGACGCCGGCAACGTATATCTACTGAGATGGATATTTCTGATTGGTGTGATGTTAAGGCCGGTGTACCGCAAGGTGGCGTGTTGTCTCCACTCCTCTTCACTTTATTCATCAATTCGATTACTCTTAATATATCTTCTCCCTACCATCTGTATGCCGACGATCTTCAAATTTATACACAAAGCAGCCTCGAAGGTCTGTCAAAAGCTCTAGTGCTACATAATACGGATTTGAAACATATATCCGACTGGAGTCACAATCACGGGCTTATTGTCAACCCTCTTAAGACACAAACAATCATCATCGGCAGTAATAAAATGATTCCTCGAGTAAACTGGAACTCTCTACCTCAAGTTGAGTTTAATGGCGTTACCATTCCTTTCAGTGAAACTGTACAGAATTTAGGTATCACCTTTGATCGTACACTTTCCTGGATACCTCAGATCTCTGAAGTGAGTAGGAAGATGTTTGCCGCGGTGAATTCCCTGAAAAGACTTCGCAATTTCCTTCCTGTTGCCACTAAAATTGCGCTAGCACAATCTCTCTTACTTCCTATTCTCGACTATGCTGATGCCAGCTATCTTGACCTAACTGAAGAACTACTTAATAAACTTGAGCGGCTCCAGAATCTCTGCATAAGGTTCGTATTTGGATTACGCAAATACGACCACATTTCTGAATTTAGAACTAACCTCAAGTGGCTTCCCATTCGCCTTCGCCGGAATACTCACATCCTATCTGTAGTTTACCGTATTCTGTATGATAAAGCTGTACCTGTTTATTTGAAAAATCGCATTACTTATCGGTTTAGCAATAACGACCGCAACTTACGCTCTTCCTCAAATCTCCTCCTGGCGACACCATCACACACATCCACATTTATGGGCAAATCATTTTTCATCCGTTCGGTGTCATTGTGGAACGCGTTACCGATGGAGATCCGCCTAGCTCGCAATCCTTACATCTTTAAACGAATGCTTAAACAACATTACCTCGAGAAACATTGTTCATCTTAACGCTATCATTGTTTATGTATGTGTATGTATTATTAGAATGTATGTGTATGTATAATTCATATGTATTTGTATGTATTTATTATATTACCTAGGTATGTGTATGTAATTATTGATATGCATGTGAGTAGTTTATTATTTATAAACATTTCTAAACTTTGTCCCAACGCCCATCCTAATTTCCACTTCCTAATCCTATCACAACTTGGTTGCCTGGCAGAAATCGCTCTACAGCGATAAGGCCGCCTTTGTACAAATATGAAAACATAGTGTAATTTTTGTAATGATACTTTTTCTGTTGGTGTACAATAAAGAATTATATTATTATATTATTATCCACCGCCCACGGACTTCACTGCCTTGAAAGGGTTAAAGACCCTTTGTCCGTCGATAGACGGACAAATGGAACAGTCGACGATAACTCCGGACCTTTCAGTTATGTGGGTTCACATACATACCGGCCTAGACTAAATGGTATACGCTGGTATTTATCGGTCACACAGCGGAGATCGGGAGACAACAAGGCTTATGGACTATCTCAGCAGTACAGCGGACAAGGTTCAGCAACGTTTTCCCACAGCGCAGTTCGTGTTCCTGGGGGATTTTAACGCACACCACGGACAGTGGTTATACCCGTTTCAGAACACTGACCATGCTGGTAGAGAGGCTTTTAAGTTTTCGCTCACTCATGGCCTCTCTCAGCTTGTTGACGAGCCTACGCGCATCCCAGACGTTGCTGGCCACACTGCTTACTGCCTGGACCTTCTTCTGACAACCGATACCGACAGATATTCGGTGTCCGTCACTGCACCCTTAGGGACATCCGATCACTGTCTGGTGAAATCTGTATAGCAGTACTCGCCACCTGACACCCGACCAAGTGGTTTTAGGCGAGTATGGCGTTACAAGACGGCAGATTGGGATGAAATGCGACATTTCTTCGCATCTTATCCGTGGCGGCAAGCTTGTTTTACATCAACCGATCCATCGTGCTGCGCTGATGCAGTCTCAAGTGTGATAGGTCAAGCAATGGAGTTCTTTTTTTTTTTTTTTTTTATAAATGACTAAACCCGCGTTTGACCTCAATCTCACCTGATGGTAAGTGACGATGAGGTCGAAGATGAAAGCACACGGGTTTAGGAAGGAACTGGCTCTTTATACAATATTGCCGGAACACATTACCGCCAAAGCGGTAACATTTGGCGGCAGACTTTATATAAAGGGTGGTCGCTAGCCAGGCGGACCCAGAAGGGATCCTACCACCAAGCAAAAGTTCTTCATTCCCTACGCTGATCCATCCCTTGAAACCAAAGCTCGCCCATGGTTTAGTGCTGAATGCTTTTCCGCTGAAAAGCGTAAGCGAGAAGCGTACAAAGCCTGGGCAACCGCTCGCAGATGCAAAGCCGTGGATTCGCATGAATACAAGAAGAGGTACAATTTTGCCACCAAGTCCTGCAAGAAGGTGATCAAAAGAGCTCGTTTCGCCCACATAGGCTGTATTGCAGACAGAATAGCGTCATACCTCTCGGGAAGCAAAGCTTTCTGGTCCCTCACCAAGTCAGTCGAAACGAACTTTTGTCGCCCATCGCTGCCGCCACTGCGGAAACCTGACGGTTCTCTGGCCCACACCGCTAAGGAAAAGGCAGATTTATTTGCCAGCATCTTTGCGGAAAATTTTCGTCTAGATAGCCAAGGAAAAAGCCCACCCCAATTACCTCAGTTCGGTCCTACAATGGGTACCGTTCATATTTGCCAAAAGAAGGTTCTTAAATGCTTGCTGCACCTAGACGAGAATAAGGCTAGCGGTCCAGATGGTATTCCTGCAGTGGTGTTGAAACGCTGCGCAGCTGAGTTGTCTCCCATTTTGACGCGTCTCTATAGACTTTCTTTGGAATCTGGTAAAGTCCCAAAATCCTGGAAGCTGGCTAACGTACAACCAGTACCGAAGAAGGGAAGCCGTGCTGATCCTGTCAACTATCGACCAATCTCAATCACTTCCATACTTTGCAAAGTCATGGAACGTGTATTGAACAATGGAACAAATGGAACAGTCGACGATAACTCCGGACCTTTCAGTTATGTGGGTTCACATACATACCGGCCTAGACTAAATGGTATACGCTGGTATTTATCGGTCACACAGCGGAGATCGGGAGACAACAAGGCTTATGGACTATCTCAGCAGTACAGCGGACAAGGTTCAGCAACGTTTTCCCACAGCGCAGTTCGTGTTCCTGGGGGATTTTAACGCACACCACGGACAGTGGTTATACCCGTTTCAGAACACTGACCATGCTGGTAGAGAGGCTTTTAAGTTTTCGCTCACTCATGGCCTCTCTCAGCTTGTTGACGAGCCTACGCGCATCCCAGACGTTGCTGGCCACACTGCTTACTGCCTGGACCTTCTTCTGACAACCGATACCGACAGATATTCGGTGTCCGTCACTGCACCCTTAGGGACATCCGATCACTGTCTGGTGAAATCTGTATAGCAGTACTCGCCACCTGACACCCGACCAAGTGGTTTTAGGCGAGTATGGCGTTACAAGACGGCAGATTGAGATGAAATGCGACATTTCTTCGCATCTTATCCGTGGCGGCAAGCTTGTTTTACATCAACCGATCCATCGTGCTGCGCTGATGCAGTCTCAAGTGTGATAGGTCAAGCAATGGAGTTCTTCATTCCCTACGCTGATCCATCCCTTGAAACCAAAGCTCGCCCATGGTTTAGTGCTGAATGCTTTTCCGCTGAAAAGCGTAAGCGAGAAGCGTACAAAGCCTGGGCAACCGCTCGCAGATGCAAAGCCGTGGATTCGCATGAATACAAGAAGAGGTACAATTTTGCCACCAAGTCCTGCAAGAAGGTGATCAAAAGAGCTCGTTTCGCCCACATAGGCTGTATTGCAGACAGAATAGCGTCATACCTCTCGGGAAGCAAAGCTTTCTGGTCCCTCACCAAGTCAGTCGAAACGAACTTTTGTCGCCCATCGCTGCCGCCACTGCGGAAACCTGACGGTTCTCTGGCCCACACCGCTAAGGAAAAGGCAGATTTATTTGCCAGCATCTTTGCGGAAAATTTTCGTCTAGATAGCCAAGGAAAAAGCCCACCCCAATTACCTCAGTTCGGTCCTACAAAGGGTACCGTTCATATTTGCCAAAAGAAGGTTCTTAAATGCTTGCTGCACCTAGACGAGAATAAGGCTAGCGGTCCAGATGGTATTCCTGCAGTGGTGTTGAAACGCTGCGCAGCTGAGTTGTCTCCCATTTTGACGCGTCTCTATAGACTTTCTTTGGAATCTGGTAAAGTCCCAAAATCCTGGAAGCTGGCTAACGTACAACCAGTACCGAAGAAGGGAAGCCGTGCTGATCCTGTCAACTATCGACCAATCTCAATCACTTCCATACTTTGCAAAGTCATGGAACGTGTATTGAACAATCGACTCCTGGCATACCTCGAGACCAACGAGCTCCTAAGCGATAGCCAATATGATTTCCGCAGTGGACGCTCGACCGGCGATCTTCTCGTGTATGCCACACACTTATGGAGTGAGGCCTTGGAGGGCCATGGTGAAGCAATAGCTGTTTCCTTAGACATATCCAAGGCCTTTGACAGGATCTGGCATGATGGTCTCTTAAGCAAGCTTCCAGCATACGGCATACCGACCGGGCTCTGCGACTGGATATCTGATTTTCTGAGGGAACGGTCGATTCGAGTAGTCTTAGACGGCTACTCCTCTGACCTAATGGCGATTAATGCCGGGGTACCTCAGGGATCTGTTCTCTCTGCAACTTTATTCTTGCTGCACATTAATGACCTCCTAACACCAGGCATTATTGGATATGCTGATGACAGCACTGTTGTTGAGAGATATATATCCAATGCGCGAACGAGCGCCCATGAAATCCAGGTTTTGAGAAAGTCTATGATTGAGCGCGTTGATTCGACCTTGCGGAATGTGTCCGATTGGGGCGAATCTAACCTGGTCAAATTCAACGCCTCCAAAACACAAGCGTGTCTATTCTCCGCAAAAAAGAGCACCTTTACTTTTACGCTCACTTTTCAGAATGTATCTGTTCCCATTACCGACCAACTAGGACTTTTGGGCGTCACTATAACGTCCAAATTAAACTTCGGTCAACAAATTGAGTCTATGGCTAAAACGGCTTCAAAATAATTGAGTATCATCTCGAAGGTCCGGCGGTACTTCAGCCCTGAACGGCTGCTCAACTTATACATAGCCCAAGTGAGGTCGTGCATGGAGTACTGTAGTCACCTTTGGGATGGTTCTGCCAAATACCAGCTTGAAGCGCTAGACTTTGTTGACCGAAGAGCCCGTAAAATCGTAAATAACAACAACCTTACAAATAAAAAATAGCAGACCCTGGAGCATCGTCGTAAGGTTGCTTGTTTAGTATTTTATCGGCTACAATTTGGTGAGTGTGCGAGTGCTTTGACCAAATTGAACCCACCCCTTTTTACCACCGGACTACCAGACGCAGACAGAACTTCCATCCCTATATAGTGGATTTACCAAGAAGTCGAACAAAACGCTTCGATAGTTCCTTTTTGGTACGTATTGCCAAGGAGTGGAACAATCTGCCTGCGTCTGTTTTTCCTGACCACTACAGTCCTGGAACTTTTAAGTGTCGAGTGAATAGGTTTCTCGTGGATGGACGTGTAACACCATAGTCTTCATGCGCACTTTCCATCAGGTGGCATGGAAGACAAACGTCGTATCCTTACAATATAAAAAAAAAAACTAGCCCAAAAAGTCAGATCGACGTCGACTGACGTCATCGATTGGTGTGGTAACCCCCTTAGACCCCCAGCATTATACCCGTCTGGGGCCGCCATTATCCGGTGTCATCGCGTATGAGAATGTCACCAGAATCCTACTCCACCATTGGAGAAGATCCAAAAAGCAGGGAGACTTTACGCAAACCCCTCCACGGACAGGGACTGAGAATCCCCTCAGTTACTCATCCCTCAAGTGGGGCCCGCCGTATCACTAGGTATTAGGGTTAATTTTAGAAAGGTTTTCTTTCTTGCAGCCCGCAGGCCCCCGGTCCTATTTCTGCCCAGGATTAAGCAATCCAAGCCTGCCCTCTAGAGCAGCTGGTAGGCTTGTTACCAGCGCTGCTTGCCCCTGTGCCCTTATCGGTCCCCCAAAGGAGTACAGTTTATTCAAAACCAACCCAAAGGTTTCTTTTATATCGATAGGTTTTCTCGGTAGCAGTTATCCTCGATACAATTTGAAGATGATGAAGAGTGATGACAAGCTGGGGATTTACTTCGCTCCATTCGGTATTGCTTTGTTTAGAATCGCTCTGTTTTGCATTGCTTCGCTCTTCTTTTTGATAGTACCTACACTTTATTTATTTTAAGTATTAAATAACAATCTTTTCAAATAATATCTGCTTAATAATTGTATAATATATTTCTTTTTATTAATGGATCATTATCATTGATAATTTAAAGTGGTATGATCACCACTTCGCTTCGCAAATATCCCTCTTCTTAATTTCATTATGTATGTTAGAGCCAGTGATCATTTAAAAACTTACATTAAGATTTATTTACATCCCTACCAGAACACAAAAATATACTACTCTAAAACAATTCAATTTTCTATCTATCCCAACAGTACTATCGAAATAACCACGGATATAAAAAAACTAGATACTACCAAGTTTTGCGGCATCCTTACAAAGTTACGAGCTAACTCCTGACCGTGGTTTATTGAGCTATTTACTGAGCGCGGTCGCAATAAAATATTTTATTTTCAATAACAATAAATTTAACTCGGCTATTTTATTGGTCCACAAAATGTATGAAATGGAAGTTCGGTGCGTTTTATAAACAGTTTGAAGCTACAACAGTTGTTTTAAGCAGTTTGTAAAGTAAATATAGGGCACAGAGGATAATAAATCTAGCCTTTTAAAGTATGCTCATTAACATATTGTGGCTACATCAATACAATAGTTGCAGAAATTTTAAGCTATTTATTTCAGCAATAACTGCCAATGCTAGGTACTTTAAAACAATTTCATGCGTTTAAGATTAGTCACGTACAGCGTACATAATTAGTTTGACCGAGTTCAAAAATGTTGATTGGGTGAACCGATTTTGATGATTCTTGTTTCATATGATAGAAGATACTTCAAAATTGGTCCCATATAAATTTAATCGAAATTGATTTAGTACTTCATGTTTTTTTTTTTTAAATGTATGAATTTGGAGATCGTTTACCTTGACGACCTTCTACTTCAGCCAAAGTTTTGACGTGAAGTCGGTGTTTTAATGCTCTGTGTGACGTCCCTTGACGTCAATATCAATACTATCAATATATAACGTGCTTGATGAAAACATGTTGACCAGTGCACATTTATTAGATACTTACTACATTTTAGATAAGATAACAAAGATATACACGTAGATTTAAGTATATAAATCATTTCTCTTGCTAATAAATTTGTCTATCAACTCGTAACTGTGTCTTACTCTATCAACCCTTTCCTGGTCGTAATACCCTGCATTCGTTAATTATCATTATTTTAACCCTCCTAATTAGAGGTGGATAAAAATCCATAACACCACCTAGAATTATTTATCTTGTTTGTGTAATATAAATAATTGTCACGAAATCAAAACGCATAAAGACATGGTAACAATAATTTTAATGCCTAACATTGTTATCTTTGGGTTGTGAAATCAATGCAAATAACACTGACGATAGAACAAAAAAATATTTTTTTATTTAATCAGTGATAAATATGTCACAAAATATAATAAAAATAGGTACAACAAAAGCTGTAGCGGGGATCGAAACCGTGACCACTGGTGTCTGAGGCAGACAGTGCTACCTTCTGGCCATAATATATTCCCTAATTTTGAGTCTTGCTTCACCTGGCCTGAGGCAAAATTTATTTTTATTCATACTACTATGTTTTCGTATTCTACTATGGTGTCGTAGTAAAAATATGTAGATTCGTAGCATGTCTGTCATACATAATTTTGTTACAGTAGCAATCTTCACGAAGTTAAAAAAGCGGTAAAAAGCAATCTCGGACACCGAAATTACATAATTTGATGTAAGTTATGATAATGATGAATCTCACTATAGACAGAACTCTTTCATTGCAAGATCTTGCGGCTGCGTTAACGTTGCAATCCTGAGATTGGACAATCTGGATATGTTCTGCTGTAGTGTACCAGCTATTAGAGCGGCCTTATCACCCTTTTTTTTTTAAATTAAGTGAATAATTTAGCTATTATTTGTGTTGTTTTTTTTACCTGATTTTGTGTTTATGTTTTTATGTTACATTGATATTTTTAACTTTGTTCTCATTGAGCTGTTACAATTTCATTACCTTATACTTGTATAATGTTGTTTTTGTGCTGTCTAAGGGTAAAACTATTTTGAATTTGGTGTTCGGTTTATGAAAAAAGTCGTGGACCGTATTCGACGAATGTGCATGGTTTTATTTGAGGTTTCCAGTGTCCTAGTTAATTGAACTCGTTATTTTCCCTGATATATGGTATCAATTTGTGCAGTCGATGTAGAAGTTTATGAAGGCTGCGTTTACGAAATTTTGAGTCAATATGCAAACTTATGTCTTCACGCTTTTCAGATGTTTTCAATTTGCAGTTTTATGCAATGAGAAACAAACAAAAATAAAATGTGGGTCACATCCTTTTTGTTTGTTTTTGGGATTCCTGTAATATTTTCCCTTCAAGTACGTTTAGTATTCAAGAATTTTCATCAGAACAGTTTAAAATTCGGCTTATGTAGGTATTTTTTGTTTCTGTTATGTTACAAACCGGCCTATTAATAATAATTTATTTATTTCCTGATTCTCATACTGATACGATATAGTCACAGCAATATTTAAATATTAATAAAATTAATGATACCTGTGTTGCCAACGCTTTATGGGAAAGTGCTTTGATTTTACTGATCCCTGGTTCATAGCTGTTAGCTGCGGTTTGAGAGATCGATTCCAGGCCAATTTAGGAAACGAGCTTGATTATACTACCTTCTAGTTATGCAGTGTAGTCTTCCATATCACAAGCTTATGTGAGCTTACTTTGGTGCATTGTGGCTCGGCAGCTCGGATAGTTGAATTTAATTCATTGAAAATGAAAATAGTAAAAATAATTACAATAAGAAGAAAGATCGTATAGTACCCATCCACCCAGGTGACATCAAATGGAAAGACATCTGCTAGTGTATGTAGTCAAATATAATTCAAAATCAACTCATAAAATCAGCTCGGTTTACGTTAAACAAAATATTTTATTATACCTACTCTGCGATCCGAAGGGTAGTGCTTAAATTAAACGTAAATACTTCAAATGGAAGTAAAATACTCGACTCAGAAGTCAAGTTATTGAAGCCTCCACTTTGCAAATCTTAACTGTGTTTTTAAAATATCCTACAGGCTCAGTTTGATGGTAATATAATTGCGGTCTTCCATCTTAGCTAGGAAAATGGCCAAATCGAGCGCTGCCTTTCAGTGAAAATTGCATTAAGGACTAAGTATAACAAATTTGCCACAAGGATCAATCTTTTACGTCGTCGCCTACTAAATGGAGCAGAAAACTTTAAGATGATGATCTACAACGACTGGTTTATAAATAAAAAGAACATGTAGTCGAAACACTTATATTAATAAAAACAGAGTGACATAAGTCGTAAACACAAGTAAGTGTTTCTTATTTTTAAACCGACTTCAAAAAAAGGAGGCTATCAATTCGACCCGTATGAATGTAATATTTCCAGAACTGCCCAGTTTTCGAATATGTTAGTATATATCAGTGAACAAATGTGCCAAATTTCAAAAGTGTATGTATGTATGTTTGTATTCGCATATCTCTAGAACTACAAGTCCGATTTCTGTAATTCTTTTTGGACTAGATATTGTTCAACTTAGGGAGTTTTATCAAAATTGGTTCAGTAGTTTTTTAGATACGGAACTTCAACCGTCTTTCAACCGACTTCAAAAAATACTTAGTTGGTATAACGGTAAAGTGAGTTTATTTAAGTTAGAAGTTATCGTTTTTATTTTTTTTACTTTTCATTGAAGTCATTGAAGTCGATTTTATTTTTTTAAATATTTTTTTCCTTTAGTTTAAATATGTGGACTTGACAACAGGCAAAAATATGCAACAGTTGTTTGATAATTCATTAATGAAATTAATCCTATGTTTAACGGTCATATTAGTTTTTTCAATTTAAAGTTATCGTCAGTAAAGTTTAATTGTTTGTTTCTAATGCTAATGCAACGAATTTGCCTTAAAATACTGATACAGAATTAATCCTGCGCTGACTCATCAAAAGAAATAATAAAATAAAATAATCATCAGAAAAAATCTTTTCCTTATTAACTTATACTTACATGCATTAGCACTAGAAACAAACAATTAAACTTTATTGACTATAACTTTAAATTGCAAAAACACCAACACTGTCTCTCCTATCCTCGGTCAACCCCTAAAGTTGAATGATTTATCTTACTACGAATACTATGAATATAATATGACCGTTAAACATAGGATTAATTTCATTAATGAATTATCAAACAACTGTTGCATATTTTTGCCTGTTGTCAAGTTTTTTATTATACTATTGCCATTACTGTTTTTATCAGCAAAAAACATTTTATTTTTAACGCGTACTTTAAATTACCATTAGAAATATGAAAACTGATTAGTACAGACAATTTTGATGATGTTTTATGTTCAGTTACCAAAATTGGAAAAAATTAATCAATAATTATTTGTAAAGACTTCAATTGATCCCGCTATTTTCTCTTTTCTTATTTTGCTTCAAATTCTTATGTATTTTTATAGACCCAACTAAAAACAAAAGCTTGCGAAAATGTACGTAAAGTTTTAAAGAACTTACATAAACGGCACTAATCTCATTAACTAAATTATTACATCAAGAAGACAGCTTCAAACAGTATGAGAGTTAAACTTGTCTGCATCAAGCCAAGTTTCGTGTTTTCGTTAGCACTAATATTTATTTTTATACTTCGAAGAAGCAGACAAATTATTACTCAAGCCAATGTTCTTTACAAGTCTTTTATGAATAAAGTTTATTAGCTTAGTGAATTTAAAATATCAGTGTCATGATGGTTTATTATTCAACCGACTTCCAAAATGCGGTGGTTCTCAATTCGTTTGTATATTTTTTTGTAAAATTTGATATATGCTTTTTGGACAGCTCTGAATCGATTTTGAATATTCTTGGATGGAGAGGATGGATACCCCGGAGGTGGTCCCCAATTTTGTCGAAACCGATTGAGTTATTTTTGAAAAATTTTAAATTTTCCAAAAAATATGTATCAATACGGAGATTTTTACATAATGACATTCAGCGAAGTCTTTAGTGAAGTCGGTTTAATGAGTCAGGTTTTAGTGTGTATAAAAAATGTGTAATCTTATGTTCATACACAATTATAAGTTAAATGAAAGGCTCTTAAATTATAAATTATAAACTTCAATGATAACCAAAATACTTACACTTTTGTTGTGTATTCAATCATAAATTAAACCTACCCACTAGGCGCAGATTCCGGCAAAGGACCTTCATATATCATCATACGTGTGCTGGACAAATAAAAAAAAACTCAATGTTACTGCACGCACAACAGCATCTGAAATGTCCACGTCAAATAAACGTCCTTTTGACCATTGCGCCGCGCTTTTATTTTGTAGACTGTCCCAAACTGAAAATTCGGCTGGACAGTGAAAATGTCACGGGGCTCGTTTGTAAATTACAAAAGTCACGATTACGGCTTAAAAAAGTACTATGTACAACTAAGTGTATTTTTTGTATTTGTATTATTTATTTATTTGAATATTATTTATTAATATTATTTAACCGAATAACAAATCATCTATCTAGTTTGAATAGAATATTATTTCGCATTGGGCCAATTCGCTTTCTAACTTAGATACACCCTCAAGATCTTAGGCAATTGGAACACAAAACACTTCGAAAATCAGAAACATTACGAGATTTATCAACAAACATTTTAAAAGTACATTGAAACACTAACTAAAATGATACTTCTTTAGAAGGTTAAGCCACCATGTATCGTATAAAATCGCTCATACTGACTGTCCACCAGTATTTATACAGGGTGTCCAAAAAAGTACTTTGGAGAAAATTATCCTAGATAGTGCTAAAAACCGTTTTCTATTTGGACTTATAGTTATTCCATAAAAAAATTAAGCATTTCAAGGAAAAGAGTTCGGTTTATGAAAAAAGTCGTGGGCCGTATTCGACGAATGTGAATGGTTTTATTTGAGGTTTCCAGTGTCCTAGTTAATTGAACTCGTTATTTTCCCTGAGATATGGTATTCCATTTGTGCAGTCGATGTAGAAGTTTATGAAGGCTGCGTTTACGAAATTTTGAGTTAATATGCAAACTTATGTCTTCGCGCTTTTCGGATGTTTTCAATTTGCAGTTTTATGCAATAAGAAACAAACAAAAATAAAATGTGGGTCACATCGTTTTTGTTTCTTTTTGGGATTCCTGTAATATTTTCCAAGAATCCCAAGAAGAATATATGCTAAAAAAGATAGTGCTAAAAAACCGTTTTCTATTTGGACTTATAGTTATTCCATAAAAAAATTAAGCATTTCAAGGAAAGCGCGCGCCAACTTTCACCTATCCAGGGCGCGCCTTAAGCTGAGGGATATTTACATTGTTCTGTTTTGATTTTGAGTGCGCACGTGGCAATCAAACTTATTTAAGATTATTTTGTACATAACATTAGATTTACATTTGTAGAACATTGAACCGTTGAGTTACTATAAAGGGTTGATTCAAATTTTTAACTTCGGCAGAATTACTTAGATATTTTGATAACTACAACCTACCCAGATGACTAAGTTTATTTTTATCTATTACGTAAATACTTTCCAGCTGATCGGAAGGCGCGCGCAATTTCTGCATAGGGAAATGACGCGCGAGCGCACGTTCCTTCAAATGTTTAGAATTTTTATGGAAAAACTATAAGCCCAAATAAAAAACGGTTTTTTAGGCGAATGGAAGACTACTATCTAATATATTTTTCTCCAAAGTACTTTTTTGGACACCCTGTATAAACGACAACTTATACTTTAACTTAGTAAGAATGGAAAGTTTGGCTAACTTAGATCCAAAAAGTTTAACTTGAGCTTTAATGGAGATCAACATTATATCACTCTGAAAGTTCTGAAGTTTGGTCGAGCTGTAAATATTGGTTGAACATATTTACAGAGTAAAAGATAAGGTTTATTTTCTGCTAAAATTCGTTAATTTGTGCTTGAACGTGTTTACAAGTATCTATCTTGTAAGCAGTTTGTTCAGTTAAATATAATGAACTCTTGAATCGCTTCTGTTGTGGTTTACTTAGATACAGATAGATATGTTTAGTATTTCGTTAGTAATAAGTGTTTGTTTTGTAAACGTGTAAACATAGGGGAAGGGTGTTTGGAATAGAAATGGAGGCAGTACTAATTCAAAACATTTTAATCAATCCTCTTTATGATTGACGGATCTTGCATTCACTTTTAGTTACAATGCGTAGTTTGAGAACTGTTATCTGCACTTCACAGTAAAAGTTCCTTTCTTTGTTTATACGTGTCGGACGGAAGTCTCTTGTTTATTGTTTTATTCAAGAAAGAAATAGAAGATTTTACATACAAACAGGATTGGTAATTTTAAAAGGTTCCTTTTTTTACACTTGGCAAACCTATCCTAAAATATTCAGAAAACACGTAGGATAGCGGAAACATTATAAAGAAAATATAGTTATAGTTATTGTTATTATACTATTTTTTTTTTAATTTATTTCGTTCTACTACCTAATTTCATAAATCTGACATTCACTTACTCATTTTATATTGTTATTGTCGTTGTATATTATAAAGTTTAAATTAATCTCTTGTAATTTAATATTTATGATCATTCAAATAGTATTATTTATAAAATTTAATGTGTTTGACCTATATAATTTATTGTAATTTTTTATTTTCTCGTCTAAATAAATATTATGGCATTTTATCGGTATGCTGCTCCCTTCAGGATGTAGCTGAAAATCAGCGTTTTTGCTCTTCCGAGCAAATGCCAACGCTGAGCTGCCTCCTATTGCGCTGCTACAGTACACATACACATCACACTAACCTGTCCTTTTTTTATGTGTTATTCTAGTTTGTAAGACATACAATGATATATAGGGTCTTCTTTATGAAGATCAATATATTTTAATAGAAGGTTAAGAATGATGTATGGATTCAATTAATGAAATAATTTTTTTTTTGTTACAATTAACAAAAAAAAATTCTCTCATAAATCTTTTATAACTCTCAAAAGTTAACAACATTTTAGTTTAATCTGTTATTTACGACTAAAGCAAGAAATAAAAGTGTTTCTATTTAACTATTTATATTAAGAACTCACTCACACACACAGAGAAAAATCGCACTAGGCATAGGTATGTAGGTATTCTCTGACGGCACTATCGACACCGAAAGTCAAGCGAGCCGCCCGCGCCGACAACACTCTGTTGGCTTGTCGGCGCGGCGCGGCGGCGGCGACTTTGTTTGAGCCAAACGCGCGGGACCCGCTCACCGCTCGGCGAGCGCTCGCCAGTCTGTAAAAGTCTGTCTAATGATACGCGCGCGTAAATTAATAATTATCAAAATGCCTAATTTCGCGTACACGAACCAAGAATATCTTCAAATGGCTTTGTGCTAGTGCTGCGAGTGAGAACCTGTCACGAGCTCGTGACACGTACGAGCAGAGACATTTCTAGGAACAATTCTAGGAGCTGTGCAGCGCCATTGAGATTATGGCAAATTTACTCCACGTGCCCCAATGTTGTGTGCTGCCAATGTTATTAAACGAACAAGACTTTGTGTATCGCAAATAGGTAGTCATGTGCAGCAGTTAGGTACTATAAAGTGCTTGTGTATGTGTATTCGTGTGCTGTGTACCTAACATCATTGACAGGAAGCAATATGTAAGTTATTTTTGTACATAAACTGTAAATAATAATAGTTGATAATAAGGTGATTCCATTTAAACATTCAATTGATTGTAAAATACATTTATTCGTTAAGACAAACAGCTCAAGCACGAAAGCTTTTTTTAAATTTATTTCTAATTTAAACATTATCAAAGAAGTCAACATTACTAAAACGGTATTTACAATTAGTTGAACGTTAAATTGACAGTTGAAGTGTGATGGGAAATTAGAATCAACTTTTATACGAAATAAGTATGATATTACAACAGCTGATTGATTACGTCATACATCAAGCTAAGTAGGTCACGCATCGCCCGGGCGCGCGAGGCGTCGACCTTTGCTCGCGTGGATAGGTAGGTACTAACCGCGTAAGATCTTTGTTTTAGTGAAGTTATTTTCTTAAAATAAATAGATAGGTTTTCTTGCAAGGTTGTCGTAAATAACAGATTAAACTTAAATTCGGTCACTTAAAAGATTTGAAAATTTCAATAAAAAAAATATAGTTATATGTATATTTTTATTTTTTTCATAAATTGAACCCATACATCATTCTTAACCTTCTCTTAAAATATATTGATCTTCATAAAGAAGACCCTGTATATTAGGTACATTAGTGTTATGTGTCTGTGAGTTTTGTGGTATCAATAAAGTTTTTATCTATCTAAACATTAAGTTCCCAAACAAAATAAAGGAGCAAATTTAGGTCGTTTTTAAACTTTAGAGGCGTTGTGGTTGCTGTTACTGCCCGACTTTTCCGGTATTCTCGAAGATATTGAGAAGTGAATTCTCTATATAACGCTATCCTTGCCAATAAGTATTTTTGAAATGGCCATCTTACTACTGTATAAATATTATAAAAGTTTGGACGCATGGATGTTTGTTCCTCAATCATGACTAAACGGCTGAACGGATTTGAATGAAATTTGGCATAGTGATAGTTTATAGTGTAAGAGATTAAAAATTGCGAAACAGCTAGTAGGTAATATATCAAGAAGTTCTTACGGGCTTTAAAGTAACGAAAAATTGTGCCCAACTGCTATCAATATATACATATATAAAACTGTTCCGTTACTGACTGAGTTACTGAGTGACTGACAGACAACGTACAGCCGTAACTACTGGGCGTAGAGAGCTGAAATTTGGAACATATATTTTTTAGGAGATGTAGGGGTGCACTAAGGAAGGAATTCCCGAAATTCTTACGGAAACGGGAATTATTGGACTTTTTAGTTTGTATGAAAAATCTTATTCCTTGAGTGCACGGATATGATACTTGGCATAAGAGTTTTTCAACAAGAAACTGGTTGTGTTATGAAAGGAATTCCCGAAATTTCCACGGGAACGGGAAATATATGACGTTTTAGTTTGTATGATAAAATCTTATTCTTTGAGTGTACGGATGTGATACTTGGTATAAAGGTTCCTCAATAAGTGTCTGTCGGTATAATGGAAGGAATTCCCGGAATTCCCACGGGAACGGAAAATAGGACTTTTGAGTTTATGCGTGTACGAAGTCGCGGGCAAACGCTCGTATTTTTATAAAAGTACCCCTGTTGTCACTAAATAAATATTTCCTGAAATAATTGATCCCTCGTGATGGACTCTACTGCTTTTGTCAATGTGGAGTGTAAAAACATCAAAACGACCTATTTAAAGACCAGCTCCGTTGTTCATGGACACAAAACTTGAAGCAAACTTGGAGCATCATAGAAGAAAGGCGCAGTCTCCATCTTCGGCGATGCGTGAAGATCTGAGGCTACAGTATAGACAAGTACGCAGAAACATCTACCACAGTACCCGTCGTGATAGGCGAGCATGGGTGGATAGTTTGGCGGAATGCGCCCAACGTGAAGTGGAATCTGGAATCTCTGAGAATCTCAGAAAGCTGTACAAGACAACGAAGACTTTGGCTGGAAAACGAAACCAGAGGAAGAAGCTCTTAAAAGATAAAACAGGCCAGTTCATCGTGACATCAGAGAGGCAGCTTCATCTATGAGGAGATCTTCCACAACACCGGTTGCAAGCTTGCCCATGCAAGGGATCGATATTGATGTGTTTCCCCTACTGGTAAAGTAGTGAAAGCCATCCAATCACTGAAGAACGGCATTGATCAAGGAGTTGATTGACCTCACCACGGCGGAAATGCTGAGAGCTGACGTAGCCAGCGCCGCGATTGCACTGACGCTCTCCTGCAGAAGATCTGGTTAACCGAAGAATTCTCCGAAGACTGGAATAATGGCCTTCTCATCACCGTACCAAAGAAAGGAGACCTCAGTGAATGTGGCAATTGGATGGGCATAACTTTCCTCTCGATACCGTTGAAAGTGCTCTGCGGGATTATACTCGACAAATTATCTAGGGCCGTTGAACCCCTCCTTTACAAAAAGCAGGCACGTTTTCGAACCAACCGATCGTGCACAGACCAGATTAATATCTTGCGCATAATTCTTGAACGGGCATCAGAATGACAGAGGAAAATTTATTTGACCTTTGTGGACTTCAAAAAGCCTTCTACGGGGGTTTCTTCTTTCGCCTCTCCTATTTCTTGTAGTTCTCGATGGCATCATGTGGAAAACATTAAATAACAAGCGACGTGGCATAGAGTGGGGAATTTCCAGTGTCTTGGAAGACTGGATTATGTTGATGTTTGCTGAGTCATACACGTGCCGACATGCAAGCCAAGATGACCTACATCGAGACGCAAAGGAGGCAGGGCTGAGAATCAACACAAGATCCAGGAAATGAGGTGCGCCGCAACGAGCCTCTTGTCGTTGTGTATTGGCACAGAGGATATATGGAGAGTCCACAAATTCCCATACCTCGGTAGAGTTTTGTCGGAAACTGGAGGGACCGAAGAAGACAACACTTCAAGAATCGCCAAGGCAAAAGCAACCCTCGCACAGCTCCGCGCTGTGTGGCAATCGCGGCAACTGACTAGAAGAGTTAAGCTCAAGAAATTCCGGTTCAACATTAAAACTGTGTTGCTGTACGGATGCAAAACGTGAAAGGTTACCAAAGACATCTCGAAGTTTATTGACCCAAAAAATCTCCAACATAGAACTGTGCAAATCGAACGCCGCAAGTGGAACTGGATCGGCCCAAGGAAAGCGTAAGCTTGTCCGCACAAAATAGAACTAAAGGCGGACGATCATCGTAGACGCGAAGAAAATAAAGAAGACCAGGAGTGAAATTAAGCGCGAAGCTCAAGACCAAGCGAGATGGCGAAGCACTGTGGAAGCCCTCTGCCCCAACTAGGAACTTAAGTCAAGACATAAAGAAAAGGTAATTATGAGCTTTCAGTTACATAAAACACTTTTTTAAAAGGTTTATATGTACCTATTTTATTTTTTTACATTTCACTTAACGTTTCTGTGTTTGTTCAAGCTATTATAAATATAAATATAAAATTATAAATCCTGACAATTTAAGACGATTTCAGTTAATAATAAGAAATAAATAAATATTTCTGACACTCACACAACATTACCTAACCCAAATTAAGTTTGTTAAAGAACTTGTGTTATCGATACTACATAGATAAGTGATATACTTAACAAATAAATAAACATACATATTGAATAAATACATATTTTTATTAGAATAAACTTAAATAAACATAAAACATCCATGACTTGACGACTAATATCTGTGTTCATCATAGAAGGCAATGTAAATTACCGCTACACCAGCCGGTCGTCAACACTTTAGAATTAATTTTCAAGACCTTAAAGTATACAAAAACACAATTTCTTGGTCCATTTCACATAAAAACTATAGGCTTATCTTAGGCAGTCTAAAAATATTTCTTAATTCATAAAGCTCACCGAATACTACGTAAAGCTTTAAGATTAACTCGACTCACTATTGTAAGCGCTTGAAAATACATCAAAACGTCGACTTCAATTTGAAACTTAATTTTGCGCCGCATTTCAATTATCTGAGTGATATGATAAAGGATCTTTGAGAACTTGAATGTGAAACTTTGATAAACAAAATTTAAATTTTTAATTTATGTATTTTAATTATGAGTAAAACAGTATCAATCTTTCTTTTTAATGATGAGATTAAAGACATTGTCACGGCATTAGATTAATATAATTTTGTTGGACATCCAAAGGAAGCTCATAGCTCATAGGTACTAAAGAACCTACATACTATTATTATTTTTCCGCAAAAATATTTTAATTTTATTTATCATTTTGTACGGATCGAGCCCACTGCCATTGGCGACTGAGGCAGACAGTCTTACCACATCGCAAAAAGTGGTCATCAGTATCGATTATAGTATTTCGTAAGATGTTAGGCTCAGAAATCAAGTGCGCTAAATTTTGATCATGATAAATAAATGAGTGCATTTTCTGAGAAAATTTCACATAATCAGATTTCTTTGAGAAAATTTAATAAACTAGAAGTTGGTAACATCGGCTTTCCTTCGGAGCGTATGGAATACAACGAAGTTACGTCTCGTCTTACCAACTGCAGCTTGTTACAACATACGTTGTTGATTTCCTTCGAAAATTAAATCTAAAGTTTCTGTAGTTATGATGTAAGTTATAGTTGAGAAATTTTTAATATTTCCATTGTCTTTAAAGTGAAAGAATATACCGAAATGAATTGAGTCTATAGTGAAATATACGTATGGGACGTTACATCGATGACCGGCTGGTGTAGTGGTAACATACCTAGAATTCTGCACCAAAGGTCCTGGGTTCGAAATCTGGAGGCGGTGGAGACAGATATTAGCCGTCAAATCATAGATGTTCATTTTATTTTCTAATAATATACATTTATAAACTCAGTATGTTTAAATAAATGAAATGAATGAAAAATGTGATAAATAAAAAGTATAACCAGGATTCGATATGTTTGTTCAATTTTTAGAGATTCTTTTTTCCAGATTGTTCCTTATAAGTTTTGGAAGTACCAATACGTTTAGTTAGATATTTTTAACCGAAAGGGGGAGGTTTTCAATTCAGAATTGGTCCCATATAAATTTCATCGAAATCGCTTGAGTACGTCTTGGAAAATTTCAAATTAAACAAAAATATGGACATAGGAAGAATAATAGTCAACATGTTTTTCATTAAAATTTCAATATCACGGATAACAGGGGATTTCAACAAGTATGTACTTTAGCCTTGTTGCCACTTGAAGTTTTATATCTCGATTAATTTTGAATTTGTTTGTTAACACGTTTTCATTTAATGATGAATATAAATCATAAAATCGATTTTTAAACCCTAAGGTTGTATTATATTATATCCAATAATTTAATCCCGCTTACACCTCAGAGGTTTATGCTATTTTTATACTTTTGCATATATTAATTCTCAATTATTATTAAAAATCTGAAACATTAGAACTTAATCAATTTACCTAATCAGGATTCGAACCTGGGTTTCCCACTTTCCCGGCGGGTACTCTACCAACGAAGCTACCGGGTAATTAAAGTAACAAAAAAAGACAAACAAGTCAAACTTTGGCTTTTTTTTATTTATCTTTAGAAACAAATACACATAAAAAAGACAAAGATTGATGAAAATATTGCGATATAAAAAAAAACTCTATATTCCAACTATGTTTATAACTTTAAAGTTTAAAGTTATAAATATGGTTGGAAAATAGAGATTTAAAGTTTAAACTGCTTTTAGTATTAAGTGAACATTTAGATATTTATTTTATTCGAAGATAAACTTATAACGAACTGTTTTGAAAAATGGAGCGTATCAATATCTAAGTATCTTTCTCAGAAAAGCACATATAGTTATATTTTGTTATATTCTATAAAAAAAAATACTGCGAGTGAAGCCGACTGTTAAAGCTAGTTAAGAAATAAAGAAAAAGTATTTATTTCACAAACACAGAAACTGTTTACGATGTTGAAATAGAATAAAAAAATATTCAATTAAATATAAATAATATAAATATAAAATAAAGTAAAAAGATTCAATAATAAAACTTTGAATGTGAAAACGGCAAACCGCCTCAGAAATGTCGCAGCTAGGCTACGGCGCTGATTTTCAGGCAGCGCCTCCGTCCGTCTGAGGTGGAATTGGACACATTATTGGCTGAGGGATCTGCTTCAATGCTACTGTTCCAGACCAATAAAATTTAATGTCAATAACAAATAAAATTGAAAAGAAAAAAGATAACAAAACCAATATGTCCAAGCAACTATAATCACATAAAATATAATAACATGAATTAACCTTTTATGGTAAGTTTTATACTTAAATATAACTTAATAAATATATATAATGATGCAATAATAATCAAAAGTTCAAATTACATGACTTCTCTTGCTTCTCTTTTTTGTACGGCAAGCAAGTTATTTCGTAGTTTCCGTTTAAAACTTATTTTAGAATTTAAAAGCACAAATGGTGGTGGTGTGTTGTTCCAACATTTGCTTGCCATATATCTAAAACTACCACGAAAAGCCATAGCTCTGTGTCGAGGAGTAGTGAGCCTGTGCTATGATACTCGAGTGTTACGTTCATTTTCACTTGACATCCAACGAAGCTTCTGGTATAAGTAGCTTCTTAGCTTTTACAACATCAAATAGAAGACAGGTACCTATAATGTAAAATTTGTCGCGATTTCATATTTTAATTTGTTGGAATTGTCAAGAAAAGGTCGTTGAATTGTCACGTAAGATCGACGCGGTATTTCATAGCAGAAACTGTATCTTGTATCCTGATATCAGCAGAAAAGTTAGCAGACACCGAGATGCAGTGGCATAGACGCTACTACGAGAAACGTGAGGTCGTGGGTTCGATTCCCGCACGGAACAAAAATAGTGTTCCTTGACTGGGTGTGAATTTAAATATGTATTTATATTTACTTCCATTACCTGCACTGGGAGCGAAACAAAAACGTATAATGTACCAGCTACTTCTCTTCCGGGCATACTGTAAAAATCAGCTAAGGGACAGAGGTTTTATTGAGGTTTTGTGGGCAATAGACTGACTCCCTGTCACTGCAATAGACACTATCCATCATATAATTCCTCCTAACGTGTCAAAAATGACATCAGATAGTTTTTATAGCCTCTGGTGTACTGCCTACCCCGTGAAGGATACAGGTGTGAGATTATGTCTGTATGCATGTATTTATATTCTAGGTTCCCCCTAGTTTGCTACGTATCACAAGCTATGCTTACTTTGGGGCCACGTAGTTGGCCTGACACTCTGGGGATTTTATTATATCTATAATTTATTTATTATCGACTTTACCACTTCTAGACATCGGCCTCCCTAAGTTTTTTCACGTCATTCGGTCCCGCGCCGCCATTTGTTTTATATTTTGCTCTATTTTCTTCTACACAGTCTTCCATAAAAGTTAAAAGATAAAATTTATTTAAAAACAAAAATCAAGATTTCTATTTGCCAAGTCCTGGAGTTCTAGATTCCGGAATTCATTCATTTCCGTAAGAATTACTGAACTGCGGATGTTTGACGCCTAAACAAGGTTTGTTAAGTGGTTTCGAGCTTTAAATAAGTTGAGGTTCAGTTTTGACATTAAATGCACTTTAAAAAGTTCGCAAAGGAAAGTCTGTGATTAGGTTAACTTCTCAAAAAGAGAACGGATTTATTTATATACAGGGTTGTTATTTAGTTTTACTCAATAAGTGTCGTATCATTTATAGAATCGATTTTTGCAAAAAATTGTACATGCATTTTTTTACAATGAAATTAATATATTCGCTTACATGTTTAGCAAAGCACGCACACCCTAAATAATGAATGAATACCACTAAAATAAAGAAGACTACGCGTTACTACAAAACATCTTGTAGTACTACGTCGTAGTATTATCAATGAAATGGCGCGAAATCGTAGTAGATGTGTTAATCAACAGGCGGCTATTTGTAAAAAAGTTTATGGTGACATATCATTATTTTTTTATAGTGAGCGAAACTAAAATAGATATGCAGATACATTTATATCGATATTGGTTTCGATATAAATGTATCTGCATATCTATTTTAGTTCGAATCACCAACCAAAAAGGAATAAACATTTCAATTTGGCTGGTATCTAAATAACACCCATGTAAAGATTTTTTCAAGCGATTTTAAGAATATTCGTTCTAATTAAAAAACATTTCTCAAGGACATTAAATACCAGTATAGTCCTAGTACTTTTAAGCGTCGAGTGAATAGGTTTCTCGTGGATGGACCTGTACCACCTTAGTCTTCATGTTCACTTAACATCAGGTGTCATGGAAGACAAACGTCCCATCCATATTTTATATAAAAAAAAAACAGTTCAGGTTAACTTTGATAATTTTAAGCCAAAGAATTTCGCTGTGATTTTGCTACCGGAAATATGAAGCGTTTACTTCTTGTAACAAGGGCCTTAATTGTTTTCATTTAGTTTTTTTTTTTAATTTGGCATGTTGGGAATCAAAGAAATGATTTAATTAAATCCTAATGTTTCTAAAAGCGTGGCTTTAGGTTACCTACTTATTAAAAGAGTAAGCATAGAGATTTTAGTATTTGAAAACTATTAAACGCGGAGAACAATCCTTTGTCCAGGTACATTGATAATCATTGACCTCTTCAAATTGGTCTGTTAAGCAAAAGCTCTAAAAGCATTGTTGTAATCAGTTTATTTACAATTAAGTGTTCTTGCTAAATGCTTATGATTCTTTCAGGAACACAATATATTTTTGCAATAAAATGATTGTTTGATTGTTTCTAACAACCAAACGCATGTGTCTATAAAAAAAACCATAAGGAAACATTCAGAAAGCAGTTGCATAATTGCTATATTATTACTCGAAACTTCGAGAATCACAAAGTTTCACTGCATAAATTCGTACCATAGTTACGTTATACAAGCCCAACGAGTCATCAACATATAATTTACATGAGCGTACGGAGGACTCAGACACTTATGAATATTCATCTTTTTAGGACCCGTCGCTTTATGAAACTTCTTTTGGACAATCACCGGAAAACAACGACGTGATGCTTTTAAAATTACAATTTTAAGCTTACTTGGGGATTTTTAAGACCGTAAGGATTGAGGAGCCTCATTAAGTTTTTAAACTTTGATTTGAACATTATTTAGCAGCAAACTAGCTGTTTTAAGGAGCCACCTGGAACTCGGTAAGTAATAGAATAGATGAATTTTATTGAAAATTTGGCAGTTCAAAATATGGAAAAGTTAGCAGCTCTTATATAGAGAACCTATAGGTATTCACTTGCTCTCCCAAAATGTGGTCACCCTTCACAACGAATTCATAAGGAAATAGAAAATTAATGTTTTTTTTTTCGGAATCCAGAATACGTACACTGCTGATTGTACAGCAACATTAAGCAGAAAGGGCAAAACCGGTTGTCATACAAACTGGGCCCTGAGTGTGGAGAGCTAGGAATTGGTCACCACTTAGAGCATATCATAGAGCTACATTTGCCACATTTTCACAACAGTCAGCAATGGCCTAGCAAAGGTTTTCTCTAAATGTTTGCTATACATACAATAAAAATGCTATTGATATGTCATGGCGAATCGCACATCCGCAAGGAAGACGAATTAAAATGGTCTTTGTGCTCCTACACACTAGCGGTTGGTTCCTATATGGAACCACTAAGTGGTTCGTTTGAGTATTCCAAGTATTCCGCTTCAAGTGATTTTTAACGCGGTTTCTTCGGGATTGGCTGTCATACCGGTCAGACGCGAAGTGCGTACAATCAAATGCGGTTAAAACAGGGTCTGCATCTGATGTAGACTTAATATATTAAAGTTATTACTACCAAATTGTACAGTAAAACAACTAGGCGTATTCCTAGAATCATCATTTATTAATCATCAATTGACCGGGGAGGGATTCGTCGTTTTACGCATCTCTCTAACTCGTCCTATGCATATTCGGCTCGATCGATTTGACATACGAGCTGTGTGCTGGTAATGTTAATCTCTTGTAGGTAGTCATCCTCAAAGAAAACTGTATGAGGTCGGGCATTGTCTAGCATAAAAATAGCATCCTCATCCAAATTGACCATAAATGGCCCAACGTGTTGATTAAGCATTTCTTCCACATATCTACGCTAGTTAAGAGATTCGTCGGAGAGCATAACTTTTGACCAATCTACAATAGTCTAATTGAAATGGTTTTGGGCATGTCTTAGTCTTGAAATACGATCACCACGCTCTAGTTTTGGGCCATTTGCAGGTCTTAGTTGTTTCAAGTTAGCTTCATCTAGTTGTTGTCTCACTGTCCATGTGCTTCAGCTACTTTAGGAGGCGTCGAAACTGATTTGTAAGTTCAGTTCATTTGAGAAAGCCATTACGAAGTTTGGTGTTAACCAAGTATCGATCTTTTCGTGCTGGGGTACACCTAGTTCGTCTACGTAGGTTATAGTCTATTTCCTCATAACATTGAAGAACTTTTTGTACTGTTAACAGCGACACATCGACAATCCTGCCTGTAACGCGCTGACTGCGGCCGGTTTTCAGCATTGTGAAGATTCTGGTGATTTCTTCAGTTGTAAGCAACATCATAACAGGTTGAATAATAAATATTGAACACTCTCAACAACATATTTATTTAAATGGCAGTTTAGAAACAAAATCAAATTTAAACTTAGTAATTTCGTATTTTGTAACGTACTTTGAAAGTTACCCTTTTTCAAATTAGATTTTTATGACGTAACCTTGCAGCAACTAAGATCTTTTAATACCTTAAGTGAAGAAATATTTAATTGTGTACTAAACAAAATGTATTTCATTTGTCTAGCATTCTTAGTTTTTCTTTTCATTTTAATTTTTTCTTTTAAATGATTCTTGTATCATATTACACGAATTTAAATTGAGATATTAGTCAACTTGTATCAAGAAACACAAACACAGAATTCGTGGGAAATGATACACATACCAAAAACACGAGTTTTAGGAGTTTTGTGCTTACAGTGCTTCTGCGGATTGCAAAATACTAATGATTTGTTGGACAGATCTAAACGTAACTAGATTAAGTGTAAAATAAAACTACATGACAATACAAAAAATCAACTTTCACGTAAGCTTCACACAAAGTGTAAAATGGTACAACTTATTAAGAATCATTTAACACGATTTTTCATTTGGTGACTAAATACTTTACGAATACTTTTTTATAAATATCTCTTCCTGTGTATAAGGCTTTTAAGCTAGAATTTAACAGACTGTAAACATAAGTATACTTATACTTATTGTACAACGATATTTGTAAAATAACATTCACAACAACTTTTATGATTTTCTTAAACACAAAAACTACAAAGATGTGGTTTTCGAGTTCAGTTTTCACAGGACACACAGACTGTTCTCGAGTGGCGGCCACGTACTGGGAGACGAAGCGTAGGCAGATGGACCGACGACCTGGTCAAAGCCGCGGGTAAACGCTGGATGGAAGCGGTGCGGGACAGAGCGACGTGGAAAACCTTGGGGGACGCCTATGTCCAGCAGTGGATGTCTACTGGCTGTGGATGATGTTGTGTTCATTATTATTGCCGTTTTAGACAGTTTTACTTTTATTATAAAGTGAAAGTAGTTTTAATGATGCATAAATGAACGTTTGTTACTTTTTTACAAAGATTCTACTAACATTTAATGAATTTACGGGATTCTTACCACGATAACCGATTTTTATTTCGCGCATTCCGTAAATTCACTAAATTATATATTTTTTTAAAACAGAATTGAAACGAGTTGAAATTTTTGCCGAAAAATTAAGACAGCCTGAAAAAACCCGGTGAAAGCCGCGCAGTACAGCTAGTTCTCAATTAGAAATGTAATGCACTAAAAAGAAAAATCAAATAGAATAGACAATAGATACAAGTCAAAAACTTTCCCTCACGAAAACGTGCAAGGAGCTCTTTGTTTCTTCGTGAATAAAGGAATAATTTAATTTCCAATATAATTTCAACATCCAATGTAAACGATCGGAAAGCACGATCGGATCAATATCTTCAATTTAATTATTTTGTGACGAAGCCTTTGTTGGTTATTTTATTTTCTTTGGGGCGTTTAACAATAAACATTTAATATTTTGCAAACAGAAAGATAGAAGAGAAGTAGTATTGCTTGAATTAGGGTTGCCAATCGTACTGTTTTTAGCAGTATTATACTGTTTTTCACTACATTATAGTGTTTACTGTTGAACATAAAAGTAAAAATAAAGTAAGTATAGAAAATACTGTTTTTAGCTTTTATGCTAATTTTATGCTTTTTATTTGCAAACTGAAATTTTTGCAAGGAGTTATAAAAATATGTGTTTAAAACATTAAATAAATTGAATTCTATTTATTTTTCCAAAATACTGTATGATATTCTTTTTAGACTCAAATATACTTTATAACTAAAAAAAAAGTTGGCAGCCCTAGCTTGAATATCATTAATTCTGTTCTATCTTCCTGTTTATGTCAGATTGAAGAAGTTCTTATTATTCTTTTTTATATTTGACCGGATTATAGTGAGTGAAAATTCAGGATTGTTTTTTAGTCGCTGGCAGTTTTTTTTTGACACAATAAGTATCATTTATAGAAACCATTTTTGCAAAAAAATGTGTGTATTTTTTAAATAAGGAAACTAATATGTTCGCATACATATTAAGCAAAGCACGGTCGGTCACTCTAAATTATGAATGAATACCATTTAAAGAAAGACGACTACGTGCTACTACAAAGCATCAGTACTGCGTCGTAGTATTAAAAAATAAAGTTTAAAACTAAAACCCGACCACTAAAAACACGCTCTAAAAAGTATGAAACAAGATAACAGTCTCCGCTCAAATATTTAATATGTATTTACGTCATATTTATAGAGATATGCTTAAAGGATAGCCGTGGTCGTATGCCACTTTGATTTTATTTTATTATTATAATGAATTTGCGGTGCGATCACAGAACTTTATCGACTCGTATCTTTACGAATGTTCGTATGGTATGGAATCGGTTGCAAGTTTTGTGAAACATTGTAATTTTTTATTTCACAGTAATTTTAGAATTTAACATGTTTACAAACATTCAAAACTAACAAAGCGCACATCTATTTAAACTGGCCGTGATAGATTTCAATTATTGCTAACAAACCGTCTCCATATTATACGATAATTTGTAAACATACATTCGTAAAGTTCTGTGCTCGCATTGATGTTTTGCTATTAAAGGTGGCATATGACCACGGATATCCTTTAAACATATCTCTATGAATATGACGGAATACTGAAGTGCTGCGAAAGGCCAATGTAGGTGGCATTGAATCGTACCTTATGGGGCGTCAGCTTCGGTGCTGCGGACACGTGACGCGTAGGACGGAGGAAAGAATAGCTAAGCGCATCTTTTACTCAGAACTTGAGGAAGGAAAGCGAAAGCATGGTGGAGAACTCCTCAGGTACAAAGATGAGCTGAAGCGACACATGAAGCAGTGCGACATCAATCCTTCGCTGTGGGAGCAGCAGGCTGCCAGACGGCCGGAGTGGAGAGCGGATTAAATCTAGCGTCCAAGCCTCTGAAAACCGGCGGCTCCTTGAGCTGGATGCCAGACGCGACGATCTGAAAACCCGACTACCCGCGGCTGTCAGCTATAATTATGTGAACGGTGTGCTCTCTTGCCCGCAATGTGCTAGAGCTTTTACAAACAAAATTGGCTACATAAACCAAATGCGAGCACACCAACGGCAAAACCGGAGTTGAAGACAGTCGCCGTGTTCAAAATCGGCCGGATTACATCATCATCATCATCATGAATATGACGTAAATACATAAATATTTCACCGGAGACTATTTTTTTAACTAATTTTGGAGTTAAAGTGGTTACCTATTTGAAATGTGCTAACGAAGTTCTTTTATGTGATAACCCCCTCGAAACCGTCAAGATTTTTTTTTTAGTTTTTCACTATAATTATTATTTCACTTATTTTGGTGCAATCATTTTTACATATTTGAGCTGGCTCTGCTAACAAAGCTCTTTCATTTGATACCCCACACGAATTCGTAAAGAATTTTTTTTTTGGTTCTATACTTTAAGTCCCCTAGAGGGCGCTGTAGTCAATTTAAAGTAACCTTGTAACTTATAACCAGCGGACAGTGAAGAGGTTTCCAATGAGATTTGTCCAATTATGACAATTAGTTTAGAAGTTCTGAGAGAACAGATGAACACCCACATATTTTATTTATTAATTTATAAATATAAAATAACATTGAAATTTGGCTGGTGAAAAGTCAAGTGGCGAAGGTGGACAGATGACGATTGCTGGATGAGGGCGGCAAGGGACCGAGCAATATTGAGAATCTTGAGAGAAGCCTTTGTCCAGCAGTAGGCGTCTCCCGCCTTATGGTGATGATGATGATTAGTGGTAAATAGTAAATTGTTTCCGAGAGAAATAAGTCCAATGAGGTCATCTCAATGAATAAGTCAAAAGTTTTAATTTATGACTTTTAATCCTCTGACAAAAGTCATCACATTAAGCCATCTTTGTCAGCCATACGTTGAAAAGTTTATCGTCAGCCTATAAAGCTAAGGTGGTCATTGGCCAGATGGATTTTAAATGGCCTTCCACCAAACCACCGCCTTCATATCTCGAAAAGTAATGGTAAATGGCTACAACGATGTAATATGACTAACCAATTAACTAGGTTGCGCCCAAGTTGATTGCATAATATTGGCAACGTTATGATTCTTTTAGAGTCTATTGAGGTCCAATTTAGCAACCCTTTGATACAAATTACCGAAAGAGCTATATTATAAGAGTTACGTTGATGCTTTTGTAAAATCAAAGGTCCATATCAACGGACCTTTACAGAAAAATTCTTGAGATCAATGAAATGTTGTTTTTATCCAAAACCCATCACATCAAAATTTATGTGTCTAATTTGGCCTTGCACGTGCAACCTGATATCGCGCAATAATTAATCAAACACGGCATTACATTTATTTCATTTTTATACCTAATTAATACCATTACTTTAGCGTTGTTACTACTGGTATCCCTTGAATAAATGGAGATTCGATTACGATCACAAGAGTTTTTTTTTTATGAACTGAAATTTATTTAACAATTTATGTGCCAAAACATACAAACCAATAAGAGGAAACATAAAATATACATTTGCTCATTTTCTTTTGGAGAATTCAAGTTTCCACGCATTTCTAACAACGGCATATTATTTTTTTTGCAAAGTATAAGTAACAGAATTTAGATATTCATTTCGCTGTTTCTGTGGACCAATTTTACAGACGTGCACATAAGGATAAATGAAGAAGATTTGAAGTTCCAGCCTTTTGTGCGATTAGATTTGAAAAAATACTTTAAGCTCCTTATGACTTCCGATTTTAAAATTACTACACTATGTGGCATAGAATATAGAAAGGAATAAGAATGATTGGTATACCTACATGAACTACTATGCCTTAATAGTTAATTCCCAAAAATATCTAAGATGTTAGAATTGATAAATTTTAAGTTAAATACTAAAAAATAAAGTTGTAAATGCAGCATGATAAAAAATATTAGTGGTGAGCTGTTTTTCTGATAATGTTTTCGTGAGCGTTTTGCCAGTTCTTCTCAACAGATCGACTTTTTGAGGTAAAAACGATTAAAACTCGTCATCATCTATAAAATTCTCTAGTTGACTTGAAGACCATAAACCAAGCAAGCTAGCCTAGTTTTTTTGTAATCTAGTTTAGTTTTGCAGATTTATACAAATTCACAAAGCCCAGGACCTACTAGACGTGTTGGAATTTGTCATGATAACTTTTATGGTATGTGGTCCTGCTTGTACCGAATTCAATATCGAATCGTTTATGACTTTTTACGAGGAATACAGATGACTTAAATGTGATGACACCGTCAAGATAGCTGTAATTCAAAAATAATATATTACTTGTTACATAAATATATTATGTAACAAGTGAGCTAAGTTGCTAATTATAGTCGAGGCTGTGATTTGAACCCAAGCCGCAGGCGAGGGCTTAATAATGAGCCGAGACTGTAATTAGCAACGCTCACGAAATACATACGACGTTTTTCAACACACTTGTGAGTAAAAGACATATGTGGTCATAAAATAACAAACACACTTGATAACAAAGCTGTGAATTGTGTTTGATAAATGGCGCCGAACCTCGCGCATGCGCGTAGGTTTTTTTTCCGCCAAATGTGTCAATGTCTGTATAGCATACACAGCCTATTTTAAGTGAAAATGTTTAATTTGGAGTGGTAAATGCAAATATTTTAATATTTTATAACAAATTATTGTAAATTGTGAATAATTTGTTTGATATACAAATTTGTTTTACTAATATAAGGCGCAAACATTTAAAAATGTATATGGATTTGAAGTAGTATAAAATCTCTTTGTTGTTTCTGAAAATATTTAATGTATAACCCGGACCAATAAAATATGCTCTGTTTACTCGCATGTAATTTGCACAAAGGTACAATTCAACTTTGTAGGATTCATTATGCACTAGGGTATAATATATTATGCACGCGTGACTTATAGCCCAGTTTATAATTCTAAATTCAATAGAATAACGCTCACTTTACGAGCAAGTGTGTTAAAAACAAACTTAGATGTCTTTTAGTCTTGAAAGCTAGATAGAGGGGCATTGTCATCATCAGTGATCATCATACTTGGAGGACGGGATGGTCGTCTCAGTGCCGACTATGGCACAATCAAATCACGCCGACTCGAGTGATTAAATTAATGACGACCAGTATTCTACCACTTACACTGACAAAATATTGTCCAATAATATACATTTATAGGTTCACACTTACGAATGTCTGAACACTGCCTTCAAGAAGGGCAGAAAGAAGCTGTTGTGTGAGGGTAAACCACGCCTGCATGAGATTTTAGAGCTTTAGCCCCATTTTGTTTGCGTCCTTTACTCCGGACCTCTCAGCGAACTTGAGATCTAAGACTCTTGTTGAGGCTTCCATAACCGAAACAAATGGTCATGACCAGGGAGAAGGTGCTCTGATAGCTAATCTACTACTCTACGAAATATTTAAAAACAATACATCGCTGTTGGCAACGCAATGCAAATCCCAACGAATTTTTGAATATTGTGTTGTATTTAAAATGACAAATAAATAAGCGAGTCCTATTTTCACAGCAGTTTCTTCCCATTCATTTTTGAATAAGATTAATGACAGAGTGTCGAGTGATATCCATTTCGACTTGACCTTGATTGGATTTTATAGAAAGATTACTTTTTCCAATTTCTTTTGTTATAACAAGTATAATATTCTGCCATAATCGAATATGGAGAGTATTGTAAGTTTTATTTACTGCTACACACACAATGTTAGTAAAACTATGTGAGCAAGACTGTGCGAATAATTAGAAGAGTATTGTTAACAGGGGCCACCTAAATATGCCATACTTAACCTACTAATGTTAGGAAAAAATTGTGATGAAAAATTTACCAAGTACCGTGGTCGAAAGTCTGTTCGTATCGGTTTATGGAGATTCAGTTGTCGAAGATAGTTTCATCACTAACAAAAATCACATTTTTCAAAATTCTTACTAAAGTCTCCACAAAAGTTCGTTTATAGAAAAGTGATGTAATCAAAAAGAGTGGTTTTATTTTACTAAATAGTATATATAATATATTTGCATAATATCTGTGAGCATAGTTTTACTAATCATCACGCGAAATAAGTGAAGTCTTAAAACACAAAAGTTGACCAATGAAAGATAATAAAAACATATTACATACCTAACATAAAGTACATCAATTTTCCCTTTCGAAATCCAACTGTTTATCTTTTATAATAAACCTAATATATTCAGTTTACAAAACATTATCGTTTTGGGACCCGAACTTAGTCAAAGATAAAAATACAAATCGTACTATTTAGCTTCCAAAAAGGTAGCCCTATTTACATAGACCTTGATCGTTGTACGTAAATGTATGGCCGCTATTTGTGTTTCAGTCTATTTAACGTTAAATCACGCTTAACGGCAAGTATTGGTTTTTTATTGTTTCTAATGAATTCTTGTCACGTGATGGTACTAGAGAAGTTAAATTGTAGATTGTTCATTCTAAGGGGATTTTGCGCAAACGAATTCGCGACAGATTTCATGAAAAGTTTTTAACTGAAGGAAATGAGTTTTATGATTAAGTGCAAAAAATAGAAGACTTTCTTCTTGTTGATTGCATTCATATAATTGCTAAAGTACAGAAGGCAGCACATCAAGCGTTACAAATCTGTCAAAAAAAATTATTTGAATCTGAACTCTATGCCCTCGACATTAAGTTAAAATTGGTTGGGGAAATTTGACAGGTTAATGTAAAGCTTGATCTGCTGGCTTCTGTACCTTCCCTGTAATTTAAGTACATTTGACATTACACTATCTAATTTAATTTTTTTCTTGTGTTAATCTTACAGGCTTCAATATCAGTTTTTGTTAGCAACTTTTGAGTTAGAATTCCCCTTATTTGTCATTAGCGACACCTAAATTAAAGAGCGTAATATTGAATTGAGCTTTTTGAATTCGCAAAGAGCGACAACATGCGATCGAATTCTTTCCTAATGTAAGTTATAAATGATGAAAGCCCCACACTGAAAATAGTTAAAAATACTGGAAAATGATTACAATATATAAAAAACATGACTAAAAAACATTGAGTGTTTGTGTAGTTTAAAAATATGACCGACGATTTGGTCCTTCTTCTACTCAGTTTCACCATTTATTCTTGAAATTGTAGATATGGTTAAAGTTAAACATGGGAAACTACTCGTATTAAAAAGACAAAACTCTCGGTAAAAACCAAGTTTTTCATATACAGTGTGTCCAAAAATTACTTTGGAAAAAATATCCTAGATAGGGCTAGTCTTCCCCATTCGACTACAAAAACCGTTTTTTATTTGGACTTCCATAAAAAAATTCTAAACATTTCAAGGAATGCGCGCGTGTGACCCTTCACTTATCGAGATAACGCACGCGTCTTAAGATCAGCTGGGAGTTATTAACATTGTGTGGTTGTGATTTTTAGTGCGCACGTGAAAATCGAACTTATTTAAGATTATTTTGTACATGACTTTAGATTTACATTAGAGGAACATAGAACATTTGAGTTGATTTAATTAATTACTGTAAAAAGCTTGATTCCAATTTAAAAACTTTAATTTATTTTACCTATTGTTTATTTTTATCTTTTACCTATGTAATTACCTCCCAGCTGATCGTAAGGCGCGCGCGCTTCCCTTGAAATGTTTAGGATTTTTTTAAGGAAAAATTATAAGTCCAAAGTCTAGAAGACTAGCCCTATCTAGGATATTTTGCTCCAAAGTACTTTTTGGACACCCTGTTTATGACAGAATTTTCATATTGTAGTGTAATAGTAAAGAGCTTTGTGCCTAACAATGTAAGGCTATGATTGCATAAATCAAACACAGTAACAAATTAACTGTGAATCACATAGCCATCCCGGCGGGAGATTAAACCAGGGAGTACTGTTATCCATCACACGGCGTTGACAAACCTAACGATGCATGCAACCAATCTTGTTACTGTGATTCTCTAGAGTTATTAAATTTCATATTTAATGAAATTTGCGAAATATATGTACTGAAATATGGTACAATTTTGTTCTTCAAGTTGTTAACTTCAAGTCAGAATCTTATACACTCTTAAAATCCATGTAAAACATAAGTCTTGAAATATTTGTGTGCAAAATGATTTTTTCAAGCCATCGGCACTGGTCTAGCTTGGTCGTTTAAACTTTCAGAGCAGAGACTCTGCAATGACCTTCTTAAAAAAAATGTGTTATGATGATAGCAGAAGAAGTGTATTATAAAATCAACGAATCCGAGCTGTACACTTAGTTACTATCACTTTTTTATAAGCTATATAGGTACTGCATTCGCACCTAGATGTTAAGTTACTGTAAGACCAACGATGGTTGTTTGAGTAAGAACTGAGCTTTCAAATTAAAAAGTGATAATGAAACCATATGTATAACTTTCTTAAACAAATTGAAACAATTGGTAAAATTTCAAACAGCTTAGCCATCTTAAACCTAACTTTTTGTTCAGAAGGCACTAGCATGCAGTTAAAATGAAAATAAAAACTTTTTATTCGTAGTAGGTAATTTTATACACTTTACGAACGTCAAACGCTGGATGAGGGCGTCGCGGGTCCGGACGACATGACGAATCCTGAGGGAGGTCTCCATCGAGAAGTGTGCATTTCTCGGCTCATGAAGATAATGATCGCCCATTAAATAAATAAATATCCACCAATGTCTTGGTGTTGTCTACTTGTCTATTTACCATGCAGTTATCTTCCATCATTGATTCTACTGTATTAAATCAAATTATGTCCATGTATTGTCGAATTCAAAAGCAGAGACACATTGCAACAAGGTTTATAAGTTTAATGGGCACCTAATTACACACCTAATGAAATTGGTAAATGATTATTTTAAAGTGACCTTTGTCTCTATATTTGACTACGACCGTTCAATAATATTAAGTGGCTACATTGCTCAGCTACCGACTTTTACAGTAAATAAATAAAAAATAAAATAAAATTTATTTTATTTTTGTAAATTATTTACAAATCAGTTGCCGGGGATTCCCAGAAAGTAATCTTAAGATACTTGTGTTGGGAATGCCTCGCTCTTCCTATGCATTATTAACAGATGTAATTGTTGGATTTGTTAACTTTACAATCAAAGGTATACAAAAAAAAATGTTATAATAATTATTAAGGATTAAAAAGTAAATAAAACTATTAAAAGGAGAAAAAAAAATAATGTGTAGTGGTTGTGTGGAAGTGTGCATGTATATGTGAATAAGGACTAAAAGTCCTTATTTTAAGACTACAGTAAAATAAGGACTAAAAGGAATTCGAAATAATTTTTGCTATCCCAAAACGTATACAGTGAAGAGATAAATAGAGAGAGAGATAAAAGATTCAATCACAGAATAAGTAATAGTTGGTACAGAAGAATTACTCCGCAAGAAGATCTAAATAAATTCGAGTCTTGCTACGACGCGATACGGTGGAATTCAGCTCGCACAGCATTACGTACCTATTCAATACAGTTTTTTTAGACAACAAGCTATGCCGCACTCAGCATTGTTGAAAACATTGGATTTCAAATGGAGATCAATGGCACAGTCGAACAAATAACTACCTACCTAAATAGTGTAGTAACTTTCTTCGTGTTCAATGGTGATGTTGATTTTTTAAACAATATTTGTTTAAATTGGTTAAGATTTTGCATGCTTTATTTGTATTTATAATATATTTATTTTCAACCGACTTCCATATAAGGAGGAGGTTCTCAATTCTTCTCTATGTTTTTTTCTGTTTTTCTTGTGTCTTTGTTACACGATATATTTTCGGACAATTATGAATCGATTTCGAAAATTCCCATATAAATTTCGTCGAAATCGGTGGAGTACTTCATTGAAAATTTCAAACTTTTGAAAATATATGTATGATTTTGGAGAATGTTTACGTTGATGACATTCTCAACTCAGCCAAAGTTTTCACGTGAAGTTGGTTGTTTGAATGCTTATCACCCAGTAATCTTCATATCACATTTCCTAGGCCGTGTGTTTCCGTGACCTCATCTTCACTTACCATCAGGTGAGATTGAGGTCAAACGCGAACTTAGTCTTAATTACGAAAAAAATCTAAACAAAATTATAAACACACTATCTGTCTGTAGATTTATAAATAAAAAAATATACTCTTAAATTAAAGAATGTGTTAAATAAAAATCACCCGACCAGGACACGAACCTGGGACCTCTCGTTTGACGGACGAGTGCTCTCCCACTGAGCTACCGGGGCCTGGCAGTACGCCTCGAAATTACTTAATACATTATTTTTTTGGTTTTTACGTTATATTGCTAACGTAGCTCCATCTAATGATATAGCTTTGCAGCTAAGACCACCCGAGACCAGTTTCTTTACAGAAATTGTGAATCTCAGTTAAAGTGAAGTATTCCGAAGTAGGTGAGAAGAGTCTCCAGGACATCATCACCCTGTTCTCAAGGAGACCGATCCCGAAGACGTCCCGGATTTTGTCGCCAAGGAGCTGCATAAGCTCCCGCCGGTGGGATTCGACCTGGTGACGTCGACGTTCACCAGGCTGCTTAAGAATATCAATTTCCTTAAAGCCACCTTGGCCGAGGTGGTGTTAAAATTGGAAGCTTCGGATAATACAATCAGCGAGCTGCGTAGTGAACTATCATCATTGCGTAGCCTTAGTACGCTAAGTAGGTCACCCGTGGCTTCCAATATTAATATTCGTCGTGGCGCGCATATCGCGTCGGTTGGCAGTTTCGATTCGGCAGCGCCCCGCCGTGCCACTGCTGCAGCTCCCAACGCAGAGAAGCCACCCCGCGTCACGGGTCCTCCTCCACGAGGATACGCTGAAGTAGTACAGCCTGTAAAGCCCAGCTACACAGCACCAAATCTTTAAAGGTCCAGGAAGACAGAGAGGGTTTCATCAAGGTGGAACGGAAGTACAAGAAGCCCTCCTGTCAGAACAAGTGCGGCACCGCACCGAATAATGAGAACCTTCTGTTGCACGCCGAGGTGCCAACCACGCAGCTGTACGTGTGCACCACGCCTTCACGGCGAAGGATGTAGTGGAGTATCTGCACGCGAAGACAGGACTCAACATGAGAGTCGAGAGGGTTGGAGTCCCGTCACAGAGTGAGTTTCAACTCCTTTGTGGTGAGAATGCCGACCGAACATCTGTCGACCTACATGAAGGAAGAGTTCTGGCCGCAGGGTGTCGTATTCCGTCGTTTCCGAGGACGGTTACTTGACACAAAAATGTTGCGTCCCCCGTTGCAGCCCATACTATACGTGGGAATTAGTGAAGTGTAGTTTTAAGTATATTGTATGTATATTAGGTTAGGCCTTAGATTTAGTATTTAACATCCTGTACTATTTTTAAGCTGCCTGAAATAAATGATTTTATTATTATTATTATATTATATTGCAATATTTAATAATATTTTAAAGTTTTTTGCATTTAAAATGCTAAATTATGCCTGGTCGGGTGATTTTTATTTAACACATTTTTTCATTTATTTTTATTTAACATATTTTTTTTTCATTTATTTAAGAGTTATTAATTTTAAATGCAAAACTTTAAAATATTATTAAAAAAATATATTTCTAAATCTTTTATTTTGAACAAACTTTTTATTTTTGTCAAACTTATTAAGAACTGAAATCTTTCCGAACTTTACCTAATTATACAGCCAAAGTACTCTGTACCCTAATGCTTAACTTCAGAGTTCATAAATTAAACAGTTTCAGGTTGGAATATCATCCATCAACTTGTTCAGCAAAACGAGGGTCGTGAGCAAAAAGTTGGGCCCCATGGAGATTTAATAAAAGAACTTATACCGTCAAGGGACTGACCTTATAAGTTTACCAAAATACATCAATGTAAACATTGATTACGTAAAAATAACCTTAAAAGTTCAAGGAGAACACAATTTCTTTGTTCTTGTAGGATCAGTTTAGAATACCTACCGGATAAGTATGTCGTAAAAAGCGACTAATCCGAGTGATCCCCGCTTGGTGGTAGGATCCCGTCAGGGTCCGCCTGGCTAGCGACCACGCTTCATATAAAATCTGCCACTCCGGCGGTGATGTGTTCCGGCAATATTTTATGAAGAGCCAGTTCTTTCGTAAACCATCTTTGACCTCATATTCTCTTCAGGTAAAACGCGGACTAATTCATCGGAATAATTAATCATTGTCCAATCAGCGTTTCGGAAAATCGATTTGTTTTGACAGCAATGTTAAGTTAACAGGGCTGTTAGTTGATTGGTCTTTCAGAAACCGGGCGTTAGTCTTTAATTTAAAAAAATATAAAATATGCATTCCTTGGCTTTAAATTATTATGAATATATTCTATTCTATAGCATCGTTGAGCTTATCCTACCTACTTGGATGGTGGGCATTTACAACTGAATCAAAGTGGTTTTGTATTGAACTGTTATTATAAAGTATGTATGGGACAATATGGTGTATTAATAAGCTATTGCATAGCTTCTATCGCGGGCCTTGAGCGTGGGGACCGAATCCAGAAATTCCATAACGAAAAAAACCTAACACCCCCCACTCCGACCGGCACAGCGGTGATACTTTGATTTCATAACTTTACATGCGGGCTTTAATAAAACAATCAGCACCATCTACTAAGACTTTTGGAACTTCATATTAGAGCAAACATTACTGCATTAATAAAATAAATAAATAATTATAATTGCATAAGTTGATAAAAAATGCTATGCAATAGCTTTACCTACCGCGGCAGTCTCCGAGTGCCACGTCTTTTTTATAGTACATAACCTAAAAGTACACGCCTTAGGGCGGAAAGAACCCGGCGTTCTGACAAGTCGATCGCGGATCAGGGCAGGACCACTGACCTCTATATTTACCACTGGACTGGCGGCTGTCAAAGTGCTTTTGTGCCCGTTTGATAATCGCCATTTTGGCGCTGTCGGACGTAGCGAGCAGTAGCGAGTGTCCGTGGTACTAAAACTAGTCGCTTACACATATGTCACATGTCCTCATTCTTGATAACTTTTATATAATGCTTATAACAATAACAACATAAAATTCGAATAAATATTTAAAAAATATAAAATCACTTAACAATAAGCAAGCACTTCTCTGGCGGCCACTTGCAATATACGTCAAAATTTGTTCTGCGGACACTCGCTACTCGCTAGTGGCGCTTCAAATAGGCACAAAAAAATAGCTGTCAAACTTACGGAACAGCCAGTCCAGTGGTAAATATAGAGGTCAGTGGGCAGGACAGACAGAAACAAAAAGTATCAAGCAAATCTGGACTAATTATTATTATTAATCCAGCGGACTATGTTTGTCTTTTTGTAACTATAAGTTTAATCTCAAAACAAGCAAGATTGAGAAAAATTAACCTTTATTTTGCAGTATTACGAGGCAGGATAAATAGATCCCATGCCATATAAACGCACCCTTATGAACAGAACGGTTGTTCGGTATGATAATTGAAATGAAATAATGCGGCTCGCTTAGATGCTTCTCGTTTTCGAATTCAAGTAGGTACAGACAGGCACCTAAAATGTGATGTGTGATACTCAATTTACATTTTGAAAATTATTTCACAACGTATGTTTGCAACCAAAAGAGTAGGTATTTATCTAAAGTAAATGTTTATTTTTCCTTTGAGTTGAAAAAGATAAAATAGGAAGAACAACTAAGGTATTGCAAAATTTCAGTTTTATCCTAATTGTGTTCGAATGAATATTAATTTCACTTCAAATACGATTCACATAATGTTTGTCTATCATTAAATCAAATTAACAAAAATAACAATACATTTTTGTGCGCCATTTATAAAGTTTATTGTATTTGATCGACATTTTAATCAGCGTAATTTAAGCCCAATTTTTGTCAACCTATCAAAATATTACAATTTTCAGGCATCGACTTTGGGTTGATTTTCAATCGGGCTACATCAATCAATATAAATATTTAAATATTGAGGATGACTGTACAACGTTCATAAATTATAAATGCAAACCAGATCGACTGTATGAAATTTTAATTATACGTTCCAAATTATAAATCAACCGAAGTTATGTACGTTAATGATGACTTTTAATTAAACCTAAAAAAATTCCATTGGCTTCTCCCGCCTGGGATTTGGTCATATCAAACTCTACCTATAAACGTAAATCTCGTATTACTTTACACCAAATTTCTTTACCTTGATGTAAAAATAAAAAAAAAAAACTCAGTCCTCGCCTACATTTTATATATAAAGAACCTCTATCAATCAGTCAGGTTAGTGTACATATACAGGGTGTTTGGTAGAGGATCCGAGAAACAAAGTGAGTGTTCTCGGGAACACATTTGGAGAATACAAGGTGGCCAAAAAATCTTTGACCCTCCAATTTTTTTAATATTTTTTTTATTAAGTAATTTTTCGGTTTTCACCAAAATTGTACACATTTACCTCCATAAATTTTTTCAAATCTATTTTCGACTGGATGTTTTTACTTTATTTTGGTTTCTGATGCATCTTTAACCCACGTGAAGCCAAATTAGATACAATCAGATCGAACTAACTGATGTAGACCTCTAAGGGTGTTAGTTTTTACTTTGCCAAAAAATCCGATCTACGTCGATCGATTGGTGTGATAACACCCTTAGAGTGAAATAATCACAATAAATTTCACATCAAAAGTTCAACTTTCACAATGATTTAAAAAAAACACCAGCAATGCTGGAGGTAATATCCGTTTAAAAACTTCTCTATTCATTACCTATATCTTAAAGAAGTAAAGAATCTTTTAAAGCAATAAAACCTCATACAACCAAGTGTAGCTAAATGTGCTTTAAAAAGCTGAAAATGATTTTTAATTGCTGTGAATCGACCCATTTGAGAATAGTTGTATAGGCGGCATTTTTTGAGATCAAAATATCGGTGGGGTCCTTATGTTAGCTTTTTTTATTTGACAATAGTTTATATTATAAAAACATGCGGGTTATGTAATTTTAAACTTTAAGTCATTTTAGTTTTTAATTAAGTACTTAAAGATTTTTTTTTTTGATTAAGAATTCAATTTTTATGCACAATTTGTGTACCTACTTGATTATATTCTACAAGTCATTTCTAAACATGTCAGTATCCTGGATAGTCGGCACAAAAACTAAATATAGGAAGGTAAATAAATATTTTAAATCTTTGCATTATACCTACACGAAATAAAGAAACTAAAGGTTAATTGATTAAAGCACGTAAATGGTTCATTTAGTGTTATCCCTCATCCTTTACATCCACTAATATTTGTTTCACCTGCGTAAGTGCGTTCGGAGCCTTTCGAAACGTTTCGGAGCTGAATTAGAGAAAAACTATTTTTACTATTTTTGTTACAATTTCACTCCACTATGAAAAGAAGTTCACTCTTAAGTTGCACTGATGACTCGTTATTTTCTTTAAGCGAACGGACTATAACAGTTAAGACTATGAAATACCTTTTCTCCCTTTAGCTCAACTAAATCTTTTGTTATACTAAGCACGAAACTGGCTGGCATAGCCATACTAAGTGGCTGAAGACCAATAAAATTGATAAGATTTTATTAAAATTTGAGTCAAACTAAAAGTTTTTTATCCAGATAGGTGTACCCTCGCAAAATATACATACGTATGTGTTACGGTAAGAGTGAATAATTGAAGATCATTAATAATTATCTATTATTATTAATAATTACCGAAAGTCGAGATTAAAGTGATAAATTCAATAATCGGTTTTTATCAATAATATAACCCTAGTAGTGATAAATGTAATTAAAACATGGACAATATATTGAAAATGTGATATACTCTGTTTTGTGCGATTATAAAAAAAAATAACCACGGAGGTTAAAGCAAGGAGCTCCGCTTTGCTTCGTTCCTTGCATTAACTTCCTAACCTAACCGGTCCATATCGGTTCTGAGCAATCAGCCTCAGCCGCATGGTGCCCTCCAATTGATAAAAGTCCTATGGGATGTATATGTTACGGTAAATCTCCCTGTCACTTAAATATTATCTCCATCATTATAATAGATTTAAATTTTTCAAATGTGACATCCAATGGTTATTAATAATAGAAGATAATTATTAATAATTACTACTAAAAGTAATAAATTTCGATCGTTTATTCACAGTTACCAAAACATGTGGTTATTATTAATAATTTTGTAAAAATATTAATAATTTTCAATTAATCAGATTTACCATGACATATACAGGGTGACTGGTACCAAACCCGCCATAGCAAATTAGCATATAGAGGAGGTCATTTGCTAATTATTGGACCTTACTTTCCCTAACTAAAGTTTTATACTTTAGGAGATATGTCAATTTTTATACATTATTGAGATTTTTCCAAAATTTGACCTTAAAGCATTCGTAACTTTATTTTTCGTCATTAGTTTAGAGTTTTTTTATTATTTCTTGGTAGTCATTAACATTTGTGAATAAAATACGTCGGAACTTCCCTCAAACTAGGGTTAAAAAATAAGACGCTTATGCTTTTAAAAAAAATCAATAAAGAAAAATTACTTTGCGATCAAATTCAACCGGAAATAATAAAAAAACTACGGCGTTTTAATAATTTATTCTACTCTAAATTAGTTCTCTAGTTCGTCACCTTACCAACGGTACTAAATTTGCAACGGAAAGTTTGATTCGCATATATGACAACAACTTAAATGTCATAGAGATGGGTCCGACCTCATCTTTTTCATTTGACGTCTAAAAGTCATTGAAACTGTCATTGCAAATGAAAAGAAATGGTCTACAATGAAGAAGTAACCACAAAAGATGAGTTAATTCAAAAAATTAATAATGCATTTTCTGTTATGAAACAAGAAATTAGACTCAGTCTTACCACCACGGAAATTAGGAAAAGATATCGGGCATGTATCAGAAATCGCGGGCAGCAATTCGAGCAGAATTTTTAGTTTTAACTCTATTTAAATTTTTCTTTTGATGCTCAATATCTTTTCCTGATTTCTTGCTTTACATGGTAAAAGTAAAAAAAAAAATTAAGTACACTAAGCACTCAATTTCTATTATCTAATACCTACTCATAAATTTGCAAAAACTACTTTGCTAAATTAGCTTTATCCTGTCGTTGGGACCTTCACTATTTTTGATCAAAATGACTGGTTGACCTGAAAATCCTACCGATGTTTAGCGAATCAAACTTTCCGTTGCAAATTTAGTACCGTTGGTAAGGTGACAAACTAGAGAACTAATTTAGAGTAGAATAAATTATTAAAATGCCGTAGTTTTTTTATTATTTCCGGTTGAATTTGATCGCAAAGTAATTTTTCTTTATTGATTTTTTTTAAAAGCATAAGCGTCTTATTTTTTAACCCTAGTTTGAGGGAAGTTCCGACGTATTTTATTCACAAATGTTAATGACTACCAAGAAATAATAAAAAAACTCTAAACTAATGACGAAAAATAAAGTTACGAATGCTTTAAGGTCAAATTTTGGAAAAATCTCAATAATGTATAAAAATTGACATATCTCCTAAAGTATAAAACTTTAGTTAGGGAAAGTAAGGTCCAATAATTAGCAAATGACCTCCTCTATATGCTAATTTGCTATGGCGGGTTTGGTACCAGTCACCCTGTATATTATGTTACCGGAAAATAATAAGAACCGTAAGTTTATACATTTACATTTAACTTTATAAGCTATCGTAAGATTCTAAACGAGAGATAAATTGTATTATTTTACGCTCACATTTTTGCAAATTTATCAATTTACGACGTCTGGTGGTAAATTTATATACTTACGGATAGGTATTCATTCGTAAGATTCTATACGGTTCGACCAATCAAAGAAGAGCTTTTAAACTAAAAATAGGTAGATTTTTTAAAAATACGGAAAATAATACACTGCTCGCTGATTGGTCAAAAAGACAAACAATTACAGTATTTGGCTTATCTACACTAATGGTTTATGGCGCTTTTTTATGGTTTTTAGCTCGGCTCGCGTACTTAAGTATATTAGTATATGCAACCTAACTGCTCCTCCTCGTTGAGCTCGTCGTGTATTTCCAGAGTATTACTTTTTTGAAATTAGAACACGTGACTTATTCAAACAATCAGAGCTTCTCGTTGAGCTCGTCGTGTATTTCCAGAGTATTACTTTTTTGAAATTAGAACACGTGACTTATTCAAACAATCAGAGCTTACTTATTATTTTACGAGTGAGTTCGGTAAGTATATCAATTCACGAAAATATGGGCGTAAAATAATACATTTTGTCTCCCGTGTAGAATCCTACTGAAGTTTCTAAATTTCCGCATAAATTTATTAATTTACGGAATTTATTATTTTCCGGTGACATATATAATATAAATTCAAAGCGAGTGTAAGCTAAAAAAGTAAAACAATACCTTCTTTATTATTCAGTTAGTTATTTTAACTGAATTTGTTTTTTCAGTATACTTGTTAAAGCAGACTGATATCCGCGAAAGATAACATTGGTCGGAAAATATATTGTTTCCAGACAAAAAGCAAACAGATTTATATAACGTTCATCTGTGATAAATAACCTTTCACGATACCCGCCATATTGGTTTCCCTTCAAACACGCCAAGCCTAATAGGTAAGAGATTGCCTTAAATCCGATTATTCTTTGATAAAAAAAATTTACACCCTATGTCAGTCTCATGTTTCGGTAAATAATGTTCAATTTCGCTTTAAGAAGAGACGCTTCGATGTGTTATTTTTGTGCCTGACGAAGTTTTATTTTCATGGAACTTTGAAGGATCACGTAAAAGGTTGGATATGATATTTTTGAGAGAAAAGTCGTAACAAGGTTACTTTTTCCTTTTACATTTCAGAGCATTCATAGGAAAATCTGAAGTTGAATTCTTAAATTTGTAATGGTGTGGAAGAAAAGAGCGTATTCACTTACCTCACTTACTAAAGGGGATTGGGGATGAAACTAAATGAACCATTATCGTGCTTTAACTAATAACTTGTAGTTACTTTTATTGAAATTCATATGCCACTTGCAGCTTTGTAACGTAGAAAAGCTATATTTGTTCCATAAGAAACATTTTTTTTTACCTCCTTAATTTGGCCACTAGTTATACTAGATCTAAACCAAAGTTTGTGACATAAATAATGATCGTATTAAGACTACTATTTGCTTACTTATAAGCTTTGAAATTGATGAAACTCCATAACTAAGGCGTTGATAAAATATTGCAGGGGATATTTTGTACCTGTGAGTTCGAGTGGGCTTGAGATTAATCTTGGTGTTAAGAGCCCTTCTGAGTTCGCCTGGGTAGCGGCTGTCTATTATATAGATCTGCAGCCAAATATCATATATTTTTTTATATCAAAGCTCCTGTGGTGATGTGTTCCGGTAAAATTTTATGAAGACTCAGTTCCTTCCTAAGCTGTGTGCTGTCATCTTCACTTAGCATTATTTATTTACAAACGAAAAAAAAGAACAATAAAATAAAGAAATAACACTATGTACGAATAGGTGCTCTTATCGCTAGGGAGCGATCTCTACCAGGCAATCGTTATGTGAGATTGAGGTGAAGCGCGGGCTTAGTCACCAATAAAAACAATACTTTTTATCTACCTGCCTTTTTTCATGTACTCGAGTAAAGAAGGCAGCAGAACAATTTTCAACTTCATGTCAAAAGCATAGAGCATAGAGATGTGAGTTCAATCACAATTTTTCGACAGTCTTGATCTTGATCTGGCGTGTGTTGTCCTTGCGGAAAAAGTTCGAATTTCTAGTTTTGAATATGACAGGTGTTTAGTGTGTGACCGCGTGTAGGTAATTATGTGTGAAAAGTAAACATTTGTAGGTCCAACCATTCAGAAGATATTAATTTTCAATACTTAATTTTGATATGAATATTATTCCACTTATTTCTAATATTGTTTAAATATATTTTACATATTTTTACTGGACTGGGAGCGAAAGAAAAGCATAAAATGTGGCAGCTGCTGCTCTTCCCGGGCATACTGTAAAAGTCAGTTAAGGGACAGAGGTTTTATTGGCATTTTTGAATTTGACTCTGACTTCCCCATCTCCATCCCATTCCCCCATGTTCACGTCCGTGTTAGTGTCCACTCTCTGTCCACGACTATCCTCATCCTCATCTCCATCCACATTATCTGTAATATCTCTCACCTCTATCGCTACATCTATCTACTTCTATCTTTACCTCTATATCTATGTCTACGTTTCCATCTAGTACTTGATTGCCTAATGTATAAATATAATAGTAAACTCCAGAAGATCACCAACTCGTTCATGGGACAATGTGTACGCTTTTATAATAAAATTCCAAAATATTTAAGATTAACCCTTCGATAGATTTAAAGATAAGTATAAAGTTTTATTATAAGATATCCGGATGCAAGAAGATTGTAAATTGTTATTGTGTATTTTTTAAAGATGATTGCTGTTGAGTTTCTTGCCACTTCTTCTCAACAGATCGACTTTCCGAAGTGGTGGTAGATTCAGTTCAATTTGTAAATTGTGACTTATTTCAAATGTATTTAAATACTTACGAAATAAAGATTCTTTTGACTTTGACTTTGGCGATAGGCTGACTCCTGTCATTGCAATAGCCTCTCTCCATCATTGTAATACCTCATTTGTCAAACGTGACCTCAGATGGTCTTATAACCTCTGGTGTTCTGCCACAGAATAGATAATAGTACTAGCGTATTCTGCCTACTCCATAAGGGACACAGGCGTGAAGTTATGTATGTATGTATGTATTTTTATCTCGATGATGCATTATTAAGAATTCGGAGTTATCGGAGTACTTTCAAAAAAGTCGTAATTATTGATGATTTGTACTAATGTGTTGTATATCATTAGAAAGGGAATAAACCGAAGAATTTTTTAAAAGTATTTTAAAATTCTCATCGTTTTTTTTTTATTTTTTTATTGCAATGTAAAAAACGTATATGATATAATTTTGCCTCGCCTTCGAGACTGTTGCGTCATAACTTTTTTTTCTCGAATTTTGGCATCAAATACTCATTTAGGTATAATAAGGCTGTACCTCAAATACGAATAAAATTTATTTTGAGAAGATACTTATACACGAAAAAAAAGTTATTTAGATTAGACGGTGAAAATTTGGGTTTATTTTTGAAAATTATGAAAAACTATTATATTTACTAAACTATAAGGCTAGTAGTACTAGAAACAGGTATGTTCAGAATAGGCCCACGTTACCCCCCATTTCAATTTGGCCAACTGTGTACCAAACACCCTGTATATTTAGAACACTTTCGTTGCGTTATTTTAACAAAACAAATAACTTAATGAAACACACTGTAAAGTACTGCATAATAAATGTATTTGTGCAAATACAGGGTCCGCCATGTAACGTTTTTTTTTTCAACTAGTGCTTATTTCGTGAATGGTAACACTTAGCTCATGTCTGATTTGACAGATAATTAGTTTTATCCTTCCGCTGAACGAATATGGTTGTGTATACGCTTGAACAACTGACCACCAAATGCGTTTTCGCTTCGCTAGTTGGGCCTGCGATCGACTTACAGAAAATGCTGATTTTGCCAAAAAATCATTTTTTCAGATGAAGCTCATTTTGATCTTGGCGGGTATGTAAACAAGCAAAATTGTCGCATTTGGGGCACAGAAAACCCGCACGCATACATTAAAAAGCCGATTCACCCAAAACGAGTCACTGTTTGGTGCGGATTTTGGTCCAGAGGCATAATTGGGCCATTTTTCTTCGAAAATGAGCAAGGAGTGGCCGTTACAGTCAATGGCGATCATTATCGGGCCATGTTCAACGAATTTTTGTTCACAAAAATTGAAGAGGAGGATATTAGCAACATTTGGTTTCAACAGGACGGCGCTACGTGCCACACAGCTGAAGCTACACTCGATGTTTTGCGCCCTGTTTTTGAAAATCGCATTATCAGCCGCAGAGCTAATGTCGTTTGGCCACCTCGGAGCTGTGATTTGACACCGTTGGACTATTATTTGTGGCTTGCCTTCAAAGATAAGTGTTACGCCGACAAGCCAGAGACAATTGACGCTTTAAAGGACAATATTCGTGAAGCCATTGGTGAAATACAGCTGCACACAATCAATAATGTGCTTAAAAATTGGACCGATCGTGTAGGCTACTGCATGGCCAGCCGAGGCAGCCATTTGAATGAAATTATTTTCTATTATTAACCGGAAGGATTGTACTTTCAAATAAAAAAAGAAATTTGAGAAAATATTCAGTAGTTTTTTTTTTTATAGCATTTTCAAAAAAAAAAAGTTATTTGGCGGACCCGTTAACTACATAAATATTTAGGTATGCGATATACCCAAAAAAAACCCTTACACTCCTTTAATCCGTTTTATATAAAATCCAGCAAATGGCCAAACTTTGTACCAGCGGAAACTTGAATATCTTCATAGATTAACGACACACAAATATCATTTGGTGACACATAATTACCCCTCATCACACTTGTAGTGTTTGTATCTATGCAGTAGATGCAATACATTGTCTCACGTACCACACTGGAGGGGGCTAGCTGTCAACGTCAGTCGTGCGACGAACGCGGGACGAGTTGGACAAGCGCCTGCGCTCCAGGTTGTGTGTAGTAGTGAGCCAGTGACTTACTGTGTCCTTATTTAGTGGTACCCCAGAAGGGTTCTACAACACTCTTAATGGAAAGCTAAAAAAAAATTCTCTACATCCACGGTTAAAAAATGTTCCGCCAGGAAAACGTTGTCCCAGCAGAAACAGTTCTGCTAGAACAAAACACGATTTGATCTGCTGCCTTCTGTACCACTGGAATTTAAAGTCTAAAACATATATATCTACATGCATTTCTTGTAGCCGCAAATACCATTCTTGTTATTCTGAGAGATTCAAAGGAATTTAGAGATACAAACGTTGGCAATAAAATTATATCTGTACTAGACATCGCTAGTTTATTATCGTATAAGTAAACTAGCATACATGTTTACCCTCTTTGATCCACTTGAAATGCTTAATTCAATATTTGTATTTACGACATAGACGATAACATATAGATATATTTAAACGAAGCTTTAATTGAAAACTCAAAAGTAGGTTTATTCACAGAATAGATTTCGATTTTGATTGTGAGACAATTTAGATATTTCAGACGTCATGTCGTGTCGCCTTATAAACTTCACAATGGGCATTGTTCATTTTTTTAAATTTAGTTCTTACGAAAAACCGTCTTGAGGAATAAGGATTCTGATTAATTTAGTCGATTTAAAACATTTAAAAATATTGGAGTTTAAGAGATTTTTAACAAAATACATTTGACCTTTATTTAACCTTGATGACGTCATCAAAGGCATCAAATAGATCAAGTATTATGCCTTAAAGCTGTTTAAAAAAAGTCAAACTAAACTCTATAGCTCTATGGTGGTTGTTTTGTTTTGTTTGTATTTTAACGTAACCTCAACGTAACAAACTCAGCTTCTTTATTTTTCCCTGCGATTGATCTAAGTTTCATTAACAATTAAAATTTTAAGAATAATTAATTTAATTATTTTAATTATAGATTATTTATACAAACTACAAAGAAAAGAAACAGAGGATATAAGAAAGTTAAGATTTGATTTGAATCAATGTTTGAAATGTTGGTTTGTTGTCTGTTGACAATCCATTGGGTGACAGTGACATAGCATGACTTTAGCACACAGACACAGCTAATGTTTTTTTTTACTGAATGACACATGTTTATAAAGTTAATGCCACTGATGACGTCATCACGTACTAATTTCATAAAATCAATATAAATTAAACGACACAGTTAAAAATAAAACTATTCAAATTGTTCTCTCAAAATAGGCTAAAGATTAATATAACATAATAAAAATAATAGGTTAAAAAAAGTGAACAATGCCCATTTTTTTTGGTATTAAAGTTAATGCCAGAAGCAGGAGCATTTATTTGCTTAAATACAATACAACCACGTTACGATCGAAAACCTACTTGCCTAAAATGGAGGCTAGATAACAAAATAATACAACAAAAATTCAGAATACGACAAAACTTAGCAAGTGGTAAAATGGTTCTAAGATTTTAAAAAAATTGCTACTCGAAAACTTACTTTCTGCATAGCCCGACATTCTATCACTAGTTACAATAAAAGTTTCATATCACAAAGAAATTGAACCTCAAATCAGCTAGGCAGCTACTTTTTTTTTTCCAGCCACAGAAGACTACTCCTCAGAGCACCTGTAGGCCTATTGACCGTACAAATGCTCAAAGAGGAGAGGAGGAGAATACTCAGAAGTACGAAGGGGCACTTGCCAGGGGGATTAAACCCCGGCCAGATGATACCCAACAGTGTGAGACTTTTACTCACTAAACTCCCCCTGTATGATCTTTTGTCTTTCTACCGACAATCGACCGAAGACTGAGCGACAGCCAGTTGGGAAAAAGGCTGCGCGTGGAAATTATAGGAAGCACTTAGTGCTGAATCGACACTAACAGCTAGGAGCTGGCAGATAGTAGGTTATCCAGATCTCGAGAGAGCTGGTTAGGAGGATCAGAAAAAACATCCTTAGGTCTGCGAATAGAGCGCTTAAATGACTTGGGATTGGGCTTGTAGGAGACAGTGTTTCGCACCAGCCCGTTCGGGTGGTTTTCACAGCGTTTGTGGTGAGATAGGGACAGGGCCTTAAGGGTCAGTTGGATGGTGGGAAGTTTGAGATCCCTGTGTAAATCCACGTTGCGAACGTAGTACGGCGCGTTAGTGGCTCTACGACAGAAGTTGTTTTGAATTATTTGGAATTTATCGATTAGCCGAGGTTTGGCGTGGGCGAATACGGGCGCGGCGTAAGTCATGACTGGCCTAATGCAGACCTTATATAACGTGCATTTGTTCCGTAGTGACATTTTGCTTAGACGACCTATCATGCTGTTGAGTCGGTCGAGATAGAATTGGGCTAGTTTGGTTACCCTGTTGATGTAGGGTTCGAAAGAGAGCGTTTTGTCAAGAGTGACACCAAGATATTTGACCGTGTTTTGCCACGGTATAGGGACTCCACGCATGTGGACGCACGGGACGTGGTCGTCTAAGCGTTTGCATTTGCGTATGAAGCAGATCGCCGAGCTTCTGCCGGGATTTACTTTAATGCGCCACTTAGAGAACCAGGCGCTGAGGTTGTTGACAGCCGACTGTAACTTCGCTGTTATTGACGAGTATTTCCGGCCGCTGCAGTAGAGTGCAGTGTCGTCGGCGAAAAGTGCTAATTGAACCCCCTTGGGTGGTTTAGGGATGTCGTTGGTGTATACCGAGTATAGTAACGGGGCGAGGACGGAGCCTTGCGGGACTCCGGCTTTTATCGGACGAGGGGACGATAGCGTTCCTTCGAACCTAAATCGGAAGCTACGATTCTTTAAAAATGACGCGATTATACGGACTATCCTATCTGGGAGACCTAAAACGTATAATTTGTGAACGAGTCCGACGTGCCAGAACTTGTCGAAGGCTTTGGCGACATCGAAGAAAACGGTGGCTGTTTTGAATCGCTGAGGGTAGAACCCGGAGAGTACGTGTTCAACGATACGATGAACCTGCTGAGGGCAGGAGTGCTGGGCGCGGAAGCCGAATTGCTCGGAGACGATGAGGGGATCACCGTCTATAGGAAACAGGTGATCTTTCATTCGAGAGAGAATGATACCTTCGAAGTTTTTACCCAGGGCCTTGAGGAAGCTGATGGGTCTGTGGTTCGCAGGGATATGATGGGGCTTGCCGGGCTTGGGGATACCTATAACGATTGCTTCTTTCCAGGCTTTTGGAAAGTGATTAAGATCAAGGCAAGCGATATAGATGATTGCCAAGATGACTAGGATTTGATTGGGCAGGTGTTTGAGTGCCTGATTGGAGATACCATCCGCCTCCGGAGCTTTTTTAGCTTGGAGACGTTTGATATGAGAGCGAATCTCGTCTACGGAGACCTTGACGGGTTCGCTGGTTGGGGGTAGGGAGTCCTTGAGAAGTACGTCTTCCTCAACCGCCTTGAGGTGGACGGGGTCGACTGGCTGGGTACTAGGAGAGCATTGTGAAGCAATGCTGTTGGCGAAAGTTTCAGCCTTTTCGTCATCCTCGAAGGCTAAGGTGCCATCAGGACGGGTCAGAGGAGGGACGTGAGAGATTATGTCTACGCGGAGACTACGTGCTATTTTGTAGTAGGCCGTGTGAGAGGGAGTAATATTCTCCATAAGCTCGTTAGCTTGGAGTTCTCTGAATTCCGCGAGGGATTTTTTAAGTTTACGTTGAAGTTGGTTTGCCGTTAACCTATACTCGGGAGTTGGGTAGCGCCTGGCTCGACGAAGTGCCACATTTTTCTGTTTAATGAGGAAGAGGATATGAGATGGGAGTTTGGGTTTTGGGACCGGGACTGTTTTGACGTTCTCACTGATGGCATTGGTGATGGCCCCAGTGACAGCGTCAACAGCATTATCGATTCTTTCCGGGCTATTGAGGTAGTCCGGCGAAAAGGCCAGTGGAGAGACAGGATCGATTGAATGGATGGCAAGGGTATGCATAAAACCTTTCCAGTTGGTAAAGGTTTTAGTTGAGGGAACAGGATCGGGTTGACTACCAAGGATAATTCTAACGGGACGGTGATAAAATTTATATAGAGCGTAAGTCTAAAGAGACGTCCTTGACCAAGGCGAAGTCTAAGATGTCTGGGGAAAGGTTGACGTTAGCTGGGTAGTACGTGGGAGAGTTTGGACATAAGATATTTATATCCATGTTCATTGACTTTAGAATTTCATTGAGTTTGACTCCGTTACTGTTGGTTGTGTAGCACGACCAGTCAGTATGTTTGCAGTTAAAATCACCAAACATAATGACTGAGCGGCCCAACCCCAGTATGGCTTCAAAGTCGCTGAGAATGGGAGGTTTACCGCTGGGAAGGTAGATGGAGGCGACGATGATGGTTAGGTGACCTGTCATGTCCACCTTACATACCGTCGCTTCCAAGTTGATAAGGGGAGGTGTAGCAATTGGGATACAGTGAAGACTTCTCTTGTAATAGATGGCAGTACCGCCACCTACGGCAGTTGGCCTGTCATCCCTTACTAGAGAGTATTTGGGGATGGAGAAACCTTTGCGATTCTTGAGGCTGAGCCAAGTTTCTTGGACGAGGAAGAGGTCAAAGTCGTTATTTTGGAGGAAGTGTTTTACTTCTAGGTGGTTGAGACGGAGCGAACGCGCGTTAAATGATCCGAGGGTTAAGCCCTTTGGTTTGGTCTTTGAGCGACCAGACGTGGCTGTGGGAGCACGAGGGGTACTATTATTTACCGCCATTGATGAGGTGTTGAACACGTTTGAGGATGGGCGCGTATTTTGCGATGATTGCAGCCGCCCCGAGAGCGTTTCCAGAGGACGCAAGTTCTACGTTGATATTATGGATGATTACGTAGTCATCGATGCTGCCGATTCCTAGAAGGTTTTCGGGATTAAGTTGACTCGATTGATTTGTTTGATTTGCTTGCGCGGTGGGACGTGTTGGGGCCTGTTGTGACATCGAGACAGGCTGAGTCCATGCCGGTGAGGCCGGCGGTGGGGCGGGGATGACCTGAGGGGTCGATTGAGACGACGGAGGGTCGTTCGAAGTTTGTTTGGGACGAGGGCCCGGTTTTTTGGGCACAGCCGCTGACGGAGTCCTGGGCTTGGTGCTTTAGAGCAGCCACGGTAGTTGGCTGGGTGGCCGGATTGGCCGCAAAGAACGCAGGCTGGTTCGCCTGGGGTTTTTTTTTTTTATAAGTGACTAAACCCGCGTTTGACCTCAATCTCACCTGATGGTAAGTGACGATGAGGTCGAAGATGAAAGCACACGGGTTTAGGAAGGAACTGGCTCTTTATACAATATTGCCGGAACACATTACCGCCGGAGCGGTAACATTTGGCGGCAGACTTTATATAAAGGGTGGTCGCTAGCCAGGCGGACCCAGAAGGGATCCTACCACCAAGCAAGATTCTTTTGTTCGCGAGCATTGCCGAGTTAAGTGGTCTTCCAGGCACTTGACGCACCTGGGGTTCGCACCACAGTTGGCTGACGCGTGGCCATATGACTGGCAGCGGTGGCATTGGGCGGGGTAGCCGGATTTGCGCGGGCCTTCAACAATGATGCCGGAGATGTTGCAGACCGTTTGGAGATCCTTAAAGACGCTCTTGCCCTTGGGGTTGTTTTCTAAGATTATTAATTTGAGGGGGTATGGTTTACCGTTCCGCGTTTGGATTGGGTGGACGGATACCACGGGGTAGCCGTTAGTTAAGACATCAGTTCGAACTTCATCCTCGGATATTTCAGGAGGGATTCCTCGAATTATCGCGCGGACCTTTCGGTCCTCCGGGAGGGCGTAGGTATGGTATTGAATTTTGCTATCTGAAAGGTATTGAGTTAGATTGCGGTAATCATCTACTGAGTTTACTTCTATTTTTAAAAAGTCACGCATGTTGGTCGCTCTTGTATATTGAATTTTCCGATCATTGCAGATGTTAGAGATTTGGGTCTACCTGTTCTTGTCTTTGAGGAAGACAGGTGGGGGTTTTTTGGACGATGGAGTAGGGGCCGCGTTGTTTGACGCCGGAGTTTTGCGCTTGGGTGAGGCGAGGGCCTGAGGGGCCGTTGTGGGCTGAGGGGAAGACGCGGTGTTTCGACGTTGATTTTTGTTTATAGCTGTTTGCCAGCCGTCAGTTTGCGAAAGAGCGGTGTGAGGCCTTGAATCCTCATCACCGCTGACTGAGTCGGTCGACATACGGTCTGACTCGAGTTCGGATGTTGTGACTTCAGTGACGTGGCTGTCGGGGGACGCGGGAGAGTCGAGTACCACAGGGTACTGCAACTGGGAAGCGTTAGTGAGGCCCGGAGGGATATTATGGACCGGAGAGTTGTCGGAGCAAGTGCGGCTTGCTTATTTGGGGCAGCGCGACTGGCGGGCTTTCCTCGATTGGGAGGATAGACTCGACGAGCCAGATGGGGTTTTGTCGTAGGGTTTGGCATTGGACCGGGTTGAGCGCGACTGGGATCGCGGGGCTTTAGAAGCCGGGCCGGGTGAGTAGTGCGAGGCCTGAGTGGCCGGGAGGGACGCGGGGGAGACCTCGGTGATCTGGGGTGGTGAGACCTGAGGGGCCGGGGAGAACGATGCCTAAGGGGCCGACGCGGTGGAGGCCTGAAGGGTCGGGAGGGTCGCGAGATGTGCCTGAAGGGCTGGTGTGAGGGCCGCCGTTAGTGCCGTAAGCGTTTGTTGGAGTACACTGATGTCTTGGCGTTGTTGAATGATAGCCTGACTTACCATTTCCCGGAATTCATGGAATTCATCGGGCCTAGCCCTGGATTCGATGGGGGCCTCCATCGAACCCGGGGAACCTATCCTACTCTGAAAAGAACCCTAATCCTAACTGGGTTAACGTTATCCTACGTGCCGGTGAACGGCGAAGTGGCTGCACAAACTGCGCTGAAAGAAAGATCAACCTAACACGGACCTATTACCGATGAACGGCGGACGATCAGGCTTAGTTGTCACGGTTACGTATCCACCTGATCAGCGATGCTTCGGTTGACAGTAGATGACTACCTTGAAAGGGCAGAGAATCCACTCAACTTCCGCAGAGAACTTTCCGAAAAGAGCTTGACTTGAGACCTTACTCGCACGAATGCGGGAGAGGAAACAAGGAAAACGCAGTACGAACACTCGAGAGCGGCCGCAAACACGACCGTTCGGGAGCGAACGCAAACGGGAAGTGAGGGCAGCTACTGTACCAGCAACAGATGTTAAAGGTGCGCGTTTAGTGGACCGCGCCGGACGCACGCACGCTCGGCAGGCAACGGACTGAACGGATTTGCCGATGGCATGCGTCCACTGTATCCGGATTTATTTATTTATTGCTACCAACGCAGTGGTCACCAAAACAAGGTTTTAACAAGGTTTTTAATTTATTGTTATAAATATTATTAGTTGCTTGTTGGAAGAACTTGAAGAAGAACATAAAACTAAACATAAAACGTGGGTTCATAAGTTTGAAGCGACCGTTATTTGAAGAGTATCATTTATTATTTGTTCCCTATTTACATCATAAATTTTTATATGATTGTCGTTCGCTCATCAGTTAAATAAAATAATTAAGTAAACAAATTAAGTGCTGCAGTGGCCGGTGACAGCAGTGAACTGATTTTTGTGACATTTTTAATTACGAATGAATACCATTAAAATAAGACTACGCGCTACTAAAATAAATATGCAGGTACGTTTATATCATATCAAAGAGAAAAACATTTTTTGGGTGGTGACTAAAAACAACCTTGTCGAAATTAATACTTTCTTTCTAGAATCTAGATATAACCAAATTAACAATTCAGAGGATTAAAATCAGTCATCAATCAATTATTAATACAAGGTGCAAAATTAATCGTCCAAACAACGTCGCACGGCAATCAAATTTGACATTGGCGAAGTAGAAATCTGCCGAAATAGGCAAGCAATAGAACGCTAATAATTAGGTACTCCGCAAGATTATGAAACAATCGTGTCCGAACACCACCAGCATTCAATAATACAACGCTGGAATTCGCGCTGAGTGAACTTTCAGCGATCATTTATAATTGGAAATGTTGGGGATGCGATAAAACGGACTCAAATATGTATCAAAATTGGCGGCAGTTCTGTTATACACATGTCGAAATAAGATTTTCATCTAATTGCTAATGATACTATGACTATTTTATTCCATTCTTGTTCAAATACTCTGGTCCCAGTTTGTCATGTTCGTATTGTGCATCCATAGCTAATTGCATCTGCTATGTAAGCAATTTGGTTGTGGCATGACATTGGCTCTCACAATTAGCTGTCTTGTGTTTGTTTTTTTTTCATGTCACGGTCAATTTGTACTGTACCTATTTGTATTAATTTGATAATTCTGACTTAAAAAGAGTGCCAAGAGTTTTTTTCCGCCGGCTTTTTTTGTCTCTTGGTCTACTGTAATATCTTATTTAACAACTATCAACAACTAGTTAAAGCCGAAGTATGTGATGACTGACTTCATCAAGTGTTTTGTGAAATTAATTCCTAAGATGAATAAAACTTTTTGATTTTTTTTTGAATTTTGAATTTCATCACTCGAAATCATATTTTATATTTACTTTAAAAGTTCATCAAAAACCAATTCGGATGATAAATTTTTCGCTACCCTGTACATATAAGATATTCTTATCTGTCCAATCAATGATTGGTTCAATGATTGTGACTACAATCAATACTTAACAGTCACCGAAAATAAGCTTTTGTTATTTTTTTTTTATCAAGATTATTGCTGAAATAACTCAGTTTAGAAAACATATCGATGTAGTGAACACAAATAATTACTTGTACCCCAGTCAAAAGAATACAGCTCAGTAATGGAAATTCTGAATAACTCTGTGCCTGAAACGGAAACTTCGTTCGAACGAGTTTCAGAATGGGGTACAAGTACTCAACTTTGTCTAATTTAACCCCTCGAACACCCAAGTTTGCGCTTATACCGAGAAGAAAACCCCGTTTGTCGCCTCGTCTCCCTTTGAGAGAATATGCGCCTAGCAACGGAATTCTCAGTGACGAAATATATTTTCAAATATTAACAAAATATACCTGTACTTTCATCAGTGATTTTTCCAAACACCTAAGAAGACCTAAATATGAAGCTAAGCTACTCAAAATAGCCCAACTTAGTCGAACTAACTTAGTTGTGTGTGTGTAGGCCGATCCAACCTATCGTCCACCGCCAACTAAACTAAGCAGCGAACTAAAATAAACTAAAGTTGTCAAAAATGTGCATAGTTGGACATACATTACTTCCATGCTGGACTGGGAGTGAAAGAAAAACATAGAATGTGCCAGCTGCTTCTCTTCCCGGGCATACTGTAAAAGTCGGTTAAGGGACAGAGGTTTTATTAGCATTTTTGTGGGCGATCGGCTGACCTGTCACTGCAATAGCCTCTCGCAATCATTATAATACCTCATTAGTCAAACGTGACATCAGTTGGTCTTATAACCTCTGATGTTCTGTCTACCCCATAAGGGATACAGGCGTGAAGTTATGTATGTATGTATGTATTGTACATACATGGATAAAAAACCGGCTCAACTATCATATACGAAATAAGCTAAACTAACTTAGTTTAGTTGGCGGTCGACGATCGGCTGGTCAGCAACTCACTGGTCGCTAATATAAAGTTACAGTTGTCCATGGACGGTGGCAAATAAGTAGCATCTAGAAACTCACGTTTTCATTTAAAACTTTAAACATTTAAAAACAGTGACGAAAAGGTCACAGAAAGGTATACACAACAAATACTTAAGCGTAATATTAGTAGAGTTACCTATATGTATAGAAATTCTCATACAAATTTTAAGTGCCTTTAGATGGGGACTTACTTTGTTCGGGACTATAAAGATAAGGAATTCGAAGGCAGCCTCCAACAATAATTTGTTCCTATAACTATAACTGTTTTCGGGAATAACGTCTTTCAATGGAGCCTATCGCTCCTCTATATTAACCTTAATTTATTTAAATGTGTTTTAACCAAAACATTTTTTTTATATTCCTGATATTACTTTCTTAATAAAACTTAATATAATGATTTTTAATTACAAAAAAGAGCAAAATAACTTTTTTGCACATTAACATAAAACATTTTTTAATTCGACATAACCTAAAAGTTATAAAAATTATTAAATTTATTAATGATTATATTATAATTTATAAAAATTAAAATTTATACTTTTTTAATAGTATGTATGTTCGGGTGACATCTTGCAACTCAATTTTGAGGGTCCACATCGGCTCACATAACATTCTAACTCTTATTTTTTGTCTTACTAACGATTTGTATTCATAATCATCACTCTTCATAATTTTATTTTTCATACTTTTTTTATTCATACATTTTTAGTTCTATCAATTCTAATTCTAATTCTTATTCAGATCCTTTTTCTTCATAACATTTAATGATCATATTGCTTTATTTAATAATCTTGTAACTAAGAACATACGTCAACTCCATAACTTCGTTGTTCAGAATATCTTCAGAATATCGTCCCACCAAAATCAGTACAACATCACTCTTAATCCAATATGGCGGAGTAGTTATATGCATTCCTACAATATGGAAATCAAATAAAAGGGCTTGTTGAGAATAACAAGAAAAAATATGTCGTTACAATGTGCTGAAACTCAACTCGTTTCGTAAATAATATGTATAATGAATTTAAGTACTCTTATTTACTAACTTTTAATAGCAAAAAAATTTACATCAAATATTTTCATCAACAATTAAAAATAATTGTTAAATTTGATGTGAATGTTTTAGCTATTAACATTCTCAAACTAAGTTAATAGGAGTAGGTACTTTAATTTATCATTAATTGAATTGGTCGAATATAACACCGCGTTATTTTCATGAGTATTTTAAATTTCGGCACTCTCAACATGAGCGTAATTTACGATCGACAGACAACCTCTTGCTCAGCACACCTCTTCATTCTACCGATTTCCTACATAAGTCTTTTATGGTTCGAGCAGTAAGTTTGTGGAATGAACTTCCTGTAAATGTGAAATCCGCAAAATCACTCCTATCCTTTAAAAAACTGCTTAAGTCCCACTATTTGTCAGCTTGTGAAGTAATCTGATCCTAATATTGTACCTAAATATATATGTATGTATATTTATTGACATATTTATTATATCTATGTGTGTATTTTTTATGTATCTGTAATGTAAGTATATTTTTATTTAGTGTATATTCTATATAGTAGGTATGCCTTTAACCCCAAGCTACATATACTAATTTTCTATATCCATGGTTGTCTGGTAGAGATCGCTTTCCAGCGATAAGACCGTCAATTGTATCTCAAAATTGTTAGCATGTATTTCCTTTTTTTTTGTACTTATAATGGCATACAATAAAGTGTAAATAAATAAATAAATATAATATGAGTCAACTTTTAAAGACCACTAAAATACATTAAGGATTGGTGAACTGCAATCAGAACATTTTGCTATTTTGATGAGTCGACTATGACTTTTGAGTCGACTTGATGAGTCATCAAAGATGAAACTGGGGAATTTGCGATTGCAAAGGCTCTGCGAATTTATCCCACTAACCAACGAGTAAATAATCACAACCAAACTATTTGTGAATATTTCCGAGCTTGTGGTGTAATTATTAACAAAATAATTGCACAGGACAGTCTAGTAGATTGTACTCAAAAAACGACAACGCAGATTTAAATAATATCATACCATCTGACAATAACAACCTAAGGAACTAGAAACATTTGTTGGGGTCAAGGTGATGTTGCGTTCCAATGTTGATGTGTCTAAGGGTCCAGTGAATGGTGCCTGTGAATAATCATGTGGCCCTGCTGTCGGAGAGCACAAATGTATGAAATTGACGTATTACCCGTTTGTACAGACTTCGATAAAAATGGTTCTTCCCTGCTGGACTGGGGGAAAAGGAAAAACATAGAATGTGCCAGCTGCATCACTTCCCGAGCATAATGTAAAAGTCAGTTAAGGGACAAAGGTTTGATGGCGATAGGCTGGCCCCTGTCCCTGCAATAGTCTCTCTCCACCATTATAATGCCTCCAAATTTGTCAAACGTGACATCAGATGGTTTTATAACCTGTTCGAACAAATTGAACCCTCACCCTTTTACCATCGGACTACTACACACGGACAGAACTTTCATCCGTATGTGGTGGATATTCCGAAAAGTCGAACTAAGTGCTTTGACAGTTCCTTTTTGATACGGGTTGCCAAGGTTTGGAATGACTGCGTCTATTTACCCTGACCAGTATAGTCCTAGTACTTTTAAGCGTCGAGTGAATAGGTTTCTCGTGGATGGACGTGTACCACCTTAGTCTTCATCTTCACATCAGGTGACATGGAAGATAAACGTCTCATCCATACTTTATAAAAAAAAAACCTCTGGTGTTCTGCCTACCCTATAAGAGATATAGGCGTAAAGTATGCATGTAAAGATTGTGATCATCACATTCAAGGGCTTGCACAGTACATAATATGCAGGGTTTGCTCAAAGATCTTTGCTGTTGGTCAAGCATACGTGGTCTTGAGTAGAGTAAAATCATTAAAAGGTCTACTTATTGAGGAGCTAAACTATTCAAAACTACCATTCAACAATAATGTATTGGATGAGATGAACAGACTGAGAAACATGTCCAGATAACTAAAAAGTAAAGATATCGATAGTATAATAAGGGCAAAGGTCTGTGAAATCGGGGTAAAAGTATCCTAAGTTTGTGTCATTCCAGTTAATAATCTATGTTTTACCAAAATTCTTCTACATCCATCAACTCATTTTTTCATGAAAGGTTACCTAACGAACGTCCATACAAACTTTCGCATGTGACGCATCGCGGTGACCAAACTCAAGTTTCAATTCAATCTAAACATAAATTTAACATGGAAGAAACTGACTTTATATTAAATATAAACTATCGTAGCACGTATAAAGTTCTCCGCCTTATATCACCGCACCAGGCAGCGGTGACGTATTCCGACAATGTTTTATTAAGAACCAGTACCATCTTACCAGTACCATCATCAGCCCACGTGCTGACTTCTTCGAACTCATCTTCACTTGCCAACAGGAGAGATTAAGATTAATCAACGGGTTAAAAAGTGGCCGTGAGTTTACAAGTATACAGGGTTGTTTTTTAGTCGCCGGCCAATTTCTTTTTACACAGTAAGTATTACTTATAAAAAGGATTTTTGCAAAAAAGTCTGTATTTTTTTAACAAGGAAATTAATATATTCGCTAACATACAGGGTTGAGTCACCAGGCAAATTTAAATGTTAGTTTCTTTGATACGATATAAACGTACTTGCATATTTATTTAAGTATAGCTCAGTACAAAAAAATAAAGATATGGCACCACAAACTGTTATGCAAATAGTCGCTCTTGATGTACATAGCTACTACGACGCGGCATTTCTTTGCATAGTACTACAAAATGTTTTGTAGTAGCACGTAGTTGTCTTTATTTTAATGGTAATTTAGAGTGACCATGGTTTTCTTAATATGTTAGCTGATATAAGTATTAATGTCTTTGTAAAAGAAATAAATAAGTTTCGTTCTATAAATGATACTTATTGTGTAAAAAAATTTGGCCGGTGACCACAAATCAACCCTGTATTAAGCAAAGCATGGTCACTCTAAATTATCAATGAAATACCATTTGAAAAAAGACGACTACGCGCTACTACAGAACATCTTGTATTACTTTGTTGTAGTATTAACAATGAAATGCCGCGTCGTAGTAGCTGTCTTCATCAACAGCGACTATTTATAAAAACATTGTGGTGCCATATCTTTACTTTTTTCTATTGAGCGTTACTAAAATAAATATACAGGTAGGTTTATATCGTATCAAAAGAAATACCATTTAAATTTGCTGCTGTTGACTAAAAAACAAACCTGTATTAAGGATATTGACTAGCCTTGTGGATTTTTGGGCGATGCTATAAACCGAGGCTAAAAAGGTCAAATTGATCTTTCTTATTTTTTTGTATTTTTTTATGCTTTTTACGCCAACCCTACCCAACAGAACTAAACATGAATATCGAAACAACACAAATTATTATTGACGATATGCAAGCAAGCCAGCTTAAGTTAATGTTTATAAGGGACATTGTCGTAACGCAAATGTAATAGACACTATGTTTAGACAATTGTGAACTTTATGTTCTTTATCTTATTGGAGACCTTAGGATTTATAGTTGTGCTCCTAATCTTCTCTAGGTTATTGCTCTCAGCTTGTCATTCAGTTTAACTATCTGTAAAAACTATTTGACGTCAGTACCTTCTTTTATTGTTTAACTTTATACACGAGGAGTAAGTGTAGTTTTTAAGTACCTGGGTAATAATAATAAACTATTTATTGTACAACAATAAGTATAAAAGTAAACAAGATTTCCAGAAAATAGTGTCACAGTAAGTACTATCAGTAGCGATCTCTTCCAGACTACGATTTTATATACTTTATAGAGTACCTATCATCTATTACAATACTATTCCAGGCTGTACACTATCACTATGCCAAATTTCATCCAAGTCCGTTTGGCCGTTCTGCCGTGATTGAGGAACAAATATCCAGACATCCATACATACATCTTAACTTTCACATTTATAATAAAAGTAAGTTGAAATACATTTATTAGAAATTACATACGGAAATACATACTTACGGATTTTATACGATATTTTAAAAAAGTAATTCGAATTCATAAAACAATTTTATTAATATATATATGTACTAGTAATATCACAGCAATTGCTTAATTCCTGCGTTATATCAATGATTTTCCAAATTTCATTTCAGGTTTCAAGTACAATCTTGAAACGAAATTCGTTTCCATTTTCAGGTTGAATGCCTCCAATAATGTTCAAATTGCTACTATCACGATAGCTGGAGACAAGTGTAGCAAAATTTGAATTCAAAGTTCCTGAGTAACAGCGTACTTAAGGGGATATTCGGGAGGCTTACTGTTAATTATCAAATCACGGGATTATTGAGATAAGGTAAAGTTGTTGAGGAAGGAACACCTAAATTTGTTCGCTTTTTTAGTTATGCTGAACACAACTTTGTAACATAGAATATGAACGATATACTACTATAATAATTTAAGAAACGGGATTATTTAGTATGTTTTTGATTTAGGTATTTGGAGTTCTCGATATTTCGCCACCGTTGCAAGTGCCATGATCACGACGACGACGCAATTGAAAATCTAGTTATGACTGTTTAAGTATATTTTTTTTTTTGAGTATGGAAAGGTAGGTAAGTTGTTTAAGAATCTTTTTTTTTGGGGAGCTTGGAAAGATGAGTTAATACTTATGCAAGAAAAGGATAATTTCTATAGGAATTTTCACTTTTTATGAGTAACTTGAATTCTGGTTAAAGATAATTTTATAAATTACAATAGATTTATTCACTACACCTGTAAACCTAAGTAAGAATAGTGGTTGGACAATGGCACATTTTTAAAAATGCCTAAAACTAAACTTATACAGTTTGTTAGGGCTAGGATTTTGATACCTACTTCACCCACGTATAGTACGTTAAATTTTATCGACAGAATACTTTACAAGAGGGGGTCGCAACCCTCACCCCTCTAAATTAGAGCCATTTTAAAATATCTCGTATTTCTACGAGTTCACTGAATCTCATTTTTTTCATGTTTACACATACCCCCGCATACTTAAAATTGGTCTTATTTGAAAGATTATGACATTTGTTAGCATTTAAAGTATTTTTTGTAAAGAAGTAGGTGCAATTAAATTCACTATTTTTTAAATCTTAATTTGATATGCGCTACCTACGCTACCTAAAAAACCAGCCCCATTCCATTTAATTTGTTCGCAAGGATCTGTGCTAACAAATAAACATCACATTAGCGTTGTATCAAATTAGACCGAATTACAGAATTACGTGGGTGAAGTATCGAAAATACGATTTCAACACACTGTAGACTATCTCAAAATTTTCATAGGAACTTACACCTTTAATACCTTCTGAAAGAACTAATAATCTCGAATTCCTACGTTACATTTAAACGCTTGGCTTGGCAAGCTTCCACAAGCTTCAAGTCTTTATAAACGCATTGTTGCCATTTACACGCTTGCGATTGCGTTACACGAGGTTATTGTGTTCCGGAAAAGCAAACATGACGGACGTATCGTGGGCGTAGAAGTTGTTTCGGCCATTGCTCTTTAGTTTGATATATTTTTATTTCAAATATAATCAAAAACAAAGAAAATGGAAAGTTCGCTAGAGAAGAGGGTTGGTGTTAATTTATTTTATATTTGTCGTTTTATATTACACGATGGGGCATATATTTGTTATGCCCCAACGTGTAATAACGTCGCAAGCCCTGGCCGCAAGCTCCCTTTGATTTGTCTTCAAAAACCGACACTAGCCCGGATAGGGGCAAGCTCACACAAGCCAACGCAAGCCGAGCCAAACCACCCCGTTTACACGCTTGTGCCTGTGGAAGCTTGCCGAGGCTTGGCAACATTTCTGGAGTTATACCTACCTAACCTACCTTCCTCTATAGCATATGGAAGTAGATCTGAAACATGTAGTTTTTGTAGAATAAATAAGGGTGACATTCTCATAAAAAGGATATGTATTTAATCGCTTATTAATTGCATCATACTTTTCTATATTGCTCTCACTCATAGTTTGAACGACAAAAGTAATGACTGGTTATTAATGTAAGCTTTTGAAGAAGTATTGCAGGAAAGAAAAGTTTATAAGAAACATTCCAGACTTTTTCCAGACTTTATATTTAGTATTTATAAGTATTTAGACCAGAATCTAATGTCAAAATGGAAAAAAGAAATTGACGCTAGCAATACTGGGGAAATCCCTCCCTAATTTAAATATTCAGCTAGCGTAGGTCAGGGTCGTGATGTAGTATAAAGAGAGTTCATTTTCATATTCCGAAAATTTAAACATGCTTGCTAATGCATTATTATTTTACCTGGGAGTAGGAAGATTTTACTGCATTGTTACCATGCTGAACTGGGAGCGAAAGAAAAACATAGAATATGCAGCTGCTTCTCTTCCCGGGCATACCTACTGTAAAAGTCAGTTAAGGGACAAAAGTTTTATTGACATATCGATATCAGATGGTTTCTGCCTACCTCAAAAGCCTCTGGTGTTCTGCCGACCCCATACCTATGGGATACAAGCGTGAAGTTATGTGTGTAGGTTACCCTTAAGTTCACCCTCGTGCCACCCTGACAACGACATCGAAGTGCCAAGCCAAACGAGCTTATACAGGGTGACTGGTACCAAACCCGCCATAGCAAATTAGCATATAGAGGAGGTCATTTGCTAATTATTGGACCTTACTTTCCCTAACTAAAGTTTTATACTTTAGGAGATATGTCAATTTTTATACATTATTGAGATTTTTCCAAAATTTGACCTTAAAGCATTCGTAACTTTATTTTTCGTCATTAGTTTAGAGTTTTTTTATTATTTCTTGGTAGTCATTAACATTTGTGAATAAAATACGTCGGAACTTCCCTCAAACTAGGGTTAAAAAATAAGACGCTTATGCTTTTAAAAAAAATCAATAAAGAAAAATTACTTTGCGATCAAATTCAACCGGAAATAATAAAAAAACTACGGCGTTTTAATAATTTATTCTACTCTAAATTAGTTCTCTAGTTTGTCACCTTACCAACGGTACTAAATTTGCAACGGAAAGTTTGATTCGCTAAACATCGGTAGGATTTTCAGGTCAACCAGTCATTTTGATCAAAAATAGTGAAGGTCCCAACGACAGGATAAAGCTAATTTAGCAAAGTAGTTTTTGCAAATTTATGAGTAGGTATTAGATAATAGAAATTGAGTGCTTAGTGTACTTAATTTTTTTTTTTACTTTTACCATGTAAAGCAAGAAATCAGGAAAAGATATCGAGCATCAAAAGAAAAATTTAAATAGAGTTAAAACTAAAAATTCTGCTCGAATTGCTGCCCGCGATTTCTGATACATGCCCGATATCTTTTCCTAATTTCCGTGGTGGTAAGACTGAGTCTAATTTCTTGTTTCATAACAGAAAATGCATTATTAATTTTTGAATTAACTCATCTTTTGTGGTTACTTCTTCATTGTAGACCAACTCTTTGGCCCGGCCCCAAACGTAGAAATCGAGAGGTGTCAAGTCTGGCGACCGAGCTGGCCATTCAATTGGCCCACCTCTACCGATCCATGAATCGGGGAATGAACTATTTAAAAGTTCTCGGACGTCCAGCCTGAAATGCGCCGGGCACCCATCGTGTTGAAACACAATGGGCGTGTCGTCGGTTATTCCATCCAACAGCAGATCAGGCAAGATGTCCCTTAAAAATTCTAAATAATTTCCCCCATTTAAAATGTCTGGTAGGAAATAGGGTCCAAAGATATTACGACCAATAACGCAGGCCCACACATTAACAGAAAATTTCCGCTGGACCGATGTAACCCTCTTTTTATGGGGGTTATCATGGGACCAGTGGTGCAGATTGTGGAAATTGGTGATGCCTTCTCGGGTGAACTGTGACTCGTCGGTCCAAAGGATACGCTCCAGAAATGTTGGGTCGTCGACATCGGTGTGAAGAACGAGGCGACAGAAATTCAACCTCCTTTCGTAGTCGCCATTTTCAAGCCCTGCCAACACTCCATTTGTTAATTATTTACGTAAATGTTATTCTAAAGACAAAATTTGATTTGGATTATGTTACATAGAAGCTCGTCGTAATATTAATAATTTCTTTAATTCTAAAGATAACACTGGTCGCTTTAGTGTAAGTAGGTACATAAATAAACTCAAAATTACCTTGAACTGGCGTGTAATGATACGGGTGTTGATGGTCCCCATGCATCACTGACCAGACTTTCCACTGGCTGACGCCCAAAGCGGCAGCTACCACTCTGGTGCTAGTCGTGGGATCTTCTTCAAAAGCTGCCAAAATCTGCTGATCAATTTCAACAGGTAATTGTCGCACAGCTGCTTGGGGTACCCTGACGTTCAAGTTACCCGTTTCTCTAAACCGACGATATGTGGTAGGAAATGTGTCACGGTCAGGTAAGCGTCTATTTGGATATCGCTCCTGGTAAATTCGCCGCGCTTTGCGGGCGTTACTGTGTGCAGCACCATACGCCAGCAGCATGTCGGCGTATTCTTCCCTTGTGTATCCCGGCATTTTAAAACGAAATGTCTTATTTATTTATACCTGTGTCTACTCAACTATTTGTGAAAGCACACGAAACGGAAAGGAAAAGCATATATGACAACAACTTAAATGTCATAGAGATGGGTCCGACCTCATCTTTTTCATTTGACGTCTAAAAGTCATTGAAACTGTCATTGCAAATGAAAAGAGTTGGTCTACAATGAAGAAGTAACTACAAAAGATGAGTTAATTCAAAAAATTAATAATGCGTTTTCTGTTATGAAAGAAGAAATTAGGCTCAGTCTTACCACCACAGAAATTAGGAAAAGATATCGGGCATGTATCAGAAATTGCGGGCAGCAATTCGAGCAGAATTTTTAGTTTCAACTCTATTTAAATTTTTCTTTTGATGCTCGATATCTTTTCCTGATTTCTTGCTTTACATGGTAAAAGTAAAAAAAAAAATTAAGTACACTAAGCACTTAATTTCTATTATCTAATACCTACTCATAAATTTGCAAAAACTACTTTGCTAAATTAGCTTTATCCTGTCGTTGGGACCTTCACTATTTTTGATCAAAATGACTGGTTGACCTGAAAATCCTACCGATGTTTAGCGAATCAAACTTTCCGTTGCAAATTTAGTACCGTTGGTAAGGTGACGAACTAGAGAACTAATTTAGAGTAGAATAAATTATTAAAACGCCGTAGTTTTTTTATTATTTCCGGTTGAATTTGATCGCAAAGTAATTTTTCTTTATTGATTTTTTTTAAAAGCATAAGCTTCTTATTTTTTAACCCTAGTTTGAGGGAAGTTCCGACGTATTTTATTCACAAATGTTAATGACTACCAAGAAATAATAAAAAAACTCTAAACTAATGACGAAAAATAAAGTTACGAATGCTTTAAGGTCAAATTTTGGAAAAATCTCAATAATGTATAAAAATTGACATATCTCCTAAAGTATAAAACTTTAGTTAGGGAAAGTAAGGTCCAATAATTAGCAAATGACCTCCTCTATATGCTAATTTGCTATGGCGGGTTTGGTACCAGTCACCCTGTATATAGTAGTATAGCTATAATAAACACGAAACCACACAAATGAAAATCACTAAAACTTAACTTTTCCTCAGGCGATTTATAATTTTTATTTAATAATATTTTTAAACTTTTTTCTTTATCATCCCGAAATCATTGTAAAATAATAAAAATTAATAAATAAAAAAATAAAAATAAAATCCCCAGACATTCACACCAACTACATGGCCCCAAAGTAAGCATAGCTTGTGTTATGGGATACCATATAGCGAACTAGGGGGGAACCTAGAATATAAATACATAAATAGATAAACACCCAGACACGGAACATTTTTTTTTCTGGTTACGTACGGGGATCGAACCCGCAACCACTGGCGTCTGAGGCAGATAGGTTTACCCCAACGCCAAAGTGGTCGTCATCTAAAAAAAAATCTCAAAAATAAAAATAAGTCTTCTACATTTCTCAACACCTTTCTGAGACCACATTTGATAAATTACTAGCTATATCGCGTGGTTTTACCCGCGCAATTTCGAATCCCATGGGAATATCGGGATAAAGAGTAGCCTATGTCCTTTTTTACATAAAATATGGATGGTACGTTTGTCTTCCATGACACCTAATGTTAAGTAAACATGGAGACTAAGGCGCTACACGTCCATCCACGAGGAACCCATTCACTCAACGCTTAAAAGTACTAGGACTATACTGGTCAGGGAACAAAGACGCAGGCAGTTCATTCCAAACCTTGGCGACCCGCATCAAAAGGGAATTGTCAAAGCGCTTAGCTCGACTTTTCAAAATGTCTACCAAATACGGATGGAAGTTCTGTCTGCGTCTAGTAGTCCGATGGTAAAAGGATGAGGGTTCCATTTGTTCAAACAAAGCACTCGCGCACTCACCAAAATGTATCCTGTAGAACACCATTAAACAAGCAACCTTACGACGATGGTCTAGCTAGCGCCTACAGTTTTTTTGTTGTAAGGTCAACGATGTTTATTAGTTTACGGGTTCTTCGGTCAACGGAGTCCAGTTCTTGTAGTAGATATTTGGCTGAACCATACCAAAGATGACTGCAGTACCTACTCCATGCATGATCGCACTTGAGCTGTGTCTAAGTTAAGTAGCTGTGCAGGGCCGAAGTACCGCCGTACCTTCGATATGATTCCCAACTTTTTCGAAGCTACTTGAGCCATGGACACAATTTGTTGACCGAAGATTAAACTGGATGTTACAGTTACGCCTAAAAGCCCTAGATGGTCAGTGATGGGGACAGATACATTTTGGAATTTTTGAAAAGTGGGCGTTAATGTGAAGGTGCTCTTTTTTGCGGAGAATAGACACGCCTGAGTTTTGAACGCGGTGAATTTGACCAGTCGAATAGAAGTCGTCGTGGCGCCGTGGTTACTGTGTGTATCTTACGAAATCACAGGTTAAGCAACATTCGACGCAGTCAGTACATGGATGGGTGACCGCCGACGACGATTCATTTCTCACGACGAATTCCGTGCTTCGGAGGGTACGTTAAGCAGTTGGTCCCGGGTGCTGCATACTTGTATACAGTATTCGTTAGGGTTTGTCAAAAGCCATTTTGGCGCCCCGAAAATTCTGTCATCCACCACCCAGCACTGGGCCAGCTTAGTAGATTATGGCAGTGGGCTCATTACAAAGAGTTGTGATGATGATGAATTTGACCAAATTCGACTCACCCCAATCGGATACTTTCCGTAAGGTCAAATCAACGCGCTAAATCATTGACTTTCTTAAACTCTGGATTTCACGGGGGCTCGCTCGCGCATTGGATACGTGTCTCTCTACAACAGTGCTGTCATCAGCAAAACCAATAATGCCTGGTGTTAAAAGGTCATTAATGTGCATTTAGCATCTAGCAATATGTCAAATTCATACAGTATAAATAATCTAAACTTGGTGCACCAAAATAAACAAGGCATCTCGGAAAAAGTCTTGGAAATAGAATTGTTTTTGAATGCTGAGCATACATTGTCTAGACAAGTTGCAGTGGTCTTTTTTATCCTAGTTGGTTATATAAACAAGTTAGTAAGATTATCACATTTAAACAAATTTACTAACTTTTTACTCAAGGTTGAGTTTTCTAACAAGTCAACATTAAAGTCCCCAAAAACAAATATTTTGTTAGTTTTATTACTTAATTTTCCTAATAATTCTTCCAAAGCAAGTTCAAAATTATCATAGTGTAATTTAGGAAGTCTATATATGGGCTCAAATCACAGCCTCGACTGTAATTAGCAACGCTCACGAGTTACATACGACGTTTTTCAACACACTTGTGAGTAAAAGACAGACATACGTGGTCATAAAATTTATTTGAAGCAGCTGTTGAAGGTACAGTTAACAAACTTATATTCTACATTATTATTTGAAGTGCCAGCTCGTCCTGAGTGTATTTCGGCGACATAGACAAATCACTGGAATTATTTGGCATTAAATAATTAATGCTAGATGTTGACGGTTGTGGTTCAAGGCCAGGTCAAAACTTCTTCTGCTTCGGCTCTAAGTTAATACCGCCTGGACGCGCGCGCGCATCACAGTGGTCAGTTGGTTACATTCAATAATGGTTGTTCCAGTCAATGAAAAACGTTTGGAGAGATTTCGATGTAGTCTAATTAACAATATGCCTACTATAGCCCACTCCAATAATGTAAATTTACAATACAGTAATTTAAGTAGTTTGATAAATAAACAACATAAGAGTGTATTTATTCCAAAAAAGTCTCTCCAAACCATTGTAAATCATTCAGTGATTGGGCTATCACAGGTATACATATCAGTAGAAAGCACCTAGGTATATGATCACTATCATGAGAAATCATATAACAAAAATGAGTTTTTGCATCTTATGTCAGAACTTACTAATTACACAAACTTTTTTAAATTACCTATTTAAAAAAGTTTGTGCCGCAAGCCAAATCAATCTATCTAGGTACCTAATAGGAAAAATAGTGCCAATAAGACTAAAACTACTTGGAACATAATTAATAAGCAAATTGGGAAAGTTAAGGACCGCAATACTGACTTTAAGCTTGTAATTGACAATACAATTAATGACATTACAATTAATTAAAGCAGATGAAAATGTTGCGACAGAATTAGAGAACTGTTTTGCTGACATTCCAGTTTCAACTAATAAATCACTAAACTCATCACCTGTGGCGGCTGAATCATTGCTCAAAAACCATGTGAGTGAGTGCAAGGTGTCTTTCAAGTTCCAAAAGAGTTACACGGTGAGTCATTATCCTACGAGTTAAAACAGTTCTCCACGATGCAACATGCAGCACGATTTCTCAGACCTATCCTCCATGGCTACATCATGACGGAACGCGAGCGACTAAGTCACTTGGCGGCATGGTTTCGTCTAGCCGCGGCCGAAGCCTACCACCAGATGATGCCGCTCGTTTAGCGCCACCCAGGGACCACGTACAAGGTATCGAGGGCTAAACCTTGCGGACACGAGCAGTTTTCAGTCCTCTATAATCCTATTCCAGACTCTAATCTATCACTATGCCAAATTTCATCGAAATCCGTTAATCCATTCTGCCGTGATTCAGGAACAGACATCCATACATCTAAACTTTCACATTTATAATATTAGTAAAAAGTAAGAATAACATAACAATGACAAATATGATCCGGCTTAGATAAGTCATGAAGTCTCATTTCTAGTTCCAATTTTTGCCACGCGCCAAAATATCTCTGCGGCAATGGATATCATGGCAACATTATATTTACGATAGATGTCAAGATTCCTTGGCGGGCTTTTTTAAGAGATAGGCGCATTTTTTCAACTTTTGAAAGAAAATATTTATTTTATGTTCTGTTAAGCAAATTTCATTGATAGTTTATCGCATCCGAACCGTTAATAAGTGCAGACATGGAGGAGGACCCAGGGGAGTCGTCCCCTGGGAGACCCGATAGGAAGCGACTGCGGAGGCCTCCTATTCCAGCCGACATGGACTCTTTAGACGAAAAAATGTACTTACCGTACCTAAAACCAGGATATCGAAGACTTTTTCCGGAAACTTCTGCGTCCCAGGAATATGTAGTTTTTACCGAGAGTACCAGTACTGAAGGAAATGTTGGCAACAGAAACCCACTTACTTTGGCGGGACTTTTTAAAGACGAAGTTAAAGGAGTGACAGGCATTAAAAGAATGTCTGCAAATAAAATAGGCATATTTTTCTCCCAGGCAAGTAACGCAAACAATTATTTACTCAACGAGACATTCCAAAGACGACACAATTTTAAGGCATTTATCCCAGCGAGAAGTATTGAAAAAATTGGAGTATTGAGGTATGTTCCTACAAATATAAGCAACGAAGACCTTTTCAAGAAATTAATCTCATCCTGTGAGATTATCGGAGTGAGAAGGTTCACTAAAAAAGTCAATGGTAAAACTAAACCATTTGAAACTGTCTCCGTAACTTTTTTAGCTAATTCATTGCCAGAATCTGTATCTTTGGATTTATTTAATTTTAAGGTCTATGAATATGATCCTCCCTTATTGCAATGCTTCAAGTGTTTCAAATTCAATCATCATGCAAAAATATGTAAGTCTCAACAAAAATGTTCAATTTGTGCCAAAGATCATCATTACTTAGAATGCCCCGATGATCAGGCTTTGCATTGTGCTAACTGTGGTGGTCAACACCTTGCTATTTCGCGAGATTGTCCTGTTAAACAAAAAAGAATACTAGATAAAAAGAATAAAGTAACATATGCCAATTTAATGAAAAAAACAGATCACACATATAGTTTAACACATTATAACTCAGATTACCCTACATTACTCCCAAAGAAAGTTACAAACATGGTTACAAAACCCAAAGAAATTACAACAGATGAAATAGTTCAAGGTATTTTAAAGAATGATAGTATCTTAAAATCGTTAGTGGCGACGTTAGTAAATTTAGGAAATAGTAATAAAAAAATGACTACATCTTTCATAAAAGAAACATTAGTAAACAATTTAAAACATGGATAATAAGTTCTTAAAGATTTGCCAATTTAATGTAGAAAGTATCAATAGCAAAAAGCCACTTCTTATTTCCTTTTTAGAGCAGAATGACATTGATATATGTCTGTTAAATGAAACTTATCTCAAAAATAATATGCATTTTAAATTAGCTGGTTATAATTTTATTTTCCAACATGGCCCTAAGGGTCGTGGTGGAGTCGGTATACTTATTAAGAATCATTTTAAATACAATAGTATAGATATGCCTTTTTATGATGATTTACAATCTGCAGCTATAGTTCTTAAAACTGATACAGGTGATATATCCATCCTATGTGTCTATAGTCCACCAAGACCAGGACATTTTAAATCTAGACAGCTTAAACAAATAATTAATAGTTTACCTAAACCTATCTTACTATCTGGGGATTTAAATGCACATCATGTGGCCTTTGGGTGTTTTTCAACAAAACCCAGAGGTACAGATGTATATAACATGTTAGATGAGTGTGATTTATGTATCTTGAATTCTGGAGCTCCAACCACAGTAGGTAGTGAACGTAATAAACAGTCTTCCATTGATATAACTTGTGTCAGTCCCAACATTGCTCCACTAAGTCAGTGGAGTGTTCATGATGATCCAATGGGCAGCTATCATTACCCCACTATCACAGTCATACAGCTATCACCACAAACTTTTGAAGTAGGTCAACCATCAGAAAGATTTCTGTATAACAAAGCTGACTGGAAACTTTTTGAATCTGAAACAGAAAAAACATTCAAATCATTCTCTATTGATCCTATTAATCCTTTGTTGTCATACAATCAATTTTGTGATATCTTAAATCAAATTAAAGAAAAATGTATACCAAAACTTAAAATAACTTGTCCAACAATTATGAAAAAACCTGTTCCCTGGTGGGACGATGAATGCTCAGAAGCAGTTAAAAAGAGTAAAGCAGCTTTGAATTATTATAGAAATCATTCCTCTTTAGAAAATTACATACATTATAAAAAAACAGATGCCATTAAAAAAAGACTTTTGAAAGAAAAGAAAAAGAATGGTTGGAAAAAACTCTGTGAGTCATTTAATAGATACACACCTATTACTGTAGTCTGGAACTATATCCGCAGATTCAAAAGAGCATCTTCAAATGCACCTCCAAAAAATTGTGAATGGATTCCATCTTTTCTTGATAAGTATGCTCCCACTGATCCACCTGAAAAATTAGTAGACAGCAATTTGTTAGATACTTTTTTTATGCAAGAAGGTAATTCACAAAGTGCATTCTTATCTAATTCTTTTACATGGCAAGAATTTCAATCTGCTTTAAAATCTAGAAAAGACACTACTCCAGGCTTGGATGATATTCCTTACAAACTTTTAAATCATTTACATGAGAATGCTCAAAAGATTTTACTCAATATTTTCAATTTACTCTGGGATAATGAACTAATTCCAACTTCATGGAAAACCCAATGCATCATTCCTATCATAAAACCAGACAAATCTGAAAGCCACTGTAACTCATACAGACCTATATCATTGTCATCTTGTGTTGGAAAAGTATTTGAATATATGATAAAGGTTAGGTTAGACTGGTATGTGGAATCTAATAATATCTTACCAAAGGAACAGTATGGTTTCCGTAAAGGTAAAAGCTCTGCAGAAAGTTTTGTTGCTTTGATATCAGATATAAAGCAATCCTTTTCTTCTCATTCATCTACAGTTTGTGCCTTTCTTGATGTACAGGGGGCATTTGATAATGTGATTCCGTCCATTCTTGTAGATGTCTTAATTGACATAAGTATCCCAGGCAAGGTCTGTAAATGGATTTTTAATTTTTTGTATGACAGGACAATGTATGTAAAATTTAATAATATTTTATACGGACCTAGACAAGTTTTTAAAGGCACAATGCAAGGTGCCACTATATCACCTCTTTTGTACAATTTGTACACATGCCATTTGAATAGATATATTTCCCAATATAATGTCAAATACCTGCAGTATGCAGATGACCTGGTTGTATATAGTAGTCATAAGGATGTAAATATTGCTGTAAATAATTTAAATAATGCATTACAACAAGTTCATTATTATTATACCTGTAAATTAAAGTTACCTCTAAGTTTAAATAAAAGTGCAGCAATGATTTTCTCTAAAACATACACTACTTCTATTAATATTGTAAAACTTCATGATAATAGTTTAAAATGGATAGAAGGTAAAAAGTTTTTGGGAATTCACCTTGATAGTAAATTACAATTTCATAACCATATAGAACAAATTATTAAAAATGCCTGCCGAGGTCTGAACATAATTAGATCTTTGGCAGGGGTTCACTGGGGATCAGATCCCAAAACTTTATCGTTACTTTATAAAAGTCTAGTGCGTAGTCACTTTGATTATAGCGCCTTAGCCTATTTTAACTGTAATTATACTTTATTAAGAAAATTAGATATTATCCAAAACAAAGCACTAAGAATCATATCAGGTGCTATGTGTTCTACTCCTATACATGTTATGGAAGCAGAGACATGTATTCCTCCTTTAACTTTGATAAGATTAAGAATAGCTGAAAGGTTTTGTTTAAAGGTTTTTGCTTCTAATAACAATCATATAATGAATAGAATACTTCCTGTGCTCCCATTAGATATCACTTGTGTAGGTACTTATATGGACTCTTCAAATATTTTATCAAGAAAATTACCGGAACTCTTAAGAATAATGATACAAATACATCTTAAATTTGGTAAAAGTGTATTTAGAGAGAGCCATTGGCCTTTGTATAATATAGATTATAATGCTAATATGATTGATGTAGCAGTACTTAAGAGGGATGTCATTAATCAAGTAGAACTTTTGAATATGCTTGATGAAACTGATTATTACAGTATATACACTGATGGTTCTAAAACCTTGAGCACTGTTACATCAGCATATTATGACCCCCAAACTAAATCCAGAAAGTGTATCAAAATAGATTCTAATTGTAGTATATTCACTGCTGAATGTTATGCGATTTATTGTTCTCTTTTATATTTATGTAATATTAATAGTAATAATTTTTTAATACTTACCGATTCACTTAGTGTTATTAAAGCTCTTGAAAATAGGATTTTAAAATTCAGTACCAATCATTTGATTTTTAAGATTAAGCAAGTATTGTATAATATGTCTGTAAATAGTAAATTTGTAAAATTTATGTGGGTCCCTTCTCACTCCGGTATATCGGGAAATGAAGAAGCAGATAAAATAGCAAGGGGAGATCCAGATGAAGATCATAGTGATTCAATGCACATACCTTTTACCGATTTATATGCTCCCATGAAGGAATGCCACAGAGAACTTTTCAATGATTACTGGAGGAATGTATCGTCCGATAAGGGAAAATGGTACTATGACATACAAAAGGTCCCGCCCGCCCAACCCTGGTACCACAAAATCTCTGGACCGAGAAGCTTCATAACTTCCATCAATAGAATGAGATTTGGGCACTGCCAAACAAAATCCCATTTGTGCAGACTGAAGCTTGTGGATAGTGGACTATGTGAGGAGTGCAACGAGGAAGAGGACTTAGAACACGTTGTCATGAAATGTAGAAAATATAACCTACAAAGATTATTATTGTGTAGTGAAATCGACAATGACACTGACAGACAAGAGCGACAAGAAGAAACATCGTTGAAAAGTTTACTTTCAGAGAAGAAGTTTTATAAATCTTTATTCCAATTTTTATTGAACATAGAAATGAAACTGTAATTTTAAGAAGTGTTAACATTTAAGAAGTGAACTTTATTTGTAAACTGTATATTGTTAATTTGTGTGGCTAAAAGGACTCGTTTCCAGGCCCGTTAAATAAAATATTAAAAAAAAAAAAAAAAAAAAAGATAGATGTCAATGTCAATCATCACTGATATATCTGTCAATCAAGCATAGTCTTAAATTCTTCATTCAAAAAAAATCAAAACCAATATGGCTGAATACTACGATCTTTACTACTTGCGGTGATTTTAAAGTAATTTGTTTAGTATTTGTGTATTTTCATTTGGAAATACATTTTGAATTTGTATAATGTAAGTCGTTACGTCTTACAAACACATCCTCGTAAGTAAAGTATTTAAATAACATACATTTAGCCGACACCATGGACACTTTTGGAAAGTTATTCCGAGTTAAGCCATAGAATTTAGAAATTTATCCCATGATTCTCTTACATTTTCAGGTATCCTGAAGATGCCAGTTAATTCTATAATTGATCCAAATAAGAGTATTGAAAAATCAAAGTATTCTCTTTCGTTAAATAGAAATAATGCAACAATTTTCAACGACGAAAACAGGAAATTGATTGAAGGCCCACCGACCAAGCGGTCTCAGATTCAAAGTAATAAGGAAAATAAACCTGCTAAAAGGCTTCTGACATATGCAAATACCCTTAATGCTGCCAAGAGATTAAAACCCTTGACAGAAGTACCAAATCCCTCAGGTAACCGCCCACCGCCGCTTATTATTTATGTGAAAGAAACTCTTTAAGTGTCAGTGTAGTGTTTTATTGTATAGTTTTATCCAGTACTACAAAAATCTAGCATTTTACTAATTGAGACTACTTAAACTAATTAACCCTGCTTTCCAGATAAGCTACCTGAAGCTGATCTAATAGTAGGTGAACCTCAACTCAGTTTTGCCATGTTGAATGGCCATCATTCATCAGAGAATCAGTATGGCGGGAGTGTACAAAAGAAAAATCCTATTGCAACACTTTCAAACCTTGGAAATACTTGTTTCCTAAATAGTGTTCTTTATACTCTAAGGTAAATAATGCCATTTGGTGCAGAATTATATAAATGAAGCAAAATTAATTTATTATTTAACATCTACATATTGGATTTTTGCAGATATGCACCTCGTTTTATTCACAACCTCCACCACCTTGTATCAGACCTTGCCACTGTGGAACAAAAGCTAGGCAGTATAAGGCTTAAGAGTTCGTCACTGGGGAGAACTGCTGCTGGACTAGCTTCATCAGGTGCTCGGTCATGGAGCAGTAAGGATCTGCTCTCTTTGGGCCAATCAGACAATAGCACAGGAAAGAGTAAAATACAGGTATGCAAAATAATCACATAATAGTGATAAAGTATGTAGAGCATAAATTTTTGTAAAAGGTTAAATATAGTGATAAAAGTTAACATTGAATCTTATCAGTTGTGCGAGATTTTATATAACACTCACAAACATACAAGATAAGTGACCTAGAAAATTTCCGAATTTGTGTTATCTAAACATTTTTATAATAAACTAGTTGTATTTCCTGTCTCCACTCAGGTTTTGATTTAAGTTTAGTGGGTGGCCCCAGGACATGCTGATAATATGTCTTTCTTTTTATTTGTTCCATTTTTCGTGCTACTTGTGGGTTGAATTCATTTCTAATAAATATTTTCACCAATTTTGTTGACTTTATGTCCATGATAACTGGTTCAAGGTCATTCATTGTGATGTTTAATAGCATTTGTTAGCACTGAAAACTATCATTAGATCAGGAAAACCACGAAAACTGCCTTTTATTAAATGTAGAGATAAATATTTTCATATGAAAAATCACTAATTCATCATACAAGAATGAAACAAAGCAGATTAATTTTAATACAATTCTAAATATGACAGGAAAACCTTAAAATACATGAAACCATTATGTGCTGAATTTTGTTCTTAGTATTACATAAATTTCCATTGTATTTCAGATAGCAACAGAAAAGCTCCATGAAACATACTTCAACCTAAAAGCAGCAGAAAACAAATGCCTAAATAGTAATGCACCTGATGCAAGCCCAGAACCATATGCAGCAGATGCTTTCCTTGCTGCATTGAGAGATGTTAACTCCACATTTGAAGGTAGGTCATACACACATAAAGCACACTTTATAATTTAAATATCATAAATAGTTACTATTAATACCCTTTATACTTAATGTGATATTAATACCCATATATTTTTGGTGCCAGAGTGGGACACCTGGGAAATTACATACTTATACACATATAACATTTGTGTTGTGTTATAACATATTTGTGTTTTACAAGTTTTTATCATATAAGATTGAAAAACACAAAATAATCAAAACGCTAACCATAGAATAGTTATGTAGTCATGACCTACAAAGACTAGTGGCATGCTGAACAAAATTTGTTCAGCAGACTTACAAAAATATGTTTATAAAATATCTGGGTATGGAGGGGTGCCACCAATACTATAAAAGAATGTGTTTGCGAAAATGGGACAATATCGCCCTTGCAAGATTATGACATATTTGGTTCTGTAGTCTTAATCATGGTATCAAATCAAGTAATTCTATCTATTATGGTGCACATATTAGCTTACATAATAGCATAAAATAACAAAATAATATTCATCTTACTTTTTACCAATACTAAAATAAAGTAGTGCTTTTTAAATAATAAGCAAAACTTTTTATATATTAGGTAATAGACAGCAAGATGCCCATGAGCTGCTAGTCTGTATTTTGGACAACATTCGTGAAACATGCACAGCACTAAGCAACAGGGCAGCTCCGCTACAATTGAAAGAAAATGGAGATAGGTAAATATAGTTATTTGATTTAATATGTTTATACATTTTAAAAACAGCAAAATCTGTATTCTTATTTCAAAACAAGTTAATTATTCTATCATCATCACTTTTGCAATGTGAAAATAGTTATTAAATATTCACACTGGAAAATTGTACCTACTAAATAATACAACTCTAGATGCAAATCATTCAGTAAGAACAGCGTTGCCTGAAGGAATTCTCACCAGTAAGAGTAGAGATGTACTGCTGGAGAATAAATAATTAATTATGTATTGTACTTTTTCTTTTGTATTAAATTATGGAACACAATAGGCTAGTAGTTAATGGCATGACCATGTTTGGAACCCCAATCGTTTCCACATATTAATGCTTATAAATTTTTGCAAATTCTTAACTTTTTTTACTTCATATTTTACATTTTCAGTAACGGAATTAATCGCCTAGAAGGAGATGGTGGAAAGCCTTCACTAGGGAACTTAAGAAAATCATGGAAAAAACGTAAAGAGGTTAAAAATGGTGATAAGCGAACCTCACCAACTGAAGAACGACCACCATCCCCAGTTAAAGATGATAGGAAACCAGGGTGGGATTTTGTAGCTGATGATTTTGAAGGCAGGTTTTATTTGGAATTTATTTACACTTTAATTGCTTTTATAGACCATTTAAGCGAGCACTTCTTGCTATTTTGTATGGGCATTTTAATGAATCTATTATAAATTTTAGGTACAATGGTGGTCCGTACAATGTGTTTAGAATGTGAGGCAGTGACGGAGAAGGCTCAAGCGGTTTGCGAACTTTGTGTTCCTGTAGCAGAAGATGATGTTAGCAATGAAGAACCATTTAGAGCTGCATGTCTTAGCACAGAATATTTGCGGGATCAAAATAAGGTATTTTTTTTTATGATTGTCATCTAATAAGTATTGTATAAGGCATGTTCTGAAATAGTATATTATATGGCAGTATCTGCCATACTTTATCAGTTCTGTATTTAGGGAATTGTGTCAATGAATGAAATAAAAGTATGTTTGTCTCTACCTATGTTCTGTCATATTTACAATGGATGGACCATCTAAATGCAACTTGATTCTTTATGAAAATATAACTTTCAGTCAAATTAATAGTAATCTATACATCAATATACAGGGTTGTTTTGTAGGCACCTACCAAATTTAAATATTACGTACTTTGATATAATACGAATAATCTGCATTTTTACTTTAGTATCGCTCAGTAGAAAAAAGTAAAAATATGGCACCTCAATTTGTTTCACGAATAGTCGTCGTTGATGAAGGCACTATGATTACGTTTAACACTATAACAGCCGAGCATTACGTAATGGGCATTCTCCAGTGCGCCGGACATTTTCATCAGTTTTGCTAACATCATAAAAAAAAAACTATAATAAGTACATGCTTGGTTTTTTTTTATATGTTACTATTACTAATTATCTCTTATTTTATAAAATAAAAATTGGTATATATTTTTACCGTATACTTACAAAATAAATCAAAAAAGAACAATTTTTGTAAAAAAAAAACTCTTACATTGAAAGATCAGCTTTATTTTCGACCCTAGACCGTGTAGTCTTTCTGCGTATGGTACTTTTCGAAGCAAGGATAGTGGCAGAGTGGAACATTACAGTCTGAACAGTAAAACGATGTTTCTTTCCTGCCACGTTTCCCAGTCTGCTTCTTGATGGTATCTGCGCAAACCTTGCAAACTCGTGTGACTGTTGCTTTGGTCGCTGTTGGAGGTATACGCCTATGGACTCAACCGTTCCCCAAACCTCAGGTAGATGAATCGCATATGTGTGCGTAGCTTATTAATGACGCTACACAATGTGTAAAACGCCGATAACGAGCGGTACTCGTGATCGCAAAGAAAGCACTATGAAACTCCATCACGAGCTGGTGCCGTGATCGGCGTGTGAACGAAAACAATGCATAACGAGGCAGGCTCGTGATCGGCTGTCAAAGTGTTAATAATATTACGAGGACGTAGTACAGTAGAATCTTGATAACTCGAATGTCAAGGGAAACCAAAAAAAATCGAGATAGCAAGTTTTCGACTTAACAAGAATTTCGACATAAAAAGGCACAATTTCATAGAACATTTATTACGACAAATTACATTAGGTAACATAAAATGAGAGAGAGAAACATAACATCAGCTGTGTTTCTTAGAAATTCGAAAGTTTATTGAATGTATTCATTCCTTGCACGTGTGCAAAACAAAAACAATAGATAAGAGGCCCCGAGCCCCGAACATTCCTTTTTGATTTTATTGCCACGAGTTTTGAGCTCCGGGAATCCCGAGTAAGAAATCATCATATTTTATGAACTTCGACTTACTGAGGTAGGTATTATTATTATTTATTGTACTACAAGACGTTTTGTCGCGCGACAAAACATGTTAACGATATTAGATTGCAAGGTCACACTTTGAGTTCAGTAGTTATGCATACCTACAGGCAATAAAAAAAGTTACCTACATAAGTTACGTACAATCTTTTCCTTCATACTTTTACGGGCTTAGGACCGGCAAATTGCAAAAGGTTTTAGCGATTTAATGAGAAAAATTTAACATAATACTTTTAAGTGAATGCAAAAAAGATACAAAGAACAAGCATTTTGCAATTCGGCGTATTTAAAAAGATTGAATCAACTTATGTACATTAATTAAAGCTCTAATCAACATTATTTACAGAATTATTACGATTGAGTTTCAAATTCAATACTTAAGTAAGTGTTCAAAATGATTACCACGTTTCTCCAGGCAGAGTCTAGCACGTTTTAATACAGTTTCTTTAATTTTGTTAAGCACTGCAGTGTCACTTTTGCAAATGCACTCACTATTTGGGTTTTTAACTCAGAGAGGCTTTGAGCTTCGTTCTGATAAATAAGTCAAGGGTTTTGCGGGCTCTCGCGAACGCAACTGCGCAGACTGCGCGTGCACTTCCGTCGAGGATGCGCGAGCGACTGAAGGTCTTGGCAACAGACAAGTGTTTCCGGATTTGCGACGGCGCCGCCGGCCGGTTTCGTTCACGTCCGGTCATGTCGGTACCATACCTACTCGATGTAATGGCACTTATTTTCAAGAAGATACGATTGTTTTTTGAGAATTTGGAAGTCTGTGATGTAATTCATTCGGCCAAACACGTTGCACCTCTGCGCGTAGTCTTTATAGTTCATAGTATTGATTCATAAAATAGTATGACCACGTTGTGCTTAACATTATAGTGAATAATATGAATTTCGGTGAAAAAAAAATACTACTTATTTTTGGCAGAAATGGTTTCTATTAATGATACTTATTACGTAAAAAAAATTTGGTAGATGTTGTCAAATGAACCCTGTATATAAAACTGTTCCGTTACTGACTGAGTGACTGACAGACAACGTACAGCCGTAACTACTGGGCGTAGTGAGCTGAAATTTGAAACATACATTCTTTAGGGGATGTAGGGGTGCACTAAGGAAGGAATTCCCGAAATTCCCACGGGAACGGGAAATATAGAACTTTTTAGTTTGTATGAAAAATCTTATTCCTTGAGTGCACTGATGTGAAACTTGGTGTAAAGGTTTTTCAATGTGTGTCTGGTTGTGTTATGAAAGTAATTCCCGAAATTCCCACGGGAACGGGAGATATATGATGTTTTAGTTTGTATGAAAAAATCCCATACCTTGAGTGCACGGATGTGATACTTGATATAAAGGTTCCTCAATAAGTGTCTGTTTGTATTATCGAAGGAATTCCCGAAATTCCCAAGGGAAGGGGTTGAACTTTTTAGTTTGTATGAAAAATCTTATTCCTTGAGTGCACTGATGTGATACTTGGCATCAAGGTTCTTCAAAGAGTGACTGGTTGTGCTACGAAAAAAATTCCCAAAATTCCTACGGGAACGGGAAATATATGATTTGTAGTTTGTATGAAAAAAACTTATTCCTTGAGTGCTTGGGTGTGATACTTGGTATAAAGGTTCTTACAGTGGGTGTCTGGTTGTATAGTTTCTGAAATTTCCACGAGAAGGGTAGTTAAGCGCATACGAAGTTGCGGGATAAAGCTAGTCTATACATATAAATAAAATTGGAGTGTCTGTTTTTAATATTGAAATAACTGTTTTATACTACATGCATATAAATATGTATATGGGTACATACACCAAAATGTCACCTTTTGTCTTTCTGTCAGTCCGTCTGTTTATTCTGGCTTATCCTCTGAAATGGCTGGCCGATTTTGACGGGATTTTTATAGGCAGGTAGCTGATGTAATAAGGAGTAACTTATTTTAGAAAATTAAAGTAATGTTGAAATGTCCAAGTACTGTCCAGTACCGCGCGCAGCTCATGTGCATGCCGGGTACAAGTCGACTGTTTAGCTATTGGCAATAATAATATTACCTAATTTGAAATAAGTAAAATTAAATTAAATTAAATAGATGAATAAAAAATACTAAAAAAAATAAAGAATCGACTCTTAGACGGAACAAAGTTCACTGGGTCAAATAGTTTAGGAATAAAAATATTGCTCTATTAGGGCGCAGTGCAAAATCACCTATACAAAAAAAATAAATGTTTTGGATTTCAAAAATAAAACCATGAGGGTTATGTGAGTCCATTAATTTTTCAAATGAAATTTTGGAGTAACATAATATCTTGCTAGTTTATATAAGATACCAAAAAAATCGTTTACTCGCGTCGATATTTGGGCTGATTGTTAGATATCACATGGTAATGCGAATTTATCTTTTCAGTTCAAATAAGTAAATTTTTGGATATAAATTAAGTAACTTTTCAACCGACTTCCAAAAAAGGTGGAGGTCTCAATTCGTCTGTATGTTTCTTTTTTTTTATGTCTTTGTTTTACGATATTTCGGACAATTATGAATCGATTTTGAAAATTCTTGTTTTATATGATAAAGAATACTTCATATTTGGTCCCATATATATGTATATTTCATTGAAAACGGTTGAGTACTTCATTGAAAATTTCAAATTTTTGAAACAATATGTATGATTTCGGAGAATGTTTACGTCTATGACATTCGAAGTCGGCCAAACTTTTGACGTGAAGTCGGTTTTTTTTATGTTCTGCATTCGTTGATTATCTTTTCTTTATAAACACATGTTCCACCAAACAAATCGAACGGCGATGAAAGCTGATTGAAATAGAAAGATTTTATTTTCTGCCACAATGAGGGAGTTATACTACATTCCCTTGTAGTTAAATAGATAATTTATTGCTCTGAAAAAAAAGCAAGTGACACCATCAGATTATCCAGATAAGATCACCATACTTGTTTAAAGGCATCCCTTCCTTCACTTATTTTTTTATTTTATGTCTGCCGTAGCATGGCCAAATTTCAGTGTTATTGTCACAAACTATTAATACACTAAGGCTCACTACCCAGGGCGGCGTAACTTCGTAGACGCGTATTCGTCATTGTACGCTTGGTTTACGCCTGCTTGTAGCTTTCATAAAAAATAAAAGCAAAGCGTTTATGCCTGCAAGCGTCACGACGCCGGCCGTACTGCAAGCGTCAGGGCGAACATCGAGTGCAATCACTTGTGTTCAGGTTCCGCTATGCCCAGTGGACGTAGATCAGTACGCTGGGCTGCTTCCGTATTTTGAAGCCTCTATTAAGCTACGCCTCCGTGGACAGTGTGCCTGAGCTATATGTACATATCCCATTGAGTCAATAATGTTTTTGTGATATCATTACAACAATGATTTGTTGAATTAATGTTGCATGACCATATGTGCAAAGGAACTCAATGGTGTAGAGTGATGGTTATAGTGGTTCGAGATATTTGACTACCGGGCGGTTCCTAAATATAATAAAAATATTTTTATAACTTTATTTTATTTTCAGTATTGGTGTGAACGCTGTCTCCGGTACAACGAAGCTCGTCGTTCGGTGGCTTATTCGCGGCTGCCCAGGCTCCTTGTTCTCCAATTAAAACGATTTAGTGGTGGTATGGAGAAGATCACCAAACATGCGCCCACACCACTGCAGATGCCCTGCTTTTGTGATACCTGTGTTAAACCTGACGATGTTCCTATGCATAGGTAAATATCCAGTAGTCTGTAGTAACAGGAATTACTGCCAATGTTATTGTCGAAATGCTATGTTACAAAGGCTTAACTTATTAACCTTACTATTGTTATGAAAGGATATAAGACTCACATTTTATTCTTAATTATTGTAGTAAGTCAAAGTATAGAAGCAGAATTTTCGACAAATATTTTTGTCACATATTTCTTTTTTGCTGATATTTTGATTTACCTCACTGTGAAACGGGAAATAGCAGTTCCCAAAACCAAAAAATTACAATCACTATAGTAATTACATCTTAATTTCCCAGATATACCCTGTGGGCTGTAATAATGCATCTGGGCCAAACCTTAACCGGAGGTCATTATGTGGCATATGCAAAGGAATCTTCAAACTGTGAAGTAAAATGCATGCGAGAAGGCAGTGACCCCGCCGCGGCCAACTCGGCTCCTGGCTTTATGAGGACTCTTTTTAATAGGCCAAGGTATAACTAATCAATTATTTTTATTTTATATGTGAAATGCCAAACATATTAAAATTGTAAAATTCAGTTACAAGTGAATTCCATTTAACATTTAGCCCTTCCGCTCACGGAGCTACTCAAAAGTAACTAGTTACTAACTTGAGTTGCTTTACACATCACCAGTCAAACATTCTCATTGGGGTTCGCAAACGAAGCGTCCAGTTACTAACCAGTTTGTAACGCGTCAGCAACTGATCGCGGATGACGCAAAGTGTCAGTCGCCGTGCTACTGGTAACTCGAGTTTCTCTGTTTTTATTGCAAAAGGAAATGATTGATCAAACTTTAAATATAAAATTTGCAGTAAGTGGAAAAATATCCATGCTTATACAGGGTGTCCCAAAAGTCCACGATATAGATACAGCAAGTAAGAAATAACAGCTACGGGAAAAATAAAAATAATTTTTTGGCTGAGTGGTTATGAAATTGTTGGTATTTAAAAAAAATCTAAAATTCAACACCCTGTGATGTTCATTTCAGCCTTGTTCCTACAAATAGTAACTTGATCCGTTTTATTTTTGAAATATAGTCCTCAGTTATGCTTCTATCATTTAAAGCTTTAAATTTTATAAATTTTAAGTCATCTGCCTTAGTTTAGAAGAAAAAGCCTCGTTTCTCTGAACCAAAATATAAAGATAAGATTTTCTTCGAAAAAAATGTATTAAGCTTTTCTGGCAAGTTCTTTCAAAAGTTTGCTATTTATTCAGGATTTCAAAACAGTATCATACTTGTAAGATTACTTCTAAAATAAAGCAAAAAATAACAATTTAACAGAAACCGAAATTTAGCATTTTTTCAAACTAGTTGTCTAATTATAAGATAAGATCAGATTTGCTTCGAAGTTTCCTTCATCGTCTATTAAGATAATACAAGAAAATATCGTCATGATCCGCTCACAAACTAATCCCTAATTTCTTTCGTAACTCTGTGTAGCTCCATGGGCGAAGGGCCTAAAAGTAAACTTGAGACCATACATCACTGTCTGTTTTAAAGGTGATAAAATCAATTAAACTTCAATTGACAAGTAATCAGAATACTTTTAATAGCTTATATGTGCATACTTACATAAATTTTAACTAAAAAACAGCAGCAACTGTTCAAACTTCGTATTTCAACAAATCTAATAGTGCCCGTCTCTTTTGGTTCAATTTTAAGGCCTCCCGCAACTGGTTGTGCAGCTAAGGAATGCTGTGTACCAAGATCAAGATCAGAACCCTGCTGGCTTGCTTGTGATGATGAATTAGTGAAGCCAATCACTAATGAAGAATTTGAAGACCTCCTTTCGGCTGAGCCAAAAATGAGAACTGCTGCTACACCCTACCTCCTCTTCTATGTCAAAAGTGAAGTAGGTTAAAACAAACCTATGTTTTGCCTGTGAATGTGTAAAACCTTTATCTGGTGTATTTACCAAGAACTGTGAATGGAAGTATATTAACTTTATATTATAAGTATAATTTAAATTTAATTACTGTTTATGGTTATATTGATTATTCTTAGGCATGTAATTTGATTTATGTTTCATAAAAAACCTTAATTTCAAACCATTAGTATCATTGAGTATTATAAAACTTAATTTATAAACATTTGTTATATTGAATTTAAATTTATACTTATTCAACAAGACACTCCCGTTTGGTCAGCTATGTGCTATTGAGTGGTTACATGTTTTGTTGGTGCTTTGGAAAACCATCTCTTACCATCTTGTGATGTCTCATTCAGCAGATGGAGGAGTTTATTTCAATAGTCATATCAATTTTTAACTTTGTTTAAATTGTATTTGTTGTAAATTCACTATTTTAATCCCATTGTTATTAATTACAATTTTAAATGCTTAAAAAGACAAATTTAGATTTTAGTCACAGTTTGCATAGGTGTCAGCCTAAGGTGATATTATAAATGTAGCTAAAAGTGTGAAGAAGCTTAGACTATTACAGAGAGAATAATGAAAAAAATAACTATATTGTAAAGTATGATAGCATATAAATGATGTATGATACTATGACTCAAAATATTTTCGAATGTTACAATTTGACAATATGAAATCAAGTTAAATAAAAGTACCTTCCAATGTATGTTGACTATACAAATGCATGAAGTATTTTAGGTAAAAATATATGTTAAAACTGAAATAGTGGATATTTAAATCTATTGGCCTAAACAAAATAAAGTATATTGTCTGTTTTATCTTTTATCAATGCGAAATTCTATTTAATATTGACTATAGTTCCCTGCAGAGCTCATAGATTAATTTATAGAGAAATATTTTCAAACCTTATATGAACATTTAATTTGTAAATGGATTAGATATTTCAAAACAGCCATGTATTGTGCATTGGGTGGCTGAAAATTAATTTAAAATTTAAGTTCTGCATTACGCACAAGTGTGTTAGAAATAAAGTTATCTAAAACTTTTTATGTTACTCAATTACAAGTGCTCTACATTTCTACTTAATCTTTACAGTAATCTTAAGTATTTTTTATTGTTAATAGAAAAACAATTGTATTGTAATATTTGGCCATGCATATTAGGATTTGAGATTGACTCATTCCTTTGTGTCCATTATCTATGTAAATATTGTGTTCATAACTCAATATTTGTGGTGTAATGTAAGGCATAGTATATTTTGTAAATGTATAAAAATAAAGCATAATAATGTGTATTTATAGCATAGTATGAAAGCTGTGTTCAATACTAAAATGGCACAATGAAATGAGTTGATCACACACTGCAGCTTTTGTTAGTTCATATGATATTCTTTGTCAATTGCTAAGTGGATCTTACAATACAGGTATCTGAACAATGAAAAGATTGACAATGTCTCGAATTGTATTTATTGCCTTTGTTTTGCAAGGCTAGATGTTTTGTTTTAAAAACTGTTAATAGTAGTAGTTTGATATTTCTATACTTGGCAATTCATATTTGCAGATTATACTCAAACTTTTCTTATTGCTGAAGAACAAATCTACCCTTTTTTATTTACTAAACTAATTTATTAATCACAACAATTGAATTGTATGAATACCATTTCTTTCTTATGATTTTAAGCTAACACTTATAATATTGTTGTGTATATTGTTGCGGATGCCATTCCAAAACCTTTGAAAAAGGTCAAATTCTTGTCAGTAGTTATACAAAGTTTTAGTTTATAGTTTTAAACGGACAAATTGTTATTGCTAATTTTCATTGTAAATTGGATTTGGAAAATAAATTAAATTAAATAAAGGTCTTTATTTTCTTAGCTAGCTCAATCGAGCAGCTTTTTCCACCATTGAAGGTTTTATTTTTCCTGACACTGAAAGTAGGTCATACCTACCTCATATTATTTTTCATCTTTGGTAGAGTGCCTGAAGAACTTAAAATGAACCACACTTTTCATTAATAGTTCATTTTATTTGACGCATTTTACTAACAGTTCATTCAGGACTTGCATTTTACACTTAATACAATTGAAATGAAATAATATCCTGTTTCAATCAATCACTACGAGAAATGGCTTCAGACAGAATATATTTCATTTATGACCACAGTTAATAAAGATAACACGGGGGCATTAGTTTTATCAATAAGATAAATAGCTAAGGTTAAAAGAAACTACTGCATTGGAAGTTTTAGTGTGATAGGAATTAGTTGTTCGGAATTTGCTCTCGATTCAAAATGAAAGCTATGGAAAAACAAAAACTGGTGAGTATTCTGTTTTGCGTCAATATTCTATAAAAAATGTGCAAGAAGAAAGTTTTTACCTTCATTTCGGTTCAAAATAAAATAAGTGATATTATTGCTGCCTTCAACACTTTGTATATTTTAAAATTAGTTTAAATGTGAAAAACCAAAACCTATCACTTGAAATATTTCAGTCAAAATAGGATTTGTTGTTTTTTTTTATTTGAAGTGTATTATTTTATAGATTTTAGTAACATATTGTGCCGTATTCGACATTGCATTATCATATTTTTAAGTCTCTCCAGTGTCAAATTTACTACGTGAAACGTGACAGCCTCATACAAAAACTATTTTTTTCTCTTTCTGTCACGGCATTAGGTTAGGAGACACTTAAGAGATTTCAATATCGAATCGGGCCCACTGAATTTTCTTTCACCGACTATCAAAAAATATAAATTGTTTGTATAAATATTACATACATTAAATGTAAAAAGAGCACTATTAGAAAACGCAATGTAGCCAGTTCAGAAAATTCAAAATCATCACCTGTGATGTGTTTCATGGCTGTGACATTCCATTGACCTCTAAAGTCCTTGATACTGTCAATCAAACAATCTGCATTACACTTTTGTATTCGTTCGTGCATACTTTGTCGCTACCTACACAGGATCAAAAGTTAAAGTTGGAAGATATTCTTATTTAATATTCGAAATTAATTAACAACAATGGCGTTTGTAAGTATAATTAAAATCATTTCTAATGGAAAACCCAATTACTTAATAAAAAATGTAAAAACCGGCGGACCTAGTTCAATTCCAAAATAAAACTTTATCACATACATGAAATAAAATAAAATCTTTGTTTCATATAAGTCACAGACTGTTAAAATTACGGAAAACTTCTTTTAACAATTATAACCTAAAAAGTACATAACAATTACAATATTCTAGGACTGGTTGCTTTATTTGAAGTATTTTTTGTTACGAAATGATTAATACGTGACTATTATGTTTCATTCTATACATACTTTTTGTAAGGTTTTTCAAACTATAATGTTTAATTTGTGTTTTAAACAATAATTGTTGTGGTTACTTATAAATAGTTCCATATATTTAACATTATTTTACAAAAAAAATCGACACAAATTGTAACATAAGGTATTTTATCAAATTACTCAGGTAGTAGCTAGAAGTTAATTACTTAGTTAAACTTTGAGATTTGTGATTGAGCTGCCGCGTTACTTAACCTAATGTTAAAAAGAGGTTGCACCTAACTCACTAATTTCCCAAAGCAACGCTTAGTTCAGCTAGTTTACGAACTTATATTGTTTTCTGTATTTAAAGAAATATATAGGTAATAAACGTATATAATAATGTTTGTATAAAAATTTCGAATAAATTAGATATTAACACATTGTTGACGACTACCCATACAGGCGATGGAATGTTTGTCTTATTTAAACCGTATTTGAAAGCTTTCGCTTTTATAATTATAATCTCTTTATTGTACACTTAAGAAAAATTGGATCTTTTATATTAAGATTACTTGATAACTTCTTTGATATATTATATTAAACGGGAACTTTATTCTATGGAAGGTATAGGTACTTCGTGCTGGATTAATTAAACCGTAAACAGGAAATTGGTTGGTATACTTGCAACTAGGAAGGAAGCACTGCACTATATTTATTTTTATTTTATTTGTTCTAACTTGCAAAAAATAGGTAAACGCAAAGTTTTAAGATCTGGATGGATAAAAAAATCTGTTTTCATCGTTGATTTAGTAACTTACGATTTTTTCCGGTAAATAAATTTTCAGTACAATACAACTTTCAGAACTTTCTTCTCTCAATCACTCGCGCGTGTTGTATGAATGAATGAAAATAAAGGTCAAAAAATGGCGCGTACTTAAAAGTCCACGGAGCTGAAATTAATTTGTTTTGTATTTTCCTATCTGAAAACATTTGCTCGGTTATTCATTCCGTACACCTAAGTGGAGTGAATATTGGCAAGAGTTCAAAAGATATTTATAAGCTGTTTTTACCTTGCTGAAACTTAAAAGCATGACTATTGATAGCCTACACGATGGATGAGAATTGATTCAGCTAATTATTTCTTATATGAAATACTGTGTTATTTCTAAACGTTGCGGCTTATTTAGTTTCCGTGAGGATTGGTTAGACTTACCCTGTTTCGCGTCGCGTTATGTGCGCGCGTCGTTTTCACGTATCAATTCAATACGTAAGGCGAGTATTTGCAGTGGGGAGTTTTTCACGCCAAAGGGCAGTTCAAGATCACAGGCGCCGCTGCCTATACTTTTTGTGAAGTTCCGCGCTAAACAACATAATCAAAACACAAGAAACATGGTTTGGTCAACGATCTACGATGGGAAAATTGAGGTATTCCTATTATTAAAACTACGAGTATTTAGATTTTGACTTGTAGATCTATAAAATGCCGGTTACGTGAGCAGCTGTGATCATTTAGTTTTTCTGAAGTTTTCTCGCTTAATGGGTAATTTCGCGGTCGAGCTTTAAAGTTTTATTGGATGGTATTATTATTAAAAGTTACTAGGTGTCCTTGCTCTAATAAATTCAAAAATATTACTCAATGACATGTAATTATGATGTAAATAGGTAAGAAATAACTAAAAAATAGGTAGTAGCAATGTGAAGTATCCATTTTACTTCATAAACTACTACTAAATATCTGGTATCCTAATTTAATGCATTTTATATAAGAATTAATTTTGAGTTTTATTCTCACAATATGCATACCAACACCCTATTATCACCTTGAAATCAGTAGTCTTCATGGTAATCAAACTTTAATTTGATATGGTAATGAAAACTTCATGAAGAGAATCCACCAGGTCACTTCATCAACATGTTCACTAAAACTGTAGCTCTACATTATTACACAAAAAAATATAATAAAAGTATAGCTGTAATTGAATAGGTATACTTTTAATTTCCTTCAAATATACAATATCTGTCTGCTTTTTGACAACGTAATGCTTAGTTTTTTTGTTAATTATTTTTCAACCGACTTCCAAAAAAGGAGTAGGTTCTCAATTCGTCTGTATGTTTTTTGTGTCTTTGTTACATGATATATCAGACAATTATGAATTGATTTTCAAAATTGTTGTTTCATATGATAGAGGATACTTCATAGTTGGTCCCATTTAAATTTCATCAAAATTGGTTGAGTACCTCATTGAAAATTTTAAAAATTTGGAAAAAGTATTTATGATTTCGGAAAATGTTTATGATACTCTCAACTCAGCCAAAGTTTTGATGTGAAGTCGGTTTTTTTAATGCTCTGCATTAGTTGATTATTTAATGTTCTATATTTATTTTCACTTCATGAATGATCCTAGATTCCTGCAACTTAGAGCTAGTTATGTAGCATCATTTATTTACCTATATGATTTTTCTCTGGTCTTTGGAGGTCTAACAATTATTAAGATTCTTAGCCTATGCCTAGCACATGGTATGAATGTTGTATTCTTATCACAGGCAGGATCAGCAGATAAACCCAGGATGCAGCTGGGATCAGCTGATGCCAGTTCCCACCTTCAACAAATTTGTGCTCTGGACATCGACTCCAAGGCTTCATATGTCAGACTATCAGGCATCATCTGTACCATTGGTAAGTATTCTTGTTAAATTATTCCATTATGAGATACATTTAAAAAAAAAATTGCTAATATACATATAGAGAAATGTGATGCTGTCTTCTATTTTGGATGACTCTGGTTGAACTTGCTAGCTGATGATTAATGCAGTAAGCTTGTGTGGAGATTTTGTTTGTCCTTCCATTTTCAAGACAATCTGATAATATGTAGGTTTTTTATTGACAATTTTATAATGTAGGTATGGTTCCATTATTTAAATTCAACTTTCAGATAATTAAAATATTAACAAAAGTTTTTACTAGTATGAATCTTATTATTTGTTTGTATGTCAGAGCTAGTAATAACAACAAGATTTTAAGATATTTGTATAACTTGAAGGATAATGTACTTTAGTGCATAGTAACTCAATGTGGATAGTAGAAGTTACGATATTACACATATGATTGCAATTAACAATTTTATTGCTGCATAACTTTGAACCACAGTAATCTAGCATGTAGCATAATTTTAATTGGGACAGCTAGGACAACATGGAGTAATTGGAACTGATGGTTAATATTACTTAAGTATTGATTGTTTTAGTATTTGTATGTAAACTGTTTGATAACATACCTAGATGAATATAGGTTTTGTTCTGTTATATCCAAGCCCACAGACTCGGGTATCAGGGAAGTCATATGTCAATTGTTTTCTAAAATGCAAGGTACTTCCTGTGCTGGGACACAATTTTGATTATAAAATAGAAATAAGTTCTTTAAAGGGCTTTTAATAAGTTAATTTTCACCAAAATAATAAATAATAAGTCATTAGGTATCTTATCATCGACATAATTTTAGCCAGATTTTAAATATTGAAGTTGGATTTTGGTGCCTTTTATATTGAATCTAATGAAATAATACCACATGTAACATCGTCTGGTTTCAATTGAAATAAACAAAAAATGCATCAAATGTTTATACCTTTTTGCACTCTGCTGGTCTAATTTTCACTGTGAATTTAGCTTTGATACAAATAATAAGATCTAATGTATAAAGCCTTCAATACCAATAACATGGTGGTTATTAAAGTACTGCATACAAATTGACTCACAGAAGTGCTGTATAAGTAGAGATTTTTTAGTCAAGTGAATAATAATGTTATTATATTCTTCTTCTTGCAAGTCGACACAAATTTAAATTTTGTTCGTCCAAAATTTCGCCACCTCTACAGCACCATCGCTTATATTAATTACTGTTTTATCAACCGACTTCCAAGAAATAGGAGGTTCTCAATTCGTTTATATCTTTTTTTTTGTCTTTGTTACACGATATTTCAGACTATTATCAATTGATTTTGAAAATTGTCGTTTCATACTATAGAGGATACTTGAAAGTTGGTCCCATATAAATTTCATCGAAATCGGTTGGGTACTTCATTGAAAATTTCAAACTTTTGAAAAAATATGTATGAGTTCGGAGAATGTTGATTATTATTATTTTTGCTGTGTTAAATTACTTTAATAAATATTGGGAAAGTTTTAATAGTAAAATGTGGATAGCCCCAAACTTATTTTCTTTCTCTGACATGATATGATCAACACAACATGAATTTAAATGTTTAATCCCATATAAATGTGATGCAAGCATTTGTACCCTGTGTGGATAATTTTAGTTATTCATATATTTTTTTATATTTCTACAAATTGTTGCCCCAAATACTATTTCAAATAGGATAGAGGTTTCTCGGGTTTCTCCCCTAAAAAGCGCGTGTCCCCTAAAAGTAACGTTTAATATGAAAAATGGCAAAATACTAAATTACCTTGCTTATGTAGGTACACTTATTGTCTCTTTAGGTTATGACGTTTATAACTTTAACCGACTTCAAAAAAAGAGAAAGTTCGGAATATCTTGTTTGTATGTTATGCTTTTATTTTACGAAATAGCATCATTGAGTTCTGAACTCACCCATCAGTGAGTACTCACTCACGATGGTAGGTAGGTACTTCTGATGGTAAGTGGCTTTGAGATCGAAGATGTAATGGACACACAATTCTAGGTATAAGCGGCACTTACGAGTATACAAAGAGTGATCGCTATTGACGTGTAGACTGGGCTTCAAGACTATTCTTAGCCGTCCCTTTACTTAGGTACCGGACTTTGTGTGACTGATTCGTGTGGGTAAATAAAATGGATATAAGTACGAACACGTAGGTTTATTATTACAGTTTGCGTGGGGCAAAAAAATACTTGTTACGTATCTTTAGTCTTCAAATTATGATCCGAAATAGATAAAGATGTTATTGCATGTAATACGACGTGTCTTCTTCCTAACATAATCTCATTATTCCGTTTTCTTGAGATCCTAGCTAGTATAATATCACTTTTCTGTTTATTACATAGGTATTCATCGTCTGGCTCTAACGAAGCCAAAACATACATTGAATCGATGCGATGTTCAGCTCTGCTAAATCGAATACGATGCTATGAAAGCGGTTAATTCTATAGCTACTTATATGCCATCGACACGGATCGCATTTCATTAGGCGGATAATGTTAACCACTCTACCCGATAGCTTTTTACCAATAATTACGCATGCATACTAAAGTATACTAAGGTACTAAAGTATTTTATTTCCTCCGGTTTCCGACTTTGCTGATCTTTTGTGGTAGTGGAATTATGTCGTTTAGAAACTAATACTCTTATTCATTTACAACCCACATTTTTCTTTTGAGAATTAAAAGTTTGCGCAGACGAGGGAGTTTTGTCCGCGGACTTTTTTGTCCGCTAAAATAGATCGCATACAACTGTATCGAGTAACGCAAACGAGGGATTAAAAGTACCGTAGTAAAAGTGTGAAGTTTTTATTCGCGGAGTTATTACTCCGCCGCGGAGAAAAGTCCGCCGTCTGCGCGGGCCATAAATATTCAATGAATCTTTTTTTTAGTGTCCAATTCTAAGCAGTTATGTCACTTAGATTAAGCCTCAGCTAGACTGTTAGAAACAAAACATCAAACCAAGATGACCTTGCTAGTTTACAACGTGTTAACAACAGTGAAGACAACCAAATCACGCATGACCTTGGCGGGCTGTAAACGGCGGTACACAGACATACATTTACATAGACAACGCAAGTGCCACGATTTGTATTGGTACCAACATTGGAACAACTTGGACTTTTTAAGACCTATTGTGACGTCACAGCTGTTATTTATTACTGGAAAATATAAACAGATTCAGAGACACCGATGCCGCCGATGAAAGCGATTATTAAGAACGATATTGATATTGTGGATTCGATTTTCTAACAGACATACATACGCGCGGATTAAATCTAGAGGCGACCAATCGGGGCTCGGACACGCAAAGAACATTTGCAAGAGCATTTGCGTTATCCATGTAGATATATTGGGTTGGGAAAAAAGTTTCTTCGCATTTTTTAAGAAAATTCAAAACATTTTTTAATATAGTTTATTGACATTTAACTAAAGTATGTATGTACCATTTTGTTCGATAACCTTTTGCCATTTTGTAGGTAGGGACATGATCCCATTGCTATAAAAATTTTGGGACCTCTCATCAAAATACCGCGACAAGTGGATTTGGCAGTCCTCTCGTGATGTTAACCTAACACTGCCTAAAGAATTCTGAAGAGAGCGAAACAGGTGGAAATCTGAAGCTGCAAGGTCAGGACTATACGGTGGATGCATTAACACCTCCCAGCCAAACTCTCTTAATTTTTGCTGGGTGGCTATAGATGTGTGAGGTCTAGCGTTATCATGATGAAACACCACACCCCTTCTGTTGATCAGTTCCGGCCGCTTTCTCTCAACTTCTTGTTTTAATCTCATAAGTTGTTCGCAGTAGAGTTCAGAATCGATAGTCCTGCCTGGTGGTAACAGCTCATAATGAATAATGCCCTTCCAATCCCACCACACATACAACATCACCTTATTGCGAGTTAACCCGGGTGTCGCCACAGTCTGTGAAACCTGACCGGCCTTTGATCACGACCTTTTTCGTACGTTCTTGTCGTACGTGAGTCACTTTTCATCACCAGCTTCTTCGAAAATGAATAATAATCGGTTTCGTTACGTCGTAATAAAGAATCACAAATGAGTACACGGTTCATTAGGTTTCTTTCAGTGAGCTCGTGAGGTACCCAAATATCGAGCTTTTTTGTGTACCCAGCTTTTTTCAAATGCGCCAAAACTGTTTTGTGGTTTATTACCAGTTTTTCAGCTACGTCGTAACTACGGATAGGTCGATCTTGCTCCACTTTTTCAAAAATGGAATCCTTTTTATCCGTAATAAGGCGACCAGAGCGAGGTGAATCTTTGACATCAAAATTTCCGGATTGTAAACGCTTAAACCAAATTTGTGCTACTCTCACAGACACTGCACTAGGTCCATATTTTTTTCGCGGCTTGCGTTGCATTTTTACCTTTTTTGTAGTAAAATTTTAAAATGTATCGAATTTCTTCATTAGATTCACTCATCTTGACAGTACGAAAAACAAATGAAAATCACACATTTTCCTAATTTGAATTTGGAATTATGTTCTTTAAAATTTTAACTTTCAATGATACCAAAACCAGCCAGATACAAATATCTTTTACCAGCCAAAGAGATTTTATTACAAGTTCATACATACTATAATGCGAAAAAACTTTTTCCCCAACCTATTATGTCTGTGTGTACGCTTGTTATTGTGTAATTTACTATGTAACTATAACTATAAATGACTCGATTTTTGTAGCTTTTTAGCCTGCGTTTCAACCTTTATCCTCAATTGCATACAAAACTGCCATCGCGAAGATGTTGCCAACGCGTGAGATCAAAGCGCACTTACGATTTTGGGCGTGACCTATCGTGACCTTGGCTTGTGTCCTTGTTTGTCTCCTTGTTTGCAACCACCGTTTGTAATAGGGCCGCCAGACTGTTGAAAACACGTTGAAAACCAATGCTTCCAACCAAGGTTCAGGAAGGTTAAGTTGTTGTCAACCAATTCCGAGTCATCCACACTGTTACAAACGGTGGTTTCCAACAAGGAGACAAACAAGAACACAAGCCAAGGTCACGCCAGGCCACGCCCCTTTAATCGTCAGTGTGCTCTGATCTCTTGCGTTGGCAACATCTTCGCGAGATGGCAGTTTTGTATGCAATTGAGGATAAAAAGAAGGAAAGGTTGAAACGCAGGATAAAAAGCTACAAAACTCGAGTCATTTCTAGTTATGGTTACATAGTAAAATATACAATAACAAGCGTACACATTGTCCTAAAAACAGACATACATCTACATAGATAACGCAAATGCATATCCTTTGCGTGTCCGAACCCCGACCAAGCGTCAAGGTTGGTCGCCTCTAGATTTAATATTATGTATTGTAATATGCGTGTATGTATGTCTGTTAGAAAATCGAGTCCACAATTTCAATATCGTTCTTAATAATCGATTTCATCGGCGGTATCGGTTTCTCTGAATCTTTTTGTATTTTCCAGTAATAAATATCAGCTGTGACGTCACAATAGGTCTTAAAAAGTCGGCACGCTTGGTTCGAATACAAATCGTGGCACTTGCGTTGTCTATGTAGATGTATGTCTGTGATTCTAAACATCGCCGTTTCCAACCCGCCAAGGTCATGTAATTTGGTTGTCAACAGCCGACTTCACTGTTGGAAACACGTTGTAAATAGGGCATGCAAAACCGGAAAGTCATCAAAACCGGTTTTGAACATCGTTTTTTTGGGACCAAAACCGAAACCGGAGCTGGGTCCGGTTTTAGCAAAAAAAATCGAATGTAGTATAATTTAAAAAGAAACACCATTTTTTTTTTAATACCCCCTAAGGCTACAAATAAAACAAATTGTATGTTACATTTCTTTTAAATCCAAACCATAATAATTGTACAGATAACAATGAACATATAATACCTACCTATTAAGTCTGCTATCAAATATAATATAATAGGTTGAGGAAAAAGTCTTTTCGCATTATAGTATGTATGAACTTGTAATAAAATTTCTTTGGCTATAGTATTTTTATCTGGCTGGTTTTGGTATCATTGAAAGTTAAAATTTTAAAGAACATAATTCCAAATTCAAATAAGGAAAATGTGTGATTTTCATTTTTTTTTCGTACTGTCAAGATGGGTGAATCTAATGAACAATTTCGATACATTTTAAAATTTTACTACAAAAAGGTAAAAATGCAACGCAAGCCGCGAAAAAAATTTGCGATGTTTATGGACCTAATGCAGTGTCTGTGAGAGTAGCACAAATTTGGTTTAAGCGTTTTCAATCCGGAAATTTAGATGTCAAAGATGCACCTCGCCCTATTACGGATAAAATGGATGCCATTTTTGAAAAAGTGGAGCAAGATCGACATAACAGTAGTTACGGCGTAGCTGAAGAACTGGGAATTGACCACAAAACAGTTTTGGCGCATTTGAAGAAAGCTGGGTACACAAAAAAGCTCGATATTTGGGCACCTCACGAGCTCACTGAAAGAAACCTAATGAACCGTGTACTCATTTGTGATTCTTTATTACGACGTAACGAAACCGAATCATGTTTGAAGAAGCTGATAACTGGTGATGAAAAGTGGATCACGTACGACAAGAACGTGCGAAAAAGGTCGTGGTCAAAGGCCGATCAGGCTTCACAGACTGTGGCGAAACCCGGGTTAACTCGCAATAAGGTGATGTTGTGTGTGTGGGGGGATTGGAAGGGCATTATTCATTATAAGCTGTTACCACCAGGCAGGACTATCGATTCTGAACTCTACTGCGAACAACTTATGAGATTAAAACAAGAAGTTGAGAGAAAGCGGCCGGAACTGATCAACAGAAGGGGTGTGGTGTTTCATCATGATAACGCTAGACACACATCTATAGCCACCCAACAAAAATTAAGAGAGTTTGGCTAGGAGGTGTTAATGCATCCGCCGTATAGTCCTGACCTTGCACCTTTAGATGTCCACCTGTTTCGGTCTCTTCAGAATTCTTTAGGCAGTGTTAGGTTAACATCACGAGAGGACTGCCAAATCCACTTGTCGCGGTATTTTGATGAGAGGTCCCAAATTTTTTATAGCAATGGGATCATGTCCCTACCTACAAGATGGCAAAAGGTTATCAAACAAAATGGTACATACATACTTTAGATAAATGTCAATAAACTATATTAAAAATGTTTTAAATTTTCTTAAAAAATGCGAAGAAACTTTTTCCCCAACCCAATATTTTAAACATAGAAAACATAGAAAACACAATCAGCATCTTTAAATATTAAACACAGCCACTTACAATTACCAAAACAATCAACATTTTTGTAACTTTGAAGACGAACTACAAAATAACATTATTATAATATGATTCAGATTCAGAAGTAGAATACACAAAATTTTTAGGCCTAACAATTGACAACAGACTTACTTGGAAAAAACATATTATTAATTTAATAAACAGGGTTAATACATTTTCATATGCTCTACGTAAATTAAGAACGATTTCAAACATAAAAACAGTTTTGACAGCATATCATGGGTATGTCGCTTCTATATTCAGATATGGTATATTATTCTGGGGTAATACCACTGAAAAACAAAATATTTTTAAAGCCCAAAAGCGGTGTATAAGATCCATGTTTGGTTTAAAACAAGAGGATTCAGCCAAGCCCTTCTTTATAAAATACAAAATCCTCACATTACCGGCAATGTACATAAGTGCAATAGCAAACTTTGTAAGAGGCAACCCGCAATGTTTTGAATTTAATCCGATTGGTAGCCGTCGTGAAGGAACGCTTAAATTCACCCAGACCAGAAAAACTCTTTTACAAAGAGTAAGTGTAAATGCAATGGCACCTACCATTTATAATAAAATTCCCGAATCGATAAGAATGATTAAGGATGACAAACAATTCAGGACGGTTCTAAATGGCTTCCTTGCTGAAAAAGCATTTTATGATTTGAAAGAATTTTTGAATGACAAACTTTATTAACAATACCAAATACTTGATCGGGGGGCACGGCAGTGCCCCCGCCAAGTCGAGCAAAAAAAAGCGGCACGGCCGTACCATCCTTTTCTCGAAGCAATTCAGGCTATTTTCGACCCCCCTATAATTTCGTTGTGGATAAAACAAGAAGTCTGAATTTTCAGTAACTAATCAGGCATTATATAAACACGGTATATTTAAAATTTCAGTCAATTTGAACCAGTAGTTTAAGAATTACAACTTGTTAAAGTTTCTGAATTTTGTCACTCACTGACTCACCGATCATCAAAAGTCCAAGGCACTTCTACCAGACATAGAAGCTTAAAATTTAGAATATAAATAGAGTTTAGTGTCTTAATCATGGGAAAACCTAAATGTTTTGTAATTTCGGTCCAGTTTTCTAATTACACCAACTGCATGAATAACTTTGTAATCCCATATAAATGTATAGGATTACAAGGTTACATTTGCAGTTAATGAATCATTATTACTGTATAATAGAAAATAGTAGGTGTAGATACCTACTATATGAGGCATAACGGGAGGGGGTATAGGGTGGGTAAGGGTGTGTTGGCTAAAAGGCTTGCTCATTGGTTTACTGATATTATTTGCTTACGATTTGGATGTTGGTTGAATAGTTTTAAGGTACCTCTATAAATAGGAACGTTAGTTGCGATTTAAGTTTGTCATTTCGATTTTAATATTATAGGTACCTACTTTGACGATTGGAAGGCATTGGTTCACTGATATTATTTGCTTACGATTGGGATGTTGTTTGGTTAATTTTAAGGTACTTACATAAATACGTTAGTTTGCAATTTTAGATTATAATTTCCATTATGCATTGACGATTGGTAGGCTTACTTATTAGTATACTTGTTGCTAACGATTTGGACGTTGCTTGGATAATCTTAAAATATAATACTTAATACATTGTAAGGTCACGTTTAATAATAATAATAATTCTTTATTGTACACCACAATTTACATACGATGAACTTACAATTCACATGCGGCAGATTAATGATTCTGACTTTGTTGAAAAGCTAAATAGAATTAGATTAGGTGTGACTACACAAAAAGACCGCGACTTACTCTCGACTAGATTATTAACTCTCAAGTCCGATTCAAATGAAAACAGATTAACTGAAATAATTGAACACCTCTCGAAACTTCCTGATGATACCGTTTGCTTATTACCTACAAAAAATATGTGTCAACAATTAAATACTGCAATGCTCAGATCTCTCCCACATCCTGAAATAAAACTTATAGCAATAGATAGCCTTGATTGTCCCAGGTACCTAACAAAAAGAGCTCGTGAATGTATAAAAAAATATGAAGACGATGCTACTATGACTGCAGGTCTGGAAGAGAACATAATTATAAAAATAGGCGCAAAAGTCATGTTAAGGCGAAACATTGACGTGAGTCTCGGTTTAGTTAATGGGTCTATCGGCATTGTGCGAAAAGTAAAGGTTGATCCTGAAAATTCAAAAATAATTAAGAGAATATATATTACATTTAATAATGAACCTAATGTTTACGAGCTTGGTCCGGTCAAAATTAAATTTGAAATTATTAATAGATTTCCCATATGTATAGCCTATGCTATAACTATACATAAAAGTCAGGGCCTAAGTCTAAGTATTACGCTGATGGATATAGGTGCTGCAGTGTTCACATCCGGTCAAGCTTACGTGGCACTTTCGAGAGTTACAAGTCTGGGCGGTTTACATCTCATTAATGTCGACTTTGGAAGTATTAAAGCGCAGGAATCATCAATTTGTGAATACAACAGATTAAGAAGTATTTACCGTCCAGACTTGTCAAAAATTGTAACATCAAAGCCTCCGAGAAAAACCCACAGAGACAGGGAGTGGGCTTTGAGAAAAACTGTAGCTGAAGCTCAAGAAGTAGTACCGGAAAAGAAAAAGAGGAAGACTACATCCAAAAATAAGAAAATATCATAAGACAAAGCCTTTAAGAAAATTCGTTAGAAGTAGATCGTACCAAAAAGTAGGACTCTACAAAAAGAAGTGAGATGCCATCAAAAACAACCTGTAAAAAACCCAAGTCTCGCAGCTCAGTCTTTCTACCGTAAAAAGTTGTGAGATCCATGTAATACCAAGTCGGATAATCTATTTAGTCTCTACTTAAAGGACCTTCTGTCTTAAGTTATTATATCAGTTATTATCATGACAATATTAAAATATTTTACTTTTAAAACAAATAGATCGACTTGGACATCGCATGAAAACACAATGAATATTACAATCATATTAGATTCTTTAGTCTATCGCGCCTCACGCGATTAAAACTCTCGTCTCCAAAACAAGCTATAAATATATTATCTTTTCCAAGCGACTCATCGGATAACAACATGGCTCTGGGGGCATTTAAACTTCTCAATAAACCGAGAAGCCATTAAAATTTCAGGAGCATTAAATTCTTTAAGATACTCACCTCAATCATCATATTCGGAAGGACTCTGGTGAGGAATTCGGTTGCTGGCCCGTCGTGCTGTGTAGTGTGATACATACTAATAATCAAATCATGCGATGTCCAAGTCGATCTATTTGTTTTAAAAGTAAAATATTTTAATATTGGCATGATAATAACTGATATAATAACTTAAGACAGAAGGTCCTTTAAGTAGAGACTAAATAGATTATCCGACTTGGTATTACATGGATCTCACAACTTTTTACGGTAGAAAGACTGAGCTGCGAGACTTGGGTTTTTTACAGGTTGTTTTTGATGGCATAACATTATTAGAATAAATTATTAATTTAAATAACTTTCAATAATTTTATATTGACCTTTACTGAACCCTTAGTTTATAATTATAGTTTTTAAGGTTTTAACATTTAAATTGTGATTTTATTTTATTTTATCTTATATGACTTATGAAAGAAATGTAAAATTGACTTAAAAATTATCTATAGACATGTACAATAAAAAGTTGACATTTTAGTTGACATATTAAAATTCATATGCCAATATGGCGAGTCATAGCTGCGCCCATAATATTTGTAACATCTCTACGATGTAACTACCTATGATTATGAATAAATGATTTGAATTTGATTTGATTTGAATTCATATTGCACTAAAAAGATATCAATAATCAACTTATTTAAATAAAGCATAAATCACTTGTTTTCAAGAGATCGCTGTTCTTGATAGTGTACATTTGATGCCTCAAAATTAATTATTTTTTGAGTGTTCGAAAAAAATGTTGATTAAAATCAAAATGTTAATTGTTACTCAATAATGGGAATCAATTTTGGCTCTCAAAACCGGTTTTCCAAAATCGTTAAATTTTGGCCGATTGCCGGTTTTGCGCAAAACCGGAAAACCGGTCTTGCATGCCCTAGTTGTAAACTAGCAAGGTCACCTTGGTTTGATGTTTTGTTTCCAACAGTGTAGTTGGGCTTTAATAGTGTGGATGACTCGGAATTGGTTGTCAACAACTTAACCTTCCTTAACCTTGGTTGGAAGCATTGGTTTTCAACGTATTTTCAACAGTCTGGCTGGGGCTTTAGTCATCATTGTCAATATTTTTCAATGAAAACGACATGAATTTGGAGTACATACATACATAACTTCACGCCTGTATCCCTAATGGGGTAGGCAGAACACCAGAGGCTATAAAAACCATCTGATGTCACGTTTGACAAATTTGGAGGTATTGTTATGATGGAGAGAGAGACTATAGCAGTGACAGGGGGTCAGCCTGTCGCCCGCAAAAACGCCAACAAAACCTCCGTCCCTTAACTGACTTTAACAGTTTGCCCGGGAAGAGAAGCAGCTGGCACATTCTATGTTTTTCTTTCACTCCCAGTCCAGCATGGAAGCAAGTGTACCTTATTCATTGTAAACGCATTTTAATAACACACGCACGGTTTATTTCGAAATATTTTCATAGGTAGGTAAGTTAGTACTTGCTTACATAATTTACACAGGTAGGTAATATTTGTTTAATACCTACTTACTTTTGTGGTGGCAGATAGCATCATATTGTTGGGCAACATGTTTTTTTTCATTTGGAGCCGAATGTGCGAGTTTGCTATGGATCAACAATATGTGCCATATTGTGTCCTCTTCCTACTATTCTCTATATTAATTAAAACTATTTCTCAAAAACTTCATTCTACCCACTTACATATGACTGAAGACGATGTCTTACAGCTTGCTGATTGTCCAAAAAAATAGGTTTAACACTAGGTACCTTTTAAAATACTATCTAAGACCACGTAAGATCACGTAAGATCCTAAGATCACGTAGTCCAAACAAATCCAATATCCAAACAAAATCGGCAGTCCGACACGGATTTGTCGAAACTACTGATAATAACTTCAAAGAAAAATAAAATTGAATAGCATGACTATCGAAAACCGCAGTGGTGTGACAAATCTTGACTAAACACTTGAAAAAATATACTTAATAATGAGATAATAAGGAGCTATTTTAGCAATTTAATGTAGCAAAATATGCTAAGTAATTTCGATGGCGTGTGGCCAGAGCCGGTAGCTCAGTTGGTAGAGCACTCCGGCAAGCGGGAGTCCCAGGTTCGAGTCCTAGTCTTGACTGGTTTTTAATGAAAGTTCTTACAGCCTCTAACTGGTGGGTTTTAATATCGAATCTCTATCTAAAATACATTTTTTTTTTGTATACAAAAACAAATCTAGATTTCCGTTGACATGGTCACGTCCATATTTTAATTACTTAGAAGGATTTTGGATAAAGATACAATATGAAAACCCACTTCTGCGTAATATTTTGTGCATTACCATGAAAGTGTGAATTGTGCATTAACTCTTTGTTTATTATAATTTCTTAAATGCCCTTATATGTACGAGTATGTACAGAAGGCAGCAGATCAAGCGGTCCATCCAAACCTGTCACAAGAATTATAATTTAATCTTAAATCTGTGCCTTCGATATTATGTTAAAAATTGGTTGGGAAATTTTAACAGGTTTGTAACTCTTGATCTGCTGCCTTCCGTACCTTCTTGACTTCGCCTTCAGGAACTAAGCGTTATTATTCATAAAACGTAAATTGGCTTACAATTAAGTGGCTTCTATTCCTTCAGCGGTCCTTTGCGACACTTTAAACATCACGAGAGTTTCGTTTAATCTTCAGGCTACCTACTTAATTGTTATTAGTACGCCTTTATATTCTACTGATTACTTACAAAAATTATTTATGTCGCGTTTGGAACGAATTTATTTGTACCAACATACAGCAAAATGTTTTTATTTAAAAAAAAAAACTCTAAAATCAATATGTAAGGTTAGATAACTAATATGTTGATACTAGTACATGCGTGAATTTTATAAGTTTCTAGAAATATTTTTTTGCATTTGTTATTATCTATAACGCCAAGATAAAGATATTCTATCTTACAAAAGATTTGATACCTACACCTATTATTGGTTTGTGTGTATTGATTGAACTCAGACACTAAGTACCTCTTAGACTAAACCGATTTAAAAAAAAATTTAGGTACCTTTCAATCGAATAACGAAAAAATTAAATACAAGGTACCGATATTTACCGACACAAGCATTACAACTTTAATTTAATTACAATTTTTCTTTCGGTCTCAATCCAGCATGGAAGATCGAGATGTTTTAACGAACTATTCAAGTGTATATTTATTTCCCTAGGACCCGTATCCCGCGATGTAGCCATGCTTGAGAAGATGATGGAAACTGGCATGAACGTGGCTCGTATGAACTTCTCTCACGGATCTCATGAGTACCATGCCGAGACCATCAAGAACTGTCGTATTGCGGAGAAGAACTACAGCGAAAAGCTAGGTCTACCATTCTCACTTGCCATCGCTTTGGACACGAAAGGACCTGAAATTAGAACTGGTCTGCTCGAAGGCGTAAGTATTTAATCTTTCCCTTGTTTTATTTTGCTACAATCACTCAGGGATAAGATAAGTTACACTTCCTCATGTGATGAAAGTAAGATGGTTGTTTTTTTTAATTTCTTACCAATAAAAAGAATCTTTATTTTTTATTTTTCGGAAGATTTACAGACACATAATAATATTATACAAATATATGAGTATACCATAGCCATTTAAAAACCTCCACCTTTGAATAACGATTTGAATATTAAGGGTACATATTATTTAACTTATATTTGGTACAATTATAATCTCCAGAAACACAAAAAATATATATACTTATATATATTTATTCTATAGAATGTAGAGAAAAATTTATTAATAGACTACGGGCAAGACTTGTAAGTTTCGTTTTGAGCTGTCGCCAGTGATTGAGTAAGGCAATTAAAGCGATAACAAATCTTTGAGCTTAGGTACTGTTAGTTTGTAACCTTAAATTTAAAAAAAACCTGCACATTGACATGTCATAATATAAGCAGATAAAAGGAAGCTTTATAGAATTATGAGCTTACTTAAAATAGGCAACGATCAGAGGAATAACTCTGTTGACTTAAAACAAGACGCCGCGCGTCTTTACAGTTATTTAACCCTTATCACCTTTGTCTTTTACCAGGGTGGTTCAGCCGAAGTGGAACTTAAAAAGGGTGGTACCATCAAACTGACCACTGACCCCGCTTTTCAAGAGAAGGGAAATGCTTCCGTCATCTTTGTGGACTACAAGAACATTACCAATGTCGTGAAGCCAGGAAACAAGATCTTCATTGACGATGGTCTTATCTCTGTCGTCTGCCAAAGTTCTACGGCTGATGCCCTTGTTTGCTCCATTGAAAACGGAGGTAAGCTTCTAAGGTTTTTATTTATTTATGTATCTTTTTTATATATCTGTAGCTTATAGTCTGTAGGTGTGCTACAGACTGTAAGCTACAGATTGCTTATAATTTAATTTAATATGTAGGTAATGTAATTAGTAATGTAACTGGATTAGGGAACGTGAGTAATGTAATCAGTCACGTTCCCTAATCCAGACGAAATTACAGAGTTATTTTAATTAACGCATCACCTCTTGCGAGCATCCTCTCCACGTCAATCCCAACAACATTTGTTCTACAAATTTAAAAAATTAATAGTTTTCCCATACAAAAAATATTTATAGCCTCTGTTTAGAGGTGTAACTCTATTTACTCTGAGCATAGGTATGCCACGCTCCTTGCGCAGTAAAATATCGCGTCATAATACTAATAGCTATACTTTTTATAGAATGTAGAGCAAGGGGCAAAAAAAAAAATTATTTTAATTTTTTGTGGTATTTATCAAGATTTGTAAAAAGTCGTAGAACAAATGTTGTTGGGATTGACGTGGAGAGGTTGCCCGCAAGAGGTGATGCGTTAATTGAAATTATCCCTGTATATTTCCTATTTATTGTCTACTTGTTTCTCAATAAAATGTTCTGCTAAATTTTTACAAAGCTAATAAATTAAAATCTGATTTTATTCTTTCGAGCTCTTTACTCAAATTCATTTTCTTTTTTCATAGGTATGCTGGGATCACGAAAGGGTGTGAATTTGCCTGGAATCCCCGTCGACCTACCCGCAGTCTCAGAGAAGGACAAATCTGATCTCTTATTTGGTGTTGAACAAGGCGTAAGTATCTTATTTCTACACGATATTCTCTTTAAAACATCAGAGGCAATATCTCGCTGATTTAAATATATACCTTGTTTTAAATATATTTGTAACAAACAAACCATATTATATGTATAAGCAAAACTTGATTTTTAAATGAAGATTTTAAAATGTTTTTGAAGTCGTATTTTTAGTGCTCTGCATTTGTTTTCGAGGTAAGTGAATCTGGAAGATTTTGTATGTATATCATTTACTACTTGCACAACTTTTCATAAAGATGCCTACTGAGCTGTCGTCTGCTAAATTATCATTTATCAATAAAAATAGCATTGTATTGATAACAAAACGCTTATCTGTTCCGTCTGGTGTATAGTCTTAGATAAATAATGTAGTCATTTATTTTATCAAACGCTTAACAGAAAACAAGATAAAGCTGGTTGCGATTGTTCTGTAAAAGTACACCTGATGATTTTATTCATAAGGGAGTATACCGGAATGGATTTAAAGATGGAGTACCTATAGCTGATGCCTTCCGCGGTGATCATAATGTTGTCTCTTTTTTCTTCCTACATTTAGGCAAAAAATGATCCAAACATTCTGGATTTTCGCTTTCAATATAAGATAATTGAAATAATATAGGGAAGCTAGCGGAATTTCATCCGCAGCTTTGACTATCCATCACGCTGTCGACGCCTATGATAGCCATCGTCTTTTAAAATTCATGCATCGATATTTACCGCAATTTTATGATCAATTACTTAATTATAAAAACCTTGAAGTAGCTCCTAGACCCGCTGTGTTGGCTCCGAAAGAAAAGGTTAATTCGTGGCAAGGAAGTAATATTATTCAAATGAATTTACGTATAAAAACCTTTGCGACTATTGGGAGAACCCATTTAAAATTAACGTGCGTTTATTTAATAAAATGTCGACATAAGGAATCCTATGGTGTTTTACGGCAATCTCACAACCTAATTATATTTTTTCAGGTGGACATGATCTTTGCCTCTTTCATCCGAAACGGAGCTGCCCTGAAAGAAATCCGTGACATCCTCGGCGAAAAAGGAAAAAGCATTCAAATCATTTCCAAAATTGAGAACCACCAGGGCATGGTCAACTTGGACGAGATTATTGCTGTAAGTATTAGACCCACTTCAATTGTAAGACCTAAACAAGGAATTACTAAATTAACAATCTAGTAAATTCTACTGAATACTGGCTCTAATAGTTCTCTTTAGCTACGCATAAATGTGCGGATGATAGCAATTTGTCGAATGATTCTCATTGTGTAATCATAGACATACGGGCATAAATATAGTGCAGTATGTACATATAGATTTACAGTGCTGTGTGTAGGGTTTATATTACTTATATCATGTCATACAATAATAACTTCAGTGTTATAACATATTAAAAGTGAAGAGTTTGTTTATTTGGACGTGCTAAGCTCAGAAACGCACCAGTTGCATTTGAAACCAACTTTTTGGATTTGATTACCCAAACTATACGAAAAAATTAGGCATATATTTTATAAGCCTTAATTTTCCTAAAGTTAATTTTTCCTTCGGGATCTATAGGTACTTAAAACATATTATAATATAGCCGCGTAGGGTCGGGTTAGTTTAGTACTACCGCTGGGTAAGCGAGCAGTAGAAGGCGAGTAATCTGAGTGAACCCCTTAGTGGTAAAACTCTTTTAAGGTCCGAACCTTCATAAAATTCAGTCGCCAAATATTCTATAAAATAAATAATCATGTAGAAAAAGAATAATAAAAGAATTATGTAAGATCAAGGAGACAGTTAAAGCTAAAGGCTTAATGATAAAAATTTTTAGCTTATGTATTTTAAACTATTATATGAAACACACATAATTTTCTGATTTTCGAGAAACGATTTATATAGAGCTTATTGACCCACCATAAGCTCATTTTGGCAAACCGTCTAAATGCTAGTAGGTCGAAATTCGCTTGAAGATAGGTTTCCTTGATGACGAACTTTTTGACGAAAATTTTGATTATAATTTTATTCAACACTGATATTTACTGAGTGCAGAATTCGTATAGTATCTAAAATGTCCAAAGTGCATTATACGCGAAAGTTTAACAAGTTTACAAGTTTCACAGTTTCAAATGAATTATTAGCAAAATGGGTCATGCATGCATGATTCAGTTGGTTCGATAGTACAAGAAACCGTCTTAAGACGATATTTGACTTTTAAATGACTTAAAAAGTGACATGTGTTAAATAATATTAAAGTCACAGATCATGTCTGATCTTTTGCCAAGTAGATAGAGTTGGCCGAGTCGCGTGCTTCTCACGTTTTGATAAATTTAGTCGCCCTGATAAGGTCAACTGTCTTGGATGATAATTATAATTATACTATTAAGTGATAATGGCTAACTGTTATTACAAAATATTTGTAAACAAATCAAGGAAGTCAAGCTTTTAATTATAACAATATAAGTTACTATTCTTTCTTTATTCTTAGATGAAATAAAATTTAAATTCACTAATAATAAAGTACCTAGGTCTAATCACAATATATTGATAAGTACAGGAAATGTTTAAATGCCAAGATTATTAAATTCCTAAAGTAAAATAATACTGAAACATATAAATATTTTTCATGATAACACTGGTTGACATTCAAGGCCATGTAATCTAATAATGGTTTATTTCCATATTGGTTAATGTATTGTATTCTCAGTGAGTTAACATGTGCATAATAATAGAGGGCGTGCATCAAATCATGTTGCCTAGCGCAAGGTATGACTTGACTTGCGCTGATAGTTATTAAATTGATACGGTTTGACATTTCATTTAGTTAAAGCCTTTGAATTAGAACGGATTCTAATTAAAAATTATTTTGAATTCGCACACAACACATCAATATGTACTAAAAAGATAATAAATATTCTGCATGCTATTAAAAAGAAAATTTAAATTACTAAAGTATATTCTTTTCAGTAGGATTTTCTGAATTCATATCTTGACTCGCTTTTACTTAATACTACTGTAGGTAGACTTTATAATAATACTTAAGTTTTATGCAAAAAACAATAATAAATTCAATACTAATATGCGTCTAATGCTTATGAAGGTCGAAACCTGTGCATAAGCATCAGTATACTTTAACATGAATTCATTTACAATGACAACTAACAATATACTTAATTTGGGTACTTTCATACATTTACAATAAATAAGGTACACTAACGCAGAATAATGTTCAAACAGTGTAAGAAAGCTCCTTACAGTACTAACTAGAGGTAATGGAGTTTTAATTTTATAATTAATAACATTTTATTGAATACACAACTAAATTAAAAAAAAAACTATTCATAACTACAGTGTATTATGCGGATTTTACTCACACGTGACTGTCGGAGGTGCCCGAATAACTTCGGGCTCTTACAGTCGCGGCTAACTGGCACACCCACGACTGCACTCACCCTAATGAAGGACTCAGAAGTGCCCGAAACTAGTCGGACATTTGTGAGTTGTGAGTAAAAATACGCATCTATTAAAACAGTTAATTAAACACAATTAAATATTTTACAGGCTTCTGATGGTATCATGGTTGCTCGTGGAGATCTTGGTATTGAGATCCCTCCAGAGAAAGTGTTCTTGGCACAGAAGACAATGATCGCTAGGTGCAACAGAGTAAGTACAGAGTATTTATTTACCTTAAATTTTTAAATTCATCTTTGTGTTACAACCTACACCAAACATTTTTGTACTATATTGATTTTTTTTTTTTATATACTATGAAAATAAAATAACGCATATTCGGGCACTATTAACCCGTCGCTACCAAATTCTGGGTATTTTTCAAAAATACCAAAAAAAAAAAAATAGGTAGCAAGTTTCTTCAGAGACATATATGGCTAGAAATGTTCAAAAATACCCCTCTATAATATGTATATTTCAAATGGTATGTCTGTGGCCTATGATGTTCAGTGCTACATATAACAAGGTGGAACATGGGACAGGTTATCTTTTATAAAAGACTGTAGCAGTTTTCTGAATAGTATTATTGGAACTTACCTTACAATTTTAATTTGGGCAGCTGTATGATCCATTATGTATATAGATATACCTACTCAATTTGACTTTACACTTTCAAATTATAGGTCTGTTTTATGTCAAATAGGGTACTTCAAACTCTACAAGTTTTAATAATAACTGATTTTTAGTGAACAAATGGAACTGGCAATTTGTCGTCTATAATACTGTTTCTTCCCCTTACCAAACCAACTCCAATCATCTTGTACATCGAATTTTCAGAAAACTCTTACCTATCTTCCATTATTTTCAGGTCGGAAAACCCGTCATTTGCGCCACCCAAATGTTGGAATCCATGGTGACCAAGCCAAGACCTACCCGCGCTGAGATTTCCGATGTCGCCAATGCTATCCTAGATGGCGCTGACTGCGTCATGTTATCCGGAGAGACTGCCAAGGGAGATTATCCTCAAGAATGTGTGCTCACCATGGCTAACATTTGCAAGGAAGCCGAAGCCGCTATCTGGCATAAGCAGCTGTTCATCGAAATGGTTTCTGAGGTAAGTTATAGAAGAGAATAATTTTAACACTGTGTAGTTATCATCATCATCATCATCACAACTCCGTGTAATGAGCCCAATGCAGGGCTATGAGTCTCTCCTCTGGGTGACGAGGGGATTTAGGCCGTAATCCACCAAGCTGGCCCGGTGCTGGTTGGTGGATGTCAGATATTTCAGGGTTCCGAAATGGCTTCTGACAAACCCTAACGACTAATGTATACAAGTATACAGTACCCGAGACCGACTGCTTAACGTGCCCTTCGAAGCACAGAAGTCGTCGTGAGAAATAAATGGTCGGCGGCGCCACGACAACTGTGTAGTACCTTAAATTAATATTCAGGTACTTATTCCTTTAAAACACATAAAAAATCGGCTTAGAATAGCCCTACGTGACTAAACCGAGTGGCCCCCAGTTGGAGGTCCCATCAGGGTGGGTCCGCCTGGCTAGCGACCACTCTTCATATAAAATCTGCCGACAAGTATCACCGTGATGTGTTTCGGTAATATTTTATGAAGAGCCTGGTCCTTTCTTAACCCGTGTGCTGTTTCTTAGAACTCATCTTTACTTGACATCCGGTGAGATTGAGGCATTGGTCCCCTATTTTTTTATACCAAACATACGTACCAAGCGGCTAACCCTTGGGCTAGAAAAAAGTTTGTAATTACTGTTTCTATTATTCAGCACCTCTAGTGTAGAGTCCTTGATTAACGCTTCAACTTCAAATTCAAATTGATAAGCAATATGATTTGCTGATAGTATGTGTAAAGCACAAACTAAAAAAGGCTTTAAAATATCTATATTGACCACTTGATTAGATCTAAAAACGATAGGTGAACAAATTAAGGCTGTTCGCACACGCGATAGGATTTATAAGATATAAAGTATTAAAGTTGCGCTCACGTGAACTGTCAACGCAACACAAGCTAACTCGTATATATGTATAGAATATTAGAAAAAAACTAATAGGTTCAACCTTTGGTCAAATAAATAAAATTTTCAGATAAAAACTGGATTCTTTGCTTTAACTGCAATATAAGTAACGAATAAATGTTCTATGTTTAATGATGTAGATTAAAGATTAAAAAGAAGTGTCATTTTATGACAGTCTAATCTTTTATACAAAATGTACTTGAAAGTGTAATAAAAAGTATCCCGTCCAGTATGCGGGAGATCTGGGTTCGAGTCCCAGCCGGGATCGTTTTTATTTAGTATTTTTATCTATAAAATCTATGTTTTTATCTCCAGGCTAAGCCACCAATCGACCCCACCCACTCCGTGGCCATCGCTGCCGTTGAGGCGTCTGCGAAGAGCTTAGCGTCTGCTATCGTTGTGATTACTACCAGCGGCAGGTCCGCTCATTTGATAAGCAAATATAGGCCTAGTTGTCCTATCATTGCTGTTACAAGGTAAGCTTCGTTTTAAGTTAAGTTTTTCTTACCTATAAAACATATTTATTAAATATGTTTTTCTTTTATCAATAGTGCATAAAATGTATGATTTAATGTTTTTTTGACATACAAAGTCATAAAAGTCATACAAAGATATGAAGTACCAAATAAGAAAATGAACAGAAATGAACTACTTACTATAAATTACTCACTGTGTTAATATTAACATTAGCTCATTCGTGTTTAAGCTAATTTATAAAAATATTGTCATTTACATGTAATAATATAGAAAGAATAATGATTTAGGGCGGGTTGTATCACAACTACTTTACGTGTCTGTCAACGTTAAAAATGGCGTTAACCACTGTCAAGCTAGAAAACGGGTTGTTTCACCTATAACGGACGTCAAAAATTAACGATTACGTTGACCGTCCATCCACCCACTGGTTAACGTAACTTTCTAGTGAAAACTGAGTTGACAGGCAGGACATCTTTGGTTGAAATCTTTTAACATTATGGATTCTGTTTTATTTTCATATATTTTAAATGATAGTGATGATGATTCAATTGTGGAAAGGAAGAGAAAACACATTGACGAACAGTTTTTTTTGTGATGAAACAACGCTTTGTATTTGACGTACGTTAAACATCTGATGTAATCGTCAAAAAGTTACGTACGTATGATACGATAACCAACCGTTTGATACAACCCGCCCTAAGTTAATAGACAATTGTAACTAAGTTTTGAAAGTAATGATTAACTGCACTGATTTAACTATACATTTCACAATTTATTACAGATACGCACAAACTGCCCGTCAAGCACATCTGTACCGTGGAGTACTTCCAATTGTATATTCCGGTAAGACATGATAGATTAAGTAGTACTATTGTTGCAGTGATAAAAAGCTTCCATAGAATTTACCAGCTGCTTTTCCCAGGCAAACTGTAAAAGTCAGGGCAATAGGCTGACCCTCTGTCACTACAATTGTCTATCTTCATCTTTTTAACTCCTCCAAACTTGTCAAACGTGACCTCAGACGGTTTCTGCCTACCCCATACCTTAGGGATACAGGCGTGAAGTTATGTATGTATGATAAAAAGTTTTGGCACTATGGAAAAAGATTTTAAGTAGGTACAGAAAACTCAATTATGCGTTTTTAAGTCTTTTAAATAAACTGAATTCAATACTGTAGATTATGAAAGATAGTCTATCCTCCATTTCTTTTGATTTCGTGTAAAATAACATTTTTACTGTAAATAATATTTCATGTTTAATGTCGTAATCTTTAAAGGTTTACCCTATGATATAAGTTTTTTATAGTGCCCATTTCTTTATTCAACCATTTTTCATTTAAATCTTCGGGGCTTGACTGGAGAGATTTTTTTTCACTTTTAGTGCTTGATCTTACATCCCTTAGTAAAAAAAATCAATGAAATTAATCCACTGTTTATAATGTGAAAATAAAAAAAATTTGGTACTAATCATCTAACGGATCATTATTCTATAATCACTAATAAATTCCACAGAATCAGTAAACCCCGATTGGTTGAAGGATGTTGACAACCGTGTGCAATACGGTCTGAAGTTCGGCCGCGTTCGCGGATTCCTGAACTCTGGTGACAACGTAGTCATTGTCACAGGATGGCAACAAGGCTCTGGATACACCAACACCATGAGGGTTGTGTAAGTAGAACTTTTACATGGTAGTAGTCTACTTGGAATGTTCACGGTCCATACAGTCTGTGACCTGTCAAACTACTTTTTGTTAGGTATGTGAATGTATGAAGATGATATTGTCATTGAAATGCTGCTTGTTAATATCTAAACTATTGGTGCAGTCTTGATTTAATTTCTTTAAAACGATATCGGGATTTTTATTTCAAGTTGGATGATCCTAGTAGTCTATTGAGTAACTTGAGAGTGTAAAATATTAAAATTGTTGCTGCGATTTCTAATGTATGTTAATGATTTGGAATTAACCGAACATAAGCTATTATTTGTACTATAAGCTGTTTTAGTACATTTCATGAGTTGTCAAAAATCTGACAGGTCAGCTATGAACATTACTCTTTAAGATATAACAATTACTGAATTCGTAACATAAACGCCGAAGTGATAATATGAGGGGTGGATTTTTGCGCTGCAATGCAGCAACATAGTGAGCGCGTGCCTCCAATGTGGACTATGCAGAGGGCCGTTGCTATTAAACTTATCCCGTGCTTTGTATACCTTCAAGTCCACACACATGGTATGAGATGAGATAATGCTTTTTAGAAGGGGAGAATGCAAGCAATGCAGATATTAATTTATTATTTCTGATAAATATAAACTAAAAATTAAAATAAGTAAATTAATTACATCTGCATCCACTACTTTTAGACAATTTATCCAATATTTTTGATATTGTCAGGGTTGTTTTTAGTCACCAGCCAAATTAGAATGTTATTTCCTTAGATACGTAAATGTAAACGTACCTGCAAATTTATTTTAGTGTCGCTCAGTACAAAAAAAATATGGCACCACAAACTTTTACAAAGAGTCGCTGGCTACTACGATGCGGCATTTTATTGAGAATACTACGACGTAGTACTACAAGATGTTTTGTAGTAGCGCGTAGTCGTCTTTATTTTAATGGTATTCATTCATATTTTAGAGTGACCATGCTTTATATTAATGTCCTTGTAAAAAAAATCCATTTTTTGCAAAAATCGTTTCTTTAACTGATTGGGCAAAAAAAAACGAGACAGCATAATGACGTTCAGACGTTGATGAATGACAAATAGGTAACATATGTATTTATATTGTTACAGACAAGTGGAGTAAAGGCTGAAAAGGAAGACAAAAGGATAACAATAAATTTTGGTTATGTATTAGATAAAAAAAAGTGATATGTAACAAGATCTTAACCCAATACAGTGATGTACAGTGATTATTGAAAAATAAAATGATATGGAAACTAACCTTGCTACTGTAGCAACTATTGGCCCATAATGTAGGTGCTAAAAAAGGTTTGATTCTTTAGAGATTTATTTTGTTTTAAACAGTAATATTATATTGATATAAAATACATTGTAGTGTTAGGCGATAATTTATTGATGTGTATGATTAATATTTATCAAGTATTGTTAAGTCACATGATATAAAATAAAGAAAATTATAAAAACTTCAATTCTTTTTTTTATTTCCTACTTAGTACCTACCCCACAGACCTACTTTTGTACTTTCCATTTGTAAGAGTAAAGAAGCAAGTTTACATATTGCCATACTTTGAAAAATACACTTTAGAAAATAATTTATTTTAATTTTAAAATTTCATTAAAAAATATAATTTCAGGCGAATTGTCTCTTTAAAAAGACTATGAAGAAAGATGAGCAGATTTTTTACAAACCTTTCAAAATACCAACATTTTTAGATACGAGTAGGTACCTACCTAATGAGGAAAGTAGTGGTGACGAGGAAAACAATTTATCATAAAATATGATTTAATTTCATGTTACCTACTTTATGTTTTAATATATTTTCTTGCTTAATTTTTCTATTTATATCTTCAACTCCGTGTTTTTGTACCACAAACATGTTTCTCCAAGTTATCGCGACTTGCCTTTTGTTGTACAGAAGGCAGCACATCAAGCGTTGCAAATCTGACAAAAAAATTTACTTTTTGATTTTTATTTCATTTAATTTTTGAATCTGAACTCTATGCCCTCCACATTAAATTAAAATTGGTTCCCGAAATTCTACAGGTAATGTAACTCTTTGATCTGCTGCCTTCTGTACATAAAATGAAATAATTTTAATATTCTTGTTTCATATGATAGAGGATACTTCAGTAAGAGGTGGTCCCGTATAAATTTCTTCGAAATCGATTAAGTACCTAATACTTCAGACAAAGCTTGATAGTGAAGTCGGTATTTTTAATGATCTGCATTTGTTGTAATTTTTTTATTTTATCTTTATAACACATTTAAAAAAATTCAGAGTCACAAAGACTCACAATTTGTTTTCAAAATTGAACAGACTCTAATATACAGTATTTTAAGCTCTAATATAAATGATATAAGTGCTTCGGTGTTGCCTTTTTCAGTAATTTGGTCGAGTTTTAGCAGAATACAGATATGTATAAATTTGAGTAGGTACTAAATGCTAATATTAAGTCCTTAAATATTTTTCGAATGGACTAGTACCTACTATGTTGTTACGTCAGTTAAGTTACAATGAGAGGTTTTCTGACAGCTCATTAAGAAACAAAACGGTACAAAAGGCATTTTCAAATAAAATAAGACAAATTGAAAAAAAAAACAAAATTCCATAAAAAATTTACCTTTAGGTAACAAAACAAAAATATCACCTTCTGCAATTATTTTTATTATGATTATTTTTCTTGTACTTACGTAGTACCACGTTGTGCGATTATAGGCAGAGCGAAGGTATGATCGAGATAGCATAAGACCGTCGCCATTTACAGATTGTTTCTTTATCCGCGCGAGTTATACTATTTGTACTGTAGCATAGTGTGGGCGATTTACAAATTATGTTTTGTGAATATATTTTCGTTACGGAATTTCTAGATTCGGTCCCCACGCTCAAGGCCCGCAATAGAAGCTATGCAATAGCTTAATATGTTTTTGTTAGAGGTGTCAAATTATTTATTGATAGCCAGTCTATTATGGAAATTAGTGAATTATTTATGTAATTTTCTATAGTATTGTAATTATTATTATCATAATTAAACAAGACAGTGCTATCGCCAGCAAACAATGTCATAATATGATGATTAGTTACGTTTATATAAATAATAAATAAAAGTGGTCCGAGTACACTGCCCTGTGGAATGCCTGTACATACACATCTTTCACTCGACACATAAGTTGTGTAAACGCCAGTTTCAGGATTGTATCTGTTGATCTGGGTGATTTGTCTCCTATTACTGAGATATAACCTTATAAGCTCCAGTGCATTACCTCTGATACCATAAGATTCTAGTTTGTCAAAAAGGGTTTTATGATGTACATGGTCAAAGGCTTAAGTCATATCCATGAATACTGCAATTGTTGGTTTTCCTTTTTCCACGTTAGTTGTAACCTTTTCTAGAAATTCGTAGATTGCCTTATTTATAGACATATTCTTCCGAAATCCATATTGTTGTTTTGATTACAAATTATTACTCTTTTTCTAAAATCTTTGAGAATACAGAATTTTTTGCGATGGGACGGTAATTTTGTAAAATTTTTAAAGATTGGAATAACTATAGACAACTTTAAGCTTTCTGGAAAGATTCCCTGCTGTAAACATAAGTTGAAAATATAGCTTAATATAGGTGCTATATAACAACCTACAATTTTAATAATTCTCGTAGAGATATTATCGCACCCTACGGTGTTCGTGTTTTTGAGTGTGCTAATAATGTCTATTATGTCTTTTGGTGTTGTTGGCGTCAGAAAAATTGATTTAAAATTATTATTATATTTCGTTTTTATCGAAGTTCGTTAGTGATTTTTGTTGTTATGGAGTCTATGAAATAATCATTAAATTTGTTAGCTATTTTTGTTGGATCGGTTATTATTATGTTATCATCTATACATATAATAAAATGGTAGGAAAGTCAAAACTGTACATTGAATATTTTTTTAAAAGAATACTTGGGGTATGATCTACAATCGAAACAGAAACAAAAAATATAGTTTTTAGAATTTTTGTCTGTTTGTCTGTTTGTCTTTCCGGGATAAACTCAAAAAGTACTGCATGGATTTACTTCAAATTTGGCATGAAGATAGTTAAGAAGTCGGGTCAACATATAGGCTACATATTATCACGCTAGCAGTGTTATAATCGTAGGTGCGTTTGGTGCTGCATAGCGTTCACGCAGACGACGTCGCGGGCAGCAGCTAGTTTATTATACAAGAGATATTTTCTTTATTAATTATTTTCCATGTCGCTTGTACTTTATTTTTTGATTGTTTAATAAAGTATTCATTTTGAGTCAAATTTTGATTTTTTTAAAATTTTGAACTATAATTTTTAAATTTGGATTTGTTTGCCATTGTGGATGATGGGCGGTATATAGAACGCCTTTTTTTCTGCATAGTTTAATGCCTTTTGAGATCCACCGAGATTTCTTCATAGGTAATATTTTTATTTTAATATTTGGGAAGCATCAAAATCACCTGAGTGAGTGCAAGGTGTCTTTCAAGTTCCAACCCATAGACACCGGGGATATTATTAAAACATTTAAGACAATTGATATTAAAAAGACTACTGATCTCTGGGGCATATCTGTTGAAATATTAAATTCTATTATAGATGTAATAGCTCCTTGCCTTGTTGAAATATTTAACAACTGTATTATTAGTGGGGAGTTTCCTGATTTAATGAAGCATAGTAAGGTTATTCCTTTATTTAAGTCGGGTAGCACTACAGACCCTACTAATTTTAGACCAATTTCAATTCTACCTACTTGTAGTAAAATTTATAAAAAAAATATTCTTAATCAACTCTTGGCCCATTTCACCTCTAACAATTTACTTCATAATAAACAATTTGGTTTTACAAAGGGCCGTTCAACAACTGATGCTGGTGTTGAACTATTTGAAATAATCACTGGTGCCTGGGAGAGATCAGAGGATGCCCTAGGTGTATTTTGTGACCTATCTTTATATAAAGTCTGCCGCCAAATGTTACCGCCCCAGCGGTAATGTGTTCCGGCAATATTGTATAAAGAGCCAGTTCCTTCCTAAATCCGTGTGCTTTCATCTTCGACCTCATCGTCACTTACCATCAGGTGAGATTGAGGTCAAACGCGGGTTTAGTCACCTATAAAAAAAAAATATCTAAGGCATTTGACTGTGTTCAGCATGACATTCTCATCAGGAAACTCCACCACTACGGCATCAAAGGCACTGACCTCAAACTTTTGAATTCATATCTAAGTGATAGAATTCAGAAGGTTGAGGTAAAACGGAAAAGGTCGGCTGGGTCGGTTGTGAGAATGGGAGTGCCTCAAGGATCAATTCTGGGCCCATTTCTATTTCTAGTCTATATAAATGATCTATATGGTAGGCAATAATCACGAGATTGTATTGTTTACTGACGACACATCATTAATTTTTAAAATGATAAGACAGAAAATCAACTACGACAATGTAAACAATGCTCTCGCAAATGTCGTTCAATATAAATAATCTAGCTTGGTTCAATATAAATAATCTAGCTTTCAATGACAAAAAAAACTAAATGTATAAAATTCTCTGCACCAAATGTAAAACAAGTTAAGTCTGATCTTAATGGGAACAGATTGAATCTAGTAGATAACTCTGTTTTTCTTGGAATTACCTTAGATTCTAAATTGCAATGGGGCGCCCATATCTCACAACTAGCGAGTATAAATAATTGTCGCGCTCGCCTGGGCGTTTCCTTATTATCTGAACCTATTTTGGAAAAAACTTGTGTTAATAATAATAATAATAAGCCCCCTAAAACCCAGCCACACGTCCGAATCGAACATCTGATCACGTAGGGGGCGGACACACGAAGAACAAATACTGTCGTGGCCAACGTGGCAATGGTACCCATAAAATATGGAGACAAGATTAAAAAAGAAACTGAGAGGGCCGCTACCCGAGGGTGATCGTCGGGGCACACCTGGAACTGACGCTGGGTGTTTCAGTCTACGAACCGTCAGTGGTGAGGAGTTGAGCAGGCGGACTCCCACCGGGGATTTACAACCCGAAAATACTACAGCCGATAACTCACAAACACACTTTAATAGTTTCAATAGCCCAAGTGAACCCTACAGCCCAAGTACCGCATCATACCATCCCTCGGTACAATCCTCACCGACATCTTCGATGGGCAGTAGAAGGTCACCAACTCCAGCTTTGAGTGTTGCGCGAGAGGCAACAGCCTTTTTACCCGCGTCCACTAAGGCTGGCAAAGCCAGAGTGCGCATGCGATGGAGCAAAGAAGTAAATCTATTTATCATCCGCACTTACTACCACATCACTAAATTAGAAACTGACATGACTGTATACAGGAAAAAGCTGCACGAACTATTCACTCTTAAATACCCTGATGTAAAAGTAACTGAACAAAGAATATCCGACCAAAGAAGAGCAATAGAACGAAACAAGCTTATATCTCAAAATGAGTTAGAAGTATTAAAAAAAGAAGTAAAACTACAGATACAAAGAGAAGAAATACATGAAAACATTGAAAATTCGATAGAAGAACTTAATCATACACAAACATACATCACGCAACCACATACACAAGCCTCCTCAATCATTAGCCCAAGTTCCCAATACACCGTATCCTCGATAAGCGGGCAAAACGTACATAGCTCCGACACATACACACAAACAGAAACAATAACCCAACTTTTAGAGAATGATATTGACACAATGCCAAATATACAAACACCAATTGAAGCTAATGTACAAGAAGTAATTGAAAAATTTCGCACTAACCTAATTTTGTATGCTGGTATGGACCCCACGGTCCGCCCCAAATTACCAAAACTCAGATATAGCCAGAAACTTTTCAAACTTGTCCACCTATTCAATGAAATAATTCTTAAAAATTACATATCCGAAGACACAAAACTGATAGACTTGCATACACTAATTTACAGCACCGCACTAACTATAACAGAAGAATTAAATTACAAAGTAACTGGTTATACAAGAAAGCCAAAGAAAAATGAAGAATATAAACCCGTCTGGCAGCAAAGATTAGAGAAAGATGTAGAAAAACTAAGAGCTGATATAGGGAAAATGACTCAGTACATTAATAACAATAGATCTAGGAAAGTAGTCAAAAGAACTCAATTTTTATTACGAACAATAACCATACACACAAAACATGAAAATAACAATAAAAACGAAGTAGAGGTTTTAGATACTTTAAAACAGAAGTTAGCTCTTAAAGCTCACCGACTCAAAAGATATAAAAAAGCCCAAGATCGTAGAAATCAAAATAATATTTTTGTAAGTAATGAGAAACAATTTTATAGAAACTTGATAAAAAACAAAACCACAATACAGGAAAATACAATAGAGACACCCACGGAACACGAACTGCTGCAGTATTGGTCAAATGTATGGGAAGAACAAACATCTCACAATGGCCAGGCGTCCTGGATAACAGACGAAGAACACCGATGGAGTGACATAGACAGTATGGTATATACAGAAATAACAGAAAAGGACATCTCAGAAGTGACAGCTAGGTCCCATAGTTGGAAATCCCCAGGCATTGATCAAGTACATAACTTTTGGTATAAGAAGCTAACTATTTTACACAAATCGCTGGCTAAAAATATATCAGAAATAATCGCAGGACACCAAAATATCCCAGAGTTTATAGCTACCGGAATAACATATATGTTACCGAAGAATAAATTTACCGCAGACCCATCTCAATTTCGACCAATCACGTGCCTACCTACTTTATATAAAATAATTACCTCTGCCATAACTCAAAAAATTAATAAACATGTAGAAAATAACAAAATAATAGCTGAAGAACAGAAAGGCTGCAGACGTGGTCACATGGGGTGCAGGGAACAACTCACTATAGATGCAACTATAATGAAACAGGCTACATCCAAAAATAGAAACCTATACTGTACTTATATTGACTACAAAAAGGCCTTTGATAGCATCCCACACTCTTGGTTGATAAAGATACTGGAAATTTACAGAATAGATCCTAAAATAATTAATTTCTTACAAAACGTAATGTCACATTGGAAGACAACACTACACTTAAATAGCCCAGACAACAACATAACAACTAGACAAATAGCTATTAGGAAAGGGATTTATCAAGGTGACTCTTTAAGTCCCCTGTGGTTTTGTTTAGCCTTAAACCCTCTATCAAACCTGTTGCAAAGTAAACGGGCCGGATATCGCCTTAAATTTGATAGTAAAGAAAAAATTGTTTCACATCTAATATACATGGATGATATCAAATTATATGCAAAAAGTCAAAAAGAAATGGAATCACTTATTAAAACTACCTCAGAATTTAGTACAGATATAAAAATGCAGTTTGGATTAGACAAATGTAAAGCAGTTAACATAATTAAAGGCCATATTCGACCTGGGGACTATGCTATTGATATAAATAATGTTATCACAGCAATGGATTCAAACGATTTATACAAGTATTTAGGTTTTCAGCAGCTCAAGGGGCTAGACCACACTAAAATTAAAGGATCGCTTGTTTTAGAATACACAAAAAGAGTAAACAATATTTGTAAAACGCACCTTTCGGGTAAAAATTTAATCAAAGCCATTAACACTTACGCAGTTCCAATTTTGACATATTCCTTTGGTATTATTAAATGGACACACACTGATATTGAAAAAATAGAACGATCTACGCGCAGTACACTCACGAAATATAATAATCTTCATCCTAAATCCGCAATAGAAAGATTAACAATTAAACGGCAGAACGGAGGTAGAGGTCTTATAGACATACATCATCTGTGGAAGAAACAATTATATAGCTTGACAGTATTCTTCACAACTAAAGCTCAATCCAGTAACTTGCACAAAGCCATAGTCCAAAACGACAATAAATATACCCCACTAAACCTAAATCAACCAGCACTTGATAATGTACCAAATATTAATTCAGAAGGGAAGAAAATAGAAGACTGGAAAAAGAAAGTTCTACATGGCAGACACCCTAGTGACCTAGAGCAAGCACATATTGACACATCGGCATCAAATTTATGGCTTAGAACTGGCGGGCTATTCCCTGAGACTGAAGGGTTTTTAATAGCTATACAAGACCAAGTCATTAATACAAAAAATTACAGAAAATTTATCATTAAAGATCCTACAGTAGTAAACGATAAATGTCGTAAGTGCCATATCCAACCTGAAACCATACAACATATTACAGGAGCATGCGTAAACCTAACTCAGACAGACTATACCCATAGACATAACCAACTTGCCAATATTATTCACCAAAATCTAGCACTAAATATAAATATTAAAGGTAGATATTAGACACTAAAATACCTTATTACAAATACTCACCACAAACTATCCTAGAAAACACACACTTTAAACTTTACTATGATCGAGCTATACTCACCGACAGAACCATACACTATAATAGACCGGATATTACCTTACAAGATAAAATTAATAAAACTACTTATTTAATAGACATTGCAGTCCCGAACTCCCACAACATACAAAAGACAATAGCTGAGAAAATTAATAAATATTCTGACCTCAAAGATGAAATAACCCGAATCTGGAAACAGGATAAAGTTTACGTTGTGCCTATAGTCATCTCTACCACTGGTTTAGTTCCAAAATCAATCCACCAATACATAAAACTAATAGCCCTAGAACCAAATATATTACATAACTTACAAAAAGCCGCCATTCTCAACACCTGCCGAATAGTGCGAAAGTTCCTGCAGCTTGAAGAGTAAAACACACACCACATTTTGTAGTTACTTGGCGCAAGCCCGTAACTACAGACTTAACCAGCGAAAGCTGTGAAAAAGATCTTGTCGAAAATAAATAATAATAATAATAATAATAATCATTATTATTATTATTATTACGTATGCTTACAGCTACACGCCTTTCGGCGGAAAGACCCGACAATTTGACCAGTCGGTCGGGGATCAGGGCAAGAGGGACAGAAACCGGCGAACTATTCGGGCAGTATCCAGCAAAACCGCTCTTTGCATGCGTGCTGGAAGCGAACCACCGCCGAATCCCAGCCTTTCAAGGTTTCTGCCCAAAGTGGCTGGGGTCAAACCGTTTGCGGATATTACAACCGGGATGATTTCGGTGGACACAACTTCCCACATTTCGGTCACCTCGTGTGCAAGGTCCAAGTACTTGCGTTGCTTTTCGGTCTCGGCCTTCACGAGGTTCTCGTCATGTGGTATAGTTATGTCCACCAAAAACACCTTAGACGACGATCGGTCCATTAACACGATATCAGGTTTATTCGCTAGAATAGTCCTGTCCGTGATAATGGGCCGATCCCAGTAGAGCTTGGCGCTGCCGTTTTCGAGAACTGGCTCCGGCGTGTACTGGTAATAAGGCAGTTTCTGATTGATGAGACCGTATTTCAGAGCGAGCTCTTGGTGGAGAATCTTGGCTGCTTGGTTGTGTCTATGCAGATACTCAGTGTTAGCAAGAACCGAACAACCCGAAACTACATGTCTGAGGGACTCGCCAGGTTGGCGGCACGCCCGACATACGTCCACTGTGCCGTCCCTCATAATGTACTTCCGGTAGTTGTTCGTCTTGATAACCTGATCCTGTATCGCAAAGACAAACCCTTCGGTTTCCCCAAAGAGGTCCCCGAAGCGCAGCCAATGCACGGAGGCTTTACGGTCCACGTGTGGCTCGTGTAGAGCTTTGTAAAACCTTCCGTGCAGCTCTTTCTCTTTCCATACGGTCTCACGATCAGAAATGCTTAGTACCGCCGGTGTCTGCCATGTCTCGAGGCCCAGATTGAGAGGGGTGAGTCCTTTGTCACACGCTACAACCTCTCTATGCATACCCACGTCCGCCTTCGCCATAAAATAGGCTCGGAGGCTATAAATCTCCCGATTGTGCAAGGTTTTGGCGCTAATTAGGCCTCTTCCTCCACACTTCCGGGAGATATACAGCCTCATTACTGACGACCGAGGATGATGCATTCTATGGAGGGTCATAGTAGTGCGGACCTTCCGATCCAGGGCTTCTAATTCGGTCTGAGTCCATCTGAGTACGCCAAAGGTGTACGAAAGAACGGGCATAACCCATCCGTTAAACGCTCGGACTTTGTTGAGACCCGACAGAGAACTAGTTAGTACCTTTGTCAGGCGCTCAAAAAAGACTTCGCGTACAGACTGTTTTACGCTCGCTTCTTCGACACCGATGTTCTGTGACATACCCAGATACCGGTATGTTTCATTTTCGGAGAGAGCTCTCAGGTTAACGGGACCTAGGTCAACCCTCTGAGAACGAGTAATCCTTCCCCTCTCCACATGAACAACCGCACACTTGTCCACTCCAAACTCCATTTTGATGGAGCTGCTAAAATCTGTCACGATTTTTAGCAGTTCCCCCAATCGTGGAGCCGTTGGAGCTAACAGCTTGAGGTCATCCATGTAGAAAAGATGGGATAACCGCATGCCCCCTCTACGAAACTGAAAGCCCGTCTCTGATCCCTCCAGCAATGTGCTAAGAGGATTCAGAGCCAGGCAAAACCAAAGTGGGCTCAGACAATCACCCTGGAATATTCCCCTACTAATCTGGATTCGGTCTTCCGCATCCGTCATTCGCCTGCCTTGGAGACTGAGCATTGTACTCCATTGTCTCATACATCGCTCGAGAAATATTCGAACTGTACCGTCGATTTTGTACAGTTCAAGAACTCTCAAGAGCCATGTATGAGGCACGGAGTCAAATGCTTTTTTATAGTCAATCCAGGCTGCGGAGAAATTGCGACGGTTGCGTTTGACCAATTTGCCAACGACAGCGTCCACGAGAAGGAGTTCCTTTGATCCGCGGCTACCGGCCCTACATCCGTTCTGAGCATCAGATATAACGCGATTAGCATCTAAATGCTGGCGAATCTTGGTGCTCAGAACGGAGGTAAGTGTCTTGTAGGTGGTAGATAGACACGTTATGGGCCGGTATTTCGATGGATCCGCGGTATCGTTGGACTTAGGAACTAAATGAGTGACCCCAGTAGTGAGGAAGTTCGGGAGAGCTCCGGTGTCCAAGGCTTCCCGGAATTGACGGGCCAAAGTTGCATGGCACAGAGAAAATCCCTTGAGCCAATAGTTCTGCAATCCGTCAGGGCCCGGACTTTTCCAGTTCGGGCTCCGGCGGATTGCAGCACTTACGTCCTCCTCTGATATGAGGAGTTGGCTCATAGGGATCACCCCCGCACACGCTTCCTCAACCCTATCAATCCAGGGACCCTCTTCGTGCTCAACTGGGCGCTCCCACAGGCCGCGCCAGAAGTTAATAGCGTCGGCCTTATCCGGTATGCGGCCAGTCGAGCAGGGTTCGGAACTCTCCAGGGATTTATAGAACTTCCTTTGGTCACTCGAGAAGAGACGATTTTGGTTGTATCTCTCAACCCTTTGGGAGTATCTCCGAATACGCTTCGCCCATGCAGCGATCTTTTGCTTCAGCTCGTCGATGCGCTCTGTCAGTTTTCGGGTGAAGCCCGGTCTGGTCAATCTAGTGTCCATTCCGGGAAACTCCCTCCTGACAAAACGCACAATCCTTGGCCTGGTGTTGCCCGAGCTGAAGCAAGTTAGCTTGCCGATGAGGATCCTGGCTTGTTCGATACGACGCTCAATCCTCCTCTTCCAAGCTGGTACAGCGTTACTCCGAGGAGTAGCACGTCCAGCAGTTGGGCTTGGAGCAGCCATGGCGCCAGTAAACCGACATACCGCCATAGCCGCTCCAAAAAGGATTGAGTTCGTCTCGACAAGATCAGAGCTGCTCTCCAAATGTTGGGGCAACATCTGATTAACGGCCTCAACGACTTGCCTATTACGAGCGCTGCATGGTAGTCTGGGAAGCTTCGGCCTTCCTTCAAGGGGAGTATTACGTACTTCCTCAATCGCCTCCTCTAATAGCCTTCTCGTGTGCTCTAAATCCTGGGAAGCCATCTCTGTTGCACCATCCCCTGCCACCGGGTTGTTCCGGTCTGCCTCGTCTGCACGCTGCTCTAAAGCAGGCATTTGCACTGGAGAGGCGACACTCGCAGTGACTGGGGGTGGTACCACAGAGAAGGCTTCGCGTCTCAGTTGTTCGAGCTCAGTGGGAGCGAAGATGTTAGAACGCATTATCCACCGAGCTCTATCCGCAAGGTTTTGCTCGGCGACGGTCAAATGAGGCTCCAGCAGCATGAAAGCGCGGTGCATGCGTGCTCGATACCCCGTTCTACCTGTTTCCGTCTCACTTGCCCCGTAATACGCTCGCATGAGGTTGGCGTTTTGTTGCTGCGTCCATCTCATGCGCCGTCCTTCAGGGGCGGGCTCCGATTGCGGGGGCTGTGATGCCCCTGCCGGTGCCAAGCTCCCTGAAGGCGATGATGGTGGTGAGGACTGGGCTGGTGGTCGCCTCAGTCTCTGTGCGCTGGCGGATCGCATGCTGCCGCGCCCAGCGCCAGCACCAGACGCGCCCCGGCGGCCCCCGGGTAGCGGCCCTATACGTTTATTTGTCTGTTGTGCCATCATCATTATTTTCCAGAGCCACGTTAGCCACGCCAGTAAATTTGTATCCGTGTGTCCGCCCCCCACGTGATCAGATGGTCGATCAGGACGTGTGGTTGTTTTGGGAGGCTTATTATTATTATTATTATTTTATTTGATTGTCGGGTCTTTTCCGCCGAAAGGCGAGTAGTTATAAGTATACAAAATAATAATAATCATTTATTTCAGGCAATATAAACAAAAACATAGATAATTGATTACAGAGGCCCATAGTAAAATAAATACCTTAAGAACTAACATATATATAAATAAACACAAATCACGACTTAGCGGCGGCGTGAAGCGCGGGTCTGGCGGCTCCTGAGGGCGGCGGGCGGCCGCGGAACTTGCGGAAGATAACTCCCTTCGGCCACAGCTCTTCCTTCAGGAACACCGATACGTGGTCACGGGGTACGCGCACAACAAACGAATTAAAGTTGACGTTGTTGCGCGTTTCCAGTTTTTCAACCTTGAGCCGGAACTTCGTCTTTTTCTCCAAGTACTCTACGACATCAGCATCCTTCGTAGAGTAATGGAGACGTGAAACGTACACGTACGTGACGGGTACAGCGGGACGCAGGAGAAAGTTAGGTCCTGTCGGAGCGGTGCCGCAATTGTTGCGACAAAGTCGTCTTTTCTTCCGCTCCACCTTAATGAAGCCATCTTGTTTCGGCTGTTCACTGCAGACGTCAGTACGAGGGTGCTCGTCGTGGTGACTTCCACTACCCTTCAAGGTATGTGGGGGCTGCAGGTGGGTGGCAGCAGCGGCGTAGTCTCGTCTCGGAGTTGACGTTACGATGATAGGTGACGACACCACCTCGGGGGGAGGCGGGGGATGGGCGACGCAGGCGTCACCGCTTGCACGTGCGGGGTCAGCGGCCGGCGATGAGTCAAGTTTTGCAGAATCGAAACTTGCACACGTTGCACTAAATGCCCCGCGCCGCTTGTTGACGTTGTTAGCCTCAGGTGACCTACTTACGGCTAGAGTGTTTTTCAACTCTGCAACTTCAGCCCGTAGCTCACTGGTGGTTTCTTGTGAGGCCTTCAACTTCAACTCGACAGCAGCCAAGGAAGCCTTCAGGGTAGTTATATCCTTCAGGATCCTGGTAACATCGACGTGGTCGAACGTGACTGGCGGCAACTTGTTGAGGTCTTTCGCCACGAACGTCGGCACGTCGTCTGGATCAGTAACCTTCAGGAGATTGATGATATCCTGAAGGCTTTTCTCTCCCTTTTCGTCTCTTCTGCGAGACGGCATTCGGTCAATCTGCCCGATTGACTTGAACAGCAGCGTTTTGGCGGCCAGTATTTCTTCCAGATTAAAATTTGTTCTGGAGATCTGGATGATGCTGATCTCATCCATGGTGTCAATGGCGTGCTGTAAGAACGCCAGTACTTCATTGGCTATGAGCTGTTCGGAACTCATAGCCATTTCCGCGTGCAGCGGCATTTGCCGCGCAAATAGCGAATAAAATAAATATATTCGTACGCAGTAGGCACGTCTGTTGCCGATCGTGCCTTACCGTGCGTGAGTTAATGGTTTATGATCCGTCATTACCGTGAGCTGCCGGCCTTCTATCATGCTACGAAAATGTACTATGGCCAAGTATACTGCCAATAGTTCTTTATCGTATGTGCTATATTTCTTTTGAGCTTCCGATAATTTTTTTGAAAAATATCCAAGCGGCTTCCAAACCCCTTTTATCTTATGCTGGAGGACTGCGCCGACGCACGAGTTTGACGCGTCACACATTAAATATAGCGCACCTACGTCACCCGGGTGAGATAGCGTCACTGCGTTTCCTAAAGCTAATTTACAGTGTTCAAAGGCGGCTATCGACTTATTCGTCCAATTAATCTTAGACTTATCTTTCTTTTTGGCGCCATGCAGGAAGTTGTTCAATACGGCCTGATGATCTGCCGCCTTTGTGGGTTTGATACCTTCCGCGCTCACTTCGTATCCTAAAAACTCAATATTACTCTTACCAAGACAGCATTTTGCCAGGTTAATGGTTATACCGAACTCTTGAAACCTTGCAAACACCTGTTTGAGATGCTCCTTATGTACAGCATTTTTTATTTTATTTATTTATTTATTATTCAACAGTATACAATAACATTTTCTTAATCTAAATAATGCCGATAAACTGCACGTTTGTCTCGGCATCTTCGTTCGTCATTCGCCATTACAAAAAACCTACGCGCTGAGTTGCGGGAACACAAAGTTAGTTTTACCGTCGGTCGCCAGTAATAATTTTATATGGAGCGCAAGCTGATCGAGACGCATATTTAAATTTGAAACCGGTTCCGAAATCCAGCGCGTAAGGTGCGAGGCAAGTATCGCACCGGCCTACTACAGAGTTTATACAGGAGGTAAAATATTTTTTGAACTATTCACATTTACAAAACAAGATATTGTTCTTCGTTATAAATGTAACTTTGCGATTACAATTTATATGGTTAAAGGTATATTTATAGATAAAAATAAAAGTAATATTTTTTTACATTGTTATATAAACATCAATTTGTTGAGATATTTATATTCACATATATAAAAGCTTACAAACACATAGGTTTTTTTTTTTTTTTATGTATATGCCTAAGTTGTTAGTTTAGTAGGTTAGAAAAACTTATATTTTTTTTAGGTAATAGTTTTTTAGTTCACGTTTAATGTTTTTCTCATTTAATTTATAACGTAGTTCGGAAGGTAGTGCGTTGAGTAATCTGGGTATTATATATTTAGTTGTCCTTTGACCATAAGTATTGTTAGCTTTAGTTGTTAATAAAGTTCCCTGTGTTGCCTTTCTTGTCGAGCGGGAATGTTGGACCGTTTGTTGGAGGTCAGTGTTGTTTCCATGTTCGTGTAAAAGTGAAAAAGAGACTTTTTCGTGGACTGGTATAATTTTGTGCAATTTAAAGAGTTCATGGTAGTTATCTTTATATTTACGGATTTCGTTTTTTGGTGTAATAGTTTTAAGTATTCTTTGTTGCAGTGTGTAGATCTTATCTAAGTAGGTTTTATATGTTCGTCCATAACTGGTGATGCCATATGATATTATAGACTCTACTAAAGCTTTATACATTATGATCATTATAGTGCTTGGTATTTTATATTTTATGATGCTAAATTTTGTTAATATTGCCCTAAGTTTGTTGCATATCACATTAATATGCTGTGCCCAGTTGAAATTTTCGTCTATGACTAGGCCAAGGTAAGGAGCTTCACTGACTTGTTTGATAGGGGTACAGTTACAATCAAGGTTATTCTTGTTGTTGTGGAGGCAGTCGTGACTATGTGCAGTGAGGTGCGGTGAAATTTGTGTGACATTGTGTGTGGAGTGTATGTGCATAAGGTGTGTTTTTTGAGCGTTGAGGACAAGACCAGCGTCATGGGACCATCTGTTCAGGGCGTCAAAGTCATCTTGAAGGAGTTTGTTGGCGTTAACAAGATCTCTATCGGCTGCGACAAGGCATGTGTCGTCTGCAAATTGGTACAATTTACATTTTTTTATAACATTTACGACGTCATTAGCATAAATTAAGTAGTGGAGAGGTCCGAGCACTGACCCTTGGGCCGTGCCTTCCGTCACTTTTATTAATTTGCTGTAAGCGTTTCCTACTTTGACAGTGTAGTGTCTTCTTTCAAGGTAATCTTTGCACCATTTAAGCAGCTGGCCCCTAACACCGCTGCTTTCGAGTTTTTCGACTAATAGGTTATGTTTTAATGTGTCAAAAGCTTTACTATAGTCTATAAATGCAAGGACCACGTGTTTTTTATCATTTAAGTAACTGTTTATTTCGTCTGTGAATTTCGAGAGTAAAGTGTTCGTTCCCATCTTTTGTCTGAATCCGAATTGATTTTCATTCAAAATATTGTATTTGTTATAAAAATCGTGTATGAGGCTAGCTATATATTTTTCAAATATTTTATTTAGAATTGGCAATATCGTTATTGGTCTATAATTTTCATAGTTTTTGTGACTACCTTTTTTATGTATTGGTCGGACTATACCTACTTTTAATTCATCTGGATAAGTTCCAGTTTCAACACTTTTATTGATAAGATTTGTTATGGCAACTACTATTTTGTCACATGTGGTTTTGACATCCGAGGGTCGTATGATGTCAATACCAGGTGCTTTGAAGGTGTTAATGTTGTGGATGATTTTTTTTATGTTCTCTGGTTTAGCTTTTTTGAAATACATACTCATGTTTACAGGTTTAATGTGTGATGATAATTGCAGCAAGGGTATGTTACATTTGGGGATTATATTTTTGACATTTTTATCAAACTCACAGGCGAAGTTGTTCGCTATATTTTTTTCGCCGACATTTACAGTGTCGAATGCCTTTTTAAGAGTGTCATCTACGGCTATTTGTATTTTGCCAGAAATTTTATTTAATATCTTCCAAAGTATTTTTGTGTCTTTTTTGTTTTTTATAATTTGTTCTTTAAGGTGTATGTTTCTACAAAACTCTATCGCTTTATTAGTTCGGTTTCTCATCGTGGTGTACTCTTTTCTTAATATGTTGTCAGTGGGGTCCTTGATCCATTGTTTGAAGAGTTGGTCTTTTTTTTCACACATTAATTTTAATTTATTATTGAACCACCTTTCCGAGTTTCGCTTAGAGTTTGGTTTTATAATTTGTGTATATTCTGCCTTTTTGTAGGCATTTTGGAAGTTTATTTTAATGTATTGGTATATTTCGTTTGGGCTGGATAGGTTGTTAGTTTGATTCCAGTCTACATCCTCTAAGTGAGATTTAATTAAACTATTATTATACATTTTAATTTTTTGGGGAGCAGCCTGTATATGGTATGTTCCGACGCATGTTAGCACTATCATTCTGTGGTCAGCCATAACCGTATCGAGAACGGCGGAGTATAGGTCGTAATCTGGTTGGAATTTTGCGAAAATGTGATCTATACATGATTTAGTTATTATTTTTTTTCGTGTTTCTATTCTTGTATAATTTGAAATTCCGCAGGATAGACCATACTCCGCTAGTTTGTTAAGATAAGATGTTTTAATGGATGAGTTTGTTTTTAGATCAATATTAATGTCTCCTAACAAGATAGTGTTTTTCTTCGTGGTAGATAAAATGTGTGAGAGTTCAGTGGTAAAAAGTGCTTTGTTGTTGTCAGGTGGTCGGTAAATCGCGCAAATTGTAGTTTCGGTGCGATTTTCAGTGGTTAGTGTACCTATGATACATTCACAGTGCTTAGTTATAATGGGTATTTCGTTGAAAGTATGTTTTTTGTGTACATATATGATTAACCCACCGCCTTTCCTACGACAACGTACCTTTTTGTGCATAGAATAGTTACTGATTTCGAAAAGGGAACAAGTGTAATCGCTTAAATTAATTTCTGTTAGTACAAATACATCAATTTTATGTTGATTGATACATGCGAGAACTTGTGAATAGTTTTTAATCATCGATCGTATGTTAATGTGGACAAAGGTTAAGTTAGCTTGTGAGTAGGGTACCGTTTGATTAAAAGCATTAAGATTAGAACACTCATGAAGTTCATATATGTTGTTATTAAGGTTAGCCATTTTTAACGAGTTAAATAATTGTTACATGAAATACAGATATCAGATATCTTGAGATATATTTACAGTTTATTTTGACGTGTATTGTTTTCCTTGCATCTTTTGTATATCTATTTCATTTCTTATCGCAAATATTTTTGTTTTTTCCGATTCTCTTACCAACACTTTGCCTTGTTTAAACCAGATGAATTTGAAGTGGTCTTTTAGTTCATTTTTTGTTTTCCATAGTAAAGATTTAAAGTAGGGAGTCAAAGCGTGACGTACTATAGGTTTCTGGTTATTAGACGGGTCCTGGGAGCGAGAGGCAGTTATCCACGATGTTGCCGTTTCTTCATCAAATAACTTGACATGTATTCGGGTCGAATCGGTTTCGTTTTTGGCAGGGATGTGTGTTGCAGATTTAATTTTACCTTTATCCATATTGAGTGTATCTGCAAGTTGTTTTACAATGCACATAGGATTTTCCTTTAGGTTACATGTCAGATTAATTTCGATTTGATCGGCTAGTTGTTGTTGTTCTTGTTCGTTAAACCTTTGCTTTAGAGCTGCTACTTCGGTTTCTAAATGTTTGTTTCTGTTATCTAGTCCTATGTTTCGCTTCTCACATTCTTTTACTTTTTCTTGTAGGGCCTTAACTTCTTTTTCGTAGTCGTCGATTCTATCACAGCAATAGTTTACGGATTCTTGAAACTCTGCTAGTTCCTTTTTGATAGATTTTTCGACATCCACCGATATATCCTGTAATAGTTTTTTTATATCGATGCCGCTTACGTTCGAAATACCCACACGTCTTGGTTCATTATAAGTGTCCTCTTCGTCATCCGGTATAATAAATGATTTCCTAGGCGGAGCGTTTTTCTTACATTCAGTACAGGTCCATCCAATACTTTCATTTGCACGAAGCGCGGTCAGTTGCTTCGTTGACAATCCAGTACATTCGGCGCTTGCGTGTACCAACTTATCACACTGGTTGCACTGTAGACCAGGATTTCGTTTAGTAATGGTCTTGGTGCAACACTCACACTTAAGAGGCATTTTAAACGATTTAATAATTTAAAGATTATTACTCGGCGCGGTGCTCACACAGACACGAACGTAGCGTACGGCGGAAATGAACGAACTCAACGCATGACTCGTGCTAGCTATAATGACGTCATCAATGTAAGAAAATAGATTGGAATTCTCAATCATTCTATTATTCATCTGATTACCATTTTCATTTTTACCTTCGTTCCCGAGGGTGCAGGTTTCGATTCCCTGCAACACGCTATTGTTCATGAACCTCTGGAACGTTTGGGCCGCATTTCGCAAGCCGAATGTCATTCGAGGGAACTCAAAAAGGCCAAACGGTGTTATAATAGCAGTTTTTTCTACGTCTTCCGGTGCTATGCAAATATTATGAAAAGCTCTATTAATGTCTAACCGGGAAAAAACTAACTTACCTGCCAATCCGTATGTAAAGTCTCGGATCCTTGCAATCGGGTACCTGTCCGGCTTCGTGATCGCGTTGAGTGCACGATAGTCTCCACAGGGCCTGATTTGGCCATCCTTCTTTGGCACTACGTGCAAAGGGCTGGCCCAAGGACTCTTTGATGGCCTGCAAATACCTAATTCCTGCATTAACCTAAACTCGTCCCTTGCAATTTTATACCTTTGCGGCGGTAATGGTCTTACTTTAGCAAAAACCGGGGGCCCCTTAGTTTCTATATAATGTAAAATACCGTGTTTACTGGGCTCCTTAAAACAAATAGGCTTAGTTATTTCCAAATATTGCTCTAAAAGTTCGCGATACGGATTATCACATTGGATGCTAGTTACTGTGGGCTCGTTACTCACTACAATTATACCTTGTGTATCTAACTGTGTGCGACCGTCTATCAACCTTCTATTATGTAAATCAACTATTAACTCATGTGCCTTTAAAAAATCTGCCCCAATTATGGGTTGTTTTACGTCAGCCATAATAAAATTCCATCTAAAACTACGGCGTAAACCAAGATTAATATCTAACGATTTTACACCATAAGTCTTTATTTCCGTATTGTTCGCGGCGTATAATTTATAAGGGCATTCGTTTGCCTTACTTTTGCCCGGCACTTTAAACACTGGAATCACTGACACATTTGCCCCGGTATCCACCAGGTACACTAAACCGGTTTTCTGCTCTCTGACGCACAAACGGTGATTTTTGAGTATATTCAATGATATACTTAACATTATGTTTCACGGCTTAATTCTTTGCGATTTAAAGTTAACATGTTGTAGTAGTACTTCCAAGCATCAGCCTTGCACGGTTTTCAGAGACACGTTTTTTTTTTTTTTTTTTTTATTTGGCAACCCTGATCCCCGCTCTTGAACTCCTCTCCACTTACTTCCTCTCATCATCCCTCCTCAATAATCATTCTGTATTTCCGTGCTCAAGCCTTCGCACGTGCGTCTATAATTTATTACTTAAATTAAACGTTAAATAGTTTGTGTTATAGTTTAAAAATTTAAATCTCAACTTATTATTTGTCATTCGTAAAAATGGTGAAAAGGAAATATGAAGACATCGAGACCATACGCAAGAAGATCAGAAAACTGGAAAAAAAGCTTCAAAAGAAGCAAATGCCAAGTGAAATTTGTACCTTATCACTATCCATGGCTCTTTACATCGCATAATTGCGTTACGAATCCTTATTCGAAAACAAAGTTCAATGATCTTTATCACTGAATTTGAATGAGCCGAGTTTAAAACTCACAAATTTACCTAGTAAGAATCTTTATTCGAGACGATGGTAAATGTCATTGTTTAGTGATCATTATCGCTAAAATGACTTTTCGAATCCTTATTCGAAAACAAAGTTCAATGATCTTTATCACTGAATTTGAATGAGCCGAGTTTAAAACTCACAAATTTACCTAGTAAGAATCTTTATTCGAGACGATGGTAAATGTCATTGTTTAGTGATCATTATCGCTAAAATGACTTTTCGAATCCTTATTCGAAAACACAGTTCAATGATCTTTATCACTGAATTTCAATGAGCCGAGTTTAGAACTCAAAAAGAAGAATGGCAAGGTCCCATACATTGTAAGTACCGCTTTTATTTCACATAGCATTCACGTACTTCAAACTTAATATGTGCGTTTTATTGCTTAGATAACGAGTAATCAGAATATAATTATTAGATTTATACAGAAGTTGGGAATAAAAAGTCAAAACAATAATCTAACCTAAAAATTACAGGAATTTATAGTCCGTCTTTTCTAACATGGCGTCGTATTTTGAAACCATTACATTACATAAGCAGGTATTAACCAATCCAGAGGTTTGAAACGGGGTGGCGGCGCGGGCGGCTTAATTCAAGTTTGACAGTAGGACTTTACAACTATTATTTTTTATTGCCGGGAAATTAAAAAATGTGCTTTCGGCAAGTTTAATTTGATTTTATTGTATTTCTAAATATTCCCAACAACTATCACAACAATAGATGTTGGAAAAAACGTGTCTCATATTGACCTATTAACTACATATAGCCCGGTTTTGATACGCTTGAAAACTCTAAAATTAAGTGATACCGTGGCCGCCAATCCTCTTTACCTAATTCGAATCTTTATTCGAGACTATGGAAAATTTCTTTGTTTAGTGATCATTATCGCTAAAATGACTACCCTACTTTTTGCATTTTATGCTCGTAGGTGCTAAAAACACTTCTTTCGAATTATTATTCGAGACGCTGACTACTTTCGTCTTTTCAGTGCCATCTACCTCAAAACATCCACCAGTAGATGGATGTTGAGGATATAGAATTGGATAGCGATATCTTAGAGATGTTGGGAGATGCTCCTAAGATTAATAATAAATAATAATAAAATTTCTTTATTCATGCCACAAATCTTGAATGTTTTTTACAGAGTAATCTTACAGTCTAAGTACAAAATAATTACTATTTACTATTTAAACATCATACAATAAGGCTAATATAATTGCTGAAGAACTAGGAAAACCTTTACATACGGAAATTTCAACCCGGTGCGGTGGTCTGAAATCCTTTTAAAGGGACTACCCAAAGAGACAAGAGATAAAATCCTAGAGGATTATCTTATTCCTAGTAATTGTCAACTACTCCTTGCCCCTGCTCTGAATCCGGAAGCAAAAGTGGCAGTTATCGAAGCGGTCTCTAAACGGAATTCCTCCCTCATGTTTAGGCAAAGACAAACTGGTGTGGCTATAGCAGCTCTGGGAAGAGCTACCGAAACACTCGTAGGATCATCTTCATTAATACCACAGAAGCAACAAATAAGCAATGGTGCCATCTCGAAATGTACTTATATTGAAGGACAATTTTTATCCAGTATATTTCTTGTACCTAAGCTTAATGGTGATAAAAGGTTTATATTGAATTTAAAAAAGTTAAATAAATTTGTACTTGCTAGTCATTTTAAAATGGAAGATTACAGAACAGCGTCAAAATTATTGACTGAAAACTGCTGTAGACAATAGACTTAAAACATGCATACTTCTTTGTTGCGACAAATGAAGCTCACAAAAAATATCTTCGATTCAAATAAAACAATATATTATATGAATTCAATTGTTTACCGTTCGGCCTTTGTACCGCACCTCTCGTGTTTACTAAATTAATGAAACCAGTTATAGAATACCTGCGTAGTCGGGGTATGATTTCAGTTATTTATTTAGATAACATTTTTTTATCGGAAAGACTTACTCGGAGTGTGTCACTAATGTATCTACAACTATAGATCTATTACAGAGCTTGGGTTTTTTGATTAACTTTTCAAAAAGTTGTTTAATACCTAAACGTGAATGTAAGTTCTTGGGCTTCACTTTCGACTCAAAGCAGATGATTTTAAAACTACCCGAGGAAAAGAAAATGAAATTGAAAGATTTTATAAATAGATTTCTTTGTATAAAACGATGCAAGTTACGCGAATTCGCTAAACTCATTAGGTATTTAATTTCCGCATGTCCAACAATAACTTATTCGTGGTTATATACAAAAAAGCTTGAACAATATAAATATAATTGTTTATTAAAAAAAAAAAAAAATCCAAACTACGATCAGACAATTGATATCTTAATTACCCTACATGAAGAATTATATTGGTGGTTAGGAAACATAGATATAGGCCATTCATCACTCAAACCGAACAACTTTGTTTTAGAATTTTTTTTCTGATGCCTCCTCTACGGGATGGGGAGCGTATTGTGATACAGTTAGATGTTGTGGATATAGGAAAGACAACGAAACTTCCTGTCATATAAACGAGTTGGAACTAAAAGCAGCCTTTCTAGCTCTGAAACGTTTCACCAAAGAATTATCTAATTGTGACATCTTATTAACAGAATGGGCAGTATTCAATATGATCACCTAGATTATATATCTAGAAGTATGTGGAAATGGTTCGAAGAACGTAGAATAATCTTATTCACTTCTTACATCAATACTAAAGATAATTGTGAGGCAGATTCATTATCTCGAAAACAGTTTGAGGATACAGAGTGGGAATTAAATCAAATTGCATTTAATGAAATAGTTCGCAACTTTGGTATGCCAGTATTGATTTGTTTCAAACAGATCCAATACTAAGTGTAAACAATATGTTTCGTGGAGAAATGATCCCGAAGCATGTGCTGTTGATGCCTTTACACTGCCATGGACCAATATGTTATTTTGCGCCTTTCCACCATTCTCGCTTACAGTAAAATTAATGCAGAAAATCATTTGTCATAAGGCAGAGGGTATTGTTGTGGTGCCATATTGGCCAAGTCAACCTTGGTTTCCTATGTTTAAAAAGTTGTCTGTTTCAATTTTTTTTGTATTTTGGACCAGATATTGACCTTCTAACATCTCCTTTCAGTAGATTGTAGATTGTGTACACAAGAATCTACGCCTTGTTGCCGCGAAATTATCAGGCAAGCATTACTAAGGAAATATTTATCGAATAGGTCAGTAGATATTATGCTAGCTTCGCTTGCAAATAATACTTACAAACAGTACGATGTTTGCATAAAATCTTGGATAATTTACTGTAGATTACATAATTATGATTATTTTAATGCTTCTATTCCAATTGTAATACATTTTTTAACCGATATTTTTGATAAAGGCGCTAAATACGGGACCATCAATTCTTACCGCTCTGCCTTATCTCTTTTGTTAGGTAATAGCTTAAATGATGATCGAGTCAAACGTTTCATGAAGGGTGTTTACAAGTTGAGGCCCACCAATCCAAAATATAATACTTCTTGGGACCCAAACATAGTGTTAAATTATTTGGCCACTCAATGGCCAAATGAAAGCCTTAGTTTAGAAGATTTCTCTAAGAAACGCTGGTGTGCTAGGTTTGGTGACAGCGCAAAGAGTACAAACATTTTCTCTCATTAAAATAAATAATATAACTCAAAACAGAACAGAAATCTTCGTTAAAATACCTGACTTAGTAAAAACTTCAAAACCAAACTCCTTTCAACCCCTTCTAAGGCTACCATTTTTTCATACAAATCCTGCAATATGCCCTGCCAGATGCATTTTAGATTATATAAATAAAACGAGTGGTTTACGTAGTTGTGACACTTTATTTATTAGCCACAAAAGACCTCACTTAAAAGTTTGTCTCAAACTTTGAGTCACTGTATCAAATATACTTTACAACGCAGTGGCGTGGACACATCAGTGTTTAGCGCGCACAGCACGCGCCATGCGGCCACTTCCACTGCTAGCAGAGTCGGTGTCAATATTGATGTCATACGGAAAACCGCAGGATGGAGTAATACATCCTCAGTATTTGCCAAATTCTACAACAAAGAAATTGTATCGGATGCCAATCAATTTGCAACTAGTATTTTATGTAACTCATTAGAATAAATAGATGTATATTTGTGATTTATTACTGTTGGTTATACTCTAACAATTTTACTTATACCTATACTGCAAAAATAATTCACATTAAAATACTCTGAACATCCTACAACATGTTAACTTTAAATCGCAAAGAATTAAGCCGTGAAACATAATTAAGGATCAAACGAACTTACCAAGTGAAGTTCGATCACAATTATGTGAACGGCTTAATTCGAAGCGATTGATATAAACCCGCCCAAACAGTATTCCTTTAAAGTAATATCACCCACCCATAATTAATGTGAATTATTTTTATGGGTACTACCTAGGAACTTTAGCTCTAAACAAAATGATTATTGAGGAGGGATGATGAGAGGAAGTAAGTGGAGAGGAGTTCAAGAGCGGGGATCAGGGTTGCCAAATAAAAAAAAAAAAAAAAAAAAACGTGTCTCTGAAAACCGTGCAAGGCTGATGCTTGGAAGTACTACTACAACATGTTAACTTTAAATCGCTTCGAATTAAGCCGTTCACATAATTGTAATCGAACTTCACTTGGTAAGTTCGTTTGATCCTTAATTATTATTTCAATGAAATAAAAAATACAAAATTAAAGTAGCTGACATGATGTGACAACAATATATATTTTTTTAATAACAAAAAAGGAAATGACGCAGACAGATATAAGAAAAACTTTAACATAAAAAGAGGTTCTTCAACACTGCCCCTTACTCGAGCACTCAATTTAAACTTGTTAATACAGCCATTAAATTTAAAATAAAATCACACAGTGCAAGAGTACAAAATATAAAGAAATGAATAAAAGTATTAATAAAAATATTAAACTAATCCTAAGCACTTGACAAAGTAATTATGTTTAACCTTAGGTAAAGCTTTTGTACAAATGTCGGCTTCTAATTCCGTTGACGGTTTGTAATCTAAACTGATTACTTTGCGATCAATACACTCGCGTATAAAATGATGTCGAACGTCTATATGTTTGGTGTGACGAAAACATTCGTTCTCTACCATTTTCAGTGTACTACGATTATCGTTATAGATGGTGACCGTATTGGGTTGTGCCTTATCCCAGTAATTAAGTTCTAACAAGAAATTACGAATAAATTTTGCCTCTTTAACAGAACTACCAAGAGCATAGTATTCGGCTTCTGTACTAGAACAGGCTACATTTTGTTGCTTTTGGCTGTGCCAATTAATTATGCAATGACCGAATCTACTTACAAAACCAGAATATGATTTCCGATCGGTTGTATCCCCCGCCCAATCTGCGTCGGATGAAATTTCAAGCTTACCACTACCTCTTTTGAAATTGAGTCCATAGTCAGTTGTACTTGAAAGATACCGTAAAACTCGCTTAGCAGCAATCCAATGCGACTCATTATAACTTGTATTGTATTGGCTCAGCTTACTGCACGCATATGCTAGATCTGGACGAGTGCATACAGCGAGATACATCAAACTTCCAATAAGTTCTTGGTATGGAAACCTCAGATCTACTGCATCTGCTTTTGGTAGATTAAAATTGACTTCCATAGGAGTAGCTATGCTATGAGCATCTTCCATACCAAATTTATGTAAAATATTTTTTACGTATTCTGACTGACTTAACTTCAAAGTTCCTTGCTTTCTGTTCCTTTCAACTTTCATACCCAAAACTTGTGTCACAGGTCCAAGTAATTTAATTTTAAAGTTAGATCTGAGCAATTCGTATAGCTTTTTCTTTTCAGTTTCATTAGAACTAAATATAAAAAAATCATCTACATACAAAGCTATTATTACCTTATCTCTGAAATAAACACATTTCTCGGTTCTAAGTTGTGTATAACCGTTACTAATTAAAACTTTATGAACTTTATCATTCCAAGCTCTGCTAGCTTGCTTGAGTCCATATAAACTTTTCTTGAGTAAACAGACTTTATTCTGCCCCTCATTTTCAAATCCAGTAGGTTGTTCCATGTAAATACGTTCATGAAGGTCTCCGTTGAGGAATGCTGTATTGACGTCTACATGTTCAATATCCATATCATTTTCAAGTCCTATTGCCAATAATAAACGTAAAGTCGAATGTCTGACGACAGGTGCAAAAGTTTCATCATAGTCAACGCCATATCGTTGAGTGAACCCTTTTGCAACTAGACGAGCTTTAAATTTTTCAAAATTACCACTAGGGTCAATTTTTTCTTTAAAAACCCATTTACATTTTATTACGTTAACATTTTTTGGTCTATCTACAAGTTCCCAGACACCATGTGTCATGAGTGAATTATATTCCTCCTGCATAGCTTCCAACCATTCTTTAGCTTTTTCACATTTTAAGGCTTCATTATACGTTCGCGGTTCACTTCGACTCATTAACTTAGTGACATAGTTCACTTCATAGTCTTTTAACCAAACAGGTGGATTTCGTGTACGTATAGGCCTAGAATTTTCTATGATATCGAAGTTTGGTTGCACATTTTGAGTATCTTGCAGATTCGACGGTGAGTCAGATTCACCTAATTCAGCAGTTGCTTCCATTTCTCGATGGTCAACAACGTGATCTTCAGTATCAGAAATGGTAGATAAAAAATCTGGTTGAGAATGCTCACTATTATTAGGTTCAATGACATTTTCCTCAGAACTATTTGAATCATATATAGGAACTTTAAAAGTATTTATTAAATCCTTTATATTTTTATCATTAGAATTTGTAGTTTTATATTGAATACCTCTTACAGACTCAATGAATTGAACAGAACGAGCTTTAGTTAACTTAGTACCATCAGATGGATCACCAAGCCTATATCCTTTAGTGTGTTCACAATATCCTAACATTATATAGGGTTTTGATTTTGGATCAAGCTTGTCACGCTGGCATTGAGGAGTAAGAGCATATGCTGTACTACCGAAGACTCGAAGATGACTGAGGTTGACCTTGTAACCAGTCCACAGCTCTTCAGGGGTAGCCTTATTTAAAGCAGCAGTAGGACTACGGTTCTTTAAGTAACAGGCCGTATTGACTGCTTCAGCCCAATATTTTTTCCCTAAACCAGCATCTTGTAACATAGCTCTGGCTTTTTCCATTAAAGTTCTGTTCAAGCGTTCAGCAACGCCATTTTGTTGAGGTGTGTATGGAACGGTGGTTTCGTGAACTATACCGCATTGCTTAAAATAATTCGCGAAGCTTTTATTACAATATTCCATGCCATTATCACTCCTAACACGCTTAATCTTAAGGTCAGTTTGATTTTCAACAACATTTTTAAATTCAATAAATGTATTCAAAACTGTCGTTTGATCTTTACGAACTAGAAAATAAATAAAAGATTTGCGAGTAAAATCGTCTGTAAAAGTAATAAAATATCGAAAACCTCCCCAACTATTAACCGAAAACGGTCCACATATATCCGTATGGATTAGATTTAGTTTTGTCACGCTTCTATGCGCCTGACCATGGGGAAAAGATTTATTATTTTGTTTTCCTTCAATACAAGAAGTGCATGGAGTCAAATCACCATTTGGAAAGTTAATGCCGCGAGCCAAATAATCACGAAGAGTTAACATACCTTTAAAACTTAAGTGTCCTAAACGACGATGCCATAGCTCTAAAGAATCTGATTTTGTTACAAAAGCTTTACCTTCAGTGACAACATTAGGCTCTAAACATTCCCGTTTCTGATCAATTTTGTATATACCGCCCACATTAGTAGCTTGGAGTTCACAGGAACCAGTTATAGACACATTATCTTTCCTGTAAATATTGCATTTGTTAATATCAAATATTAAAACATAACCTTTTGCCGCGACTTTGCTAACAGACAAAAGATTTGCTGCTACTTCTGGTACATACAAAGCATCAGTTATAATCTTTTCATTGTAATTATTTAATGTCAAATTAACATTACCTACACCTTCACTGCATATTATTTCATTGTTGGCAGTAGTAATTTCCGATTTAATACTAGGAGAGTAATTAACCAGCCAATCCTTACGATTAGTCATATGACTTGTGCAACCTGAATCTAAAATCCAGCTATTATTATCACAATTAAGACTGACTAAAGCAGTCTCTCTGGAATATAAGGAGGCCTTAGTGTTTCTCTTGCTTGAAGACAAAGCATCTTGATTTGATAACTTCTTAAATTTTTTCTTCAACTTAGGACATTTTGGTTTTATGTGCCCTTTCTCATGACAATTGTGACAAATAGGAATAAATTTATTCTTTGCTATAAGGATCTTGTCAGTCGGCTCCTCATTATTTGTACTTGAAAACTGCTTTTTGACTTCGCTTTGAATTAACTGACATTTCACAAAATCTGACGTCAGCTTTATGTTGGTGGCTTCCATGGCCATTATCAGCGGGTCGAAATCAGTCGGCAAACCGATCAGCATCAATTCCGATAATTCTTCGTCCTCAATTATGCAGCCAATATCAGCTAGTTCTTGAGTGATGGAAATAATATTTCCTAAATAAATATCCATGGAGTCACAATTTGCATATTGTATTTGAGCTAATTTTCTTTTTAAGTAAAGACGTCGACTTATGCCAGCATTTTCATAGGCAGCTCTCAAACTATTCCAAGCATCTATTGCCGTCTTTGCGTTTTTCATATGTGGGTAACAAACAGGTTGGATGTTGAGGCAGATCTTTGCATACGCCTTTTGATCCTTGGTTGTGTCCGTAGACGCTTTTAAAGATCCATTTGCATATTCCCAAAGCCCATTTTCAATCAAAAGTAACTTCATCTGGAATTTCCATGTTCCATAGTTTTTGACACCTTCTAATTTTCCGATGATCATATTAGATCCGGAGGCAAATATTAAATTACTAGACATAGCAGTATTGTCAGTCATTTTCAAGAGAGAAAAAAAATTTTTACTCACGTAATTTTTGTTTCACAAACCTATGGGTATTTCTAGCTTCTTTAAAATAATTATTAATTATTACCCATAACCTTTGTTGAGTATATTCAATGATATACTTAACATTATTATTTCAATGAAATAAAAAATATAAAATTAAAGTAGCTGACATGATGTGACAACAATATATATTTTTTTAATAACAAAAAAGGAAATGACACAGACAGAGATAAGAAAAACTTTAACATAAAAAGAGGTTCTTCAACAGTGATTACCCGCAGCACAATCGCTCACCGACGCTGACTGCACTGCCACTAGTTTTCCGAGTTCAACCGAGCTGATTGTTTATTTACCCAGCCACAAGGTTGCTCGCATTGCGTCGCTTTTTCTCTTAACCGGAAATGATGACGACACAGCCACACTCGGTTCTCTGGCTCTCGCTGCCGTGGCGCTGTTCTGCTCCTGGATCGTGGTCTCCATCGATCTCCGTCGTAACTTCTGCCTTGCCGTCGCCCGTAGCTCCTACCTCGCGACCGGATTTCTTCTATATCTCCTCGGAGCTCCTTTAACTCTAGGGACATGTCGCGCATGTATTTGACCATATCTGACTCCATATCGGTAGCTGCTGGCGCGACGCTGGAGGAGGCTACCGCTGCTACCTGGCCGTTGCCTAAATTTTCCAGGATCTTTTCTGCCATGGGTGCCAAACTGTCCAGACTCACGCCTCCACTCACTGTGAGTACCGCTCTAACGCTGGGTGGCAGGCGGCTTAGCCAAAGTTTTCTTAAGGGCTCGTCTGTTATCCCGCAGTTCTTTGCTAGATCTGTCATATTTCTTAGCAATTGTGACGGCTTTTGCGTACCCAGGTCCATGTCGTTCACTAGCCGTTGAAATTGGGCCTCTGAACTTTCTTCAAAAACTGTTAATAGACGCTGTTTCAATTTTTCATATTTATCGGTTTCCGGCGGAGATTGCACTATGTCGCTAACTTGCCGTAACGCATCCTTATTTAATTTTGCCAATACCGGGTCGAATTTTACATTGTCACCTTGTTTTTGTGGCGCCATTATCGACTCAAATCGACAAAACCACATTCTGGGCATATCTTGCCAAAAATCCGGTGTTCGCATTTGCACCGTCACCATGGACACGTCTGCCGTGTCTTCTGCCTTTGGGCTTTTAGCCCCACTAATATTGTGAGTTGGCAGCATCTTAAAAACTTAATCACTGACTACTTGATAAATATTTGCACTCGCCAGGTTCCCGTGCCACGTGAGTCGCCTACGTGTCGTATTTAACCAAATCACGTCGGGGTCACCACTTTTGGGAAGGGTGACGTTGGTTAAATAAAACGTATTTTAGTTTCACTCAGTCTATAATTTATAGTTCATAAATCACAATTATTTAACACACATAAAGTAGATACAATTAGTCCTTATCAGTACATAGTGTTAAGGAAACCTAGTTGGGCGGTGCTCCGCAGACGACTGGCGGCTCTACCGCTCGATACATTCGTTTAGGGTTGCTGACTTTGCTTACAACGTATGACCGCTACACTTAGTTCTGCAGCGTTCGCGGTAAAGAAAATTCGCTCATTGTCTGATGTTAATACAGCGAAGCTGGTATATTTTAGCTATTTTCATAGTATAATGTCCTATGGCATCCTACTTTGGGGCAATGCCGCAGATATTGACACGATATTTACACTGAAGAAAAGGGCTATTCGTGGAATGTATAAACTTGGAAACAGAGAATCTCTTCGAGAAAAGTTTAAAGAGATTGGTATCTTTACCCTTGCATCACAATATATTTATGAAAACATTATGTATATTTATAAGAATAGTAATAAATTTAAAACTAGGAAAGATAATCATGATACAAATTACTCTGTAAGAACTAGGAACGACCATAAGTTAGCGTTTTCTAAATTAAGGCTGGCTAAAAGCAGCAAATCATTTATTGGAATTTCAATACGTATTATAACAGAATTTCGAAGTCAATTCAATCCCTGCCATTCAATAAATTTCAATCTATCATTTAAAAACACTCTATCTCGAAAAGCTTATTATAATCACAGTATTTAAATGTAACCAACTGACCGCTCTGATCACAGCGGTCAGTTGGTTACATTTAAATACTCAAAAGAAAAACAGGTTAATAAGAGTATAATGGTTGTTCCAGTCAATGACAAACGTTTAGAGAGATTTCGCTGTGGTCTAATCAACAATATGCCTACTATAGCCCACTCCAATAATGTAAATTTACAATACAGTAACTTAAGTAGATTAATAAATAAACAACATGACAGTGTATTTATTCCGAAAAAAATCTCTCTAAACCAGTGTAAATCATTTAGTGATTGGGCTACCACAGGTATACATATCAGTAGAAAGCACCTATATGATCTCTATCATGAGAAATCATATAACAAAAATGACACCTTTTGCAAGTATGTCAGAACTTACTCAAAGTTATTTAAAAAAGTTTGTGCCGCAGCCAAATCAATGTATTTAGGTAATAAGATTTAAAATAGTGCTAATAAGACTAAGACTACTTGGAATATAATTAATAAGGAAACTGGGAAAGTTAAGAATCGCAATAGTGAGTTTAAGCTTGTTATTGACAATACAATAATTAAAGCAGATGAAAATGTTGCGACAGCATTTGAGAGCTGTTTTGCTGACATTCCAGTTTCAACTACTAAATCATTAAACTCATCACCTGTGGCGGCTGAATCATTGCTCAAAAATCATGTGAGTGAGTGCAAGGTGTCTTTCAAGTTCCAACCCATAGACACCGGGGATATTATTAAAACATTTAAGACAATTGATATTAAAAAGACAACTGATCTCTGGGGCATATCTGTTGAAATATTAAATTCTATTATAGATGTAATAGCTCCTTGCCTTGTTGAAATATTTAACAACTGTATTATTAGTGGGGAGTTTCCTGATTTAATGAAGCATAGTAAGGTTATTCCTTTATTTAAGTCGGGTAGCACTACAGACCCTACTAATTTTAGACCAATTTCAATTCTACCTACTTGTAGTAAAATTTTTGAAAAAATTATTCTTAATCAACTCTTGGCCCATTTCACCTATAACAATTTACTTCATAATAAACAATTTGGATTCACAAAGGGCCGTTCAACAACTGATGCTGGTGTTGAACTATTTGAAATAATCACTGGTGCCTGGGAGAGGTCACAGGATGCCCTAGGTGTATTTTGTGACCTATCTAAGGCATTTGACTGTGTTCAGCATGACACTCTCATCAGGAAACTCCACCACTATGGCATCAAAGACAAAGAACTCAAACTTTTGAATTCATATCTAAGTGATAGAATTCAGAAGGTTGAGGTAAACCGGAAAAGGTCGGCTGGGTCGGTTGTGAGAATGGGAGTGCCTCAAGGATCAATTCTGGGCCCATTTCTGTTTCTAGTCTATATAAATGATCTACCCTATATGGTAGGCAATAATCACGAGATTGTATTGTTTGCTGACGACACATCATTAATTTTTAAAATGATAAGACAGAAAATAAACTACGACGATGTAAACAATGCTCTCGCAAATGTTGTTCAGTGGTTCAATATAAATAATCTAGCTTTCAATGATAAAAAAACTAAATGTATAAAATTCTCTGCACCAAATGTGAAACAAGTTGAGTCTGATCTGCGGCTTAATGGGAACAGATTGAATCTAGTAGATAACACTGTTTTTCTTGGAATTACCTTAGATTCTAAATTGCAATGGGGCGCCCATATCTCACAACTAGCGAGTAGACTTAGTTCTGCAGCGTTCGCGGTAAAGAAAATTCGCTCATTGATTGATGTTAATACAGCGAAGCTGGTATATTTTAGCTATTTTCATAGTATAATGTCCTATGGCATCCTACTTTGGGGCAATGCCGCAGATATTGACACGATATTTACACTGCAGAAAAGGGCTATTCGTGGAATGTATAAACTTGGAAACAGAGAATCTCTTCGAGAAAAGTTTAAAGAGATTGGTATCTTGACCCTTGCATCACAATATATTTATGAAAACATTATGTATATTTATAAGAATAGTAATAAATTTAAAACTAGGAAAGATAATCATGATACAAATTACTCTGTAAGAACTAGGAACGACCATAAGTTAGCGTTTCCTAAATTAAGGCTGGCTAAAAGCAGCAAATCATTTATTGGAATGTCAATACGTATATATAACAGAATTCCGAAGTCAATTCAATCCCTGCCATTCAATAAATTTAAATCAATCATTAAAAACACTCTATCTCGAAAAGCTTATTATAAAACTAAAGATTACTTAGATGATAAAAAGGCATGGGATTAAGCACAACAGGATATTTCTAAAAGTTTCCAATTACTTAATAATTTTGTTTACGGCTTGGCTGTGCGGTATATAATGACATGCTGGTGGCTGTCCCACTCACTTATTTTCTTGTCAAGACAACAGCAAGAACGTCATGCTCCCTCAGGCGGCATGGCTAGTGGTAGCGTCGGGTATCGGGTCACCCTCTTCCCTAAAATATGGTTGAGGAGGGTGATGGCTGGTGCTTGCGTTAACTCGTGAACGGGTGCTGCTAGCGGTGCCAGGTCGTTTTGCTAATGATACTATGACTATTTTATTCCATTCTTGTTCAAATACTCTGGTCCCAGTATGTCATGTTCGTATTGTGCATCCATAGCTCATTGCATCTGCTATGTAAGCAATTTGGTTGTGGCATGACATTGGCTCTCACAATTAGCTGTCTTGTGTTTGTATTTTTTTTCATGTCACGGTCAATTTGTACTGTACCTATTTGTATTAATTTGATAATTCTGAGTGAAAAAGAGTGCCAAGAGTTTTTTTCCGCCGGCTTTTTTTGTCTCTTGGTCTACTGTAATATCTTATTTAACAACTATCAACAACTAGTTAAAGCCGAAGTATGTGATGACTGACTTCATCGAGTGTTTTGTGAAATTCCTAAGATGTATAAAACTTTTTGAATTTTTTTTTTGCATAGGTTATAAAAAAGTATAAAATTTTCATGAAAAATTTTGAAAGCAGTGTCTGGTTTGTCTGTATCGTACATATCAGCAAAACTTAAGCTGGAAATACAATTTATAATTTTTTTTTAACATTTTCTAAAGAAAAGTCGCGTTTGTAAGTGTACCAGTATTTAAGTGTACATGTTTTTTTAATGGGTGCCGTAAGAGTTTGGGCAGTATTATCAGATAAAGCTAATTCTATAACCTCTCCTTTGGCTCCACGTATATTGTGTAAGTATAATATTATCTAAACAGGTTTTACTGCGTAATCTAGTTGGCTCTTTAAATTGAAATTTTACATTGTATTTATTTAATGTTTGCATAAAGTCTATGTTAGTTATACGTCGGGTATTTATCAAATCATATTATGAAGTAACTTTTGCAGAACGTAAACGTAAATTGTGATTGAGATAATTTCTTGCAAATGTTATGAATTGTTATAATTCCAACGGAATATCATTTTATTGGAACATAGCTACGTAAAATAAATAAATGCCATTTTTAGAAGCCTCCAATACGATTCTAATGTAACGGTGACGGCACTACAGATTACCTATGTTGTGGAAATTACTGTAAGTGTCATAGGGATCAAGGTTCGCCACGCAGGCTATAACTAATGTTTTTTTTTGAAAAACTTGGGTGTCAAAAGAAGCCTAAAATAGTAAACATTTAAACGAGATCAAAATTAGCTGTCTACACTTGATACTTTTATTTTTATGATGATTTCGGGGTGAGAAACAAAAAAAGTTTAAAAATGTTATTAAAATAAAACCAAAAGGTTTTTAAATATTTAATGGTCACTAGCAGATAACCTAATAACAGGCCATATCAATTTGGTCGGCGGTGCACCAAACGCTCTGTATAATAAGCTACAATCTAGTTCTGTTTTATGGCCTCTGTAACAAAAGCTTATTGAAGCTTACTTTGTGGCAGCATAGTTGGTATTTCAGTTTGGGTAATTTAACTATTTAGCTAGCAGCGTGGGTTAGATTTGTGATGTAGTAAATAAAGAGAGTTCATGTATTTTTTTTAAGTTCTCTGTAATTTATAATACTTAAAGATTAATTAAATTTGCAATGCTTCACTTTAACTGAGATTTACATTTTTTGTAAAGAAAATCGTCTCGGGTGGATTGCTGCAAATTTCTGTGGGTAGAGTACCCGCCCAGCAAGTGGCAGTCTCGATGGGATGGTTTCATATTGGATATTTTTTACAGATCTTACAAAGAGTTAATTTCCTTTTTCCGAAAACTTAAACATGCTTGCTTATGCATAATATTTTTCCTGAGAGTAGGGAGATTTTGCTGAATGGTAATCCTAATTTTACCCACACGCCCCCTGACTTCATCATCCAAAAGCCTTGTCGGTCTATACGTTTGTCAGCTACCCAACAAGTTATAACAATTTGGTATTTTATTAATTGACAGGAAAAATCTTAGTTTCGTAAGCGATAGTGGACGTAAAAACAATTACGCTTAAGTATTGATCTTAATTTCTTTTTTGACCCTGGAATTATTATTATTATTTAATTTATTTTGTAGTTATGGTATTTACATATTTGAACAGTGCTAATAAAGCATTTGATACAATGCCTAAAGAAACAAGAGGACATGAGATAACTACGAAAAAAACGGTCCTGTTTAGTCAGAAACAAAGATGGCGGCTTGCCGTAGAGCTCATACTTTTTCTTGAGGCAGCCTAACACACTGCATCTAACCACTATTATGACAGTATTATGCAAATTTCTGCACTATAACTAATAATTTCACATCAAACACTTTTTTCTTCAAAATTTGCAAAAAGGAAGTTGTTATGACAACTGACTTAAGTACTTGTTGTTGACTATTTCAATATTCAACTGACTGGTATGAGAAACCGATACCTACAGGTACAAAACTGGTAGAAAAATTGCGTTTCACAATATCTATTAGCTACGGTAAGTTCTCGAGCCCTCCTTACGTGTCTTTCTTCCAAGAAAATAGGTGATATGCGATTATACAACGTGTAACAAAATGGAGAGATAAAACTTAAAGGTTAGCTTCTATACCATACGTAGAATATACAGTGAAAGAATAAGCATGATCAGTGCTGGTATAGACTTTCATAGAAATTTATTTAAGTATTTTACCACAAAAAAATTTGACAACCCTAGTCAACCTAATAAGCTAAAACAATGGCTTGGACCGCCCCGGCTGAATAGCGAGCGATACGCCCCGCCCACCGCGAGTAGCGCGGCAACCAGCCGGGCAAGATAAATATTACCGAATGTCCCCAAATGAAACTGTACCCTATCTGGTTAGCTAACATGAGCATGTTAACAATTACTTGATTTGATACCATGATTAAGCCCACAGAACTAAGTCTCCATATTCTAAGAAAATATCCATTTATAGGACCGATTTTTCGTCGCATGCTAGCCCAGCAGCTGATTGTAACTTACCTATCGCTTAGAACATAGAATGACACAATTTTTATCACAGTAGCTAATGAAAACAAATGAAACAACATGTTAGTATAACTTTCAATTAACTATTTATTAATAAAAAATCGGGTTGCCTGGAAGATATCGCCTTAAGCGATAAGGCCGCCAAAATTATCATTGACTTATTTTTAATATTTTGTACATCATTATTTCTAGGTTAAATGATAATAAAGAGCGTTTATTATAATTATGACAACTTAAATTTGTAACATCTGACAAACTCTTATGGTAAGACGCTAATCGCACTTATTTCAATCAACATATTCCGTTCACTTTGAGTAAAAACTCTCACAACTGTACCTACGGTTTCCCATACACTTGGCCAGAATTACAAAAATGGCTCAAAATGTCTGCCTTCTTTTTCAATACACAGGGCCGTCCTCCGTAATAATGATGCCCTGGTGTTTTGCAACATCGCTGGAGTTATTGAAGCACATGCGATATTTATCCTTTCCACCATTTCTTCGCGAGTATTGCACTCTTTTGCATACACAAAACTTTTCACGTATCCCCACAAAAAAAAGTCTAGCGGAGTAAGATCCGGAGAGCGCGCTGGCCAAGGCACCGGGCCGCCTCTGCCAATCCATCCGTCAGGATACATATTATTTAGGTAATTTCGAACGCGACGATCATAGTGGGCGGGAGCTCCATCGTGCTGGTATACCACACTCACATATTCTGTTACTGGCAGCTCTCTTAAACCTTCTTCGACGTCATCATTTAAAAATCGCAAATAAATTTCTCCGTTCAGGCCTGGTGGAAGAAACTTCGGCCCAATGATCCGGTCACCAATGATGGCAGCCCAGACGTTAACCCTCCACTGGTGCTGGAAATTGCTCTCGCTGGCAGCATGAGGGTTCTCATGAGCCCACAAGTGTTCATTGTGCAAGTTGTGCACCCCGCTCCTGGTAAAAGACGCTTCGTCCGTCCACATCACTTTTTTAGCGAAGTGTACATCAGTATCCACGCGACTTCTGTACCACCGACAAAAGTCTAACCGAGCTAACAAATCCGCTGGTATCAGCTCTTGCGTCCGTCGGAAGTTATAAGGATGTTGGCCATCATCACGAAGTGTGCGCCATATAACCATATGATTGACCTCCAAAAGAGCGCCGACTCGTCGAGTGCTGCTCCTCGGATCCTCCTCGAAGTGATCTATGACTTGCTCTTCTAAGTTCTCGGAATGCGCGGGTGGTCGCCCCACGCTGGGTTCCGCGTGAAAAGAACCGGTACGCTGCAGCCGCAGACACATGCTTCGAAACACGCCATAGCCGGGTAAGTGGCGCTGTTCAGCTGCCGGCCTGCCCTCCACAAACCGCTGCCTGTAAAGCCGTCGAGCTTCACTGATGCTGTGGTTCCTAGCGGCTCCAACACACAGTATCATATCGTAATATTCGTTATTCGAATACACATGTCGTCGTGTATTACCTCCAATACTTTCAAGTCGAGACATTTTAAGAAAACTTCGAAAAAAATAGCGATAGCAACTAACGTACACACTTGAAGACGGACACAAAAGCACTGAAATTAGACATGTGTCTAATTTCATATCTTTAGTTCGCCGCTCGCGACTCTCTGCGATTACCGAGCCATTCTATCTATTAAAATTTGAGCTTTAACTAAACGCATTAGGGTTCAATTTGATACACATGAAAAAGTGTACTTACTTTAAAAAACATAAGAAGTTGAGCTTTAACCCATTTAGACCTACCGTACCATATATGGTACGGTACATAGCTTTGTAAAAGTATGGTGACGTACATGTGGGTACTATAATATTTTTTTCAATCATTATTATGAGCTTAGAGTGTTAATATTATTCATGTAAGTTATATTACAAAGAGGTTGTGCGCAAGTACTTAATGTAATTTCAATAATTACATTAATGTAATGTCAATAATGTAAGTTGGACTTTTTTATTATGAAATGAACAAATATTTACATTCTTTAAAAAGTTTGGAGTATAATATATGATATTACCACAAATTAGTTTGCCGAAGATTATCATTGTTAGAGATTTTCAATCCACAATTAGGTGTAACGTATATGGTACAGTTGGTTTATCTGTTGGCAAAATATCACGTTAGCTATACTCATTAAATTTTTTATTGTCTTAGGCCATTGACGCTTCCAAGTTATTGCTACGATTCCCAAGGAAGATTCTTCTTATCGCCAGCTGCAAGGTCTTGAATGTTTTTTATTTCTACCTGACATAACAAATGACGAACACACGAATGAAGATTTTGATGAAATTCATAAATAATTTGCTACAGCGTTTACTTCGAGCCCCAGCGGAAATTGCTACTTTGGTCGAGACAAAAGATCCCAGTCCATCTCAGGAACCCTTGCAAAAATACGTCAAAAAATATAATTGCAGAAAGCGAGCCTTAGAACCTAGATCTAACAGGTAACCTATGTATCAAGTTCCTATTGAAAGAAATCCTCTAAAATGGTACATGCCCTTCAATAAGGAAACAAAAGCAAAGGGAGAATTTTTCGATTTTGTCTTATTTAATGGTGTTATTATTGTGGCAAGTGGCGTGATAATAGCATCGTGTTACCGAACCAGCGCTCGTGGAAAAAATGGTTACCTCTGACGCTGCACTGTGCTGATATGTTTGTGCAAAATGCTTTACATACATAATAGCAGAGGACTTGCTGAGTTTTTGACATCGTATTGACTATTCAATAATTAAAAATAAGAAATAGCGTGAAAAATTAAGTCCTAGTCGACCATCGTCACTCATTACATCAGATTCTCGATATGATGAAAAGGCAAAGAACACTATGTTACTAAGCAAGAAAAGGGAACCAGGTGTGGAAAATGTCACAAACAATGTTTTACAAGAGATACCAAGTGCAATATTAGGGTCCTTGTAGATTGTTTTATTAATATCACAAAAATGTTAATATTATATCTCTTTAGTGATAATCTAGTATTTTTGCATACCTAAAGTCCTACTGTACCATCTATGGTACGCCCCCTCCTTGCTCCCCCTCTGAACGGATATTTTTTAAATATTTTTTTCAGACCTAATAGGTGCCTCTTAGTAAGTTTTTGTTAAAAAAAAACACATCTTTTATAAAAAAAAATAACTATCGGTCTAAATGGGTTAATGAAATATTCGAAAATCGCTTGCATTCTTAGTTCATGAACAAGTGCAGTAGTGAAAAAGAACTTGAGCTTTAAGTGAATGAGTTAGGGTTGATTTTTGGTAAACATGAACGCAAATAATTTAGTTGAGTTACAATTTGTTCATAATAAATATTGTGCGGAAGCGGCGGTAAAGCTCAAAGGGCACCGCGCCTTTCGGAACGGTGACGACACGCGCCGCGAGACACGGACAAAGGGAAGCGATTGAAGCTCAATATAACCCGTGCATAGCTCTTATGTCAAACAAATAAGGTGTATTATCGTTCAATGATTAATATAATATACCATATTAATCATTTAATTTTTCATGAAAGAAGTACCGCGATTTGAGCAATATGTGCTAGACCTTATTTGTTTGACATAAGAGCTATGCACGGGTTATCTTTTGTGAATTTAGTTGCTAATTTTATTAATTTAATGTTTTGGTTATTGTTGTATGTAGTATGTATTGATAGTTGTAAGTATGTGAGACTACGAGAAGTACAAGAAGCTTTGAGTATTGTATCAATCATTTCATACTTTCTAGTTTTGGGGTTACAAAATCATAGGTACCTACTTACCGAAAACGTTTCTTATTATAATTCTTAGGGCTGAAGGCTGACGAATCGGGCCTTAGAAAGTTTGAATGTAAGAGAGATAGGATATTTCTTCGTTTCTTATTGTAATTTTTGGTAAGTTTGATTATCTGTTTAAATTTCTCTTCAGTAGGTATAAGTTGCGATTTGACACCGTGCGAAAGAATGTCTATTCGTAGTTCTGATCTGATAGATTTGTAATAATTTCATGTTAGTTTTCTTGGAATAGTGTACCAATTTCTAAAGAAATGTGATAGTTTTTTAAACGACAAGTTTGATATCATGATTTATTGAGAGGAAATGAATGTTTTGTTTTACGTTTGCGATGATTACTTATGTTTAAATTTATGATTTAAGTCGTAATTGTATTTCGATCATGTAGGTATGTTGTCGAGTATTAGAAATAGTAGGTAGGTAGGTACTTATAGTTTTTATTAGGAACCGTTTTGCCTTGAATACTGTTATGTATTCAAGGCAAAACGGTTCTTCATCACCTATTAGCGCAAACGGTACCTATGCAGGTATTCAGAAGTTTATGTTGTAGGAAGTTTAAAGTACGTAGGTATGAAGATATTTGCAAAATATTCAGTTAAAGTAGGTACATTTGATCCTATCTTTTGTTGTCAAAATCATGAGTTGGATTATCTTAACTTACTAATATTATTAATGTCGAAAGTTTGGATGGATTTTGGATGTTTGTTCCTAAATCACGTCAGAACGGGTTAATAAATTTGTATCAAATTTGGCATAGTGATAGGGTACAATCTGGAATAGCACAAAAGCTACCTTTTATCCCGATATTCCCACGGGATTCGAATTACGAATTTTTGAACATTTTTAAAATACGTAACATATGGGGGTACAAAGCAACGGGCGCTCCGCGTCGAAGACATATTTCAACTGCCACGTGACGTGAGGCGCGAGCGAGCGAGCGTGGCCCGCGGCAGATAAAGGGCAGCGAACTTGCTATTTCATAGACTATAAAAATTATGCAGAATGCCGAATTACTTAAAATTTATTTCAAGCTTTTTTGTATGGTGGCGATGATAGTTGTAAGTATGCGAGAATAAACAAGAAGTTAAATATTCTTGTCAGTGATGCATCATAGTTTAAGGTTTAGAAAATATATTCTCACGGATAGTGAAAATTAACGTGTTATCTGTTCGAACGTGCGAATCTATTATTTCAGTAGAGTTGTAAATTGGTAAACCGCGTGATAAACGCACATATTGGTGAAAAGGTAGTTTTAAAAATATTCTGCACTTAAATACTACCGAAAAAAACATTCCCGAGACGTTGTTGTCGTCTAATTTAGTAGGCATAAAATTACACTTTGTAGTATCTCTCTTGGTTACTTATCGCTTTATTTAACGCCATCTGTTATCGAATAGATTCCATCAAAAGGTAACAGCTGTTTTTAGGGTTGACACTTACATATTTTGATCTAAACTTTGAACTTGTTTTCCGAACGAACCGTAAGGATTACAAGTTTATGTTTCTGTTACTTATAAACTACATCACCAGCCATACAATCCCCTCAAGTATTATCTCTTCATTATGTTACACGTTGTAGAATATCACTCATTCGCAAATTATTTGTATGATATTTGTAAGTACCTACTCAATAAATACCTACATATATAAACTTATTTAATTTATGTTTGCTATGTTTTCGTATTCGATAAATATATTATAGTGTGTTTTTAGAGCTTTTTGTTAATAATTGCGTTTAATTGCTTACGTAGGTAAAACGAAACAATCCTTTGACTAATTTTTCCATTGGTTAAATCACATTTTTGTGTTGTCAAAGTAAATATTTAAAAGAAAAATTATGTAATTCAATAATATTCTTCCTTTTTTTCAAAAACAGTTACCTATAGATAAGTTAGAAAGAGAAAACTGGATTATTGATATGTTGACAGATATTTGATAGGATATTTCGTTAAATGAATAAATTTTTACGTCGTCGTTGGCTAGATAAAATAACATATTTTGTAATTGGTCATATGTAATGAAAACTTAACTCGCTAGCCGCAGCAGACTGCCATGCTATTTTCACCTCATTGGTTTAAATTAATAACTTGTTACGTCGTCGTTGGCTAGATAAAGTGACTAATTTTGTAAATGGTCAAATTTAACCTAGCAACCCATTACAGTCAAACAGTTCGTAAGCAGTAGTTTAGATTTTTTTTTTTTTTTATAAGTGACTAAACCTGCGTTTGACCTCAATCTCACCTGATGGTAAGTGACGATGAGGTCGAAGATGAAAGCAGACGGGTTTAGGAAAGATGTCAAGATTTTGAATAAAGGAAGGCATTTTGGTAGTGATTTCTATTGTTCGTAGGCAAAACGAACAGTTTTCGTGATATTGAAACCCACCATATGTCGTAACATGGTGACGTAAAAACAAAAATGTGGTAAGTAATTACGAGGCGTACTGCCAGGCCCCGGTAGCTCAGTGGAAGAGCACTCGTTCGGCAAACGACAGGTCCCAGGTTCCAATCTTGGCCGGGTAATTTTTATTTATCACATTTTTCATTTATTTAAGAATAATTGAGCATTTTAAATGCAAAAACTTAAAAACATTAATGAATTGCTTAGTTTGCTCAGTATTTTGATTTTCTAAGATTTCTAATCTAAGATTTTATAAGAATTTTCAGTTTCACTCTCATATATTAAAATGAAAACTCCCTATTGAATGCGAAAATGAGTTATTCTAAGTACAAGGGTGCGACCAAAGACCTTTTACTAATAACAAGATGGCGTTAGAATTAACGGTCCGAACGAGAAGTTCGCTCACTGACTATAGTTCTTTCTGATGAAGTTTCTATGTTTTTTAAATAAAAGCAAACCATGGTAGGTAGTAAACCTACCATGAAGCAAACCTTATTTTGTCTTGAATGACGTTGTCAAGGCGAATGTGTGCTATTCGGGCTAACATTCCGTAAAATATATTTCTTCCATTCGATACAATTAATGCATTTTAATTATTCGAAAATCGGAAACAACTATTTTTATCTACATAGTTTCCTAAGCTAAATAGGAAATTGAAAATAATAAATTTTATGTTTTAAATTTTTTGCTATTAGTGACAAATTGTAAACAAAATTTTATCCACTAAAAATAATTTTGAAATTTTAATTTATGATAAATATTTTAAAAACAAATTGACTTCGTAATTTAAACCCACACATCATTCTTAACCCGATTTTTAAATATTATAGGTTATTTTTGGAATTCCTTGTATTTGAAACAGATTTATCCTAATTTCTACTTATACAGGGTTGTTTGCTCACCAGCCCAACTTAAATCTTAGTTTCTTTGATACAATATAAACGTACCTGCATTTTTATTTTAGCGTCACTCAGTACAAAAAAGTAGAAATGTGTAACCACAAACGTTTTAAAAAATAGTCGCTATTGATGAACATAACTACTTACTACGACGCGGCATTTTATTGATACGACGTAGTACTACGAGATTTTATTTTAATGGTAATTTATAATGACCATGTTTTGCTTAACATGTTAGCGGATATATTAATTTCCTTGTAAAAAATAAATGCTTTTTTTTCGCAAAAATCGTTTGTTTATATGATACTTATTGTGTAAAAAAAATTGGCTGGTGACCATAAATCAACCCTGTATACCAATACTTTAGAATGGGGAGTTTTCTGACAGCTCATAAAAATAAGTTCAAGAAACCTCTATAGATGGCACTTTTAAAAAGCCGAAGGCGTTAAGTCTGTAAACTATAATGAAGGTAAGTGGTATCTACCATCTATGGTTATTTATATGTTCAATTTCTCATACAGACATCAATTAATTTATTTTACTTTTAAAAACGCAGTGTGGAATAAATTCTTCGCCTTTTGTAAAGCGCCATCTATCGAAGCCTTTTGTACCAATTTTGTACAGTTTTGTTTTTTTTAATGAGCTGTCAGAAAACTCCCCATTGGATTTAAATCTTTGTTTAGAATGGCGAGATTTTAGACCAGGATACAAATAAATTCGTAGCAGCCCTTTCGCTGATGTTTACTCGTTGTGTGGACATTCAAAGTATTAACAACTTTGTACTGTGGTAATAAGATCTAAAGTTGATTTATTAAAAAATACAGTGCTCCTCCGTCTTACTAGTAGTGTAGTGTCTTTTTGTGCGACATATTCCTTTGGCTCGCTACGTCATTATGACAGGTTTAGTTAGTGTCATTCATCTGACACTAGTGACACTCGGCCGGCCATACCATAACCAACCAAACTTCAAAACTGACTTGCTTCTGTCTCAATTATGGTATAAACTAAATAAATCAATGTTGTCAGGAAAATAGTATTACAATGGTATTTTTTAATATTTGGTCAACTCTGCAGTGGTATTTAAGACCTTTTATTAAGTGGTTCCTTAGAAGAACTACTAGGTTATGTGAACTGCAAAGAATTTGTTACGGCGAGAGAAAAGGTGCTGCAAGAACTTGCAAAGTTGAAAAATCTTTAGCCTTATCTCGTACCAAAGAAGTTCTGGAGGTGGTTTCATTTTTAGATGCTACAGTATATGAACGCAGATTCACTCCCACAAATTATAGAGAAATACTTGATCCTGCAGTATCAATAATTATGACTGTAAAAAAAATCAATCCTAAGATTCATAGTCACTTTTTTGTATCCTTTCGTCGGTGCTTACAACAAATATGGTGTTATAAGTATTTAATAGATGAAATGGAATACTTACGTCGTACTCAGTTCGATAGCAATAATTTAGAGCATGAAGAAAAATTATTGAGACTTTGGTCACTTCTAGTTCCTAATGAAGCTCTTGAATCAAGAGTAACAAAACAGTGGCAATTCATTGGATTTCAGGTACAAGTTAGCTTTTTATTTTACTTTAATATTACATGGTTGTAATTTACTTTGAATAAAGTGACACTCAGTCAAATTGCGATATGCATAGTGACCAACTTTTATTATATTATTTAAGGGGAATGTGGCCTACCCCCAGCAGGGCTAGCATGCAACCAATGATAAATAGTTGAATCGACAAGATAAATATTGTTATTTTATCCTATTATGTAAGCTAATCTGCACCCCATAATAGATAGAATTACTCGATTTGATACCATGATTAAGACTACAGAACCAAATATGTCATAAATCTTAATAAATTACAAACACTAAATACCATATTCTAAGAAAATATCGATAAAAGGCCAGATTTATCATTGTCGACGGTAGCATGCTAGCCCCGCTGACTTGTAATTGATTACGTAACTGAGTGATATAAGTTTGTCATGATCATATTGTGGTCAAAATCAGGATATCAATAAAAAAACTAGTCAAATAATGTAGATAATTTATTCTTTCAGGGAGATGATCCAAAGACAGATTTTCGTGGAATGGGGATGCTGGGACTAGAAAACTTACTATTTTTCGCTTCTGAATATCCTCAAGCTTCAAGTCATGTATTAAGCCATTCCCAACACCCCAAATATGGCTACACTTTTGCTATTGTTGGCATTAATCTTACATCTATGGCATATTATTTAATGAAGGATGGATCAGCACAAACCTATATGTATAATGCTCATAACCGTTTACCTGATATTTATTTGTTTCACAAATTTTACTGTTACCTATTTTATGAATTTGATAAAATGTGGATAGCAGCTAAACCTCAAAATATAATGGAATTCTCCAACATTTTCAAACAATTTGAAAATGCTGTAAGAATGGAATTAGCAGATCCTGCATCAGTTTTTAGAATAAATATAGAAGTGGACACAATTTAAAATTATAGCTTTTTACTATATATCTATTGTGTTCACAGTGAGCAAAACAAATGCACAATTAGGTAAATACCTATTTTTTATTGCAATTATATGCACAGATTTACTAATTGAGACTGATATCTTTCACATTTTATACAAAGCATAACATAGTATATGGCTCATTCTGGCAAAGTGGCAAATGGAGTGTCAACTCGAGAGAATATATATTTTAAATGCTTTATAAATATAAAATCTATAGGAAAAATATTATAACATACATAACTCTATTTTGCCAGGATCATCCTTAAATCTTTCTAGTCTTGCTATATGTTTTTTTTGTGTGTCTTATTTATTGATAATTTTATTGAAGTGAATAAATAAAATAACTGATAATTAATGTTTTTTTTTTATTAAAATGTAAAATAAATAATACCTAAATTATAACCAAAAATGGAGAAACCTGTAAAAGGCCTAAACAAATCTTCAAAATTATGTATATATTAATTACGTTAGCTACATAGAGATGTAACATTACATAGCATTTATGCTGTTTCATTGAAAATTATATTTGACTGCACTAGCTTTTCACTAGAAGTGTTTGTAGAGTATTGTAGGATAAATAAATAGTTTAGATTTATAAAATTGAATGCTTCATGAGTCAGTTCAGTTTACAATAGGGACGGCAAACATCATCAGTAGCACTAGCACTATGGTTAACAAAATAAGGTTTTGAAAATAGTTGAGAAACATAATGAGTTAATAATAAAATTATTATTTACTTTTCTTTTCCTTTTTTGCATCCTTTACTTTCGTTTTCGAACGATCTGCTTTCAATAAAGCAATAAATCCAGTGAGGAAGACTAAGCCAAACCCTGCTAAGCCTATTTGCCAAACCCAAGGGTATTCAGCTAAGAGATTTAGCCCAAATGAAATACTCCACTTGATAAAATCCACGCACCAGTCAACTACTTCATCACTGAAACAAAAAAGTTTGACATTAGACTTGATAACATATGTTTACTGCACTTATCTATAATATTTGACCTTTTGTGTATCTGAAGTAATATTGCACTGATAACATTTTCGTAAATTAATATACTTACAAAGGTGAGGCAAGAAGTGGCACATTTTCAATTCTTGCATTCTTGTACCAATCTTGAGCAAAAGAAACAAATGATTTTGTATCATATTTAGGTAAATTGTACCTGTATAATTTTGATTGTCTAAATCTGAAAATTTATTATAAAAGTATTATAAAGTAGTTCCTTAATATATTAAAATGGCCTTGTAATAATTAAAAACATACAATAAAAATGACGGTAACTTTGTGACTTGAAACCGTTTAGCAGTGTTAGCTCCTGCAAGATTGGCATCAATTCTTGCAACATTTATTCTCCCTCGCAACTTTGCACCAACACTTTCCCACACAGCATGTAATCTTTGACATTCTACACAGGATGCTCCATAACTGTAATGTTTTTATGAAAGGGTTATTATTTAGTTTTTGCAACAATAGCTTAATAAAATATTAGGGTGACTTATTAAAATACTTACAACATCACAAACCAATCACCTGTAGTAGCTCCAGTAGCAGCTTGTGTTAAATGCTCAAAGATATTATCAGTTAACTCTTTGACTGCAGGTGTTTGATTGTTATCAAAGAATCCATAAACTTCATTTTCATCTTGTTCTCCTGAAGTGGGTAATAATAAATAGTTTTTGATAAGTATTTACAGTATTACATCTATATCCATTAATTAGTATATCTTACCATCATATAACACGGGAATTCCATGTCTGAAGAACACAAGTGCTGGTTCTTTTGTTGGATTATATAAACGGGTTAAATGACTGTTAGTTATTTTCACCAAATCTGCATTTAAATGCTTATTAAAATCCTCTTGTAAACCTTCAAGGATGTGCTCAATTTTATTACATGACTCACAGTCTGGCTTTGCTGTAAAATAATTCCAAATGTAATTAAAATCACGATGATAAAGTAGGTAATTAAATTGCTAAAATATTTCAACCTGTTGGTAATTAGTGTGTTGTTTAAAGTCTTCGACCAAACAATAATGTATGGTCGAAGTTTAAACTTAACCTATTTTTTTAATGTCTTAAAAGAGATGTAACTTACTAAATAAAACGATCAGTTTTTCTTTATCTTTTATAAGTTGCAACAAATCATCATCACCAACGCTTCGTAAGAGGTGGCTGTCGGTGTTAGCAGGACTAAATAGGAAAAGTGTGAATGAAATCACGATCCAAAACATTTTACAGGTCTGTCTTTATATGCGAAAATGACAAGGAAGCTTCAACGAACAGTAATTCAGCGTAAAATAATCTTGTAAAATAATATTCAGATTAAGCCAACTTTACGTCCATCGCCTACTAACACAGACTAGTTAGAGATACTACATATCAGACTACCACCACGGTGTTTTCACTCAGAATCTGGTCGCCAAACAAATCTATAGATGGCGTTGTTTGTAAAGTTACAATGTATGAAAGAATTATCTTTTACTTTATTTATATTATTAATTTACATAAAATATTTTTTTTGGTTTAGAGAATTATTAAAACAAAGTCATTATAATTTAGAAAATAAGAGCATAGACAGAGTATCTATCATTCTATGGTTTAATCTTATTTTCAATCCATCACTGATTGATTCAATCACCTTACCAACTCGTTCATTCCTGCCGTTATATTTTTTTTCATTCGTTTCTGCTTACGCGTTTCTGAATGATGCTTTCGTCTTTTATGCCTAGGATTTCCATTTTTTACCCACAACCTGCCGCTACGACCTGGACCCTGTTGAACCCTCCTAACATATTGACCCGGCTAAGCTCTTGGACTTCGGAAACTGCGCTGCAATTAGACCCCTGCTTGTTATTTGGTACTTCGATTTACAAAATGGCCGCGGAAAAATGTTGTGTGCCTCAATGCAATAGGTAGGACCCGTAAGTAGTGCTACACTATATTTACCGATATACTTACCAATTTTTGTGAAGCGATATAGAAGAAAATAATGTTTATCAAAAAACGTGTTCTGAATATAAAACAAGAAATAAAAAAATTTCAAAGTGTGTATTTGTTTTATTTTTATCTCATAGTAAAGACAACTTAGAGGTTCAGGAAAGTAATTAATTAATTTAAATTAATTTTACTTAACGAAAGTATGAGCATGTATGAGCTTTATAAAGTTTGTATTTACTTTTACTTTTTTTATGAAGATATCGAAAATACCCCTGGCTGCTTGCCCTTGTAAAAGTTTTCCAAACAAATATGAAGATGGCGTTGAAGCCACATTTTAACTGATGTCTCTATCTCAGTAAAGTAACTTTTATAGGTTGAGATAGAGATATCAGCTAAAACGGAGCTCTAGCGCCATCTAGAACTTAGTGACTGAAACTTTTACTAGAACCAGTCGGGAACTTTCCCTGTATTTTTCTTTAAGAATATTTAAGACTCCTCAAATATGAATATTATCATGATTATATGAAATATGTATACAGGGTCAATTCATAATATACTATAAAACTTTAAAATTGGGTTAAGAATCATAAGCGGGTTTAAATTACGAAGTCAAATTAAAAAAAAATATATAAATTAAAATTTGAAAATAATTTTTAGTGAATAAAATTTAAGTTTAATCTACAATTTATGACTAGGTCCATAGCAAAAAAAAGTCAAACATTTCCATCTAGTTCTTTTAAAAAAATCACTTCACCAAAACAATTATCTTACGCAAATAGTACCAACGCATCCGAGCGAAGGTCGTTGACGCGCGCCCGTGTGTTTGCGTGACCCAGTTACCTACTTAGCGCGGAATCAGCTGTAATTACGTCAAACATCAGGATAAAAGGTGATTCTAACGTCCCATCACACTACTGTTACAGGCTTTTGACAATCAATTTCACGTTAAACTAATTGTAAATACTGTTTTAGTTTTGATTTTCATTAAATTAAAAATAAAATAAAGCATTAGTGCTTGAACTCTTTGTTTAAACTAGTAAATTTATTTTACAATTAATATAATATTAGAATGACGTGTCAAAAAACTGGAATCACCTTATTTACAACTATTATAATTAACAGAGTAGGTATGTTCAAAAATAACTTACGTTTTTACATTGCGTCCTGTCGTTGATGTTAGATCCGATACTCGTAATCACTGACAACCAATTCAAAACAACTGCTGCACATACCGTCCTTGCTGCTGTATACACAGTCTTGCCCGTTTAAGTACATTCATTTTCACTCTTAGTAAACTGTCATTCTCAGTTCTGACGACAGCAAAGGCGTCAGTTATTCTACTTTTAAGTTCGTCCGCACTTTGAATCGTATGACCGTCCCGACCATACACCAAGTCTTTAATTTGACCCCAAAAAAATAAGTCTACAGGTGTAAGGTCAGGTGATCTAGGTGGCCAGCTCACTGGCCCTCCGCGTCCTATTCATCGCTCACCGTACTCTTGAGACATGTATTCACGCACATTCCTGAGAGCATTCCACAGAGCCATTTCCAAATATTCTTGATTACTGTACGCGTAATTCGGCATTTTGGTTACTTTAATCTTACTAATCACGCGCGCGTATCTCTAGACAGACTGGCGAGCGAGCGGAGGGCGTCCTGTAGGTTTCAAACATGGAAGCCGTGGCCACCACGCGACTAACCAATAGCGTGACGTAGGCGCCGGTGGTGGCTCGAATTAGACTTTCGGCTCGTTTGATTGTGCCGCGTAAGAAGGTAGGTATAGGTATTATTTGGTAATGAAATTAATAACTTATTTTTTAATAAAAATAAATGGAAACGTTTTTTTATTTCTTGCTATGTAGTCGTAGATTACAGATTAAAGGCGATTGAAGTTTATGGACTTATAAGAATTTTGAAATTTTAATTTAAGAAAAATATTTATAAAAAATTTTTTTTTTTTTTGTAAATTAAACCTACTCATGATTCTTAACCTGCTGTAAAAGTTTTATGGTGTATTATAAATTGACCCTGTATATCAGAAAATCGTTATCACGATCAAAATTGTAATAAACATGCAAAGGTCGAATTGCAGCGTTGTTTCCAAAATCCAGTAGAATTGCCGGGTCGAAATTAAAAAAGGGATCGTCAGAGTCCAAATGGTGGCAATGGATTAGAGAGACGTTGTCTATGGCATTTTTCTAATTTTATAAATTATAAACAGCGCCATCTATATCTTAGTGATACTAACGAAATTTTGTGAAAACACCATGAAACTGACACAGGCCTACTAACTAAGAACTAACTAACAAACTACTAGGTCCATATAATATAATTTACTCTATCTATGCTAGGTAGGTAGGTTCTAAACAAGGAATATAATACTACCTGTGTATACTACTCTCTTGGTACTAAACTAAACCTCTGATTAAGGAAACTCACTTGGTTCCTTTTTCAGAGAACTAAACCAACATTCGCGTCGCGTACAGTCATTGCAGTCGGGTACGTGTCTATGAAACAAGTTATAAAGGCTAAGAGTAAATATTTTATCGGTAATAAAAAAACAGTCAAGTGCGAGTCGGGCAGAATCATCACAGAATCTGTAAGACTTTAGAGCCAGTATTCTGCAGATTTACAGTATAGTAGCTCATTTCATATTAATGCCAGGTATACTATTTCAACTGCCGTTGGTGAAATGGGGATTCACTATCTACATCGAGGGTTCCTTTATGCGTGGCTAGAAGTCGGAAGGCATAAATATTGACTTTCAAAACGTGATCGCAGCTTGACTTTTGATATCTTAAAATATATTTTTTTTTGTGTAGAAAAAAATTATGTCAGGTACTTACACTGGTTCCTACTATGTATCTTCTTTATGTATAAAAGGCTAACTTGACTGAGTTATGTATCAACAAATAGCCGAAACTACTGTACATGTACATGAACTGTACTGTACTTACTGTTCCTTTTATGATGTAAGTGAGCACTAATAAAGGATTTTAGAAATGCAACCCTTCATCATCAGCCAGTGAACGTCCACTGCTGGACATAGGCCTCACCCAAGGTTTTCCACGTCGCTCGGTCCCGCGCTGCCCTCATCCAGCGTATACTTGGCGACTTTGACAAGATCGTCGGCCTATCTTGGGGTGGCCTGCCTACATTGCGTCTCCCAGTACGCCACTCGAGAACTTTTCTGCCCCAACGGCCATCTGTTCTACGAGCTGCCCATTGCCACTTCAGCTTTGCAATCCTTCTGGCTATGTCGGTGACTTTGGTTCGCCTGCGAATTTCCTCTGTCCTGATTCGACCCCAAAGGGAAACTCTGAACATAGCCCTTTCCATTGCCCGCTGAGCGACTTTAAGCTTGTTTATAAGGCCCATAGCCACCACGTTCAATTCAACAAGTAAGTGGGTGCAATAGGGGGAAAAGTTTACTCGAACTTTCTCATTTCTGGACTAAGAAGTATGAAAATGAGTATACAGGGTGATTGGTGGGTCACATTTGAAATTCGAGGATGTGATAGTTTCAGATCATACATGAAGAGAAAAATATAATCATCTTCTATCTATCTTCTATATCTATCTATACTTATAATAAATCTGTAGAGAGGTCAATTCTGTACATGAAATATATTTTCAAAATAACTATCAGGGGGTGATTAGTGATCGATACTGATGCCAAAAATGCAATCAGTCAAATTTTTGTCTGTCTGTCTGTATGTTCCTTATAGAAACAGAAACTACTCGACGGATTTTAACGACACTTGGTAAAATTATTCTTCATACTCCTGGGCAGGTTATAGTATACTTATTATCACGCTACAATCAATAGGAGCAGAGCAGTGAAGGGAAATGTTGGGAAAACGGGAGAAATTACTTCATTTTTTAAGCTTCCGTCGCGTGTGCAGCCTTAATGGTTAAAGCTACATAGAAATCATGTATGACAGAAATATTCTCCATAAAATTATATTAAAAATATCCCACAACAGTATATGTCTATATTTAATGGTTGATTCACAATAACACGTGTAAATCCCGACAGCTTAGCAGTTCGGAGCTATCTGATTAAATTTGTTTACTCTTACGTTTATAATACTGTCACTCATCCCTAATTAAAAAAAATAACATTATTACCTATTCAATAAAAAAAGAATTATAGAAATCGGTATAGAAACACCAAACTTATACATGAAATACGCTAATAAAATAACCCATCACGCGTAAATACTGAATGATGAATATTTTTGCGTAACGGTTGCCGCACTCGACGCGGCTCGCGGCGGTATGGTATAAAAAGGCGGGAGGCGAGCGCAAGCTAATAATTCATTCAATATTTGGCTGTTGATGCGTTCAGAGCGTTCGACTTTATTGACAGACAATAATTGATATTATAAACCGTGCTTATCAGCGCGACTTTTAGTCTTTAAATAGTTTATTTGAATTTCTTTCGTTGTTATTTTATAAAATAGGTATTAGTTGTTTTGGTAGTGTTTAAAAATTCGGTCAAATTCCAAATTTTGGCTAATTTATGTTCAGTTTTTTTTTGTATTTTTTAGGTAAAAGCGTAGGTACTTTTATTAATTATTGTAGTTAGATAGGTATTTATTTTTAAGTGAAGTAGGTATAGGTAGATAGCATTGCACAGGCGTTTCAGCTTTATTTTCATTTCTTTTTCTGTTGTAAGTTGTACATATTTCTGGGTATAATTCTATTTGGATATCTCAAATTTTAACAGGTTGCGGTGCAGAAGAAACCGTCTTTATTCCCAGAATTCCCATAATACCAAATAATTTTCCATTCCAATTTAAAAGAACGCAATTCCCAGCATCATCGGTGTGTTTTGCAATGACAATTAATAAGGCTCAAGGGCAGACTTTTCGTGTTGCTGGAGTAGATCTCGGTGTCAGTTGTTTCTCGCATGTTCAGTTATACCTCGCTCTTTCCCGGGTTAGCAGTTCTAGAAATCTTCATGTTCACGTGCCGGACGGGTCAACTTTTAATATAGTTTACTCGGAAGCTTTGCGCTGAAGTATTTTCGTTCCATAGATACTTAAGCCTCATGTGAAAGTGATCTAAACAATTAATTGTCAAATATTATAAAATGTCAATACTTATCCTTAATAATATTATGAATATGAAAGCGTGGATATTTGTTCAGCTTTCACGCAAAAATTACTCGACGAACCATGAGAGGTAGGTACTAGAAGTAACATAGGATACTTTTTATCCCGAAATTATCGCGAACGGAGCCGCGGGCACAGCTAGTTAAAAATAAATATTAATTTTTCAATGAGTAAACTTAACCTAAAGTTAAAGAATTGATTACGCAACGCATGGTTACATTAGGGTTGGCAGCAATCCGCGTATTTTGCCGCGATTGACTCAGGCGTAAGTAAAGTTAATAGCAACAAAACTTTATTTTCTTACTAGCTGTTGCCCGCAACTTCGTACGCGTGAATATAGGTTATCGAAGTTAAATAAATAATATTACCCTCCTTCAAGTTCAAAGTTACACTATTCTAAATTTCTCCAAAATCGATTCAGTAGTTTAGCTGTGTTACTGATAGATAGATAGAGTTCCTTCAAAAACTGTTAGGTACAACAAAGCTGTGATCTACAGTTTCACATAGGTGTTATGAAAAAATCTACAAAAAGTACTTAAATATCAAACAGGAAAACCTATGAAAGGTACAAAGGGTAAAAGCAATGGGGTTACTAAATCTTTAATAACAAAAATAAAAATGAAGAATCTTCATATATGTATAACTCCTAACCACAAACAAAACTAGCTTTTACGTTACAAAGGCACATACTTACATACATAACTTCACGCCTGTATGCCTTATGGGGTAGGCAGAACACTAGAGGTTATCAATAAGACCATCTGATGTAACGTTTGACGAATTAGGAGGTATTATAATGATGGATAGAGACTATTGCAGTGTCAGTGGGTCAGCCTATCGCCCACAAAAACGCCCATGAAACCTCTGTACCTTCACTGACTTTTATACAATATACCCGCGAAGAGAAGCAGCTGGTACATTCTATGTTTTTATTTCGCTCCCAGTCCTGAATGGAAGAAAAGACACATTGCGTTATAAAATAATCGCTAGTGCTTTGATTTTTTTATTCACCCAATATACCTGTGTTTGTTCGTTTAGTCTACGAACAGTTGAATTAGCTATCAGGTGTACCTAAAAGCGTTTCAATATTCCACATCTTGTCATGGAATTACTCGTTTGTCATAGCTTTTACTTGTGTAAAATATTAAAACCTAGCATTAATTGATTTTGACGATAATTATGTTATTACCCCTAATTTACCCTAGAATAACCCTTCCGCCCCTGGATAAGCGTGTCGTAAATAGCGACTAATCCGATTGAGCCCCGCTTGGTGGTAGCCTGACTGTCTCGCCTGACTGAAAGGACGACGCATAACTTTGTATGAGAGCTTGTACCCGCCTCTATAGACATGTGTGATATATCGTTGAAAAGAGTTCACCTTCTAGAACAAGAATTGGTATGGCGACTGTCTTGATTCTGAGTCCAAGCTGAAGAGTCTGAGCAAGATAAAATAAAATAAATTCAGGTGTGCAGCAGATAATCAGAGCGGCGGTGTCTCTTAATATCTATGCTATAGGTGACCCGTCTGCTATTTTGACCTCTAAACGGACTAACGATTGGAAATTGGCGCAATAGTATAACTTTGATTCAGGTTACTAAAACCTATCCTACCTACATGGCTATTGGAGGTGGTTACCAAAATTATAGTCTGACATTTAGGACCTTATAACTCTGAAAAGACTTAGTATCGGAAGTTGGCGCCATAGTAATTTTGATTCAGGTTACTAAGACTTATCCAACGACGTATCTTTCATGGCTATTGGAGGTGTTTACCAAATGTGTCGTCTGACATTTAGGATCTTATAGTTCTGAACGGACTAACGATCGGAAGTTGGCGCAATAGTAATTTTGATTCAGGTTGCTAAGACCTATCTAACGGCGTATCTTATATGGCTATTGGAGGTGGGTGAATTATGCTTCGTCCTTTGCCGCCAAATAAAACCACTGATGCGTCCCAAAAACATTTAATGAAGAGCCAGTTCTATCATAAGCTCGTTTGCTATAATCGAGTTATTTTTATACTTGATTTTTAATCAAGTTATTGCGCAGAAATTAAACAGGTAGGTAGTCTGAATCCGAATCCATTTCACAAATTTGGTGGTTCAAATAAATCTTACTTCCAAGTGAAATAATAAATGTTGAGGGAATAGGGCCATAGGCACCCAGAGTTCGGGAGGTGTCTTGGAGAATTAACGCCCGCGTCTTCCCGAACATAAGTACTTACCTACCTATTTTACTGCGGAGTTATTTTAAAATTATGATATCTCCTAAAATTTGATTGAAATCAAGTGATGTAAAGACAATTTTATTCACAATTAAATACTAAGGATAAATAACGCATTGAATTGGATAAGGATTAATAATAAACTCCACCGCAAATTAATACGTAATAATAAATTTCGAACGCGATTTATAACCATAAAAATGGTTATTGTCAATCTTAAAAGATAGGTATGCTGTCATGCATAATATGCTGTCGTAGACTTTTTTTAGAACTTCGTCATACATTATTTTTGTGTAACTGAAACCGTTTACGCAGCGTACGCAATGGAAGCTCTCAAAATTGATTAAATTTCCCCGTTTTCTGAACATTTTCCTTTGTGACTTCGCTCCTATTAGTTATGTTATATAGCCTTCCTCGATAAATGGACAATCGAACACAAAAAAAAAATTCAATTCGAACTAGTAAGTAGTTCCTGAGATTAGCGCGTTTAACCAAACAAATAAACAAACAAACTCTTCAGCTTTATAATATTAGTATAGATAGGTAATTCTAGTAAAAATTAAGTGTCAAATTTTATTAAATAATTATGACCAAAATCGAGAACAGAGGGCTCTCCTTCAGTAGGTATCTAAAATTTGTCAATTACAATTGAAACTATCTATGTAGATAAACTTGGTAAAATTTCCCTTTAAATTTCCCTCCTAATTTCTGGACTAATCAGTAAGAAACTTGGTATGTATGTTCTTGATTACAATTATAAATGACCTGTGTAGATGAAATGGACAAAATATTATTTAAAAGACGTGAAATGGGGGGTAAAGTTTTAGCCTTTATTATAGCCGCAATTAGCATTTGGTGCCCGGGCCCAGCTATCGAAAAAAACAATCAACCACCGTATGTAAAACCGTATGTAATAAGGCCAAAATACCTACGGTATTCAGGATTAACATTTCAAAAAATATACCTACACTTTATATGATACTAGCTGACCCGGCGAACTTCGTACCGCCCAACAGACAATGAATGTCGTGTTACTTTTTAGCTGAACTTATTTAGGCTTTCATGAACGTAAAACAATGATACAAAATAATATATTGATATAGATAGAAACAAAAAAGTATTTTATTATGATGAATGATGATGAAAACATACATACAGAATGAGAATAAAAATAAAAAAAATAAAAAATAATAATTAAGTACTTACTTCAAACTCATGTCAGAAAAAAAATATTGAAAACTAATGTTGTGCAGATTGGGGAAAAAAAAAGACTCGGATTAATTCATTAATAGGATTTTCATTGAAGCACTTTGTGGTAAACGACATTCTTTTTTTTTTGGTCAGGCGCAAGAACAAATAAAGCGGATGGTTTGCCGACACGTGAGCATGCCACGTACAATTGACCATGAGAAAAACATGCATTTTCTAGATTGAGGCCACAAATAGTCAAGGATTGGCCCTGTGATTTGTTGATCGTCATGGCGAAGGCAAGACGAATTGGGAATTGAATTCGTTTAAACTCAAAGGGCATATCCGTTGAGATCATCGGAATCCTTGGAATAAGAACTTCCTCATCTTTAAATTTTCCATTAAGTATCGACGCGTGAATCACATTGCTCATCAGTTTTCTTATCACCAAACGCGTTCCATTACACAGATTTGGTTGGTTTAAATTTCTAAGCATGATGACTACCGAGCCAACTTTAAGTTTTAAATTGTGCGGTGGTAAACCAGGCACATCCAAGGAGTTTAAAAATTCAGTTGGATAATTAGTGGCTTCTTCTTCGTTTGTTACACAGTCGATAGATTTGAATGAATACAGAGTACCTACGATTTGATTTTGAATTATAAAATTGAGGTCATCTACATCTTTATTTTTAGCGGCCAAAATTGCTCGCTCACTTAACCATTTAGTATTTTTGTGGTTAGCAATGATATCCGGGAATACTTTGTTGATAAGCTCGTCTTTTGATGATACGAAATTGCAAAAATTTGGAGGAAATGAAATCAAACCGCTCGATTTGTCAACAGGAACACGGCCATTACCGATAGTCAGCAATTGTTTTGAGAAATCATCAGCAGATAGATCGTTCAACAATGCAACTCTCATATTTACAGACAGTTGAAGTTTCTTTACATATCGCCACAGATTCGATGCTTTGAGGCAAGCGTCGTCGGCAGCAGTAGATCTTGGAATGACTGGTAGTGTTTGTCGGAAATCGCCAGATAGTAAAATCATTGCACCACCAAAACATCTCGAGTCATTGCGCAGATCTTTTAATGTTCGGTCTAGTGCTTTAAATGCGCGTTTGTGCGCCATTGTGCATTCGTTCCATATGATGTTATCATCAAATGTTACTAAAACTTTGGCCATTGCGGAGTGTTTCGAAATGTTACATGTCGGTTGTTCAGTAGTTTGAAGGTTTAATGGCAATTTTAACGCTGAGTGAGCCATACGGCATCCGTCTAACAATGTGGCCGCTATTCCAGAAGAAGCTATTGCTACCGCAATTTCGGATCTCGCACGTACAGTGGCCAAAATCAATGACATGAGGAATGTCTTCCCAGATCCACCGGGGGCATCCAAAAAAAATAAGCCGCCATTTCCATCATCAATTGCATTAATCAGTGTATCATAAACTTCCCTCTGCTTAGGATTCAACAGAGGTACATTCATCGCTGCTCGATTCAAATCAATACTTGAACCATTTCTTCTTGCACCTCTGTTCATCTGTACGATAAGCTCAACGATTTCTCGTTTCTAACCTAGCCGTTTCACGGGCTGCCTCTCTTTGCTCTTGTGTTTGAGATGCACGAATTAAGGCCCTTCTTTGCTCCATACTAACGCGGCGCTGTTCTCGTGCAATTTCTCTTTCTCCATCAGATAATTGACTCGCGATATCCCGTTGCCTAATTGCATTACGGCTTCGCTGGGAAAGATTAGATCTTCTAGGACGCGGCATTGTTATTAAAATGTGCACTCGCATAAAACCACCAAATATAATAACAGTGCCTGAACTTTCGAGACATAGAGAATAACTCAAAGAGTATATCACCACTATTGTCCGTTCATCTTAAGATGTCCCCTGCCGTTATGTTGGCACTATTGCTTGTCAAGCTGTTTTCGTTATCTGGGATAGTGAATTAATCCTTTTTATTGATTACTTGCCAAAAGGGCTAACGATAACTGGATCCTATTATGCAAACTTAATCCCGAAATTACGTGAAGCGATTAAAGAAAAACGTCGTGGGAAATTGTCATTGGGCGTGTTGTTTCTCCAGGATAACGCTCCACCTCATCGTTCGGAAGTTGCGCTCACCGCAATCCGCAGTGTGCTGGCTTCGAAGTCCTTGATCACGCACCATATTCTCCTGACTTAGCCCCAAGTGATTTTCACTTATTTCCAAAATTAAAGGAGAATATTCGTGGAACTAAATTTGACGATGATGACTGCCACAGAGGAGTTTTTTAATAGTCGAGAAAATGATTTTTTTGCGGAAGGAATAAGAAAGTTGGATATGCGGTATTCTAAGTGTATTAGATTAGAAGGAGATCACGTAGAAAAATAAAATATTCTTGTTTACATTTTTTTTTTGTATTCATTCTAAGAATTTTTTGTTATACCTGAACTTTGTAGAAATTTTACAAAAAATAAATTTCTGAACGCACACATGATGTCTTCAGAAAAAAATGAAGTTGTGGCTTAAAAGTCTCAGCAACCAGGTCCTAAGCTCCAAAAAAAAAATTTTGTTTACACTATTTGACAGGATTGGACTACAAATGTTTGACATGTAATAAACAAATCAGCATTTATTGAAATGATTATGGTATTTATTACACATATAGAGTTTTCATTGTTTTTAAGATGTATTCTGCTATTCGGGACGGAAACTAATCCAACAAATCAAAAACCATGGCAATCGGTTCAGCCGTTCTCGAGTTATCTTTCTTTTATATATATATATAATAATAATATAATATATATATATATATAAGATATAAGATTAGTTTTAGATAGCTCCTCTACCTTACCAGGGATCTCTCCTCTCTGCAACATTATTCTTAATGACCTCCTAAGTACCAGGCATTATTTGTTGGGGTGATCACAACACTGTTGTAGGGAGATATGGCAGACGACTCGGTTGTGGCCACTGATCGTTTTTTCGCCATTTTCTTCGTGGTGCGGTGGTCTAGACGCTACTACGCCAATCATGAGGTCTCGGGTTCGATGCCTGAAAGGACAAAGAAAAAAATGTTACCTAACAGACTAACGTCCGTTCAGAGCTACAAGGTCCTAAATGTCAGACTATAATTTTGGTAACCACCTCCAAGAGCCATGTAGGATACGCCGTTGGATAGATTTAAGTAACCTGAATCAAAGTTACTATTGCGCCAACTTCCAACCGTTAGTCCGTTTAGATGTCCAAATACACACATCAAAAAAGTCTAAGCAACATGTACTTATGTGAACTTTTTAATAATATTTCATGTTACAAAGTTTCTATTTTTTATTTGAATATACTTTTAGGATCTTTTTGAAGTAAAAACAACATCTGTTATTTTTATATTGTTTTTGTAATAACAAAAAATAACAATATAATGTCTTCTGTATCATACACAAAACGAGCTAAGTTCAAACCAAATAAAAAATTTCGAAAAAAAAATACAAAATTTATAATCAAAATTAATTTATTGAAAAATATTTGAACAATTGAATACAAAGGTTGGCCTCCTCTGTTGTTTAAAACTTGTCGGCACCGATTATTCATGGAATCAATGAGTCTGTTAATCTGGTCTTGCGGTAATCGCTCCCAGTGGAATTTAAGCAAATCCTTCAGCTGCTGGGTTGTGGTTACCTGGTTCAAGTCCTCTAAAACACTTCTTTGGAGCATATTCCACGCGTGCTCTATGGGGTTGAGGTCCGGAGACTGTGCAGGCCAGGGCAACATCCGGATATTTTCTGTTTTCAAGTAACGACTAGTCCACAAGGCTGTATGTGAACGTGCATTATCGTGCATCAATGTGAAGTCTGGGCCAAGTGTTTGTGCAAATGGATAGACATGGGGTTTAAGAACATCCTCAACGTAATTTTCAGCGTTCATATTTCCATTTACAAAAACGAGCTCTGTTCTCCTATTCTTCATAATCCCCGCCCACACCATAACAGTTGATCCGCTGTACGGATGCACTTCTTGAATGCACCTCAGCCTTTCTCCTTTCACCTCTTTCAACTCAGCCAATCGATCGACTGTAGATCGATGGCGTCGATCGATGGTAGAATGGATAAGTCGACGTCGATCGATATTTTTTACTAGGCCAAAAAAACCGGTCGACATAGATTGGTTTGGTAACACCCTAAGATCAATATCGAGGATTGATCCAATGCGTTAATGAGTTTTGTTTTTCTTATTTCTAATATATCTAGCTTGTGAAAAACGGAAAAGAATCTTTAGTACTTATATTCATCTATGAAAAGAATGCCTGTAAGGTCTTCTCGCGCTGGTGCAGAATATATAATGAATTCATTTCCGAAAAAATTGCCCCACTGCGTTTATGAGAGCGCCACCTTTTTATTTATTTTTCCTTAACACAAATGACGTGGGTGCCGTTAACACTTTTTATACTTGCTAACATCCTTACGAAGTTGCTAACATCCTTATCCATAGCATAAACGCAGTAGGTACTATTATGGCGTTTATATCTAGCACAACACCAATAACAGAAATACAAAAACACTTAGAAATACTTAAACACTTAAAATAATCAAAAAGGCACGAGAACAATAGATAGAAATAATACATGAAAAAATCAAACCAATGGTGCAGATAGAAAATAACACTGTAAATAAAATAAAATCCCCAGACAATCACACCAACTACATGGCCCGAAAGTAAGCACTGCTTGTGTTATGGGATACCATGTAGCGAATGTTCGTATTACCGAATATAAAATCTCTGCCGTGTACCTACTGAGTGTGACTGATACATATATTCGTATAACTAATATGAATATATGTATCAGTCACACTTCTATAAAATATCTATAGGCACGATAAAAAAGCTATGGAAATTAAATTGTTAATGTTTGCTTTGCATCCTGTTACCAAAGACTCTGTACAATATTTTGGTAGGTACTATAATATTACATTCGTCCGATTACGATCTCTAAGAAGGAACGAAAATATCAAAATGCAGGTTATGGATGAAACATGAAATGTCCATGTCAAATTCGAATCAAACTTATATTTCTAATTTGTTGTTTATGTTTATAAACATGATTATAATCGTAATGTTGAATACTTCTAAGATAAATTATTAATAGAATTGAATTTGATATATTTGAACATTTTAATTTTTAATCACTAATGATCATAATTATATAAATGGCACATTTAGGGTAAGTTATTTATTTGGAAATTTTATTCAACTATCATAAATATTATGCAATTTCGACTTACCCTGAGAAATGAAACATTAAATCCGGATTATTGTGGTTTAGGGACCCTACTCTAGAAGAGTACCCTACTTTTATTTTCGTGTACATTTATTAGGTATCTTACGTATGGCTCTATTATGCTTCGGCTACACTACCGTGATATGCCAGTAATTATTGCCATAACTTAAACAACACCTAGGTGTAACCACGATTTACGGCCATAATTTTACAATGCCAATCAATATGGCAAATGGCGGTAGGCAATAGCTCCGGCGGCGGTCTTTTTTCGCACATCAAAGAAGATTACCGCAGTAATTATAGCGTTTGTGGCCACACTACCGTTTGTCCAGTGTGCAATATGAGCTCACCGGCGACGCACGTATCGACCGACATGGAGTGGTCAAATGAAAAAGCGCTCGAGATTTTAGAATTATTCCAATCCGAACCGTCTCTTTGGGATACCCTTTTTTTCTTCTTTTGGCTTTGTTGAAATTTAAAAGATTCATGTAAAAATAAATGGCACTCATAAAACACAACACCGCTGCAGCTTCGACCTCCATCTTGAAAAAGTGATATTTTCCGCCAAATTTATTGACATATCACGGTAATTTAATGCCATAATTATTGCCGGTAGACGGTAAGGTAGTGTGGCCACACCAGTTCATGCAGTAATTTAAACGGTAATTTAATGCCATAATTATTGCGGTAACAGCCCGGTAGACGGTAAGGTAGTGTGGCCGTAGTATTAGAAAGAAATAATTTATTATGAAGAATTTGAGAAAAAAATTTACAACCACAGGACAACACTTTTGAATTTACATTAGTAACGGGAATATGTTTACAAACTACTTATCTAAAGTTTCAAAGTATTTCATGTTTCAACATTTATACAGGATTATTGGTAATTAGGCCAGACCTTTTAAGGTGACGTAGAAGAGGTCGCTTCCAATCATATGAACCGAAATCAAGTTATCCGAAAGTGCATCGTTTTAAAAACATTTGGGTTTTTCAGAAAAAAAGCGAAGGAGTTCAGAAATTTCTTCCCTTTTTTTCCGAAAATCCAAAGTGAAAGTCAAAGTCAAAATATTCTTTATTTTGTAAGTATACATTTGAAATAAGTCAAACAATTTACAAATTGAATTGAATCTATCACCACTTCGGGAAGTCGATCTGTTGAGAAGAAGTAGCAAGAAACTCAACAACAATCATCTTTTAAAAATACACAATAACAATTTACAGCCAGGAAATCCCATCTTCTTGCATCCGGATATCTTATAGTAAACCTTTTCACATAAAACTTATCCTTAAATCTATCGAAGGTTTAATCTTAAATATTTTTTAATTTTATTATAAAAGCGTACACATTGACCCATGAACGAGTTGGTGATCTTCTGGAGTCTACTATTATATTTATACACTAGCTGCTGCCCGCGACGTCGTCTGCGTGAACGCTATGCAGCACCAAACGCACCTACGATTATAACACTGCTAGCGTGATAATATGTAGCCTATATGTTGACCCGACTTCTTAACTATCTTCATGCCAAATTTGAAGTAAATCCATGCAGCACTTTTTGAGTTTATCCCGGAAAGACAAACAGACAAACAGACAAACAGACAAAAATTCTAAAAACTATATTTTTTGTATCTGTTTCGATTGTAGATCATACCCCAAGTATTCTTTTAAAAAAATATTCAATGTACAGTTTTGACTTTCCTACCATTTTATTATATGTATAGATTAGGCAATCAGGTACTAGACAGAAACGTAGACATATAGGTAAATATATATAGAGGTAAAGATAGAAGTATAGATAGACGTAGCGATAGGGGTGAGTGAGAATACCAGACATAAATGTACATAGACAACGCAAGTGCATATTCTTCGTGTGTCCGAACCCCGACCAAGCGTCAAGGTTGGTCGCCGCTAAATTCAGTCGTGCGTATCTGTGTCTGTTATAAAATCGATATCACAATATAGATATTAGATAAACGATTTCATCGGCGGCATCAGTGTCTTTGAATCGGTTTGTATTTTATATCTTAAAATATCAGCTGTGACGTCATTTAAGGTGATAAAAAGTCGGCATGCTTGGTTCAATACAAATCGTGACACTTGCGTCAGCTATGTAAATGTATGTCTGTGGAGAATACAAATATTGTGAATGAAGATGAAGATAGTCGGGGACACAGACAGGACACAGACACGGACGTGGACATGGAGATGGGGAAGTCAGATAGTCATAAAGTCATCAGCAAAACGTTTTACTCCTTCAAGCATTGATTGTAAAATAACTAATAGGCCGATTTCAATTTTCTGTTTTGAATAGGTGTTTATTTTATAATCAATATCTACACGTCAGTAAAAATAATACAATGTGATTCCGAAGCTAAAAGACGGTTTACAAAATAAAAATGTCTTTTTGGAGGAACGTTCACAAAAAACAGCAAAACAGCTCCAAAAAGTGTAGATAAAACTCGTAGATGTCTTTAAAAAACATCTACGAGTTTCTGGCTACCCAATGGGAGTTTTTATCGTATTTAATAGCCTTTAATTGCACAGATTCTGAAAAAAAAACATATTTTTTAATCCTCGAAAGGAATTATACAAAGTGTTCCTGTCATTAAGACGAAAACGTAAAAATCTTTGTGAATCGTGTAAATTAGGGCGTGGATCACCGTTCCACCCGCACCGATCATTATAGAAAGGATGGAGATAATTTTAAGAGCAAATACGAAGCGCTTAGCGGTGCGCCGTGCACGACGCCGTGGAACCGTGCGGTGCCGCGCCTTGCAGTCAAACTGTACCGTAGAGATGGATCCACGCCCTTAGGGTTTTATGTAGGTTTAAAGAAATAAATATTCTTACATTTGCCTCACAATATATCTTTGAAAATCTTACGGTCGTAAAAAAGAACTTAAACATGTTCCATAGAAAATGTGACATGCATAATGTTAATACTAGAAATAAGTACAAGCTAGCCGGCTATAATAGTAGACTTCATAAAGTCACTAACTTGTTTATGGGTCAATGCATACGTTTTTATAATAAGGTTCCCACAAATATTCAAGACTTACCACTTGATAAATTTAAAGAAACTATTAAACAAAAATTGTGTAGTAAAGGCTTTTATACAATATCTGAATATATGGACGATAAAAGTCCCTGGTTGTAAATTGTTTTTCGAAAGTTCTTAATCTCCAACTCCATCTCCAACACCATCTCCATCTCCTTATCCAACGTCATCTCCATCTCCTTCCTATCCATACAATAGCAAGAACGTCATGCTCCCTTAAGCGGCATGACTAGCGGTAGCGTCGGTGTCGGATCACCCTATTCCCTAAAATATGGTTGAGGAGGGTGATGGCTGCTTGCGTTATACTCGTGAACGGGCGCTGCTAGCGGTGCCAGGTCGTTTTGCTGAAGACTTTATGACTTTGATACTTTTTTGAATTTGACTCTGACTTCTCCATGTCCACGTCCGTGTTGGTGTCCCGTCGCTGTCCACGACTATTCCCATCTCCATCCACATTATCTGTATTATCTCTCACCTCTATCGCTACATCTATCTACTTCTATATCTATGTCTACGTTTCTGTCTAATACTTGATTGCCTATTGAATAAATATAATAGTAGACTCCAGAAGATCACCAACTCGTTCATGGGTCAATGTGTACGCTTTTATAATATAATTCCAAAATATTTAAGATTAACCCTTCGATAGATTTAAGGATAAGTGTTATATAAAGTTTTACTATAAGTTATCCGGATGCAAGAAGATTGTTAATTGCTATTGTGTATTTTTAAAAGATGATTGCTGTTGAGTTTCTTGCCACATCTTCTCAATAGATCGACTTTCCGAAGTGGTGGTAGATTCAGTTCAATTTGTAAATTATGTGACTTATTTCAAATTAAATACTTACGAAATAAAGATTTTTTTGACTTTTTTATGTCAATCATTTCATGAACTAGAACGAGAGCGATGATAAACGATCGCGCCAAACACCTTGTCCCTGACGTTGTTGCAGGACGCTTCGCACAGGTTTTTTGTAAGTAAAAGTATATCATCGCGTCTTGACTGACGTAAATGTAATTAATAAAAGTGTTAATTTTTTATTTTTATCAATAGGTCACTTGCTCCTCATACTGGAAGTTCTTCAGCAACTTTTGCCAGGTTAGGACTAATTTAGGACTATTTTATTTTGACTTTGAGGTTTATTTATAATTTTTGAATTTGCAATCTTTTCAGGAGAAGGAGTCTTGACGTGAATTCCCTTGTTAACACTTTTGAAGACAGAGTATGCTCAATAAGGGTGTGTGTTTTCTCACTCAATACTTTGATAATCTTGTTAAGCATAGCAAACTTTATAAATGAGTTATGCACGCCCTATTCATCTGGATTTTCACAAATTATACTAGCTCCTGTCAATGTATTTGCCACTGTTATATGGATAGGCACCCTGACGATGGGCATGATAGGACAGTTTCTTTCATCAAGATTTCTGGCTTTTTATGGTGTATTTTCATGTTTCTTTTTACAACTCACGACAGCAGTTATTGTATTTCAAAATCTAGCTAACACTGATGAAAGTCTTAAGGGTTCTTATGCACTTAATGGATCCGTGCCCATGATTAATACTCTGCTTTTATTTTTTGACATTTTGATTCATTTACTTGTTTCTAAGAAAACTATTTATCGACGATAGTAAAGATAATATTATGTATTTGAAAATGAATTTGATTTCAAAAATACCCCTACCTTCTGCAAACTTTGTTTATTTATTTATTGACTTAATTTCACAAATTCCACAGCCCTTAAAGTTATATACAATGAAATTAAAAGTAACACTTACCGCCAATTAAGCAGACATTATGTATAAGACTAGAAGTTGTAAATTACAAAACGGTACCTATTAAATTACAGCCAAGTTTAAATTAATTATATATTTAAGAATAGTAATTATTAATGACAATAATTACTAAAATAAATCAAAGTAAAATAATGAAGTAAAAATTGATATAAGGGGAGAACAAAAGTAATTACAAAATGAAAAGTAGGACATGTGTTTATTTGTTTGTGTGTGTGTGTATGTGTGTGTCAGTGTACATACTAACTAGTGAAGTGAGCCATAATTTCCTGCCTAAAGTTATCCCTACTACTATTAAATATGTCTTACTTTTGTGAAAATGTCCTATGGCAGGTGTTATGCATTCTTGTGATTCTGGAATTTTTCGTGTAATTAGTTTTTGAGTATTGTGAATGAAAGAGTTGCTTGTGTCTTGTTCGGCTAGAGGGAGTACGCAGGTTTGAGATTAGGCAAAAGAGTTCATTGCTATCTATGACATTGTTGCAGATGTTATACATAAAGAGCATATCCAGCAAGTAACGACGATTCTCCAACGACAGCAGACCGTGATACTTACAGGCTTCAGGATATTGCATATTTGACAAGTGTTGTCTATAATTCAAATGTTTGAGGAATTTCTTTTGAATGTTTTCAATTGTGTGTTTAAAGACAACGTAGTTTGTGTTCCAAATCGATCTGCAGTACTCAAGTTTACTTCTAACAAACGAATAATACAGTATTTTTATGCAAATTACACCAGAGAAAGGAGCTGAGGTCCTCAATACGAAACCCAAATTTTAGTACGCTTTTGTTACAATAAATCCGATGAATTTCGTGTAATTCAGTTTCGCATCGAAGACCACCCCCAAGTTACGAACAAGATCAGCTCTTACAATTTCTATTCCATGGAAAAAATATGTATTATGTAATTTTTTATTTTTTCTAGTGAAAGTGATATGTGGGCACTTGTCTATATGTGAGCACTTGTCTAAATTGATTCTACTACGTTGTAAAATACAAGACTGAATTATTTAAATTTATGGAAAATTTAAATTCTAAAATATTTTTTTATTGACTACCATTCGGCTACCTTTACAATCCTCATGGATTTCATATAAATAGATATTTACGTTTTTCTTGCATGTCACCTTATGGACAGTAATCAAATAATGGAGATGAGTCTGTCTCACGTCCATCCACGAAAACCTATTCACTTAAAACCTGAAAACATCTGTACTGATACGCCTAGTATTCAGGAAAAACAGATTGTGGCCGATCAACTCACACTTTGGCAATTCGTAAAAAAAGATGCCATCGAAGTGTTTCGTTAGACTTTTTAGAATATCCACAATCCACTTGTATTTAATAGGGTTTTTCAAGAATGCTTGTCGCGAAGCGCCGATTCCCTGAAGGGGGTCCGTCGCTCGCAGTTCAATAGGATGCTGAAGTGGAAGAAAACTATTAACTAACACTTAAAAAACTTTAATTTTAATTTACAAAACGAGAAAGGCACTTAAAGTCACTAAAGCACTGTAGGGAAAATGTTAAATTTTAGACGTTTGGAGCTAGCGGCCCTCGGCCGCAGTTGACGCCGTAGGAGACCGCGGCTCACAGCCGCGGTAGTGGTGGAGGCAGCCACCAACAACCGGTAAGTTAGCGGCAGGGTGGCCGCTCACAGCGGTAGGAACCACCGCGAGGGTTGTAGCGCACGGCCGCAGCCGTGAAGAGCAGGGCAGGGCGCCTCAGGTAGAGCCAGGATGTCGTCGCCGGGGAGGGCCGGCGGCTTTTCCCGGATCGGTCAGCCGTCCTCCAGCGTTCTCTCCCGATCTTTTTTTTCTCTTCAGAATCCTCACATCTCTCCTCAGCGGACCTTTTTCTTCCTCCTCTCACTGACGTTCTCCAAATGCTTGACATGTCATTTCTTTTTTTTTTATGACACATCGGCCAGTATTGAGTAAATTGAGTATTGCAGTAAGGAGTTCCAATATATTATATATTCTATTATATTATTATATATATTTCTATATTTACAAACTAAATATATAACTTAAGGAAAAATATAAAACGAATCTGCTAAAAAGTAATTACAGTAAGTAAGTATAACATTATATTTCCCCGTGACCCCATGAAAAAAAAAAATTGCTATTCAATTTTTTTTTTTGTGTGAAACTAGAATTTGGTGGTTAGGAACAGTCGTGCATCATTTCATACATCTCTTTCATACATCAGAATAACCATCAACTTACATACATAGAGGTGGAGCTCACATTCCATGGCTTCCACTCCAGCACCGACGGTTCGACTGCTGTGGCAGCTGGCATTAACGATGGCTTATTTAAGGAGTCGTCACCCGCTCCTGTTTAAGACCCTTATACGACGCTGAGGCTTTTTTATAGAGTAGTCAACCGCTCCATCTAGAGTCCCACATGTATGTAGTACAGTGTAGAAGAGTGTGAGAGAGGTGTAGATATGAGTTATTGTAGATAACTCATAATTGAGAAGAAGTGAGTTATTTTAGATAACTCGTGTTAAGATAAGGATGTGGTTATTGTAGATAACCCACGTTAGGGAAGTTTAGTAAATATTTACAATTATTGTCCATTTCAGGTTCCTCGTTACTACGAGAGATGATGGATAAAAAAGGTGAAAATATCAAGCTGAAGAACTCTAATAGTCAGCTGATATAAATTATTGTGACGTGTACTCACAATGTTATATATATATATATATATAATATGTACAGAAAAATAAAAACAAAAAAAGGAATACAAAGATAAATTATGCAATGTACTTTTTAGAGAAAAAAAAATAAAGACATTGTTATTTAATGTCCTTAATATGCCATTTAGCTCTAATGCCGTCGGTATCTTCTAATATATACACTAAAGGTGAGAGTTTCTGTATGACTCTACATTTTATGTATTTAGGGGCGAGTTTAGCGGAATAGTAACGTTCAGCGTTACTTTGGGTATAGTTTTTACGCCATACCGTCTCGCCAACTTGTAATTCTTTTATAGAACGGCGAAGGTTATACCGCTCAGAGTTTTTGGTGTGTGCGTTGTAGAGAGCGACCTGAACTTTGTCGAAATCATTGGAAAAAGAATCGTTTATACTAGAGGTATAGTTGTTTTACATTTAAATATACGTAATTTGCCAAAGTAATTTCAGGAAAAAGGAAAAATGTTTATACTCTAGAGATAGAGTTGTTTTAGAATTTGGAAAATCGTTAAATATATTTAAGTTGTCATTGGAAAAATAATTGTTTATACTAGAGGTATAGTTGTTTTACATTTAAATATGCGTAATTTGCCAAAGTAATTTCAGGAAAAAGGAAAAATGTTTAAACTCTAGAGGTAGAGTTGTTTTAGAAGTTGGAAAATATCAGCAGGTGTAGTGTAGTAATAGTGTTGGGACTTTAGATAAAGCAAATGACTAACTATAAATACCTTGAGGGTCTTCTTTCGTTGGGCGCCAAACTGTCGCGAAGCGCCGATTCCCTGAAGGGGGTCCGTCGCTCGCAGTTCAATAGGATGCTGAAGTGGAAGAAAACTATTAACTAACACTTAAAAAACTTTAATTTTAATTTACAAAACGAGAAAGGCACTTAAAGTCACTAAAGCACTGTAGGGAAAATGTTAAATTTTAGACGTTTGGAGCTAGCGGCCCTCGGCCGCAGTTGACGCCGTAGGAGACCGCGGCTCACAGCCGCGGTAGTGGTGGAGGCAGCCACCAACAACCGGTAAGTTAGCGGCAGGGTGGCCGCTCACAGCGGTAGGAACCACCGCGAGGGTTGTAGCGCACGGCCGCAGCCGTGAAGAGCAGGGCAGGGCGCCTCAGGTAGAGCCAGGATGTCGTCGCCGGGGAGGGCCGGCGGCTTTTCCCGGATCGGTCAGCCGTCCTCCAGCGTTCTCTCCCGATCTTTTTTTTCTCTTCAGAATCCTCACATCTCTCCTCAGCGGACCTTTTTCTTCCTCCTCTCACTGACGTTCTCCAAATGCTTGACATGTCATTTCTTTTTTTTTTTATGACACATCGGCCAGTATTGAGTAAATTGAGTATTGCAGTAAGGAGTTCCAATATATTATATATTCTATTATATTATTATATATATTTCTATATTTACAAACTAAATATATAACTTAAGGAAAAATATAAAACGAATCTGCTAAAAAGTAATTACAGTAAGTAAGTATAACATTATATGCTTTGTAACTTGATGGTGCATTTTTAGGATACCCTTTTAGACAATGCAAAATAAAGTATACCAGCTTATGTTTTTGATCATCTAAAAATCCTTTCGCGAGGCACATCAGGTATTCCTTTATTTCTTTTAAAGAAATAATTACAAAAACTGACTCACTTACTAAATAAAAAGTAATTAGCTGTCTTGTGTTTGTTTTTTTTCATGCGATGGTCAATTTGCTCCGTACCTATTTGTATCAATTCGTATAATTCAGACTGAAAAAGAGAGCCAAGAGTTTTTTTCCGCCGGCTTTTTTGCCTCTTGGTCTACTGTAATATCTTATTCAATAACTATCAACACCTTGTTAAAACCGAAGTACAAAATTGTGACGTCATTAAGCGGCCATTCGATGGCCTTATGATAAATAAAACTTTTTTGATTTTGAATTTTGAATTACGACATGCTTATCCAAATCATCATCATCACAACTCTTTGTAATGAGCGCACTGCAGGGCATGAGTCTCTCCCCTGGGTGAAGAGGAGGTATGGGCCATAATCCACCAAGCTGGCCCAGTGCTGGGTGGTGGATGCCGGAATTTTTAGGGCGCCTAGATGGCTTCTGACAAACCCTAACGACTACTGTATAAAAGTATACAGCACCCGGGACCGACTACTTAACGTGCCCTCCGAATCACGGAAGTCGTCGTGAGAAATGAATGATCGGCGGTCACCCATCCAAGTACCGACCGCGCCGAACGTTGCTTAACCTGTGATATCATATGATACACACAGTAACCACGGCGCCACGACGACTTCCTTATCCAAATGCGGCAGGGCTATTCTAAGCTGACCCTACGCAGCTAACATCATTTGATGATCGGCTGGTGTAATGGTGCATCAGTGCCTTCTATGCCATAGGTCCTGGGTTCGAACCTGGCGGTGGCGGATATTTGTGTGATGAACACAGATATTAGTCGTCAAGTCATGGATGTTTATATGTTTATTGTAGTTTATATTCTAATAAAAAATATGTAGGTATTCAATATGTATGTTTATATATTTGTAGCGACATCTAGCGACGCTCCATAGAACGATGACGACACGACATAATTCCTGCATCGCGCTATCAAAGTTCTTACAGCGACTAGCATATATACGACATCCCGACATCAACCGTCGGGCCGTAGGTCGCGGCCATTCAGCCTCTTCCGGGGTGTGGGAACAAATATCTGTTCCCAAAGTGGTGACCCCTAGCTGAACTACCTTCGCAGCCTTCAAAGAAGAGGACCAACATCTCGTCGTCGTCATCGTCTCCATCACTCTCCACCCACCAGCAGCGAGTACAACACGCCAGCCGCCGCCAGCACTCCGGGCTACCTTGGTGAACCACTACGCTTGTAGCGCTGTAAGCCTGGTCTACCACCTTCAGCCCCCACCTGCAACTCGGCACAGCACCCTGCACTTCGGCCGGTCACAAGCAGAGCACTCTACTCTCCTGCCCGAAGCAGCCGCCAGCCACCCCGACTCACTGGGGCCATTGCAGCGAAGAGCACTCCTGGACGCACTGAGGCACTCCGACTCACTGGAGCTTGTCCCGACTCACTGGGACCATTCCCCCGACATTGTCCAGGACAGCACCGCATGCAGTTCCAACCGACCGCGAACTAACCATGCCGGCATTCTCACCCGGTTCCGACCCACTGGAACCCCATGGGCACGCTGGCAAGCATCTCAAGACGCAAGGCCGTTGACGGATCATGACCATATCAACCTCCGGTCTCGGAGGGAAGTGATGTAGCGACATCTAGCGACGCGCCATAGAACGATGACGACACGACATAATTCCTGCATCGCGCTATCAAAGTTCTTATAGCGACTAGCATATATACGGCATCCCGACATCAACCGTCGGGCCGTGGGCCGCGGCCTGCCATCCCTTTTCTGGGGATTGGGAACGAACACCTTGTTCCCAAATATTTCTTAAATATATCAGTTATCTAGTATCCATAACAAAGTTCTTTAAGAAACTTATTGTGGGCTAGATAGGTAATGTTGTGTGAGTGTCAGAAATATTTATTTATTTATCTTCTATGTTGCCTAAGGCAATCTTACTTATCTTACCCATGAATCTAGCAGATTGTAGATAGCCCATTCAAATTAGCAAAATCAGGGGAAGTAATTCGTGTAGTTATGAATACGTGTGCCAACACGTATACCTTGTGCACTCCGGATTAATATATTAAAAATCTTCAAGGGTGGTGGGTGTGCTGTCGGTTTAGGGGGGATGAAGGTCCCTATTTTCAGGTTCTTGCTCATATCTCTAAAATTTGTACAAATAGCGTAATAGTTGCTTGTGACCAAATTTTATTCATAAAATTTCCTATTGATTTGGTCATATTGTTTTTACTTCTCATTCAATTTCTCATTCAGGTTTTTACTCATATCTCAAAAATCTGTACAAATAGCGTAATTATTACTTCTGACCAAAGTTTAAACACAAAATTTCCTATTGATTTGGTCATATTAGTTTTCACACAGCCACAAATGCACACTCACTTTCACCAAACGTACTACTGATACCTAAACATACACTAAGGGAAACAATATTGTATAACCCCAAAACTCTTCTAGAAGGATCTAGACAGGTCTTGACTAATAAAATTTACGTACATAAAAATCATGTATGTATGTAAGTATATCTACTTCGGTAAAAACTCGCTTGTCCTAAAAATACTACATACTGTATAATATCTTTACAACAGTATTGAAATAGATAAGATACAACTTTTATTCAAACGCTATTAGCTGTGACATAAATGACATTTTGGTTTGCTACTATGCTCTTCACATTGCGCGGGTCGTGGCGCGGCGCGGGCTAACACGCGCAGTGCGAAGCCACCATAAGATGGCGAATGATAAATACCCAGAATAATATTATTTATTATACACAATTACGATACATACACAGACACAATAATTATCACTGGTGACATAAATATAAATCTCTTACCAAAATCGAATGAACTCGCCGAGGAAAACAATATAAGATTGACCTACTTAAACATGCTTGCTTCGCATGGTATCCTACCTGGTCACACCTTACCTACCAGAGTTAATAGTTGCGTTGACCATTTTATGATAAAATTGCAATCGTAAAAATATACAGCAAATATAGCGGTGATGAATACATCTGTCACTCTACGATATTCTTATCAATATCCCAAACTAAAAACACTAATAACCATCCTAAAATGATTAACACTACTAACCATGAGGAGGCATTACAGCGCCTTGAACAAAAAAACTTATATGACCTGCTGCTGTGTAATGATCCAAATTTTGTCACCGAAAATCTAACTAAATAATTAAATGATTCTTTGACGAAAAGCAAAAAATCCAAAGCAATACATCAAACCCTGGATAACTTGTGGCATTCTAAGATGCATCAAAAACAGGAACAACATGCAACAAAAACTTAGATCTGATCCATATAACGAAGTTCTAAAGTTGACATTCGTTAGATATCGAAATTACTGCAACAAACTGATAAAGAAACTGAAACACAAATATGAAAGGGAACAGCTTAACCAGTGCATTAAAACCCTAAGGCACTGTGGAGTAAAATTATAAATATCACCAACTTGAATCCCTCTAAAACTCAAAGCAATGATCTACTCCACATTAAACCGAATCCCATCGATTCCATCAACCAATTCAATCAGTTTTTTGCAAACGTTGGAAATAATCTTGCTAATAACATAACGGACAAAAACCAGACCTCGCAAATTATTTACCTTCCCTAATTCATCCTCATTCGTTCTCCTCCAAACAGATGTAGAAGAAGTAGATGCTGTGCTAATGAGTCTAAAATCCGATAGTGCCCCAGGCTGGGACAACATAAATACCTGATTCCTCAAGATGACACGAAGTATTGTTGTTCCAATAATCAGTCACCTGGCTAACCTTTGTTTTGAACAAGGAGTTTTTCCACTGCCACTTAAAAAATCGATTGTCACACCTGTGCATAAGACTGGGAACACAAATGATGTTAATAACTTCAGGCAGCTTTCAGTACTAACTGCGATATCAAAAATTATTGAGAAACTTATAACACACATCTTATTTAATCAACCTCGAGAAGTTTAATCTTCTATCAAATTCGCAATATGGATTCAGATGAGGGAAATCCACTGAAGATGCAGTTTCCTGGGAAACTGTTTTCAAAACCGGCAAAACTGGACTTCATAAAGTATAAAAATGGATGAATTCAAACCTACTCTCACTAAATATATCGAAAACAAATTTCGCATGTTTCTCAATTGATAAACGCACTGAACCTAAATCATCCATCAAACTTAAAAAACACTCCTGTGATATCACTAATACAAAAAACTGTTCCTGTAACTTTATCACGAAACTACCACTTGTAAAATATTTAGGAATAACCCTTGATCAAAGACTTTTCTGGAATCCACATATCGAAATTATCAAAAGCAGATTCAGAAAACTTATTTGGATGTTTAAAAAACTAAAATATGTTGCTACAACTAAGTTGCTAAAACAGATCTATTTGGCACTAGGTAGTCAATTATTGGATATTGCATACCAGTACGGGGTGGTGCTACGAAAGCAAAATTTCTAGAGGTTGAACGGAGTCAGCGCTCTGTCTTAAAAGTTATGTTTTTTAAACCTTTTAGATTCCCAACTGACGACTTATACCGTTTCTCCTAACTTCTAAGTATGAGAAAACTATATGTGGAATAATACGTTGAATAAACGTCTGAACTTCCACAAACTCAAATTGTTTGAATGTAAAAATACCCTGCACAGCTGGCTTAAGTCTTTGACTTACGAAGAGGTTGAGAGTTGCCTACACTATATTTTATAATTCAAAAATAACCCTTCCTGTCATACACACACACCCACATATCATCCATACACATAAACACATTTAAAAAAATAATAGCTTATAATTTTATATTTAGTTTTAAATTCTTTTAAATGAGTATAATTAACTAACTTAACTGTAATAAACTAGGTTGTCATTATTAAAGGTTGCTTGGTTGTAGTTTAATAGTAGATTAGTAGCCAAGGGCTGTAAGGCATCAAATGTATACTTGAAGATCAAACGAACTTCTAAGTGAAGTTCGATCGAAATTATATGAGCAGCTTAATTCGAAGCGATTTATTAGGTTTACTTATTGTAGTATCGGTCCCATGTGTCAGCCTTACACGGTTATTTTAGAGTCTTTTTTTTTTTTTTTTGTATTGGCAACACTGCTTCACCTCCGGCTCCTAATTAACCGGCCCTTTTGGAATCATTTTGTTTAAAGCCGAATTATATAAAAATGTAATGGATTATTCTATTTATAGGATAAACCATTGCATGGTAAGGTAAAAAAAAAAACGATAAGCACAGGTAAGTATTTTACTTATATTAAGATATAAGGGTTGGGATATTTATTTTCAGTAAATAAATAAGTAATATATATGTTTCGTTTTAAACTGGGAGGGTGATTATAAATCGCTTCGAATTAAGCTGCTCATATAATTTCGATCGAACTTCACTTAGAAGTTCGTTTGATCTTCAATTATATTTCGCAGCTTAATTCTTTGCGATTTATTAGGTTTACTTATTGTAGGATGTTCAGAGAGAAAATAAGTAAAATAGCTTACATGATCAACAATTATTATCCATTTTTAGTTATAATATAGCAATTAAATCAATTTCCATACAAAATATAACAACATAATTAGGTACCTACATTAATTATTATGTAGGCATAAAATCACTCAAAATAGTTGTTGCGAAATTGCTAGAATTTTCAATAATTTCTTTGTTATATTTAGCGAATACATTGGAAGAGTTACTCCAGCCAGCGGCTTTTCTAATTGTATCTAAATTAACTCCAAGCTTGTTGGCCTTAGATGTTGCAGCATGCCGAGTGCTGTGAGCACTGAACAGCGAAGTGTCGATTCCACTTTCATACAGAGTCTGTTTTATCCAATTACTTAATCTTTGTGAAGATAGTTTTGAATGTGGCTTTTTATAACTTATAAATAAATATTTACAGTTTTTACGAAGTTCTCTTGTTTTGTTAATATATGATTCTATACACCGGACAGGACAAATCTCTGGACGTTCATTATAAAAAGGGAGCCTTAATAATGGTTGGGGTGAATGTAGTTTGGAGGTTTTAAATTATGTCTGGAATTTTAATAAACATTTCAACACTACATTTACTTATATTATCGAGGTGCATTAAAGATAATGTCTGCTTTTTTTTTTTTTTTTTGAGCCAAAAAATTAAGGACTATGTTTGTGTCCCATGTGACCTCATATTTAGGATTTGTAGGCCTTAGCTTGTAGACTCCTTGCATGAAGCGCTTTATCAATATATTATCTAACGGAAATAATAGAGATAAGGCAGAATATGTATTAATAGTTCCGTATTTTGCACCTTTGTTAAAAACATCGGTTAAAAAATTAATTACGACATGAACTGAACAGGTCAAGTAATTGTGCTGCATTTCGGAACAATAACTAAACAAGACTTGATACAGCTGTTATATTGCTTGTAAGTATTACTAGATAAAGAAGATAACATTATTTCTGTAGAATCAACAGATAACGATTTATTTAATAAAACCTGCCTGATAACTTCACGGCAATCAAACCGAGTATCTTGTGTAAGCTGTGTGTCAATCTGAAAGGAGATTGAAGAAGGCTAATATTGGGTTCAAAATAAATTGATTTAGAAATAGATATCTTTTTCAATAATGGGAACCATGGCTGTGTGGGTCAATTTAGTACTACGAATATACCCTCGGCCTTATCATCTATTATTTCTCTAAGTGTCTTTAAAATGAGGGTAAATGGCGGAAATGCGTAAAATAATAGTTAGTCCAGCTGATGGTGAACGCATCAACAGCAAATGCTTCGGGTTCATTTTTCCACGTAATGTACAATGGGCAATTTGTATTACACCTACTGGCAAACAAATCTATTTCTGGTCTATTTCACCAAATACCCGTTTAATACCACAATAAGCATGTTCACTTAATTCCCATTCAGTATCTAGAAACTTTTTGCGAGACAATGTCGTGGGTAAAAAATTGTCCTTCGTATTAATATAAGAAGCTAATACTTTAATTTTACGTGTTTCGCACCACTGCCATATTTTTTTTTTTTTTTTATTTTTTTTTTTTTGGACATATCATTTCAATTTGGGTACTTTATGCTGCCCATTCTATTAATGCAAGATATCGCGGTTACGTTATCAATGCGTAACAAAATTTGACAGTCAGATAATTCTTTAGCAAACGTTTTTAAACCTAAATATGCCGCTTTTAATTCAAATTAATTAATATGAAGTGTCATTTCAGACTCCTTCCAATAACCAAAACATTCCTTGTTATTACTCGAGGCACCCCAGCTTGAATGATGCATCAGAATTAATTTCAATTTTATAATCATCAGATCTTAAGCTAGCATAACCATTATCAATTTTGTCTAGCCACCAATAAACATCTTCCCGGATATTTAATGATAAACTAATCTGTCGTTCATATGATGAATTTTCACATAAACTTAAATACTTTCAAGACGTTTAGAATAAAGCCACGAATATTGAATAGCAGGGCAAGCCGATATGAGAAGTCCAATCAATTGTGCATAATTACGTAACTTAATTGTTTTTGCTTCGAAGATTTTTAAAAGAGATTGTTTTATTTTTACCCTCTTTGTTTGAGGTAATTTTAAAACCATGTTTTGGGAATCAAATACAAAGCCTAGAAATTTAAATGTGTTTAAGGGTTGTAAAGAACTCTTATCACAATTACTCTAGAAGCCTAAACTTTCTAAAAGTGTCTTTGTAAAAAGTACGTTATTATAGCAATCTGCCTTTGTTTTACCAACGCAAAAAACATCGTCGAGATCAATAACTGATATCATATTTCTTTGATGTGATCGCAAAAATTCCATAACAGGTTTTAAAAGTTTTGTAAAGGTAGACAATTAAATTCATATAGTTTGTTATTGAATTTGAATCTTAACTACTTTTTGTGCGAGTTATGAACTGGTAGAAAAAAATATAAGTCTTTTAAATCAATAGTTGACACAAAACATCGCTCAGTAACGAATTTAGATGCAGTTTTATAGCCTTCCATTTTAAAATGGACGGTGTCAACAAACTTGTTTAATTTTTTCAAATTCAATATGAACCTTTTGTCTCCGTTTGGTTTAGGTACTAAAATATATCGGATACAAACTGTTCACTATCGTATGTACACTTAGGTATGGCTTTTATTCGAATCAAGTAATCTATGCAAATTTTAAAATCGTTAAAGTTTTTATCTGGCTTATATCTTGAGTCAGGATTACTATTTCCGAAGGGCTTTTTAATAAACGGTATTTTATATCCCTTAATCCAGGACAAAATTATAGGATCATTAGTTATTTTTAACCAATTTTTGTAAAATAGCTTTAGATGGCCAGAATAACTGACCTCAGATGTTAATATCTCCTGTTGTATTTCTTGGGCGGCGAGCGTGAGCGTGTGTAGTTCGGGGTGTGTCGCGGCGGCGGCGGAGGCGGCGGCGGCGGTCCCGAGCGCTGCACCGGGCGAGGTCTCCCCGCTTCGGGCCGCGCAGCAGGCTTCCGTTGCGGGGGCTTCCAGTTTAAACAATTTTGAGAAGTAATCCTATAATTTTGGTTGTTTCTGTTTGAAATAAATGGTTGTGAAGGCTTAAGGGATTCTCCGGTTTTTTGTATAGTTTTTGCGGACCTTAACTTTTCTGGTAAATCGGTCCCAAATAAAAATGTATCTCTGGTGGTCTGACGAAGGGTATCTTTTAGTTCTGCATTGATAGTATTAATAACTAAATTTCTTCGGGCCTTCGTTAGGTAGTAGAAGGAATCGCACAACAATTTGCTTGCATCCCTTAAGGGTTTTAGAATATCCTGCGATGAATATTTCTTTGTAATGACTTTCTCAGTCGTTTGCGCTAATGCAGCCAAAGCAATGCTGATTTGTTTTTGACTAAGCATTAAGGAAAAATCTTTTTTGCTTGTCAGTTCTGAAATACCCGCTTTAACTTCAGGGTTGAGGATAGGCGTTAATAGCATTTCACAGTTTTTGGGTACCCGATATTCTTGTAACAAGGACTGTTTTGTTTCTTTGATGAGACCCTTGGTAAGTATGAGCTGCCATCTATCGGATATGTTTTTATTAATTTCATCTCCCAAAATATCTTGCGACTGGGGAACTTCCCCTAATAATGACAGTATTTCGACATCAATACCACTGTCTCCTCGTACCTCCTTTGTGAGATCCGACGTCGAAGGTACTGGATTCTGTGCCGACGACGACGTATGAGGAACTGCCTCATTCATACATGCCTCCTCTTCAAGCGATTCTTCGTGATGTGGTGAACTTTCGGGAATGACTTCCACGATAGATTCACGGTTGTTCGGTGAAGCTATGATTAGAACTTCACCATGTTCGTATTTTTTTTTGTGGGTATTTTTAAAATAGGTTTAGTTCTGTAGTATAATTTTTGATATTATCATGAATACGTTTTATTTCATAAATGCTACTGGGCACAAATAATGTATGTTGTGCTTAAGTAAAGCATTATTTTATATTATATTTTTTAGTGAGTACCTACCCTCAGGCGTGGTACAAATTTGTGTCATTTGACAAGTGAGTACTTTAAATAAGTACAAATTGGGTTATAAAGTAAGTATGTTGTGCTTAAGTAAAGGATTATTTTATATTATATTTTTTAGTGAGTACCTACCCTCAGGCGTGGTACAAATTTGTGTCATTTGACAAGTGAGTACTTTAAATAAGTACAAATTGGGTTATAAAGTAAGTATGTTGTGCTTAAGTAAAGCATTATTTTATATTATATTTTTTAGTGAGTACCTACCCTCAGGCGTGGTACAAATTTGTGTCATTTGACAAGTGAGTACTTTAAATAAGTACAAATTGGGTTATAAAGTAAGTATATCTGCAGACAGACGCGCAGAATACAAGTTTATAAACAATGTTAAATGACATTGTTACATAATTTACTTAAATTCGATGGATTCTTCGTCAGATGAAATAACGCGAATTCTTTTCCTCAGCTTAAGAGCTTTGTGTAACACTAGATGACCGTTACAATGAAGTCTTGAGCGTTGCCAGGAACACGTGCGAAGGCTTGAGCACGGGAACGAACAATGATTCCAAAAGGGCCGGTTAATTAGGAGCCGGAGGTGAAGCAGTGTTGCCAATACAAAAAAAAAAAAAAGACTCTAAAATAACCGTGTAAGGCTGACACATGGGACCGATACTACAATAAGTAAACCTAATAAATCGCAAAGAATTAAGCTGCGAAATATAATATAGTTCGAGGGTGCAGTTGATGCTTACACCCGAGCTAACTATTCTGTTTTACATCTCGATTGTGAGGTAAGTAGAAAAAAACCGGCATTACAAGAATAAAACATTTTAATATTGTTAATTTCTGCTTCAGCTTCCATTTTTATTGAATCAGGAGTGCAGCTTATATCTTCATCAATTGAAGAACTCATGTTTTTTCCTAATACGCACGTAATTATAAAAAAAATCAAAAAGCTTAAGTTTTCTATTCCCGCCTTTTTCATTAAAAAGGATCAAGTAAGGAACTTTTAAATTTTTTTTTCAAGATCGAAATTGAGCTTCGCCGTTCGATATTTAAAATTGATGACTATTATACTCACACGAAGACAAGGCTGAATAGCAAAGTGACCTCTTTGGTCTTTCATTGGGCAGAATGCATGATGTCTATTGCCAGTACGATGGCTAGATGTACGCGAACTTTTTGAAAGAAAGAAGTGTTTTTTTTTAATTACTCACCGCCCTAGGGCTTTTCTAGCTAGATTATTACTCTAGAGCGCTAATTAGTCACCTTGTAGGTGACCCCCATTTGGAGGTAATAAGAACCAACTTACCGAACATGAGAGATGTAAATCAATATTTTGTCATCTATGTTTTTATTTTATATGTATAGTATGTTATTGTTAAGGAAGAGCGAAGCCTCCTGTCACAGGTTTCATTGAACACCTACTAGGCAGGTCCCAGCCTTGGATTATTGTAAAATTAATACTTTTTGTAAAGGAAATAAACAATTTATTATAGTATGCTAAATTTCAACTTTACAGAAGTACCTACACAGCGACCAATTACTGAGTTTTTTTCTTTCGATTCGATTTCTTTTATAATGTATAATTTATTTTTGTTTTTATCTTCTACTTAGGAAAGTTTATTATTGTTTATATTAAGCCGGTTTAATCACATGATTGCATGACTTATGAAAATAAGAAATAAATAAATGGTTAAGCGTGGATAGCGGGTTTGATAAAGTTCATTTAAATATTATTTAGGTATGGCACTTTGCCGGCTGTTGCGCGCACGCACCTGTGTGGATTATATGAAATCGAATTGCTCCTCGTCACTACGCTCGTCGTCGAACCTAGGGCCCGATTCTGTAACTTTTAACATTTTGTACTGTGAAGTGGATGTTGTTCACTAATGGTTCTCCTAGTAACATTGTATTGGCAGAATGCTGACAAAATGTCCCTTGTTAACAAAAGGTGCATTATGTTAACATGTGGTAACGTTAAACGCGCGTTGGCATATTCCCGAACGATCGCGCGCAGCCGCGCGCTTTCGCAATTTTTTTATTATTTTATTATTTATGAGCCGACTACATGTTATTGAACATTTGATAGCGCATTTTCAAGTACAGTAGACGCCCTACAACTGAAAATGGAGATCGAACATTTCGATACTGAATTATTTATTGACGAAATACAAAAGCGACTAGCTATTTGGGATATAGAAAGTGATGATAAAATACGGTGTTCAAAAATCGTAGTTGGGAGGAAATGGTAGAAATCTTTGGCAAATTGGAAGATAGATTAGAAAGAAAATAACTATTGCGTGAGTAATAATTTATATTTTTTTTTACAACGATTGCATTGTCTCTGTCATCGTCTTTTATAGCGCCGATACAGGAGCCACACACAGGTACCTAATTACTTCGATATCCATTTTCAAACTGACCCGAAATGAAATGCCCACTCTACTACACCGAACATCGCCGCCGCGCAGAGCGCGTTGTTTGTACGATATTATTGCGCGCTCAACACAGCGCCAAACTCCCAAAACGTACCCGCACTATAAGTAACCGTCGTCGAAATGTAGCTCCCTTCGTCGTCGTAGCGTCCTTCGTTCACCTAAATCTCATCACCTTATCTTATTGCGCGTATCATAAGGTATCGATTAACTGATCACAGAACACAAATAAGACGGGTGGCAGCGTCCACCTAAATGGTCATCATATTAACTAACACACCAAGTTTTGTGATTATGATACCTCTTCAACACAGCCGTAACTCGTGATGGTAAGGTAACTTATTAGCTGTACTTATTTTAGCGAGTTAGTGGACGATTTGTATGAATTTTACTGGCATCAATCATGCGGATTGTTCCCTTTAAAAAAATATGACTTTCTGTAGGCAATTCGCACGAACGCAATTTGTCCGCATACGAATCGTCCCCTCGAAAATTTTGTAGTAAACTCTAAAGAATTTTATATTAGATACCTACCAACAAAAAAGTACAGTCATGCATGACACTCATTTAAAACAAATAAGAATATGAAGAATTATGCGAAGTTTAAACATAAGATTTTATAAATAAATGAAAAATGTGATAAATAAAATTTATTTAAGAATAACAATAATTAAAAACATTATAAGATTTTATAGTTTAAATTAGGATTGCCATGCATTAAATAAGTAATAAGCTCTTAAAACTTAGTTATAATGTCCACCACAAAAATGAGGGAGACAGCATATTATTCGCTTCTAAAAAACCTAAAGATAAAGCCTCATACGCTATCTTAATCATTCGCATCGGTAAAGGATCTTCATAAGCTTCAGTTTTGTGACAACTGTGAAACCCGCGCGTGCCTAACTGGTTATTCAAGACTACTACTAATCTACTATGACTGTGATGTATATTTATGAGAAAGTTAAAGTGATGTTCGTGCGTTAATCACGTAAGTTATTATAAGTAAAATCCCCAGACAATCACATCAACTACATTGGCCTCAAAGTAAGCAAAGCTTGTTATATAGGATACCATATCGATAGCGAGCTAGGGTGGAATCTAGAATATAAAATACATATAGGTATGGATAAGCGCCCAGATATGGAACTTTTTTTTCTTGTTCCGTGCGGGAATCGAACCCGCAACATCACGATTGGCGTAGTAGTGTCTAGGCCTCTACACCACGGAGATCGTCTATATTTTAAAAATAAAAATAAAATAAAATAAAAACCCTAGACAATCACACCAACTACATGGCCCCAAAGTAAGCATAGCTTGTGTTATGGGATACCATGTAGCGAACTAGGGGGGAACCTAGAATATAAATAAATAAATAGATAAACACCCAGACCCGAAACATTTTTTTTTCTTGTTCCGTGCGGGAATCGAACCCGCAACCACTGGCGTCTGAGGCAGTGGTTGCGGGTTTGCTGGTAGGATTCCTTCTGGGTCCGCCTGGCTAGCGACCACCCTTTATATAAAGTCTGCCGCCAAATGTTACCGCTCCGGCGGTAATGTGTTCCGGCAATATTGTATAAAGAGCCAGTTCCTTCCTAAACCCGAGTGCTTTCATCTTCGACCTCATCGTCACTTACCATCAGGTGAGATTGAGGTCAAACGCGGGTTTAGTCACTTATAAAAAAAAAAAAAGACAGGTGTACCCCATAGCCAAAGTGGTCGTCAATATTAAATGTTTAGTTCTTATTTTGATGTAAATATCCTCTCACCCTCTCACTGAAGTTGTAGTCAATTGCGACAAATAGTTGATTAATACTATTGCTAATTGATTAATATAATTACTGTGATTGTGATTTTAAACAGAAAATGATGGTGATAAAAAAGATATTTATAAATATTTTATATTTAACCCATTACTTAAATATGCCTATATTTTTTATGGTGTGACACTTATTTATAAGTTATTTTTATTCTCTTGTAATTTATTGTTTCGTTAGTTTTTATATAAGTGCTTAAAGAGTAAACCTAAACAACTTTTTCTTGACTTATGTTTATATATTGTAGTACAGGTTTATAAAAATGTCTGTGATTGTGATAAAGACCAAATTTATAAATACATTTTATTAACCTTTTTGTTAACGAAGTATTTCTTTATTGTGTTATACAAGAATTATATTTAAGCGTTATTGTTAAGCTTAACTTCATGTATGTATTGGTTAACAAAAAGATATGTAAGTATTTAATTTTTATTTTTGTAATAATTTTTTTTTTTTTTTTTATAAGTGACTAAACCCGCGTTTGACCTCAATCTCACCTGATGGTAAGTGACGATGAGGTCGAAGATGAAAGCACACGGGTTTAGGAAGAAACTGGCTCTTTATACAATATTGCCGGAACACATTACCGCCGGAGCGGTAACATTTGGCGGCAGACTATTATATTTCGTCGCTTCATTCTTCAGATATTATATAACAGGTAGTCCTTTTTAGGTACTAGGTAACTTCGCATAATTTAAAGTATCATAAAAAAAACACTGTGGTGGGGCGCCGCGTGGCATGATCCACCCGGTTCGCGCCAAGCCCTCATTCTTTTTTCGTGCGTGGTAACAAGCATACGTCATTTACTTTAATCATTTACTTAAGTTTTTACAAAATGCCTAAACGTACAGCAGAAGAACAGCTTCAACATTATAATATAAAGATAAAAAAGTTGGAACAAAAAATAAATAAAAAACGGAAACAGCGAATTATTTCCTCCGATGAAGAAGAAATCTTACAAGGACCTACTTATTCGGTTTAAAAATGTTATTTAAAACATCAGAGCAGAAAATGCGTGTAATCTATAATAGATATATCACGTTATCCGCTCAATATCGTAATGATGTAAACTTTAATAAATTTTATCTGATCTTATCGATCACCTTTTGTTTTCAATACGATTACAGAAAATGCGGGTAATCTCAAGGAGATTTATCTCGTTGTCTGTAATACGTTATGGGCATTATATTAATATGAATTAGACATAAACATGTCGCCTCCAAGGTTATTCAAAAAATCAGAGCAGAAAATGCGTGTAATCTATAATAGATATATCACGTTATCCGCTCAATATCGTAATGATGTAAAATTTAATAAATTTTATTTGATCTTATCGATCACCTTTTGTTTTCAATACGATTACAGAAAATGCGGGTAATCTCAAGGAGATTTATCTCGTTGTCTATAATAACGTTATGGGCGTTTTTTTAATATGAATTAGACATAAACATGTCGCCTCCAAGGTTATTAAAAAAAATCAGAGCAGAAAATGCGTGTAATCTATAATAGATATATCACGTTAACTGCTCAATATCGTAATGATGTAAACTTCAATAAATTTTATCTGATCTTATCGATCACCTTTTGTTTTCAATACGATTATAGCTGAAATAAATGCTGAAATCTCAGCAGCCATAACTGACATAGCACGAGCACGTGACAAAAAAAAAAAAATCCAAAACTTTCAGCAACAGCTGGGGTACGGTATTACCACCATAAATCTAGAGATGGACGTCCTCCCTGAGAAGGAAGAAAACAAAATGAAGGCCTTCCGTCACGTAAGTGATGGATGCTGCCTATTATCAGACCTCCACTTTATGTTCACCAAAGATAGGGTAAAACTGATTTTACCTAATTTGGATACAAACTTTAAACATGTTATACAAGACTCCGAAAGAGACGAAACTTTATTCGGAAGTTCGTTGCCGGAAAAAATAAAGGCAAGTAAAGCCATTGAAAAGTAGGGAGCCCTAATTAAAAAAGGCCCAGCCAAAACAGTCTCCTCTCAAATATCAACGGTCAACCGGTCGTCTCAGCAGGGAAACTGTACAGGACCTCCTCGTTACCCGTCGTTCAGGGGGGGGCGGGGAGGTCAGAGGAAACCGATAGCAGCTCAAACACAGCGGCGCCCTCAATCGAACTCTGCGTTCAACGCCAAGTTCCAGCCGCAGACTTAGTCCAGGACGCGTGCTCCGACCCAACATTAATCAAGGTACATGCAGGTCTAAGTAATTTATTTTATGATTGTTGGACAAAAGTAACTAAAAACGAAGTTATATTGAAGTGGATAAATTATGGATTTGGAATACCATTTGATACTCAAATTTGTCAGTATTCTATTCCTAAAAATAATTTGTCATCATGTGAAAAAAGTGACATGAAAATAGCTATAAATAAATTATTAGACTTAGGGGCTATAAAGCCTTGTTCTCCTTCAAATGGTCAATTTATTTCAAATATATTTTTAGCTCCGAAACCTAACGGAGAAAAAAGGTTTATACTAAATTTAAAATCTTTAAACAAGTTCGTAACAAAAGTACATTTTAAAATGGAATCTTATAAAACAGCCTCGAAATTAATTCCTCGTAATGGATACTTAGCCAACATAGATATGAAAGAATCATATCTACTTATGCCGTTTTTTGTTAGTGACAGAAAGTACCTACGATTCGAATTCCAAGAAAATGATTCGTCTGAGCCGATCACTTACGAGTTCACAGCAATGCCGTATGGTTTATCGGTAGCTCCGTGGGTATTTACAAAAATTATGCGTGAAGTAATGAGTCATTTGAGAAAACAAGGTTTTAAGTCTACTACCTATTAAGACGATCTTCTTATTGGAGATACATATGAAGAATGCATGATTAATGTAAGAGAAACTTTGAAGTTATTACATTGTCTAGGTTTTATTGTAAATTTCGATAAAAGTCACATTGTACCAAAAAAGTCAATCAAATTCTTAGGTTTTATGTTCAACACAGAACAGATGTCTATTACGTTACCTGGCGATAAGCGGCATAACATTGCACAGTTAATAAATAGGTACATTATTCTTAAAACTTGTTCATTACGAAATTTCGCTAAACTTATAGGTGTATTGATCGCAGCCTGTCCAACCACAAAATATAGATTCTTATATACAAAAATATTAGAGAGACAAAAGTTTTTAGCCTTAAATAAGTTCGGAGGCAACTATGAGGTGAAAATGAATCTTAATAAGATATTACTAAAAGATTTATGGTAGTGAAAAAATAATATTAATATTATTTCTTGTGCAATCATTACTCAAAATTATAAGTCAGAAATTTACACCGACGCATCTAGGACAGGCTGGGGAGCAGTATGCAAAAATAATAAATATAGTGGTTCATGGACGAACAGTGAAAAAGAAAATCACATGAACTTTTTAGAATTACTCGCGGTTTTGTTAGGTCTCAAAAGTATAGCTAGTGAAGGAAAAGATTGCGCAATATTATTACGTATTGACAATACTACCGCCATTAGCTACATTAATAGGATGGGAGGTAATCAGTTCCCACATTTGAATATTTTAAGTAGAGAAATTTGGCAATGGTGTGAAAAACGCAATTTATGGATATTTGCTTCTTATGTTAACACCAAAGAAAATCGAGCAGATTTCGAGTCCAGAAATGGGCCCTCTCGGATAGCGCTTTCCAACTTATTGTAAATAGTTTCGGGCCCATTAAGACTTGACTTGTTCTCAAGTCTAGCCAATGCCAAATGTTAATTATTTGTCACCTGGAAGCCTGAACCTGATGCAGTCGCAGTTGATGCATTTACAATAAGCTGGGCTGACTTGGATTTTTATGCATTTCCTCCCTTTTCTCTTGTATTAAAATGTATACGAAAAATCATTGATGATAAAGCCGAAGGGGTACTTGTATTTCCCTTCTGGCCTTCCCAGCCATAGAGTCAGCACCCACTGCACTCCAGCCTTACCCTGGGTGCCGCGAGGCTCTCCGGGCGTCGTTCAGCCGGCGCAGCTGCCCACCAGAGGCTCTCACGTTGATGCTCGCCTCGCTCGCAGACACTACTGTTCGCCAGTACAACGTCTCATTGAAGTTATGGTTTCAAGAAGTGTGGTTATGAATTAATAGTTTCGAAAAATCCATTCCATTATTTCTTTGATTCTTAAACGAGCAATTTAATAAGGGATGTTCTTACGGTTCATTAAATACACATCGATCTGCATTATCTCTTTTATTAGGAGAAGAGATAAGTGATAACAGTTGTGTTAAACGCCTCTTAATAGGAGCCTATAAAACTAAACATATTAAGCCTAAATATTCATTTACTTGGGATCCAAATTTAGTACTAAATCAACTGTCTTCTTGGTATCCAAATATTAATTTATCATTAGAAAATATTACAAAAAAAAAACTCGTTACATTATTAGCTTTATGTACCTACCGGTCAAAGAGTACAGACATTGTCTTTACTTAAATTAGAAAATATTGTTTTTCAATCTGATAAAGTAAATATTATTATAACAGATATAATCAAGACTTCCGCTCCAAATCGTGAACAGCCCTTATTATCTCTCCCAAACTTTCAAAGCAATATCAACATATGCCCAGTATCAACTTTAAAATAATATATTTTTATTACAAAAAATATCTGAGGTTCAAACTCCGGGAATCTCTTCGTAACATTCAAAGCTCCCCACAGAACTGCATCAAGTCAGACGCTAAGTCGATGGATTAAGCAAACGCTCGCCACGAGCGGCATTGACATGAGCGTTTTAGTGCGCACAGCACACGACACGCGTCGACCTCAGCCGCGCGCGCGGCCGGTATCAGTGTCGATGTCATTCGAAAAACGGCCGGGTGGACACAAAACTCACAGGTGTTCGCAAAGTTTTACCATCGGCCTTTAGATGATCAACAAAATAACTTTGCTTTGTCGATACTTAATCGAGACATGAACAATACTTAACCTAATATTAAAAATAGTTATTGAACATTACGTATTTTGATATTAGGTAAATTACTACATTAAAAATTATGTGTCTATAAATAGACTATCACTAAGTTTCATTAATTTAAGCTGATTATAATTTCTAGCGACTCAAATAAAGTAAGATTATTTGAAGCTCATTATGTAATAATACTAATTATTAAGTACTATAATAATAAAATATGTAATTACATATTTATATCTTTACTTATTTCAATTCCAAGTATATACCTAAACAAAACTTTCTATCTCTGAAAATCTACCTGTTATATAATATCTGAAGAATGAAGCGACGAAATATAATAGATGATTAAACGAACTTCTAAGTGAAGTTCTATCGCTATTATATGAGTCGCTTCATTCGAAGATATGACGTACCCACCCACCCCAGAACCCATTTAAAAGTTTCGTTTAGGGTCTCTAAAGAATGAGGGCTTGGCGCGAACCGGGTGGATCATGCCACGCGGCGCCCCACCACAGTGTTTTTTTTATGATACTTTAAATTATGCGAAGTTACCTAGTACCTAAAAAGGACTACCTGTTATATAATATCTTCGAATGAAGCGACTCATATAATAGCGATAGAACTTCACTTAGAAGTTCGTTTAATCATCTATTATTAACGACGAATAAAACTATTATTTATTTTGATAATGATATAGTTGATTATTTTTGTCTCATTTTAATTCAATAAGAGAAGGTATATTTATTATAAATATTAACCCTCTACAGTAATCCTTAACACTTTTCTGCTTGAGCGTAATTAATCTTTACTCTGTTGAATGAAACAAAATGCCTGATAAAATTCGTGCAATCAAAATTTCCACGATTATTTCCACGATATTTAAATTAACGAGGTTAGCCCTAAGTGTACGCCCTACTATTACTATTTAATTACTTACCTTCTATTTGATATTAATAAGGCGTGCCAATTAAGTTAGATAAACAGTAAAATCCAGAAACCAGGCATTACAGCTTCGTAAATGAAAGTAAAGTTGAAAGGTACTGAGAAATAAAACGTATGGTAAATCGAATTTGTGTTTTATTTGATGAAAATTCATAAACTTTACAGTAAAATTATTTACAACTCCACCACAAAACAAATGTGACAGTCAATCACGATTATCTTTTCTTGTACAGAGGCGATGCGTGTCACATATATCATATAATTATGTTTTACATATCTCGTTAATAACCCCCTTATTCATAAAGATGTATGACGAAAAATATTTTATTTTAACAGACCCTTATAAATTCATGTCTAAGGAGGTCTATTTCCAAGTTACTTATATAAAATTTCTTATGGTATTTATAAACTACTGAACTGTGCAGTAAAAATAAATATTCTTAACTAATTAAATTTCCAACTTTTTTTGTTCTAATACAAGTAGCATCTTTTCAGAGATATCTTTAGTAGGTAGGACTTTAGTAGGTACCATGTATACAGGGTGATTAGTTTAGGAAGTTTTGACTATGCTCTACCTATTTTACAATTAGTATCAAGCAAGTAGCTAAACTAATTTGAAAACTTTATTCGTTTGCAAATTTCTGGCATCAGGAATTGCTACTGTAAAAGGATTTCTCTCTTCCTATTTTAATAAGTACAATAATCGTGTAATGATGCATGCTCTTTTTTTTTTTTCGCCAAAAATAAATCGATTACTTCGACTAACAAGCCTGAAAGTGAAACATTTATTCAATGTTGAATGAATACTACCTAACAGAACTGAGAAATGACTTAAAAACAACAGCTCATGTCTTTCATCGTTAATTCATATTAATTAATTCATAATTCATACATACTCTATAGATTAAATTTTAGGTAATATTTATAGCTCTACTTATATTATGTCTAAATAAATATTTCCCGACACAAAAGCCTACTTCCTATAAATATACAACGTGTTATTTAAAGAACGTAAAATCTCAGACGAGTCAAAAGATTATTTTATTAATTGTTCAATGTCTTGCCTCGAAATATGTGCATATTTTGTGACTGTCAAATAAGCGGGCGCCGTATTAGGTTGCGAGTAAAAAGAGATTCAGATAATACATTCTTTTAATATCTTCTGGAGGTTTCATAGCAATTTCTCTAATAAATACTTTATATTATTTTAGGTTTTGAAATTATATGACATAGCCAGAAACCCCCGCACGATGAGGCAGGCCCCCCGCACGATGGACCGACGACCTGGTCAAAGTCGCCGGTAAACGCTGGATGAGGGCGGCGCGGGACCGAGCGACGTGGAAGACCTTGGGGGAGGCCTATGTCCAGCAGTGGACGTCTACAGGCTGTGGATGATGGATGATGATGAGCCAGAAACAGAAATAGTGGCCGAAACCGACTTCGAGGCAACATTATCAGCATGATATTACAAAACGAGTGTAGATAAACTTAGTATCGGCATTTGGGGTATTGGTTTTAATCAAGAAGCGTCTATATTTAGACGTTTCCATGCATTAACACAATTACACAATTATGTTCGTTTAAAAGTTTGGTTTATTGCGTTCGACTGTACTCGCGCATACAATTCGTAGTGGAAGTTAAAACCATTCTTTTTGTATATTCAAATTTTTTTTTATATCTGCTTTAATTATTACACATTTGAAGTATGTAATATTACAAAAGCTCATGATTAAATAATATCGACTAAGGAAGGGATACTTAATGATTCTATTGACTTTGACAGGAATATTATTATATATGTGAAGCCTTAGCACTCTTGCTTGCTTTCCCGCACACAATAAAACGCAATATAATCCCACGCTATATAATTATGGCACTCTTTATATAAAAATATACATATTATTATTTACAAAAAGATATATTTAACTATGTATTCGAATGAATAATTACTTTTGCGTCTGAGAAATATACTTTACAATGTTTTCACTTACACGTTTTCCCATTTACACGTTATCGATCTCACTAATGTCTTTTTGTGCAGTTTATTTCATACACTATAAACTTTAAATAAAAATCTTAATGATGTAAATAAGTACTTACGATGAATATACAACTATACAACTAGAGAATTGTGGTTATTCGAATAAGCAAATCTTAAGGAAAGAAAATTTATTCTTCTTTATCATACAAGTTAATCCTATTAATATTTTATTCATTGATGTATATCTAACTCTTTCTAATGAAAAAGCACGTTAAGGGCGACTTTAAATAAGAAATTAATGCGGGTTTTGTTTACGACGTACTATAATAAGTTTAAATTTTGAGACCTACAATAATAAAACAACACATAATGATACGATTTCTGGGGAAACAATTTTGAAGACTGTAAAGCAGTATCACTTCTGAATATTTCAATCAATCAAATTTCATTAGTTTCGAATTACTATGAAAGGCGCATTTTTTGAAATACGCTCGATTCAAAGTAAAATAGTTTTTTCTTGTTTCATGGTATCTTTATTCGAGTTAACCGTTAATTTTCGGTTTTGTGGCACTACCACAAATTGAATAAATTAGTAAAATAAAATAGTTGAACGTCTGTTAACGTAAGAAATGTGACATTCAAAATAATTAAACTCAGGCTAAAATATTTTTCAATAATGAAGCCCGAACACGAATAACTTTAAATTAACATTATATAAGTGACTGTTTGAGTATAAGGCGTTTATTACCTGGCTCACTATAAATACATGACTTTTTACTGAGCTAATGACATGACTTTTAATATGGTACACGATTAATTGTATTTATTGTACACCTTATGAGGTGTCTTAAATATTTATAAATCCTATACAATTTTATCACGACATAGCTTCTGACTTAGTTACATGATTTTGACTCCTATGCCACAAATACTAATAAACTGATAGCCAAAGTAGAAAATACCGGTAAATCTTATAAGAAACATTTATTTTTACTAAAATATATTTGTACTTAATATATATTGTAATCAAAATATATTGATATATTTACTTTTCTACACGGTGCTGATCATTATTAGAATATTGTATCGGTAATTGTGTTTGAAACTACAATAAAACTATTATATTTGCCTTTTTATATGTTATTTGGTAACAATACTGATAACCCTTTTAAAGGTTAAATTTTTCAAAAATGCGTAATTCGTATGCTGAAAGCTGAAAGCATTTGTTCAACGACTAATTTAATTTTCATGTAGCTTTAACATCTAAAATAATATACTTACCAATATCGGAATGATTTGCCTAGTGCTAACTGTAATTATTAATACGTTTCATGATATTTCAAACGTGATTATTTAGATGATTGTGCTAAAGGGTCTTTCAATGAGGACGGGTTGATTTAAAAATGGAATAAAACAGGCTGTGTGTGAGATATTAACGAAATTATTATTTATTTAAAAGAACTATTCGTGCCATTCACTTTAACCGCCACGGTCGGATAAATCCGACATATATTTTCGAGTACGTTCCGCAAAGGTCGTATTTTTACGACTAAAAACCACCATTCGTTTCATATGCTTTTTTATTTCATAACGCTGTATTATATTTAGAAAATGTTAATATTTGGTAAATGGTTAATCAAGTAATCATTTACAATTGATAACACTTAAGTCTCTTATTTAGAAAACCTTAAAAATATGTCAAAAGTTAGATAAAATACTGATATTATTATTAGAAATTGCATTGATGTCCAGCGCCATTGTCGGATATATCCGACCATAGGGACGGGACATAAACAAAGATTTACTGATACGAAAATCCACTTAATTAAAAACGGTGGCACGAATCTGTGAGGTCCAATTTTCAATAGACAGGCAACAACTTAACCAAGATCGGGCGATTTGAAGGATTTGATCTTTTCTTGTAGGTGTTTTTGAAGTCTTGGACATTTGAATTATTTCATATTTAAAACAAAATGGCATGAATGGGTCCCTCAAATAAAATATTAATTTTGTTAATATCTCACATACAACTTGTTTTATCCCATTTTGAAATCGACCCTACCTTATTAAAAGACCTTATAGATTGGCAAGTTAGAAACGCACAGATTAAAATTTTCTTTGAATTGATTTCTAATAAATATTTTTCTGCTGTAAACTATAAAGGGCTGTTTTTAATCACTGGCCAATATTTGGCCAGTTATTTACAATAATCGGTTCTATAAATATACAAGGAAATTAATATAGTCAGTTATATATTAACTAAAGCATGGTCACTCTAAATTATGAATAAATACCATTAAAATAAAGACGACTACGTCCTTCTACAAAACATCTTGTAGTACTACGTCGTAGTATTATCAATGAGATGCTATGTTGAAGCTGTGATCATCATCAATCACGACTATTTTTAAAAAAAGTTTGTGGTGCCATATCTTTCTTTTTTTCTACAGAGCGATACTAAAACAAATATGCCGTTTTAAGTTTATATCTATATGTGACAAAAAATAGCCTGTGTTGTGTGGTGCTAAACACGAAAACTATATAAAACCCTATTAATTGCATAACGCTGCTTTTTAGGACCTCTTCTAATGAGAAATAGCGAGTAAATCAAATACTCAGAGATATTATCAAAATACAGACTTGGTGCAGACCTCCCGATATAAAAATACTATGTAGGTATTATTACAGGCCTGCGACAGTCGGGGCCTTTTAATACCTATAGACAGAAGCAACCATGCTTTTAAAAAAACAGCAGAGTCATTTATTCCGAATCCATAAAGTTTACTTCACTACTTACTATGAAATCTATAACCTTATTCATTTAAATATATGTTATTTTACAACTGTGATCTTAAATACGATATTATTATATTTTATTCTACAATATACAGCGTTCCTTACAAATAATGAACACGCTTATTATGTTGTAGACGAAAAAATAACTATTCCTTCGATAATTATAATACAATTTATGTGCAGCAAAAGAACTGGTTTATTCCTCTTTAATATATCACCCAGGTGATTTATTTCCAAGGTGATCAAAGTAGACTGACCAATTCCACTTTGTTCACCTGGGTGATATCACCGTGTCTGTACACTCTTTGATGTGTGCTTGAAAATTGCAGTTTGGATTATTAAAAACGTTAGTCCAGCACACTGATGCAATCTATCTAAAAAGAAATATAAGTGAAGGGGTAGAAAAACAAGCGATGGTTTTATGAACATTATCAAAAATCACTGTATAAGTAGAGATTTCAAAATTCTAAGCTATACGATTCTGTATAATGGTACCTACGGTCAGTCCTAATGCATTGATCAATACTTCATCAGCTATGTAAAACAACATACAGTGGAATCCGTTTATAATGACATCGAAGGGAAATAAGAAACAAGTCATACTAAACGGACGTCATACAACGCTTAGGTACTGCAAGAATAAATAAACTGTTTAAGTTGGCTATTTATTTTAATAGAGAGGAATAAAATAGAGATAAATCAAAGTAGATATTAATAAGTAAACTCAATAAGTAAATCTACGCTCCGAGTCTCAAATCAAAAAAGTCTTTGGGTATAATGTGACTCTCCCGAACACTGCCAAAGGTTTTAGAAATCATACGGTCGGTCACTATAAGCGGACAAAATTTGATAAAAAAGGGTCACAATAAGCGATATGTCACTATAGGTGAAGTCATTATATCCGACAATTATATAATTTTTATGAAAACCAAACTTCACTGTGTAAACACGTCATAATGAGCGGTTGGTCAATATAAGCGGAGTCATAATAATCGAATTCTACTGTACTTAAATTAAAATAGCTAACAAAGCTTCGCATTTAAATTTATTTATTTACGCAGCTTCGGTTTCATTGAACAAAAAGTAATGAAGTAAACAAATGAAAACAACGCCGTGGGTGATTCCATTATAGGTCAATTTATAGTCTTAGTAATAATAAGGTTTATAAAGATTGTTATGGTACGTATGGATCACTAAAAACTAAAAAGATTGTTGGTTTGATCATTACTTATAAGTCACTTTAAGTTACTTTATACTTATAAGTCATGTACGCGTAGTTAAATAACCCTGCAGTGCTAGCACAGATCTTTTGTCGATCGTAAGTTTACGAATGCTCGTATAGTATGGAGTCGGTTGCAAGTTTTTAGTAACAATGTAATTTTTTATTTTACAGTTATTTAAGAGTAGACCCTGTTAACAAACATTCAAAATTAACAAGGAACACATTTATTTAAGCTGACCGTGCGGCAATGGATAGATTTCAATTATTGCTTGCAAAACCGTCTCCATACTATACGAGCATTCGTAAACTTACGATCGACAAAAGATCCGTGCTAGCACTGCTGATTCGCAAATCGTAACATAGGTAAGACCATTGTAACTGACTTAACAAAAGATTTAAACTAAATATATTTTTTAGAAACACGAGAAAGCCTACGTTTGATTTTCCGTTCAGAAAGTCAACGCCAAATTCATTCATTCATTCTATTTTCATAAGTACCATTACTAAAGTCATCATTGATTATGACCTCAAGATAGAATTACAAAATAAAATAAAATAAATTTATCATTTGTTCACGTTATCTTATAGTCAGGGATATAATATTTTCTACTTCATTTAGCGTGTCTCTACATATCGCGAGTCTAGTGAACTTTGTATGCAATTATTCAGCTTAAGTGGTCAGTTATAAGCATAATACAAAATATAGACTAATTATAAATAACATTTTTATGTTCACATATAAATATAGTATATATTAAATATTCATATAAAGTTATTAAAGGCAGCATTGACTTTCTACTAATCATTAACAGGATGTAGCGAGATACCTTAAGCGAATGATATGTCATTTTTTATCTCATATTATTTAATATACCATAAAGTATTAAAGTTTGCGAATTAAAATTACATCTCACTTTTTATATGATGATTATAAAATTAATAGGAATGAAAATATTTTTTACTTAGCATTAATTAATATTAAAATACATAAATTTTTCATTGGTGCAACTTTAAGAAATGTGTGATTGCATTCCTAAAAATATTTCCTAGACCTAGTTTCTTAAAGTTTAAAGCCACGAAAAGATTATGAATTAATTATATTTTTTCTTTTTTACTATTTGTTTGAACTGTTTTGCACAATGGCGTGTCTTCAAAGTTTACGACCGGAATTTACCTTCACTTTTATTCTTAACTTTATGGTTCTCTATTCCCATGATAGACTTAAAAAGTAACCAGAATAAACTATATAAAAGTTGTTGTGTTAGGCCACTTTTTAGATGACATAAGAATAGAATGTGTTGAATGAATAAAATATTTAAAAAAACACGAACTATAAGGTCAGCAAGCTTATATCGATTAGTTGAAAGTATTGTGTTTTTTAAGGATTTATAACGTTGGTATATAAGTTAGACAATACATATTTTGTACTGTAAGATGTACAGTCACCTTACAGAATAAATAGTGTTGTAGTGTATATATCGATACATTTATACAGGGTTGTGTTTTTAGTCACTAGCCAAATTTAAATGTTATTTTCTTTGACACGAAATAAACGTACCTGCAAATTCATTTTTGTAGCGCTCAGCACTATAATGATATGGCACCACAAACTTTTTTACAAATAGTCGCTGTTGATAAACACAGCCACTACAACGCTTCATTTTGCAAATTCATTTTCAACGTAATACTACTAGATGTTTTGTAGTAGCGCGTAGTAGTCTTTATTTTAATGGTATTCATTCATAATTAAGAGTGACCATGCACTGCATGCGAATATATTAATTTCCTAGTAAACAATAAATAACTTTTTTTGCAAAAATTGTTTCTATAAATGATACTTATTATGAAAAAAAAATTGGCTGGTGACTAAAAATAACCCTGTATAAGGTATCATCGTTTTCGTTACCAATTTTTGCATAGAGAAACTAAAAATTTTATTTTTCTCAACTGAACTATACAGTAGAACTAAACACTGATTACGTTAATTTCAATTATAAAAGTTTGAAAAGAATCATGTTCTACATAGCGTATCTATGTGCGTGAAATCACTATGTTCAGTGATAAAAAGTAAGTGAACCTTCTTAATCTTTTTAGTCCTTTCAGTACGTATCTAATGGTGAGCCCTCGGTTTTTTAGAATTGATGCATTGTAATAAAAAATTGGCTAGCAATGAAAGTGCTGGAATTCATCGATAAAAACGTTGCCTAATCGGTTAATGATTGCCGATGACAAACGAGCGTGCAAAAAGTCCGTAAATGTTCATTTTTATTTTGATGCTCATAATCTGAACGCAGCTTTATGTATATACAAAGTATCATACATTATATTCAATAAATATATAATAATTTGGTGTTGTATATTTATATAATATATATGTAAGGATAGATACATATTACAGGCCACACAGCATCGCCTATGTTAATAAAATACCTTCCCGTTATGAAATGTGTTTAGAACCTTATAAGAAACGGAATAATTTAAGAACAGTTCTTAACGCAACAATTCTTTGGACTTTACACATTTTAAAACCAAAGTGGCTCTTTATATTTTATTTTGTTCATATTTCCAGAATTATTTTCTTGATAATAATTTTAAACCAAACTTACCTACAGTTCAAAAGTTTATTAAAAGTAAAAATAATAACAATTTAACTAAAATTTAAAACATTTATAATGTAGGTAAAACAAATAATGTCTTTGCTCTTGGTAAGAATAGAGTAAAAGGTGTAAAAATACATGTAAAAGCGGTTAAAAATATACTTTTATGTTTATTTTACATATTTTTAAAGTTCTACTAATTTAGGAGATTCTAAACACGATTTCATTACACGTGCCAACTATGTCATGAACCAATCAATACGAAAACAAAAACTGCTTCGCTTTTCTTTGACGATACGTAGGAATACTAATATAATTTGAGTTTGAAGCACAGCCAAATGCATTTTACTTATTAAGTATATTAAATTACAGTTAAATCTATTTTGAAAACAGTTGACTCATTGGTCCTCTTTTTAACAAGCAAAAAGGCAAAGGTTTTTTACTGTACATACATTCATTACAAATAATTTCTAGGAAAAAAAATCTAGTTACGTGAAATGTTACAAATTGATTCCAATATAAAAAGAAGCCTCTACTAGAGCTTTATGTGTATCATTCGTACTGTGGTTGTTAATTACGAATTCTAAAAACTATAAGTACATTATTAAAGTACCAATTTTAAAAATTTAAACTAAAAAATGCTTTTAACCAAGTCACAAAGTGGCGGTAAAAGATAACGTCATCTATTTACAATTTTGGTGACATTTTTACTAAAGTTACGTATTCACAGGCTCTATTTTTATATATTTACAAATCAAACAATATTTAACTATTAAGATAAAAAAAAATTAAGGCAAAAATAACATCTCCACACTTAGAAGGCATGTTCATGGTTGAATATCAACGTAATATACCTTAAATGACATAATATACACAGCTTACTACCATCAACTCAATTAATTAAACAACATTTTAACACTATGTTCAACAAATTTACACACAAACGACAAATTGAGCCTTCAATAATAAGTAATTATAAATAATTTGGTTAATAAAATACATAATAATATGGATAAAATCTTAACATTCGGTGTAACATATAATGGAAACAATCATTTAAATATCACATATCAAGTGGATGTGTTTACACAATGGCAACATTCAAACTAACTTCTACGGTGATTTAACTAATCGTATTTACGCACAAAATGTGTCTTACATTTTCTTTTCTTATAAGTAATAACTTTTTAGCAATAAATTAAATTATAACATATCCAAAAATCATTATTTCATCTATCCTTCCTTCCTTTTAGAATGGATACAATTCTATTTCTAAACTTTCTCAAATCTAGGTAGTAAACAGTCATATAATGATAATCTTCTTTTGATCCCTTCCCAACCTTATAATAACACTGTTTCTTTGTTATCAACCTTAAATAATAAAACTGGAAATCTACTTCTATGCCATAGTTTTATTTGAAGCTACGACACGATGCATAATCGTAATTTTTATTAAAAAGGAGCTTGAAGCTTGCGTGTCTACGTAAAGGTCATTTTTTCAATAAAGTATTCCAAATCACGATATACAAAAACGTCCTATATTAAGGCGATGATGTATAAAATCAGAATGGTTCTTAATTTTGAGACTGTATGTGAGCAGGCGAAGATTAACAGAAGGCCTTGTAGTGTATGAAGAAAAAAATTAGAAACACGGCGTACGCGATTGGGAATGTTATTCTTGCGATCACGTCGATGGTCTTGGCCACTCGAATCGGATGTGGCGGCTCTTTTTTGCGGACCTGAGCGAAACATGGCTGAAATATAATTATTATACATATTGAATGATGAAATTCGCAAACTACAATGAGAGGAAATAGCTTAAAATCTACTTGAAGGGATGTGTTGGATGAAATAAGATTTAAAAAAATCTTATTTGTTATAACTATAGGGTATTTTAAAGGGAATGCTCACTATGTGAATCCCTATCCCAACCCCAATCCAAGAGATCTTAAAATTATAAGTATCGTTTTTGTTACTATGTCGCAAATGGAATAATAAAATAGATGAAACAAGGCAAAAAGACTTAATCATGTAAAAACAAAAGTCGATAAAATTAATAGTGCAAGGTTTAGTCAGGTTTTGGACATGAGTGCGTGAAATAAAGAAACAAAGTTTTGTTTACGGGTTAATAATCGGACCACGCTGCGCTCAAACTTGATAAATATTGCTGTCACACTAGAGCCTAAATTTGCAATTATTCTATGCTGTATTCAGCGTAGCTTTGAAGTTCCCATACAAATTATCCAAATCCATCGCGTAGCAACCGGTGTGTGACGTCATCCATATAGGCAATAGTTCTACTAACCTCTAAGTAACTTCTGGGCTTTATTCGATATTGAAGTCTCTCTAACGTAAAACTTCAAAATCAGTTTTTGTTACCAACTGGGCCGTATTCGACTTTGCAATCTCTAATTTTATGTCTTTTTAATGTCATACTTAGAAGCTTCAAAATCTACTTTTGTAAGCAACTTTTGAACTTGAAATCTCCTAATTTGACATTAAAGACATTTAAAATTAGAGTATGTTGTGCGCACTGTGTATAGTGGCCCGTGGCCATAGTAAATCTGTACTGAGATATTTGAGATTTTTCTTAGATAAAGCGTTATCTAGTTGGAGAGTAGCGTAGTCCAATGACCAATATTTTTGATGTTGTTTACCTCGGCAACACCCCCATTGTTAGCAGTATGCGTGCACGAGCCGGGGGCAGCACCAGTGCACGCTGCGCAAGTCACCAAGTCCGCAGCTGTGTTTGACTCTCGTTTCTTGTCTCCCTGATCAACAAATTACATGTGAAAAATCTTGGCAATCGATTTGAAAAACGTTTCATTTGAACAAAAGGTCATTGCGCTGGGAAGACATTAAAATGTGAGAATATATTCATATGAAATAAAGGGAAAATGGATAGCTTGGAATGAATGCAAAAATATTATAAATTTAAAGAAACAGCATAAAAAAACTTGTGAGAGGGTCATGATAGAAAATCTAAATAGATAAATGTTTAGATTTTTATTGTAAAATTTATTAAAAGAAGAACATTTTTTGGGCCTTTTCTCAAAGTGCACAAAAATTGTGGTATTTGTCGTTAGAGCTAATCTGATAGAACAATAGTAAATATGGAACGGAAATTGTGGGATCATTCTACACACATCAAAAAAAGTTGGAGATCATTAGCAAAAGATGGATTATTTTTAAAATTTTCTCTTAGGCGTTCTTAGAAGGTTGGGCGTGCGCGCTTTCCTTTAAATGTCTAGATTTTTTAAATACGAAAACTATACTTAAGGCAAAATAAACAACGGTTCTTTTGTAGTCGGATGGACAAAGCTAGCCCTATCTAGCCAGATCAGGGATGTTTTTCCCCAACGTACTTGTTTGAACACCCTGTATTTATTTGCTATGTGAGTCAAATCTGTATTATTGTTGGGTAATATTATTAGCATATTATTACCCAATAGCATCAGCACTATTATAACAATGCTTCTGATCATGTTTTTTTAACACTTTACGAATTCAATGTATGTATGAAAATGACTAATTAAACTTGGATAACTTGACTTAGAGTAATTTAAAAAAAACTTTTCTACCATAATAATTATTGCTCAAAACGATTAGTACTTTACTTACCATACGTACAATATAATTTTGATGTCCGGCACTTTTCAAAAAGGCCCAAAAATTTATGGAGCCAAAATGATTTCCTTTACTTTCTGCTGTTGAATTTCTTCCTACTTTTCTCGACAGATCAACTTTTTAAGAGATTTTTTATTTCTAGTTTATATAAAATGTATAAATGAAACAAAATATTCGACTTTAAATAGTTATAGCTCAAATTACCATTCATTTATTCAGAAAAAAAAAACTATTTCAGTTGCAGCTCGAGGATGCCTAAGGGTGTTACCACACCAATCAATCGACCGTTGATCGACGGACGAATGGAACAGTCGAAGTCGGTAGATAGTTTTTACTATGTCAAAAAATCCTTGGCAATCCAAAAAATCCTTGGACTCAATGTGTGGTATCACCCTTTGTCTTATTCCCGTTATGGCACATGAAAAATTACAAACAGGAGAATAGTGTTTAGGTATACATTCTTACGATACGGAAAAATATAAATAACATTAAACAGTATGTAGTGACATTCAGCAGGGCTAATATGTAAACATCAATATATACCATGTTCATATACTTAGGTACTACTTATTCCGGAATTGCGTGATTTTAATATTTTATTGAGGGGAGGTTCATTCTATTTATCTCAAAGCTCAAACCAAGAATCCTCCATGGATTAAAGAAATCTGTATTTTGATTGGCAAAGTGATTTTGATCTAATATCGAGTTAAATAATTGAAAAAATGGGTCCAATAAAAATCATTGGACCAGGACTCGACTCAAACCTGGGACCTCTCGTTTGCTGGACGAGTGCTCTTCCACTGAACTACCGGGGCCTGGCGGTACGCCTCGAAATTACTTATAAGTTTAGTAAATTTTTGTTATTACGTTATATTGCTAACGTATCTCCATCTAATGGTGAAGGTAGCTCAGTGGAAGAACATATTAAAAAACAGACTCTGCCTCAGACTTTAGACTCTGTCTACTATCAATCGAATATTAAAATAGGCAAGAAAAATATTCGAATAGGCAAAACGATATAAAAATGTCAAATCTCGATAAACTTGTAGTTTAGCTAGGCATTTTCTTTATTGAAGCCATATTAGCCTTGCTGAATAACAAGACGTGAAAACGCATAAGCATACTTACAGGCTATAGTGATCCAATGCAGCGTTAAATAAAGGTATGCGTTAGTTTTCGTGATATCAGGTAGAAATGACTTGGGGAATGGGTTGGACGTTTCAGTGATAAACATCACTTACTGCGCCGCTTGTCTCTGGTTGGGGAGTCTCAGATCTCGCCCATTGGATGAAGGCGATGGCTTCCTGAGTAAATCATTGTCAATCAATCAATCAAGTCATTGAGCAAAGCTTCGGACGCATAGCACCGTTTTGTGACGCAAAAGCGTTTCAAATTTATTCCTAATCTAAAAAGCTTGTTTAGAGTCCCTGTTATCAAGCTGAATATTTTCTTAGAAATGCTCGTACCTACTTTTATTTGTGTGGATGAATAAAACTAAAAAATAAGCGTTTGAATTGGTTTCGTTTTGCTCGTGTTTAGTGCGTGTCTTTGTAAATATATTTATAGTTTCCTTGCGCAGTTATTTACAATTAAAAACTATGTATCTTGTTAATAACTATTTAAAACAAGGTAATGATAACATGCTTATAGCATTCTACATAACCTTAACGTTTTTCAGCCAAAGCGTATTTCGAACGTAATTTTTGGATTTTTTTTGGTAATAAAGAAAGTTCTAGCTAAAACTTACGTTTTTAGGTATTTAACTAATGACTAAAATTTTATAATACATGCGTTTTAATGACTCGTGCCGTGAATGATATGGCCATTCAACTTAGTCTGTTATATTTCTTGTTTCTACTAAGTATTTATTACTAATAGTTGGATGTATAAGAGAAGAAATGTAACAGAATAATGATCTGAGGGTGCCGATGGGAGTGGCAGATATTCTTACCAAGGGGCTGGCCAGTATAATGCCAATTCTGCTGAGGACTGCGGGCAGTCGCTGCAAACACATCACACACATGTTTCACATCAGACAGGTGGTCAGGACATGTGCAGCCGTGAACACTCGCTACTTTTGTTATAAGCGACTTGTGAAGAAACATTTAATTCCTTTTAAAGTTAAGTTTAGGCATTTTCAAAAGAGTCAAATTCCCGAATTCAAAGTTGCAATTCTTTGCAATGTTTTCTAGAATTATTACAGTCCCACAAATAATACTACTCTTAATCAAGATCAGATTAAGAAAAAGTTAAATGGCCACAGAGAAAAATCTAAAAGAGAGGGGAAAAGTAAAACAGATAGGTACCTACACACCATAATAATTATAATAAACCATTTGCAAAAATATGAAAGTGATGAATTAATTCTAAATATATTTAGGACACATGCAAAATTTAGAATTAAGGTATTGTAGCATGCTCAAAGTCAACAATAACACAATGATTTAAATCTTTTCATTTTTCATATTATTCTAAGAAAACATTGCAAAGGTAAAGTAAACAAGAAAATGAAACAAAAAAGTTTTATAATAAGAACTTTAGTATTCGCGGTAAACAGGACAAAGAAAATCATCGTGCACGCACAAGGATTTTATCACAATAATTAACGGTTCAAGTGTATATACAAGTAAAATACCTATAGGTTGAATTGTTTTAAGACCTAAGTGATTGTTTCTGCCTATCATATCTTTTAAACCAAATAGTAAAGTAACAAAATTCAAGGTCAACATTGCTAACATAGTTCTCACTAATCAAATATAACAGAATGTGCACGCTGCTAATACATATAGAAATAAATATAGCGACACAACGACGTTTAAAATACAAAACAACACCAACTAAAAACACAAAATATAATAATCACCTGGGTAACTGGATTCTCCCCCGGTCTGTAGACCACGTTGTGAAGCGGTCGTTTTCTACCGACATAGTTGACACAGACAAACTCGAGTAGAGAGGCGTAGATAAAACACATACAGACGCCGTCCCACACATTCATAGCAGTCAGGTTGGATACTACCGGCAGTGTCGATCGGAAGCCGTTTGATGTTGTAAAAAAATTCAACATTGTTGTTACACCTGTTTTGAAAATAGAACATTTAATGTGATCAGAATAGTAAATAGATATGTCTCACATTTCATAGCTCTAAATCTAATGATAACAGCTAAATACTAGTTTGTTTATTATAACAATAACATGCATTTTTTCTATGTCATTTTAGATAATATTAAAATCAAAACTAATATAACTACTGCTACTACAAATAATTAATTTATAAGTTTAGTAATGATGATATGATCAATAAATATTTTTATGAATTAAATATTTAAGCAAATAATAATATACACCGACCTATCATTACTCTAGCAGGCACAGCATTCCATTCCAGCCAAAAAGTAATAAACGATGATGTCACCAAAATAATTCCCGGAATAAAAACTGTGGTGAAATAAAATGATCTATCTCGAGTGAAGATGAGGTCCACTTTGAGGCAGCTGTAATTTCCTAAAAATACGAAGCAAAATCTAAAATTAATGGTGATAAAAAATTACATGACGGTGATAAGATTATTGGCAATTCGTTGTTTTATTTACATTGCCAAAGTAAGCATTCCTGCGTAATTAAAGTAGCGTGAAGTTGGAGCAGCCGCAGCCAAGTCTATCAATTAGAGAAAGAGAAAGAAGGATGCATTTTGCAAGACCGAAATGAGATTGGCCAGCCATTCTCATTTTTTACCTATCATGGAACGGGCTGGCACAGCGTTCCACTCCAGCCAAAATGTGATGAACGATGAAGTCACCAAAATGATTCCAGGTATAAATACTGTAGTGAAATAAAACGCTCGGTCTCTTGTAAATATTAGGTCGACTTTTAAACAGCTGTAGTTACCTGCGGAGTTAAGATATAATCATATCGAACACAACACAATACTACTAAAGCCTGCTATATTAAGGATATAGTTTATATAAAATTCCAAATAACTCCATTCAGTGGCCTTGTAAAAAAACAAATAAAAAAAATAGCTTTTTGGAGTCTTCTACTTCTGTTTGTATGAGTAATGCGTTACGTGTTGAAATATTCAGGATACATAATTCATAACAAACAATTGATAGAAAACAAAATTAAGAGCATGCTTTCCTTTTTATAAGCAAGGAATTTGACGTGCATTCGATGATATACAATGGTATAAACACCTTAAAGGTACACATATTTTTTACGGATTTCTAATATTGTTGCGTATGCGATCGTAACACAGCTGCGCTTTACTCACACATAACCAGTATTCAAACAATTATTTGATCGACACGCGGTAACACAAGTGCCGTCGGTGCAACAGAATACCTTGCTCCTCAAAGCGTCTCTGGCAGAGATTACATGCCAACTGTTCTTCGTCGTCTTCGTAGACAGACATACCATCAGCTGCTTGCAAAGACGTGAACAAATTCTTACATTCTATTCTATCTAATAACACCAAACATTATCAAAACATTATCGCTTTTCTAGCATTAAATGAAATATAAATCATATAAAGGAACTTAGACATGCTTCTTAAAATCGCTAGCATTGATACATCACTCGGATACGTAAAAAAATAGAAGCATCTACATCTCTATGCTACAAATGACACATAAGAGAATGTAAAATGAACCTTTTAAGTAAACCAAGACCAAGCTGAAAAGAGTTAATTAGAATTTTGGTTATTTCAGAAATAATTAAAATTTTGATTGTGCAATTTCTGCTAATGTGCTTGATAACTTAAAATATATTTATGGTTTCGAAATAAAAGGCTGTTAAGCAAACTTTGATGGTGTTTTACGTAGGAATGGTGGTGTTACCTCTCCAGCTGGCTTTGTTGGGACAAGGAATGGTTTGGTTTTGTATGAGGTAGGCGTTGAGGGTAGTCAACGAAGGAGACTTTCTAAGTGTGTCTTCATCGTTCTTCCAAACGTATGTGATTGCAGATTGCTCGTATGATACTGAAAAAAACAATTTTGTTAACTATCACAGCTCTAAGCAGTTAAGTTTTGATATTAATTGAATACTTACTACTTTCTAAGGCGAATGAACACAACGGGTCATCAAAGGGAAAAATATTGAGTCGTCCCTGGCACGACAATATGAGGTGTCGTCTCATTAAGTAGTTGATGGTTCCATTACGATAAATTCGTAGTGCGAAGTGCATGGGTATAATAGGATCCTGAAACACCGCCAAAAAGTTATAAAGAGTAAATAAGACTATTTCTTACCGTTCATTTTGAATTTAGAAGCATTTTATACCTTGAAATCTCCATGCATAATGAAGTATGTATCTGGTAGCCAGATATCTTCGTGATGATGAATGGCGTTTAAGAAATCGTACTGGGAACTGTTTGAATATCTTAACCGAGGATCATACCACTGTTGTTGAAGAAGAAACTCAACTTCGTATTTCTGTAATCATTATTAAAATAATATGCATCAGAAATATATAAGAGTAAGAATAATGTTTAACTATTGGTATGAAAAATGAACTTAAAAGGTTCCAATATTTTATAATCAGTTGTTTTGTCATGATTCAAGTAGAAGCAAACAAATATCCCTACTCTCACCTCAATATTATGAAGAAGGTTCAGAAGGCAGCAGATCAAGTGTTACAAATGTGTCAAATTTCTCCAACCAACTTTTAACTTAAGATCCAGGGCACAGAGTTCAGTTTCAATTACAATGTTTTGAGAGATTTGGAACGCTTGATCTTTGTTGCTGCCTTCTGTACAATAAAAGATGACGGACGACAAAAACAACGGGGCACAAAGTCATTCAGAAATATTGCATTGTATAAACGTAATGTTTACGCAACAGCTGGTCAAATAGTACCTATATCTTTTAGTCGGCAAAATTATACATGTGATTAAATTATACATGTGTCATATTTATTTGAATTGAGCCTTCTCGGCATGTGCCATCATTCATGGATAATCTATAGCATAATTACGCTAATGAACTAAAATTACTATGTATTACAAAAATAGAAGTCCCTTTTGTTTACGTAAGTATTTATAGCAAACCTACAAGATATCTAAACGTTATCAACTATAATGGTTCTAATCTAAAAATGATGGAAAATAAGAACATGAAACTTACTAGACTAGATTCATCAGGAGATGCTAAACTAAGAAGTAGCACGCTAACATTTACTGTCAGTACACCTGAAATTGAAATAATGCGGTTTAGTGAGGGCAAAGAAATTAGAAATCTATCGATATGTAAGATATAATCGATAAATCTGATAAGTATAAGTACAACACTTTAATACATGCCTAACTTTAAACATTCATTTATAAATCTAAGTTTTATGTGGGAGGAATAATAAATAAATTGAAAGGTATAACAGTTCGTACATAAGGTGGAAATGTTATATAGCAACTATGTGGATGCAAACAATAAAACAACACCTTTAAGTTACGCATAGAATTGAAACTGTGGCATAAAAACGACAATTAAGTAAAATAAATCTTTTTACTATGAATTACATTATTTTAAATTTATTAAAAAATCAATCAAAATAATGACTAATAAAGTAACAGAAATTTAAATTTCTTTAATGTTTTTCTAGTTTTTGATACTGTGGTTAATGTTTGTGAAAAGAGAAAAGTATAGAGAAATTAATAAAAAAATCATGCAAAACATAAACTTGTAATTTTTAGTACTTAATCGTTTATTTTTTATTTCAGTACTTAAATCATTATTACCAAATTTAAGTTCCTAAGTCTAATTTAAAAAAAAATTGAAAATTAATTGGGTAACTTTTGATTTATCAATCTTTTGTTTGTGGACTAATATTAAACAGGCTTGTAATCGAATTTACCGTTATGATCTAAAAATCGATCGACACTATGAATACTGCAAACTACTAAGGCGACTCTTAACCATGTGGTAATAAACAAACCTGCGTTTAAGTCGAATAACGACTATTCCTCTGTCAAACAAACCAGTACTGCCATTCCCCATTTAACTACCAATCAGTTACACTAATGCTGTCGGTCGAACGAAATCCGTTTTGGTGAAAGCGAACATTGCATGTCTGTTCAAAGGACCAACTCAAATAAATTGCTATTTTGCTCGATTGCAGTTTCAAAAAGAAAATATATTTTATTCGCATATTAAAAGTGCTTTAGTGAAGAATAAGAAGCAAAGAAAAATAAAATAGAAACAACTGTGGTGCAAGTTTTAAATAACAATGTTTGTGTATAAAATCCAGGTCACCACATAAAAAGCCACTACGTTTTATGTGCATGGATACGTATTCATGAAAAGAGGAGAGCTGGAATAACTAGCTTAAAACATGGAGGGAAGCTAACGTACAACTACTTTTGCGTGAGGGGAGAGAGGGGATATGTGACCCTAGCATATGCATGCTAAAGGTTAGCTAACATAAAGTTTTCTAATTTGAGAATGCAGAAGTGATACTGTTTCTCTTTTCATAAACATTGAACACAACGCACCACGGTTGTGCGACCGGGGCCGGAGAGATGATAATCCCACTTTATTTTGTGCCAGCGAGTCGTTTGGAGACGTCAGACCACAACAGAAATCTGGATCTGTAAGTTACACCCACCTCTATCAATGACATATCACAAAAAGAAAGATTCTACTATGAAGGGAGAATTGACGGTGAGATGAAGAAGGAAGGAATTATAATTGTGTGTTTACCGTCTACTGGAGGGAGCAGTCTTTTGTCATAGCGAGAGTTTTTCAAAAGATTATCAAGAATTTCTTTATCCGACTTTCCCGCTGCAAATCTGAAAAATAAAAAAAAACTGTAATTAATATTCGATGTCAGGCGTAACTTTTGACCAAGAGATTGAAAAGTAGAGAATGGAACGCAGCGTTCCTTTGATGAACTGTCACTAATCATCTCGGATTTCGTAGTGCGTTGGTCACATGATACGTACGAGAGGTTCTGATTTCGAATCATATCTAGATCAGGTTTCGAAATGCACTTTTACTAAATAAAATCCTCAGAAAATCACACCAACTACATGGCCCCAAAGTAAGCATAGTTTGTATTATGGGATACCATGTAGCGAACTGGGCTGAAACCTAGAATATACATCCATAAATAGATAAACACCCAGACACGAATAATATATTTTTTTCTTGTTCCGTGGGGGAATCGAACAGATAGGCAGATAGGTTTACCTTATCGCCAAAGTGGTAGTCATTTTTTACTTTTGTAAATAGTAGGCTTATTTTGTGGCTACACAATTATCACCCGCGCATCTTTTAGTGCCCAAAGAATATCTTCATACATTATTATAGTTCGTAATAAGTAAATAGCCCAGGCTGTCAAACGTCAAATATCCGACTTAGTAGATATTTTCCGAGATTAGCGCGTTTAAGCCCTTTACATTAGTATAGATTTATGAAAATCGTATTAATTATGGCACCACCCCTTTTAGGAGTGCCTTAAGTGCTGATTTGATAATAATTGGGATTAACAAGGAAGTTATTATGCAATTTGATAAGTGTTAGAAGACAATTAGTAACAATTTATCACTGTCGCACAGTCGTGTAGACTCGTGTGAAGGCGCAGAATGTCAGACTTGCTTTCGTATTGATTTTAGATTAGCAATTGTTAGATGTCGTTAAAGGTTACCCTTGCTTTTTCATAAGATGATTGTCACAGCAGTTTTTGCAGTTCGCACAATTTTACAACTAAAAAATTTAACATATTGGAGGACGTAAGTTGCCCCTTATTATTGTAACCAATTTGAGAAATACAATAACATGAAATACCTACATTCAATTGTAACCAATTTGAGAAATACAATAACATTAAATACCTACATTCAAACATATTTAAAATATTTTCACACAAGAAAGAACCTAAATTGCTTTCGTATCTTATTGCAAAATATTAGGGTTCCTATAAAATATTTGAAATTGAATATGAGTAGTTATATTTGTAGCCCAAGGGCTGTGGCAAGGCAACATGCACCCTACAACCTAGTTTCGTTCGCTTGGTCGCACCCTCGCGCCTTTTATAGAACCGTATCACTTTCATAGTTGGTTAAATTAAACATAATAGACTATTTTTGTATTCTTATACAGTCTAAACATTTAAGGAGTGTCGATGTTTTAAAACGATCATTAACATAATTTCAAAGATTTAAAAGTGTAGTTTACCCTTTATACAATCGCGCTGTTTCGCAAAACCCTTTGTTTACAACCTTGGCAAACAATTACGGCGAGAAAATGGCCACGTTCCGAATATTCCTCGCCTAACCAAATTGGTAAGTAGGTACTTTACCTTCAGGTCAGCAAAATTCGTGTTTATAACATCAAAATACAGTATTCCCTCATAAAATCTGTTTAATGCATTAGATTCCATATTATATCTTAGGTTCAATTGTCTAATACGCACGAAAATATAAAGTTGATTTTAAAACGTTAAGGGGCCGCCAGACTGTTGAAAACACGTTGAAAACCAATGCTTCTAACCAAGGTTAAGGAAGGTTAAGTTGTTGACTACCAATTCCGAGTCATCCACACTGTTACAAACGGTGGTTGCCAACAAGGAGACAAACAAGAACACAAGCCAAGGTCACTCCAGGCCACGCCCCTTAATCGGCAGTGCGCTCTGATCTCTCGCATTGGAAACATCTTCGCGATGGCAGTTTTGTATGCAATTGAGGATACAAAGCAGGAAAGGTTGAAACGCAGGCTAAAAAGCTACAAAACTCGAGTCATTTATAGTTATAGTTACATAGTGAAATATACAATAACAAGCGTACACACTGTCCTAAACACAGACATACATCTACATAGATAACGCAAATGCATGTCCTTTGCTTGTCCGAACCTCGTCCAAGCGTCAAGGTTGGTCGCCTCTAGATTGACTCCGCGCGTATGTATGTCTGTTAGAAAATCGAGCCCACAATATCAATATCGTTCTTAATAATGGATTTCATCGGCGGCATCGGTGTCTCTGAATCTATTTGTATTTCCCAGTAATAAATATCAGCTGTGACTTCACAATAGGTCTTAAAAAGTCGGCACGCTTGGTTCCAATACAAATCGTGGCACTTGCGTTGTCTATGTAGATGTATGTCTGTGATTGTAAACACCGCCGTTTCCAACCCGCCACGGTCATGTGATTTGGTTGTCAACAGCCGTCTTCACTATTGGAAACGCGTTGTAAACTAGCAAGGTCACCTTGGTTTGATGTTTTGTTTCCAACAGTCTATCCACCCTTTTAATAATAATAAATTAAAATACCTACCAACCAATTGTTTTTGCATATAAGTAACTATACTGGCATTTTCTAGTGGTCTGTAAACCTTATAGATGTTTATGCCATTAAACTGTAAGCTAATCAGATGTTATAAGATGTGTAAGAAGATATATGCAATATATAATCAGCGATTGTTAGATTCATCAGACAAGGCACTTCATTTACAAATATCTGATTTTGAAACGTGGTATGCTGAAGCCTTCACCTTATTTGACTTCACTTCAAATCTTAAAGAAGCTTACAACTTAAAAACCGCACAACTTTTCTTCATAAATCTAATCTTCTTTAAATTTTAAGTTAAAACTCGTGGGTTGTATTAAGTAGATTTTTCCAGGAAAATCTGCAATTACGGATCGCGTACGTTCAACAACGCGGTTAGCATAGATAGTGGGATTTACACTAAAGAAAAATTTCTATTAATTATACTCCAAATGGATCATCAATGACAAAAATATATAAAATCACTATGCAACCACTGGCGTCTGAGGCAGATGGGTTAACCCCATCGCCAAAGTGGTCGTCAAAAGCATGAGTGGTGGAAATACTTACATGTCAGACGTGAAGGTCGCTGCAGCGCTGATCATAAGGCAGAAGACCACAGCGCGTGCCAACACGCATTTACAACCCATATTAGGACATCTGAAATTTGGGAAAACACGACATGTTAAATAAATCATCATCATCACAACTCTATGCAATCATCACTGTAGGACTATGAGTGTCTCCCCCTATGAGGAGGTTTAGGCCGTGAACCACCACCAAGCTGGTCCAAGCCGTGAACTCAGTGCTGGTTGATGGATGGCGCCTAACGAAATAGTTTCTGACAAACCCTAACGACTACGGTATACAGCAACCGGAACCGACTGCTTACCGTGCCCTCCGATTCAAAGTATTTTTCCGTATAAAGATGTAGGTACTTATGATTTATAGTTCTCTTATTTTTCGTTAACTTAGAAAATTAAACGGCAGCCGCGTAGGGATGACTCAATACGCTTTGCGGCCCATGGATACGATAAGTAAAAGGCGCCATCTGAGTGACTTGGGGCTTGGGGCCTAGCTAGCGACAACCATTCATATTAAGTTTGCTGCCAAATATCAATGCTCCGGCGGTGTTGTCCGGCGACAGTTACTTATATTTGACAGTTACTATATCTTCACTTGACATCAGGTGAGATTACGGCCAAACGCTAGTATTTTCAACCGCCTTCCAAAAAAGGAGGAGGTTTTCAATTCGTCTGTATATTTTTTTTGTGGCTCTGTTGCACGATATTTTGGACAATTATGAATCGATTTTGAGGATACTTCATAGTTGGTCCCATATACATTTTATCGAAATTTGTTGAGTACTTCATGGAAAATTTCAAAGTTTTGAAAAAATATGATTTCGGAAAATGTTTACGTTGATGACATTATAAATTTATAACTCAGCCAAAGTTTTGTTTTTTAATGCTCTGCATTCGTTGATTATATTATTTTTATTTTTGTGTATCACATGTAAAAAGTATCGCTATTACAACCCTCTCTTTATTGAGCTCTCTAAAGGGTCGTTTGTAAAGCATTTTTCTTTATAAGGATACGGAAGAAATACGGAAGGATGTCTGGAAGAAATCGCTCGACAGCGAAAAGGCCGCCAATGTATACATTTATTTCTTTCAAGTTTTTATTTTTACCTCTTCACCATTACATGAAGTGTAAAATAAATAAATAATATAAAGTTAAATAATTTAAAATATTCTTTTAGTCCTATTCTTAAAATAATTTATATGAAAGTTCCCGATGTATCTCATAATATCTTTAAATTTAAAAAAAATGCTTTATTTCATGATGCTTTTTATAAATACTTCTTTTAAAAAGTATTCTTATCATTAGGATAGTATAGGGTCTTTCAATAAGGACGGGTCGATTTCAAAATGGAATAAAACGGGCTATGTATGAGATATTAACGATTTTTTCTGTTACAGCCCGTTTACACATGCTGCGTTTTACTGGATGCGTTATACTGGATATCTTTTTATATGGTAAATACGTATACTGAATACTGTGCCATATGTGAAGTCGCTCATACAACTCCATGCGCCATCGATGAAAAAAAACGTGCCCGGTAAAACGTATCCAGTAAAACGGGCTGTTATTTGAAAGATCCATTCATGTCATTTTGTTTTGAATATGACATCATGCAACTGTCCGACGCGTCTTCGAATAGAAGACAACGTAGCACCAATCTGGGAGGTTCAATTTTCAACAGACAGACAACTTTCAACGGGCAGATCCATTTTAATCCAATTTTTTAAGCCTAAATGGAACCATATGGATATGATATTTTCTTGGGGGGTTTTTCGAAGTCTCCAATGACCAATTGAAACGACCAATAAGCCGCAATAAACTGATACCCTGAAAGTCAACATAACCTAGGCCATCGCTCAGTTTCAGTAGAATTAATGCAGCGGAGTCATTGAAAATTTGAATTCCCGGATCCGTACGAAACTGCGGCGGACATTTGAATTATGTTATATTCAAAACATATGCCGATAAAATTGGAGACATTTTGAAAAAGGGCCTAGTCAAAAGTACCCGTTACCGGCGATCATGTATGAAAAGATTGATGAACGTGGAGGAAGCGAAAGAGGTATGTCTGGATCGCAGCAATTGGTGTTCCCTTGTCTCTGCCTACCCCGAAGGGAGAAAGGCGTGAGGTTATGTATATATGATTCAAAACAAAATGGGATGAATGAGCCTTTCAAATAAAAGAATAATTTCGTTAATATCTCACACATAGCCTGTTTTATTCCATCTTGAAATCGACCCGTCCTTATTGAAAGACCCTTTATAAGTGGTGATACTTTTGTCTAAGTCCAAGCGCTTCTCATTCATAATTGAAGATCAAACGAACTTCTAAGTGAAGTTCGATCGAAATTATATGAGCAGCTTAATTCGAAGCGATTTATTAGGTTTACTTATTGTAGTATCGGTCCCATGTGTCAGCCTTGCACGGTTATTTTAGAGTCTTTTTTTTTTTTTTTTGTATTGGCAACACTGCTTCACCTCCGGCTCCTAATTAACCGGCCCTTTTGGAATCATTTTGTTTAAAGCCGAATTATATAAAAATGTAATGGATTATTCTATTTATAGGATAAACCATTGCATGGTAAGGTAAAAAAACGATAAGCACAGGTAAGTATTTTACTTATATTAAGATATAAGGGTTGGGATATTTATTTTCAGTAAATAAATAAGTAATATATATGTTTCGTTTTAAACTGGGAGGGTGATTATAAATCGCTTCGAATTAAGCTGCTCATATAATTTCGATCGAACTTCACTTAGAAGTTCGTTTGATCTTCAATTATATTTCGCAGCTTAATTCTTTGCGATTTATTAGGTTTACTTATTGTAGGATGTTCAGAGAGAAAATAAGTAAAATAGCTTACATGATCAACAATTATTATCCATTTTTAGTTATAATATAGCAATTAAATCAATTTCCATACAAAATATAACAACATAATTAGGTACCTACATTAATTATTATGTAGGCATAAAATCACTCAAAATAGTTGTTGCGAAATTGCTAGAATTTTCAATAATTTCTTTGTTATATTTAGCGAATACTTTGGAAGAGTTACTCCAGCCAGCGGCTTTTCTAATTGTATCTAAATTAACTCCAAGCTTGTTGGCCTTAGATGTTGCAGCAGGCCGAGTGCTGTGAGCACTGAACAGCGAAGTGTCGATTCCACTTTCATACAGAGTCTGTTTTATCCAATTACTTAATCTTTGTGAAGATAGTTTTGAATGTGGCTTTTTTATAACTTATAAATAAATATTTACAGTTTTTACGAAGTTCTCTTGCTTTGTTAATATATGATTCTATACACCGGACAGGACAAATCTCTGGACGTTCATTATAAAAAGGGAGCCTTAATAATGGTTGGGGTGAATGTAATTTGGAGGTTTTAATTATGTCTGGAATTTTAATAAACATTTCAACACTATATTTACTTATATTATCGAGGTGCATTAAAGATAATGTTTGCTTTTTTTTTTTTTTGAGCCGAAAAATCAAGGACTATGTTTGTGTCCCATATGACCTCATATTTATATGTATTAATAGTTCCGTATTTTGCACCTTTGTTAAAAACATCGGTTAAAAAATTAATTACGACATGAACTGAACAGGTCAAGTAATTGTGCTGCATTTCGGAACAATAACTAAACAAGACTTGATACAGCTGTTATATTGCTTGTAAGTATTACTAGATAAAGAAGATAACATTATTTCTGTAGAATCAACAGATAACGATTTATTTAATAAAACTTGCCTGATAACTTCACGGCAATCAAACCGAGTATCTTGTGTAAGCTGTGTGTCAATCTGATAGGAGATTGAAGAAGGTTAATATTGGGTTCAAAATAAATTGATTTAGAAATAGATATCTTTTTCAATAATGGGAACCATGGCTGTGTGGGCCATTCTAGTACTACGAATATACCCTCGGCCTTATCATCTATTATTTCTCTAAGTGTCTTTAAAATGAGGGCAAATGGCGGAAATGCGTAAAAATAATAGTTAGTCCAGCTGATGGTGAACGCATCAACAGCAAATACTTCGGGTTCATTTTTCCACGTAAAGTACAATGGGCAATTTGTATTACACCTACTGGCAAACAAATCTATTTCTGGTCTATTTCACCAAATACTCGTTTAATACCACAATAAGCATGTTCACTTAATTCCCATTCAGTATCTAGAAACTTTTTGCGAGACAATGCCGTGGGTAAAAAATTGTCCTTCGTATTAATATAAGAAGCTAATACTTTAATTTTACGTGTTTCGCACCACTGCCATATTTTTTTTTTTTTTTTTTGGACATATCATTTAAATTTGGGTACTTTATGCTGCCCATTCTATTAATGCAAGATATCGCGGTTACGTTATCAATGCGTAACAAAATTTGACAGTCAGATAATTCTTTAGCAAACGTTTTTAAACCTAAATATTCCGCTTTTAATTCAAATTAATTAATATGAAGTGTCATTTCAGACTCCTTCCAATAACCAAAACATTCCTTGTTATTACTCGAGGCACCCCAGCTTGAATGAGAAGCATCAGAATTAATTTCAATTTTATAATCATCAGATCTTAAGCTAGCATAACCATTATCAATTTTGTCTAGCCACCAATAAACATCTTCCCGGATATTTAATGATAAACTAATCTGTCGTTCATATGATGAATTTTCACATAAACTTAAATACTTAAGTCTTTCAAGACGTTTAGAATAAAGCCACGAATATTGAATAGCAGGGCAAGCCGATATGAGAAGTCCAATCAATTGTGCATAATTACGTAACTTAATTGTTTTTGCTTCGAAGATTTTTAAAAGAGATTGTTTTATTTTTACCCTCTTTGTTTGAGGTAATTTTAAAACCATGTTTTGGGAATCAAATACAAAGCCTAGAAATTTAAATGTGTTTGAGGGTTGTAAAGAACTCTTATCACAATTAATCTAGAAGCCTAAACTTTCTAAAAGTGTCTTTGTAAAAAGTACGTTATTATAGCAATCTGCCTTTGTTTTACCAACGCAAAAAATATCGTCGAGATAAATAACTGATATCATATTTCTTTGATGTGATCGTAAAAATTCCATAACAGGTTTTAAAAGTTTTGTAAAGGTAGACAATTAAATTCATATAGTTTGTTATTGAATTTGAATCTTAAGTACTTTTTGTGCGAGTTATGAACTGGTAGAAAAAAATATAAGTCTTTTAAATCAATAGTTGACACAAAACATCACTCGGTAACGAATTTAGATGCAGTTTTAAAGCCTTCCATTTTAAAATGGACGGTTTCAACAAACTTGTTTAATTTTTTCAAATTCAATATGAACCTTTTGTCTCCGTTTGGTTTAGGTACTAAAATATATCGGATACAAACTGTTCACTATCGTATGTACACTTAGGTATGGCTTTTATTCGAATCAAGTAATCTATGCAAATTTTAAAATCGTTAAAATTTTTATCTGGCTTATATCTTGAGTCAGGATTACTATTTCCGAAGGGCTTTTTAATAAACGGTATTTTATATCCCTTAATCCAGGACAAAATTATAGGATCATTAGTTATTTTTAACCAATTTTTGTAAAATAGCTTTAGACGGCCAGAATAACTGACCTCAGATGTTAATATCTCCTGTTGTATTTCTTGGGCGGCGAGCGCGAGCGTGTGTAGTTCGGGGTGTGTCGCGGCGGCGGCGGAGGCGGCGGCGGCGGTCCCGAGCGCTGCACCAGGCGAGGTCTCCCCGCTTCGGGCCGCGCAGCAGGCTTCCGTTGCGGGGGCTTCCAGTTTAAACAATTTTGAGAAGTAATCCTATAATTTTGGTTGTTTCTGTTTGAAATAAATGGTTGTGAAGGCTTAAGGTTTTTTGTATAGTTTTTGCGGACCTTAACTTTTCTGGTAAATCGGTCCCAAATAAAAATGTATCTATGGTGGTCTGACGAAGGGTATCTTTTAGTTCTGCATTGATAGTATTAATAACTAAATTTCTTCGGGCTTTCGTTAGGTAGTAGAAGGAATCGCACAACAATTTGCTTGCATCACTTAAGGGTTTTAGAATATCCTGCGATGAATATTTCTTTGTAATGACTTTCTCTGTCGTTTGCGCTAATGCAGCCAAAGCAATGCTGATTTGTTTTTGACTAAGCATTAAGGAAAATCTTTTTTGCTTGTCAGTTCTGAAATACCCGCTTTAACTTCAGGGTTGAGGATAGGCGTTAATAGCATTTCACAGTTTTTGGGTACCCGATATTCTTGTAACAAGGACTGTTTTGTTTCTTTGATGAGACCCTTGGTAAGTATGAGCTGCCATCTATCGGATATGTTTTTATTAATTTCATCTCCCAAAATATCTTGCGACTGGGGAACTTCCCCTAATAATGACAGTATTTAGACATCAATACCACTGTCTCCTCGTACCTCCTTTGTGAGATCCGACGTCGAAGGTACTGGATTCTGTGCCGACGACGACGTATGAGGAACTGCCTCGTTCATACATGCCTCCTCTTCAAGCGATTCTTCGTGATGTGGTGAACTTTCGGGAATGACTTCCACGATAGATTCACGGTTATGCTATGATTAGAACTTCACCATGTTCGTATTTTTTTTGTGGGTATTTTTAAAATAGGTTTAGTTCTGTAGTATAATTTTTGATATTATCATGAATACGTTTTATTTCATAAATGCTACCGGGCACAAATAATGTATGTTGTGCTTAAGTAAAGCATTATTTTATATTATATTTTTTAGTGAGTACCTACCCTCAGGCGTGGTACAAATTTGTGTCATTTGACAAGCGAGTACTTTAAATAAGTATAAATTGGGTTATAAAGTAAGTATGTTGTGCTTAAGTAAAGCATTATTTTATATTATATTTTTTAGTGAGTACCTACCCTCAGGCGTGGTACAAATTTGTGTCATTTGACAAGTGAGTACTTTAAATAAGTACAAATTGGGTTATAAAGTAAGTGTGTTGTGCTTAAGTAAAGCATTATTTTATATTATATTTTTTAGTGAGTACCTACCCTCAGGCGTGGTACGAATTTGTGTCATTTGACAAGTGAGTACTTTAAATAAGTACAAATTGGGTTATAAAGTAAGTATATCTGCAGACAGACGCGCAGAATACAAGTTTTTAAACAATGTTAAATGACATTGTTACATAATTTACTTAAATTCGATGGATTCTTCGTCAGATGAAATAACGCGAATTCTTTTCCTCAGCTTATTTTCGAGTCTCCTTATTTTTCTTCGTATTATTTCATTCTTATCTTCGTTCTTGCGCTTCTTCCCCATCTTGAGAGCTTTGTGTAACACTAGATGACCGTTACAATGAAGTCTTGAGCGTTGCCAGGAACACGTGCGAAGGCTTGAGCACGGGAACGAACAATGATTCCAAAAGGGCCGGTTAATTAGGAGCCGGAGGTGAAGCAGTGTCGCCAATACAAAAAAAAAAAAAAAAAAAGACTCTAAAATAACCGTGCAAGGCTGACACATGGGACCGATACTACAATAAGTAAACCTAATAAATCGCAAAGAATTAAGCTGCGAAATATAATTGGCGGACAATGTAGCCGCTTGCCGTAACGATTGTCTATACCCACAGTCTACCTAGCACACTAATCGACCTATCTAACAAAAGCATATTATTTCAAATCAGCCCATTAAATCGAGAGTTTTGTGTGCTCAACATAAAACAAACAAAATCAATGTGTAAGCTCTTCATGCAGTCGCGCTATAAAAACGCCACCAATAAAAACTACAATTACAAGGTAATTAATAATTAAGCCTCGAATTAAATATGCATAATCGAGGTGAAATAGATTTATTCAACCTATTTTACTACAGTGAACATGAAACTAAAACTGAACTTCCATGTAATTATGCATTATGGAATTAAAACCAACATCAAATGCATGCAACCTTAACGCGACCACTGGAAGAGCCTGACTCGTGACGCAAGGTAACCTTTATTTCATATAATTTTTATGATATTATTTTAAAACAGAGTTACCAACACGATGACCTAGATTCAAATGTTTTGCTCTGACGTCATTAAGTCTCGTTACTTGTACATGGAACCGCATATAAAACACCCAACTACTCGGGCGTTTCGTATTCAAATTTATTGAAATAAGAATTTTATGTTAATTTTATATGATAATTTGATTTATTAAGTATATATATTTTAGGGATCGTGTTCTTGGTGTGAAAAATTAACCTTACAAAATTGCTCTTTATTGTAGTAGTTATCATTTGTATGGAACTCAAAATCCGTTGGAATAGTGGCGCCATTAAAGTGGGTAGTGAGTGGGTGGCATGTGATCCGGATAAGTTATGTCAGTGCTTTTAAAGTATTTTAATATGCCACGTCCTGGTACATAAAGCTCAGCTACAGTGAAAAGAAGATTTGGTATGCCTATTTCAGTAACTGAGTAATTCGATCCGACAGGAATTTTTGCTTCTTACATCATTAAGTGATACGAAATAATGATCATACTAATAAAATTAATTTAAGTTTTAATCAGAAAATTCGTAATCTCAAATAAAACACTTTTAAATCGGATTTATCGCGTATTTCGGTGTATTTGTAGACTTCGTAGTCACAAGCGACTACAGACTACGACTATTACCTTCGCTGAATGGCCAGAGTAAAGTTCCCAGTCGACATGATTTAATATACATACATACATAATTTCACGCCTGTATCCCTTATGAGGTAGGCAGAACACCAGAGACTATAAAAATATCTGATGTCACTTTTGAAAAAAATTGAGGTATTATTATTGAGAGAGACTTTTGCAGTGACAGGGGATCAGCCTATCGTCCACAAAAAAATCTCCAAGAAAACTTCTTAATTTTTCACCAATCATCAATTTTTACAAAACTGTCTCTCATGAATCAATTTTCAATAGGTGTGCTTTCAACAACTGAAGATTGATGCAGAATGAAAATCGTTCAGCAGCAATTATTTAGCACTCACAGACTTTTTTTATTTAAGTTAATTTTAAATTAACTTAAATAAAAAATAAAATAATAAAAATAAAAATAAACTTAGATTGGTTTTAAGGTAGATCTTTAATTGGGACTTATTCTAATATGAAAATTAAGAGCCAATTCCATCCTTAACCCCTTAGAGACCTTCAATATTATCTACACTATATATAAGGTACGATTGAGTTTAAACGCGAATGTAGTCATCATGAATATCGAGCTCTTAGTATGTTGCGACTAGTCGGTAAAAATTTATTTAATAATGAAAATCCCTCATTGAGTTATTAATGTGCGTGTCTAGATGCGATAAGCTCGGAAACTACGGAAAGGATTATCATATGGTTTACACAAATAAAGGGATGGTATATGAGAAAGGTTAATTATTCTATAAACCTTTATTATTTTATAATTCATTGAAGGTTTCCTTTCATAGTAGGTACTGCCATCACTCTAGAGTCATGAAGAAAACTCAACTCAAGCAGTGAGGACATTATAGTGTAGAAGAATGTAAAAACTCCATCTAATTTACCTATCCTATCAAATATTTTTCTTCAGAAAGAAAAAACATAACTTGACTGATAGAACAGACGATCTTACTGTTATATAGCGATCTTTAGCGGTAACCTCAGACAACTGTATAAAAAAGGAAAACACGGTACTAAGTCAGTTTTTTATAACAAATTGCCTAAAGCCATTAAAGATGTAAATAATTTTAATACTTTTAAGAACAAATTGAAATGTTTTTTACTTGATAAGTGCTATTGCACATTATGTGACTACTTAACGATAATGACGTAAACTTACGACCGCTGCCAATAAATTGTGACCATATTGTTAAATTAATGTAACTAATGACCTTGTATATTAAATGAATGTTTATATAAAATCTCAAATCTAAAGAAATATGACATTATATATTATTTTTTCATGTACGTGCCACTATGGCAGAATATGGCTTGAACTCAATCTTTGTACTACCTATATTCCTCATAATAAAATTAATTGAATTGAATTGAACTGAGTTCAAAAACTTTTTAAACATATACTTACACCCATTTAAAATGTACACACTCTACATTATTATATGTAACGAACTCCTTATAATACCTACCTATACAACACATACATAGAAGTTTCTTAATCTTGTACTACAGATATGTAATTAATACAATTCACATTTAAAGTATTACAAACTATAATAAAACAAGCGTACATGATAACAAATTCACCAATAATTTTCTGGGCCGAAATTTAAATAGATGCTTGTAAGGAAACGTGAGAGTCCAATCTTATAAATTTTGGATTGGATTATTTCCCTGTGGGACAGGGTTGTTCGATATAACACAACCGTTACAAGGGAGGTCAGTGGAGGAAGGTTGATGGATCGAACTGTCTCAACTGTTCGAGGATAATGAATTATTGACGACGGGAAAAAGGTGATGTTGTAATGTAATATATCTATTTTGTACTAAAAATAAGACGTGTTCGGTCCTTGGACACTTATTTTTGTTCCGTTTTTAGTGTAGGTTTGTCGGTTTGAATGTGACAAGTTCAGTTAGTCTCTGAACACAAACGAGCTTTATGAATAAAAATAAAATAAATGCCCAGACAATCACACCAACTTCATGGCCTCAAAGTAAGCTGAGCTTGTGTTTTGAGATACCATGTAGCGAACTAGGGGGGGAAACTAGAATATAAACACATATAGAGATAAACGCCCAGACCCGGAACATTTTTTTTCTTGTTTCGTGCGTGAATCGAACTACCAACCACCCGCGTCTGAGGCAGATAGGTTAACCCTATCGTCGTCGATAAGGAAGAGCAATTTGAAACAGACAAATTTTCAAAATGATTTTTTTTTGTGTTAAGTAAACTTATCAAACACACACGCTATGTCAACCCAAAGTAAGCTTTCATATAAATTTGTGTTATGGAGAAGACTCACTATATTTTATCCTAGTAGTCAAATAAATTACTTAGTCAAGGAACTTAAATTAAAAATAAGATATTTAATTTCTTTATTCTTTAATATTTTATTCATCGTCTACGCTGGACTGGGAGCGAAAGAAAAACATAGAATGTACCAGCTGCTTCTCTTCCCGGGCATACTGTAAAAGTCAGGTAAGGGACGGAGGTTTTATTGGCGTTTTTGCGGGCGATAGGCTGACCCCTCAATAGTCTCACTCCATCATAATAATACCTCCAAATTTGTCAAACGTGACATCAGATGGTTTTATAGCCTCTGGTGTTCTGCCTACCCCATTAGGGATACAGGCGTGAATTTATGTATGTATTTTTTAAAGTTAAATTACCTTTTTGGTCTTAGTTGTTACGCCATATAAAATGTATGTTTACCGGATATTGTTGCCCTTAAATATGTTTAAACTTGAGATTTAGGTGAAGACACCCCTTAGTTATGAATGGTTGAGGTGACAAGCTTCAAATTGGGAGATATCCTATCAATTTATATTAGCATATTTAAAAAAATGTTATTGTTTGAAATAAAATTCAAATTTAGTCTGTATTACGTTTCAGCAATGTAAGCGGCTCCTCATTTCTTAGTTATTTTTTAACTAAACCATTTAAACGGACTCTATAACTTTACATTTCAGTTCCTCATTAAACAGCCTAAAATTCATATTTTGTTTATTTTATTTTTCAAGCAGACACAATACAGCGTTGACCTAGTTCAAAATTTCCTTATAGGCACGTTTACAATATATTTTAGGCTGGTAAGCGAGTTATGAAGGTAGTTGCGGCACATTATGATATTCACGTGATATACATTTAAAAAGAAAACATATTTGGTGTTTTCGCGTTTAATGTGTAAACAAGTATTTTCGTTTTGTTGTTAGCGTTGGACGAAGTTTTACCATATACTATCAAAATGCTCAAAAGAGCATAATAAAAATTAATAATCTTTTATGCATACTTATTATATCCATTATAATAATATAAACGTATGTGCCGAATTTTAACACGTATTGTCGTCTTAAGTAAGACGTGAGAAAGTTTGTACAATACAATACAAATATATGGATGAGTAGTTAGGATCTATGTGAAAATCATTAACAATGTAAATTTTATAACAACTACTGTGACATAATTTTGTAAATTGTAAAAGAATTTCATTACTATCAGGGCATTGTTATTGATTAAAATGATGAATGTTTCATGTCAATTATTATTTATTGACCTTCACACTGTATCACGCCATTATGTCATGATTACGACGCCATTACGATTCGTAAGTTATTTTAATTTATAATGGCGTTTAGAATTTAATTTTTTAACAGAATTTTCAAAAGGTAGGCAGATAAAATATGCAACGGCTTAATTATAGCTTTTAGCTAGCAGTAGATTTCGAAACCACGCCCTCATGAAATCAAATCCATCGTTTATAAACTTTCATTTATATCATGTTTTAGTGCATGTTAACGTTAAAGCCCCAGCCAGACTGTTGAAAACCAATGCTTCCAACCAAGGTTAAGTAAGGTCAAGTTGTTTGCAAAAAATTAAAGTACTACAACTACAACTAATAAAAAGCTCCTCGACTCCTACATTAATAGTTATTGTATCACATTGGGTAGTTTACTTGTATCTATTAATATAAGTTAAACAGAAATAAGCAAAATCCCAGCTGATGTTAAAAAATATCCACTTAAGAATAACACAGCAAGAATCTGTCTTTGCAACAGCCCATAATCCCAGCAGTGGGGTTTGAATCTCGTCGTAATTTATTCTTGTGGATTCTTCCGCGTATATTTCTATCCCTTGAGGATACCATGATAAACAGTAAGTGCTATTTCTGGCTTTGTTCTCTCTGTGGATAATGTCTGCACAATCCGCTGTTTTTTACTTTTTTATCGGGAATTAAGTCCGCGTCTGATCTCAATCTTACCTGATGGTAAGTGAAGATGATGGTGACGATAATATACAGGGTGTCCCAAGACTATGGGACATCGAGGGGAAGTACCTTAAATATCGTAGATAGCGTATTTTGCTGAAAGAAGACTTAAATTGATTTTAAAATATTAGTCAATCTGCATTTGAAGATTTCCTAAAAATAACATGCTTCGTCTGGGAATCTAACAGACTTAAAAATTAAAAAGAAAAACACTCCCATTTCTATGATGCCAATCGAAAGAATGGACAAAAACTTATCATTCTTCTTAATAAACATACATACATACATAACCTCACGCCTGTCTCCCTTTGGGGTAGGCAGATACAAAAAAAATAAACACTTAATAAACATAGTATTTTAAAAGAAAGGGACAGTTAGAAAGTAATCATTTTGATCAAATTAAAAAGAAACAAGGTACTGCTGAAGCCAATAAAGTGAAAATACACGTGAAATCTTTAAATGCAGAATTACTAATATTTGAAAATCATATAAAGTCTTCTTGCAGCAAAACACCCTAACATACGATATTTAAGGTACTTTTCTACTTAAGGTACTGTCCTTTGATGACCCAAGTCTTGGGTCGCCCTGTATATGATATCAACTGCACACTGTTTCACATCCATCCATCCAAACAGCCATCTTTCCTTCTAAACTGGTTTTATTATATCAAGAGGATCCTGCTAAACGAGACTAGATACTCAAACAATATTGAACTAGGTAGTTTTTTATTACAAGCTTTCTCTTATTTCCTTTATGTCTATCTTTGTAAAATATTAACCTCAGATTTGGACTGAGATAACACTAATAATAGAAGGTAGTTACAAGTAGATAATGCTCAGTCTGGAGAATATGGCAGCTGAGCTAACATAGATAGACTCTTTTAAATTGAATAGTTGTGTGCTGTGCCAGAAGTGCATGGACATGCGTTGTCACAATGCCAAAACACGGCTGAGTTCCTGACTTTGGCCGTTTTTCACAGTCGATAGAGCGTTTGGAGCGCAAATTGTCCAATATCCCTTTTTTTTTTTTTTTTTATAAGTGACTAAACCCGCGTTTGACCTCAATCTCACCTGATGGTAAGTGACGATGAGGTCGAAGATGACAGCACACGGGTTTAGGAAGGAACTGGCTCTTTATACAATATTGCCGGAACACATTACCGCCGGAGCGGTAACATTTGGCGGCAGACTTTATATAAAGGGTGGTCGCTAGCCAGGCGGACCCAGAAGGGATCCTACCACCAAGCAAAATCCCTATCTATCTTTGTTTACAGAAGCATTGTGTCTTGTCTTGTAAAAATTTACGCAACCGATTGCGACACGTCAGTCATTCGTCTTATTACTCTTCCGAAAAAATACATTTAAAATGTATACGAAAATATTATAATAATTCAAAATTGTTAGCAAATGTGGAGGCTTTGGCAGTGTTAAACAAAACACAAAAGAGTAACTAATTTATTTCGTCATGAACCTTTTAGTATGATTTAAAAAATATAAATCTTTGTTTTTAGTTATTCACGACACTAAATCTCAAATAACCTAGTATGTGCTTGTCAGAATCGAGGTGATTCCTCTCTTTTATTCAACTTCAGGTATTCTTGGGGATTTCATGATTCTCTAATACTCGTCTTTAGGGCGAGTCGGTTTTTCTACTGTCAACAATTCTTGTGGTGCTAAACTGATTGGTTTTCGGTGCATGACAGTTTCTACTTCTACGATATTAGTAGCGCGACACTTCATAGTTGCTACTTCCCTTGAATATTATATTCATCATCTTTATTTTCGTTTCCATCTTCTATATTATTGTTATTCTCCCCGCCGGTGACAAAACTCATGACGTAGACTCAGTCAAGCACCAAGAAGGTGCTGGCATCCGAAGTCACCACCGGCAAGACACCGCCGACATGCTTATAATAAAACCATAATTGTCGCGTGTAACCATAATGTGTCGATAATGGCAAGCAAAACTATACCAAATAAGGCTCGTCTTGCCGTACTTGAGGGAGTTTTGGCGCCAACGCTTATGTATGGTAGTGAATCTTGGGTGTGGCAGAAGAGACATGAAAGCAAGATTAATGCTGTGGAGATGAGAGCGTTGAGAAGCATGTGTGGAGTGAAATTGAGTGATAGGGTGCGCAATAGTGAAATAAGAAAGAGAGGCGGATTGAAAGAAGATGTAGTGACTAAGATTGAAAAGGGTATGCTACGGTGGTTTGGACATTTGGAAAGGATGAGTGAAAGTAGATTTACGAAAGAGGTTTACAGAGCAAGAATAGATTGTGTTGTCGGAAGGGGCCGCCCTAGGCGAACGTACGCCGATCAAATTGGCGACATTCTTAAAAACGGCCTAGTTAAAAGTACCCGTAACCGGCGATCATGTATGAAAAGATTAATGAACGTGGAGGAAGCGAAAGAGGTATGTCTGGATCGAAGCAATTGGTGTTCCCTTGTCTCTGCCTACCCCATAGGGAGACAGGCGTGAGGTTATGTCGCGTGTCCAGTTTTTATACAAAAAAACTATTAAAAAAATCGCAGGCCTGAAGTTTCATCACAAAATAAATTTTATTTTCAATATCTACTCCACATTACAAATTAACTTAATTAAAAACTTCTATTTATAGAGTTTCCTGTAGTAAACAAACCATTATTGGTAAGGTTGCAGAAAAAAGCTATCGTAAAAGTAAATGACTATCTATGCTCACTTTATCTAGGGGTGGCATGCTATCCTAAGTCGTCCCTACACAGACATTTCTCATATCTCATACCATATTACAAATCAAGTTACTTATTCAAATACCCGTATAACCCGTTCACGAAAGATTGGACCTTGCTGAAATGTAACGTCATGGACGCCAGGGCCAAACTAACAGTGACCGTGTTATATAAATGGGTATGCTCACCTTTCTGCTGACGGGCGTATGTTGTCAGCATGTGGACGTGAGATCAAACTGCCTCGAGGACCATCTCCTGACGTTGCATTTTGGAATGCTTGATTTCTGAAACAATATTTTTTATCATTAAATATACTGTGTAGTAACAAAAACTTAAACGTATAACAGATAACATAAAACGATTGATTTCTGAAACTATTTTGTTGATTGATATGATGCATCGCAAAAAAATACTAATGATGATTTGTTTACCGTTACAATACTGTGGTGCGAGAACAGAACTCTATCGATTCGTTTGTTTACGAATGTTCGTATAGTATGGAGTCGGTTGCAAGTTTTCAGTAATATTTTTATTTTTTATTTTACAGTTATTTAAGAGTACAACTTGTTTACAAACATTCAAAATTAACAAGGCACATATTTAATTAAGCTGACCGTGCGGAAATGGATACATTTAAATTATGGCTTACAAACCGTCTCCATACTATACGAACATTCGTAAATGTACGAGTCGATAAAGTTCCGTGCTTGCACCGCTGTTTAGTAACAAAAACTTAAGCGTATAACAGATAACATAAATTAAAACAATTGATTTCTGAAACGTTTTTGTTGATTGATATCGAAAAAAATATTAATGATGTTTAAACACCTTATAAAATAAAAATATTTTAATAATATAAATGTGAAAGTTTGGATGTATGGATGTCTGGATGTATGGATGTTTGTTCCTCAAACACGGCAAAACGGCTCAAACGGATTTGGATGAAATTTGACAAGGTGATAGTGTACAGTCTGTAATAGCACATAGGGTACTTTTTATCCCGATATTCCCACGGGATTCAAAAACAGCTAGTAATAAATAAATTGAGAACACTGGTGGGATAAAAATCATTCTGCGAAAGTAAAAATGTATAAACATAAATACAACTTGACAATGTATTAATTAACAATTGGACTAAGCTGTAACTGAAATCATAAATACTTTGATTACGAAAAGTTACCTTTAAATTATTCAAAATATTCACATTTATCGCCTATTTTCTTCTTTCCTCCGTATATTTATAACGTTAAAAATCAAGTTTTTCGCATAGCTGATTCCGCGTAGCGGCGAAGACATGTAGCACTTTGCTACGATTCAGCGTAGTATGACGTCAGTTCGTTGGCGCCAGCGTTACCCTTTTTACAAGGCTAGGCTTTTGGTTTATGCCCTATTTTTCTATGTTTTATTAAGAGAGTAGTGTTTAAATTCATTAAACTCAAATTAGTTAAATTAATATGATAATGAGTATCAGACTGTTTTCATTAATATCCGAGTTTTACCTATACTCCGGCAAATAATTCATATTATAATATAGTCAATTTGGGAAAAAAATATTTTAACTCACAAAATATTTTATACTTTCATTTTCTTATGTATAGAGTGGCGTTGCTTTACGTCACTTACTTTTTCGTTGATTTAAAAAATTGCACTTTTACTTCTAATGTAACCATTTTAAAGCACTAAGTTTGATTGGTAATTAATCGTTTCCATTAGAGTTACGGTAAAGATAAAGTACACACCTCAAATTCACGTATTTATACATTTAAAAAAATGGTTAACGAATGAAAAAGTACCATTTATTTTCAATCATTCTCATTCAGTACCATACAAAGATTTTAACTGGTATCATTACTTTGCTCTTTGATCATGTCGTGTTTGGTAATAAAAATAAAATTTTAATGAGATTTAACTAGATATTGGTAGCAAACTTAAAAAACATTGTATCTATTTAATTTTTTAATTAAAAGACTTAGTTTAAAAATAGAATTTTCACTAAATATATTTATTTAAATTATTATTTTTTGACTATGGTTTTAAATACGATTCCGTATGTTGAACATAAAACGTTATGTGCTTACGATTATTATTTTTGATACAAAGAAACACATCCAAAAGACTAGTAAAGTCAACCACACAAATTAACCTTACCACCTACGAGCCAAGATAACACGGTTTTTGTCAACAAAGTTGATAAAAATATCGATTTGAAAACTGCAACAACAGTAACTTGAATGAAGCCCTTTTTGACTGAATTTGAGTGCGACACATCTATTTTAAGAAGAAAAAACGCTAGTCGTAGCAAAAGTTAAGAGTTGTTTATTTAAATAGCTATTTTTTATTTCCCGCAACAGCTTTACGAAAGAATATGTTAATGTCGGTTTTCCCTCAGAATCTTATGACAGATCTAAAATACTTTTGTGACAACATAATATAAACATTTTCATGTAAAAACACGAAAAGAAAAGGTAGGAAAAGGAAGGATACGGCTTTGTTATTCTTTTCAGGATGAAACAGGTTTTGCGTGTATTTTAATTTCGGGCTATGTTGGTCTTGTTTTTAAAAGACGTGCTTTATATTTTTCATAGTTATAAAATATTAAAATTCATGCAAAATGTTTTTGGCGCAGTCATTATGAGTTTTTTATTTTAATTATTTTTTGGAAAAAAATGTTGTCACCATTTTTGTCGTATTTGTTGTTATATTTAAAAATGTTTGTTTATTAATTTATACATACATACATAACTTCACGCCTGTATCCCTTATGGGGTGGGCAGAACATCAGAGGTTATAAGACCAACCGATGTCACGTTTGACGAATGAGGTATTATAATGATTGCGAGAGGCTATTGCAGTGACAGGGGGTCAGCCTGACGCCCACAAAAATGCCAATAAAACCTCTTTTATAATATATTAATTTATATTACTATTTATATTCACTATTATAATGCCTCCTAATTTGTCAAACGTGACATCAGATGGTTTTATTACCTCTGGTGTTCTGCCTACCCCATACGGGATACAGGCGTGAAGTTATGTATGTATGTATGTATTAATTTATATTTCAGTATGTTCTCATTTCTTACCTAAAGTTAAAGTAAACTCTGCAAACTCTGTAGTTACACGTTGTCACGTACAGCGCCTTTATTAAACAATAACATGAGCAATGGAGGAAGTATAATAAAATTTCAATAAGACAGAAAAATAACAGAATATGAAAAAAATAACAAAGTTTGCGGCTGCTGTTGGATGAAAAGAAAACTTTAATTAATTTCACAAGAGCATAAATCAGGAAAACCAAGCAAAAAGAGACTTTATTTTGCAGTACATTGGTCTTCTAGTCTATTACTTATCTAACAGTTAGGACAAGCCTCATATGGTAATCTGAAGGTTTGAGTCTGTATAATTGATTCAGATTCAGTATAAATGAGTTAGTTGATCCACGGTCCGAAACTAATTTAAATCACAAACTTGTATGTACTATTTAGAATCTCTAACTTGAAAATCGCTTTTAAAAATAGAAAATCAATTAATATTCAAGTTTAAACCAATTTCTTTACGAATACAACTATAATATACTGTTCTATTTTTAAAATCAGTCTCTATGCAATAATATATTTCAGAAACAAACTTCTCATTTTTATCATATTCCTTGTATTTTTCAAACTGGAAAATTATTTCCTTGGACAATAACCGTTTGTGAAATGAAATGCTGTGTTACTATTTGTTCTCTTTCGAGTTAAGCGGTCGGTCTTCTCGGGATTGCAACTGGGGGCCGGCAATGGATTACATCGTTCCGGGGCAATCGTTCCTCGTCTGTGACAGGATTGAACGAATGGTTTCCCAGCCATTCGTTCAAGCAGCTCTTCATTATGAGCTTAATTAACTTTTCATTGTCAGATTTGAACGCGTTCATTTTTCTTAAAGCGAAATTATACGAGGTTTCTTTTCGTATGGCTTTGACGGATTGTATGACGGTTTTAAGTTGATTTATTGTTTTTCAATTATGGAATAAAGAGTTTATTACGTTCATTTTGTAGAGGGAAAAATAGTAACACAAAACGTATATTCAAAGATATATTAAGCGTTAATTGAAATGCGTTTTATAAAGCTATCATTTAAAATCATGTTTTTTTAAATATCGACTAAGTATCGGATGAGTGTTAAGAGAATTAAATATGTTTATTCATATTTATGAATTATACAGTAGCGTTTATTAACGTAACTTAATTCTGATATATTGAATAGTAATTGAACTGTATTTAATAGTCAACAATCCAAGGTTTATTGCTTCATTAAAATCATTATTTCTAATTAGGCGCTAGATAAAATTTGAAATATAAGCGATGCGGGAGAGGAGAAATTTGTGTGTATATATTTTTGCAAAATAATTATTTTCACTATATTTAATCTATAAAATATGAATGTTATAATTCTCTAAAACGTAATTTATTATACTATAATTAAACTAAGGTTTTGATAGCAATGAAGTGTTTAAGACTATCCGATGATTTTTAGTAATTGTTAAAATAACTAAAACTTTAATGTTGAAAATATTTAAGAAGGTTAAGGAATGATGGGGTTGACATGTCACTGTTGACAAAAATCCCTAATAAAAAAAAAAGATTAAAAAAAAAAAAAAAACTTTAATGTTGAAAACAGACCCCATATTGAGTTTATTAACAATATAAGGAGTATCCCAGATTTTATTTTCAATTCTATGGCTTCCAGTCGTCTATGTATGTCGCACAACGGACTAGATATTTGCCAACTCGTTAACATATCTGGGTTAGCGTCGGCTGTAAGAATTATAACAGAGTTTATTACGGTAAGAGAGATGAAGTTATGTAACAGAACTAGTTCCGATACTGAGATTTTTTAGTTCGTTAAAATCTTTTTGCAGGTCATTGTATAAACAAACATTTTTCACAATAAAGCATATCGCAAGCATTGATTTTTGTGTTGTAAATGGTTAAATTCATTGTTAACATATTTAACCATCTTTGATTAATCTGAAAATATATTTTGTTCTATAATTCAAATAATAAAAAAAATATACCTTGAAACTAAAAACGAATACAAAATCAATCATCAATAAAAAAAACGATTCTGTGATTACTAATAAAATATAATTCGTGTTACAGTTTTCACAGTACCTACATGTTAAAGAAAACTGTATATTGATCCAATTCTAGAGTTTAATTGAAAATATTTATCGCTGCAGTTTTGCAATAATTAAAGTTTAAAGATTTTCTTTGTTTTAATTATTTTAGTTATTTAAATAATATTGAGTACAATTTTGTACTTTAGATCTAAGAAATGGGCATTGTTAATTTTTTTTAATTTATTTCTTACGAAAAACCGTTTCGAGGAATAAGGTTTCTGATTAATTTAGTCGATTTAAAACATTTAAAAATATTGGGGTTTAAGAGATTTTTGACAAAATACATTTGATCTTTATTTAACCTTGATGACGTCATCAAAGGCATAAAATCGATCAAGTGTTATGCCTTAAAGCTGTTTAAAAAAAGTCAAACTAAACTCTATAGCTCTATGGTGGTTGTTTTGTTTTGTTTATAATTTAACGTTACCTCAACGTAACAAACTCAGCTTCTTTATTTTTACCTGCGATTGATCTAAGTTTAATTAACAATTAAAATTTTAAGAATAATTAATTTAATTTATAAATTTTGGTTTGTTGTCTGTTGACAATCCATTGGGTGACAGTGACATAGCATGACTTCAGCACACAGACACAGCTAATGTTTTTTTTTACTGACTGACACATGTTTATAAAGTTAGTGCCACTGATGACGTCATCACGTACTAATTTCATAAAATTAATATAAATTAAATGACACAGTTAAAAATAAAACTATTCAAATTGTTCTCTCAAAATAGGCTAAAGATTAATATAACATAATAAAAATAATAGGTTAAAAAAAGTGAACAATGCCCATTCTGGTCAAAACTACAGTAATAAAGGATTATTAAAACCTAATTTGTATATGAAAACTTATACTCATACAAAACCAGACTTAATACAACACCTTTGCTGTTTTGTTTTTCTTCCTATCTTCTTCGATTGATCAAACTCAGGCACGTAGTGTATTTATTTGGGGTTTAATTAGGTTGTTGATACTACGTGCTGTCAACCTTTATTCAGAATTTCTCGTAAATGTTAAAATTGAGCTCTAGTTATATTAAGGAAGTGCTAATTTTTCAATGGTCCGATAAATGTTATCACTCGACAGCTTCAAGGTCGTCTCAAGATTAAAGTCAATCTATGTCATTGTCTTTATAATAACTTTGTTGATAACTTTTATCCGACGATGGAAAAATCAGGCCTGCTAGTCACAAGAAAATATATTCTATTTTCGTACTATGTTGCTATTATAGCAATAATATAAGCTTTAATAAGCTTGTGTAATCAATAGCACACTTCGAAACTGAGGGACCGAGGACTGATATCCGAGCCGGTAAATCCGAGTTAGTTTCCCAAACTGGTCTGCTGGGACTCGAACCAAAGACCTCTTACAATGTAGACAAATCATTTGTCAATACAAGAATGTACAGTTACGTCTAATAAAATGGTTACACTTAGAAACTTATACGATTGTAATAAAGTTCAAAGTCCAATGAATATGTATAAATATTATTAGACGTGACTGTACACAGACAGTTTTAATATTACGAGTATACCGATTAGAAATGTAGTTTTTGGAACTTAAATTTAAATATTTGCTATCATGTGTGTCTTTGGTCACTTTGCATGTACAGATCAAGTGTTACAAACCTGTCAAAAATATGTAATTGAATCTGAACTCTATGCTCACCACATTAAGTTAAAAATTTGTTGGGGAAATTTGACAAGTTTGTCAATCTGCTTTATGTGCAGTCTGCAACAGAATTATGTATACCATCCAGTCTCCCGCACACATAAAATTTGCATGCATATTGTATGCGTGTGGGAGATTGGGTAGTATGTGTATATAATTCTTTTGCAGACTATACCTATATTTTTCATCACTAGCGTCATTGTTGAGGTCCCGGGCCCTGGAGTTAGCTGTAACAAATCATTGTCAGGGAGATGATATTTAACGACAGACTTTATATACAGGGTGATCGCCATCCTGGCGGACCCTGAAGTTGTCTTACAATAAAGCGATGTTATTTGGATAAGGAGGCTTTTACGACACCCTTACAAGGGGACGTTTTGATGTTCTTAAGTGAGTTTACACTTTACCACCATAAATTAAATTAAAATTAAATAAATTGAATATAATCGATAAGTACCTATGATTTTACATAATATCAAAACTATGATTGCACTTTTAATTTTAAACTAGCAACTGCTTGTACAACAACTAGTAACTAGTTTAATCTTTTAATAGCTGTCAATGACGAGGTTAACGCGTTTAAACAATCAAATTGATAACGATTCTATATAGAATGCAAGATGGCATATTAGTTACTTCCAGTTTTCGAAAAACAGAATACCTAAATGTTATAAGCTCGTAGACTTAGACTCGTAGACACGAAGACAAAAACTTACAGAGACGGCATGGTCGCGAAGTTGCATGTACAGTATTGTATTGAATACATTTTTGTGTACAATCTGGTAAAGCTAATTTTTGCCAGTGGACTATTTAGTAGGAGTTATTTTACGTTACAGTTTGTGTACACCAGAGTCTAATCAAAAGATTTGACAGTTGCTTTTTGACTGCAAGTGCCAAGATGTTGAACAAAGAGCGAGGGTTCCATTTTTAAATTAACAAATCATCGGATTTTTCCTTTATTTGTACTGAAAGTTCTCTGTTCTTGCCAAATTTTGTAATTCGAGGTCAACGGGAAGAACGCTTTAGGTTTTGATTACTTTGCGAACGTCAAAATGTGGGCCAAAAACGGAGCCTGAACGGCGGTATATTATGATTGCCTTGACTTGGAAGTTTGCTTCTTCTTCTTTTTCTTTGCTTCAAGGAATTGCATTTGATATTAATTTCAGGTTGTCTACGCGTTCTTGAGAAAAGGGGTCCTAACACTGATGAACAAAAAAGTGATCCTATAAGGATTCTATTCATCTTTTAAGGCATGAAACCTTTAACACGAAGTTAAAAACATGTTAACTTGTGTCTTTAAAGAGACAATGGGCAGATGGGCAGATGGGCAGATAGAGTGGTCAGTGTCTGTTAAAATGTGAAACAAAATAAACGCGATACAATTCGGTTTAAGTCTCTCTTAGGGTGTTACCACACTAATCCATCGACGTCGATCGACGGTCGAACGACGGCGTTGACCGACGTCGACTGTTCCATTCGTCCGTTGATCGATTGGTGTGGTTTTTTTGTCACCCACTAATTTTTATGTACAAAATAATTATCATTTACAGAAAAGATTTTTGCAAAAACGGTTTGCATTTTTTACAAGGAAATTATTATATTCGCTTACATTTTAAGCAAAGAATGGTCACTTTAAGGGTGCGGTCTATTTGGTAGAAACTTGATACTCCGAAACCTATTTGGGATAACTGACTTCGCAGAAACTTCTTTAGTCGATCATTAATTAGGCATAAAAAATATTTGACATAAATATTTTTAGGCATAATGTGCTTATGACCGAATTTAGAATGGCATACATTTAAGATAGTAGAATTTTTATTGGCATATTTACCTTTGGCATAGTTAAAATTTTGTATAATATCATTTAGCATAACGTTCATTTAGAGTACAGATTATTTGGCATACTTTGACTAGGCATACTATGAAGATCATAGAATTTCAATTAGAATAATATAGATTGGGTTACTTTCTTCTTTAAAAATGCGTAGGTTAGGTTAGGTTAGTTTTGTGACCCAGAAACGAACATGCTCTCATGGGCAAGGATATAAAAGGTGCAGCCGCACACCGGTGGCTAAACCTAGGTGTAGCCTAATCACAACCCCCTTAACCACGACCCCTTAACCTGGCTTTGCCATAGTTACCATCGACTCAAGAGTGTATATAAAAAGCCGAGCGTAGCGAGGCGACGATCATCCGAGCGCAGCGAGGTGATCGGCCACCACAACCCCGAAATGGATACACCTAGGTTTAACCACATGTGGCCGGCTGCAGCTAGTTTTAGCCGGCTAAAAGTATAAAAGATGATTCTTGCTGTAAGCATTATGCGAAATGATGGTTCTACTTTTAAATTGTTATGGATAAGAAATATATGCCATAAGATGAATCTGGTTTTGAACTTTCTGCGATGTGATGATTATACATTGTGATTATTATGGATACCAAAATTATGCGTACAGATAATTCTGACTTACAGAATTATGGGTTTCAATGTATGCTAAATGAGTTAATGCCCAACGATATTCTGCGAAAAGAGGTTTATGCTATTAGTTGTTATGCAATAAAAAAATATTACTTAAAAAGTTCTACTATAATAGGTGTACCCTCACTTTAAATAATGAATGAATACCATTAAGAAAAAATATGACTACGCGCTACTACAAAACATGTTGTAGTACTACGTCGTAGTATTATTGAATGTAATCAATGATATGCCGTATGGTAGTATCGCATCGTTCGTAAGGGGTTCGTCAACAGTGAGTATTTTTTGATAATTTGTAAATAAGTTTGTGGTGCTATATCTTAATTTTTTCTAGTGAGCGATACTAAAATAAAAATAAAATGCAGGTACATTTATACTGTATCAAAGATTATAATATTTAAATTTGGCCAGTGGCTAGAAAATATCCCTGAATATTATAAAAAATATTTAAAAAAAAAATAACAGTTAATAAACTGCCAAATGAGAAACCCCTTACCTACTTAACAAGTTTATAAGCTAAAAAGTGTCAGTACAAAATTTTGAGTGCTTTCGGTCGGCCGTCAAAACCGCAGGCCCGCCCAAATTGCACGCCCCTCGGTGAGGCTATAAACGTTTGACTAATGTAGCTAATGCTGGCTACACTAGCGTCGTGTTTGCAATGGTTTCATTCTGTTAGTGTAGGGGTGGGTCAAATTACGTGTCGTATGTGGGAACTTCACAGAAAATTACTGGAGTGGAGTTCGTGATTTTGTAAGGTGTTTTGACATTTTGGAGTTTTCAGGTGGAGTTTTGGAGGTCTCTTCGATTTTTATGATAGAAACGTTTTGGAGTTTTTACAAAAATAATAACAATTATAACTTGTGGCCAAATAAAAGTTTCGACGGTAACCTAAAAATGAGTAAAGTGAGGTACGCCAGTTTATAATGCCTTGCATTCGTTTATTTGTTCATGTTGTACGAATAAAGATTCCTCCCATAAAGTGTCAACTAGGCGGCCTTATTGCTAGAAGCAATTTCTAGCAGGAAAACAAGAGTTGATTTCTCGCCAATTAAATTAAGAATAGTCTTCAGTTTACATATGAATTATACATATTTAAATAATTAATTAAAGGGCCTGAATAAGGAAAGTCCGCCTGTAAAGCTAATGTGAATCTGTCCTGAAAGATCCTAGTAATCCGAAGCTAAAAATACTGTCAGTTTAGAGTAGTCATGATGATTTGCAGCTTTTATGTTGGTGAACTGACAACAAGAGATACAAATTAAGGTTACGTTGAGCGTTTCACGATGCGCATTCGAATCTTCTGCAGCTTTTTTATTATTTGTTTAAGTTGAAATAATATTTTTAGAAATAAAATAAAGATTGCTAAAGTAAAACTTACTATGAGGGGGTAATCGAAATACCACAATTATATTAACATTTTCGAAACATCTAGGGTCTAACAAGGTTACAGAAGTAAATTTCATGACTGTAAAAAGCTTAATTTTAACCAAGTTAATTGGAGAAATCCTATTTAAGTATCCTTTTTATTATTCCTTCGTATTTTCAATTCACTATAACAATTTCAGAAGCCAAAGCTTTGAATTTAAAACACGAGATAGAAAACAAAATTGCTCTGTACAGTTTACCCGTACTCTTTGAGAATACCGAGTATAACGAACACCGCTCGGTGGGGCCGCACTGGTGGGTACAAAGTGGCCACGTGACATTTAAAAATGCCAACAATAATTGTATTCACTGCGTGATCCTTTGGGAAATCTGCAGGACTGTATCTGCGTCATTTTGCAGTTAGAAACTTTGGTACATTCCCTTTGAACATACAGCTATGTAGCCAAACTTGAACATTTCATGTAGCAGTGTATTCAATAATGGCAATTTGTGGAGTATGAATCAACATGTTAGACTGTAGTTATGTGAAACTATTTCAATCCTCCAGCTAGCGATAAGGCACAAATTAGAAATGTACGATTATGAAGCTTAGGCATTTATGTTGTAGTCAGAAAACAATTAGGCGGCTTCATGTTGAATTCTTTGGAGTTTAGTAAAAATATTAACTTTTTTGCCACTTCGATTCTAACATGCTTGCTAATATAAATAGGAAAGTCAAGGCAGAACTTCATTAGACATATTTTTTTTACATTTGCATCACATTATCTAGCGCAAATTATGTTTTTTAGGGAACTTATTTATGGATAAATAAGCTTAAATAAATAAGGTTATTAATAAGGTTATAAATAAGGTTAATAAGGTTAAATAAGCTTAAAGAATATAAACGTACAAATTGAATATTAGAAATAAACTCCAATAAATTTGGTTTCGAAATTAGGACCAGAGCCGCTACAGCTATCATGATCGGACAGGATAAAACAAAATGTTAAAAACCTGACTCATTTATACAAACAAACGAGAAAATTTTAAGACAATACTGTTTATATTTACTGAATTACAAGCACTAACTACTACAAGTTATTTATTACGCAATAAGTTCCAAGCCACTAGTGTATGATAACAATTAAACCGTGATATAGTGTATTACGAACGTATGCATTTACTGTAGCTACTTGATAATTAACATATACAGGGTCTCTCAGCTGGCTTTCGTAAAAGTTGTCTGGTTTTCGAGATATTTCCATTTTCTTGTTTTTTTTTTAAATAAATTCTTTGGTCCTTTTTTGGCTAAAGCTTCAACAAATATTTTAGAACGGACGTTTTTTTTTTACTGGTTATATCTTTACTGAAGCCATGTTGATGTCATTCGTTAGGCTTAAGGTGTAGAGACCTCGAGTTTCACGGAAACGGGTCATTTTTGGGACACCCCGTATAATTACAAACATATACTGTAGCTACTTGTGATTACTGATCCATAATTCGTGTAGTGGATGGTAGGAGAGGCGGGCGGTCCGCGGCAGTGCGGCCTCCCGCGGTGTTGGTAACTACATGATTTACCTGCTAATAAATCATTCAACTACCTTTTGAATGGGTTAGCTTTTGTTCCGAGTTTTCGCATCGTAAACTAAATTTTGAGCTCATTTATTTAGAGGTGTCGAGGCGTAAAATAAATTTTACAGTAAAGTTATAATTATTTATATCTAGCGACCTGCCCTTCTGGCGCACAAGCAGCAGAGAATATTTAGAGTTTCACAGTCGATTGTTTTTTCAGACATCATCAACAATAGTTTGCCTCAGTAAATTTTGAAGTCACCCTCGTCGTCTTTCCTTCCCCATTTCCAGCTCTCTAGTTGGTTAGTGAAAATCTTGTGAAAATTTAATTTGCAGTTTTTAGTTTTATAGCCTTCAGAGAGTAAAAAAATCGGAAGGACTTTATACAGGATAGTTATATTTCATAAAAATAATTAAATTTAAAATCGACGAAAGAATCGAGTTCAAATATTTCTCGAGCGATGTGAGACAATTCAGTACAATGCTCAGTATCCAAGGCAAGCGAGATGATGGCTGCGGAAGACCTAGACTGGTAGAGGAATATTACAGATATTATTCCATTGTCTGAGCCCACTTTGGTTTTGTCTGGCTCTGAATCCTCTAAGCACACTGCTGGAGGGATCAGAGACGGGCTTTCAGTTTCGGAGAGGGGGCATGCGGTTATCACATCTTTTCTACGTGGATGATCTCCAGCTGTTAGCCCCAACGGCTCCACGATTGAGGAAACCGTCTTAATAAAGTCCGAGAGTATAACGGATGGGTTATGCTCGTTCTTTCATACACCTTTGGTGTACTCAGATGGACTCAAACCGAATTAGGCGCCCTGGATCGGAAGGTCCACACTACTATGACCCTCCATAGAATGCATCACCTTTGGTCGTCAGTAATGAGGCTATATATCTCCCGGAAGAGTGGAGGAAGAGGCCTACTTAGCGCCAAAACATTGTACAACCGGGAGATATGTAACCTCCGAGCCTATTTTTTGGCGAAAGCGGGTGTGGGTATGCATAGAGAGGTCGTAGCGTATGACAAAGGACTTACCCCTCTCAATCTAGGCATCAAGACATGGCAGACACCGGCGGTACTAAAGGTTTTACGAAGCTCTACACGAGCCGCACGTGGACCGTAAAGCGTCCGCGCATTGGCTGCGCTTCGGGAACCTCTTTGGGGAAACCGGCTGGGATTCAGCGGTGGTTCGTTTCCAGCACTCATGCAAAAAGCGGTTTTTCTGGATACTGCCCAAATCGTTTGCCAGTTTCTTTCTCTCTTGCCGTGATCCCCGACCGACCGGTCCGATTGTTGGGTCTTTTCTGCCGAAAGCCGTGTAGCACTTAATATACCAAATGAAAATAATATTCATTTACTTGTATTCAAAGAAATACACACATTAATTATTTAAATTTCATTTTTAATTTTAGCTAGAAATTGACATTGGGAACTTTTTGCCGCGCTTTCGAAAAGTAGCGGACAAGAACGAAACCTTTCACAGATGATAGATATTATTATCCTCTTTATCGCCGTGTTTTTTAATGGAACATACGAGAATATTGAGAAAATATGGTTTCAATATTTTAGTTTACACTTTACATTAAACATATAAATATTAATTACATCGACAAAAAATATGCCAAATAGCTATGATAATCGGTCGAGAGGGTACACAGGTAAAAAAAAGGTGGAAGAATCCTGTTTCCCTGCCTGCGCGCATTGCTTGAACATCGATCGATTTGTGTTGAGGCGTAGAAAATATAGACTATCTCAAGCATTCCTTGAGACAAACAGAGACCTCTCGTGGAATTTCTTTTATTATTAGGTATGTATTAATTATTTATAAGTAAGTCATAAAAATAAAGATAAGATTAAGAATGCACGCGAATGACTCGCACCTGACGGATTTTCCTAGGCCAACATATGAAGAACTGCTATCAGTAACTCTAGGTATACGCTAGTTAAAGCTGGCCCGGTCATACTGCAACGAACATTTGTGCACAAATAGCAATTATAAAATTGAAGTGTATCGACACTCGGAGTGGCTCGAAAATAAGACACAGGTGAGAGGCCGCATTTAGTCACGTCATGTGCGACTAAGGCAATATTATTCGTACCCCTTAATTGACACTACACAAAATGGACGAGAAGGAAAACATAGTTATTGTTGTTCATGTATCCATGGCCGCCGCACTGTTGGGTGTTTTGTGCACATATTGCACCATCTTTCATGGGCCCGATATGAAGAAGGCCAGCTGCTATTTTGGATAACAATATTGTCATTGATTATGATGAATAATAAAAGCCTATTATTATATACCTCGTATTTCTATTTATCTTTTGTTCAATATGGTTGTTTTAGCATTGATTTTTATTATAGAAGTTTAAAAAAATATACGAATTTCAGTAAAGTACCATATTATCCCATAGGATAATATAGTATATAGTAGGTACATAATAAACAAGTGGCGATGATGATTATTATTATTTTTTTAGTAGGGCAAAAAAAGTTTCTTGAAATCGTCAAATACAGTATATTAGTTTATAATCTAAGGTCAGTACTGTGTTCTAACATTTTTAAAACATATAATAATTAATTTTGTGTGAAATACTAAGTGTTAGATACATAAAATGTTTATTACCTAGTTATTTTGCGATCCAAAGCAACACCAATTGTAAATAATACAAATTATTTTAGACAAAATATTTCTAACTCATCAGGATTCCCGCGTGTCACAACATAGCGCTTTAAGTAGACATACCTACAAGTCTAAAGCTTTGAAATAAAATATGTTTCATCTTTGTCCGCCGTGGGGATTTTCCCCATAGTAAAGTACCCAATGCCCTTAAGCTACAATACAACACAAACTATTTCATAGAAGTTTTGAAATAATGGTTTAATCTACTCATCCACAAAAACTTTAACTTTGGCTTTATTTTAATGAATTCGAAAATAAGTACGAAAAATGATTGTATTTAAAATGGATTCATAATATGCGATTCAAGATTTATTTAGTCGTTAAGTTCAATATTCAGTTGTTGATTGAAATTTTGAGATTTCTGAATTTAAAATAATCGAATTGCATTAAATTAATTTCAGGCCCGTTGAATTATCATTTATCATCAAATTCAGAATATAAGTTATTAACGTCATGTTTCAAACATAATCGCTGGGATAATCCTTGTCAACATGGCAATTACATTGAATCATTTCTATAAATTCGCAAACTCATAAATAATTTATTACATGATAATTGAAACAAAAATTTATAGTATTTTGAACTAAGTAATGTAAAGTATACAATTCTAAATCGTATAGGGTCAGCTAAGTACCTATAGCCTTAACCTAGAAATATAGAAAAAGGCGAATAATCCTAGCGATATCCGCTTGGTTGTAGAAGCTATTTTTGTTCTATAGAGTTTGCGCAAATGTACCTACATGTAAAACCTCGATCCCAGAGCGTCCCTAAGAAATCAGTTTAAAGATATAAATATTCTTAGATTGTGTCACAGTATATTTTTGAAATAACTTAAACCAACATCTGACGTATATAATATTACTTATATAAAGTAAATACTAGAAATTACTATAAACTAGACGGCATTTGGGTAAAGCAAATTTATAAGTCAATGCATACGCTTTTATAATATGGTTCTTACACAAAAAAGAACTCCGTATTCAATTGTGTTAAGAATCGCCCCTATACGGAGCAGTAAGGCGCGGCGGTGGTGGTGTCAAAAATACGATAGCTATCAGAGTCTTATTGATAACATCAAATTCTATTACATCCACGGTACAATATAATTTATTATGGAGGGTGTTTCCTCGAAGTCTTTCATCTGACAGTAAATTCAATTTAATCCGATTTCTATATGAAAGATATTGAAAAAGAAGCCTTTATTATATTTACGCACCTACTTAAAAGCTTCAAATACATTTTAGATACACAAAATATCGGTAATAAGTACCACGCTTATCATCCCTTAACAATATAGTTTTTTTTTTTTTTTTTTTTATAAAATATGGATGGGACGTTTGTCTTCCATGACACCTGATGTTAAGTGAACATGAAGACTAAGGTGGTACACGTCCATCCACGAGAAACCTATTCACTCGACGCTTAAAAGTACTAGGACTATACTGGTCAGGGAAAATAGACGCAGGCAGTTCATTCCAAACCTTGGCGACCCGTATCAAAAAGGAACTGTCAAAGCGCTTAGTTCGACTTTTCGGAATATCAACCACATACGGATGGAAGTTCTGTCTGCGTCTAGTAGTCCGATGGTAAAAGGGTGAGGGTTCAATTTGCTCAAACAGAGCACTCGCGCACTCACCAAAATGTATCCTGTAGTACACGGTTAAACAAGCAACCTTACGACGATGCTCTAGGGTCTGTAGTTTTTTGGTCGTAAGGTCGACGTTGTTAATTAATTTACGGGCTCTTCGGTCAACGGAGTCCAGCGCTTCTAGTTGATATTTGGCTGAACCATCCCAAAGATGACTGCAGTACTCCATGCATGATCGCACTTGAGCTGTATATAAGTTAAGAAGCTGTGCAGGGCTGAAGTACCGCCGTACCTTCGAGATGATTCCCAACTTTTTCGAAGCTACTTGAGCCATGGACACAATTTGTTGACCGAAGTTTAAACTGGATGTTATAGTTACGCCTAAAAGCCCTAGATGGTCAGTGATGGGGACAGATACATTTTGGAAAGTGGGCGTTAATGTGAAGGTGCTCTTTTTTGCGGAGAATAGACACGCCTGAGTTTTGGACGCGTTGAATTTGACCAAATTCGACTCACCCCAATCGGATACTTTCCGTAAGGTCAAATCAACGCGCTCAATCATTGACTTTCTTAAACTCTGGATTTCACGGGGGCTCGCTCGAGCATTGGATACGTATCTCTCTACAACAGTGCTGTCATCAGCATAACTAATAATGCCCGGTGTTAAAATGTCATTAATGTGCAGCAAGAATAATGTTGCAGAGAGAACAGATCCCTGAGGTACCCCGGCATTAATTGCCATTTGGTCGGAGGAGAAGCCATCTAAGACTACTCGAATTGACCGTTCCCTCAGAAAATCAGATATCCAGTCGCAGAGCATAATCGGTATGCCATAAGCTGGAAGCTTACTTAAGAGACCATCATGCCATAACGTTCTTTGATACGAATTTAAATTAAAAACGAGAAGGAGCCAAGTAGGCTTAAATGCATTTATGCCAAACGTTACAATACAAATGAATGTAGCCTAAAATAACAGTTCCAGTTTAACTACTGAATTATTTTTACATATTAACAGTCTGAAGCTCGTCTGGATCAATGAAAACAATTACATAACGATAGTCACGACATTCTCGACAAAGGTCATTCCACTCGAGTGAAATCAATAGAACTGTAATGTATAAAAAAAAATATGTCTTTTGGCCACAATTCCAAAGCTGGCAATAATCGTAAAAAGCTATACGAATGCCGAATCGGACGTTCAGAACAAAATCATCGACATTCAATAACGTGATTGTTGGAAGCTTCCGTAGATTCGAGTCCGTTCAATCCTATTTGTTCTAAGATCACATGTCAAGTGATTGCTTTGAATTTGTGGTTAAATTTCGTGATAGAACCTATCGTTCCTGGATAAGCTTAGCAGGAGACTTAAGTGTTTGGAAATAGAGTTTGAAACTAAGTCTGGAATTATGAAAGATTTCTTGAGCGTTCATTATGACTTAAGCATGGATTTGCTATCAATTCTCCATAAATGATTGTCAAAAATCCATACAGAAGGAGAACTTAAGTCTAAGAAAGCTATCATAATACGTGTCTAAGACCCTGCCATGCAGTACAGTCATCAAAAAAGTAGGGTGTACAGCCTTATAGTATCAAAGAACGTTATCCTTAAAGTTCAGTTTCTGATAAATAAAAATGATGATGAATGTGGTGGATTTAAATAAATTCAATGTCGCTTCGTATTTTTAAATTAAGCTTTTAAAAAAGTTAATATTATTACTTTTCAATTTTGTACTCTCAAATAAGTTACTCGGGATCTAAAAAATAACGGTTTTATTCTAAATCTATTCAAATTTTCGCTTCTTCTTAGCAAATTCTTAACCAAAATCGTGAAAACTGAAGAAAATACAAAAAACGAGTAGAATTCTTACAACAAGCATTACACTAATCAAATTGTTGGAAAATGATCGCGCAAGCAGGCCCACTGCCAACAAGGCTCAGACGCGTGCTGCGAACCAATTTCACAATCGATATGTTCGAAACACGTGTAGGTATGCCCTGTTCCTTGGACGGCAATAAATTTAACTGGGTCTGGACGTTAAACCGAATTGAATGGGCTAATAACGACTTTAAGAACAAGGTGCTAGAGGAGAAATTTAACTGGAAAAATCAAAGTCAATAACTTAAGGATTATCACTTGAATATAAAAGTTTAACGTCGTTATCGTTTAGTTTAATATAATATTTTTATAATGTTTGTTTTCTGAAGAGAAGGAGTTGATTAAAGGATTGTCGTATGAAAATAGAGTTAAAGCTGGGTTTCGTTGCCAAGAGCTTGTCTTTGAGAATTGAGCTCGTTAAGATGGATTTATGTATTCAGTGGAGGCACTGTCATCTGTACAACCTCCTTTGGTGTGTTTCAGTTCCATGCAAGAATATACAAGAAAAAACCAAGCCCTACTGACAAATCTTGGAGTCCAAATCAGCTTATTGTTGTGATAAATTCTTCTGATGAGGTATTGATTGACCACTCAAGTTAGTAATTAACTTGACCAGGCTTGCTTAGTTAGTTATGATCGCAATGCTAGTTATTAACTTGAAGTACTCCTTCATTAAAAACATTTTAAAACATTAATCTAAAACCAGTATTTATAAAAAATGACCAACAAAATTTTCTCGTCTCAAATAAGAAGCTCAATTTACCAACTTCAACCACAGTCTCCAACTTGAGTTAAAGTTTACAATAAACCTCATTTTGTATTCCATTTCCAAACGAAGCCCCAGCCTACGACGAATTTAGCTTTATCAACAGAATATCGACGGCGAGCCTAGGAATCTGTACCGGGTTTGAGTAAAAATGGGTCACTCGTGAAACCCCAACTATTTCATGAAATAAAATGCCAAGTTTTTTTGTTTGGTGTTTCCGTAGCTTTTTAAATGAGAGTCAATGTTTAAATTTCATAGTTTTATTTATTATTTTATGTTTCACTGACATGTTTTACGGACAGTTTTACTATGATTTTTGCGAAAATAGTTACTAAATAAATGGATAGACTTGTCTTCTCCCAAAAGTACATAATTTCCGTCGTTTTCGAAGCAGTAAACACGATAAACTTATCATTTTGAGATATTTAATAGTTATTTAATTAAGTATTGAGTTTGTCGTCAACCCACTTCCAAAAGGAGGAGGTCTCAAATCGTGTGTATGTGTTTTTTCTTTATTTTTTTAAAATCTTTGTTACACGATTTTGTGACAATTTATGAATTGATTTTCAACCGACTTCCAAAAAAGGAGGAGGTTCTCAATTCGCCTGTTTGTTTTTTTTTTTGTGTCTTTGTTACACGATATTTCGGACATTTATGAATTGATTTTGAAAATTGTTTTAAATGATAGAGGATGCTTCATAGTTGGTCCTATATAAATTTCATCGAAATCGGTTGGGTACTAAAAATACAGATATATGATTTCGGAGAATGTTTACGTTGATGACATTCTCAACTCAGCTAAAGTTTTGACGTGAAGTCGGTTTTTTTAATGCTCTGCATTCGTTGATTATTAAATATTCTTGTTTCATAATTATGATAGAGATACTCAGAGGTGATCCCATATAAATTCCATCGAAACCGATTCAGTAATATTTGATTTTTTATGAAATAATATTTTTTTTTGTTTTGTGTTTTCGTAGGTTTTTAAATGAAAGTAAATGATCTTATTTAAACTTTTTATTTTATATTTTAGTATTATATTTGGAAATATACTTAGTTCTTTTTTGTAAATAAATAAATAAATAGATACACTACAAACAAAAAGTCTCCTGCCAAAATTACATTACATTTCCGTCGTTTTCGAAGCTGTTATCACGATAGATTATTATTTTAAGATATTTAATTTTATTTCGCAATGCAAGCTTAAAATATTCAAAGTTAATCAGCATTCTTGTTATGCCCCGTTTTCATAGCAACCTATGTACAAAATAATGGTCACTTTTTGCCATTTTTAATTTGCTGAGTCATCCATCGTTGCTCCCACAAAAACAAAGTATTGTTTACCTACGACCGACGTAATTGGGTCGATATTAATTTTGTTCAAACGGCCTTTGCTACGTTTCACCAATTTTGTTGTTCTATTTGTGTCCATGATCGCTCGTTACCTTTTATATGTTAATGAATTAAAACTGGGCTCCACAAAAATGTAAATATACCTTCATTGTCATTGTATTTTTTAATATTAAAAACCTTGTGTTAAATGACAAACCATCAAATTGTACGCTGGTAAAACCGCGCGCAAAGCTGCAACTTGGATATAAGTAATTTTTAATCTTCATAAACGCGATCAAATGAATGAGTATGTTACATACGAATATATCTATAGGCAACGAAACTGTTAGCGAGTACCCTGCCTATTTTTATAAGGCTAACCTCGAAAGCCTGGCTTTAGTACTAGCATAATATAACTTGCCAAGTTTTAGATTTCTAAACGGTGCAACAGGATTGTAGCTGACAGTAACTATATAGGCCGAGTGTTTTTTTTTATGTGTGTTCAAAAGTTGATGATTCGGTTTTTACTATATCGAACACGATAATCCAGTTTTGCGATGTTTTATTCCATGTAGCGTTTGTGCGAAAAATATTGTAGCGAAAACACTTCCGCGATCGCTCATTAGTTCGATAATATTATATTAGTTCGATAATAATATTTCGGTTCGAAACGTGTACCTTGAAGAGTATCAAAACAGTTGTAATAACATCAATCGTATATTTTAATATACACAAAAAAGAAAATTTAGGTACCTACTATTTGTTTTTACGTTGCTAAAAATATTCAATATCTTCAAATTTTTTAATAGATTCAAACTTTCCGTTATTCTGCTGCGTAACTGCAGACCTCAAAATAAATATTTTTAACAACAGTTACTTTACTACTAACATTATTTCTATACTAGTTTTGTCCAGCTTCATTGTGTTTCATGCTGTGACACTATGAGTCATTATTTTCTTTTAATTGGGTGGCCTAGTTTTATGAGAATTTTTGTTTTAACTAGTCGGTATTTCTACGTCACAACATAAAGGCATAGTTCTCACTTGACATCGGGATATGATGTAAGAATAATTACACTACACTTGCAAGTTTTCAAGTACCTATTATAGATAGATAATGTTATTTGCCTGTGTATGCTAAACTGATATTTTTAATATTGACAAATTCAGTCGATGACATGCTGCTAACTACGAACAAAACACGAAACCACCCGAACAAACTGAATAAAACTGAATTTTCGTTTCACCATTTTCAAGCGCTCGTTCCTCTTTTATGTTATTTGTGTTCACTGTACCACAGTCACTAAATCGTGACTTTATTTATGTCATAAAATGTAAATTATTTAGTTCGATATCGCAGGTTAAGCGACGTTCTACGCGGTCGGTACAAGTATGGGTGACCGCCGGCCATTCATTTTTCACGACGACTTCCGGAAGCAGTCGGTCCTTATATTTGTATACTATAGTATCGCTATACTTGTATGAAGTAGTCGTTAGGGTTTGTCAGAAGCCATTTCGGCGCCCTGAAAATTCTGACTTTCACCAACCAGCAGTGGGCCAGCTTGCTGGATAATGGCCTAAAACCTCCTCGTCACCCAGGGGAGAGACGCATAGCCCTGCAGTGGGCTTAAAAAGAGGTGTGATGATGACAGTCTTATCGGTTACAGCATTTTTGAGGAAGCACAGGACGGAACCCTTCGCGCGCGATTACGATTCGCACTTTTTATAAGATATTGAAATTAAGGCGAGGATGCAGCGTTTTTACGCTTTTTCGAACGATTATAAACCCAATAATATGTACAGAAGGTAGCAGATTGAAGCTGTCAAAAAATTGCAGTTGAATCTGAACTCTATAACCTCGACATTAAGTAAAAATTGGTCAAGGAAATTTGACAGGTTTGTAACGCTTGTCTGCAGCCTGTACATGTTGTGTCTGAAAAAAATATTCACAAAAATTAAACATATGTATTAAATCAACCTATGTGTAAAGATAGAACCATGATTTATGGAAATTGGCTCGATAAAAAAGTCACAAACGTAACACTTACTTACAAACGGATAATGCTACGAAATGCCATCATGGATTCATGCAAAAGTTACATAAAAACATAAAACTTACTTCTATTAACAGATTGTGAAAGGAAATATTTTAATTTTTGAAAAATTAAACAGTGAGGAGTTTTCTGACAGCTCATAAAGATTAGTTCAAAATACCTCTATAGATGGCACTTTTAAAAAGCCGAAGGCGTGGTCTTTACACTATAATGTAGGTAAGTGGTATCTACCATCTATGCTAATTTATAAGTTAAATTTCTGATACAGACGTCAATTAATTTATTATATTTTTAAAAACGCAATATGGAATAAATGGCTATATCTCAGACAAGATTTCGCCTTTTGTAAAGCGCCACCTATCGAAGCCTATTGTACCATTTTTGTGCCGTTTTGTTTTTTAATGAGCGGTCAGAAAACCTCTCATTAAACGTATGTGTTGGAGTATGGTGCGTTTGAATACCGCGCTACAAGAGGGCCTTACGTGCCATTATTTAATTAAACTATACATAGAACGTTAATCAACTAGTTTAGACGCTACTGAGTTCATTGATTCAATTACCATTGTAAGTATGAGTCAATGCAATGTTAATTTTTTTTATCATTTAGAAAGATAGTAATTGAAGTCGCAGGTAATTTCAAATTAAACAGTAAAAAATCTGTACAATAAAACTAGTCACCCGCGCGGTTTTACCGGCTGATCCTGAGGAAACCAGAATTCACTTAATTAAGTACGACTATAATTTTAATAATTACGAATATTTTGCATTAATATCCCGAAGTAATTAACGTGAAAAAAGCATAAGAAGTTTGTTAGATAGATACAAAACGCTCAACATTGAAGTACACCGTTCCTTGTTCAATCAACATCATCGTCTGCTAAGCTATCATAAATATCAAAAGTTTTGTTACATCGTTATCTCCACATACTTCCCGTGGCATATTGTAGAACTCTGTACTCAATTGTTCCCTTTCCTGAAAAAATAAACTATTTAGAACCAAGGCCAACCCCTAAACTAAGAGATTTATTTAGAATAAATCCCCCAGACAATCACACCAACTACATGGCCCCAAAGTAGGCATAGCTTGTGTTATGGGATACCATATAGCAAACTAGGGGGGAACCTAGAATATAAATACATAAATAGATAAACACCCAGACACGGAACATTTTTTTTGCCGTGCGGGGATCGAACCCGCAACCACTGGCGTCTGAGGCAGATAGGTTTACCCCAACGCCAAAGTGGTCGTCAAAGCAACAAGTAGCAACAAAGTTTTAGTAGAATCTTGAACATAGACACATCGTTACTTTTTCACATTAAAAAACATTATTTAAGTAAATATTATTAGGTAAGTATTATTTTGAAGTCTAATGATAAATGAGTGAACGGCAAAAGCATGGAAGAGTAACTTCAAACAAAATCTCTTTGAAAACGGCACACGACCTTTGTTTTTTTTAACACCTATTTAGTTGTTTTCTTTGACAAAGGTGAAAATGTGAAAGCACGTACAGTCCGACAAGGCTTTTTTGGCGCTTGGATGATGACGTCAGAAAGGCGTGAGGCGTTGAAAGGTTTGTAAGAAATCTGCTTATCTTTCTTCACTTCCCATACATTCTTTCTAAAGAGACAATTCTCCTGAAATCGTAATTTTCATTGAGTTTAAAAAAATTACATATGGCCATACTATGAAGTCAAACACATTTGTGCATTTTGTTTGCAAAATTAAAACAGGCTTATGTTCAACTGCCTGTCAAATGTAGTCAAAAGTTATGCCCACAAAAATACTTAAATTTATTTACTTAAAACTAGTACTTGTGAACCAAAATTTGTCATATTTTACAATATAACGTGACCTATATACGGTAAATATCGTAGGTCAAATAAAGAATCTAATATCATATTCATTTAATTTTCATGAAAAAAATCTAAATATATCAAGGTGGATCAAAAATGTCTTAAGGTACCGATACACGGTGACACTGACACCGACACTAGTGTCGACAAAAGTGTCAGACGCGTCCACACGGTGAGCAATTTTTAGTGTCGACACTAGTTCTGAGATCGAGTGTCGCGGTCGAAGTGTATTGGCCGTCTACACGGAGCGATGCGCAATCCAGTGTCAGACATTCCATCGCCATGAATCGATATTTACGGACTTAGTTAAAATTAAGAAATGAATATCTACTATTAATTTTACATAACCGGGAATCGAACCTGGTCAAAATATCGTTTGCATTTATGAAAAGGCACATTTTATTTAAAATATGACATCAGTTGCAAAAAATGAATTCCATTTTCAAATTTCAAATGAAATGACACGCCCGCTGAATAAATGCGTTCTAATTAACCGACTTTTAAAAAGGAGGTTATCAATTGGACCCGTAGGTATCTGTCCCTATGTATACTTAGATCTTTAAAATTACGCAACGGATTTTGATGCGGTTTTTTTTAATGGATAGACTGATTCTTAAGGAAGGACATTATGTATAATACATGCATAATATAGTAGAGGAACACTGATATTAGATGATTCTAATGTGATGTCGTAAATAAGCACGTTATTTAGAGCTTATATTGCAAACCCTAACTATGAGATAGACCAAAATGATGTACTACAGTATTGTCCACCTTAAAAAGTTCAACAAAAAAGTTCGCGATGGTATATGTCTATCTCTTAGGGATAACCCACCATAACCATTTTTATCCTTTACAAAAAAATTTTTATTTACGAAGTGATTTAAAAAAATACAGCATTCATTCTTATCCAATTAAGAATGAATGCTGAATAAATTGTGCATTTATTATAGATCAATTTGCTTTTTACAGCATGTAATTTAAGTGAATATTTCCGAAGATATTACAAATTTAAAATGTGCCGCCGCCATGTTGCTCTAGCTAAAAGTTTCGCGCACGACCGAAAACCGCGACACTGGTCTCAGACACTGCGCTCGTCGCGTCTACACGGCAGCTAGAGCGACACCAAGCTAGAGCGCCCCTAGAGCTGCAACCGAGTGTCGCGGCACATGACACACACGGACACTCGGTGTATACACTGAGTGTCAAGTGTCAGGTGTGGTCGTGTATCCGCAGCTTTAGACACGCATAATATACAGTGTATAAGTAAGTACATTTTTGGATGTTATCTATTTTAATTTTCTTAAATATATAAATCTGACAGTACCTATCTTATACCAATACCTTCATGCAAAGTTTCACTTAATTAAGTCATTGTATTTAAAAGATACGCTTTTTTGCTCACAATAGTAAAAAAACAATAAAATATGGACAAAAATGAACAACGAACAACTATGTAGGTATCGCTGCCTGAAAAAAATGTCTACGAAATTTTTTTTTTAGACATTAGTTAGGGAGATCATGCTTAATCCTAATCAATGGCCGCTTAATTTAAATTAAAACAAGAAGATCGACCTATGAAGACAATCAGCGCACACTGAAGCCTATAACTTCCGTTACAAATAAAATGTCAAAAAAGTTGAGAAAATGGTTCCGGAAGATAGACGAATAACCGTAAAATCTTTAGTCAAGACTTCATTAGGCATCATTCTTTACATTTTATAATTATGGTAATTAAATAATTTGATAAATTGTAATAATCAAATGAATTAATAAATTATAAAAAATAAATGGATTAATATATATTTCTGAAATTCACACAACATTATATAGCCCATATTAAGTTTCTTGAAGAATTTGCGTATTGGAAATAAATAGGTATAACACAATATACCTAAGTATAATCATCAAACATAATTTTTATTACAAAATAATGTACTAAAATAGAAAATAAACATATTTACCGCCACCGGGATTCAAACCCAGTTCTGGCCTTGAAAGCAATCTATGTTACCACTACACCAGCCGGTCGTCAAATTATAAACGAAATCTTTTTGTTTAAATTATAAATAATTTTTATTTTATTTTATTTATAATTTAAACAAAAAGAAAGTAAGCGTAGTAAAAATATTCATAACTTTCATTGCTACCTTTTACATAAATCGTTTGGGTTGCCTGGTAGAAATCGCTTCCAAGCGATAAGGCCGCCCTTTATACATAATGTGTTCTTTTATTTGTGTTTTTTTAAATTCTGGATTTGTTTTTGTGTATAATAAAGGGTAAATAAATAAATAAATGTTCGCAAATGTAAGTTTCAACGGCCAATGATGTTATTGTAACTGTGCGTTGGCTAGCCAATGAGCGACGTGCGTTGACAAATAGATCCAATCACATTTTTATGAATTTCAAAGAAAACAACTAGGTGTTAAAAGAAAACAAAGATCGTGTGCAGCTTTTCAAAGAGAATTTGTTTGAAGTCACTGTTGTTCACTGCTAGTTACCCTTCTATGTATTTTGCGTTCACTGATGCTAACCGTTATAAACAAGACATTACCGGTTTTCATAATACTCCTTGACTTAGCAGAGGTTAATGCAGGCTTTGTTTCTCATGATGAATATTTAAATAAAGGTTTATTATCTATACTAAACACAAAATGCAAATCTTATTCAAAACATATGTGGTCATCTCGCCGGTGGTGCTTAAAGAGTATTATTGTCAAATTTATAATAAAAAAAAGATTATGCATCAATTCCAATCTTAGAGAAATTTCATTTTTGACGTTCATACTACGATGCAATACATGACTACGAACGTAGGTGACAATAAAATTATACTGGTTTTTGTAAGGTCAATAATTCCTCCAAGTACCTACCTATTTGAAGTATTCTGCCTGAATTTTTCAAGCGTGTTATTGATTTTAGGGAAAATAAAACATTTCCATTGTAGTTTTGCTTGCCATGTACAGTTCCTATTCAAACATTTCAACCTGACATTACGTAAACCCACCTATCTATTTCACCTGAAAACCAAACATTAAACTCAGCGTTCAGCAAACTTATATTTTCAACAAAAACTGATGCTATTTTTACCATTTTTTACTTACGGACATGTTAGTTTAGGTATTAAAAAAAATCTATCAAGTATTCAATTATTTAACATATAGCCAGAATTAATAAAGAGGAACAATAAGTTCAGTCACAGTATATTTTTTTCATCAAGCTTCTATTTTCATAACTTAGCCACGCACGAGACAATAACTTTTGCGAAAAATGTGTCTTGAAGCAATTTATAATATAATTATACCATTTTAATTTATACTAAGTAATATATTCATTAACATTGCGATGAAAAATATTATGCAAGAAGGGCTCCCGTTCCGGAAGACGTAGTCGGTCGGTCGGTACGGTTAGGTGCGACGACGAGCGCAGCGAGGACGAGCAGTTAGGTTGCACATAGTTAGGTTGCATATATACTAGGCAAGCCGAGCGAGCGAGGCGAGCGGTGCCGCGGCAGCGGCCGGCGAAGCGCAGTAAACCCTAGAGCTTTTTTAAATAATCCGACGTGGTTTGTGGCACGGATTGTGACTGACATAGTAATTTAGAAGGCAACTTAGATTTTTAGAGGGGAATAATAATGCAATTTAAAAGAAGTCTGTTTAATTAGCTAGCACCCATTAATAAATAACAGTTTATTCTGAAAACGCTTTCAAGTCTTTACTTGAGATGCTTTCTGTTGTAATAAACGATTGTTAAGTTCGTTCATGTTTAATACAAAAGTATTTCTTATATCACAAGATGCCAGTCCTACCTCCGTCTGACTAGCAACTAAATTACATAACAAAGTAATTTTTTAAAATGTTTTTCGAAGCGTATGCGTTCCGGTAATGTTTTATGAAGACCTATTTTATTTCTGTGTGTTGAACTGTTTGGTTGTTGAGGTCATATTTTTAGTGACCGATAAAAAAGAAGCAGTCTCCAAAACAACACGGTCAACGACAATGTTATTGGCTTTTTAATTCACGTGACTAGTGGCTGTTAGTTTCATATTAATCGTATAAAAGTATATTATATCTTATTGAAAGATTAATTGGTTTATCAAACTTTGAACTTTTGAAACACATTTGTATTTATTTATTATTTTAGTTAGAGAGGATCGGATTCTTACATTTTCGATATTTACATCTTCATTCATCAAAATAACTTCCATGTTCAAAAGTCTGACATTGCGATGACTGCACTCCAAAATTCCAGGTTTGCAACACTTGGGCGATCTCTAAAATCACTGAACATTGCTTCCAGTTCCAGTAATTTGTACAAGATGGAGAATCTCAAGTATACCAGCATAGACATTAAATTAAAAACGAATTTTACGCCCAAGAAAGAGAAAAGTCATTCTAATCATACAATAAATATACTCTTTTGATATTATACAGGGTGACTGGTGGCAAATTTTAAATATTGAAGGAGAGCACTCTGTACTAGATTCTGATCATAATTATGTAATAAAAGTAGGTGCCTAATTTACACCAAAATTACACTACACTTTTCTCGACGCGTCGCCTCAGTCAATACGCACACAGTAGTGTTCCCGCCACACGCACACTTCCACCCGCTAAGTATCTATTGCATTACGCTTATGTAACTATGCGTTGCATAACGAATTCTTTAACATTCGGTTAAATTTACTCTGTAAGTATTTAATATTTATTTTACTTTTTCTCTTCAAGTATGATCTCAAACTATCACGTCCTCGAATTTCGAAAGTGACCCACCATTCACCCTGTATAAAGTTACCTGACTTCATTTTTATTCGACTCCCTTAGTTATTATATGATATCAATATCCCATGAATACATCCACAATAATCTTCAGTTCCCAGAATTGAGGCTTATTTTGGAATGTTATTTGAATATATCAGGCTTACAAACCTAGGAGAAAGTAAATCCCTGGATCGACAAGCAAAGGTTGAAGCACGTAGAATCATATCGATCCGTGTACCTACCATATTTCAACTACGACTTTTTCTTCGTAGCTGTAAGGTCTAAGCTTCGTAAGTAAAAAAATGTGAACAAGCTACACAAGAATAATTTTCGACAAAGTTTGTTATCCTACCAAAGTTTGCTATAGTCGTTTTTGAGTGATAAAAGCAAAATTGGCATCAACTTTTACTGAATTTGTGTTGAGCGTGGCTTTAAATAAATAAGTTGTGTAGCTTTAATAAAGTCGCTGAAGTTTTAACTAGAAATCAAATTTCGTCGTTCGTGTTACTTATTTTTTAAACGACTTTATAGTTGTTAAGCTTTAGTATGCTAAGAAACTTATGGCGATGTAAAATTATTAGTTTCTAAGTCGTTTTTTCTTGAAATCGACCTTAATTTTTTTAAATTATAATATGATGGTCTGTTACATAGCTACATTCTTGTGTGGGGTAAACATTTTGTTGAGAAAAGGGTTGTTCAAAGCGCTTCAGTAAGGGATAAGTTTAAAGAAATAAATATTGTTATTTAAAAAAATGTAGGTTTAAAAAATCTTATAAAAAATACTTAGACGACCCTAATGAAATTTTACCGATAAAATTTTAAAAGAAGATTGACACGATTGACACCGGCTCGTTTGGACGCTATCCAAACGAGCCGGTGTCAATCGTTTATGGGTCTACTGATTTGATTTGCCTTTATAAATATTACTTAAAGGATATTTACGTTTGACTATTCGTATTCTTAGCAAGTAGCTGTAATCATCAAATTATAAATTCAGGATTACAATTCAGGATCTCAGGCATAGAATGCTTCATCACTTACCCCTTAAAGAAGTTCAAAAGCCTTCGCAGAAATATTTTGGGAATTAAAGCTTTTCTCCTTTAAAGATCGATCTCAACGCAAGTTAAAAAAAAGGTTTGTTTTTACGTATTTATGAAATGTCAACATAGACATTTAACATTCTATTTTCAAATTGTACTTTTAATACCATCGTTGCATCTTGTATCATTTTGTAAACTTGTCCTGAAATTCTGAGTCAAACCGATTAAACTGTAAGTTGACCAATTTGCTGCACAGTTTCTTGTTCAGTTAAAGGTGTTATAAACTGTAAATTAAAATAAGGAAATTAAGGTAACTGTAAAAAAATATCACACTAATTTTACAGAAATTTGAAAATGAAAATGAAAATAATTTATTTGCTTTAACAGATACTTCAGTATACATTCAGAGGCCAGGACCAACCTAGTAAGCATGTGAAAATGCTTGTAGCAGGTGGTTCTGCTCTTCCCAATGTCATTAACACTAATAAAGTAAAATATTTCAACTACATTTACCAAGTTTACAAACAAACTAAACATTAGAAAAATATAAATTTTAAACATGCAAACCATCTATGATTAAGTATACATTTTAAGTTGAAGATTTTTAAATGTGTGTGAATAGGGTGTAATGTACGTGTTGTGTGTGTCTGTGTGTGCGTGTGTGTGTGTAGATCAGTCTAAACTTTTTTATTATTTATTATATGAAATTATTCTAGAGTGTGTATTTAAAAAGTAAGTCCTCTATTTCACAGTAGCCAAGTTTCTCTAGCTCTTTGACCAATATTTTTTTACAAATAAAGTATTGAAGGTTGTATATTTTGTATTTATAGTGTAGCTTATTATACAGGTAAGTGGAATGGGCTTGAAATTGTCGTCTGGCAAAAAGGGTTCTGCAGGGAATTGTTGGAGTAGCTTGGCGTTGTCTTCTACTTATTTGCGGAATTTGTTTGTAGGGTAAGATTTTATGTACTTTGAGTGCTGAATTTAGTACGTAGAGTTTTCTAAGCGATAGAATGTTGTAGTTTTTGCACCTTTGGGCCCTTTCCGCTTCAAGGAATTTCAGTTTAGAGGCACCACCCCATATAATGATGCAGTAGTTTAAAACTGATTGCGCCAACACGAGGTAATTACGCTTTATGAGATCCACAGAAGTAACGTGCCTCAGTTTTTTAAATATCCATATAAGTTTTCGTGTCTTATTATTTAGTGCATCGATTTGCTTATGCCAAGACAGTCGATAGTCTAGTATCACTCCAAGGTACTTAGTGGATTCGACCGATTGAATCTCTTCGCATTCGCAATCTATATTGTTAGTATTTTCACAGTAATGAATCCTTAATTTAATATTAGAGGAGGGAAGTGATGTCTTGTTTATAGAGAAGCAAATAAAATTTGTTTTAGCAATGTTTAGAGTTAGAAGGGCAGTTTTAAGCCAGCTTGCCACTCTGCAGATACCCTTTTCGGCGTTATCACAAACAGATTCCCAGCAGGGACCACTAAAAACAATGGCTGTATCATCCGCATATGAGAATATATGACCGTTATTAATCTCTAGATTAGTTAGTTCGTTTAGGTAGATTAAGAACAGCGTGGGGCCCAAGACACTGCCTTGAGGTACGCCATATTCTATTTTTGAATAGTCACTTACATAACCATCTATTTTCACGCTTTGGGTTCGGTCCGTCAGATAGTCAGTAAGAAGTTTTAATGGGATGCCTCTTATGCCGATGTTTTCCAATTTTTTTACAAGAATGGGAACTGAGACCGTGTTTTTTTTAAGTCTAAGAAGACTGCCAGATATTTTTCTCCACGATCTAAACATCGAGTCACCATGGAAGTTAGTCCTAAAATTGCGTCTTCTGTTGATTTGGCTTTTCTGAATCCGTACTGTTTGTCAGACAAAATATTGAATTTTTCTAAGTATGAAATTAGGCGAGAGTTTATTAGTCTCTCAATTATTTTTGAGACAACGGACAGAACTGAGATCGGTCTGTAATTATTTATATCCTTTTTATCGCCACTCTTATAGATGGGTGTAACAATAGATCTTTTAAGCAATGCAGGGAATACACCTCGTGTGAAACAAAGGTTAGCTAGATGACTGATAATTGGAGAAACAAGGTGTTTTACTAATTTTATGAATTTGGTTTGAATACCATCCCAGCCCGACGCACTATCAGCTTTCAGGCATGAAATAACATCATTTATTTCTCCGGGATCTGTTTCAAAAAGAACAAAAGAAGACAATATTGCAGGTGGGGCAGACGTTGAGTTATTAGGTGTTTGTGGTAGTGGTCTATTAATAATGTCCTCAGCGATATGCTTTCCGACATTAGCGAAGAAATCGTTAACGGTATTTACTGACTCCATTGGTGAGTACTGGATATTGAGTAACTCACAACCACTAAGTTTTGATTTATTGAGATGGGTAATTTCTTTAATAGATTTCCTTGAAATAAAGTACTTTTGAATTTTTTATATTATTTTGTAACAGATCAGATTCATATTTACAATTGACTTTCTTTATCAATTTATTACAATGGTTACGGTACCTACTAAATGTTATTTTTAGGATGTCATTACTCCGTTCGGACTTGAGTTTTAGCTGCATTCTTTCTCTGTTCTTAATACATCTTAGTATACCACTAGTAATCCAGGGTTTAATGATGCATTGGTTACTCGAGATCTTCTTTACTTTAACACTCTCATCCCAGGAGGATTTAAGTTTGTGCGTTAGCTGTTCTACTACAAAGTTAGGATCTTCACTAAGTAGTAAGTCAGTAAGATTTTTACTTATGAGTTTTTTGAGGCCTCTTCGAAATCCACAAAAGTTTTTAAATTTTGGGAAGGGTAGTTTGTTAAGACATTTGAAATACTCATAAAGACAGAAGCATGGTCCGTTATAGCATTATTTAGAACAGCAATATTAGCAGAAAATTTATTTTTGTCAATTTTTAAGATATAATGGTCTAGGCAGCTTTTATCACGTGTAGGAAGCATATGTCCTGGTAAGAGACCACATGAAGGAAGCATGTTAAGGTAAGAGGCTCGATTACTACTTTCATAGGATGATTCATTGTCTTTAGCAATTAAGTTAATATTTATATCTCCGCTTATGATGATATTTCCATTATTTTTGATCGTGTCTAATAATATATTAAGTGAATTGATGAATTTTGTAGCATTTTGATTTGAGGGTGACCGGTATATGCCCAAGATGATAAAACTGAAAATTTTTAGCTGTATACAGGTAGCGTTATCTAATATAAGTTCTTCGAATACCGGATTTAGCTTTGATTTGGCATAAATGACTACACCATCATTTTGATTACAGTTGTTAATGGTAGCATAGTGTACATAGTTGTGTAGAGAGGGTACGGGTTTATTTGACTTGAGATGACATTCGGTGAGTATTATAACATCTATGTCCGAATCAAGAGCCGAAAAAGTAGCCATGAAGTTATCAAAGTTGCAGAAAATACTTCTTATATTTTGTTGGATTATTGTAAGGTTTTGCTTGTTGAGGTTTATATCCTTGTTTAGAGTCGCAATATCGCAGGTTATGGATGTTGCAACCGTAATATCCTCCAATTCATTTAAGGTTCTGAGATTGTCCATCATAATTTTTTTATAGATTCAGGGTGTCTTTGACTTTGCGTTACAGTTGTTTTAAGTAGTAATGACAAAACATGATATCCTGCAACGGATAGGAGTGAATGAGAGGTTTCTATAATATATGAGTATAGAGTTTGTGTATAAGTGTTGAGTATATATGTGATGTGTATGTATGTTTGTATAAGTGTATATACGTTAGTGTAAGAGAGTATAGTTGAATTAAGTTGAGTATAATAATATATTTGAGTATCAAGAGTTGTGTTGTCTTGATTGATGTGGAGAGTATGAGTAGTGTTGTATAGTGTATAAATCTGACATATCATTATTAAATTATTAAAGCTATAAATATTGTAATAGAAAAGATTAAAATTAAAATTATAAGTACCTAGTCACATATTATACAGTTGTTTGATTTGGGCTTCACTGGTAACGGTTATTATTGGGGAACTCTCATTCTTCCTCACATAGACATTTCCGTAAGCAGTCCAACAAAAAGTATAGCCAGTTGACTTAATTAGGTCTCGCGCAACAAAATATAACCGTGCGGCCTTAGGTGTCAATTGTTCCAAAATGTAAACTGGAGTTTCTTCATTCACAACGAATCCTAAGTGCTTAGCTCGAAGCTTTTCTTTATTTCTTACATTAAAAGCTTTGCATTTTTGTAGGATATCCGTTTTTTGTATGGTTAAAGTAGTTTCAACAATGATAGGTGCGCTGGTCGCGTTATCTTTTTTTCCACGTACTCTGTAGATATCCCCAATATCTGTCTTCGTTATACTCGATCCCACGGTGCTCGATAAACAGGTTATCATATGAATCAAATCGTCTTTAGTCTCCTTTTCTTTTTTTGGTACATTTTTTATCTCAAAGTTGCTTTTTCTATGGTTTTTCTGCATATTTTCAATTCTATCCTCTAAAGTTGTAATATATTTTGCATCCTCTTTTTTCTGTTGTTCTAAACTTTCTATTCTCTTCTGCAATTCTGCATTCTTGTTTGATAAAAATTCAATAGAGCATTCTATCTTGGTATTGGTTTCTTGTATTTGTTTTAAGGCCGGGTTTATTTTATTGAATTCTTTTTTTTGGTTCTCAATAATGGATGAAATCATCCCACGAATTTCTTCCTTAAAAGCAACCAATTCACTACTAGTATCAGTACCAGGTTCAGTCTGTGCTTGGTCAATAGGACTGCTGTATTCTTTTCTCTTTTTTGCGCGATTAAATACAAAGTTCGGCGGAGTAACGGTCACTTCGTTAATCGTTGACGACTCATTTAGGTTTGACTCGGACAAAGATTTATTCATGGTTATTACAACTTTCAACTAGAAGATCAGAAGTAGATAGGAGGTGCAAAGATTTAATTATAAAGAGTCGTTAAAATTAAGTTACAATCCAAATGCAATGTTGCAGGTACCAGGCTTATATCCTTTTTTTTTTTTTAAAAACAGAAGAGTAAAATCATAAAAAGCGGGTTTTATTTTATTTACTAGATAATTATTTACATTTTTGAATTAATTGACGCTACGGAAGTTACGATATTATAGAGGGCACTGCACGCAATGAATGACTGAGTAAAATTGAATTTGTAAAGGTACGGATGTTGTAATTTGCAAGACCGAACTTGGCAAGTGAAGTAGATTCGGTTAGGCAGACAATGCGCCAGCATCTGAAACTGATGCTTTATAGTTCCGTATTAATTAAGATGGAAACTGTAAGGTAATTGGCGGAGGGCATCCGCGAATACAGATTTATCGTAATAAAGCTGGTTATATCCAAGCTCAATACTAAGTAGCAGCGAAGTGATATGCCAAACGTTTAATAAAAACCCATACACCAGATTTCCTCTTCTCTTCAAATATATACTTAAATGAAATGATCAGTCTTTGAATTGAAAGAATTTGAATACAGTTCAGGAAAAATTCTTTGAAAACATCAACTTTTCTGCGGACCAGTTTTAATCAGATTTTTTTGAAAAGTGCAGTGGAGTACTCTTTCTTAAGATTAAGCATTCCACTAATCTAAACTCGTCGTTGGACTCAAGAAAAATTTCAATATTTTACAGAAATTGGGACGAAAAGTATGTTTAAAAGCTTTTGGAAATCATTTTCATAATACAATATTACCTAATTTAAATGCGTAGAATAAACTTTAGCTTACTGCGAAAAAACCTTCGCTGATTGCTTTATATTTGCATATTTTCTAATTACTAGGGTAGGGGTTGAAATACTTATGGTTTTTTAGGAATCATAATGTGTTCTATGTTGACTTTATAATATAAATAAGCTTGAATATTAACAAGACAAAACGATATGATATTTTTTTATGTTTTAGCAAAATAGATAAGCCATGGGGGGCTACAAGCTTGCATAAGAAACTGAACGAGAAAATTTGGTAAAAAATAGAGGAATGTCCATTCCCTCTATTTTTTCCCAAATTTCCCAAGTGCTATCCTCAATACATATAGGTACGAGTATCTTAAGATTTCCTCTCAGCAAAATAAATATTATATAACAAACCACTAAGTGAATTCGTTTTGTCTGCCTTTAGCGTAAAGGGGTCATTGTTTACCTTAAATGTTTATCGTGAGGGGCGGGAATGTAGCCCACTAAACGTTTTTACTAAAAGGCCCATTCTCGAGCTTAAGTTTTAGTGTAAAGATGCGCTGTGTCTACCACACAAAAAAAAAAACTTACAGAGATTTGTTTGCAAACTTATAATCAGTGCAATTGTTTAGAATAAATTAGGTTAGTAATAGTTACGTAGTAGGCCGTAAATAATATTTTTATAAGATTCTTTCACTAGATATAAAATCATCTAACATTATCAGTAAGCATACATTTCTTCTAAAAATAAAAACCATACGGAAGATTCAGTGTGAAAATATTAATTTTGAACTAATAATTTTTAAAAGACTACTTTTAGCTATATGAAACTTTCAGGAACTGTAAAGTATCAACTAGGTATCTAAAATTTAATCGTCAAATACCTACTCAAAAATTAGTAATTACCTAATAAAAACTTTTACAAAATATTTTTATCAAATCAACCGATCGAAAACCTTAACAATTGATCAAACATTTATGTATGTAGGTCATAAGATGATCTAAAACGGGTTAATTTGAACTGTCAACGTCACTTTTATTCCCGGGTCACGTCCGCCGCGGGCGATAGGGAACTGACAGTGGTTTTACCGTAATTGTGTTTTGGAACGACATAACGTCGATAAAATTCAATATTTTATCCACTTAACGAGGTCTTCGAAGAGGAGGTCAAGATAATAGGAAAACGTGTGAATTATCTGAAGGAAGGAATTTTGAAAACTGCGAAAGACTGACAACGTCTTAGATTATGTTGGTCGTAAAATTGTATTGTAGATTTCAAAGGTTTAAATTTTATTTTCCGCGTTTTTTTTCTTCTTTGGTTTACTGGGGATACTTTTTACCTTTTCCGTTAACCACAGATTAAGCTTAAATAAACTTGTTTTGAGTTTTTCTAGCGGAACTAGGGAGAATTCAAGTTGAAATTATAGCGATGTGTTTGTAAACTATTCTAATTTAGAACTAGCTTTTTCCTTTACAACAAATCCCAATGCCTAGTAAATATCAATGAAAAGTTTTTTATACTATTAGCCGGTGTGACAATTCAACTTAATCGGACCTGTAGTTTCTGCTTGAAAGAGTCAAAAACATCCAAACACATATATCCTCACAAACTCGCACTTTATAATATTAGAAGGATACGCAACAGTAGTTTCGAGAACTAGTTACGTCTTGTTCGCAGGAATTATTGACAAAGTTTGTAACAACTCTTAAATTTATTTTATGTTCAACCACGGTTCAACCCCATAAATTCAAATGTTAGTTTTCTTGACATTTTTCGAGGTTCTGTAAAAGCATTTTAAATGTAAAATGTCAAGTTAGACTTTTGTTTTATTTTATGGTTTCTGGCGAGGTCTCTAAGAAAAGTATTATTTTTAGTTCCTACAGTTTTGATAAAGATAATTTGATGTTATTTATTATTGAAAAATCCAAATGAACAAATCGGCATTTTTTTCAGAAGTCGTTTTATTCCCATTTTCATGAAGAGTATTATTTTATTGCTATGAAGTCTTCAAATTCAAAAGTTTTTCAACTGTTATAGTATCTATATCTACATAATTATGGTAACGTAAGACAGCAAGATCTTTACATTTTGAATACCGACTTTATAAAGACCATTGGTGATGCCAGTTTGACATTATATGGCAAAAATTACTCAAAAAAATTATTAAAAAAAAATCGATTATCTCGAAAACGGTTAGGTTTGTGGTAGTGTGTTTCATAGTGTAATAAGTTAGAAATGACGGGTACTTCACGCCCTTAATGGATCTAGGTCGATTTTACCAGTAACCCTGTATATATATACACATAATTTATTGAAATTAATTTAAATTGATGAATTAAGTTTTGAGTTAAATGATTTGATATTTTTCAAAAACCATCAATTATATATTTGCAAGCATATTACAATATAGGTGTATCTTGAAACGTATCAAATCATAGATTCATAGAAACGTATCAAATCACTCTGCCTTAGATTTACAATTAGCCTACAATTAGCTCCAAGGTGCGGTTATTCAATATCATAGTGTGAATTCTGGTGTGAATTAATTATTAGTCACATCACACACTGGTTGCTATGAGACGGATACTGGTATGCTAAATTCGGTTTAGTATTAATTGCTGTACCTATATCATAAATGTGTCGGTAGCATGTAGTCGAAGTGCATTGTAGAGCAAGCATATATCTATGGTTTATATGGCGTAGGTATACTTGGAGGGGATCGTACAGGATAAACCGATCCACAGCAACTAACAAATATCTAAGCGGTTCAGATGCAACGTTGATGCAATTTACGTTCAAATGCAACAGTTATTTTTAATCATTTATTCCAAACAGATATTTCCACAATTCACAATTATTTACAAAAAGTGTTGTTAATACATGCGTAAATACACACATCGTTGACGCAATCACGTTTTTAATATGTTACCATGATAATAAACCTTTTACAACCTCGTCCTTCATCAATTTAAATGAAATGCTATTAAGCAACAAGAAGGCACTCAAGTTAGAAGTTTTAACAAGACAACAGCCTCTCAGTTAAGATGTCCTCTTACTGTTCTTAGTGTTCAAAGAGGGCTCGGCAGCCTCTTGAGCTACTCCGTACAAGCACAAAACAAACCTTTGTTTAATACCAAACTGACAGTTCATAATCTATTGTTAAGATCAGTTTTACAACATGATTAAACTACGCATGATCCGTAAAATTCAATCTATTTTGGTATTGCGTCATGTTACTGCCACAGATTATAGGTAAAGAAAAGTTTGTTAATAGTATATTATGTAACAAGTGAGCGAAGTTGCTAATTACAGTCGAGGCTGTGCTTTGAGCCCGAGCCGCAGGCGAGGGCTTAATAATGAGCCGAGACTGTAATTAGCAACGCTCACGAGTTATATACGACGTTTTTCAACACACTTGTGAGTAAAAGACAGACATACGTGGTCATAAAATAACAAACACACTTGATAACAAAGCTGTGAATTGTGATTGAAAAATGGCGCCGAACTTCGCGCATGCGCGTAGATTTTTTTTTCCGCCAAATGTGTCAATGGCGGAAAAAAAAATATACAGCCTATTTTACATGAAAATATTTAATTTGGAATGGTAAATCCAAATATTTTAATATTTTGTAACAAATTATTGTAAATTGTGAATAATTTGTTTGATAAACAATTTTGTTTAACTAATATAAGGCGTAAACATTTAAAAATGTATATGGATTTGAAGTGGTATAAAACCTCTTTGTTGTTTCTGAAAAAATTTAATGTATAACCCGGATCAATAAAATATGCTCTGTTTACTCGCATTTAATTTGCACAAAGGTACAATTCAACTTTGTAGGATTCATTATATTATGCACTAGGGTATAATATATTATGCACGCGTGACTTATAGCCCAGTTTATAGTTCTAAATTCAATAGAATTAGGCTCATTTTACGAGCAAGTGTGTTGAAAAATAAAGTTGTTTTTATTACTCACATGAAAATTTTACTTGTTGTTCAGTTGTGAATTTCGTAATAAATAAATTTAAAGTTCTAGGGTAATTTCTTGCGTTTTCTAATTTAAAATAATATTTATCCTTTTTTAACCGGATTAATCTCGTGATTATACGAGAATTTCAAATTTTAACTCGTTGTTTCCGTCTCTTTACTCACCATGGCATGGGTCAAAAGCAACTTTCCACTGACGCCCGAGGACTGGTATCATATACGCGATTAATCCGGTTTAAATATTATATTGTTTTATGTTTTATACAGGGTGTCCAAAAAAGTATGATAGATAAAAATATCCTAGATAGGGCTAATCTTCCCGATTCGACTACAAAAAAGCCTATTTTTATTTGGACTTATAGTTTTTCCATAAAAAAATTCTAAACAATTCTAACATCAAGAAAGCACGCGCGCGCGCGGCCTTTCACGTATCCAGATAACGCGCGCCTTACAGTCAGCTGGGAGGTATTTCCATAATAGATATAAAAAAAAATAAACAATAGATATAATAAGTAAAGTAAAAATTTGGAATCAAAATTTTTACAAAAATAAATCACAACAACACTATGAAAATATAGATAAATAATAAGGCGCGCGCGTTATCAGGATAGGACGCGTGCGCGCGCTTTTCTTGAAATTTTTATGGAAAAACTATAAGTCCAAATAAAAAACGGCTTTTTGTAGTCGAATCGGGAAGACTAGCCCTACCTAGGATATTTTTCTCCAAAGTACTTTTTTGGACAACCTGTATATTTAACTAGCTGTCTTACGCGGTTTTACAAATTCAATTACGAATCCCGCGGAAATCTCGGGATACTGTGCTATTCCAGACTGTACACTATCACTAAGCCAAATTTCATTCAAATCCGTTGAGCCGTTCTCCCGTGATTGAGTCACAAACATCCATACATCCATACATCGAGACATCCATACATCCAAACTTTCACATTTATAATATTAGTAAGATAGCTTTATTATAATATTTATTCAAGTTTCAAATTAGTAAGTTTCTAGAATATAAAATTTTCTGAATTAAACTGTACCATCTAACCTAACCCACCAGTAGTGGTCAAAGCTAACAAGGCGTCGAACTAGACGTTGATAACAAATGTTGGTCGAGTTTCTCGCTTGCCTTCCTAAGTGGCGGCACTTTCCGAAGCAACGCTAGTTGAAAACCCAATTACCTAAAGTCTAGTTGGCACCCTTGAGCGACAATTGAACTAAGGTTGAATTTTAGTTCTCTCCTAACAAACTTACGCTGCCCGACGAAATTTAAAAGACCGAATCGAAAAAAGATTAATTCCGAGCTACGATTGAGTATTAGCAAATCTGTACTAATATTATGTTTCACGGCTTAATTCTTTGCGATTTAAAGTTAACATGTTGTAGTAGTACTTCCAAGCATCAGCCTTGCACGGTTTTCAGAGACACGTTTTTTTTTTTTTTTTTTTTTTTTTTTATTTGGCAACCCTGATCCCCGCTCTTGAACTCCTCTCCACTTACTTCCTCTCATCATCCCTCCTCAATAATCATTTTCTGTATTTCCGTGCTCAAGCCTTCGCACGTGCGTCTATAATTTATTACTTAAATTAAACGTTAAATAGTTTGTGTTATAGTTTAAAAATTTAAATCTCAACTTATTATTTGTCGTTCGTAAAAATGGTGAAAAGGAAATATGAAGACATCGAGACCATACGCAAGAAGATCAGAAAACTGGAAAAAAAGCTTCAAAAGAAGCAAATGCCAAGTGAAATTTGTACCTTATCACTATCCATGGCTCTTTACATCGCATAATTGCGTTACGAATCCTTATTCGAAAACAAAGTTCAATGATCTTTATCACTGAATTTGAATGAGCCGAGTTTAAAACTCACAAATTTACCTAGTAAGAATCTTTATTCGAGACGATGGTAAATGTCATTGTTTAGTGATCATTATCGCTAAAATGACTTTTCGAATCCTTATTCGAAAACAAAGTTCAATGATCTTTATCACTGAATTTGAATGAGCCGAGTTTAAAACTCACAAATTTACCTAGTAAGAATCTTTATTCGAGACGATGGTAAATGTCATTGTTTAGTGATCATTATCGCTAAAATGACTTTTCGAATCCTTATTCGAAAACAAAGTTCAATGATCTTTATCACTGAATTTCAATGAGCCGAGTTTAAAACTCAAAAAGAAGAATGGCAAGGTCCCATACATTGTAAGTACCGCTTTTATTTCACATAGCATTCACGTACTTCAAACTTAATATGTGCGTTTTATTTCTTAGATAACGAGTAATCAGAATATAATTATTAGATTTATACAGAAGTTGGGAATAAAAAGTCAAAACAATAATCTAACCTAAAAATTACAGGAATTTATAGTCCGTCTTTTCTAACATGGCGTCGTATTTTGAAACCATTACATTACATAAGCAGGTATTAACCAATCCAGAGGTTTGAAACGGGGTGGCGGCGCGTTGATTTTATTATATTTCTAAATATTCCCAACAACTATCACAACAATAGATGTTGGAAAAAACGTGTCTCATATTGACCTATTAACTACATATAGCCCGGTTTTGATACGCTTGAAAACTCTAAAATTAAGTGATACCGTGGCCGCCAATCCTCTTTACCTAATTCGAATCTTTATTCGAGACTATGGAAAATTTCTTTGTTTAGTGATCATTATCGCTAAAATGACTACCCTACTTTTTGCATTTTATGCTCGTAGGTGCTAAAAACATTTCTTTCGAATTATTATTCGAGACGATGACTACTTTCGTCTTTTCAGTGCCATCTACCTCAAAACATCCACCAGTAGATGGATGTTGAGGATATAGAATTGGATAGCGATATCTTAGAGATGTTGGGAGATGCTCCTAAGATTAATAATAAATAATAATAAAATTTCTTTATTCATGCCACAAATCTTGAATGTTTTTTACAGAGTAATCTTACAGTCTAAGTACAAAATAATTACTATTTACTATTTAAACATCATACAATAAGGCTAATATAATTGCTGAAGAACTAGGAAAACCTTTACATAAGGAAATTTCAACCCGGTGCGGTGGTCTGAAATCCTTTTAAAGGGACTACCCAAAGAGACAAGAGATAAAATCCTAGAGGATTATCTTATTCCTAGTAATTGTCAACTACTCCTTGCCCCTGCTCTGAATCCGGAAGCAAAAGTGGCAGTTATCGAAGCGGTCTCTAAACGGAATTCCTCCCTCATGTTTAGGCAAAGACAAACTGGTGTGGCTATAGCAGCTCTGGGAAGAGCTACCGAAACACTCGTAGGATCATCTTCATTAATACCACAGAAGCAACAAATAAGCAATGGTGCCATCTCGAAATGTACTTATATTGAAGGACAATTTTTATCCAGTATATTTCTTGTACCTAAGCTTAATGGTGATAAAAGGTTTATATTGAATTTAAAAAAGTTAAATAAATTTGTACTTGCTAGTCATTTTAAAATGGAAGATTACAGAACAGCGTCAAAATTATTGACTGAAAACTGCTGTAGACAATAGACTTAAAACATGCATACTTCTTTGTTGCGACAAATGAAGCTCACAAAAAATATCTTCGATTCAAATACAACAATATATTTGAATTCAATTGTTTACCGTTCGGCCTTTGTACCGCACCTCTCGTGTTTACTAAAATAATGAAACCAGTTATAGAATACCTGCGTAGTCGGGGTATGATTTCAGTTATTTATTTATAACATTTTTTTATCGGAAAGACTTACTCGGAGTGTGTCACTAATGTATCTACAACTATAGATCTATTACAGAGCTTGGGTTTTTTGATTAACTTTTCAAAAAGTTGTTTAATACCTAAACGTGAATGTAAGTTCTTGGGCTTCACTTTCGACTCAAAGCAGATGATTTTAAAACTACCCGAGGAAAAGAAAATGAAATTGAAAGATTTTATAAATAGATTTCTTTGTATAAAACGATGCAAGTTACGCGAATTCGCTAAACTCATTAGGTATTTAATTTCCGCATGTCCAACAATAACTTATTCGTGGTTATATACAAAAAAGCTTGAACAATATAAATATAATTGTTTATTAAAAAAAAAAAAATCCAAACTACGATCAGACAATTGATATCTTAATTACCCTACATGAAGAATTATATTGGTGGTTAGGAAACATAGATATAGGCCATTCATCACTCAAACCGAACAACTTTGTTTTAGAATTTTTTTTCTGATGCCTCCTCTATGGGATGGGGAGCGTATTGTGATACAGTTAGATGTTGTGGATATAGGAAAGACAACGAAACTTCTTGTCATATAAACGAGTTGGAACTAAAAGCAGCCTTTCTAGCTCTGAAACGTTTCACCAAAGAATTATCTAATTGTGACATCTTATTAACAGAATGGGCAGTATTCAATATGATCACCTAGATTATATATCTAGAAGTATGTGGAAATGGTTCGAAGAACGTAGAATAATCTTTTTCGCTTCTTACATCAATACTAAAGATAATTGTGAGGCAGATTCATTATCTCGAAAACAGTTCGAGGATACAGAGTGGGAATTAAATCAAATTGCATTTAATGAAATAGTTCGCAACTTTGGTATGCCAGTATTGATTTGTTTGCAAACAGATCCAATACTAAGTGTAAACAATGTGTTTCGTGGAGAAATGATCCCGAAGCATGTGCTGTTGATGCCTTTACACTGCCATGGACCAATATGTTATTTTGCGCCTTTCCACCATTCTCGCTTATAGTAAAATTAATGCAGAAAATCATTTGTCATAAGGCAGAGGGTATTGTTGTGGTGCCATATTGGCCAAGTCAACCTTGGTTTCCTATGTTTAAAAAGTTGTCTGTTTCAATTTTTTTGTATTTTGGACCAGATATTGACCTTCTAACATCTCCTTTCAGTAGATTGTAGATTGTGTACACAAGAATCTACGCCTTGTTGCCGCGAAATTATCAGGCAAGCATTACTAAGGAAATATTTATCGAATAGGTCAGTAGATATTATGCTAGCTTCGCTTGCAAATAATACTTACAAACAGTACGATGTTTGCATAAAATCTTGGATAATTTACTGTAGATTACATAATTATGATTATTTTAATGCTTCTATTCCAATTGTAATACATTTTTTAACCGATATTTTTGATAAAGGCGCTAAATACGGGACCATCAATTCTTACCGCTCTGCCTTATCTCTTTTGTTAGGTAATAGCTTAAATGATGATCGAGTCAAACGTTTCATGAAGGGTGTTTACAAGTTGAGGCCCACCAATCCAAAATATAATACTTCTTGGGACCCAAACACAGTGTTAAATTATTTGGCCACTCAATGGCCAAATGAAAGCCTTAGTTTAGAAGATTTCTCTAAGAAACGCTGGTGTGCTAGGTTTGGTGACAGCGCAAAGAGTACAAACATTTTCTCTCATTAAAATAAATAATATAACTCAAAACAGAACAGAAATCTTCGTTAAAATACCTGACTTAGTAAAAACTTCAAAACCAAACTCCTTTCAACCCCTTCTAAGGCTACCATTTTTTCATACAAATCCTGCAATATGCCCTGCCAGATGCATTTTAGATTATATAAATAAAACGAGTGGTTTACGTGGTTTACACTTTATTTATTAGCCACAAAAGACCTCACTTAAAAGTTTGTCTCAAACTTTGAGTCACTGTATCAAATATACTTTACAACGCAGTGGCGTGGACACATCAGTGTTTAGCGCGCACAGTACGCGCCATGCGGCCACTTCCACTGCTAGCAGAGTCGGTGTCAATATTGATGTCATACGGAAAACCGCAGGATGGAGTAATACATCCTCAGTATTTGCCAAATTCTACAACAAAGAAATTGTATCGGATGCCAATCAATTTGCAACTAGTATTTTATGTAACTCCTTAGAATAAATAGATGTATATTTGTGATTTATTACTGTTTGTTATACTCTAACAATTTTACTTATACCTATACTGCAAAAATAATTCACATTAAAATACTCTGAACATCCTACAACATGTTAACTTTAAATCGCAAAGAATTAAGCCGTGAAACATAATTAAGGATCAAACGAACTTACCAAGTGAAGTTCGATCACAATTATGTGAACGGCTTAATTCGAAGCGATTGATATAAACCCGCCCAAACAGTATTCCTTTAAAGTAATATCACCCACCCATAATTAATGTGAATTATTTTTATGGGTACTACCTAGGAACTTTAGCTCTAAACAAAATGATTATTGAGGAGGGATGATGAGAGGAAGTAAGTGGAGAGGAGTTCAAGAGCGGGGATCAGGGTTGCCAAATAAAAAAAAAAAAAAAAAAAAAAAAAAACGTGTCTCTGAAAACCGTGCAAGGCTGATGCTTGGAAGTACTACTACAACATGTTAACTTTAAATCGCTTCGAATTAAGCCGTTCACATAATTGTGATCGAACTTCACTTGGTAAGTTCGTTTGATCCTTAATTATATAGCTGAAGACTTTGTTCGAATGGTCAAATCTCTATCTGTCTAATAAAAACGAGTATTTTGCTTTTAATAGTCCACTATTTTACGAAGTAGGTTACAACGGGATAAATAAAAACACGAGTAAATCACGCACATCTGCTAGTGTCCAAATTTGCAATTTTTGTTTGAATGACTTGAAAGAGAGTCCATGACATTCGCCTTGCCTTTTTTTTTATAAATTACGCAAATACCATTATTTAATTTAATTTCATTTCTTTTTTTAAACAGATGTATTGACTTAAATTTTCACGACTCAATATATCAAATAAAAGTCTCTCATTTTAGTTTTTAATCAGATTTTATCACATAGATATAATAACAGTCTTGCGTGTGACCACGGGATTTGTAAAGAAACCGATATACCGGGTTAAATAAAAAACATAATTATAAGCCATGAATCCGGTTAAAAGTCTATTATAAAAAAAAATCTTTTCAACAACTTTAAAAAATATGGCGTATAATTTATCTGAAACCTTTGCACGTAACATAAGACTTGCGATTACCAACCAACCTTTGAACTTTGGACACAATTCACATCGTTCGCCGGCTCCTGAAAGAAGTAACGTGAAAAGAACATCATTGGGATCCCATTTATCTGTTACCGATTTGTATGAAAGGTTTTCGGCAATATGAGGGTAATATTGAACATTAGTAGCCTTTCATATTGATATTTTGAATTTGTTATATTTTTACGGTTGTGTAGAAAATGACTGAAGAAGATTTTGAAATTTTATAGATATGGGTAGATATATACAACGTTTTTATGGTATTAGATTGATATATTGGTATAAGAGACAAGAAAATGATATGATTCTCCTACTATAATCTATAGGCAACTTGTATAGATATTTGTTTCACTCTCACGTTGGATTAGACTTGACGGAATATGCTGAACTTTCACTAATAATTAGAATAATCCGATTAGAAATAAATGCGATAATAGCTATTAACTATTGTATTATAATCTTCTTCCATGCTGGACTGGGAGCAAAGGAAAAACATAGAATGTACCAGTAGCTTCTCTTCCCAGGCAATTCAGTTAAGGGACAGAGGTTTTATCGGCGGTTTTTTTGTGGGCGATAGGCTTATCCCCTGTCACTGCAATACCTCCATTATAATACCTCCAAATTTGTCAAATGTGACATCAGATGGTTCTGCCTACCCCGTAAGGGGTTTTTATTAGTAAAGGCGTGCAGTTGTGTACGTATGTATAATTTTATATTATAGTTCTTTCTGTTATGAATTATTTTCTAAATATCACTTTTGTTATATTTTTTTTTCATTCAAACTGTTGTTTAGTTGATTAGAGATTCCTTAGAGATATCCTTGACAACAGATATGTACTCGTTAAATTAACATATTTTAGACATTTACACCCTGCACCTAATGAAAACAAAAAAACATGTTCAAAGACATAACGACGTGCATTGTGCGGGGATCGAATCCGGGACTGCTGGTGTCTGAGGTGGCTGATTACCCCAGTAGGTACCAAAACAGCCGTGGGAAGTTTCCGACCTCATTACTTTTAAGTCATCATTACACTCATGCCTTTAGCTTGATCTGTGTGAGATTCATTTTCAAACTTTACTTAATAATTGAGTACCTACTTAACTGTACCTGTTTTTAGCAAATATAAAAATGAACATTCAAGTTTTAAACTTAAAATCTCTAATTTGACTATAAACTTTTCACGCGAATCACATTCACACATACTTTGTCGGATTGCAGCAACTCCGAAAAGAGTTACTTTATTGGATTGGATTGCATCTTCTTACGAGAAATGTCGAGTTGATCCGAAGAAACCCGATACTTGTTTGTTTACCTCTAGTCGGTGGAATAGTATGTAGGTAGTTAACGTTAGAATAACATTAGACGAAAATTCTTTGTTAGATTTTCAGATGGTGTCTAGAAAATAGATGTCGTTTCAACAAACATAGTATAACTAGGTTAGAACGAACTGTGGCAGTTGCAAAGCGTGGGATTCATGTATGATTTATGAGGAGTTTCGAAAATATGAGATACTTATACCGTATTTTTGAAAAACACTTCTAACGAGAGCAAAAATGTTTGATCTAGTTTTTGAAAACACATTGAATCATTAGTCATGATGGTTTTGTAGAAAAATTACAACTTATCAATATATATAAAACTGTACCGTTACTGACTGAGTGACTGAGGTACTGAGTGACTGAGTGACTGAGGTACTGAGTGACTGAGTGACTGACAGACAACGTACAGCCGTAACTACTGGGCGTAGAGAGCTGAAATTTGGAACATACATTCTTTAGGGGATTTAGGGGTGCACTAAGGAAGGAATTCCCGAAATTTTCACGGGAACAGGAAATATAGGTTTTTTTAGTTTGTATGAAAAATCTTATTCCTTGAGTGCACCGATGTGAAACTTGGTGTAAAGGTTTTTCAATATGTGTTTGGTTGTGTTATGAAAGGAATCCCCGAATTTCCCACGGGAACGGGAAATATATGATGTTTTAGTTTGTATGAAAAAATCCCATCCCTTGAGTGTACGGATGTGATACTTGATATAAAGGTTCCTCAATAAGTGTCTGTTTGTATTATGGAAGGAACTCCCGAAATTCCCACGGGAAGGGGTTGGACTTTTTAGTTTGTATTAAAAATCTTATTCCTTGAGTGTACGGATGTGATACTTGGCATGAAGATTCGTCAAAGAGTGACTGGTTGTGCTACGAAAAAATTCCCAAAATTCCCACGTGCACGGGAAATATATGATTTTTAGTTTGTATGAAAAAAACTTATTCCTTGAGTGCATGGGTGTGATACTTGGTATAAAGGTTCTTTCAGTGGGTGCCTGGTTGTATAGTTTCTGAATTTTCCACGAGAAGGGTAGTTAAGCGCATACGAAGTTGCGGGATACAGCTAGTTGGATCTAATTCCGTATCTTTATTTTCCTTCCATTTCTTACACTGGCCTGAACTTATTTAAAAAACATCCTTATTAAAATTCAGCGAATAAACAGAGCAGTTAATCAGGTTTTTTTATGAAAGCTTTTCATTTACGCCCGGGGACGTTAAACAGCTGACCCTTTTTAATTGTGAGCACTAAAGAGTCGGCTCAGCAAGCCTGGAGCCAATCGATGACATCCCCCGGGACCTACAACCGCTTACTGAACAGAAATAATATCTGTAAGTACACACAGCACTGGCCTCGGGCGAGAGATAACGTATTAAAACGTTCCGTATGGAAAGAATAACTCTTGCTTGAAAAAACATCGCTCTATAATGGTCTTTTAGGCTCCGTACCGAAAATTTACGTTGGTCTGACTGTCACATAGAACAGTTCGAAATCTCCACCGATATCGCAGGCTACGCTTGTCATATATTTTTATGTAATATATCGTAGGGATATCACATAAAAGAATGTTGCAATGTTGTAGGGTGGGCAATACTCAAAAGTTTTAGGGATTAGCGAAACATGGATATCTGACAGATAGTTTGGAAATACAAGGGTTCCTTTATGCGACTATAAGGCTGCAAACTGGACGGCAGCGACAGCGACAGCGATAGCGACAGCGGCGCGGCAGGTAAGTTCTAAAAATAATAAAAGATCACAGCCCCACCTCAAATTTCCTTCAATCAATTGCGAACATTTTAAAACGGACTATGATTTCCTACAAATGTGTAGAAACACGCAAACTTCTCTTTAAGTAAAAAGTGAAACAAATTTTCTGAAATGGCTAAATTACATAAAGTATTAGTAATAGTGTTCGAATTTACTTTAGAAGTTATTATTTAAACCTATTGGGTTTTGCCAATAGATTTTTTTATCCAAAATGTTTCCTTATTATATCCTACAATTTGGATTTCCGTATGCATTCTGCCTCCTTTTCCGGCCCAATAAATAAAAATAACATTGTATTTAGGCGGAAAGTCACCGATAAATCTATGTAAGTTCACAGCGTCAACATTCGTCTCCTGATACGCTTATTATCTGTCTGGATTTAACAACAAAATATAACAAAAGAAAGTCAAATGGAATAAAAATTCGCTTTCATTTTCCAGTATTATTATCGTAATTTAAAAACATTATACAAAGTTGCAGAAGAATAACCCTAGAATTTATGAGAAATGGCCCCACTGCGGCTATAAACGTGAAACTTTGGTAAGTCAGGTAAACTCATTATACCCATGCACCTAAATACTACTTCATAATAATTATTTTAATATAAATTGTAAGAAATAAACTCCGTAACGGATTTGCAAACAAAATATATGGAAGAAAAATATAAAATGAACATGAAAAGTGTGTGTTATACGACGATATTAAGAACGAATTATTATTCAGACCTCAAATATATGTATTTTTCTTCGTCGTCTGCAATTCTCTAGGCTAAATTATACTCGGGAAGTTTAGTTTTTCCGTGCGGCCTGGAAACTTTTGCTTCTTCTAAATTAAGCCCGGGATTGATCCCTCGATGTTAGGCTACGATGTAGCTCACAGTTATAGGAAGAATTGACTCTAATACAAAACCCTAGTAACTTAATATTATTGAAATTATTTTGTATAAATAGTGATTATCAGCCAGGTGATCAATTCGTATGGCCACAACATGTAGGCTACTCGAATTATTTAACTATGGAGTATGTTTTTATAAATGGTGGTATTCTAGGATTCTTTTATAATGTAAAATCTGTCAACAAATAGGAGTTTTAAGAGACATATTTCCTTGGCAGTAAATTTAAAAAGTGCTTTTAAAGTGCCTTTTTATTGCGACCAAACCTGCGACCTCGGTCTCAACGTGATTGTAAGTAATGATGAGGTCAAAGCTATCGAGTCTAGGAAGGAACCGGCTTTTATGATGAAAATGGTGTATAGTATAGTACTCTTATATCTTATATATCATCTTATATAGTTCCGTCATATATGTATATTTCATCATACAACTTTACCTTGGGGCTGTAAAGCTAGCGCGTTAGATTGGTTAATTCACAATTATCATCAAACATCGCCGGTAGGTAGATTGTATATTAAGGATCAGGCGTACATTAAAGGAGTTCGGTCAAAGTCCGCCGCCTTAGTTTCATATAAAATTTCGCATATCCAAGGGTTGTATATCTTTCCTTTCCTTGGCATTTAGTAGCCATATTTAGTATTTGAGTATCGGAGGTACGGGTGTACCGATTTGAGCGCGGCTTTCTAATCGAAAGAATGTATTATGGTATGTCGTGGTTATAGTTCTTAGGTTTATTTGGTGGATTATGGCTTTAACCTCCCCGTCACCCAGGGCAATGACTCATAGTCCACACTCATTACAAAGAGTTGTGATGTGATATTTTTGTTCAATTTAGCTTATGTAGAATTTCCTTAAACTCTCACCATTCGGAGAGTTTTTATGTTTAAATTTTTAGGTTTCGATTAGATTACACGTTTAAAAAAATCGGTGAAAGTGCATGGTTGTTCTTTTGGCATGCAGCTTCGACCACAGATTTACAAGCTGCCAACAACAGGGTACAGGGTACATTTACAAAAAATAACGGAAAAAACATTTTTCATGTTTTCACACGAACTCGACGTGAACGCGATAAATCAATGCGAATGGATGTTTCGTACATTGTATTATGTTTTACATTCCGTGTATTTTTTACAATTCATGGCAACCTACTTATGCGAGTTGGTTAGAAAGTTAGAAGATTTATTTTGTAATATATTTTGTTTCGTGCGCTCAGGTTGTCGTTTTCTAATAACCTAAAATAGTACAATGTAAAAACTTCGTCGACCGGATGTTATCGCGGATAATATATTCGATCTAAAATCTAAAAACAAATATAAATTCATGACATTTACAATGATTGCCAGAGATTACCGTAACTTGAAAAGCCAGTGAGATTTTCTTCTTCCCGTCAGTGAAAGTAAGCAAGAAAAAACAAATTTCAGGTTTATCTAGGGATATACGTATTTATATTCTAAATTACCCCGTAGTTCGCGACATGGTATCCCATATCGGCTTTGCCTAGTTTGGTGGCAAGTAGTTGATGTGATCGCGAACAGATTTTATTTTATTCATGTAATTTTCCTGATAATGACTTGTTTCTGCGGTCAACGGATCTATTTCTAGATATTTTACCAACCTTTTTTAGTTGTAAAAGTTGGTACCTATAATTTTAAAGAAAGATAACTTAACGAATTTAAATGATATGAAACAAGGGCCGTTGCTATTGGACTTGGCGACGAACCTCCTTGGTTTTCTTTACTTCTTGTTTTTCTCTGTTAATATTTGGACCTTTGAATGTTGTTCTATTCAGCCTTGTTTTTTAAGACTAGATGAAGAAATACTGCTTGTATTTTATGAGAAAACTACCAAGGCTGTTTCCACGTTTCATATCACTGATGAAGTGAATTTATGCTAAGCGGAAAATATGTTTAGGGTTAATATTCGTAGTTGTCGGGAGAACATATTTACTAGCTTTGCTCCGCAATTTTTGCTGTAAGCATAGGTATAAGTATAAAAGGTAGTTGTAGCGTCAAAGATTAAGAAACTATTAACTTTGATAATATGGGAAAAAATTATAAATCTCAAACGACCAATCGCACTCCTACATAATGTAACACAATCAATATAACCCCATCCACGAACTTCACGTATATAAAGGTTTTAAACACTATCAGGTATGAACATTGTCATGATGACCAAAATCCAAATTTCTAATTTATATGAATGCGACGATACGATGTTTGTACGGTTTCAAACACCAAACATAATTTATCAAGCAATATACCATATTATATTTTTCTTATACCCGGCGCGGCAAACCTTTATCCCTATGACACTGACAGTAATTTCCACAACACAGCCTTGTAGTGCCGTCACCGTTACATTAGAATTGTATTGGAGGCGTCTGAAACGGCATTTATTTATTTTACGTAGCTATATTCCAATACAATGATATTCCGTTGGAATTATAACAATTCATAACATTTACAAGAAATTATCTCAATCACACTTTACATACGTTCTGCAAAAGTTACTTCGGAAGGTATTTATTTACTAGTGCGGCAAGTATCGATAAACAAATGTAAATAATTGAAATGAATGCACATTTTTTTTCTACTTAAGTTTTAGTCCTTTCTCTATTGAATGGAATAGAGAATCGCAGCATACCATATATAAAAATTATATTAAAAATAGTATGTATTAAAAAAAATCAAGAAAGGTATCTTTAAATAGAATGAAATAATACAAAGTTTTCTGTCTATTATAATTAAATCACTAATATGAATACATTTGGCAAAGGTTATTATTAATATTATCTGCTATCAGGGTCGATGCACGCAACACCAGGCACAAGAGTCGATGCATTTAAAGTAAGGTATCGACACGACCCAACACTAACACGAACTGTCATAGGGATCAAGGTTCGCCGCGCCGGGTATAATAAACACTTCTGACAACTCTATATTAATGGCGATCGCAACTGTATGTTCCTGGAAAGTGAAAAATATTTCACTACATAACTATTTTCCTGGTATTCGTAGTTACTTCATGACATAGGTACAGCCTTATTTCGAGAGTTTCATTCTTGTTTTGCGTTTGTTTGAGATGACGTGAGGGATTTAAGTTATAAAGTTGCCGCCCACACATCTCGGTTTTGTGCCAAACTTTAATAACTATCAAAACTACCCACAAATGGCATTTGGCACGGTCTGGTCACACAATCATTGCGGGCTTATATGTGTTATCAGGAACCGGCGAATTGTATCACAACTTTGTTAAGAAATATTGTTGGCTTCGCTACAATGTGCTGAGGACGTACTTTGTTTGAACTTTATCTCCTTGTTTTGTAAGTGATGGGGATGTAGCGGATAGAACTAATCTCAAATTTTTCAATCATTATTATCATTTAATATTTGTAGTTACATAGTTTAGAGTGTTGCATAGAACATGTCACATAAGAGTCAATTTAATTGAATTTTAATGCGTATAATTATATAGGGTCTTCCAATCAATTATAATAATAATTGCAGATTTAGAATGAAGAGTTCTTAAATATTTTTCATAAATTAAAATTTGAAAATTCTTCCAAGTCTACAAAATTGAAGTTTAATCTATACTTTATGACTACACAGCAAGTAATAAAAAGTTAAAAAACTTTTCAATCTAATGGTATGTATCTAGTCATAAAATGAAGATTAATATTAAAAAAAATACCATTCTTAATATACCTAATATTAAAATATAATTGACTATTATAGGACTGTATACAGGGTCTGCTTATAATAGTCAATTTTATTTTAATAGCAGATTAGGAATAATGAATGAGTCTGAATTGCGAAAAAAAAATATTTTTATTTTAAATATTTTCCATTAATTCCAATTTCAAAATTCTTTTCTTGTGCTTTGTTGAGGATTAATCTACATTTTATGACTACATACAATTAGATGGAAAAGTTTTATTACTTGCCGTGTACCTATTCATAAACTACAGATCAAACTTAAATTTTGATCACGTAGAAGAATTTTGAAATTTTAATTTATGAAAAAATATAACAGTAGTACAGGGTCATTTTTTCGAAGATGAAAACATTTTAAGAGAAGGTTAAGAATAATGTGTCGATTAAATTAATGAAAAAAAATATATGTAGGTATACAATTTTTTTTGTTATTGAAATTTATAAGTAACCAAATATTAGTTTAAACTGTTATTTACGACTACATAGCAAGAAATAAAATCGAGGCTTAACATATTACGTTATAGAAATAGTTGGAAAGGCTTTTATTTCTTGCTATTTAGTCGTAAATAAGCAAGTAAAGTAATCAAGTAATTAAACAAAAATATTGTTTACTTATGAAAGTTACAAAATATAAACTTAATTTTAAAAAAAATTATAAATTTTTTCCACACATCATTCTTAACCTTCTGCTAAAATATTTTGATCTTCATAAAAAAAGACCCTATATTTAAATCGGCTTACAGATTCCCCGCTCTTAATATACTTAATGTGTAAATTCGCTTTAATAAACAGCTTCAGTTTGTGAGCACTCATAAACAAGGCCAACCATTATTAGGGTTTGAAGGACTAATCCAAGTAATAACAACTGTGAAGAGATTCCTTAAAACTCCCCTCGCCTTATTAAGCTGGCAAGTCACTCTTAAATAATAAATATTAGACATAAAAAAGTAATGAATAATAAATAATAAATATTTCTGACACTCACACAACATTATCTAGCCCAAATTAGTTTCTTAAAGAACTTGTGTTATGGATACTAGATAACTGATATACTTAAGAAATATATAAACATACATATTGAATAAATACATATTTTTTTTAGAATAAACTTAAATAAACATATAAACATCCATGACTTGACGACTAATATCTGTGTACATCACACTAATATCCGCCGCCGCCGGGATTCGAACCCAGGACCTCTGGCATAGAAGGCAATGTATGTTACCGCTACACCAGCCGGTCGTCACATATTAATTTAATAAATTACAGGATACCTACCGATTTTGCGCGTCGGATATTTCGACGGCGCCAATGCAAGCTCCATGATCGCGGCACAGAAATTCCATAAATTCATTAAAATAAAGTGAAAATAACTGCGACAGTTTAAAACAGTTATTATTGAACAAATTTTGATAATAATCCGATTATATTTAAAATATTACGAGAAAAACGTTGCTTAAATAAACGCAGTTTGTTGTTAATCTACATATCATTTGGTTTAATTTGTCGGTTCGTTAGTTGTGGTGTGGCGCGGCTTGTCTCGTTACCGAAATGGGTTTGTTAGTTGTTATTATTATATTTAAATACATTACGCCTGACTCCGAATAAAGTAGCGTTTGTAACCGTGGTTTTATACCACTCTTTTTAACTCTTAACTCTACTTCTAATCTATAAATTATTGAGCTTAAAAGAGTGAGCTTTGATAATTCCGGTCCTATTCGCTGAATTATTTTTGACCGAAAGAGATTGAAGAAAATTTTCAATCTTAATGTATCATGCATGACAGCTAGCGTTTCTATGAATAAATTCACCTCAAAAGAATAACACATGTCGTCATAACTTCGGATGTATCTATAAACAGGTAGGTATATTTGTTTTGAATTAATATCAACAATAATTAACTGCAGAAAAGGTAAGTTGTTGCATGCAGTAAAAAATGGTTATAAAATGTCAATAAATCTAATCTTCTTAGCATTATCGCGAAGCCTATGTTTGTAAGAGCATTTTCAGGTAAATGAAAACAAAATTAGAATGTAATGGCCATGATAATTGCGTAATGGAGTGCGTGTGCATCAGTGCAGCACTCATGTGATTAATGTCAGTGATTGATTGATTGATAACGAGTAAACGCAGTAAGTGTGTGTTTATATTGATTGATTTTCTATGTCAGCCCGGTTTCAGCACATAAGAATTATACGCAAAACTAATGCTGACACTTGACATATTCTGACATTGACAAATCTGAGTATGAAAATATCTTATTATTTTGTGGGTAGTATATCAGACAGCCTGATGCCACATGCATTTGCAATATATTATATTTTTTATCATCGTTAAAAGTAGCTTAACTTTTGGGAGTTCGCTTGGGACAATGCGCATTGTTCATTTTTTTTAATTTATTTCATACGAAAAACCGTTTCGAGGAATAAGGTTTCTGATTAATTTAGTCGATTTAAAACATTTAAAAATATTGGGGTTAAAGAGATTTTTAACAAAATACATTTGACCTTTATTTAACCTTGATGACGTCATCAAAGGCATCAAATCGATCAATGTTATGCCTTAAAGCTGTTTAAAAAAAGTCAAACTAAACTCTATAGCTCTATGGTGGTTGTTTTGTTTTGTTTATATTTTAACGTAACCTCAAAATAACAAACTCAGCTTCTTTATTTTTCCCTTCGATTGATCTAAAATTAATTAACAAGTAAAATTTTAAGAATAATTAATTTAATTATTTTAATTATAGATTATTTATACAAACTACAAAGAAAAGAAACAGAAGAAATTAAGATGGATAAGATTTGATTTGAATCAATGTTTGAAATGTTGGTTTGTAGTCTGTTGACAATCCATTGGGTGACAGTGACATAGCATGACTTTAGCACACAGACACAGCTAATGTTTTTTTTTACTGACTGATACATGTTTATAAAGTTAATGCAACTGATGACGTCATCACGTACTAATTTCATAAAATCAATATAAATTAAACGACACAGTTAAAAATAAAACTATTCAAATTGTTCTCTCAAAATAGGATAAAGATTAATATAACATAATAAAAATAATAGGTTAAAAAAAGTAAACAATGCCCATTCTGTTTAGATATGTGTAAATAATATTATTTTCTAAGCACAGAAACTCTGTTGAGCTCGAAACACTCATAACTCACAACATAAACATTTATTTTCCCTTGCAGCCCGCATTGCCTGGTTGTCTTCGGCGGAATAGTCGGAATATGGAGCTTACTTTCGTAAATGCATAAGTTGTTTATTATTAGATTTCAGCTGCTTTTAAATAAAAGATAATAAAATGTAACAAAAGTTATACCTAAAGCAAACATAAAAAAGTAGACATGCACAATCGCTGCTGAGTTTCTTGATTTCCTTTCTAGCCACACTTTCCAATATTCCTAAATTGTAGATCCAAACCAGCCCGAAGGTGCTGGCTTGTACCCTTAGGGCGCTGATTGAATGTACAAGTCAATTAAGTTCTTACTTGGTGTCCTCGTGCTGAGCCACCAAGTGAAGTATCCTTATGATCTAAATATAAGATGGTGTTAAAAAAAACAGCTCTAACTATAACAATAGGTACCTGATCTTTTCCGTCCAGTAGATACCTGTAACAAAAAGGTATTTTTAAGAGATTTATAAAAAATATACAGATGAGGTTTTAATTCTTTTTGTTCCTCCACGTAAAGCAATTTATGAATTTTAATAAACACTAGCTGACCCGGCAAACGTTGTTTTGCCATATAAATAAAAAAAAATAGATGTTGGCCGATTATCATAGATACCAGATAAGCCCAAAAAATTTCATCAAAATCGGTCAAGCCGTTTCGGAGGAGTATGGCAACAAAAACTGTGACACGAGAATTTTATATATTAGATAAAAATCAAACATAATATCTTAAGCTCTACGAAAAGCGAATCCGAACCAGTATAATTTCCGCCATAGAATCAATTTTCGAAAAAGGATGTTTTGTTGTTTTTGCTTACATATTCTTAACTCGAAATACTTTAAATTTTTTTGCATTCAAGTAAATAAATTGTGATAAACAAAGGTAGGAAAGGTATACAGTGTGTTATTTAAGTAATTTGATTTATACGTATCAACTAGAACAAGATGCAATGAAATCATATAAGGACAAAATAAAAATGCATAGCTAGACATCGTCTAGTTAATGTCAGGTAATGTTACTAAAAGTTGATATTGAACACTATGGTTTGATTGATTCCATCAGGAAATAAACACTATCGTGACGTACTCGTATTTATTTATGTCGTATCACTTAGCGCAGATCGTGGGAGCCGATCGATAAAATTAACCGAGCAAATGTGTGCCAAGTTGGCCAGGTCGCCCCTGACCGAGTCAAACCGAAGCGTGTATGGCGTGCGCAGTTATTAGAGATTTCTGGTTGGAAAGGTTTATGGGGAAGGGTACTTTTATTTTATGTAAAGAATCTTAATATAATTATGGAGCCTTGAATATATTCTTTTTTCTTGCCATAAATGATTGGACAAACTTTTCGGAATGCACAAACTTATGTTATAGATATAATAGACATACGTAGCTACTCGCATACTTTTTCTAGTACCCACCTAGCTTTCAAAATACACCCAAACAAACGCAAGCAAGTATGATCGTGCACATAAATGATTGCATTGTGCGAGGATCAAACCGGTGACCACTGTCATCTGATGTACTTCATCGCCACAGCGGACGTCAAACTATGAACTAGTTCAGATTCTTTGACATAACTAGAGTACTAATGTTGATACATTTTAAGTTCATGCGGTACTTTGCACGTTTATGCAGATAAAACATACCAGATGTTAAGAGAGACGTCTGAGTTGCTTTCTGTCTGTGATACTTACCTATGCTCGTATTATCAAAGCTGTATTATAAACTGTACTTACATAATATAGATGTTTAGACAGTTTCATTAGAAAAGTAGAAGACGAATTTAAGCCTGACTCATATCTAAATCAACGCTTAAGAAAGTTTTCATAATACGGGCATAAGACCATAGAAAACTTAAAATATATTGTGTTATGCGCGAAAAGTAAACGTAATGTGCATATTTGTCATTAGCAGATACAGCAAGTACGACAAAAAAAAATCTAAAAATATGATAGTAGGTATAGTGTGAATACATTATGAACCGAAATATTTTAACATTTGTTTTTAATATAGATTAAAAACGAATGCAATGCATCCTCACTACATCACTGCGAAATATATTATATGACAGCTATTCAAACCTTGCCAATAATACTTTCGCAATATTATTCCATGTTATTGTTTTGAATATAGAAGCTGTGTAGAAAGCTGTGCGGTGGAGCTAACAATAACATTTTACATTTTCGTGGAATCGAAAAAGTTCCGCATAGTAAATTCTTCACGTGCTCTGTGCAACTATTTGTCACATATTATATTACTGCAATTAATAGAGCGGTTCTCTTTACAAGTATAATGGCAACGCATTGCCTTTTAACAGAAAAGCATTCTCAAGTGCTTCAACATACGAAGTGTCTCTATGAACAGGGTGCTTTAGAACTGAACGTAAATCGTTTTGTTCCGCTTGGGTCGTGCCAGAAAATGTGCTTTACGAATATATTGCTTTTCTTTTATTCACTGTTTATGTGCATTTTATCAAACACATTTTATCAAAGATGACTTTGAGCAATAAAGGACAAATGGCCCTGTAAAATATTTTACTATGTTTCGTAAATGTTTACGGCTTATACTTACTTACCTATATTTAAGTTTGTTTTTGATTTTATTACACTATGTATTACTCCTTTGATATGTCTCGGTTTAGATTGCAAAATTGATATTGTTTTGAATGTTTCTTGGATAAAATGTTATGGTAGGTCTGTATATAATAAGTGAACATGAATTTAAAAGAACGTAATTCTTGTTGGGGTTAAGCAATTTTCGGCTCGCACGGTGTTACCGTGTAACATAAATTTATTAGGTTGGCTCCGAGCTTCATAGAGCACATTAAGGCGTTCTTTGCGGATGTTGTATACTTATATACAGTGTTCGTTGTATTTTTCAAAAAACATTTTAGCGAAATAATGGGTATGCATTTTATAGAATGAGACTTCAGAGTATGAATTGAGAGTATATCAAAATGAACTGTTTTTATAATGTGAACAATCAGAACAACATTACAAATAGGACCAGAATTTTCAGAACCCCATATCTTAAAAAGCAGTAGTGAACAGTAGTGAACACGTTAATACCTATACCAATATCGACGGAAAGACTTATTGCGGAAATGGTCGTTTTAAATGAATATATTAACATCTACTTATGTTATTTGGAAGGAGTCAATAGTCCATATGGTATAATGAAAATTATTTTTAACCGTGTTAAAAATAGTTATTTCATCAAATAACATTAACTTTACTAAAGTATTCCTTTTTCTTGTATGTATGTACTTAATATTCACAACATGAAGTTAAAATTAACGTATCACGTTAAGTAGTTCCATGTATAACTAACCAACCAATGACGTAACTTATAATGGTATATTATTTAAGTATTTAAACATCTAATAAGGGTGCGGTTTGACTTAACTTACTTAGCTTTAACCAATTAATTAATTACTTATATCAATTTATAAGGCTTCATGTTATGTAAGACGTCGATCATGAGTGTAAGCGATTCACGGCGTGTTTCTTAGTACTCGTGGATGCTTGGTTTTATTCGACTATTTTACACATAAAAAGACAAAAAAATTACCTATGGATATCACATAGTAAGTGGCATCATAACTTAATACAACAATTAATACATGTTTGTAACACTTTGGCGAACTAAGTTTAGCAGTAGGTAACAAGTTTTAGCGAAGTTATTTTCCTTCTCACAAATAGTAAGTATTTATTTTACCTGACAAACTTACATTTTTGATTCTATTACTATTTCTTTTATTCAAAAGATAAATTGAATTACTTAGAACAATTAAGGAAGTATAGCTACATTTAATAATCACTTTTTTAAAACTGTAGTCAGCAACTGTTCTTATCTTTCACATTTAATAACCTCCCATCTTTCAATTATAATTTTACATCTATAAATAGATATTAAAAATCTTCTTATGTTATTACATTCTGATCTGTAATATTCCCAAGTCTCCAAACAACAGACCCAGACTTCGTATTAGAAACGAACAAGATGGACGACAGGATCGACAGGATCCTTCGTAATCTTAATACAGAATCCATATCAAACGAGTACTTTATATGCAAGGCACTGGCCCCAAGTTATGCGGCGTCGCGGACGTGCGGCATGCAAGTTTTCCTCTATAGCTTTATGCCATAGGTAAATGAGATATAAAGTTTGTTTTATGACGAAATTAAATAAGTTTTGTCTTCAGAATACGTAATTGTAGTGTGAGTATTTTGTTTGTTATGGGAATTAGTGGCGTTTAGTATCAATAATTTGATGATACAAACATAACTTTACGCATGTCTCCCTTTGGGGTAGACAGAGGTAAGGGAACGTCAACTGCTTCGATCCAGACATACCTCTGTCGTTTCGTCCAATAACTAATAATTTGTTAAGTTGTCTTGAATTGTATTTTAATAATTAATAAGTAATTTCAATAATTTAGTAAGTTTAAGTTTCTCATAGAAGGTGATGGATTAAATAAAAATAAAAATAAAAACATATTCCTGATATACAAAAGGTCTTGGTCTTGCAATTAAAATAAAAATATAAAAATTACAGCACAGATTTAATATACAATTCAGAATCATCGTTTTAATAACATACATTTATTTACATGAAAGTGCTCATAAATCCAGGTAGATGTCAGTATTGTTGAGGCTCTTAAATCGCCTTGACGAACCTTAATCCTGGTATTCAGGCGGTATTCTGTTCTTTTTTTTAATATATACAGTGTTGTTTTTAAGTCACCGACCAAATTTTTTTATGCAAATTATTTTCCTTTTCGATTTTGGCAATTTTTTTTTACAAGGAAATTAATGTATTTGCTAAAGTATTGGTCACATACATAGAATGAATACATAAAATGAATACATAGAATGAATACTATTAAAATACCGACGGCTACGCACTGCTACAAAACATCTCGTAGTACTACGTCGAAGTAGTATCAGTAAAATGCCGCATCGTAGTAGCTGTGTTCATCAACAGCGACTATTTGTAAACAAGGTTTAGGTGCTATATCTTTGAATGTGAATGTGACTTGAATATTCTTTATTAAAGTAAAAAATAAACTGTTTAATTTGTATCTTTAAAAAACAAATATGTTTACAAACAATAACGATAACTTTGAAACAAATAACTTCTAAAAATAAACTTTCATATATTTTTCTTCAGAACGTTTCATAAGGCTCTTGAAAGTTTACTTTTTGCACGTAGCAGATTTCGGTATGAATACCAAGATATATTCATATATTTGCTTACAGTACATAAAAATCTATTTAAAATATGTTTGTTGCACAGCTTAGTTAAAATGAAACGGGTAGTTTTAAGTTTTTACTGAAGTTACTAAATTAAATATCTTGTTAAAACTATACCGAATCAGCATTTAACCATTTTACTAGTAAGATCCACATTGTAAAGTCATCCTACGATACTGCAGTGCTAGCACGGATCTTTTGTCGATCGTAAGTTTACGAATGCTCGTATAGTATGGAGACGGTTTTACAAGCAATAATTGAAATCTATCCATTGCCGCACGGTCAGCTTAAATAAATGTGTTCCTTGTTGATTTTGAATGTTTGTTAACAGGTTCTACTCTTAAATAACTGTAAAATAAAAAATTACATTGTTACTAAAAACTTGCAACCGACTCCATACTACACGAGCATTCGTAAACTTACGATCAACAAAAGATCCGTGCTAGCACTGCTGGTCCGGTTAACACATTCGCGTGTTGGTGTGCGTTCTGTGTCTACACACTATTGAGCTTCATCTCTTATGCTACTGTTACACATGCTCTAAAATGGCATGTTTAAAAGCTTGCTATTTAGCATGCTCAATACGAGCATGCCTAGGAGCAGTTTTATTGGCCCTCAATAAGCATGCTGGTTTTAAGTATGATTAAGTATGAACAACTGATCGATACTAGCATGCTCAATAAGCAATTACCTGTTTAGACGCGCTTAAAGCACGCCCTTTCCACCCGCGCCGCTGGTAGCATGCTCAAAAATCGCAACCCTTTCGATTAACGAGTGTGCTCAAAACGAGCATGCTTATTTTGAGCAATATTGCTAGAATTACGCATGTGTAACAGTTGCTTTACGATAGAAACAATCTTGGTGTGCGGTTCCGGATAATTTACCCTCAGTGGGGATAATTTGCAAGCCCATTTGCTTATCCCGCCGCACATTGACTGGTTTATGTTTCAAGTACTTGTTCACAATTTTCCTTGTGTTTTATTTAGGGTATTTTTCAATATTCTAGTAAACGCAAGCGGCTTTTTGCACTTTATTTTTCATAACTAAGAGACTATGGTAAAATTTCATGGGCAACTACTCGTATATTCCAAGATGATATTATTTTGCATTTCAATAAGACTGATATATAATCTTATTTAGTTTTCAAGATGTTTACAATCTTTCTTAGATACACAGATTACTACGGGGTGTTTTAGAAATATTTTCACAAAGAACTGTTCGTTTATAGATTTATATTTTCAAAGAACCAGTAAATGAGACAATACAGGACCCCCACTTAATTATTCATGTGAAATCTTAAGTCTCCTTGATCCTAATACCGACCCTCACCTCGATATTATACCCAATATACAAACAAATATGGCCATGTTTACATATTGTTCAGTATAGTTAAGGAGAGAAACATAACCTTCTATCAATTTAATCAAAAGTAGCTTACATAAGAAAGATAATTATTTGAATACTAGCTGTTGCCCGCGACTTCGTTAGCGTTAAAGTTTTCATTAGTATGTGGGATCTAGGTTGCCAACTTTTTTTTCTAGAAATCTATACTAATATATAAAGCTGAAGAGTTTGTTTTTTGTTTGTTTGTTTGAACGCGCTAATCTCAGAAACTACAAGTGGGATTTGAAAAATTCTTTTAGTATTTGATAGCCCAACTCTTGAGGAAGGTTATAGGCTACATTTTATCCCTAAATTCCCACGGGATCAAAAGTTACGCGGTTAAAACCGCGCGCGGTAGCTAGTACAGTATATTTGAGTCTGAAAACAATATCAAACAGTATTTTGGAAAAATAAACAGTATTCAATTTATTTAGTGTTTTAAACCCATATTTTTAGAGCTTCTTGCACATATTAGTAATTAAAGTCTAGCATATAAAGCATTTAGCTTTCTATGCTGAAAACAGTATTTTGTATAATTTATTTTTGCTCAATAGTACACACTATAATGTAGTAAAAACACTATAATGTAGTAAAAACACTATAATGTAGTAAAAACAGTATAATACTGTAAGAAATAGTATGGTTGGCAACCCTAGTGGGATCTCGCATTTTTAAGAGAAGATCGAAAAAAACGTTTACTGAGCGTTTAAAAATACTAACGGCAAATACTGAGAGCATGTTATTCAATTCTTGAAATGAAAGAATTATTTATTAAACCATTAAGTGACAATATTCATTTCGGTATAAAACTAAAAATAAAATTTCATCAAGATCCGTTCAGCTATTCTGCCGTGATTAAAACACAAATATCCATACATCCATAAAAACTTTCACATTTATAATATTAGTAAGATAGCAGTTTATGCCTTTTGCTTTCCGAAAATCATTTTCAAAAATAACTCAGCGAATAACGAAAACAAACGTGCAAAGGAACGGTTTTAGCGAAATTGTAAGCCGTCTGAAATTTCATCTGTGTTTTATCTCCCAAGAGGCTGTAGGGCGCGCTTTTCTTCAATTGAGCTTGGTCTTAAGGCAAAAGCGGCTCACACAATAGAGGCATGTGAAGACTTTTGCATATCCAATGTGTGAGCCGGGCCAACTTGTTGAATGGTGTAATACTCGTTTACAAAGATTTATTGCTTTTTTATTAATGCTCAGATATGCTTCAACAATGTGAGTTATAAGCTCACGAAAATGAGTGAATTTGATAAAGAGTTTTAATAACCATGTGTATTTATTTTATGAATAGGTGTAATTTAAAATAAATTGCCAAGCTATGTTGGCACTAAGGTACGCTGAACTGTGTCATGTATCATATTTTCAGCCATTTTAGCAAGGTTTGTGTTTCCAAAGGCAGTCTACCTATACCTAATCGAGAAATCCAAGGTCTACTGTGTAACCGAAATTTTGTTTAAAAACCCATTTTTATCTTCTTGTTCCTGTAACTTAACTACACGGGATCAGAATAAAATATGTGTTCATAATTTCTTGTTTGGTTAAACAAATTATGACATGTCGTACAATACATGAAATTGTACAAGTAAATACTTAAAAAATAGTCATAAAACAGTTCAAAAGCATTCGATAAATAATTTATATAAAAAATATCTTTAACATAGTAAGCATGCTGCAGACGATCCGCCGCCGGGATGTTACTCCATCGAGCGTCTACTTTGGGACAAAGATCGTCAAAGAGTCAATAAAGCAATCTACTACGACGTTTGATCCGTGAAATGCGATTGCCGGTTAGGTATATATACGCTGTATTATGTATATAATGTTTATATTTTTCGCTAACTGGAGGTAGCATGCAACCATCGACGTCGATAAATCGGGCCTTTTATCGATTTTTACTTAAAATTTGGCACTTACAGTATGTACTTCTTTGAGAATATAGCATATTTGATTCTGTAGGCTTAATCACGGTATCAAATCGAGCAATTCTGTCTATAAAGTTGCGCATGTAAGCTAACAAAATAGGATAAAATAACAAAATAATATTTATCTTGTCGCTTCGAGTATTTATCAATAGTCGCATGCTAGCCCAGCGGAGCTAGCATGCTACCGTCGAGAACGATAAATGGGGCCTTTTATCGATATTTTCTTAGAATGTGGTATTTAGTGTATGTAATTTATTAAGATTATGACATACTAGCTGTTGCGCGCGGTTTTACCCGCGCAATTTCATTCCCGCGGGATTTTCGGGATAAAAAGTAGCCTATACGGATTCTGAAGAATTCCTCTAAGTAATGGTAAAAGAAATTTTGAAATTGGTCCAGTAGTTTTTGAGCCTAATACAAACATACAAAAATACAAAGGTTTCCTCTTTATAATATCAGTATAGATTTGGTTCTGTGGTCTTAATCATGGTATCAAATCGAGTAATTCTATCTATTATGGTGCGCATATTAGCTTTCATAATAGGATAAAATAAAAAAAAAAATTTATCGATGGTTGCATGCTAGCCCTGCTGCAGAACGTCTAGGAATTAAACTTTTTTAACAGATAGCGGGAACTTAAAAGTTATTGCGTGTCGTGAAAATCTCGCTTGAAAGGAAGATCTCTTTAAGATTGTTGTGAAAATTCTTTATATAAGATTAACATTCATATGAAATATGCCACTATACAAGGTGTTCCTTTTGATTTCAATAGAATCAAAGTAATAGAATCAAAAAACATGTGAAAAATATTTTTTGTTTTTAATTTTTATACAAAATAATTCAATTAAGTCAAAACATCTTATGTAAAACACCTTTATGCGAAGTATGACAACGTGGCATTTTCTATCCCTTTTTTTTCTCTGTGCACAGGTACAGTTCGCAACGTTTTTCGTGTTACAGAAGGTAGCACATCAAGCGTTACAAATCTGTCAAAAAAAAATTTACTTGAATCTAAACTCTATGCCCTCGACATTAAGTTAAAATTGGTTGGGCAAATTTGACAAGTAACGTAACGCTTGATCTGCTGGTTTCTGTACATTATATGCAACGTTCCTACATACATACATATATAACCTCACGCCTGTCTCCCTTTGGGATAGGCAGAGACAAGAGAACACCAATTGCTTCGATCCAGACATACCTCTTTCGCTTCCTCCACGTTCATTAATCTTTTCATACATGATCGCCGGTTACGGGTAATTTTAACTTAGTAGGCCGTTTTTAAGAACGTCGCCAATTTGATCGGCATATGTTCGCCTAGGGCGGCCCCTTCCGACAGCACCATCAATTCTTGCTCTCATCCTTTCCAAATGTCAAAACCACCGTAGCATACCCTTTTCAATCTTAGTCACTACATCTTCTTTCAATCCGCATCTCTTTCTTATTTCACTTTTGCGCACCGTATCATTCACGTTCCTCAACGTTTAAAATGTTTTTGCTGTTTATTGTATGGCTTCTATTGAATGAATGTTAAGAGATTTTACAGGGGTGATAATTTATGAACTCGTTATATTAAGATTGATGATATCTTGGAAAGTATGCACTTTTGAACCACATATTCTTTGGTAAAAAGTATATTTTTTTAGTAAAAACAAAACCTCAAAGTTATAAGGTATCAAAAAGAACACCTTGTATACCATAGTTACAGCGTAACTTTCATGAAGAGCTAGTTCTGTCCTCGTTCTATTGGGGTCATTTTCGACCTCAACTGTACATGACAAATATCAGTTGAATCGCGGTGTAAGTTCCCAACAAAATTATAGTCTAAACCTACTTATTTATAGATACTTATTTACAAAAAAAATCAAAGCAACTTGGTTTATAAATGAACTTTTAACACGGAAGTAAAATACATAATTATGATTTTAAACTGTCTTACACTGCGAACCGCTTTTTGCATTGCGTATTAAAATACTAAAACCTTTTAGTATCCTAAATGCTTATAATAACTTTACTTTTTATAAAAACCATTTCACAGACGATACAAATTCACATATCATAATAAAAATGGCAGAAATTTAATGTGATTTCAATAAGCACAAACTGGGTTACTTGTAGATTGAAATATTGATATACACCGTAATATCATCTCGTCAGCCAATATTCTGAGTTATATAAACTTAATTTCCTCTCTCCCAATCCAATACGAGTTTATAAAATTAACTTTAAATGTGTTTTCTTTACATCCGGACCCTAAAAGACGTGAGCTAACCTTTGTGGAGCTAACACCATTTATTCGTTTCAAAAATCGATAGTAACAAGCTATGCAGCTTGGCAGCAATCGAATATTCAAAATGTTGCTCACGGGGAAACGGAAGCTACTTGAAAACATATAGTATAGACGCAAACGTATTCTATCAGAAACAGTCTGTTTCGAAATTTGAAATTCATCTACATTTGGTGTCATAGAGTTTTCTATTCGAGTATTTGCTTTCGTAGGTTTTATTTTAACTAAAACGACTTTGTTACAAGGTAAGATTTCATCCTACAAGTTATTATAAAGTGATATTTAGTAAGGATTAATTGGTATATTATATTATATTATATAAGTTTTTGAACTATCATGGTCTTCAACATTTAAATTTACGTTAGAAACGGAATATTTACTATGTTTGTTTTTTCTTTTGAGTTCTTGATATTTCGGCACTGTTGTAAGCGCCATGACCACGATGATAATTTCTTTCTTCCCGTTTCTAAAGTTTTAAATTAATATTATATTTAGCCGTGTAATATTCAGTTGAGTAGAATAGCAGCAACTCTATAGGTGTGGTATAAGGCGACTAAGGGGTACTAAAGCAGCCCATCTACTAGCCTCAAAAATCCTGAAAATGAGCAGCCGTATTTTCTAATGAATACAAATACTGCGATCTTGAACCCGCCAGAGCTAAGCGAAGAGATAATGGTAAATCCCCTCAAGGATCCAATCAGTGAGTTTATGGGCTGGGCTTCAGTTCAGTAACTACAAAGTGTTAACTATTTTTTTTCCGACGTGGTGGATTGAAAAGAAATATCAAACAAAAAGGCAAAATCAAAAAAACACATACGACATATCTTATATTCCCACGAGTCAGATATTAACATGGTTGAAGCTCTGAAATGAGCTATTTTTTATTGTTGAGTGGATTTCCTTTCCTTGAATTTCGAAGCAACACAAATAATAGGTATCTTCAGCAGGGACGATAAACATACTATTTCAGCTATTTGTGACTTAGAGTCCGTTTAAAAAAAGACGCGCTTAGTGGCATATCACTTCAGTGTTTTCTTATTACTAGATTAATTATTTATGGAAAAGGTTGCGTCGAAAATTGGCGTAGAAATATGGATATTTTTAAAGTCATAAATAAAATATAAAATTCCCAGACAATCACACCAACTACATGGCACCAAAGTAAGCATACCATGTAGCGAACTAGGGGGAACCTAGAATATAAATACAAAAATAGATAGTCATCATTTTAAACTTTAATATTGACGACACAGTGATGTTTTACTTGATATTTGATATTGAATAGTAATAAGTAATCAGTAATGCGCTTCCTAAGTTAGCATGGAAAAATGTTGAGTATCCTTTAGAAGCCCTCATGTAAATCCATCCATGAATAATCCAGAGAAAGGTCTTTTTATACTTACATAGTAGACATCCCATTAGGAAAACTTTATCACAATATCTCCTCTCTGAATATACCATTAATGGCTCGTGCTCATTAAATTCTCGTTTAGCACAGAGATTTTCATCTCATGTTTTTAGTAGGATAAAGCTTTTTAAAATAATACTCTGAGCATGCCGTAACCGTAACATATGTATTTCTGTGGTCAATGGTTTACGTTCAAAAAAGGTTTATTCATATTGTGAGTTATTAGTTATTTTTTGATATTGGGAACATAAAGAAAGCAAATTTTTACTTGAATAACGGCTCAAAAACAAATTTAGTTGGGTTTTGAAGTCAATAAAAATAACATTACCAAACCTAACCTTACCCATTATTTATTACTTTTTACACATTGTTATGCAAGGTAATAAATAAAAAGGTCAGGATCAAAAAATAACAAATAACAAAGTTAATATCTCTTTCAGATTTAAAGTGAAAATTAATTACAGGTTCATCGATCTTTATTTGTATCCCATTTAATTTTAAATGCACGAAAATACTTTAATCCTGGTTGATTGTTCTTGTTTCTGCTATATTCAACAGAATTCGCGTTAATCTGGTTATTAAGCTAACCGTAGACAATTTGTATTCAAGCAATTTAAACTTTACGTAGCGTACCACAGAGTTGACGGGACTTTAAACGCATTGTGCTCACTTTATTATGTTTAAATAGGTAATAATAATAAAGCGAGACATTAATTTCACAAGGCGCAATCTAGACCCAAACTCATTTGTACTAAATAACGGAGAAACAACTAACTATTTATGTACATTTTATAAAAGTAAATGATGAACATGTAATACTCGTATTTGGAACTAATAAACAGATTTTGATCTGTTTTTTTTTCATTCTAAGATTTAAGTTATCAGTGTTCACTATGAACTATTAAAATTCGCGATGTATTTCATATTTATTATCAACGGGTTTATCACGAGTTTAATAAACAAAATTACGGTTTCATTTTCAATAACTTCAACATCAAACAGAGGAGCAACTGCAATCAAGTGGTGTCTGGTACTACAGTTACGAGACGTTGTTTTTTGTATATACTTATATTTATCTTCTTGTTATTCACAGAAATGCACAATATCCATAAAAATGCATATTGTAATGTACTTATTCGACCACTATACCATGGTTGCCGTCAAATAGTTAGGTATTTTAGCGTTCCGTACCCAAAGGGTAAAAATTTGTCATTTAGACAGATATTTAGACAGTTAAACCTTTCGCAGATGATTACACACAACAGATGACGACAAAATTAGCCAGGCTTAATTTTGTTCTTTAAATGGTGCTATGCTCGTGTAACACTCAAGTGTTATTTCTTCCAGCTTAAGTAAGTTAACCTATATTACGACCGGACAAACAGTTAATCAACAAACGCAGAGCATTAAAAAAACCGATTTCACGTCAAAACTTTGGCTGAAGTATAAGGTAGTCTATGTATTAATATAGTACTCTGTATTCATAGATATTTTTTCAAACAACAAATTTTGTTAAGAAATACTTTATCTATTTCGACGAAATTTATATAAAAATAGTATCTAATAAAATAAAATCCCCAGACAGTTACCATGTAGCGAACTCGGGAGGAACCTAGAATATAAATACTTAATAGAATAACGCCCAGACCTTGAACATTTTTTATTTCTTGTTCCGTGCGGGAGTCAAACCCGTGACCACTGGCGTCTGAGGCAGACAGTGTTATCCCATTAAAGTGGTCGTCAAAATAAAATGATATAGGACCACCTCTGAATTATCGAAGTAAAGAATATGCAAAATCGATTCATAATTGTCCACAAAACCGAGTACCAAAGACACAATGAAATATATTCAGACGAATTTAGACCTACTTCTTTTGGATGTTAAATGTCAATTGTATATGTTAGTACATAAGGTAAATAAAGATAGAAATAATCGGAAGATTTTCTACATTTATTATCTATACAAGGTGACTGGTGGGTCATTTTCAAAATTCTAGGACGTGATAATTTGAGATCATACATGAAGATAACAGTTTAAATTAAAAATGAATATTCTTTATTTACTGAGTAATTTTAACCGAAAGTTAAAGAATTCATTACGCAACGCATGGTTACATAAGCGTAATGCAATAGATACTTAGCGGGTGGTGGTGTGCGTGTGGCGGGAAAACTGCTGTGTGCGTGTTGACTGAGGCAGCGCGTCGGGAAAAGTTTCGTAAGGTCTCTTTATTTATTCATAGGGATTTCTGGTGAAAAATTAAATACCTACTTTTATAACATAATTATGACCAGAATCGAGTTCAGAGAGCTCTCTTTCAGTATTTTTTTGTCACCAGTCACCCTGTATAGTGTGTTTTTTATGCGACAGTTTTTTGTGCAATTATTTCGATCAATACACATGTCAGTGCGGCCCGTATTAATAGGCAACCGTTTTTCATATTAGAAGCGACAGAATTAAAAAGTTAAAAGCTTTTACCTGCAGCTATTTCTAGCCTTATTTTTATTACCTAGAGTATAAAACAATTTGTATTTATTTTATATATTTATTTTTATAGAACATTGCAGCTTAAATACACACTTACAGTTTACATGTTTTAATAAAGGTTGTCTTAAATGATCCCTAACTATGGGCCTTATAAACAAGCTTAAAATCGCTCAGCAGGCAATGGAAAGGGCTATGCTCGGAGTTTCCCTACGGGATCGAATCAGGAATGAGGAGATTCGCAGACGAACCAAAGTCACCGACATAGCCAGAAGAAGGATTGCAAAGCTGAAGTGGCAATGGGCAGGGTACATAGCTTGCAGAAAAGATGGATGATCTGGTCAAGGTTGCCGGTAAACGCTGGATGAGGACGGCGCGGGACCGAGCGACGTGGAGAACCTTGGGGACGCCTATGTCCAGCAGTGGACGTCACCAGGCTGACGATGACGATGTGTTGAACGGTGTTTTTATGCGATGCCAAATGATTTATTTTGTATGAATACTGAAGACTATTGATAGCGAGATTCAATTCGTCATACCATGTTGAAGCCGTCAAAAGTAAAGTACAGAGTTGAGTTGATTTTTAACCCCCGACGCAAAAAGAGAGGTGTTATAAGTTTGACGTGTCTGTCTGTCTGTGTGTCTGTCTGTTTGTGGCATCATAACTCCCAAACGGAGTGATTTCAATTTAGTTTATTTTTAGTTTTATATTCAAGGTGACTTATGTTGAGTGTTCTTAGATATGCTTGATGAAAATGGATAGGGCCGTTTAAAAATTGTGGGGGGTGAAAGTGGGGAGATTAACCGAATGTCAACAAATATAATAAGATGGAGTCTCAAACGCAACCTCACTGAAAGAAAATATTGATGATTTAATCAAAGGTTTTCTTAGCTTCGTATAATGAGACCTGTATCTGCTGAGAGATATATTTGACCCTTTAAAAAAAATCTCAACTAATATTATCTAGTAATTATTGCAATGAAAAATCTTCTAGTATACTACTACGAGGTAATTATGAAATTACCTAATGGTAAAAATTATTACTGCAGAAAGAATTAACACAAAAACCTGCACCAATGTAATCTTTAGCCTACTTATAGAAACAAAAACTAGTAAGTAAAACGTAAAAAAAATAAAAGAAAACGAGCTTCACCTTAACTGTAATCTTTACCTTAACAAGAATAAAAAAAAAGACCCCCGACACAAGAACTTAATTTCCCTTTAAAATAATAATAAATAAATAAAATCCCCAGACAATCACACCAACTACATGGCCCCAAAGTAAGCATAGCTTGTGTTATGGGATACCATGTAGCGAACTAGGGGGGAACCTAGAATATAAATACATAAAATAATAAAAGAAACTTAATCTTAAAGTAGGTACCTAAGAATGTATTAATAATTCTAAAAAAAAAAAAAAATTGGGGGACCGCTCCTAAACTAACAATTTAAATACAAATAGTCCAATTAAGATACAAAGATGAACTTAAAAACAAAATTAAGTAAATACTTCAAGAAATTTTGCAAGGGGTCCCCCAACGCGACGTATTTATTTTAGAATTATTAATACATTGTTAGGTACCTTAAGATTAAGTTTCTCTTATTATTTCTTACTTTTTAAAGAGAAATTAAGTTCTTGTGTCGGGGGTTTTTAAATTTTTTTTTTTAGTTTTTTATATAAGCAAGTAAAATCCCTAATGAGGAATCGGCTTTTTTTTTAAGTTATTTATTTTTTCGATTACCTTACTGCATTTCAAAAGCATCAGCAGTCAGGCCTTTCAATCTAATTGATTCGCAAGTATAGGATACGAGCATCCTCTATTTGTAGTGACCTATCTGCAGTAGATGTTCTGTGTTTGAGCGATTAGGCATCGCCACAATACCGTGGCATGCGGTACATATCCGATGCATAATTCAAACTGTCGCCGAGAGGTTTCCCAAAGGATTACCGGTTATACCCGGTGATATTTCCTGGATTTAAAGATTGAATTTATTGTCAGAAGGTAGCGTCGTAATGTACTATTGTGAAAGTAAAATGGAACTTCGTTGTTTCTGGATAGGTGAAGTTATTGTCGATTTGTGTAAAGTGATAGATTTAGTTCCAATATGATAATGATTGCCGATAGTGGGAACTGTTCACTGATCGGTAGCTTAATTTTAAACGGGAAGTCCAATGGTAGAGTTTTAGAACTAACGCCAGTTTTAAGATTTCAGATATTTCTAACATGATATGGATTTAGTTGTCCTTAATGATATAAAATATTATTTTTGTAAGTATTTATGCGAAACCTAGCACACGAATCAAATATTTTCGATTGAAAACTCGATTGGTATACAAAAAATATAATATCATCTTAAAAACTCAGCAAGTTAAAATGCGAGCGGGGACTTAGTGTTTCTGTGATTCTATAGTATTTTACGACATCATTAAATAATCAACATTTTCATACTAAAAACTTAAATGATTCCTTTAGAATGTTATTTAACTCAGTTTATGGTTTCTTAATCAGTCACAGACTAATTGATCTTGCTACATGACATCATATTCATTAAAGCAATTAATCATTAATAACCGCTACATTGTTGAACGTCACATTTGGGCTTCAATAGTTACGAACTATTGTTTTATTATGCTAAAATAAGGATTTGAAGCGGCTTACACCTGGCCCTTGGGATTTATAGCTTGGTTTCTTTTTCCTTTTCTTCAAACTGGAATGAAAGGGTTATTTATGACCCATTTATTTTATATATTAGATTACGGAGATCCCTTGATTTAAGGCCGCAAAAAGAAGATTTGAATAGGAAAATACACTTATCACGTATCAAATCAAAATTTTGAACCAAGACTTTTGTGTTGAAACTACGCATAAAAATGCCAACCTAAGCCAAAAATGGGTGCAGAAAAAAAGGTGTCATTTTGGAATAAAAAATTAATTACGTAAACTGATACACTAACTATGTGAACCCAAGGAAAGTTGTTATATAAGCTTATGTTATGTAGATCACACAGCTGAACTAGGGGGCGGAACCTTTTTTTTTTTTGGGATGCACCGGCACCCTAGCATGTTATTTACCTAAACTGGATTATCTCCAGACTTCAATTCAAGATCTCTCAAGGCCACGGAGGCCACATATTTCAACATATTTTTGGTTTTTCTCGACACCCTAACTAAAAGAAAAGACGTTTTCAACTTTTTCATTGCGTATTTTCAATAAATTTCCAGAAATCATGTCCACAAATGACATGAACATTTTTATTCAACATCGATTTTAAGCTAATCAAAGTTCATTCAAGAACCATTAGTGAACTGGAAACTCTCATTTTGTCGCCGCAACAAAATAATAAATCAAAAGGCCGACAAACAACAAAGAGGTCCATTTATTTGCTAGCGAAACATTTCCGGGCCGCAATCCGATCCCATTTCCGGTGCAATATTTTTTTTCTCATTTCAACATGGAAAGCTATATTTATGACTTGGTGCTTTTAATTTTGTTAACCAACGGATTCTACGTTGTTTTGCATTGAAGGGCTTTAAATTACATTTTCTTTTATTCCCTGACTAGATTTAATATTATTTACGTTATTGGGAGGAACAAACAGTAGGTACCTTCGCTATTTTAAATTATGAAACGATTTTATTTGCTTTATTGATTGAACTATTATTAATTTTATTTATTTATTTACTAACACAAAAATAAAAAAAATAATGTCCTGTACGTAAATTTATTTATTGCTTGAAGGGTCTGCCAGTCTATGTAAGTACCACAACGGAGCAGATAGTAACATAATATGCAAACAAATATTTTTATTTTCACAAAGAACTGTTTTGTGAAAAAAACATTTACAAGTTTTTCAATACCGTAGCTAGTTTTGTTTTATTGAGCTCCGTTATTAAAGCTTTGGAAAGGTTTTGTCCAAAATGTAAGAAGGAATGTTAATTATATTCTATTATTACTAAAAGGTTTAACTGCAATCTTAGGTCAAAAAAAATTGTGTGATAATGCAAATATAACGAATCTATATTTTATATTTAAGGCTCAATAAAATTTAATATAATAATGTAATGAAAAATTATAAATCCTCTTTTTATATATTAGGTATCAACTTTTGAATTGCCACATTGAACAGCAGCAACTTTTTCCATACTTTTTCGAATGTTTACATATCTCACATCCGAGTATTCCGGTACAAGGTGGCTAATTCAATCACCTGATTGATGACGACTCAATCCACTTGCGCATCACCTGATGCGACGGGAGAGATAACGAGATACCGATATTATTCTACACCTATAGGATATATTTTTTACACCTATTATTTTATTAATTTTTTTTGGTTCACTCATGGTATTAATTTGAGAACAATTCCTGAACATTCAGAATGCAATAAGGTTGAAAGTTCTAACCTTGTTTCATGGTAGTTGCTCTTAGTTTCGTATAAACAGAAACCCAATAGAATTCAATATTGAAACTCAATTTTCAATCTACGACTTTTGCATGCAAAAGAGAAATTTGGCTTAGGTTGTCATGGCAAAGCTCATGCATATGTTAAATTATTTTTAATTTCGTGTCGACCACTTGTTTTGATAAGTAGCTTATAAGACATGATCAACAGACGAGATTGCTCGGGGATATTGCACCTTAAGTGGGTCCTAGATTACAGTCCGTAAGTCCTGTAACTATACAAGCTTTGCTAAGTCATTAACTTGATTGCGTTGTGTGATTAAAATGACTAGTATAAAGTTCAATTTAAAAATGAGCTTTTTCTAATTTGTTATTTATGAACGTACAGAGAAATGACTTACGTTATGTAGACAAACAACAAAATTAAATATTATTCCTATCCGATCCGTGATTGCATACGTAGATGATTGAAGGCAAGATGCCACGTGCGTTTTAATACCTACTAATATATTTTTTACTTATACGATTTATACTCATAATATGAAACTGAAGAGTTTGTTTGTTTGTTAGCTTGGTTGGTTGGTTTAAAATAATCTGTAAGAAAAAAAAAATGATTTTGCGATTTGCTAGCCTAACTCTTGAAGAAGGTTTATTCTATCTAGAAATTCCCACGGGAATTCGACGGACAACTGTACGTAGCGGCTAGTATAACAGTATACATGTTATCCATTTTTTGTCATAAGAAACATGTTATATTTCTGTTTACTATTTATATTTCACTCACTACACTCAAGTATATCCAATAGCTATATCTACGTTACTGTAACTGAGTCATTTACGTTAGCACTTGTCTGCGGAAAAATAATATTACTGCTTTTGCTATGACTAACCATAAAAATAGACCAGACAACAACAGTATCGAATAACATGTCAATAAGCTAAAGGCGCATTATAAAAACTGGAATTCTTATGTAATATTAATTTTTTCACGCCTGTATCAGGCAGATTGTGGATTGGAAACTATTTTATTGTACCTAAACATAATATCACATTCTGGCAAATGAATGATTATTAATATTTATACAAGTAGTATTTATATGGTCTACTATTATGTAGTTCTTATTTTTTTCTTTTTCCCATCTACAAAATAACATTGATTCTGAATATCCAGATTGAGATAGACGCTGTTGAAAAATCTTAGTCACTTTTATTTCAAAGTTTATATGTATATGGGGCATTACTTATTTCTCAAATTTTGTTGTAATAGAATAATAAATCAAAATTATGTTCCAATTTTGGTTTCAACTCTTTATTTGTTTTAATTCTGTATTGTACACTAGAGTTGAACGAAGTAGGTAGATGATTGAATACAGTCTATATTCAATCATCTGTATTATAGTCTGGACTATTAGCTATGGAGGAAAATAAACGAACCAATTAAAATACTATAAGTGGATTAGTTTTGTCAGTACTTATATGAATTTTTAAACCACTAATTGGTCACTTATTAGCTATCCAACAAAGACATCAAATCAAGCTATCAAACTCAAAAAATATAACAGCAGTACGAAAGGGTTATGAGAACTGCTCTTGCCTTTTCGTTATTCGTTTTTCAGATCTAAACGAACTAGAACAAACCTTTGCTTCGTTTGTCAAGATGCATAGGGTGCATTCAAAGACAAAAAATCCATCAAATCTAAAATTGGATTTCTTTTGCCACTTTTTAAATACTCAGTCCGAAACAGCACAAATCTGAAATTAGGTATATTATGTGACTGGCAATAGTAGCAATCAAAAATTTGCCACTGATGGAGAATAACGTAGAGCTAAACGAAACCTCAAAAACAGTCAATTCAATAATTTAAAAAAATAATGAAAAGACTTTTATTTATAAATAAGTCCACTCAATAGCATGTAAAAAAGTCAATTGCATAAAAATTAACAAATTATTGAAAAAAAAACTAAGTCTGAATTTCAAATATTATAAAAAAAACAGTTATCATAATAATAAGTACATACCTAGTCAAAGATTTATATTCTACCAGAACGGGCGCGTGAACCTTAGTGGTGCCATCCTTAACGCATCGTTTAGCCCTATCATGCACGACAGATCACAAGGGTGCCAACCCTGTGCTATGAATAATTTAACTATTTCGCTTTGCGACTTATGCAGACTTTAACTTACATTAAAACCTGAAAAAGTTCTCTCATTTTCCTGCTTTTATTTCGTTTCAGGCATATTTATGTAAACTGGAAGTGATAATGTTTTGGTAGTAGGGCAACTATTTGGGCTCTTTAGGATGATTCTGTTTATAAAATGTTTCATTCTATTTGTACAATAAAAAAACACTTATAATTAATGTTTGGTTTCACGTATTTAACAAGAGCGACCTGAGGAGCAGCCTAGTGAGAATTTTGTATAGAAAATATAATTTTACATGTGTTCCATCGTAACCACCAATTACTATATAGGGTCGCCACATAATAGTCAATTATATTTTTATAGCAGATTCAGAATGAGGAGTGGGTCTGAATTTCGAAAAAAAAAATTTTTTTTTCAACATTTTTCATAAATTAAAATTTCATAATACTTCTAAGTGCATAAAATTTTAGTTTAATCTCTAATTTACGACTACATAGCAAGATGAGAAAACGTTTCCATCTATTTCTATTAAACAATAAAATATTAATTACATTACCAAACAATACCTACAGGTACGTTCTTGCGCGGCACAAGCAAACGAGCCGAAAGTCAAATTCGAGCCGCCCCGCCGCGCCCGCGCCTACTATGTTTGATTGAAAGCACGCCACGCCCGGGCCCCCGCTCGTCAGTCTGTCCAGAGATTCGCGCGCGCGAACACTAAATCGATAACTAACAAAAATGTCGAATTACGCGATTATGGCACGTTTAATCCACAGTCACACACAGACGCCGGCAGACCTCGATTTCTGGTTCACTCGAAGAAGACGTGCTGGAGTGTTTTGAACAGCATCCGATAGCCAGCACAAACGATGCGGCTCAGGTTTTCGAAGTCAGCAGCTCGTGGGTGCGGCGCTTGCTGCGACGAGGGTTCAAGTCTTACCACTTTACGAAAGTGCAAGAACTGAAGCAACTACCTATGCTCCGCGTGTGTAGTCTATGGTTGGTTGCTGAAGCACATTCTATGGACTGACGAGTCCACCTATCGCTGTTATCAAAAGTGATAAAGATACTTTATGGATAGTCTAAATTAATAAGCTAAACATGACAGGTTTTGTGTTCAGTATATGGGCTAATGGGACTCCATGTACAGCAGTTATAATTGTGAATGTGATAGATAAGTTATCAGTGACTAATACCTAGCACGGTATTTAACATCAGCGACAGGACGCAAGGTAAAAATGTAAGTTATTTTGGTATGTTATACCTACGCTGTACATAGTTATAAATAAGGTTATTCCAGTTACTAAACACGTGATTCTAACATTAAATTAATTGTAAAATCAATTTATTTGTTTTAACAAAGACTTCAAGCACGAATGCTTTATTTTAAGTTCATTTTTAATTTAATGAAGATCAAAACTAAAACAGTATTTAGATACAATTAGTTTAACGTGAAATTGATAGTCAAAAACCTGTAACAGTAGTGTGATGGGACATTAGAATCACCTTTTATCCTGATGTATGACGTAATTACAGCTGATTCCGCGCTAAGTAGGTAACTAGGTCACGCAAACACACGGGCGCGCGTCAACGACCTTCGCTCGGATGCGTAGGTATCTACTATTCGCGTAAGATTATTGTTTTGGTGAAGTGATTTTCTTAAAAGAAATAGACGGAAATATTTTTATTTTTTGCTATGTACCTAGTCATGAAGTGTAGATTAAACTTAAATTTTATTCATTAAAAATAATTTTGAAATTTTAATTTATGAAAAATATAAAAAAGAAATTTACTTCATAATTTAAACCAACACATCATTGTTAACCCAATTTTAAAATATCGCAGACTATTATAAATTGACCCTGTATAATAATCGTAACCAATCGATATGAATACAATTCGAATACTAATGACTGAAAACTTTCTTATAAACATTTTTTTCTACGAAGCACAGAATTTAATTCACTTCATTAAAAATTCATAATCAAAGATTATTCAATCAAGTGGTGACGCTACTACCTTATCATTGATTCCATGATTCAATCAATAACATTACCAATACCAGATAGTACTTAATAAAACCTCTACTTGCTACTTACTATTCAAAATTATCTACTCTTCCCATAAACGTTATTAATTTATTTTTAATGGATTATTATTATTTGGGTCTATTGTCCAAATAATACGTATTTCACAATAGACCTAAATACCCAATAATAAATGTGTCTGACTACATAATTGTCTATCATCAAAATCAATATTTTTGTCACCGTTTACTAGATACACTGTGCCTATTGTATTCCGAACCCTGATACCATCTACGATATATTAATTATTAATCGTAGAGACTATTGAAACTGTACACTACAGGTTTATTGTAAGGAAATTATGTCCACTTGGGTGGTCTTAGCTTTTAAGCTTTATGTGGTGGTGGTTTAAGCTTTTTGCAACAGATGGGATAATTTGTGCTTTGTGCATTAGTTAATTATGTAGTCGAATAATATAGTTTTAATTAATAATGTTAAACTTAGATTTGGGGAGCATTTCAACAGCTGACGCCCCCTAGATTAGCTTGTTTTATTATTTATTTGTTGTACTTCATTTAGCCATGAAATAATAACACAAAAAGCAATATGAAATCAAGTCGGTAAAACATAAGGTCTTACCGCCCTAGCGTGACGTAACAAAATGGTTAGGTACTACAAAACTTGTAAACAGTTATTTACAAAAAACACTTTAAAAATACATAAGTATCGAATACGTACACATTGAATGTACCCACTTTAGATAGGTATTGAATTTAATAAAGCTACCTCTGCTTAATCTAAAATGTGGCCGCTTTTATCCAAGTTTACGACCTGTTCAACGAAAAAATACGAGCACCCAACTCAACGGCAATAAACAGATTATATTTGGTGACTTCGGTGACATGACAGCGTAATTACACCAGCATTATAATCTTTCGACGGCCTTTCATCAGATGACTCGTTATGCTGTATTCAGACGTCCTTTACATAATTTTAATAAAAGAGAACTTCGTAAAGAACCCTCTGCACAATGTTCAGTGACATTCAAAGTTTTACAAAATGCCCTTTGAACTGGAATCAAGGGTAATGGCGTCGCAAATTTCGTAAAACACTAAGATATTAATTTATTGAATGGTTACTTTTAAAGTTTCGATTATTAAACTTTTTGAGAAGGGTTAACGGAAAATTTTACTTTAAGCCTTCTTACTAATTCAGTATAAAAAGAACAGATTTAGTATTCTAAACTGTTCGATGACCAACTTAAACCTTGAATCGAGTTTGTTCCTGACTGCTTTTGAAAATGAGTGGCGTTTACATAATATTTATTATTTGCTACATGATAAGATGGCAGGTTTTACGATAGGTGGCGCTACGTAAAACAATAAATCGGAATTCATGCCGGAACATATTGAAGATATTATTTTCCTTCCTGGTCTATCTTTAACCGCATATTTTATTTACCTACATTAATTTAAACTTGGTCCACGAATCTATATTTAGCTTTCTGATATCTATTAAACAAGAACGAACAAATTTTTATTAATCAAAAACCTTACTTTATAAATTGAAATAAAAATCGAGTACCACGAGTACATATAAAATAGTTCAACTTTTAAATCTACAAAACAATTGCACATGCGGGAATAGGGTTAATTTTAACAATGGTAGAATTTTAACTTAAAGGCTCGATCAGTTATACCATCTAAAATCTACGATTTAAATATCGGATACATCGGATTAAAAGAAATACATGGAATAAAGTTTCAACTTATGACTTGTTTTAGGAATTGAACCAACATCGGCTATGTTCGAAATGGAGTTTTATTTTAGGTCCTCAGGGATTTGTGATGACTAATATAGGATTGGCTACTTTTCAACTTAATAGTTATCACAGGTAAAACCATTATTTTTACGGCTATACTATAGTTATATATCGCTTTATCATAGAATAAGCAATTAAAACTTACTAAGATGGCAAATTGTGACCATTTCCAAAACCTTCTCCTCCACATGTTATATGGAAAAACTGTAACGTTTCTCACAGGTGTTTCACTGTATTTATTGCGCTAAAACATGCCTTAGCGATAAATATTATAATAATCAACGAATGCAGGACATTACCCAGGCGCCAGACATAGCTTCAAAGATTTTCACATATCTTTGACGACTTTGCAAAAGCATTTGAACACATATTGACGTAACCTGCCAGACTTGCTTTGCAAACACTTTTTTTTAATACATTCAACTTTGAACGCTTTGATGTGTCGAAAAAGACCAACACCGCATGGCAAAGTGCAAATCTTTGTTCAAACTTTGAAAACATATCCAAAGTCCCGTGCAATTAAACAATTAGTAATCAAACATGTGAAACCGACTTCACCAATATTTTAAATCTTTGTCAGTCAAAACTTTGGCTGAAGTTTAAGGTCGTCAATGTAAATACTCTCCGTATTGATACATATATTTTTTTTTAAATTCAATTTGATTGTAACCTACTAAATCCATTTCTATTAAATTTTTATGGGAGAATCTCTGAAGTATCTTCTATCATATGAAACAAGACTGTTGAAAATCGATTCATAATTGTCAAAAAAATCGTGTAACGAAGATACTAAAAAAACATACACACGAATTGAGAACCTTTTCTTTTTGGCACTTGGTTGAAAAATATCGACATATCGACTGCATTGTATCAGACTGAATTAGTGAAATTTTTTATTAGTGCTAATTTTTTCGTAAATAGGTACTGTCTTATTTGTACCATACAGCTTTGGTTAACTTATATAAAAACAAAACTTTTATCTATAGTTCCAATTCCAAGAAAGCCAAATTTAATAACCACACTTTTCCCCATCTTCCGCACGTAGCCATATACATATAAATATATTTCATAGCGTTATCTTCTTATAAGCTCAGTAATGAATGCTTCGAAAGTTGTGAAAGTTTTCCATGTGGTATGTTTGGAACTTTGCCGGGAGATCCGTACGTGATCCATATATCCAACATGGAATCTGTACGGATCGCGTGAAAATCTTTAGAAACTTTATTATACGCGCTCTGATTGAAAACTATAGGACTATATTGGATTGTATGATAAAACAGTTCTTTTCAAAGCATAAGGGTAACATAATATTAAATAAGGAATCGGAAATTCATGAGAATAAATATAATTTTAAAGTACAGTTTTAATTTAATTTTCAAAATCGTTTGTATCGTTTCAGTATTTGCTTGTTGAACAAAATATACTCGATATACTAGCATTTGATTTAGTATACAAATATAGTGTTTGTTAGTGAGAAAATTGTTACACTATGGATAAATATTTTTAAATATGGGTTAATATCTTTTTTAGTCTCTATTAAAGGATGTTTTCTTAATTTCAGGGCCATAAGTTATTTAATTAAAGACAGTTTCTCCACATCAATCCTATCAACAGTTGCTCTACAACTTATTAAATATAACAGTTTAAAAAAAATGATTTCCCATACAAAAAATATTTATAGCCTCGGTTTAGTGGTGTAGATCTATTAATTCTGAGCGTAGGTATGCCACGCACGTTTCGTAGTAAAATATCGCTTCATAATAATTATGGCACTTCTTAGAAAATGTAGAGTTAAGAGAAAACGCTTTTGTTTTTTTTTATTCATTGTGTTATTTATCAAAATTTGTAAAAAGTCGTAGAACAAATGTTGTTGAAATAAAATAAAACACTTTTTAACCGGATTTATCGCGTTTAACTTATATTTTACATTTTAACTCGACGTTTCGGTGTCTTTGCAGTCCCCGTGGTCACGAGCGACTGTGATTTTTTTAATAACTTTTATCCAAGTTTACGACCTGTTCAACGACAAAATACGAGCACCCAACTCAACGGCAATAAACAGATTATATTTGGTGACTTCGGTGACATGACAGCGTAATTACACCAGCATTATAATCTTTCGACGGCCTTTCATCAGATGACTCGTTATGCTGTATTCAGACGTCCTTTACATAATTTTAATAAAAGAGAACTTCGTAAAGAACCCTCTGCACAATGTTCAGTGACATTCAAAGTTTTACAAAATGCCCTTTGAACTGGAATCAAGGGTAATGGCGTCGCAAATTTCGTAAAACACTAAGATATTAATTTATTGAATGGTTACTTTTAAAGTTTCGATTATTAAACTTTTTGAGAAGGGTTAACGGAAAATTTTACTTTAAGCCTTCTTACTAATTCAGTATAAAAAGAACAGATTTAGTATTCTAAACTGTTCGATGACCAACTTAAACCTTGAATCGAGTTTGTTCCTGACTGCTTTTGAAAATGAGTGGCGTTTACATAATATTTATTATTTGCTACATGATAAGATGGCAGGTTTTACGATAGGTGGCGCTACGTAAAACAATAAATCGGAATTCATGCCGGAACATATTGAAGATATTATTTTCCTTCCTGGTCTATCTTTAACCGCATATTTTATTTACCTACATTAATTTAAACTTGGTCCACGAATCTATATTTAGCTTTCTGATATCTATTAAACAAGAACGAACAAATTTTTATTAATCAAAAACCTTACTTTATAAATTGAAATAAAAATCGAGTACCACGAGTACATATAAAATAGTTCAACTTTTAAATCTACAAAACAATTGCACATGCGGGAATAGGGTTAATTTTAACAATGGTAGAATTTTAACTTAAAGGCTCGATCAGTTATACCATCTAAAATCTACGATTTAAATATCGGATACATCGGATTAAAAGAAATACATGGAATAAAGTTTCAACTTATGACTTGTTTTAGGAATTGAACCAACATCGGCTATGTTCGAAATGGAGTTTTATTTTAGGTCCTCAGGGATTTGTGATGACTAATATAGGATTGGCTACTTTTCAACTTAATAGTTATCACAGGTAAAACCATTATTTTTACGGCTATACTATAGTTATATATCGCTTTATCATAGAATAAGCAATTAAAACTTACTAAGATGGCAAATTGTGACCATTTCCAAAACCTTCTCCTCCACATGTTATATGGAAAAACTGTAACGTTTCTCACAGGTGTTTCACTGTATTTATTGCGCTAAAACATGCCTTAGCGATAAATATTATAATAATCAACGAATGCAGGACATTACCCAGGCGCCAGACATAGCTTCAAAGATTTTCACATATCTTTGACGACTTTGCAAAAGCATTTGAACACATATTGACGTAACCTGCCAGACTTGCTTTGCAAACACTTTTTTTTAATACATTCAACTTTGAACGCTTTGATGTGTCGAAAAAGACCAACACCGCATGGCAAAGTGCAAATCTTTGTTCAAACTTTGAAAACATATCCAAAGTCCCGTGCAATTAAACAATTAGTAATCAAACATGTGAAACCGACTTCACCAATATTTTAAATCTTTGTCAGTCAAAACTTTGGCTGAAGTTTAAGGTCGTCAATGTAAATACTCTCCGTATTGATACATATATTTTTTTTTAAATTCAATTTGATTGTAACCTACTAAATCCATTTCTATTAAATTTTTATGGGACAATCTCTGAAGTATCTTCTATCATATGAAACAAGACTGTTGAAAATCGATTCATAATTGTCAAAAAAATCGTGTAACGAAGATACTAAAAAAACATACACACGAATTGAGAACCTTTTCTTTTTGGCACTTGGTTGAAAAATATCGACATATCGACTGCATTGTATCAGACTGAATTAGTGAAATTTTTTATTAGTGCTAATTTTTTCGTAAATAGGTACTGTCTTATTTGTACCATACAGCTTTGGTTAACTTATATAAAAACAAAACTTTTATCTATAGTTCCAATTCCAAGAAAGCCAAATTTAATAACCACACTTTTCCCCATCTTCCGCACGTAGCCATATACATATAAATATATTTCATAGCGTTATCTTCTTATAAGCTCAGTAATGAATGCTTCGAAAGTTGTGAAAGTTTTCCATGTGGTATGTTTGGAACTTTGCCGGGAGATCCGTACGTGATCCATATATCCAACATGGAATCTGTACGGATCGCGTGAAAATCTTTAGAAACTTCATTATATGCGCTCTGATTGAAAACTATAGGACTATATTGGATTGTATGATAAAACAGTTCTTTTCAAAGCATAAGGGTAACATAATATTAAATAAGGAATCGGAAATTCATGAGAATAAATATAATTTTAAAGTACAGTTTTAATTTAATTTTCAAAATCGTTTGTATCGTTTCAGTATTTGCTTGTTGAACAAAATATACTCGATATACTAGCATTTGATTTAGTATACAAATATAGTGTTTGTTAGTGAGAAAATTGTTACACTATGGATAAATATTTTTAAATATGGGTTAATATCTTTTTTAGTCTCTATTAAAGGATGTTTTCTTAATTTCAGGGCCATAAGTTATTTAATTAAAGACAGTTTCTCCACATCAATCCTATCAACAGTTGCTCTACAACTTATTAAATATAACAGTTTAAAAAAAATGATTTCCCATACAAAAAATATTTATAGCCTCGGTTTAGTGGTGTAGATCTATTAATTCTGAGCGTAGGTATGCCACGCACGTTTCGTAGTAAAATATCGCTTCATAATAATTATGGCACTTCTTAGAAAATGTAGAGTTAAGAGAAAACGCTTTTGTTTTTTTTTATTCATTGTGTTATTTATCAAAATTTGTAAAAAGTCGTAGAACAAATGTTGTTGAAATAAAATAAAACACTTTTTAACCGGATTTATCGCGTTTAACTTATATTTTACATTTTAACTCGACGTTTCGGTGTCTTTGCAGTCCCCGTGGTCACGAGCGACTGTGATTTTTTTAATAACTTTTATCCAAGTTTACGACCTGTTCAACGACAAAATACGAGCACCCAACTCAACGGCAATAAACAGATTATATTTGGTGACTTCGGTGACATGACAGCGTAATTACACCAGCATTATAATCTTTCGACGGCCTTTCATCAGATGACTCGTTATGCTGTATTCAGACGTCCTTTACATAATTTTAATAAAAGAGAACTTCGTAAAGAACCCTCTGCACAATGTTCAGTGACATTCAAAGTTTTACAAAATGCCCTTTGAACTGGAATCAAGGGTAATGGCGTCGCAAATTTCGTAAAACACTAAGATATTAATTTATTGAATGGTTACTTTTAAAGTTTCGATTATTAAACTTTTTGAGAAGGGTTAACGGAAAATTTTACTTTAAGCCTTCTTACTAATTCAGTATAAAAAGAACAGATTTAGTATTCTAAACTGTTCGATGACCAACTTAAACCTTGAATCGAGTTTGTTCCTGACTGCTTTTGAAAATGAGTGGCGTTTACATAATATTTATTATTTGCTACATGATAAGATGGCAGGTTTTACGATAGGTGGCGCTACGTAAAACAATAAATCGGAATTCATGCCGGAACATATTGAAGATATTATTTTCCTTCCTGGTCTATCTTTAACCGCATATTTTATTTACCTACATTAATTTAAACTTGGTCCACGAATCTATATTTAGCTTTCTGATATCTATTAAACAAGAACGAACAAATTTTTATTAATCAAAAACCTTACTTTATAAATTGAAATAAAAATCGAGTACCACGAGTACATATAAAATAGTTCAACTTTTAAATCTACAAAACAATTGCACATGCGGGAATAGGGTTAATTTTAACAATGGTAGAATTTTAACTTAAAGGCTCGATCAGTTATACCATCTAAAATCTACGATTTAAATATCGGATACATCGGATTAAAAGAAATACATGGAATAAAGTTTCAACTTATGACTTGTTTTAGGAATTGAACCAACATCGGCTATGTTCGAAATGGAGTTTTATTTTAGGTCCTCAGGGATTTGTGATGACTAATATAGGATTGGCTACTTTTCAACTTAATAGTTATCACAGGTAAAACCATTATTTTTACGGCTATACTATAGTTATATATCGCTTTATCATAGAATAAGCAATTAAAACTTACTAAGATGGCAAATTGTGACCATTTCCAAAACCTTCTCCTCCACATGTTATATGGAAAAACTGTAACGTTTCTCACAGGTGTTTCACTGTATTTATTGCGCTAAAACATGCCTTAGCGATAAATATTATAATAATCAACGAATGCAGGACATTACCCAGGCGCCAGACATAGCTTCAAAGATTTTCACATATCTTTGACGACTTTGCAAAAGCATTTGAACACATATTGACGTAACCTGCCAGACTTGCTTTGCAAACACTTTTTTTTAATACATTCAACTTTGAACGCTTTGATGTGTCGAAAAAGACCAACACCGCATGGCAAAGTGCAAATCTTTGTTCAAACTTTGAAAACATATCCAAAGTCCCGTGCAATTAAACAATTAGTAATCAAACATGTGAAACCGACTTCACCAATATTTTAAATCTTTGTCAATCAAAACTTTGGCTGAAGTTTAAGGTCGTCAATGTAAATACTCTCCGTATTGATACATATATTTTTTTTTAAATTCAATTTGATTGTAACCTACTAAATCCATTTCTATTAAATTTTTATGGGACAATCTCTGAAGTATCTTCTATCATATGAAACAAGACTGTTGAAAATCGATTCATAATTGTCAAAAAAATCGTGTAACGAAGATACTAAAAAAACATACACACGAATTGAGAACCTTTTCTTTTTGGCACTTGGTTGAAAAATATCGACATATCGACTGCATTGTATCAGACTGAATTAGTGAAATTTTTTATTAGTGCTAATTTTTTCGTAAATAGGTACTGTCTTATTTGTACCATACAGCTTTGGTTAACTTATATAAAAACAAAACTTTTATCTATAGTTCCAATTCCAAGAAAGCCAAATTTAATAACCACACTTTTCCCCATCTTCCGCACGTAGCCATATACATATAAATATATTTCATAGCGTTATCTTCTTATAAGCTCAGTAATGAATGCTTCGAAAGTTGTGAAAGTTTTCCATGTGGTATGTTTGGAACTTTGCCGGGAGATCCGTACGTGATCCATATATCCAACATGGAATCTGTACGGATCGCGTGAAAATCTTTAGAAACTTCATTATATGCGCTCTGATTGAAAACTATAGGACTATATTGGATTGTATGATAAAACAGTTCTTTTCAAAGCATAAGGGTAACATAATATTAAATAAGGAATCGGAAATTCATGAGAATAAATATAATTTTAAAGTACAGTTTTAATTTAATTTTCAAAATCGTTTGTATCGTTTCAGTATATTTTGCTTGTTGAACAAAATATACTCGATATACTAGCATTTGATTTAGTATACAAATATAGTGTTTGTTAGTGAGAAAATTGTTACACTATGGATAAATATTTTTAAATATGGGTTAATATCTTTTTTAGTCTCTATTAAAGGATGTTTTCTTAATTTCAGGGCCATAAGTTATTTAATTAAAGACAGTTTCTCCACATCAATCCTATCAACAGTTGCTCTACAACTTATTAAATATAACAGTTTAAAAAAAATGATTTCCCATACAAAAAATATTTATAGCCTCGGTTTAGTGGTGTAGATCTATTAATTCTGAGCGTAGGTATGCCACGCACGTTTCGTAGTAAAATATCGCTTCATAATAATTATGGCACTTCTTAGAAAATGTAGAGTTAAGAGAAAACGCTTTTGTTTTTTTTTATTCATTGTGTTATTTATCAAAATTTGTAAAAAGTCGTAGAGCAAATGTTGTTGAAATAAAATAAAACACTTTTTAACCGGATTTATCGCGTTTAACTTATATTTTACATTTTAACTCGACGTTTCGGTGTCTTTGCAGTCCCCGTGGTCACGAGCGACTGTGATTTTATTTAATAGTATGAGTTGTTGAAATTGATGCGGAGAGGATGCCTGCAAGAGGTGATGCGCTAATTAAAATTAACCCTGTATATTCATTGACATATTAAACTAAGCATGGTCACTCTAAATTATGAATGAATACCATTAAAATAAAGACTACAAAACATCTTCTAGTACTACGTCGTAGTATTAACAATGAAATGCCGTAGTAGCTGTGTTCATCAACAGCGACTATTTGTAAAAACGTTTGCGGTTCCATATCTTATATTTTTCTGCTGAGCGTTAATAAATACGCAAGTAGGTAATATATCGTTTCAAAGAAAATTCCCCACTTTTCCCCACAGATTCCCAACTTTTTCGAAGCTACTTGAGCCATGGACACAATTTGTTGACCGAAGTTTAAACTGGATGTTACAGTTACGCCTAAAAGCCCTAGATGGTCAGTGATGGGGACAGATACATTTTGGAAAGTGGGCGAAAATGTGAAGGTGCTCTTTTTTGCGGAGAATAGACACGCCTGAGTTTTGGACGCGTTGAATTTGACCAAATTCGACTCACCCCAATCGGATACTTTCCGTAAGGTCAAATCAACGCGCTCAATCATTGACTTTCTTAAACTCTGGATTTCACGGGGGCTCGCTCGCGCATTGGATACGTATCTCTCTACAACAGTGCTGTCATCAGCATAACCAATAATGCCCGGTGTTAAAAGGTCATTAATGTGCAGCAAGAATAATGTTGCAGAGAGAACAGATCCCTGAGGTACCCCGGCATTAATTGCCATTTGGTCGGAGGAGTAGCCATCTAAGACTACTCGAATTGACCGTTCCCTCAGAAAATCAGATATCCAGTCGCAGAGCCCAATCGGTATGCCATAAGCTGGAAGCTTACTTAGGAGACCATCATGCCAGACCCTGTCAAAGGCCTTGGAAATGTCTAAGGATACAGCTATTGCTTCACCATGACCCTCCAAGGCCTCACTCCATAAGTGAGTGGCATACACGAGAAGATCGCCGGTCGAGCGTCCGTTGCGGAAACCATATTGGCTATCGCTAAGGAGCTCGTTGGTCTCGAGGTATGCCAGGAGTCGATTATTCAATACACGTTCCATGACTTTGCAAAGTATGGAGGTGATTGAAATTGGTCGATAGTTGACAGGATCGGCACGGCTTCCCTTCTTCGGTACTGGCTGTACGTTAGCAAGCTTCCAGGACTTGGGGACCGTACCCGATTCCAATGAAAGTCGATAGAGGCGCGTCAAAACGGGAGACAACTCAGCTGCGCAGCGTTTTAGGACCACTGCAGGAATACCGTCTGGTCCACTAGCTTTGTTCTCGTCTAGGTGCAGCAAGCATTTAAGAACCTCCTTTTGGCGAATGTGAACGGTACCCATTGTAGGTCCGAACTGAGGTAATTGAGGTGGGATTTTTCCTTGGCAATCTAGACGAGAATTTTCCGCGAAGATACTAGCAAATAAATCTGCTTTCTCTTTAGCAGTGTGGGCCAGAGAACCATCGGGTTTCCTCAGTGGTGGCAGCGACGGGCGACAAAAGTTCGTTTCGACCGACTTGGCAAGGGACCAGAAAGCTTTACTTCCCCGAGGGTATGCTGCGATTCTGTCTCCGATACGGCCTATGTGGGCAAAACGAGCTCTTTTGATCACCTTTTTGCAGGACTTGGCGGCAGCATTGTATCTTTTCTTAAGTTCATGCGAATCCAGGGATTTGCTTCTGCGAGCATTTGCCCAGGCTTTGTATGCTTCCCGCTTTCGCTTTTCAGCGGCAAGGCAAGCACTATTAAACCATGGGCAAGCTTTGGTTTCAAGGGATAGGTCAGCGTGGGGAATGTAGTACTCCATTGCTTGAACTATCACACTTGAGACAGCATCAGCGCAGCACGATGGATCGGTTGATGTAAAACAAGTTTGCCGCCATGGATAGGATGCGAAGAAATGTCGCATTTCATCCCAATCTGCTGACTTGTAACGCCATACTCGCCTGGAGCCTTTTGGGCGGGTGTCAGGTGGCGAGTACAGGGATACAGATTTCACCATACAGTGATCGGATGTCCCTAAAGGTGCAGTGACGGACACCGAGTATCTGTCAGGATCGGTTGTCAGCAGAAGGTCCAAGCAATACGAAGTGTGGCCAGCAACGTCGGGGATGCGCGTAGGTTCGTTAACAAGCTGTGAGAGACCATAAGTCAGCGAAAACTTAAAAGCCTCTCTGCCAGCATGGTCAGTGTCCTGATACGGGTATAACCACTGCCCGTGGTGAGCATTAAAATCCCCCAGAAACACCAACTGCGCCGTGGGAAAACGTTGCTGAATCTTATCTGCTGTATTGCCAAGGTATTCCATAAGCCTTGTTGTCTCCCGATCTCCGCTATGTGAACGATAGATACAGGCGTAGACCACTTGGTCTAGGCCAGTATCTATGTGAACCCACATGACTGAAAGGTCCGGCACTTCCAAGTAACGGAGACGCTGATAACAGATCGCGTCACTGGCATACATGCACACCCCGGCGTGCGGGCGGAAAAAAGACTCCAGGATATAGCCTGGGTAACCAAGGTATGCCGAGTCAGACGGATCGCAGATCTGCGTCTCCGTTAGAAAGAGTAGGTGTGGTCTCTCCGTCTCAAGATGGTGATGGACATCATTCAGATTGGAGTGCACTCCTCGGATGTTACAGAAGTGCACTTTGAGGGAGAGGAAGTGCAACCGCTGTTGAACCGTACTCTTTTTAGGACCTTTCATTGTGAATTGGTAGTGGAGTGAATAGGGAGGAGAATAGAAGTTGAGTGAAGCGCTGCAAATGGAACCAAGCAACTCGTAGGGAACAACGCACCATTGGGGAACTCGCCTGGAGGCTGCGGGGACGCCTGAACCCCCCCGAGGTTGCCATCGGGTCCTCTCCAACCGGTCGCCAACCGGCACGATGGAGCCTCCCGGCATTTTTCGCGAGGTGGCGGGGCAGCCTTTCGCATGTGGCTGGCATGCTACTTGGGCCCCCTACTACCTGCGGTCGGCCAGCGGTGCACCGTGCTTCGGATCCCGCTACCCTCCAAAACGAGTTACCCAGTGAGTCACTATCCTACGAGTTGAAAACAGTTCTCCAATGCAGCACGATTACTCAGACCTACCCTCCTAAATGGCTACACTAAACATCATGCCGGAACGCGACTAAGTCACTTGGCGGCATGGTTTTGTTTAGTGGGTGGTATTCCTATTTTCCTAATTTTCAACAGACTTCCAAAAAAGGAGGTTCTCAATTCGTCTGTATGTTTTTTTTTGTGTCTTTGTTACACGATATTTCGGACAGTTATGAATCGATTTTGAAAATTCTTGTTTCATATGATAGAGGATACTTAATAGTTGCTCGCATATAAATCGGTTCAGTAATTCATAGAAAATTTTGATATTTTGGAAAAAAAAATCTGTTTTTGGAGAATGTAAGCTTTGACGTGAATTTGGTTTTTTTAATGCGCTGCATTCGTTGATTATACTTACCTAGTTTATAACATCTTCCATTTTCCCGTGATTTAATACAAAAGCTAATACGAGATAAATTTGTCACTTGCGATAAAATAATTCTACCTGAAGGCAACATGTCACGGGGCAAACCCTTTGCATTGAAATGTTCCCGGATTGCGTGTAGGTAACTTAATCACGGTAGAGACCGCAATGAAGACCTGAAAATAGCATTTTAGACGAAGGTCCTAAAGGCAATTATGTTCCCGGTAAATGTTCTGATTTACGAGATTTTGAGGAAAAAAGATGTAACCAAAACGGTTCCATCCCATTAAATTTAGTGTAAGTTTTGTTTTATTAATCATTCGGAATGAAGTCATAGCAAGCGTAGAAAAAGCCAATAAGTTATTGTAAAATCTAGTTCAAGTAATCTTAGTGAGGACTTTTACCCTAAAGTCTGTATACAGTGTGTCCGCGCATGTAGTAATAAAACTTTAGGGGCAGTTACTATACACTATTTCATCGACAAAAATACCCCATATGTCAGGTCAAATCGAGAAGCCTGCCAATCTGCAGCCATTTTTATTTTTACTTCAGCAAAATTCACCTCAGTTCGTAAAACAAAAGTTGTAAGGCGGATTAAGTTGTATGTATTCTAGAAACTTATTGTTGGTGTTGTTTTAAAGGAAAAAGAGTTGAATATGTGACAAGATAAAAAAAACTTTAAAATAATATTTTTTTTTTATTTGCCGAAGGGACAAAGTTTATTTATTACAAAAACTTAGTGCATCTGGCCGCTTTATTTCAGTATTCTCCGAGATCTCGGTATATTGAAGTCCAATGCCGCAAACCAATACCGGTATTGAAAATAATACCGAGATTACATGCCCTACTACTATTTTTGTATTTAAGGTCCATATTTTATAGAAGTTATATGTATTTTGGATGATTTTTACATGTTATTTTAGCACACTTCAGCCTGAAAAACGGGAGTATCCTAGTTCAGGCACCAATGTTCCATTCTTCCTTGCATAGCCAATTAATTGTTAATCAGTTGGTTTAATTTCTTTTCACTTCCGTGCTTCGGAGGGCACGTTAAGCAGTCAGTCCCGGGTGCTGTATACTTGTATACAGTAGTCATTAGGGTTTGTCAGAAGCCATATTCGGCGCCCTGAAAATTCCGACATCCACCACCCAGCACTGGGCCAGCTTGGTGGATTATGGCCTATACCTCCTCGTCACCCAGGGGAGAGACTCATAGCCCTGCAGTGGGCTCTTTACAAAGAGTCATGATGAGGATGATGAATTTTATTTTAAAATATTAAGTTTATTATACTTATTTCAAACAGTCAACAGTTTACAAGATCATAAAACTATATGTATAATACTTCTTACTTCACTTGTTTGAAATTAAGACTTTTGCAGCACAATCCTGAATTAAGAAAATAAGTTTCAAATATGACATTCTCCTTTGTACCCCCCGGACTAAGTTGAACAACTAGGGAATTAAGTAGTTTAGCATTTCAAACTTTATCAACGATATTCATTAAACCAAATCGACTTTTGACAGTAGCATTTATATTACATATTATATAATATTTTCGCTATCCTATTAAGTATTCTCTTATATTTGATTTCACAGAGCATTGCACTTACTTAATAACACAGAACTATGCATATCAATGAGTGAAAGCAACTTTGGTATGAAGTGCTTTAATAAATCAATTTAACAGTGAGAAGACTAAACTACGATTATCCTATCAATATCCCTATGAATATGTTTTGAATAAATTGTACGTTGGAATTTCGGATGAGAATATATTCATGTTTCATAGTTTTTTGTTCATAGCTAGGCTGTAAACTTAAAATTTTAACGTGCTTTTCAGTTAATTGAAATAATGAAATAGATGTGTATATAATAAGAGGTAATGAAATATTAAGCCAACAATACGAACGAGCCCTTTCATCAAATTAACTAGTTGTAAAACCTCTACAATTCACACAAAGAAGTAATACTTGTTTCGTATTTAAGTCAGTAGCTAGCAAAGGTAAGTAGTCACTTATTTCTGTCACATATCCACTATCTCATTTTATTTACTTATTTTTATGACAGAGACTTGGATTATATGTCGTATTTAACTTAGAAATACCTTAACAAAAATTTAATAACGTTAAATAATCCTGCTGTCTTCGAAGATAACCATTATCCTTTAAGCCGCTACAAATTCTCTATCTGTTTTTAATCAATTTTATGACTATTGCGTGTATTGTACCCTTTTAAACTAATCTTTGCGTCTTCAAAATATTAAAGTTACTTTTTTCACAACATATTTTCCATCTCTTCAAATTCATTAATATCTTGACAATGAGCCGTAGTTTACCTATTTAACCTATAAATACCCTTAAAAACTACGTTAACAGTAGTCATTGGCGTAAAATTACGCTCCGTATCGATCTGAGGTCTATAAACTCCGCAGCGACGACGGTGGTGGTAGCAACCTTAACCTATTAATACACCGAGGTAATGTAGTTGAGTGCTTGCGTAGTCCTTTCGTAAGTATACGATGTTACAGAAAATTGTAAAGGTGCTTTTTAATAGTTATGTGGATTATAATAGAGGGGATAGTATTAGATAAGTAGTAACTATACTGCAATATTAAATTTTTATATTCGACAGTAGATATTCCTCATGTGTCCAGTATTATATGAAATGAATATATCTATATTCAAACTTTTTTATGATTATGCGACTATTATTACGATGATTGTTTATTTTGGGAATATAGTGTCGTCGGAAACAGCAATAGAGCGAAGATATTCAGCGGTAGATGCTTTTAAGGTACACTTAAATTTAAGATCCACTTGTACATTCTATTAGATAAAGTAATATTTTTATTTTTATTCTATTTTACTACACATTTTGTTTTTTTTTTTATTGTAAAGATAGGACGTTTGTCTTCCATGCCACCTGATGGAAAGTGCGCATGAAGACTATGGTGTTACACGTCCATCCACGAGAAACCTATTCACTCGACACTTAAAAGTTCCAGGACTGTAGTGGTCAGGAAAAACAGACGCAGGCAGATTGTTCCACTCCTTGGCAATCCGTACCAAAAAGGAACCATCGAAGCGTTTTGTTCGACTTCTTGGTAAATCCACTATATAGGGATGGAAGTTCTGTCTGCGTCTGGTAGTAAAAAGGGGTGGGTTCAATTTGGTCAAAAAGAGCACTGAGTGAAGCAATTTGACGCCCTTTATTGTTTGATGTTATCTCAGAATTCAGCGAGAATGGTGGTTGTTTATGACACAACCTTCTCATCACCCAGCGTAGACCCATAGACAGCCAAACTTGTAAAACATGACTTATATGAAAGGGTTTTGATGATGAGGATGATGATGATTATTATGTATGAAAAGATTAATGAACGTGGAGGAAGCGGAAGAGGTATTTCTTGATCGTAGCACTTGGTGTTCCCTCGTCTCTGCCTACCCCAAAGGGAGACAGGCGTTAGTTTATGTAGGTATATTTTACTCGCTAATACATGCGGATTAACGTAATATTCTGTTCAATACAAAAATAGCCTTTCAAAACCTTTGCATGTCTCCATTGCATTTTTCAGTGTTTTCACGTAAAAATATGTTAAATAAGTAATTGACTGAACACGACGTGAAGTGTTCAATCTACCTGGTTTATTAAACAGGTACTTTGCAGACCAACTAATGGTACTAATGGGTTTAATCATTAACTAGGTTTTAATTGAAAGCTCTAGTTACATTGGTTCCGGCGGGCTCTTGGTGTATTACGTTGCACTATTACTGAGGTTGTCTTAGAATTCATTGTGTTCTATTCTTGAAAATGAATACCTATCTGTATCCTTAGAGTATAAGGATAAAATTAAAGACCTAAAAATACGGGCAGAATTTATATTGACATATAAATCATCATCAATCAATATATATAAAACTGTTCCGTTACTGACTGAGTGACTGAGGTACTGAGGTACTGAGTGACTGAGTGACTGACAGACAACGTACAGCCGTAACTACTAAGCGTAGAGAGCTGAAATTTGGAACATACATTCTTTAGAGGATGTAGAGGTGCACTAAGGAAGGAATTCCCGAAATTCCCACGGGAACGGGAAATATAGGACTTTTTAGTTTGTATGAAAAATCTTATTCCTTGAGTGCAACGATGTGAAACTTGGTGTAAAGGTTTCTCAATGTGTGTCTGGTTGTGTTATGAAAGGAATTTCCGAAATTCCCACGGGAACGGGAAATATATGATGTTTTAGCTTGTATGAAAAAATCCCATCCCTTGAGTGCACGGATGTGATACTTGATATAAAGGTTCATCAATAAGTGTCTGTTTGTATTATGGAAGGAATTCCCGAAATTCCCACGGGAAGGGGTTGTATGAAAAAACTTTTTAGTTTGTATGAAAAATGTTATTCCTTGAGTGTACAGATGTGATACTTGGCCTGAAGGTTCTTCAAAAAGTGACTGGTTGTGCGACGAAAAAAATTCCCAAAATTCCCACGGGCACGGGAAATATATGATTTTTAGTTTGTATGAAAAAAACTTATTCCTTGAGTGCATGGGTGTAATACTTGGTATAAAGGTTCTTTCAGTGGGTGTCTGGTTGTATAGTTTCTGAAATTTCCACGAGAAGGGTAGTTAAGCGCATACGAAGTTGCGGGATAAAGCTAGTTTTATTATAAAGTCCTTCAAGTAATATGAACGTGAAAGTTAGTATAATGAATTGATTGTAGTTTATTACCCTATCATGCAGATAAGATAGGCCTTTGTGGATAGAGTAACAACTTCACACAAACGTGCGGTATAGCCTAAGTCAGTGCAAAGGCTTTCTGAAAGTCTTAAGGAAAAACTAGGTATGGTAACTTCTCAATGTAAATTGTTTAACCTAGACATGTTCGGGGATTACTTAAATTGGATATTAACTTGAATTTAGATCAGTTTTGCGATAAATGGCATTGCAAGTTAGAGCTACTTCCATACAGGTACTTTCTTAGGTCGGTATGTAATGGCTGGGGACCAATGGCAGACTCGATGAACTCGATATAGAATTCTGAATTAAATATGATTTGGTATGCAATACTCCTTGGCTGTTCACGTTTTCTTCACTTATATTATGTAGTACATCTGTTGGTTTTCTAATTACAAGGAAGGAAGGAGAAATGTTTCAATAAAAAGTCTAATGCCTTCAATTTCTGACAAAATGTTCGATGGGTCTATAGTTTTTTTCATACGATTAGTAGGTCGTCTAGGATAAATCCTTTTGTGGCGATAATATTTAGTTTTGTTATTTTGTACAATAAAGTATTTATAGACACAATATTATGTAAATTTGGAAGAATAGTCTGTTTCAGCAATATATAGGAATGGTGATTGAATATTTGAAGAGTTACTTAGAAACTCGATCTTTCACATTACATTACATTTATTATACCTACTTGTATATGGGTCTCTAACGAATCTTACCATCGTTCCACTACATTAATCGATCGATGGTAGCATTGATCAGTTAACGTCGCGTCGGTCGATAGACAATTCTAATCAGATTCGATCAAAAAACCGATCGATTTCGATCATTCGGTCTGGTAACACCCTAATGCAGTAAAACATACAACTATTAAAAAAAACCTTTCTATATAGAACCTGCCTAATTGTCTGATAAAAACTTACCTGCAATACTCTGTTCGTACGTAGGTACTAAAAAACATAATGCAAAATAAATTGTCGAATATTTGCCAAAAGTTTTCACGATAAATTATCAACAGAGACAATACAGTAAAAATGCTCGCGACAAAGATATCGCGATGATCCAATAGTCCACGAAGCAGGCCAAAAAGGCCATGAGTCGTTTTGCGGATGCAAAAAATACGCTCATAGTTCTCACACAGGCCCTAAACAGCGACAGTAAGAACTACCGAATTTTCTTATACATATACAATTTTCTTATTTCTCGTATTATGTAAGATAAAGTTGTAATTAAAATAATTTATATAACTAGATTTTTACATTAAAAGAAAACCCACGAACTTCCTACCTACTGAATATACCGGTTAGAACCAGCCAGACAAGGCAAAGGGCGTGCAAGAATCGATGCGCTCGCCGCGTCGCGTCGGGCTTCCTAAATCTCTTGAGCCGGATACAATGTTACTGCAATGATCGCTTGCCAAGATCTACACGATGCACGTGAAAAGTATACCGTCGTTTGTTTTATCTTGATCAGTATAAATAGGTTTTCGAAGTGCTCTTTATAGCTAATGTTATTGAAGCTGTTCTAACGAAGAAGAATATATGCCTCAAAAATAATCTGTAGTAAAACAAACACAAATAAAATACATACATACATAACTTCACGCCTGTATCCCCAGGCTACAGATACAGGCGTGGATGTCACGTTTTACTTTAGTTATAATAATGATGGAGAGCCTGGTCAGATGGGTCAGCCTGTCACCCACGAAACCGCCAATAAATCCTTTGTCTCTTAACGGACTTTTACCGTATACCCACGAAGGGAAGCAGCTGGTACAATCTATGTAGGTATTTCTTTCGCTCCCGGTCGCACATTATTTAAAAACCGAACCATTTAGGCCAAATCACAAAACTAACCTAAACGTTATGGAAATTGAATATTTTTGCAGAAACATTTCTAACGTGATTATGCTTATATCACGCGTTAATACTCTCCCGTTTATCACGTTGTCCATATTTATTAATAGAATAAAAAAGACGCAGATCCAAGACAAAGATCTTGCAAACATTTGTCATGCTGCACGGGCCCAAGCCGCCACCTTTTTCCTAGCCAGCCGTTTCCCAGTGGCACGAGGGCCATTATTAATGAAATTATAATATAAATAAAACTACTTTTTAACCGGATTAATCGCGTATAATTTATATTTTACATTGACTATAAACAGTATGGCCGAGTGTACCATTTGGATTCCGTGTAATTAAAACATCAGTAACATGAAACATTAAAACATGAGTTATAGTCTGCAGTTTGTGAGCATTCCATAGACAAGACCAACCACTATTTAAGGTTTGACTTTGTGGAAGTTCTATCTAGGGAAAAACATTACAAACTTAAGATGATGAAAAAGCACGACCTGAAACTCAAGACACTGTCAGCTCATTTTGTGTTAACCCTGAACGCTACGCTCGAAGACTGAGAAATAAATGGAGATGATGTATAACTTTTTCCACTATCAAGCTGACGCCTGACACCTCAGTAGCACGTGACCACGGGGTCTGCAAAGACACCGAAACGTCGAGTTAAACTGTAAAATATAAATTATACGCGATTAATCCGGTTAAAAAGTAGTTTTATTTAAATTATGAATCGTGAAATTATAATACAAAAGGAACTGATGCGCTTAACACGCGGGTTACAGAAAAAGTTGGATACGTTGTTAGTCCAATATTAAACTTAAGTGTTAACTGAAAATCAGCACCTATCGTAGATCTACTAGACGTTTTATACGATTTAAACTTAATTCTTGTGACGTCTTTGTCCTGTCTTTCTTTGTTTGCAGCTTTGAGATGGACGTTACTTTTTGTGCTTTAAAAGGTTACTCAAATCCCGTGCTCAAATCTATCGCGTTTATTGTGACTTAAACATAGATTCAGTGTTATAAAATCTATGATTAAGTAGTGCCCAAGTATTAACAATAATGTCTCTTATGTCCTGGTCCCCGATCCCCGACCGACTGGTCAGATTGTCGAGTCTTTTCCGTCAAAAATTCGTGTAGCCTTAAATATGCCGTATAGTTATAATTATTTTCAACACACTTGCTCGAAAAGTGAGCCTTATTCTATTGAATTTAGAACTATAAACTGGGCTATAAGTCACGCGTGCATAATATATTATACCCTAGTGCATAATATAATGAATCCTACAAAGTTGAATTGTACCTTAGTGCAAATTACATGCGAGTAAACAGAGCATATTTTATTGATCCGGGTTATACATTAAATATATGAGCGCGCGCGTCCAGGCGGCGCGGCGTGCGGACTGGCGGTGCGCGTGCAGCAGCAGCGGCACGCACAGCGACTCCAAGCATCAATAGCGTGTGTACGTGTAATGGGACAGGGTTACTGAAGCGCAGCAGCTAACAGCTGCTTCAAATAAATTTTATGACCACGTATGTCTGTCTTTTACTCACAAGTGTGTTGAGAAACGTCGTATGTAACTTAGCTCACTTGTTACATAATATACTATTATTGCACACCAACAGCAAAAGTATAACTACAAAAAAAAAAACATTTTAAATTCATATTTGTAAAGATCTTGTAATAAAAATTTAGTTATCAAAATTAGTAAGCTTCCGGAATATTGGCCCTAAAATATTCGATACACAAAACATATAACGCTATTATTACTATATTGCTTGTGTATCAGATAATCACAGAACCGATCTTATTCCATTATTATTAATACTGTTATTGCTTGCATTATGATAGGATAAAGTAGTGTTATGGTAATACTATAATCATCCAACCAAAACATTACATATATCTTTGATAAAATTTTCTAATGTTACGATTTTTTTGTATCAAAAGAGAAAAGATGCTTTTCTTATTTCTTTGATTTGGATCTTTTGTTATATTTCTTTTACCGATTCGCAATAGATTTCCATTTTAATCACCGAATGCAGAGTATTAAAAAACCGACTTTACGACAAAATTTTGGCTGGGTTATCTTGTCCGAAATACCGTGTAACAAAAAAAAACATTTGGAAGTCGGTTAAAAATATAACAAAATTAAGTTTTTTTATGAAATAAAATCTTGGATTGAAAGTAATGAAATCTATACAATTTTAAAATAGATAAGTAGTTTAACGAAATATATTTATTTATTTATTCTTTATTGTACATAAATATTTACAGAATAAGTTTGTAACAATACGATAGAGTACAATTGGCGGCCTTATCATCAAAAGATGATCTCTTACAGGCAACCTTTTCACAGGATAAGGACAATTACCTTAGTGATAACAAAAAAACTTTAACTTATAACTACATAGATATATACATATTATTGATATATAGGACTTTTACGAGACGCTTATCCAGGGGCGGTAGGGCTATTCTCACCCGAATATATTGATTAGGACATAATAATGGTATAATTGCATTCAACCCAACCAGTCTTCGGTCTATGGAATAAAACTGCATAAGAAATAAGCTGTACTTTGTATTACCTTTTTGGACTACGTATCATTCATTTCTTGTATTGCTTATGTGTACATAAATTATTCAATACATAAAATGCGATTGAATATTGAACTCCATTACTAATGCATTAGACTGATCCGTCCGGTGAAGAAGTACAATAACGTCTTTTGGCAACCTACAAAGGAAATGTTAGAATAACGGCATGTGTTCGAGTGTACACGAGGTAACGAATAAATTATCCTATAAGCTATACAATATTAGATTTAATGCTCTTTATTCGAAAAGTACTGATCTACATACTGAAGTAAATAAAATACGTTCTCTACCAGATTTTAATGCGTTTACTTTTATTTTATATTTTAACTAGTTACCTTTGTCGCTAGCAATAGAATGTTAAATAAAATAGAATATCGTGTAACAAAGACACAAAAAAAACAAACACACCTCCGTCTTTTGGAAGTCGTTTGATAAAATTTCGGTTAAAAGGGTCTTTTATCTGATATATTGAATCGTGAATAATTATCTAAATATCAAAGTATGTGATTGCCATAATCAATTGCTTGAACTACAGTAAACATGATAAACGTTGGAAACCTCATAAAAAAGTAATTGAACCTTAACTTTTGTCACAAATTCACAGTTCAAAATTGTTCATTAGAAACCTGGGGAGAAAGATTTTAATAAACGGGATGTCGAGTAAGTACAACTTTATTAAAATTACTTTAATTCTGACTTTGAATGGTTAAACTTTTCGGCCGTCGCTTCTTATCGCATAAAGTTTCAAATAAAAGTTGAGAATAGTAAACAGTACCTAACTTAAGATAAAATAAAAAAAGCGAATAGATAGCAATATTATATACTCGATTCTAAATCGAATGTTTTATTCTTATTCTTATTTAGATTTTGGTTAAGCGTCAAAGGTCATCTTTACTATGATTCCATAGCTGCCATTGGCTTTCTAACAGGAGGAAAAAAAATTAAATCTATTATATACCCAGTTACAATTTAAAGTATGCATATCTACGTAAAGTAGTAAAATATGTCGTAGATTTTATTTAGAAAAATATAATACTCTATTAGGGTATCCACTCGTTGAGTTATAATAATAAACCCTTTTCCCACAAAACTCAGTACTACGTTTCCCTAGAGCAATTTACTGAAATGTAACTTATGTCTTTATAGCGTAAGGTCTGTAGCACCCAGTTCGCGGCCTAATGTAAATATGCAAAAAGGAACGGGGTCGTGGCATAATGATGTCCCATGTAAGAACTTCATTTTCGAAGGGTCTACGTGGTTGACAAGTTTATATACGAAAATAGAACGAAAGTACGGTCTTATGAATTTTTTATATGGGAAATTGTATAAACTAGCAGGTCCTTCGGTAATTGCTGGGCGGTTACACGATTTTTAATAGAGATATGTTTGTAGGCTTTTTTATAGAACGTTGTTATGGAGCCCATAGGGTAAGTGTGGCTTGTTTTGTATGTTGCTTAGTGGGTCGTTCTCTATTGGTTTGGTGTTCTTTTAAACGTTGACGTGCTTTGGTAACTAAACAGACAGTCTACTTATATTTAGTTCTATGTAATATAAATTTTCATGACACAGATTTAGTAAACTTTCTTAATTTGTTAAATATTTCTCATTTATTTATACATAATGCAAGTATCTCTCTATAAGTAAACCTACTTTACTCTCGAAGATGTTGTGAACGTTAAAGTTTGGCAAACTGCGACGCTAACGAGACGATAAAACAGAAACAACTTTAACAAGAACTATCGCAGGACTTGTAAACAAAAGACTGCTACAATTGCAATAAAAGCGCAGTAAATAGAGTTTACTATCAATATTCAGCCACTACTTCCCAAATGTTCCTACGATGTAATTAGTTTGAGATCGGCGAAACAGACACAGGCTAATTATAAAACATTTTTAAGTGCCAATGTAATGAGTCGCCGCGCACGTCGCCGGCTATCATGGGAGCGAAATATTGCGCCCATTTTGACAACGCGCTTCAGCATTTTGCCGCCATGTTGACATTTGCACTAATGACTGGGATATTTTTTCATTTTTACGAGCAATTTAATTAAAAATTTATTTAAAGAATGGCCTGTTTGAGACTTTCAAAGTACTTTTTATGACTTTTTTTATTCTGGTAAAACAATGAAAAATTTCAGACGTTTTTCATACAATAAAGACTGAAGTTGTTTGTCTTTAAAGTATTCCCCGGTTGATCAACAATTAGCTGTTTATCTTTTAAACATAGATCTTTGTGTAATTTACCAATTGTATGAACTTAAATCTAATTATTACAGATATTCTCTATGAAAAGTAAAAACTAATAGAAAATGATATGAATAACCCCTCTACATATAAATACAGTCCGACAAATTATCTTAAAAAAACAGATAACTGTAGTGTGATAAATAACGAAATAAAATAGGTTCAAAATATTATAAATTTTGCAACGAATGACATTACAACTTAACTCGCAGTGCAACGTCGTTTTACAAAGACATTCATTATGCAAATACAAAATAATTCTTCCAGTTGAGATATTTAAACTGGACAGTATAAATTAAGTAAGCTAGGATAATCTACGGATACAAAATGCAAATTCCCCGTCTTGCATTCAGTGGAACTGTGGGCAAGGTCACCGGCGCAGTAACGAGGCACTCGTCGTGCCGACGACGGAGCAGCTTTTTTACTTTGTGACTGTTTGTAAGGATTATACACTGATTACTGCATTTACTAGTTCAGTTCACGGCCTTGCTCACATTAAATGGTGGAATCCGTGGCGCAATGGCGAAATGCTTTCCGATTCCTAGGAGAGCCAGTTTGGGAAAATAACTTTTTATTTTGCGGGTCTAGGTGACAATGGAACCAAGAGTCCCCCTAGTTCCATTGTTAGATAACTATTAGTAAGGCTTACTTTAGGGCGTACTTGTAGGGTTACTTAATTAATATAAGTCGTTGAAAAACAAAGCCTTTCTTCTACCAGGTTCTACTCAGGTTTACAATAAACGACATTTTGTTTTTGTGTTTTTGTGTGATTCAGAACTTATCGACGAACATATTTATATTCGTCAACAAACATGTTTACATTTATTATAAGGTATAGGTATTTGTAGGAGTTTCAATAGCCTTTAATATTTTAGCCTCCAATTTACTTGGAAAGTAAATTCCCATACCTTGTTACATATTATAAAATAGTGTTCTTCCGCCGCGTCTATCTACGAGTGTGTTTGTCGGATCGCAAAAGGTCATCAATGAATGGAATCAGGAGTCACGGAAGTGTATAATTAAAGTTTCATGCAAATTGTTAATTAATAACAATGCTGGAAATTTTGGAAATAACAATGCTGAATAATTTAGAACCCTTTACATTTAATTAACTTTACATTTAATTTAGATAACTCAACGATAGATGTGTTATGTCTAAGTCTTCACCATCTCTTACCGTCGGTTAATATGGCAGACAAAACTCTCCTTGTCTTAGGCTGCAAACTGGACGGCAGCGACAGCGAGGGCGACAGCGGCGCGGGCAGCGACGCGGGGAATCTGGGTCGTTCTCAAAAGATTTGTTGCAGTTTCATACAAACTCAATACTTTCTATCGAGTCGCGGAAATCGATGCCCGTCTTATCATTTAAAAGACCTTGACTAATAAGTCACCTGATTAGGATACTACAAATCAGCAGCAATTTAAATCACTCAAAAGCTCTAAGTCATTTCACCTAGTGCAATCAGATTCATTAATTAGTATATCGGAGAGTAACGAATCCTAACTACCTACAGCTCTGTAACTCACCTGCAACAAATTGCATTTTGCGCTCAAAGTTCAAGTAACTTGCTTAAACAGATTGTATAAGCTTAAGCACACAGAACAAGTATTAGGTAATGAACTAGTGAGATAAAACCAACAATATGCTTTACAGAGCCAAGTTTTTTAAAGCTGGATTCCACAAGGCTGTAAGCTAAGATTAAAAAAGGTTAATTTACATATTTAAATGGTAATTAGAAAAGATTCTAGCAGTAATGGGTGCTTTGGGCTACTTTGTTACTTCAGCCATCCAAATGAACTGTAAATAAAGTGCTAAGTAAGTATAGTGTTTGCAGAGATATAATGGAATTATATTTCACAGCTTCTTTCTTTGCGATTGAGGTTTACTTTATGTAGTAGCGCCACCTACTGCTAGCCTTTGCACGGATTTTAGAGTCTATGATAAGGGTTCTTTTCTTTTTTTTTTTTTTTTAACAACTGTCACGTTTCGCTCCCTATGTCAGCATCCAGTCTACAGAACTCATTCTGCGTTTCCGTCAGGGGGCGTCGACAATGTATGGAGATGGTGCAGACTACATACTGGAGTCAGAGTGAAGAAGACAGAACACAATAAGAGGAAAAGAGCAAGAATGATACCAGTGTAGCCCATGAAAAAAAATATTTAATCGATTGTTCGAAAACATCGCTGTATTTTTTTGAGTTTACACTTATTCATATTTTTCTTCAAGAAATCTTCGCTTTTATTAGAAATAACATTAAACGAAAACTTTTTCATGACTTCTTCATCATTTTTAAATAATTCAACAAATATTTAAAGGGACCGTATTACATAATCGAATGAATTAGCGAATCGATTTTATTTGAATATAGCAACACAGACATAAAAAGAAATGTCAAAAATTAACGTCTACTTCACAATGTAAATATTTTTTCGCAATTGCGGTTTTGCGATATTTTTAAATTGTGTTTGTGTTTTAAGTTTTCTTGTGATTTAATCGACTTTTCTCCCCCTGATTGCTTGAAGAAACTCGCGTCAGTGTGAATTTGTATTTTTAAGAAAGAGTGTCAATTTATCCACAATTTTTGTTGTATTACCTTAAACAAAATAAAAATATCAAAAACATATTTATTGTTTTACTTATTGTTCATCAAGTTAACCTTATATTTAGCCAGTCGGAATAAAAATAAGCAAACCTAACAGAACTGATACATATGGTATTTCACCTAACAAGTTTGCAAGTATTTGCTTATTTTTATTCAGACCAGAGCAAATTGAAATCTCGAAGTCGTTTGAACTTTTTGAAATTCCCGCCATATTAGCTATGTGGACCGTTTTCAGATGGCGTCTAGTCTTAACTTTTAATGTATGAAGTTGTACTTCTTCTCTTGAGTATATGTGTTCTATGGTTTCCGTGCTGTAGCCTGCGCACGTCGACTAAAATATATTAATTAGCTAGTTAAATTTTAAAAGTTTAAATGGTAAAAATTGTGCATCGAAGGAAGAGAAAATTCTCAAGAAAATAATTCGAGGAGGTTGAGACATCAAATTACAAATTCCGAAGAACCCAACGGTGTTGGGACTTATTAGAAAAAATGTCGTTGACACAAAAACTACCCACATTGTATGTGCGTGTAGTCATCGAGGTTCGATGCATACAATTAATTCTACTATTTAGTCCGTTACTCGATAATAATATCGTCATTGGCGATTAATCTGATGTACGGTGGAGAATCTCTAATATAATTTTAATAAATATTAGAAAAAATGTCGTTGACACAAAAACTACCCACATTGTATGTGCGTGTAGTCATCGAGGTTCGATGCATACAATTAATTCTCCTATTTAGTCCGTTACTCGATAATAATATCGTCATTGGCGATTAATCTGATGTACGGTGGAGAATCTCTAATATAATTTTAATAAATATTAGAAAAAATGTCGTTGACACAAAAACTACCCACATTGTATGTGCGTGTAGTCATCGAGGTTCGATGCATACAATTAATTCTCCTATTTAGTCCGTTACTCGATAATAATATCGTCGTTGGCGATTAATCTGATGTACGGTGGAGAATCTCTAATATAATTTTAGTAAATATTAGAAAAAATGTCGTTGACACAAAAACTACCCACATTGTATGTGCGTGTAGTCATCGAGGTTCGATGCATACAATTAATTCTCCTATTTAGTCCGTTACTCGATAATAATATCGCCGTTGGCGATTAATCTGATGTACGGTGGAGAATCTCTAATATAATTTTAATAAATATTAGAAAAAATGTCGTTGACACAAAACTACCCACATGGTATGTGCGTGTAGTCATCGAGTTTCGATGCATATAATTAATTCTTTTGATTAGTCAGTTACCAGATAATATCGCCGTTGGCGATTAATCTGATTTGCGGTGGAGACGATCTTGCACGCCGAATCCAAGATTTGAAGTGCCCGAGCTACCTCCGTCATTATCAGCCTTTTTTTTTTTGATACGATTAATGTCCCGGAAGAGGTCTAAAAACCAGCAGTTGTCGGCTGAAGATCTAAAGAATCTAAAGATAAGCCTGTTGAGGACTATCTTGTACCCGCAATTTGCAAATATTTACTTGCTCCCTTTATTAAATTTAGAAGCAAAAGCAGCATTGGCTGAAACTCTTACCAAACGAGATTCTATACATCAACAAAAAAAAAAAAAAAAAGGGCAAATTGGAATCGCCTTGGCAGCTTTATCGCAAGCGATGGTAATCATTTTCAATGAAACTTTGAAGCAAAAACTTTTAAAACTGCTGAGTTACGCTTGTCGCGATAGCCAGAATAGGGAAACTAAAACTCATCGTAACATAATAATGAGTTCCATAAACGTATGCCTGCGTGACACGCTGACCAATACAAGTTGCGATGATTATCTATTGGGAGGAGATGTTGCTGAAACGCTGCAAATTGCAAAAAACGACGACGTCATCTCCGCAGCCACAGCTGCCGGCTCGAGCTCCACAGCAGAGCTACACGTACCCGCCACGTAGGACCTACCACGAACGGTCGTGGAACACTAGCAACCAGCGGAAATAAACCACCAGGTGCAGTGCGATGGACGTTTACGATATTTTCATCAAAAATGGGCTTAGATAACGAGTGATCCATTAATATTATCGTGAATAGCTGGTTACTAAAGACCTTTTAAATATCTGCCCGCTAAACAAAGTAGCTCTTGTGTTTACCCAAGGTCAATACATGGCCATAAAGATTATATTTTAGCGTTGGATAAACTATTAAAAATAAATGCTATATTCGTATGTTCTCATGAGCCAGGTAAATTTTATCACAAATTTTTTCTTGTGCTCAAGCTATACGGTGAAAATCGCTTCATAAATAATTTAAAATCTTTGAATTAATTTACTACAAAACACTTCAAAATGGAAGATTACAGAACCGCTGATAAGTTAACAAAACAATGCTACATGTTATTTTTTCATCAATGTTGATAAGTCTTTCCGAAAGTACCTTCGATTTGAATATAACAACGTTTTATATGAATTCAAATATTAAGCGTTTGACTTATGCACCGCTCTTTATATAAGTATTTACTAAAATATTAAAACCAGTCATGGAATTTTTACGTCGGGATAATTTTTTCATCCATAATATATCTAGATAATATATTTTACATTGGCAAAGATTGTGATGATTGTAATGAGAATGTTTGGATTACAAAACATATTTTAATAAATTTAGGTTTCATAATGCATACGAAAGAAGGTTGCTTTGTTCCTAGAACACAATGTAAATTCCTTGGGTTTATTTTTGATTCAGAGAAAATTATTTTAAAACTACCCACAAAAAAAAAAAAAAAAAAGTTCTTAAAATAGAAAAAATAATACACAAAGTTATTCGAGCAATTTAAAATATTGTCACCAAAAAAAAAAAATCCTACTTATGATCAGGTAGTGAATTTACCCAGATATAATAAAGATGATTTTACTTGGTGGTTAAATTATCTAGAAGAGGGCTTTTCTCCTCTTAGAACAGGCCAATACACTAAAACTATCTATCCTGACGCATCATATACTGGCTAGGGCGGGTTTTGTGATGGAAAAGAGGCAGCGGGTCATTGGAAGGAAAGCGAGTCGTCGCTACACATTAATACTCTGGAATTAAAAGCAGTTTTTTCGGACTTAAAACATTCGCATAATTATGGTAGTTACGATTGTGATATATTGTTAAGAATAGATATTACCATTACCTGTATAAATAGAATGGGTAGTGTTCAGTTTTCACATATGGATCATATTACCCGAGACCAATGGAAATAGCGTGAAACGCGTAAGATCAATATCTTTACATCTTATATTACTTCAAAAGATAATATAGAAGCTGAGAGTTTGTCACGAAAACAGTTTAATGACACTGAATGGGATCTAAGTGACTATACCTTTAATAATATAACAAATAGGTTTGGAATACTATCGGTTGATCTTTTTGCAAACAGATGCAACTTATAATGTCCTATTTATGTAACCTGGAAAAATGACCCAGATGCAAAAACTCTTCAGAAAATTGTTAGTGAAAAGTCTGTGGGTATTGTGGTAGTACCATACTGGCCCACGCAACTATGGTTGCCATTGTTTAAAAGGTTGTGTTGTGATTGTATTTACTAAATACTAATTCGCTGAAATCTCCTTTCAGATCTGCGCTCAACCTTCATTAAACATTAACCTTGGTTGCCGCGAAATTGTTCAGAAAGCGTTAGTAAAAAGATCACTGTCTTCAAAGTCCGTTGAAATTATGTTGGCATCTTTGTTGGATAATTCTTACCGAGACAGTGTGAAGGAGGTATCAAGGCGTGGATTGAATATTGCAAAAATAATAATTTTAGTTTTACTCAAACTTCTAAACCAATAATTGTTCATTTTCTAACTGAAATTTTCGAAAAAGGTGCTAAGTACGGTACTATTAATAGCTATAGATCTGCATTATCATTAATATTAAACATAAATTCCCAATATGTCAGGTTAAAAAGTTTCATGAAAGGAGTCGTTATGTGAAGACCAACCACATCAAGTATGATCTTACCTGGGATCCAGCAGTTGTATTGAGCTACTTACCTACAAAATTTCCTAATGAAGACCTTGACTTAAAGACTCTTTTCCAAGAAAACTGTTACACTAATAGCTCTTGTAACGGAACATCGTGTTCAAATTTTATCCGTGACAAAGATTAAAAATATTTTAATAACTAAAAAAGGTACTTATAAAAGGGTTTATAAAAACCTCTAAATTTAATAGTAAACAGACCTTGGTAAAGTTTCCGTTTTTTAATATTCGTCCAGAAATTTGTCCAGCAAAAACCTTACAGATGTAGGTATATAAATAAAACGAAAATTTAAGGAAACCTGATAATTTGTTTATTAGTTTTAAGAAACATATAGGTTTCCAAACTTTAAGTCACTGGGTTAAAAACACTTTAACTCTCAGTGGTATTGATGAAAATATTTTTAGTGCACATAGTACATGACATGCTGCTACATCAAGAGCTATTTATTTAGGAGTTTCTATTGACCTATCAAAAAGACTGCAGGATGGTCGGATTCTTCCTCAGTCCTTGCTAGAAATTATAACAAACTTTGTAACGAAAAATAATTTGCCTAATCATTGTTGAATTGTTTTCAATAAGTATGTTTATTTACTATTGAAGAGTTTTACCTTACTACTCTGCCAATTCATTTCACTATAACTAATCTTTAAACATCCTACATAAAGTAAACCTCAATCGCAAAGAAAGAAGCTGTGAAATATAATTGAGGATCAAACGAACTTCTAAAGTGAAGTTCGATCCTAATTATGTGAACAGCTTCTTTCGAAGCGATTTAATATAAACCCACCCGTTATTATGCTTTGAAATAAGCATAATATGAATATGTTTCAACATGGAGTAATTTCAATTTATATTTGTATTTTACCCAACCCCAATATAGTGAAATGAACAAACAGGAATAAGACAGATTGACTTTAAACAAAATGAGTTCTGTAGACTGGATGCTGACATAGGGAGCGAAACGTGACAGTTGTTAAAAAAAAAAAAAAAAAAAAGAAAAGAACCCTTATCATAGACTCTAAAATCCGTGCAAAGGCTAGCAGTAGGTGGCGCTACTACATAAAGTAAACCTCAATCGCTTCGAAAGAAGCTGTTCACATAATTAGGATCGAACTTCACTTTAGAAGTTCGTTTGATCCTCAATTAATAATCATGACTTGGTATGTTGTGTACTTTAAAATTAAATACAACCGGAATAAAAAAAATACTGGAGAGATTATACGTACCGGCAGACTTATGTTGAAGTTTTTAATTCTGTTTGATTTATAAACACAAACATACTTAGGCTACTTTACATCAAAAATTACATAGGAAATTGATATGATAATGTTTTTATATCTGTGTAATAGAGAAAGGTAGGTAAGTATCTATGTAATGCCGTATACAAAGGATTACTTGGCTTTTGCAAATCCCAGTCATAATTACCGCAGCTCTTATCAAAGGAAGCATTAAACTTGGATTAATCTGACTGAATAACTAAGAATGGTTTAAAATTCAAGCTAATTTACAAAGGTGTAAGTACTTTATAAATTTTAAATTAAATCGGCTTCTTGTCTACGTTATAATTTGTCCGTAGTAATTAACCTTAGAATAGATACCTTAAATTATATAGACCATATGTTTATGAAATACGAGTTCATAATATTTCGACCCAGTTGCAAGCGCCTTGATGACAACGATACTGAAGATGCAAAATACGTACAACGCTCTTAGCACATAATAGAGCGGGTGTATACATTTATCTGCCCGTGAATAAAAACAACACTAAAGCATCATTAGGTAGGTATGAATATTGCAACAGTGCCGAAATTTTGAGAACTCAAAACAAAGAAACAATCAGAATATCCCGTTTCCAATATTACTTCCTATGAACAACTATTCGACTGCAAACGATTATGTGAGCAAATCATCATCATCATCATCATCACAACTCTTTGTAATGAGCCCACTGCAGGGCATGAGTCTCTCCCCTAGGTGAAGAGGAGGTATAGGCCATAATCCACCAAGCTGGTCCAGTGCTGGGTTGTAGATGCCAGAATTTTTAGGGCGCCTAGATGGCTTCTGACAAACCCTAACGACTACTGTATACAAGTATACAGCACCCGGGACCGACTGCTTAACGTGCCCTCCGAAGCACGGAAGTCGTCGTGAGATATGAATGGTCGGCGGTCACCCATCTAAGTACCGACCGCGCCGAACGTTGCTTAACCTGTGATATCGTATGATACACATAGTAACCACGGCGCCACGACGACTTCTTGAGCAAATAGTTGAAATTAATGTGAGCAAATAGTTGAAATTAATTTTAAACTGCAACATTGTCGAAATATCGAGAACTCAAATTCAATAAAAAATTTGTATAAATCCCATTTGTAAAGTAAATTCTTATTGTTGTAAATATCTTTCATAACCTACAAACTGCGTAGATTCTGAACTATGACAGGAGTAGGTGTGAGGCTTCCACTCGATTGGAAGAGCTCGCTCATTACAAAGCCTAGACCTGATCCTACCGCCGTGTAATGGGACCGTTGAACCGTAGAATCGGCGATATGCATACGATATGCACTATTCATACAGACCACCAACTAGAACAAAGGTTTTCATGTTTGTTGGGAATTTGTTGGGCGTCTGAAAACGGTTTAAGTTTAATACCTATATACGAGGTAGACATGAATGTGGTGTCGCATTGTCACGATATAGAGGTGTTGTAGGGTAAATTGGCTTTTGGAAAATGTGATGTCTATCTCATTTTGTGGTGAGCAAGTTTAGGCAAAATGTATTGTTAAAGTACATAGTATGTTAAAAGCATCGTTGTCCTATTACTGGACGTAACAAATACTTGTGTACCTAAATATTTTTACGTGTTTTAATTATAACGTCAAGATATACGAGGGTGGATTGAAAAGTTCGCGGCCTAGTCAAGAAAACAGAATAAAGTACATACAAAAATATTTTTATTTTTCGACGTAATCTCCATTTAGCTCTATGCACTTCTTCCATCTGCTTACCAGAGCTTCCATACCTGTTTTAAAAAAAGATTCCTCAAGGTCTTCAAAATACAGGTTAACAGCGGCTTCGACCTCTTCATTCGTTAAAAATTTCTGCCCACCGAGGTGTTTTTTCAGGTTTGGAAACAGATGAAAGTCCGAAGGTGCCAAATCAGGAGAATAAGCTGGAAGTGGCAACAATTCGAAACCACAATCACGAATTTGAGCCATAGACTCGACAGACGTGTGGACTCGGGCGTTGTCCTGGTGAAACAACACTTTCTTTCTCAGTAATCCTGGGCGTTTCTGTTTAATTTCTTCACGTAAACGGCGCAGAAGGGTGCTATAGTACGCAGAGTTTATTGTTTCGCCTTTTGGAAGGTAGTACACCATAATGACACCCTTAGCATCCCAAAAAACCGATGCCATCACCTTGCCAGCCGTCAGAATTGCGTTTGCTTTTTTCGGAGTTGGTTCACCTGATTTTTTCCATTGTTTGGATTGTTGTTTTGATTCTGGGGTATAGTGGTGAACCCAGGTTTCATCCATTGTCACAAATCTGTCAAGAAAACCTTGTGGATCAGCCTCGAACATCTCCAAACAGTCGCGAGAAATCGTGAGTCGAATTGCTTTTGCTCTACTGAAAGCAATCTGGGGACCCACCTAGCCGAAACCTTAGAAAAGCCGAGTTCATGGACAATGATGTTTTGCGTTCGTTCATATGAGATGCCTATAGTGTCTGCAATTTCTCTGATAGTCAATCTACGGTCTTTCAATATGAGATCACACACTTTATTGATGTTTTCTTCGGTCGTAGACGTCATTGGCCTGCCGGAGCGAGGGTCATCTTCGATGTTCTCTCGTCCACGTTTAAATTCTGCAACCCATTTTTTCACAGTGGTATAAGACGGGGCAGATTCCCCTAATGTTGTTTGCATGTCATCATGGACTCCTTTGGTGTTAATCTTTTTTTAAACAAATATTTAATCACAGCACGTTGTTCAAATTTCTCCATTAGTGAAAATTTGTTCTACACACGTATTTATATTGTTCGTAAAATTTTATTTAAACAAGATATCAAATTGAAAATTCGCGGGCTGACAATTGAATAATGACAGTTCAAAATGACGGCAGAAAAAATAACAAAAGTTTTTTTTTTTAATGGCCAGGCCGCGAACTTTTCAACCAATGTAGTAATTGACAAAAAGCTGTTGACAATTCAAATGCTTTTTAAGGACTACCGTTTTAAACATGTTAAAGCTATGATTATGATCATTGAACTTTCTCTTTAAAGATATTAGGTAATTTTCAACTCTATTTTACGCCTGTATCCCTTACCCCGTACGTACCCCGTAGAACGCCAGACGTTATAACACCATCTGATGTTATGTTTGATAAATTTGCAGGCATTATAATGGCGGAGAGAGACTATTGCAGTGACAGTAGGTCAGCCTATCGCCCATAAAAAACTTCTAATAAAACCTCTGTCCTTTAACTGACTTTTACAGTATTCCCGGGAAGAGAAGCAGCTGGCATATTCTATGTTTTTCGTTTGGTCCCAGTCCAGCATGGAAGTATCTCTATTTATTCAAAAAGTTTAATACAATGATGAACGTCAAATGTTTTAAATACAAAATAAAAAACAATTTTTATCGGTAAACCAAAACAATGAGCTTAGTAAGTGTCATGTCTCTATTTATAAATTGATGACTGACACGAAAATGCGTCTTATAATAGGTCTCAAAACTTCCAGCGTTCACTACAAGATCACTACGATCGTATCAAAACTATCACCCAACCCACTTTGCTTAAAGGCAAACCTTGAAAATTTTTGTTCATCGATGTATTTTTTTTTTAAATCGCTTTTGCTTTGAAATATTATTTTTATCGTGTAAAATCAAACCGGCTTAAGCATTTAAGCTGCTTATAAGCAGCTTAGTATGAGCCACGCTTTAGTTCGTTAAAGCACTTTGTCTTTAAAGTAAAAATTGTAAATAAGCACAATAAGTATTAACTCCGACTTTCACTCATTATCATCTCAACTCGCTTTCATAAAGGAATTCAGAATGAAAACTACGAATTGTAAATTCATATTTCGACAATGTAGCGAGCCGAGCAAAATGGAATTTTAAAAATGAATGATGCTTGCGATCCTGTTTCATTAAAATCAAAATGTGTTGAATAAATGAAATTGTTTTAATTATTAAAACAGGGATATAAATGGTGCTTCAGTCTCTACAAAAACATAAAAGTAATTGAATTCTTTTGTTTATTTATTTCATTAATAAAAGGGGATAAAACGAAATGCTACAAAAGTGGTACTTTGATTTGAATTTGATATTTATAAATGAAAAACATATGAAATCTATTACCTTGCATTCAAACGTAATTAGGTTTGGTTAGAATACTGATGATAACTGATACTCCTTCAAAAAGTTCTTAATCTTGGCTATATAGGGTAAAACCAGGAGAGATGGACCAGCGGGTGAGATGGACCATCGCAATTTCTACCTGACTGAAATTTATTTGAGCTTTGCCAGTTCACACGTACTAGTTGATCTGTTGCCTCCATGATAAAAACGCATCTATTTATTTTTGGTTATAAAATAAGTAAAATACGGATTGAAAGGTATCGGAAGGTTGATATTTTTGTGTGCTAGTGTTTCGAAAGAAGGGTACGTATAAGATATTGTGCTTTTACAATAAGAATAGATGTTTTGTGGTTACTATGTTCATGAAACGATAAACTAACCTTAAAATATTTTATTTATTTTCGTGAATAAAGTACATCGAAGCGGTCCGCCTCTCCTCACAATTTACGAGAGATGGACCACGTCATGTATGGGTGAGTAGTTAAATATTTAGGTGGACCAATAGTTAAATATTTAGTTTGTTAATTTTAAACGTTTTATTATTACTTTTTGTTTTAAATTTTTAAATTTAATTATTTAGTTGTTTCTAGGTAATATGCCTCTTATTTACTAACGTAATGGCGATGTATGCCGAGGTAACTGGTCTGAGTAGGCACGGAATGATGTGTTTGAGGCTGTTTTCAATGGAATGGGTATCAAGCCGCAAGAACATTTTGCATACCCAAAACAACTTTTAAGTGAAGACTTTTCAATAGAGACATATCATTTTCTTTTTAATGTATATAATTTTGTTAACTATTTTAAATGTTTATTCGATTGCTTAAGACATTTAAATGACTTTTTTTTGTTAGTTCCATCTTTCCTTTCTTACTGGTCAAACTCACCCTTACAGTAGGCCTCGAGAGACGGACCGAGGGTAGTTTTTAAAAATATCGTGCTTGTTCATATAAAGAGGCTCTAATAGTTCCATATAACAGTAAAAAATGTTCAGTATTAATTGATTGTCAGTTGAACATAAGAATTCATAATAGTTGTTTAAAAAATAAAAACGTTATTAAGATTTGAAAAAACGTGGTCCATCTCTCCTGGTTTTACTATACTGACTACTCATCGAATGAAGATCAGTGCAATGAATATGAGGAAACTTAAATAATCTTCCATGTTTGGCGTACTCAATAAAAGAGTTATACTTAGGCTGCAAACTGGACGGTAGCGACAGCGGCGCGGGCAGCGACGCGGGGAATCTGGGCCGTTATCGATGCCAGCGGGCGCATTAGCGATTTGTCGCGGTTTTAATAAGAACTCAATACTTTCTATCTTGTCGCGGAAATCGCTGCCCGCGCCGCTGTCGCTGTCACAGCCTTAGAAATCAGCCAAATTATTATAAGATGTAGAAAGATTTTTCATTTGGAAAGTAAAAAAAGATAATTTCCACATGATGAATGATGTGTAGCGAATGCTGTTTGTTATCAAACACAAAGGTGAAAAATAACCTTACGATATTGAAGCTCTTGAAGGAAGACCTTGTGGTCCGAGTCTATCCACATAACTTATGTAATCTTGGTTTGCTGACAAGACGGGTACTTACAACATATTTCGAGCGGAAGCTTAAACTACAAGAAGGAGGTATACAAACAGTACATCTCCAAATTCACCAAAGCTGGTGAGCAACGAGATGTAAGACCTGCATGACAAGTTGAATAATTTCTGCAAGATATTTCGTGACAATACTGGCAAAGTACTAAGGTACTTTTTACTCAGAAGCCAACATGAGTAATTTTTGACTGTCCTCATTTTAAAAACTGTAATGCACAACATAAATAGGTGGTAATTTTATTTTACACTGACTCAGGAATAATCGTAACTTAATGCACTGAGCATTGAAAAAAAGTACTTACACTAAAATATCTACAAAACACCGAAGCGAAATGCACTAACATATCAGTGAAAAACTGCCGCCATTATCTTTCACCGATACAAAAATTCAGACAAACTGATATTGTTATTCGATTATTTAAACCTAGTAAGCTGCATTTTTCATTGCGTAGAGTGGTATCGTGTAATCCCATCGCAGATGGATGTAAATCTGTCCAACCTGTCCATGTTCCATTTAGTTGTTTACGAAGCTCGACCAGAGCTTGAAGCGAAACAAACAGAAGTGGAAATATTGTGATTGCTATATGGATATGTATACGTATTTATATTTTAGTTGCGTATATGAGTCTTATTCTGATATGAAGGTACTAAATACAGTTCTTAAACATTCACGATTTAAATGTAAACAGGGTTATTAGTTACTGGACCCGCATCCGTGGAAGGGTTATAGAATAAATCAAAACAAATCATTTTGACTACGGAATATAGCTGGAATATATCTACGTAAAATAAATAAATGAAATTTTTAGACGCCTCCAATACGATTCTAATGTAACGGTGACGGCACTACAAGGTTGTGTTGTGGAAATTATTGTCAGTGTCATAGGGATCAAGGTTCGCCGCGCCGGGTACAGTCTTTTAAATATACAAAAATAGCAATAAAATCGATCATAACGTTAACAAACTATAAAAATATCTATGTTGTATAAAATAATAATAATAATAATCAGTCTTTTCATTAATACATAACTTTTCTGTAAAAAATCCAAGTATTAGGTAACATGTTGAATCAGCATTCTCAAATCAATGTAAAATCGTCCTTACATCCTTATTTTGAAAACATTATGCATTTAAAAAATAAATCTTAATGAAAATATTAATCACTTTTTCTATTAATTATCACTTTTTTACTAAGATGCAAAGGAAAAAGCAAAAATAAAAATGTGATTATATTTATAGTATTTGTGGTTCTCCGGTACGTGTAGGTCGGGGACTGTGGATTTCCGAATCCCGAATCCCGGTGGGTAATCCCAATTCAAATTTACAAGCCTATTTTTCGGATGGTTGTTTGTGATCTTTTTTGTTATACAGAAAGTCACCTTCATATAATAGCTATCGTTTTTTTATAGAGCCGACGAATAACTACGCAAGAAATTGTCTAGTCTGAGAGTGACGTGGCAAATAATTAAATGTAGTAAAATGACATTTCCAGTGTGCAAACTTTAGGAAAAAAAATAATGATGTGGTTTAAGTGAATGAATGCAATTATTTTTTAAATAACATTATTGAAATGTATGAAAAAAAATTTTTTGGCTCACAAGATATTTCTTTTTTTTATGGTGCTGTTAATAGAGGGGAACTTTTCTTGAAATTTCATTTTTAACGACAAAACGAGTTTAAAAATAAAGAAGTTATCAAGATTTTACTTATACTGTAACCGTTTCAAAGCATATGTTATGTTAAGTAACTAATTATTTTCATTAAAGTTACTTTAAAGTACCTACACGTAACACGCCTCAAATTCAATTGCTTATAATTTTTTTAAAAATTTTATGCAAAAGAATGACAAAGACTCGTTCGTTTTCAATCATTCTCATTCAGTTCTTACACTGCGAAATTTTTAACTGGTATCATTATTTTTCTATGTGACATTTCGAACTGTCAGTTTACTGCATTGTATTATTTGCTAGAGTATAGATTATATAAACAACTAGCGGAATACTTAGGGCGGTTTTACTCGGACTAAACTACTTTGGACCCCGTATTTTTTTTTCCTAAACTGTATATGACAATGTTTTTCAAAAGTTTCGATATCAAATGTATTTTTTTTAGTAGTTATCTACGAAACGTTAGTATCTAAAGAAAGAACCAAAATACATATATGAAATGATATAAATGTACATAAGTCGGTAATAATCACTAACAAAGTAGTTGGATTAAACAATTTGTTTTTGCGACATCTTCTTAGATGACGATTTGTTGTAGGTATTACCTACTCACTTATAAAGCTTCACATAGTTACCAAACATAGCCTTAATGTAGGTACCTACCTTATGTATAAATAAGAGAAGTTATAAGTACCTAAACCGTATTTTATGACTTTTAATTATACTTATCATTTTAAACCGAAGTAAAGTATAATTGTTTTAAAATGAAATAGGCACGTCTTCAATTATTATATCATGATGATTACCTACTCCTGAATAAACTAAATAAGCCAAAAACCAAGTAGGTAAATCTTTTTTTAAGGGTGCTCTTTAAGTTATATCCTTTGTTTTTTTTTTTATAAATAAATACTGCATTTTACAGGATGAAGTATAGATTTGAACCCGTAAGACGGACTACCCTAAAAAATTATATTATAATAATTACCAAATCTGACACACTAACTGTATAGATAAATGAATTATAAACAAACAAGTCATAAACACGGTCTCGATGTTGTGGTCAGATAATAGAATTGCCCACATAATAAAAGTCCCATTTGGTGACCACAACGTAATAATTTATCTTAGCTGGGCGGAGCCACTTACAGGCGATGGAGCAGTACCTGCCTATGTACAAAATCTTACGTAATATTTGTGTGATATCAATTTTTCTTACCGCAAAATACCTAGTTTTTCGACAACGTAGCTATAAAAGGTAGGTAATGATACTATGATACTTCTACTGCATAGCTTGAGCTTTTTAAATCTAACTATACGGATGAATTTTTAACAAGGTTGCTAAAATAATGTTTTATATTTTTGCGGAACTCTCGTATAAAATCAAAATTTAACGTTCTGTCAGCAGAATTAAAATTTTGTGTAATGAAAGATGATGAATGAGGAAATTATAAATATGAACCTAACTGTAGTTTCTATACATGGGTAACTAAAATAAGTTCTTGTATTCTTATATTGTTCCTACTTCGGTAAAACATTTTAAAAATTTAAAATAACCTAGAAAATATTTTTGATATCGAAACTTTTGAGAAAGATTGCCATATACAGTTTAGTAAAAAAAAATACGGGGTCCTAAGTAGATTTCCTATTGTAAATTGTGTGCAATAAGGTATAAATAAATAAAATAGTCCGAGTAAAACCGCTCTAAGTATTCCGCTAGTTGTTTATATAATCTATAAGTACTCTAGCAAATAATTCAATTCAGTAAACTGACAGTTCGAAATGTCAAATTTGCTTGAAGATAAGTTTCCTATGTGACGAACTTGTTATCATTTCATTCGATGGTGACATTTAATGAGTACAGAATTCGTACAGTAGGTATCTAAAAAGTCATAATACGCGATAGGCCTTACAAGTTTGACAGTTTGAAACGAAATTTCAGCAAAATGGGTCATGATTCAGTTGGTTCGATGGTACATTATGATCTAAACAATATTACTCTTTTACAAAAAGAAAATGCAGGTCACATAATGATAAGACCATATTGAGGAATAATATTGTGTTCAACGCGAGGCAACGTAGGCCGTAGGTATGTGACTCTACATAAAATTACAGAATTTATATTAGGGACTTGTTGGACTCACAAAAAAAAAAATGTTGTTATTTTTTCCCTTTTTAAATACACATGGAAGACTGTTTTCATTTCATAACTTGAAATATCGTGACAGAAAGAAGTCATGTAATAGTTAAAAGGCAATGGTTTAACCAGTTCGCGCACTCTATACATTTTGTAGTATATGCAATTTTTGTATCATATAAGAACCAGGCATCCCTTGCATTCTTATTAATATAAAAAATGGTATAGGAGAAAATAAACAGTCTGCTATTCATGAGGATTAATAAGTTTTATTTCTATCAAATTTTGTATACCTATACAAAATTCCGATTGTTTCATACACTGTGGTCGTGAAGACAAAGCATGGAAACTTCGATCAAAATTAATATAACTAAACGCTTCAAAATCGAATAAAAACATATGCAATAACATATGAGTTGTTCTTTTGAAAACAATGGATAAGATATGTATCTAAAAGTATTTTCAACCTTATATTTAATAACAAAGAGTAGGGGTAGAAAAGCTTATTTTTTTTAATTAAAAAATCCTAACGTTGAAAGAAAGAACTTTTGCAAAGGTATTACTGTAGGTACTGTATTATTGAATCGATTCAATTATAAACACGAAAAATTTATGCTGAGGTAGGCAACACGCAATCTATCTAGTCAAATGCTATTCTGTTTATACTTAAAAAAAAGTACATATAAAGTGTGAATAGAAAATCAAATGATAGGTAGGTACATCCATAGTATAAAATTATTTATATCGGCACAATTTTTCCTTTTTTTAAAGGGTTATTCTCCTTATAAATTCAACCTATGTATAAGCTCTAGGTACATAGTACATACGTCGTCAGCGCAACATTGGCAGTCTAGACATTGATATAGAAATTCTATTCATATGACCTAGTTTAAGGATGTAATCGAAAGCGATACCATTTTGGCCGTTGCCCAATATTAGCAAAAATCATGCGTAGTTAGTTGTAAGATATTTGATAGATTATAAAAAAACGAAACCAGACTAAGTAACTCTCGGCTAATTTAATGCAAAACTATACACTGCATTGTTTAGCACGCAACTTTCAGCCTACGAGGGGTTGAACACGCAATGTACATACCCACTTAAGTACATACCCATGTTCTTTGTTAGCTAGGTATTTATGTTTTCGATCATGTTAAGTAGTAGCCGTATTATAGAAATAGACTTGATAAAAGTGAGTTTGCGTCGTTAATTTAAACTTGAATAATAGATTTTGATTATATAAAGTAGGTTGGTAGTAAAAGTCTTACCTTTGCCGCTCCCACCGCGGTATCGATTCCCACCAGCAGAGCGCTACCAGCAAGCAAAGCAAAACAAAACGAACAACACTAACGACCGCACTTTACGACCGGCGAATAACCGCCACTTTTCGCTCAGTCCCAACTTCGAAACTAAACTTTGTTAAACTAAAAAAAACCATAAGCAAGTTTAAGTCCAAGTTTTTCCTGTCGGATCCAGTTGTTTGTGAAGTTGTTGCGCTGATCGCGCGCCGGCGGAAAGTTTGATGTATTTTTTTCGAGAGAAGACTTGGAACGAGTAGGATGGTGGAAGAGAGCGCGCGGCGCTAGCAGGCGAGTGCGGAGTTACGCAACTGACTGCGGCGCGTCCGCCAGGGGGCTCCGCCGCGCCAGTGGCGCAGTGGCGGGCATGCGCACTCGCGCTCCACACACACCACTATGTTTCCGGTAACATCAACTATTCAAACTGTACATTGCGTACATTGCATCTATTATTCCGAGCGGCCGCTTCAACGCGCCGGCAATGTACACCTAAAATTTTGCGCTATTTAAGCAATAGCGCTATAAATTTTCAGTATCTCTGTCAATTGTTGCTCTTTTGTAGAAGGAGCGGTATTTAAATCTTTTGTTCGTTAGTCCCATAACAGTTAATTAGCTGATCAAGACTAGGTTGCTTTGTTTCGATTAAACTTTACGAACAAAGGAAAGAAAGCTCCAGAGAATGGGATGATAACAAGGATATGTGCTGACCCAATTTTGACAGTTCCGTCTGAATCTTACTATAAAGGAAAGTCAATATTATTACGGTTGAGGTCAGGGCGCCAAGATATCGCGTGAAAGCAAGCTAATAGCAGGCCAGCAGGCAACTCGTGACCTCCAACTTAATTCTGACAAATAATATGTTACTCGTGTTATTTTTTAGCAAAATGGAAACTCATTTATAGATAGGATTATTTTTAAGTAAGGCTTAGGTAATTAAGTGCATAAGAAAGTAGCACGCAAAGTTTGGACAGTTATTATTAGTCGAGGCTTTTTCATGGATACATAGATAGCTTCGAAAATAAAATAATAACAATAAGTTAAAGTTGTGTTATTGAAAGCTCTGTGGCACAATGGATTATTCCACCGTTATACCGAAAGTTCTTTTTTCGATACCCAACTGGGCCAGTAAAATGGAACTTTTCTTAACTAGTTTAGAACCGAGAATGTACCAGAAAACTGCGCCCATTCTATCTTGTTTTTTATTTATTTTTTGGATTTTAGGGTATTTCTCCGAAATTTCATCTGGCCAAAATTTTGTTTCAGTTATAGCTCTTTTGCACATGTTTATATTAAAATATATATGCCGCACAACATATATTTTGAAAAGGGACTCGTTTTGCTATGGTAGTTTTCAAGATATCGATGTTTGAAAATTCTATATTCAGATTAATCAGAATTTGTTGATTTTCGTAGCACAAGTTTCGACAAAAAGCTGTATTTATTTTTATTTTCAGATAGAATTTTCTGTGTTATAATCTTTATAAGCGTTTTAACTATTTCCGCAGTTTTACTAACTCTTCTAAGATCTAGAATTGGATTCTAACAGGTACCTATTTATGGTAAATTTACTGAAACCTTCGTAAATTAAGTATGTTTCAACGCAATTTCTTTTTGACATATGTTTCTTTTCCAGCATAATTAAGCAATAAAAGCGCTCCTCTCTTTACAGCAAGGCATAAAACTGATTTATTTTTTGATCCATATGGTGGTTTGATCACATGAATCAGGCACAGATGAATCAGAAATTTGCCTTCAATCATGCATAACTCATCGTAAATACAGACTTCGCTACCTATTGTTATTTTTATCAATCTCTAACCCAAAAGCATCAGACGAAACAAAAATTGAAGTTTTAATATTATAAAATAAATTTTATAAAGAAGGCATATGAATCAGAGTGCCACCTAAAGCAAATACAGATGAATCAGGTATTTGTCTTCGTGACACCAGGATGTAAGCCAACTAGCTCCACATCCTCTTTCTAGCTCGTTCGTTGCACGATTTGCTTTTCCTTGCAAAGGTAGCCATATTCCTAATTTATTTATCAGATCAAATACGGTCCAACACAGCTTATGCCATATGAGTCAGCCGGACACTACTTATTTACTTCTTTTAAAAAACACTAAGTAGTTGTAATCACACAAATTTTATTTCAAAGAGGTCAATTCATTACCTTACCATATAATTATAATTCATTTTCACTCATCGAATGGAAATTGATACATAGACCATTATGTTACGGAAAATGGCAAACGGACGCGCCATATAAATCAGGAGAACCGACTTATTTATTTTTTATTTTATACCTAGGCTGCAATTATTGTAAAATAAAAATTTTCACTTGTAGGTAAGGGATAAAGCTGAACTGTACCCAAAAAAAACATCTATTTATGTTGGTAAGTTACAGAAATAAACCCAAAGACATAAAATTGTTTGTCTCTGTATCTACAGTAAAGATTTTTTGTTATTGTTTTGCTGTTGTAGCGGTAACATACATTGCCTACTATGCTAGGGGTCCTGGGTTCAAGAACCGGCGGCGGTGGATATTTGTGAGATGAACAGTAGCCGTCAAGTTATGGACGTTTATATGCTCATTTAAGTTAATTTTATAAAATAACATAATTATATATTCAATAAGAGCCTGTCTCAGGAACTAGCCTATTCGGATGAGTTTTGGAACGTTGGAATTGGGCTGAGGTCAAAACCTTCAGGTGGACCTTATGTAGGTCATTATGGCAATCCGCGTCGCGCACGAAATACTCATTATTTAAAATTATGATTAAAATTTAAAAAAAAATTAAACAGCAGAAGTTCGAACATGTTTCATGGGCGCAATGATAGGGTAAGCCCTTATTATTTTTGTGAACAATGTTTCATACACTAATTATTTAACTACTTGAATTAACTTGAGGATGATTTATTTCGTGACAGGCTAAATAATTTACTGACAGGTTTTGCCTGACCTTGGCCAATAATATTTGGATACCTGTAGCAAGTTTAGCTCGTATCTATGTGCATGACAATATTATGTAGGTAGGTACTTAACTAGTTCCGTAGAATGACACAGTACAAATGTCGAATGATCCTGACATTGGATTTTCATATGTCGGGACAGGACATCATAAATTAACCTTCATACTCACAGATTCAAAAAAGCTGTGTATTGTAAAAGTACAATAAGTTCCCAGGTTAAAACTCCTTTAGTCCAGGAAGAGCATCCATGGGATGTGCACAAAATTTTAAACAGCTTATTAATTTTGTTCCCCCTACAACCATAACATAGTAGATAAGTTTAATAGCAGATTAGGAATAATGAGTGGGGCTGAATTTCGAAAAAAAAAAAATTTTATTTTAAAGATTTTTCATTAATTAAAATTTCCAAATTATTTTCTTGTGAGTAAAATTTCTGGTTAATCTACATTTTATGGCTACATACAATTAGATGGAAAAGTTTTTATTACTTGCTGTGTACTTACTCATAAACTACAGATCAAACTTAAATTTTGATCACTTAAAAGAATTATGAAATTTTAATTTATGAAAATACTTTTAAAAATAATATTATTTTTTTCGTAATTGTGACCCACTCATCAGTCTTAATCTGCTATTAAAATATTATTGTCTATTATAAGGCGACCCTATATTTTTTAAATGTTAAAATGTGATATTTATTTCTTCTTCCGCAATAGGAGTTGGATAGCACGATGTTTGTCCATCACAATATGATAAACCAAACCAGCCAAGAAAGAAGTATAAAAATACGAAATACAAATCTATATACAAAAATATGAGAGGTGATGATTTATTTATTTATCAGACCAAATACTCGCCGGAACCTTTGCAGGCTGCTGATATTAGAGTCCTGCAATTGCGGATGTGGTAACATAACCAAAGAGCGTCCAATAAGGAGTGAGGAGTATAAGGTCTAAAGGATCGTTGGACCTAGGCGTTAAGGGTCTAGAATTTAGAATAGCTTCAATCTGTATAAAAATACGAAATACAAATCTATATACAAAAATATGAGAGGTGATGATTTAGGTAACCGAGGCTGAACCATTCGTGCTCCTAACCACGTAAGATCGGCTTGTATAACCTGTAGGCGTGTCGTAATAGGCGACTAGTGGCCCTAGCCTTGTGGTAGGACCTTTTTAGGGTTTGTCTGCTAGCGACCATCTTACTAATATTATAAATGTGAATGTTTGGACGTAAGGATGTAGGATGTATGGATGTTTGTTCCTCAATCACGGCAAAACGGCTTAACGGATATGAATGAAATTTGGCATAGTGATAGAATACAACCTGGAATAGCACATAGGCCAGTTTTTATACCGAAATTCCGGCGGGATTCAAAATTGCGTGGGTAAAACCGCTCGCAACAGCTAGTCCTTCATATAAAAGCCATCAAGTATCACCGGTTGAATGGTTATGTTTTCCGGAAACATTTTATGAAGAGCCAGTTTTTTCCTAAGCTCGTGTGTCATAATATTTTCTTAAGTTTTCACGATTCAGAATTTAAAATGTAAAATATAAATTATACGCGATTAATCCGGTTAAAAAGTAGTTTTACTCGTGTGTCATATTTACTTGTCATCACATGATATTGAGCTCAAAGCTGTCAAAAAACTATAGGTAAAAACTGGATTATTAATGTGACCACCTAACTGGTATAAAATGATGCCGGCAAATATGTCTCAAATGCTTAAGGTAATAATTAGGTAACACGACCACTTTGTCGATGAGGTAAACCTGTCTGCCCCAGACGCCAGTGGCTGCGGGTTCGATTCCCGCACGGAACAAGAAAAAAGGTCTGGTCCAGGTCTGGGCGTTTATCTATACATATTTGTAGGTATTTTATATTCTAGGTTCCCCCTAGTTCGCTGATACATGGTATCTCATAACACAATCTTTGCTTACTTTGTGTCCATGTAATTGGTGTGATTGTCTGGGATTTTATTTATTTTATTTTACTTTAAGATTTAAAAAAATTGTTTCACAATTTTTCTCAGTTTTCACATTAATTTTATGCACATTTGAGTTTGCTCTCAGAAAACGTGTCTTGTAGGTAGCTAATATAGTGCCAAACGCAATACAAAGGATAACGACGGCGGCTTCATGGAGTACGATACGCGGTACCATTTAGGTAATAAGTACATCTAAGTATATTATGTTTAAAAAAATAAATTTTAAAACCCCCGACACAAGAACTTAATTTCCCTTTAAAAAGTAAAAAATAATAAACCGTTGGGGGACCGCTCCTTGTAAAATTTCTGAAGTAATGTTATGAAATATTTTGAAGTATTTTCTTTTTAATTTTGTTTTTAAGTTCATCTTTGTTGCTTAATTGGACTATTTGTATTAAAATTGTTAGTATAGGAGCGGTCCCCCAACGCGACGTATTTTTTTTAGAATTATTAATACATTCTTAGGTACTTTAAGATTAAGTTTTTTTTTATTATTTTTTACTTTTTAAAGGGAAGTTAAGTTCTTGTATCGGGTTTTTTCTTTATTTCATACTTTTTATAGGTAGGTTAGGATAAGTTAGACTTAGTATATTACATAGGTATACTTATGATAATTAAGATTCTTGTTAAGGTAAAGATTACAGTTGAGGTGAAGCTCGTTCGCTTTTATTTTTTTTTACTTCTTAATACTAGTTTTTATTTCTATAAGTAGGCTAAAGATTACATTGGTGCAGGTTTTTTTGTTATTTCTTTCTGTAGTAATACTTTTAACCATTAGGTAATTTCATAATTACCACTTTATACGGAGAAGATTTTTCATTGCAATAATTACTAGGTAATCTTGGTTGAGATTTTTTTTTGAAATGTCAAATACATCTCTCATCAAATACAGGTCTCATCATATGAAGCTAAGAAAACCTTTGATTAAATCATCAATCTTTTTTTCAGTGCAGTTTCATTCGAGATCCCATCATTGTCTATTTGCAGACATTCGGATAATCTCCCCACTTTCACCCCCCACAACTTTTAAACGGCTCAACCGATTTTCATCAAACATGTGTAAGGCACTCGCACATACGTCACCTTTAATACAAAAAAAACTAAATTGAAATTACTTTATCCGTTCGGGAGTTATGATGCCACAGACAGACAGACTGTTGATGCATCAACATGAGCCGGTGGTTATGCATGCTGGACCCCAGTTGTTACTTGCTACGATACACCATAATTACTGGCCCATTGGTGGAAGAAACTTAGCAAAAAAGGTCTCTCATCAATGCGCCAAGTGCTGTAGACTAAAGGCTAACACGGTTCAACCAATCATGGGTAACCTCCCGGAACAGCGTCTACACCTAGAATTTCCCTTTTTTGATACTGGTATCGACTATGCCGGGCCAATTATAATAGCCGATTGGAAAGGTCGGGGATGCAAACTTATCAAATGTTTTATTGCGGTTTTTGTGTCTTGCTTCAAGAGCCGTGCATCTGGAACTAGTTTCGGATCTAACAAAGAATGCTTTAAGCTAGCTGCTTTAAGCCGATTTTTTGCTCGGAGGGGTAAACCACGAAATATATTTTCAGATAATGGCACGACCTTTGTTGGCGCCTTTAACGAATTAGCTAAACTTTTATCGCAGGATTTGCAGCTTTATACAATAGACCCCGTCATTGAATTCTCTTTCATTCCTGCTTACACACCACATTTTGGTGGCTTATGGGAATCTGCGGTAAAGTCAACTAAATATCATCTCCGCCGAACCTTAGGCCTGACTAATTTAACATTCGAAGAGATTGCAACATGTTTGATACAGATTGAAGCTATTCTAAATTCTAGACCCTTAACGCCTAAGTCCAACGATCCTTTAGGCCTTATACTCCTCACTCCTTATTGGACGCTCTTTGGTTATGTTACCACATCCGCAATTGCAGGACTCTAATATCAGCAGCCTGCAAAGGTTCCGGCGAGTAGAGTGCTTAAAACAGCATTTTTGGTGTTGTTTCTTCAATGAGTATGTTCTGTGGCTTCAGCAGAAGACCAAATGGAGTCGATCATCTGGAGAGTTGAAGGAAGGGACCTTGGTCGTCATTAAGGACAAGACGTCACCTATTGGAAAGAGTCGTTAAGGCCATACCAGGAAGTGACGGCATCGCACGGGTCGCCGATATCCGCACCAAAAAGGGTATCATTCGCCGAGCCTACAACAACATCTGCGCTTTGCCTGTTACAGCACCAGTTGAAGACTCTTAAACCGGGGGAGTATGTTGATGCATCAACATATGGTAATATACCGTTATGGGCCGTACCCCCGTATCCCGCACCGCAGCCCGCACCGCACCGCAGTGAACGACAAGCCAGTCAGCGTCAGCTGTCAAACGCCATTGCGACGCATCCTCTATACGCGCTCGCATATCTAATTTGTCATCTTTATAAACTCTCTTCCTTTGTTTATTAAATGTGTAGTACAGTCCACGCTCTCTAAATTATTGAAGACCACCTTTTTACACAGACAGACACGTCAAACTTATAACACCCCTCTTTTTGCATCGGGGGTTAAAAATAGTTTTACACATCAGTAACAAAATAAACTTTTTAAATTACCATTTCAAGAAATCGGTTCACTGAAATAGGTCATATCTGCGCCTCGGGAGATCCTTTGTTCTTTGTAACTTAGTTTATGTGATTAAAATCAGGTCACGTTATGGAGCGTACACATTGCTTGTAATGGAACCTGTAATGTAATCTGCAAAAAAAGTTCCCATGATTTGTACGCCTCTCGAGCGCGAACTGAGCCGCAGTAGAGCGCGCTCGTGGCCTGCTCTAAGCTATCCGTACATTTTCTGTTTTTTGAATAACATCAAAAAATGCTCGATGCTCAATGTGGACGGGCGTTCGCGCGCCCGTTCACATAGCGCGAGCACCGGTCGCGAACAGGAATTGCGCCTGTGTGCGTGAGACTTGCTCCTGTGTAGTGACGCTCGAAGCGCGCTCTACGCTATCCGTGAATTGTCGGTTTTTTGGACAACATCAAAGGGACGCGGATTGCAATTCATATTGAATTATTTTTTATTGTTTTGCATTTCATAAATATTGGATAATTACGAGAGCAACTTCAAAGTGTGATATTTTGTTTGTTAAGTTATCTTAATGATTATGATGTCAAATGAAAGCTCTAGGCATAAAACCAATTTATCCATTTGAATGATGTTAATCAGTTTAATCGTTTAGGAGATAAATTAGAATTAATTTTTATGGTAAAGATGTAAACAAACCAGAACTTGTAAAGTTTTTGTTTTATCAACTGTAAGCAATTCTCTGCCTTTTCTCCTTTTATAAAATGTGGTGCGCCGCAACCAACGTCTAGATCTTCAGCACTTTTTTTATGAATTGATGATTTATCATTATATATTAATGTATTTAAAAAACCGACTTCAATAACATTTTTAAATCCTCGTGTAAACTTTAGCTGTGGTGAAACTTCATATATGTAGGGTAACTGGTAGATCACTTTCCAAATGCGAGGACGTGATAGTTCAATATCATACTTACACCACAGTACAAATATCTACAGTAATTCAACTCGGCCACATCATTGAAATAAATGCCTACAGCGCCGCGGTCCGTTCACATGTGATAGGGCTGCCCGCCTTCAGCGTTTAAATTACATTTGCCTACTTTGTGTTTACTTCCATTTAATTTTATGACTGCAAATATACTTTTTTTATATAAACAAATAAAAAACTTTGTAAATTGAATAGGAAGTGTTCAACAAAAATACGTTTTGTGTCAAAAAATCATGTTTACGTTTGAATAACAAATTGGTCTTATAAATTAGCGACCGAAAAATACTTGCGCCTAGACTGAGACGCACGAAAAGATGTATTGTTACATTTTAAAGTATAAAAAATCCGTATATTAATGTAAAGCTCAATGAACAATTGTTTCGGAAATTTGAGATACCTAGTAGAAATTTCGAGAAGCCAATGTTGTATGAACCTATATTTTTAGTTATAATGTGGTAGCTGTAAATCTGTAAACTGAGTTCTTTTTAATATTGTTTGATATATCTAGAATATTCTTGTTAAATCTTATGGCCGACGCGGTAAAATCGTATTACCTACGTTGTTCTTGGAACAATTACCGATGTAGATAGATGGTTATATGTCTTATTTTGATTGAAGGTATGAAGGTACCTACTTGATATTGTTTTATCGTGTCGAGTTGTTATGCAGGTTATTACGATAGAAAGGTATTGTGATTATTTCATATTTATAATATTCCAATAGTGTATCTCTAAATAAATGTGAGAGTTAACCTTTATACCTACCTATTGAGAGAAAATGAATAAGTAGGTATCTTGTTTTACGTTTGGATTTAAATCGATTGAATTGTTTCATTTGACAAGAATTATGATTTGTTATAAATCTGTATTTCGAATATGTTTGTTATTAAGTAATAGAAATTCATCTATTAGCGCAAACTTTAGGTAGGTATTAAGTATTTAGAAGTTTATGTTCTTTGTGTTTTTTTTTTAGAAATTTGCGTATATTTGGACTAGGTACTTACTACAACTTATAAAAGGTTTTTTGTAAGTAAAACACCCGCGCGAAAATCCCCGCAAAAACTTCAGAGGGCAATGTTTGGCGCGATCTCTACCTACTAACTGGTCTTCGCAATCCATGTCTCGTGTGATCTATTAATTTTCTGAAGTCTGGCGGACAGAAAAAAACGCGTGTCGACGGACCGTGCTCGCGACGAAATACGGAAACATTTTGTCTCAGGATGCTCGCAGTGTATGTTCAGTTCGTGCGAAATACACGTACAAATACACCGAGCGCAGCATCGAGCGCTGGTTATTACATTACAGGTTCGATTACAAGCAATCTGTACGCACCATTAGTGTAAACCAAAGAGCTTTTATGGTAGGTATTTTCGTCATGCCATCATCGTTATTGCCATATTGTGTAGCAAATATTGTTTAAATTGATAAGATCAATTTTACAAGTCTTATAAAATATTTTTCACCCCAGATGTTGTTTTGAATACTTAATTATTAGGTATTCAGGATCGCCATAATATTCTTATATTCGTCAGCTCATGCTCTACATAAGAACTTCTGACTTCTAACTAAAACAGTAATATCAAGTTAAGCACAAAACAACAAACGTACCTACTTATCTAATAACAGAAACTTCGAAACTTGCAAAAGTAGTACATTTGTCACCTTACACCAAACAAACATGAGACATAAACAATCTGAAACACTACGTATAAATTATATTTCATATGATTTTGGATTCTTTCAGTGTTCATAGAAAACCATCTCCCATGTCACATCATCATATTTTAAAACAGTGACAAATTCAGGAAGAAAACTTGCATGATTTATTCGATTTGGAACAAAACGTTGTTACATACATATTTGGTGTATTATTTACGATACGCTCGAAACTGGAAATTAGCTGGGGTTTTTTTGGAGCTAGTTTTGATTTGCAAGCTTCTCGGTCTACCAGGGTAAGGTAAGTTATTCAGGTAAGCATACCTTTCTCATCCAGATGCGGTCCGCTCTGGGTCAGACATAGGATACTTGGTAAAAGGTTATGGGCTTAGCAAGGGTGAATCCCGACCCCCAATAATGTGTAGCGTTGACCTTATGAATATTTGATTCAAACATTGTATTGTAAGCACTTTTGGAATGAATAAAGTATTTCAACCGGGACCTAGGCAGTGAGTCATTGCCTCGCCCAGTCAATGAACATGGCACTCGTCAGAGATGGCACTCTTTTTTTTTATAAATTATGGATGGGACGTTTGTCTTCCATGCCACCTGATGTTAAGTGAACATGAAGACTAAGGTGGTACACGTCCATCCACGAGAAACCTATTCACTCGACGCTTAAAAGTACTAGGACTATACTGGTCAGGGAAAATAGACGCAGGCAGTTCATTCCAAACCTTGGCGACCCGTATCAAAAAGGAACTGTCCAAGCGCTTAGTTCGACTTTTCGGAATATCTACCACATACGGGTGGAAGTTCTGTCTGCGTCTAGTAGTCCGATGGTAAAAGGGTAAGGGTTCAATTTGTTCAAACAGAGCGCTGGCGCACTCACCAAAATGTATCCTGTACACGGTTAAACACGCAACCTTACGACGATGCTCTAAGGTCTGCAGTTTTTTGGTTGTAAGGTCGACGTCGTTAATTAGTTTATGGGCTCTTCGGTCAACAGAGTCCAGCGCTGAGAAACTCGTCAGACATGGCACTCGTTAGATTAGTTATGAATATTGCATCTACACATGAAGTTCCCGAGAAGTGTGGAGCAGACGGAGGCCGTATAGGCGAAGTGGACGAAGGCCGTGAAGGCAGAGTTTTTATTGTTGATGGGAATGACGGTGTTTGCAGGCGCCTTATTGCGGGTACGTAAGTAGCACGAAAGTATTTTCCCGTCTGAATGTCTCTTTGAGGGTCGAGAAAACGACTCCTCAATTTTGAGTGGGTCTGTGATGGAAGTTGTGAAGCAGTAGCTTTGAACTTGGAAGGTTTTCGTCGCCAAGGAGGCTTTATTCCATGATTTTTTGTTACAGATAAATGCACGCTGTGCTTCTGAAGGGGAGTCTACGGGTGTTACCACACCAATGGATCGACCGTCGATCGATGGACTAATGGAACAGTCGACGGTCGATCCATTGGATATCTTACAGTGCATTGATTGCGAAGGGACAAGTCATCTTTCGATGAGGAAGCAAGCGACTGTTTTTATTTTCAAGCAACGACAATGAAGCCGTCAGTGTCAACAGGAATGTTTCGGTTTCCACACTCTGATTCATTGGACATTAGTGCCGCATCTGAAGACGATTAAATCCGTCAACAGGGTCTTTGGGTAGGTATACCTACACGCTGACCCCAAGATTGTGAAGAAGTCTTTATGAAATTTACCCATAAATCTAGATTTTTTGTCCTTTACGTGGTCCAAAGAAAACTTAAAAACTAATAAACAATGAATTTAATAAATCATATTAACACGTGCACGTAAACGGTAAATCTAAGGTAGCCAAATCGATAAGCAGAAAGCTATGTTTAAGTTTTCACGGTTTAGTACTTTAAAGTTATTTTTGCATTTTATAATGAATATACAAGGTTATTGTTAATTACACCGGAATCTTTTAAGACGACGTACCTTTATGCTGTCATTTGGCATAGGTAGGTACTCGTAATTTGAGCCCTAATTGTATAATCCGAATGTAATATATTTATAAAAGATTTGGGTTTTTCCTTTTTTTTATGAAAATTCAGTTTCTCTCCTTCAAATATCGATTGTAAAAAAATTATGGTCCAATTTCAATTTTCTTTTCAGTTTTGGTAGGAGTTTGTTTTATCTATACATATAATAAAATGGTAGGAAAGTCAAAACTGTACATTGAATATTTTTTTAAAAGAATACTTGGGGTATGATCTACAATCGAAACAGAAACAAAAAATATAGTTTTTAGAATTTTTGTCTGTTTGTCTGTTTGTCTTTCCGGGATAAACTCAAAAAGTACTGCATGGATTTACTTCAAATTTGGCATGAAGATAGTTAAGAAGTCGGGTCAACATATAGGCTACATATTATTACGCTAGCAGTGTTATAATCGTAGGTGCGTTTGGTGCTGCATAGCGTTCACGCAGACGACGTCGCGGGCAGCAGCTAGTAATCAATAAATTGTTTCAATGTGATTCAAAACATTACATTAGGTAAGTTTTATAAAATATAAATGAATTCTTTTGGAGGAACCTTTACAAAAACAGCTTTTTTCTCCAAAGAAGTAAATAGACCAAGCGCGCAATTTTTGCAAAAAGAAAACATTTAAGTTTTTCTCTGGCTATCCATCGAAGTAAAATGAGCATCTTATTGCACGTTTGTAGTAAAAAATGCAAAATCAATAACAAAAGTTTATTTAATTAGGTAGATACATACCTAAGAAGCTTCCCTTTCGATGTCAAAATCTTTGTAAATCATGTAAATTAGGGTTCTTTATCTATACCTACTTACCTATAATAAATCTGCACCAGTAAAAATTCTGTACATTGAAAATATCGAACCCAAAAATGTAATTAAAAAAATTTTCGTCTGTGTGTCTGAAGGGTTTATTCAGGCATCACGCAAAAAGTACTGGTTCGATTACGATGAAAATTGGTATAATTATTTTTTAATTTTCTGGGCACCACACTAGTTACTTTTTATCCTGGAAAAGTATATACAATAAAAAACAAACTTAATTTTGCGGTTCGATCCCTAGACCCGATTACTGTACCAACCACAAATAATAACTCCGCCACGGATCGCTACCGTATACAGGGTTAATTTTAATTAACGCATAACCTCTTGCGGGCAGCCTTGCCACATCAATCCCAACAGCATTTGTTCTGCGACATACTTTGTTTAATATAGGTAGGTACTTATCGATCTTGATCGCACAGAAAATCCGGTATGTGTCATTACTAGGAATAGTGATAAAGCGAATAGATTATTCGGGAGTGTTAACATAATTAAGGCAGACATTTAAACCGGTTTTGGTGCCGGGAAAATTCTTTGATTCCTAGGTCTACGACTGCGAAAAAAATTTAGGGCGTCCATGATAGTTGTTCTCAACTTTAACTGATAGTGCCTGCCTATTTACTCACATTACATTATCTTATAATATTAAGATATATTTGACGACCGGCTGGTGTAGCGGTAACATACATTGCCTTCTATGCCAGAGGTCCTGGGTTCGAATCCCGGCGGCGGCGGATATTTGTGTGATGAACACAGATATTAGCCGTCAAGTCATGGATGTTTATTTAAGTTTATTCTAATAAAAAATATGTATTTATTCAATATGTATGTGTATATATTTCTTAAGTATATCAGTTATCTAGTATCCATAACACAAGTTCTTTAAGAAACTTAATTTGGGCTAGATAATGTTGTGTGAGTGTCAGAAATATTTATTTATATACATTATTTATAAAAGTACCTACCAAAAAGTAAAATATGTAGGTGTATATGTTTATAAAATTTTGTAAGATGTAGGAAGTGGGCGATATAAAAAAAAAAACAAAAAGTCAATATCAGGTAAGTATTGACTTTTTTTTTTCACCCAAAGTCATAAAACATAGCAAGGGGTCTACGACGAAAGAAATTACACACAGAAGTCTTGTCGGTGAATGTACCCATAAATAGAACCCGGCTGTGCACTGTCACTCATTCAGCGCGGCAATTGTATGTAAATCCATCAGTTAAGTACGAGTGCGCGCCCAAGGCGGCGCTGCAGACACTAGGGACCGCCAATCCGAGATGAGTAGGTAAGGGTGTTACCACGCCAATAAACCGACGGTCGACCGACGGTTTTACTCTGATCGGATTGGTAGGTAAAGTAAAAACTATCGATCGAGGATCGATCGATTGGTGTGGTAACACGCTAAGGCTGCGCTGTAAGTGCCGATGATGCATAGGTAAGGTTGCGCTGCTGTAAGCAGCTGGTACACTTATGTAAGTCGAAAGGAAGGTTGCGCAGTAGGCGCCTAGTACATCTAGGTAAGTCGTAGATAATGTTTTGCTGTACGGTTAGGTAGGTGAGTGCGCGCTGTAGGCGCCTGGGACGCGTTGGAAAGGTACAAGAGGCATTTAACGCCCACTGAACGAAAAATAATTTATTTTCAATATAAACAGCTTATTGGACAATAAATTTTAAGTTACATAAACGCATCATTGCTTTTTTTTACTGAAAAATAATAATTTATATAAGAAAATATGTACGTTTCACGACATGGTAGCCTCTTTTTAAAAACATGATTTCGGGCGTTTTTAGAAAGGGTACGTCTATTAGCGCCCGTTTATATAAAAAAATCTTAAAAGCCAGAATATCATTTTTATAAATTAAATAAAACAATAATGGCCAATTATGTCCAATATTTATTTATAGAGAACTAAAAAAAGCATACAAAAACGAAAATTTAACAAAAAAATAAGAACTCTTGTGTTACTCTTAAAAATGCTTATAAAATCTCGAAGTAAACATGTTTAGTTGTCTTTTTTGGTTTAAATGATCAAAATAAAAACATTAAACAGCTATCAAGCTTTTTATTTGAAAAAAAAAAAACTATTTATTTTTCATTCATTGGGCGTTATTAAACGTAGTACCTAGGGTAATGACGCCTTTGAAATAAAGTGGTGGTTTTAATAACGCCCATAAGCAGCAATAATATGTAATAATCTAATAACTTTCTTCTTTTTTCTCCATTATGTCATTTTATTGGCCTATAAATACAAATTTTTGTTAAAAAAATAAGAACTGCGAATAGCTGGTCATAAAATAACTGAATTTTAATGCTTCAAAATTTTGGTATTTATAATAGCGCCCACACATTGTCTTATATAACGCCCCAGGGGCTTATGGCTGGGCGTTATTGGACGAGGAGAAGATATTACAGTTTTTGTAATTTTTTGAGGAAATTGAGTAAATAACTTAAAAATGGTTTACGGATTATTTAATTTTACTTACGTAAAAAAAGAAAACGTATAAAGGAATGCAATAATTGCAGAAAAACAACGGAATGCTTACAATTTCGCTTTTTCATCTTTTAATGTAGTTAAATCACATTTATCGATAACACGAACATAATAACTAATGCGTAAGCACAACACTAATGGAAAATTTCACAAGGTGGTACTCGTTTATGACGTCAGAAGGGCTCGTCTATTTCCGACCGTGGCTCTGGATGTTCTAGCAAAATTCGTTTCTAAACATGCACGCTAGGGATGGGAATCATCAACTCAGTCACTGACATTTTTATACTTATTTTCAAATAAATTAAACATATTTATTTCTAAAGTAACAATTGCTTTACTTACCTAATTGTTTTAATTTATTTGTTAAAATTGGGTTTTCGTTTCAGTAAATCTTTGCTTATGTCCCATCCCTATGGTCGGTTATATCCAACAATGGCGCTGGCAATCATCATGGCAACATCAAAGCAATTTTCTAAAAATAAAATCAGTAATTTATCTAACTTCTGACATATTTCTAATTAAGAGACTTAAGTGTACTCAGTTGATGAACCATTTACCAAATATTAACATTTTTTTGACATAATCCAGCGTTATTAAATAAAAATAGCATATGAAACGAATGGTGGTTTTTAGTCGTATATACAACGTGTAAAATAATGAAGAGATAATACTTAAGGACTTTGTATGATTGGTGATGTAGTTTATAAGTTTAGTAACAGTAACATAAAGAATATTGGTCACCTTCCATACATTCAAAAACTTCACTTAAATTCTTTTATTGACCCCGTCTTGTGTTCGTTGGTGCTTCAAACGGTTGTTTATTGTATTAAGTATCTAAATTTACTATCAATATTTTTGAATTCGATGCAGAAATAAAATTATTTCATAAAATAAATACATAGCCCAACCCGTCAATGTCAGACTTCAATTCAGACTCAGACTTATAAAACTAACAATTGTGTTAGTTTCGCAGCCGGATAGTATCAAATATCAGGATATAAGCTTAATCCTTGCGTAATAATAAGCCTACTGCAATGTAAAAAGAATTAACATAATAAACAAGGCACAAAAAGGACTGCAGGAAAATATATATCAATCAAATCTGACGATGAGGTCTGATTGATCTATGTGAGTGACAGAACCCGCATCTCATATCTTATAGCTACGTTCAGCTTTAATGTTCAATTACACTGTAAAAAGTATGTATTTACTAACATAATAGTATTTTTTTTACATGATCTTTGCTCTAATATCATTTTTAGTTTCGGCCCTTCATAGGGTTAATTTCTGTTAAACTTAAAACAATAGATTGGCTGCGTTCACAAACAATATTTCTCGAATATATTTAAAAATTATTTTCTTTTTTTCCATGGACTGACTGATCACGGTTTTAATTGCTTTAAAATCAGTAAAAAATCTAAGTTTTTTTGCGATATATTTGAAACTAAGACGCGTCTTTCGGCTATCAATCACTTCAATCAGTTGACAGGTCATAATTCGCCTGCCTTCTTTGTTATCCTTACGGTTCGGCCGAAAAACAAGTTCAAAGTTTAGATCAAAATATCCAAGTGTCAACCCCAAACCAAAAATGTTCGAGTTTTACGAACCGTCTCTGCAAAATTTTCACCATTCAGCGATTGTGTGCTTTTTGGTAATTTTCAATAATTTCAATGCGTTATTGAAGCGTGTATCGTTCCAATTTTTATTTATGGCTTAGTTTCTACTTGTCAAATGTCAAAAAATGACAGCTTCAAAAGTGACATCTATCGATATAGGGGTCTATTCAAAATAACACCTCTTATTGGAAAACCCTTTATTCAACACGGCGACAAACATATCTGAATTAGGGTTTTAAAAATAATTAAAATGGGTAGGAAAAATAAGCTGGCAGCTACAGTGAAGTAGCAATTTAATTATAAAGTAGCAGCTTTATATTGTTTTCTTAGATTTGTTTAAATTTAAATTGGCAGTGAGTTTTTGGTGCAGCAACTGAATTTGAATCATCGTTATCTCGATGTCTTAACGCTTGACTTTTTTGACCATGTCGGGATTGTCCAGGGTTGACTAAGATAGCCGGCCTGGCTTATGGCGCTTAGCAGGCCGCTACCGCGGCACCGCTCCTTTCGCTTACTCGGCCCGCGCACGTAGCTATACCTATAACTATATGCAACCTAACATGCTCCTCCTCGCTGCACTCGTCGTCGCACCTAACCGTACCGACTCCGTCTTCCTGCAGGGCTAGCATGCAACCATCGATAAATAGTCGAATCGACAAGATAAAAATTATTTTGTTATTTTATCCTATTATGTAAGCTAATATGCGCACCATAATAGATAGAATTAGGTACTCGATTTGATACCATGATTAAGACCATAGAACCAAATATGTCATAATCTTAATAAATTACATACACTAAATACCATATTCTAAGAAAATATCGATAAAAGGCCCGATTTATCGTTGTCGCGGTAGCATGCTAGCCCGTCTGTTAAGACTTTTAATACCTCATCTATTATTTTTGCCACCAAGTAGTAAGTCGCTTAATAAGTTGTTGGTCGCCTCAAAAACAATATTCTAATACTTATAGGCGTACAGCTCTAACACGCCGTTTTACCAACATACCTGGGAGGCATAAAGTTGTCGGAAACTGAACTGAAACAATATCTCAGAATCCTTTCAAAACAAATAGAATCGACAGCCGTTCATTGGTTGGATTCTGGACCGGCGTGAGTAGCTGGTGGCTTAGCGAGCCTGCAGATGAGGTGGGTTGAAACCTCGCGGAGAATACTATTTTTTGAGTGTGAAATTTAGAAGACTGCGCCTAATCATAATATCAGCTGCTTTATTTAACTTCTAGCATAGCGTATATTACAATATTGTTTGAAATTAGTACCTATGAAAAGTATCCTGAGTTATTGAAGACTTAAGTACCTTGAGAATCAACAGAAGTCACACAAATCCATTCTCGCAAAAGTTCGTTTAAAGCATATGAAGGGTTTTAGCCTATGGAATCAAATCACTTTGAAGTATTTATTTACACACTTTATTGAATAAACATAATGAAAACAAACATTATATGTATTGAAATTAATCTCAAAGACAGTATACTGTAACCGTAAGGACAACATTAATATTTAACATTAATCAATTCAATTCACAAAAACGATTAAGATATGTCGACAATTATTAACGATATTATTTAAGATATGATTACTTTTCAATTTCACAAGTTTTTAAAAGAGTGTATACTAACATGGAAAGTAGGAAAAAAGTTGTATTCAAAGGTAAATAATGAAATATTTTAATAAAAAAGTAAAATAATAATACATTTTGGTTCTTGTATTTAAAGTTCTCTGAAAAATAATAAATGCCCTTGAAATTGCAGTGATGAAGAAATTAATAAGTTCATGAAGCTTTAATTTTTATGGAGATGCGGCGACTATCTTATGTAGTCAATACGTGCTAGATTTTCTATATTAATACTAAATAATGAGTATGTGAAGACAACAGGCAAGGCATAGTCTACGCTAATACACAAGATACGATGAAAATGATTAAAGTACACACAGTATTAAGTCATATTTAATATTCGTATACAAAGCCGACTATGCCTGAAACAGTTTGTACAATATAGATTACACTTTATAACATAGCATGCATTTTATTGTTCTGTTAGTTGATTAAAATGGTACATATGTATAATTAGAGATTACCTCTTTTATAGGACAAATAAACAGATTTTGATAATATGCATTATTTTGATACAATAGTTTATGTGAATTTAAATAAAATAAATGATTCAATAATTATAGTTACCCTGGTAAATTATTACGACTATAGCTGATCTTTTAATATGAATAATTTTCTTTCAATAATTTGTATGGAAATTGGGATTAAGCGACTATAAATATTGTAAATGGATAACAAATTCCACAACCCTTATTACCCAATCGTACCTGTTACTTTTACCACAAACAATTTTATTTCATCAATATTGCACATTTTTGTTTTAAGATCAAAATTCAATTTTCAATATTTTCCTTAATCATTCGAAACTTTACTCACGAAGAAGACTTAAAAACAGAAAGATTTTAAAATGGTGCAAGAACTATAAACTGTGGTGCTCACATGAATATTCTAAAAAAATTCACTATTACAAATATTTATTAAAATTGATTACTTTTTAATATAAATTACACTATGATACAGCGCTGTCAGACCCTGTTAATAAAGGCTAAATATAATTTAAAACCTGGCGCTAACTCAAAAGAAAAAAATAATAATAGAGCAAAATAAAAAAGGCACCTATTTCTGTATCTGTGCAATCTTTAAGACCTGATTAAATCAGGATCACGCATCTCGGGAGTAAAATAAACTGACCTTACCATAAAGTAATATTGCATGAGGCTCATTAAAATATAGCGTCTTGTAATTGTCATACATTGAACACCAAATAAACAGAATAATTTGTAAAATTGAAAATAACTAACAGATCAACAAAACTAACTAAAGGCAGCGAGCCTAACTTACGTAAACATTCAGTAAATTGAGCAAATAAAAATAACAATAAGTAACAATATAAGATTATTCAATATAAGATATGAATATATTGCTGTGATTAATAATACTAAAACTGAGTAATAACTATATAAAAAAACACTATACACTAGTTTTACATAGTAAACACCATTGTACTAATTCAATAAGTAATGACAACATCAACTAAATTGTTGAGAGAAAGTTATTTTATTTTAATTGCTTATTTCACATACACCTTTAATTACCTAGCTATGTATGTGCAACTTCGGTCCAACTTCCTTTTCAACTATAAGCCTTCTTAATACCTACCTTTATTTACTTGCTACTTCAATAAAAATACTACGATTTTATAGCATTTCCCAAGGTAGCATATTATATGCACAAAAGCGTGCCGATTCTTAATCACAGCTCTATCTCTTGTCTTTACCGTGTCCCTTCCGAGAGATATCTCAATAGAATCTATTTATACCTGTGTGGGTACTCAGTGTACAAAGCTCTATACATTACCTTATTCGCAATTAATTACTCTATAAATAATTGATTTTATCAAATTTTATTGCTATTTTTTAATTATGCAACACTACACAAGTGAACCGAAAGTATGCACGAAAATAACTAAAAAAAAAACACTTTTGTATAAAAAAAATCATTTTGAAAACCAATTTTGACTAGTACTGATATTTTTTTCCTTAAATTCCAGAACAATTGACTAGCATAAACCGACCAAAACATTTTTAAAGTCAAATATATTAACATTAAATTACAAATTTTCATTCGCGCGCCAATAATTACTTAGTCACATGTTTGGCACATTCATTCTCTTAAAAATAATAAAAATATTGAAGAGGGAAGACTCGGGGATAAGTGTCTAGGGGATATGCTCGAGTATATATATTTTTCAATTAAATCTAATTGTGTCTCTTACATCTAGGGTGCTAAAGAATAATCTGTGAATATAATTACCATAAAACTTTAGTTATAGAATTGATTTAACTTGTCACCTTAGTAATATAAATAAAAATTCATTTTTATATACCGTTACAACACAGGTATATATTATGCTTACATTTTATCAGAATTTATTTACTTTTGGCACTAAATTTAATCGTGTTGTGGCACTAGTTTGTAAGCAATAAACGTACGCATTGGAAAGCCTCAATACACTGGTCCTATAATACCTTACGACTACAACATTAACCTAAGATTTTTTTTAAGATTTTTGGAAATATATTGATTATTTTACCACAGGACTAAATTCTATACTTTTTCATCTAATACTAAATACAATGAGCAGTCTGGAGAGGGTAATAAAATAATTTAAATAAACTGTACTAGTTTATATTACTAAAAATTAACTACTCTCAGAATAATTTAGCATAAATCCACAACATTATTAATGTTAAACAAACTTTAACAATCTTTGGCTTTGATCCCTAGACCAATATTATTAATTCGACTTATAAATTTTCAGTAGCCGATGTAGGTACAGATAATATTATAGTCAAATGTTTAAATAAATTATAAGACTATCACATTTAGCAACACTAATAATACAACTAACGTCTTTTTTGTATTTATTTCATACGATTAAAAGTATAAATATTGTAATGATGACGATTTGTCTGCCGCCGTGTTAAGATTCTTAAAGGATTTGATCCCATCGGTTTCGGTCGCCGCGCCGCGCGTCGCGACGCAACTGATTCTGTATTACCTAATATTCCGGGTCATTACGATTATCTTTTTTATTTACAAATATTGTCTTTAACCCTCTCACTCTGTTCGCTAAACTATCGCTACGCTATGTCCAGCGAGTCCGAAGTCGATCGTGCGTAACTCTCTATCTAAAACTATACTGACGCTCCATATAACATTATTTTGAACATTTTCTTTTACTTGTGGTCAGTACTGCTTACAATGGAAATAAATCCAATAATTGAAATATTTGACCGCTTAAATCCATAGTAAATTCGATCAATATTAGCTAATTTCTGTCGCTCACATTCTTAAAAAATTCCCGAGCCGTGAACAACGAACGATAAAACTATAAAATAAATCAGTTTGTCTTTTTTTATGATAAATAATCACATAATAATCTGGGTCGTTCGATATTCAGGGCTGTCGAATACAAAAATTTAAAATGTCAGTCACATTAAAACATTTAAAATTTCGTAAGTTTCCGAATCGTTTCACCCCGATGCATAATTTCATTTTGATTAAATTCAGTGGAGAATAAATATAAGAATATCTAAAATACTCATAAACTCGTAACAAATGTAAACATATGTTTAGTTGGTGGTTCACTTGAGGAAGAAGATGGGGCCCGGTGCGCGCTGTGGGGCCATGAAAAGCGCGCGTTCTGTTCCTAGCAGCTTGTATGCAGCGCGGTAGCCCTGGCCGCGCGCCGACATTCAATGTATAGGCGCCTTGACAATGTGGTTCGGAGCGATGTAGTGATAACCGGGCAGGGGCAGTCCAGCTGTTTCCATTGTGATCCTGTCAAGTTTTACATAAGCTTTACTTTACAATCGTACAAACAGCAACATATTTCTTAAAAAATCACTTTAAATACATAATAGTAACCATTTAAAAATATTTATTGCAACTAGTTTATAGGCTCCAAGGTGTGTTTGGGCGTGGGTCGGGCGAGGAAGACTGAGGTTTTACGCTCAAAGTTCAATTGAGTGGATACTTCTAGGATACAAATTAAAACGTATAGGAAAGTTCTTACCAGGAATTTGGATGATCCTTTGTGCGGTGGGATGTAGGTTCTCGATGGGCCACAGTTTCAGGTATCACAGGATTATTTGATGCCTTATTAGGTTGAGGAATGACAGGTCTTGAAAGGGACATTAAAACCTTGGTATCATATTTATAAACTAAATCTGAACTGAGGTACATTGATACAAAGTTTTGATAAAAAAAAACATACACATATTTACCAATTTATTAAGTGATTTAAAATAGATACAATTTCACTCAAAAGATTCTAGCGTATATAATCTTGAAATTATACCAAAATATCTACCTTAAAATTAACATGATTTATTTAAAAAACTGGCTGTCGAGTAATATCTATTTCCTAGGGAAATGCAATAACGCTAGAAAAAACACTCAAATTGGACCTCAATGTTAAATAGCTAAATAAGCTATACTGTAGAGATGAAATTTACGCCATACCAAGGCTTTACAGTATTTCAAATTACAAAATTCAAAACTACACCTAAGGAAAGAAAATGACTTATTCAAACTATGTTTAAGACAAATTACTAACAATGTAAACTGTTACAAGTTATGACATTAATCTTGAATTTTAGTATTTGTCAATTTAAATAAGATGGTTTTTAAACATTGCTTTTTACGAGTTAAACATTATGCAGTAATCCTAATAATAAATTAATTAAAATAGGCAATGTCATTACGAAAGAAACAGATATTTTAAAGTAACAGTCTTGAACATATGATAATCACTAGCTCTGTGGCATACACTTAAACAAACTTAAGCTTGGTGTGCCCTAATAATCATGTTCTATACTAGTTTAGTTTGCTTCGTAAGACCACATTATACATACTTAAGTCGGTAGTCCGATTAGCTGTTCACCCTGTTTTCAATGTCGATTTCATACATTTATTTTATGATCTACTCTGCCAAGCCATCTAAAAACACTACAGCTTCAGCGTGCCTAAATATTTCCTACTATTGTCACAATCTCTAGTTATTTTTATCCGTAACTTACTTTGTTGATTAAAAAATAAATTGTCTAACAATTTTACATATCAAATTGCATAGTGCTTTCAAATAGTTCTTGTAACTATTTGCAAACATCTATGATAACTTTTAAATAAAACAATAACTGATAAAGGAAAAATAAATGACTCTTTATTTACAATAACTAACACTTTATACTTAATTAAATCAGTTATGTCACTTAAGTAACAAAGAAAGTTAAATTATAGTTCATAAAAAAGTTAAATAAATCATCTCAAAATATTACCAACTAATTAGGAATCTTATGCGGAATAATTTGGAAAAATACATAAAACTATGCGATTTATTTTTTTAAAACGTTAGTTTTCTTTCAAACCTTTTTCGATCTAGGATGATGTTAAAAAATTTGTCATATAAGTCACTATTTACAAGAGCACATGATTTTAGAACGGATAATTGAAGATTGAATGATTTAAATATTAATCAATTAGTCAAGACAGACTTATTAGGTACTTCTCATAACTTTAAGGATCTATATTCTATATTTCTCCTTAGTATCTAATTTTGGATTGCAAGTGAGCATAATTTAAAACCACCGTGTAGGTTCTAGACCGACGTGGATAAACCAAGATTCCTCGTCTAGAAACCACTACAATACACAAACAAACAAAAAAAACAAAAAAGACTCATTGGTGAGAAAGTAAGAAAAAAAAGTGCAAACCAGCGTTTGAAGCAATCAAAAATATTGCAGATGGAATTAAGAAGATTTGTAATAGAGAATCCGTTTTTTCTTACTTAGTACCAAAAAATGCTGACACAAAAACTCCTTAATACGGGCTGTATTTGCTTCTTTCCTTCGAGCTTTTCGTGGGCGTTTCGTCGTCCTGTCGTCTTTGGTATTTATGATTCCTGTGTACCCCTGTGGTTTGTACTGGTGAGTTGGTAGTGGATCCGGATAGTAGGTCGGTGAGTCCGCCAAGGGCCGATAGGGAGTTCAGGGCTCCGAGGGCCCCTGATTTGCTTAGTAGTTGCGCGAGAGGGATGGCGGAGGCAAGGGGGTTAGCGGCGGAGGTCGAGGTGCCTCCGGAGCCGCCTTCAAGGTTCGCCTTCTGGAGCTCCACACTGTGGGACCGGGACAGGACTGATAAGGGTCAAGGCGATACGATGGGAAGGTTTGTGTTCGGAGCTGGGACGCTAAACGGAGACTTCTTATGAGATTTTGTAAAGGATTAATCCCCGTATTCATAATTATGAGAGAACTTGACATGAGGTTCGTTAAGTGTTTCGTTTCTCTCATCCTTTTGGATAAGATAGATGTTTTAGCAAAATTGTAACGAAAAAAGTTGATTATGCATTTATGAATAAAGGGGTTTGAGTTAAAATTTTGATATTTATTAATTATTTATAATTCAAATGGATAGGTGGTTATTTGTAAAGGAATTTGTTAAACACATGTCATAATTTCCTCATAATCAAATTAATTAAAATCATTCTGGAAGTATCCGCTTTGACATATTACATTTTCATTGAAAAGCTCATACTAAGTTCAAACCAACCCAATAGGTATCAGATAATTCAGGAGACAGATTGTAGGAAACAAATTATATATTCTGACAAGGACTAGGCAAGATTTTAAGGCATGGGGCTTTACATTTATTAATATTGGATGGAAGAACATTGGGAGGAGCCTAGCGTATTGCATTTAATTTCATCGAGTTATACTGGTACTGACCTCATGTTAATCAAGTACTGAGCTAGCGCGACGGAATCCGGATTTCCAGAAATGGTGATGGTTCGATCAGTGCTGCCGCCTTCTCGCTCTTCGCAATTCGATATTCTAATCATGGCGCCGGAGATTTGGCGGATTTCAGCGATTTTAGTGCCTCCCTGAAAACGTACAAGAAAAAATTCAGTAAGCGCAGCAAGAAGAGTAGGCAGGTATCATGGGATTCAAATGTTATGAAGCTATTCGTCACAATTTAGTAAGTGCCTACTCCTAATATAAGTTACGTTTAAAAATCGTCAACTTATAGCCGGCGCGGCGAACCTTGATCCCTATGACACTGACAGTAATTTCCACTACATAACCTTGTAGTGCCGTCACCGTTACAGTAGAATCGTATTGGAGGCTTCTTTTCTGCAAAAGTTACTTCGTTAGGTATGATTCAATAAATACCCTACGAAGTAACTTTTGCAGAACGTAAACGTAAAGTGTGATTGAGATAATTTCTTGCAAATGTTATGAATTGTTATAATTCCAACGGAATATTGTATTTTTTTTTTTTTTTATAAAATATGGATGGGACGTTTGTCTTCCATGACACCTGATGTTAAGTGAACATGAAGACTAAGGTGGTACACGTCCATCCACGAGAAACCTATTCACTCGACGCTTAAAAGTACTAGGACTATACTGGTCAGGGAAAATAGACGCAGGCAGTTCATTCCAAACCTTGGCGACCCGTATCAAAAAGGAACTGTCAAAGCGCTTAGTTCGACTTTTCGGAATATCAACCACATACGGATGGAAGTTCTGTCTGCGTCTAGTAGTCCGATGGTGAAAGGGTGAGGGTTCAATTTGCTCAAACAGAGCACTCGCGCACTCACCAAAATGTATCCTGTAGTACACGGTTAAACAGGCAACCTTGCGACGGACGATGCTCTAGGGTCTGTAGTTTTTTGGTCGTAAGGTCGACGTTGTTAATTAATTTACGGGCTCTTCGGTCAACGGAGTCCAGCGCTTCTAGTTGATATTTGGCTGAACCATCCCAAAGATGACTGCAGTACTCCATGCATGATCGCACTTGAGCTGTATATAAGTTAAGAAGCTGTGCAGGGCTGAAGTACCGCCGTACCTTCGAGATGATTCCCAACTTTTTCGAAGCTACTTGAGCCATGGACACAATTTGTTGACCGAAGTTTAAACTAGATGTTATAGTTACGCCTAAAAGCCCTAGATGGTCAGTGATGGGGACAGATACATTTTGGAAAGTGGGCGTTTATGTGAAGGTGCTCTTTTTTGCGGAGAATAGACACGCCTGAGTTTTGGACGCGTTGAATTTGACCAAATTCGACTCACCCCAATCGGATACTTTCCGTAAGGTCAAATCAACGCGCTCAATCATTGACTTTCTTAAACTTTGGATTTCACGGGGGCTCGCTCGCGCATTGGATACGTATCTCTCTACAATAGTGCTGTCATCAGCATAACTAATAATGCCCGGTGTCAAAAGGTCATTAATGTGCAGCAAGAATAATGTTGCAGAGAGAACAGATCCCTGAGGTACCCCGGCATTAATTGCCATTTGGTCGGAGGAGAAGCCATCTAAGACTACTCGAATTGACCGTTCCCTCAGAAAATCAGATATCCAGTCGCTGAGCCCAATCGGTATGCCATAAGCTGGAAGCTTACTTAAGAGACCATCATGCCAGACCCTGTCAAAGGCCTTGGAAATGTCTAAGGATACAGCTATTGCTTCACCATGACCCTCCAAGGCCTCGCTCCATAAGTGAGTGGCATACACGAGAAGATCGCCGGTCGAGCGCCCGTTGCGGAAACCATATTGGCTATCGCTTAGGAGCTCGTTGGCCTCGAGGTATGCCAGGAGTCGATTGTTCAATACACGTTCCATGACTTTGCAAAGTATGGAAGTGATTGAAATTGGTCGGTAGTTGACAGGATCGGCACGGCTTCCCTTCTTTGGTACTGGTTGTACGTTAGCAAGCTTCCAGGACTTGGGAACCTTACCGGATTCCAATGAAAGTCGATAAAGACGCGTCAAAACGGGAGACAACTCAGCTGCGCAGCGTTGTAAGACCACTGCAGGAATACCGTCTGGACCACTAGCTTTGTTCTCGTCTAGGTGCAGCAAGCATTTAAGAACCTCCTTTTGGCGAATGTGAACGGTACCCATTGTAGGTCCGAACTGAGGTAATTGGGGTGGGATTTTTCCTTGGCAATCTAGACGAGAATTTTCTGCGAAGATACTAGCAAATAAATCTGCTTTCTCCTTAGAAGTATGGGCCAGAGAACCATCGGGTTTCCTCAGTGGTGGCAGCGACGGGCGACAAAAGTTCGTTTCGACCGACTTGGCAAGGGACCAGAAAGCTTTACTTCCCGAAGGGTATGCTGCTATTCTGTCTCCGATACGGCCTATGTGGGCAAAACGAGCTCTTTTGATTACCTTTTTGCAGGACTTGGCGGCAGCATTGTACCTCTTCTTGTGTTCATGCGAATCCACGGCTTTGCTTCTGAGAGCATTTGCCCAGGCTTTGTATGCTTCCCGCTTTCGCTTTTCAGCGGCTAGGCAAGCAGTATTAAACCATGGGCGAGCTTTGGTTTCGAGGGATAGATCAGCGTGGGGAATGAAGTACTCCATTGCTTGAACTATCACACTTGAGACAGCATCAGCGCAGCACGATGGATCGGTTGATGTAAAACAAGTTTGCCGCCATGGATAAGATGCGAAGAAATGTCGCATTTCATCCCAATCTGCTGACTTGTAACGCCATACTCGCCTGGAGCTTTTTGGGCGGGTGTCAGGTGGCGAGTACAGCGATACAGATTTCACCATACAGTGATCGGATGTCCCTAAAGGTGCAGTGACGGACACCGAGTATCTGTCAGGATCGGTTGTCAGCAGAAGGTCCAAGCAATACGCAGTGTGGCCAGCAACGTCGGGGATGCGCGTAGGCTCGTTAACAAGCTGTGAGAGACCATAAGTCAGCGAAAACTTAAAGGCCTCTCTGCCAGCATGGTCAGTGTCCTGATACGGGTATAACCACTGCCCATGGTGAGCATTAAAATCCCCCAGAAACACCAACTGCGCCGTGGGAAAACGTTGCTGAATCTTATCTGCTGTATTGCCAAGGTATTCCATAAGCCTCGTTGTCTCCCGATCTCCGCTATGTGAACGATAGATACAGGCGTAAACCACTTGGTCTAGGCCAGTATCTATGTGAACCCACATGACTGAAAGGTCCGGCACTTCCAAGTAACGGAGACGCTGATAACAGATCACGTCACTGGCATACATGCACACCCCGGCGTGCGGGCGGAAAAGAGACTCCAGGATATAGCCTGGGTAACCAAGGTATGCCGAGTCTGACGGATCGCAGATCTGCGTCTCCGTTAGAAAGAGTAGGTGTGGTCTCTCCGTCTCAAGATGGTGGTGGACATCATTCAGATTGGAGTGCACTCCTCGGATGTTACAGAAGTGCACTTTAAACGAGAGGAAGTGCAACCGCTGTTGAACCGTACTCTTTTTAGGACCTTTCATTGTGAATTGGTAGTGGAGTGAATAGGGAGGAGAATAGAAGTTGAGTGAAGCGCTGCAAATGGAACCAAGCAACTCGTAGGAAACAACGCACCATTGCAACACGATTACTCAGACCTATCCTCCTCAATGGCTACACTAGACATCATGCCGGAACGCAACTAGGTTACTTGGCGGCATGGTTTTGTCTAGTGGGTGGTGACAAGCCACGGCCGAAGCCTACCACCAGATTTTACTGCTCGTTTAGCACCACCCAGGGACCACGTACAAGGCATCGAGGGCTAAACCTTGCGGACGCGAGCAGTTTTCAGTCCCCGGAATTCAGCCATTGGAATATGGCTACGTAAAATAAAAAAATGCCATTTTTAGAAGCCTCCAATACGATTCTAATGTAACGGTGACGGCACTACAAGGTTATTTTGTGGAAATTACTGTCAGTGTCATAGGGATCAAGGTTCGCCGGGTCGGGTAGTTACTTAGCTTCAAATTCGGCTTAATAAGTTGACGAACGTAGTATGCTTTTAACTTAGATACTTTAAGTCGGTTCTTCACACAGTGTAAGAATTTCTATATTTTTTTCAAAACTTGTTTACTTATAGCATAAATTGCTATAAAGATTTCTGGTTTTTGGTTGTCATGCATGGTGTTTGTCATAAGATTCTACAAGGTGTTCCTGTTGATTTCCCATAACTTTGAGGTTTTGTTCCTTACTAACAATACTCTTTACCAACGAATTTGTGGTTCAAAAGTGCATACTTTCCAAGATATCATCAATCTTAAATAATGAGTTCATAAATTATCACCCTTGTAAAATCTCTTTAATATTCATTCAATAGACGCGTGTTACAATATACAACAAAAACATTTTAAACGTTGAGGAACATTGCATACAATGTACAACGCAAAGCGTTGCGAACTGTACCTATGCATAGCGATAAAAAAGGGATAGAAAATGCCACATTGTCATACTTCGCATACAGTTGTTTTACATAAGATGTTCTGACTTAATTGAATTATTTTGTATGAAAAATAAGAGCAAAAAAAATGAAAAATTATTCTTGTATTATTATACATGTAACTATTAATTTACATTTTAACTCGACGTTCCGGTGTCTTTGCGGACCCCGTGGTCACGAGCGACTGAGATGTCAGGCGTCAGATTGATAGGTAGAAAAGTTATACATGGTCTCCATCTGTTTCTCAGTCACGAGCGTAGCGTTCAGGGTTAACAAACAGTGTAAAAAAGAAAATATAAATTATACTTACACTATAAACATGGTAGAACAAATGTTGTTCCCAATGTCTTGATGTGGAGAGAGCGCCTGCAAGAGGTGATGCGCAGATTTTGGTAAGGGCCATTATAAGTTACCTTGTCATGAAGTCTTACCTTGCCAATAATGCAACCAATGAGTTCATTGGGCACAGTCATCTCGTGCGATTGCGCAGCCGGCGGTGGTTGATTACGAGCCGCGTTCGAAGAACGGAGCTGGGATCCCGCCAGGGCTGCTAGCGCCGCTGGAAAAGGTAAAACCGAGGTTATTGGTAAATTAAATAAGTAGTAATTTAAGAGAGGCTTCTTTAATTTACTAGCAATAGTTGCGAGGTGGGATACTTAGTTAGTTTGCAAGTTTGCTCCTCGCTTCGTGAGTGTTGAGTGTTTTTTACATACATGCATTATTTTAAAAATGTTTAATTTATATTACTCCATTGCAAAGAAATACAAAATAAAGCTATCTTCTATCTAGTGTCGCGATAATTGGACTAGATTGTGGTGTGTGAAAATAATATCTATAATTATAAAAATTACTTGTCAGTATAAACTCTGCAGTGTGTTAGAAAATACTATTTTTTTTTTATATGTATTTGTAATAAATATAAAATTTTTGCTGTTCATCTTTGAATGGGAAATCCTCAAGTCGTTAACACAAACTCATGTGTTGGCCAACTTCTAATAGAAGTTGATAGAAAGTAGCAGGATGCCGAGTTTATATTAATTGTGTGAGGAAATAGTTAATCGTATAATTAACCCTCATCCGCCATAAGTAAGACTCACGGTATCGCCATTGGCATTGCCCGCGAGCCCTGGCGGATTGCGCTCAGCCGTGCAAGAAAAATGTGAATGGAGCAGTTCACGACAACATTTCCCCTCTCATAGCCCATGTGCCGCATCAGGTCACCGGCTACGGCACATTAAGAGTTAACAAATGTAGTTTTACTTACCAGCTGGATTTATTCCACCGGTGCTCGCCGGAGCAAGGCCTCCTAGGCCCAAGGCGGCTAAGCCAGCCAGTGGCGATTTAGCTAGACCACCCATCTATAAATAAAAAATAAAATTATTTTTAGACATTACACAGCAACAAAAATGGGATCTTGTTTTTAGAATTTATATTCATAGTTGGACTAATAATATAAAAGTTTTGTTCATATCAAAATGAAAAGATTGATACTTAATATTATCACTTGAGTTACAATATTTTGAAACAGGTTCATATATTTTGTAACAATAAATAAGAAATATACAAATGTAACTGAGAATGAAATATTTTATGCACCAGCATATTACAGAAAATAGTTAATTTATTTTAAACAGACACTTTGTATTATTCTCATAAATTGTTACATTTTTGTAAATAATACAAGATGTAATCTATTCTGTATAATAAGGTGAAATAGTATTAGTAATACTAATTAAATAATAGATATAAGCTCCAGCTGCTTGTTTTCTCTTCATACAGTTTCCGGGATAGGACGCTGGATAGGGTACCTGGGTCGTTACTATATTTTACAAAGATATCTGAAAAGTTCTAATCAAATTCTTAACATCATATAAATTAATAAAAGCCACTTTTTTTTCACCAAATAAAAATTTTGAATACATATTGTGAGTTTTTGAATGGTGCTGCCCAAAACTTTAAAAAATGCACCTTTAATAAAAACATGATTAAAAATAAATTTGTTTAAAAATAACTAAATTTCGATCCGCGTTAAGCCATGCGATTACATGGTTAATTTTTACAATTTGATAATAACAAAAAAAGAAATAAAGAACAGTAAATGGAAGAAGTAGGCAAGGCAAAAGGCAAATTAGGGAAAGGTGCATGTAGGGAATTGAAATAATATTTCTGCTGTGCTACGGCAGTTATAATACTGCCATTATTGCAGAAAACAAACAGATAAAGCTTTTTGTGTATCTCTATAAATTTCCAATCAAAACAGCTATAAAAAATCATTTATAACCGTCATAATTAATATGAAAACTAATCTACATAAAAATAATGATAAATACATCAATGCGCACTACTCAGGGCATATGGGGTATCATCTGCAGGAAAATCGTGCAGGGGAAGAAAAATTATTATATTAAAAAGCTAGGTAGGGTCTACAAAAATAATAAGGCCAATAGACTCCTACAGTCAGCATGACCGGGGTACTAATATTATACACGGTTATTTCAATTTTCTACAGGAGAGGGTTGACTCCACCACACAAACCATTATATCAAAGGAATTCGGGGCAGCACCAATCACATAATTACACTCGATTCACACAACCTCATAGAGATTTCATGGTCAGAATAGTTACGTAAGTGTTGATAGTAGTTGCATTACGGGGTGTCAACTACTAGATTTTGGACCACAAATCACAATCTACAGGTAGGATTTAAAAGTGACCAGAATGCAGAGACAGACAGCGGAATTAGTTTTGTAAGGGCCGAATCAAGAAATTGCGAAGTTGATAATTACCATGAAGAGATAAAAATGTACTTGTTTGGGTTTAGTAATAACATACCTTTATGAATGTCGAGTACCGCTTTTAAAACAAACAATATTTATTTAGAAACAATTTAGAAACAAGAAAATACTTTTTAAATATTGGTTTAGATTATAATATTATACTACATTTATGGGCACTGTTAAGGTTTCTTCTTATAGCTTAAAGGAGATCGGCAAGTATCAACTTTTAACAATTTGGAATCATCCTGGTATATTTGTCCAAATTCTTCATAAAGTTACCTTTTTGAAAAGATTACACTACATTGAATTTACAAATTTTGTAACATTTTCATAGGATATTTAAGGTCACTACAACATTTCGGGTACACCATACAGTGATTTGGGTCATGAAGGTTCGTATTTGTAAGTTTTTGAACTCAATTTCTATCGTCTTCATAAAGAATGTACATTTCAGGCAAAAAAAAAAATTATTTATTCAATATGTATGTTTATATATTTCTTAAGTATATCAGTTATCTAGTATCCATAACACAAGTTCTTTGAGAAACTTAATTTGGGCTAGATAATGTTGTGTGAGTGTCAGAAATATTTATTTATTATTTATTTGTAAATAAAGCAATGTGAAATATATTACATCACAATATTATATGGCTAGCTTCCAATCGCGCAATCAATAAGACTGTAATTACATAAGAGATGAATATTACTGAAAATTTTATTGCCAAAGGTGACATTTACAGCTCTTAAAACTTATGTTTCAATAACTGAATGAGAAATGAATGAGAGGTTAATATTTTGCCTAACCGGATTTTCGTCTCTTTTGAACAACCGAATTTTTGTAATATTTTTGAACGTGTTTTATCATAGTTAAGATAAGTTCAATGAAGTATTTTTCATAATCATCTTAAGGGTAACCAAGATGAAATGAAGGTGACATGACTCATTACATAAAATTAAGTTGACGTTACGGGGCGATCTACAGATACCGTGGTCACTAACCGACGTTGTAGGAGTCAAATTGACTGATAGATCTTACAATCTACGAGCGCGTGCGGCTTTTATTTGCAGTTTTAATTGTAAATACGCGTTACAGCCCGTTCACACATGATCCGCTTTACTGGATAGCTTTTTTGTATCGTAAATACGAATACTGAATACTGTGCCATAGCCAGAAGTCCATACAACTCCATGCGCCATCGATGAAAAAGAAAACGTATCCGGTAAAACGTCTCCAGTAAAACGGACCATGTGTGAACGGGCTGTTAGTGTGCGTACCCCACGAAGCGGTCAGTAACGAGCGCACCATCACTTAATGGTGCGTACAGATTGCTGTAACGGAACTTGTAATCTAACATTCTGCGCACCACACGTACAAATACGCAACGTGCGCAGAATGTAACATTACTAGTTGCATTACTAGCAATCTGTACGCACTAATGAGGTTGCTAATGAGTGACCGAGCGAACGTATGTATATTGTTCACTAACACAACTAAGGCCGTCGCGCGCTCCCAGATTACAAGATCTATATGCCGTCAAAAAGTACTTTATTGCTGAAGAAATTGAGTCCAAAAACGTTGAGACGTAACGGCAACCATCAGGGGTGATCTCTATGAGGTGGCGCGCACTCACAACATGGTGTTCTAGAGGCGGCGGCAGCAGGTGCGGCGGCGGCAGGGCGGCCAGCAGCGGCCCGCGCGGCTCCAGCAGCGGTAGCATCCCGCACATCGCCTTCAGGGCATTTATGGTTACTACACGGCAGTTATATCGACGATGGACTGTATACACTACTTTATAACCCATTTTTTATGTCTTAACGAAGGACAATGAATTTCTCCCTTGGGTGATAAGGACATATTGTATAAAAATGCCGTGTATAGTAAACGTTCCCATTTAAACCGCGCAAATCGCCTTTTAGGCATTCACGGCTTTTGTATCGACAAACTTATCCTTTAGGAATATCCAATCCGATATATGTTTTACTAGTTCAATGAAGCTAAATTTGTCCCACGAACTATTTAAACTACATCATTATCGTTTTTTTTTATAATAACAAGCCATCTATCATGGAAGAAATTTCTACAAGATCAAAAGTTACGGTGTAAAACCGAGCGGGACTATTAAAATATTATGTTATATTGTTTAGTCAACAAATGGTATTTGACATTACTAAGTAACGTTAGCGATTAATAAGGATCACCTTTTTTTCTAAATACTAAAAATGGTGGCCTGTAATTTATCATACGAATAAATTAATAAAAATTTTTCGCTTAAGTGAATTGCGGATTTAGAATAGGTTTTTTATTACCTACTATAATTTGCAATGAATAGACTTTTTGTATTATTACAGCCCGTTCACACATGGTGCGTTTTACTGGATACGTTTTGTATGGTAAATACGTGTACTGAATACTGTGCCATATGTGGAGTCGCTCATACAACTCCATGCGCCATCTATGAAAAAAAACACGTATCCGGCAAAACGTATCCAGTAAAACGGACTTTTACGGCGTCCGTCGCGGGTGCCCGATGCGAAAGTGTTTCGGCGCAGACAAATATAATCCGTCGCGGACGCCTGCGACGCACTACCGCATTTCCCAGCGCCGTAATATCTATCGCCTGGGTGAACAATCGATGGAAAATTTGAGTCAAGTAAAAACACAGTAACACTGATTTCTGGCTGACTGGAAACATCTCCGCTCGTGTACTCCGTCACTCGGACAAAAGTTTTCGGATTCCGACGCCTGCGCCGGGTTCGTGTGTAAAATCTAATGACGTAATGTATTTTGATGACTTAGAATTGGGAGTTTTACCACACAAGGCATTGGCTACACATTAGTTACTTCTATGTAATATTACTAATTTTCGGCCCATTTTGTATTCACCAAGCCTAGTTTCTAAGTTACTTTTTCTATCATAAATCTGATGCTATTTCGATAACAAAATTACTTTGTGTTGATGTATCACAATTAAAGCACATCCTAGGATGACATAGGAAATTTGCCTTTCTTGTAATCTTTGACAGATAAGCCACATTAATATTTAAGCTCACAAAAAGCAAGCCACGAACACTTTTGCAAAAACAGCAATACCAACGCATGTTCGTTTAACGTAACATATATTACTAGGAATACAGAAATAAACCATTTAGCAACCTAAATTCCTACAAATTTGAGAATTGTTTCGACGGTACTTGAACTCTGATTTGTTTCAATATCACAAACCACAAGGTTGTTCAAATCTCAACTCAATAAATTTCTCTATTCTATGTCTTATAAACTTTTTTTTATAATTACGTGTTTCCTTATATCGGTAATTAAAGCATAATAACAATATCTGTTTTCTAACCAAATGTGTACTTACATCTTGCGCAGGCACAGCGTAATTGCCTTGAATTGTGTAAGCCTGACCGCCAGCCAAGATGACCGGACCGGCGACGTTTGGTTTTGGCCTGTAAGGGATTGTAGCTCCTTTTGGTGGACTCTGAAAATATATTTTGAGAAATTAGACAATCTATTTCAGCTTTAAAATAAATAATAAGGTTTGAATTGCAGATGAGTTTAGAGTTAATTACAATAAATATTGAGAATCAAAAACACAAAACATAAAAAAAAATTAAAATTAAGAGCTACTATGGCAAATGGCAATAACAACTTGCTATGAGTATTCGTTAATATTAAAATAAATTAACATTTTTTTGTTTTCTATAATAAAATCCTGCATTGAATATCAAAAAAATGCTACTGATATACAAACAGTTGACTTATAAACAACAAAATTAACCATTTCTGCTTACGCGTAGACGCAGTAACCGAAAAATATTTTAAACTGCCAATAATGACATATCTTTTTACCAAGAAAGTGTCTAATTTTTTTTATTAAAAAAGATTTTTTTTAAAAGTTTACTTACCTCTAACATGACAACGCAAATATGGTAAATGCACTGCGTTATGGCATCACAAGTCCCGCTAATTGTCACCGCCCTTTCCGTTGAATTTGGCAGCATTTCACTCGCCACCTGTTTATACAAAACAATCTATTTATACACACTATTGTTAACATTTATATAATTTATATCTAACACAGAGATTGTATTGTAATTAGAACGCTTGTCGGATGCATTAGGAATTGATGGGCAGGACAAGTGTAGGGTAGCCTTTATTTATGGAGCGAGAGGAGCGTAAATTTCAACTGGCCTGACAAGAGCTATTATAGAAGGACTTTGATTCGATTTAATTATAGCTAATAGAACTGGAGTTTAAGATGCATTTAGTTGAGCTGCTTGATTAATTGTTAATGGTCTATAACTGTGAAAGTTATTTCAGTTTGAAAGTTATTTTAGAAATATATAGTTTGTTAATTGTATTAATTTAAAAAAATATTTCTATCTATCTAAATGTAATCTATAAATAATTTTACTAATATGCGAATATATTTACGTTCTTTAAATAAGATGATAATGTTAAGAAGTTAAAATCACAAGCATTAATAAAGTAAAATTCTTTAAATTGTACATATATCCAAAGCTTTATTAACATTATAAAGGCCAGAACATACTGTACTACTTCAATATTAGCATGATTCATAGATTCACTTATTATGTTTAAGATTTTATAATTTGTCTTCTTGGCATGCCCTGCAGGGCTAGCATGCGACCATCGTTACTCGATTCAATAAGATAAATATTTATTTGTTATTTTATCCTATTTTGTTAGCTTACTTGCGCACCATAATAGATAGAATTACTCGTTTTGATACCATGATTAAGCTCACAGAACCAAAGATGCCATATTCTTAAAAAAAATACATACTGTAAGTGCCAAATTCTAAGTAAATATAGATAAATGCCCGATTTATTGTTTTTGATGGTCACATTGCTAGCCCCACTGATACCATTCTGAATAAGTAAATGCTTTTTCTTTGTTATAGAATTTTTAAGAACTGTAATGTTTAATGTACATTACTTTACATATTGCAACTGATTAAGTTGCAAAGTACTTTGCAACTTAATCAGTTGCAATATGGTTGAAATTCAAATAAAAATGTATACATTTCATTAGACATACATCCATATTTTTACTTTTTATCTGTTCTATTATTTATGTAGCACCTGAATATTAGCTGCAGTAACATCTCTGATCTCCTTGATCTTTGCTCCACCTTTGCCGATGAGTGAACCACACTGCGACGCTGGTACGATGAGCCGTAGAGTGATTGGGGCGCGGGATCCACCACCACCGCCCTCATTGAATTGCGAGCACCACTGGAATTAAAGTTATATATCTTTGAGTGATTTTTAGTCACATTTTTTTTTTGTTAATAAAATTGTACCTATTTCCTAGAACGTAGGGTATTAAAAGGTAAAGGCGTTTTTCTGTATATTCTTTCCATGCTCGACCAAGAGCAAAGGAAAAACATAGAATATGCCAGCTCCTGCTCTTCCTGGGTATACTGTAAAAGTCAGTTAAGGGACTGAGGTTTTATAGGTTTTTATGTGGGCGAAAGGCTGACCCTATCGCCTACATAAAAACTGCAATAGTCTCTCTCCATCATTCTAATGCCTCCAAATTTGTCAAACGTGACATCAGATGGTTTTAATAACCTCTAGTGTTCTGCCTACCCTGTAATGATACAGGCGTGTAGTTATGTATGTATGTTTTCTGTATATAAATTACTCTACTTATGTACATTTAAAAGTAACATTATCTCATCAAAGTAAGAGGCCAATTATTATGCTCAACTATTTTGTTTATCAATAGATATTTTGTAATGGGGATATACACTTTAATACAGGCCTGATTTTTCAATGGCCAGATAAAAGTTATCTAATGAATAAAAAATTACCGCCCAGTAATACTCCAGTTGTCAAATAAATTTTATCGAAAAATCTGGACTATATAGTTTAGTCATCCACCCTTTTAGTTTAGAAAGTTTGGGTCAAATCAAAATTATAATATTAGAATTTGACTTATGGAGCATCAACTTCTGTAAACCACTACTTATTTAAAAAAAGTATATTTAAGAGTGAAATTCAAACTCTTGCAGTTGATATAATACATTTTCGTCACCCAATCAAATTGATTCAATCTAGATCGAATCTAAGCAAGAATATTTTTGCAATGAAATCAGGTTAACAATTTTCAATTTTTTCAATTACACTTAAAATAATTCTTTTAATGTCATGATATACGAAAACGTAACAACCCATCTAAACAAGCGTGGTTGCGGTAGCCCTACTGAATAATAGACACGACATGGAGGCTGCAAAGCAACAAATCATGTTTCTTATTTAATTATAAGAAAAAAAATGTTTATTACCTCTTCAAATTTCTTGCATATAAGTGTGAATGCTTTAAAAATTGCACTTGTGTTACCGGTGACGGTGACAATACGCTCTGGGCATGATCCATCAGATATGTTAATTTTCGCGCCAGACTGTAAAATAAATTAAAAAAACATAAATACCCTTTTTATATACAAGTGTAAATTATCAATCTATACTAATATTATATAGAGGAAACCTTTGTATTTTTGTATTGAATAGGCGCAAAAGCTACTGGACCGATTTCAAAATTTCTTTTACCATTACTTAGAGGGATTCTTCCGAATCCGTATAGGCTACTTTTTATCCCGAAAATCCCGCGGGAATCGAAATTGCGCGGTAAAAACGGGAAATTTCAGTATTAACACCCTGATGATAATGACAAAAAAATAGAGCGGTGAAATTTGGCGGCATATTTTATATAAAGGGTGGCTAGCCAGGTCACTCGGATTAGTCGCTTTTTACGATGCTTATCCAGGGGGGTGGGGTTGTTATAAGCCTACCCTATGCGGCTAAAACGTAAAGTATTTTATTTCGGTATAAAACATCGTGAAACTAGAACATCCATTACTTTTTGAATCGAAGTGCGAAGTTTTATCCACAAAGTCATCATGAGTATATACATCAAGTAAGCGTTAAGTGAAGAACAGCAAACACAGCGACTGGACTATAAAATGATGCGGTAAATATCTTACCACTGTCGACGGTAGTAAAGACTGCGTTAACGTATAAAACTACTGCTAGATCCACTCTCTTCCTTAAAAATTTTTGAGTTTTAGTTTAAGAAAAAGAGTCGCCGTATCGGTAAAACTGGGGCGTGTTAAAAATCTAAAAATTGTACTGCACTCACCTCTTCTCTGAACCTTTTAACAATTTCGCCTTTTTTGCCAATGATACTGCCAACTTCCTGTAAAAATGCAAATAACATAAATCAGCATAAGTGATTTCAGCTCACGTCTTAACACTTTGTTTTGTTCCATTATGTTCCAAAATAAAGCGAGTGCTATGGATCATTTGACACTATTGTGCAATGGGGCGCCGTAATTAATGCAGTCTCAGTGATTTATTTGTATGAAAGATTTCCTGTCTACATGCCAATAATAGGACTCTCTAAGACGATAATAGGTACGTTGGGGACGTATCGAGGCATGTTTTAAGTGGGTGGATGAATTAGCTTTCAACAGGATGGTATGCTGACTTGTTTAGAATGTGAACAATGCATTTGTCGCTGCAACGTCGATGTCTACCGAGCGAACGTAAATAGCGAACCTGATTAGATGACTAAGTCGGAATGAGTTCGAAGAACATCGTGATCAACATTTTCGTTTGATAGAGATTTGAAAAAGTTTAAATTGAATTGAAACTAGTTTACATTCGAAATAAGAAATTTTTAGGTCACATACATATATTTTGCAACTGGATTCTTTCTTGAAACTTTTCTTTTATTGTGCTACATTGATATTTGCTAACTGCAGACATGAACATACCTAAAACTGTTAATAATCAAAAATTTACTAAACTACGTTAATAAAAACTACAACATTTGACGCTAATTTGATTATTAGAACTTACTCGATTATTCCTTCTTCATAATACATATGTACAAAATATAAAGATGTTAGCCTCATACAAATATAAAGATGTGAAAGTATTTCCTAAAGTGCCTAGCCGGGAATCGAATCCAGAACTAAAAGGCCCACAAACGAACTCTTAACCAACGCTAAAGAATCGCTACCGTAAATCCGGATAGTTTAGAAATCGTTGGTATCTCAATTAAATGCGATACCCCATAAAATACGGGATGTAACTACATGACGTACGAAGCTAGACAACAATACTTTTATCAGACAAGATATCAATTAGCAAAAGAAATAAATCGACAAGTTTGATGCACAAGTCTGATGGTAAGAGTTGGCAGTTTGCCAAAAATACTTTGTATTGGATTACAGCCAATTAAAAGTACTTATACTGATATATATGTAGCTACTGCTCGATATCTAACATCGATACATCTCGCATGACAGCAATGTGGACACATCTAGGTGTGCTAAATTAAAGTCACTGTTGAGCAAGAGAGCCCTAAATAAACCTGCATTTAAAGTAGTTACTGCGAACATTACAGAATTAAGTAGTGTGCATAAATTGACTGTACAAATATTGTGTTTTTAAATAAAATATAACTAAGAAATAGAGAACTTATAAAGCTTTTAATATCCTAGTGGCATAGTTCTCATTTTTTTGATGTTTATTAAACACTAAATAAAATTTAAGAAATGCATATTGACCAAATTTGTTAAATGTAAAAATCAACAATTAAATAGCTTTAAATGAAACTAATACAGAATGCAAAGCAAATCCACAAGCAACAATGAATATGCTTAATGACATTTTTCATGTCGCCAAACAAACAAATGAATACAATAAATTGTTTCTAATAATCAGCCAATGTATCTGCTTGTGAGTGCAACAAATAAGTGAAAGTAGGAATTAAATGATAAGCAGTTTCCTCAAGAATTTGATTAATTAAAATTCTAAATTATTTAAGTGTGTCTAACTAAATTCAAGGCTTTCCATATTGAGTATGTGTTTTAATAGGCATGCAATGATAATATAAGCAAATTTATCTATATATGTATATTCTAGGTTCCCCCCTAGTTAGCTAAATGATATCTTATAACACAAGCTTCGCTTACTTTGAGGCCATGTAGTTGGTGTGATTGTCTGAAGATTCTTTTTTTATAGTGAACAGATTATTTTATAGATAATAAAAGTAAAAAGTACTCAATTATTCAAAGATACCCGAAAATGTTAACCACCTTGTTTGTGAATTCAATAAAAACTTGCAATACCTAGTAGTTTACATTTTAATGACATTTTCATTGAATTCAAATGGGTCACCTGTACAGGCCTTGTTATTTCAGTACACTGAACTAGAAATTTTAAGACATCAAGTCTATTTAAAGTTGCAGAGACCAAATACATAATACTCTACTGCAGGTCTAATAAGAGAATTCTGCAGCATAATGTAATATTTAAATATTAGCCGGTTCTATAGTATGTTTTGTATTGTAGGGTAACAGACTTTAAGTAGTTCATAATAAGTAGAATCATAAGTAGCTAGTATTAAAAGCAGTACAGTAATCTACTTAATGTGGTCTAGAAAATATTATTAATACAGTGTATTGGAAATTGAAAAGTTGGAATGAATCAGTGTATGGCAAGTTGCTCTACTTTCTAAAAGTACCTAAGTATAGGTGATATGAAAGTGTAGTCAATTAGCATGCTAACATGGACAGCAAACAAGATCTTATGTGATGCAGCCATACAAGTGTTTTGTTGACTAACAGGATTGAAATGCCAAAGTCATATTAGATTACCATACCCAGTTAAACAAATACCTTCTTTAATAATAACTCACTATATTCTACAGATATATTTATTGAAATGCTTAGAATCAGATTTTAATAACTACTGTCTACTGCATAATTCTTGAAATTAGGACAATTATTCAAGCCACAAATAATGCACTTTCACTGTGGCAGACATTAACAAAAACAATAATTTTAATTAAAGATACATGCAAGGATAAAAGGGAAGCAGAAATTAGAAGAAGGTAAAATATCCAAAAATTATTGTGATTAAGTCAAACAATGATGCCAATTTTTATAAATGTCTTACCTTCCCCTGCATAATCAGTCTGATAGTGAGGGTAACTTTTGAGTCCTCCTCATGGAGAGTGGGAGCTTTCTCCAGTTCCATGCTGGAGGAGGTGTCCGTTGTGTCTCGCGGAATTTTGGCAGCGTACAGGGCTACTTGTGGGTGGACACAGGGATCACTCCACTCAATCTAATGGCTGGGACTCGGGGGCTCTTGGCACGCACTGCAGGCAGGGTAAGCTGGAAAACAGGCCACATCTCAAAAGGAATTCGACAGGCATCGAGCTCTAAAGGTTTAGGTTAAGGACCATCTTTCAGTAACTAAAGCGAAGCTTATTACCGATTATTTATTTACAGAGGCGGTCGGTAGCTAGCGTAACGAAATGAGGACGGCGAATGAGGATCTAAACGCTATTATAAACTAACTGGTCTGAGGTTGGACCGGATTCTGCGACCGCAGCGCGAATCCGTCCACACGGTGTAACACCGTTACTTGAACTTCTATACTTGTTTGTTCGTAACTGGCGACATAACCTCAGCGACGCGCCTCATGGCTAGTCGGCCGGGTTATTGATCCCGTAATATCCCAAACACTGGCAACAGAGAAACTCTAAGACATTTTCTTACCTCATTAAATTTTCGTATGCGTAACAATATACAACATAACAATTCTTAAACACTAGTGTATCACGAATTTGTATATAAAAGCACACTTATCACAATAACTTTGTCACAAAAAGTAAAAAAATAAAATTCAACAATCCGACGTGTGACGCGTCGGCGAAGCTTGCTTTGCTTTGTTTTTTTTTTAATGCGACCATAGAGTAGATAGAACGCGGCTAATAATACGACGCCAACGCCACCAAGCGATTGACGCAAGGAAAATGCTGCAATATCGGTAAAGTCGCACCAAGGATATTTAATTATTTTAATTAACCCATAGGTAATATTCGTGGAAATGATTTCTCAACTCGCTCGCTGCCATTATCGAAATCAATTTAGAAGGCACTATACCCTGGCAAATATTTTAATGCAGTAAACTGATAGGTCGAAATGTCAAAAGGAAAAATAATGATACCAGTTATAATCTTTGTAGGCAGCATGGAATTAATAGGTACTAGTACGTAGTACTTATTAATTCCATGGTAGGCAGTGTAACATACTGAATGAGAATGATTAAAGTTGAATGGTTCTTTTTCATTCGTTTAGAATATTTTAGACAATTATCTAAAATTATGAAAACATGTATTTGAGGTGTGTCCTTCATCTTTACAGTAACTTCGATGAAAAAATAATTACCAAACATACCTAGTGCTTTAAAACGGTCACAGTAGAAGTGAAATTAGTTTTTTTGCATTTTTTTTAAAAACAACAAAAAAGTAAATGACCTAAAGCATCTCCGCTTTAGAAATGAGAAAATGAAAGTACAAAATATTTTTTTCCTTACATCGTTAAGATATTGTATTAAAAAAAAACATTCATTCACTTATATACCACATTAGGTACTATTTCTTTTTTTCCCTATAGTGGGCACACTGTAACTGTCATTTTACTGCATTGAATGGGGAGTTTTCTGACAGCTCATTAAAAAAACAAAACTGTACAAAAATGGTACAAAAGGCTTCGATAGATGGCGCTTTACAAAAGGCGAAGGCGAAGAATTTATTCCACACTGCGTTTTTAAAAGTAAAATAAATTAATTGACGTCTTTATCAGAAATTGAACGTATAAATAACCATAGATGGTAGATACCGATTACCTACATTATAGTTTACAGACTTAACGCCTTCGGCTTTTTAAAAGTGCCATCTATAGAGCTTTTTTGAACAAATTTTTATGAGCTGTCAGAAAACTCCCCATTGAATTATTTGCCAGATTATAGAAATAAACATACCGTGTTTGTAGGAGTAGGTATGTTATTTTATAGAAGATAATTTAATTTCACGGGGGAAAAATACTTATTTACCTAGAATCTTTTATGTGATATTTAAATAACTAGGTACCTACCTAATGGTTTCTAAATGTCGAAAATTATAATAAAAAGTTTTATACCGTTTTATTCGTTAAATTATTATTTGCATTCAAAAGAAATAATTTTGACGGTAAAACGTAGTAGGTACCTACAACTACATAGGTACAATAATTATTAATATCAATAAATAGCAGTGGGATCAAGCGACCTTTTTCACTTGGTTTAATTGTAGGCAAAATAGCAAAATTTAATGATTTAACTAACGATTCATTTTTTTTATTGTTGACTTTACTTATTTGTCCGAAAAGGCATCTAAAATGAGGATTTGAACATGACTTTGACAAACCTACTTAATTACGTTCTTTAATACAGGTTTCCCTAGTAGGTGATAATGCACATAGAAATCTTCGTCACTGTTCGGCAACGGTCGTATTCCACGAGCGTCGGAAGACCATACCTATGTACTTATATGCATTAATTTCGTAGAATTAATTAGACATAAATATTGATCTATCAGTAACGAAATTTAATTCGATAATTCCATGTAAGTAAATAGCGAGGATAAACCACACGATTGAAGAAATCTACAGGGTGTAACTTAAGGGGTGGATCAAACGATTCCCAGGGATGGGGGACCTCAATACCTACCAAAATAACTCCTATGTATGATCAGCAATATTTAGTGGTTCTGGAGATATTTACGATTTTATTATTTCTTTCAAAAAATCAGAATCTCAGAAAAAAATTAAAAAAGCAGCATAACTACTTGGTCTACAGTTGTAATTTTTGGTGTAAGCTTAACTAAATAGCTTAGCTTTTGTAACACGGTCCTGAATTTTATTACGATTACCATCAAGGTCTCTTTTGAAAACATTGGCTTCATTTAAAAAATAAAGGTACCTACACATTAAATACCATTTGCCGTGCTTAAGCGTAAATTAAGCGGCTTTCTACTCTGTACTTATACAGGGTGACTGTTGGGTCACTTTTGAAATTCAAGGACGTGATAGTTTGAGATGATACAAGAAGAGAAAAAAATATTAATTATTTACTGAGTAAACTTAACCGAAACTTATAGAATTGATTAAGCAACGCATTGTTACGCTAGCGTTGGCATCACGTGCCGCGATTGACTTATTTGTATCTAAAGTAAATAGTAACATAGTAGTATTTATTTATAGGGAATTCTAGTGAAAAATTAAGTACCTACTTTTTTACATAATTGTGATCAGAATCGAGCACAGAGTGCTTTGCTTCAGTATCTAAAATTTGTCACAAGTCACCCTGTATACTTTATAATATTATTTATTCCTTATAATTTTTTATTTATGCATGTGTATCTTTCTATAAAATTTATATAAGCCTGAATCTGATTTTTTTTTCTGAATTAAAGGATTATGTTGTTAACATGTATGTGGTTGAATGAAGATGCACATTTGTATTTCAGAAAAAAAATTAAAGATATCCTATTGCAATTATTTAGTGGTAAGTAAATTATCCACTTTGCATTGAAAAGTGATAGAATAAGGAGTCTGCTTTAACTTATGTAATATTGAGTAATATTTTTTCATAGTAAAAGTAATAATTGTGATTTTAAATAGAAAAAGATTATGATAAGAACAAAATTTATTTATATCACACCTATTTCTAAAAGAATTTTAGTTTTTTATTGTGTGACACAAAATTATATGTAAGCGTTATTGTTGTGTGACTTAAATGTGTATATTGTCTTACAATAAATTGTTCTGTTAATAATTCCGTGCCTAATAGTAAACCAAAGCAACTGTTTACTTTAGCAATTATAAATTTGTCTGAAGGTTTGTAAAAATGACTGGGGTTGTGATTATGAACAAAAATGATTGTGATAAAACCAAATCTATAAATATATTTAATTTAATCTATTTTAAACTAAGTATTTTTTTGTGCTATACTAGAATTATATTTAAGCGTCATTGTTAAAATGTAAGTAAGTAGGTAAGTTTTGAATAACAAAACTATGTGTAGGTATATGGTCTTTATTTATGTAAAAATAAAACTTATTATTTATTTTGATACAGATATTGTTGATTATTTTATGTCTCATTTTATTTCAATAAGAGACGATTTTATAATAAATATTAAACGTCCTGAACCCTTAACACTTTTCTGTTTGAGTGTACTTTATCATTACTGCATTGAATGAAATATAGTGGGTGTATAAAATTCATGCTACAAAATTTTTAGGGGACGATTCGCTCGCAAACAAACTACGTTCGTGAGAATTGCCTACAGAAAATAATATATTTTTTGAAGGCGACAATCCGCACGATTCGTGCCAGTAAAATTCATGCGAATCGTCCACTAACTCTTTTGCAAACTAGCACTGGATCCTGCCAGTACACTTCCACGCATACAAACATCATTAATCACAGACAGATGTAATTTTTGCTGGCACATTAAGCTAGAAAACCCTAGAGATAGTTTCTGTTATTTAAGATTTATTTATGTTTTATTGTGAGCGTGAAGAAATAAGACACGACCGATCATTATGAACAAGAAGTGTTCAGCAGTGGTGTATGTTGACAGCCTATAAAAATAATTAGTTGGGTATCCCATTAATTTCGGCGGGTTATTAAGACATTTATTTTTAAAAGTGGTTAAGTAGGGTAACTCTAGGACAATAGGTAGGTCCCGTGTGAAGTTTCTGGTCTCCCATCGGGCGCGTCCCCAGGTGGCGGATAGAAATGGGGGGGTACCGTTTCGAAGGCGCGGACCAAAATCAGCTGTGGGGCCCGCGTCGGTTCCCCAAAGGAGTATCAGCGGCTCACTTTGGGGAACCGATGAGGGCATGAGGAGGGCAGCGCTGGTTTGAGCCACCAGCTGTTCGGAGGGACGGCAGGCTTGGATTGCTTCAGCTTCCGAGCTGTCGGCCAACCCGTAATCCTGGGCAGAAACAGGACCGGGGGCCTAACGGCTGCGACGAAGACAACCTCTGTAAAAAATTACCCCAATCCCCGGGTGCCCGAGGTGCCTCATCCATGGGATGGATGGCTGTGGGTGTCAGTCCGGCTGCCGAAGGGAAGCGAACGGCCGTCCACCTTTTAGAGTCCCCTTTGTGGACATCCGGATTTCGGGGAACTAATGCGTGAGCGATTTCCCCGGATGATAGCAGGCCAGATGGTCGGATGCTGGTGGCCTAACGCGACGCGATTCCACCAAATTGAGGCGCGGCTGGGAGGGTAAGATTCAGGTGATCTAACGCGACGCGATTTCACCGGTCCCTAATCCTTTCCATAGTCCCTGGGCGGTGGTATCTGCCGCCCTGCTCAAGGGAGTTCGCTGAGGTGCGGCGTGCCTGGTGTTTCGTGGTTGAATGCTTCGGCTTGCCCGTGATCCCGCCACTAGGCGCAGAGGTTGTTTTGGGGTTATAGTCGGTTTAACGCCTTGGACTTTAACGTCGGTTAAAGTCCAGACTTTGTCGCTCCCCGAGCGTCATCGTATCCATGGAGGAATACCCCAAGTAAAAAAAGGATAATTATAGGTAGTTGTACCTAGTGCTGCAGTAAGACCTTTTTTTCAATACAGTTGGGGTAGGTACTTTCATTCCTCCAGTTTTAAAGAATTGTTTGTCATATTTGGGCATTACCTACATAGGTGCGAGTAGGTATATTATTTATGATATCATAAACGAATAGTGATCAATGTCAGTTAGTATAATGGTTACAAAAATAGTAACCAATCGATGTCGTTTGTTTTCAAACTAACATGATGACACGAGAGGTCGTGATATCAATTAGAGCGATACTTATCTATAGGTATTTATTTCAAGTTGTACACCCGTTATACCTTTTGTGCAAAAAAGTCGATGGAAAATTATTCCACATTTTAAGTAGGTACAAAAAAATCACATCCTCAATATCTAAACCAAACATAATGCACCTATTGTCTGGCTGTTAATATCTGTTACCAAACAAGTTGTCAAACATATAGGCTAATAAAACTAAGTAGTTTTCTTGAGCTCTGATCTAAGCTCACAGCAACGGCTCTTTTTTCAATTTGAAAACTGTTAGTGGCTGCTAAGCTTCTAGCGTGACATGTTAATTAGGTACTTACTTACTAATCAAATTAAACATGTTTTCCATAACATTAGATTCGCTTATTTGAAGTCTCTATTTTTTCGAATTAGGACACTTTCAAAAGTTGCTAACAAAAACTGATTTTGAAGCTTCTAAGTTTAACATTAGGGAGACTGTAAATTAGCACCTCATGTCAAATATGCCCTTTATGGTTTTACCTCATAATGGGCATAATGGCTTTTTGATGAAATCAATTTAAATTTCGCTGCTTTACTCTAAATAGGTGTGTGTAGTTGAATTTAGTGTAAAATGCAATTGCCTGAAATATACTGCCCAAAATATGGACCAAAAAGCAAAGCCTATCTTTGTTTATTTAAGTAGCTTTTTAAAATTGCCTGTTAACAGTCGAATGGTTTAAATTCTCCTCTTGGGTTTCTTTAACTTTCAGACTCATAAAACGGCTCTGTTCGTTTTTATTAAGACGTCTTCTCAAAAAACGGGGTTTATAGTATGTCTCGTAAAACGTTTCTAGTACTTATGTATTGTTCGACAAGTCGACTTTTAAAATACTTAGGTACTTATCTACTTACTACCTACTCGTGGAACCTTTTCTTTATATTATATTATATTATTTCTATATATTTATTTTCTTTCACATTACCACAAATGGATATGTGATTATTTTATTGTCTATTGCAGATCATCATGATTAATATATCGTAAAATACTTATTGGTTATTCATATCAAAGCGTAAGGGTTGAATCTGTGCTGAACAAAGAAATTGCAACATATTATTTATCCGCAAATGCATCTGTGAAGCAATAAAATTCGTTTATTGGCCAGAATATGTGAACAGACTGATGTTTAATTTAGTTATATTTCCAATTCACAATCTGGCGTAGTATACAGGAGTGCAAATATTAATGATTTATAGTTTCAATTCTGGCCTTTTCCTTAAAAAAAAATATTGAATTTACATATCATGTCAAGCTAAACTAAAGTTATCTGTCCATTAAAATCCTGAATATAGGTATACCTATTCATAAGCATCATTATAATTACATTACATTCCATATTAGGACATTATTGCTGTTGCCATACTCTACACAGCTCTATTAAAAGTTTCGATATATTTCCTACAAATATTTACATATTACCTAGTACTAAAATTTAACAAGAAACAATGCAGCAATCAATCAATTCAATTAACTCTTACCGTAGTTTTCAATACAATTTCTAGTGATAAAAAAGGATACTAGACACCATTGAACTAATTAACTAACATTCCTGAAATTAGTTGACGTTTTATAACACTTAACAATAAATCATGTTGCATATTCACGCGATGTTATCTTTTCGGTGCACAGAAAAAATATAAAATATGGCGTAGTGAGCACATAATCTCATGCCACTGGTCAACGAGAACAACAATTTATTTCGAAAATCCCCCTTTAATGTATGACGACGTGATCTCATATGTCATATGGATATTTATTTTAACGAAAATCTTTGTTCGTGTAAATATGAAACATGTCGTATATAAAGTTTGCCGACGTTAATAATTGCGTAAAGTATGGAGATAAAAGCTAAAATTCTCTATTGTAATATTTGATAAGATTAAAAGTGAGCTCTAATACTTGAATAGAAATAGAGTATATGGGATGCGTAAGGCTTTATGGTCTTGATGTAAGTATTACCTAAGAGTTAAAACTTATTGGTGATGTCACCAATAAGTTTCAACTATCGTGCCTATTTATATACATTCCTAATGTAAGGTTTATTAGATATTTCAAATACAAATATCTTTACACATAATCTTTTTCGTCAAGAGACCGAGTTGTCTAAAACGTATCTGAAAAACTGTGTCAAAATCATATTTTATTTAATAAATTAATAAAGAATTACCTATATCAATGTCATGGGTGTCTTTATTTTAAATTTTAAAAACCACCCCAATAAGGATTGCGCAATCGATGATTTTAATTATGCACATAATAAAAACTTAAACGCAAGGACTAAGCCAGATAACTTATTATATTATAAAAAAACTATTCGAACTAACTGTAATGCTGAATTTGCTGTATATGCTGAATGTGCCGCATAACCCGGTTCCAAGGTTTATTGAAATGTAAGTGACCATGAAACTTAGAAACTTAAATTGGAAAAGTATAGTGAACATTGAAAAAGTTTAGACAAGTCTGTAGAAAGAAAACACAGTCATCCAATGTCGGTCTATTAAATACGTAGGTAAGTGCTTGTTTTACAATATTTTAGGGAGAAAAAATAGCTCGGTCAGAGCGCTTGGGAGCCGCTTCGCATACCTGATAAGGATGGGAATACTACCTGAGGATTCCCTGGCACGAAATTGTTAGATGAAGGTAACATGTGAGATATTACTTTAGTCCATTTAAGCCATGTTTGCGGCGCTATTAATAATGTAGGTTGACGTATGACGAGACAAACATAGGCTATTACTCTTGTGTTTTATTCAGCAGAGTGGGGACGATGCATTTGTGGATTGTCTGAGAGATATTTCGAGCAATGCCGCTGTGGGAAAAATGAATTATTAAAATGATAATGGCGCGAAAATTGCGGCCTACGTGGTACAATGTGTAATGCACATGAAGATACAATAGCAATCTCCGCTTCAAGACACATGGTTGTTAAATAGTTAGACCTCTGTTTGGCTTTATCAAGTGATTAAATATGAATGTAAGTATATTTACCTATTACGTGGCTCTATAAGTGGAGGAGGTAGAACGAGGGGTGTGAAATAACTATTCTGTTTTTTTTTTGTTTTTACTGAAGCGCCAAATAGGTTTTAACAATATAATTAGATAACTAGATAGCGATAAACCTGAACATGTCAACGTTAAAGCCAGCATGTTATATTTTTTTTTTCGAAAATTTACCTGTCTTGGTAAATGATGTCCAGACATATTAAGTTATATGGTAACACTCGTTTGAGCTTCTCATTCACATGGAGGTCTGAATGGCTACTGTATTTTGAGTCAGATTCAAATATACCTGGTATATCGTACCTGAAGAACCTACGTAATCATCTTTGATCATTTATCTCTTACCATGAGATGAAAGTTACTACATTATGAGCTTATTTATTAATTTATTTTAAAACTAAATCAAAGTGAGCCGTCGTCATCCTGAGAATTTGAGTGTCAAAAGCTATACATTAAACTAGCACCGATTCACCGAATCTTACCTCGAGACGCTATTTGTCTAAGGCACGATTTTCAATGGTAAGATAAAAGTTATCTAATGAAGTTACCCGACGGCTTCAAGCTTACCTCAAGTTTATTGTCAATGCTATCGTCATACAACTATAAAAGTACGTAAAACAACATTGTTCCGCCGAGTAATTGCTTTATTTGTTAGATAATTTTTATCCGACGATAAAAAAATCAGGCCTAAATTAAATAATATACGAAACTACATTTCTACTTCTACCTTTAAATTATGTAAATTATAGGTAATTGCTACACATCAAAGCTATTATTACTTACATGTTTTTAAGCAGCCGTTTTTCCCCGAAGGACTTTGTGATCTGAAACAAATTAAATTTGCATAAGATAGGTACCTTTACAAACCAAGATTGTTTGTTCTGGGGTCGAACTTCAAAAGGAACCACTTATTTCGGGAATGCAGACTCCCCGTTCGGTATATTTCTTGAAGAACCGTCATTTGTACAAACATTCGGTTTGAAAAGTTCTTACTCCAAAAAGTCGTTGAAATTTACCGCCAATTATAACAAACATAAGCTTCGTGGTAAACCTTTTTATTGTTGAGGATTTTTTATTTACGTAGGTAAAAAATTTATAGATGAACTTTTAAGAACTATGAGGATTTCATTAAAGCACGATAACAAAAGGTATAAAGAATTTCATAGGAGTAGATTTCAAAAGGAATTCAAGAACGGTATTTCGAATTAAGTTATATGATTAATAGAAATCGTATAAGCATTTGATAGTGATTTAACCTATGGCATACCGACTTAATTATAACTTAATTGAGATTATTTAAACTTAAATGCCTCGAAGTTAATTAGTTACTGTTTTATGTAAAAGTGAGTTTTCTAACTAATGAACAATATTAAACTTAATAAAAACTAAATAGGATATTAAATCAAAAGAAAACTTCCGTATTTTTTGTATTTATGTTTATTTTGAGCCTGCATCTTCTCTACCAGGTCGGCTGTCCTAGGACTAATATTGTTACAAAACCTACAAGCGGATCATAATTTACTGTCAAGCGGTTCCTCGTAAGGCAAAGATTCATATAAGAAATTGCTTTTATACACCAAAAGGATTCAAGTGAATTCAATTCAAAATAATCCTTGGAGTTATTATCATTTTGAACTTAATTAATTTTTACTTTTCATTGGATTCTCTCAGTACCTTCAACAGCGTCCAAAAGCGTTGCGAATCAGTTTTTGATCAACTTTAGAGTCTTCGGTATATCCTGGGAAGTAGCAATAGAATGAAGCCCTCAATAGACGACCACTTTGGCGATGGGGTAAACCTATCTGCCTCAGACGCCAGTGGTTGCGGGTTCGATTCCCGTACGGAAAAAGAAAAAAAAAGTTCCGTGTCTGGGTGTTTATCTATTTATGTATTTATATTCTAGGTTCCCCCCTAGTTCGCTACATGGTATCCTATAACACAAGCTATGCTTAATTTGGGGCCATGTAGTTGGTGTGATTGTCTGGGGATTTTATTTTATTATTTATTATTATTATTTCTAAGCCCGTTTGCTTCTCTTTCTGTAATGTTTTATTTGTGGGACCCTGCAGTTGGATATTTAATTAATTTAAGAGTGTGTAGTTTTCCATATGATAAAAAATCATTTATGTTTTGTCAACCTCTGCTCTCGGTTCATATAATCTTCCCGATTTCGTGGACGATATTTTGGCCCTGCGGACCACTGGTGGTCCACTGATAGGGAATCATAAATTTAGAGTAATGAAATTTTTTTATAAGAGCAGATTTTGTAAGGATGTTACAATTAAATATAAATGCAGCTGTAAATGTTCTGAAAGTAAATAAAAAAATGTGCTGGAAAGTCCAATTTTGGAGTAGTTTACCAAGAAATTTCTTCAGGGTCGAAGTTACGAGACTAAGTAGTCCACTGAAAAAATAATAAACCTTTTATAATTTTTTTGGATTTGATAAAAAATACGCCAGCATAAGCATGTTAATTAAAACGACCTTCTTCAGTAGGTGTGTAAAATAACCCAAACGATCGCAACCTGTGATATTTTGATAAGCATAGTTAGCATGTGGTTAGCATAGTGACGGCAAGGTGCTTAGGATTTTAAGAGACCCTTCATAAATAAGGATTCCTCATAAAATAGTAAAAAATGCTTTGTCCTGATTGAATTTATTATATAAGGCTTTGCAAAATTCGTGACTCCCCATTGTGTGATTGTGGACTGGAACCTGGATCAGTCGACTATATATTTTTTAACTGCCCCCTCCTCCCTGTCTCCTTATATGACATTCTTCCCCCCCAGTTCCCCAGACCGATCTGCATGAAAGCCCTCCTCTCCTCTAATGATCCCTTGTTCCTCAAAATCCTATGTAAATATATTCTACATTGTAATATATCTTTGTAAATATGTATCTTATAAGTATTGTATTATATCTTTGTGTCACTAATATTAATAATGGGTATGTCTGTTAGTGGTGGTGGAACTAACTGTGGTCTTATTGTTTTAGGTAACTCAATGTTCGGTCTTCGTCGCACCTCACATGAATCTGTTTTTCCTAATACCGTGTCTGTCTCATCACGTGATACTGGCAGTAATAGCCTGTCGCTTAGTATCGACGGCTGGTTGCCACTAAACCCTAAAATTGAATTGAATTAACGCGTTTTATTTTAGCTGTAACTTGTAGAGATACTTGTGACTATAGCGTCTCTGTCAGTTGTACTGACACGTCGATTGGGTCAAACTGATAATTGTTAGTTTAAGATAATTTAAACAAAAATATCCAAAACAATCCACAGCGGGGATAAACAAGACATCTGTTTACTTTAATAAAGTTTGCCAACGTAGAGTTAATGAGAGTTATAAAATACCACAAACTCTAGGATCTTCAAAGTTTCTAAAACGATAATGATGACTCAAAGATAAAAAATAACATACTTTAAATATGCCTTGGAAAATCAGATGGCTGACTTACATAGAATGGTCGCCCACTTGGTATAAAATTTATACACCCGATTTTTCAGCAACCATATCCACATAATAATGATTTAAATTATTTTACCTAAATTTTACTTGGGATGACAATATCTTTCTGTTTATGTCAAAGTAAGTATAGTCATATAGGTATTAAATGTAAAGTATTTGGGTGTATCGTGTGTAAAGCAAATGACACGAACAAACAACCAAGATGTTAGAAAACCTCAGCATGACAACAATAATTAAAAAATTAAATAATTTATGTATTGTTTTATTTATACACAAAAGAGAGAAAAAAAAACAATAAAAATGAAAAATAAACACAATATACGAATAGGCGGCCTTATCGATAGAGAGTGATCTCTACCAGGCAACCAAAAATATATACCTATAATGTTCTTTTGAATGCGAAATTTGTCTTAGAAATTCATTGAGTACTTGGTAAATAAATTAGGCTATTAAGAGCTTGGGAGCAATGGTCAATTTCATTCTAGGTGATATTTTGTATAATTTTTTTTTAATTTACTATGTTTTATAGGGATGTTTTATTTATTAGTTCGCTAAAAACCCACAGGGCTCATATACACAGCTAGGGCCATTTTTTTTTAGAATTAAGTACGTTACATACTAACAAAGTATATATTTTAGAAATACATTTCACTCAATTTTAAGTTTGGTCTCCGAAGTTACTTCTCATAACCCTTACGACAGAAGCGGTACGAAATATAAGTACAACACCCAACTTATAGGCGACTTAGTGCTAACTAAATTGAACTAATAGTACCAAAAGGGGCAAACTGTGCTAACCCTACTATGCTCTAAATAAATCCGGTTAAGCTGTGTTTTATTTGATAGAATGAATCGCGACAACTTACAATAAACATAAACCAAGACATGCCATGATAACGGGTTACAATATACAAAAAAATAAGATACTAAAAAATACATTTGAAGGTTTTAAGAAGGTACCATTTAAAATATTTACATTTTGACCTCTTCCGTCTCACTTCAAAGCAGGGACTGCATATCGGTATAAAATGTTTAAATGGTACTAGTAAAATTTCAGTACCCTTATTAGTGTACTGCTTTATCAAACACAATAACTGTACAAGTTATAAAATCTAAATTAATTATATCAGTACCCAAATTATGTATACCGGATTAATTTCTGTAGATGTTTTAAGTACAGAAATATTTTAACTTATTTAATTTCTGTACCGAAATGTATAGGTCAGCATAATATGTACCTACGCTTCATAGGCTTCAACTAAACTATCGAACATTCTACAGTTATTTAAAAATAAAATTTTAATATCAATATTAATATTAATACCGGAAAATTTCAGTTAACTGAAAAAAAATCAGTTAGGTATGCTATAATAATAAAAAAGGAACAAGAATTATTTCAGTATGAATTCCTGTACTGTTATTTTTAAATACACCTAATTTAACGGTATGACGTCATACAGAAAAAAATTGTACAGAAATTCATACCGGTATACAGTTGCTTCAAAGTGGTTTGTCCTGTGCTCGCTTACTTATTCCCAGCGATCCACGGGGTCCTTCGCCCTAAAGCTTCTTACCTAGTAGCCATTTATATTTATATAGCAATTCCCGGAAAACAGTATCAGAATAATCCACTTGAAAAATATTGGAAAACTTTTCTTGGGCGTTAGAGAATGGAGAATAATAATGAAAATTGATAAAGGCCGCTATCTTAAAAACATCAGAGAAACCAATTAAAGTTAATAATCCCCTTCAAGAAAACGGACTTTCTCAGTAATGATTTAAGGTTTTACCGAAGGTACCTATCATGTTTTTTCTTGGGCCTATGTTAGATTCATGAGAAGTTTGTACGACGTAATATCTAAGTGACATAGTTATTCGTTGTATCAATTTTTTTTGTTGTAAAAGTTACTAAGAACACATTTTTAAAGCCTTGGCTATGAAATGTTATTATTTGAGCTGTATTCGAGCAAATGAAACAACTGATAACTTAGTGCCAGCAAATGCGTTATTGGAAAATATTGGAAAAAACATGTTTTTTTCCTCATACGGTGTTATACAATTATCAGCACTTTAAGAGTTAGTCCTAACTTAAGCCCGTCTATCACATGGATAAATACTGTTTTCATCTATTATTACTAGTTTTCTACTTTAAATTTTTTATCAGGAAGATATTTTAAAAAATAAAAATAGTTTATCTTTATTAAATTTTTGTTTGCAAGAGTAAAAAAATACCGTTATAAGAACCAGTTATCGGCATGCTTTAATCCATTTGTCAGCACCATGCTGTGATTTGGATTCCTAAGTCATGAACTATTTTAACTAAAAAATAATAATTCTACGCATAAAATAAACATGGTATGCAGTAAAAAATATTTAATTAGTATGTTTTATCAATATAACACCTTAACCTAAATTACTTCTTTTATATAATATCCTCGTAAACTATGTCAGAAATCAGAGAAATCAAAAGTTTCGGTAAAAATTTTTAAAAGATCAAATAAGGTATAAAATACAAACACGTGAACTTACGCTCGATCACAAGGAACAGGACCATTGCAACACAGAAATGTTTGTTTGAAAAAATTTTCACCATTTTTAAAGTCGAAAATTTAGGTGATGGCAGAAGTAACTACGATTTCAAAAATATCATTGGTAACCCCAATTAATTGGTGTAAAACTTATATTTTAACTATTTATTCGGAGTGCTGAAAATTCGGTGCAGTGCCGTTTGGGTGTGTCACTCGTATTACATAATCAACGAATGCAGAGCATTAACAAAACCGACTTCACGTCAGAACTAGACTAAATTGAAATGGTACCACATGGGAAGCGACAGCTTTCTAATAAAAAGAATCATCAAAATCGGTTCACCCATTCAAAAGGTAACAAACATAAAAAAATCATACGGACGAATTGAGAACCTACTCCTTTTTTTGAAGTCGGTTGAAAAGAAATAACTGAATATATAAATTGAATTTACATCATATCAGAAATTATATTTTTTATGGTTTTTCCTTGTAGTATAGAGCCGTCGGAAAAATAAGTAGGTAAGTAGGTATGTTATGAAGATACAAAATTGTAAACAGGTTTTAACGAAGCAAGTACCTATAACAGGTAAAGTAGCAGTAATCTCTTTAGAATTTATATGTACTCTATAATAAATGTTATGATATGTGATTGTGGGTATTTTGTACTCAAAATATTTGTGTTGGTATATCTCAATAAAATATTCTATGATAAAATGAATCTAATAGACATACCGGTGTAACATAGTTTATTTGAGACTGAACCCCCGTTTTTTCAACCGACTTCCAAAAAAGGAGGAGGTTCTCAATTCGTCTACATGTTTATTTTTGTGTCTTTGTTACACGATATTTCGGACATTTCTGAATTGATTTTCAAAATTGTTGTTTCATATGATATAGGATACTTCACAGTTGGTCCCATATAAATTTCTTCGAAATCCGTTGGGTAATTCATTGAAAATTTCAAACTTTTGTTTACGTTGATGACATTCTGAACTCAGCCAAAGTTTTGACTAGAAGTCGGTTTTTTTAATGCTCTGCATTCGTTGATTATTATTTATGTTATGTAAAGGTACGCGCACACTATGCCGGGGCGCATCGCAGCGCAATAATCCGCCGCGTCATTCTCATACATTTTATACGAAATGCGGCCCGCCCCACCCCCCATAGTATGTGGTATTTCATATAAAATGTATGAGAGGCTCGCACGCCGATTTTAGCGGTGCGATGCGGCCCGGCATAGTGTGCTCGTACTTTTAATGTTTTTCTTTGTTGTTTTTGCTTTTGTTTGTATTTAACAGTAAAAACAGTAGAGACGGCTTAAAATATCCCAACCGCCGTGTCGTAAAAGCCAACTAATCCGAGTGCCCCAGTTAGGTGGTAGGACCCCTTCTGGATCCAACTGGCTAGTGACCATTCTCCATATAAATATTCCACAATTTTTTTTAAGTGGATACTTAATCTCAATAAATGACGACGAAAACGGAGGTAAAAGAAACCCGAGTTGAGACAGAAATTCATTTACGAATTTGATTTGCAAATATTGCACAGACTATGTTTTCAAACTGGAGTCACTTCTTGAAATAATAATATAATATGGTTTATTAATTCTAGTAGTGCAATAATATAATACATCAAAGATCCTAATTATTGTATTAAATCGACACCATCGGATTAAGATACTCGAAGAGAATTATCTCTATTGGTCTATTAAAGGTATGCATTGTCGGCGTGTGTAGCATACCGTCTGCATTTACTGTTTGTCTATTGTTCCACTCAGGAATCCATATGAGCAGTTCTATGAGATATCGGGAACTGCAAGATCTTCGTCTTAAACGGGTATTATCGAATATAATACGATATAGGATTACATTTCAACCTTTGAGGTATAAAGCGTTATTATTGAAGTTAATTACAGTGTTTGGTTCCAATAATAATTATATGATTCAGTGTCTTGTTTTACTTTGACATAGGAGTAATAGTTAAATTCTGAGCATTACTTGTTTCATACAAAGCATTTTCCTTGAGAACCTAACAATGGACTTTATATTATTTTTCTTAAGATATTCTTTTGTATGCTTCTTATATTCAAATTAATATAAAACGTAGGAATACTGGGATACAAAAATAACTGATATAATGATTTTTCAGAGAACAGTGCAATCTTTAAAATTAATTTTAAGATATCAAAATAAAGACTATTCACCAAATTCTTGTTTAATTTAATATTTTCAGTATAATTTTTATTTTATAAATTAGGATTAAAATGTATGTTGACAACCCTAAACAATTAACATTTTGAGATGGTAAAAATTATCTTGTTTGAAATAATATTTACGTTCGTTCAAACTAGGCACTTTTAAGGAAGAAACACAAAAACACTAAATTAAAATTTGGTAAAGTTCACGTATTTGGTTAGGCGATCATAAGTTATTCTCCCAACCCTTCACTTTTCTATTGCATAGTATCTAATATCAAGAAAATATCTAATTAAATGGAAAGCTTCTTAAAATTAACCCAACGTTTTAATATGTTAAAAAAAACTAGAACTTTATAGGTATATACTTTATCTTTATAGACATCTTGGTTGCGAAGAACATCGAACGTTAAATGTACTTTATTTTAGAGAATCGTAAAAAGATAAGACAACATTTTTTATATTTGTCATATTTTTTTAACAAAACTACTTTCTGTTACGTACTGGCCATATTTATGAAATGATCTCAGCTGTCAAATAAAGCTACCAAACTGTGGTATCAGCTTCAAAATATTTATTTGAGGAAGCATTTGACTAGTAACCTCATTTTGATATACAAGTTGGCGACACCACAAGGTGGCTGTTGTTGATTTACTTCACAAATCTTTGGCGAAGATCGAAAGCGGTGATGTTTGGAGAATTTATTTCAGATTAAGGTTTATTTCTCTTTTCATCACACAGTATATTGCGTCAGCGATCGGAAGTGCAGAACCTACTTTTCCTATAACCTATTGTACAATTTCACAATGAGATTTATACTTATCGTTCAATCTGATTGAAATAAATATTTTTAAGAACTTGGTACGTATGAACTTTGAGTTGTAATTGAAAATTTCTGTACTTACGATTTTTTGTGGATTCTGTAAATAGTTCTGTGAATCATGGACACCAAACAGACCGTTTTTGTGCCTATTAGTCTTATTTTTAAATGTGAGCCTTAGTGAACTGCGATATTTAACTATTCCGATATGTTTTAACAATTAAATTCCTATTACCTACATGTTCTCCCTATAGATAAATCTGTGTGATTTCATAGATTTCCGAGTTCTTTTAACAGCAGTATGCTTTATATTTAATTTTTAAAATGGAACACCACAGACAAAATAAAAAACATTTTTTTTTACAAAAGGTGGTTCTATCGCTATTTACTTCTTTTACAAAACACATTTATTTAGAATTAAATTCTCTCAACCGGGCGTGTGATTCAGTAAGTAATTCATTTTCACGTTAAATTATGCAAATAAACGTTCATATTTGTGAGCGTTGACAACATCAAAATATAGAAGCCACATTTTCAAATGATGTATTATTCGTACGATTTTAGGCGCGAGCCAATCACTTAATCAGTGTACAGTGTTCGGTCAGATTTTAGTTACACCCAGCCCTAAAATGGTAATATCAATGTTAAATATACCGACTAAATTGACTATTCTCAAGGTAATGAAAAAAAAAAAATGTTATTGCCTTACTTACCGGTTCAATAAGAGTTTGTTCTCTTTGTGATGTCTCAGGAAGTCTAAAATGCTTTACCACTTTCTTGGCTGGTTATTTAACAAGATATCTTGGAATTAAAATTATAAATGCCTCTTAATGTTACGGTTGTTGTTAGCGAAATCTCAATTGCACCAGACAGTGAAATGCTAAAATACTAATGAAGTGCCAAATATAGAACTAACAGGTTTAAGAAGAGCTTATTTATGCACGTATTTTATATAAATAAAGCCCTCATAGGGCATTGTGTTGAGGTATCGGCGAGGATCTTTTATGTTGTGTATATCTCAAAAGAAACACACATAACATTGTATATTGTTTATTCTTACGGGGCTTGAAAAATATTGAATAATGAAATACATTGTCGCCGACATACATTATTATCATCACAGTCCTTTGTAAAGAGACCACTGTAGGGCTATGAGTCTCTCTTCTGGGTGACTAGGAAGTTTAGTTTTGCTATACCTATAATAATAATTAATAATGTTAATATATTAATAAATCATTTATTTCAGGCAACACAAAGTTTACAAGGATGAAAAATATATACAAAGGGCCCATAGATACTTTAAACTGTATACCTTAAACTAATACATACACAATATACATTAATAACTACACAAATTTGAAACTATTAAACACGTAATGTCGGCGACGTGTGACGCTAGTCATAGGACAGTCGTCCTTGAAATTTCCTGAAGACGACTCCCTGCCTGCGCGGCCAGAAGTTATCCTTCATGAAGGTTGGCACTTGGCAGATGTTGGGTCGGCACTCTCACCACAAAAGAGCCGAAACTCACTTTATGGCGTGGTTCCAACCGCTCTACCCTCAGAACAAAGGAAGTTTTCTTTCGTACCTAGTCTACGACCTCCTCGACCTTCGTAGACCAATGTACTCTGGACACATACTGCTGCGTCGACGGTACTTCACCGCGCTGGCCTAGCACGCAATGGTTGCGAACGATAGGCTACTTCTTCTAATCCACCAGGCTGGCTCAGTGCTGGTTGATGGTTGTCAGAATTAACTATCCCTAACGACTATTGTATACAGCACCCGGGACTGACAGCTTAACCTGCCCACCGAAGCAAGGAAGTCGCCATGAAAAATGAATCGGCTGTCACCAATCTTTGTACCGACTGCGCTGAACGTTGCTTGACCTGCAGCTAATCAATTGATACACACAAGAGCCCCTGCGACACGACGACTTCACTTATTAGTTATTTTCAAAAGAAAACTATGGATTGATGGAGGAACAAAAATCATTGCGCAGCTAGTTTAAAAATCCATTAAACGTGGTTCGGACCACTTACCTAATTTTAATATGTAAACGCATATATGCCATTGTACCAGGGTTCGACAATATCGGAGTTCGTTGTTTGTGTTTACCTTTCACGAGTTCAGTAAAAGTACGGTCAGCAAGCTAGAAGAATAAATAAATAATATTTTAAAGTTTTCGCAGTTTAAAATGCTTAATTACTCCTAAATAAATGAAAAATTGGGTTAAATAAAAATCACCCAAGCAGGACTCGAACCTGGGACCTCTCGTTTGCCGTACGTGTGCTCTCCCACTGAGCTATCGAGGCCTGGCGGTACCCTCGTGATTAATTAACACATTTTTGTTTTTTACACTATATCGCTAACGTAGCTCCATCTAATGAAATAATCTTTTCAGCTAAGACCACCCGAGACCATTTTTTTACAGAAATTGTGAATCTCAGTTAAAGTGAAGCATTACAATGTTTAAGTTTTGAAGTTAATTTTGAAGTTTTTGCATTCAAAATGCTTAATTACTCTTAAATAAATGAAAAAAGTGTTAAATAACGTTAGCAATATAACGTAAAAAACAAAAATGTGTTAAGTAATTTCGAGGCGTACCGCCAGGCCCCGATAGCTCAGTGGGAGAGCACTCGTCCGGCAAATGAGAGGTCCCAGGTTCGAGTCCTGGTCGGGTGATTCTTATGTATCATTTATTCAAAAGTAATAAATTACTTTGTAGTTTAGAAAACCAAATTAGATTTTGTGTCAATTTTTTGGACATTCTAATATGTGATGAAAGTGTTTAATTATATTTTTAAAATTGAGTTACCTTTTATGTTGAGGTTACCTTTGACTCATATTTTGAAAAAGGTTTCTAAAGTATTTGATTGCTATTATATATTCCATATAAGCAATATTAACACTTTTTGAGACAAAAACACATTTTTCATAAGGCTTACAGAGAAGTCGTCCATTAAAGGCCGGGGTCACGCGTGGTACTGCAATTTGAAATCAATGAACAAGTGCCGCCCCATGCGTGATCACGACACGGCATAATTTACACGCTATTTGGTTAGATCTTATCAAATTATTCATGTATTTTTAGAAATATAATCAAGTATATTTCTAGTTAACTAGTGAAACAATTTTTGTTCAGTTTATTATTTTCCACTACAGTTGTTTATTACTTTTTAACGTGAAATACTGCAATTAATGGTAGCGTAATGATTTACCAGCGTAAAGAGCCTGAAGTAGTTTACTACCGAGATAAAAATTACCTTATGTTAATCCAGGATATAGATATACTTCGCATGAGGATTTGCATGAGGACACATACTTCGTCAAAAATCCTATGAGTAGTTATTAAATCAGTAATAGACATCTGTACGTTCTCATTTAAACATATAAGGTACGAGGAGTCAAATAACTTAAATGATAAAAAATTACCATAAATTCAATAAATGTAATTTAAAGTTTACGTATAAAAGGCGAACATTTAATATTTTTATCCAAACAATTTTCTTAGTTAATTAACACCTAAGTAACTATTAAATATCTGAATTGCACAGAAGATAATGTTTATGGTAGAAATTATGCTTTTAATTATAATTATACAGCATAAAAGGGAGCTAACTGTAAAGAACAAAAAATTATTAAAAAAAACTTTATTTTAAATCATTCCAACTGAGAGTATTAAAACGCTGGGTATTTTGGCAACAACGATTTAACGTTGTTAATGACTGAAAATACAAATCTTTCTCCCCAACACCGTTAGAAAACAATAACAATTAAAATCGATAAGGAAGGATCGAGTAGAAACAACTTGGCGTTGTCCAAATGTTTTAAATATTAGTTACAAAAACTGTATATTTAAAAAAAAATCTTCACTTAAAACTTTTCTTTTCATACAGTTTCAATGTCAAAATTCTGACGAATGCAGTTGCAATTAACAATAAAAGCTTTGGCATCTTTGCTGACTGTACCAAATGTTTCGAACGTCCAACCACTGGCAGCGCTAATATAAGCTGATATTAGGTGGTGCGGTGTCGGTGTTTGTGTAAAGGTGAATAAATTGCCATCGTCGCTCCTGAAGCGTGAGTGAAAATATGCCAAGCGCTTTAAAACATGGCCGTTTGAGTCGAAGTTTTTTTTCTGATGTCGTTTGATCATGGATTTTATTGGACAGCAATTAAGTGAAGCGAATAAAGTTAGGAGGATTAGGAATAACAGTTGGCTTGAACGGAATCGTGTATTTTGACGGTTTTGGAAGTATTATTTTCTATTTATTAATGTTCATTTTCTTTTATCTGAAATATCCATGAATGCTGATATGTTCCACAATATTTACTGGTAAATAAAAAAAAAAACTACGGCTTATGCTCACGTTACGGAGTTTGATTTTAATCGCGGCAAAACTACATGGCCACCGATTTTTTACATTTATATCGATATGCCCGTATGAATAATTTGCTGTATTTTATGTATATTTTTTACGAACATTTTAATATTTTATTAATTTATTTAACAATTTATGTACACACTAGTAAAACAAAAGTTAATTCGAATGCTGATATTGAAGCTTCGGAATATACCTACTACCTTGTGGTCAGTGGCTTATAGACAGTATTAAAAAAAAATTTAAGACGCTTCGTGGACCCAAGACTATACGTAAAACCTCATTGCTCCAGTAATTTTACAGGTTTATTTTTTCTTTAATTTTAAACATAACTACGCTTACACTTTGTTATTATGACAGCGTGAATCGGTAGGATTTTACCCTAGGACTGGTTTACTGTTAATTAGAACTCTAGTACAGCGGGAAGCCGATTAAACTTGATTACAGTGATAGTACTGGGAATGGTAGTGACCAGGTAAATACACGCTTTGCTTTACTTGATTCAAATAGCAATGTGGCAAGGTCATCATCAGGTCATTTGGACAATGCCTTGCCTTAAAGCTGGTTAAAAACAAGAGAAAAAAAAACAACCTGCTTAAATTACATAATAAAATTATTTACAGTGACTCCGTAGAACTAAGTTTTAATCAAATAAGTTACAAATTAGCACGTAGATTTCATGCTGAAAATTAATTAACTTCACGTCACAACTTCGTTCTTACACCCACTTTAAAACCTATGAAAACGGAGTTCCGACGAAAAATCTATTTTAACTCGAACACATTCTCCTAAATCCAATAACGCTGACACAGAAGCTCTTAAAACTAGTGTCAAGTGATCAACACTAGATGACATGACCAAGATCCCTCTACACGAGCAATAGTACCTACAACACTCGGGTGTCACAAAGCCAATTTCCATTGACACGGTTGAGAAGTTTATCTAATAATTATTGTAGTGAATTGAAATGGAATTTTTGTTTTTGAGAATTGTATTCTAATTTTAAATATTTCTGAGAAAGTTTGGTTAGGATTGACTATATGTACCTATAGCAGTGTTTTGTTCTTTTTTCAAACTCAAAATTAAATATATTACAACACTCGGGTGTCACAAAGCCAATTTCCATTGACACGGTCGAGAAGTTTATCGTATAATTATTGTAGTGAATTGAAATGGAATTTTTGTTTTTGAGAATTGTATTCTAATTTTAAATATTTCTGAGAAAGTTTGGTTGGGATTGACTATATGTACCTATAGCAGTGTTTTGTTCTTTTTTCAAACTCAAAATGAAATACAGGTCCGTTTAACCGCCGAGACGAATTCCTGACCAAACCATAATATAGCCACTTTGATATGCATGAACTTGTTGTGGTTGCTGCAGTCAATTCCTACGTCCAGGTTCTCTCCAGACGCGTACTCTTCGCGAATCAGGATGAAATCCTAATCTGGATTCATTGGTGTCCAGGTTTGTGACCATTGATAATGGATCCAGTTTTTGTGTGCAATTGCCCATTGTAATCTTCTTCTTTGATTGCCTCTCCTTAGCGCTGGTACCGAAGTGGCCTACGAGCACGTAGGTTGACGTCATGTCGTCATCTTCTTAAAGTTTGACCGCTTACCAGCAAACCATACTCTGTAGCCTTTGAACCTATTGCATTGCCGTTACATTTTGTTGACTTCGTGCAACATTTACAAAGAATCGGTCTTGTAATGCGTTGAGGTTCTCGGTGCTGTTCCACCACTGACACGATAACGTGACCAAAGCCTGGATATAACGCTCGGACTGGTCCTCATGGCTTCAGAAACCGCAATTTGGGTAGCGCCAGCTTAAATCATGGCCACTGCTCTTAACATTTAGGTCCTGGTCAAGTGTCTACGTGGCATGATTAAATGAGCACCGGAGATTTATTGACTATAGAAATTCATAGAGTTTTAATCAAGTTAGAAGTTCGTGAAGATTGACTTCTTTGGAAGAAATTCAATGAATGCGAATTTCATCTTAAAACAAAACCTTTTATAGAATATAATATAGTTTGAATTTAAAAAAGGAACTTAATAATGTTTTTATAATCTGTCATCAATAGTTTTTTGTAAGGGCAGTTCTTTTTAAGTTAGGTATTTAAAAAAGTTTTGTATATCCTAGATCATATTGTTGTGTGTATTTTTAATCGTTTTTATCCATTTAGTTTTTTTCTTTAATAATTTAAGTAGGTAATTATCTCGAAAGTTTAAGAAAGAGCTGAAAGATACATTGAGAGAGATGTATCCAATAGCAACCTGTAGCTTTTAGAGTAGTAGGTAATCTCGGCTTTCATTTGAAAATTTTCCACGTCTCTAACATGAAAAGACCGGAGTCTTAGTAGTCGGACTTATTACCTATGTCATGATCTTCAATGATCGCTCCGAAAGCACTTGCGTGTTTAATTTTAGATCAATTTAATAATGTAATTTCAAGGGTTCTTTTATGTATTTTTTTTATAAAATGATCATCATCGGGTCATTCATTCAGTCAATGGATATGGTAAGTCAATGGACGCGTTGAATCTGGGCCATTCTAGACGTCAGCGGGCGCTCGAGCGATTTGTTGCGGTTTCATACAAACTCTACAATACTTTCTATCGCGTCGCGGAAATCGCTGCCAGTGCCGCTGCACGCGCCGCAGTCGCTCTCGCTGTCGCTGTCACTGTCGTCCAGTTTTCAGCCTTATAGCTACACTCAGACTCGGGTGTCACAAGCCTATTTCCATTTACACGGTTGTGACGTTTCTCCAATAATTATTGTAGGGAATTCACAAGGGATTTATTTATTAATGTTAGAATTGTATTCCATTTTTAAATATTTCTTATTTATTTTGGATTGACTATGACTATGAAGCAGTGTTTTGTTCTTTTTTCAAACTCAAAGTGACTCAAATTGAGGAATGGAATAAAAGTATTTTTAAAAACTTTCGTACATTTAAAAATTTGTCTTTTTTAATGAAGCTTCTTGGTAGTTTAAAAAAGAGCTTAAATATACATTGAAATGAAATTATCCGACAGCTATCAGTATCTTTTAAAGTTACGTCGTCTTTTAGGTTCTTACGTCACACATACACATTCGAACATTCTCCATATCTCTATCACGAAAACACTCCACATTGATTACCTCATGATCTTCACACAGAGCTCTTCGCTATATAATTACAAATACCTGAATAAGCTAGAACGTTAGTTTTAATCACAATAAACAAGTATTTGCGAGAGAGGAAATTTCAACAATTTCGTACATTTACAATTAACTTGCATACAACTCAGTACCGATCTTGCTTACCTAGGACAAGCTAATTATACGGGAGTTCTAGAAACATCTAGACAATGACACACGCTCCTAATTACGTTTAGATACAAGTTTTGTGGCGATGTACGACATTCGTATGGAGCTGGTTTTAATTGCGATACGTTGACATTTCGTCTCAAGGTTTATATGAAAAGTTGAACAAAGAAATTCCTATATAGGGTGCTGCTAATATATTGCTTAATATTTTAACAGCAGGTTTAGAAAATTTAGAGTTTTTTTTTTAAGAAAAATAGAAATGCAAACGTTTTAAACGTTCTTGCTATGTAGTCGTAAATTTCAAATTAAACTTAAATTTGGTTCACTTAGAAAAAAAAAATAATTTGTGAAAAAGATTATCAATAAAAAAAACATTTTTTCGTAAATTAAATCCACACATCATTCTCAACCTGCTATTTAATTATTTAGAATTATTTAAGCAACACCCTGTACACAGGTATGTGGTGTTTAAAAAAATTTGACCAACATTCGTTGAGTGACAAGCTAATCCAGCAGACGAGGGTGGACAAGTAACGTGGGTTGCCGGTAGCGGTTCAGGTTAACGAGGCGTTTTTGAGATATAAACTCAGCCGATGCCTTTACTGAGGCCTTTCAGTAGAGCATTCAAATTATCATAGATTAAAAATTCTAAATGAGGCCTGTAGAATTATAATGGACGGAAAATTTCAATTGCATTACCTACATAAAAATTAAAATAACATTATTGTGATTTACTGTGAACAACATCATTCAAAACATATTTTTGTAAGCTAATAATGAGTATTGGTGGTATAAGTTTACTTAGATTCCAATATAACAGTTCTAACTATTTACTATTTTTAATACTTATAAAAAGCTCAATTATAACTAAGTGAAGCCAAAGCTGCGGGTAAAGGAAAACGCGCATTTTGAAGAGTTTTCCCATAGACTTAAATGTTTACCCAAATCAAACCCAGCGTTTAGCAGACCTTCAGCAATACCCTACGATGGGAACGCATCACTAATTAATGGCATCGTTAGGTAGCCCATTTCCATAAGCGCTTCGTATACGGGGATTTGACGGCTTTTTCTTGTTAAAACGATATCATAAAATTCGGCGATTATCTTGATTGAAATAATAAGGACGAGCTGCCAACTGTTACTTTAAAAAAATGAAATCATTAAAGTTAATTAACTTAAAAATAACTGTCAGTTTTAAAGAAAAATAAACTATATCGATGTTTACTTGAAGACAACTTTCGGAATGCAATGATCTTCGGCTAGGGCAAAGAATCTCGTTTGGATTTCCATTTAGGTTGTCCGGTAGAGATCGCTCTAGAGTACCTTGTACTATCGCCTTTTGTACCTTGTTGTCCTTTGCTGTTTTTTTTTCATTTACAATAAAGAGTAAATAAATAAATAAAAAGGCTAGGAAGAAAGAAACTTTTCTAAAATGATTCGAGCTTTTTCTTAAACTATCTAAATAGTTCTGCTGTATATTTTTATTTAAATTTATTTAAAATACATATTATTAATTTTGACGTAGGATTGAGCATAGATAAGTAACCCACTGGTTTGAATGAATTTCATTTAATTAAAGTTGAAAAGAAGCAAAGCACTCCTTGTGCCTCGCGGCAATTGAATTGATCATTAGGACAGAAAAACAATGATTTTAAAACAATTATATATTTTTAAGGGGAGTTCTTATTTTGACAACGTTCTAATTCTTTAATTTACTCGAACCGAAATCCCAAATAATGTCAGGAGCTTATCAGACTCACAAGATCTAAGCTTTACAAAGCTTAGCATATTTACCTGAGGAAAACGCGGAGATACGTCGAACAAACATTATGTGGATTAGGGAACACAGATAAATTTATTTACGACAATTTAAGATGACAATAATGATTATTTCTTTGTTTTTGTAGCGACAACTTTTTCATTTCAGAGTCGCTGCGTGGGAAGGTCCTTTTCTTAAGAGTTTCAATTAATTATATTTAAGTTTGGCCACTGTCGTAATAAAATGAGTAGTAAGGCATATGTAACACAGCGCAATGTATCCCTAATGTTTATGCACATTATTGGTGTTATAGGTAATGAAAAATATAGATAACCAAACATAACATAATACACTTTTTATATTATATTTGAATTTTGCAGGGATTTTGCATGTATAACCCGGCAGAGCTATACAAAGAAACATAAATATTTCTAGAATATATAATTCTGGTTATATAATAAAAATATAATTTACCACAAAAGCTTACTATCCTTGATTATTTGATTAACTTTGTAAAGATTATATTCTTAATATATTTCCATAAAATAAAAAAATAAACATGCAAAATACCCATATCCTATTTGGACTACAATTCCATATAGTGTAGAAAGATTTTGTACAATAAATAATAAATAAATAAAAATACCAAGAAGAACATCAAACAATTCAAATAACACAACAAAACCTGTTTAATTTAAGATTTCACTTCTCCCAACACAAGCCCCCAGATACGCAGACAATAGCAGAATTCCCAAGATTTCCTAAAATAAATATGAAAGTCTTATGAAGTGCAGTGTTAAGGCATATTTCCCTTGTGTCGGTGCCCCAATTTCTCAGTGAGATATAATCGGATTATATCCTAGAGCAAGTAGGATCGGCTAGTATTTGCTGGAGTGATTTCCTACTGGCTCCGGGGTTGTTCACTTAAAGGGCTGTTCACTCTAAACCTGCAGACAACCACAGACACACATCTACATAGACAACGCTACATGTACATCGCGTGTCCGAATCCCGACCAAGCGTCAAGGTTGGTCGCCGCTAGATTCAGTCGCGCGTGACTGTTAAAAAATCGATATCACAATATAGATATCGTTCTTAATAATCATTTTCATCTGCGGCATCGGTGTCACAAAATATCAGCTGTGACGTCACAATAGGTGTTAAAAAGTCGGCACGCTTGGTTTCAGTACAAATCGTGACACTTGCGTCATCTATGAAGATGTATGTCTGTGCTGACAACAAATCAATGTCTTCTACTCTCCTGTTTGTGAAAGTACCTTTATGCGAGTAGGATGTTAAAGCTAAAGTCAAATCTTACTGCCGATAAATTATGTACCTAGTTTGAAATACAGATGAGTTGTAATGCAACGTAGTTGCAATGTACATTCAATTGTATTTGTCTATTAATAATGATTGATATTTATTAAAATGCTTTTTAAAATAGGATTTCACAGCCCCGCTCGGTTCATCCTGTCTACGCACATTTTCGATAACTATTGTAGCTACTACAAGGTGTCAAAAAAGTACTTTGAAGATGAATACCCTAGATAGCTAGTCTTCCCCATTCGACTAAAAAAACAGTTTTTTATTTGGACTTATAGTTTTTCCATAAAAAAAATCTAAACATTTCAAGGAAAGCGCGCGCGTGCTATCTTTCACCTATCCAGATAACGCGCGCGCCTATCAGCTGGGAGATATTTACATTGTGTTGTGATTTTGAGTGCGCACGTGACAATCGAACTTATTTAAGATTATTTTGTACAGAGCTTTAGATTTACAGTAGACTAACATTGAACTAATGATTTGATTTAATGAATGACCTACTGTGAAAAGTATGATTCCAATTTTTAACCTTTATTTTATCCCAGCGTGCGCGTTATCTGGATTAGGTAAAAGGTTGCACGAGCTTTTCTTGAAATGTTAGGATTTTTTCAATGGAAAAACTATAAATCCTGGATATACTCGTACATACAGATTACAACTGGTGTATGAGCTACTCTCATACATCTTTGTATTCACACATGCATATTAATAATTTGATGCACTCACCATATTTAGTTTACCTACAGTTTTATATTAGTTAAGTACAATCAGTCTGACAATAAACGCCGTTACGATCACTGGCATGCTATCTTTACCTACCTGACATCGTGACAGTAGGTACTTATAGGACATCGCGTCCTGTACGACTGGTAATCTTGCTTATTATTTAGTCCGGGCTAGTAATTTAAATTAAAGCTAAAATTGATATTCAAAATAGTCTTATTAATTAATATAATAATACCACTTAAGACAATATTGATTACCTTTAAATTAACCGATTACCGCTTACCACTTTTTGTATGAAGGATTTTAGAAATCATTTCAAACAGTGTAACTAGTTTCATTTCTATAAAAACACAAAAAGAGGAAAACATTACAGTTATTCATCGATATAGTTTATTGATAATTATGTGTAGTTTATATGAGGTAAAATTTCTATTTCAAATTCAGATAACGAGAACTGTATTTCAGGAAAAAGTTTGGTCATTGTACATTATGAAAATCAATCAAATTTTGCTTCCACAAATCCAAGCATGGGTCAAAACCACAATTGATATTTATTGGAATTCTACGACATCGAAACTATTTCCTCTATTTATACAAAGCAATGGTGCTCTTATTGCTCCATATAATTTTAATAATGAAATTAATAATAAATATTGTATATCTATCATCAAAGTTTCCTCCCCGCTACTTCACTCGATATTATCATTATTTATATGAAATCTTTTGAAAGAATTTATATTTAGGAAACCGTAAAGGAAATTTTGAAGGAATTTAATTTAACTCAAACAAAGGAATTCTTGAAAAGAGGCATAATTATGTAAACTTTCTTTGTTACTGAAATAATATTATATTAATAAAACTAGCTCTATTATCTGCTGGAATTATTAATTTCGTTGTTTATTAAACTGCTGTTCACTCAGACTTCAATAGACAACCTAAAACTTTTGTGCACTATTACAATAAGTTCTTATCAATTTTGTAATAAAAAAAACTCTAAATAAATATTACGTAATGTCCAATTTATGTATTATTAAATTAGTATGACGCTCACATTATTTGCAATCAGTAGGTACCTTTTAAAACTAGTTAACTTTTCAACTCTTCAGACGCATTGACGACGCTGTTTCTATATTTTTTAAAGAATTTATTAATAACCGTGGTATACCTTCTATTTCAAAAATATAGGTAATATCAGCAGATATTAGTAATGTTTTTGTTTTAGTTATATCAACACAAAAATATACTCTACTTATATAGCAAAATTCCACCCGACATGCCATTGAGTGGTCACTGAAAATTTAATTTTTAGATACTTTGTCTACAGATAGATATTTTTATCTCAAGGGGTGGTTTCCATGTAAAAACTGAAATAGTACAATAACTTGACTTTCTTTTACTTTTTACTTAGATTCACCTAATAACACTTACACTCAGAGAGCAATCGTTTCAACGTAGATACATTAAGAAAAGCGTAATATTTTTCATGGAAAATTTTAATTAAATTAAACTGGAAAGTTACAGTTCATTGAAAGGTCTTGTAATTACACATAGGCAGGTTTAATTTCTGCCCTAAAGGGAAAGAAATGAGCTGACACCTCTGCCAAAATGAAAGGCGTGCTGATTTATAACTTGCGTAAAGCTGAGAAAGCGGGCCTTATTATCATTACTTTTTATATCAAGAACGTACTAAAACTGTACAATGTAGACTGAAATTTAATTAAAATGTCTAGTTAGAGGTGCTAACTAGCGCTGTTAAAATATAAACTTTATGACAGGAAAGAAATTAAATACTGTGTTTCTTTATTACAAAAGTTTAAGATTTAATGTTCTTAAATCAAAGTACGTCTAATCGTTGAAAGTCTTTAAGGATATTGTTAACTACCCTTTCAATAATCTGAAAATACGTCTGTTTTTCTCCTTTATACTGATTTCATGCATTTCGTTATGATTTAAAGAATGCGACTTTAAGAAATATTTTAAATAATCGATATATCATAGGTACCAAATGTCAATAGGTATGGACAAGTGTATACAAAACGTTTAATTTAAAGTGAGTCACTGTGCCGATGCCCGGAGGCTGTATACATGCCATACAAACGCTCTACACTCAGAGGAAAATTATTTGTAAGCAAACAACCCGATTTACCTTTGTTGTTCAAATCGTATTTGAAAACTATTTTGTTGGTCGCAAAATGGCTTTGAGGATAAAGATAGCTTAATTCTTGTATATAGTTTTAAAATGATTTACACGTTACTGTAAGCTAACTAAAATTCTATTGAATGAAATTAAGATTTTTAGCTGTATGAAACTTAAATTTGTTTGCATAATTTAAGTTTTCAGGGCTTGATTTTATTCCCTTTATTTTTGTATATTTTATCGAGAGCAAATCTTTTCTGTACGCCATTTAGATTTATGGCGCCAGGACGCGTTTTTTAATGAATTTTCAAAGTTTTTAATGACTAATTAAATTTTAATTAATTATAACGTTAATTTTTTATAACGTGTATTATTATTAGTATGTAATAATAATACACGGAGTTTATAAGTAACTTTCATCTGTTGACTGTGAATTTTTTCGTTAATTATCTCTTAATAACGTGTGTCGATAACATTGTTAAAGTTTTATTCCTCGAATTAACTATAAAGCGATTTTTTTATCGGTAACTGAAATCTCATTAGACCTCAATGTTACCTGATGGTAGGTAAGTCATGTTGAAGTTGAAGATGACATCACACACTATTCTTAAAATATTTCTTCATTTATAAATATACAGGGTTAATTTTAATTAGCGCATCACCTCTTGCAAGCAGCTTCTCAAGATCGATCCCAACATAATTTGTTCTACAACTTTTTAAAATTAAAAGTTTTCTAAATTTTACTTTTCCAAGACAAAAAATATTTAAAGCTTGTGTTTACTCTGATCGTAGTATGCCACGCACCTTGCGCAGTAAAATATCGCTTCATAATAATAATAGGTACTTGTTACAAAATGTAGAGTAAGGAGCAAACATTTTTTTAAATTTTTTTTTTGTTATTTATCAAGATTTGTAAAAAGCCGTAGAACAAATGTTGTTGGGATTGAGGTGGAGAGGCTGCCCGCAAGAGGTGATGCGTTAATTAAAATGAACCCTGTATTTTGACTAAATGATACTAAAAATAAAACACCAAAATTCTACTTTTGTAAATACATAAAAATCATAAATAGAAAAGTAGCTATGACCAATATTTCCAGATATTACGAACTAGTCAAACCGACGCGTACTAGTTGTGCCTTTCTCCTCTGGATTTTGATAGAGTATGATTTCAGATTCGTTTTTAAAAACACTGCCCCAGATTTAGTTCTTTGTATAGATTGGCATATATTTTAGTATTAAAAACTCGGTACAAAAACCTGACAAAAATATTCCGAAATACGAATGGAGTCAAAAGAAAGGCTTCAAAATTGTTATTACACACAAAAATATACTGAAGGTCGGTTTCAAAAATTGTATACGAATAAAACTTTCCTTTTTAAGGGCCCAGTATCTTGAAATTTCGTCGATCTCGGAACTGCTTACTGGTTTATGAGTTAAAACTTATTGACCCTTTCAAGTAGGGACGAGATTGAGGGCCCGCGGGTTTGTCAGTTCTCATCAAAACCTTTCTGATAACATTTTCGTTAAAAGCATAAAGGTGCTTATTCATTATTTATGAAACTTATATTTAGAAGGTCAAACTTATGGATATTTTTACATTTGTTTATTTATTCAGGTCGCTGCTTACTTTATATCATATCCTGAATTTGATCTTTATTTGACTTTTCATCCTTGTTTTGACTGATATAGCTGTAAGAACAAAGATGGAACAAATAAGCTTAAGGACAAATTGGCCAAATTTTGTGCGGATGTGGTGAAGATCCTGTAATCACACCAAAGTCATGGTTTTGTGGGGCACAGTGATAATTTTAATTTTTTATTTTTGTAAGTACTTACGTGAAAAAAAAACATTGTATAATATTATAAATAAATTACTTATGATAGAAAGATGAAATATAGGTAAAATTTTTCTATGTATATTTGATATAAGTCGTAAACAATTTAATTGACTACAACATAGTGTATCAGATGCACATTCATACTTGCTACATTCGCCTCTTCATACCCCGATATGTTGGTATTGCTTCAACTTTATATTTTAGTCATTAGATATTTGTTACTATTTGAAGTAATTTATACTTTCACATGCATAGGTGTAGCATTACTTCCAGAGCTTATGGGACAGCAGCGTTTACCGCAGCGTGGAGAACCTGTAACGCATTCAGACTTACAATATCCTTGCGTTCCTAATGATCCCGACGTCCCGTAAGAATAGAATTTTATGATTCAAAGTACTAATTAATAAGAATTGTTTGCTATCAATTTGACCGTTGTTGTGCTGATAGGGTAAGAATGTCCGTCACAAAACTCCAGCGGTTGCGGGTTCGATCCCCGCACAATGCAATTTTTTGTGTGCATGAACACGTTTGCTTGCTTTGCGCTGGGTGTATTCATGCATGATACCATAATTATTTTTACGTCCACTATCGCCTATGAAACTAAGACTTTTCCTACGAATTTAAATAAAATTCTAGATTGTTATACCTTGTTGGATAGCTGACAAAACTTGGATGTTTTTAAGCACATCTGCCGAACATCTGCCATAACTTTTATAGATATTCTTAAAAGAAAAGTAAACTGTTTTTAAAAGTTAAAATGTTTTTGTTTATATGAACTTTCAGTCGCTCAGAACTATGTATTTAGTAATCTTACGTAGGATTTTGGTTACTAAGATCATAGAAAATCTTAATCTGCATGTAAAAAATAAATAAAAGTAATAATAAAGCCCACCAATTTCAATATATTATGATACTTAATGGCAAAAAATCGGTACCGTTTTTGAGATAATCGACATTTTTATAAAAAAGTCGATTATCTCGAAAACGGTTAGGTTTGGGTAGGGTGTTTGATAGTCCCGTGTGGAGTTGCTGATCTTCCATCGGGCGCGTCCCCAGGCGGCGGATAGGGGAATACCCCCCAGAATTGGGGGGTACCGTTTCGACGGCGCGGACCAAAACCGGCGTGGGTGGGCCCTCTCTGTACTTCTATGATTAGCAGAGTGGACAGAGGAGGGCACAGGGGTGGAGAGCTCTGGTTTGAGCCACCAGATGCTCTGAGGGTCGGCGGACTTGGACGCTTCGGCGTCCGAGTCCTCGGTCAACCCGCAAGCCTGTTCGTTCATAGCGGCAGGAACAGGGGCCTAACGGCTGCAAGGAAGAAAACCTCTATAAAAAATTACCCCAATTTCAGGTGCCGCATTGCCCACTTGCGGGATGAGTGGCTGTGGGTGTTAGTCGTCTGCGAGAGGAGGCAGAAGAATTTCGATTTTCGAAAGTACGTAACACCTTTCGCAACCTCTTGCGGACAAAGCCTACGGCGATCTAACGCTTGCGATTTCCCCGGATGGTGGCGGGCTGAAGCCGAATGCTAGTGGTCTAACGCTACGGTGATTTCATCAGATGGCGGCGCGGCTGGGGAGGGGGGAAGAATGCGTGAGCCATATGGTGAGTGGTGGAACACATTGGGGTTTTAGCTGGTTAAAGTCCAGGCATAACTTTGAGGCTCCCGCGAGCGTCATCGTATCGATGGCGGATTTCTCCAATGAAAAAAAATGGTGTTTATAGTGACGCCTCTCAAAAAATAGTCAAAGTCAAAAGAATCTTTATTTCGTAAGTATTTAAGTACATTTGAAATAAGTCACAATTTACAAATTGAACTGAATCTACCACCACTTCGGAAAGTCGATCTGTTGAGAAGAAGTGGCAAGAAACTCAACAGCAATCATCTTTTAAAAATACACAATAACAATTAAACATTCTTCTTGCATCCGGATATCTTATAGTAAAACTTTACACATTGACCCATAAACGAGTTGGTGATCTTCTGGAATCTCTAGGTCTACTTAACCAGCAACTCTGTATACAGTATGCGCGGTTTTTTGTCAGATATAAACATACCTCCATATTTATTCTATTATTGATCAGTAGAAAAAATAAAGATACCTACTTAAAATGGCGCCACAAACTTTTTTACAAATAGTCGCTGTTGAGGAACCAGCTACTACCACGCGGCATTTCATTGAAAATACTACGACTTAGTATTACAATATGTTTTGTAGTAGGAAGCGCGTAGTCATCTTTTTTCAAAGTGACCATGCTTTGTTCAATATGTCAGTGACTACGGGTATGTTAATGTTCTTGAAAAAAATACATATATTTTTTTGTAAAAATCTTTTCTATAAATAATACCTATTGTGTAAAAAAAATTGTCCGGTGACTAAGATATTAGTACATAAACACTCCTATGGCAAATAACTTAATTTAATCAATTAATTACTCTTTGGAAATGAGCTACTCAGGTTTGTATGGAGAGCTCAAAGAGACCCAGTTCGGAAGAGATAGTTGCAACTCTCCTGAAAGTGGTTTTCTATTAGTCTAGGGTTACTTAGTTTTAATTGGATACTATTCTTAATTACCTTTACAAAAATACAGTTATAGTGGAATGAAGTTGAATGACGTGATTATTTTCTTCGAGTATTGTAATATTTTATATTTAATGAAAATGATCGAGAAGGTAAATTATTTAGTTGAATGTTTTGTTTTTGTTTCACAATTTGACTTAAATTAAGTTAAAGGATATCTTATATCAAGTACAAAGTGGTAGCTACACGTACGCAACTGAGAATAAGCTTTTTATTACAGTGTTTTTCAAATGTGATGAATCTTGTGACACATTGAAATAAATTTTCCGATTTACGCGTACCATTTTCGTAAAGGAATTTAAAAAGTCATTGATTATTTGTCGCCTTGTAATTAAAAAAAATTAAAACTATACTTTTTGATATATTAACATAATTTGTGTCTACTGATTACATTTTATCTGAATCCGATAAAAAAAAATTAAATTACGCAATGTATGAATCGGAACAGATTAGAGGAGGGAAAAAACATAATAGGCTCTAAAACTGTCAAACCTGAAACATCACAGCACTCATCATGGTTGAAAAACACTGTAGTCAATCGTGGTATGATTTTGTCTATTGCTTTACAATGTTCATATTTATATGTATTCTAGTCTGCCATAATAGTCTTTTTTAGTGTTTAAACCATGGTAAATACTATTCAGGGTCTGATGCCTCAAAGGTTAGTTTTGCATTAAAGTTTTCCACAGATTTACGGTTTAAAAGATTAGTTGTATCAATTCGCTAAGGAATTTAAGTGATCCTTCTTGAAATTACGTTTTCTTAATATCAGTTATAGAAAAAAGCAAAGGCTCAACATGAATATATGTATAAATATTGTTTGAATATCAATTTTAATTTTAAGGTCTCAATAGTAAAATGATAAGGTAGTGTTCTTGTTTCTATGAGTGAAGCTGTAATTTGCGAAATTTGCTATCACATGAGGGTATCTATAGTATGTCGGGATTTCACAATTTACCTTTTGTGAAATCCTGAAGTTGTCCAACAAACGGCATTAAAGTTCAATCTATGATACGGTCGAATTTTTGTAGCAATGTTCATTCAATCTGTTAAGAAGTTATTGAGTGAATATTAACAGTCATCATTATCCTGTGGCTGGATGGCGTAAGGCGTAGCACTATCCTTATCATCCTCATTTGTAATTTTTTTAAATCAGATTTAAATTAATGTCTAGTTGTTTATTTGGGTGCATAAGTAAACTAAAATTCAGACTCATTCTGGTGATAAAATGAGTAATTTAATACAAAATGTAAATGTAACACCGTTATTATTTTGTTTTTCAAGCAAGTATAATATTCTTTATGAATTGAAATATATGACCAGAAAGATTCCTATAGAAAATAGCTAAGGCTACGGTAAAGAGAAAAGTACATATTTACCTGTTGGTACATTGTTTGTCGACACCTTCTTTGAACGTTCCTGACTATGCTACTATAGTCGAAGAGCTTATTAATTCGTTGAAATGTAATAAGCAAGAATCAAGGTAATAAGATATTTATAATAATTTGAATCAAGGAAGTAAAATACTTATAAAGACCACAGAACTTCTTCAATTCAAATAAATAAACATATAACTCAGTTGTGGGTTCAAAAGTAGAGGAATGATGTTCCATATTTTATTCATGCCTTTATTTCGACTTTAGTTAGAAGTCACATTTTTTTCCGTTCTCAAAATGAATATTGATTATGTAAAAATTTAGCTTATATGTAAAGTAATAAATCTGTAAAAAAGTAAAACGTGATCGCGGTTAGCTGGTATAGCGGTAACAACAAAAGGTCCTACATTCGAACCGGATGAAAGTGGATATTTTTGTGATCAACACAGACATTTGCCGGCACGTCATGGAAATTTATATAATTGTTTCAGTTTATTTCCTGTATTTATAAATTCATTTATATATTTCTTGAGTGTATTTATCTGTAACAAGCATCAATAGCAGAAGTAATTGTCTTTATAAAATCTATTTTTGCCAGACAATATGGTGTTATTATAAATGAAAATTTAAATCAACAAATTATTGTCTCTCTGTGTAGGTACCTATGAAGTCAGATTTTTCTGATATCAGCGCTGTAGCACAACAATTATGAATTACTTGAAAGGATAGCCCGCATCCAACTGGAAGGTTATTCTTTGAAAAGTAGCTTTATTGACGTTACAATCATACAGAAATATCCATTTTTGATCTATGGAAGGCTTATATTTTCAAAAGGAGTTCAATTCGTGTGTATGATTTGTTTTTATGTTTGTTAAGCGATATATTTTTCAAATATGAATTGATTTTTATGATTTGTATTTCTTTTCATAGAAGATACTTCAGAAGTCAAATAAATTTCATCAAAATCGATGAAGTTTGTTTTGAAAAAAGAAATGCTATTTTTGGAAATATGTAAGTACTAGTATGTTTGAAAGCGGAAATATATTTTGTGAATATATTCCATTTACATATATCTGTTTATGTATATCTTCAGTTTACAGTACAGACAGTAATTTAAAAAAAGAGTGTTGAGTAAGTACCACTAGGTAGTGTTATCGCTGAAGAGCGATTTCTAACAGTCAACCAAGTTGAGACAATATACATATACGTAGATGACGTTTTACTTCAGCCAAACCTTTGACAAGGACTTGAAAATGCTTGTGTGAGGAAACACCTAGTTTTGTCATTGCGGTTGTCTTTGAAAGAACCGGATGCGCATTGTTTCACATAACTTTTCAACTCTTAAAAACGGAAGTCCGAAAACGTTTCTGATACCATTTAAAATCATAATGATTATTGAAATTCATAATATTATTACTTTTCATACACTTTGATTTTACTAATATTTGTTTTAAATTTGTTCATACTAATGATCGAAACTCGTAATCATTCGAATAAATAACTATAATATTCATCATGTCTATATTCATACATTTTGTTTTATACCATTATGTTTATTAACATTGTGATGCAAAAGATTATGCGACAAGAAGGGTTCCCGCACCGGAAGATTTAGTCGGTAGGGTAAGGAGCAGTTAGGCTGCATTTAGGCTATAACGTATAGATACGTGCGCGGGCTGAGCGAGCGAAGCGAGCGGTGCCGCGGCAGAGGCCGGCGAAGCGCCATAATCCCTAAAGTGTAAGGTCGGTCACCACAAGCCCAACATAGTCAATAGTCAAGCGACAAATCCTCAAAACAAAAAGTATGATAATATTGTCTGTTATATTGTTAATATGGTCAAGCAAGCTATTCTGAGCAAAGAGGTTATGAGTTGATATACTATGTTCTTAGTAAGTAACAACATTATTATTTATAGCAATATGATCATTTAATGTTATGAAAAAAAGACCTGAAAAAGAAAATTATGACTTTTAACGGGTTCTTGGTAGCAACAGTATTAATAAAAAATATGATCACAAACTGTTAGTAGCTTCGTTTATAGTACTAAAAATGTATGAATAATAAAATTATGAACACAAATGTGTAGTAAGACAGAAATAGGAGTTAGAATTTTATATGAGTCGATATTATGGACCCGAAAGAACCATTACCTCTTATCATTTTAAAGAGGACCGCGACCATTCTGAAGAAGATACTCGTACAAGTCTTTTACCCATAACAGAGTTGAAAAATCCCCAAAATACCATACAAAAGGTATGTAATAAAAAATACACACTTCTGCTACCGTCTGCAACGCACGTACATATCCCAAATCAAATTTTCCGTGGAGCACCAATGTTCCGACGCACACCGACCCCTAAACACACAGTAGCGTTCCGTCCACTTCTGTTTGTCTACTTTTGACGTTACACATCCTGTTTACTCTGAGGTTTCATTTTTTAGGACAGCTCTGCTGTGCCTCATAAATAAAGACAATTTTAAACTGTCAAAGATACGTAATTTTAACTTTTTTGAAATTTCACTTTTAAAAAAGATAATTTTTATCATGTTTATTTTATTATACTTAAGAATTAGGGTAACGATTTTAAATTTAAGTAGGTAAAAGAATGTCTGTGGCCAGGAAATAATATATTTAGTTGCCTATTGAGCGTCATGGAGTAAAGACTATTTATCAAAATGACACACGGTTTGGGGATTGCCTGACTAGCGGTCAGAATTAATTTAAGGTAAACCTGCACAGATACCGAAATGTCGAGTTGCGTGCGTAACTTGCGCAACTTCACGCCTGATCCCTTATCGGGTAGGCAGAACACCAGAGGTTTTAAGACCACCTGATGACCCACCCATTTGACTTTGGAGATATATCCATATAATGATGGATAGAGACTATTGCAGTGACAGGGAGTCAGCCTATCTCCCACAAAAACGCAAATAAAACCTATGTTCCTTAACTGACTTTAACGATAACTTAAAATTACAAATAGTGAAAACTTAAGACAATATTACGAATTAATATAATCTTGAATGAATGTGTCTGATGAAAATTCAACTCCATTTTCACCAATAATCAGGCGAGATTGAAGTTATTACCGAAGGATCTCATCGACCGTTGGTACTAACGTTGTAAGTACCTAATAGCAAGAGATTGAATGAGAAGCTCCTAAAAATATGGAAAAAAACTTATTGAAAATATACAATGATAGAACCTTTTCCGTAATATCGATACAGCCATTTCCAAAAGAGAATGATTGAAATATATTTTCTTATGAGATGCTGAAATGGAATCGTACATGTTTGTGAATTTGGATGACTAAGTAACTTTATTATTGTTTTTAAGTTCGACCCGAATATAAATACAATAATTAAAACGTAAACACATGAAAAATATCTTCGAAAAGATATTCAAGTTTTGTAAAATTATAAAAGTAACTACCAATGGCAATAACAGTGCTATACAGTCAATTTAATCCATTCTTTAAAGGAAAAATGCTAATTCAATAGTAAGTTTGTTACAAACGTAAAATTCAATACGCCAGCTAAGCGAAAAGCCCTCTCTTGCAAATATTTTATGAAAAAGTTTGGCTTATAGTTTCATTTTATCCGACTTACAGTTTAATACAACACGGTACCTGCTGAAAAATCTTTTTACTTATTCGTTCTTCTGGGATTTTGCACCTTAGTAAATTTTTAAATTAACTTCATTACTTCGAGCTTTTCTTTAGAAGATAGCGTTTTATGGAAGAGTTAATTGGGATCTGTTGCGTTACTTTTTTATTAATGACGAAATCCCAGATATAAAAAAAGCAAGCATATGTCATAACTATTAAATAAATATATGTCGGAATCGAGGTCTCTCTTTTATCCAACATCATGATTCTCTAATACAGTCTTTTGTGTGGGCGCCTTTAGGGCGAGTCGGTTTTTCTACTGTCGACAATGCTTGTGGTGCTGAACTGATTGATCTTCGGTGCATGACAGTTTCTACTTCTTCGATATTAGTAGCGTGACACTTCCTAGTTGCAACTTTTCTTGGAAATCTTTTTCATCATCTTTATTTTCGTTTCCATCTTCTATATTGTTATTATTCTCTATACCGCTGACAAACTCGTGGCGTAGACTCTCTTAAGTACCAAGAAGGTGCTGGCATCCGAAGTCAATCCAAATAAACTATAAGGCTCTAGCTAGACACCGCCGACATTGTACAAACTGATATATCAATTATATTTATCGTAATTATTTTAAGGAATTCACCTAAAGATTATTTTATCGATTCAAAAGTAAGTAAAGAAATTTTATAAACATAAAAACGGTTGAAAGTATTGTCCTGACAAAATTATATGAAAAGTCACGATTTTATATGTAGGATGGTCGATAGGCAGGCGAACTCTGACGGAATCATACCACCTAGCGGGGATCACTTGGAATATTCATCTTTTACGTCACGCTGTTCCATGCTGGACTAGGAACGATAGCAAAACATCGAATGTACCAGCTGCTTCTCTTCCCGGGCATACAGTAAAAGTTAGTTAAAGGACAGAGTTTTTACGAGCATTTTTGTGGGCGATGGGCTGACCCCGTGCAATAGCCTCTCTCCATAATTATAGTAACTAGAAATTTGTCAAACGTGACATCAGATGGCTTTAATGCCTCTGTTGTTCTGCCTACCCTTCTTCTTCTTAGCGTAAGGGATAAAGGCGTGAAGATATGTATGTATGTACATCACACTTATCGCGGGAGACTAGGGCTATTCTAAGGCTACCTTACACATCTTAATAATTTTTGGGAAAATTAAACACATCGACTAAAATAATTTACAAATAACTAAAACATTAACTAAATTCGTAAAGAGAACACAATCTCTACACAACGGCTGGCAAGATTGGCTTGCAGTGCCAAATAAAGCTCGGACATGATTGGCCAAGTGCCGGCAAGTGCTTTTGATTTGTTTATAATAACTCACACGCCAAGTAGTCTGAAGTAAGTCGAGTGACCGCAAGTGGGGAAGCCAAGCCAAATATATCCAATCTACTGTGAAAGCTAACTATACGTGGCTAACTCCATGCCATGCTAGACGTGTGCTACACTGAGCAAATAGGCACGTGTTGGATTTTGTTTTCAATAGGCCGACGTAGGCCATTAAGGAGTTATTAATAGTAATCAAAAAAACCCTGTCAATCACACCAAACACACGGCCTGAAAGTAAGCAAAACATGTTAAGAGATACCATGTTGCCAACTTGAGGGGAACCTAGAATATTAAATACATTTAAAGATCAACACCCAGTCCCGGAACATTGTTTTTTCATATTCCGTGCGGGATTAGAAACCAGGGGCTCCACGACTGGCGTAGTAGCTTCTGGACCACTGCGCCACGGAGACAGTAGTAACACAGAACACATAAATGGAAGTAGAAAGCTATGAAAGTAAGGAATACTTTAGAGCAAGTACTGTACTTACGAAGGGCCTACAAGCTTCACTTTCCCTAGAATCCCTAGAACAAAATCCCTAGAAGCTTCCTAGAAACCTTTCGTTCTAAGAAAGCTATCGAGGAGAAAATATTTCCCAAATATAATTTTAAATAAGTTTAGTAAATAAATGAATTTGCATGAAAAGGTAACCTAATATGGCTTATAGAAGCTCTAGTATAAAGCCATACTATTTGTTTCATTAAGTTTAATCTACTTCAAGTTTTGCTCAAATATTAAGTAAGTAGTAACCTATATTTTTCTATGGTTTTGTTGTAAATTGTAAATTGGGACGCGGATTTTTTGTAGTTTGTGAAAAATTTCTTGACAACACACGAAATAAATTAATAAACATAATGCTACTGTTACACATGCCCGAAAAAAGCATGCTTATTAGCTTGCTATTTAGTATGCTCAATACGAGCATGCTTAGGAGCAGTTCACGTTTGCTAACAATAAGCATGCTAGTTTTAAGTGTGCTTATATTATTAAGTATGTACAACTGATCGATACCAGCACGCTCAATAAGCATGCTCGAAGTGAGCATGCTTATTTTGAGCAACATTTCGACATACATACTCAATTGAAGCATGCTTTCATGCTTGAAATGAGCATGTGTAACAGCAGTATTTTGAATCTTACGGCTGTTGTAAAAGTATTTGTTTTAGTTTTTCATTGAATATTATGCTACTGATATTACTTTTTGATCTTTTTTCCATTTATTTAACTTTGTTACTATGCTTTACAATAATTTTATCATATTTTTGCTGTGGCTCGTCTAAAGTGATAGAGATATATATCATAACAAATAGATTCAACAAGGAAACAAATTTTGACACGAAACCCTAAAATCGAGGAATTAAATATGCGTACACAGCGAAATTGCGTCCCAAAGGTGGTTTATTAACCAAAACATCAGGCGCAATAAATTAAAAACACACATTAAATATATTGAAAAGCGTAATCCGCTCGCAGCTTTTAAAATAGGAAGTCTCGCATAATCACAGTTAAATTGCCTGTTACGTTAACTGATATAAAATTTTATCTACACAAAACAGCATTAAATCAATTATGCGCGGTGTATAAATGATGCAAATTGGTAAATAAGCTATCATTTGCGTAGCCGCGGGTTATCCAGGCAGGTTGCTAAATAAATACCTCCATTGTGTAAACAGTGGCGTGGAATATTATACGAAAACCATTACAGACAAAGGGTCAAACATATGAAACTTGCTGTACATGCGGTTTTGCTTATTTCAAAAATGTTGCTAATATACAGGGTTCATTTTAATTAGCGCATTACCTCTTGTAGGAACCCTCTCCACATCAATTTCAACAACATTTGTTCTACGACTTTTTACAAAACTTGATAAATAACAGAAAATCAGAAAAAGAAAAGCGTTTTCTCCTAGCTCTACATTTTGTAAGAAGTGCCATTATTTTGAAGCGATATATACTACGCAAGGCATACCTACACTCAGGGTAAATAGAGCTATGCCGCTTAACCGAGGCTATAAATGATTTTGGAGGGAATTCCATTTTTTTAAATTATTTATTTTAAAAAGTTGTGGTTGTGATTGATATGGAGAAGCAGCCTGCAGGAGACGATACGCTAATTAAAATTACCCTGTATAGGCCATAGAGCCTTTATCGTTTATAGTAAAAATGATGATCAAATTTCATCAGAATCATCTATCGATTTATCATAAACTTTCTTTAAAACAAACGTTTGTGCGCATTTTAAACTTTAACGTCCAATATTCTGCAGTGCTTAAAAAATATTTGACAAGATGCTTCAATTAGTTACAAACGCTATGGTAAAACCCTCATTCCCTCCAATGATCTAAACTGATATGTGAATAAATAATATTAAATGTGAATCTCGAACAAATCTTGTGCTCTTTCCATTCCTAAATTGCAATAAAAACACAAGCAGCGCCCTTGGCATAAACAAACCAACAAAATGTATTCTAAATAACCGAAAAAATGTGATAAATAAAAATTACCCGGCCAGGATGCGAACCTGGGACCCCTCGTTTGCCGGACGAGTGCTCTTCCACTGAGCTACCGGGGCCTGGCGGTACGCCTCGAAATTACTTACCATATTTTTATTTTAACGTTATATTGCTAACATAGCTCCATCTAATGGTATAGCTTTGCAGCTAAGACCACCCGAGACCAATTTCTTTTCAAAAGTTGTGAATCCCAGTTAAAGTGTTTTTTATAAATGCAAAAACTTAAAAACATTAATATGTATCTATATTTAAAACCGACCTACAGTCAGTACGAACAAACTAGTTATGACTAGTAAGATTATTTAACTGAAATTCAGCAGCTGTCACTTGTTTCAAACAATTATTTACCGTTGTAGAACACCTTTATTGATTTATGAAAGTTATCAAGAAGGTAAATCACACTTGGTAGGGTTGTCGAGCAATATATTTTCTTGCGTATTTATTCCTTCTCTTAACGATGTCTATTTATAAGTTGCACGACTAATGATGTCGAATTTATTATCGCTGATAGTATATATTAACTTCAGGGAATGGCAAAATACGAGGAAACTAAGTTCATGTACGTAATGATGGTTAGTAATTGGGCTAATGGATTAACAACTTTTCAGTTGTTATACAACTGAACAATGTTAAATAAAAGGGGTTAGTATTGACCTGAAAATTTCTGTTTTTTAGTTAAGAAAATTAAGAGATAATAATAAATATTTCTGACACTCGCACGACATTATCTAGCCCAAATTAAGTTTCTTAAAGAACTTGTGTTTTGGATACTAGATAACTGATATAGGTACTTCAGAAATATATAAACATAAATATTGAATAAATTAATATTGTTCCAAACATTACCACCCTCCACGCAACCGAGAAGGTCATGTCATATTAAGACATTAGTTTGTCCGCATAGCAACACCATCTTCAAACATAAACTGCTTTGTGGAATAAGCTGCCTAAAACTATAAGAGATAGTCCATCGATATCAACTTTCAAAAAAAAATTAAAAGCACACCTTCTCTCACAAACATAATTGCTTTTATCACCACTCAACACTTGTGTACATCGCATGTATATGTATATATTTATTTATTATATATTATTTATGATATGTAAGTTATATTTTCATAAAGTATGTATTGTATATTTTTGCATAGGTATTTGTATTTTTTGTATTTTTATTAATTATAATATTATAAATATCTATTTAATTATATTTTACTATGTTTTATCCGTGCACCTGCTTCCCTACTTCTCACAAAATATCACACAGTCATGGGTTGGCTGGAAGAGATCTCTTTTAGAGATAAGTTCACCTTTGCAAACTATAGTTTATTTAAGTGTATTGGTTTTGTTTTTTTTTTAAAGTGCAATAAAGAATATATATAAAATACATATTTTTATTAGAATAAACTTAAATAAACATATAAACACCCATGACTTGACGGCTAATATCTGTGTTCATCACCCAGATATCCGCCGCTGCCGCCGGGATTCGAACCGAGGACCTCTGGCGTAGAAGGCAATATATGTTACAACTACACCAGCCGGTTGATGTTTTTTTTTAATTCGTTAGATTCGTTAAAACTTATGAGCTCCATCTGTTTCATAGCCCTTCATGTATTTAAAGTACTTCACTAATTAACTCACACAATAGACCGTTCTCCCTCAAAAACGCAACAATAAATGAATCATGAAAAATAAATGAAGTATCTCATTTCATGGTTGTTAAACCGTCTGTAGGAATTAATTTCAAATATTTGAAATGAGGCGGAAGATTTCCAAACAACCAGTTCATAATCTTAATAATTAACATTGCAAATTGGCACTAAGCTATCATTAGGCGCTTGAAATTAAATTCCCTTTACAAACAGAATTATATAAGCCATTATATTTCGCAGCTTAATTCTTTGCGATTTATTAGGTTTACTTATTGTAGTATCGGTCCCATGTGTCAGCCTTGCACGGTTATTTTAGAGTCTTTTTTTTTTTTTTTGTATTGGCAACACTGCTTCACCTCCGGCTCCTAATTAACCGGCCCTTTTAGAATCATTGTTCGTTCCCGTGCTCAAGCCTTCGCACGTGTTCCTGGCAACGCTCAAGACTTCATTGTAACGGTCATCTAGTGTTACACAAAGCTCTCAAGATGGGGAAGAAGCGCAAGAACGAAGATAAGAATGAAATAATACAAAGAAAAATAAGGAGACTCGAAAATAAGCTGAGGAAAAGAATTCGCGTTATTTCATCTGACGAAGAATCCATCGAATTTAAGTAAATTATGTAACAATGTCATTTAACATTGTCTAAAAACTTGTATTCTGCGCGTCTGTCTGCAGATATACTTACTTTATAACCCAATTTGTACTTATTTAAAGTACTCACTTGTCAAATGACACAAATTTGTACCACGCCTGAGGGTAGGTACTCACTAAAAAATATAATATAAAATAATGCTTTACTTAAGCACAACACACTTACTTTATAACCCAATTTGTACTTATTTAAAGTACTCACTTGTCAAATGACACAAATTTGTACCATGCCTGAGGGTAGGTACTCACTAAAAAATATAATATAAAATAATGCTTTACTTAAGCACAACATACTTACTTTATAACCCAATTTATACTTATTTAAAGTACTCACTTGTCAAATGACACAAATTTGTACCACGCCTGAGGGTAGGTACTCACTTAAAAAATATAATATAAAATAATGCTTTACTTAAGCACAACATACATTATTTGTGCCCGGTAGCATTTATGAAATAAAACGTATTCATGATAATATCAAAAATTATACTACAGAACTAAACCTATTTTAAAAATACCCACAAAAAAAAAAAAATACGAACATGGTGAAGTTCTAATCATAGCTTCACCGAACAACCGTGAATCTATCGTGGAAGTCATTCCCGAAAGTTCACCACATCACGAAGAATCGCTTGAAGAGGAGGCATGTATGAACGAGGCAGTTCCTCATACGTCGTCGTCGGAACAGAATCCAGTACCTTCGACGTCGGATCTCACAAAGGAGGTACGAGGAGACAGTGGTATTGATGTCGAAATACTGTCATTATTAGGGGAAGTTCCCCAGTCGCAAGATATTTTGGGAGATGAAATTAATAAAAACATATCCGATAGATGGCAGCTCATACTTACCAAGGGTCTCATCAAAGAAACAAAACAGTCCTTGTTACAAGAATATCGGGTACCCAAAAACTGTGAAATGCTATTAACGCCTATCCTCAACCCTGAAGTTAAAGCGGGTATTTCAGAACTTACAAGCAAAAAAGATTTTTCCTTAATGCTTAGTCAAAAACAAATCAGCATTGCTTTGGCTGCATTAGCGCAAACGACAGAGAAAGTCATTACAAAGAAATATTCATCGCAGGATATTCTAAAACCCTTAAGTGATGCAACCAAATTGTTGTGCGATTCCTTCTACTACCTAACGAAGGTCCGAAGAAATTTAGTTATTAATACTATCAATGCAGAACTAAAAGATACCCTTCGTCAGACCACCATAGATACATTTTTATTTGGGACCGATTTACCAGAAAAGTTAAGGTCCGCAAAAACTATACAAAAAACCGGAGAATCCCTTAAGCCTTCACAACCATTTATTTCAAACAGAAACAACCAAAATTATAGGATTACTTCTCAAAATTGTTTAAACTGGAAGCCCCCGCAACGGAAGCCTGCTGCGTGGCCCGAAGCGGGGAGACCTCGCCCGGTGCAGCGCTCGGGACCGCCGCCGCCGCCTCCGCCGCCGCCGCGACACACCCCGAACTACACACGCTCACGCTCGCCGCCCAAGAAATACAACAGGAGATATTAACATCTGAGGTCAGTTATTCTGGCCGTCTAAAGCTATTTTACAAAAATTGGTTAAAAATAACTAATGATCCTATAATTTTGTCCTGGATTAAGGGATATAAAATACCGTTTATTAAAAAGCCCTTCGAAAATAGTAATCCTGGCTCAAGATATAAGCCAGATAATTTTTTTTTAACGATTTTAAAATTTGCATAGATTACTTGATTCGAATAAAAGCCATACCTAAGTGTACATACGATAGTGAACAGTTTGTATCCGATATATTTTAGTACCTAAACCAAACGGAGACAAAAGGTTCATATTGAATTTGAAAAAATTAAACAAGTTTGTTGAAACCGTCCATTTTAAAATGGAAGGCTATAAAACTGCATCTAAATTCGTTACTGTTTTGTTAACTTCGTTCGATGTTTTGTGTCAACTATTGATTTAAAAGACTTATATTTTTTTCTACCAGTTCATAACTCGCACAAAAAGTACTTAAGATTCAAATTCAATAACAAACTATATGAATTTAATTGTCTACCTTTACAAAACTTTTAAAACCTGTTATGGAATTTTTGCGATCACATCAAAGAAACATCTCGAGGATATTTTTTGCGTTGGTAAAACAAAGGCAGATTGCTATAATAACGTACTTTTTACAAAGACACTTTTAGAAAGTTTAGGCTTCTAGATTAATTGTGATAAGAGTTCTTTACAACCCTCAAACACATTTAAATTTCTAGGCTTTGTATTTGATTCCCAAAACATGGTTTTAAAATTACCTCAAACAAAGAGGGTAAAAATAAAACAATCTCTTTTAAAAATCTTCGAAGCAAAAACAATTAAGTTACGTAATTATGCACAATTGATTGGACTTCTCATATCGGCTTGCCCTGCTATTCAATATTCGTGGCTTTATTCTAAACGTCTTGAAAGACTTAAGTATTTAAGTTTATGTGAAAATTCATCATATGAACGACAGATTAGTTTATCATTAAATATCCGGGAAGATGTTTAGGTATTGGTGGCTAGACAAAATTGATAATGGTTATGCTAGCTTAAGATCTGATGATTATAAAATTGAAATTAATTCTGATGCTTCTCATTCAAGCTGGGGTGCCTCGAGTAATAACAAGGAATGTTTTGGTTATTGGAAGGAGTCTGAAATGACACTTCATATTAATTAATTTGAATTAAAAGCGGCATATTTAGGTTTAAAAACGTTTGCTAAAGAATTATCTGACTGTCAAATTTTTGTTACGCATTGATAACGTAACCGCGATATCTTGCATTAATAGAATGGGCAGCATAAAGTACCCAAATTTAAAGGATATGTCCAAAAAAAAAAAAAAATATGGCAGTGGTGCGAAACACGTAAAATTAAAGTATTAGCTTCTTATATTAATACGAAGGACAATTTTTTACCCACGGCATTGTCTCGCAAAAAGTTTCTAGATACTGAATGGGAATTAAGTGAACATGCTTATTGTGGTATTAAACGAGTATTTGGTGAAATAGACCAGAAATAGATTTGTTTGCCAGTAGGTGTAATACAAATTGCCCATTGTACTTTACGTGGAAAAATGAACCCGAAGCATTTGCTGTTGATGCGTTCACCATCAGCTGGACTAACTATTATTTTTACGCATTTCCGCCATTTGCCCTCATTTTAAAGACACTTAGAGAAATAATAGATGATAAGGCCGAGGGTATATTCGTAGTACTAAATTGGCCCACACAGCCATGGTTCCCATTATTGAAAAAGATATCTATTTCTAAATCAATTTATATTGAACCCAATATTAACCTTCTTCAATCTCCTATCAGATTGACACACAGCTTACACAAGATACTCGGTTTGATTGCCGTGAAGTTATCAGGCAAGTTTTATTAAATAAATCGTTATCTGTTGATTCTACAGAAATAATGTTATCTTCTTTATCTAGTAATACTTACAAGCAATATAACAGCTGTATCAAGTCTTGTTTAGTTATTGTTCCGAAATGCAGCACAATTACTTGACCTGTTCAGTTCATGTCGTAATTAATTTTTTAACCGATGTTTTTAACAAAGGTGCAAAATACGGAACTATTAATACATATTCTGCAATACATATAAATATGAGGTCATATGGGACACAAACATAGTCCTTGATTTTTTGGCTCAAAAAAAAAAAAAAAGCAAACATTATCTTTAATGCACCTCGATAATATAAGTAAGTATAGTGTTGAAATGTTTATTAAAATTCCAGACATAATTAAAACCTCCAAACTACATTCACCCCAACCATTATTAAGGCTCCCTTTTTATAATGAACGTCCAGAGATTTGTCCTGTCCGGTGTATAGAATCATATATTAACAAAACAAGAGAACTTCGTAAAAACTGTAAATATTTATTTATAAGTTATAAAAAGCCACATTCAAAACTATCTTCACAAAGATTAAGTAATTGGATAAAACAGACTCTGTATGAAAGTGGAATCGACACTTCGCTGTTCAGTGCTCACAGCACTCGGCATGCTGCAACATCTAAGGCCAACAAGCTTGGAGTTAATTTAGATACAATTAGAAAAGCCGCTGGCTGGAGTAACTCTTCCAAAGTATTCGCTAAATATAACAAAGAAATTATTGAAAATTCTAGCAATTTCGCAACAACTATTTTGAGTGATTTTATGCCTACATAATAATTAATGTAGGTACCTAATTATGTTGTTATATTTTTTATGGAAATTGATTTAATTGCTATATTATAACTAAAAATGGATAATAATTGTTGATCATGTAAGCTATTTTACTTATTTTCTCTCTGAACATCCTACAATAAGTAAACCTAATAAATCGCAAAGAATTAAGCTGCGAAATATAATTGAAGATCAAACGAACTTCTAAGTAAAGTTCGATCGAAATTATATGAGCAGCTTAATTCGAAGCGATTTATAATCACCCTCCCAGTTTAAAACGAAACATATATATTACTTATTTATTTACTGAAAATAAATATCCCAACCCTTTTATCTTAATATAAGTAAAATACTTACCTGTGCTTATCGTTTTTTTACCTTACCATGCAATGGTTTATCCTATAAATAGAATAATCCATTACATTTTTATATAATTCGGCTTTAAACAAAATGATTCTAAAAGGGCCGGTTAATTAGGAGCCGGAGGTGAAGCAGTGTTGCCAATACAAAAAAAAAAAAAAAAAGACTCTAAAATAACCGTGCAAGGCTGACACATGGGACCGATACTACAATAAGTAAACCTAATAAATCGCTTCGAATTAAGCTGCTCATATAATTTCGATCGAACTTTACTTAGAAGTTCGTTTGATCTTCAATTGTACAGTGGGTGACTTTTATTCAGAGGCACATAATGCAACCGGCTAAGGTAAAAGTGAAAAAGGTGTTGACATTTAAATAACCAAAACTTGATTCTTTTGGGATGTAGAGTTCGTTATTATTAAGATTTTTTACTATGATTTAACACGCTTACCGTGTTCTACTTTGTTTCTTTAAATTTTGTTGAACCTGTGATGATGAATTTTGAAAGATATAACTGCCGAAATATTATTTAGTGGGACATTTCCTTTAAGGGTAAACGCTAGTCAGGCAAATACTGAGTGGTGGTCGCCAGTCAGGCGAATACCGATCGGTCATTCGAATTACTCGCCTCTCACAACGTATTTAGGAACTGCTTTTCTAATATTTGCATTGGTGATATACAAATTGTGTCAAAATGAAAATGAAATATGACTAATGTGTTCTCTTAATATTGTAAATGAGTAACTTTGGATGGACTTTAGTATATCACGGCATGATTGCTGAGCAGATCTTAACGATTTTCTCTGGGAAAAATAAATTGTTCAATGTTTAGGCAACCCTTAGTATTAATCAGTCTTTTCTCAATATGTACCTATCGACTACTTTCATGCTTATGTCTAAGTTATAATTATTAGCCGATTCGAGGTCAAAAATCATCTTTACTTAACAGATATTCAACATAGTAAGGCATCCCTAAAAAAAATAACGTACGTCGTCAAAAAACGATTTTAATAATAACTCTCTACTTTAATATTAAAAAACCAACTCTTCAAGCAACCAAAACCGAGTAACACGTTAAATTATGTACCACCTACACTTGAAATATGGAAGACGTACAGCTTGTTGCAGATTCATACTTCCCAGTTTGCTGGTTGCAATATTGTTACTATTAATCAGATAGTGTTCCGTCCAAGAAGAATAGCATACCGAACAATAACAAAGCAACGAGCTCTCATACTTCACAAGCCTGCTTCATAACTATTCCTGACGCTGTTGTCTACATTCAAGGGCTTTTTTATTGTTGAATAAATAAATTTGGGACACTCGATGCGCATTGTTAAAGGCAATTAAAGTTTGTAAAGCCTTATTTGAAAGGAATATACTTTTTGTGCTTGTTGAGTTTGTATCTCGAAGTATTTTATTGAAAGGTTTTAGAATACTCGAATTCTATTCTATGTTTTGCAGTTCTTTCGAATGACGTTTTCATAATTGTGAAAAAATATTTTTCGATGACTTGCAGTCGTAATATATCTCCAAGTGGTGTACCTAGTCTTATGATTGTCCCGTCATTACTGCCGATTTTTTTAAGTTCCCAATAAATATATTAATATTTAAGTGGATTATTTTTTACTTTTAACCCTTTCATGGTTTTAATTATATTCTACAAGTGATAAAAATAACATAACTACATATAAAAACAAACTCCACAAAAATGTTCGCTTGATTAAAAAAATTAAATTCCTTTATATTCGTTCCTATAAGTATATTTTTTAACTAAGAAAAATATGAAAAAGACTGCCTCAACTGACTTCAAAGCTAAAAAACTTTATTCTCCACAACAACTTTAAAGTGAAACATTAAACTTACACGGTAGGCAAGTAAGTAAACTCACTATAACGAAATGACGCCACGAATCTTTCGATTTTGTCTAACATTCGATTGGATCGACACATATTGGCTTTGAGGAACCAATTAAACTTTTCATCAGAAATTTTGGAACTAATTTTCAGTTTGACAGAGTCAGCACTTTGCAGGTAAGTTAGACCGCAGACATGCCTGAATCTGACCTGTTACCTAACTATTATAGCTTTTGGTTAATTTCATGTCCAACTTGGTTTCTATTACAGGCAAAAATTAATATCATAGTTTGGCAGTTTCGTAATTAGTTATATTCTTGTGGTACCCACAAATAACCTACAGCCAGAATGTTCTGTACTTCTGAAAAAGTTGAAAGTAGGCTTTCTTTTATTAAATAAAAGAGAGTATTAATTAGAACATATCATATTGAATCGCTCTCACACCACCACTGAAATGTCTAGTTAAGTACATATATTTATAGCTTGATTGAAAGCAATATAATCCGCTGAAACGTTTTATATTTATACAAACATACAAATAAACATGACTTTCAATTCTTTTTATAAATATTTTATTATTATTGAAGAGATATCAAAGCCAAAGTTGTACTATTTTTCATAGCAAGCCACAAAAGCGACTGCTTCCAGATGTTTCATTTATCAGTTCATTCTAATAATTAACAAGTTCAATATTGAAAATGTGAGTTGACTGCACCACAAAATTGGTTCAAATGTAAAAATACACGAAACCTCGTCATATAGGTACTAACACAATCGTACAAATATTGCAAATATATGAGGTATGGGAATGTCATACACACATCTCATAAACACATAGGTAGTCATGAAGCTTACATGAATACACAAACACTCACAAAAAACTATTCAACGTATTTTGATGAAAGCTGCAAAGGTTTTAATAAATTGGGATAGAAAAATACGCTGAATTAAATACCGTCCAAACTGCTGACAAAAGCTAGTAATTAAAAGATACAAAATTGTTTCTTTTCAATTATGAAACGAGGCAAACGCAAATGGTCGAAACTTAAAACAACAGAAGCGTAATAGTCAGATTTAGAAACGGTACAACATTTATCCGGGATATTTTCGTTCCATCAAAATTTGGAACCACTCTCGCATAAGTTAACAAACAATTATGAGGTGGATCACTGTACAGAAAACTTGTTCCATCTTTGAAATTGCTTACAACATTGTATCTGGTGTTTCCTGACCGAAATAACTTTTCGCGGTAGCTAACTTTTAGACAAAGTGACATTGAATAATGAAATTTTTTATCTCCGTTTCGACTTAGACTATAAATTTTACTATCAGGTCGTTTTAAAACTCATTAGTCATCTTGTGTCTTGTCTTGTTATTTGAATCATGAAAAGGATGATAAATTATATATTTTTATTGACCGGAGTATGTTAAAAATTATTATGGTAATCAAATATTTATTGAAATTGTTTGGCAGCAAACATATAGTAAATGCAAAATTATTTTAAGTAACATTCTGCTGTTCTAGATTTAAAGAAAAAAACCATGGAATAAATCTAAACTTTACTTAAAAATCTGTTATGCTGTTAACACTTCTCAATTTATTGTTGGCTAAACCAGTGCTTGATCACAAAATTAATGAAAATACTGTATTGTAGTAGAGTGGTAAACAAAAGACCACAATAACTAAGGTTTTCTCAAAGGTGATGTATCCAAATAAGCTCTCCTTGATCACGTATGAAAAAAATCTTCGCAACTATAAGGCCCTCATTGTAAAAGCTTATGTAAGCATCGATCCTGACTCAAGCACAAATTTGCTGCATAGAAATGTAAAAAATCTATATCCTTACTTAAGTACAGTTCAAATTTTAGTAAGTTTTTATAATAGAAGCCTTACTTTGTTCCACTTCTAACACAAGTGCACAAAGATAGCACGATACCGGCACCTACCCACGTCACCGATATCGGCCTTCCGTCGCCTCGCAACTACCAACTTGATTGACACAACAATGTTCAAGCAGAACGAGGAAACCTTTAGAAATCAACCAGAAAATCATACCGAGGTGCGATGTAGGGTAACCATTGTTTCCACCACATTGTTAGCTAGTCCCGGATACACTTGACACAGGCTTTAGCACTGTTACGAAGCCTGATATTCTGTTACATCACTTATCACTGACATCTTGTGATAAATGAGTTGTGTCTTACATCTTGTTCTAAGCAGATTGTAGACACCCTATTTGATCTTATTTGCCTCGGTCTAGACGTTTTAGTTAAACTAGTTAGACTGGCTTGAAATTAAACTAACGTGGTGGAGATGTGAAATTAACAGTCTATTATTAATTAGTGATTATAAATTGCGCCAAATATTGTAATGATGTGGAGTTTACTTTCTACCAGCTTACTATACATATTACAGACTAATATGATTATAGTTTGGGTAAAAATAGGATACATACAGAGGTAACACTAATTAAAGCATGTCAATAATTCTATATTTTACGCTATATCTTTTTCACCCTATTAAAAAAGGAATGCTATATTGTTAAGTATTTAGATTTGTATTCCAGATCAACATGATAGTAACTATTTTAAACATTAGAATTTTGGACGTAAACCTTTTTAAATGAAGCAACATTACCACTCAAAATATATTCTATGTAAGTAAAATAAATAACAAACCCATCATTGGACATCGATTAGTAATGCAAATTTCTTAAGCCTAAAATGGTTTCGTAATGTCCTCCGCAAAAACCTGATGAATAAGCACAGGTCGCGGATTACAGGACCCTTGGGAATGGCGTTTCAATTTTATGTTTCATAAATTATTTTCCTTTTTCGTTTTTTTTTGTGCTAATTTTTCCTGCTTCGTGAATAATCTTCATTCACTTATATAGTATACTTTTTGCTTTGGAAGCATTTAATTAATTATTCTGATATTGTGAATGAAAGTTAATTAAAATTGTTGAATTGCTTGTCAAATACTTGACTATGATTGTTTTAATTTCTCAACTATTGCTGTGTTGTTGTGTAGTATATTTCATGACAGCTACGCGCCGCTGCTACAAAGAAGCCGTAGTAACTACATTGAAAGTTTATAAAATAAACAATGATGATAATAATCATTAATTTAATTTTTCCCTATTACGACTCTTTTCAATTCGTTATACTCAATAAAAAATACTCGTGATCAAGATGTCTGTTAAGACGTAAAAATAATATAAAAATAACAATACAATTAGAGGCGATAAAATCCAGTTAAAATGTCTTTCACTAATTTTAGTACAGTCTAATTTAAAACTTCTGAACATAAAAACAGTTCAGTCGCTTTTAAAAAAAGGCCAACCAAAATTCCTAAACGGGATTTTAAAGAAATCATTTTAAATACCAAAAAAGGTTGACATTTCAGGCACTTGACAAAACGGAAGGGGAGTTTATGAAAAATGTTTTGACATCTCTGTCTTGCAGTAGTTTCGAAAATCGTAAATACATAAATAGAGTCTGTAGTGGCTGCGAGCGCCGAAAATACGCTAGGCATTTTACTGTGCCTTGTACACCGTGATATTGTAGTAGGTATTCAGAAATGAAATAATATTTCACTTGAAATAATATAGCACATGAAATAATATATAGCACATATTTTTGCCTCAGTGTGTAGTTTTGCTTTAACTGTTTATAGAAGTTTGCGCTATAGTTTTCGATTTTGAAACTAGATAATTATTTCCAGTTTAAACATAACAGGTTTTACATTGCTTGAAAAATATTATTACCATAAAATCAAATTAAAAATATCTACTATGAGTGTTAATTTAAGATAACGTATTATTATAACATTAACAGCACACTCTGTGTAAAATAAAGGAAATGCAATTATAAAATGCAACAGAAGCTTAAAATCCGCTGTATACATAGAGAAAAAAAAACTCCTTACTGGAATTAAAAAAAAATCGTAGTCCAAATTAAGATTCTAAAAGAAATTGTGATACGGATACAAGATAACGGGTAAATAAACTAAGGAGGTAAATAAAAATAAAGTAAACTTAAATGAACACATAAATAAATAAAATCCCCATACACCAACTACATGGCCTCAAAGTAATCAGTGCTTGTGTTGAGATACCATGTAGCAAACTAAGGTGGAACCTAGAATTTAAATACATATTTATTTTATACATATGTATATTATATACACAAACGCCCAGACCAGGAACATAATTTTTTCTTGTTCCGTGTGGGAATCAAACCCGCAGCCACTGGCGGCTGAGGCAGATAGGTTTACCGCATTGCCAAAGTTGTCAGTAACATCTATGAACTACGTGACCGCCGAGATTCGAATCCATGATCTCTGGAATAAACAGAAATATTTTAAGCGCTACGTAAAAATTAATATTCCATCATTTTTGTCCATGGAATGTATACCTTGTACCGGCTCCGACTGTACCACAGAATTCCACATTCCAACGCGAAATATTTATTCTTGCCTCGTTCCTGTGAGAGGTCGCACAATTATTTGGCAAATGTTTACTAAGCCGAGAGTCTCGTATGTGCCAAGAGCCAACCATTAAAGGAACTAGTTGCTTGTACAGAATTACGAGAAGAACGACCCAATAAACTGTGATAATGGGCAAAAAAGTAAATAAGAGGAGCGGGCAAGTGGCGGATTATTATGGATGTCGATTCTATTTTATAGTTTTCAGCGTTTTCCGAAGATTTTTATTCTGTGTTTGAGTTCGGAGATGTCGTTAGCGTATTGAAGTTTTAAAGGTTTGTTTTATGAACGAGGAATTAAAGGACAATATAACATGTACATTTTTTATTATTATAAAGCAAATTGTCTGTCCATTTCGGAGCGATACTTTTAAAAACTACTGAAAATATGTTTTTCCAGCTTTCACTTATGTTCACGGAGTAATTCATGAGGCATAAATATGTGTATAATTATATTTTGTGGTAATTGGCTGAAGTGTTACCTATGTTGTTGACGACATAAAAAAGGGTGATTAAATATGAATGACATAACTATGCTGAAGGATGACTAGCTCATCATAAGAACAGTCAACAACTCAAAGTATAGTTAGTTCAAAAATGTAAACTTTAAGCTAGGTACTTATTTTTTTTAAACTTTCTTTGATAAACATACCTAATATGATTATTAGTTTTTTAATTTTAAACTACAAAATTTGGTCTTAAGTTATCACGATTCACTTACAGGCAAAATATTATATCTTATTATAGTTATATTCAAAGTAAAGATAAATACGATAATATCTGATAAAAACTTTTTTATTAATCAAGCATTTTATTTTAATGCAACTTTGATTTCATTGCCCTTTCATAAATTATATTTAATTTTTGAAATAATGAATAACCAAAATAGGAAAACTTTCACAGATTTGCAAACTTACAAACTTACACCATCTACAATAAGTGTCCATTACAAAATGGTCCATACTCTTATAAGCGGAAATCCCAAAAGCCACTCAAAACCATATAAATCATTACTAATAATAATAAAAAAGAAATCGTCGAAGAAACTTCAGGGTTCCCGAGGAAAATAAATCCTGCCTTGGTAGATAATCGTATCTACGAAACTGATTTCTGGCAAATTGAATATAAGAGGTTCAGTGTGTACTAGGGGAGCGAGCGACCCCAAAATTATGAAATACTTTACCGTGGTTATTCGCTACGTATACGATACAGGTATTGTATAAATTTATAGATAGGTTTATCTGTAGGTAGGATTTATATTTGTGACGAAAGGTTTGCGGTTGCATTTATTTGCTGTATAGAAGATATGAGCTTTTATTTCGTCGATGAATTTATGAAATACAAAAACAACAAGAGTAACATTTACTCTTCTTTATTTTTTCCTGACTTTTAAAATCTTCAAAAACTTTCGCATGAGAACGTCAGAAAAATTAATATCAAATATTTGAAAATGTTTTGTTTTTCTATATAAAAGCAAAATACGCCAGTGAGGTAATTTTTAATATTGTACTTACTAAATATTGAAAGTAAAGTATAGTCTAGCAAAGCTTTTATTTTGATCTAAAAAACTTATTTAGTATAGTTTTATGTCAATATAGTCTGTCAACCTGATAAAAAAACCAAAGTTTTCCTAAAGACATGTTAAATTTGTATCAAATTCAGCGGAAAATCAAATGATTCGGCGCGATTATCCCGAGACGCGTCCGAGCGAGAAATGCGATGCCGTGCTCAAACTTTTATTTTCTGTAACACAGTGTTGTGCTAATGTACTGAAAGCGATCGCGATTAGGCTGAAGTTTTCCAAGTCGATTTTCTTTCATTCATAAAAAAAGGATCAAAATTTGGATGGAATTTCAGCTTGTGATACATTCAGTTTAGATATTTGTTAATTTTACTATTTCACGCGCATCGTGGCTGTTTTGATGTTTTAGCATGTTGAATCAAGATTTTATTTTTATTTTATTTATTTATTGGTAACTACACCCGCGTTTGATCTAAATCTCACCTTATGAAAAACGAAAATTAAGTCCAAGAGGACATCACAGGGGTGTAGGAATGAACTTATTTTTTGTAAGTCAAATAAATAAAGACCAAAACATATGTAACTTTAAATAAAAATTAACAAATCTAAAACGCAAATAAAGTATTTAAAAATAATAAATAAACAAAAATCCCCAGACAATCACACCAACTACATGGCCCCAGAGTAAACATAGCTTGTGTTATGAAATACCATGTAGCGAACTAGGGGGGACCCTAGAATATAAATATATAAACACTCAAACACGGAACATTTTTTTTTGTTCCGTGCGGGAATCAAACCTGCAACCACTGGCGTCTGAGGCAGACAGGTTTACCCATCGCCAAAGTGGTCGTCAAAAGAACTAAAGAAGATTAGATTACAAAATATTTTGACCAACTACTTTCAAGACCTAACATAAACCACATCACAGGCTTGACAACTATAACCGTAGTGAAATATTCACAATTTCAATTTGAGAATATTATTATTCTATTAAAATTTTGATTGATAACAAGAATATCCCGGTAGCTTCTTGTATCCGGACCGAAGGACCTCAGGAATCGAATATGGTTTTCGTTACTGGTGCGTTAACGACCCTCGTCTTGAGTTAGATTTGCCCTTTGTTACGCTTCGGGCGACTACGTCACTCAATTATTAACATGATAATGTTTTGCTTTCCAATTAGTATTATAAACGAGCTTTTGCCCTCGACTTTGTACGGGCATAATCTAAAAGTTTCTGGAATTCCTAAGGAATGTATGTTTCTAATTTCAGCTCTCTACACCCTGTATTTATGGCTGTACGTTGCCGGTCAGTCATTTAGTCAATCAGTAACGGAACAGTTACATAATATATTCATATAATAAATGATATTACTTAAAATTTTAACTTGAACTTTCTCCAACACAGTCAATAATAGTTATCTTTCGCTTTAACTCCACCAAACATTACTTTATATCCATTAGAACCTTTTTATTGTCACTCTAAGCCAGTCACATAAGTTGATCATCGACTTTTAGGGTGACTGAATAATTACTCGGCTAACGTGAAAAACATTATCATTATTTAGCCGAGATTTGAGCCCTTGATATTCATTTTTTATTAAATACACAATTCAACTTTCATCACGTAGTAACTCAAAAAATAAAACCTTGTGAACATAAATAAGCGAAAATTCGTTTATCCAAATCTCAAACATATTCCAATAAAATTCAAAGAAATTAAAACCGAAAGTACACAAAAAGGCGAAGTTAATTCGAAATTGAAAATCTTTAATAACCCGCTTCTGATTTGAGCTTTGATGGCAGATCGGTAACAAAAAGCACAACGATCCACCAGCGGCGGTTTTGACGGAATTAATGGAAGTTTTCCGCGTGAAAATACCTAACTAATTAGCGAGTTGGTCCAGAGAACGCGGTTTCTAAAGCCAGGTGCAGTACAGGTGAGCGCAGGTGCGCTTAATAAATTGTTTTAGATTTGAAGCTTAATTTGTTGAATTTAATTTTGGGCACATGTTTGATATATCACGTTTGGTGTAAAAATATGTTACATGATTGATTAGTAGGTACAATAATATGTTAATTGCCTATTCATGTAAACTATTATAATTGAATACGACATAGTATGCATGCTATGAAACAGTACCTCACAATGATTTTCTTGCATATCATAAGAGCCAACGAGAGATTCAAAACCATCATGATTTTTTAATTAACTAATAAATACTTAATACTGTTACCAATTGGCTCGTCAAATCTGTCGATTATGTTTAAAATAAATTTTCGTCCAAAAATAAAGAAAACCTAACAATTTCCCGCAAAAACAGTAAGATTTTAGAACTCTATTAGCCAAAATGCCTTTTGGCTAATAGAGTTCTAAAAATACGAAATACAATTTGTTATTGAGATATAATTTTTCATAACATATTTTTTAAGTTTCTGTACCTCATTGTACGCAGTTACCGGATCTTGTTTGGCTTCGGTTTTTTCCTTTTTCCGCTGAGCCGTATTACGGTTTATTTAATATAACGAATTGAGTATATTTACATTTTGTGTTGGATGTAATTTACGAATGGATTTGTGTATCAAATGATCGTTAGTGAAGTTTTTAAAGGTTCACTTGCAAGCTTTTTCTACGTAGGCAATTTGATTTCGTCTGTGTATACTGTTTACACTATGTGTTACGGTTTTTGGAATAATAAATAAATAATAATAAATAAATAAATAATAAATGGTTGCAAGTGAAAAGAACCATATGGATGGTTAGGTAAACGGTAATATGATATTCTTCTAAGACTTTTACTTGATTTTTGAAAGCCTTTCTTCTAAAGATTTCAAAATAATCCTTGCAATAAGTTAGCTCAAAAAACGATAACATTAAAAACATTTTAACACACCAACTACGTATTTTCTAATTAACCTACACTTGTATTATGAAGTCCACACAACGGAACTTAGGGCATCCTAGCACCTTTATCCCTTGTAAAATATCCAGGTACAGTCACGCGCATTAATATGTACACACTTCGCAACTTATTCGGTTGTGATATGGTTCAAATTCCAATGAAAATGTATACATATTATTAAACGTGACTGTACCGCCGTTAATTCTGAGTTCTTCTGAGACCTATACCAGTGCAAGGCGATTATGTTTAAGATCCTGAATATATTTGTATATGTGAGTGGTGTATAAATATAGTGATATTCACTTATAAGAGCTGATTGTCTTTCTATAGGTTAACTTACAAAAAAACACTATAAGCAACTATTCAGAAATGTTCTTTGTTCGTGAAGCAATAAGGCTGCCACTTCTGTAGAACGTCGGTATGTTTGCAATGGCACGTGTCGATGCATTTTGTTGAAATCATGAACACAGAAACGGGTACCTAGTATGAGTTTTTAAAAGGCTTTTGAATATTTCTTACGTAAAATATTTGTGAAATGTTGGACGTGAACGTTAAAGGCTTTATTGGGGAACGATGTCATTGATTTAGACTCTTTTTATTAATGAGTGATGTATTTAGCCATTTTTGATTTGCTTAAAAATTAAAATTTAAGCTGTTTAAAAATTTAAACTTACAAGCATTTCAAAATGTCCGTAAACATTGACTTAAAACGTTTTGAATAATTGTGTTACCAATAAAATCCAGTGAAAATAATATTTATTTCAATATATTTTTGGTTCTGATATGATAATAACATATTATTGCCATACTAAAGAAAAGCAGGCCAAATTTACTTTTACAATATTACCAATAACCCCTCAAGTTCTCAGTTCTCAAGAGTTCACCTAGTTTGAACGCCCTCCATGAGGAGTCGACGTCCAAATATCCTATCGTAACAATAAAAAAACACCTGAATAAACTTAAAAAAAAAACCTAGTATTCAGTTAGAGCTTTGAATTTTACACGAACATAAAATTTAAATATTTCATAGCTAGAACCAATTTTTTACTAACTTTAATACTGCAGTTTTCGGATATCGATTTAAGCATTCAATTACATTAGAGGCACAGGACAGTATATTCTACACATTATAGATACGGGTATAAAACCTGAGAAAAGGGTCCTCTCATAAATAATTTAATGTATCCCGAGCACAGTTATATTTTTCCATTTACTGTAAAAGTTAGGTTAAGTTATTTTGTACGGATGATTATGATTTTATGATATAAAGTAAGATTCTTGTAGAATTCTTGTAGAACGGAATAATAGGTTCAGAGATGCTACATTATTACTCATATTTTTCATGGATTTCAGAAATTCATTAATTAATCATTATAACGTAAAAATAATGGATGATTTTTTTATTTCGTATCCTTAGATTGCTGTAATGGAACTAGTAATGTAACCTGAAATAAAAAAGTACCTATGTTTTGGACGCCTCTCGTGCACGAACTGAGCCGCAGTAGAGCGCGCTCGTGGCCTGCTATATCTAAGCTATCCGTAAATTTTTTTTTTTTTGGATAACATCAAAAAATGCTCGATGCTCAATTTGGACGAGCGCATCCAAATTGAGGATGGACGGCTCGCGAGCACGAATTGCGCCTGTGTGAGTGAGACTTCCTCCTGTCTGAGCGACGCTCGTAGCCTGCTCGACGCAATCCGTGAATTGTCGGTTTTTAAGGCAATATCAAAGGGACTCGGATTGCAAATTGGATGATTACGACAGCAACTTGTGATGTGATTTTTTGTTTGTTAGATAAGTTATCGTAACGATTTTGATGTCAAATTAAAGCTCTGGCTGTAAAACCAATTTATTCATTTGAATCATGTTAGAATCATGTAGTTTACTGGTTTAGCAGATAGTTTAAAAATTAATTGGTATCATCGAAATGTAAACAATCAGAACTTTTAAAGTTTTTGTTTTATCAACTGTAAGCCTTCTCTTTTTTATACAATTCTGTGCGCCACCAATATTTTTTATTAGAAAAACGATTAGTTTTTGCTCATGATTCCGTACGCGAATAACCATTGTCTTTCTAGTATCCATAGCATAAGTTCTTAAGGAAATTTTATTCGGCCTAGATAATGTGGTGTGAATGTTGGACATATTTATTTATAATTTACCTAACCACTTGAATGGAACTTGTAATGTAACATTCTGCGCACTACACGTCCAAATACGCAACGTGCGCAGAATGATACATTACTAGTTAATTTACTAGCAATCTGTACGCACTATAAGACTTAAAAAACCGCTCATATCAAAGCTTAGACATATTAAGTTGTTAAAACAATATCGCGTTGCAATCTAACTAAACATCACTTTTTCATCTCGAAGTACGAGAGAAATATCTTACCTATTCATATTTCATAATTTACAGTTCAAACATCTAACACAAAGCGGATTCTGGATAATGAACCTGGAACCCTGGGAAATCTGTTTTAAGTTCTTTGCATAAAACTTTGCGAACATTAATAACTACGGCAATATGTATTCATTTATAGGGTACTCGCCTGCGATTTTACTATTCAATGAAACTCGTGACATCATAGCACTTTTATGTACCTTATAAAATATCCATATAAGCCACGGATCTACAATAATCTTTTAACGATCATATGATGATAACCTATAAAAAACACATTATGAAATAGGCAGTATACAGGTATGATTTGTGGAATATTTCAAACCTTGCAAACAACGTGGAGATTTTAATTGAGAATGTCAGAAAAGTTTCGAAGAAATTCGCGGAGTTAACAAAATGAACTTTCTTATCCGTTGTCTTCGTGATGCTCAAAATTTTACAATATCAAAGGTAAAACTGAAAATTTGAGGCGACCACCCCTGGCTTTTACATAACGAAAGTAATTTTGCAGTAACCTGAGAAACATTGTCTGTAATAACAAAGATGGCCGCTCATTATTTTAAGAGTTGCTCGATCATATTTCATCAGACAATAGGAAGACAGAAGGACTAAATATTTTTTTCTTATAAAGTAAGTAGGTATATCTTTATTTCATCATTTCATTCTTAGTATTCTTTATGTTAATTTATTTGCATTATTTGTTTTGTAAACTGTAGATAATATACCACAGGTAGAAATGATACAATTCTTGGATCACACGTAAATGGATAGGCTTCACAAAGCACTATTATTGAGTGAGGATATCCACGATAATGTTTTATTTAGGATCTTGAGAATAAGAACAAATGCAACACAGGTTAACAAGTGATAAAATGGAGCAGTTTATCGTTTTATTCAAGTAAATCTTTTTAGAGATTAAGATAGACTTATTACTAACTGTACTGCATTGGAATATTTCTTTTTATCTGTTGTCATAGTGAAAAAGTAGACGAATAGATTCCACGACTTCATACATATGGAAATGCATACAGGGCCAGTTGTCTTAAGGCGCTGGGAATCTCAAATGTGCGCATGCTGGAGGCTTTAATCATAAATAACAACAACTTGATTATTGGCCTTTAAAATCTGTTTTTACGTAAGATTTTTTTTTGTTGATGTCTTTTTAAAGCGTTTTACGATGAATTTGAAGTTAAAATGCAACCTGGTAAATTTGGTCAAAAATATAATGGATCGTTTTGAAATTAAAATTGATATTTTGTAAGGAACGCGATACTGAGACTAGTTTTAGTAAATGTTAGTAAAACTTTCTTCCTTCAGTATAACTAGTAATTAATAAAAAATATTTTTTACCAGCAAAGATACTTGGCAATAATAATGATAAAAATTAACACTGTTTAACTCTTATTTCAGGTAAGAAAATAACTGTTATAATAATTATGTCCAATCACCCATAAACTAAGAGAAATTACTAAATGAATTAACTAACTGAAATTGCCTTCTAAGCCATCGAAAAACACATGAAAACAATAGAAAACGCTGATTTCGTAACCTCGTTATTTTCACGGCAATTAATTTGGGGCTGTTTTAAATTCACGGAAAGGTATGTAAGCATATCTTTTATGTTATTAAATACAATAGGTTGCGGAAAAACATGATGTTATATATTTTTGGGTTCCGTAGCAAATTGGTTCAAGAGGCCTTTGTTAGGCGGTCTATCACGATGAACTTAAAGTCGTTTAGCATTGGCCTTCTGAAGTGGTGGTTCACTTCAATTTGTAAATCATGTCTCTTATTTCAAGGGTATACAAAAGTAGCCACAAAAAAAAATTACTTCGACCGGGTTAGAAAAAGAAGACCTATATGTCTGTATTTTAATGAGATTGTCATCGTAAGGTCAGAAAGGAATTATTTTGGAATGATTTATTTTAATATACATTATACAAGGAAATAATAGTTCTAAACTAAACTGAAAATATCTAAAAATACTTATAAAAGTTGAATTATCAAGTTAATTTAATTAAAAAATATAATAAATGCATCTGACAATTATTTGTATGAACGCAAAGGTAATCCTCTTAAATTAAAGTTGATATTCCAAACTCACTGAGTTTAAAATACAAAATTATTGGCACCACGCAATCATTTTACCTTTGATGTTTTCGAAGTTAAAATTTTACTGTTTTACAACACTCTGGGAAAATTACTTTAAACAAAAATTCAACTTTTAACTAAAGATTTTAGAGATGATACCTTTAAAATTGCCATTTTGTCGTCATATCTTAAGAAATAAAAAGCCCTCATAGCAGCGACAAATTACATATTACTATGGTAGAGTTGTTGATATCGTTTCCCTTTGAATAAAATATTGGTTAAATAAAATACAATTTCTAAAATATCAGCGTCAAAAAGTTATGATAGGGGCTGACATTTTATTTTACATTTTATACATATGCATATTTTATGGCATACACACAGAAGCTTTCAAAATGTACCTCCATTCGTTTGCTGTTTGGAAAAGATTAATTTTCATGGCAGTGATTGATGCCCAATAAAGATAATTAAATATTGAAATGACAATTTTGGTTTTGAATTTTTTATCATATACAAAGATTTTCAGTTTATATTTTTATGATAGCTTTTATATAAGGGTTGCTGTTTAGTCATAAGCCAAATTTCAATGTTAATTTCTTCGATACGATATAAACGTACCTGCATATTTATTTTACTATCGCTCAGTAGAAAAAAAAGGATATGGCGCCACAAACTTTTTTACAAATAGTCGGTGTTGATGAACTCAACTACTGCGACGCGGCATTTCATTGATAGTACTACGACGTAGTACTACAAGACATTATTCATAATGGTATTCAATCACAATTCAGAGTGACGATGCTTAGCTTAATATTGAAGCGTATATTTTAATTTCCTTGTGAACATACCTTTTTTTTTAAAAAGAAACGTTTTTATGAATGATAAATAAATATTTCTGTCACTCACACAACATTATCTAGCCCAAATTAAGTTTCTTAACTCAAAAACTTAAGAAATATATATTGGATAAATACATATTTTTTTTGAAACTAGCCCTGTTTAACCAATAATCGACGATAGCTCCTTATAATTATTCCCGAAATATTGCCAAAACCGCGAGCTCTCAATTCCCGATAGCTCCATTAAGCCAGTAAACTAACCCGTACATACATATTTATAAACACGACAAATGTTCACCCTGTGGTCGGTTAAGTTGTTTTACTGGTAAAGTTACATTGCGGTAAAGTGGGGTTTAGTATCACTTCGTGCATACTTGCCTAAGTTTGACCATACCAAACTTAGTACTTAGAGCTTAGGTGTGGGTGATATTAAAACGGATGGTGCGTCGGTCACGTTCGGACTAGAAAGTTCTAGAGGTGCGCTCTGGTTTGAGTAGTTAATTTAATCAACTGTGGTTTAGAAATGTTTTAAAACACCTTATTAATATAGTTTTTCTTTGCATATTTGTGAATAGCTGTGGTATAGTTTTAATTTGTTGTACATTGGTGCCTAGAACCGATAATTGGCACTAACACTATTGATGTTTATAATTCTTAAATTAGCTGCTGACCTTCCTATTATAATAAAATAGAAACTATAGAATTTTGAAAAATAAAGTGTCATTAAGATTGTTACTTCTTTATTAGTAGGAGCAGATGATGTTCATTAACTCTGATGTCACTAAAATTTTGTTGGATTAAGTGTAAGTTCAATTTTCTTTTTACTAGAAAATAAATGAAAAATGTTGGAACTATCAGAAATATAGCACAAAAATAATTCTAAACTGGAATAAAACAAATTACAAATTCGCTTTAAGGAAATCTTTATAAATATATTTTATCAAATCTTCAAGGATTCCTAATTTAAAGAAATGTTATTCCTAATTCTAGGAACAAATGTTATTCGAAAGCTTCTTGAATCGTTTATGATTGAATGTGTGTTCAGTCCATTAGACAGCAAACGCAAATTTATCGACAGATTTATGAATTCATAAAAGGAATTTATCGACATATTTATGTAAATTCAATTATTGTGACTATAAAACTTTGAATTAAATTTCGGAGTAAACCTAACTTTTTCATGAAATATACCACGAAAAGGAGTTCGCCAACAAATAGTCTAGTCGGTTTAGTCAGTTCATCATGCACACACTGCTGGCATAATAAACAACTTTAATGGATTGCCACTTACCAGTGAGATTTCTTGATTAAATGATATCGGATGGTTGACAAACCTGAAAACAAAAAACAAATATTAATTTAAAAGATCACTTATATATATATGCTTGGTGGTAGGATCCCTTCTGGGTCCGCCTGGCTAGCGACCACCCTTTATATAAAGTCTGCCGCCAAATGTTACCGCTCCGGCGGTAATGTGTTCCGGCAATATTGTATAAAGAGCCAGTTCCTTCCTAAACCCGTGTGCTTTCATCTTCGACCTCATCGTCACTTACCATCAGGTGAGATTGAGGTCAAACGCGGGTTTAGTCACATATAAAAAAAAAAAAAAACTTATGTATATTGTATAATCAGTTGTATGATAAATAACGCCATTAGCTTAAGTATTAGCTACTTTAATGTATGGACAAACTATTTCGAACCGTTTAGGTGATTCCCACACTAGCGACGCACTGACGCACGACGCACCTATGCGAGTATTGCGTCCATGCGTTTCAACAAATTTCACTTAATTCAGTACCGCAAGTAATTACGTGCGTTAGTGCGTATGGATATCGTCTAATAGTTTAGGGATGTACGTTTTTATTGCAAGTAAGTAATAAAGCGCGTTTGAATCTTCGTAAATTCAATATATATATTTGATTTCTATCTGTAATATATTTCGGTTTTCATGAACTTTGTACTGCAATGACTCGAGAGCAACACAGAACTCTAAGTCACGCTTTAAAATATTTCTGGCAATATTTCTCATAAACGACACCTCTCACAGCATATGATTTCATTTCATCACATTATTTGATTAGGGCGTTAGAATATTTAATTAAATTAAACCACATTCATCGACAAAATTAATTAATTAATTACTATCGTTACTCTATACGATCGAAAACCATCTTACCGCAATATTCATAGCTGTGGTATTATTAATTTATAAATTATATATTTGTCTATTCATTTATATTCCCGTGTATTTTAATATGTATAAATCCTGTGATATCAGTACTAGAGCAAAGGCCTTTTATGTTTAATTAAAGTGAGTTTATTACAAAAAAAAACTTTCTTTACATTCTATTTCCAAGAAACTTTTATTACCATTGCATTAAAAAAAAACTTATCAATAACGAGCATTGAAAACTGCAAATTTAGTGTATTTACAAAGTAGTATAACACAAAACAATATAATTCTCTACATTTTAAGAAATAGTTCCCTACTTACAGCTTCGTATTTGCACAACAAGTCAACAAAAGCGCCTGTATAAGCCAAACAAGGCCGTGTTAAGTTCCATTGAGATCACCAGCTCCAAATCAGTGGTTCTCAATAGGACAATGTCTAATCTATCTCTGAGATTGCCTACTTGATCGTCCTGAATAAACGGGGTCCTTGGAGCCGAAGTGTTTGCCGGCAGACCAATAGCGACTTAGGAATACTTGCTGTATATTAATTGAGAAGTAAATAAATATTGCTAAAGGTTATATAGGTAGGAAAGAAATTTTTACCCATAAGTTATCTTTAAGCATTTTGGTCAATCATTTACTTTGTATTTGGTTTTTTTTTATCGTTTTAATCTATCGCGGTTATTTTCACTAAGAATTTATGGGATTTTTACCACGACAGTCCGCGATTATGGTGCTTGTAACAGCAAAAATCGGGATTCGTAGTAAAAACGCCGAAAATTCTTTAAAAGATGAGTTTATGAAATGAAATGAAAAAAAATATTCGGCAAATAAAAAAAGGATACAAAAAAATATTACAATTAGGTACTATAGAATATACAAAAATACAGTTTTATACCTCAGTTTACACCTTAAATACTAATTTGCCGAAAAGGCCACAGCTCAGCTTTAAAGTTGATAGTTTGTTTTGATTAAGTAAAAAGTAATTGACAGCTTTGTAACTTATTTTAGTTTTGATACAAAATTCATTACGGAATAATTCATAAATTTTGCGTCTCATTTGATATTAATAAAAGAAAAACGTGATAATTACATCTAAATTAAAAGCATAAAACAAGCAAGAATATAGGTAAAAACTCGTTAAGTGCTTTTTTCGTATGCCTTTTTGTAATTTAAATAAAATGTGGTCACGATCAAATGTAACGACACCGAAACGTTGAGATAAAATGTAAATTAAAATTAAACGTGGCAAAACTCGGTTAACACTTTTATTTATTTAAATGATCGTGAAAACTTAATGAAGAAGCGAGTATGTTTTCGTAGTACAACAACACGGCTGTCGTTAACGTCGCTAAATCTTATCGAGAAAAACAAGTTATAAAAGTAACACAGTTTAACTAAAACTATCTTTCTTCACCAGCCTCTTTAGCTCAAATTATAGGAGACTCGTACATCTTTCATGGCATCGTTTTTCTAAATTACACTCTTTGGGGCGAGACCCCATTAATCTATACTCGTTAGTAAAAGACAAATGGAAGAAAGAAGGAAGAGTTTCCACTCAAGCCGTTAGTTAATATTAGTAAACTTTCGGACACAGAAAAAATACAATACGAAACCCAACCGGCGATATTGCAGCGGTTTAATTGAGAAACTAGGTGTGAAACTCACTACTTGTCTTAATTTGTACGAACTAGTACGATACGACTTGCCTTTTTTTATTTCAGTCCAAACAAAGCAGAATAAACTGTTACCTTTTTCAAAATTGTTCGGTGTAATTAAAATCTATCTATGATATTTAATTAACAGTAAAAACGGTAGGGCTCTGTGATCTGATGATAAATTGAAAATTAAAACATATTCACTGGACGTGAGGTTTAATTTGAGGGTTCGTAGTGAGATGGCCCAGTAAAAGGTATTATGGAAATTTAATTGAAGTTTTGATTAAGTGCTGAGGTACATGGTTCGTGATACCGAGGTTTATGTTATGACGAGGAAACGTCGAGAACATTCTTAATATAATTACGTTTTGTGGCTTGTTTCAGTAGAATCCAATTGTGGTGTGTTTGTGTAACGTTTTGAGACACGTGAAGGAGAAATTTCAAATGACATTACTCGGGATTAGCGAAACCTTCATGTTTTGTTAAAATGTTTTGCTTGTAAGCATAATGTGAGTACAATGGAAAACATGTTTGAAAATGCTAAGGTATTATTTATAAAGACGATATTTCCTTTGTGCATTTGGTTTGATCTTTTCTCAAATAAAAACAAGAAATACAATTTTATACTACAAGTTTATAAAAGAGAAACTCTGCTTTTCTTTTCTTGATGTTGGCTACATTTTTGTACCTATTTTCTTTAAATTAAGTATGTTATTTTAGTTAGCAAAATTATCGGAATTACCCTTATCTGACTTGTGTACGTTTTGGCTTTACAACTTTTGTAGATCTACGAATATAGGTAATCGCATATTAAAATAAAAACAATTCGTCCATGAAAGGATTTTTAGGTACTTTCATCCTTAAGATACGAGAGCGATATTGACATCAAGTTTACTACTAGAAGATAACAGGTACATATTATATCATATTTAAAATAATTTAAGTTAAAAGTTATCATATTAACAGGTATGTACTTTGTGTAATGTTATTTTAAATAAATAATATCGTGTTTCGTTTTTATTTTGCGGTAAAATGCCTTATACGTCTTTCCTTTGAAGTGTTTTGTATATGACCTAGTAGCCTTTAAATTGGTAACTCAATATAAAACAACTGTACTTTAAGTACAGCTTTATTTTATTTGTTAATTACTTTTGTTAGGTAAATTTTATTTGTCAACTTAAATAAATTTGATTAATTTGTGAACATAAATATTTTGTAAATACTTAAATATTTGGACTTAAAAACCGCTATAATACAAATTCGATATAAAACAATAACCATCTTGTATCAAACCACCCAATCAAACATCGAAACAAAGCAACCATGTGTGTAGTTCCGATAATACTTAACAACTGGTCCCCGGCTGTGAATGAACCTGTCTCGAGCAAACTTAGCCATACTTTAGTTGTAATAGCTTATAGCTCAAGCACTGCTTTGTCTATTGAACGTTTAAACTACCCACTATTGATCAGAACTTGATTCCAGAGTTTAGACAAACTTAATCACGCGATTAATACTGTTTCTTGACTGAGTTGATTGATCAACCTTTGGTCAGAGAATTAAATGTCACTATAGTCTGTTGCTGTGCAAAACATTTCTTTTTTTTCTTATCCACGTATACTATAACTGTGCTTATGTTTACTTAACTTCAGGTGAAATTAAGGTTACATGCAGATCAAATACTTATTGAATAATCAACTAAAGCAGATTAAAAAAATGCCGTTTTTACCTCTACATAATCAAGTCGATAAATTTTTCTGGGAGATATCACAAAAAAGTCATCTATGAGTTTAATGTACCTACGTATCTTTTTGAAACCGCAATTTTTTCCATAGCCCTTTACTAATGACACTGATATAGGACCTTCTCTAAAGTATGATCTACCAAATGAAACAAGAGTCATAAAAATCGATTTACAATTTACGAAATAATCGAGTAACATAGAAACAGCTGTACTCATAAAGTCCTCCTTTTTGTAGTCAGTTTTTTTTACGTTACGAAAGTCAGCAAATAAGCACTAGGTCCACGGGATGGTAAATGCCAACCGGCTTTAAAGACATCATTAATTGTAGATTTAACCATTAATTATATGTTGTCAAGCCAAGGATTAAAATTGAAAACCTTTGATCCTCAAATTTCATTAGTAGATTCTTTGTGTAGAGCACAATTACAATTACATGATGGTTAAAATAGAAAAGCAAAGGTGAGTAGTTACTACCCAAATACGGTACAGATATGCGTTACATAATAATATAACTCTGACAGTGTTTGAAAATTCAATAGAATCTCTAAGTGAAAATTAATATGATAGATTCACAAGAGTGAAATGAGAGGAAAAATGAAGTTATTTCAATATATACACAATGTAAAATTTTATTTTTATTAGCTTGAACGCGACACCAATAACCATTTTATTTGTGTTACAATGGGATACCTACAAAGTATAATCTAAAATAATTTTAATTATTTTATATGACTTAGACCTGACACGTAATAGGTCGTTGGATGAAAAACTAAGAGCAAGGAAGGTACATACTTTTTATTTCGATTTCAAAGATATTTTGTGATCGTCATTGAATCCCTATTTACTCAATGAACATGATTATGTTAGGTTAATATATTTTTAATTTAAACAACACGATTGCCTGAGATAATTTAAATAATGTTTTTTTCACATAGTAATGTAAAATAAAGACCTATTTTACATTACTATATGAAAAAAACATAAAACATATTAATTAGATTAGTGAATTAAAACTAGTGGAGTGCGTGTCTGCAAACATTATTTTCATTATCAGTGCAACTGTGTTATTTTTAAGGTTTAATCCAAAGCGTCCTAGTGCAAAACATAAAATAAGTGTCACTGGGACAGTCCTTTAATTAATTTAGCAGTTGTCCCACTGTTTTTTTTTAAATTGAGCAGTTGTCCCACTGTTTTTTTTAAATTGAGCAGTTGTCCCACTGTTTTTTTTTTAATTTAGCAGTTGTCCCACTGCTTTTATTGGTGACCAAACCCGCGTTTGATCTCATTCTCACCTGTCGGTAACTGATAGGTAAGTTATGATAACGGTTAAGTAAAGAATTGCCACGTATGATAAATTTAAACATGTTCATTCACAATTTTCAAATTATTATTATTCTTAAGTCATAAGACTATTAAAAAAAATCTGGTCAAACATGGCCCAAAAAATAGACGCCTTATTAGTAAGGGCCAACCTTTACAAACCGAAATATTTATAAGTAAACACTACTGACTATTGTCTCTAACAATAACAAAGAGCCCTTCCTCATTAGTCCGCTTATTACAGCAGAAACGAAAAAAACGTCACGCCCTACAAAGCAATAGTAACCCCACTCTAATTACGTGTGTTTTCTTAATTCGTCGCTCTGTGTAAGCTCGGAACAAACAACGACAGAACTTTAATAAAAGTGAATCGTATTAACACCAAAGTTGTTAAGCTTGTTCATTGTGTCGCGATGATATACAGGCGCTTAAAATGTGGTGGCAGGGGTGTGATTTGCTCTGTGATTACAAAAACTTAGAATTTTTTATTGTAGTTTCATTTAAATACAATAGCTTCGAAGAGCTTTTTAGCTATTTTTAAATGTCCAAATTGGTGGTTGTCTATAGACACTAAGAATCGAACTTATTAAAAACGTGAGTAATATTTTAGTTTGAGTTTAGTTTGAAATACACAGTCGAGATTTATAAAGGAATTCAGTTAAAAAAAAAGCGTTTCTATGAATTGATTATTTAACAATTTTAATGTTATGATGCTACACTATGATTAAATTATAAGTCCAATTGATAGAAAAAAAGTATTTAATACTACACACGTTAACCATTAAAATAGTTTGAAAAGGTAGTTTTTATCAAATAATTTTTGAACATTTCAACTACCTAATTTATTAGTCATTATTAATTTTAGGTTAATACAAAATTTTTATATAAGTATTGGTCTTTTGGGTATTGGGTATTGAGTCTTTTGAATGTTTTGTAGCTGTCCAATTTAGTTCTGATCTGTTGTTTTAATATTTGATTGAATCAATAAATTAATATTTACGAGTCTACATGATATTCCCGATTACATTTAACTGACTATAAAATACCGTGTATGATATTTACGTCTGCCAGCTTCTACCTGCAGCTACCTAACATTTTTATAATAAGTATATAAAAAAAATTAGCTTAGTTGCAATTAAAACTTTAAAAAGAAAACAAAAAAAATACAATTTTTAGGCCATATCTGGCATCATTGAGGTAACTAGGCTTTTCAAGGAACTAAGGTACTGCTCGTATCACTCGTATTTAGCAGCGCCTATACTCGCTTAGCTTACAAGCAGATCAAACACAAACAAACATCACTGCGTTCAAATTTAAAATATTAAGTGTTACAAGAATAATATTGAATAACATTTGCCTCGACCCTAGCCTTCAAACACACACAAGGAGGTATAACTCAAACTCGTCTGTGTGAGAACAAAACGATTCGGTGTTCCAACAGTTAAATTTCATTATTTTGTTTTTCCTGACATTTGGGAAGCTCTCACGTACCTATTTGGTTTAAGTTTTTAGATTATAGAAATGTGTTGTGTTAAACTTTGAACAATCTTGTTTAAATGTTTCCGGAGCGGAAATTTTGCAACTCTATTTGATGGGACGTACTCATTTCCATTTTTATCTTGGGAACTTTTGCAATTTTGAATATTTAAATTAGTTCTAAACAAGAGAGCTTAATATTGTCTTAGGTTTTATTATCACAAGCCTTTTAGGTCCGTCCCGTGTCCTAACAATGACATTATCCCACTAAATATATGTAGAGTAAACTAGAAACGACTGTTTTGTTGATTATCTTAAAACTTCATAATTCAGTATATAAAGTAAGATTTTTAAGCTAATTTACTTCGTCATTATTTAGTCGCCCTGTCTTTCAATTTTCTTTTTAGATTTAAATTTTAAAAGAGTTTTTTAAATGGTTGTTATCCTACAATTTACACTACTGTGTACTGCCATAGGTGATGTTATAATCGGTTAAAGGCAGGTGCAAGGATTATACAGGGTGACTGGTGACAAATTTTAGACATTGAAGTAGAGCACTGTGTAGGTACTCGATTCTGGTCATAATTATGTAATAAAATTAGGTACTTAATTTTTCACCAGAATCCCCTATAAATAAATAAAGAGACATCACTACACTTTTCCCGCGCACGAGCACACCACCACCTCTATTGTATTATACTAATGTAACCACGCGTTGCGTAATGAAATCTTTAACTTTCATTTAACATTACTCAGTAAATAATTAATATTTATTTTTCATTGTTTTTTTCTATTCATGTATGATCTTAAACTATCACATCTTCGAATATCGAAAGTGACCCACCCTGTCACCCTGTATTCCGAAATTAATACCTAACTTAAATGTCCCCTAAACTGCAATATTTTTTAATAGTGAGTAAGTAATCCTTTCTTGCAGTTTCTTTCTTTCTTGACGTATAACGACTCAAGTGATAATCCAATTTATACTCAAAAAAATGAAAATTAATGAAATAAAAAACGCAATGGACATTATTATGATAAAACATTGTTCTTTATTGTTGAATTTGTAATCGACAAGATAGCAAATCAAATCAAGCTTAAAAATATCTTGTTGAATATTGGAAAAATTGTTATCCTGTCTACAAATTGATACGTTCGAATTAATTCTTGATTTATTTGAGATCCTTTCATGTAATCTGTTTTTTATCCAGTCTTAACAGCGGTAAGCTCTCGTCTAACTAATTGGAGCTTATAGAATTTACAGTTTATACTTGCTCTTTCATGAGTCTATGGATTTATCTGATACTCGCTAGGAATTAATACTTTCAAAAGGTTATACCGTTCGTTTTCATATCTAGTTTATAAACGGTACTTACCTAAGTATTATTTCGATTTAGAGCTCACCGTACAGATCTAATCCCCTCTGTGGGATAATTTGTAAAGTTGTGATAGTTAACGTTATTATGTTTAGTTAAGCTCAAAAACTCCTTAATTGATTGTAATTATTTATTGTTAGGAAGCTTTATTATACAAAGTAACATGGGCTATATTTAGAAACCCACAGGATCACTGTCTACGATGGCTAGTTAGATTCATAAAAACGTATAGTAAATAAGTAACTTTACATTTTATATTTCAATTACAATAGCCTACCTCAGCGATTCTGTTACTTAAACATTTAAATTGGTACTTTCGAAGACACTTTCGCCTGACACCACTTAGTTAATTTTTGCCTGCATTTAAAAAATAGATAGTTCGGCGCCGCAGCAATGTTTATAAGAAATTTTTATAAGAGATCAGGAGGCAATCGTCGCGAAAGTACAAAGCCGCGACGTTTTTTGTGACAAGCTTATGGTGATAAAGCTATTCTCACCCGGCTTTGCGTGGTCGTCAACCTTGCGTCACTCTGCATGAAGTTGCTTAAGACTCATGTAGGGTGATGTATTAAAAACACATTTAATAATGTATTATATTTCGCAGCTTAATTCTTTGCGATTTATTAGGTTTACTTATTGTAGTATCGGTCCCATGTGTCAGCCTTGCACGGTTATTTTAGAGTCTTTTTTTTTTTTTTTTGTATTGGCAACACTGCTTCACCTCCGGCTCCTAATTAACCGGCCCTTTTGTAATCATTGTTCGTTCCCGTGCTCAAGCCTTCGCACGTGTTCCTGGCAACGCTCAAGACTTCATTGTAACGGTCATCTAGTGTTACACAAAGCTCTCAAGATGGGGAAGAAGCGCAAGAACGAAGATAATAATGAAATAATACGAAGAAAAATAAGGAGACTCGAAAATAAGCTGAGGAAAAGAATTCGCGTTATTTCATCTGACGAAGAATCCATCGAATTTAAGTAAATTATGTAACAATGTCATTTAACATTGTTTAAAAACTTGTATTCTGCGCGTCTGTCTGCAGATATACTTACTTTATAACCCAATTTGTACTTTTTAAAGTAATCACTTGTCAAATGACACAAATTTGTACCACGCCTGAGGGTAGGTACTCACTAAAAAATATAATATAAAATAATGCTTTACTTAAGCACAACACACTTACTTTATAACCCAATTTGTACTTATTTAAAGTACTCACTTGTCAAATGACACAAATTTGTACCACGCCTGAGGGTAGGTACTCACTAAAAAATATAATATAAAATAATGCTTTACTTAAGCACAACATACTTACTTTATAACCCAATTTATACTTATTTAAAGTACTCACTTGTCAAATGACACAAATTTGTACCACGCCTGAGGGTAGGTACTCACTAAAAAATATAATATAAAATAATGCTTTACTTAAGCACAACATACATTATTTGTGCCCGGTAGCATTTATGAAATAAAACGTATTCATGATAATATCAAAAATTATACTACAGAACTAAACCTATTTTAAAAATACCCACAAAAAAAATACGAACATGGTGAAGTTCTAATCATAGCATAACCGTGAATCTATCGTGGAAGTCATTCCCGAAAGTTCACCACATCACGAAGAATCGCTTTAGGAGGAGGCATGTATGAACGAGGCAGTTCCTCATACGTCGTCGTCGGCACAGAATCCAGTACCTTCGACGTCGGATCTCACAAAGGAGGTACGAGGAGACAGTGGTATTGATGTCGAAATACTGTCATTATTAGGGGAAGTTCCCCAGTCGCAAGATATTTTGGGAGATGAAATTAATAAAAACATATCCGATAGATGGCAGCTCATACTTACCAAGGGTCTCATTAAAGAAACAAAACAGTCCTTGTTACAAGAATATCGGGTACCCAAAAACTGTGAAATGCTATTAACGCCTATCCTCAACCCTGAAGTTAAAGCGGGTATTTCAGAACTGACAAGCAAAAAAGATTTTTCCTTAATGCTTAGTCAAAAACAAATCAGCATTGCTTTGGCTGCATTAGCGCAAACGACAGAGAAAGTCATTACAAAGAAATATTCATCGCAGGATATTCTAAAACCCTTAAGTGATGCAAGCAAATTGTTGTGCGATTCCTTCTACTACCTAACGAAGGCCCGAAGAAATTTAGTTATTAATACTATCAATGCAGAACTAAAAGATACCCTTCGTCAGACCACCATAGATACATTTTTATTTGGGACCGATTTACCAGAAAAGTTAAGGTCCGCAAAAACTATACAAAAAACCGGAGAATCCCTTAAGCCTTCACAACCATTTATTTCAAACAGAAACAACCAAAATTATAGGATTACTTCTCAAAATTGTTTAAACTGGAAGCCCCCGCAACGGAAGCCTGCTGCGCGGCCCGAAGCGGGGAGACCTCGCCCGGTGCAGCGCTCGGGACCGCCGCCGCCGCCTCCGCCGCCGCCGCGACACACCCCGAACTACACACGCTCACGCTCGCCGCCCAAGAAATACAACAGGAGATATTAACATCTGAGGTCAGTTATTCTGGCCGTCTAAAGCTATTTTACAAAAATTGGTTAAAAATAACTAATGATCCTATAATTTTGTCCTGGATTAAGGGATATAAAATACCGTTTATTAAAAAGCCCTTCGGAAATAGTAATCCTGACTCAAGATATAAGCCAGATAAAAATTTTAACGATTTTAAAATTTGCATAGATTACTTGATTCGAATAAAAGCCATACCTAAGTGTACATACGATAGTGAACAGTTTGTATCCGATATATTTTAGTACCTAAACCAAACGGAGACAAAAGGTTCATATTGAATTTGAAAAAATTAAACAAGTTTGTTGAAACCGTCCATTTTAAAATGGAAGGCTATAAAACTGCATCTAAATTCGTTACCGAGCGATGTTTTGTGTCAACTATTGATTTAAAAGACTTATATTTTTTTCTACCAGTTCATAACTCGCACAAAAAGTACTTAAGATTCAAATTCAATAACAAACTATATGAATTTAATTGTCTACCTTTACAAAACTTTTAAAACCTGTTATGGAATTTTTGCGATCACATCAAAGAAATATGATATCAGTTATTTATCTCGACGATATTTTTTGCGTTGGTAAAACAAAGGCAGATTGCTATAATAACGTACTTTTTACAAAGACACTTTTAGAAAGTTTAGGCTTCTAGATTAATTGTGATAAGAGTTCTTTACAACCCTCAAACACATTTAAATTTCTAGGCTTTGTATTTGATTCCCAAAACATGGTTTTAAAATTACCTCAAACAAAGAGGGTAAAAATAAAACAATCTCTTTTAAAAATCTTCGAAGCAAAAACAATTAAGTTACGTAATTATGCACAATTGATTGGACTTCTCATATCGGCTTGCCCTGCTATTCAATATTCGTGGCTTTATTCTAAACGTCTTGAAAGACTTAAGTATTTAAGTTTATGTGAAAATTCATCATATGAACGACAGATTAGTTTATCATTAAATATCCGGGAAGATGTTTATTGGTGGCTAGACAAAATTGATAATGGTTATGCTAGCTTGAGATCTGATGATTATAAAATTGAAATTAATTCTGATGCTTCTCATTCAAGCTGGGGTGCCTCGAGTAATAACAAGGAATGTTTTGGTTATTGGAAGGAGTCTGAAATGACACTTCATATTAATTAATTTGAATTAAAAGCGGCATATTTAGGTTTAAAAACGTTTGCTAAAGAATTATCTGACTGTCAAATTTTGTTACGCATTGATAACGTAACCGCGATATCTTGCATTAATAGAATGGGCAGCATAAAGTACCCAAATTTAAATGATATGTCCAAAAAAAAAAAAAAAAATATGGCAGTGGTGCGAAACACGTAAAATTAAAGTATTAGCTTCTTATATTAATACGAAGGACAATTTTTTACCCACGGCATTGTCTCGCAAAAAGTTTCTAGATACTGAATGGGAATTAAGTGAACATGCTTATTGTGGTATTAAACGAGTATTTGGTGAAATAGACCAGAAATAGATTTGTTTGCCAGTAGGTGTAATACAAATTGCCCATTGTACTTTACGTGGAAAAATGAACCCGAACCATTTGCTGTTGATGCGTTCACCATCAGCTGGACTAACTATTATTTTTACGCATTTCCGCCATTTGCCCTCATTTTAAAGACACTTAGAGAAATAATAGATGATAAGGCCGAGGGTATATTCGTAGTACTAAAATGGCCCACACAGCCATGGTTCCCATTATTGAAAAAGATATCTATTTCTAAATCAATTTATTTTGAACCCAATATTAACCTTCTTCAATCTCCTATCAGATTGACACACAGCTTACACAAGATACTCGGTTTGATTGCCGTGAAGTTATCAGGCAAGTTTTATTAAATAAATCGTTATCTGTTGATTCTACAGAAATAATGTTATCTTCTTTATCTAGTAATACTTACAAGCAATATAACAGCTGTATCAAGTCTTGTTTAGTTATTGTTCCGAAATGCAGCACAATTACTTGACCTGTTCAGTTCATGTCGTAATTAATATTTTAACCGATGTTTTTAACACAGGTGCAAAATACGGAACTATTAATACATATTCTGCAATACATATAAATATGAGGTCATATGGGACACAAACATAGTCCTTATTTTTTGGCTCAAAAAAAAAAAAAAAAGCAAGCATTATCTTTAATGCACCTCGATAATATAAGTAAATATAGTGTTGAAATGTTTATTAAAATTCCAGACATAATTAAAACCTCCAAACTACATTCACCCCAACCATTATTAAGGCTCCCTTTTTATAATGAACGTCCAGAGATTTGTCCTGTCCGGTGTATAGAATCATATATTAACAAAACAAGAGAACTTCGTAAAAACTGTAAATATTTATTTATAAGTTATAAAAAGCCACATTCAAAACTATCTTCACAAAGATTAAGTAACTGGATAAAACAGACTCTGTATGAAAGTGGAATCGACACTTCGCTGTTCAGTGCTCACAGCACTCGGCATGCTGCAACATCTAAGGCCAACAAGCTTGGAGTTAATTTAGAAACAATTAGAAAAGCCGCTGGCTGGAGTAACTCTTCCAAAGTATTCGCTAAATATAACAAAGAAATTATTGAAAATTCTAGCAATTTCGCAACAAATATTTTGAGTGATTTTATGCCTACATAATAATTAATGTAGGTACCTAATTATGTTGTTATATTTTGTATGGAAATTGATTTAATTGCTATATTATAACTAAAAATGGATAATAATTGTTGATCATGTAAGCTATTTTACTTATTTTCTCTCTGAACATCCTACAATAAGTAAACCTAATAAATCGCAAAGAATTAAGCTGCGAAATATAATTGAAGATCAAACGAACTTCTAAGTGAAGTTCGATCGAAATTATATGAGCAGCTTAATTCGAAGCGATTTATAATCACCCTCCCAGTTTAAAACGAAACATATATATTACTTATTTATTTACTGAAAATAAATATCCCAACCCTTATATCTTAATATAAGTAAAATACTTACCTGTGCTTATCGTTTTTTTTTTACATTACCATGCAATGGTTTATCCTATAAATAGAATAATCCATTACATTTTTATATAATTCGGCTTTAAACAAAATGATTACAAAAGGGCCGGTTAATTAGGAGCCGGAGGTGAAGCAGTGTTGCCAATACAAAAAAAAAAAAAAAAAGACTCTAAAATAACCGTGCAAGGCTGACACATGGGACCGATACTACAATAAGTAAACCTAATAAATCGCTTCGAATTAAGCTGCTCATATAATTTCGATCGAACTTCACTTAGAAGTTCGTTTGATCTTCAATTATCGCATACAATTAATCCATGAATGTTACATTAAGCCCTGACATATATTATACAAGATATATAAAGCTTACCAGAAGGCTTCAATGAACTACTATTATTATAACTAATATAATAAGCATCGACGGCTGGTCATTTTCAGGATCAAAATATTTAATATTGTCTTAAGTTTTCGCGATTTATACTATTAAATAAAACACTTTTTAACTGGATTTATCGCGTTCATTAATATTTTTCATTTTAACTCGACGTTTCAGTGTCTTTGCAGACCCCGTGGTCACGAGCGACAAATTAAACGTGATAAATCCGGTTAAAAAAAATTCAATCAAAATATTTGTGCCACTTTCTTATTTCATGCACCCTTAGTTCTCAGAAAGTTGAAAAAATACCCATCTTTGTTTTTACCCTCTTCCCAGTTTAATTTAGGCTTGTTAGATGTTTTCCTGCATATACATGTCCATTCATATACTCTGTGCTCTCGTAGGGTTTTTGTTTTTCACAAAATTGTGTTTAAACTTTTTACAATAGGGTCTAGTTTTGCACGGAGCTGGTTGTAGTATGTTTGGCGAGGGTTCATTCGCGGGCCGTCGTTAAAACCACGGTAATTACGAGGTTTCACAGCGCATACTGGGAAACAAACTAGTCCGAGGAAGGTTTTTACAATGAAAAAATAGTTTTTTTAGCTGTTTATTATTAACTATTTTTAGTTTATGGTTTTGTGAATGCAAACATGATATTTATATCTCCCAAAAATATAAAAATGCGTTCCTAGTAGTGGATTTGTACATTGAAATTATATTTAATTTCTAGATTTCGTTTTGTTTTTGTAGTCATGGCAACCAACGCTTATACATCATCTTTTGTAATAGGTGTTTTGTAATCTAAAATCAAGAATTAATATGACCAGCATCAGTCCGTGGCATCAAATAACATATATGTTTCATATATATATTATTTGGATGCATATGTTTAATGTATTGGAAATGGAAATAATCTTTATCTGTTCGAAGACGCCTGGGTGTACTACCATTAAATTCTCATCTTATATTCTTATCATTTTAAGTTATATTCATATTATTAAAGACTCCTCAACTACGGCATTAAAGACTGACTTGAGGTCAGTTTGAATTCTAAGTATTATCATTTCATTGATGATTTTGATTCTTGTTTTTGGGGGATTTTTATCCCGCAAGTTGAGGTTAACCGGAAAATATCGTCTGGGTCGGTTGCGTAGATAACACAGTTTATCGTGGCATAACCTTTTATAAATTCTAAATTTGGGGTCCCATTCCACGCATCTATCGAGTAGACTTAGTTCTGCAGCTTTTGATAAAAAACACGTTCCTTTTTCGGCGGTTGAATTTTTTTATCCTTTAACCCGTGGACTGGATCCAGCCTCATTAGGCCAAGCTGCGCGGCCACACATTTACGAACGAAGCTGAAAAACCTGAACGCGCCCATAAAGCATGCACGAGTGAACGTTGTTAACAGAATTTGTTTGCGTGTTCGAATATCAAATAATTTGTGGCGCGAATAAACGATTAAATTGGAAAAACAATTTTGAGGTGTATTTAAGTGTTTATTGCAGTTTTAATGTTAAATATTTCATGCTGAATATGAAAAAGATAAGTTTTTTGTATCGGTTAAAAAATCAGGTAATGTCTACTGTACTTGTACGTATGTTTCAGCTTCGATCTAATCGTCACTTTGTAAATATTGCGGAGATAAAAACTCGGGATTCGTTAATCTTTATTGAAATTTTTTCAAAGTCTTTGATATTTGTCATATATTTTATTTCCACACTCAAACCACACTTTTTTGGTCTAACCTATTAAACCACGAAGGTAGTCAGTGTATAAAAAGGAGCAAGTTTATAAACGTAATCCCACAAGCTGTGTTTTGGACCAAGTTAGTACTTTAAGTAGTGTTAGTACCGCATTAGTGGTAAAACTATGGTTCGCAAAAATGAGAACACTAAATCGAATTATAGTTAAACTGGGGCCTGTTAAGTAAGTTGTAGATTATTTGAAAATACATTTGTTAGAGCATTGCACCTTCTATTTTTAAAATATCTTAGATTCCAATATGTAAGTATTATTAAACTTTAACAAAAACAGACACTTTAAACTACGTTTTTAAGTACCTATAAGCCTTTAAGTGCTACGCTCAGAGAACCGTAGTACCGACTACGTTCAGCGTAGTCCGTAGCGAACTCAATCAATATCGATAATTCCTTTAACTAATTTGTACGCAAATTTCAATCATAATGTTATAAAAACTCGATTTATTTTATATGTAATGAATGCTCATGGATCTGTGCAAAGCAAATCTAACATAAATAAGCAAATACTAGTCCTGTAGTATCTCATTTAAACGTTCACCAGGTGTACATTAAGCCGACTGGATACAGCACTGTGGCTTCACCGAAATTGAATTTAAAAAATATTACCGGGTCGCGAAGCGTTGGCTACAGTCCAAAAGACAATGCCGCCCGACTTGTGTTCATTTTAAGGAATAAATATGTACTTAGAAATAGCAAGAATTCGAAGAAATTCTAGTTACGGCTAAAAGAGTAGCAATTCAATCAAACGCTGAAACACTTACTTACATCTCTATGGTGCAGTGGTTTTATTGTCTACTTACGGTTTGACAGGGTTCGATTCCCAATCAGGCCAATTTGGGATACTAACTTTTCTAAACTAGTATGGGTTTAGGTTCTGGCTGTGGTAAATTTTATAAACTGGTTTCTTTAAATCGGTTGCCCGTAATTTATGCTGTGTGTTCTTCATATCACATGTCGAAAATATTAAGAGATTGGAAACATTAGATCGCTGGAAATGAAAAGAAAAAAGGGAGGCCTTTGACCGATTTTAGGACACCTAGAGCTCGTAAAAAATTATATTAAAATAATTTAAAATTAAAAATAACAAATTCCTAGAAGGAAATAATTAACTCAACATAACTAAGTATAGCAATAACTTAGCATACCAAATAAGACGATTCTGTAACTTAATTGTAAACAACCTCAAAGTACGCAGGTACTTTGTTTCAAACAAATCACTGCTTCAGTCAGGAGGAACTTTTTGCAGTAGCCCTTGTTTGTTTGTTTCGTATCTTCGACCCAGGTTCGAAATTAGGTAGACAAGTCCGACTGTCATTCCAAAAACTCTAAAGAACCTCAAGCCTCAAAGTACGCAGGTACTTGTCGCTGATGTTTTGGAAGTAAGCATAGTGCAGTTTCAGTCAGTAAGATTTTTTTAATTGTTCTAGAAAAATCCTATTGGTAAATGACGATGAGGTCACATTCTGCTTACCAAGGCTATTAAATAAAACATATAATTTTACCTACTTAGAAAGTTTAGTTAAATAATAAAAATGAGAATCCTAGTTTTTTTTATCAAATAGAAGTAATAGCTATCCATCTTTCTAAGGCTAGTGCCTGTGGTAAGAAATTATGCACTCACATAAATCTTAATAATTAGACACATAATACATTTATGTCATCTTTGACATTTAGGTTTAATTTTTAATCAATTGAAGTATTACGCAATAAAGAAATTTGAAAGTAATAAGTAGCAAGAAAAATAAATAAATCCTTCATTATTTAATAAAAAAAGGCCAAAAACGTCTGAAAATACGAAACGAGCTTCCCAAATAACCACTGTTTCAGTCAGGAGGAACTTTTTAAATTAGCCCTTGCTTCTGTTTGTTTCGTACCTTCGGCCCAGGTTCCTCTAAGTTTCGTACCTCGAGGAGAAGTCCGGCTGTCGTTCTAAAATCAATTCGATGACGCAAAAACTCGTCGTTGCAAATTTAAAACCTCTTATATGGACGGCCGGTGTCGTGGTAAAATACATTATCTTCTATGAAAAAAGAATCCCGGTTGGACATTTTTCTAGTGAGCACAGATATTAGGCGTTAAGTCATGGATTTTGTATGTTTATTTAAGTTTATTTTTTAATATTTATAATTTTATGTATTCTATTTATTTGGGCAAGACAATGTAAGTAGAAATAGTTAATTATTCCTTATTCTTTTTAACAGTGAAATTCTATCATAGAAAAACCAAAGAAACCTTTCTCCTGTAAAATTTTCTTAGAATATTTTAAAGTGTTTTCTTATAGACATAAATAATGTTTTTTAAATGTAAAGAATAGCTCTTTTTTCCATCCCAAAAATCCAAAAAAAAAAATCCAAAAAACATCTTTATAAAATGCCGAGTATAGAATCATCAAATGAAATAACAGTAACAACAGCCTTTTGCAGTACATTTAAGGAAAATTATCCTTTTCCTTCTTAATCTTGAGAGTGTTCTTACTAAGTAATATTACAAGATCAATCTTTAGGTCAAATACAAACTAAATAATAATAATAAAATGAAATCCCTAGGCAATCACACCAAACATATGGCCCCAAACTAAGCAGAGCTTGTGATATGGGATACCATGTAGCGAACTAGGGGGGAACCTAGAATATAAATACATACATACATAAACTCCCAGACCCGGAACATTTTTTTTTCTTGTTCCGTCCGGGAATCGAACCCGCAACCACTGGCGTCTGAGGCAGACAGTGTTACGCCAACGGCAAAGTGGTCGTCACTTATATAAAAGAAAATACATTTATTTACAAAATGTAACCTTTTTTTATTATTGAAATCTTTATCGCACCAGAGGATAAGTGAAGAGGAGGTCGAAGTCGACAGCTTAGGGGCCTAGGGAAGAACTGACTCTTTATAAAGGGTGGTCGCTAGCTACTCAGAGCCTGACAGGATCCTACCACCAAGCAGGGGTCGCTCGGACTAGTCTCCTTTTACGACACATTTATCAAGCCAGGGCTATTCTATGCCAACCTTACACAGAAATAAAATGAAGTACTGGAAACTTGAACACTTATTTATTTATGTACTCTTTATTGTTCATAAAAAATACAGATAAACATTAAAGGATAACAATGTACAAAAAGGCGGTCTTATCACTCTAGAGCGATCTCTACCAGACAGCCTAAACAATACATAACAAAAACTTATACTTATTACAAAAAAAAAAAAAAACATAACACTTATTGCTGTAAACATGACATCCCTTGACTACAGTGTACGAAATCTAAACAAAACCTAATTAATATAAAACATGTTCATGCACGAAATCGCCATAAACAATCTTTTACTTTTTCACGATTCTAAGTTTAATAAAAGCGGTATCAAAAAGGTTTAGTGTTTAATCGTGTCACAAAGTCAATTATGCATAAAACCATTAGATGATAACGCTGGCTGAAAAAGCGTTCTGAAGCGTGCTAACTCCGGATCCATAATAATTTTAATACCCAACGTTTTCAATTTTCTTCAAAAAGATTATAAGATTTCTTGTCCGGTTTATTATGTAATGAGTTCCTGAAATGAGTACGAATTAGGGGTTACTTGAACTCTCTGGGCTATCGTTTGAGTTATATTTTTCTCGTATTTGATGGCGTCTAAAGTGAAGATTACTTATAATTTGATTTCGTGGTCCACTTTCAGTGTTTCGGCATGAAAGGTTCCAATCTCTGTCAATACAGATTTGCAAACGAAGTAATATACATGCAATTATTTTGAGTATTTCTTAGGACTAAGTTCTTCCATCTAGCTTCTATACATCAACACAACTCCGTGCAATAAGCCCACTGCAGGGCTATGAGTCTCTCCTCTGGGCGACGAGGAAGTTTAGGCCATGATCCACCAAGCTAGCCCAGTGCTGGTTGGTGGATGTCAGAATTTTCAGGGTGCTGAATTGGCTTCTCACAAACCCTAACGACTGCGAAATCGTTTGATATGCACAGTAACTACGGCGCCACAACAGCTTCTATACAATTGAAGTAAATTAATATACCTTTAAATTTGCCATCTTTTTAAAAAAATATTTCTTTTTATCAAATATCTTATAGTAACTTATTAGTAGTAGCATACTAACAAGTATAGTTATCTACAGTAACAGCTTATAGGACATTTGTAGGACATATTTCACAAGTAGGTTATAAAATACCTTCCTTAGTTTCAAACTGGCCTTAATGAGATTCTCATTCCACATACTAAATAAAATCCGTTAGCACCAAACTATGAGCATTATTAAAATCTAATTAATTGAAATGAAACATTATAATGAAACGCTCAACAAAGCGAGCCAATGTCGTGAAATTCAATTCATCTACAGTTTCAATCAAAACTCACTTTGGGAAAATTAATAGGATCATAACTTAGCTTGAATATCGAGTTAGTATGAAAAGTAGATGTTTCCAGAAAATTCTATAAGCGAATATTATCGTTTCGGCAAATTTGAGCTTTTAAACAAAGTGTTCTGAAAAAATTACAATATTATTCCTGTACTCGTGTGACAGAGCTTTTAAAGTGCTTTTAAAATAAAAGTATCATGTTACAAAATAAATAAACGATTCGATTTGATACATATCTATAAGCACTTTATATTTCGATTAATCGAATGTTTATTTTTCTGTTAATAGCATTGTTAACAAAGGGAATTAATATATGCAAAACGCTTGGAAAATAAATAAAATGGAATAAAGTATAATTTTCTGTACTAGAGCAACGTATTGACGTTACGATTGAGTTGGCAGATGTTAAGAGTTATCACTACCGACTATGGAAGGATGATACGGTTTAAGATACTAAGTCCTGGCACCTGTTCTAGACCCTGGACTTTTATATAAAATAGTTGAGTCTATTTATTCATAAATAATGTCTAGTTACAAGACTTCAAAATGATATCCATACCTTTTTCTGGCTTTTAATGATTAAAACAGCTTTCATCTTAAGTGAAAACATCGGTCACAGAACCGGGGCATTATGCCTTACACAATTGGGGCACCACCGTTATAGCACACGGCTTGATGCTATTGTTACTCCAACCGGAATGAACAATGAATAGTGATTGCCAAATTTTATAGAACCTTAACCCTTTTGTGATTTATTTTAAAGTTATTGGATTCATAAAGTAAATAAACCTAAGGTATGGAATTTCCAAACTTAATTTATTTTTACAACGTTGTCATAAGTTTTCACGATATTTTTAAATGAAAGTACGTTTTTATCACTATTTTCTCGTTACCACAATATCTGTAAAAGCATCAAAAAGTCGAGTAATTTTTTTATACAGGGTGACTGGTGGGTCACTTTCGAAATTCAAGGATGTGATCATATATAAAGATAACAATAAAATAAAAAAATAAATACCTATTAATTATTTACTGAATAAACTTAACCGAAAGTTAAAGAATTCAATACGCAACGAATGTTAATATAAGCTTAATACAATAGATATTTTGCGGGTGGTGAAGTGCGTGTGGCGGGAACACTACTGTGAACTCCTATGCTTTAAAAACTCTTTGCCTTTATTTTTAAAGATTTAACTTTTTAACTTGATGTTTCTGTGTGTTTACAGATCCCGATGCCTCGAGTGACTGAAAAAAAGTGTTTTGAGCTTTCATATAGAGTTTTAAAATTAACAATTAAGTTAACAATTGTTACGAAAGCTAACCACGTTAATCCATTTGTGTCTGCCTTAGTTACAGTTCATGCTAATTGACATTTAAATTACTGTCGAGTTCCATTTGTCAAATCTCATTACTTCCCTAAACGCAATTATGAGTTACGCATTACAGCCAAAATTATGACTCAATCTATATTACTCTTATCTCACTGAGCTTTAACACAAAGCGATACTACTAATGAAATAGGCATTCATTATAAATTAGTATTGACGGCCTATGAATCGTTGCTTGAAAGTTCGCTTTTGTTTGAGAGATTCTAATTTCAAATCCCAGCAGGGTCACTTTGGAAAACTAACTTTTCAATATTCTAAAGGCTCGGGTATGAGTGTATATTAAATCATCTTTAACCACAAGCCTATTGAAACTTACTTTCGGTTACTAGTTGGTGTGTAAGTTCGGGTTATCAATTTATTAATAGAAATACACACTAAATAGAGGATGTTAAAGACTATGCGCCTAAATAAAACAGAACTTTTCGGAACCTATTTAATGCAATACTTATATTCAAAATCCAGCAATTTCAAACGTGGATTATATCAACTTCAGGAAAATAGACGTATTGAAGGAACATTGACACAAATACAGGGTGCGCTAAAAGGCAACCGGTTGAGATTGCCATCCGCTCATTACCGAGCAACGCGGGATCCACTCTCAACCGCGGGATCCTGATCCCGGCAACGCACGTGACTCTGGGAAATTGAAAATTCTATCGGTTAATCGAAATATTGAATGGAGTTTCTAAAAACAGAATTTTAATCAATGTATATAGATTATATTTTGTTAGGTCGAGTTGAAATACTTTTAACGTAACTTTTTTAGATTAGTGATATTTATAGTTTTTTCCCATTGCGTAACGTGAATAAATATTCTGCTTTTCGTGTATAATACATAATACTTAAATCAATATGGATTCACATTGATGTTCCCTTAACTATTGTAATAACTGCTTCATTTCGATGGTGGTTTATTTTAGTAAAACATATTTAATCTAGTGTATAGCTTAAGAGCGCTTGAATGTAAAAAACCCATTCTTGGGCAATAGAGTACCTTTAGAAAAAAAGAGATGAATGGCGGTTAATACCTCCGTTGTGAAATGGCTATGAAATGGTTGTCATGGTCGGGGAGTTGTGCGTTCAACGTAGCAAATAATTGTGCGATATACTTAAACGTATTTATAATAGAATTGCGAGTGTACGGGAAGAGGATCCTTCATTTATCAAACTCAGCTAGCAATGGTTTAAGAAAAGTGTTTCTCAGGTGTTTTTTTCCACAAAACCATATTTCGTAATAATAAAATAAGCGTTAATTGTAATGCTGATTTTGGAACATTAACTCAAGGAAATTTTACTCGCAATTTTTTTAAAGATATGTAGAAAATGTTGTTTAAGTTATTGGGTAAACACCCAATGTTATTGTTAATAATGGCCTGGTATTTTAATATATGGATTGTGGTTAAACAGTAATCTTATGGATATTCACCGGTGAAAGGTCTTATTTTCATAATGTATCGTGTAATTTTAAGGAGATCTGTAACGTTATCCAAAACGTTAAGTTAAAAATAGAAGATGTATAAAATCGTAAAAGCTTAAAACACGTTTTCTTTTATGTACTATCTCTTTTCAAGGAACTTATACTCGTAGGAGTTGATAAAGGAATTTCAAAATAGTCGATGTGTAGCACACTCCTTTTGTGTTTAGCCCATCGTGCTGCTACTGGCAACTGCCTCGCTAAGCGTAGAATTAAGCGACTATTTCACTACTTTCTCTTTAAAGCAATGGATATTATATAGCTGATGTCATAATGCAATATCCACTACAAGGGCGAGGTTGAATAAACTGAATTTTGAGGTACCATACCTTGATAAATAAATTATTATTATTAATTTTCTATTCTATTCTAAAATAATTAATATTCTTAACCATAACACCATATTATCTGGCTCAAATGAAGTTTCTCAAAGAACTTTTGTTTTGGATACTAGGTCGTATAATATATAAGTATTTATATTCCAGGTTCCTCCCTAGTTCGCTACATGGTATCCCATATCACAAGCTCTGCTTAGTTTGGGCCATGTAGTTGGTGTGATTGTCTGGGGATTTTATTTATTTATTTACTTGTTTAATAAAAAAAAAATATGGAACAGATACTCAATTAGTAGTGAAAACAAAGTAGATTGTCCTGATAAAGCCCCCTGTTTATTATGAGCTAGCACGACTCACCACTCGAACACGTCTGGTTGCCGCAATCTTTACTGATTCTTTAACAAAATCACCTTTTTTGTGTCGAAGCCGAATTTTTTGAAAAACGTAAAAAAAGGTTTTATTGTACTAGTTGTGCAAGCTCATTTTTAGATTAGGATGCTAATATGAATGAAATCAAATAACTTTCATTACGAATGTGATATTTATATTTATGTGATTAAATAGTTGAAAGCTGTCAGTTTTGGGTGTGAACTTTTTTTTTAATGAAACTGAGATGCACACCATATTACCTAGGCCAAATATCAGTCAAATATGTTTAAATAAGAATTAAATCAAAGTTTCGGTCAAAGTTAATAAAGCTCTATATCTATCAATGCTGGGTTTCTTGCTTGTTATACTCGGTGGAGTATATTAGTTAAGACTTAAGACGCAACGCTCTATTCGAAGCTCGAACTATATGTATCCATACGCCACCTATATATGGAAACTATATGTGGCATGGCACCCTCTTGTGTTGAGCTAGCAAGCCTGATACAAAAGGCCAGAATGCCATAAATAAAAGATATTGTCGAAAAAAATACTGTTATCAATAACGTTGCATTGTGAGCAAAACCAGTTTTCAAAGGAAAATGCGCCTTTACAATATTGTTGGAATAGCATTTTAAGACGTATTTAAAAAGATAAGATATTTAATGAAAACGGTATTTTTTATCTACGGGTTTTATAAGAATCCAGCTCTTCGTATAATACTGACGGAACACATCTACGTCGGAACGTTGATGTATGAAGCCAAATTGTTATGAAAAGTTATTGATAGCCAGGCAAACGACCACTTTGGCGATGGGGTAAACCTGTCTGCCTCAGACGCCAGTGGCTGCGGGTTCGATTCCCGCACGGAACAAGAAAAAATGAAAACCGTGTCTGGGTGTTTATCTATTTATGTATTTATATTCTAGGTTCCCCCTAGTTCGCTACATGGTATCCCATAATACAAGCTATGTTTACTTTGGGGCCAGGTAGTTGGTGTGATTGTCTGGAGTTTTAACAAAAAAACCTAGAAAAGGACCTACTACTGAGCGGGAGTAAAGCGGTTTAGTTGCCTTTTACTACATGTTTATCCAACAGTCTAGAATAGTCTATTCTAAGCCGACACTACGGGTAATATAAATAAAACCAAAAATATCAATTACCACCCACCTAAAATACTTTTATCACGTCACATTATTTACCTATTCGAGCGTCTAAACTAAGGCAATTACAAATATTAACAAACGCTCACACAAGGCTGTTTCCACGGCAGAGGGCGGCACTCCCCGTAAATTTGTCAATTTATATGCGAAACGCTCCTTTGAGAAAGGGCTTATTGCTTTTGGTATTTGGCATCCATGGTACTCAATTCCTTTTTTTCGCCTTTGCGAAGTAATTAAACAGATTTGTTGTAAGGAAGCTGCTAATTTTTCGTGTTAATTTTGATTTACTTCGAACAATATTGCTAAAGATTGCTGAGCTCAGTCAAATGGCCTCTTGAAGCACTTGGACAGATTAATTATATTTTGGAGAGAATCTTAGGAAGCCCTACAAAACGTAATAAGGCTACGAAATTATGAGCCAGTAATTATAATCTTTCTGAATGGAGTATTTATTTATTTGAGTAGGTATATTTGTTTTATAATTTTCACAAGAATTCGCATGTGAAAATTGCCAATTCAATGGCAACTGCTACGTATTTATATTTCATCGCCTTATTTGGTCAGACTGTCAACCTAGCGTTTATGTCATTGACCTCAAAACGGAGGTAAATATAATATAAAAATGTTGTAAAGTAAAACTACAGCCGGTTATAGTGGCGCAGTGAGTTAAAATCTTATACAGTTTGATACTATCTATATGTCACAATACCAACTTTAAATATTTAACTTTTCCAACCCCATCGAAACCTAAGACGATATGTTAAGCTGAGAGCAAACTAACATTGAATTTTTCTTCCTGTTTTATTATATGACTTTATCATTTTTGATTAATTAGTGTGTAATTTTTCTCACTTCTTAAACTAATAAAGTATGAATCAAAAATCTGTATTTCTCCGTTTAAATAAAATAATAGATAAAATTAAAGAACTATTCGAAAAATGCACGAATATTTTAACGTACGTATATTTTTATTAATTAATAAAAAAAGCAAAATTCCTTTAAACGCTGTAAATTGTATTGTTAAACGAAAACAATAGCTACTCTTTTCACGTTAACAATAACAATACGAAACTTTTAATTATTCAAAAATCGCGGACTAGAAATCACGAGATATCAATCATTTTTCTTTATTCTAACCTGACAGGATTTTCTAAATTAAGATTAAATATCAAATAACTGTAACCTATCAAAAATATATACTAACAATTATTTATTTATCTAAATTGAAAACAAACTTTAGCCGTATTCGAAATTCCAGAAACATTTCAACCGTTGGGTTCATTAAAATCTCTTTTCACATTGCTTGGCTTAATTATCCGTAGTTCTTTGTTTCTGGCGTTGACTGTCTGTAGCTTCGTACACAGGTAAAATAATGCGTTGTTTTAGTCAAACCTGGTAGTTTGCACTTTTCGTTATTTCCAGTTAGTCTAGAAGCATTCGAGTACTTATAAGATAAGTGGTTTTTGACGTTAAGGACGGCAAAGACTGAAAAACGGTCAATGTTTTATTTTTAAAAGGTGCCAACTGTGTGCAAAGTAAAACCATTATAAGATTGCTTTCTAACCTAGAATATTCTAGCCTAGCATCTATAGTAAAATACCAAAATGTTATTAGTAAGTAACCTAATTTAAACTTTTACTCAAAACTTCTCAATTTATAAGAAAAGAAAAGATAATTTTGAAGAACCAAGGCCTAGCCACACATTAGAGTTCTCGATAAAAACAAATAAAATAAAAATATAAATAAAATAAAGCTCCCCAGACAATCACACCAACTACATGGCCTCAAAGTAAGAGAAGCTTGTGTAATGAGATACCATGTAGCGAACTAGGGAGGAACCTAGAATATAAATACATATAATAGATAAACACCCAGACCCGGAGCACTTTTTTTGCGGATTCGATTCCCGTACGGAACTAGAAAAAAAAATTGCTATAAAAATGCAATATGTGGTTGGGATTGATGTAGACAGCCCGCCTGCAAGAGGTGATGCGCCAATTAAAATTAACCCTGTATACATTATAAAGCAAGTTTTAAATAGAGATAGATAGAGATATTACTAGTTTTAAAACGTTAAGTAGAATTTTAAAGGATGTTTTAATCGCTGCAGAGATAAAAATACGGCTTTTCACACAGCATCATCGAATCTTTTATCAAATGACGATTTAGTTAAAACTGTAATCCTTTTCATAGCTATACAATCAACTCTTATATTTATTACAATCCGAATAAGTAAATAGAGGCTTTTCAGTGGCTAAAATTTTCAATAAATTAATTTGAATACAAAATTTTAATTACAAATATGGTCTGACGTACACACATAATTTCACGCCTGTATCCGTTATGGGGTAGGCAGAACTCCAGACGCTGTAAAATCATCTGATGTCACGTTTGACAAATTTGGAGTTTCAAACGTGACATCACGTTTGACAATAATAATGATGGACATTGACTATTGCAGTGACAGGGGATCAGCCTATCGCCCGCAAAAACGCCAGTGAAACCTCTGTCCCTTAACTGGCTTTTACAGTAAGCCGGGGAAGAGAAGCAGCTGGCACATTCTTTGTTTTTCTTTTTCCGAATCCAGCGTGGAAGCCCTAGTAATATAATAGTTCAAAAAGCAATTCAAAATCAAAAATTAAACAAAAAGCCAGGAAAAGAATGGTAAAACAATTTGTGCATGAACAACTTTAATTATTTTATGAAGTTAATATCTCTGTGTTAATCAAATGAAGCCATATCATCAATGTAATGAGAAATTCGCAGGTACCAACTGCAATTCGGAGAACGTTACATGACTAATAGAAAAACATTTTGTTTTTGCAGAATATCACAAACGTGACAGGCGGTGGATAATTTAAGGCTCCATTTACTTTATTACATTTTGAAGCAGTAGCGAACGCATTCCTCGACTGTTTCCATACAGTATGAATACATGGAGCTACTGTCGGTGAGAGTCTTAGTTTTTTTTTTAATTTACTTGACTAGGTAACTGCTATCTTCCATTTCGATTTTCCTTCATTTTGGTATGAAGGATGAAAAAATTAAGGTTCTCCTATTCAATTACTTTTTCAACGCTCTGGTAACATTTTGTTCATAACTTGACAAATTTATGTGAGCTATATTTATCTCGTCTTTCGAATTATAAAGAAAGCGAATGAAAAGCATTGAAAAATCGACTTCACCAACATTTTCGTGTCCATGTTTGGCTGAAGTGAAACTTCAAGCGCGAATATATTTCCGTTTAATTTTTTAGTAGTATTTATTACTGTAATATCTTTAATCAAATTAAATACTAATCATCAAAATCGATTCGTAAATGAACAAGTAATCGCGTTACAAACAGACAGAAAAAAACATAGGAGACTGGGTCAAAGCCCTATAGCTAAGGATCAGGGCATGTAGTTCATCCGTTTTAAATCGCAAAGCCAAAAAAAAAAACATATATATACTATCAGACTTATTAGGTGCCCCTTAACATATTTTAGAAAATAATGAAATTAGACAACAATTTCAATGAAAAAGCAAATATTATCTATAATTATCTTTTATCGGTTTTGCCCCGACCCATGGGTAAAATCCGGGGCAATATCGTACATAGTATACGGTTTTGTATACTATATACTAGATCATCATCATCATCATCACAACTCTTTGTAATGAGCCCACTGCAGGGCATGAGTCTCTCCCCTGGGTGAAGATCATCCCCAGTGCTGGGTGGTGGATGCCAGAATTTTTTAGGGCGCCTAGATGGCTTCTGACAAACTCTAACGACTACTGTATACAAGTATACAGCACCCGGGACCGAATGCTTAACGTGCCCTCCGAAGCACGGAAGTCGTCGTGAGATATGAATGGTTGGCGGTCACCCATCCAAGTACCGACCGCGCCGAACGTTGCTTAACCTGTGATATCGATATATACTAGATATTGCCCCAGAATTTACAGTGTGACATTACATCTTGTGCAAAAGAATTCATCCAACTTCTCTGTATCACAGCTAGCTCACTCTTCATGGGCCCAACCTTGACAGCCTATACATTTCACGAGGTTGAGTTGTGTAGTGGATGTTGATGAGATCGGGTCTCGACCAACTCTTTGCTCAGTGGGAGTTGTCTTGAATACACATTGAAAATTGATGGTGTTTGCTCAACGAACTGTGCTGTTGAAAAAATTATAATAATTAGAATTATCTATCTGGATTAAATCATATATAACTGGTTTTACTCCTTACGGGTTTGTCCCAATACAGGTGTGGAACAAAAACATAATTCACTCACACATAGTCAATACAAACTTGCCGGTGCAAACATTGCATTTAAGAACAAATACATCAGCTACAACATAGTTGATAAGTGACTTAACTGTAGCGTATGTATACTTCACAATCACTAGTTGTATATTCACAAAAAAAAGATAAAGGCTATAGAAAACTATGAAATTTTCAAACATAAATCTGAAGGCCGAACCCTTACCCATTATTTGCATTAACATTGCATTGCCATGTATCGTACCGTAATCCGTTGAGCCAAAGCTTTAATTACGAAGCCGTTGATCACTTCTGTTAGACGTCAGAAACCACTTCCCAGTATCAAATTGTCTTTATTGACACTAAAGCTCAGTGACCAAGTAAGCTTTAAGTTTACCTGGTGAATCGGTATTTATAGAACTTTTAAAATTTTTATCATTCACTTCCCGAGCTGAGTAAATTGTGTCTAAAAAATAAGTTCGCAGATTACAATGAGATATTTTTTTTGTTTTCTTACAGATCTTAGTAAAAATTTCAGTTTTATACTTTCCCGTACTGATTGATCCAAATCGTACACCCTATATAGTGTAGTTGAGAACACACAGTCGTATGTATTGTGGAGAATATTATTAAACAGTTAACCAGGTCAGATTAGCAAAGTTTACTTTGTGAAACTTGCCCAGAATTTAAGTTAACAGTTAACAGTACAGCAAAAACAGCAAAATAAATAAAGTGAACACGTTGAAATGTAAAACTTTACCATGATATTAAAGGAAATATGAAGACACTCTACTTGTTTACTACCTCTTTGCACAACTTCATATGTGATGCTAACTCGGGCGAATATAATTTTGACTAGATGAACTCATGGCTCTAACCGGCAATTGGGATATACTGTACTTGTATAAGTAGACTGTAGTAAGAATTTATTACTTTGTAAATTTTATGTGCTGTTTAACCCGTTACTTACAAAACGAGATTCTACTGCAACAGTAAAAATTAGTGAAAGCTATTGTATATTTGAAATACTGCCGTGGGGGTTATGTATGTATGTACGAGCAACTAGTCGCCACCAGGTTTGTCTAGACAAAGAAACGTTGGCTAGAAATGAAAAATATAATTATGATACGCGATAAATCCTTTAAAAAAGTTTTCCATTGAATATTAAGAATCGTAAAAACCCAAGAAAATATTAGATCTTAAATCTTAGTTAGAATTAATAATTTTCATCATAACTGAAATTCTTAAAAATAACAGAAAAATATTTTAATACTCAGGTCACATTACCTCAGCAAGAAAAAACCTCGCAAAAATACCATTCTTTGAGTGACAGAACAATAAGTTTAATCTCCCCGTAGAAAATGGAATAGAAGCTATGAAATAATAATATAAAAAATGTGAAGCTTTCTTGCCCAAAAGATGAAAGAAGACAAGCTTTTCAAACAAAAATGAAAATGCGAAAATTTCTTACTTCATTGTAGAATGGTATCTTTGAGAATTCTTGCAAGGGAAGGTATTCAAATTATAGTCTAAATAGTGTAGGTAGGTAATTTTTAGCGTGTTTTAATTAAGAGGTAAATAATCTATTTTGTACTTTTTCCGTTTAATTTTTGGTTACACTTTTATAATCATCATTTTGAAAGATGGTTTTTTTTTGTAAAATGACGGGATGATATTGAATTTAGACACCGTTTGTTATTAGAAATATCCCTCCGTCACCTCCAATCTCCTACACGACAGTCGACAAAGGAGGGCCCGGCCTAGAAGCATAGTTGTACATAATGTATTTTTAATTAAAAAACTTTTGGAGGATCATTTAATATAGCGTCTTTGAAAACATTAGGTAAAATTTTGAGGCATCTTTTAAAAATTAATATTTCGATATTATCTAGTTAAAGTTGTTGGATACTTATTTGTGAAATTTTTTTCCATAAGGTGATGTTTTTCAAATACAACACGAACTAAGGTAAAACTTCGATTGAGTATTGTTTACATTTGTAAAGCCCTTGTTTGGGGCAGTATTCATTCCTTTTTAATGTAAAAAAATTACAACACATTAACTGAAAGAGTTGTACGCTAACTTTTGTTTGACTTTATCTGTGGTAAGCCAGCTTAAATACAAGAGCAGCTACATTATGTTTCATGTTTATCTGTAGCTATTTGTCATCGTCCAGGTTTTTTTCATCACGTTAATTTTATTTGTCTTTTAAACTCGAAATTTTGGTCACTTTAGAGACACCATAGACGCATTAAATTAACATTAAATCCATTCAGATGATTTTTCGTGATTTATTAACAAACACACAAATGAAATTTCATACACATAGAATGATACTAATTTACAAATGAAATAAACACATCAATCAATTAAATTGAAACTCGAAACGTGATTTTTCCAGTCAAGTTAATGTTGCGAGAAAACATATTACAACTTAGAAGCTTTTTGGGAGGGTCAAACATTTCGTACGTTAAGTTTCAGGGTTTCGCATGCTTAAAGTTGGTGATTAAATTATGTATCCCCTTTTCAAAACAATAAGTTAAAAGTTTTGTATTCAAATAATACTTACCTTGCGTTGAAACCAACTTTATATTCATACTTGATTTTATATTCCATGTAAACAAATTTGGGTTTGTTAGACTCTTTTTGTAGTTAAAATATTCATTCATATTTTTTATCGGCAAAGCGGTTATGTGATAGTTTGGACTCTACAGTTCTACATTTAAAACCGAAAAGAATAAAAAAATATTACTTTTGTTTGTGTTTTGTTTTCATTGATAATAATCAACTACCAAATTAGAAATCAACAGCAGAATAATATAAGAGATTCTTATAGATACATGAACTTTACTTACTGTGCGTCTTACCTAAAAACATCTATATTTTCACAGAAACTGAAAAGAAATCTTCCTTCACCTTCGCCTGTTTAAAAACTTAATTAAAAAATACTATGAAGACGTAAGCCGCGTATTACAGTTCCAGACAAAACAATTTGTTAGTACACTCCTTTGTGACATTACAGCTGTAAGTGTGAGCGTTTTGACAAGTAGAATTTGTTACCGAAAGTGCACTGTGTTCACAAGACAGTGATACATGCGGTGTTTCTACCACAGATTGTTTCACAAGTTTGCGGTTACGCGAATGTATTTCATTTTTACCCGACAAGCGAAGGAAAATAGGGTGTTCTGTTCAGACCGGTATGTACATGTTCTATTATTATTGTTTTGTATGTAGGTGTAGGTATGTGTATCTGTACAAACTTTTAATTGACTTTCGATCGTCTAGAATACCATGTAGTTGTGTTTGTTAATCAGCTGAATTGCTTCCTAATAATTTTAAGGCCAGATTTTTCAATCGTTGCATAAAAGGTTATCTGACGAATAGTGTACTTATTTACTCTGTGGAAAGAAGTTGTTTTACGATTTTTTATAATTGTATGACAATGAAATAGAATAACAATATTTTTTTTAGTTTATTTGTTTAGTTTATTTTAGTTTAATTGTTAGATAATGCTGGACTGGGAGCGAAAGAAAAACATAAAATGTGCCAGCTGCATCTCTTCCCGGGCATACTGTAAAAGTCAGTTAAGGGACAGAGGTTTTATTGGAGTTTTTTTGCGGGCGATAGGCTGACTCCCTATCACTGCAATAGTCTCTCTCCATCATTATGATACCTCGAAATTTGTCAAACGTGACATCAGATGGTTTGGTGACCTCTGGTGTTCTGCCTACCCTTTTATGTATGTATAACTTTTAGCTAAACATTAAAAAATCGAACCCAAATAAAATAAATTGATTCCAATGGCTCTTTCGTCGTCGTCCAGGAAGTCGTCGTGGCGCCGTGGTTACTGTGTGTATCATACGATATCACAGGTTAAGCAACGTTCGGCGCGGTCGGTACTTGGATGGGTGACCGCCGACCATGCATATCTCACGACGACTTCCGTGCTTCGGAGGGCACGTTAAGCAGTCGGTCCCGGGTGCTATATACTTGTATACAGTACTCGTTAGGGTTTGTCAGAAGCCATCTAGGCGCCCTAAAAATTCTGGCATCCAGCACCCAGCACTGGGCCAGCTTGGTGGATTATGGCCTATACCTCCTCTACACCCAGGGGAGAGACTCATGCCCTGCAGTGGGCTCATTACAAAGAGTTGTGATGATGATGAATGGCTCTTTGAGGAATGAGATAATATAAGTTTGGTAAAAGCCTAAGACGGGACTTAATTGCATTTCAACATTAGTTTATTTACTTACCTTGACGCGAGAAAGGCCTAATTCATCTAGTATATTATCAATATTTGTTGGACATCAAATGACTTAGCATATTTATTAAAAAAATACAATAAAAGTAAGTACCATAAAATTTAATAAATCGTGAGATTATGAAATAAAAATCATCTACTAAAAATCATGGGTGAAATCTTATACTATAAAAATCTTTTATATTTACATAACCTTTAAAATTCAATACATAAATATATCAATACATACATCTTTATATTATATTTTATTTATATAAATTTATATAAATAATTAATTACAAAATGAACTAGTTTTAATAGTTTATTCGTGCGTAGGTATACTAATATAAAAAATAAATAAATTAATTAAATAAGAAAATTCCTAATATTACCTTTACCATCAAAATACCTTAAATTCCAAAAGTTTGGGGTATAAACCAATAAATATGGAATTTCTCGAACCAAACTCCAACATCTAAACAACTTTACTGACTAAACCTGATAATTATAATATTCGGGAACTCATTTGAGCAAAACACGACCAGTGGTGGGCATTGTAATAGTGTTATAATTAACATTAACATAGCATACACCGAACTGGTTTATAAATAAGAACATACACACCTAGTACAGTCGGCCGCATATATCACTGAACAGAATCAAAAGTGCAAAAAAGTCAACGAACCAGAAGTTCGTTGTGTCGCTTGTTGTGAATGTTTATAGGTTAGGTTTATTTTCAACCGGTTTCCAAAAAATGGGGGTTCTAAGCTCGTGCTTTTTTGTAACTTTTTGGATAATCGTGAATCGATTTTGAGTATTCTTATTTCTTATGATAGAAAATACTTTAGTCCCCCATGTAAATTTCATCGAAATCGATTGAGTACTTTTTGAGAAAAATTAAAATATGGATACGGAGAATATTTACGTTGACGACCTAATACTACAGCCGGAGTTTTGACAAGGATCTAAAATGTTATTGAAGTCGGTTGTTCTAATGCTCTGCATTTGTTGATTAATACGCCATTGTCAGGACAACGACGAATGGTTCATGTTTAGCTGTTTTGCAGTTTTGACTCTTCAGCGACTTTTGCAGCCGACTATACATTTATATTGAGTGATACTAGTGCATACTTGATGCAGGCAGGTACGAGGGATATTATCATGATGTTTGGTGATCTTCAAACATTGTCGGTTTCAATACATTTGTCACGTTTTGTGTTGGTTTGGGGCATTCATAAACATGTTTGGTTTGTTGAAAGGGACTTTTCAGCTACTATTTTGGTAGTGATTTTGAGTCTTTGTTGACTGTTCATTTTATTATTTGTTAATGTTACTGTATTGTCATATTTAAACTGTTAAATTTTCCTTTGTTCAATTGTTGTTTTATGTTTTTCAAGGTCTTCTTCAATTTAATTTGATCAACATTTTGAATGTCATACCTATAATATTTGACACAAAATTATAATCTAGTATTTTCCAGTAAGATATTAAAAATTTAAAATCTCTGTAAGAAACCTTATAGTACTTCAAAACCCAAATCTTTTACAAAAGATACCAACGCCTACAAAAAAACACGTCTACAGCACGCATGATTTTTCCGACGTTTAATTTCCTGCTGAAAAGTTTTTAATTTGAGACATAAAGCGCGCTTAAAAGCTATGTCTGGCAAGTTTCATCATCGTCGCGATACGCTAGCAAGCTTACTTTGCACACAAAGCATACTACTACAAAAGGAACCTTCGCTCCATTTTACGCGAATCTGTTGGCAAGTCGTGCCATGAGACGAGCCCTGCTTGCATCCTTGACAGCAGTTTAGCGCAGGTTTTAGACTGCTTTTCGAAAGTGACGCTTTTTGTCTTGTTTTGATTGTTTCTTTATTAGCTTTTATTGAAATGTGAACTTTACTTTATTCACTTTATGAGATATTTTGCTCCCTGTATTGGTCTGAATGTTGTATTTTGGGAATCAGTGACTTTCTCGGTAAAGTGTTTACTGATACATTTTGAAAAGGTGGACTAGTAGGTATTTATTATAATAAAATATAAAAATTATAGTTTTAGGCCAAAAGTGGCAAGTATGTAAAAGTAACAAGTATCTTGCTCGAAATATGTCAAATTTTGTAACATTTACATTATGAAAGCTTTGGAAATACATAAACCCAAATTTGTTTAGAAAACGAAACTCACCACGCTATCCTGGACAGGAATAAAACCTTTAGGCAGTGACTGGCCACAATTTCAGTCTACGACGGATGTTGTCGGAAGAACAGCGATTGTAAAACTTGCGATATAAATGTTAATAGCGTGATGTAGGAAATTTTGTGCTGCCGATGTCTTGTTGCCTGTATAGGTATTGGCAATTAATTTCCATTAGTGATGGCAAGTGGATGGTTTGGTGACTTCAACAACGGTTGTGTTTTGTGATTCTTATTACTTTTATAAATCTCTCCGAAATAGAGAAATCAGCACAATTCACCGGAGTTAGATTACTTTGATATTTTTTCTCGATGTAATATTAGTCACTAAAACACCTTTTAAATTTGATTATCTTGTTTTTAATTAGTTTTTCATTCAAAGTTGTGATGTCTTTATATATACTTAACGTGTTTAAGACGGACTGAAAGATATCTGTCGTATTATTCACAGTAGGTAAGCTGGGCCAGAATGCATGGTTGAAGTCCTTGGATATCGTAGCGTAGCTCAATTATCTAAGTTATATCTAAGTATAATTTTTTTTTATCTACAAACATTGTTGCAAAACGTAAATATTACTACGACGTTGTAAATATTAACGTATCAAAATATATCTCATATAAAATTTGAGATCAAGTCCGACTCAGAAGAGCACGGCAAAAGTCAAAGACCAATATTTCTAACGAGAAATGAAATGCCATATTTTTCGCAAGCAAAGCGCAATCATTTCCGATAGATATTAAACTGTAGTGGATGCATCAAAACTTGGACGTGGACAATAAATAGATTGCGGTAGCAGCCCTAGTGTCACGCGCACCTGTCCGGCGATTAAACTCGGGACGCGGGTAGACGGTTCCATGCGCTTAATTTTGGAGTCACGGTAATAGGGTTGTATAAAATTAGAAACAGAAGGAATTTATGTGATTGGGATTGTACTCGGATGAGTGTGAAAACTCTTGAAATGAAGAGTCAACTTTGATTTGATTTTTTTTTAGAAATACGAGTATTTCTTGCCTACACTGTAAGTTACATTATTTTTAAATTATTATTGATTTATTACCTACTAACAATAAAGAATGCGCGGTGGCAAATATGCTGTTACAATCACTAAAAGGAAACGGTTTTGAAAACTGTGCAACAATAAAAAAAACTAGAAATAATTTTTCAACAAACTTTATCTGTAATTGTTCTCTAACAAATTTATGAAATGATAATATTTTAAAAAATAAATACTAAAATTATCCTACAGCAAAGTGACAGCCCTATTTGCGAGATCTTCTCCTTGCTACGTTATTATTTCGAAACTATTTCGTCGATAAAGAGTAAGATATCATAAAATGTCATGTTTATTGAGTAGGCCAACAACGTTTTAAGTTACAGTGAAACAAAAGGTATTGTTTGCAATTATTATCGAAAACATATTATGTAAAGGGTGTTCTACGTCTACGTCTTTAGAGTACAAACTAGTGATTTCCCCGCCTGGCTCCGCGCCAGCTTGTCTGTTTTCGTTTGCCATGTAAATGCGTAGACACATTAGGTACACTTTTATGCGGTGGACAATTTTCGGAAGTACCTACGTATTCTTGTTTTGTTTGAACTTAGATTTAAAATTTCAATTTTGAATGTATTGGTAAGTACATTTTTTGTCTCATTTTATTGTTTATGGTCAAGCTCTTTCATAACATAACTGAATTTGTAAAGTGTAACAAAGATTTTCTTTGCCCTTTTTGCTCTTGCCTTTTTGTATTATAATAATTATAGGTATTTTCACATCGAGGGCCATTATGAAAGATATTACGCAAAAAACATCTTTTCACAACTCTTTATTTTTATACGAGATGATTTATTTCCCCCTTAATAACTAATACACTCTTACTAAATAATACCTACATTTTTGATATTCTATTGGCAGTCGCTTACATGAACTTGGTCTGGTTTTATTTACATTTATAATAGTCCCCTTTAAAGAAAAAAATTCCACCACATTCGCTGTTCCCACAAAACACAATACAACCCTGCTAAGCCCCGTCACAAAGTTGTTCGTTATTGTACATCCACGTGCCGGCGCCATGAGCGGAAGCGTATTGTTAACTCGCTCCTCTCTTATCTGACTCCGCCATCCCAAAATAGCTGGTGGAGTATCGAATTTAACTAACTTCGTCTACACTTTGCTGTTTCTAACCCGCAGATTTCTAGACAGCTAAAAATGATACTAAAATAGAGGGATGCATATTCAAGCAATGTTATTTAAAGTTATTTTTGTTGGGCTTCGAAATAATTTGATATTAAAATGGAGGAATGAAATACAGTATATTTAAAGCTGGTTTTAATCAAGAACCTATAAGTTTTGACATATTTCAATTAAGAGTAGGACAAATTATAACGTCGGTTTTGTTAACGGTAACTCGTCTCAGACGAAGCAAATTTTTTGTAAAATCTAGGTACAATACAAATTTAAAAACTGTGCATGAGGTTCATCCCAGTGTCCATACATAGGATGGCTTTTATGCCCACCACATAAAGTTGATTCTTTTATTATTTTTGGATAGTATAATAAGCTGAAACAGTAATCGTGTTAACCCTTTGATGAAAATGTTAGAAAAATAATAAAATGTGTATATTTTTTATAATTTTATTCTTTTTCATATATAATCAACACATCGTCAAGATGCTGGGCTGGTAGATTTATATTATTTTCTTAAATAGCCCAGCCAAAAAACCATATTATGGTGGCAACATGGGCGCAGCAACCTACTGTCCTCCGCCATATCATGCCATTACAATAGTATTGTCTTATACTTTGTATTCCATTATTATCATTTGTATGCGATACATAAACATAATATATTTTTCTAGATACATGCCTGCTTTGCCTCTTAACAAAGAACAATTTTCGGCCGGAGGGCTATTAATCAGTTGATTTGTCAGTTTGACAGTTGGCATTAACTTGTGTCGTTGATTTTGGGAAGATTACAGTCTGTTAAGTTAAAAAACATAATTATAATAATGTATATCCACTTAAAAATATTTGGATTTACTACTTTTTTATACTTATGGTTTAATATTAGCACTATTTTACTTGCTCACAACGTTTTTGTTTTTTTGATTTCATATCAACATCATTCCGGTTCCGAACGCAACTTATTTATTTTTCCCTTTTTTGATCGCAGTAGATAACTACAGAATCAACACAATATTTTATTTATTTGGATTTACCGATTACACAACAAAACTTACGCAATATTCATTAAATTATTTAATATTTATGTATTTAATCTTTTGATTATTTCTAAAGTCTGGGCTTAAAAGCCACGACTAAAATTATGCCGTAACAATGAATCAATATTTATCACAACAATTGCTCCCAAACGAGACAGCATGGCGCCGAAGTCAGCAAAGTAACGAGATTTTAATCCACCAATCAAAAACTCCGATTTGGTATCAAAATATGTCAACATCAATAGCAGAGGTTGTTTGAATTTATTCACCCTTTAATGGCGGCTTGTCGTTGTGGGCTCGAAAGCTTTTCACTAAACATTACTGTTATCCGACGATGGATTCTTGCTTAAATATTTCGGTCGGTCCTTCTTGAAAGCTCTTAACATTATAATAAGAAGCCTGTTTTTGTTTTTCGAATTCCGTGGGTTTTTAAGGAATTTTATAGGTAGACTTATTTGTGTTTCCTTTTTCTCATGTTATATTCTTAATTGAACAGTGCAACACTTATGCAAATGTAATGAATGCAAAAATATATCTATTACTTATTTTATATTTTTAATAAATTTAATTAGATTAAATGATTATGTACCCACCCATAGAATGACTCATTTTTCAAATAACTAACCGACAACTCTTCAAGAAAAGAACGTTGAAAATATGGTAAATTGACTTTATACAGTAGGTTTACTACTGGATTTTTCTGTTATAACTTGTAATAGAGCGATCTTATATTTGTGTCAAAATTGCATAAAATACTAATTTCTCCTGATAGTAATTGCTTACGGCGGCTAGGAAATGAACTGTTTCTTCTCAAAAAATGTCGGAATAAAACGTTTTTTGCTTTTATCGCCCTAAAAAGCTCCTTTCCTCCTTATTTAAATATTAAAAAAAAACTAAGTAGCCATTTTTTAAACAGCTAAAAAGATTTTATTTCAACTGTTATAAGTTTAAAATAAAAATCACAACGGTAACAGGAAGCATAGCAATTTCCGTAATTCGTTCTGGAAAACGAAATCTGAAACTCATGTAAATAAATCTGGAATAGTCGAGCCGAAGTCGACATTTGACGCTATGTCAAGTACGCAGCATGTAGGTGAAAGGGTAAGAGGGTTCACTATACAAATGCTAGGTCGTGGCTCGCGGGGCTCTTCACGATACATCCTCAGTTACATGAGAGCCTGGTACAATGACAGAACTGTGAGAATGTGTTTTTCGTTAAAAAAACAAAATGGAAAGAACAATTGTATTTCTTGGACAGTCATATGTGTCCAACATCTATCCAATAAGGTTTTTGTATGTGTCACCGAATAATAGAACTTTGAGAGTAAAATAAGAATAGAATCGCACTTGTACAAAACTTCACACGACATATTTCATATTTGTATTGTTAGAAAAAAGTACGATATTATATTCACCTTACAATTATTACGAAAGACATCATGGCAAAAGTCTGATGGAAATCTGATTAGAAAATATACGAAAGTAGGCCACACACAAATATTATTTTCTACCCCTTACATTTTTGTTTCTTTTACACACGTTACACACCATGAATGAAGCTGTTGTGAAATACCGAACAATATGGTGTCTTGACAGTTCCGTTCTTAGTTGGCTCTAACAGTAAGCACCATTTGCTAATAATTAATATAGCGAGATAGTTATCTGACCATCAGTTAAATTATAAGCAACCAACCAGAACGGTTTTGACAATTCTGTATACTATGTATACGCTCAGTTACAAAAATAAATACAGAACAGAATATCCTAAATAATATGGAATTGACTCAGGATTACACTACGCGTTATTCCACATTTTATGAAAATGTATCGAATTTTTCTAAATCTTTTTTCGTCTTGGTACTACCAACAAGAATACTGTATGATTCGAAACGCATGATTGAATTTTGAACTTGATATTGCTATCATAAAAATGCTAGATTTTGTTTTATCTTTATTGTTACATTACAGCAATATAATAAAAGCCGTCTGTCCCAGAGTTCAGCAAAGTGCCATAAAAGTCACCTATGCCTCATGCATTGATTGGCATTTGTGGCAAAGATTTAAATCTTTGATTTGTGGTATGATTTAAACGCAGCCCCTAAATTAATTTGAACTTAATTTTTTATATTAAATAAAAAGAGAGGAAAAAATAAAGAGCAGCCTATGTTTTTTAATTTCAAACTGGATTTTCAACTAAATCCATCTGAAAAAATATATGAATGACATCAACCTTCGGATGTTCGAATCAAAATAATTTTTTAAGCTAAGTTTATTAACCACAATCATATTTTTTGAATCTTTGTACAATGGCAAATAAAGAAAAGCATCATCGCATAATGTAATTAACTTTAAATCTTAGAATCATCCCATAAAATCTACACTACATGTTAACAGATAAAAGAGTTATCATGTTAAAGCATAATACATCACCATATAAGCCAACGTAAAATGGAACTATATAACGTGTCGGTTAGAGTATTGATTTTAAATATTAGCCATTAAACTAAGAGTGTCTACCTGATTGCTCCATTAGTGCAGTAATGCACTTTGCTGCCTCTGAGGAGCTTGATATATTTATATACATTATACGTATGTATTTAATGGAATTCTGTTGCCATACTATACCTTGCGAGCACGAGTTTAAAACGGAAACTATTTTTATTCTAGAAAGTTAACGCGGGCTAAGTGGAAAAGTGTTTTATTAGCTCGTCTTTTGATCTGTCGGAGTTGCATGGCTTCTTTTTTATAGTTCGAAACAAGAAAAGCCCTTAAGCTGCTAATTTGTCTCTCTCTACATTACATTTATATCTTGGGAATATTGGCAAAAATAAAATAAAAAATTTGCTTTGTTGATTTTGAGAATTATATTTTCGTTGGGGTCTAAAAATTTGCGGTAATTAAAAGGTAAAACCAGATCACATGTCTAGGTAAGATATTGCTTGATTTATTAGTTATACTATTGTGAAATTTCATAATGCATGTTTGGTCTTAGGACTAAAATGTCTTTTAATGTTATTGGTGACAAATTGGACAGCTCCTTAGAAATTAATATAAAAAATCTAGTCTTACCTGAAATCGAATCACAACTCTCAAGTATTGTCAAACTGAAACATCGTTACACTAACTGAAATAACTTTAAAAATCCGCCTCAATAAAATAACTTAAAACTTGTTAGGTAAATAATAGGATCTCTGCCAGTTGAACTCAAACACTCCAGGAAGAAACATTCGAACAACGGGCAGCTAATTACCTACAGCTACATATCCTTCTTAGTTCTCCAAGCTCAATCTCGCGAACTCGTTTAACAAAAGCTTTCATCAGACATAATATATTCCCGCGCATAAAATCGAGAACGCAAAGTTTCTTGCGTGTGCCAAGGAAAATCTGTTTACTGATAACTTTGCTCTTGATGCAAGATGAACATAGTTTTATTAAATATTAATCGCCGCGTTGTTTTAGTTTGGAACAGTTTTAATCAGATAGAGAAATAGAGTTGAGTTAGCTAGTAATTGAAACATTTAAAACTTTACTATTTAGGGAAATCCGAAGAATCCAAAAATATTTTTTTCTGCTTTTAAACAAAATTAATGCTGATTTTTAAAATCAGCTTTATTCAAAGTTTCTTAAGTAAAATAATCAATTTTATATTTAAATAATAATAATTAAAAAGTATTTTACAATAAATACTAATATAAGCTCATAATTTTTTTTAACTGCACGAAAATAACGTTAAGCCCAAAATAAAGTCTCATAACGCAGCATTTTAAGATATTTAATATTTACAAAAAGGGGATGGGGGCTACCCCATCTTGCGCGTTCAAATGTTTCAAAGAAAATCTTGTAGTGTTCTTTTGATCTTCCTTCAGTTCTGTTAAACGCGATGAGTCGTGAGTTATGAGCCAAGAAATATATTTATTTACCTTCTGTATATATTTATTTTAGCTGCTTCAGCAACGTACACAAAGGCAAAGAGAGTGTTTTTTATAATCTCTTTGTATGTAAGTTAACTTATGTTTTTGTGTTGAAGTGATTTGCATTCAAAGGTTATTTACATTTAGTAGATTGGCAATTTTTTTTGCGTTCAGATAGTTTTCTTTGTGTCCTAATTTGCTTATTATTAAATTTTAGATATATTTTATCGCAACAATAAAGTAAATATACCCAATTAAAAGCCTTACCATTTAGCAAAAGGTGACGGCAAGCTTTATGCGTATAGTTTCGAAACCCAAATGAATTTTGAAATTTAATCTTATTTATAAATAGCTCATTCAATTTTCGACAAATGGATCTCAAGTTTATAGGGTCGAATTGAATATAAGCTGTTATGAATCAGGACCCTTGGTCCATTCTTATTAGGTCGGCCCTAAAACTTGGGCCCCATTTTGGGGCAAATGAAGTTATCGAGTATTTGATCAGAGGGTGTAAATTTGTGATAATCCACTCGAATTATCCAAAACAAGCTTATTCGTGCTGTTCTTGGAAAATCAGTTCATTTGAAATTTGATGGCTACTAAAACTGAGTTTTATGACTTTTAATAGACGTTTTTAAGACTTTAGGTACATTTTAATATTCTTATTTTGTTACTCTTTTTAATTGGTAATAACCCTGCAATTGGCCTCAATTGGAAGGAACCTCGTGGTAATGAAAGGTGAGACCGAACATAATGCTGTACAGTTTCTTCTTTAATGAAAGAATGGGACGGTTATGTTACATGCCATCTGGTAGAAAGTAAACATGAAGACTAAGGTGTTACAGTCACGTCTAATAAGATGTATACATTTTCATTGGAATTTGAACCTTATGACAACCGAATAAGTTGCGAAGTGTGTTCATATGATTAGACGTTTTATGATATGAGAACGATTTATTGACCTTAAAGTCTATTCAATAAATCCCGAAACAAACACTTAACTTTAAGACTTTTGAAAACAGAACCAAAAAACTAAAATAGAATACAAACTGTTTGTACGCTTACCAAAATAACTTTACCGCAAAAGTTCAGGAAGAAAAAAACAAAAAAGGCTTTTAAAAGCTTTTAAAAAATTCATAAACTTTTCGCGCACTATTGATTTTTCGTGTGTTAAAAGCTTAATTGTGGAATCTGATTATTAATGGAGTAAGGGCTGGGTAAGGTCGTGACATAACATTAAACTTGCTGTAGGTCGTTATTGCGGACTTTATTTACTAAAGCTGTGCACGTCCGTAAAAAGTGTGACTTGGAAAAGTTATATTAGAAACGGTTGACATAGTTTGTATTACATCATGTTCAGTTTATTCATTTTGTGTTCATTGTGGACAGTTTGATTTTGAGATAATCTATACTTATAATAAATCTGTAGAGAGGTCAATTCTGTACATGAAATATTTTTTCAAAATAACTATCAGGGGGTGATTAGTGATCGATACTGATGCCAAAAATGCAATCAGTAAAATTTTTGTCTGTCTGTCTGTCTGTATGTTCCTTATAGAAACAAAAACTACTCGACGGATTTTAACGAAACTTGGTAAAATTATTCTTCATACTCCTGGGCAGGTTATAGTATACTTATTATCACGCTACAATCAATAAGAGCAGAGCAGTGAAGGGAAATGTTGGAAAAACGGGAGAAGTTACTTAATTTTTTAAGCTTCCGTCGCGTGTGCAGCCTTAATGGTTAAAGCTACATAGAAATCATGTACAGAAATATTCTTCATAAAATTATATAAAAATATCCCACAACAGTATATGTCTATATTTTATGGTTGACTCACAATAACACGTGTAAATCCCGATAGCTTAGCAGTTCGGAGCTTTCTGATTATATTTGTTTACTCTTACGTTTATAATACTCTCACTCATCCCTAATTAAAAAAAAATAACGTTATTACCTATTCAATAAAAAAAATCATAGAAATCGGTATAGAAACACCAAACCTATACATGAAATACGCTAATAACCCATCGCGCGTGAATACTGAATGATATACAAATGATATAGGGATTATTTTTGCGTAACGGTTGCTGCGCTCGACGCGGCTCGCGGCGGTAGGGTATAAAAAGGCGGGAGGCGAGCGCATGCTTTTGCGCGATTTAATATAGGTAGGTACAGAAGGAACAAGCGTTACATTACATTACCTGTCAAATTTCCCCAACCAATTTTAACTTATTTTCGAGGGCATAGAGTTCAAATTCAAGTAAAAAATTTTGACAGATTTGTAACGCTTTATGTACTTACTGCCTTCTGTACATACAGAGATAAAATGGAAATCAAGGTTTTGTTTATTTCATGATCGTTTCTGCCTCTTGGAAGTCAGAAACCGTAGATTTCTTCGGAATAAAAAGTAACGTATGTGTTAACTACTATACCAAATTACATTAATATTGGCTTAGCCGTTTGGCAGTGAAAATCAGCCATACATAACTATAGGTAGTATTGTATGTACACTGATAATGGCTGGATGGATGGATTTTAGCTATTCTTTCACGCAAAAACTACTTAGCTTTACCTAGAATAACAATAAGCTAAGTATAATTAATGAAGATATTGCATGAATTAAGTAAAATTGAAGGCAATAAAATAAAACACTTTTTATCCGGATTAATGGCGTATAATTTATATTTTACATTTTAACTCGACGTTTCGGTGTCTTTGCAGACCCCGTGGTCACGAGCGACTGTTAAAATTTGAAATGTAAATATACGCGATAAATCCGGGTAAAAAGTGTTTTATTTAATAGTCATACATAATAGTTATCGCGAAAACTTAAGACAATATTAAAATTTAAGGCACTTTGGCACCCGATTTGTTTATAACGCTATGTGCCTTTGCAATGTACCTAATAGATAGTTACCTACCTATGTTTGTGGTCAGGAGTTATACCTACATATTATATGGGCGAAGATTCTTCATTTTTATTTTTGTTATTAGTGATAGTTAGGACCTTGGAGAAGAAAATAACCTACTCGAAATACTAATTCAATACAGACGAAGTCGCGGGCATCATCTATGTAATATACCTACCTACCTATACATTTTCACAAAACCTAGGTGAAACTGCGGATCACTGCTTTGTTCTAACAGTTTTTGAAGTAATTCTGTCTGTTTATCTATCAATAACGCTTTCACAGCTAAACTACTGAGTCGATTTTGACGAAATTTAGAATAAGGTAACTTTTAACTTCAAGGAGGATATAATAATAGTATTTATCCAACTCTAATAAACGGTATCCACGCGGACGAAGTCGCGGGTCACAGCTAGTAGCCAATAAAAGAGTATGATCCATTAGGTAACAATATTTAATAATAAAAAGTTGGTTAATCAAAATCACAGGCTGATTTTAAATAACGTATATAAGAGCTGCCTCTTGCGGGCAGCCTCTTCATATCAAACCCAACAACATTTGTTCTACAACTTTGAAAAATTATTAGTTATTAAAATTTGAGTTTTCCCATACAAAAAATACAGGGTAACTCTATTTACTCTGAGCGTAGGTATGCCACGCACCTTGCGCAGTAAAATATCGCTTCATAATAATAATAGGTTCTTCTTACAAAATGTACAGTAAGGAGCAAAAATTTTTTTGTTCTTATTTTTTGTGTTATTTATCGAGATTTGTAAAAAGTCGTAGAACAAATGTTGTTAGGATTTATATGAAGAGGCTGCCCGCAAGAGGCAGCTCTTATATACGTTATTTAAAATCAGCCTGTGATTTTGATTAACCAACTTTTTATTATTAAATATTGTTACCTAATGGATCATACTCTTTTATTGGCTATTATCTCAAAATCAAACTGTCCACAATGAACACAAAATGAATAAACTGAACATGATGTAATAATTATATGTAAAATGAACAAAAAGAAAAATAAAGGACATAATTAAATTACTATCAATTAAAGTAGAGTTTTAAATAAATTGCTTTAAATTTTATTTTCTTTTTGTTTATTTCATAACTTATGTACGTACTTGTTCAAATTAACATAATATAAACATAGCAAAAAAGTTTAGTACAGAGATACAACTTATTTCAATAAGTTACAGAATCTGAAAATACACCTAACTCGTTTCTTGGTTAATTTGTGAAAGTAAACAACCATCTCTTCCTGTGGTCTGATGTTTCCAACGCAAACATTTTCGTATATAAATGTTCTGCCCGGACTCGGACATAAATCTTAATTTGGAAAAGTAATTCTTGTGATCTTACCTCACCATAAGTTATTCTCACAATTAATCTTACATATTTCATTCTGAATATACAGGGCTATTTATTAGTTACTGGCCAAATTTAAATGTTATATATTTTGGTAGGTACTATTGATAGGTAATATACGAACGTACCTGAATTTTCAAACTCAGTATCGTAAAGTAGAAAAAAACTAAAATACTCGTATGTACCACAATTTTTTTTACAAATAGTCGCTGTTGATGAACACAGCTACTACGAAGCGGCGTTTCATTGATTACGTTTGATATTACTGCGACGTAGTAGGTACTACAAGATGTGTTGTAGTAACGCTGACTACGCTGAATTTATTTTAATGGTATTCAATCATAATTTAGAGTCACAATGCTTTGCTTAATATGTTAAAGAACATATTCATTCGCTTGTAAAAAAAATACATACCTTTTTTGCAAAAATTGTTTCTATAAAAATATTTGGTCCGTGACTACAAAATAACTCTGTATATGTAGTCAAGAACTTTAGTTTACAACTATTGCGATCTTATGAGAAGAAGTGCATGCCTTTCAAATGAGATGATTTAAGTTTCTATGGTTACTTCCCTGTTTACGTGACTTCAACAATCTAAAATACGAAGACAGCGAATGAGTTTCTCAAAAATGGAAATCAGCTTTCAAAGATACAGGTGTGCAGTCAAAACTTCACTTAACTTCTCATAGAGGGAAGCGGAGTACAAGCACCGCCTGCGACGCTATCATGTCACTTATAACTAACTAAACTTTAGATCATTATGTCAGTCTTATATAAAAAAGTGCATTGGTTTTTATAGGGCTCCTCAAATATCTATAAAATGAGATGTTCAAGTTCCTTCAGGACTTCATAAGGAGCTGCAGCGGTCCAAGACTGTTATGTTATTTGGAATAAAATAGCAAGTATGTTCCCAAAAATGGAAATAAGCCTTTAAATATACAGGTGTGCAGTCAAAACTTCACTTAACTACTCATAGAGAGACGGGAGTATTCGCACCGCCTGCGACGCTGCCATGTCACTTATAAGTTACGAAGCTGGCATTCACGCTACACAACTGCCGTCTGAAGATAATATGCCATTGTTTATATTTTGAACTTATGTTTTGGTAACTTTAGCTCCTTGCTTTGAAAATTGAATTATACATGGAAATGTTAAGCCTAATTGAAAAGATAGGCTGGAGTTTAAGTTCATATGAATATGTCAAAGGTTTTTCTTTGTATGTTTGTACTTGTAAGAGATAAATGCATTTAGCTCCGTGTTAACCAAAACTAATTTAAGCTTAAATAAAAGAGTGCGATGTTATATTTTGTCATTGGGAACCCACATTCGATCTCAATCCTGCCAAAAGGAATGTAACATGAGACAAAAAACGCTGCACATTTTCAAAAATTAAATTGAAAATTCAACAAAACCTAACACCATTTCAAATGAAACGTAAAAACACGCCGCAACAGAACGCCAAAGAGAAATATGAACGTATTTTTATTCGTAATTTAAATGTACTCCGAATGAAGTGGCGATCAAATAACTTTATACGAAATCGCCATCAAGAGCTAAAGTCGCTGCGAACAAATTTAATGCAGGCCGCGCGACATCGGAGTTCCATTACGAATGTCTGCGACACTTCCAAAAGCTACTCGATCGGAACTGCTAAATTAGGATTGACGTCGACAGGTTTTGTAAAAGCATTGCACTGTTGAATTATAAACCAACTTCGACTGGTTCTATATTCGGCTGCCGCCGTCCTACCCTCCCTATGTATACCTGCCTAATAGTCCGCTTACGGAAACAGCTCATTTTCCATTCTGACACTCGGATAAAGTGGCGGCCAGACGGGAGTTAGCCGCAATTTAAAAACAATCGCTTTCGTGTGATCACTTTTGAACTTTCGAGACGCCATTTTGAAATTTATAACACGGTGTAACGTGTTAACCGATAAAATATCGCAGGTATTCGAGTAAATTAATACACAACTGCTAACTACACGATGCAAACTATGCCTTCAGAAATTGAGTTTGGAGCTTATTGAGAGAGGAAAAGTTGGATAGCAATTTCGTGAAAATTTAATGCTCTCGAGAACTTACGAGAATGAGGAATTTGTAAAGTGAAGTCGACGCGAGGCATTGCTAATTTGTAACAAATTATGAATGAGGTCCACTGTCGTACAGCCTTCAGGGTAAAAACTCAAAGAGAAGTGTAACCTAATTAGAGAACTAATATTTATTTATTACTTACTGATTCAAGGCTTTTGTTATGCTAGAAATTCGAAGGCTCATACAAATAAGTATGTATCTTTAAAAATATATTATACAAGTTGGTGCAATCAATAAAAACTTTTGTAAACGGAGTTTACAGATAAATTATTACATGTAAAATTTTACTTTAAGATTTGGTATCTTTACATAAGGAATTGTCGTGACATCCAAGGTTGCCTGGTAGAGATCGTCTTTAGATGATAAGGCCACCTATTGTGCACTGTACCTATAACATTGTAGTTCAAATTCTTACTTTATGTGCACAGCGAAGAAAAAATATATAAAATATAAAAATATAAATATAAAATATCGTAATAACTTAAGAAAATATTAAGCCATATACAGCTTGTTGAAAAACCGTTGCAATAAAATGAATATTCTCCAATAGTCGATATTTGCCCCAAATGTCGAAATCATTTGCGCTGTTATTACTCTGCGGAATAACAGATTTTAAATAAATACTTGAAATAGAGCTTCAATCAACATTTGGATTATCCGACTCATTTCACTTCATAATTACAATACTGCTGTATACATTTTCCTACAGCTGTATACATTTTCCAAAATGAGGAAGTTTGTAAATCGAAGTTCGCTAATTGTTTTTGGGTGAGTTTGACATAGTATTTCAATAGAAGCGGGGTGTGACTCTCTGTAAGCCTTCTAATAATCATTGTTAATATTGCCGGCGAATGTCAGTTAACGAAAATGTCAAATAAATGTCTTACCGTACGACGGTAAGCAATTTTAAGGGGCACGCGTTTGAACCAGACTCTTCATAGTTAAAACAGTTACATTGCATATTTCGATCCGATGTTCATATGCAAATAAGTGCTTTCTTGTTTTTTTACATAGTATAAAATTTCGATCACTTTGAAATTTTATTTTAACATTTGTACATTCAGTTTGAAAAGTGATATTTATGTTTTCAGATTATGTTTTACTATTTTTTTTTAATGTGAGTGTTAAAATCGCTACATTTCTCTTATTATTTTGAATTTATTTAGGAAAATCTGAAATATAAAGCGTTTAGATTATCCGTAACCTCTGAATAGCCAATCCAAATAGCTTATCGTCCGAGGCTACTAACCTAAACGTTCATCTGGGACCAGTACATTGTAGGCTAAATTGATAACTCATTGTGTAACCACGCTATCTTACTCAGCAAACATTGTATAATGGGATGATATCCTTACATCCTTCCTGCGAGAATTTGTACGAGTATTGTTCATCTTAATTATAAATTGTTGAACCATACGTATAAGTTTAAAATAAACAGAGCTGTTGTGATAGTTAGTTTAAGATTTAAACGTGCCATTTATACGTTGTATTTACGTACTAATAATTGGATTTAATATTTCAAAATTAAATTAAATACACGCTTGAGGGTTAAAGGGTGATATTTACTTGTAAATACGTTGAATAATCAATGTTTTCTACTTGAAATTTATGTATGCGAGTGTACAATGAAATTTATGCTTGAATTATGTTTTGAAAATGGATAGCTATCATACACTTTAAACTAAAATTTTACCGTAGAGTGAACTTTAATACGACTCCAAAAAAATGAAAATGAAAAAAAAAATAGTTATTGCAGGTATTCCTCTTTCTTTTACTGACGCATTATGATTAAAGGGCTTCCAACCGCTATGAATCAATAACCTGGACTACGCACACACTGACATCTCGTGTACTCACGTCACACAACAAACAGTCCGCAGACGGTATTTTGACGGGGCTTGCTCTGTTTAGAAATTATACGCCAAACGTCGGCCCCAAAGTTGGCATACTATATGTATAGGTAAAACCTTCGAGCACTCAGCATTTGCGATTTATTATTATATACATATACAATAGGTAACTGCGATTCGAAACATTTCCTTTAGTTAATGTACAGCTTCGTACTTTGATTTAGTTTGGGAATTTTAGTTAAGGAGTATCTTGTACAGACATGATGAGAATACCCTTGTCTTCCTACGTTTTGGTTCAATCTGACAGTTCGAATTTGATGAATTTCTATTATAACTCACATTTAATTGATGAAATTATTTTTAATGCTGTACAGAGTAGTTGCAACTTTTGGGAGTCAAGAGAAAACGTAACCAGAAAGTTCTTATATGCGAGTGGTTGAAATGTACAAGAAGCTCAGAGTTTTGGATATGTTTGTGAAGAAATTATGTTGTTTAAGGTACTAAAAAATTTATACAAATGACTAACTTTGTAAATTCAACCATTAACAATTTAAAATAAATTCAAAATACAATGCACGGAGGACTTAGAAAATACTTTCTATGTCGCGTTATATTAGATCTATATCATTGTTTAGAAAAAAATATATCTGTTCCTCTGTTAATGTTTTGAAAATTGTTGTTTTTTTTCGCTTTTTTTAACAACTCTATCATTGTAACTGAATTGTTAACAAAAATAAGTTATTGTTTTTTTCTTCTTAAATTATGTGTAAAGTTAGTAAATAAATCAACTGTCACCTTCCCTTTCTTTGAGCTGTGACTCCCAATACTGGTTCACCATAATAAATTAATAAATTCCATGACTGTTTTCACGCATTAATTAAATATGATCTTAAGTTTTCACGTTTATTACAAAATTAAAGAAGTTTATAATCTATTTTTTATATATTTCACCGCGCTAAAATCTAGGTTAAGTATATTTTTATTACACATTAAATTTAATTCCATCAAAATGGAAACCATTAGCAAAGTTTATCACGTTGTAGCGTCCGTGTCAATCACCGTAATTTTGAATCACCGTGATATTGAATCACCCTGTGTAATTATGTTGATCACGCGCCTCTTGTCTAAAATATTCAACACCATCGATTATCGGCTCACTTTGTTCAATACAAACACTTTTTATTAAATTTTGTAAGAAAAGACACTTTGTTTACTCTCATTTAAATTTTTGCATAAATAAACGACTTGTGAAGCATATTTTTCATCTTGAACTTCGGCAACTTTTTCGAAGTTATCTTTTTATTACGACGTTAACAATTTACAAAAGTCTGGATTTTGTTTAAAAGACAATGATGTAAGTAATCCGATTCTTATAAGTGTTCATTTAAAGTGCATTTGTGTTTGAAACTGTTCTTAATATCAATTATTATTAGCGCGAACCTGGTTTCTGTAATAGCACCAAAATGTTAAGTTAAAAGGTAAAACATTATTACCTACACGCGCTTGCTTAAGATGTTTACATTTCTTGGAATAAACATCCAATTAAAATGAAAAATACCTATCTTCGGTCAACGTTGATCGAGCCCAAAATCAGACTAAAAATATATTTTTAAATTCAATCAACGTCAGGAAAAGCAACGGCTCAATATCCGTTTCGGTCTTTTTCAATTGATAACAAGATTTTGTATCTGTCAATTTTTTCGTTCACATCCGCTCAAGTACTAAATCGAGTTTATTGATAAAAGCGAGATGAGATTTCAATCAGCAAGTAGCGAGTGTCGACTCCGAGTCAATCAGGACAAATTGGATGTGTCAGTGACGTCATACCTCGCCGCCGGCAGGACCAATGACAATAGTTTTAATTGGAAAAGCGGCTCAATTTTCCAATATAGGTTTTGACATTCCTGTGTTTTATTAAAAGTTCAGGTGTTTTACTGAGAGCGTCATACTGTTAACAATAAGAAGTTGTAAGAAATTTTATGTAATGTCTCAAGAAAATTATTCTACTTAATTAACATTGAACTCTTGGGATGCAATAAAAATTAATGGATGTCAATTCTTTAGTATAAAGATAAATATCACATGTGTTATTTCTACTTTTTAGCTAAATTTGTTAAGCTATTTCAGTCCAAAAGAATACGAAATCCATAATACGAAGTCCATCCATCGTTCCGGACAAAGTTTTCATCAAAGTCTATAATAACATTTAAACTTTCAGGAAAAAAAAGGTAACAATAAAATAATTACTCAGTCTTACAATAGAATACCAATAACCATACTACATAAGTAGGTACATCAGCTAATTGGATCATATTATCTCCTCATTCGAAATACCGCGCTCCTTGTGTTCGCAACGAGCTCATTACCTGGTTAACTATTATTAGTGTTTGCTTGGTGCAATGTGAAACCAACTAAATTTATAGATATGTGTTATGCAAGAAATGGAGACCGAGTATTCCAAACTGTATGATTTAATATAGACAAGAGCTTTATTTTGTTATATTTTCATCTTTGTAGAGTTTTTCTTACTGAGAATTAGAAATAAGTAGATTCGAGGATCAACTTTATGTACCGAATAGGTTTATAATGTACGTGTTTAGCTATATTTTTTCGTTCCTGTTAAGTTTAGTTTTTGTGATATTTTTAGAAGTAGATAGTAACTCCCACGTGTACCTACGATATTATGACAGCGGCGAGGTCTCATAAACACAAATTGTCGATATCAGTGTTCAATGATATATAATATTGTCTTAAGTTTTCACGATTAATAATTTCAATAAAACCAGTCACTCGTGACCATGAGTTACAACGTCAAGTTAAAATGAAAAATATATATTATACGCGATTAATCCGGTTGAAAAGTAGTTTTATTCAATGATATATTCATATAATGTATAATGCAATGTAACCACGTGAGGGAAATGAGTCAAAGCAACCAACTTGGCCCAGTACTGGTTGTTGGTTGACAGAAATTCCAGTACCACCAATAGGACTTCCGAGAAAGCGTATCGATCACGTTGAACAAGAATAGGTAGGTATGGTACCCAGGACGTGAGCTTAACGTGCTCTCCAAAGCACGATAGTTAACGAAATTAATTAACGGTCAGTCACCTATTCTTGCAATCACCCGGCCGAATGTTGCTTAACATGCTATTGAAATACATAGGAACCGCAACAGAAAGACAAAACATAAAGGGAAGTTTCCATAGATGTTTAAATATATGAGTGCTCCTTAAATTATTAGCATTTCGGCATCATATAGGAAGGAATGTTATACAGAAATCAATTAACAAATTTTGCTATGTTGACACGTGTACCTTTCCCTAGTTTCCGAAAGGTTGCCGCTATTATAGTTCAAAGGATACTAACAAAGGGCGCAAACACTTTACCTTTACGAAACCACCAACGGTCATTAATTTGTGTCAGCGACGAGTAAAAAGACGGTTTTTGGTGTTGAGTTTTAGACATCTTAAAGCAAAAGAAAATGTACCGAATCATTTATATACCTTAGTAGGTAATTGTACAGAACATTGTTATCAACTAGCTATTGCCCGCGACTTCGTTCGCGCATAAACATTGTTTATGTTTAACATAACAAGTCACTCATTGAAAGACCTTTGTGCCAAGAATCACATCCGTGCACTCAAGTAATAAGATTTTTCATAAAACTAAAAAGTTCAATAATTCCCGTTCCCGTAGGAATTTCGGGAATTACTTCCTTAGTGCTCCCTCACAACCTGTAAGGATTGTTTGGTTTAAATTTCAGTTCTATACGGCCAGAAGTTATGGCTGTACGTGATTTGTCAGTCATTCAGTCAGTAACGGAACAGTTTTATACATATTTTAAGATAAAGTATACATATTTTCTTATACATAACTTCACGCCCGTATCCCTTATGGGGTAGGCAGAACACCAGTGGTTATAAGAACGTCTGATGTCACGTTTGACAAACGTATTATAATGATGGAGAGAGGCTATTGCAGTGACAGGGGGTCAGCCTATCGCCCACAAAAATGCCAATAAAACCTCTGTCCCTTAACTGACTTTTACAGTATGCCTGGGAGGAGAAGCAGCTAGTACATTATATGTTTTTCTTTCGCTCCAAGTCCAGCATGGAAGCTTATAACTTAATGTTTTAAGTTATTGTGCTTGAATCGAAAGAAGCTATCTTCAGGATTCTCTTGATTCACAACGATAATTCTGTGTAATTCTGTGTAATAATCCTGCTTTTAGATTACTTTTTCCCGAGTGCGGCATGCAAAGGAGGGTTATGTTTTCAGCGCGTATGTATGTATGTAAGTATGTATGTATTTATGTCTGATTCTTGTTCCCTGATTCCTACTGAACTGCCAGACGGATTTAAACAAACGAGGTATCAAAAGATTCGTATTAACTGCGCGAGTAATATTGGATTCATGAAATTTCAAGATGGCTTCTTATAATAAACATTTGGGGGGAATAACACAAATAATTTCTGATTTCAACAATATAGGTATCAAAAGAAAGCTAATGGTCAGCCTATTCTAAATAATAGGTTGGGGAAAAAGTCTTTTCGCAGTATGTATGAACTTGTAATAAAATCTCTTTGGCTATAGTATTTGTATCTGGCTGGTTTTGGTATCATTGAAAGTTAAAATTTTAAAGAACATAATTCCAAATTCAAATTAGGAAAATATGTGATTTTCATTTGTTTTTCGTACTGTCAAGATGAGTGAATTTAATGAAGAAATTCGATACATTTAAAAATTTTACTACAAAAAAGGTAAAAATGCAACGCAAGCCGCGAAAAAAATTTGCGATGTTTATGGACCTAGTGCAGTGTCTGTGAGAGTAGCACAAATTTGGTTTAAGCGTTTTCAATCCGGAAATTTTGATGTCAAAGATGCACCTCGCTCTGGTTGCCCTATTACGGATAAAAAGGATGCCATTTTTGAAAAAGTGGAGCAAGATAGACATATCAGTAGTTACGACGTAGCTAAAGAACTGGGAATTGACCACAAAACAGATTTGGCGCATTTGAAAAAAGCTGTGTACACAAAAAAGCTCGATATTTGGGTACCTCACGAGCTCACTGAAAGAAACCTAATGAACCGTGTACTCATTTGTGATTCTTTATTACGACGAAACCGAATCATTTTTGAAGAAGCTGATAACTGGTGATGAAAAGTGGGTCACGTACGACAAGAACGTGCGAAAAAGGTCGTGGTCAAAGGCTGGTCAGGCTTCACAGACTGTGGCGAAACCCGGGTTAACTCGCAATAAGGTGATGTTGTGTGTGTGGTGGGATTGGAAGGGCATTATTAATTATGAGCTGTTACCACCAGGCAGGACTATCGATTCTGAACTCTACTGCGAACAACTTATGAGATTAAAACAAGAAGTTGAGAGAAAGCGGCCGGAATTAATCAACAGAAGGGGTGTGGTGTTTCATCATGATAACGCTAGACCTCACACATCTATAGCACTATAGTGTTAATGCATCCGCTGTATAGTCCTGACCTTGCACCTTCAGATTTCCACCTTTTTCGGTCTCTTCAGAATTCTTTTGGCAGTGTTAGGTTAACATCACGAGAGGACTGCCAAATCCACTTGTCGCGGTATTTTGATGAGAGGTCCCAAAATTTTTATAGCAATGGGATCATGTCCCTACCTACAAGATGGCAAAAGGTTATCGAACAAAATGGTATATACATACTTTTGTTAAATGTCAATAAACTATATTAAAAAATGTTTTGAATTTTCTTAAAAAATACGAAGAAACTTTTCCCCCAACCCAATAAATAAACATAATTCTGCTTTAAATTAACCATATTCACAGAAACACTTTTAAATTAAAGTATTTTTAACATTAATGGTTTTTATTGTTGAAGGTAGGTACTATACGACTGTTAATTTTTATTAGTAATCAGGTTAAATCAGTCTTTGTTTATATCGTTTAATCGCGAAAACAAAATGCTTCTCTTCATAAATCGTTCCAATTTACGAAAATATTCAAAGATACAACTTAAAATCCATCTTCTATATATGTGACATCTTTCAGAATATTTTAACATCAAAAGCTTTATGAATTTGAAATTATGAATACTTTAAGAGCAGCGCTACTTGACGGGTAGTATATAATGTAAGTAATCAATAATTAAACATAACGTCTGCTACAAGTACCTATCTGTACTGTTTCCAGAGAGAAATAATGAAATTTTAATTAATACTCGTAATCAAAAAGCCTTCTGATACTCAGCTTTCTATTTAGAGGGTAAGTGAGTTGACACTTATTACATAGATACGTATAAATCAAAATTGTACAAACTGAAGAAAAACCTACGGTGGAATTGTGGATCTATTGTGCCGACAAGTATTGTTATGGGTAAGATATCTGATATATTCAGGTATATTTTTATAGTATTGCTTGTATAATCCGGTTTGCCAAAAATCTTAATAACATTATAAATGTGAAAGCTTAGATGTATGGATGTTTGGATGTATGGATGTTTGTTCCTCAATCACGGGAGAACGGCTCAACGGATTTGGATGAAATTTGGCATAGTGATAGTGTACAGTCTGGAATAGCACATAGGTTACTTTTTATCCCAAAACTCTCGCAGGATTCGAATTTGCGCGGGTAAAAGCGCGCGCAACAGCTGGTAATCTCATCAACTTCACTATTGCTCCGTTTTTTGGCATCAAAACAGTTAAAAAAGCTTTATAATCGTCACTAAAAATGTATAAAACTTTATTTTCGTAGATATTTTTTTATACTAAAGCCCGATTTATCTACGAGTATAGTCAGATAAGTTATCTAATTAATAAATTATCACTCGACAACCGCAAGCTCATCTCAAGTTTTTTGATATTCTATGTCATATTAATACAAAAATAAAAAGTCGTAAAGCAACTTTATTTCATCGAGTAATAAATTATTCGGCAGATTCATCAGACTATCGAAAAATCAGGCCTTACTGATGAAATCAAAATAATGACTTTGATTTCATTGGCATATCAAAACAATAACAGCGCCTAAGTAACCAAATATGGGTCCTTGTTTATAAAATCTTAATAAGAACATGGAATAACTTAGCATAAATTATTATACTACAAATAATTCATCAGGAAACTAATTTCTAATTCCTATCAAAGCCTTTAGTGACGTATATAATTATATGTATATTGCGTAGAGTTGATATTTGCAAACAATAACACGACGATCTGAATAGTATTATTATAGCGCACAAAGCGAAAGGGTAAAACTTGACCTTCTAAGCTATAATCTACCCGCCCAAACGTGACTTTCTTACCCAGCCTTGTTTTAATAATACCTTTTAACTTTCGTATTATTGTAGGCACAATGTGTCACAAACGTTACAGCACGTAAGACGAAAATCGTGTTTACTTATTTACCCTCATACCTTCAGCTATTTACATAATCCTCTGTTACAATATACATACATCTGAACTCAATATTACGTTATCAACTTCAAACAATTCTAAAATGTTATGCCTTTACCGAATACAAGCTTGCTTATGAGCCAAACGGTTTATAAGTGAGGATCTTATATTTTATGTAAAAGAAAAAGTATCTTCAAATTGAGAACTGGGGAAATTCATACAAAATTTGAAGATTAAAAATGAGGAAGTTTTTAAAACGGTTTTTGAGAAGAGCTGGATCAGCATTTTAGAAAAGTTCATAACTGCAGAGTGCTTGGTAAGATGCAAGAATATCGTTTAAGTATTCCTATCACGGCAGGTTGATATAATATTCAATGTTTTCTTGCCTCGCCGACTCTCCTCGACGTTAGAAACCGGCATATTATATTAGTTATATGAACTGAAAGACAAATATTAGCATGACGATATGAAAACGTCTTTGGCAATAAAGTACTTGAAAAATTATTCAAGTTGATAGATACATTCTGTTTTCGTAATATTTTTGCTTGTAAAAATTTGAATTAAATTACTTTTGCAGATATAACGAGTACCTTCCTACTTTTTATTAATTAAAAATAATTTCAAAGAGTAAGTGAGTTACGTACCTATCTAACAACTAAATTACTTTTTGAAATTTGAAGTCCCTAGTATCCATTGAATACACTTTTTGGACAGTATTCGATGCAGCAATAGTTTACTACTATGCGGAACTTTACTTGTGTTCCGAGAAAAGAGTAGGAACATGCAAAAGCTACAGTAAGTTTGCAATGTTAGTTGTTAATTTATTTCGTAGCGAACTCGCAAACTAGTTTTAGTTGAAGTTTGTGTGTCTGTATTGTAGTTGTAATTCAATAGTCACATTTAATTCCATTAAAAGTCACCTGATAACGAATGAAAGTTTATAATAATTTGAAAATTAGAAAATTCTTTGATACTTCAGTTGGTATAGACAATAGTTCAAATTCTAGCAGAGGCAGACATTGCTCCAGACATATGCTTTCAAGCTTTGTATGTTTTCAGGTTTTATGTAATATTTTTAAATTTAATATTTTAGAAATAAATTTTCCAAATTGGGACTCGAGCTCATCTTCTAAAATTGAGGTCCTCTTGAAGCGTATTGTGTAGGTATTCCGCCGCACCATACGTCCCGCACAGATATTTTAGCATAACTTTATTTTACTTCAAGAAGAAGCAGTACTTTTCTAAACCCGCGTGCTCTGCCCAATTTACTACTTAACGTGAACTTGAGATCCCAGAATTAATATTTTTAATGATTTTAATCCGCACAATTTTTAATATTTTTACTTCCCTCATATAACAACTTTTTGGTTAACTTGATAAAATGCCGGAACAAAGGACTGTCCTATGGGGATATATAGTAATTAATTTTGACGTCCAAAACAAAAGTTCATCTAACTTGGTTTGACAAGCAACAGCAAAAAAGTTACGGGAATCCTCATGATTTTCTTAGTAGGTGGATAGTGAGGTAATTATTTGCTTCAAAGAAATTCCGCGTTATTGGCATTTTGTTGATGTTTAGTAGGTATTTGTTCTTTTTACAAATAATCTTAAGAATATTTTTTTTTACTTCGTTTTAATTAATTTGAGTTGTGATTTAATAATTATATACAATGTTGATTTGTAGTCACCGGCCAATTTTTTTACACAATAAGTATCATTTACAAAAACGATTTTTACAAAAAAAAAGTATTTTTTTTACAAAGAAATAAATATATACGCTAACATATTACGCAAACCATGGTCACACTAAATTACCATTAAAATAAAGGCAACTCAGGCGCTACTAAAAACATCTTGTAGTACTACGTCGTAGTATTATCAATAAAATGCCGCTTCGTAGTAGGTATGTTTATCAACAGCGAGTATTTTTTTAACAGTTTGTGGTTCCATATTTCTACATTTATGTAATGAGCGACGCTAAAGTGAATGAGCAGGTACGTTTCTATCATATCAAAAAAACTAACATTTAAATTTGGCTGGTGGCTACACATCAACCCTGTATATAGCAGTCAATGTATCTGGTTTGCCTTTAATCATATTTTAACTCAATAGAATCCGGTTAAATTGTCTTTTATTTGATACGTTCATCTTGAATCATTGTAATGAAAAATTTTAGTGAATTTTATTTAACAACATCAATCTAATCTTGAACTGTTTGCCACCATGCTTGACCAAAAAAAATTGGATAATAGTTTAATGTTACTGGTTCTAATTCAATAACAATAAAGCTCTACAAGCACATGTGCGCTTGGTATACGACTTGGTAAATAAATTATCAGAAGTTTACTATCATGATTTTGTAAATATTGCCTTTTCGGACCCCTCAGCGTATGAACGAAACTATATCGATTGCTCTTCAGCTAATTCATTGCATGTAGTCCAACAAACATACATCTTTTCCTGAACTAGGACGTAAGACTATTTATTTAGTTACACGGTTTCTCAAATTGAAATGTTTTTTTATTTTTGTGTTATTTCTTCACACGAAAGAATAATTAAAGAATACATCAAATCAAATCAATCTTTATTGCCAAAAATATGGTTAACAATGGTGGTGGTAGACATAATAAAGTGTTTACCGTTTTTTTTATACTTTAATTTTGTTAAAGAGTAAAAAGCATAATGTAGTCAAAAACAGTATAATACTGTTTTTAATTGTATGATTGGCAACCCTACTACTACTACACATAGGCTTTCTGCTATGGTGATAATACAATTACGCACAATCCACTAGGTACTCCTATCATATTTTAGCACAAATATACAAGTTTCAATAATGATATGTGCATAAAAATCTACTGCATTATCAAACCAGCTTAACGTCCTGTCTATTTAGTTAAACTATTCATTGCTAAATTATTTTTTGAAACGAATGCTATCGAGTGAATTTTCATTTCAACGTTACTCCATTTTAAAGCGCAATAAAATTATCTGCATTTTTACTGATTTACCCACTCAAATTTTCTATTGACATTTCTTCAGGAAAATTGTAAGTGAGATAACAATAGATCAACGGGCAAGCTTTCCTAGACGAGCGTAAGCGTCTCGTAGTACTACCTAAACATTTCAAAAAGTAAAGTATGTCCTGACTTAAGCTGATAAATAACTCCTTGCGTCGTAGAGTCAACGGTATCAGAATCGTAATAGTGTGAGTGTCTTGCTTGACTTGCGGAATGTTTGCTCGATTTGAGCTGGCCTACATGTCAATAGCAAGGCAGCTTGGTTAACAAGATTGACATAAATGATCAGAGGTCAGGCGGAAACAGATAACCCCTAGCACACGACTTATCTCAACCCTGGGCGGGTTTACACAACTGTCATTGATTGTCTTACCGTAGCTTAGGTTTCGGGCCTAAGGTCTGTCTGTATGACGAAAATCCATTAAGTAATGTTTTGTTGCAAGAATAAATTCTCGATATTTCAGCTGGAATGTTTGTTATTTAATTTAAAAGTAGAATGTTGGTATCGTCACAGATAAAATATTGGAAAGATGAGTAAGTAGAAGTGTTACTTTAAAAGTAAAGTTTCACGAATTAAACAACGTTCTGGACCAGAAAAAATATAGAAATGGGTTAGTACGTTAATGAACATTATAAAATACGGATACCAAATTTTATATTATAGTACTTAGTGCTATTTTTGCCATTAATGTTTTCATAATTTTAATTGAAATACTAAGGTGATATTGCAGTCGAAATCCTTATGGAAAATCCGGAAAAAGGCCACAGACTACACGCCCTTTTTACATAAGAATTAAGAAAAAACTACATAAGATATCAGACTTACCAATCTCTTCACTGCGAAAAGGCCTTCAATCTGTAACAAAAACAAGAAACTTTAACCCTGTGTGTGACCCGGGTCCATAAAGCCCCTTAAAGAAATAAAAGGAACCAATATATTTATCGTGTCGTAAAACTCGAGTGGGTATCAGTTTATTGAACCCAAGGCTCAGTTATCGTTACATTTACATATGAATGGCATGTAACTAAATAAAACGTCGACTTTGTATGGAGGCCGGTTGCTAATCGGACAGACTGCTTGGGTACGTCCAACAACAAAGTAAAGAAAAAAGTAATTCGATATTAGGCAGATAATTAGCTGCCTAATTATAGGCAGATAACTAGGCAGCGAAGGATCGGCCTATAATAGCCCTACTGTACCTGGATAAGCATTTCGTAAAGTGCCTCTAATCCAAGTGACTTGTGCTTGATGGTAGGATCCCACCAGGGTCCGCCTGACTAGAAACCACCCTAGATTAAAATCCGGCGCCAAATATCAATGAGCAAGCAGTGGAATAAAGATAGCACGATAGAATTAATCACTTGGCAGTAACTTAGTACCGCGTCTGTGGGCTTGGGTTATATCCTAGCTTTAAGTATGGCAAAATATTTTTTCGCTTTTAGTTAATGTTTGTCAACCAGTTTTAATTCAAAACAAATCTTTTAAATTTAAATTATACAATATTTTCAAACTAAACTGATTCTCCAACTAACTTCTAAACAGAGAAATCTTCTTTTTTTATACCCAAATTATGTAACAAACCCGAAAATTAAATAAGAACTGCTGCTAATTCCCCTCCAAAATTTACAATGGAAATCCCAAAAAGTTTAAGATTCAATTACAGTAGAAATTAATTTTTAACGAATTCTCTTCACCCGAGACAATAGCTCATAATAATAGTCCTGGCCATTTATTTGAATACGATTTTTCCTTATAGAAAGTAAGAACAACAAGGCGATATTTGAAGAACAAAAACCTCTAATTTAAATATGAACTGAAAACATTTTTTATGGTAACTCTATGTTCCGAAAAAAATCTGCGTCTGGCCTTGAAGTGATAACTTAGCTATACATACTCAATCACTAACTCTAAGAACCCTTTCCTTGTTGATCTGTAAAATGTCCTTATATTTCTATACCACCAAAGGAACACAGAATGGAACAACTGAAAAACGTTTATTTATCTTTAAAAACGGGATATTTACCATGTTTTTTATTTATTTTGAGTTCTGCAAAGTTGAGAGTTGCAATACCGCCGTCATCATGGCGCTTGCAACAGAACCAAAATATCGAGAACGCAAGATAAATAAAAAACATGGTAAATGTCTGCTTCCAAAGGTAATTGGAATGTTTATAATGACCATAATAGAAACTGAAACTGAAAAACGTTTTTCAATTAGATTTTGAATATAGATTTATTCTATTCTCTGTCTTAAATTTCGTTCGTAAATCTAAGTTTTGCTAAACAAAGGTTTATTTTATCAGTAATCCGATCAATCAAGTTGGCACACCTAACTTATCATGTTGAGCTTAAAGCTCAGTCACAAAAGTCAAAGAGAGGTTACCAAATCAGGTGACGTGTCGAGAGCGCTCCCAAGGGTTTACTCTGAAACTAGCTCAATAATCTTAAACATACTTTAGTAACTTTCACTCGGTTCTAAGTTTTGCCTAAGTTATGTATTTACATGAGTTAGTACTATTAACTTTAACATGAAGATTAGTGCACACCTGGAAAGCCTTTTGAGTAGTTTTGCTAATTTGCTAATGCTATTTTAAATTCACTGGTTAATGTAACTTTGTTCTACAGAAAAGCGAAACTTGAAGTTATTTGTTTAGTTCTTTCGAAAACACGTTTGTACTGATCATCATCGTCATCATCATGCCTGTAGATGTCCAACGCTACTAATATTTTTTGTAAAAATATAATGTGTAAATACATGGTTCAAAGCAATATTTCACTATTAAATAACAAGTAAAATATCGCATTAAATCTATTTGCATGTTTGTATTTCAGGAAACCAAGATCTCAAGGAACGACAATCAAAAACTCTTGCCACTTTCTTATTAAATTTGCCAAAAATTTGTTTGATAGAATAGTCAACAGACGGACAACGAGGGTATTGTCCTCTTGAGTTTCAACACGAAAAAGCGAGAATTATAACTACCTGGCTATATTCACAACGTAGACAACCGAAAGGGGACTTGCGGGGGGTTGGAGAAGGGGCAGCGTATATTCATCAAGTCTTTTTATAAATGATTTTTGCCGCTGTATAAGGACTGAATAGTTAATGAGTTCAGCATTTGGCTCTTTGTTTGCAGTATATTCATTACCTACCTGTTTTTTTTTTGTTTTATACAAAGTGTTCATTGTGTTTCGCTTCATTTTCTCTTAAGCACAAGTTGTGCAAACAAACGATTTCTTTATTACCAAGCTTAGAGTTCTTTTGCTTTAATTTTGTTAGAAAATTTGTTTTATTTGTGTTCTCTCGAAAGGATTTTTCCGTTTGATTTGTTCAAGATCTTCTGCTATCACATTTTAGAGCCGTAATCTGTAATAATATTGCTTGTGGTTTTCGTCCCTTTTCACTACAAAGCCTTTTTGGGTGGTCAAGGAACGAGATTTCTATGCCAGTTGGTACATACCAATTTTCTTAATTGTATCGTTGGAAATAGTGAAAGTAACTTTTGTGAAGGATGTTTGGAATTTATCCTGTACAGAACCAAAACTTCTGTGGCTTTTCAAATAAATTGAAATTTTACTTATGGTGTGAATTACATACGTATACATACATACCTAACTTCACGCCTGTATCCCTTATGTGATAGGCAGAACACCAGAGGCTATAAAACCATTTGATGTTACGTTTGACAAATTTAGGGGTATTATAAAACAAAAATTAAATATTTTCGTCGGGGACCGCTAATTCCACTGTGAGATCATATCACACAAGTTTGCATAAACATATATTGGTGCTGTATAACTGTAAATGTTTCTTGATATTATAATTCTGTGGTGACAGCAGCCGAAATGTTCTAATTATTTTAATCCATACATCAATTACAAACTCGCCTCTTTTCAGTTTCAGTCTAAGCGCACCAACAAGCTTAGTGCAAATTAACTATACTCCAAAACATATGATTGGGTTTAACAGATGTAAAGCGTCGCAATCAAATAACTTCAAGTTTGGCAGAGTTAGACTTAGTTATACAGAAGTTATACATAAGTTAACTTATTGCTTTGTGGACTGATTTGATATGGCACGCATGTGCAATGAATTAAGCTATTACAAATATTGTTATAGGGGATTGTGTCAATTAGAGTCAATAGATTTGTATGTGAGGACTATTAGTACTCTGTGTTTGGTTCGATTGATAGAGATCCTAGTAAGACCTGTTGATTGAAATATAGCTCTGGGGAATAAACTTACTAAAGACGGCGAACAAGCTACAAAAAAGTTGCTTTTCTTCTTCTTTAGAACAAGAGTTCCTTGTAATATTACCTGCAAGTATTCCGCTATATAAATCATGTTATTTTCCTTTGTTTTTTCTAGAACGTTAAAAAAGTAGAAAAGTCATATAACTTCACACAGAAAAAATCAATAATACTTACAAAAATGCACTCAAACCTAACAACAAAGTAGTAACTGTTAGATTTCTCGAAGCAAATAAACACGGAATAAACTAAAAGCCACAAATAAGTTCATATTACGGATGCAATACTTTATCCTGAAGCGATAAAATGTTGCGGCAGAGGGAATTTTTCGACACATAAAGCAGCTTGGAGAGGCCTGCAGGAAGTCGGCTAGATCTGATCAAATATTGATAGGGAAATTCTATCGCCACGCTTTGCACGCAGCGTGCAGTGGTACAACACTAGAGATCATGGAATTTTTTATTTAGTGTTATTGAAAGTGAGTGTCTTATTTTGAACATGGTAAAGTTGTCTTAAAGTATTATGTGTTTTGAAGGTCGTCAGATTGTTTCTCTAATTTATATTGGGGAATAACGTTGGAGTTTTATGAAAATTAGGTGTATTAAAAATATATTCCTACGTTGATATACCTACATTTTATTGATTTTTTGGAAAAAACGCTGACTTGTCGCTTTCTTATTTGTTGATTATCTTTATTATTTTTTTTCAATCATTATTGACAAAAAATAATAAAGACAATCACACTAAATAGGTTAGTGTAAAAATTTATGTATTTAACACTAACCTACTAGCGGAAAATTATAAAGATGTTTTTCAATTTCATCTGTTTCAATGTATACCAATATTGTAAGGGAAAATATTTGTACTTTATTTGCATAGCAAAACAACCACAAATTTTAAAAATTCTTTCACTTTTATTTATTTTTTCGGATACAAATAAATAACACAGTATTTACTCATACGCGCAGCGCATTGTAAAGTATGCAGAAGCCAAAGGAGTTTCCTATTTTGTGATATTTTTACAAACTAAGTAAGAAATTAACTTTTAAAAATATTAATTATTTCCCTTCAGAAAGTTTAACCAGGAGTATTAAAGGCTATATTATCATAGTATCACTATCAAGTATTGTTTATTATAAATTTACACGTTCTTAGGAGCTCCGCGAGTGAAACCGCGCGAACCTGCTAGTACAATATTATGAAAGACAGATTTTGATTTTATGAATCGCCACATCAATGTCAGGTTTAAAATTTTGCTCATATTTGTTGGGTATGAGCATATTTAATGTTCCCAATAGTTATTAAAAAAAAAATAAGAATCCAAATTAATAACTCAGAATAATGATCTAACTAGGTAAAAAACCTTAAAAACACAATAGAATTTTTCATACAGTTCTCACATCGAAACTAGCATCGATCTATTCAGCAAAGTTAGTTTTGAAAAAGGGTCCAACTGAGAAACATTGTCTGGACTTTACATTTTGAAGATAAAAGCCATGGAAATTTCTTTAATATTGTATAGTATGAGTTTAATGTTTGTTTGTATGTCTATAGAACATCAACAAAAGCACTTGGCGTATTTGGGCGATACACCTTTATAAAAGAGTTATTCTGATCTAATCCCACCAACAAATCCCACATCGAATTTAATTTCTTAACGGATCCCCTATGCGTTTTGTTATTCCTAACCGATCCCCGCTTACCTACAACGTTAGATTGACGGTACAGTCAGGCAAAAAAGGAGCAAGTTTGTAATAAATTATTTTAGGTAGAATTCATGCAATGCAATGGAATTAAAAACTTATAAGTGAAAAGGGGCATTGATAAATTAAGTGATTGTAAGTAGGTATAGCGCAATAGGTTAGGGAAATTAAATATCATACACTTTTTTAGTAAAAATCAGTCTTTAATTATTATTTTTTAATATTACATAAATTTTTATTTTGTTAAATTAACGGCTTAAGAGGATAAAATTATCACAGAATCAACAAATAAAATGGTCAGATTTAGTGCTTACTAAATGTCTAACTTATACTTAATTATCCACCAAACTATCAAATAAATCAACAACGTTAAACAAAAACCTTTGATTGGGGGTGCTTTTAACTAATTTAACTGATGTATATAAAATTATTATAAAATCAACAAATGAAAAAAACCTTTGATTGGGTGCTTATAAAATTAACAAATGAATAAACCTTTTCATTGGGTGCATATTTATGTCCAAATTTAGCTATTATACACAATTTGTCTTCAAACTTTTATTAACTGCCAAAGTTTTTACTTTCCTAAACAGTGACCTACAGTAAATTCGCCATCCAGAAGTTGGTTAGTGACATAATTGATCCATTGATCTCTGTTCGTTTCGTCCGTTGTTCTACGTTTCAAAGGTGGCGCTTTGATTTTCTGATGCTCAATTATTGTTTTTTGGTAATTGGAGTCGTCTTTCAAAGTTCTTAACAGCTGATATAAGTTGTTCTTTTTGGAAGTGATTCGATTCAGTTTTGCGAGTAGGCAGGTAAGAAATTCTTAGAATATTGTTCAAGCTTAGCAGATTTGCTAAGTCCTTACGATTACTACCATCGGCTAACTTTTATGCTTCTTAGGTTAGAGATAACATGATAATTCTTGAAGAATTATTAACATTTTGAGACTGTCTGTACCAAATTACTACCTAAAATTCACCTGGGATCGGTTAGGAACAATAAATTTATTAAAAATGTCAATTCCCGTCTGATCTCACGTTCCTGGGATCAGTTAGGAATAAAAAATAAATTAAAATTAAAACTGATCCCCGGTGGGATTTCTTTTTGGGATCAGTTCGGAACAACTCTTATAAAATACTATTATTCCCTAGCGGAATAAGCATCCTAATAAATAAAGGTTTCGTGGATGAACCTTCGCTTTTTTTTGTATTTTAGGAATGGGTAAGTAAACCTTAAAATTTGTTCATCATGTAGGGAGCAATCTATAACAAAAAAATAAAAAAGCCTCATTGTCAAATTTTGAAAATGTAATTGACAAAAAGGAAATAAGTAAAAGACATTTTGTTTCAAAGAAAAGGCTGCCACTGAAACGTGAAAGTATGGTTTTACATACATAACCTCACGCCTGTCTCCCTTTCGGGGTAGGCAGAGACAAGGGACCACCAATTGCTGCTATCCAGACATTCCTCTTTCGCTTCCTTTACGTTCATCAATCTTTTCATACATGATCGCTGGTTACGGGTACTTTTGACAAAGCCTTCTTTGAAAATGTCGCCAATTTGATCGGCATACGTTCGCCTAAGCCGGCCCTTTCCGACAGAGCAAGAATGGATAGTCCATTCTTGCTCTGTACACTTCTTTCTTAAATCTTCTTTCACTCATCCTTTCCAAATGTCCAAACGATACCCTTTTCAATCTTAGTCACGACATCTTCTTTCAATCCGCATCTCTTTTATTCTCATTAAGTATCGTTTTATTTTCAAAATAAATAGATTATAACTGGCTTTGACATGTATTTCTAGCTTCCTAGTATCGATATTTCCCTCTCTATATCACTATACATATAAAAGGCAGTTCCACCCTAAGCCTCCTTTTCCTTCTACTATCTATGTGGATATTTATTTATTTATTTACCCTTTATTATACACAAAAACAAATCCAGAATAAAAAAACACAAATAAAAGAACACATTATGTATAAAGGGCGGCCTTATCGCTTGGAAGCGATTTCTACCAGGCAACACAAAGTTGGATAGTTCCCTCTCGTCCCTGAATGATCGTAACCTAAAAGGTAACTAATCCGAACAACCTACTCTTAGCGGTAAAACCACCCTCCATATAAATTCTGCTTCAATCTATTACCGTTCAGTAAGGTGGTGATGTGTTTAGGTGAAATTTTATTAAAAGGCAGTTCCACCCTAAGCCCGTGGACAGTCATCTTTCAACCTTATCTGCACTTAGCATCTGGCTAGTCACTGATAGAAAAAAACTACCATCCTGTACTGGGCAAGCTTCCAATTTTCTTAACTATTGTATAACTTTAATGTAATTTAAATTAAATTATTAAAACAACCTGGTGTTTATTACTGTATTTAACCACGTTTGCAACGCTTAATAAGGATTATATGATGTTAACTGCTCAAAGGACTCAAGCATTACATATTCTCTTTGGTAGCTAAAATTTCAGTTTGTACGTTATAATGCCTTCTTCTAAAACACGTAATGCACTATATGAATATTGTTTCAGATAATACTTGCTCTACTGAGTTCATGTCAACATTTTGGCCGACTAATAATGTCATCCACGTAAACATTCTCCGAAATCATACATATTGTTTAAAAAATTTGAAATTCTCAATTCCAACCGATTTCGATGAAATTTATATGGGACCAACTACGAAGTATAATTTTTAAAATTGAATCATAATTGTCTGAAATGTCGTGTAACAAAGACACAAAAAACAACATACACACGAATTTAGACCTCCTCCTCCTTTTTTGGAAGTCGGTTGATTACTATCATAATTATGTAGTATAAAAAAATACGCAGAAACGATTATTTAGTAAAAATTAGACATTACATGTGATGAAAAAGAGGTGTCCAAAAATAATAATAAATCAATCTATCTGTATTTTGTGACACAAATTCATCATATCAGTCACAGGAACATGTGCACACCAACGCATAACGCTCATATTCCAACGTACAAATTACTGGCGGCGGGACATTCAGATGACAATGTTCAATTCCCGATAGTAATAAGTCATAAATTTGAATTACGTTCCTGGATAACTTGCCCGTATGTGTGTATACATATTTATATCGAAAACGTAATATTACTCAGGCCATTCTAATTCGCCCGACAACTGTTGTAGTTCCAAATTAATGGACCTAATAAAATTGCTCGTTTTGCGCGAAATGATAAATTTTCGCCAGCGAAATTTGGCGAAGAAAATATTTTGGTGGGAATATGAGTTGTTTTTATAAATCCCTACGATTTAGGTCATGGATTAAAGTAATGAAATAATAATCAGGTTTCCACGCTCTCTGAAAATATGAACTAGACGTAAAAATTGTATTACGGAAGTGTCTAGATTTTTTAGTTTTCAATTATATTGGCCTAATAGAAAAAAAAAACAAATATTTCTAGACATTAAAGAATTTATCAAAAATCTAGATAACAAACTATTGCATTGACAGGGGGTCAGCATATCGCCCACAAAAAAACCTTTGCTAAAACGTCTGTTTCTTTACTAACTTTTACAGTATGCCCGGGAAGAGAAGCAGCTGCCACATTCTTTGATTTTTCCTTTGCTCCCATTCCAGCATACCCTTTGTAAAACGAAATTTAAATTGAAACAACTTCTTAAAATTTGTAATTTCACATTTTTATAAGAGGTCCAACCGCATTAAAAACCGTCGAAATGAATCTACCTGAACCGATATTGGCTGGCTTATACGAAATTTACTTTTCGTCATAAATTACTTTTTTAAAGGTGACCAAACTCACATTTTACATCAATCTCACTTTATTATTAGTGAAGAAGAGGTCAAAAATGACACAAGATAACAAAGATGACAAAGGTGCCACTGATTCAAAGGAACTGGCAATTAAATAAATCGCTTTTAACCGGATTTATCGCAATTAACATTACATTTAAAGTTTTAACTCGACGTTTCAGTGTCTCTATTGACCCCGTGGTCACGAGAGACTCTCGTAAAAAGTATAAATCGCGAAAACTTAAGACAGTATTAAGAAGCTGGCTCTTTATCGCACACCACAATTGTACAATTGCAACACAAAAGTGATAATATTTGGCGGCAGACTTTAAAATAATAATAAATACTTAACTTCACGCCGCCGGTATCCCTTATGGGGTAGGCAGAACACCAGAGGTTATTAAATCATTTGATATCACGTTTAAAAAAAAAATTTAATTGCTACTGTCAATTCAATTAGAATAAAACTGCCCCAGACTAAAAAGCAGCAATTTTCATTAAATCTGCCGTCAACATAGAAGTATATGCTCATGAAACATTGAAACCTGAACCTTCATCAAAGCAGACGTGGGTACCGCCTGTCCTCCCGCATTAACAAAATGGCGCGAATTAAGACCCCCCTTATGAGAGGATCTGATGAATTAATAAGTAAAAAACCAAAAGCATGCCTATATTTATACCGAATGACGTTTTCAATTTTAATCCCTGTGTTTTTTATTTATATCTATATAAGTAAAAGCATAATATGTGTCTGAATAAAGTTTTGTCGTCCAAAATACTCTGCTTATTGTTTTTTTTTTAAATTCATTTCTTTCTTCCTGTGAATTTAATTTGAAAGATAACTGAAGTCTTTTTTCAGGTTGCCAGGTAGGCCACCTGTGTCTATTACAAATTCGTATTTTTACAACAAACTGTTTTAATTAATTTTTTTACAAATATAATAGTCATTATAACAATTATACCAAATTATAAATGGATTATCTAAACTGCAGAATAATATAAACATCTGATAAAAAAATGATTAGAAAAAGCTACATATCCCATGCCAAAGCATCATCTTAGAAATCTCTATTCCCTTTATTATTATGCGTATAAATTGTATAAGGAGGTTATTTAGAAAAAGGGGTTACTTGAAATAGGATATGTGAAATTGCACGGGTTGCCGTGTTCGGGTTCATGAAACCCCGGAGTCTTGCAACCGACCTGTTTTCTATATAACTGGATTATCTAACCGTTACTGCGAGCTAGAGCCACCTGGATACGGCGTTTTTACGTCTAGTTTTTACATTATTGATGGTTTTTATTTGAAAAGGAACCTTGATGAGGTTTCTTTGCTGCTTGAATTCGGATGTCGTTTTTTATTATCTTACTTAGAAAGTGAATTTGAAAAAAATGGGATTTTCATGACATAAAATTTTCCCGCCTTCATGAATCGTGCATTTCAGCGTAAATTATTCTTACTTTTTTTGTGTACAATGGTTACTTTTAAATGATAATAACCCAGACTTATTCTAAGCAAAACAGTAGGCAACCCCTTAAAATTCTTCATTTGACTATGAAAAAAAAAATCGATTTTCAAACCTTAAAAATGAGCAACGAATCGTTTTAACTCACGAACGGCAGAGTACACATGACCTTTTTATCCCTGAAAAATATTAGCACAATACAAGTGCTTGACGTCGTCGATTGTAACAGAAAGTACTTACATTCAATTTAATTTTCTCGTATTGCACGAAAATGTTACTGATACTTTTCCCTTCCATATATGGCACATTTAGTTTCCGTGCAAGGATTTGTCGACGGTCCCTGCACTCTTATTAAATAATCTTGTCTAGTGTCGTCCCCGCTCCTCATTCGGCACAGTTTGATGCTTTCTACATCTTATTTAATATTCCATCTCTGTATTCAGCCACCCTCAAAACACGTAGATTGCCATATTAGGTACGTCTAAACTAAATCACCGGGATTGTACCTTTGCAAACTATAAAGTTTGTGAGCTCTCAGAGTGCAGCAGAAAGGGATTTTATGTCAAACTTTGATGTTTATTAGAAGTTAGGTATTTATGTACTCCCATGTGGAGTTGCTGGTCTCCCATCGGGCGCGTCCCCAGGTGGCCGACAGGGGAATACCCCAGAAATGGGGGTACCGTTTCGACGGCGCGGACCAAAATCAGCCTCGGGGCCCTCGTCGGTTCCCTAAACGAGTATCACCGGCTCACTTTGGTACCGATGAGGGCATGAGGAGGGTAGCGCTGGTTTGAGCCACCAGCTGCTCGGAGGGACGGCAGGCTTGGATTACTTCGGCTTCCGTGCTGTCGGCCAACCCGTAATCTTGGACTGAAACAGGACCGGGGGCTGCGAGGAATACAACCTCTTTAAAAAAAACCCCAATCCCCGGGTGCCCGAGGTGCCTCATCCGTGGGAGGTTAGATTCTGGTGATCTAACGCGACGCGATTTCTTCGGTCCCTGACCCTTTCCGGTCATAGTGAAGTCCCTGGGCGGTGGATACGGGGGTATCTGCCACCCCTGCTCAAGGGAGTTCGCTGAGGTGCGGCGTGCCTGGTGTTCTCGGCACGCTGAATGTTGAGGGCAAGCGGATGGCGCCGGCGGTTTCGCGGTTGAATGCTTCGGCTTGCCCGTGGTCCCGCACTAGGCGCGGAGGAGGAACACTTTGGGGTTTTAGTCGGTAAGAGTCCGACATAACCTGGCCGCTCCCCCGGACGACAGGTATCCATGAGGTATCCTCATGTAAAAAATAAAAAAAGGTATTGATGTACTGAAGTAACGCAAATATTTATAAATATTTGCATCGCATTTGATTAGCAGCTTTTGTTTTTTACGAGCTGTAAAAATTTAAGCTTCCTTGGCTTTTTTTAAGTATCGTTTGTTTTTTTTAACTAAAATAATCATCATTAACTTCATTTTATTGTTCATTTCTGTAAATGTATTTTATAAAAGACTTTAAAAATGAAAATAAATTTTATGTAAAATCGGAGTGATTTATTCGAAAATAAATTGTTTATTTCGATAAAATCTATTTTTTTCTCTGTAGCTCAAAAAATAATGTGCAACCATTGTTTCCATACATGCATCTAGCTAGACTAACTCTATACATATACATACATAACTTCACGCCCGTATCTCTTACGGGGTAGTCTGAACACCAGAGGCTATGAAACCATCTGAGGTCTCGTTTGACAAATTTAGAGGTATTTTATAATGATGGAGAGAGACTATTGCAGTGACAGGGGGTCAGCCTATCGCCCGCAAAACTGTCAATAAAACCTCTGTCCCTTAACTGACTTTTACGGTATGCGGTATATATACTAACTCTATGTACCTTCTTAATACGTACAGCCATGCTCATAACACCCTATTCATTCTTTTGCATCATCTTGTAACAAAATATTTTAAGAAAAATTTACATACGAATTTTCATTAATGAATGGGATAATTTACGACTAAGGTTATAGTGTTAAATTAAATATAAGTAGTTTTGGGTAAATTAGTTGTTTCAAAAATATGACACGCATTATTGGAGATGTTCGAAATAATCCTCCCAAATGTTTTAGGTACTTTGCCTTCCATGCGTTTAATTTACTTTGCTTTACTAATACACTTTTATTTTGTTGAGCGTATTACTTTGTTGAGCTCACCAAACAAAACGTATTCAATCACCAATCCCTTAAAGAACCTTTTATTTTAATACCAAAACACTACTGCACATAGAAAACATCAACAGTTTAGGAATGAATTTCCATTCCAAATGTAGGATCAATCATTTTAACAACTACCTAAACGACGATGAGATTGAATATGGACTTAACAAGCTTACTAAGATTACAGTACAGATATCCACAGTAATTCAACTCGGCCGCATCTTTGAAATAAATGCCTACAACGCCGCGGTCCATTCACATGTGATAGGGCTGCCGCCCTTTAGCGTTTAAATTATATTTGCCTATTTAGTTTTGTGACTGCAAATATACTTTTTTGAAATAAACAAATAAAATACTTTGTCAATTGAATAGGAAGTGTACAACCAAAATACGTTTTGCGTCAAAAAACTATGTTTACGTTTGAATAACAAATCTGTCTTATAAATTAGCGACCGAAAAATACATGCGCATCGCCTGAAACGCACGAAAAGATGAACTATTAAATTTTAAAGTATAAACAATCCGCATATTAACGTATAGCTCAATCAACAGTTATTTCGTTATGTAGACACTCGCGACTGGAGGCATGCCGAGATCTAGCCGCGTAGGTATAGCTCGCGTTTCGTCCGTTTGTACGAAGTTGAATTACTGTAGATACTGTGCTAAGATAATCTACCGGTAAACTTCTGTTCTTAATCAAAATTAATAAGCAATATTAGATGAAATATAAGTCATAAACAGATTTTCTTGTTTCTATGGCAGTATTTTAAGTCAAATTCATTACATTAACACTAAAAGCAAATAATTAAACATTAGGTATTAATAATAGTTTTAAATAGTATAATAATAATAATAATTTTTAATAATAATTTATTTCAAAAATATCAATAATACATTTACAATTACAAGCCCTGAAGCCCAAAGTAGCGTTAGCCGTGTATTGGTCTTCAGTTTTCACTTCCCTAATCTTTACAGAAATAAAAAAATATAAACAAGGCAAATAGGCACAACACTTAGACAATAATTTAAATTAAGATATAAAATTGAAAGAAATAAAAAATAGTAATTACATAAATTTTTAACAAATTAGTAACATGCGTGAATGTGCAAACGTGATTGTATGTCAGTGTGTGTTTGTGTGTGAATATGCATGCTATATATGTGTAGTGTTAGAGGTTTTCTTTACAAATAATATAATAGGTATAAATTTTTCTAAATAATATAAGCAACACAAATATGCAACAATAATTATGATTTAATTTTGAGTAGGTTTTCTGTACTATCATAGTCAAGATTTTGTAGCCAGAGTTTGATTATACATTTAATTTTATAGTTTGATAATTTCTTAATTTTATGTTTAGAATTAAGTATGTTATAGAGTCGGGGTGCTATAGCGTTGTAGTGTCTCTGGGCAAATTTGCTGTTTATCTTGGGAATTGGACAATCATCTCTTCTTTTGTGTGAAGGCAAAAGTTGGGGTACGGTTATTTTATGATATTTACGAATACATTGAAAAATAAACAGTTTTCGCACAGACAGTAATTTTGTTTGCTCATAAAGTTGGTGAGTAGGAAATCTAAACGGTAGATGTAATAGTACTTTTAATACCGCACGCTGTGCCCTCTCAACCTCTATTAAATCTGTTTTACTGGCCGACCCCCATGAACATATACAATAAGTAATAACACATTCAGCCAATGCTTTGTATGTTTGAATTAGAATTTTAGTATTAGTGATAATTCGTAAATCTTTAAAGATATAAATTAGCTTCCTTAGCCTTTTGCTTACTGTTGTATAATGTATTTTCCAATTAAGTCGGTCGTCAATATTAATTCCTAAATATTTTGTGTTAGTTACTCTTTCCAGTATGGGACAGTTACATTCGGTATCGCTTATTTCGTTAAGATTGCGATTACATGGGAATGAGTGAATACGCACAACGAATCTCTTGGGTGAAGCAGCCTTTGTTTTGCTAAAGCATAGATATTTAGTTTTTGACGTGTTGAGCGTCAGTAAGCTATCTTCAAGCCATGCAGTCACCAAAGATAAGCCGCCCTCTGCAAGTTGACGGACATGCTCCCAACTCGAACCATGGAACAAGATGACAGTGTCGTCAGCAAACATCTGAATTTCTGCTCCCTTGATTTTGGTTTTGCACAGCTGGTTTATGTAAATCAGAAATAGCGTTGGGCCTAACGTGCTATGAACACAAACATTATGGTTACCCTACGATTCAACGATTAATTTTAATAAAATGTAAAGGGTCTATGTTTAATGTGACAATTAAGGTGACTGTGACAATAAATATTTTAATTTTATTGAATAAATTATCAAAGAAATTGTGCATATTTTTTCTGTTGTCACTTTCAAAGTACAACAGTACGAAACATATATTTACTTATGTTTCACCCTGTATCTGTATTCAATTAAGGCTACTCTATTCGTTACCCAAGCAATCTCTTAAGAGATCCCACGGTCAACCTGGGGTCACCTTGTATTGAAAATGAAAATGAAAACTTTTTATTCATAGTAGGTAATTTTATACACTTTACGAATTTCAAACGCTGGATGAGGGCGGCGGGCGTCCGGACGACATGACGAATCCTGGGGGAAGACCTCCGTCGAGAAGTGTGCATATCTCGGCTCAGGAAGATAATAATCGCCCATTATCCACCAATGTCTTGGTGTTGCCTACGACTACATCTTCTTCGGCTTTAAAAAACTTTTTTTTGCGTTTTTTTTTGTTGAGTCCTCTCATTCAAGGGTGGTAGGGCGTGGATACATCTGTACGGTGCCGCACCGTGCCATGGCAACGGTGCCGTGCCGCTACACGGCATACGGCATGCCTTGCCCTCGCACGGCGCGGCGCGGCGTCGCACCTTTCCACGGCGTCGTGCACGGAGCATCGCTCAGCACTTCATATTTGCTCTTAAAATGATCTCCAGCATGGTTCATTATATAAAAGTGCCGTGCCGTTACGCGGCATACGGCGCCGTACCGTAGAGCTGGAACCATGCCCGCAGGGATAAGCCGTCCTTACTACGACCCGACCTTTGGGCTAAATATTACCTTCAGACTCTGAAGTAAATAATATATATGTAATTAATTATACTTACCAATTGATAATTGGCCCTATAAATTGGCTGCAAATACTTTTATTTGTTAGCGTAGTAAATAAATTAAGCTATAGCAATTTGAATATATTCTCTTATATGTTTATTTTTTTCTAATTTATTCTCTTCCTAAATAAAAGACTTTTTTGCTGTTTGGTAGCCAATGGTGCTACTAAGGATGTTACCACACTAATCGGTTGACCGTCGATCGACATCGACCAGTTTTTTTGGCCTACTAAAAACCATCGATCGACGTCGACTAATCCATCAATTTCTACTTTATGAAATAGGCACATACAGTACAAACTGATCGTGACATGAAAAAAAAAACAAACACAAGATAGCAAATTGTGAGAGCCAATGTCATGCCACAACCAAATTGCTTACATAGTAGATAAAAATATTAAGTAAAATCGATCCCGGTTGGGACTCGAACCCAGATCTACCGTATTCCGGGCAGGCAACCAACTGAGCTTTCGGGTCCCGGCCGTTGCCATGTGAATTATACAGATGACTGGTGGGTCACTTTTAAAATTCGAGGACGTGATAGTTTGAGATCATACATGAAGAGAAAAATATAATAAAAATAAATATTAATTATTATTTGCGTAAACTCAACCGAAAGTTTAAGAATTGATTACACAACGCATGGTTACACTAGCGTTGGCATCGATCGGCGTGCCAGGTCACGTGCCGCGATTGACTCAGGCGTAAGTAAAGTCAATAGTACCAAAACTTTATTTATTTATAAGGAATTCTAGTGAAAAAATTAAGTACCTACTTTTATAACATAATTATGATCAGAATCTAGTACTGCGTGCTGTCCTTCAGTATCTAAAATTTGCCACCAGTCACCCTGTTTATGCCCTGGCAAATAATTCAATGCAGTAAACTGAAAGTTCGAAATGTCATGTATTAAAATAATGATACCAGTTAGAAACTTCGTAGTGTAGGTACTGAATGAATGAATGATTGAAAATAAACGTGTCTAATCGAAGTAAAATCGACCTTATTACTTCTGTATTTTAAACTCCTTTTGTCGTTAAAAATAAAATTAAGATTTTAAAAAGAGTTTTCTAACAGTGCCATAAATAAAGAAATGTTTTGTGAGCATAAATATTTTTTTCCATTCATTAAGTATATTATTATTTAAAAATAATTACATTAATTCAATTTAACCTCATCGCTATTTTTTTTTCCTAAAGTGGGAACACTCAATTTACTGCATTGAATTATTTGCCAGGGTATAGCATATTTTATATATTTCGTTTTTTACCAACGATATATGCGGGAAATATAGGTTCGAGTCGCAGCCGGGATTGATTGTATTCAGTAATTTTATCTATAAAATTTAAACATTATAGAATGCAAAAATCTTTTTAAGAAATTTATACAAAGTATGTTTACATTTAATTTAAAAGTGTCAGCAAACATAACTGGTGTATTAAGGGATCGAGAGCGACCGGGACACTAATGGCCTGAAGACGTGACAAGCTTTTTACGCACGAAATTATGTTCCGCAGTCTTGAGGTGCATACAATGAAAAATGAAGTCTTGTGGGAAGCTGTATTTTTATCTGAACGAAAATTCATTTAAAATATCAGTGAAACTTTTTTTTACTTTTTAAAGTCCAATGGTCCTAATGGACGGTCAAATTTACTTTATTTGCGATTGTAAGTTTATACAGGATATAAGTTTTTGGATTGTATCTTACGGATAACATTATCACACTGAATATATTTTTATTTAGTTCTCTCAAAGTAACTGTAGGGTCAAAACAGGAACTCTGGCAAAGAATTTCTTGCAATAGCATTTGATCTGGCAACTAGAGTCCCTCTGACGATCATAAATATTTCCAGCAATGTTTTATTAATATCTAATTTCTGGAACAAAACTGTGGGGCCCATTAACAACATTATTGCCACATAGCATCGAAATAGATCGAAAACGAATTAGATCGAAATCAAACGTCAGTTTACTTACTACTACAAACTGATCATTATAAATTTTAGTTTTCATTTATAGTGATTTATTTATAACAGGAACCTATAGGTCTACCAGGATCTGATGACAAAAAGGGACAAAAGAAATTGACGCTAGCAATAATGGGGAAATTGGAGTAAGACGTTTAAAAGAAAGAACAGTGGCAGAATTTTGTCTGGATTGTTTTGGGGTACTTAGATGCCATAAAAATTAACAATTTGAATGATTTGTCTACGATTTTTAATTTTTTTGCTTCCTCTACCTAGTTGAAGCCGGAGTTATTTATAAAGATAAAAAGCATTTCAACTGATTAGTTGAGTTTCTGTTTGATTTAATATTAATCTGACATAAGTGATTTGATTATTGTACTATTTTGTAATTGCAGTTTTTATTCATAACCTAAATACGAACATCGATATATGTTTTTTTCGACCTAACCGAATGAAAATAGACTCACTTGTAGACTCTGGAACTAATGCCGAACCTTTAAACATATTTTTTATTACGGGACGCATCTATTTTGCGTTAGACAATTTCTTGTATGGAGACCTGCCATCGTTCTTTGAAGCCGAACCAAAAACAATTCCTAGACATTTCAGTTGACAGATGTTTTTTTTTGTTGCCATATGAAAATCACTATTTTGTCATCAGATTCTGGTAGACCTATAATAACAGTAAAGAGTGCTCTATGAATAAAGTTCAAGAATGACAACAATCGCTATGATACAAATGTAAAATAAATAACTTTAGTTTAAATACAATTATCATTTTTCGTTAACTTAAAATTGATATACTCGTATCAGGTTATTTATTTGATATTTTATTTTCCATGAAAGAACCGTCTCTCTTATTGGCGCAAATATCATTAATTTGGATATCGTCATTATTTGTACAACGGTTTATACTTCGAAAACATAATTATTAATTGCTTTTAATCCTGCCGAATCAAGTTTTTTTGTACCTTTAGTTTTTTATGTTCATACACTATCACGTTGGTAGTCATGTTGATAGTGTTTGAACATTCAGCACGATATGAAAAAAATACAACATTGATATGGATGGGTTGTTTAATTGAAACAACTCTAAAATAGCAGAAGCGACACGTAGAAGTAACACTCTTAAATAATGAAAAATTCATTTGAAGGTTCACTCCTCAATAATGTAAAACTGTCGAATAAGGAAATAGTTAGCAAGAGTATATTTTAAACGGAATTCATCGGACGTGGAGAACAACAAATGAAAAGAATAAAGCCTTATAACATATCATCTTAACAGTTGACTTGTTAATGGAATGGGTAGAATGCAAATGCAACCATTAATCTGAATATTTTATCCAAACCAGCCAACTCACATAATAACTTCTAATAAGCATCATAAGAGGACCGTACAACGCTGTCCCTAAATCCGTTGGTGGCATTAACTTAATGAAATTTTATTTCACATACAATTAGACCATTAAAAGTTAAGGACTTGCCCTTAATTAAAGGGCAGAAGGGTGTAGAATTGAGGTATTAAGGCTGCGTATTCATGTGTTTGAACTTACAAAAGTTCCAACATTTTTGGTTGGACCCTCATTTATTTTTGACGCACTGAAAAAATTTTAAGTTCTTAATTTTTTTCCTCTGAATATTTGATTTATGAGTTTTTCCATCGAACTCGTAAGGTTTTATTTTAAACTAAATAAAGTTTTGGTAAGGGAGAAAATGTCAAACAAATTGGTATTTTATCTGGCCGCCATTGGGTATGATTTACAACTAACATCTTGGTTATCTGACCATAAATCAGGGATAGCTATAAAAATGACGTACTATCAAATAAAACTTAGTACGTGATATTGCATAGAGGTTCGCAGATGGGTTTAGGTCCATGCTAAAAAATTCATAGGTAAACATTTGTGGAATAAACCAAAAATACATAGAGACCGTTTTCACGATAAAAGCAGGAAGAAGCACAGTTTTGATAATTTACTTAAATTGTAGAGTATTCAGTCCTAATTTTTTTAATTTATTGTCAAAGCGCACAGATATTTCTTTTTTACAACATACATTCAATTGAATCTTATGACAAGAATTCAGTGTGTGTTTGAAATTAATAACGAAATCTAGAATAATCTGTCAGGTGAGGTGTATACTTTTTGTATATGTATACTTTGCGTAAGCAGTATAAACGTTGATTTGTATGCACACTAGTTATTATATGTTTAGCAAAAATATATAAAAGTGGTATGTATTTATCGCTATATAGATAAATGCTGATGACTTAGATAAAAGAAACCTTATATATATATATTTTTGACGACCGGCTGGTGTAGCGGTAACATAAATTGCCTTCTATGCCAGAGGTCCTGGGTTCGAATCCCGGCGGCGACGGATATTTGTGTGATGAACACAAATATTAGTCGTCAAGTCATGGATGTTTATATATTTATTTAAGTTTATTCTAATATAAAAAAAAAATATTTATTCAATATGTATGTTTATATATTTCTTAAGTATATCAGTTATCTAGTATCCATAACACAAGTTCTTTAAGAAACTTAATTTGGGCTAGATAATGTCGCGTGAGTGTCAGAAATATTTATATATATTATATTTAACAGTATTTTTGTAGGAAAGCAGTATTAAATGTATGTCTAGCTCTAGGTTTTTCATCAAACATAATTTAATTTAAAAGCTTACGTCATATAGAATATGGAATATTTACATAAACACCAACTGTTTACCCATTCAGACATAGAAAATTGTACACTAAGGTTGCTCTTATTATTAAAACTCAAAACGCCTTATACTCGCAGTAAACTTAAAATATTCACAACAAAAGAATGCAGTTATAAATGCTTACGACGGATTCCTCATTCATAAAACCCCTCTGGGACTTTCTTTTCCTAATCTTTATAGAAGAAACTCTTTTCAATGAATCCTATTTCTATTAACGTATTTATTTTTAGCAGAAAATCGTTGCTTTGAAGTCATGCTTGCGTACGGCTTCTTCGTTTTTCCAAACAGGACTAAGCTGGTTAACGCGGGACTCATGGTATTTATGCGACGACAAGGCTCATGAAGGTACTTACAAGTAAAATATATTATTGGGTGATGATGCGTCGAGGCCTTAACCTTATTCCATTGATTACTAAAAGTTTTTTAGTTTATGTTGTACTTTCATCTATACTAATAATTAATCTGTAGAGAGGTCAATTCTGTACATGAAATATATTTTCAAAATAATTATCAGGGGGTGATTAGTGATCGATACTGATGCCAAAAATGCAATCAGTAAAATTTTTGTCTGTCTGTCTGTCTGTCTGTATGTTCCTTATAGAAACAAAAACTACTCGCCGGATTTTAACGAAACTTGGTAAAATTATTCTTCATACTCCTGGGCAGGTTATAGTACACTTATTATGACGCTACAATCAATAGGAGCAGAGCAGTGAAGGGAAATGTTGGAAAAACGGGAGAAGTTACTTCATTTTTCAAGCTTCCGTCGTGTGTGCAGCCTTAATGGTTAAAGCTACATAGAAATCATGTATGACAGAAATATTCTTCATAAAATTATATAAAAAATATCCCAGAACAGTATATGTCTATATTTTATGGTTGACTCACAATACCTAACACGTGTAAATCCCGATAGCTTAGCAGTTCGGAGCTTTCTGATTATATTTGTTTACTCTTACGTTTATAATACTCTCACTCATCCCTAATTAAAAAAAAATAACATTATTAAGTACCTATTCAATAAAAAAATAATCATAGAAATCGGTATAGAAACACCAAACTTTACATGAAATACGCTAATAACCCATCGCGCGTGAATACTGAATGATATAAGGATTATTTTTGCATAACGGTTGCCACGCTCGACGCGGCTCGCGGCGCGTTAGGATATAGCCGGGAGGCGAGCGCAAGCTTTATAATTCATTCAATATTTGGCTGTTGATGCGTTCAGAGCGTTCCATTTTATTGACAGACAATAATTGATATTATAAACCGTGCTTATCAGCGCGACTTTTAGTCTTTAAATAGTTTATTTGAATTTCTTTCGTTGTTATTTTATAAAATAGGTATTAGTTGTTTTGGTAGTGTATAAATATTCGGTCAAATTCCAAATTTTGGCCAATTTATGTTCAGTTTTTTTTGTATTTTTTCGGTGAAAGTGTAGGTACTTTTATTAATTATTGTAGTCATAGGTATTTATTTTTAAGTGAAGTAGGTATAGGTAGATAGCATTGTACAGGCGTTTCAGCTTTACTTTCATTTCTTTTTCTGTTGTAAGTTGTACATATTTCTGGGTATAATTCTATTTGGATATCTCAAATTTTAACAGGTTGCGGTGCAGGAGAAACCGTCTTTATTCCCAGAATTCCCATAATACCAAATAATTTTCCATTCCAATTTAAAAGAACGCAATTCCCAGTATCGGTGTGTTTTGCAATGACAATTAATAAGGCTCAAGGGCAGACTTTTCGTGTTGCTGGAGTAGATCTCGGTTTCAGTTGTTTCTCGCATGGTCAGTTATACGTCGCTCTTTCCCGGGTTAGCAGTTCTAGAAATCTTCATGTTCACGTGCCGGACGGGTCAACTTTCAATATAGTTTACTCGGAAGCTTTGCGTGAAGTATTTTCGTTCCATAGATACTTAAGCCTCATGTGAAAGTGATCCATGGTAGGTAGTAATAGATACCTACCATGAAGTGATCTAAACAATGAATTGTCAATTCTTATCCTTACTAATATTATAAATATGAAAGCGTGGATATTTGTTCAGCTTTCACGCAAAAACTACTCGACGAATCATGAGAGGTACTAGAAGTAACATAGGATACTTTTTATCCCGAAATTATCGCGAGCGGAGCCGCGGGCACAGCTAGTTGTACATAAATTACTAAAGTATTGTTTAATTCAACATCAATTGCTAATAATGCTATGCTAACATAGACTGGTCTATTTCATAATTAATATGAAATTGGAGGAGTAAAGTTTGGTCAAAATCATTTTTTAAACAGACCGATATTATCGCGTCTATTTCTCTTGCACATTTACACTTGATATTCCGGACAAACTTGGCAAAAGATACCAACATTTCGATTTAAGATGAAACAAATAAATGCCATGATATTCGTTTCAAACGTATTATTATATGTACAATTAATTTGGATTGAAAAAGCTTCATTTGCATTGATTGTTCATTTATGATTATTCTTTCAACCCTTTTTCGTGACTGATTTCAAACAACTGTGTTTAATATCAGTACAGTTATTGTTGTCCGAAGTGAAAAAAAAAGCTTATTATTCAATTTTTCGACTGTATATAACGAAATAAAATAAAGCCATGGTAACAAGTAACTTAGCTATCATGTCATGCTTTCCTTTACCAGAAATTCAACTACGATACTAAGTTACTTAAAATGAGAACAGTTAATTCAATTATAACTACATAGAGAACTGCATACCTAGCGAAAGTTAATCTTCGATGGAGCGAATTTATAAGCTCAATGTTTGTAGAAAAAAATGTAAAGAACATATGGTAAAAAAATATTGTATGTAAGAGGCACCAGTGATACACATAAAGTAATCTAAATCTGCATCATAAATGATGCAACCTAAAGGTAAATTTAATTAGGATATACTCGTCCTTCTTTCTATTTACTTGCCATTTCCGTATTCACTTCATAGGTTCGTTTACAGGTGCTTTCTACAGCAAATAAAAAAGAAAAACTTGTCATTTAATGTAGGGGATTTAAAAACTCTTTAAACTTTACCATTTTGACTGTCGCTTATGATTATAAATATTGTCAGTTTTTTTTGCGAGAATTCATAGTTTCCTAGAAATATTGAACAAACCTTGTGACTTATTTAAGCAGTGTTCCGTACTAAAAAAGCAATTTGCAAAAGTCATCGTACTCCATTCAAAGAAGTTCACCTTCCTAAAAGGTTAAATGTAGTTACGAATAGTTCAATTTGATGGTTTAGAAAGCCGATGGAAAACCTATCAAGTGTTGGCTGTTTCAGGTTTCAACACACACATAGGTACACATAGTAAACTCAGGTGAAAGCTTTGCTATGAAAGCCTTCAGGCAAATGCCTATTGCTCTGGAACCCGTATTCTTGTGCCTTTTGAAAAGCTTTCTCTACTATTCAATAAAAGCCTTGAATGGCGAAAACCTTCGATTAAACTTACTCGTTGAAAGTTATTAATCTTTCAAATTTTAATTCCGGAGTTTGGAAGTCTTTTTAAGAGGATATTTGAATGTCATTTTTATTTAATAAAAAAAATATAAAATTTTAGTGATTGTTACTAAAGAAATAGATACAAAAAAGAAATAGGTAAATATAAAATACATACATACATACATTACGTCACGCCTGTATCCCTTATGGGGTAGGCAGAACACCAGAAGCTACAAACCATCTGATGTCACATTTGACAAATTTGGAGGCATTACAATGATGGAGAAAAACTTGCAGTGATAGGGGGTCAGCCTATCGCCTACAAAAACGTCAATAAAACCTCTAACTAACTAGAATCGTATATATAGTATAAAATGAAACTTTCATTAAAAATATTAAGTGTTGCACAAGTACATATTTGATACAAATTCCTTTTGGTTACAATCGTCAGGAGGTTCACCGTAGAGTATAAAACCGTAAGTAATAAAACTTGTGGTTCCGATGATCTGACATGATTTTAGTAGTAATAATAATAATAAATCTTTATTTCGGACCATAGTGAAATCCATAGTGTGTTAGTAATACAATGTTAGTAGTATGATGAATTTTTGTATTATTAGCTGTAACTTTTAAACAAGGTGATCCATCACATCTCTCTGAATTTCTAATCCTATTCCAATCCAATCCTATTAAGCATAATATGAGCAAATTATCTATGTGTATGTACATAAAAATCATTGCCACTTTTCCTTGTGATTTTATAATTTAAGAACGGGCTCACCTATCCAAACCAAATGTTCAGGCTTTGCTCGGACTATTCAGTCCGACGGTTTATGTGAAGTTTGCACAAAATCAGTCCAGTGGTTCTTCAATTATCACATTAATGTAACAAATTAATTTCAGATCATTTTGCTGTTATATTGAAACTTTTTGTGCTCTAAAATTAAAACTTTTTCAGTGTTGACAGAACCAGCATACTGTTATGTCATTCTTACGGTCATAATTATTGCTTTGTATTTATATTTTTATACATTTTGTAGAGTTATTGTTATAAAAAAAAATTATATCTTTTATTTTGGACATCTCAAACGTCGTATTTTTGAGTCATATTCAATAATACAATTCGGCATTTAAATAAATTACTTTTTATTGACATTTAATTGCTACTGAAATTTATACAGATAATTTTATGCCGACTTTTAAGGTAAATACTTCAACAGGATTGTCCCATGTTTATATCAATCTAAATAATAAAATATTCGATAGTTTTAAAAATTCTGATCCAACATCTACCTAAAATTGCATACATGTTACAGATTCAGGGCCAGATTTATCATCAAGCTGGTTCGTTATTGCTATCCCCCAACGATCATTGATGATCAGATCAATTTATGTAAATTTATTTTATTTTTATTAAAATCGTGAATTGTTTATGCAATTGTTTCGAATACAAGACGAGAAATTATTCGTGAGCAACAAAGGTTTTTCCATCAGCATAACGCAATAGTTCAATTGTTAAAAATTTCTCTCGATCGTAAGCCATCTTATAATCATAAAATCGTAATAAGGGCTGATAGAACACCTTTTGGAGAGAATGCAAGAATGCTATTGAATGCACCAACAATTGATGAGGTTGCAATTGTAATTCTTGGTGATAAGTTTCAATCCCATGATATTGTACTTCATCGAGAAATGAGCAATTGCAACGTGTTTTGGAACTTCATCGTAATTACGATGCATTACAATACCCAATATTGCATTGGAAAGGTGACGATGGCATCCATATCAATATACCAATGATTGATTCACGAACAGAACATAAATGACCTATTTTCAGTGTGTTGCCATTTCATTTGTTTAATTTTCTCAAGTCACATTTTGCACTTATTCAGCTCTACATGAATTTTTATTCGTATCGATTGATGGTTCGTCCACAAGTACAAAATTATATCTTGAGATGTGGTTAACTATATCATCAGACATCGTTGATATGTATGCCAACTAGAATATAATATTCGTTTCAACCAAGCAAAATTAAGATCTGAAGAAAATATTCATTTTGCAAGATGCGATAGCGAATGATGTTAAATGAATGTTTACTGAACTTATTATATTATTTTGAATCCACTGTTTATACAGGGTAACTGGTGACAAATTTTAGATACTGAAGGAGAGCACTCTGAACTCGACTCAGATCATAATTATGCAATAAAAGTAGGTAATTAATTTTTCCCCCGAAATCCTTATGAATAAATAAAGAGACCTTACTACGCTGTTCCCGACGCGCTGCCTCAGTCAACACGCACATAGCAGTGTTCCCGCCACACGCACACCACCACCCGCTTAGTATCTACTGCAATAGTTACGTAACCATGCGTTGCGTAATGAATTCTCTAATTTTCGCTTAAGTTTACTCAGTAAATAATTAATATTATTTTTATTTCTTTTCTTCCTTTTTTATGTATGATCTCAAACTATCACGTCATGGAATTTCGAAAATGACCCACCTTGAATAATTCATTTTGGTATTTCTAACACAAATTATTTCCGTCATTGAATTTAAGAAAGAAGTTATATTTAGTTTTTAATTAGTAATTTTATTTATGTTTTATTTTGTTTTGAGTTTGACATATATTCTGTTATTAATTTGATTTATATCTAATTTCTTATTTGATTCCTAATTATTTTTTTTTAACACAATTTTTAATTAACTTATTTTATGAGTTTTACTTGACTTACTATTTAATTCTAATTGTTATTCGTTTGTGAGTACCGAAAAGATACTGTAAATCCATAATTAAATCGCGGTAAGAATTTCCCCTTGTGTATATATAAATAAAACAAGTAGATGCAGTACCTTATACTTTTAATAAGTTTTCGATGTGTTGTGCTAAATAATCAATAATCTTGATCTTTTAATGTCCTAGAGATTTTATGTTTTGGAATATAAAATGTGAAATAAATAAAACAAAATTGTTGAACTTTGCTGCTGTAAGCTTTGAAACTGTTTTAGGTCGAATAGTAAAACTGTTGCACCTATTTTCCTTTGTTTGTTGTATTGTATTTTATGTTTCCATATTTTACTGCTGGTCCTTGTTATACAGAACCAAAGTGCAGGTAAAATAAGAATCAATAACTTAAAAGTGACTCTACAATCTTCAGTAAATTGATGAAACTGTAAATCAGTTGTCGCCCTTGACCATAACTACTCTATCTTTTATCTCACATTAAGAAAAGTCAAAAACAAAAGAGCAGCAGTTGTTATTTTATTTAGTTAGCCGTAAAGGGGTAAACCGAGTAAATTTAATAAGTTAGCTAACAAATGACGCGGTGTGCATTAACATGAACCGCTGCGGTATAATAATGTGGGCGACCACGCCAAAAGTATACCATCAAATTAATATAAATTGTCTACACCTTTCTGTAGTACTGCAATAGAGTTGTGAGTAAAAGTGTGTCCAAAATTGTGCCGCTGAATGGGGAAAACTGGTAATTCTCTCAGCTTATTATTGAAGGAAAAGTGGAATAGCGTTGTTAGGAGTTGTTTTGACCTTAACTGTTTGGTATAACTAGAAAAACAAATGGTTTATGTATTGTTTGGGTTCGTGAGTCAATTTATTTTGGAAAGTTTTGGGCATTTCTTTGAACAACTTGAGAAACTTTATAATTGCTCTTATTGTGATGGATGGAAAAATGGTTTTGTTATTGAAAATAATAAGTTTTTTTATTTGAAATGATATATATTTTAGGTTTATAATATTTATATATACTGGAATATTAAGTGTGTATTAATAATGACTTCAAACATTTTCGTGACCCTTTAACATAAGTTCTGAGATGCCCTTTTTATCGAACTCAAATAAGAAGCACCTTAAGTAATAATCTCTGTTAAGTGCCAACTCAAAAAAAAAAGGTAAAAAGGTTATGATTATATAAACACGCAGAATATAAAACTTGAGTAACAAGTAATTAGAAAAGCTATAAAAACATAGAGAAAAATTCTTTGTTATAATTGAAAAGTTTTGAATTTTTAAGAGGAACTAAAGGATGAAATGAATAAGTTCAATTAGGTAGTAAGAAAACTTTGCCAAATTGAAAAATAATGAAGATTTTTAAATATTTATTCTTTTAAATGTTATTTAAAAATAGTCTCTTAGATCCCAGGTTTAAAAGGTGAGCTCTCTATATATTTTGGACATAACACAACATTACAATCTTGTCCGAAAATTAAAAAAAATTACGGTCGGGTATGCAAACAACAAAGCGATCATACTTTTGTCGGTCATCATAAACTCATTTCGGGTTTTTCGAATGTTGGTAAAGATTGATCTAAGATTAATGTTTAACAAGGTTTCAGAATTCTAGCTTAAGTGTACTTAGTATTTCATTTGTACTGGTTTTTGCATTCGATTTTCAAATTTATTTTAAGGTTGTATTAGAGTTATTTTAAATGCGTTTAAATTGCACTCGAGTAAAAAATCTTCAACTAAGTAATTATAAATACGATCCGTTTTGTTATAATTTAGACACATTAACTACGTTCTTTCTCAAACACATAATTTACGTCCTGACAACTAACTGGCCAGGCTTTACAATAATAATGTTAAGGCAATCGAAGCATCCATAGCTTGTATAGCTTTCATTGCATATACAAAGACACTGAGAGAGACGGCTGAGATCGAATTCCGATCAACACTTGTGGTCGCATGGCAACCACAAAACCACGGCTAAGGCCCATATGATATATCTCAATGTGTTTATGTAAAGCACTAGCACAGGGTTATAGAGGTGACGTACGTATCGTATGTTTTATTAGTAATTCGATTATTCTAGTCTTAAATCTATGATGCTTAAAGGAGGCTTCCATGCTGGAGTGGGAGCCAAAAAAAAATACATATACTAGATAGATGTACTAGCTGCTTTTATTCCCGGGCATACTTTAAAAGTTAATTAAGGGACAGAGGTTTTATTGGCGTTTTTGTGGGCGATAGATTGACTCCTTGTCACTGCAATGGTCTTTCTCAATCATTATTATATCTCTAAATTTATCAAATGGTTGCATAGAATCTGGTGGTCCGCCAACCCCGTAAGAGATACAGGCTTATTGTTATGTATGTTTGTATGAATATTGTATGAAAAATATTGCAAATAAAAAATATTATTTTTAATATGAAATAGAGATAAGACGCATGTCTTCATGACAACCTGATGGTACATTAGTGATCAAGTAAACAAAGGTGGTACACGTCTATCTACGGGACACCTTTTGAAGTTTTCCAACTGTCAATTTTTATTACTGAACCACACCAGATGGGAAGTAACTATGATGCGTGTCAATTTAGGACGTAAATTTATCTTAATTAAATATAATATTTTTACTAAACGGGAGCATAGGTGAGATGTTGACGTCTAGGAAGAGTAGGGCTCATCTAATTTTCGATATGTCGTCTTCTGTACAACACTTACCCATGCTTAACAAAGCTATTCTAAAGTGTCCTGACATGGAGAGAAAACTATTAAAAGGGTCGGTTTTGAATAACAAATGCAAAATTTACAATTATTATCAATCAAAAACGTACTAACATCCACATTAATTTCTAGAGAAATAAAACTTAAGTTCAACATTTTACACATCTCATACTTGAATTTATATTTGTTGTTTACTAAAAAGGTGAAAAGAGCAAAGAAACGCTGATATAAAAGTTTTATAATAAAACTGTAACCTACTCCCTGCCTTTTATCATCTTTTCAGACGATTTCGGTCCTATAATCCTCAGTATACAGACAAGCCCTTTTTGTTAAAAATAAATGTAAAAGCGTCCCTTTCAACCCTTCGCATGTAGGACACATATTTTTTACGAATGATGCAATGGGAGGTTGTAAAGGATAACTCTTCATAATCCAGTCACTGAAGGATCAAATTGGACCGACTTAACATAAATCTTGGAAGGCTTTTGGCGTAATTGTTTTTTTTTTTTTTATAAGTGACTAAACCCGCGTTTGACCTCAATCTCACCTGATGGTAAGTGACGATGAGGTCGAAGATGAAAGCACACGGGTTTAGGAAGGAACTGGCTCTTTATACAATATTGCCGGAACACATTACCGCCGGAGCGGTAACATTTGGCGGCAGACTTTATATAAAGGGTGGTCGCTAGCCAGGCGGACCCAGAAGGGATCCTACCACCAAGCAAAACTTTTGTGTATAGACTTCGGTGATATAAATTTGTTATTATTTTATAGTGACCCAAAATAAATAAAAATATCTTAATAGTGCTGAAGTATATTTTTGATAATATTGTCTTAAGTTTTCACGATTCATAATTTAAACAAAACTACTTTTTAACAGGATTGATCACGTATAATTTATATTTTACATTTTAACTCGACGTTTCGGTGTCTTTGCCACGGTGTCTGCAAAGGTCGAGTTAAAATGTAAAATATAAATTATATGCGATTAATCCGGTTAAAAAGTAGTTTTATTTATATTTTTGATAATTTACTATTCTACTTTGGGTTCAAAATTTTAGTAATTGAGTTTTCTTTTACTCTATTTATGTTTCATTATTTATTAATAATGGCTCGTTAGTCAACTGAGGCCGCTCGAAGTTACCCCGCAGGATGAGTTGACCAAAGCTATATTTTGCTTTGGTCAACTCATCCCGCTGCAATTTAGTAGAAAGCAGGGAACAAAAAACAGACTTACATACATACAAACATACGCGTTGAACATATAATCCTCCTTTGCGTACTGCAGTCGGCTAAATATAGAGATACCTATTTATTTTGAGTAAACTAAAGTTTGATACAAAGCTGTAATTTGAAGAAGGGTTCCGTAATATAATTTGACGGTGACATGTGTGTAACATTTGTAACTTGTATTCAAGTTGTGAACTGTCACTTCCCACAACCAGAGCTTTTAAGTTAGCAGTCAGCTGTGTCTGCTCAAGTTGATTGATAGAGTTAGTTTTTAATAACTTAACTTCAACTTACTAAACTGTTCGTCATAAAGGATGATTATTGACTTGGGTAAAACCCATTTATATTTGATAATGTATGTACATGTAGAGTTCAAAATGTTGTCAGTACGTAGAAATGTATATCTTATTTCAAAAAAATCTTTCAGTATATGCTAGACTGGACTGCTTTGTATACAATAATAGTGTGTATACTACATGCATTTATCATTGAGTTATTATTCTTACATATAGAGTAGCTATCCCTAAGAAAAAATGTGTCGCAAAATTTGATGACAAGAGTGGACATGCGCGGTATGGACTGACAATAACGTGTCATTTTCATAGATGATAGTTACAGAAGTGAACATAGTAGTTGTAATGTATTTCTGCAAAGTAAGGCCTGATTGAATCAATGGTATTAAATAACCGCATTGAGTAGTTTAAGTAATGAGAAGAACTAGGAGACAACACCAAGACATTGGTGGAAAATGGGCGGTCATTATCTTCATGAGCCGAGAGATGCACACTTCTTGACGGAGGCCTCACCCAGGATTCGTCATGTCGTCCGGACCCGCGCCGCCCTCATCCAGCGTTTGACGTTCGTAAAGTGTATAAAATTACCTACTACGAATAAAAAGTTTTCATTTTCATTTAATGTAAGTCTATTTTCTATTGTCTAACCTCCTATGGCTTGACACTTGTACATTTTTAATTGGTGAGTAAGACGGCACGTCATGGCAAACCCTTTATTAAAATATATCCCACTTTCATAAAATACTCAATCTAGGTTATCTGAAAGAGATCGATCTCGAACGATAAGACCGCTTTTGAAATGTCTTCACTTATAAATATACCTTCTTCTTATGTAACGGTTGTTGTACAGTAAAATAACATGAATATTTAAAGGAATTTGTAGTTTATAGTGTCTTACTATTCATTAAAAGTTTATTAATCGACACCATAGTCAGTAAATTAAATAACAAATGCATTTTTATTTATTTCTTGACACTTACGATCTATAATTACGTGTCATGTCTAATTCGATACAATAACTAATTACCTACTTATATAGCCTTTTATTATAAAGCTTTTTATTTTATTATAGAAAGACAGCAAAACTATAAAGTATCCTAGAAGAAACAGTTTTATATTATTTATAGAAACGCTTTCCTCTCTATTAAACTGCGATTATAAATTTATTTTCAACTATTTTTGCATGCCAAATTCACCAGAAGATAATGTCACTGCATCCAGACAGCTGATGCTAAATATACATACAACGAATTTAGATCCAACCAAGACTGATATAAATAACTGATATTTAGCTTAGTTTAAGCGGTATTTACAGTTAAAATATGAGCATTAAAACGCCTTTATAAGTAGTTTGTGTTAAAATTTTAATTTATATACCTCAATGTAATGAAGTAGGTAATTAATTATTTGATATAGTTTTCTAATCGCTTTATTGCGGATACTTCACTGTTTATTTCAGTATTTCATTAGTTTATAATGTGTTCAGTCGGTTAATATGTCATTATCATCTGTACTACATAATTAAATAAGTTGAAGATTTACTTGTTCGAATGTTTTGTTGAGAGTTTGAGCATACGGATGAATCTAAATCACAGAATAACCTGCGTTTATCTTTTTGGAGTTTTATTATATTCGAACTTTGCTGCTTTATATTGCATTGTATTAATTGTTTAATTAGCACAACCTTGAATGTGTAAATAGAGATGAAACTAAGTGTCACAAGTTTTACCTAAATGTATTAAATAATAACAATAAAATCCCCAGACCATCATACCAACTACATGGCCCCAAAGTAAGCATTGCTTGTGTTAAGGGATACCATGTAGCGAACTAGGGGGGAACCTAGAATACATAAACACCCAGACACGTAACATTTTTTTTTCTTGTTCCTTGCGGGAATCGAACCAGCAACCACTGGCGTCTGAGGCAGACAGGTTTACCCCATCGTCAAAATGGTCGTCTGTAACTATTGCACAAATTGGCATGAATTCTTACAAACTTTCATATTCAAAATTTATGCAGCAAGTGTGATTCCATGTTTCAACACAAAAAAATTCTGGCATACGCTTCATTCGACTGACTTAACTTACAGCAAGACGAATATTTAACTTCTGTGAAAGGCCCGGTGTTTACCTGTAAAACAAAAAATAATAATCATTTTTTAACATAAGTATACTACTAAAAGATGTACGATCTTATAAGCCAGCATTTATATTAATAACAACCTTTACAGATCCAGAAGCTTTATCATCACAATCCCAGGAGAGCTTAATGTCATAAGCGGTATTACTGGAATAACGTCTGTCTATTAGTCAAAAAATAAAACATAATCAAAATTTAAGTCAAATTTATACACAACAAAGGAACGTAGGTACATTAAGACCTAATTTACTCTACTAATGCTTACCGTTTTATCCTCATAAAGAAACTTTTTCTTAATGGCATAAATTAATTCCTGACTGTGTCAGTTTCTACGTAATTTTATCTTCACCTGAAAGGTTTTTACCCAGGGGTGCAAAAATGTTAACTCAACCATCTCGCTGTCGTGCGTCAATACTTTTGCCGTCAGCAGCAAAAAAGTGCAGACTTTTATTGCAAAAATATTATCATCTACCTTAGTCGAAGTGCTTTTTTAGGCAATGCTCTAGACGAAGGGAGTTTTAATATTAAATCATTGGGCTAGCTAATAGACGGTTGCAAATGAATCGTAGTTCTTTATTTAAATATCAGATTTTAATATTCTAAACTTAAATATTTTAATACTTCTTATACAATGAAATGTTAGAACTAGAGAAGTTCTGAAACACAAATGGAATGAAAATGGAACCGTGCATATTCTGTCGTGTACGGCAAATTTCAAAACAATATTGAATGAAAGGCTCTTTGGTTGACATTGCTGCTCTTATGTATATCATTCGATACATCGGCTTAGACAACGTTAGTAAAAGGATGGGTGACGACTTTCATTTCTCTCCGTGTGGAACACGTAAGCCATCGATATCTGGTTCAACGTGTATAAAGCAATATTGGCATCTGGATAACTTTAATTTTAACTACACAACACTAAGTCAGCTTGGTAAGTTGCAGCCTAAGACTTCTAATTACTTAAAGGTCTCTCGTCCATGGTCCATGGATGTTTATTGTAAATTCTTTGAGATTTTCGCTAGTCACAAAAACTCTAAAGAACAAAATATGCTTTGTACTCGTGAAAATATATTCGATAGATTCTTGTAACCGAAATATCGGATTTTTCTCAGGGAAAGTCGTACACAAAAAGAACAAATAAACACAGTTTGTTTTAGCTTTCTTCTTGATTGAACAAAAAACACGACATGTCGCACAAGTAAGTTTAGACAACTTAACGTAGTATCCCATTGTTTATCCCGTAAATACCTACATTCAGTTTATGTCAGCGAATGTTCAATTGTTTTCCGAAGGGAGTCGCCGGGTGATGGATGCTGGCTCCAATGTTGATAAATACGCCACCTGGCCGTTGCTACAGGAACCTACACTTTGTCAAACTCGCGTCATACGACTAATGGCATGACGTTAGCTTTTCCCTTTTATTTGCGATGGCTTTAAAATTTGATGGAATTTTCCAGGGTTGTGTTTTTGTTGATCAAAGAGCTTTGGCAGTTGCTGTTTTTCTTTTCGTTTGAGTACCTAGGAAATTTGTGGCTTGTGGTAAAACAAAGTCATAAATTTGTTTCAATTGTGTATCTACTCATTTCGTGCTCTGTATTTTTTAGACAAGGATAGGCATATTTATTAATTGAAAATCGTACTTGACTTTTTAAGTATCCAATTGATATTCGTCAATTTATACACAACCTCTTATATTTCAAGTTTGCCTAAATGATATAATTTTACATTGTATCCTAGTAGCACTTAAAGTAAGATTAAAGTCAAAAAATGACATATTTTTTAAATAATCGTCACTTATATATAAAAATGTACCTACTCATTTTGCTTGGTGGTAGGATCCCTTCTGGGTCCGCCTGGCTAGCGACCACCCTTTATATAAAGTCTGCCGCCAAATGTTACCGCTCCGGCGGTAATGTGTTCCGGCAATATTGTATAAAGAGCCAGTTCCTTCCTAAACCCGTGTGCTTTCATCTTCGACCTCATCGTCACTTACCATCAGGTGAGATTGAGGTCAAACGCGGGTTTGGTTACTTATAAAAAAAAAAAAACTCAGAATCATTTTTCAAGATATTTTTCAAATCCGACGTTTCGTGCATTCAAAAAAGCAATAAATCTCTAAAGCTTTGTGAGGTTAATGAATATGTGCTTATAGATTTGTATTATAGAAGGAGCATTCGACACTTTGAAAATCGACCACACATACAAAAGTCTATTTTAAAAATCATTACACAGCGTTGACTGCGTGCTATTCATAAATATGTACAAAATAACCATCCGGTGTAATAACTGCATTGCAAACAAAAAAAAAATTATTTGAAAATCAAAGTAATTGGAACACTTAACCAATTGAAACAAACAATAAGCCACGGAAAAAAAGCATAATTCCATTTCCGATAACCAATGCAAAGCGTAACCTTCATTTGTTTTATCTCAGAGAAAGAAAAAACTCAATTTTGTTTTTGCATTTGATTCATTGGATTAAATCTGTTCAAAATGGCTATTTAATCTTCGTCGAGTCGATCTTCGAAACGTTACTTATTCTGGAAGTTTCGTGCCGTAAATAACTAGCTAACTCGTGTTAGCGAGGAATTTGAGACTTTGTTGGTAGTTCATGTCTTAACAAAGGTTGCTACCGAATTGCGTTTTATTTCGTATTGGAGTAAGTTGTTTTGTTGATTGTTCGTGTAACAAATAGGGGCACAGGTGGTACTCAGCGAATTATGCACAGCCATATGGGGCTAATCCATCAACCGATCGGGACACTGGCTTTCATTAATCAACCTTTATTGATTAATGTATCGTCAAGCTAAGTAAGTGACTCTTTATTAGGAGAATATTTATTTTTGTAACTTTTGATACCGCTTTTGTGTCCCTTTTTTCGATTCAGTATTATAATGCTTATATGCATATTGTATGGACCTGTAAAAGTATGTAAAGACATGATTGCTTTCGGAGGCGAGTATTCAAATTTGAATTCACTAATGTATTTTATGCGTTTATTTTTGGCGAGTAAAACGATTTTTTTTTAAACTGAAATAAAATTGTTAAATATATACTTGGTATTGAGTAAAATCTGGCACATATGTTTAAGGGCACAAATGGCCGCGGGTTTCAAATCTCGTACCTTGGTTTCTTCTATGTTTTCTTTCGTACATATATGCATATATAATCAAAAGGCAGTTGAAAGAACAAAGATAAACATTTTGTTTTTAGTGACAGTTGCATACTTTTATAAATCTAAGAATACTAAATCAGGAGTAGAGCAGATAACGTAGCTTCTAATGGTTAAGCTCAACCACGTGTAGGATATTTTGAAATATCCTATGAAATCTCGTCTCCTTAATTTATTTTTATGAATAGATATAATGCCGGCCACGTATCACCAACCTTTACATCTTAGATCCATAATAGCCAGCCTGTCATATTTCAAAGTATTCTAATGCATTTAAATCCTGCACAAGCCAAAACCCGATTCATTCCCACTTAAAATCCCATAAACTAATCGAAGCTTCGCAACCGAGAGATCCCCGAACACAGCCTTAAATTCACTATTGCCATATTCTCGTTCTCATTAAATAATAATGTCGAAGCCGCATGTATTGTATAATCACGTGAGTCGTGCGTTATTAGCCGGAACATCACAGGCAGGTGGACTGGCAATACTGACGTAATTAATAATGCAAATGTTGTTAGCAGTTACAGCGGCTAGGGTGATGACGTCGACGGTGCTTTGGGAACCGTTTGGGACTGTGTGTTCGAGTGCTTGTGTATTTAAATTACTTTTAATGATCTTTACTTGATTTGTTTTTTTTTATTTGCATGGAAATAGTTTTTATAATTTAGTACTTTTGTGGATATCACTTAAATCTACTTTATGTTGTATGGTTCAGTGTGTTGCACTCCATTTATAAATATTTCTTGAAAAAAAAACATTTTATATCACAGAATAACAATGAAAAGTGGTTGAAAGTTTATTTTGTATTTATTTCTGCGTTTGTACGTTTTATTGAAAACGTTTATTTACCGCGATATGAATGTTAATTATAGAATTTTTTATAATTAATATCTTTGATTTGCTGTAGTAATAAACAGAAATACTAAAGTTATTGTTAGTTTTTGAATCTTAAAGCATTCAGCTTCAAAAACACAGGTTTCGAAAAGAACCATCTCTTTTCCAAAATTTTCTTTAACACAGTAAAATATTCTCGACTGACTCTGAGAAAAATTTAATTTCTCACTTTCACCGAAATTTCTCCCAGTACAAACATTTCCCAGTGTAAACAGACCCTAACGTTAAGCCATCGACAGTAATTAACCGTTAGTGTGATTATGTTCAATGACGATATACATTTCTGACTGACGTTGAATATTCATTGTTACTATTTTTGTGTTTAATTACACGATATTTCATGTAAGTATTCATTTGTTTTAAACAGTTTTAAGTATTTTTCATTTCAGGATAATCTATTGAAAGCGGTGGAAAGAATACGTTGGTGATAAAATAAAGATTAAAGGTTAGGATCGATCCAAAACGAACCAATAGGTACAAATACCTTAGTTTCCAAATTGTTAATTGAATAGAAATTATACTGTTATTTCCTTAAAGTTACGTTCTGGCTATTTACCTTCCAAAAAGTTGTGATATTAAGTTAAGAAATTATTCAGATTCCAATATTGCATACATTACATACATACAAAAGAAGACGTTCAGCACACTCTTATGGAGTGCAAAAAGTACAGACTCGAAAGAGACGCCGTTGCCAAAGAACTCCACAATAATTTGCTGGACCTTGGTGTGATACAGAGCATCCTGGCGAAACTGACTTCCGGTTCCACCATGATATTATAGCAGCTAAGTAGTAGTATGTAATGTTTTAGAATAAGTTTGTGTACTATGGTTATATGAAACTGCCGTGTTTAGCAAAGTTCCTAAAAAAAAACAGTGGTAGCTTGTGGTGCAGTGATTGTATGCTTTTTGGTGCGGGTTATAGTGTTTCAAGCGTGTATTCGTAGTATGCATCGCTTCTTGAGGTAGGGAGGGCGGTAGACCAACGCATGAAAATCCTGCATCACCAGTGCTTTGGACTTGCGGAATTAGCTCAGTTACAGTAGTTGTAATTAAATTGATTTAGGGCCGATTTTTCAATGGTCAGATAAAACTTATCTAATGAATAAAATATGTCAGGCTTCAAACTCGTCTCAAATAATGACGACTTCGTGTTAACATTTTGACAAGTTTCGTTCCAAATAAAGCTCAAACTTAATTACATTTTTAATTTGCATGTAATCAAATGGCCGATTTTTAAAACCCAAACATTTGTTAAACTATGGAAGTATAAGAAAATATTAATTATTTTTCATAAAATTATTTTTTTACATAATTGTTGTTTTATTGATAATGATTTCATTCAGTTCATCATCAATTCATTTCAGAGTAAACTTATCGCCACTGTCATATTGACAATGTAAATAAAACTAAAATTACAGTTCAGATTTGAAAAATACATCGGCAGTCCCTTGTTTTCATTATATTTTAATAAGCAATGATATAAATTGACGAAAAGCCATTGTGAAATATGGGATATGCTGCAGTTGCCTTGAAATGGACGGCAAAGAGTTGGGTGTTGTGCTTAGTAATTGATTTATTTATTTACACTTCAGTTTACAGTATGAATTGTGATACATGATTACGAAAAGTGCAACCCCGAATTAACGATATAAGCGTACCAGTATATTTATTTTATTATCACTCAATACAAAAAAAATATAAATACACCACAAACTTTCTTACAAATAGTCACTGTTGATGAACATAACTACTACGACGCGGCATTTCATTGATAATTATTGCTGCTGTTATCCAACAGATATGTCTTATTCGACGATTAAAAAAAATCCTATCTGACGAATAACAGCTGTCTGCCGATTATCCAACCATTGAAAAATTGGACCAATGTATTATAAAAGAATAACTTTATTTGGCTGAGTTATACTTTATTCGACAGAAAAAATCGGGCCTTAATCTAAAAAAAGTACAGCTTTAAATACAATCTAATATATAAAATTTTCGTGTCACAGTTTTTGTTGCCATACTCCTCCGAAACGGCTTGACCGATTTTGATGAAATTTTTTGTGCTTATCCGGTATTTATGAGAATCGGCCCACATCTATTTTTTTTTATATATGGCAAAACAACGTTTGCCGGGTACGTCAGCTAGTATACTATAAAATAATTGTTGTTTTATTTATCATTGTTGAAATATAGAAAGATAGACGCTAATGGGCTTTTTATGGCGCTAGTAGCGTTGCGTGTTTACCGGTGACATGAAGGTTCTAGGTTTGATTACTAGTCGGTATACCGTTTTTTAAACTTGATTTTTTATTATTTCCGTTACGATTTCCATAATACATTGAATGCTTTCTTTACTAGCCCAGGTCTTAGTTTGTGTATGCTCGCGTATAGGAATAACCCACACTCATGTATTAGTTTATAGTATACTAACTGACCCGGCAAACGTTGTTTTGCCATATAAATAAATAAAAAAAAAATAGATGTTGGCCGATTCTCATAGATACCGGATAAGCACAAAAAATTTCATCAAAATCGGTCAAGCCGTTTCGGAGGAGTATGGCAACGAAAACTGTGACACGAGAATTTTATATATTAAGAAGAATATATTAAATATGACTAATCGATGTAATTCGTATGCGCTTATACGAGCCAATGTGTGAGATTAAAAAGAAGAGATCAAATAATCAACGAATGCAGAGCATTGAATAATCCGACTTCAAATCAAAACTTTGGCTGAGTTATAATGTCATCAACGTAAACATTCTCCGAAATCATACATATTTTTTCAAATTTGAAATTTGCAATGCAAGTACTCAACCGGTTTCAATGAAATTAATATGGGACCAACTATGTATCCTCTATCATGTGAAACAAGGATTTTCAAAATCGATTCATAATTGTCCGAAATATCGTGTAACACAAAAAAATATACAGACGAATTGAGAACCTCCTGCTTTTTTGGAAGTCGGTTGAAAAGGGCTAAATTTGAATTAAATTAAATTAAATGAATAAAAGTCACATCAATCAATTAAACAACACATTGTCTAAACCATACCTTACACCGAGTTTGAAAAGTTTGTTTAAATGTTTTCAGTCAATATGCTGATTGTTTAAAAGGAGTTTGAGGATTTCCACCAAAGATTAAACGATTTCAAAAACGTTTTCAAAACAGTAAGCCAAGTTCATCACTTTTCAAAAAAATTACATATTCCTTTTGAAGTAAAAATATACATTTTTACCATCAAATTTATTTACATTTTGTTTTTCTTGAAACCTTTTAAAGCTTCGTTTTTCCACACAGAGCACCATTAAGAATAGATTTTTTAAATTGTGATACATTCAATTTAAGCCATTTTAATTATCATTCATTTTATTTTTTTTCTTATGCATCATTTAATTTTTTAAATTCAAAAAACTGAAAACAAATATTTAATAAAATCGTATTAATATTTCACAAACACTACCATTTTGGGGGTGGAAGATAGAAAGCTTGTTTTATACAGGGTGTCTGACCGCCACATCGATATTCAGGAAAGCGTGCGGTTGTATACCACTTCCTATTGTCATGTCATGATGTCAACAAAGGTTCATATTTAATCAGTATCGCCCAGTGATTTACTTTATGAAAGCAGAATTATTATTTTAACATTTAAACAATGGTTTGGTACATATTAATATTTAATATTAGGTACGCAAGCTATCTTTTTTTTATTACATTATTTATTTAATGAATCAAATGATGTTTAAAGAAGGATTGATTAAATTTAAATAAGTATATGAGCTGACCTATATATAACATCAATCCTATGTCTTTTGCTAAATAGCAAAAGACTTCATAAGAATACAGAAAACTGCGTTTTACTGGTATTTATAGACGGGTTAAATTAAAAGTCACTTACATGAGAAAAAACTTCCAATCAAAACACTCAATCCAGACCTCATATTCGGTAAAATATAGAAAATAAAAAAACGAATATGGAGCATCCATTCCAAGTTTGAATTCGAACTAACACACACAGACAACAGCGCTCGCATGATCGGCGCTAATTCGTTTTTCTCCTGTTTGCTTTTTAACCAACCTTAATGGATTCTCTTTCAAATGGTTATTATTTATTTTGAAGCTGCGCAAAGGGCAATGGAATTACCTTGCAAGTCTATAAACTCGGTGCTTCCGGGGTGACAACCTATAAAAAGGTTTCATGTGTCCGGAGTGGTATAGAGAAGCCCTTATCGATGTTTGTTCCCTTCTCGACTCGAATATTTCCTTGGATTCATTCGTAGCTATTTCATTTTGAGACCAACGGTATAAAACTGGTAGGTTGATAAGATATACGAACAAAGTATATATATATATGTTTTTTTATACGAGTATTAAAGTTAAATAGCATTTTCAAGTGGGGTAAAAACGATAGACATTTTTGACCAAACTTCGTGAGCATAAGAACTGTGGACCAAAGTTAGATAAATAAGAACAAGATCAATGGGTTAGAAGGTAACGCAACAAACAGACATAAGTATTTATTTTATAGGTAAAGGAGGGATCTAAGGTATAAATTGCAATTAAAATACCATGCTGTCAAATATTATCAAGAAGTAAATTTTAATGTTGCTGTTCCTGTTAGCTTTTTTACGGATTATTTTATTTTTCCTTTCATAAGTTTCAGCTTTGTGAAATACCGATGGTAAAATTGTAGGAAAATTCAAGGTCGAGCCCAAGAAATTCAAGGTCGATACGTTTTAAAACTATAATAAATTAATCATGAAAAATATTTGTTTAGTTGTAAAAATACCAAGTCTTAGATAGGAACTATGATAAGTAAAGGGCCGTCTCGTCAGCTTACTAGGCCGAGGTAGGAAATCTACGTCGACACTTTATGCAAATTACGCAGAATTTAATGACATACTAGGAGATTCAAATTATGCATATTACACCGCCCCGACCCAGCTTTATACGGGTGAAATCCATCATCATTATGCCTCCATACATATTAAATTATCCATATATGGGAACTTCATAAAAAGGAATAATTACAACAGCAAAATCTATTCTATTATCTATTAAGTCTTATAATACAGCAGCAGAAAGTTTTTATTAATAATCAACGAATAAAAAGTATTAAAAACCGACTTAACCCATATATTTGAAATCAAAATTTTAACTGAAGGGAACGATAAACGTCATCTATATATATTTTTTTTTGTTATTAATACACTTTTTTAAAGGCGCTTCTTTTAAAATTTACTTTAACAATTTTAAGTATGATTTTGTTTAAAGCATTAATTGTGAACAGTTAATTATTCGTATACTTAATAAAAATATATTTTTTGGGCAGTAAATATCGAATTGGATAACGAATATTTTAAAAATAATTCAAGTACACCGAAATAAAAACATCTAAAACTAACTCATACAAAGTTTTTATAAAGCAAATTGTTAAGCAAAGCAAAGTTTTCAGTAACTTTGAACAAACTTGAAACAAAACATTATGAGATACAATATGAAGTGGAATCATTACAAGTTTATTGACGTCACTCGGAACTTGACAAGTTTAAATTAATTTCTGTGGTTAAGTTTATTTCTAAAGTATGGCAATATAACTTGGTGTTTTGATGAAATTCGCCCATTGGAGGGTTAATCGTGCTTAAAGCTACTGGCCTTTTAGGGTTAAGATATTCAATACTCATAATACATTTATTTTATTTAAGTTTCATTGACTTAAAATTTGTTAAGACCCTACATAGACATATTATAAAAAGTTTAAGTTTGTAAGCTTTAATGGATGTTGGTTGAGCTTTAAAACTTGAACGGCTGGACGATTTTGACAAAAATTTAACCCAAGACCTGGAATAAGACAAGAAAAAAATATTGAAAAGATCCGACTGGATACTTATACGTAAATTCACGACAGCATTAGGTGCGACGTAAATAATAAATTATTGGACACAGCGCCATGTAGCTCTATATTAAGGACAAAAGAAAAAAAGACACGAATTTTAACGATTTGTCCAAATCGTAAAAATTCGTGTCTTTTTTTTCCTTACTGTACTTGTTGTAAATATTATTTTTGTAGCTTCTGCTATAGATACAAGACAGATTCAAATATTTTTGGCAATAATACCCCAAGACCCATGCAAACAAACATGTTTAGGCACATAAATGGACGGGGATCGTACCCTCGATCACTTACGCCTCAGGCAGTTACCACAGCGTTCGTCTATCATGTTATGATGCTTTGTATATGACTGAGTAAACCTGCTTTTGACCTAAATCTCCCCAAGTGCGTCATTTCCGGAACGTAGGATTAAAATATAAGTGAAAGTCGCTAGAAAGATGAGATTTTTCTTATAATTCGTTTATAATTTCCATTTAGGCTAATACAGAAAAGATTTCGAATTAAACTTTTGACCGGCTAAATCAAAATATTTGATAAAGTCTCAACTTTTATTTCTTCACCAGGCAGCCAATTACAAGGTAAAAAAAAACATTTAAAAAAGGTTTGTATTAAATTTATTTGGTTTATTTTATTTCTTTTGCCTCCTACACTCGTATATTTTAACCCAACAGATACCAGCATAATTCTGTTATCCTCGCAAATCCTCGTAAATTCCCAATTTCACTTTTGACGTTAATTATATCTGTTTTGGAACACTCCACACTGCGAGTGAGAGGCGACACCTCTTGAACAGTTGGAGTACGTCGCCAATACGTGTCAAATAGCTCGGTACTCCGCTTTGCTGGAAATTTGCTTATTTTTAGGGAATTCCTTTGAATAGAGCTCGACCATTTCTGTTGTACCGATTCTTGGTGAAAATCAGTGATAGATTAAATTCTTGAAGTAATAAATTCATGTTTCACATTTGTGTTGATATGTTCTTGTATGTTTTACCTACAAAAAAAACTACTTAACATATAATAAGGAATGATTTAACAATCGTCGGATAAAAGATATCTGACTAATAAAGCACCTATTATTCGATGGAATAACGTTGTTTTACGATTTTTTATAATTGTATGACAGTGACACAGTGACATACTGACAATAAACTTGAGATGAGCTTGAAAGTGTCGAGTTATACTTTATTCATCAGATTACTTTTATCTGAGCATTGAAAAATCGAGCCTAAGGGTCTGTTTCACAATGTATGGATAATGTACCAAATAGCTATGATGTAGCACATAAATTATTTGGAAGATAAAAGTTCCGAATAAGAAACTTCATCGGACTCATAACTAATGTGACAAATAGCGCTATCTGACAGTCATGAAACGCAACAATAGTGTTTTTCCTACCAATAAGTAATAAATAGCTTATTTGGAACTTATGTAGAATTTATCCGTACATTGTGAAACAGACCATCAGACGAATAACATATTATAGTCAACCTTAATGTAAGTTAATCTGGTTAAGGAAAAGTATGCAGTTTACATTTAATAAAACTGTAGTCATTTTAAAGCTGTAGTCAGGAGCTTTGGCAATATTATATATCCTTATTTTTATTGGTCAGTTAAGATATAGCAAGAATATAGTAAAGATTCCTATTATGTACGACACATATTTCCACCGATATGAGGAAATATCAATGTCAGAGTCTAAAAATTCGTGTTAGCTCATAAAAGTCATATGTGATACCAGAGTAATACACACAGCACAACTTATTCGCTTGTAATAAGGTTCAAAGTCCAATGAAAATGTATACATAGTATTACACGTGACTACAATAAGTCGCAACTTACGGCATTCAAATTTTAACTGAGTATTTATTCATTTTAAATTATTCGTCTCTACTTTCCTTTGATCATCCATCTATTGAAGAAAGACTTGTATTCCCAAATTGATATACATTAGAAATAAGGCTAAACACTTAAATTTGAATGAGACAACTTCTTGTAACCAGCAGAATTCCCAATTAATACAAAACGAACGCAGACAGTCTTTGGAATTAGGAATAATTGTGTTTACTCGACTACAGATAAACAATTAACAAAATGAAACATTTGCGTATCTAGTTCAGTGGATTTGGTTTTATTTAATTGTTTTTATAACGACTTCGGGACTAGACTAGTGCCGGGATTCTGAATTTAACGGACTTTCATATTATTAAAACTGTAAACTACGAATAACGCTATGTAGGTTAGTGTTACACAATGCTTTGAGAAACTTCAAGGTAGGCTTATTAGTCAAAATGAAATGTAAAAAAAATCAAATTAAAATATTTTTTCTTTCGTATGTACATACATACACTTGATATAAGTCAAATTATTTACAAATTGAACTGAATCTACCGCCACTTCGGAAAGTCGATTTGTTGAGAAGAAGTGTCAAGAAACTGAATGGAAATTCTAACAAGGATATTTTCCATATAAAATAGTAATTTTTAGATAACAAGGCGTTCATTAATGAAACTCTTAATAGTTCCACCTAACGAATTTTTTATATTGTATATGGGAATAAGTTATCTAAGTTTTATCTAGCTTTTTATTATTTTCCAACTAATAACTTGTTCATAAAAGTTATCTGAATGTTCGGTTCTGTTTTAAGCTATAGAAGTAATAAAGGTGGCTTACAAACAGCTGAGGATCGTAAAATGGCAATACTCCGAGTTATTGTGAGCCAACATTTGGTTATTACAGCCATTCACATATCAGTCGTAACCGATCCAGGTGACTTTATTTTAACTCTTATCACTAAGGAAATAAGATCTTAATTAATCATCCGTATATAATGGAATTGACTTCGTGGATGCATTTTTGCAAATGACGAGCAAAGCAATCACTTAAATCTATGACAATTGAACATGAATGAGTAATTTGATTTAAATTTCGCGTCAAAAAAGCTTATTCAAGTAACCGAAGCTTAGCTGTAGGTAACTTCTCGTTATGTATTCACTGACAAGTAACTTGAAGTCAATCACCGAAATGTATTTAAAGTAGGTCATTACTCGAACGAAATAGATTCCAGAGAAACAATAATTATACCAATCAACAACAAGACTAATGGAATGAAATGGAACTCTGACTCCATTCGAATTGTTGCCAACTTTAGTCTACGCTAAGTCTCTATAAGATGTAGGTAGATCGCCAGATACGTTTAAGTTCCCAATATCAACAGAGTGATCGATGCCAAATGTCGTCAGTGACTTGATTCCCTCAAGTATCTATAGTTCCTAACATCAATACCAGAGAATGTTGGATAAACTTTTAGAGTAGAGATAGTGCACCACCGCGGAATTGATTTCTTATATTATTAGATGTACTTTGAGATGCACTGCAGACGGTTTCACAAAGTTTTGTTATTCCAACTTCTTAGCTTGCTTAATTTGAATTCCTTTTGTTTAGGATTGATGGTAAGATGATAGACGAGTTAAGTAGCGCTTATCGTGTAGCCATCTTTGGCCCGTGATTAATGTTGCATAATCATGGTCTTTAGGTTTCAGTTTTAGTCCTTTGTTACCATAATATTAAATTATTAGGTATATTTAGATATATTTAAAATGATAAAGCGTTTTTCACATCATTAGATGACTAATTAATATTCAAATCATAACATACTTTATATTTTTTTTATTTATGTACTTTATCCTAAAGTTATGAATAAATCAATCAGATGTCACATGATATTAACAAACGCGCTGGTAACTCATCATTGTCAATATTTTCACTAAACATAAAACAAAAACATTAATATTATAAAATATTATTATTTAAAACAAATAGAATATTAAACAGATTCAACCAAACACTCTTTAGACAAAACAATTTAACCTTTCGTCTGTGAAAATAGTTTTAGATTTTTATCCACGATAATAAACTTTAGTATAGAAAATCAACTATCAAAGTGGGCAAAATTGACTGACTGCATGTGAATAAATTGAAGAGCCAGGAATTCATGAACACACTGAGCCATGAGCAATCCAGCTACTAAATAATGGTGATTTAAGCTCAGATAAGATTTAAAAAGACTGTGTTCAGTCACTATTAGGTAAAACAAAAGAATCCTACTAATATTATAATTGTGAGAGTGAGGACTACAAAGTAAATATAGCTAATATAACTCTTCTTGCACGATTTAATCGACGTACAGCGACATCTATCGAATAAAAGCAAACTAAAATGTTGTATTTAATGAATTTACGGGATTCTTACCACGATTTTTGATTTTATTTTCGCACGTCCGATATTAAATCATAGTGAAAATAACCGCGATAGTTTAAAACAATTATTAAAATGTTGTATATTTTAAATGTGAATATACAACATTTTAGTTTGATGGATGGACGTATGCATGTCTGGATGTTTGTTACTCTATGAAACTTTTTATGAATGAATTTTATAACATAATGATAGTTTACAGTCTGGAATAGCGAATAGGTTACTTTTTATCTCGATATTCCCGCCGGATTTGAATTGAATGGCGCGAAACAGCAAGTCAAACATATTTGTCGACTTTTCATTTCCTCGTTAACTCTATTCTACCACGCGTAACTAACAAGTCATTACAAATAAATCTTCATTTTAAAAAAACTGAGCTGATAGGACTTTTTTATACATTTCCCAGTAAAATTAATCTCTGAATAATACCAAAATATTCAGATCAAAATGTTATTTCCCAAAATATACATTTGTAAATTATTCACACGGTGAAAAGTTCGCCAGTTGTCGTTACTGCTCGTTCGGTTGGCGAATATTTCAACTGAACGCAGCAGAGCGTTTCTACTGATTGCTGTAGGCACTACATGTATACGCATAACGTAAATCCAAAATTATATTTCTTTTTCATTTTAAAATTCGAACCTCGTTTTGCCAGTTCTAAATTAAAATGAGGTGGAAATTGAAAACTTTTTTTTCATTGTCATAGTACAGTTGATAGAATTTTGTTATAATTTAATTTTTAGCTATTATTTCTGGACAAATAAATTAAGGCCTAATTTTGTATTGGTCAGAAGAGTTATCTAATGAATAAAGTATTACTCGACAGCTTCAAGCTCATCGAAAGTTATGGTCATTCTAAGTCATTGTCATTCAATTCTTAAAAATCTTAAGACAATATTATTGCGCCGGGTAATATCTACTGTATTCGTCGGTTAACTTTTATCCGACGATTGAAAAACAGCCCAAAGAGTAAAATAATGATAAAATATGACAACTAAAATGTCAATTTACAAATGTGCAATTAGTAAAATTAATATTATCTTAAGTTTTCATCATTCACTATATTCAGTCAAACGTAATTTATTGAAAAACTTGTAATATAGATACAAGAAAGTTAATGTTCAAAATTACATTCAACCATAATTAGGGAAACTCAGAAAACACCTTAGCACGACAATTTGTAAAAGCTCTAGATTGAATTGTCTCGTCTGAAAATCAAACTCCGAACTTCTTTTGGTTTAGGTGTATACTACACCGTTAAGCTATTCAATTTGATATTTGAATCAATTGTTAGCATTTATCCGAAATGTAACCACATGTGTATTAGAATACTGCCTCAGTTTCCGTATCAGTTGAACATAGCACAACTATTGAAACGTTGTTATTATAATAGAACGCTGCGAGCAGTAACAACGTCCAAGTATTGGTAGGATCGAATAACAAAGCTATCCAGGAGACGAGAGATAGTTGCTTTGGATATTTGAGCAATGTTTTTTTTCTTTAACTGTAGTCAAAGAACAAAGCCAGTGTGCGTTCTAAAATAAAATAACGTTCTTAAATTCAAAATCATATCCGTATAGAACTCGTCATTTGTTTGTTATCTATGATTCTTAATAGATATAAAGATTAAAAATTGGAAAAATAAATGAGTTTGTGAATGAAAGGTAACAATTTATAAGGATAAAATGCTAAGGTAACCAAAATTTCAACAGCACAAAAATAAATTATAGAGTACTTACGAATGCATTTAAAAATAGGCGCGAAAATAATCCTCCAATTTACAGAAACATGATGACTAAAATATGTATAAAAAATGCTTTGATCTTGATACAATAATATCCTTTGCGGAGATTTTAAATTTGACTCTATTTGACGTGCTCGTTTTCGAACAAATTTGATCTCGGCGTTGCACTGATGCGTACCAAGCACCGAAAGAGAGTAGACTCAGTCACGCGTGGCAGATTGACAACCGACGAAAAACGAATTGGGGGAGAAAGAAAGAAAAAAAACCGGTAACGTCAAATATTTCTAGCGACAGGAAAAATCGATTGTGATTTTTGATCCTTCTTTTATATGTTTGAAACGCCCTTTATTAACTTATTTGAATTTTTTTTTTCCCAGAATTCTGCATGTTTCCGTTTCGTTTAGTGAGTAAATATAAAACTATATAAAGAGTTTATGTTAACAAAGAGTTAAGATGTAGGTAGCTGGAGTGTAAAATTATGATGTTTTTAGGGTTTCATACATAACTCAAATGAAAATAATGCAATCCTTCCAACATTCCTAACAACGTGGCAAGTCTAACTTACTATCAAAAATTTAATTCTGCAATCCCTTAGAGAAGAGAAACAATCAAACTTATAAGTTAACGTAATCAAAAGAGACGGCCGTTTATGCTCCGCTTTATCGAATAATTTAACGCTCGCTACGTTATCAAAATCTAAAGGTACTCGTCTTAGAGATTTTTTTCAAGAACTGAAAACTTTAAGTACAAATAAAGAAGAGAAAGCGAATATTGGTAAGTTATATTAATATCTCGTATCCGACTCAAACTTGGCCGGTTCTTTTTTCATTCAAAAGAATAGTTTATATAATATCAAAAAACACAATGTCCTCTGACATCGAACTAAATACTCGACTAACCGTCAAACCACAATCCTTAGTTTTTATCCGCTAAAGATTAACAAACAATACTTGTCTAAGTTAATACATCATATATCACAGTCTGCAATAAAACTGTATTGTATTATTAAAACTACACAACATATTCCAAAATTAAAATGTTTTATTTAATCAGACATGTTTAATTAAATATTTGCCGGCTGAAGTTAAAAGAGAGCATTGAAAATAAATAAAATCAATACAGCATTTGCATTCAGATCCGCCCCGAGCAAGTTATTTAAAACGCAACCGACACATCCCAGTGAAAATGCAATATTCGCCATGTCCAACCGAAACCAGGTTACTTTAAAATTTTTATCAACTTTTTGGATGACCATACAAATTATGTTTGATTTCATTTCCTTTCGACCTTTAAAATACAACATAACAATAGAACATCGCGACGTTGTCTGTCACTTCAAATTTTTTGGAGACATTTTGTTACAGGAAAATTGGAAGATGTCGCGAAAAATTATGCGCGATGCTTCTTATAAAATATTTGCAATTGTGGTTTTTTCTACGTATTAATAATAATAATAATCATTTATTTCAGATAATAGTAATCCATAATATGTTAGTAACAATTTTAACTTAAATAACTAGAGTTAGTAAAGCATACCTACAGTAATAAATTATACAAAAAGAATATATCATCACATTTAAATGTCAGTAGAGTTAATTAAATTATTACAGTTGCAGCATGTCAAATTTGAAAAAAAAAAACAAAAGTGTAAGTAAACAAAATCTTAATATATCGTACGCGATTCAAATATTCCAGGAAAACTAAACCACAATTCTAAAATAAAATGTATCCATGAAAAAGGTATTGAACAAGGTAGGTGAACACCCTATTATTTTAGCCACAATATCCCCGTACACAAACTAAATCTTATATACAGTATCGTATCGTATTTTTTTTTGTTAGCCATAATCGGATTACGAGTGATATGAAAAAACACCTCTCGAGTACACGGCGGCGGGAAAGAGAAAAACAGAAAAGGGATAACGGTCGGATTTTAGATGAAAGGAATTCGAAACAAAAGAAGATGTAAAGGTTTTTTATTGTCTTTAAAATAATTACACAACGTTACTAACTCCATTATTGAAAAATATGTACGTTATGTATGTTTTTTTTTCAAGTTAAAAATTTTGGGAAGCTTCCAGCTAGAAATACAATAATGTTGAGATTATTGACTCTAATTGCCAATTAGACACAAGGTTCCATCGATATATTATAGTACTGTGATTTTCAACTGTAATGATGCGACTAAATTGATCACTTTTAGTAAAGGTTAAGGTAAGTGGTATCTTATGATTGTCTAGGGATTTTATTTTTATTTATAATTTATCACATTTAGTAAAGTCCTGGTACTTTTAAGTATCGAGTGAATAGGTTTCTCTTGGGTGAACAATTGGACATATACCTTACTCCTCGTATTCACTTTCCACCAGGTGGCATGGAGGACAATCGTTACCCTTATTATGTAAAATCAATTTGTTACTCAATTTACTTCTGAGCTTTGCTATGAATATTTTAAATAAATTAATATCGCAGCCATCACATATGTCGTAAAAGCATCTTCTTACTCGATGCGAGATACTTTTGGTACAACACTTACTTTTATATGCAAAGTTTTGTGTATTATGTTATTCTATAACATTGTCTTTTATTAAGTTTTTGTACTCTAAAATACTTAACTTCGCTGCGATAACTAAATGGCCTTTGTGTGATGCTTTTGTACTATACTATTTTTTTTTTATAATTTTAATTGAATTATATTGAAAAAAATACAGTCATCTTGTATACCTAACTTTGAATTTCATTCTAACTTTGAATATAGTAGTTATTTTTCTTATATATAACTAAAACTCAAAATATTGTCTTAAATGGAATGTAATAATGTCAATCATGCTGTTTAAAAAGAATATCAGCTTTCAAATATATTTTCATGTTTTACCGACCTTTCATAGTGCGTGTTTCGACGGGAGTTCTTTGCTGAGTTGAATTTAGTTATAAAATATATAAACGCTGTTCAAAACAAATAAGATTTTGATTCTACTTTTATTTAAAAATATTAAGTGTAAATATTAGATTATTGAAAAAATATACATATGTAGTATTTTATAAACTTCATGCATTTCACATGAATATCGGATAACTTTGAACCATTAAATTAATTATTATTAAGCGGTAAGTTTTAGAGTATGTTAAACTTACGGTCGAAACAAAGCAAATATTGATGCAGGGGCAGTTTGTAGCTGGCAGTTACGGTTACGTCAAAGCCTTTTCCTTCTAAATAGCGCTTCCTTACAAAGAATAATGTTCTTCTTTATAAGAACATTATTTGTACGCCGCTTCCTTGAAATCAATATCATTTTACCAAGTCTAACAGAATTGGGCTATGACACGCTTATTGAAAAACGGAGATTTAACAGAAAGCAAACCTTGCAAGACTCGACTACTTTGGCGATGAGGTAATCCTGTCTACCTCAGACGTCAGTGGTTGCGGGTTCGATTCCCGCGCGGAACCAGAAAAAAAAATGTTCCGTGTCTGGGTGTTTATCTATTTATGTATTGATATTCTAGGTTCCCCCCTAGTTCGCTACATGGTATTCCATAACACAAGCTATGTTTACTCTGGGGCAATGTAGTTGGTGTGATTGTCTGGGGATTTTATTTTATTTATTTATATCTGTGATTTTTTTTTATCGACGTACTCGAATAATCTACAACGACGTGATATGTTAGATATTAAAACTTTATGGTAACTCATATTAAAAACGAAAGATTTCCTTTGCGAATTACGTATGCTATGATATGTATTTCTTTTTGTAGCAAAATATGATGTTCAAAGTAGGCTTAATTTGAATGTAAAAAACGATAAAACATTCAGAGTTGCGTTGAGCGCACCTCCATTTGCAGGCGTTGTAAGTATGTTCTTAACAGAATAATAAATATTAAATCCCAATTCATGCCCTCATACCTCACATTATATACATTCTCCATTGAAGGCTTAAATAAATGGAGGTTTTAACTAATTAGCTGTACGATTGAACAGATGAAAGCAGAAATGAAGACGGTATATATGACGCTATTTTATCTGGTTTTCTCTTGGTTAAACAGTACGATATCATCATCATCATCATCACAACTCCGTGTAATGGGCCCACTGCAGGGCATGAGTCTCTCCTCTGGGTGACGAGGAGGTTTTAGGCCATAATCCACCGAGCTGGCCCAATGCTCGGTGGTGGATGTCAGAATTTTCAGGGTGCCGATATGGCTTCTGACAAACCCTAACGACTACTGTATACAAGTATACAGCACCCGGGACCGACAGCTTAACGTGCCCTCCGAAGCACGGAAGTCGCCGTGAGAAACGAATGGTCGGCGGTCACCCATCCAAGTACCGACCGCGCCGAACGTTGCTTAACCTGTGATATCGTAAGATACACACAGTAACCACGGCGCCACGACGACTTCTACGATATCATTTGTTGCGAATTATTTGGCTTTTTTCTAGCAGTAAAGATTTTTTAACGAAACATTTTACGGGCTTTGATTTGATTGGTTTTCTTAAAAAGATATTCTGTAGCGTCCATTTTTAAGTAGTTTCAACAAAATGACGTGAAGGAAAACTGTTGAAGTCACCAATTCTATTCTTGACTGTTTGTTTTTTATTTAAATCTCATATTTGACATCAACCTCATATAATGGAAAATGATAATAAGACGAAAGATAAAAAGGGTATAGAACCAGACTAGCTCTTTAGAAATACTGCTTCAGACTTAATATACAGAGTGGCTGCTTGCGAGGCAAACCCCTAGGGATTCTAGCCACTAAGTTAGGATACATCAGATCAGTCGCCTATTACACGCTTTTCTAGGCATGAAAAGGCGAAGGGGGCACGGAAACTTACTGTTCTGTATTTTACAAGCATACCGTAATCAGTGATCATTTCTAAGGATGTGTATCATAGTAGATAAATAAAACTTGTATAAATATTTTGAATATTTTCGAGCTCGTGACATCGGGTCTGTAAACGTCGAGTCAAAATGTAAAATAATGCTTTAAATGCTTTAATATCCAGTTTGAAAGTAAGTATTTATTTAAAATATTATGAAAACTAAAGATCATATTAAATTCCTGTTTGAACCGCTTAAATATTTCTAGTCACAGGAACGTTAAAGACAAAGGAAAGCATCAACCAGTATACAGGGTTAATTTTAATTAACGAATCACCTCTTGCAGGCAGCCTCTCCACATCAATCCCAACAACATTTGCTCTACAACTTTTAAAAATTAATAGTTTTTAAAATTTTAGTTTTCCCATATCATAAACATAGCCTCTATTTTAAGGCGTAACTCTATTTACTTTGAGCGCAGGTATGCCACGCACCTTTCGCAGTAAAATATCGCTTCATATTAATAATAGGTACTTCTAACAAAATGTAGAGTAAGAAGCAAATTTTTTTTTGTTTTTATTTTTTGTGTTATTTATAAATATTTGTAAAAAGTCGCAGAACAAATTTTGTTGGGATTGATGTGGAGAGGCAGCCCGCAAGAGGTGATGCGTTAATTAAAATTAACCCTGTATATAGTAACAATACGCGTGTATAATGTGTAATCATTAAATATCTGTAGGCCTATTACGGTTCTTTCATGAAATGACATGATAAACAAGATTTCTATGATACAATGATGACATATTGAATGAACGAGTTCCCTATACATTTGCATGCAACCTTTTGCAATGACAGTTTCAACGATATCATCTATGACTTAAAAACGTCAATTGAAAAAGGTGAGATCGCAACCACCTCTATAATATGTTTGTTTCTTGATTTCGTTTGTGCTTTTCCGTTTAGTGTGCTTTCATAAATAAATACTATATTTAGTATTGCGATTGTTGTATTGAGTCTACATGGCAAGAGCTTATCTAAGAGATTTCGCCGAGGAGTAATACCGAATAATGATCGCATGATATGTTTTACGTCAAAACTATTTCATGATATCATCGCATGGTTTTGAGATCCCGATCGGCAACGCATCAACTATTTTGGGCTAGCACCGCTAAGAGCTCGTTTACTGGATATCACGAAATAAAAATAAATGCAATATAATTTTATCTATCCAATAACTTGTTATTTATTGACAGATCAAGTTACCTTTGCTAATGATTTACTTATTTTCTCCAAATTATACTTTTCCATCATCAGAATGGTAGGGAAAATATCGCCATCACAACCCCTTTTTTAAAGATCCAATTGCAAGGCCATGCCATGACTCTTTGCCCGGGGTAACGAGGAGACTTAGCGTAAAAACCACCAAGCTTTTCTGGTCAACGAAATGGCTTTTGGCAAACCCATTCTGCTGCACCTATATAGCATCTTTCAGGCACTACGGAACACCCAGGACCAACTGCTTGACATCCAAACTACAGAAGTCGTCCTGCTAAATGATCGGCGGTCACCCATTCTTTTGCGATCTGGTGGAAAGTTACAATGACTTCTACATCGAATGATATGCATAGGAACCTTCGCAAGAAGTTTTTAGACTCTTATACAGTTGATAATTCAATTTGAGCATTGTAAATGCTTAAAAACTTTCAACCAAGTTACAAGTTTCCACATTCAATAATGTTATTTGTGTTTTCGTAACACATGCGATACTTGTAACATAAGTACAAGTTTTCTAGTAAAAGTTTTTACCATTCATAAAAGACGTTGTTATTCAAACATCGAGCTAAAATATGTGTTATGTTATGTAATATAAAACACGAAAAAGTCCGATACAATAAATCTTTCAATTGTTACGCTTTGTTTGTGTTTCATTGCGTCTCAGAAATTTTTGAAAAAGGAAATCTTTCCCTACCAAACAAAAACAGGATTTTATTACTCGACAAAAGCAGATTTTGACATTTCTTCGCGTACCTCAGTGATCCTTACAGGAAATGAACGTTTCGAAAGACACTTCGCCGTCATTAAGTTGTCCGATAGTAGAAGGGTGAAGGTTCAACAAGACTGTAAATAGCTTTTGCTCCCTCTGTAAACTCAACATCTAGGTAATTATGTAAGATGCTTTTCTTAGAAGTAGCCGAGACCATGGGCATTTACACTTTCATACTAGAACTAGCTTTTGTACCCATTTCCGATCGGGTAGGTACACTTTGTTTTAAGTTGTAGCTGTGTTTGCGGTTTCTTTTGAAATCGATTTAATCGATCGAAAAAATCGAGAAATAGTCTTCTAGACTGGTGAGAACCACATCAAAATCTGTTCTGTAGATTCGAAGATCCACATACAGATAAACATAACCTACAGCACCCGATTTATATTCTAGAGATTGCGGATTCGATCTTCACTGTGAGCCAGTATTTTGAAGAATTTGCCAATTTTGAGATAGGTCTAGATGGTTTATAGCATTCAAGTATGTGAGAAAATCTGCTTGGTAAAGGCTAAATGGCGATATGAAAAAAAACCATCTTGTATCGTTTATTGATAGTTTAGTAAAAAATTACAATCTACTAAGTTGTTGTTTCAGCAATCAACATCAATCTTTAAATTGTAAGGACCTATGCAATGCTATATGACTATGAAGCCTAACATGTAACATTATCATCATTAGCTATCTACTATTTTTATTTTGGATAAAACGAAATAGTAATAGGCCTTTAACTATCAAAATAACTTGTTCATCGATTTTTATCATCGACTGTCACCGGGAGAGGAAATACCTTCATCGCAGACTACCTTAATGCACCAAGTATGGAATCAAGTCAGGTTGTTGACACTACAAGTACGTCATGAATAAGCTCTCGCACCGTTATGTTGTACTGTCGGAAAAACAAGCACTTGTGAATATAACACACGGTTGAACTGATTTTTATAAATTACGACATACATTTGAAATATGAATTGATTGTTTTTAATCTTAATTTATAAAACTCTTCCGTTACTGACTGAGTGACTGACAGACAACGTACAGCCAAAACTTCTGGCCGTAGAGCGCTGAAATTTGGACCATACGATCCTTATAGGTGGTGGTGGAGCACTAAGGAAGGAATTCCCGAAATTCTTACGGGAACGGGAATTATTGGACTTTTTATTTTGTATGAGAAATCTTATTCCTTGAGTGCACGGATATGATACTTGGCACAAAAGGTTCTTCAAAGAGTGACTGGTTGTGTTAAATATAGACAATGTTTATGCGCGTACGAAGTCGCGGGCAAAAGCTAATTAAATATAAAAGGCTTCTAGCGTGTTTTATCAAGTTTAAGTAATAAGTATTTACTCTAAGTTCACCGCGTGAAGCTTTTAAATTAAGTATGAATATAATTAGAAATAATATATTAAGATAATATATGGTTAGTCTTTTATTCAATTTTAAGATGTTTATTCATGAGTTTTTCTAAAAGTATGCATTTTACAACATCATATTTTCGAGATTAAACCTACCTAATTTCGGTAAATGTTATGAAGAGTACCATAAAGTCTAAGGAAATATGTGTACACTGCTGCCACAGTACAAAAGTGTAATAAAATACTTTTTCGGGCATCTCAAAGTTGGTGGTATTTGCTTCTCTTTTAGGGTCGGCTTTACTAGCTAAAACTTTCTGCTAAATATCAAAAAAACCATGTTAGCTGACTCAAAGATAAATTTAATAATGATTTTTGTTTTCATAATGCCATTCAGAAGCCAATTTGTCAAGTAAGAACATTTGAAAGTTGATTGTTCTAGAAAACTTTTCAAATTTACATCAACACAATCCAAAGAATTCACCGTACAGTCTTAAACATTTACAACCCAAATAATCTCAGCACGGACAAGTATTTATCGATATAAAACTCAAAGGATTCAAACTTTATGATGTGAAAGCAGTAAAAAGAGATTTTACAACACTCTTTTCGCTTTGCACTGAAAAGTTTGTTCAAATTGACTTCCATCGCGTACGTTCGTAATTACTTTTACAAAAAGAAACATTCATACTTCAACATAAATATGCAGCTGAACAATAATATTTCTGTTTACAATGTAGGATACAGGATATGAGGAAATATAATGAATGCACTGAATAAGTAACAGTGATCAACTATGGTAATTAATGAACGCAAATCTTACACAAACGGCTTAGGTATTACATAAAAACTTAATCTTCTTTTTTTCAGATCTTTATTAAAGCTTATTTGGAAACCAATAATTAATAAAAACATTAAAGAATATCAATTAAAAATAGTTCTTTGAGACCACTTATCTACATATAAATAGACACGATAGCCAAATATTTCTGCAGACGCTTGAAACTCAGTTTAAAAAAAAACATAAGCACGGTAATACTATCTACAGTAATTCGAACTTCATACAAACGGACGAAACGCGAGCTACACCTACCAGACTCGATCTCAGCATGCACTCGACATGCGGCCAGCTGCGACTGCCTGCATGCCGAAACAATTTTCGTTTGAGCTTAACATTTATAATGGAAGTAAACACAAAGTAGGCAAATGTAATTTAAATGCTGAAGGCGGGCATGTGTACGGACCGCGGCGCTGTAGGCATTTATTTCAAAGATGCGGCCGAGTTGAAATACTGAGTAGTATTAATACCGTGCTATTAGTTTGCTTTTTTATTGTTACAAGTCATACCAAGTGACTTGTTTAACTCTTTTGCTATACTTTTTTCAAATAACTTAGATGTTACTTGATGTTTGGAGTTCCACATTTACCGATACCAACTTAGATAAGGACGTCACTTATTGGACATAACCCTTCCGAACTTTTATAGAACTAACTTGAAAAAAGAATAAACCACGTAGTCTTGCAAAAAACTTCTCACACTTTAAACCCATTCTAAGTAACATTACAATACTACATATGATATAGGCGTGGCTTTAGTCCATTGCGATATTCAATGCAATGTTAATTAGAAAATAGTTGGAGCGTTTAACATTTCGTAATCACTATTGAATAATCATTAGATATGTACCTACCGTGACTGTTAAGCATTTGATAACAGCTATCATGAACCGTCAGTATGTACAACAAAAACAGTAGACGTCAAATTAAAACAAACATGATACATATGTTCGGAAATTCTTTGTTCTTTTTACCGATTATACCTTACGAAAAAATAACAACGAAATATTTGATGGTTCTTGGAATCGTTATTACATCAATGACTTGCGATTTTCAACCTTAATAAAGCAGAAAATATTTTATTTGTATTTGTTAAGCTAACCGTACATGTGTCCAGATCTGCGAATAGCTAGTAAAAACTAAACCATGCAGTCACACATGGCGCGCCTTTCAATTCAGCGTACTGCAATTTCTCTGCATTATCTAACGCATTAACAACCTTATGTAACGGTAACAAGAGTCTTGTTTTTTTGCTGTTCAGTACGTTTCTCTATGATGGGACTAGTTATGAGAACCCGTGACATTGCAGCGGCTGCTAACTCGTTTTATAAGGCTGCATTTATACAGCCTTATCTTTATTATATCATATAGTTTATTTTTATTGTTATTTTATGCTGGTATTAAATAATGTTAAAAACGACGGTAGACAGGGCCGTATTTAGACATTGGATGTCACCAGGTTCATTGCGATGATGATGATGATTTTTTAATGTCCTTAGCATTGGAAACTACCCCAATGATTTGTTGCGCTTTGTTAACACTTCTTATCGTGTCGATAAATAGGCGTACCTATTTTTTTGCCATTTTTATAGCTTTGCTGTTTTTAAGAAGCTAGTGGTGGCGGGTTTGATTGTGTATGGTCTTTAAACGATTTCACTCTCAACTGTTTACGTTATGATAACCTAAGGGCTAGTCACCCGTGTCTGAATCTAATACATATTTTTAGCGATATCATCTCGGCGACTTACGCTTTAAGCAAATAACTTTTAACTGGATTCTATTGCGTATCATTAAATTATCAGTCGTGTTTTTAAAACCAGAAAAAAGAGCAGCGTCTTTCTGCTTAAATACTGATGATGAGAATATCTCTTCAAGCTGGAGAAGAAAATGAAGCAAGCTAGGGTTCTGTATTTTTAATTATCTGTTTTATATAAAATCACTATAAAAACACACCTGACGCTATTCTCTCCGAAAAAACCTGAGCAAAAAGCTAATAATCAACGAAAGTTCGGCGATATGCAGTGAAACATATGAAGTAACCTTTGTAATATTGACCGAATCATTTAGGATGGCACTAACTAATTGGTTCGATTAACTTGGAATTAGAATTACAATAGCTTCTATGCTGGACTGGGAGCGAAAGAAAAACATAGTATGTGCCAGCTGCTTCTCTTCCCGGGCATATTGCAAAAGTCTGAGGTGTTATGGGTGGCTTTTTTGTGGGCGATAGGCTGACCCCCTGTCACTGCAATAGTCTCTCTCCACTATTATAATGCCTCCAAATTTGTCAAACGTTATATCAGATGGTTTACAGGCATACAGACGTGAAGTTATGGTATGTATGTATGTATGTAGAATTATAATTTTACTCTGTTAGTTTTGCGTTTATTAGTATGTTTATCAATACCTAACAAAGACGACGACAAACATATTTAAGAAATCTACTTTCAGAGGACAAATTAAAGAACTATCTTGTTTTCTTTGAAAGGAGATTTTTGATCGCTTGGCAGAGTTTAAGAACAAAAACGCTTAAAAATATTCGAGGTTGAGTGGATTATAGTTTTTCTTTTGATCTTTCCACGGTGCATGGTTCCGACTTAGACGATTGAATATATGTAACACCTAAATATTACACCTATTATGCAAGGTACAGGTACAGTTTCAACAGTCTTCTTTACGGATATCAATAAAATTTTGTATATACTTAGGTAGATCACTATGGTTTTTATGATTTCTTGTTCTCAGGATGACAAAAGTGCGGTTGGCTATTATTTAGTATTCAATTGACGACCACTATGGCGATGGGGTAAACCTATCTGCCTCAAACGCCTGTGGCTGCATGATCGATTCCCGCCCGGATTAAGAAGAAAAAAACCATGTCTGGGTGTTTATCTATTTATGTATTTATATTCTAGGTTCCCCCCTAGTTTGCTACATGGTATCCCATAACACAAGCTATGCTTACTTTGGGGCCATGTAGTTGGTGTGATTGTCTGGGGATTTTATATTTTTATTTTATTTTATAATATTATATTTAATTCGGTTTGTTTTTTTTGAAACTAAACACTAATCATTGTTTCGTATGATAATGTGAGTGTGCATGCGTCCTAAGATCACCTTAGAGCTATAGTATATTAGAGCATTGCTTTTTCCCTCAAGTTACGCACCGACTAAGATCTCTCTGTATTACATACATACAATACATGTACACTAAAAGACTAAGAGTGAGAATTCAGTATTATCTTTCCTATCTTAATTCTGTTCTGCTATATTTCCATGTACACTTTATATCAAGAAAACAATGTTTCCTGTATTAAGAATTAATCGCTCCCATATCCAACTCTATCTATATTAATGATCCGACTGGCTTTGAGTCGCTATTCTCATATTAAATTCACCAAAATATACTGTCTTAAAGGCTTAGCATCAGCTATGATAAGTATCTCAGTTCCAAAAAATCAAATAATTATATTTTGTGTCATCGAGTTATAAGCTTGCTTATTTAGTACTAGAATTAATGTCGCCGACTTTCTCCATATATGGGTGGTGTTTTCTTATGGGATTACGCATTTATTACCAAGGTTCTCTTGCATTATAAATGATTCGTAATGTCTTGTAAAAACTGCTAAAAAGTCGGTATAAGTAAATATCTTAAGCTTTCCGAAAAATATATGTTTACTTTGAACCGTTTCATGGTTCTTGTTTGAGGCTAATATTAATTAAAACGATAACATGTAGACAATAATTAATTTCTTTCAACTAAGGGCTTTAACAAATATAATTAATTGAGCTTACATTTAATTTGTTAAACAATTTGTATAACAAAATGGATGATTAAAACATGGAACGGATGTTTTTTTTATAAAAAAAGAACTGCCTTTTCACAGGCTTCCTTTAACATTATTTTATTCAAGTTATTTTGAGTTTTAAGAGTCCTGTATGTAGGTAAATTGGACCCAAACGACAACCAGACCCTTATAAATGTCTATCAAATCTAGTGATGCTCTCTGAAATCGGTCTAAGCCTCGTCTAGTCTCGCTGCAGAGTTTTTCACGTGTTGTTTTACTTAATATTTTATAGATTTTTTCCCTTATCAGTTAGCAGAAAAAAAAGGTTTTTATGTTCTTTTTATACTTTAAGTTAAAATTTCACCTTTTTGTACCTTCCTCAAAAAAAAAAACCTAAAATGATATGATCTTTGTGTTTAGGAAATATTTTTCCCAGTTCATTCCAAACTTACACTACAGATCTTTTATATCCCTTAGACGAAACTCGACTTTGATCTTTAACTTTTATGGATAAAAACTAAAACTCATTTCAAAAACAAATTCAAATAACTATCATCAAAAACCTGAAATTTTCACAAAGCTTTAGATATTGGTCGAACATATCCAGTGTTAACTAGTAGGTACCTATGTACAGAACAACATTCTAATAATCCTCTTAGTCAATAATTATGGAGCTCAGGTCTCGCATATAATAATTAATTTCCCAATATTCGGAATGCTGGGATATTCTCTTCCAAACAAAAACGGTACTGCTGCACCTTAAGTTGATAATCGATAGAGATTTGCGTATGTAATATTGATTCTCCGAATATTTGATGAAATCTAACAGACATAGATTTTCTCTTGGAATTAGAAATGACTATGCCATATCGAAAAGTCTTATTGATCTCACAAAGGAATTTGATTTTCCCGCTCTTTTACAATTGAAAAACAGTGTCGAATAAAAATTACTTACTTATGTGACCACGCTTTAAATTATTTTGAAAGAACAAGTTTTCTTAAGTATATATTTTAAATCGGTATCAAATATTAAGGTATTCAAACAAGTGTTGCTTATACTACCTAGGTATATTATCCATGGAATAAATATCGTTTACCATAATGTATATTAAAACCATGCTACAGGAATACGAATGCCCAAAACAATGATGACAATACTCTAAAACTTAGTTGTAATAATTACTAGTCAACTGATGGCACCCAAAAATATTTTGGAATGAGCATCTCGGACGGTGAAACGTTAATTCGCGTATGCAAGGAAGAACATGGAGTATAAGATGCCCTCTATTAGGAATTTTCGTGTGAGTATGTAGAACTAGATCTAAGGATACACAGAAACTGCTTAGTACTTATAAGAATATAACAAAGATGGCATATACAGTGTTAATTTTAATTAATGCACCACGTCTTGCGGGCTTCCTCTCCACGTCAATCCCAACAACATTTGTTTTACGACTTTTAAATAACACAAAAAATAAAAACCAAATATTTTTTGCTCCTTACTCTACATTTTCTAAGAAGTGCTTATTACCTATTATTTTAAAGCGATATTTTACAGCGCAAGGTGCGTGGCATACCTACGATTAGAGTAAAAATAGTTACGCCTCTTAATAAAGGCTATAAATATATTTGAATGGGAAAACTTAAATTTTAAAAACTATTAATTTTAAAATTTGTAGAACAAATGTTGTTGGGATTGATGTGGAGAGGCTGCCTGCAAGAGGTGATGTGCTAATTAAAATTAACCCTGTATAGCTAAAAAAGCTTCGATTGAAAATAACAACTGCAGTCATATGTATTCAAAACGAATATATTGCTTCTTCAATACTTTACTGACGGAAAAGGAAAGTAAGAAATTAACTAAGTAGCTATTTCATGGAACGATTATAAATTATGATAAAAAAAGAATAAAAACAATCTTAAATGTAACAGTTCTATGATTAACGCGCCTTTTAACTCTACATAAATGCTGGACTGGGAGCAAAGGAAAAACATAGAATGTGCCAGCTGCTTCTCTTCCCGGGCATATTGTAAAAGTCAGTTAAGGGACAGAGGTTTTACTGGAGGTTTTTTGTGGGCGATAGGCTGACCCTGCCACTGCAATAGTCTCTCTCCACCATTATAATGCCTCCAAATTTGGCAAACGTGACATCAGATGGTTTTATAACCTCTGGTGTTCTGCATACCCCATAAGGGATACAGGCGTGAAGTTATGTATGTATATTTAAAATCCGACGACTCTACCACTAAGGCCAGAAACAGTAGTCGCCAGAAATATCAGTTACTAATGATATTTTTTTAAGATACAAAAAACTCAGTATAGTTTATAAATTAGAAACTTTACCGCACTTAACTGACTAATTACTCGTAGTTGAAGTAAAACTTAAAACATATTACCATTTCGAGTTACTTTACCACATAGCTTTGAGTACATCCTATGAATTAAATCTAGTTTACACTGCAGTTTGCTTAATTATCAAATGGAAATGTTATTAATATGGTGGTTTGTGCGGGTGGTCAAATGTGGCTACAGTAAGTATCTTTATTTATATATAACTAGTTATGTCTCGTGCTATGTATGAATTCATAGATCATCAGAATGACAGAAAGCTCGATCATCATTAAGCGTATCTATAGAGAAAGTTAATTGGAATCGTTGTCCTAAAATTATAAAAAAACAGGTATTCAAAACTGCAGCAGATTACTTTTTATAGAATTTACAAAAAATATCATTTTGCATGTACCTGACAATATTAATATAATCGGCACCTCTATAAGTAGGTGAAGCACCAAGTTGACTTTTATAATTATCTTAATCATCATACCTATTAAATGAAAATATTGAACGAATGTGTATAAATACAATATCTTTAGTGCAACAAAATACAAAAGAAAAAAGTTATTACTTCATCCGTTATTAATTTGATTCCTTACAATTACATTATATTAAACAAAATCATTTCAAACACTACTCAGATTGTAAATTTTCTGAGGCACGTGTAAGACCATCCCATCACTAAGCAAACATTTTAGGAAATATTATTTAAACTCAAAGTCAACAATGGCGGACTAATATTTAGAACAGGGTATAATTACATTAACTTTACTTAACCTTTTATCTTATTCTTAGTTACAATGAGAAACTCTATTTACTTAACAAATATAACATTTTCATTTCTAGAGTCATATTTTCTTAAGAAACCGTCTACGTAAGTGTAAGGTACGCTCGGTTAGATCACACTTTTCATGTGAAATATGAATAGAGACATGTAGGTCTTTTATAGAGCCACGTCGAAGTCTCACTGGAGTTATATGTCTCCATTTACACCCTTAGGGACTTATAATTTACCCTATAAAGAGCCTAAAAGGGGAAAGTTGGCGTATTTATTTTATTTCCTGAATAAGTTTATAACTTTCCCCGACATTCGTGAAATATGTTGTGTGTAGTAAATATTTAAAACTTTTCTCAGTTTGTTGTTGTATTAAAGTTTGTTTTGCATAATTTATGTATAAATTTTACGTCATTTTGTTGCTTTGTTAAATTGTCAGTTCGTCTTTACTTTAAATATTTATCTTTTATGTTATTTATGACATTTTATAGATTATTAATATAAGTTTAAGCGTTTATAGTTAGTACTTACGCGAAATGATAAATATTAAAAGTTATTGTGGCTAACAACATCCACACTAACTTTTTTTATTTTTTTTCTATATTAAACGTTGTGAAAAATTTACTGTTATTAACAAATATAACAACTATATACATATATCCAAAGTAAACAAACCAAATATTACAGGAAGTAAATAATAAAATAAAGCGCTACAAAACTTATTGCAAAGTCGTATGTGCGTCTCAGTTTTAAGATTAACTTTCATAGGTATACACAATACAACTCCAGCGAAACAATCCCATATAAAGACATGAGATTTATGCGCAAAATAACTCAAAACAAAACTTCTTTGTTAATTGCTTACCTGTTTGACAGCAACGAAATCGCCGGGTCAGCGGCAGCAGCCGGTCTCACTCCGACAATCCAAACAATCCTCAAAGTTCAAAATGACCAAAGTTCTTAACTTGCACGAACTTTTTAATACTAGAATTTAATTGTTTTTGATAACACGGAGAGCAGACGTTGAGAGGGTTAAGTTTCGGAGGGAGAATCGTAAACACGTATGTTAGTGTTGGTAGGGTAAAGAGATCGTTCTCGGAGAGGAGAGGCTCGGACACTCGACCGCGGAGACCGACAGGGCGCGAGTGCCGCCGGGCGCCGCCGCTCGCAGTCCCCGGACCAGAGGGATGCAGCGTACGAAACACACACAAACAAATCTAACACTTAAACCGAGGAAATAGAATCCCAAATGCTGTAGACAACAACACATGATCGCTCTGAAAGGGAGGGCTCATTTCCTAGTAGATTCAAAAAGACTAATGTAAACAACATACGAATTTTGAAATCTAAAGTCTAACGTCTCAAACATAAGGTGTAGTTTTCTTAATTTATTTTAAGATGAACACCTGACGTTCGTCGTCATAGTAAAAACGTATGCCCCGCTTGGCTAGGCGTATGTATCAAATACCATAACGAATACTTTGGCTGAGCGCGAGTCATATTATGCAACGTAACGGCCGCGTATTGCACTCTGAAATTTCACGTCCTTGCAGCGAGCTTTTAGACGCCACCAGAGCTTTGTGATTCAAACAATGTAGTTTGATGTAGACGCCGCTTTATTGATATAAACAACGCTGTTTAGACAAACTGCAGCGTCTTCGTACTTAAATAAATTATTAGCTTTGTGTGGAAAACACTCGACTATTTTGCTCTTGTAATTATTAATTACACGACATTCATACTTCCTCTCGTGTAATAATATTGTTTTAAGTTTACAGTAAGTTTTAAGTATTTTACATTTTAACTCGACGTTTCGGTGTCTTTGTAGATCCCATGGTCAATCGCTCGTGCGTGACCATGGGGTCTGCAAAGACACTCTCGTGTAATATCTAGTATTTAAAAAAACGCAGAGAAACTATCTATACAAGTGATGCGAATTTCAGACTTATTTCAGACTTAAGTTTTAAATAGTATAAAATTCAACTCAACATGAAAAGCTTTTAATAAATTTGCACCTCATTACGTGTAAATTACTTATGGAATCATAACATATCCGCTTCATGATTATTTAGTTAAAACAAACAAGTTTGCATCATTGCAATGATGTAAACATTTTAAAGGGGAAATATTTAAGCGTGCATCGGGCGGAAGTTGGTTTCGGAGCGAGCAGTGCAAACAAGCTGCGAGCGCCGAAACATTTCCGACTTTTGCACATTTTACTTTTTTATTTAGGGAATGTTTTTTTTATATTCGGCTAAAGCGCCATCTAGAGGTGTCAAATAATGATCATGGTGTCAAGGGACTTTTGCGGATTATGATTTTGATTTAAGGAATCTTTCTATTGAGCATAGTTGTTTATCACATTTCCTTCTTTTTTTTATAAAATATGGAAATAAATGTAATAAAGAGTATACATATAAGTATGTTTTTTGTTGGAATTATTTCATTTTAAAATATAAAAGCGATCCATTTCCTGCGCAAGGCAAACCTATTGAAAATCGCTGTCACTCAGCTGGTTGTCTGTGAAATAAAACGCATTATTTGATTTACTAGCGATAATACCGCCTGTGTTCTTGTAATAAAATAATTTAATATTATTTTATGAGGTTTTTCTATAGCCCAATCTAAAAGTGGCAAATAAAAGTTATCATGTCATCGGCGCTACACGTGTGGTTGTGTTTTATTTTTTTATTGATTCGATGTTTGAATTTCCGTTAACGTTGGCTAGCACATGTTCGGATGTCTGATCGCTTCTTTTATTTATTTTACATGATCGAAATATTATTTAGCTTTCTCTTTCATAAGTTTTTTATTTATAATTTGTTAAGTACATTTGTACGAATGTAATTATGGTGCTATTTGTGAAAATACGTATTCCCTTCAGATGAGTAGGTATATTTATTTAATAATGTTAGTATTTAAACAAACTTATTTAATGTTGTTATTGTTTAAGTGTTTTTTGTAGATTATCTAAAATATTTTCTATAATAGTAATAAACATCATCGGTAATTTATGACTCTCAAATATTGTACCAAATCAAAAAATTACTTATCCAATGCTAAATATTTAGAAACTATTTGCACTAACTTATCTACCCATTAAACACTTGATAAAGGTGTTTTGGGACACCGTATAAGTTTAAAACAACTATGCCCTGCACACTTTAAAAGGTATCCACGCTTCAATGCGAAACAACGACAAATCAGCAAATTAAATTAATATTTCTAACATTCAAACCACAAAAAAATTTATAAAAGTAAGAAAAATATTTAAAAAAAATCCGCGGAAGGCTGCTCTACCGCTTGTTGTAAATCACGCGGGGGTCACTTATCTGAGTGACCCCCGCGTTGTAGTAGGAACCCATCAGGCTCCACCTGGCTAGCGACCACCCAAAAATCTGAAAATCTAAAAATCAATCCGGCGGTGATTTGTTTCTTTCTGGCAGATATGTTGTTATAAGTCAGTTCTTCCTAAAATCGTGTTATTTTCGACTTCAATTTTACTTATCATCAGGTGAAATTGAGATCAAATGCGGGTATAGTCACCGATAAAAAAGATAAAGGAAAATAAATTTTGTATTTATATAAATAATAACCACACGCCTGTCTCCCCTTGGGGTAGGCAGAGACAAGGGAACACCAATTGCTGCGATCCAGACATACCTCTTTCGCTTCTTCCACGTTCATCAATCTAATTAATCCAATCTCAAAAAATTGATTTTGTAATTATAAATGTATTAGTAATATAATCAAATAAACATTTGCAACACCCATGAATAGACGGCTAATATCTGTGTTGAGGGAGGCCTATGTCCAGTAGTAGACGTCTCCTGGACGAATGATGATGATGATCTGTGTTCATCACACAAATATCCAGCCCAACCGGGACTCGAACACAGATCCTGGTACAAATGATATTTTTTCCACATAAAGCCTCTAGTGAAGTGGCAAAAACACGATAAGCAAAGTATCTAAAATTCTCGATCAAATAAATGCTATTGGTAATTTAATTCTACATAGTCTTTACGCAATTCTCTAATTAGAAGAACAAAAAACAAACGCAAACATTTTAATTAAACACATCGTAGTACATAGAAATGTAACCTTATTATGATCATTAAATCTGCTAGAAGGACGTCTTTATACAGCAAATACAACACAAACAAGCACGTTTTACAAAGTATAAAGCACAAATATTCTTTCAAAAGGGTAGGACTTATTGATTCGCATACGCCATTGCGTAGAAATAGCGCGTTATAATATTAAAACTATAGGAATTAAGGTATACTTAGTTGTTTTTCTATACTGAACTCGCACCATAAGTTTTATGTTGATTTGTTTTAGAGTATGTATATGATTTTCTACAAATAAAGTAAATTATCTAGACACGCGGCACCGTGTCAAGCCAAGTTCAAGCAAAGAAACTGGCTAGCCAGCGCCAAGTGTACACGAATCACTTGGTCCAACTTTTGACCCTTCTATAACTCAAAACCTCTTTAACGTAAGCACATAAAACTACGTGTGTTAAATTATATCTATTAGGACATATAGAAGCCCAAAGTACATGAAGCTAGCTCTAACGATTATAAAAATATGAAGGTCAAAAAGTCGTAAATTTTAGTATAAACCGACTGACGTATAACCTACTTGTAAAAAAGGAGAGCCAAGTTCAATACAAAAATTATGCTTGGCTGTCGGCTTCGCCACAAAAAGAATGGAGATCTAAATGAGTGCCAAGTTCTATGCAAAATCGAAATATATATTTATAGGAACAAATTCACATTATGAGCAAGAATTAAACTCTATTTCTTTGCTTTATTGAATGCCTAATACAATTGCATATTATTTGAAAATGTGATATCTTAAAGAAGCTAAGATTTGACTTGGCCAGTTTTTACTACATGAGTTCTTTTATAACTGATAAAAATTATAAAAGAACTTAATTCTGATAAAAACTGGCTAAATCAAATCTTATCTATTTTAAGATAACTCAATTTTAAATAAGATGCAATTGTGAAAGGTACTCAATAATGCATTTGTTCATAATGTAAATTTGTTCCTACAAATACATATCGATTTAGCATAGAACTTGGCACTCATTAAGATCTCCATTCTTTTTGCGGCGAAGCCAAGCATAATTTTTGTATTGAACTTAGCTCTCCTTTTTTACTTTAACGTTTTTGGTGGGATTAGTTGTTCTGAAGTGAGGAAACTTTGTGTATACCTAAATAAATAAAGTATTGTACAAAAATACTTATGCTATGCTATGTTATAGCGTAGGTTTCTTTTTCTCGATACATAATCTTAAATAAACCCTCTTTTAAACGGAGCCCAGTCGTTCTTGACCACGGGGTCTGTTAAGACACCTAAATGTCGAGTAAAAATGTTAAATAAAACACTTTTTAACCGGATTTATCGCGTATATTTACATTTTAAATTTTGACTCGACGTTTCGGTGTCTTTGCAGACCCCATGGTCACGAGCGAGTGTTTTATTTAATAGTATGAATCGCGAAAACTTAAGACAATATTAAAATTGTTAAATATAATTATTCGCGATTATCCCGTTTTAAAAAGTGTATTATAAAATAAGTAAGCCTGAAGCGGCCTTCTGTACGTCTATCTATGTTATTAAAGCAGAGACGGTTCAATGACCCAGTGCATTCACACGTATGAAGTAATAGAAAAAAGGCTTGTATGTTTTTTACAGTTTTTCTATAGGGCTCTATAGGGCGAGGAGTGAAAAAGATAGGAATACCTTTTGTCTAGTCGCGCACGGGGGATTTAAGAACATGTCAGAGCAATATTACAAGTGAGGTGCGTTTTAATGAGTCGTTCGGAAATTTCTTGTCGTAAAACTGGTGGTCTATAAATTGCATGGCGGCCCTAGCGTTTGAGGATGTGGAATAAGGTTTGATATTTGCACAATAGAACTCAAATTTCCAAGATAATTATATTTTTGGTAAACTAAGGTAAACTAACTAAACACAATCAACGAGTGCAGAAAAATCCTAACACTCCTACATTATCAAGTCCTTGTCAAAACTTTGGCTGAACCTAAGGGCTAAAGCCAGGGACTGCATATCGGTATAAAATTTTTAAATAGTACTAGTAAAATTTCAGTACCCTTATTAGTGTACCTACTGCTTCATCAAACGAAATAACTGTACAAGTTTTTAAAATCTAAATTAATTATATCAGTACCCAAATAATGTATACCGGATTAATTTCTGTAGATGTTTTAAGTACAGAAATATTTTAACTTATTTAATTTCTGTACCAAAATGTATAGGTCACCATATGTACTTACGCTTCATAGGCTTCAACTAAACTATCGAACATTCTACAGTTATTTAAAAATAAAATTTTAATATCAATATTAATATTAATACGGGAAAATTTCAGTTAACTGAAAAAAAATCAGTTATGCTACAATAATAAAAAAGGTACAAGAATTATTTCAGTATGAATTCCTGTACTGTTATTTTTAAATACACCTAATTTAACGGTATGACGTCATACAGAAAAAAATTGTACAGAAATTCATACCGGTATACAGTCCTTGGCTGAAGTTAAAAGTCATCTACGTATAATTTCCGTTTTAATACATATTTGTTCGAAAATAGCAAACTTTTGAAAAGTTATTCATCGATTTTGATTAAATTTATATGGAATTGCCTCTGAAGTATCTTCTATCAAATGAAATGATCGATTGATACGTTTGTTCGTCGGTTGATAAAATGAACCACAAGAATCTGAATCTGAACCGCTACCATATTATTAAATCATTTATATTGCATGCTCATGGTTATCATCCACACTATATTTCTTTACGTTTATAATACTCTTCTGATCTAACGTATCATTAATTACAAAAAGCTATTCATATCTACTTTAAATATTATGGTAATTTAGAATAAAATAAATTTTAAGCAATCATTCTTCCCGAATGCTTAAATAGTTTGCAAACTATGATATCATTATTTTTAAGCAAGCATTGACTATATGCCCTATGACTCGTGTTTCACTAATGCAGGAAACGATATTCTCAAACTCATACACACAGATAGTGAACTAGACAAGGAGTCAACTAATCCCCCGAAAAACAAACTCCCAAGCACCTAAATCGACTCAGTTTACAAGATGGAATAAAAGTGTGAAAAATTCAGATATGTATTTTCAACGGACTTCAAAAAGGAGGAGGTTCTCAATACGTCGTAAATGTTTTTTTTTATGTTTGTTACGTCATAACTTCTGACTGGGTTAACCGATTTTCATGATACTTGTTTCATATGATATAGGATACTTCACAGTTAGTCCCATACATATTTCATCGCAATCGATTTAGTACTACATTTTTTTTTAAATGTATCAATTCGGAGATCGTTTACCATGACGACCATCTACTTCAGCCAAAGTTTTGATGTAAAGTCGGATTTTTAATGCTCTGCATTTGTTGATTACATAACAATTTTTTTAAAATCTTTATTTAAAAAGCTATACACCTATAAGGTTGAGACAGCTTTTTTTAAAAAAAAATAATTTGACAATAGAAAAAACTTAGGAAGACATCATTTGTTTCCTTAACTCTAGAGATTGTATATAACAATAAATAACGCGTTGCCTATTCTCACGAAATAAATTGTTAGTAGATTCACAATGTCATAAACAAGTTTTATGTTTATGTTTCACTGTGTATTTAGTTCCAAATTCACGATTACATAAGGTTTAACTTTAAGAAGTTTCTTAAGAATTGCAGATTTGAATGAAAGTGCAATAAAAATGTAAATAATGAAAATAATCATTACTGGTATTTGGCCTTCTGGGGGTCTAGCATGCGATCATCGACCACGATAAATCGGGCCTTTATATCGATATTTTCTTAGAATATGGCACTTAGAATTTATATTTTCTTAGAATATGGCAGCTTTGGTTCTGTGGGCTTTATCATGGTATCGAATAAAAAATTGCAGACGCTGGAACATCGTCGTCAGGTTGCTTGTTTGACAGTATTTTATCGGCTACATTTTGGTGAGTGCGCGAGTGCTCTTTTTGACCAAATCGAACCCACTCCCTTTTACCACCAGACTACCAGACGCAGACAGAACTTCCATCCCTATATAGTGGATTTACCAAGAAGTCGAACAAAACGCTTCGATAGTTCCTTTTTGGTACGGATTGCCAAGGTGTGGAACAATTTGCCTGCGTCTGTTTTTCCTGACCACTACAGTCCTGGAACTTTTAAGTGTCGAGTGAATAGGTTTCTCGTGGATGGAAGTGTAACACCATAGTGTTCATGCGCACTTTCCATCAGGTGGCATGGAAGAAAAACGTCCTATCCTTACAATATAAAAAAAAGAATCGAGTAATTTCTCTATTATTCTATTAATCCATTACGGTGCGCATGTTAGCTGACATACCTAATAGGATAAAATAATTCGGTACCTAGATAATATTTATCTTGTCGATTTGAGTCTTTATCGATGGTCGCATACTAAGTCTGCTGGAGTATTAATTGATACAGCAGATTGGCTAATATTTAATCGACGAGACACTTCCCGCTGGCTACAGCCCTCTCGTAGCAAAAGGATAACTTTTCTTCCTCTTTATAGCTGAGTCGATTTAGATGCTCGTGAGTGTACTAGTCAGAGACTCGAGCATAAATAAAGTGATATAATAATAGAGAGTAATGATGCTCCCTACCGGGCTGAACTATTCAGCTTGTTGTTAGGTTTCAAAGAAGGCTAAAGTAAGACTAGCTTCAACTTAATAAGTAAGACCAAAATAATACATTAAACAGTACATAAATTCCTATACTTTTTTGTGTCAAATCTGTAACAAATCTGTCACTTGAGCCCAAGATAGTAAAGGAATTTATATCTTTACTTTTACTTTAACTATTTGGTAAGTTATTGACACCGGACGTTAGTCTACACGAACGTCAAAGCCTTCCCGATTTAGGAAAGTGGAGATAAAACGTGGATAAAACTTACTCCGAATTACGAATGACGTCTGACGCCTGAAGTTGATGTCTGTCAATCATTTTCAGTTACGCTGAAGCGTGAATTCCCGCTGCCGTAAAAAGGCCAATATTTTATTTAAAAGTTTTGTTGTTGTTTGGTTTTTGAGAAACAAATATTATGTTTTTTTTTACTTTTACACGGAAAATGGATAACACAGAAGCTAATGGCTAAAATTTTGTGGAATCTGTTATACAGGGCGTCACTTTTGAAATTCGAGGACGTGATAGTTTGAGATCATACACGAAGAGAAAAAAAAATACTGAGTAAACCTAACCGAAAGTTAATGAATACATTACGCTATACATGATTACACTTACCACGGACCTACGCACGGCGCTATCAATACAGAATAGATAGGTATAGACGACTTCACGAACGGTCGTCGAGATGTGAAGCATTCGTGAACTCTTTATTTATAATTATGATCAGAATCGAGTACAGAGAGCTAGATATGTAAAATTGGTCACAACTTCACAAGTCACCCTGTTTATGTTGTTCACCAGTCATCTGTTTACCGTACGCGTGCTTATGGTAGAAGCTCAGATGCCCAGTGAAATGACCCAAATCGGAATATACAATTAAATTTCCTAGGGTAGAACTCACACAGTGGAAAACTGAAAGTAAGTGAGTTGTTAGGTACTTGATGTTCTGTAATTTCTATCTCATTTAAGTATCTCTTGTGTCAACAAGAAAATAAGATTAGGAATACATTAAAGACTGTTTAAAAATTATGGAGATTTCTATAATGATACATATTCTGTTATCATTTACTTCATTGGTTTTCCATCGCTTAGAATTCAGCTAGTGACGTGTTTCAAACGTTACTGGCAGTTTCTCATTCATAAGCTCGGCTGTTTGCCGCCCAAGCGCGGGCCATACCGCGCCGTGAAATTTTACTTCTTATCTTAATATTGTCTTGATTTCAATAAAGCTATTATATTTTCTAACGTCAAATGAGTGGCGTGGCAAGGTTGTCTAAAATATTAGGTAAAAATATAAATAAATTAACGAAATACAGAAAATGAAAAAAGATAAGTATGCGATAGTTCTTTTAAATTGGTTACTAAAATTGGGTTTGCCATCGATTTTCGGGTAGACGGAACTGGCTTTGTGGACAAAGATATGTGGCAACGTTGTTGCATGCAAACAAAGTTAAATTAATGGCCAATTATTATCACAGAAGAGCTAAAGATCATCGTCGAAGCACTAAAGCACCACCGATGCGTTCCACTGAAAATCCCCGTACCTCGAACATATCATGGCCAATGAGAAAGATTTAGAGTGCTAAAATCTCCCAAAGCCTGGCCAGGAATTACACATAAATTATGAAAGGACATGGTACTACAGTCCTCCCTATTTTATCCACTATATTAACTGCGGAAAGCGTAGTGAGCTTACATTTTAACAAAAGGCTTTAACAGCTGAAGCCTTGGGTTGGATACAAAAAAACCGACAAAAGGATAACATACCTACTACTAAAGAAGAAGCAATTATTTTCATATACTCGCCGATCGCCAAACATAGTGATTATGGCCCCGGAAGGCACCTTTTGTCTGACAACACATAAGCATCTGTCATTTAGCTAACAAAACACTAAGCCTACACTTCCATTACAAAGGATAAACATAAAAATGTATACAAAATTCAACTATAAAAGGTTCATGAAACGATTTAATTGGAACACCTCTCCACTTCCATGCAAAGTGTACATAATGACACGAAGCGTGACTCCGCATGACAACCGCCGATATGTCACAACGAGACGGACGGATACCAAATTGTTTAACACTTTGATTGATGAGACTAGTTGCTACACTATTTGCTTAGTATAATTTAATATAACGCATATGCTTCATAGTACCACTCCATTAGCTTGAGTGTATTACATGTTAGGTGTGTGGAAGGAGAATGATGAACACCTGAAACTAGGGAATACTTAGCGTAATGTGTACAACTAAGTTTCCGTGTAATTTCATTTCATTTTTATTTTATTTTATGATACACGGTGTATAACAAAGACTGCAGAAAATGTGTTCGCTTAAGGTCTTCAGCAACCATCAAAGATGTCACTTGTTTCTCTCCCTTTTTCATTACTGGGATAACGAATCCGGACACAAAAATAGAGTATCTTTGATTTTATAATAACTAATAGTTTCAATGGCGCCAAAGATAAAAAGTGAGGAAGAAATCGAGTGATTGTGCATTGCTTGCTAAATACTCTCTCTTAATACTCTTTCGTTCCTTCGTAGTTATGGAATAATACTATGTAAATTACTAAAAAGGAACTTATTAAATGTGGATTTTATAAATTAGTTACTTTTCAATGTATTCAAATTTTAGTAGGTTACAAAAACTGTTCAACTAATTACCTAATCTTACTAATATTATAAATTGGATGTATGGATGTTTGTTCCTCAATCACGGGAGAACGGCTCAACAGATTTGGATGAAATTTGGCATAATGATAGTGTACAGTCTGAAATATCAAATAGGCTACTTTCTATCCAGAAATTCTTGCGGGATTCGAAATTGCGCGGGTAAAACCGCGCGCAACAGCTAGTGCTTTATAATTTACAAGCTTTTGTAGCCAGCGGATAGTGCCCTATTAAAATTAAAAAATATATATTTATAATCCGTTCTGATTTTGTTTTCAGATTCTTTTTTAGTTTAGCATTTTTGCCACAGTACACGTAAAAGGTAGTCTTGCTTCTTAAGTTGGAGTTCCATATTCAAGTAGAGGGAGAAAGTACGCTGACATAGACATTTTTAACAATGGATCAAGTGATTCGTGAAAAAGTATAGTTGTATAATTTATAATTACTTGAGATTTTGTGTAACTTTACTAATGTAACGTTAGATGTCGAAAGAACCGTTGAATCTGCTAAAGGCTGAATCTGCAAAGCCACAAGGCACCGCTAGTAGGTATTTCAATGATCAGAAAGAAAAATCCCCAATATGATGAAGCGGTTCCCAATTAGACTTCAAAGGAACATTCACATAGACAAGTCCTGTCTTTGAAGGTACATGAAATCCTATTTTCCTTGTTATACCTATTTAAATTATGTGATGAAACGTTTACGACTGTCTTGGTTTAGAGGTAGGTAAATAATGATGTCTTTCATACCATAGACTCCGGGTTCGAATCCCAGTATTCATCTACGTATTTTAGTGTTAATTAAGGTCATCTAATTGCCGTAACAAATGTTTTAATATGAAACTAGATTAAGGCAGATGTACCTATTATGTATTTTTTATTACTTCTACGTAACTTTAGTCTGTTAAAAACAGCTTTACATATTTTTTTGTTATATTTTAACAAAAATGGATCCAAAATAATACAAAATATTATACTATGAGTTGTATAGTCCGCAAAGTAAAGCGTGGGTCAAAAAAAAACATGTAAAATTTGAAAAAGACTTTCTATTTTTCCTGTAAAATTCGTTAGTATGCAACAATAAACTTTATAAGTTTTTAAACTTTTTTGTTCATTAATATTCATATCAACTTTAGATATTATGTTTTTTTTCATTAATTTTGATTTCTAGATAATTCCAGTGCAGTGTTGATTATAGAGCTTGTTAGAGTGACAAAATATCGAGAACTCAAAATAAATTAAGCAATATGGCTAATCTCCCATTTCTAAACTTAATATACCTACCTAAATAGGTACAATAAACTTGTCCCTTTAAAATTTAAATACAATATAATATTTGTGTAGAATGTTCAAAATTAAGTTCACCTAGGTACCTAAGTTATACAACATGGGAACCGGATATTATGAGAATAGTCCCGCGACGAAGTTAAACTAACTTCCCTTTCCTGTTTAAGTCGCATTAACTACCCGTAAGGTTGTTTCACTGGAAGGAAACAGAGCGATTTTAAAGTGTAGCTTCGGTGCTTATCTGCAGTTACCTAGATTCGAAATATGTAGTAACTGCATCTTACAAATAATTGTGAACCAAAATGAAACATCAAAAAGTTTGCAAGATTCCGATTGAAGGATGAAATCTTTCTTTAATATTGCTGGCTTATTGCACTTTTATTGAACAAAAATGGATTGAGAGACATTGGTTGTTTTGTATGAATTTGGTTTAGAAAAGCCTTACATACGTTTTGACGACCACTTTGGCGATAAGGTTAACCTGTCTACCTCAGACGGCAGTGGTTGCGGGTTCGATTCTCGCCCAGAACAAGAAAAAGCTAATGTTTCGTGTCTGGGTATTTATGTATTTATATTCTAGGTTCCCCCTAGTTCGCTACATGGTATCCCATAACATAAGCTATGCTTACTTTAGGGCCATGTAGTCGGTGTGATTGTTTGGGGATTTTATTATTATTATTATGTATGCATGCAGCTACACGCCTTTCGGTGGGAAAGATCCGACAATCGGACCAGTCGGTCGGGGATCAGGGCAAGAGAGACAGAAACCGGCGAACGATTCGTGCAGTCTCGAGCAAAACCGCTTTTTGCATGCGTGCTGGAAGCGAACCGCCGCCGCCGAATCCCAGCCTTTCAAGGTTTCTGACCAAAGTGGCTGGGGTCAAACCATTTGCGGATATTACAACCGGGATGATTATTATTATTATTATTTTATACCTATATACCTTAGAAAACTATACCTTCAAGCTTGGTGACCGTTCTCCACTCGGTCGTAGAACCACTGAGCGTCCACGTAGCTAATAACCATTCTTCTTAACAGGATATAAATAATTATAAGATAATTACATGTAGGGTTGGCTTAGAATAGCCCTACCATCTCTGGATAGGTGTATCGTAAAAAGCGACTAATAAAGTAACCCCCGCTTGGTGGTAGGATACCGTCAGGGTCCGACTGGCTAGCGACCACCCTCCCCGTTCCGGTAGTTACGGCAAATGAAGAGACAGTTCTTTCCGAAGACCATACGCTTGATCTCATCTGCACTTACCATCGGATGAGTTTGGGATCGAGAAAGGACTAAGGCTATAAAAAAATAAAACTATAGTGGTCGCTAGACAGATAGACCCATAAAGGATTATTCATTAGTCATCTTTTTCAACACGCTTATCAAGAAGTAGTATTTATAAGATTTGGATACAAACTTTTTCCAAATAAAACATGAGAAGTTATCTGCCTTGATATCTGGTGAAAAGTGAGCAAGATTTAACTAGCGTAACCTTTGATGATGTGATAATTTCCTGATAAAACATCTTATAACATTTCCGAAGAGTATTGCTATCAAATGCAATAATAATATTTATAATCGATAACTTATTTCCCTAAATATAACGCACTAAACGTTCAAACGATCATACAAAAACACCCTTCAGCCTTATTATTTTAGTATAAAAAGGTAATCAATTGTTTCCATAAAGTTGCCATACAGTGAATTTAAGCCAAAAAAATTTCTAACTCCAACAAAAAAACTTCTAATCGCACCAACTTTAAAAACCAATATTTTTTCAAAGCGCCTACTCCCTTTTGCATGCAAATTATTTAAAAATACCCCATGAAACTTTGCTGCTTAAATAGAAAAGGCGTTATCGGTTCATACACCTGAGTGTGCCAATTCACGACTGAGCGAGCCCCAACCACGCGCGCTCCTCTACACCTATCTGAATAACGCTCAACAAGATATGCACAAAAGCTATTGTCATAGTTTTATCTCGATAATATAATAACAAAACTGTCATCAAAATTATGATAGTTTCATTTTTATTTTCGATTTGTTTTATTCCCGTTTTAAATTGAAATGAAATGATAATTGAAGAAATTTTGAAATGGCGTGCTGCCAATACGCTTAAAAACATCTGCCTCAGACGCCAGTGGTCGCGTGTTCGATTCCCAAACGGAACAAGAAAAAAAAGTTCCGTGCGTTTATCTATATACGTATTTATATTCTAGGTTCCCCCCTAGGTTCCCCACAAGCTCTGCTTAATTTGGAGCCATGTAGTTGGTGTGATAATTCACATTTATACATTGACAGCCTCCGTCGTGCAGTAGGTAGTCGAATTTTGTCTGCGGAGTAAGAGGTCTTTGGTTCGACTGGCGAGCTACTTCTGAAAACCGAACTTTTCTAAACATGCTCGAGCCTAGGTGTGTTCACCTCCTGGTTTCATTTTGTGGTATCCATAAGACAAGCCAAACCCCCGATTCAGCTCTGCCGCGCCACCGCCGCGCCGTTTTAACATGGCAAAGCAACAAACGTACATATATCCAGAATCACAAACTGCTTCGTTTGTAATGTTACAGCGTAGGTATTCACAATGACCTAGAAGTGTTGGCGAGAATAGACGTTACTATCATCTTATCTTTAAAAACAGGGTTTGAATTTGAAGTATTAAATTTAGGATTTTTAAAGTTTTTTCTTAGTTATCACGTATTTAACCAAATGATTTATCCTTATTATCTCTACATTGTCGCTATGTAATCGGAAGCTCATGTGTGCCTTTGCGCTAGATCCCGGCATGCCTCGGAAAATCTACAGTAGGTATACAAAAGCATTCACATAGAAATTTAGCATTTATTGAAAATTCTATGTTTATTTTACATTAACTATCTAGTAATGATCACTCGAAACAGGCATAAAGAGAAACATGGGACATATCGTGTATAACATCATTAAGGGAGGGCAATGACAGCAGTGAACAATGTTTCGGCATTTCATTAAAACAAAATCCATCCTTAAATACCTTCACTAACGGAAGGTTTATAAATTCAAGGAAGTTTCAAAGTAAGTACTTTAATAATAATCAATTCATTAAAGGAAGTATTAAGTCTCAAAAGGCTTATGTTGCTCACGAACATTAAATATTTGATTACACGCCGAACCAATAGCGTTTGCTGTAAAACAGGAATCCAGATTAGTACTGATTTAACCATAAAATGCAATGGGAAGTTTACGAGCTTTCGATAATAAATAAATGAACCATTTACTCGATGCTCTATAATAAAGATAAAAATTAATATCACCTTGTCTCATACTCTGGAAGATGGATAAAATTTCTTATCAACTGGTAAGTTGTCGGTGACTTACAGATTTATTAATAGAAAATTTAGTTTTTGGAATTAATGATGATTATCCTTTAATTTTGAAAGTTTGATTCAAAATTTCGGAATTGCATAATCTGAATGAAGACAAAAATATGATATTTAAAGTAGACCTCGGAAATAGCTAAAAAAAATTTATTACCAGAGTTAAAATGATACATAAAACAAACAGAATAATTAACAAGTTTTGTTTACATAAAATACACACAAATATTTTTTTAACATTCACACCGCATTTTAATACTATATAAAGTTTCTTAAAGAAATTTTGTTTTGGAAATTAGATAATGGATAAATAAACTTAAGAATCATACACTTAAGTAAACAACATCAACTAATGGACGGCAGTTTTCTTTGTTTATCACACTAATACCCACCCCAACCAGGACTTAAAACCAGGATAATCTGGCATAAAAGGTAATGATTTTACCGCTTCACCCTTCGCACGTAAATAATGGACTCTATATAATATTATAGTAATTATTATATTGTAATGCCCATTGTATTCCCTGTTATTGTCGACAGCGGGTCAAAGTTGATGATTTCAAACGTCTAGAGCTTTATGTTGCATGTCTTAAGACTCCGTTGCCTAGGAGATGTAATGAAGGATATCCGTTTATATAAAGATGCAGCTGACTTGAGTTACATTTCAGTATTATTTGAAGGCATATATTTAACACGGTGACAAACAAATCTGATTTAGGGTTTTCATACAAGTGGGTAGGAAAAATAATACGAGTAAGTTGGCAGCTACAGTGAAGTAGCATTTTAATTATAAAGTAGCAGCTTTATATTGAGTTCTTAAATTTGTTTAAATTTAAATTGGCAGTGATTTTTTTGATTTGTTGACTATGATAGCTGACCTGGCTTATGGCGCTTCGCCGGCCGGTACCGTGGCACCGCTCGCTTCGGTCGCTCGGCTCGCGCACGTATATAGGGTGACTGGTGGGTTACTTTTAAAGTTCCAGGACGTGATAGTTTAAGATCTAACGATGATGAAGAGAAAAAATAAATATTAATTATTTACTGAGTAAACTTGTCCGAAAGTTAAAGAATTCATTACGCAATGTAACCAATTAGCGTATGTAATACAATAAATACTTAGCGGGTGGTGGTGTGCGTGTGGCGGCAACGTGCGTTGACTAAGGCAGCGCGTCGGGAAAAGTGCAGTAAGGTCTCTTTATTTATTCATACGGATTTCTGGTGCAAAATTACATAAGTACCTACTTTTATTACATAATTATGATCAGAATCGAGTGCTCTCCTTCAGTATTGAAAATTTGTCAACAGTAACCCTATATGCAAACTAACATGCTCCTCCTCGCTGCGCTCGTCGTCGCACCTAACCGTCTTGACCGTCCTAACTACGTCTTCCTGTTAATATTAGCTGCCAAGTCATTATTTTAAATACCTCATCTATTATTTTTGTCACCAAGTAGTTAGTCGCCTAATAAGTTGTTGGTCGCGTCAAAAACAATAATCCTTATTTGAACAATAATTAATTGACATATATTTTGATCATTCACACCACACACAGAATTAAATTTTTAGAACCTCACCCGCCGGCTGTCGACTAACAACAAAAGATTTATTTCAAATATCCATATTAAATGTTAGTACAAAATTTGCTTACTGAATATTTTAGTAAAAAAAAATGAATTATATAGGAACTCCGAATGAATTTCATAAAAACCACATTGTGTCCCATAGCACTGCAAGTGTATTGTAATTCCCATTGTATTCCTAGTTATTGTTGACAGTGGGTCAAAGTTAACGAACACAACCTTATATTGCATTTCTTGAAGCCTCCGTTGCCTAGGTGATATACTGATATAGCCATCCCAATTACAGCTGCGCATAGAACTGCAACGGATGATAAATAAACGATGGATTAGCGATATTCAAGTGCTTGTATGACTTAATGGTAGCGGAAGTACAATATTATAGAAGGCGCTAAATGTAATTAATTACTATTTTTTGTTACCCAAGCCTATAAAAGCATAGCTCTGATCATTCTGACGCGCATGAAATATCACCTCTTCCCCTCGGACGGGGATCCCCTCATCATTGCCGAACTACCCTTACAATCTTGTTAGGTAGCCCATGCGGCACTCATGCCACAGACTGAGAGACGTTCTCTCAGACCCCCTTACAACGGGTTATCCGTCAGGGTGCCTCATGTGCAGTCCCGGACCCACGGGACTGTAGCTCATTACACGATCTAGGAATAGCTCTTGAGTTAGGGATCGGAGAAGGGGGTGTTTAGTGGGTCAGGCTCCGCAGTCAAACAGGCAGGCAAAACAGGGCGTTTTTTTTAAATTAAAGACTAAGCCCGCGTTTGACCTCAATCTCACCTGATCGTAAGTGAAGGTGAGGTTGAAGACACGGGCCTAGGAAAGAACTGGCTCTTAATGAAATATTACTGGAACACCAAATCGAACCAACTCCACTCCACCAAATCGAGCTCTTTTTGACCAAATCGAACCCACTCCTTTTTACCACCGGACTACCAGACGCAGACAGAACTTCCATCCCTATATAGTGGATTTACCAAGAAGTCGAACAAAACGCTTCGATAGTTCCTTTTTGGTACGGATTGCCAAGGGGTGGAACAATCTGCCTGCGTCTGTTTTTCCTGACCACCACAGTCCTGGAACTTTTAAGTGTCGAGTGAATAGGTTTCTCGTGGATGGACGTGTAACACCATAGTCTTCATGCGCACTTTCCATCAGGTGGCATGGAAGACAAACGTCCTATCCTTACAATATAAAAAAAAGCACCAACTCTGGAGCAGATTTTATATGAAGGGTGGTTCATACGGATTCTGACGGGATCCTACCACCAAGCGGACTGGTCGCCTTTTACGACACGCTTATCCAGGGGTGGTAGGGTTATTCTAAGCCGACCCTACGCGGACAAAGTTGCTTAGTACTATATTAGGAAAGTAATACTCATACATTGTTTTATTTCTTAGAAACAATGTATTTTTCATATTACTTATTTTAATAGATTTCATGGCATGACATGGTCCAATCAATACTCTATCAAAATTTCAATCTCCTGTTTTTAAAGTTTTGCATTTCGAACGTAATATATCAAAAGACAGTCTTTCCGGAATTGCAACCGTTGCACATCGGTTGAAACGTCGAGTTAAGTTAGGTTGTATTTAAACGCGATTAAGTCGTGACTTATATTATAATCTCTTCATGAGTACTGCGCATTAACATTAAAATAAAATAAATAAAAAAGATTCCACGCTGGACTGGAAGGGCCACAAAAATATAGAATGTATCAGCTGCTTGTCTTCCTGGACATACTGTAAAAATCAGTTAAGGGATAGAGGTTCTATTGGCTTTGGCCTATGTCACTGTAATCAATAACTAAACTTAAATATGTGTTTCTTAATTTTTAACTTTGGATGTGGATAATTCATAACATACATTTTTTTTATTTACTTTGCCTCATGGTCAACCTAATTACTACGTACAACTGTCCATAGCATGTTACTAAGACTAGTCACTAAACCTTAGGGTTACCATTAGGTTAGTGTTATCACTATTTAAATTATTGTGGATAAAGTTCTAGAGTTGAATCAATGAATTTGCCTTTAAATATTGCTAAAGAAACAAAAAAATTGCGATCTTGCGTTTCATCCAGTATACTGGATGTAACATTGCTTTAAATATCAATCTCACCTGATGTTAGCAGGGTCATGAGTCTTCCCTTACGTGACGAGTACGTCTTGTACGTCAACTACAAAGATTTTCGAAGTGGAATATGGTGGATCTTAAAACTATCTAGACAATATTTTAACCTATACAAGTTAACAGCACATATAAACAGAATCGGATGATAACAATGCAAAACCATTTTTAATTTTCTAAACAAACAGATCAAGTAACGTTGTGAAATGCATCTCACATTTCCCATCTCCATCGGTTACCAACAAGGCTACTTCAAAATTCCCAAGTATACCTCCAGTTTAACACTTCTCGATAATCTATTATTTCCATTCAAGAAAGCATGCAGCCATAACGTCTATCTATATCCGTTGTGAATCCAATTCATTCTTCCTAACCCTATGAATGTCGTAGAAAGAAAATTCACTTCCAAATCTGGTTCTAAAATTGATATTTCGATCACGTAAGTACAGCAAACCGCGTCGGTGTTTCCCACCAAATTGATATTTTTCAGATACACTACTTTTGTAAACAAACTTCGTTTTATTCTTCGAGTATAATAGGAGATCTAGCAAAGATACGGTAAGTTTAGTTATGACTCAAGTGAGCTGAGAATAGAGAAGCGAATTTTGGATGTCGGTTGGTTTAGGTTCACGTTTTTAGTTTTAAATCAACTTTAAGGTATCGAGTCGATATTAACACAATTTTTATGTAAATGGTGAACGCTTTTTTAGATAGATATTTACGAGGAATCGCTAATGATGAGGAAAAGCTGTTATGTTTTTTATATCCTTTAGATGGCTTTTATCCGACCCTGCAATATTTATTCTGTAGCATAGCATGAATATTTGTAGAGTCATTTCTCTGAATACTTAAGCTGTTTCCACGAAATATCCTTTGTAGCAGTAACCCGAAGCGTAGACTGCTGCACCTCTTTGATAAGTATATTTTTTTCCCTAACGGTTATTACATTTCCTTTATTCAAATAAATATATATGATTCAAAATAATTGTATAAATTAATTATAACACTAGCAATATTTTTATAACTTCCATGCTTTACTGGGAGCGAAAGAAAAACATAGAATATAGAAAAATAAAAACATAGAATGTGCCAGCTGGTTCTCTTCCCGGGCAAACTGTGAAAGTCAGTTAAGGGACGGAGGATTTATTGGCGATTTTGCGGGCGACAGGCTGACCCCCGTCACTGCTATAGTCCCTCTCCATCATAATAATACCTCTAAATTTGTCAAACGTGACATCAGATGGTTTTTATAGCCTCTGGTGTTCTGCCTACCCCATTAGGGATACAGGCGTGAAGTTATGTATGTATGTATTTTTATAACCTATGCAAGGCTCTGTTCAAGTACACTCCTCAGAATTCATTTTAGCATGGAGGGCAAATCTAGTCGTAGTTTTCTTAAATTTGTTAGCTTTGCTTACTCTGTTATGCCTTCCAATGTCCGATCTTTTACACTAATTCTTAAAATTTTCTTATAAACCCTGCTGCTTTAAAATCAAATCGGACTCCACAACAGTGAATATTTTCGATAATTAAAGTTAGCCAAATCAATTTACAGTTAACTTTAAATCAAAACCATAGAAGTTTAGTGAGCCACTGCAAAAAACACGTTACGTCTCCATGCCCGATTCAATTTGAAAGTTTGATGAAACTTTATCCTCTGGCGACTTTGGAACAAATACCACTAAACATAGACATAACTGTAAAAGTTATGATTGCATAATAATCCAAACTTACTTTTGGGTTACATTTTAAAAGTTTTTAGTCAAAAGCGTTAGAAGTAAATTTAAATTGATTGGAAAAAAATTACTGGAGAATATTGATCAAAGATAGAATAAGAAAACAATAACAATAAAATGTAGATAGTCAAAAAACTAAAATAAAGCTCTGTGGCAAAAACATACTTAAATGCTAAACTAAAAAAGAATCTGATAACAAAATCAGAACTGTTTTTTTTTCATTTAATAGGGCACTTTTACGCTGGCTACAAAAGCTTGTAAATTATAAAGCACTAGCTGTTGCGCGAGATTTTACCCGCGCAATTTCGAATCCCGCGGGAATTTCGGGATAATAAGTAGCCTATTAGCTATTACACACTGTACACTATAACTATGCCAAATTTCAACCAAATCCGTTGAGCTGTGCTCCCGTGATTGAGGAACAAACATCCATACATCCAAACTTTCACATTTACAATATTATATTTATTATTATAATATCATCATCACCATCACAACTCTTTGTAATGAGCCCACTGCAGGGCATGAGTCTTTCCCCTGGGTGATGAGGAGGTTTAGGCCATAATTATTATAATAAATAAATATAAAATATAAATACTTATATTTATAATAGTATTAGTATTAGAAGATCAGTTATCAGTTAAGTTATAGATAGATCATTTTGTTTGCGATATATAAAGTGTATATAGAAACCTGTCCCATTAAGGATGCACGTTTCGAACACATTGGTACCGATGAAATCTGTCAAATGGCTTTCTTGGTGCGCTTTTCGTATTTTTCCATATTGCATATCTTTGCTATTCGATATCAGAATTGCGTTCACTATCTACACTTACACTTTGCGCTTACCTACATGGTTTCGGTTTCTCATTAATTAAAATAGTTGGTAGGCATATAATATGTTATATTACACTTCTGAAAAAATGCGTGATATTAGATCTAACTCATTTTGAAGCGTATATTTTAAAGGTAAGCGGAGTAAACTCACAAATTTTGTAAATTCAAATAGTTTTAGTTTTAAACATTTTTTCGCTGCCTTAGAATGGTATCTCGCAAGGGAAATGTCTTCAAGCTCCAAATCTATAGGTACACAGTTCGGTTATTACTACTATCTGTTGCGCGCGGTTTGGGAATTTCGAGATAAAAACCTATGTACTATTAGCCTATGTGCTATTATAGACTGTACACTATCACTATGCCAAATTTTATCCAAATCCGTTGAGCCGTTCTCCCGTGATTGAGGAACAAACATCCATACATCTAAACTTTCACATTTATAATATTAGTAAGACTATACCTACTATACTAATTATATATTATAGATATGTTCGATGAGCGTGATCTATTTTTTTTGTGATGTTTCAAACAAGCCATTCTTTTTGATCCTAAGATTGCCTGGAGGAGCTCGCTTTTAGAAAAACCCACCCTTGATGTTCATAATATGTACAGTAGGTAAAATAAAGAGTTTTAGTATTCTTATTTTTGGATCATAATGATCAGTGGCCAATAGTTATTATTTTATTGTGTTTTAATTTTTTTTTTGCAGTTATAAATAAAACCTCTTAAACAAATATAGTTCGCGCAGTAAATTAAAACAAGCTAGTTAAAATAAATTAATAGGATACCATGAAAGTAGCAGGTGTCGGTCTCATTAATTACACGCGCGAATAGAGTGTCCATTTTAGACATGCCCTTTGTAGCGTAGACATTAACGATATAACAGCTGATTAAGAATATCAAATGCCTTCTGTCTGACACGATTAAGCTTAGAAAAAGGAAGCATTTTAATTTCAACCGGTTCTAAAAATTCGATTCGAAGTAAAGTTTGATTAAATAGATCACCGGCAATAAGGTCCACTAATTGTACGTTTATTCGGCGTTACTCTTAGTTTCTTTTGTTTACATTAAAGGATTAATTTATACTCGTTTCTTCTTTAACCGTCATACTCTAACTTCTACCTCGTCGCTGCTTACACACCTAAAACATTTGCGCTATTATGTAAAAACTATTTTTTTTATTTTTCAAAGAGACTCAATTATTGTGATAAACCAATTCCTTGTATCTTTTTGGATCTCAGTAATACGCGCAAGATGTTGTAGTTTAAAGTCTAATATATAAAATTCTCGTGTCACAGTTTTCGTTGCCATACTCCTCCGAAACGGCTTGACCGATTTTGATGAAATTTTTTGTGCTTATCCGGTATCTATGAGAATCGGCCAACATCTATTTTTTTTTTTATTTATATGGCAAAACAACGTTTGACGGGTCAGCTAGTTATCTATAAAATACTGACAACAATCTATACTCACCTAAAGTATAGATTGTTGTCAGTATTTTATAGATAATTTTACAGCAAGTCTATGCTTGTGTCATATCCAAGGCTTTCTTTTCTTTTTCACATGTGACTTCACAATTAATGTTTTAAGACCGCATTGAATGAAACAACGCACTTAACTCCTTACGTACCATTTGAATAGCAAGTCTCGGACTGCATACAAGTGAGTCGGGTGGTCGGGCTGTAGCCTGAAGATAAGTCACGTTCTCATTACCCTGGCGTGGATTAACCTGTCTTACTTGAGTGCGGCAGTGTCGGAGTTACAACTTTGGTTATTGTTGTTTTGATATTTGTCGTATACAATCATGGATAATATATGATATTGATATGCAGAGGTTTTATATTTTCGTTGCAATGTCGATTATTGTATGATGTAAGGTAGGCTATATCCGTTCGCAAAATATAGGCTGTGTTTGTACAAAACTTCATCTAAAAATCGGTTCTGTGGTTAAGGTATGATAAATTGACAGACAGAGTTACTTTAACATAAAATTTGTAGCGATTGAGGCTTACACGCATAAACAATTAGTTGAAAACGATTTTCAATATCAATGGGCCTTGTAATTTTTTTTAATTTACTTCATTTGTAAAACCATTTCGAGGAATAAGGTTTCTAATTAATATAGTCGACTTAAAACATTGTGGTTTTATAGATTTTTAAGAAAATACATTTGAACTTTATTTAACATTGATGACGTCATCAGAGGCATTGAACCGATGACAAAGTATTATGCCTTTAAAGCTGTGAAATTTCATGACATTAGCACACAGACACAGTTAATGTTTTATTTACTGACTGCCACATGTTTATAAAGTTATTGCCACTGAAATCAATACAAATTAATAGACATAGTTAAAAATGAAACTATTGAAATTAGTCTCTCAAAATGGGTTAAAGATTAACATAACACCATAAAAATAATAGGTATAAAAATGAGCAATGCCAATTGTAGGTGATCAAATAGGTTAACGCGTTAAAAATTAAATAAAAATGCATGGACTAATAAACACCACTCAGGACACTGTAACATATTAACTGATAACAGACAAAGAAGAATGGTTGTATTCCTGGAAAAGTCTCTAATCTTTAATCAGTAAAATTTCAGTCCGATATCACTATGGTGGGTACAAATTGCTAGTAATGCAACTAGTAATGTAATCTGCAAAAAAAAGTTCCCATGATTTGTACGCCTCTCGAGCGCGAACTGAGCCGCAGTAGAGCGCACTCGTGGCCTGCTCTAAGCTATTCGTACATTTTCTGTTTTTTCAATTACATCAAAAAATGCTCGATGCTCTATGTGGACGGGCGTTCGTGCGCCCGTACTAATTGCGCGAGCAACGCCCGCGAACACGAATTGCGCCTGTGTGACTGAGACTGGCTCCTGTGTGCTTGACGCTCATAGCCTGCTCGACGCAATCTTTGAAATGTCGGTTTTTTAGACAACATCAAAGGGTCTCGGATTGCAAATTGGATAATTACGAGAGCAACTTGAAAATGTGATTTTTGTTATCGTAACGATTTTGATGTCAAATGAAAGCTCTGGGTATAAAACCAATTTATCCATTTGAATCATGTAAATCAGTTTACTCGTTTAGGAGATCATTTAATTTTCAATTTCAATTAATTTGTATCGTGAAAATGTAAACAATCAGAACATTTAAAGGTTTTGTTTTCTCCATTGAAAGCCCTCTCTCCTTTTATAATTTCTGTGCGCTACCAACGTCGCGGTCTTCGGAGTTTTTTTTTATGAGTACATCGATTAGCTTTTGCTCATGACTCCGTACGTGAATAAACATTGTCTATCTAGCATCCAAAGCGTAATTTCTTAAGAAAAATTTATTTGGCCCAAATAATGTGATGTGAATGTTGGAAATATTTATTTATTTTTAATTTACCTAACCAGACACCCATTTACGAACCTTTTTAGCAAGTTGAATAAATCTTACTAATGTTATAAATGTGAAAGTTTAGGTGTATGGATGTTTGTTTTTCCATCACGGCAAAACGGCTCAACGGATTTGGATGAAATTTGGCATGGTGATAGTTTACAGTCTGGAATAGCACATAGGGTACTTTTATCCCGATATTCTCACGGGATTTAAAAATACTAGATAACTGATATACTTAAGAACTGTATAAACATACATATTGAATAAATACATATTTTTAATAGAATAACCTCAAATAAACATATAAACACCATGACTTGACGACTAATATCTGTGTTCATCACACAAAATCCGCTGCCGCCGGGATTCGAACTCAGGACCTCTGGCACAGAAGGCAATGTATTTTACCACTACACCAGCCGGTCGTCAAAGTTTCACATCGGTGTACTCAGTGAATAAGTTTTTCATACAAATTGAAATTCATATGTTTTCCGCTCCCGTGGGAATTTCGGGTTACTTGCCTTGGTGCACCCCAACATCTCCCAAGGAATGTATGTTTAAGCTTCAGCTCTCTACGCCTAGTAGTTATGGCTGTACGTTGTCTATCAGTCACTCAGGCAACTTTTAATGTAGGTACGTATGATACTGATGAAGCTCTGATAAAAAATAGAGTACGAATGAGGTCTTCGGACTCTATTTCCCGTGTGATCTATTAATTTTGTGAAGTGTCGCGGAGATAGGTATAATGAAATGCAGAGCATTAAAAAACCAACATTACTAACATTTTTTAAACCTTGTCAAAACTTTGGCTGAAGTGAAATGTCACCTACGTAGGAAAATATCCTCCGCTTTCGTACATGTTTTTTTTAAGTAGGTACTGAGTCGATTTCCATTAAATTTCAATGGGCCAGCTCTGACTTATTGTGATCTATCAAATGAAACAAGAATCATACAAATCGATTCATAATTGATCAATTAATCAAGTAACAAACATACACACGATTTGATAACCTCTTCCTTTTGGAAGTCGGTTGAAAAGAGCGTGTGCGGCGACGGACCGTGCTCGCAACGAAATACGGAAAAAATCTTACTCAGGATGCCCGTATTGAATGCTCAGTTCGGCGCAATACACCTCCAAATACATCGAGCGCAGGCATCGGACGCTGGATATTACATTATTAGTTGCATTACTAGCAATTTGTACGCACCCTTAATGAAAGCCTTCTCGAAATATCGCCAAGCCACAAACAATGTTTAGGTGTTTTAAAGCTTTGTCTTTATGTCCATATTTGGCAATGACAACATTGGTTTTAAATTCCAACTACTCACTTATTTTTGTTACCAAATAAGGAACCTTGTCACTGTTCAGTGCCAATAAAGTTCAGAAAATAAAATAGTAAAGCTTCTATGAGAAGAGGTTTAAAAACGATTAAAAAAAAGTTTTAAAAAGTGCTCGTTTATGCTCCGGTATTATTTTGATATGCAATTTTAACTTTTTTTATTAATTTAATTTAACTGCTTTCTGTTATTTACTTAAGTTTGCTACTGCAGTCTGCAGTTTGGATTGCAGTTGTTGGTCGTTTGCTGTTGAAGTGTTTTCAAAGCAATCTTTGTACCGATAACGTTCACAAAACCGTGTTATCTCGGTTCATATGTACCTATATTGATTTGTAAAGGCTTATATTAAGACCCACTGTCTACTTTTGCACTGATAGAAACCAGATCAATATCATTTCAGTCGTTTTAAATATCACAAACAGATAGGCATTACCTATATAAAGGGTAGAAATTAAGCTATACCTACCAATAATAGCTTCGTAACACATCAGCCACAAACTAATTCCAAACAAAAAATCAAAGTAAAAATTGTTCTTAATCTAAGCCGCGTTATTTTATTCCATTTGAGTTCATAATTGGTGTCAGCCCGAAACGTGGTGCAAACCGCCAATCGCTCTCCACCATTACGGAACACTTTAATTTTTCACATCCGCCTCCTGCACCTTATTGATCTTTTTCACTTCCAACCCCACGGCTAAATCATATCATTTATTTTATTCAGGTCACAGTATAAATAATTTCCTGCCCAATTTGTCTCTATGCCTTTTTACTCTTTTGGCTTATTGCTGACAACGTTTTGAATTTTCTACTTAATTAGAGAGTGATATGAAAAAATATAGAGAGATTAGTGATTATTGATTATAGAGATTTAGTAAGTTCAATAATTTTAAGGTTTTGTGCTACTATAAAATAAATAAATTACTTCTTGAAGTGAGATATTTCAACCTATTCATGGATAGCTGTTTGAAAAATCTAAAAGAATCTGAATGGGGTTTAATTAAAATGAATGACACAGAGTTCAAAACTCTGCTTTACGCAAACAACCAGGTTCTACTCGCATCTTCAGCGTCACCATTGCAACAAATAACCCCTGTGATGCATTAATCGTTTAAAATAAAAGGTGTGAAAGTGAATGTTGGAAAGACGAAAGTTATGGTTATGGAGAGGAATAAAGATATGACAGAATGCAATATTATGATAGGAGACGAAAACGTGGAACGAGTGAAAGAGTTTGTATACTTGTTTTGGTCCTTGTTTACAAGAGATGGGAAGTATGACGACGATATTCAAAGGACGGTAAAAGCAGGAAATTGTGTTAATGGCGCCTTATACTCTATTATTATAGTAAGCAAAATTATACAAAATAAGGCTCGTCTTGCCGTACTTGAGGGAGTTTTGGCGCCGACACTTATGTATGGTAGTGAATCTTGGGTTTGGCAGAAGAGACCTGAAAGGAGGATTAATGCTGTGGAGATGAGGAGTATGTGTGGTGTGATGGGGTGCGCAACAGTGAAATAAGAAAGATATGCGGATTGAAAGAAGACGTAGTAAATAAGATTGAAAAGGGTATGCTTAGGTGGTTTGAATATTTGGAAAGGATGAGTGAAAGTAGATTTACGAAAGAGGTGTACAGTACAGAGCAAGAATGGATGGTGCTGTCAGAAGGGGCCGCCCGAGGCGAACGTATGCCGATCACATTGGCGACGTTCTTAAAAAGGGCCTAGCTAAAAATACCCGTAACCGGCGATCATGTATGAAAAGATTAATGAACGTGTACAGTGAACGAAAAAAACATGGAAGAGTACCTTCAAATAAAATCTCTTTGAAAAGCGGCACACGACCTTTGTTTTATTTTTATACATAGATTTTTTCTTTGAAAATGATGAAAATGTGATTGGTTTTATTTGTCAACACACGTAGCTAATTGGCTAGGCAAAGCACAGTAACTATAACATCATTGGCCGTTGAAATGTACATTTACGAACCTGAAAGAGTCGTCCTAGTGGACGATTCATGTAGAAGGTAGCAATGAAAGATATGAATATTTTTACTTTGCATATTTCTACAGGGTGTAACTTGAGGGGTGGATCAAACGTTTCCCAGTGATGGGGGACCTCAATACCTACCAAAATAACCCCCATGTATGTTTAGCAATATTTAGTGGTTCTGAGGATATTAGAGATTTTATTATTTAAAAAAAATCTTATTCTCATGGAAATTTTGAAAAAAACAGCTACGGTCTACTTTTGTTAATTTTGGTCTCAGCTTAATAGTAGTTCTTTAATATCATCTAACCACTGTGAATCATGGTCTTTTACAGATGGAAATATAGTGCCACAAACCGATCTTTTCAGAACGTTAACTTTGAGGGGTCGTAGAAACAAAATGTTACACAAATATGTGTTAGTCTTACTAATATTAAAAATGTGAAAGTTTATATGCATGGATGTTATTTCAATGAAAATAATAAATTCTTTTACTGGAGCACAATTTTCTTAGTGTTGTCGTATTGTTAGGCAATTGAAATTTTCAGATATTATTTAAGATTAACACTAGTTTTAAGAAAGACTCTAGAAAAAAAGTTATGTAAAATTTAATTAGGCTAAGCTAAGACCAAAATCGCGACTTGATCTAAGTAGGCTGTTTTTTTGAAATTTCTCTGAGAATCTGATTTTTTTCAAAAAAATCATAAAATGGCAAATATCTTCGGAACCACTTAATATTTCTGAACATACATGGGGATTATTTTAGTAGGTATTGAAGTCTCCCATCTCTGGGAAACCAAATTGGCGACGTTCTTGTCCATCCCTGTATATGTTGTTTATGATGTAGACAAAAAGTTTACGTTCATAATTTGATGACTGGCTGTTTTAGAGGTAACATAAATTGCCTTCAATGCCAGAGGTACTGAGTTCGAATCTGGGTGATGTTAGATATTTTTGTGGTAAGCCGTCAAGTCAAGGATGATTATATGTATATTTGTTATTTTGTATTCAAAAATATGTATACCTAGTATATTCATATTGTTGATTAGTTTAATATCTGCTTAGTATCCATAACACAAATTCTTCACGGAACTGGGCTACATAATGTTGTGTGAATGTCTGAAATTATATTTATAATTCTAAAATCTATTCAATGCTGCCAATTCAAATCCTTAGAGTCTTGGCTATATATTATACTATTATTCTTCTATCTTCCAGAACCATTTTCTCAACTTTCTCGGAACTTCAAATATTTTGAACAATTGGTCTTTTTTAATCTTGCAAACAGAATGCACAAATATGTTTGACTTCAAATTACAAACATTTGAAAATTCATTTATTTTAATTGGGCATAACATCATCCCCGTAGAAATAGTTGCTTATAAAAACCGTTTTACTTATAAAAACCTAAATTTGGTACTTTACGGGTCTATTAATATGTGATACTAAATCTTGTAGGTATATTTTTTATGCAGGTGCGATCGATTTATAATAATTTTATAGCGCAAATAGTTATTTTCCATATTTTTATTATTGATAAATACAGTCGAAGACATAATAATATGCAGCCAACTACGAATTAAACACAAAACCACCCGAATCAACCGAATAAAACTAAATTTTCGTTGGGCTATTTTCAAGCGCTAGTTACTCTTCAATGCTTTTTTCGTTCACTGAACGTGGAGGAAGCGAAAGAGGTATGTCTGGATTGTAGCAATTGATGTTCCCTTGTCTCTGCCTACCCCAAAGGGAGACAGGCGTGAGCACTATTTCGTGGGTGTGAGGTTATGTATGTATGTATGTAGTGAGATGTTTAACGATCCTTTAATTTATTTTGAGTTTTCTATGTTCCAACACTGTTGCAATGATGACCACCACTTATAACGGTCCTTCAAGTTAATTCAAATGGTACCTAATGACCATGATTTTTTTTAATCATAATAATAATGACTAAAATATAAACTACCAAGAAGCTTGAAGGCCATATTGTTAAAATACTATCTGTACATACCGTTCCAGTTCGCACAATGATGAGTGACCGTCGAATGTAAATGTAGGATTACGTGCTCGAGAGGTACCTTCATTAAATCATCTCGGTCCCGTGTTCTGTAAACATTTATACTACAGTGAGGGATTCCTTGGGTCACGTCGCAAAACTTTTCGTCACCTCTGGACTCTGCAGCTTGATAGTAATAATCAAATTACTTAAAAATCTTTGACACATGCAGCTACCATGACACAAAGATTAAAAATAGCAACTGGGCATCAATTATAATTTGCTTACAGTCAATAAAAAGAGTAAAAACTGTATTAAAAATTTATCAGAAAGCAAAGACTCAACATCATCAAAAAAATATGAATATATCCAGAAGTGATTCTTGATAGCTTGTTAAAAAGGTGGTGTTTATGAATTTTATTAGCAACGACATCATTATTCATGCAACGCAGGAGTTGAAGAGAGTAAAATAATGCCCTTTAGAGAAAATCTCTGATATGTAGCTCAAATAAATACAGGCGTGTAGGACTCGCCATGAATCAAGTTCTTAATGAATACATTAAGAACTTGACTTGGAAAAGTAAAGATCAATCACCTACGAAAAAATAAAACAAATATTTTATTCCCAAAAGTGATTCATCAAGTGAAGACTATAAGAAAAAGTTGCCAGTGAACTTTTATCTCCTATTGGAGCGGGACGATACCACCCCAAATTTACTCACACGTACCTTGTTAAATTATGTTAATTGTTATTTGTACAAGTATAAATTGGAGCAAAATTTATAAATATAAAAAAATACACAGCTAAAATTAACTTGACTTTAAAACTAAAATTAAGTAGGTAGTTAAATTCTCTAAGTAGTTAAAAGTAAGTTTGACTATTTAATATTATATTAAGGAACAAACAAGTATTAAGGAACAAAAAAAAAAACATTAAATTATGAAGTTCGAAAATACAAAACATAATAAAAAGTTTAGACTAACAATCTAACATTTATTACACCTACACATAAAAAGAAATGTAATACCTACATGCTTTCTATGTTTCAAACTGTTAGCCAAACTGCAACTGCACACTAATAGATATAAGATAAAGATAAAGCGGCAAGCGATATCGTCGCGGCAGATAGATAATAATTACACTTGTAATAGAAGTGCGATAACATAAAGCTCCGATTTAACTGCTCGCAGCTGTGACCGGCAACGGACCGATGCAATTCTGTAATTTCGCTTTTTATCGCAAACTGTAGATAGTGTAAAGTTGAGTTTAGAATTTCATTTGAAATTCGAATTTTAGTTTGGAATTAGTTTGTAGATAAAATAATCATTTTGTGAAGATTAATTCTTTGCACATGACTTTAGTGTTGAATTTTAAAATATGCACGAGATACGTTACTTTTCACTTGTTGGTTATGATCAAGTACTTATTCCAGGTCTCCGCCCGGATCAGAGGATTTGCAGCTGAATCTACATAAAATCGCATAAAACCTTAATTAAAAGAACACAAATGATTGAGATGTTGTATGTACACACTGCAACAGAATCATGTATACCTCGGAAGACTGCGCGCTGCTCATATTCTTATAGTACGGTGCATTGTGCTTGAGACAGTTTGTTATACATAATTCCATGAGCCCTGACGCGTCTTACTATCAGGCGGACCCAGTGTTGGATGCAGGACTGTTAAGACAGTATCATTTTATCAATTAAAAAGCTATTAGTTTATTCACAAAAACAAACAGCTATTGAAATTGAAACTTAGGCTGGAATCACTAATCATTCCAACTAAATGTGTTCATTATTAAGGATCAGTAATGTACACTTATCATAAGGCTTTATCTTCTCAAAAAATAGGGAGATAAATGTCATCCACATTCATCCACTGCGCCGCTTTCTACCACTTGAATTACAAAAGGACGAACTAAGCGCTCTGCCAGTTCCAAGGTGTGGAATGAACTGTCTTTTTTTCCTGACCAGTGTAGTCCTGGAACATTCAAGCGCTGATTGAAAAGGTTTCTCGTGGGTGAACATTTACTGCATTTTGACGACCACTTTGGCGCTGGGGCCTCAGACGCCAGTGGTCGCGGGTTCGATTTACGCACGGAACAAGAAAAAAAAAAATCCGAGTCTGGGTGTTTGTCTACCTATTTATGTATTAGTATTTTAGGTTCCCCCCCTAGTTCGCTACATGGTATCCCATAACACAACCTATGCTTACTTTGGGGCCATGTAGTGCGTAGGTGTGATTGTCTGGGGATTTTATTTTATTTAATTTTTTTAGTTCGTGATCGCTTACCATCAGGTTTTAAGAAAGATAACCGATCCATTCTTAATTTATAAAAAAAAAACTTCATCTTCGTAAAGTAGGAGAGCAGTTAGTTCAGATCAAGAGAAATGAATACGGCCTCCGAAGCCAAACACGGGGAGAACCACGGAGACAACCAGTTCCAAAAATGGTCCTAAGTGGACCATTTTTGGAACGAAACGAACTTTTCTAAACTGGCTCGGGTCTGGGTGCATACTATGATACCCGATAGTTCTGCTGTGTGATTTCCGTCACACAAGCTTATACAGGGTAGCTGGTGGGTCACTTTTGAAATTCAAGGACGACATAGTTTGATATCATACATGAAGAGAAAGTATATAATAAAAAATAAATATTAATTATTAAGTGAGTAAACTTAACCGAAAATTAAAGATTTGATTACGCAACACTAGCATTGGCAGCGACCCGCGTGCCAGGTCACGTGCCGCGATTTTCTCAGGCGTAAGTAAAGTACTTAGTAACAAAACTTTTATTATTGATAGGCAATTCTAATGAAAAATTAAGCACCTACTTTTATTACATAATCATGACCAGAATCGATTACCGAGTGCTCTCCTTCAGTATCCAAAATTTGTCACCAGTCGGGTGTATCGGTTGGAGTAATTTTACGAATTACATGAGCTCAAATTTTATCCATGTATATATATACAGGGTGTCCAAAATAGTATAAGTACATCATAAGAATAAAAATATCCTAGCGTACGCGCTTTCCTTGAAATGTTTAGAATTTTTTTATGGAAGAACTATAAGTCCAAATAAAAAACAGTTTTTTGTAGTCGAATGGGGAAGACTAGCCCTATCTAGGATATTTTTCTCCAATGTACTTTTTTGGACACCCTGCAGAGGGTGATTCAAAAACGTGTGACAATAATGAAAGGTGTGAAACTATAACAGATTTTAAGTCACAGCTTTTTTTCCTACAAATTTTAAAAAAATATATTTTGTGACAAGTTGAATTTTACGCATGTTATTTTGTTAGAGCATACCTAGGTGACATCAGATGGTCTTATAACCTCTGGTGTTCTGCCTAACCCATAAGGAATACAGGCGTGACGTTATGTATGTATGTGTATGTAATAAATGATAAAATAGTAAGAGTCAGGTCCTAAACATGTGTGCGCTGTCATCTTCGCAGTCATCTTGACTTACCTTCAGGTGAAATTGAGGTTGTTACTGTGTAAATATGTTGCTACTACGAAAAATAATCAAAAACTTTTAATTTAATATAAAACTACTAGAATAAAATCAAAAAAAGACCCAAGGTTATTTTTTATAATACAGTAGTCTCTTTCCATCTTTATAATACCTCCAAATTTGTCAAACGTGACATCAGATCGTCTTGTAACCTCTGGTGTTCTGCCTACCCTATAAGGGATACAGGCGTGACGTTTTAGTTGATGATTTAAAAAACCGTTTCTCTATCAGATAAACATTTAGAAAGAAAAAGTTTATTATAGTGTATTTACTTTTACCCTTGTGAAACTTTTCAAAAGAAAAGTTAAATCGAAAGCCGTAATAAAGTACGATATGACTAACCGTTAGTATAAAAACTACTTAGCATAAAACAAGTTCTGTAACTGAGAATAGTGCACCCATTAACTATCTAACATTCCCCGCTTTATCACTAAGCACTCCAGAGATATTTGTTTTACATCTACCTGATTTTAAGGATGGTACTAGATATCCATTACTTCTTCTCATACCGTACTGATATTAAAGACAAATTGTGATATAATATGTAGATAAATATGATATTGTAACCGATCCCGGCGGGGGCTCGTACCCAGATCTCCCGGATACACGCCCGGGATTTGAGTTCGAGTTCTAGCCAGGCTCGATTTTATTTAGTATTTTTATGAATCAAATTATATTTAACCTTTTAAATATACATATTAGTTCAATAATGATATTTTTGAGGATAGTTTTTATTATGATAATAACCTTATTAGATTGAAATAAGTTGTATTTTTTTTTATGTAATTGTAGAAGTGTCCGTAGCGCCTTATCGAAGACTGGCCGAATACATCTACACCGCGGCACCGGAAGACCGCGAGTTTATTTTCTATATTTTGTTGTTTTCTGTCATGTCATGTTCGCTCTGTAAAAACCAATTGTAAAATACGCAAATTATATTATTTTCTTTGTACAGCAATTTCAATGTTATTTTACCTCACCCCTTCAAGAACAGTAATTAAGTCGAGCTTAACCTCAAACATATGCAAGAGAGTTTAAGTTCACCCCGTCTATAATCCAAACGATCTGGTTATAGGACTTATTCCCCATAATGGTTTTACTTCAACCTGACTAGCAACCATCAGCCATATAAAATCTACTGCTAAATATCATATGCTTCGGTAATGGCGTATAAACTATTCCTGAACCCTTGTACTTCTCTCTGACTGCATCTCTACATCACATTAGGTGGAAATTGATTTCAAACATGGGTGTAGTACATACAATAGTATACATAGCACTAGTGCCTATTCTTTGTAGCATTGAGGCTCGAAGGTTGACGACATTGGCTTACAGATCCGTTCACCCAGTAGGTTCCCCAAAAAAGGAACCTAATTAAACCGGCCCTGATCACCCCATTTAAACAACTAATTTCTCAAAAGAAACTGTTCAAATTTTCAATCGTTCTAAAATTAACAGCTTCTACATTCACATTTTTAAGGAACCATATAAAATACTGAACTTTAGGTATTTTTGAACAAAGTAATCTTTAAACGTCTTTGATATCTCTACCCAAATTTACCCTGTCATACTCTTACCGTTGTCAGAAGTTATGTATGTATGACTTACTCTACTATTGAGACTGAGTTCTGTTCTGGAGTCAAAAGTTTAATCTTTTGATCGGCAATTACTAAAAGCTTATCTGTAATGTTTTTTAGAGTAGTAGTTATAAAATAAGCACTTATTAGTACCTAATTATCAATGTACATTTTTGAGATTTAGCCAAAAATTGTATTTGTTAATTTGTTTTTATCTTTCCTGATTTTGAAGTATGTATACCAGGGTTTTAATGGTACTCTTAGTAAATTAAAAACCTTTTTTAAGCATCTGAAGAGTCTATGGGTCCCTCGACAGGGGGATGTATGGGTACTTTTGACAGTCCGAGGTGAAACCACGTGGGATCTGGCCTGAAACAAGAATTTTTTTTCGTGTTGCGCATTTTCTCTAATATTTAAATACAATACGAATCCATACGTCAAGATTAACGGTGCCTTTTCTAAATAATATTTTTCTATCAATATTTATTTTGACTTTTGCCTGAATTTTAAGCAACTATTGTTCTTATTATAATAACAGCTTTCTTTGCAAATGAGTAGCAAATGTCCCTGGGCCATTTCAAAAGTTCTAAAGAAAGAAATTTTTGTATTTTTGTCGATCACTTAAATCACATTTGACGTCAGTTTCACATGATGGTAAGTGACAATTGGGTCTTAGATGAAAGCACAAGGGTAAAAGAATTAACGGGTTCTCTATAAAACATTGCGTTTATATGTGCTTTTTTACTTATTTCATAGAAATATTTTTTATTAATTTTATAGAAAAAAGAAATTTTAATAAGGACAGATATATTGTATAGTATAAATTCTTTATATCGTTCACAAAGCATTCATTATATCACAAATTGTTTTGTACAAGGACTTTGCACTAACTAGATACGTTGTACGGCCCGCGGCACTTCGCAAATACTACCTATTCATTCGTTCTCGAATTATCCAGAAATTGTCGGACAATCGCAATAAAAGAGCTTTTCCAGGAAATTAATAAGCACCTTTTATGAAGTGCCCTATTACAAGTTTGATTTTATTCTTTATTCCAATATTATTTTAAATAAATTTAAGAAATGACTGAAGTATTGTATGGGAGCCGATTTATCTAGCCACCAGAAGACAGCCAGTAGCCACCGCTGGACAAAGGCCTCCCCGTAGTGTCTCCACCACAGACATATATCTACAGATATATATATGCAGATTTACGAATATGTCTGTGATCTCCACACTGTTCGGTCCTGCGCTGCCTTCATCCAACGTTTACCGGCGACGACGTCGGTCCACGTTGCAGGGCCTACCTCCGTTGCGTCTCCAATTAGGTAAGTGGACGCCACTCAAGAACATTACAGCCGTTCTGTCAGCTATGTCTCCTGTTCATTGCCGCTTCATCTTTACAACTCTTCGATTTAGTTGAAATTAAACTATAGAATTAGGCCCTATGGTGGTGTTATGGGAGGCTTTTTTGTGGGCGATAGGCTGACCCCCTGTCACTGCAATAGTTTCTCTTCGCTATTATAATGCCTCCTAATTTGTCAAACGTGACATCAGATGGTTATATTACCTCTGGTGTTCTGCCTACCCCATACGGGATACAGGCGTGAAGTTGTGTATGTGTATGTAATTAGGCCCTAATTTGTTTGGTGGTAGGATCCCTTCTGGGTCCGCCTGGCTAGCGACCACCCTTTATATAAAGTCTGCCGCCAAATGTTACCGCTCCGGCGGTAATGTGTTCCGGCAATATAGTATAAAGAGCCAGTTCCTTCCTAAACCCGTGTGCTTTCATCTTCGACCTCATCGTCACTTACCATCAGGTGAGATTGAGGTAAGGACCCTTAAATTCTGTTTCTCTTTTCACTTACTTTACAATACTATGTAGGTACGTAAGAATATGTTCGCGTTGCACTCATTACACAAGAAGTAAAAAGGTTCTAGGGGTACACTGTTTCATTATCGTTTATGAATAATAATTAAAATTTACTTTTCGCACACTTGAAGATCGTTTGGGGAAATGCCCTCTTTTAAAGAATACGTGAATTCTTGTCATGTTGGTACGGTTAACAATTACGGGTTATCGTTGCCAAAACTGACTGTCAGAGAAAAATCTACCTCTTCAAATAAAACTAAGCATTGTTATTTTATTACATCAAATATTCAACATGGATCTCTTCCTATTTTCTATGATAAAAACATGTTATTTTTCGGTTTATGTTGGGTTGTAAATTGTATGCGATTTTCCTGTACAATAAACATAGCTTATTAGAGAAAAATCGAGCAAAAAGCGTCGTATGGCATGACAAAATAAAATTGTGTGTAAGTTGTATAGTATATGTATACTGATATAAAGTATGTTTAAAAAACAAGATGTAAATGTAAAAACATACGTTTCCCTGTTTTGTCACTATCAAATACAACACTAGTAACATACTTTACAGTAACATACTAAGGTTAAAAAAAACACAAACCTTAAAAAGTATACTTTATTTTAATACAAAAAGCAAGTAGGTACCAATAATAAGTTTACAATGTAATATAAATTGGAAAAGGTTTTCATATGAATAAAACAACATCAATAAAATCCTTATTTTCGAAAAATGACATTTAGTAAAAAATGGATACCAACTCACATGAAACTGAAATTAATCTTCTAAAAGGTTGTAAGTTTCGAGCAAAATCAATTCCATAACTGAAGTAAAGCCCATTTATCAAAGAGAACCGTCTTCATCATTTTATCGAACATGACACGGAATAGGTCACCAATCAAATAAATGTCTCAATAAATTCGGCGTGAATTCAATCCTTCGACATTGGAGCTTTAAACCGGACGTTATGGAAAGGATAAAGGCTTATTATAGAAAAGATAAGGTTGATCATACTCAGGGTCTAATAAACCCTTATGAGTATCATCAAACATTTTTTTTTCTCTTGAAATGTTTTGGAGTAGTCGATACTGAGCCTTCGTCTTTATTTTCGTAAGTAGCTTTTGGAATCATTTGATATCTAGTAAAATCTTAAATCTACATACGTAACGGTACCTACTTGTTTCACCACACCACACCACATACCAATATAAAAATCATTTTGGTCAACAAATCGAAACGGGAATTGTTTTTCTTCGTTCTTTTAATTTACCTACTCTTATTGTAAATTTTCCAATTATATTCTATAAAGTTCTTTTATAAAATAATTATTAGTACCCTTTATAACTTTGCTTTTAGAAGACAAGTTTCGGCATGATATAGGATGTTATGCAAAAAACCGACAACGTCATTTACAAGAATAAGTGTATTCCGACTATACAGGGTGACTGGTGGGTCATTTTCGAAATTCCAGGACGTGATAGTAAATATTAATTGTTTACTGAGTAAACTTAACCGAAAATTTAAAGAATTCAATACGCAACACATGGTTATATAAGCGTAATGCAATAGATACTTAGCAGGTGGTGGTGTGCGTGTGGCGGGAACACTGCTGTGTGCGTGTTGACTGAGGCAGCGCTAGTGTTGTAAAAAACTTGAGTCTGGGAGTCTAGATTTGCATATTTGACTAATTCTGTATGCTTGCTATACTTAGACATTCATAAGTCTGAGTCGATTCAAGCAAGACTCGCCAGAGCGCGGACTCAAGTCGATCAAGAATTTGAGTCGTAGAATCGACTCGAGTTCGAGTACTAAATTCAAAATCACTCCTACTCATGAAACTCTCCAGTATATAAGTTATTTAGTTTGGTCTAGTATATAAGTTATTTTGTTAGTTTAGGAATCATACATATATACTCGTACATACATAACCTCACGCCTCCTTTTGGGGTAGGCAGAGACAAGGGAACACCAATTGCTTCGATCCAGACACACCTCTTTCGCTTCCTTCACGTTCATTAATCTTTAATCATTAATCATACACCGGTTACGGGTACTTTTAACTAGACCCTTTTTAAGAACCTTTTGGAACATTGGAATTATTCACAAGTTTATTTGATATTAATGATAGGTACAAAAATTATGATTTTTTTAAGTTCCATGATTGTTTTGTATAGCGACACATTAGACTTCAGTTGCACCTGCAGCCTTTCTAAATGCTCGGCATCTAATTCATTCAATACAAGTTACCCCTCGGAAACAGATGCACTTTTTTGGGATGCAAAGTATCCAATACCTATCCTAATTTTGATAATTAACTATCTGTGTTTAAATTTCACCCAAATCCTTTCAATGGTTCTTAAATTATTGGTACCATTAGTAATTAGCAGCATTAGTAATCAGTTTGATATGAACTCAAGTGTTAGTGGCATATGACATCGGACTGCATTACATTAAATCTCCATGCTATCAGCCCAACATACATTTCAAACCACCTTTTAGTAGCTGCTTACCAGACTCGAGCTTGACTAGGGTCAATAATATGACACGAGCACAAAATAGACTCAAGCAAATATACCAAACTCGAGTCTGTAACGGAAGCTTGAGTATAACTTATAAATCGAGCAGTGATTTACAGTCGAGTCAGAATTTTCAGACTCCCAGACTCGAGTTTTTTACAACACTAGGCAGCGCGTCTGGAAAAGTGTAGTAAGGTCTCTTTGTTTATTCATAGGGATTTCTGGTGAAAAATTAAATAACTACTTTTATTTCATAATTATGATAAAATTCAAGTTCAGAGTGCTCTCCTTCAGTACCTTAAAACTACACAACTATGGTCTAGATCTTACACATTTTTTTTTATTTTCTTGTTATTTTAGAATTAATTTATATATACAGGGTGACTGGTGGTTCACTTTCAAAATTCCAGGACGTGATAGTTTAAGATCATACATAAAGAGAAAAAATAAACAAAATAAATAAATATTAATTATTTACTGAGTAAACTTCTCCGAAAGTTAAAGAATTCATTACGCAATGCACGGTTACATTAGCGTAATACAATAGATGATTAAACGAACTTCTAAGTGAAGTTCTATCGCTATTATATGAGTCGCTTCATTCGAAGATATTATATAACAGGTAGTCCTTTTTAGGTACTAGGTAACTTCGCATAATTTAAAGTATCATAAAAAAAACACTGTGGTGGGGCGCCGCGTGGCATGATCCACCCGGTTCGCGCCAAGCCCTCATTCTTTAGAGACCCTAAACGAAACTTTTAAATGGGTTCTGGGGTGGGTGGGTACGTCATATATTCGAATGAAGCGACTCATATAATAGCGATAGAACTTCACTTAGAAGTTCGTTTAATCATCTATTATATTTCGTCGCTTCATTCTTCAGATATTATAATAACAGGTAGATTTTCAGAGATAGAAAGTTTTGTTTAGGTATATACTTGGAATTGAAATAAGTAAAGATATAAATATGTAATTACATATTTTATTATTATAGTACTTAATAATTAGTATTATTACATAATGAGCTTCAAATAATCTTACTTTATTTGAGTCGCTAGAAATTATAATCAGCTTAAATTAATGAAACTTAGTGATAGTCTATTTATAGACACATAATTTTTAATGTAGTAATTTACTTAATATCAAAATACGAAATATTCAATAACTATTTTTAATATTAAGTTAAGTATTGTTCATGTCTCGATTAAGTATCGACAAAGCAAAGTTATTTTGTTGATCATCTAAAGGCCGATGGTAAAACTTTGCGAACACCTGTGAGTTTTGTGTCCACCAGGCCGTTTTTCGAATGACATCGACACTGATACCGGCCGCGCGCGCGGCTGAGGTTGACGCGTGTCGTGTGCTGTGCGCACTAAAACGCTCATGTCAATGCCGCTCGTGGCGAGTCTGACTTGATGCAGTTCTGTGGGGAGCTTTGAATGTTACGAAGATAGATATTTTTTGTAATAAAAATATATTCTTTTTTTAGACAAAAAATATCAACATATGCCCAGTTGATACTGGGCATATGTTGATATTGCTTTTGAAAGTTTGGGAGAGATAATAAGGGCTGTTCACGATTTGGAGCGGAAGTCTTGATTATATCTGTTATAATAATATTTACTTTATCAGATTGAAAAACAATATTTTCTAATTTAATTAAAGACAATGTCTGTACTCTATGACCGGTACATAAAGCTAATAATGTAAAGAGTTTTTTTTGTAATATTTTCTAATGATAAATTAATATTTGGATACCAAGAAGACAGTTGATTTAGTACTAAATTTGGATCCCAAGTAAATGAATATTTAGGCTTAATATGTTTAGTTTTATAGGCTCCTATTAAGAGGCGTTTAACACAACTATTATCACTTATCTCTTCTCCTAATAAAAGAGATAATGCAGATCGATGTGTATTTAATGAACCGTAAGAACATCCCTTATTAAATTGCTCGTTTAAGAATCAAAGAAATAATGGAATGGATTTTTCGAAACTATGAATTCATAACCACACTTCTTGAAACCATAACTTCAATGAGACGTTGTACTGGCGAACAGTAGTGTCTGCGAGCGAGGCGAGCATCAACGTGAGAGCCTCTGGTGGGCAGCTGCGCCGGCTGAACGACGCCCGGAGAGCCTCGCGGCACCCTGGGTAAGGCTGGAGTGCAGTGGGTGCTGACTCCATGACTGGGAAGGCCAGAAGGGGAATACAAGTACCCCTTCGGCTTTATCATCAATGATTTTTCGTATACATTTTAATACAAGAGAAAAGGGAGGAAATGCATAAAAATCCAAGTCAGCCCAGCTTATTGTAAATGCATCAACTGCGACTGCATCAGGTTCAGGCTTCCAGGTGACAAATAATTAACATTTGGCATTGGCTTGACTTGAGAACAAGTCGATCTTAATGGGCCCGAAACTATTTACAATAAGTTGGAAAGCGCTATCCGAGAGGGCCCATTTCAGGACTCGAAATCTGCTCGATTTTCTTTGGTGTTAACATAAGAAGCAAATATCCATAAATTGCGTTTTTCACACCATTGCCAAATTTCTCTACTTAAAATATTCAAATGTGGGAACTGAATACCTCCCATCCTATTAATGTAGCTAATGGCGGTAGTATTGTCAATACGTAATAATATTGCACAATCTTTTCCTTCACTAGCTATACTTTTGAGACCTAACAAAACCGCGAGTAATTCTAAAAAGTTCATGTGATTTTCTTTTTCACTGTTCGTCCATGAACCACTATATTTATTATTTTTGCATACTGCTCCCCAGCCTGTCCTAGATGCGTCGGTGTAAATTTCTGACTTATAATTTTGAGTAATGATTGGACAAGAAATAATAATAATATTATTTTTCCACTACCATAAATCTTTTAGTGATATCTTATTAAGATTCATTTTCACCTCATAGTTTCCTCCGAACTTATTTAAGGCTAAAAACTTTTGTCTCTCTAATATTTTTGTATATAAGAATCTATATTTTGTGGCTGGACAGGCTGCGATCAATACACCTATAAGTTTAGCGAAATTTCGTAATGAACAAGTTTTAAGATTAATGTACCTATTTATTAACTGTGTAATGTTATGCCGCTTATCGCCAGGTAACGTAATAGACATCTGTTCTGTGTTGAACATAAAACCTAAGAATTTGATTGACTTTTTTGGTACAATGTGACTTTAATCGAAATTTACAATAAAACCTAGACAATGTAATAACTTCAAAGTTTCTCTTACATTAATCATGCATTCTTCATATGTCTTCTTCATATCTCCAATAAGAAGATCGTCTTAATAGGTAGTAGACTTAAAACCTTGTTTTCTCAAATGACTCATTACTTCGCGCATAATTTTTGTAAATACCCACGGAGCTACCGATAATCCATACGGCATTGCTGTGAACTCGTAAGTGATCGGCTCAGACGAATCATTTTCTTGGAATTCGAATCGTAGGTACTTTCTGTCACTAACAAAAAACGGCATAAGTAGATATGATTCTTTCATATTTATGTTGGCTAAGTATCCATTACGAGGAATTAATTTCGAGGCTGTTTTATAAGATTCCATTTTAAAATGTACTTTTGTTACGAACTTGTTTAAAGATTTTAAATTTAGTATAAACCTTTTTTCTCCGTTAGGTTTCGGAGCTAAAAATATATTTGAAATAAATTGATCATTTGAAGGAGAACAAGGTTTTATAGCCCCTAAGTCTAATAATTTATTTATAGCTATTTTCATGTCTCTTTTTTCACATGATGACAAATTATTTTTAGGAATAGAATACTGACAAATTTGAGTATCAAATGGTATTCTAAATCCATAATTTATCCACTTCAATATAACTTCGTTTTTAGTTACTTTTGTCCAACAATCATAAAATAAATTACTTCGACCTGCATGTACCTTGATTAATGTTGGGTCGGAGCACGCGTCCTGGACTAAGTCTGCGGCTGGAACTTGGCGTTGAACGCAGAGTTCGATTGAGGGCGCCGCTGTGTTTGAGCTGCTATCGGTTTCCTCTGACCTCCCCGCCCCCCCCTGAACGACGGGTAACGAGGAGGTCCTGTCCAGTTTCCCTGCTGAGACGACCGGTTGACCGTTGATATTTGAGACGAGACTGTTTTGGCTGGGCCTTTTTTAATTAGGGCTCTCTACTTTTCAATGGCTTTACTTGCCTTTATTTTTTCCGGCAACGAACTTCCGAATAAAGTTTCGTCTCTTTCGGAGTCTTGTATAACATGTTTAAAGTTTGTATGCAAATTAGGTAAAATCAGTTTTACCCTATCTTTGGTGAACATAAAGTGGAGGTCTGATAATAGGCAGCATCCATCACTTACGTGACGGAAGGCCTTCATTTTGTTTTCTTCCTTCTCAGGGAGGACGTCCATCTCTCGATTTATGGTGGTAATACCGTACCCCAGCTGTTGCTGAAAGTTTTGGTTTTTTTGTTTTTTTGTCGCGTGCTCGTGCTATGTCAGTTATGGCTGCTGAGATTTCAGCATTTATTTCAGCTGTAATCGTATTGAAAACAAAAGGTGATCGATAAGATCAAATAAAATTTATTAAATTTTACATCATTACGATATTGAGCGGATAACGTGATATATCTATTATAGATTACACGCATTTTCTGCTCTGATTTTTAAATAACCTTGGAAGCGACATGTTTATGTCTAATTCATATAAATATAACGCCCATAACGTATTACAGACAACGAGATAAATCTCCTTGAGATTACCCGCATTTTCTGTAATCGTATTGATAACAAAAGGTGATCGATAAGATCAGATAAAATTTATTAAAGTTTACATCATTACGATATTGAGCGGATAACGTGATATATCTATTATAGATTACACGCATTTTCTGCTCTGATTTTTTAAATAACATTTTTAAACCGAATAAGTAGGTCTTACCTTGTAAGATTTCTTCTTCATCGGAAGAAATAATTCGATGTTTCCGTTTTTTATTTATTTTTTGTTCCCACTTTTTTATATTTATATTATAATGTTGAAGCTGTTCTTCTGCTGCACGTTTAGGCATTTTGTAAAAACTTATGTAAATGATTAAAGTAAATGACGTATGCTTGTTACCACGCACGAAAAAAGAATGAGGGCTTGGCGCGAACCGGGTGGATCATGCCACGCGGCGCCCCACCACAGTGTTTTTTTTATGATACTTTAAATTATATTTCGTCGCTTCATTCTTCAGATATTATATAACAGGTAGTCCTTTTTAGGTACTAGGTAACTTCGCACAATTTAAAGTATCATAAAAAAAACACTGTGGCGGGGCGCCGCGTGGCATGATCCACCCGGTTTGCGCCAAGCCCTCATTCTTTTTTCGTGCGTGGTAACAAGCATTCGTCATTTACTTTAATCATTTACTTAAGTTTTTACAAAATGTTAAACGTACAGCAGAAGAACAGCTTCAACATTATAATATAAAGATAAAAAAGTTGGAACAAAAAATAAATAAAAAACGGAAACAGCGAATTATTTCTACCGATGAAGAAGAAATCTTACAAGGCAAGAGCTACTTATTCAGTGTAAAAATGTTATTTAAAAAATCAGAGCAGAAAATGCGTGTAATCTATAATAGATATATCACGTTAACTGCTCAATATCGTTGTGATGTAAACTTTAATAAATTTTATCTGATCTTATCGATCACCTTTTGTTTTCAATACGACTACAGAAAATGCGGGTAATCTCAAGGAGATTTATCTCGTTGTCTGTAATACGTTATGGGCGTTATATTAATATGAATTAGACATAAACATGTCGCCTCCAAGGTTATTTAAAAAATCAGAGCAGAAAATGCGTGTAATCTATAATAGATATATCACGTTGTCTGTAATACGTTATGAGCGTTATATTAATATGAATTATATGTTTGTTAAAACATAAACATGTCGCCTCCAAGGTATGAGTTACCGCTACCGCTGGATGATGTAAACCTGGATAACCAGAAGACTGCCGCGTCATTCACTGTGGATCAAAAGCTATCTGCAAAGACGCTCCCTAATCCGGAGCCGTCAATATCACAAGACGCACCAGGTATATCGGGAGAACCTAATCCCGATCTGGATCCAGAGCTGCTTACTGCACTTGGAGCTGCAAATTCCGATACACCCGAATTTGGCGCTAAAATACACGATACGCTCTCAAATTTATGGACACCTTTACTAAGAAAAGGACTGTCCAAAGAAGACAAAGATAAATTAACCATAGAAAATACGGTACCCGAAAACTGCAAAAACTTGCAAGCCCCAAAATTAAATGCGGAAATCTTGGCAGCCATAACTGACATAGCACGAGCACGTGACAAAAACAAAAAAAAAAAACCAAAACTTTCAGCAACAGCTGGGGTACGGTATTACCGCCATAAATCGAGGGATTGACGTCCTCCTTGGGAAGGAAGAAAACAAATGAAGGCCCTCCGTCACGTAAGTGATGGATACCGCCTATTATCAGACCTCCACTTTATGTTAACCAAAGATAGGGTAAAACTGATTTTACCGAATTTGGATACAAACTTTAAACATGTTATACAAGACTCCGAAAGAGACAAAACTTTATTCGGAAGTTCAGTGCCGGAAAAAATAAAGGCAAGTAAAGCCATTGAAAAGCAGGGAGCCCTAATTAAAAAAGGCCCAGCCAAAACAGCCGCCTCTCAAACATCAACGGTCAACCGGTCGTCTCAGCAGAGAAACTGGACAGGACCTCCTCGTTACCCGTCGTTCAGGGGGGGGCGGGGAGGTCAGAGGAAACCGATCAGCTCAAACACAGCAGCGCCCACAATCGAACTCTGCGTTCAACGCCAAGTTCCAGCCACAGACTTCATCCAGGATGCGTGCTCCGACCCAACATTAATCAAGGTACATGCAGGTCGAATTAATTTATTTTATGATTGTTGGACAAAAATAACTAAAAATGAAGTTATATTGAAGTGGCTAAAGTATTTATTTAGAATACCATTCGATACTCAAATTTGTCAGTATTCTATTCCTAAAAATAATTTGTCATCATGTGAAAAACGAGACATGAAAATAGCTATAAATAAATTATTTGACTTAGGGGCTATAAAACCTTGTTCTCCTTCAAATGATCAATGTATTTCAAATATATTTTTAGCTCCGAAACCTAACGGAGAAAAAAGGTTTATACTAAATTTAAAATCTTTAAACAAGTTCGTAACAAAAGTACATTTTAAAATGGAATCTTATAAAACAGAAAGTACCTACGATTCGAATTCCAAGAAAATGATTCGTCTGAGCCGATCACTTACGAGTTCACAGCAATGCCGTATGGATTATCGATAGCTTTGTGGGTATTTACAAAAATTATGCGTGAAGTAATGAGTCATTTGAGAAAACAAGGTTTTAAGTCTACTACCTATTAAGACGATCTTCTTATTGGAGATACATATGAAGAATGCATGATTAATGTAAGAGAAACTTTGAAGTTATTACATTGGTGAGATTGAGGTCAAACGCGGGTTTAGTCAATTATAAAAAAAAAAAAATTGTCTAGGTTTTATTGTAAATTTCGATAAAAGTCACATTGTACCAAAAAAGTCAATCAAATTCATAGGTTTTATGTTCAACACAGAACAGATGTCTATTACGTTACCTGGCGATGAGCGGAATAACATTGCACAGTTAATAAATAGGTACATTAATCTTAAAACTTGTTCAATACGAAATTTCGCTAAACTTATAGGTGTATTGATCGCAGCCTGTCCAGCCACAAAATATGGATTCTTATATACAAAAATATTAGAGAGACAAAATTTTTTAGCCTTAAATAAGTTCGGAGGAAACTATGAGGCAAAAATGAATCTCAATAAGATATTACTAAAAGATTTATGGTGGTGGAAAAATAATATTAATATTATTTCTTGTCCAATCATTACTCAAAATTATAAGTTAGAAATTTACACCGACGCATCTAGGACAGGCTGGGGAGCAGTATGCAAAAATAATAAATATAGTGGTTCATGGACGAACAGTGAAAAAGAAAATAATATTAACTTTTTAGAATTACTCGCGGTTTTGTTAGGTCTCAAAAGTATAGCTAGTGAAGAAAAAGAAAAGAAAGAAAGAAAGAGTCCAGAAAACTTAACCCTGATACTGAATGGGCCCTCTTGGATAGCGCTTTCCAACTTATTGTAAATAGTTTCGGGCCCATTAAGATCGACTTGTTCTCAAGTCGAGCCAAATGTAAATTATTTGTCACCTAGAAGCCTGAACCTGATGCAGTCGCAGTTGATGCATTTACAATAAGCTGGGCTGACTTGGATGTTTATGCATTTCCTCCCTTTTCTCTTGTATTAAAATGTTTACGAAAAATCATTGATGATAAAGCCGAAGGGGTACTTGTATTCCCCTTCTGGCCTTCTCGGCCATGGAGTCAGCACCCACTGCACTCCAGCCTTACCCTGGGTGCCGCGAGGCTCTCCGGGCGTCGTTCAGCCGGCGCGGCTGCCCACCAGAGGCTCTCACGTTGATGCTCGCCTCGCTCGCAGACACTACTATTCGCTAGTACAACGTCTCATTGAAGTTATGGTTTCTAGAAGTGTGGTTATGAATTAATAGTTTCGAAAAATCCATTCCATTAGTTCTTTGATTCTTAAACGAGCAATTTAATAAGGGATGTTCTAACGGTTCATTAAATACGCATCGATCTGAATTATCTCTTTTATTAGGAGAAGAGATAAGTGATAATAGTTGTGTTAAACGCCTCTTAAAAGGAGCCTATAAAACTAAACCTATTAAGCCTAAATATTCATTTACTTGGGATCCAAATTTAGTACTAAATCAACTGTCTTCTTGGTATCCAAATATTAATTTATCATTAGAAAATATTACAAAAAAAAAAAAAAACTCGTTACATTATTAGCTTTATGTACCGGTCAAAGAGTACAGACATTGTCTTTAATTAAATTAGAAAATATTGTTTTTCAATCTGATAAAGTAAATATTATTATAACAGATATAATCAAGACTTCCGCTCCAAATCGTGAACAGCCCTTATTATCTCTCCCTCTTCTCAAACTTTCAAAGCAATATCAACATATGCCCAGTATCAACTTTAAAAGAATATATTTTTATTACAAAAAATATCTGAGGTTCAAACTCCGGGAATCTCTTCGTAACATTCAAAGCTCCCCACAGAACTGCATCAAGTCAGACGCTAAGTCGATGGATTAAGCAAACGCTCGCCACGAGTGGCATTGACATGAGCGTTTTAGTGCGCACAGCACACGACACGCGTCAATCTCAGCCGCGCGCGCGGCCGGTATCAGTGTCGATGTCATTCGAAAAACGGCCGGGTGGACACAAAACTCACAGGTGTTCGCAAAGTTTTACCATCGGCCTTTAGATGATCAACAAAATAACTTTGCTTTGTCGATACTTAACAATACTTAACCTAATATTAAAAATAGTTATTGAATATTACGTATTTTGATATTAAGTAAATTACTACATTAAAAATTATGTGTCTATAAATAGACTATCACTAAGTTTCATTAATTTAAGCTGATTATAATTTCTAGCAACTCAAATAAAGTAAGATTATTTGAAGCTCATTATGCAATAATACTAATTATTAAGTACTATAATAATAAAATATGTAATTACATATTTATATCTTTACTTATTTCAATTCCAAGTATATACCTAAACAAAACTTTCTATCTCTGAAAATCTACCTGTTATATAATATCTGAAGAATGAAGCGACGAAATATAATAGATGATTAAACGAACTTCTAAGTGAAGTTCTATCGCTATTATATGAGTCGCTTCATTCGAAGATATGACGTACCCACCCACCCCGGAACCCATTTAAAAGTTTCGTTTAGGGTCTCTAAAGAATGAGGGCTTGGCGCGAACCGGGTGGATCATGCCACGCGGCGCCCCGCCACAGTGTTTTTTTTATGATACTTTAAATTGTGCGAAGTTACCTAGTACCTAAAAAGGACTACCTGTTATATAATATCTTCGAATGAAGCGACTCATATAATAGCGATAGAACTTCACTTAGAAGTTCGTTTAATCATCTATTATGCGAAGTTACCTAGTACCTAAAAAGGACTACCTGTTATATAATATCTGAAGAATGAAGCGACGAAATATAATAAATACTAAGCGGGCGGTGGTGTGCGTTTGGTGAGAACACTGCTGTGTGCGTGTTGACTGATTCAGCGCGTCGGAAAAAGTGTAGTAAGGTCTCTTTATTTATTCATAGGGATTTCTGGTGAAAAACTAAGTACCTACTCTTATTACATAATTATGATCAGAATCGATTACAGGTGCTCTCCTTCAGTATTGCAAATTTGTCACCAGTCACCCCGTATAATGTCTGTTGAAGTTTTTATGTTAAGTAAAGCGTAGTCATTGAGTACATATATATTCAAATGTATTTTGAATCATATTTTTTTTTTATTTAATAAATATTGGACTATAGTTGTATGGCATGTTGACAATTATGGTCCAGTTTAAAACGTATGGCAATAGTTGCTTATTACGATCAATTTCACCATAGTTGAGAGCTTTATTTTATAGACTACTGAGTACTCTAAGACAAAAGCAGAAATTAGTTACCTTCAATTTAAGTCCAATTAGGTATTTTTTATGTACTGTAACCAATACTAATAAACAAAAGTTTTCAACACTCACAAAGCCCGCGTAAACAAGTTCTTCCTGCGAACATCGAATGGCATCAATCCAAGGCGCTACCGGTCAAATGCACGTAAAACTAATCTCTTCGTGCCTTAAGCAAACGAAATAGCCCAAAACAATTTTTGGGCTATTTCATTGAACAAAAGGGTTTTTGTTCGTTGAGATCGGTGGACCATAGTTGAGACCCTGGACCACAGTTGTGTAGTTTTACTAGTATCAAAAATTTGTCACTAGTGACCCTGTAATTTGTTTATCATGTTTTTGTATTTAATTCTACTTACGCACGAAAAACAATCGACCCCGTGCGGTTTCCTTGACAATGCCGGGCTCCTCTAGAACGAGTATTTCCACAGAATAACATATAGCTTACTATGGTTTATTTGGACGCATTGGTTGAGATTTCAGCAGCCATTATTTAATACTAGAATTTAGAAAGAATGTGCAAGTTATTGTGATGTTGCTACGCGACCACATCTGTGGAATTGGGTAACACTATGAGCCTCGGTGGTCACGGGGCGTTCCCCGCGCAATATAACATTTTTTTAAGCATTAATCTGGGCGCATTTTCGTGATCTTCTGAACCATATTCTAGAATTAAACTTATTAAAACAACTGTGATAAAGATGAACTATTATCTTTGAAGGACAATCTCCATAATATACATGATGATCACAACTTCTTTGTCGGTGAGCTTAACATTAATTGCTCTTTACAATGGATTTATGATTTTCGAAATCCCTGTAATCACTGAGGCTGGAACCTACACCATTGTGTTGGGGTACAAACTGCTGATCTTGAGCTGTGCCAGGACTGGTATAAAACATTACCACCATTTACTGAAAACTATGACAGCTGATTTTAAATACATCTGCACTGAAGGCTCAAAGTACAGGTATGTACATTCTATATTAACTAAGAAGTCTATGTGGTTATACACAAATATAGAGATAAATCCTTTATTTTAAGCTAAGCTAAATCTAAATTTTAATTTTACAATACATTATTTTCAATTGTGGCAGCATGCTCTTCAATTAAATTAATGAAATTGTATTCTGAAACTGAAATTAATAAATTCAATTCAATTCAAATCATTTATTTCAATCAATTGCAAGATCGTACAGGTTACAAACAAGATACAGAAATAAATAATAAGAACATTAGAATTATTAATCAAATTATAATACTAAGCTATTTCTTTTTTTTTAGAGAAGGTTTTTTCAAAAACCAATTAATTGCCTGGAAAATGAGTCTCATTGCATGTACGTTTACAATGTGTACATCAATCGGAATGATTTTATTTGCGATGGGCATTTTAATATACTATAATATTACTTACGACGAAAGCAAAGAATGGAAACCACCTCTTCTGTTTCCCTTTTGGATGTGGGAAGTAGACTTTCAAAAGAGTCCACTGTATGAAATTACATTTGTTTATGCAAATGTGTCTATTTTTCTTTATGGGTATAACTATTCATGTAAGTATGGTAAAACCGCTAAAACGATGTTGTTACATAGGAGATTAAAAAAAAATGGATTTGTTGCATAAATTAGAAGTCTAAGGTTTGGTTCACCGGACCGTAGAATACTTATCCACCTATCTGCACTTCAAATTTAACCTGTCGAAACGTTATACACACAAAAACATGCCCTAGGGATATATAAAACTTTTTAATAACTTAAAAAGTACTGGCCTTACAAAAAAACTATTGATGACAGATTATAAAAACATTATTAAGTTCCTTTTTTAAATTCAAATTTTGTTTTAAGATGAAAATCGCATTCATTGAATTTCTTCCAAAGCAGTAAATCTTCACGAACTTCTAACTTGATTAAAACTCCACAAATTTCTATTAATTTAAGCATGATTCAAGCTGGCGCTACCCAAATTGCCGTTTCTGAAGCCATGAGGTCTAGTCAGAGCGTTACATCTAGGCTTTGGTCACGTTATCGTGTCAGGGGGGAAGTGGTGGAACGGCACTGAGGACCCCAACGCATTACAACACATGTACAGGACCAATTTATAGTAAATGCTGCACGAAGTCAACCAAGTGTAACGGCGATGCAATTGGTTCAAAGGCTACAGAGAGAGTATGGTTTGCTGGTAAGCGGTCAAACTTTGAGAAAACGACTGCATGAAGTCAACCTATGTGCTCGTAGGCCACTTCGGGTGCCAGCGCTAAGGAGAGGCAATCGAGGTAGAAGATTACCATGAGCTATTGCTCACGAAAGCTGGAACCATTGTCAATGGTCACTTGTGCTTTTCACTGATGAATCTAGGTTTGGATATCATCCTGATTCGCGAAGAGTACGCGTTTGGAGAAAAGCTGAACGTCAGATCGACTACAGCACCCACAACAAGTTCATGCATATCAAGGTGACACGATTATGGTTTGGGCAGGAATTCATCTCGACGGTAGAACGGACCTCGTTTGGTGTAAGGCAATATGACTGCTCTTAAATACCGAGATGTGGTGCTAGAGCCTGTAGTCTTGCCCCACAGACAGCAAATGGCATACCACAGACCACAGAAACAAAATTTCCAGCTAATGCACGACAATGCCCGTCCACACACGGCGCGTATCGTTACAAGTTTGTTACAACAGCATAATATCCAAGCTTTAGCACTGGCGTGCACAATCCCCTGACTTAAATCCCATTGAGCATGCCTGGGATATGCTTCAGAGAAGAGCTCTTAGGAATTTCCCTGAAGATATTTTGCATGAAAACCAGCTTTTCTTGCATCTTAGCAGGACTTGGGACAGTATTCCATAACAGGATATTGACACCCTTGTTTTAAGTATGCAGAACCGCTACAGATGTGTCAGGAGAGTCTTGGGTGGATCCACGGATTATTTATTTTAAGTTTTCAAAATTTTTTATAAAAAAAGTAATTGTTTTGTTTAGGTTTTGATGTTTCAAAAATAAAGTTAAGATTCTTTTTCCTCTTCTTCTAAGTTTTTTTTTAATTTAACTTTGTCTTAAAGTTTATTATCAGATTAGATAGGCTATTAAACAAGGTTTATTTTAAAGTGCAAATTCTATTAACATACAAATCTGTTGACCCGTTCTGTCTTGGTTAAGGAACAAACATTACACATTTTTACGATTTTAGTTATGCTTCAGACACAAATAGTTTGGATCAGACATATCACGGCGAAGGCTGATATCGTAATGTGGTCCATTCGTGATCTTCTTGAGGAGGTCCAACCAGCTAAAAATGCTGAAGAGGCACAGTACTATGCAAACCTTGTGAAGTCCAGGATGAGTGAGATCATTAAACAGCATCATTCTATGTATGAGTACGTATAGTTTCTTTTGGCGTAAACTACATATATCCAAGCACTTCTTAATAACGTTACATTGGACGACCAGCTGGTGTAGGGGTACATACATTGCCTTCTATGCTAAAAGTTCTGGGTTCGAATCCCGGCGGCGGATGAGGATATTTTTGTGTTGAACACAAATATTACCCGTCAAGTCATGGATGTTTACTTAAGTACATTAAAAATGATGTATACATTATGTTTAATTGTGATAATGTTTCTTAAGTTTATTATCTTCGTTATGTGAATGTCAGAAATATTTATTTATTATTACTTTTTTGATAACTTTTCTGACCAGTTATCAGAAACTTTTCTATGTAATGACAAAAATATTTAGACTTTAATTTAATTTTCGTACAATGCTGAAATGGCAGAATATGGCTTTAACTCTAATTATGTTCTAAATTAAACAAAAAAAAAAACAATTTGAGTTTGTTTTCTGTCTGGACTTTAAATATGAAATTGAAATGAGAAAATAAAAAAAAAATGCCGGTTGATTATGGAACGATTCTATAAAGTCCACTCAGGTTATTCCACTCTCGTGATAAGCTTAGCTTATCCATATAGTCCATCCATATAGTGCGATAGGTGCATTCCTAGCTGACTTTACACGTACAGTCTGTAACAGAATTATGTATACCACCCAGTCTCAATATGTCATACAATATGCGTGCATATTGTATGTGTGCGGGAGACTGGGTGGTATACATAATTCTGTTGCAGACTGTACCAACAAAAAATAGTTGAAAAGCTGCAAATACAAATCATTGTCTTATTTCCAGCTTAATGGAATCCTATGCTTGCGTATACAAAAAGTTGCTGATGTTTGAACAGAAAGCCTGCTGTCCTGTGGTCTGCCTGACTAGTTTCTGCACTGCCGAGGTAACCTTATATGACCTTGAGTTAACCTTTAATCACGAATATAAAATCGATATTTTTTTTTGGTATGGTCGGTCGTACCCGTACCGTTATGAAATACTTGGGTTTTCAGAACTATGACGACTTTATCATGAATGGTACAGATTCCCGCTTCAAATGACTTCAAAAGCTCTTGTAAATTGCATTTCTTATAATGGCGCCGTGCCATGCGGCGCATGTCCCTGGTGGCGGCGCCGTACGCTTGCACGGCAAACGGCGCCGCACGGCGACATGTCTCCACGCCCTTAGTACACTTATAATCATAGGATCACACTCTATATCCTGTATGCGTCTAGGATCAGCAAAATTAATCTATACTTATTGTATAAAGCTGAAGAGTTTGATTGTTTGTTTGTTTGAACGCGCTATCTCAAAAACTACAAGTGGGATTTGAAAAAATCTTTTTGCATTTGTTAGCCTAACTCTTGAGGAAGGTTATAGTGTTAATTTTATCCCGAAATTCCCACGGGTTCAAAAGTTACGCGGGTAAAACCACGCGCGGTGGCTAGTGTGTAAATAAAATCTTGGAATTCAAGTGTCGACGCAAAAGTAATTTTTATTTTAATTTTAATTATTATTTATTATTTCATGGGTTAGTTTAAATATTTGGTATTATGAGATTTATTTTAGAAGTTATACCAATAACCGAATGAATATTGTTTTTTTGGCCATATAGCTGTATAAAGTCACAACTTGTAATATTCTGAAAACATGCTATTACCAACGGCTCGAACAGTTTGGGTTCAACTAAACCCTTTAACATTGGAGATTAAATTTTAAGTTCAAATTAATATAAAAATTGATTTAAAAAATGTAATTTTTAAAAGAGTCGTACTAAAAAAACTTATTACATTCCGTATAAAATTTACTTTTGCAGAAACTGGACAGAGGGGAATTTAATGCAATTTTAGTTTTATTGTGTGTATCAGCAGCTGTGAACATATTCATACCAAGCTTCTTGTGCACATTTCTTCTTTATAAAGTAAGTAGTAATTGTAACTAGATCCTCTATTAAAAATTAAAAAAAGACAATAATTTACCAACCTTTTAATTCATAAATCCGTTCAGCTAGCACTGGACTTTTTTTATTTGCAACCTATTGAAATCTACGCCATGTTCCCCTGAATGACTGATCCTTTTCCTTGTCACCATCGTCATTCAGTCAGGAAACGCCTACTGCTGGGCATAGGCGTCTCCCAAGGTTCTCCCAGCAAGGTCATAAATACTAAATTTAAAAACTTGTGACTACAGGGTCTGCAGAGACACCGAAACGTTTGCGTTTGAAAAACCTACGACGCGACGGTTAAAAAGTAATTGAAAAAGAATAAAATAATTTAAAATCCCTCGACTGAAATGATTTATGTGACGAGAGATAATTAATGTGAAAAGCTTTTTTAAAAGTTCACTTGATCTCACACAGAGTCGGTCATATTATGAATAACATACTATTCGTTTTCATAGCACTTCCCTACGCTTACCTATTCGGTTCTCGAAGATGTAGATGTCGCAATAACATAGGTATTCAACTCCCTATGAACTTTATAAGAAGAGCAAGAAAATCCGTCGAGGGCTGCCATCAATATTTTAAATTTCAATATAAAACTACAAAACGAATTCATTCAATGGCAGCCCCAGACGGATTTTCTTGCTCTTCTTATAAAGTTGATAGGGAGTTGAATACCTATGTTATTGCGACATCTACATCTTCGAGAACCGAATAGGTAAGCGTAGGGAAGTGCTATGAAAACGAATAGTATGTTATTCATAATATGACCGACTCTGTGTGAGATCAAGTGAACTTTTAAAAAAGCTTTTCACGTTAATTATCTCTCGTCACATAAATCATTTCAGTCGAGGGATTTTAAATTATTTTATTCTTTTTCAATTACTTTTTAACCGTCGCGTCGTGGGTTTTTCAAAATTTTTATTTTGTTTTTTATTTCACACTTTTTAAAGAGCATAATATAGGTATCGTACATTACATTACACAACACCTCGTTCCTCATTACCTATTTAAGAACATTATACCAATCAAATCCAAAGCGATAATTGAAAACGACATTCAAATCGACTGTCGAGACTGGTGAGAGACTCGACGACTAGTGAGTTGTTACCGTAACACCTATCTCAGAACATGCGCTAATCAAATCCAAAGCGATCACTGAAAACAGCATTTAAATCGGACCAATGGTTTTGCATATAAACGGTAACATTGGCTTTTACAAACAAATGTTTACTGCAGCGCCCTCTGGTGAGTTGTTACCGCTACACCTATCTAAGAATATGCACCAATCAAATCCATAGCGATTACTGAAAACCGCATTAAAATCGGACCAGTGGTTCTGGAGATAAATGGTAACATTGGTTTGCACAAACACCCTCTCACCCCAAACGCATATACCGTCTCCGTTCCGTCGTGGGTAAAAATAGTTTTATTTATAACCTTATTTCTTTATTATACAATGTTATAACTTTATGGTAACTTATAGCTGCTTTGCAAAGTTTTACTATACGGGTAAATAACAGCCAGACTGCCATTGCAGACTGTACACTATCACTTTACCAAATTTCATCCAAATCTGTTGAGCCATTCTGATCTGCCTTGATTGAGGAACAAACACCCATACATATATCTATCTAAACTTTCAAATTTAACATATTAGTAAGAGGTATGATGATAAGATAATCCCAATTCCAGATCAAGTCGGTATGTGATGCATGCTGGAACTCCAAGTTTTGGAACGCCGGGCCTGTGATCAGACCGTATATGGTACTGATGATGCAGCGAGCACTGCGCCCTCTGCCGTTACAGGCGCCCGGCTTCGAAGAAGTCTCAATCGAGACCTTTTCTAAAGTAAGTTTTTGAATTGATTAGTGTTACTATCTTCACGCCTTTATCTCTTTGAGGAATGCAGAGACTAGGGAATGCCAATTGCTTCGATCCAGACTCTTTTTCTTCTTCCACGTTCATTAATCTTTTCATATATGATTGCAGGTTATAGATACTTTTTACTAGGACCTTTTTAAGTTTGAACTTTCCTCTTCCGACACTAGCATTTCTTTGTTTTCTGTACACCTCTTCCATAAATCTACTATCACGTATCCTTTCTAAATGTCCAAGCCACCTAAGCATACCCTCTCCAATCTTCGTTCTATTCTATAGGCGTAGGATCCCCAAGAACATTTTAGTTTAATAATGTTTTTGCATTTAAAATGCTCAATTAAAATGAATATTCCAGCATAATTTTTAATGAACTAAAATGTGAAATCAATGAAAAATGTGATAAATAAAAAGATCTTAGCTGCAAAGCTATACCATTAGACGGAGATACGTTAGCAATATAACGTAAAAACAAAAAATGTGGTAAGTAATTTCGAGGCGTACCGCCAGGCCCCGGTAGCTCAGTGGAAGAGCACTCCTCCGGCAAACGAGAGGTCCCAGGTTCGAGTCCTGGTCGGGTAATTTTTATTTATCACATTTTTCATTTATTTAACATTTTAGTTCATTAAAAATTATGCTGGAATATTCATTTTAATTTTACGAACGTCACGGACGGATGATAAGAGTGCACCTACAGAATGAACACACAGGATAATCGGGACATTCTGGATGCATCGGGAACATGTTTGGTATAGTGAAGCCTCAAAAAATAATATGAAATAATCAACGACTGCAAAACGAATTTTAAAAAACCGGCTTTTATGTCAAAACTTTTCCTGAGTTACATTCTCCGAAATCATACATATTCTTTCAAAAATTTTAAATTTTCAATGAAGTACTTAACCGATTAAGATGAAATTTATATGGGACCAATTATGAAGTATCTTCTATCATATTAAACAAGAATTTTCAAAATCTATTCTTAATTGTCTGAAATATTGTGTAACAAAGACACAGAAAAAAAACAAACAGACGAATTGAGAACCTCCTCCTTTTTTGGAAGTCAGTTGAAAAATAGATGCTAGTTAAGGATACAAAAGTAGCATTATGCTACTTATATGATCGATTTGTGTATCTGACAATGATCGATTCATTTGTCAATTGATTGAAAGAATGGTTGTTTAAGAATGGTAAGAAGATAGGTAAGAATGGTTGAGGGGAATTTATTAAATTTTAATCTTATTTATTGAAATTGAATTAACAAAAAGGTTAACTTCTTTGATCACAACTCAACACTTCGAACGATAAACTTTTTTGGATTTTTGTTGTAGGTATCTAAAATAATTTATTATAAAAAAGTCAAAAAATGTATTTGTTCGAACGCGCTTATCTCGGTAACTACCAGCCAGCCGCCAAATATTTCTTCATTTAAAAGTCCAACACTATATTAAAGCTTGAAATTTCTACTTGATCAAAGTAGGTAACATCACTGCTTTTACAATACAGCAGTGCGAGCACAGAACTTTATCGAATCGTTTGTTAACGAATGTTCGTATAGTATGGAAACGGTTTTTAAGAAAAAATTGAAATCTATCCATTGCCGCACGGCCAGCTTAAATAAATGTGTGCCTTGTTAATTTTGAATGTTTGTAAACATGTTGTACTTATAAATATCTGTAAAATAAAAAATTACAATGTTACTGAAAACTTGCAACCGACTCCATACTATACGAGCATTCGTAAACATTCGTTAATATACGATTCGATAAAGTTCTGTGCTCGCACTGCAGAGTTGATTTGTAGTCACCAGCCAAATTTAAAAGTTAGTTTCTTTGATACGATATACCTAAACGTACCTGCATATTTATTTAAGTATAGCTTTGTACAAAAAAATAAAGATATGGAACCACAAACTTTTATGCAAATAGTCGCTGTTGATGAACAAAGCTACTATGACGTTGCCTTTTTTTTATAATACTACGACGTAGTACTACAAGATGCTTTGTAGAAGTGTGTAGATGTCTTTATTTTAATGGTAATGTAGAGTGACTATGGTTTGCTTAATATGTCAGCGGATTTCTTAATAAGAAAAATAAATACTTTTTTTTGCAAAAATCGTTTCTATAAATGATACTCATTGTTAAAAAAAATTGGCCGGTGACTACAAATCAACCCTGTATATGCAAAGATAACGGAAGACGTGATTGCCGATAGATATACTGCGTGCGACTGAATTTACATGAAGGGCGGTTGTTAGACCTAAAAGGGCTCGGTCATTAGGTTAATCGGTGTATAGGGTGTTTGTAGGGTCAGGTTATGGATGAATTCCTTTGTTAATAATACTGAATTAGTTACAGGATGACATCCTAAATACGAGTAATTCAGCTATAGTATACATACTTGTAGTCCTACGCCGCGCCGATGCATCAAATTATTTCATTCCTTTCATTCCTTTCAGATTACAGATTTAAACTAAAGATAAAAAGTAAGAAATACCTAGTTACAAATTTCTTTTTGCAACTTATGCATATAAAAAAACCTGTGTATAAAAAAACATATAATGTGTATACCTGGATATTAATAAAAAATTCTGTTTCAGAAAATGACCGCGGCCTATTCCTACTTCAACATGCTGCGACAGACTGATCTTTAAGCACGAGAATAGAACAGCCAAATATCCTTTGTTCCACACCGATTTGTTGCACTTTCCGATATTGAATTCAATGTAGCCACGATCAAAATAGCATCAAGAAATGAACGTAGCTTGCACAGGGCATATTTGTTTTAATCTTTTGTTCACGGGAGAAATATTTCAGTTATAAATAAATATTTGGGTTTTCGTAAACAACCTTTTATTTATACAAACAAGTTAAAAAAAAGTTTTTGTTTCGCAACATCGCACTAAAAAGTCAGAGAAAGCTTTTGTTTACATACAAAACAACGTTTTTAATGGTTTTCCTTTAAGCTAAAATGATTTACACTAACTGCGAAGACGTAAAAATTCAACTCACGTTCTTATAATGGCTACTCCGAGGGTGGAAATGGTGTTGCCATTTATACAACAGTTTATTTATTAATTTTGAATCTTAAGTTAAAACTGAGTATACAGGGTTACAGGGAAAGTAGTACTGAATATTAAAGGACGTTATTTTTCAGGTCGTTTCTGATGGATTTGATCGAATCATATGGTGTCCGAAACTTAACCCTTGTGGAGATATTTAACCTTTAAGATTTTTATTAAAAATCCCCTTATTTTTAACTTTTGTAACTTTTGTGTTTGACGTGGCTTGTCCTTTGAAGTCCAGTCACAAGCCACGTCAAACAGATAAATGATCAAACAGTACCAAAATCCAAGCCGAGTCGCGTTATTACAAAAAAATATCGAAGAGCACATCTACCACGGAAGAATCGCATGAGCAGACAAAATGCTACGATTCAAAATAACATAACTGACACCGCATTTGTCATACAAACTCCTTTTTTATTGTATATAATTGCCCGGTAGTAAAGAGGATTAATTTGTACCTATCGAAGTCCCGTTATTTTACACTACCTGGATCTTTTCAAATAACATTATTTTAAGATTATATGAATTTACATAACCATGTTTCACCTTTTTGCATAGCTAAAGAGATGCAGATGTTTTTAAAATAATGTGCAGAGTGAGTATCATAATTTTTTTTAAATAAAACTTTTTTAAAGTAAATAACACTTAGTGAAAATTCTTCACCTCTGAACTTTGTCGAGCTGTCTTTTTAAACTGTTAGTGTTAGGTTAAGTTTTTGTTGATCATTTTTATGGACTGGCATGTCTTCTAATTAGTTACATTGAGAAAATACACTCTAGGTGCTCCAATCACAAAAAAAAGTTACAAAAGTTAAAAATAAGGGGATTTTTAATAAAAATCTTAAAGGTTAAATATCTCCACAAAGGTTAAGTTTCGGACACCATATGGTTTGAATATTAAAGGATATTCAGTACTACTTTCCCTGTAACCCTGTATGTATATCTATTATTACGTCTTATCACTACTGTGCTATCTAACCCCTCATAAAAGGGTACTCTCCTTTGACATCCGGTAGTAAAATTAAAGTATTTTTAAGTAAAGTAATACATGCTAAGGATAATTATATGTTCCCTCTATGAAGCTTTACTAAAATTTCAATTTTGATATATCCTTTAATATCTAGAGTCACAATTGTTAGGTATCATTGACAAAACATGGGTTTAAAATAAATAATTAAGGATGGTTAGACAGACACAATAACATATATTTCTTTGTAAACGAACAACAATTTTCCATTAGATCTAATAAAAACAAGCAAAAGAAAACGAAAAGGGACCAATAACTTCGTAACTTTTTCCGCGAATCACAATAAATGGTATTGCCAATTCACCCGAAAATTTAGTAAACACACTTTAACATACCCGTTCGAATAACAATAAAAGATAATAAAGCAGGCACTTCCGAGCACAATATCGAGTACCTACAACACGTAAATTATCACAGTCCAATGGACACTGGAAATAGACAAGGAAGAGAGACTGCGAAGACCTTTATCCAATAATAATTTTCACTTGAATCGGTCTATTTGTTCTGTCTCACGATCTGATATTGAATATGGATAAAATGAATTATATTCCGAGCTGTGAGACTACCCAGTTCAAGATAAGAGGATTACTTACAAGTTATAATTGGTTCTGCTATTTCACTGAAAAAGTGAAAAACCCAGCCTTTTCAAATTCTATTCTGGCTAAAAGATAAAATCTTGATGCTTTTTCAACTAGATTTTCGAATTGTTAAAGAATTTTGACGTTCAAGGGTTTAATTAGATATTTTTTTTGAGCTTATCACTTTGGTTCTCGTTCGTTTTTGGAGTTCGTTAATTAAGGCGAATAAACAATTCTTTTAAATCTGAAAATAATGTTTATAAATAACAAAAATGTTCATAACTTTAAAATAAATGTTACTTAGTTTTCAATTAAATTCGTAGTAGTTGGAGCCTTGTCAGTATGCATAAAAATATAAAAGAGGTTTTATTACCCCAATCTTGCGATCTATAAATATACCTATAAGAGTTCTGAACAATATTTTATGTGATCCAAACTTGCCTATGAATAAAAATACCAATAACATACCAAATCCCTAAACAATAATTCTCAAGTCATGTAATGAAGCAACATTGCAAGAGAAACTTTACCAAAACAAATTGTATAATTATGCAAACTGTGCAGGCGTCATTAACTTAGAACCGCTTTATAAATCTTTAAGGCAAGAACGGCTAAAAAAACGTTTTTAAACTTTTTAAATGTTAAAATTCGATATATTTTCACGGTAAATAAGAAAAAACATATCACTACTTAATACATATGTCACAGTAGCTAAGTTAGTAACACATTCTGAAATATGAACTACGGTAACAAAAGATAAGCTAATTTAAACACGTTTTTAACTACGTTCCATTTTTAAAAATGAAAGCTCCATATAACACGTTCAGAAAATTAGTTCCTTGTTCGCTTTTTATCTTCTCTTTTCTATAAAAAAGAGACAATCCTGTTAGGGCTGATACGCTGACATGTTTGCGACTAACTGAGTTACCGCGGCTCTGCCTGCAATCTGAAGCCAATTCAATTAACATCGGCTTTTAAGTCCATCTGTTGTTCATATGTAGGTTACTAGCTACAGCGCTGCGATTCTGCCTTGACAGTTAGAAAATTCAATTATTATTGCAGTTATGTGAAAGGCGTGAGTTAGTCACATTTTATTTTTCAGTTTTATATGAAGGCACGTTTACAATTTGAATGCATAAATGCGATGCTGTTTGGCGGCTAACTTTAGTTAGAGGTAGTAGCTTGCAAGGTGGATCCTTCTGGAAAACTAAGGTTAAAACTTTAACTTTTTTTAGTATCATTTGTTATAATATAAAAAAAAAACAAAGTTCAAGTTGCGCTGTGCCCTTAAATAACATTCGATAGGTACAACAAGAAAATAAACATTCGACCCGGTTGGTACAAGGAGGCCGACGATCATTAATTTGTTACGATAACTTTTGTGCTTCTGAAGGTACATTAAGCTGTTCATCCTTGGCACTATATACTTTATATGTATACAGTTGTCAGTAGGTTTTATCACAAGATAGTTTTGCCCTTAAAATGTTGAAATCCTCTAACCAGCACTTGGTTTAGTGGTTTACAATGATTGTGCAAATGGATGGACATGGGGTTTAAGAACATCCTCAACGTAATTTTCAGCGTTCATTTTTACGTCCTGAACCTTCTCGACGCCCAAGGGAGACACCCGTGGATCTACAGTAAGCTCATTAAAACGAGTTGTAATTATATGATAAGTAGGTTTCATAAAAGATGGCTGATAGAATAATATGAGTTTTATTATAGGTACACAAGACATTCTAATTTACGAAACGACAAACAAGTCTGATATCAGGTTGTATATGAAGTATAAGGCTGCAAAATGGACGACAGCGACAGCGAGATTTCATATAAACTCAATACTTTCTATCGTGTTGCGGAAACCGCTGCCCGAGCTGGCGCCCGCGCCGCTGTCGCTCTCGCTGTTTAGCATAGAACTTTTTCTTGAAAAACTCTGAATAAACTTAACTGACTATATATGAAAAACAATAGCTTTCTTATTACCACAGCATTTCACGCCTCTTAAGAAAAGGCCTTTTTCGTAATTAATCGGTACCGCTTGTGACCGTGAGTTCTGTAAAGACACTGAAACGTCGAGTTCAAATTTGAAATATAAACGCGATAAAATCTTGGGACGGATTATTATAGATACCTATGTCGTTTCCTAAAAACCTAACATCCCAAAATCTTCACTATATTTGTGACAGATATCAAGGACATCAAGCAAAGTTCTAAATATTATAACACATGAGGTGCTTTTTATACTGAAACTTCATCCGTAAAGGCAGATGAAACCGCGAGAACTACAAGATATCAATAATAATACATATCAATCCTTTAAATCCAGTAACATATTACTTATCAGCCATTTTGAGTTGATTCAATGCGCTCATTTCCTTTTAAATTCATCCGAGCCATAATTAAAATATATGAAGGCCAACACGCATATGAAATAGTAAAAAAGATGTACTTTATTCCATTTCTACGCCAACCATATTGTAAAGAGCCCTAACAAAATACTTTTTCAATTCCACTCTAGCCAACTAACCGTACACAAACAATCATACAAGTTTGAAATGTACAATTCCTTTTCTGTATCCGTCCGAGGATTTTCTAAAATAAATACCGGCAGTACCTGCGATGTAAATGAAAATTCACAGTGGACAAGTCCGAAGTTTCAATGTTCAATACCATATCGATTTCAACTGGCAGGTGCAACCGCAATGACTGTATTCTTTTTTCAAATATTTGTATCTACATCAAATATTTGTCAGAATAGATTGTGTATGAGTGGCGTATAAAATAGAGAATGAAAAGGGTAAATTGTTTTTCAAACAAATATTTTCGTAGTTTCCATTACTCTGGGTTATTCGTTTATTGCGCACGTACTCAAAGTTGCTTACGTGAGATATTTAAATGAATGCCTACTTTTATTTTTATTTTCAAATTAGATTTTTTAATATATTTGAACGAGCCAGGAAGTAATTTTAAATTAAATTGGTATATCGCCCTCGGCGCTTATTCATTGGGCTCGGTAAAATTGATACTTCCAAAATATTTAATTACTTACTTAAATTAAATTTATTTCAGGGTGTAGGATGTGGAGTCAGCTGATAGCTAATATCGACAGCGCTTTTGGGCAAGTATGATGTCGTCAAATATCGTCACTTCAGGGATTATTTGATGTGAAAACATTGGCTGTCTGTTTCCATACTTATCTATAAGAGGCAGATTAGCAAATTTATGGGAACTTTGGTCCAACGGCCCTTTTCCCGTAGGAAGACGGGGGGCGGGGACTTGGGTTTCGGCGGAGCCGAGACGGTTTGCGATCCTGGCTGTGTTACCGGGATTGCTAAAACGGACAGAGGCGCGAGATTAGACACAGAGGCCGGTATCTTGGGGACAACGACGGTGCGATGTCGCTTTAAGCAGACGCAAAGGCCAGGCAAGCTGGAAGGGAAGGAAGCGAAGAAGAAGTTGCGGATTGATTCTTCTTCTTCGTCTTAGACTTTTTGTTCTCGACAAGAGTGAACTGATCTACGGGATCTACAACATTAAAGTCGGACTCACTATCATGTGGGGTTGTTTTGGGCTTAGGCGCAGAAGACTTACTGACTGACTTAGATACCGATATAGGTTCGGGACCTGGAGACGCCGGAGCCAGGGTCGGGAAACCTGGAGGGCTTAACAACGGAGCGAGAGTACAAAACACAGCGGGCTGAGGGACTGGAAAAGACGGAAATGACGAGAGGGCTTCAGCGGCCCTGGCGGTGGCCTGGACGATCGACAGTTCAGGACGGCTGGAATGGCCGGAGCTTGAGAAAGAGGAGCGCGTCATTTATCTTATTCCTGACTTTATGCAGCTAATACCTGACGATTATAGAAAACTTTCCGATAATAGCTTTGACTTGGATAACCCAATCCGCACAAGTGCGGGAGGAGACAAGTGGCAGCTCAATACGACCGCTCGGGAGGCGACGCAAACGGGATGTGAATATGATTATGGTATACTTTTGTATAAATGTACCTGAGAAGGCGACTAGTCCGAGTGACCCCAACATGGCGCGTTCCAGCTTATTAAGGATTGTACCATCTAGCGACAAACTGTTATCGCCAAAAGTCTACAAGTAGTCAGGTATAAAATCCCATCGCGCTGAAGCGATTGATATTATATACCGGCAGCACTTTAAGTAGAACGTGGTCATATAAAAACCCATTTGATTTTACAACTTCTGCCTAAATTAAGGTAACTCACGAGCTTTTATAAAAAATGTGCTTATTTCTTTTTATTCTGTTTGCATCGATTGCAATTTGCATTATTACTTTTTTGTTCGAAAATCTAAACACTTTAATCTGAAGGTTTTAATTTAAAATTCTCAAATGTTTAAAAGCATTTAAAAGCATATTAATCCGGCAAGCCTCATGAAATCGATATTTCAGTTTGTTAAAAAAATAATTTAGCGTAAAGCTTGAAGTTTAAGCATATTTCATAATATGAAATATACATTCGCTTCTCACTTTAATTTTACCATTGAAAATAAACCCAAATTATAAATACAATTGAAAGTACCGTTTTTCCTTTAACATTAATAATTTGACAAAAGATTTTCTGAGTTTCCCTTATATCCCCATGTGGGCAGTTGGCTGAAGAAATCTATTTGCTGGACATTATCAGAGCAAGGTCTCCACAATCTCGTCCCTTTTGCGGACGCAACTGCGACTGACATGTCAATTATGATACCCTCAAAGAATCTGCGGTTTAAACATTCTCATAACGTTTTATGATACTGTAACATTCAGACAGACGCACTTTTACTGTTATTGTAGTGTAAAAGGTTTCAATTATATCAAGTATACGAGGTTTTTTTGCTGGGAGTGTGCCCTTTTTTTTTCGTTAAAAACTTGTCATTCTTTTGTGTTGTACTTTTGTGTTCCTGACTAAATTGATCATAACTTAAGATTCCATATAAGGAATGATAATTTCAGCGCTGATTTGAGCAGATGTGGAGTGTTGATTCTCCATAGAAATATTTCAAAATATTTATAGGAAAAAAGAAGTTTTCAATTTTAAGCACCGTATGACATGAGCCTGTAGCTGGTCAGATCATTATGTCATATTGTATAAAAGGAAAATCTTTATAACTATTAACAGAACTATATAAAAAAAGGAAATTCAAGTTAACGTTCAAATTATAAATATAAATTTTAGTCAAAAGCGAAGTCATAGAATGAATTATTGAAATAAAAAATGTATTAATCGCGTATAATTTATATTTCACGAGCGACTGTGACCACGGGGTCTGCAAAGACACCGAAACGTCGAGTTAAAATGTTAAATATAAATTATACGCGATTAATCCGGTTAAAAAGTAGTTTTATTTAAAATATGAATCGTGAAAACTTAAGACAATACTATAAAAAATGTACTTCTTGCAAATTAATTTCAACAGTTTGTGGCTTATATTTATAATAGTTTCTTAAATCTACTAAGAACATTTCTTTTTAAAAAGCCACCCCAACTTCGGGTCCCATCTTAAATCTATCGCCGAATATCAGCGCTGCGCCGGTCATAGGTATCGAAAATATTTTCAACCTACTTCCAAAAAAGGAGGAGGTTCTCAATTCGTCTGTATGTGTTTTTGTGTCTTTGTTACACGATATTTCGGACAATTATGAATCGATTTTAAAAATTCTTATTTTACATGATACAAGATACTTCATAGTTAGCCCCATATAAATTTCATCGAAATCGGTTTAGTACTTCATTTAAAATATCATTTTTTTTTAAATATGTGTGATTTCGGAGAATGTTAACGTTGATGACATTATAACTTAGACAAAGTTTTGACGTGAAGTCGGTTTTTATAATGCTCTGCATTCGTTGATTATGTGATGATCAAGATTCTTCCTAAAGACATTTGCTGCCTCTTTGATCTCATCACCTTGAAGAAATTAAAGCCCTGAAGAGATTAGTCACCCGTGAAAAACGTTATTTTCTTAAAGTTTTCCCTTATCAATCACTCCCGCTTTAATGGAGCCTGCTGCTCATGGGAACCGTATTGTATTCCCAGTTCATCCTCCTCGCTCTTCGAATGGGGTGGTAAGCCCCGGAAACTAATTTTCTTACCTACGTGTAATTATCAACCTACCTTAATTATCACCCACGGTTAAACCAAGATCTTCCTGATGTATTAATACTCGTAGGTAGATAGAAATAATATTTTTTTGTATGTTCAAATAAATAAAATAAAATATCAGATAACCACACCAACTACATGGTCTCAAAGTAGGCAAAGCTTGTGTCATGAGGTACCATGTAGCGAAGTAGGGGGGAACCTAGTATATAAATACATAAGCTGTTTCGCGCGGTTTTACCCGCGCCATTTCAAATCCCGCGGGAATATCGAGATAAAAAGTAGGCTATTAGCTATTCCAGACTGTAAACTATCACTATGTCAAAGTTCATCCAAATCCATTAAGCCGATTTGCCGTGATAGGGTAACAAACATCCAGACATGCATACGTCCGTCCATCCAAACTTTCACATTTATAATATACAAAATTTTAGTTTACTTTTCTTCGATGGATGTCGCTGTACGTCGATTAAATCGCGCAAGAAGAGTTATAAATGACTTAGCTATATTTACTTTTTTGACTACAATTATTCGTTCTCACTTTCACAATTATAATATCAGTAGGATTATAGATAAAACGCCCAGCAGGGCTAGCATGCAACCATCGATAAATAGTCGAATCGACAAGATAAATATTATTCAGTTATTTTATCCTATTACGTAAGCTAATATGCGCACCATAACAGATAGAATTACTTGATTTGATACCATGATTAAGACCACAGAACCAAATATGTCATAATCTTAATAAATTATATACACTAAAAACCATATTCTAAAAAAATATCGATACTCGACCCGATTTATCGTTGTCGACGGTAGCATGCTAGCCCCGCAGACCCGGTACTTTTTTTCTTATTCCGTGCAGGAATCGAACCGAACGATCATGAGAATATTTATGTAGTAACAACAAACAATTAATATAAAGGTGTAAAAGTTCTATTCCAGGGGTATAGGGCTACAATTATCCAGTCAAACATACTTACATTATGAAACATGAGATTATCTGAGATATTAATAAATAATTGGCCCTCAACCATTTTCTTCCAGTGTAAATGAACATAACATAACTTTTATTTAACCTGCATCTAATTGTTTTGCGCTCCCTGCATTCATAAATGCATTTCACATTTTTTCCGCATGCACCCCAAAACATCATTCAACGTAACATAAACGAAAACTAACGAGGTCATAGCACAACACTATTCCAGAACGGAATGAAAGAAATTTGCGAACATTGTTGCTATCAAATGACAGCGGAGTACGGTTGACACGTCCGCTTTTCTCGGGAGTCGGGCGATGAGTGACGTCTTATTTCCGCTACACTAGCGCCAGGAGTATTGTGCGCGCCGGAAACGACGTCACTTTACATACAAGGTACTCAATAGAATACCCTACTTTCAAAATAGCCGCTGAGAGTAAAATTGTTGTACATTCTCATAAATAGTGTTTGTAGTTAGATAGCTAGCTACTGATATTTTTCTTCAAACTTTAAACTTTTCTAGTTTTTCAATGAAAGAAATATATATCATACGTAAAAATTGCTGTCTGTAATATTATGCCGATTCTTTTCTGTATTCCATTTATATTTTCGCATAGCTGACTTAGCCAGAAAAGTTGCGCATATTTGTCAAATGTTTAGGTATCTTTCTGCTCAAATACATATATTTCATTCGTTTTCTCGTTTTTTTTAAGTACTATAAAAACACAAACACTCATTACAAAATACCTTATAAAACCTAGATATTGTTAAACTACACGTCACAACACGTCACAGTAGGTACCTCTCTAAGCTTCAAAGTAGCCGTCCCCTAAATTCTACATAATTGCAGGGTGAGAATACCTACATTCAGGATAAGACATTGTTATAGCCTCACTACTTAGCCAACGTTTGTGGAAAATGACTTTACACACTGTTGGGTAACCATCCACCTTAACATGCTTCGCACTTGAAGACATGTAATAAGATTTTCAACCTGTGCATAAAATTTAGAACAAAGCAGCTTTTTATATTTCTTTGTAAATAATAATAAACTTAGTAGGTATAGTTTTTGATAGTCGTTTTAGGTATATTATATTTGAGGCGACCAACTACTTATTAGGCGACTCACTACTTGGTGACAAAAATAATAGATGAGGTATTAAAAATAATGACTTGGCAGCTAATATGAACAGGAAGACCTAGTCGTTTCCGTAGGTGCGAAGACGAGCGCAGCGAGCAGCAGCAATATAGTTATACAACGTGTAAAATAATGAAGAGATAATACTTAAGGCGATTGTATGTTTGGTAATGTAGTTTATAAGTAACAGTAACATAAACTTGTTTGGCGGACAAACAAGTTCAAAGTTTAGATCAAAATATCTAAGTGTCACCTTAAAAACAGCTGTTAGCTTTTGATGAAATCTATTCGATAACAGATGGCGTAAAAATAAAGTGATGGGTAACTAAGACAGATACTACAAAGTTCAGGCGAAGCGCCATAAGCCAGGTCGGCTATCATAGTCAACCTTGGACAATCCCGACATGGTCAAAAAAGTCAAGCGTTAAGACATCGAGATAACGATGATTCAAATTCAGTTGCTACACCAAAAAATCACTGCCAATTTAAATTTAACAAACCTAAGAACTGAATATAAAGCTGCTACTTTATAATTAAATCTACTTCACTGTAGCTGCCAGCTTATTATTTTTCCTACCCATTTTAATTATTTTTAAAACCCTGAATCAGATTTGTTTGTCGCCGTGTTAAATACATGCCGTTTTTTTATGGAGAATTGCCGGCATTTTATGCTTGAGACATTATCAATTACAGAATATAGTCGACTAATTCGAGTTGCCCCCGCTTGGTGGTAGATCCGCCTTCGGGGCCCGACTCGCTAGCGACCACCCTTCATATAAATTCGGCCGCCAAAATTCACTCTTCTTGTGATAATGTGAAGAGACCGAACCTTAAGGCTGCAAACTGGACGACAGCGACAGTGAGAGCGACAGCGGAGCGGGCAGCGATTTCCGCTACACCATAGAAAGTATTGAGTTGAAACCGCGACAAATCGCTCGAACGCCCGCTGGCGTCGAGAACGGCCCAGATTCCCCGCGTCGTCGCTCTCGCTGTCGCTGCCGTCAATTTGCAGCCTTATCCATGTGCTGTACCATATTAGACCTCATCTTTACTTACCATCAGTTAAGATTGAGATCGAACGATGGACAATGTTTCATTTTCATGTATTGATGGTATTACCCTTCAAGGGGTTGTTGCTAACATATAATGTAGAGTCGAAAATAGGTCAATATCATATTCAAACCTAACTTTATCAAATGATCGACTATCAATGATGTTTATTGGCAGGGAAGTTAATAAACTTCTTAACGTCTAAAAATATTGGTTCCGACTGGATAAGCAGCCACTAATATGATAATATTTTTTGATATGATTTTTTTAAGAGTTGGAGATATAGCGTGTGAAGCAGCGAGAACACTTAGTAGACTTTATTTTTATACCAATGGAAAACTTACGATAAGATAACAATTCTTTGTAATGCAATTCCATTAAAAATGCAAAATTCAGTTGTATTAAACGTGTAAAAATAATATATACATGTCTATCACATCTATTTTTCTATCACATATATCTTCGGACTCATAAATTTTCATGTTCATTAATAATTGTACTTAGAATTGTATTTAGCACGGACTAGAATTTAAATAGACATTTTCAGATTTCGACGAAAAATACTCTCTTCACATGGACACCAAATAATATTCCTTTATCCGAATGTCAAAGAGATGCGTCTCAATAAAACGTTGAAAATGGATTTTAAAACCGCAAGAATGGCACAGTAAAGAGTGAGAGAGTCGTCTGCACATTCTAGATAATTGTCATCTCTTTCTTTGAAGAGTTTCTGATAGTTTTTTAAAGTGAAGTAAGTGAGTGAAGCAGTTTCATCGGCAGTGTTGGACCGTTAATAATTCATGAACATGCTCCGTGCTTGACTCTCACTCGGCTCTTGAGCTATCGGTGTGAGGAGAAGTGTAGTTGACATGGCCTTTGCTTTCGACTCAGCTCAAGTGTTGATCGTTACGGGCTGCAGGATTTTGAAGATATTAATAAAATTATGTCACATGCAATTTTATGTGTAAGTTGAACAGAAATGGAATGCTTATGACGTGCTGAAGAGGAATATATATGTTTAATAATACAACACTATACATTTTCTTATTTTAATGGCAGGGGCTTGAATATCAATATTTTTCTAATTACGCAAAATCACTTGTTGGCTAAACAAATATTATCACTTTAACAAATACTTGCCAAATATCGGTCAAACAAAGAAACCATTCATAAAGAATAAAAGTGTGTATAGGACAAGTGGTGGTTATCTGACATCAGTGAAAAAGCTTTTAAAACAATTACGTTTGTTTTCCAATATCGGGTTGGAAGCACTCAAATTGATTTATTTAAAATTAAAATATAGAGCTGGCAACACCGACACGTACGACCCGTTTAGTGCTAAAGCGTTTTATATAGTATTTGTATAGTCTAGTAGACATATCGGTTAACCGTTATGCCTTCGGGTTTTATTTACGTTCGCGCTCTTTGAAGTGGGGTACAGCCCTGAAAGGTTTAATTAGGTGAAAGATTCATACGACCGCTGGTCCGAGTGATCGCGTTAGACAAATTACGACGTATTATTGAGCAGAGAACCCGTTTATAACTGTACAAATTAATAAATTATCTCCTCTGCACAAAGCGCTCTTAGTAGGACGTGTTAGGGATCATTATCGTGTATCTATCGGCAGATTAGCAGCATAAAACGTTGTTCACACATAAAGGGATGCCATATGATTATTAACAGTGTATTGGTTTTCATCGGGACGATGTTACAAGCTTTAGTATTTTGAAATATTGGATTGGTGTGTGTATGATAAATGGATAATTTCGGTTACAACCACAATTTTCGTGGCTGCAAATTTGTCAGACTGATCAAAACGTATGATACTCTTTGATGGTATATGCCTGATCAAACGGTATTAGCATAGTACCTAGTACTGTGGTATTAGGATGTGTCTAGATAAAACTGCCATAGGTAATTTATATGTAAAAACTTTTTTCACGTATCTTTTATATTTAATTATCTGTGGGTTGGAGCGCAATCCGAAATTCAAATAAATTTTAATCGAAAACCTTCTAATTTCAAATTTAGTTGCTTTTTTTTAGTCATTATTTGTTTTTAAGTGAAATTGGGATAATTTTTAACGTCACGATAAACTGAAAATTCGTATTGATTTTTAATTGCAGTTCCTAGTTCCTACGTGGCAATACCGCTGCGCAAACAACGGCTACGGGACTAACACTTCTTGGCGAATCTTAATTGGTTCAATCGTTTTAAATCTGAAATGAGTTGAAGAACGAGCTTTGCAGTCAGTCTGTAACCATTATTGAGAATGATGAATTAAAGGTGAGAGTGTAAGCGGGTCCAACTCAATCTGCGGCTGAGCTTGCTGCGGGCTTTGGTTAATAAGTTAGTTTCAATACAACAATATTGAAGCAATTGTCAAACCAAATAGGTAAAAGCTAGATAATTGGGTGCCACTTTGGGTAAACCTCGTAATTCCACAAACTAGACAGATCAATCGCTCTTCCCCATATCTTCTCCACTACATCGAGCGAGTCACATTGTACGGCACACTATCGCTAAACTGACATTAAAATACCGAACATGATAGACGGATTTTGACTCTAACTTTTTGGCAAAACTGTCAGTGATTATCTATTTTCATCACGTTAACTACAGAGATAGGTTTATGAGTCGATGGCTATTTACATTATTTTGTACTTTTTAAAATAAAAATTTGAAATAGTCTCAGTAAACTTCACTCTCTCTCAGTCGACCTAGATTTACCGAAATACGAAAAAATCGATTGAGTTGTTATTTCGAGGATTACAGGTTATATCTGGATTAGATAAAAAATGAAGGCTATTAGATACATAATATCCGATTAAATTAATGATAAAAGTCGTCTAAGACATAACCGTTTTTTAATAAATTAAAGTTTTTTTTTTATTTTTACTAAAGGCCCGCGTTTTTTTTTTATATTGTAAGGATAGGACGTTTGTCTTCCATGCCACCTGATGGAAAGTGCGCATGAAGACTATGGTGTTACACGTCCATTCACGAGAAACCTATTCACTCGACACTTTAAAGATGCAGGACTGTAGTGGTTTAATTTAAATTTAATTTTAGTTTAACCTCAATCTCACCTGATGGTAAGTGAAGATGAGGTCGACGAAAAAGCACACGGGCCTAGGAAAGAACTGCTTCTTCGTGAAATATTCCGGAACACATCACCGCCGGAGCGGTACCTGATATTTGGCAGCAGGTTTTATATGAAGAGTGCTCGATTGCCAGTCGGACCCTGATGGGCTCCTACCACCAAGCAGGTGTCACTCGGATTAGTCACGGTAGGGCCGGTAGGACTAGGAAAATACCGAACATGATAGACGGATTTTGACTCTTTTTGGCAAATTTTCATCCTGTTAACTACATAGATAGGTATATGAGTCGATAGCTATTTACCTTATTTTGTACTTTTTAAAATAAAAATTTGAAATAGTCTCAATTGTATGTAGATCAGATTAGAAATGAAGGCTATTAGATGCATAATATCTGAATAAATTAATGATATAAGTCCTCCAAGACATAACCGTTTTTTAATCACCATAAAAAAGGTTTTTTTTTTACTAAAGACCCCTCACTTAGTGGTAAGTGAAGGTGAGGTCGAAGATGAAAAAGCACACGGGCCTAGGAAAGAACTGCCTCTGCGTGAAATATTCCGAAACACATCACCGCCGCGCCGGAGCGGTACCTAATATTTGGCAGCAGGTTTTATATGAAGAGTGCTCGATTGCCAGTCGGACCCTGATGGGCTCCAACCACCAAGCAGGGCTTACTCGGATTAGACAAGGTAGGGCGGGTATGACTAGTCCAAGCCGTATCTATACGGACAAAAACACAGCTATTTTTAATTGTACTTCACAAAATAAAAGCTTAAAACTCTTTGCCAGTTTACATAACTTTCAGTCGACCCAGATTTACCGAAATACAACTCTAAAATCGATTGAATTAGATATTATTTCGAGAAGAGTGAAGTCATGGCCGTTTGCCACCGTTTATTTCAGCTTGATTTGTTAAGGTTTTGCGATGTATGCTTCAAATAACCTGCTTATTACGTGGACGATTCGCAGGCAGAATATTCTTATAGCTTGGCGAAATGTACGATTTAATATAAGGGACGGAAAGAGTTATGGATTGGTAAATGATGAAACAATTGATGTATAATGATTATATTTATTAATGAACAAACGGCCTCGGCTGTTAATTGATGATATTGAGCGCGATTTTTAAGTTTAAGTTTTAGAGTTAAGATTATGGTGTCGCGATTCATAACATAGGACATTTATCAAAATACTTCTTTGAAAGTATTTTATTGTATCTAGTGAAATTCGGTTAAAAACGACTTTTAATATTGCAGAAAAGGAATAATTAAGATAGTAAGTACCAATAGTTATGTTTCAAGTAAGTAAATTAGTTATTTAATCGGTTTCTTTGTTCCCAATAAACTGACATCAGGTGATACTAAAACTCTAAATCCATTAGAGTTTTAGTTGCCAATAAAAAATAATTCAAACGTATAAAAAAGTTATCTTCATAATTTCATGAAGAAGCCTGCTGGCTAAAGGATCGCCGCTTACTCCTCTGCTCGCCTGTGCCTAAGACTTTTTTAAAGAAGTTTTAATTATACATTTTTCACCCTGTGCTCTCATGAATGTCACCGAGTTACATATATCAAATATTCATGTAATTGTAGCCCCAGCCAGACCATTTTAGGAAGCAAACTTATCGAAACTGAATAAACAAATATTTCTGGCATACAACATTATCTAGCCCAAATTAAGTTTCTCAAAGAACTTGTGTTATGGATACTAGATAACTGATATACTTAAGAAATATATAAACATACATATTAAATAAATATATTTTTTTTAGAATAAACTTAAGTAAACATATAAACATCCATGACTTGACGGCTAATATCTGTGATCATCACACAAATATCCGCTGCCGTCGGGATTCGAACCCAGGACCTCTGGCATAGAAGGCAATGTACGTTACCACTACTATTGCGTATTTTTTTTTTCAAAATCACGTTCCGTTTAATTTTCGCTTTGCCTCACGCCAGAGGAGCTCAAGATGGCGACACACACGTCACTATCAACTTAGTTCGCAACGACAAGGTCTCGGGAGCGAATTCTAACTTTCTTACAACAATAATAAATGTAACTATATTTTCAACCAGTGCTGTGTTTGTGTAGACACTATTCTGAACTTTTTGAAATCAACCATTCGAAGAAAGGCTCGCCAAGTTTCCCCAGGACGGTGTACTGCTGGAAGGCTGGAGGTCCAAAGGTTGGTGTCTATTTCTTTTACCTAGGTTGATATCGCTATTGATAAATCCAGAGGCTTTAGATCTCGGCAAGCATCTAAACTTATTCATCTTAATTACGACAGTGTGCTTGACCCAGGGTGTATTTCATACAACTATACGAGCCGGCTCTGAACTGGCTCGGCTCTGAGAGGATACAGTATGTTTGTGGCCAATTTTGTGGTCTTTAGAAAAAGGAGCTGTACCTATAAGTTTAGTTTCGAGCCAAGTGCTGCATTTACCAGCATGGAAACTTTACAGTCAAGTTTAAAATTCGTGAGAATTTCAGTTTTCTTTATGATATACCTCACACATTGCGCATAGATTTCGTCCAATTTATGTTTTTATGAAATTGTAAAACATGTCCTTGAAGGTTCTCTTCAACATATCTGGTTGCAGGTAAAGCGTCATTGATGATAACCAATTCTGTGCGAACATCAGAACTCACGCCACCAAATACCGTAGAGCTCCCGTTTAAACTCACTGATGTAGTGGTAGTAGTTGCCAAATATCCTTCGCCTCTTCTTCTACATCCTTGTTTTCGATACTCAGGTCGATTCGAATGATTCTGCACTCCTATTTTAACAAAACCCATGAACATTGTTCATGATACTACTTGTCGTGTACGCGGGCAAATCGAAGTCGAGCTGCTCTGTACTATGAGAGAAGCTGTTGGCCACGATCTGGTCTTCTGACTTTTAAACTAACTTCGTCTATTTGTCTTCTCATCGTATGCTTACTCTACGGCGGCGGTCGGGAAGTGGTTCCTTAAAATTTCTGAGCCAATAAAGCGATCGTCACGAGGAGATGTGTTACGTTCACCGCCACTATCTGATCTGTGGATGTATCTAGCAGTCTTCTGATAAGGCTGTAATGCATTTTGAGGACGGTGGTCACATCATGGTGATTCACGTCTTTTTAATAAAGTTTACATCTACTTTCAGCTACAACCTAAGTGTATAATAAATATTTAAATTTTATGAATATTAATTAGCCTACTAGATTAATTAAACTTTCATTTGTGATTAACTTTCATACAAGTATTTTTTCTGCGCCAGTAATAGCTACCCACACACTGCCTTAAGTTTCAATCCTGTATAAAACACTAACACTTTTAGCTGTCATAGAATTCTGTCAAAAGCCTCTTCAATCTACTGAAGTTGAATAGAACCCAATTTGAAAGAGCCTGCACCTGACAACCCATCAAAACAACATTTACTTCCATACATTTTAGCTATTTCCTAAAACCATTGAAAATCTGACCTTTGATTTTAACGAAACTATGAGTTGGCTTCGACCGTTTTAGTTTTAAAAGTTGTACCAAGATTTTGAGATTTTGATTTTGTTCATTTAAATATTTTTTATAAAAAGTTAAAAAGAAACATGCAGCCAACTTTTTGGAACTTGATAACATTTTAACAGGTTAATTATTTTTGAGCGAAACTTTATAATTTTCTGATTTAAGCAAATATATACCCATCTATAAAAATTGCAAAGAAATCATGTTTTGTGGGGGAGCCACCTTCACTTGTTATCTTATTATATTTTTTAGTTTTTTTTTTTATTATAGCTGCAACGAAAATACATCAACAGGGAATATTGCAACATGGTTCATGAGCTGCACAAAGACAGCTGTAGATATGATTTTATATCATTGATAAATTGTCTTTAGTTTTGAAGAAGCTTTTAATATATTAACGTAGTAATTTAACTTGTTTTTTTAGATTTTCCACATTAGTATTTCTGTTTGTTTATTTTTTAGTGCACACCGTACATCCAATAAGCCACTGTCCAATTTGGCGGAAATTGCATGACGTTCTTATGGCTCTATTATCATTTGTAAAAAATCCCTAATATTTTTCAAAATTATTAAAATTATTTTTATAATTTATAATTTCTGCAAACAATTTTTTTTTATTTCTTCTTACCAAAGTCCATACCTTTCAATTTCAAAACATTCAACTACTATTCTAATTTTGATAAATTAAATCATAAGTTGTTGTTTTATTACTACGAAAGCTACAAGTTTTATGGTACGGTGCATCCGGAACATGGATTGCCACTTACCATAATGTAGCCTTTTGTTCCTGTAATTTTACTATCGGATCCTTACCATATCCGGATCGCGAATATACAAAGGCTATACTATTTGAGTCACGAGTCAGACTCTAATAGAGGAGCTTTTGTTTATGCATATTACTTGACAATACCTAATCGAACTCAGTAAAAAAATTGACTGAAATGGATTAGCTTTTGCTCTTGTAATTTTCAAAGAACTGCAATGACAAAACCTAGTACTGTATGATACATATTCACTCAAATAGATAAGCTTTTGTCAAGATGAAAAGTAGGTATATCTTTGTTTGATATACATTGCGATGAAAGAGATAAGCTACGAGAAAGGCTCCCGCACCGGAAGGCGAAATCAGTACGGTTAGGTGCGACGACGAGCGCAGCGAGGAGGAGCATGTTAGGTTGCATATAGTTATACACGTGCGCGAGCCGAGCGAGCGAAGCGAGCGGTGCCGCGGCAGCGGCCGGCGATGCGCCATAAACCTGGTCAGCTATTATAGTCAACCCTGGACAATCCCGACATGGTCAAAAGTCAAACGTTAAGTCATCAAAATAACGATGGTCATACATAATGCATGCACATTTTATTTCTATCTTTGAAAATCAGAACAATTGCCATTTAAGTATCAAATTGAAGCCAACGATCGGTAAATATCGATATCAAATGGGATAGCTTTTGTTGCTGCAATGTTCAATTGAAGTTATCTCACAAAGTCTACACGACTTCGGTCAATTTCTGTACTAGAATGGATTAGGGTTTGGGCAAGTTTTTGTCATACAAAAGCTAAGCCAGTTCAGTTTGCACTTTCACTCTAATGGTATAGCTTTTGTAAATACGCATCCGGATCACAATAACGTTTAATGTGGTTATTAAAATAGAAAGGATGATGGTACAGAAGGCCTGTAAAACCTGTCAAATTTCCCTAACCAATTTTTTAGTTAATGTCCAGGGCATAGAGCTCAGATTCAAGTACAAATTTTGACAGGTTTGGAACGCGTTTTTAGGGCTCCGCACTCAAAGGGTAAAACGGGACCCTATTACTACGATTCAGTTGTCTCTTTCTTTTTGTCACCAGGTTAGTGCCGTCAACTGTTAAAGTTAAATTGTTTTGCACAGAAATAGGTACTACTAAAAAAAATATAACAATTTAAGGGGGCTCCATTTGGCTTATGAAGCCGTTCGCGCGCCAGTCCAACTAACGCTTAGCCGTTTTCTTATGCCGATTATCCACCCGCAACGAAACTAAGTGAAAACTAAACTAACCTAAAGTCCTCTCCAAAAAATAAACATATTTTGCGGTGAACGCACATGTAGGAAAAACTACGAGTATATCAACTATGCGAGCTAAGCTAAACTAACTTAGTTGAATTGGCGGTGGACGATCGGCTTATTTAAGGCTAAGCTTTCACGTCCAATTATTGTAAATTGCAGTAAAAATTGAAGGATGTACCTATAAGTATTTTTAACAAAATAAAACAGAATAGGTACTTCAGCATTCTGTGAGTAATCTGGAATGAGTAACCATTAGCTGTGTTTGGTTTTGGGCTAGACAACACGTTGTGAACATTATGCATGTGCTTAGTTTTATTTTTAATAAGCATTAGACATTTATATACTTATAACACTCCATAAAACTCAAACTCGTGTATTTATTATTCATAAAACACTATCGATGTGTTGGAATGTGCCTTTGAATATAGTTGCGAAAGAAAAACAAGTACAAAAACCTGTCAGACTGAGAAGTTCATATTTTCTATGTCTGTAATCATGTGACCTTAACTTATAACTGTTAGAAATAAATGGCAATTTCTTTTTCAACGAAATTCAATTCAATTTCAAGGGGTTTAAACTGTTTATGCGTGGTTTGAGCAGACTCTGCTAAGTTGTTCCAATATAATAATGTAAATCCTAAACAAATTTTTGAGTCTGGAACTTAAGTAACAAATTAATCAAAACAAACCGACATGATATCTAGTCAGTATATGTACTACTTCATTGAGTTTATAGCTCAAATGGCTTCTAAAAAATTGGTTATCATCTCGGAAATCACCTCGAAGGTCCGGCAGTACTTCAGCCATGAACAGTTGCTCCATTTAATAACAGCCCAAGTGAGTAGGTACATGGAGTACCTACTGCACTTACCAAAGAGCCCGAAAAAGGATTAATAACGGCAAATTCACAAATAAAAAATTGCAGTTTAGAGCATCGTCGTAAGGTTGCTAGTTTGACCGTATTTTTAGACTACATTAATTACAACAATTAAACCTACTCCTTTTACCTCCGGACTACCAGACGCAGACAGAAATTCCATCCCTATATAGTGGATTTATCAAAAAGTCGAACTAATCGCTTCGATAGTAAGGCGTGGAACTAGCTGCCTGCGTCTGTTGTACCTGAGTACTGTGTTTAAGCTTTCTTGTGGGTGGACATCTACCACCTTGGTCTTCATGCGCAATTTCCATGGTGGCATGGAAGACAAACGTCCGTTTTAACAAACAATTGTTTTTTATTAGGTTAACATAACTTAAATAAATTGTTTTAAAGTTATATTTATCCGTAAATTCGCTTTAAATAACTGTTTCAAAATGTCACTTCAAAGTAAATTCGAAAAATTATTACTCGCAAGCTATTCATTGCATATGACATCGGCTTTATAGTATCAACTGAGAAAATACATGTTCGACATTTTAACAAAGTGACAGGCTTTAAGTAACATTGACATATGAATAATTCGTGATCAATTAATTGCTTGCACACAATATTGTGTGCAGTCAGTGGGCCATATTCGACAGTGACCTCTCGAATGTTAAGACTCTTTTTGCATTTTAGGTTCCTCAAACTAATCAGATGCTGAGAAAACAGTGATATAAAATCCTTAAGTATGAGATTAAATAGTCCTTATAAAGACTTAAAACTGGAGATTGTAATGTCAAATAGGGCCCAGTATCTTTTAATTCATTTTTCTCTCCATTTTCGCTATTGTTTTAATTTGCAAGATTAAATGATTAGGTATCTGGGTTCTTGTAATTTCTTACTAAATCAAGAAAAACCTAAATGATTAATGAGTAATGAATTTGTTCATTTTGAATCGCTTGAGATACGGCCATCTTCATTTTACTTAATAAACGGAGCTGTGGCGGGCTGCGCGACCTGTAAATAAAAGAGGTACCATTCTACAAATAATGTAATAAAGCTATTAAATTAAAATATTTAGTTTTAATAAAATGGTGTGGGGTTCATGGTTCAACTTTACGCAGATCCAATATATCGATTTTACAGGGCACTATCACTGTACATTTAAAGTAATTGCATCGGCTTAGGCACTTCATCTTCTTGTAATAATTTGGTTTTATCATAATTTGATCATCACTTCATCCTTCTATTAATGGCAATATGACTCAGTGTCACAAGACCAAGTAATTAATACATATCATCTTGAAAAACTGCTTCCAAAAATTGATTTATTTTTTGGAAGCTCTTCAAAGCTCAATAGGAATTATCCTATGAAATTTAAAATTTATGTATTGAATCAAAACATTACAAAATTAAGAAAAATAAAAAGACTCGTGGCACTCGGAGACTGCCGCGGTAAAGCTATTGCATAGCATTTTTTATCAACTTATGCAATTATAATTATTTATTTATTTTATTAATGCAGTAATGTTTGATCTAATATGAAGTTCCACAAACTCCTAGTAGATGGTACGCTGATTGTATATTAAAGCCCGCATGTAAAGTTATGAAATCAAAGTATCGCCGCTGGGCCGGTCGGAGTGGGGGGTTAGGTTTGTTAGGTTTTTTTCGTTACGGAATTTCTGGATTCGGTCCCCACGCTCAAGGCCCGCGATAGAAGCTATGCAATAGCTTAAAAACTGATTATTTATAAATATTGATAACTACTGAACTGAACAAACAAATTTGTCATGTCAGAAGATTTGTTCTATTTAGGTATTGATTCTTAATACTAACTGAGGACTCGACTAATAAGAAGTTAGTAAGTGTATCTCATGAAGCTCAAATTACTCTTTTATGGTTCTTGCTTATTAAACTCATATGTCAAATTTCCCCAAACAATTTTTAACTTCATCTGCGGCCTTCTGTACTGCATTTTCTGCTCTTTTAGATGGCCATAAACTTAATGTTATTAATTTTTATACAGTCTACCTACACACTTCAGTAACTGTATTGAAGTAAGCATGTATTAAAATTCCTTCACGCTCGACATTCTGCAGCCATAAGATAAACTCACGTTTTACTGGTTAACGATTGTCCTCGCATCGATATTTTCTATCAACAAATATCCAACGTGCGTAATATTCCAATTAAGTGGCAAGGTCAGAAACTAAGGCAAAAAAAGAACATAAATGAAAGAACTATCTTATATCTTACTAATATTATAAATGTGAAAGTTTGGACGTATGAATGTTTTGTTCCTCAACCACAGCAGCACGGCTCAACGGATTTGGATGAAATTTGACATAGTGATAGTGTGCAGTCTGTTATAGCACATGGGCTACTTTTATCCGGATATTCCTGAGGGATTTGAAATTGCGTGCGTAAAACCGTACGGAACTGCGAGTTATATGAATATTCTTATAGAGTCTTACGCACTTAATAATTATTTATATTATATTTACGATTTTTTTACATCAATTTAAAAAAATGGGTCATTCTCGACGCTAATTATTATAGGTTTTATATTATTTAGGCAAAGCTTTTAATTGGCCCAATATTCCCGCACGTCCATAAAAATGAACGTGAAACCTCGCAACGACGTAGTTGTGGTGAAAAAAAGACTTATAATAATTATTAACTAATAGTTTTAAAACAAGCCTAGACTGAATATTTGAATAAAAGGTGTAGGTTTATTGAAAATCGAAGCAACTATAATTTTTAGTTGAATATATGTAATTATAGAAGATAAATATTTTCCTCGTGAAGTGCATTAAGTAAAGTTATCTCAAAGATTTGATCACGAATTGTCATATAATTCTCACATCGAACACTTAGACTAACCACATCAAATATTGATATATTAGATTCTAGCTCACGGTCAAATTGATTTCCAAATCGCGACTTTGGCCTAGAGACAGTGAGTTCAGAATTAAATAGCTGCGTTCTTTGGTTATCTTTAATTTACATTATTTTCAAGGTTCACTCTTGGTATGCACATCTATAAGGATATCGATAAGTTGTCATCAGTTGAATGATCAGTAGGTATATTATTTAAATTCGAATTCTTTATTTATTTTATTTGGTAAACAGCTAATGATACCATAAAAAAAACAAATATCAAAAAAATTTAGTTAGGCGTAGTGGGGACGCTCTTCTCGGTCGGTACTAGAATAGCGATCCCGATCGCGTATTTACAAAGGCTATATACCATTAGAGTGAAAGTGCAAACTGAACTGGCTTAGCTTTTGTATGACAAAAACTTGCCGAAACCCTAATCAGAATAGATAGTACAGAAATTGACCGAAGTCGCGTAGGCTTTGTGAGATAACTTCAATTGAACATTGTAGCAACAAAAGCTATCCCATTTGATATCGATATTTACCGATCGTTAGCTTCAATTTGATACTTAAATGGCAATTGTTCTGATTTTCAAAGATAGGAATAGAATGTGCATGCATTATGACCATCGTTACTTTGATGACTTAACGTTTGACTTTTGATCATGTCGGGATTGTCCAGGGTTGACTATAATAGCTGACCAGGTAAATGGCGCTTCGCCGGCCGCAGCCGCGGCACCGCTCGCTTCGCTCGCTCGGCTCGCGCACGTGTATAACTTTATGCAACCTAACATGATCACAAACTGTTAGGAGCTTCGTTGAGAAAACTAAAAATGTATGAAAAAGTACATAAATGTATGTGTAATGAGAGTGATTATTTTTTAATAAAAGTTTTCTTGTCAAAATATTAAAAATTAATACATTTTCCCTTTTCATTTCCTTCTACATTTTTTGCCAAGGGCCTGCAGTTTCTTAAGTTTAGCCGGCTAAAGATAGAAGAAATTTACATTAGCACCTCCTAGAAGATAAACCTAGGTTAAACCGGCTAATCTTAAGATTAGGTTCACACCTACCTTTAGCCGTAACATACACATTATAAACTTTTGCTAAATGTACGTACTCAACATAAAAAAATAATAACATAAAGAAAAATAATACAAGTTTGTGCCTGTGTACTCAGCGGTGCGAGCACAGAACTTTATCGACTCGTAAGATTACGAATGTTTGTATAGTATGGAGTCGGTTGCAAGTTTTAAGTAACATTGTAATTTTTTGTTTTATTCTATTTTATAGCATGCTTACAAACATTTAAAATAAACAAGGCACACACATATTTAAGCTAGCCGTGCGGCAATAGATTGATTTCAATTTTTGCTTAGAAACCGTCTCCATACTATACGAACATTCGTAAATATACGAGTCGACAAAGTTCTGTGCTCGCAATGCTGTACTTATTTGTAATTTTTTAAGAAGTGGAATTCGATTAATGTTTTTTGCGGATAAACATGTTAACCTGTGTATATTCTAAATTAAGCTTTTCCATATAAAATTTATTTAATAAAATTAATCTTTGACATTAAGCTGAGAAAAATTTAAGTCGTTTTATTCAGTAGTATTAATATGACTGATGAATATGCTTTGATTTAAATAATTATTCTATGTTTACTTTATTTGATTTAGTGTGTCAATTCAATTAATTTATAATTGTATTAATTTATATGTAGTTAGGTAACATTTTTAAGTATAAGTTACCACTTTAATTATTTAATGCCTTTAATTATTTTTTACGTGTAGTCATTATTATTTTTTGTGACTTAAAATTATTTATAAATTTAATTTAAATCTTTTATCATTTATATTTGTAATGTAGATTGTTTTTTTTTTTTAATTGTAAAATAACTAAGTTAGTCAATTCACCCAAAGACTGTTGCAGCATATTTGTTTATTTAGTTATCTAGTGCATGCTGTGCTCTTTTGTAATTAATGGGGGTATTTAGATTAAGTTAAAATAGCTTTCTTTGTAAGTGTACCATTGTTCCTATTGTTAAAGAGCCAATTATAAATAAATAAATAAAATAAAGTAGCAAGAAGCTCAAAAATATTTCACTCATAAGACAAACACAAAAATTGCGAGTCTTAAAAACACTGAAGGTCGACTGGTTCACATATTATTTCCTACTGCAATAGGCCACATGCTTGCCATGGGACGGTAGCAAGGACAGTACAAAACTATTTATAATTTCCAAGTAGAAAAAGTATTAAGCACCGTCGCAACTATTCCAATATAGTTTAAAAAATAACCCGCATAAGTAGCGCAGGTATTCATCCATTCAGGCCTACTAAATAAAACGCACAATCCAGTCCGTATTACCTAGGTATGTGATATAGACAACAAAATAATATTTACTTTGAAAATAAAATAAAAAATTTAAAAAATACAATTTTCGGTTAGTGAATAAACATGAATATATTTAGCGATAGAGGAATTAAGCCATCTGATAGCTCATTGATCATGTTCTAGGTAAATAATAAATAAATAATAAAATCCCCAGACAATCACACCAGCTACATGGCCCCAAAGTAAGCATAGCTTGTGTTATGGGTTACCATATAGCGAACTAGGGGGAACCTAGAATGTAAATACATAAATAGATAAACACCCAGACACGGGACATTTTTTTTTCTGGTTCCGTGTGGGGTTCAAACCCGCAACCACTGGCATCTGAGGCAGATCGGTTCATCCCCGTGGTTTACCTCAACGCCGAAGTGGTCGTCAATGTCAATTTTCCATCATAGAGACCTATGCTGATTACCGAAGCTGTGCTCAAGTTTTCCATGCTGCACTGGGACTAAAAGAAAAACGTAGAGTGTGCCAGGTGCTTCTTTTCCCTGGCATACTGTAAATGTCAGTTAAGGGACAGATGTGCTTTGGCGATTTTGTGGGTAATAGGCTGTGTTTTGTCACTAATAGTTTTGTCACACGCAATAGTCTCTCTCCATCATTATAATACCTCCAAATTTGTCAAATGGCATCAAATGCTTTTATATGTATGTATGTGCTCAAGTTTGAGTAAGCTTTTACTCGTAGAATATGGGCCTTCGATTTGTCGCACTATGCTGTGACCCTACCCGGAATGACAGAAAAATTCTAATCTACATCTTCTAGTGCACGGCAACCTATTTATTTTCAACAGAGAATAATAAAACGACTGTCTTACGGTCCAAAGACTACGCTGTTCGAAACTTTGACATACGAACTAAAAATAAAATATTTGCTTTCAATGTTTGTTTTTATTTTGCACTCTAGTTTATTGGTTTCGTAATTCAAACAGCGCAACTTAAAGATGGCGATGTGAAGTATAAAAATCCTTTGTTCGTTAATTTAAAATAAGAGACCAGAAGCTTATTCACTTATTTAACATAGATTTGATTGCTAATAATTTGTAAAAGTAATATTTGAGTTGCAGTGGCTGCTGTGCAAATCATTCGACCAGAATTTTTTTGAATAATACATGCAAATAAACCAGTTTAGTAAAAAATAATGAATGATTTTATTGCAAAATTTCTCGACAATCCACAAAAGAGACACAGTTGCTATAAAACAGTTAAAATGACTGCAAAACAAAAACATTCCGATTCGAGTGTTCGCTCAAAGGTTTATTTGAAATTTGCAAGCAAATCTGCGGAAAAAATTGAATAATTTAAATAATTTGAATTTGATAATTGAATACGTTTAATAGGATTTTTCGTGGATTAAATAAAACCGGCAATCTGACCTGGATTATGTTTAAAATACAGTTCTGTATAACCTACATTGGCTCGCATTTTGCTCTTCTAAAAAGGATTGATATTTCAATCTAAAGCATCCAGGAACGTAAGTATTTTGCGGTGAGCGCTTCCTGTGCTGGCATGCTTTATTTCCGCCTGTCGCGCGAAAATGCGATAGTGCTGTTTATTTTTGTTTTAGTAATGAAAAGTGCCTAATAGATAAATAACAAATATTCTTTTTTGCCACTGAACTTAAAAATAAACATTGTTACAATATAAATAATTTCAATTTGGTGGGCCTTATCGCTTAAAGCGATTTCTCCCAGGTTTTGTCACAAAAATTTGCAAAAGTGAGCGGTTTTTGATACCTACAAAACGTACAAGACAGATGCCACGGGCCATCACAACTCGCTTCATCGATTTATTATTTTACTTTATTACTTTCCAAATAAAATAGATTAATAATTGTTTTAAACTATCGCGGTTATTTTCACTATGATTTAATGTATTTACGGGATTCTTACCACGATTTTCGATTTTATTTTCGCACGTCCGATATTTCGATGCTGTTACAAGCACCATTCCGCAGTCCGCGATCAAAATAGATAAAGCCCTAAACTTAATTAAAACCTTATGCAATAGTCGTGTTCGTGAAGAAGCTCAAGGTTGTTCAACGTGCAATGGAGAGGCATGGGTAACGTGACGTCCCGCTTTCGGAGAGTCTTTCCCGGTGTCCTCATCGAGGCCAATATTACTAAACGAAAATTTGACAAAGGAAAACCAAATATTTTGAAACTAATTTGTTCAGGTGACAAAAATATATACGACTTAGTCACGTTACACATTATGAACAAGTCAAACTTATAGACATATAGACTTATAGACTTTAGTTTTTTATAATAATTGTCGGAACTCCTCTATGCCAGAGCGGTTTTATTTGGTTGCAGATTTTTGGTGGCTAGCCAGTTGAACCCTGACAAGATCCTATCTCCAAGTAGGGATAGGATCCGATCAGGCTCCTATCCAGGGGTAGTAGGGGTAGTATTTTAAGCCGACCCTAGACGGTGTCAATATTGTATTGGGCTTGACTATTTGACTACCATTTACGAACTCCATCTGCAAATTGTAGCATCTCATTATTTGCTATTTAAATATGATAATTTGTTAGATTGATTGAAAAAACTTTGAATTCAAACACATCGTCAATTCAAAAAATACGTTTTAATTTGGCACTGGCTAAACCAGGACCCCTAAACAACAAAAGCTGGTAGTTCTGCCCACTTCAACGATCCGTAAGTACCAAAAAGGAACAAGCAAATCCTTTCGTTCGTCTATCTATTCTGTAGAGATAAGGCTCAGTCTGCGTCTGAGTATGATGGCAGAAAGATGAGAGTTACACTTTTTCAAAAAAGAGGATTCACGTTCTCTACAAAATATGATAAACTGTTAAAACTGTTAATAGCAAGATTTATATAGTTTACATGTAGGTACTTTGAACCCATTTTCATAACAAAAGTTACTTTATTTCGAAACTGCATTTTTAAACGCCTGTGAAAAGTTAAAACGAATCTACTAACACTTCAGAAGAAGTGACAGGAAATTCTATCACCTTTTTGAAATAATTTGCAAAACACTACTTTTGTCGTCTATGCATTGAGATATTTTACAATGGCCCCTTTTAACACAACATTTATTTATTTATGGATAATCAATTCAGATAAATAGGTAACAATAAATGACCTATTTAGAAAATAAACATAGCTTAAAACTTATCACCTGAAGTAACTCTTGTCAGGTCACTTTTTAAGTATCACGCTTTCAAATTAGCTTGGCCGACACCAACAGTGGTTAGGTTAACGAGGCGTTTTCTTACTATACGAAAAGTCGTTACAATCAATGTTGAGTTAATGGACAGTGATAGCGCTATCCGAATATGCCTTCTACTTAAAAAGACAATAACACTGAGTCAATGTGAATTACACTAAGTTTTAGCCCCTTAAGCAAAAAATACGCCTAAAATAAAATGATAATAGCCCTACCGCCCCTGGATTAGCTTGTTTTAAAGTGCGACTAATCCGAGTTGCCCGCACTTGGTGGTAGGACATATAAGACCTGCCGCCAAATATCACCACTCCTACAGTGACATGTTCCGGCAATATCTATGAAGAGCCATTACTTCCTTAGCTCGTGACCCCGGACCCGCGCCGCCCTCATCCAGCGTTTTACCTTCACAAAGTGTGAAGTATAAGCAAGCATACCTACTGTAAATAAAAACTTTTGATTTTCGTGTGCTCATCTTCACTTATCATCAGGTGAGATTGAGGTCAAATGCGAATTTAGTCGCCTTTAAAAAAAGGTTCGATTGTGAAGCGTTCTTATTCCTTGGCATCCTTCCTTCTAAACTTAATAAAATTTATAACACCTGATGACCAAATGTAAAAGAAGATAAGAGACATCGCAATATAAGTACTTATGCTAAAAAGCTAAGGGTTATGTTACCAATAGATTTTTGACAGTTATCGAAAATATTAAATTTCCATAGATCTGATAAGCTTTCAAAATACAGGTCCTTATGACTTCGCAATTATCTATTATCGATATAACTTCGTGCATGGAAAGCGACTTAGCTAACCTGTACCTACATAGTTTAGTCACCATTGAACCGCTCAAAAGGTTTTTATAACTAAATCAGCGCCGTATGGTTTATATTGTATAAATACCGTGCATTATTTTTTCACATATTCATCACATTTCATCACATTGGAAATGTAAAAGAAATATTTAAGAGAATTGCGACTTACCTTGAGGGATATTATTGTCAAGATTGAAATCTCGGTTCTTTTTAAATATCACTCCCAAAAATACAATAACCTTTTTGATAAAAACCACAATAATTGTAACACATTTGACCTTTACTCGTAAATAATCTTGAAAAGTATATATGCGTCTAGCAATTTTACGCCATTAATAATTCCGCTCTATATATTATTTAATTTGTCTATAGAGGTTAAATCTTCAACTCTTTCGTAATATAAATTATAATCACTTTAATCAAATACTTTTGAAGGTTCTTCTAGAGTGTGAATTTTAAATATCCAATCATTATGAAACTTTTGAGGAAATTCAACATTATCCTGCCAGAAATTCATGTGAAATTCTTCATTAAAACCACGATTCGAACTAATATTTTGTGGTTACTTTATATGGGGTTAGCATTAGGGATCAGAATTCGATGTCTCACTTGAACTCCGTACACTCCTTGCTTAAAGAACATGAACCATTGGTTGGATTATGGATTCCAACGCAGGATCTCAATGGAAGCCTTTAAACAGAGAAAGTAGTAGAAACTGTTCTTATTACCTAAACAGATGTCAACAAAACCGAGATAAAGGAAGAGCACACCAGATCACAAGTGGCTGCATACCCTGACATGGACATCAATAATTTATAGATGGTAGTATAAGTGATGCATCGCTTACTCAAGGATTACTAGGATCCTTTTAAATCCTATTATATCCGTAATTTCACTGTCAGATATTTTCTATTATTCGGAACAGAACTAAGCTTATACGCTATTATGGAGGATAATATATCGAGGATACCTAAGTGGATAAAAGATGCTTCTGCTGGTACCTATATTATATCAATGCAAGTTTTAGTTCAATGTATAATCAGTATTTTTTGTTTCACAGATTCAAGAACTAAGTTTACTTAAAGAAACATAACAGTTTTTAATATAAACCAATAGGAAAATGTAAAAACCCTTGTCTAAATTACATAGACTATTTGGGTATCCTTAAGCATCTGCGAACCAAAGTTGGTCGCCGACGGGCATTTGCAACTAAAGGAGACTTGGACTAACTTATATGATAGGTAATTTCTTCTTTGTTTCTACTATGCCAATGGTACTTGATTTGTAGGCTGCAAATAAGTATATTAAAGTGAAATTTACACACTTAATGACATTTGGAATGATTATGTTTGCTAATATAATAAAGCTGAAAAGTTTGTTTTGATTTTAAAACTTGATTAAAGTTCTAGGCTTTCATCATCACGAATCTTTTTAAAGAGCTCACTCCAGGGCTATGAGTCTCTCCCCTGGGTGACGAGGAGGTACAGGTCATAATCCACCAAGCTGGCCCAGTGCTGGGTGGTGGATGTCAGAATTTTCAGGGCGCCGAAAATGGCTTCTGACAAACCCTAACGATTACTGATACAAGTATACAGCACCCGGGACCGACTGCTTAACGTGCCCTCCGAAGCACGGAAGTCGCCGTGAGAAATGGATGGTCGGCGGTCACCCATCCAAGTCGAACGTTGCTTGACCTGTGATATCGTTTGATACACACAGTAAACATGGCGCCACGACGACTTCCTATATTTTATCCAAAAATTCCCACGACATCAAAAGATACGCAGATAAAACCACGCGAAGCTGCTATTGACGATTCAACAAATAAAGTTGTGATGTATAAATTATTTTATATTAAATAAACAAACAGCAATTTTACTAATGAATAATTGCAAAATTATTTACATAGATTTCGATTTAAAATTCTCCCTGTATTAGTAAATTTATACTTTACAAAACGAATTAACATTATCTTTGTATTACAAAATATTTAGTTAACGTACTTAAAGTTATTTCATGTCGTTATAAATTAATTTTAAATTACTGAGTGCAACTGTTTTATTAATGTTCCCTTAAGTAGGTACGTCACGTTGTATTTCGGTTATTTCACCAGAACTAATTATGGGGATAAAAAAAAACTCAGATATTTATTTTATTGACCTTCGGTGTTAAGTAATATTTTACATATTTACATTTATGGCACATGTCTTAACTTAATCATAACTACCACATACAGAACTTGCGAATATTTATTCCATGCATACTTATAATAATTTCTCATTCATCCATGCATATATTTTTTACTACGGCATAAAGCTAGCTTAGAACTAATATAATCTGTACCTAATTAAAGTATATTCCAACATACATTACGAATTAAAACAAAATAAATAATCATTAACGAAAAATTCGGTTATTTTTATTTTATTTCGGTTTTTAGTTATGGATCGTGAAAACTTAAGACAATATGAAACGAAAAACCCTTAATATGGTACTATCATTATATTTCAAGTTACGTACCTATATATTTAACCCATCACGCACTACAGGTCAACATTCCCGGAGCAGCACAGCAGGTGCATTCATTACCTGGACAAAGCAGAGTGTTTTCAACGTTAAATTGAGTAGGGCGAGGCAATTTCAACCGAACGCCTGCCCACGACACCAACTCACTCGGACTTTTTTAATTTTTGGTATCGGTATTTGTTCTGAACTCGGAATTTTGCGTGGGTGCAACGCGGCTTTTCAATTAGGTCTGCCAGATTTTTCAGTGAATACATGTTACACAACGCGATATTCGATGATTGAATTTTGCTACTGCCCTGTTGTACATGAACGTGGGGCCGGGAAAAAAGATGTGCAAGGGCATTCATTAAAATATGAAAATGTTAAATGTTACTTTTTTGTGTTAGTGTTTTTGACGTTGTTTTATTCAGTATAAAAATTTTGTAAAACCTTCTTTCTAAGTTAAATATTATCATACCTACAGTTATTTTTTTTTGGAAAAAACCTATATTGTTAGCCCATTTTTACTGTTTAAGCATTTTAATTGAATTTGTATTTGGGTCTCTTATGCGTTTATGCTATCCTTAGGAAAGTATTTTTTTTGCGTTTTTTTTACCTCTTTGTTATGGTGTCTATAATATTCTTTAAAAAGTTTACATTGTTTTAGTAATTATGGACGTCGTTGACTTCCATCTCACCAAATGGAATGTAAACATAAAGACCTATAAATTTATTTAAGTAACCTACAAAGTAATTAATTAAAACTAAGAGTACAAGTTAATATTTCACATGAGTCTAATCTTTTTCAACCACAGATTTAAACAACAGTAGAATTTTCAACATTACTTTATTTTCCTTTTTGTTTCCGCTTGCAAAACCTCACAATAAGGAAAACCATTAGGATAATTATCCGCAAACATAATATTAAGATTGTTTGTTAAATTAAATAATACGAAAGGGCAAATGAACTCATTAAACAACATTAAATATTTGATTTTACAGGATCTGAAATATTTTAGGGGTTGGTATTTGCTCAATGACCCATAGGATGCATACATAATCAATGGACGTCGAATTAAACAATTCGATAGGTAGAACACCCTCATGCCCGGGGCTTCGGGCTCATGAAATATTTACCACCTAAAGTTTACCGACGCTCCGTCAGCTGCACTTACCAATACTGATATCAACTAAAATCACAGCCAGTTACTTCAGAACAACAACCTTAGTTCCATCGATCTTCATTCACCGTATTCTTCGGATAATATAGAAAGAACGGGATTGTTTACCAAATCTTTCACAGTGTTTCCGTATACGAACTCCATATGCGTGAATCCGACTGACTCGTTAAACATGATGTATTTCGCGAGTTTTGGCAAGCTTTTCCTCAATATCTTCACGTCAGTGGGGTCACTGAACCAATCCACCTCGCTGGCCATAATAGTCACAGGTACACTCACTAAGGAAACGTTATATTGTGGAGGTTCGACAGAATTGTAAGCAATCATATTTTTCTCGGAACCATAATCAAACCTTTGGAACTTTTTACTTTCTGCGCCTTTTATGTAATGTACAAACGTTTTCGCTGACGTGCCTGCTGGTATATGACTACCTATCAGAGGACTAGTCTCAGGCGAGAGTCTCGTGATATCCATTAATCCTAAAATTAAATAATATCGCAACTGACATATGAAAATTAATAAAGAGTCAAATCGACATATTTTTGCATGAAGTGTATTAAACACTGGAAGATCAGGAAATACTTCATACAATCCCATAGCCTCTGTAAGAGCATAAATGCTGTTTATGTTCTTGCTCCAAAAGTTAATAAATGGATATTTCAGGTAACCAGTCCATGCTACGGGAGCTAGGAGCACAGCTTGCTTAATTTTATCATTATAATCGGTACGCATACTACACATCACAAAGAAAATGGTAGTGCCTTGGGAATATCCAATATAAGTTAGTTTCGATCTTGAAGTTTTTGAAAGAATATAATCGATTGTTGCAGGTAAATCGTGTACTCCCATTTCTTCATAACTAAAATCCCAGTATTGCTTGCTGGAGATTGTTTTCGTGTGTTTCTTGCTGTATTTGTTTCCTCTAGCGTTGTAAATCCAAACGTCATATCCTTTCTTGGCAAGACTGAAGGCTAGGGATGCGTTGGGGTCTGCAATGACCCATGAGTCTGAGCTATCAGAGATACCGTGAGCTAGTAGAACTGGAGGACCACGGCTTGGAATCCGGTACACAGTCAACACATAACCATCACTTGTTATCACTGAATGAGTCTCCGAAGAGAAACCACGCATCGTTATTAACTTCGAAGTGCTGAGGCTGGCTATCCTTGCCGCCGCGCTTTCGTAACTAAGCAGTTCATCAAAATTAACTGTTTGTACACAACTCACACGCCAAATCTTTAATATACCAAAAAGCATAAAGCATATTTGGAAGTGCATATCGGAATTTCTAACACACGTTGTATCCGCCCGGACAGTGAGAAATTAATGTTGTAATCTTGGTAATGGACGAGGTTATTTTAACCTACGAATACATTTACATCTATTTCTGTATGGGTCTATCAGACCCCCGTCAGAAATTTTTAATTCACATTAAAATTATAATAAAAAATGAAGCTTGCGTGAAGTTTTGTGCCTTAAAAATTTAAAACTAATATTAAAATATATTTTTATTTGAAAACTAGCTACTAAACTCTAAACTCCAAAAAGCACATCCACAGATTTGACAACTGAAACTTTTATAATTAACATTGTATAAGTAAGTCAAAAAATAGTAATACTGGTACAACAAACACCAGTTAACTAAATGTAGGTTAATCGGGCGCGCGCCGCGTTTTCGTCAATGTCAAGTGTATATTTGCACCGAACTCGTTTGGGACATGACCTTTTCTTGTTGATACAGCCTTCATTATTGCGATGGCCACTCTTATGAACTTGAGTTCATTGACATAAGATTACGATTTCTACTAAAATACCTTGGATATTTAGTTTTTAATCCTTACTACCGCATATTTTAATGAATGTGAACTTAAACGAAGGTTTGCGGCTAAACAATAAAGTAAAAACTTCCTTCCTTTTTTGGCTTAATCCTTCTAAACTATGTATACGTTTTATAGCCTATCTAATTTGACAATAAACTTTTTGATAAAGCTAAATTTAAAAAAAACTTAGAAGATGAGGAAAAACTCAGACGAAATTTCAATCTTAACTTTATTTTTGAAACATCAAAACCTAAACAAAGCAACTATTTTTTTTTATAAAAAATATTGAAAACTTTAAATTAATAATCCGTGGATCCACCTAAGGCTATCCTGACACATCTGCAGCGGTTCTGCATACTCAAAACAAGGATGCCAATATCCTATTGTGGAATATATTCTCAAGTCCTGCTAAGATGCAAGAAAAGCTGGTTTTCATGCATAATATTTTCAGGGGAATTCCTGAGAGCTCTTCTATGAAGCATATCCCAGGCATGTTCAATACTTGTAACGATATGCACCGTATGTGGACGGGCATTGTCGTGCATTAGCTGGAAATTATGTCCCATTGGTGTCTGTGGGGCAAGTTGGGGCAACTTGTATCCAACGAGGTCCGTTCTACCGCTAAGACGAGTTCCTGCCCAAATCATAATCGTGCCACCTTGATATGCAATTAACTTGTTGTGGGTGCTGCAGTCGATTCCAACGTGCAGGTTTTCACCAAACGCGTACTCTTCGCGAATCAGGATGAAATCTTAACCTGGATTCATTGGTGTCCGGGCTTGTGACCATTGAGAATGGGTCCAGTTTTCGTGTGCAATAGCCCATTGTAATCTTCTTCCTCGATTGCTCTCCTTAGCGCTGGTACCCGAAATGGCCTACGAGCACGTAGGTTGACTTCATGCAGTCGTCTTCTCTAAGTTTAACTGCTTACCAGCAAACCATACTCTCTCTGTAGCCTTTGAACCAATTGCATTGCCGTTACACTTGGTTGACTTCGTGCAGCATTTACTATGAATCGGTTCTGTACATGTGTTGTAATGCATTGTGGTCCTCGATGCCGTTCCACCACTTCCTCCGTGACACGATAACGTGACCAAAGCCTGGATATAACGCTCTGACTGGTCCTCATGGCTTCAGAAAAAGCAATTTCGGTAGCGATACTGACACCCTTGTTTTGAGTATGCAGAACCGCTGCAGATGTGTCAGGAGAGTCTTAGGTGGATCCACGGATTATTAATTTTAAATTTTCAATAATTTTTATTTAAAAAAAATTGTTTTGTTGTTTTGATGTTGTTTTAAAAATAAAGTTAAGATTGAAATTTTGTCTGCGTTTCATCTTTTAAGTTTTCTTAAATTTAACTTTATCTAAATGTTTATTATCAGATTAGATAGGCTATTAAAGAAGGATTATATAATGTGTAGAATTTTAGTTATTTAGGTTTAATTAAACTATCCCTAGACTATGTTGATGTGTGTATTATTTAGAGCTTGGTGGTAGGAGCCCTTCTGGATCCGCCTGGCTAGCGACCACCCTTTATATAAAGTCTGCCGCCAAATGTTACCGCTCCGACGGTAATGTGTTCCGGCATATTGTATAAAGAGCCAGTTCCTTCCTAAACCCGTGTGCTTTCATCTTCGACCTCATCGTCACTTACCAGCAGGTGAGATTGAGGTCAAACGCGGGTTTAGTCACTTATAAAAAAAAAAAGCTAAGTGTGGAATAACACATACCTAGGATATAAATATTTCACCATGAACTTCCTACGAAATACAGAGACACTGTACATTATTTTTAAAAATGATAAATAAATCACAAATCGGAAAGTTTTATTCCACCGACACAAAGAGATTTGCGAGGCAAAGTTTTTTCAAAAGTAATTTCATATACCTTCCTGCCATTTCTTTCAAATAAAACTATCGTAGAATGTGCCAGCTGCTTCTCTTCCCGGGCATACTGTAAAAGTCAGTTAAGGGACCGAGGTGTTATGGGAGGTTTTTTTTGTGGGCGATAGGCTGACCCCCTGTCACTGCAATAGTCTCTCTCCACTATTATAATGCCTCCAAATTTGTCAAACGTGACATCAGATGGTTTTATTACCTTTGGAGTTCTGCCTACCCCATGTATGTAAAACTATCGTTAAATAAACTAATATTATATTGTTAAATATGATATCATTATTTGTGCTTACTATATACCTACCTATTAGTTCATCAATCTAGTGATTAATGTCAAACCTCGATTTGAGGTGATTAATATCAAACCTTTGATTGTTTGATTGAAGTCCTTCCTATTACCCAACGTTATAGTTTACCACCTAGTACCATCTAGACCCACGTTTGACTTCAATCACAACTGATGGAAAGTTACGATGAGGTCAAAGATGTAACAGGAGCTCAGGAAAGAACTGTCACATCACTTCAGACGCATAAAACATTGTAGGAAAACATTAACAATGACGACCACTTTGGCGATGGGGTAAACCTGTCTGCCTCAGACGCCAGTGGTTGCAGGTTCGAATCCCGCACGGAACAAGAAAAAAAAACTTTGCCGTGTCTGGGTGTTTATCTATTTATGTATTAATAGTATTTAATTATATTCTAGGTTCCGCTTAGTTCGCTACATGGTATCTAGGGATTGCAAAGGCCGGTTTTTTTTCAAAACCGGATTTTAAGGTTTTCTTTGATCGAAAATCCGGATAATCAGGATTTTTAAAAATTTTGAATTTTATGCTTTTACGTTGTCTTTTATGTTATTTTATTTAGTTGGAAATATTGTTAAATAAAAGAAAATCATTATAATAAAAGTTTGACCAACATACATAGTACTAATAATAATTTTCATACGATAAAATTTAAATAAATGCAAAATAATATAATTATTTAGATATCTTAATTATAGTTATTAATCAGTAAAATTAGAAGGTTCATAATATCCAATATAAAAGTATTTGAACAATTAACAAGCCTAATTAAATGGCTGACCCCCTATCCCTGCAAGTCTCTCTCCATCATTATAATACATACAAATTTGTAAAATGTTACATCTAATGGTTTTTAGCTTCTGGTGTTCTGCCTACCCTATAAGGGATACAGGCGTGAAGTTATGTATTTAAATAACGTAAGGATGAACAACATTTTAGATGTTTATTTTTTTCAATAAATATTATCTTTAAAACATTAAAGCGTTGAGTTTCGTCATTCGAACGTGATCTTAATTTATTGTAAAATATTACAGCTGTGAAAAAGGCTCTTTCTGATTCCACGCTGGTCGGTGGAATGGATAGTAACCTTTTTAAAACTTTTTTTAAATTTCAACGCTAATCACACTGTTTTCAAAAAGTACCATTTCCTCATGCAGGTAAATCAACTCTACTGCATGAACTTGACGGCTGCTGCTGTAGAGTATCGGCGCTGGTCCTTTTTACAATAGTGTATTGGCAATCAAGCTCTTCCTTAAAGCTAATTAACAGTGAACAATAAACAGATGTTACTTAACAAGAAGCATCAATTTTGATCATTACAAGTACTTAATAACGATAAATTAGGAAATATTAAAAAAGAACGTTTTTTGATACAGAAATCCAGATTATTTAAAGTTTCGAAAGTCCGGATTTTTCGTTCTTTTCGAATTTCGAATATCCGGATTGCAATCCCTAATGGTATCCCGTAACACAAGCTATGCTTACTTTGGGGCCATGTAGTTGGTGTGATTGTCTGGGGATTTTATTTTATTTTCTTTTATATGAAGGGTAGTCAATATCCAGGCTGAAAGGGTATCCTACGGTAGGATTCCTACCACCTTAGGCTATTGTAAGCTATTCTAAGCCGACCCTACGCGGATTCTCCAAACTGATGTCTATTAGTAGCTTTAAAGTTAGCTTAAATTATTGTGTGTATATGTTAGATACACACAAAATAACCAAATTAGGGGATTATCTTAACATACACCCACATCAAAGTCAAACTACGAAAGTTATTTTCCCGAAGCTGCTAACTGAATCAAACAATCTGACAATTGGCCAAAGATACCATGTGCTTGAATCATATAAAATTCAAATATCAATACGCCAACGGTGATGTGTTCTGGATATATTTCATGAAGCACCAGTGCCTTCCTAAACACGTGTGTCATCTTCGACCTCATCTTTACTTACCATCAAGTGACATTAAGGACAAACGCGGTTCGGCAATAAAATGCTTGAAAAAAATTGTAGGTATAAAAAGTGATCAGAATGATTCAGGCCGATATGTGATGGTACGAATATTGAATTGACATTACACGAAACGGAATTTATATTATTGTTACGATTTATCCTTAGCAATTTGGACGATGCATGAACTACGTTTTGCACTCGAGTTTTCCTACTTAACTCTGCTTTTATTACTGGTTATTAAAAAATAAGTTATAAAATCTGAATTTCTGTTTCTGAATATTTTGTGACCCTGGTGACTTCATTTTCTCAATGTTGATAGGTATCTACTTAATAAACCTATTCATCTTCGACCTTAAAATTCGCGTACAATCACGTGGACTGAGGTCAAATGCGGGCTTAGTCACCGATAAAAAAAAACAAGTGACCACAAAAAGCATTGAGCTTGGCCAAATACAGGATCCATTACTTAAAAATATTAGAAATTAGGCCCAAAGAACAGCCCACCCGTAAACACGGGACACACTCAGTGCTTTTTAGAGAAACCTTTTAACTATCCAGACGTAAGATTTTGGAGTATATAAATGGTAATTTCTTTGGCACGTTTGGAACTTTCAAAGTCTAAATAGCGTTTTGGATATTACACTGTAAAACGTCTTTAGATTTGTATCAACTGCAAGAGTGGTCCATGCAAACTTAAACTGAAAATTTCATGTGCCTATTTGAATTTGCATGACTGTTGCCAATATGAGTTTGAGCTTTTTGCCGATATAAAACAATTTCAAATAAATAATAAATATACAATAAAAAATATTGTACAATTTTGAGTAACAATAATTAAAACACGATTCTTGAATTCAAAATCCAAATGCAACTATATTTAAAATACCGTTAACTGTATTTTCAACACACTTGCTCGTAAAGTGAGCGTTATTCTATTGAATTTAGAACTATAAACTGGGCTATAAGTCACGCGTGCATAATATATTATACCCTAGTGCATAATATAATGAATCCTACAAAGTTGAATTGTACCTTTGTGCAAATTACATGCGAGTAAACAGAGCATATTTTATTGGTCCGGGTTATACATTAAATATTTTCAGAAACAACAAAGAGGTTTTATACCACTTCAAATCCATATACATTTTTAAATGTTTGCGCCTTATATTAGTAAAACAAATTTGTATATCAAACAAATTATTCACAATTTACAATAATTTGTTATAAAATATTAAAATATTTGCATTTACAACTCCAAATTAAACCTTTTTACTTAAAATAGGCTGTATATGCTAAACAGACATTGACACATTTGGCGGAACAAAAAAACCTACGCGCATGCGCTAGGTTCGGCGCCATTTTTCAATCACAATTCACAGCTTTGTTATCAAATATGTTTGTTATTTTATGACCACGTATGTCTGTCTTTTACTCACAAGTGTGTTGAAAAACGTCGTATGTAACTCGTGAGCGTTGCTAATTGCAGTCTCGGCTCATTATTAAGCCCTCGCCTGCGGCTCGGGCTCAAATCACAGCCTCGACTGTAATTAGCAACTTCGCTCACTTGTTACATAATATACTATTAAGTGGGACATTTGTATTAAACAATTAAATTTTACTGTAGGTTAAAATAGAGAAAACATTAATAATAAACATAAAACATTTGAAGATATTTGGTACACTACACTGCTGAACGGAAAAGAAAACTCCTTTTTTCTACCAATAGTAATCTAATTTAAACATAAAATAGTATGACATCAAGGCAAATGGTAACTTTATATTAGCACAAGTGTTTAACTATATGTAAATTTAATATTTTTTAATTTACATTCAGTATATTAATGAAACAATGTTTATTACTGAATTATTCTTTAAAAAATAACACACAGACGTATCTTCGAATCTAGTTTTTCTAATTAACATTCTAGATTATAATTCAATTGTATATGGTATGGAATTTAAATATAAACAAAACACGACAAGTGAAAAATCTTTCTATAGGCGACATACCTAAACGATGATCTCTATGAAAAGGATTTTTTGTGACATTTTCGATATTCTGTTCATGTTATGAACATCTTGTAAATAACATTCGACTTCTGGAAACGATTGAAGCTGCATGTTTGAGGTAAGTGGTTCATTTAAATTTCGTAATTATTAATATTTTTACCAAATAATTTTGGATTATTTAAAAAGAATATTTGTGGTGTTAAGTGTTAATTGAATTGAGAAGATTCGTGTGATCCAGTACACCCTTCAGGCTGCTGTTGTGCAACTCATCCAAGTGTTTTGGGGTCTTTGATATATTAATAGTTTGAAAACGAATATTTGTAAAGAAGCTCGGGTTTTGTTGATTCTTTAAAAGCACTGAAATCAACGTCTTGGTCTCAATAATACGAATTCAATAAAGAGGTAGTTGACTTGGTTTATTGGTCTGGGTAATTTAATAATGCAGTAAGTATCATGTTTTAAAAACAAGGATACAAAGTTGTATTCTTGGTTAAAACGGATTAATTATTCAGATACCTACTTATATTTGCCATTTTATTATTTTCATCCTTAATGTTCAAATAGTTGTTTGCGTACCTATGTATATTTTATACGTGATTGTCATTTTTGTGGCTGGTGTCACAGCCTAAAGGCTCTCACTAAATCACTTGTTTGTATGGCACGCTTGTTTGCTTACTAGTAAAGAGTTTTTTAGAATGACAGCCTCATGACTAACTAAACATAGCTTGTTGTTACTTCCCTTGGGTACAAATGTAGCATATTTTGTTTACTTCGTGTTTAAACCATAATTACACTTTATTGCCGATAAAAAATACATAAAAAGTAGGTACAAACACTTTGGACGGCATGCATGGCGGAGTGTTCAGCTGCGATGTAAGAGATCCTAGGTTCAACTCCCAGCAGGTCTAGTATAGGAAACGAAGTTTTCTAGACTAGTCTGCGTGCGTACTAGGTTATCCCATAGTTCCGTTGTGTGGTCTTTTTAACACAAGCTATTATAAAAAGCTTACCTTGGCTTCTTTGGGGCCACACAGTTAGTCAGTTTGTTTTATTTATTTATTTTATTCAATTAGTTAGGCGGTGTTCTTCCAGTCAAACTGTTAAAAAAACCAACAAAACATTCATATTTTAATCTAATAAGGGCAGCGCATTCGGTTTTAATATTTGCGTACCATAGCTCGTATACTCTACAATTGTTTGTCACAGTAGTATGTCAAAAATGCGTAAGCGCTACTTAGTAGCGCTTACGCATACGCTTACGCTTTACAAGTAGATACGTTAATGTAACTGATATTTGATGATTTAAGTGTGAAATATAGTTTGACCTCGACCTTTTTCGTCTATTACGAAATGGCATTTCACATTGCAGTACAACTGTTTCACACGTTGTCGTCGGAATAAATGAGAAACTAACGAATAATAGGTACCCCAGCGCCACGCGCTCCCCACACGCTTTGTAATTTGTTGTACAAAACTTGAGTCTTATTTTACTGACCAATACATCTCAAATTGCATCTATCGAATTCTCCAATTAAATACGCAACAATTGCAAAGCGAGTTAAACGCGGGTTGGACGTGGGTGAGGGGCTTGGCGTTCGCTGGGCGGGCGAGTGTGTTTGGAACGCGGCCTGAATCTTGCATCTCACCAAACATGGCTACCTGCGCGGGAAAGTACAGTGGAAATGCAAGATACCTCTGTCGAGTTCAAAGACTAATTTATCTGAGCGGAATGAGGACTCTAAAACCTCACTTTTAGAGCTAAGATTTTACAAATAAACTCGTGAAATAAGCGCAAATACTATTTCCTTACAGGTGCATATTATTAGGTGCATGAGTTCTATGTAATCCCATGTGATATATAATTTTCTCTTTATAATTTCAAGTACTAATCATATAATATATTTCTTGGTTTTGCAATATTTATGTACATTATTATGAAACTAAGTATTTAAAATTGTCTTAAATTTTCTTGATTCATCACCTTAAATAAAACACAAACTCTCATTTATTAAGTACTACGATTATTAATTAGGTACTAGGCCTAGTATTGTATAAATATAAATTTATACGTTGAGGACATTTATTTTTAATCTGAATTACTAAGTTTAATTGCCAAATTACCTGATAGTTTTTATGTAGAACGAAATTGAGAAAGTAGAATAAAAGGTCTTTCAGACAATTACTTTTATCAACGAATAAAGTAAAATAATGATAAGTGTAATTAATTGCGGTACTTAATTGGTTTAATTAGTTCTGCTATTTGATAGGTGTTATAACTTCAAACGAGAAGGTTTATTGTGACTCGGAATTAGTGAAGCAACGTGCTATTTCGTACAAATCTACCGCTAAGTAAGTGAAACAATATTATTACTTGCGATTTTACGACATTATTTTTGATGTAATTTTGTTTGGAATTAAAATAACTACTAATATAGAGAGTAAAATCTCTGCTTCCGTCAATATATAATTGAATAGTGTTGTATTCTGTTGCTGTAAGTCCGTTTTTCCGTAGCTACTTGCAATTTTCGCAAAAAAAAAAGGTAAAAACTTACTATGTGTAGCATTCCTTTTCATGCGTTTTTCTATTGTTTTATTCAATTTAGTTTGGTGAGAGTTCTTATTTAGAGGTTTTGAAAACGATATCTGCTCCTATCTACCTTGGATAACAAGAACCTTATTAATTATGTAGTCTCCATAACAAAAGTTTCTTTAACATAATTATCTAAACACAGGCTGGGTAAAATATAAGTTCTGACTATCTCAATGAATTGGAATTTAATGCTTGTTTGCTATAAGGCGTCAATAAAACATCCCGTTCTTAAATCTAATTTAAATTGGTTCGAAAGTTTGTGGCCGAGACAGTTTAAAAACTTATAGGAAACATCTGTTGTTCTAGTTAAGTGTCCTTCCAGCTACTAAGTGACTTGATAGAGGCTTTTCCACTTGTGGTGGCAACCGCCAAGTTTTATTCGAACTCCTATCGCGTACCATCGACACGACAAAGAAGAGCTTTGCTTATTTTATTTAGAAGAAGAAAAAATAAGCAAATACAAAGCTACACATTTGTAATAAAATGGCCAAATAACACACCAACTACTTATTGGTGTGTTAGACTAAAAACATTAGCTTGCGAAACGGTGACTAACTACCAGTAGAGCTAGGTTAATCTACTCGTAAAAAAGTCCAAACGTTTGAAGATAAATTATTGCCAGTACGATTCAGATCTTTCTTTTAATACCGATCCTCAATCACTTATAAAAATATTTAAACAGCATTAATGTCTAAAACGTCCGTGCATTTTATAAAACACCTTGTGACTTGAGCCTTCCACTTTGAGTATACAAAAACTGTATTGCAATGCTTTCAATTCTGCATCTTATAATATGTTTATAAGTGCCTATATGCATTTAATGAAAATGCTATTTTGCCGTTTTGGCTAACTTTATTCAAATTGTTGCGCACCTAATTTTTTTATGTTTTTGCTATATTTTAAGCTAAGCACATACTCATACTTGTAATTATTACACATTTTAACTGCCAATACTAAAGCGCTAGCTACCTACTTACACGCTCTAGGATGTCTACGGCAGCAGCGCCTTACTAAATTGAGTTACAACAATTTAATTATTGCTTTTATGGAGGGCTTTTAGTAGCTTTTAGTGGCAAGCGGCAGCATGATCGACTCTTAAGTGAATTGACGTCCATAGCGTGTAAGTAGGAACACACATATTATGTATAGAGAACTAACATTTTTTCAAGCTTTTTTATGGTATTGTATCGGAAATTTACGATTACCTACGTTTTGTGTATTTAGGATCGGACTGGGCCTAAAAGTTTAATATCGCTAAGTCTGATTTTAATAAGCCTGTTTTTTTGTAACTAAAATGTTTGTACGGAGGTAGGTACCTACGTATAAACCTATTTTTACCTAGATAAGCATGTTGTTTAGACTGCTTAATTAAACTATTATAAATTAATAGCAGACTATTGAAGCTCGACTATGCGTAAGATAAATTACAGCTGGTAATGTTATTATGCTATTTTATTTATTATTTAAGTACTTGTCTTGTTTTACTTAGGTACATGTCTTGTTTTATTTTAAAGTTGTCTCTTGGTCAAGAAATAAACTAAATGTATTTAAAAAAACAATACGAAGCCATTCAATTAAGATTAACAGGACGCATAAAGGATGAAAGCTTTGACGTATTCGTTATACAATGTATCATAAGTGCAATGAGACAAAAGTCTGCCTCAGTGAAAGAGCATGTGTGATGCCAATAGGTTCTTGAAAACATTGAGTGATTCAATGGAATCGGCAGTTTTCAACCAAATCTTTTATTTAGGTATCTGTGTATTTATATCAACGTTATATTTTAGCTCGGTAGTGTCTGCTGAGAATAGTCCGACAGCCTCTGGGCGCGTGATCGCCGCTTGCTATTGAGACCTCTTCAGGGTTCCCTTTGCTAGTGACTAGCCGTAACGTCACGTGTTCCGGTCATATTTTTTGATGAGTCAGTTCCATCTTTAGCCCGTGTGCTGTTATCTTCTATCTTATCTTTAGGTAACATCATGTTAAATTGAGGTCAAGGGTGGGATTAGTCACCGTTAAAAAAATTACTATTCGGCAGCACTGGTTCTGGGGTAGTTTTATGAAGTGTGCCCGTTTTTTTTTTTTTAAAATATTAAGAAGTCCGAGTCACCTTATTCCGATTTAAAAATTGATTTTACAATATATCTATTTATAACTTCCATGCTGGACTGGGAGTGAAAGAAAAACATAGAATGTGCCAGCTGCTTTTCTTCCCGGGCATACTGTAAAAGTCGGTTAAGGGACAGAGGTTTTATTGGCATTTTTGTGGGCGATAGGCTGACCCCCTGTCACTGCAATAGCCTCTCGCATTCATTATAATACCTCATTAGTCAAACGTGACATCAGTTGGTCTTATAACCTCTGATGTTCTGCCTACCCCATAAGGGATACAGGCGTGAAGTTATGTATGTATCTATTTATTATTTTAGAACACTATTCTGATTTTATTTTATGTTGCGGAAGAGCGGTGTCTCCCAACACACAATAACTATCCGTGACCGGTAGTTCCTGTCTTGTCATTAGACCTCATCTTTATTTACCATCAAGTGAAAAGAAGATCAAACACGAGCTTAATCACCATTAAAAAACGCTGACCCTGAAAAGTGAGAAAGGGTAAATACGAAAATATTTAGAGATCTTTCAAGCTGATAGAATCAAACATTTAATCATGTATTCACTACAACTTAGATATAATTATCGAGATATAAGAGAAAAACAGCACTAGGCAAAATTGAAATCCATCTGGATAGCTATCTTTCTAAGGACTCAAAGACATCCCTGCATAATTTTCTGAATTTACTACTGTGTTCTAATACGTTTTTGGGGTTCCATACCCAAAGGGTAAAACAGGACTCTACTACTAACGCTCCGCTGACCATCTGTCCATCTTTTTTTTTTATTAAATATGGATGGGACGAAAGTGGGCGTTAATGTGAAGGTGCTCTTTTTTGCTCTTTTTTGCTCTTTTTTGCTCTTTTTTGCGTGATAACGCCTGAGTTTTGGACGCGTTGAATTTGACCAAATTCGACTCATCCCAATCGGATACTTTCTGTAAGGTCAAAGCAACGCGCTCAATCATTGACTTTCTTAAACTCTGGATTTCACGGGGGCCCGCTCGCGCATTGGATACGTTACGTATCTCTCTAAAAATCTGGCTGTACCTAATGAACCGTGATACTAATAGAACTAAACAGGTGAAATTTCCACAGATGATGTGTTTCTGTTGCCGCTATAATAACAAATACTGAAAAGTAGAAAAAAATACCAAAGGGGGCTCCCATACAACATAGTACGTTCACATAAAGTTTCCTAACGCACTCAGTAGATGGTGCAGTGGGTGTTTTAAATTATTTAGCTCATTAAGAGCTAGCATCCCAAAGATGACTACAGTATTCCATGCATGATCGCACTTGAGCTACCTATGTATAAAATTAAGATGCTGTGCAGGGCCGAAGTGACACCATACCTTTGTTTCCCAACTTTTATGAAGCTCAAGTAGCCATGGACAAAATTTAAACTGGATGTTACAGATACCTACGCCTAGAAGCCCTAAATGGTCAGTGATGAGGTCAGATACATATTGGAAAGAGGGCGTTAATGTGGAAGTACTCTTTTTGCGGATAATAGACAGCCTGTGATTTGGACGCGTTAAATTTGATCAGATTCGTTCAACTCGCCCCAATCAGATACTTTCCGTAAGGTCAAATCAACGCGCTTGACCATTGACTTTCTTAAACTCGGGTTTTCACAGGGGCTCGTTCGCGCATTGGCGATGTATCTTTCTACAACAGTGCTGTCATCAGCGTAACCAATTACTTATGTTAGGAAATCGTTGTTAGTAAATCATTAATGTACAGAAAGAATATAGTTGCCGAGAGAACAGATCCCTGAGGTAAACTGGCACCAATTACCATTAGGTCAGAGGAGTAGCCGTCTAAGACTAATCGAATCGACCGTTCCCTCAGAAAATCAGATATCCAGTCGCGGAGCTCGATCGGTATTCCGTATGCTGGAAATCAATCAAACTAACTGCTTATATTGGCTGGGTACTACCAACCAACACACACAAAACCACCCATATACAAATACCTGTAACGCATACCGAATCAAGTTTATGAATGTAGCTTAATGAACTGTCAATGTCGCTAAATTACTTGTCTACTTCACTGTCAAGCCAGCTTGACTGACATTATCAGCTGATAGTTGTTTGTTTTAGAGTTTATAATACTTCGATAAACTGCGAGCGATTGTGATAAGTTGTGTGTTCCTCGTGTAGTACAAATAGATAATGATAAGTCATTATAAACTCATTTCGTTACTGCCGCTTTCCAGTACAATTGATACAAGGTTACAAGATAGCACATTAAGTAGTTTACTTCATTTACGAATTAAAAATTTGCGTCATGTTGTGCATGTAATATAGTGAATGAAAATAAAAACTTTTTTCATTTGTTTTTTCAGATAATATTAGGTATATTATGAGTATATTGAGCAGCGTATTCGAAAATGATCAGATGGAAAGGATTCTCTCGGAATTTACTCGATTGGGTGGTGAGTTCTTTTAGCTTTAGTAGATGTTTTCATGTGATACATCCACAAAAAAAAAATTAATCCCTTTTATCTTGTTTTCATAAACCGAATAATTAAGACAATATTTAATTAATATTTTCAGATAGAACCTATTTAGAAAATGCTGGTGCCACATTATACCCACAAAGCTTGCTCAAATCTATAAATGAAGACTTAATGGAGAATGTTTACATGAATCCACATACTGATAAGTTTACAAGAGACTGTGTAGATCATGTTCGGAACATGGTTTTGAGATATTTTAATACAGATCCCTCAGAATATTCTGTGATATTTACCTCGGGTGCTACACAGTCATTACGCACTATTGTAGAATCATTTCAATTTAAAAGTGATGATACAGAGGGAAGTGGTTCATATTGTTATTTAAGAGATAATCACACTTCTGTCCTTGGGCTAAGGGAGATAATTGAAAGTGATATAAATGTGATCCATTTAACTCATGATGAGTTTCTTAATGCTGTACTGAAGCCAAAAGGAATTAACAGAAGAAAACAACCAAGTGGCCGGAACACCTTGGTTGTTTACCCTGCAGAAAATAATTTCAATGGTTTTAAATACCCTATGCATGTAATGGATAATATTAGGAATGGATGTCTAGAGTGCTATGCAAGGCAACATTTATGTGAAATCAATAGTAACTGGTACATATTATTAGATGTAGCTTCATATGTTCCTACAAATAAATTAGATTTATCACAAGTGCAACCGGATTTTATGTGTTTATCATTTTATAAAGTATTTGGATATCCATCTGGGCTTGGAGCACTCATTGTCAAGAATAGCAATAAAAATATCCTGAGCCAAAAAAAATATTTTGGAGGTGGAACAGTTGATTTTGTTTTAAGCAGTGAAGCATTCCATGTGAAAAAACCAAATTTACAGGAAAGGTATTTATTGCATTAAGTTTTGGATAAATAATAACAATAATATTAATAAGTAGTTCTTTGAATCAAAATTAGTAATATTTCTCACATGTTATTACTTTTCCTAGCAATATATGTGGTGCTTTCATGAAAGCTCTGCTCTGTTTGGTCAGACAGAAGTTTAAACTCATTCTGTCACTGCACACTGAACAATTGCTTTCAGTGTACAGTGTCATCTGAATTGCTCCTGCTATTGAGTGAAGTTAGATCTTGTGAAAGTTTAGCTCATTAATTTAAAACTCGGTAGTATTTTGCTGAGCAAGATCTTATTCAGTAAATAAATAAATGTGAAAGGGTTGATAGATCTATATTTGATCCTCAATCACGGCAAAATGACTCAACAAATTTGAATGAAATTTGGAATAGTGACATATATTACTTTTTATCCCGATAAGTATATCCTCGGGATTCTAAATTGTGCAGGAAAGACCGAAATAGCTTGTATCATCACAAAATTCTATTAGTTCTGAAACATAGGTTTTCCCATTTCATTGCATAATCCCGTGCCATGCGTCTTTCGGTTTCGCCTAGAGATAGCAAAGATCTAAAGCGCGACTCACGCTTGACAATTTTATTCACGATGTAGCTCGAACTTGGATAGCATACCTAATAGTAATATACCTACGATGTTTTTCCAAACCAGTTTTTAACATTAACCTTGGTGGTGGCATTTCTTCTGACCTCGGGTTCAGGTCTGCAGAGCGCTGATGTGACTTATAGAGAGAGGGCTAGTCGGTCGTCATCTGAATTTTTAGTAGTCTTAATAATGGCTATTGTTAAACTCTTACTGACTACCGACAGCAAATATTTGAACTGCCCTCCGAATTGATGTTTGACGACACTCTACCCAACAATATAGTTAGGTGACGCTAAGACACGACAATTATATTTCACAGCTTCTTTCTTTGCGATTGAGGTTTACTTTATGTAGTAGCGCCACCTACTGCTAGCCTTTGCACGGATTTTAGAGTCTATGATAAGGGTTCTTTTCTTTTTTTTTTTTTTTAACAACTGTCACGTTTCGCTCCCTATGTCAGCATCCAGTCTACAGAACCCATTCTGCGTTTCCGTGCTGTAGCCTGCGCACGTCGACTAAAATATATTAATTAGCTAGTTAAATTTTAAAAGTTTAAATGGTAAAAATTGTGCATCGAAGGAAGAGAAAATTCTCAAGAAAATAATTCGAGGAGGTTGAGACATCAAATTACAAATTCCGAAGAACCCAACGGTGTTGGGACTTATTAGAAAAAATGTCGTTGACACAAAAACTACCCACATTGTATGTGCGTGTAGTCATCGAGGTTCGATGCATACAATTAATTCTCCTATTTAGTCCGTTACTCGATAATAATATCGTCATTGGCGATTAATCTGATGTACGGTGGAGAATCTCTAATATAATTTTAATAAATATTAGAAAAAATGTCGTTGACACAAAAACTACCCACATTGTATGTGCGTGTAGTCATCGAGGTTCGATGCATACAATTAATTCTCCTATTTAGTCCGTTACTCGATAATAATATCGTCGTTGGCGATTAATCTGATGTACGGTGGAGAATCTCTAATATAATTTTAGTAAATATTAGAAAAAATGTCGTTGACACAAAAACTACCCACATTGTATGTGCGTGTAGTCATCGAGGTTCGATGCATACAATTAATTCTCCTATTTAGTCCGTTACTCGATAATAATATCGCCGTTGGCGATTAATCTGATGTACGGTGGAGAATCTCTAATATAATTTTAATAAATATTAGAAAAAATGTCGTTGACACAAAACTACCCACATGGTATGTGCGTGTAGTCATCGAGTTTCGATGCATATAATTAATTCTTTTGATTAGTCAGTTACCAGATAATATCGCCGTTGGCGATTAATCTGATTTGCGGTGGAGACGATCTTGCACGCCGAATCCAAGATTTGAAGTGCCCGAGCTACCTCCGTCATTATCAGCCTTTTTTTTGATACGATTAATGTCCCGGAAGAGGTCTAAAAACCAGCAGTTGTCGGCTGAAGATCTAAAGAATCTAAAGATAAGCCTGTTGAGGACTATCTTGTACCCGCAATTTGCAAATATTTACTTGCTCCCTTTATTAAATTTAGAAGCAAAAGCAGCATTGGCTGAAACTCTTACCAAACGAGATTCTATACATCAACAAAAAAAAAAAAAGGGCAAATTGGAATCGCCTTGGCAGCTTTATCGCAAGCGATGGTAATCATTTTCAATGAAACTTTGAAGCAAAAACTTTTAAAACTGCTGAGTTACGCTTGTCGCGATAGCCAGAATAGGGAAACTAAAACTCATCGTAACATAATAATGAGTTCCATAAACGTATGCCTGCGTGACACGCTGACCAATACAAGTTGCGATGATTATCTATTGGGAGGAGATGTTGCTGAAACGCTGCAAATTGCAAAAAACGACGACGTCATCTCCGCAGCCACAGCTGCCGGCTCGAGCTCCACAGCAGAGCTACACGTACCCGCCACGTAGGACCTACCACGAACGGTCGTGGAACACTAGCAACCAGCGGAAATAAACCACCAGGTGCAGTGCGATGGACGTTTACGATATTTTCATCAAAAATGGGCTTAGATAACGAGTGATCCATTAATATTATCGTGAATAGCTGGTTACTAAAGACCTTTTAAATATCTGCCCGCTAAACAAAGTAGCTCTTGTGTTTACCCAAGGTCAATACATGGCCATAAAGATTATATTTTAGCGTTGGATAAACTATTAAAAATAAATGCTATATTCGTATGTTCTCATGAGCCAGGTAAATTTTATCACAAATTTTTTCTTGTGCTCAAGCTATACGGTGAAAATCGCTTCATACATAATTTAAAATCTTTGAATTAATTTACTACAAAACACTTCAAAATGGAAGATTACAGAACCGCTGATAAGTTAACAAAACAATGCTACATGTTATTTTTTCATCAATGTTGATAAGTCTTTCCGAAAGTACCTTCGATTTGAATATAACAACGTTTTATATGAATTCAAATATTAAACGTTTGACTTATGCACCGCTCTTTATATAAGTATTTACTAAAATATTAAAACCAGTCATGGAATTTTTACGTCGGGATAATTTTTTCATCCATAATATATCTAGATAATATATTTTACATTGGCAAAGATTGTGATGATTGTAATGAGAATGTTTGGATTACAAAACATATTTTAATAAATTTAGGTTTCATAATGCATACGAAAAAAGGTTGCTTTGTTCCTAGAACACAATGTAAATTCCTTGGGTTTATTTTTGATTCAGAGAAAATTATTTTAAAACTACCCACAAAAAAAAAAAAAAAAAGTTCTTAAAATAGAAAAAATAATACACAAAGTTATTCGAGCAATTTAAAATATTGTCACCAAATAAAAATCCTACTTATGATCAGGTAGTGAATTTACCCAGATATAATAAAGATGATTTTACTTGGTGGTTAAATTATCTAGAAGAGGGCTTTTCTCCTCTTAGAACAGGCCAATACACTAAAACTATCTATCCTGACGCATCATATACTGGCTAGGGCGGGTTTTGTGATGGAAAAGAGGCAGCGGGTCATTGGAAGGAAAGCGAGTCGTCGCTACACATTAATACTCTGGAATTAAAAGCAGTTTTTTCGGACTTAAAACATTCGCATAATTATGGTAGTTACGATTGTGATATATTGTTAAGAATAGATATTACCATTACCTGTATAAATAGAATGGGTAGTGTTCAGTTTTCACATATGGATCATATTACCCGAGACCAATGGAAATAGCGTGAAATGCGTAAGATCAATATCTTTACATCTTATATTACTTCAAAAGATAATATAGAAGCTGAGAGTTTGTCACGAAAACAGTTTAATGACACTGAATGGGATCTAAGTGACTATACCTTTAATAATATAACAAATAGGTTTGGAATACTATCGGTTGATCTTTTTGCAAACAGATGCAACTTATAATGTCCTATTTATGTAACCTGGAAAAATGACCCAGATGCAAAAACTCTTCAGAAAATTGTTAGTGAAAAGTCTGTGGGTATTGTGGTAGTACCATACTGGCCCACGCAACTATGGTTGCCATTGTTTAAAAGGTTGTGTTGTGATTGTATTTACTAAATACTAATTCGCTGAAATCTCCTTTCAGATCTGCGCTCAACCTTCATTAAACATTAACCTTGGTTGCCGCGAAATTGTTCAGAAAGCGTTAGTAAAAAGATCACTGTCTTCAAAGTCCGTTGAAATTATGTTGGCATCTTTGTTGGATAATTCTTACCGAGACAGTGTGAAGGAGGTATCAAGGCGTGGATTGAATATTGCAAAAATAATAATTTTAGTTTTACTCAAACTTCTAAACCAATAATTGTTCATTTTCTAACTGAAATTTTCGAAAAAGGTGCTAAGTACGGTACTATTAATAGCTATAGATCTGCATTATCATTAATATTAAACATAAATTCCCAATATGACAGGTTAAAAAGTTTCATGAAAGGAGTCGTTATGTGAAGACCAACCACATCAAGTATGATCTTACCTGGGATCCAGCAGTTGTATTGAGCTACTTACCTACAAAATTTCCTAATGAAGACCTTGACTTAAAGACTCTTTTCCAAGAAAACTGTTACACTAATAGCTCTTGTAACGGAACATCGTGTTCAAATTTTATCCGTGACAAAGATTAAAAATATTTTAATAACTAAAAAAGGTACTTATAAAAGGGTTTATAAAAACCTCTAAATTTAATAGTAAACAGACCTTGGTAAAGTTTCCGTTTTTTAATATTCGTCCAGAAATTTGTCCAGCAAAAACCTTACAGATGTAGGTATATAAATAAAACGAAAATTTAAGGAAACCTGATAATTTGTTTATTAGTTTTAAGAAACATATAGGTTTCCAAACTTTAAGTCACTGGGTTAAAAACACTTTAACTCTCAGTGGTATTGATGAAAATATTTTTAGTGCACATAGTACATGACATGCTGCTACATCAAGAGCTATTTATTTAGGAGTTTCTATTGACCTATCAAAAAGACTGCAGGATGGTCGGATTCTTCCTCAGTCCTTGCTAGAAATTATAACAAACTTTGTAACGAAAAATAATTTGCCTAATCATTGTTGAATTGTTTTCAATAAGTATGTTTATTTACTATTGAAGAGTTTTACCTTACTACTCTGCCAATTCATTTCACTATAACTAATCTTTAAACATCCTACATAAAGTAAACCTCAATCGCAAAGAAAGAAGCTGTGAAATATAATTGAGGATCAAACGAACTTCTAAAGTGAAGTTCGATCCTAATTATGTGAACAGCTTCTTTCGAAGCGATTTAATATAAACCCACCCGTTATTATGCTTTGAAATAAGCATAATATGAATATGTTTCAACATGGAGTAATTTCAATTTATATTTGTATTTTACCCAACCCCAATATAGTGAAATGAACAAACAGGAATAAGACAGATTGACTTTAAACAAAATGAGTTCTGTAGACTGGATGCTGACATAGGGAGCGAAACGTGACAGTTGTTAAAAAAAAAAAAAAAGAAAAGAACCCTTATCATAGACTCTAAAATCCGTGCAAAGGCTAGCAGTAGGTGGCGCTACTACATAAAGTAAACCTCAATCGCTTCGAAAGAAGCTGTTCACATAATTAGGATCGAACTTCACTTTAGAAGTTCGTTTGATCCTCAATTATAACTAATTTAACTTATATAAAATAGTTATACAATTAGAACTAATATAATACCTACGTAGTTAGTAAGACAGAAAATTCACCATACCTTTTTTAGACTTTTATAAAGTTATGTTTTGTTAATCTAAATCGAAATCATTTGGTTACAGATTTGAAGATGGCACGGTACCGTTCTTATCAATAATTGGATTGAAACATTGTTTTGATGTAATGGAAAGAATCATCCCAAAAACGATTGATAATAGCATAATGCAAACTATATCATACCACACGTTTTATTTGGCTAAAGATCTTTATACACATTTAAAAGCCTTAAAGCATCCCAACGGAAACCAAGCCACCATTTTGTACATGGATTCGGATTTCTCCGACATTAATATACAAGGCGGTATCGTGACATTCAACCTTTTAAGAGAAGATGGTTCATATATTGGATACATGGAGGTATGATAATTTATTATATGTGCATGTATTTCAACTTAAGTATAGTAAATTGCACTTTTTTATAACAGGAAAAATTGCGCTAGTAATTGAAATGGCAATTTTGCCAGAAAATGTACTTCGCATTGTATGTAAGCTAACTAACGTGGTGCCAACCTTGGGATTAGGTACCGCGTCGTAACATGATGGTCATCTATGCAGTCCATTGTCAAGATCCTTACTAGATATCTTCTGGTTAACAACTTCTTAGCTGACTCATACTCTAGCCATGAAAAGAGATTGGATAGAGCTATTTGGTTGCCGTTTCGACCGCGCGGCTAAATGCGAAGAGTCCCGAAAAATTTCGAAAAAAGAAAATTCGGTCTAGCTCCAATATTTACCGAGATATTGACCCTCGAGTCCCGTGGCCGCACCGTTCTCCAATTCCAAATTCTTTGATTTGAATTATTTTCATTGTCCAACATCCAAAACATCCGGTATTAGTGTTCAGGGCTTGGCCTTTGTTTGTCGAAGGTCATGAAAGTACCCGCAACCCATAGTTTATCATCAGTCCAACACAATTGATGAAAAGCAAAAGTTATATGACCGCGCGGTTGAAAACTCCTTCGTCAATTGTCAAATTTGACCTTTCGGCTTCGACTTATTTCGGCTAAATCGTGATATAATTTTTTCCTTAAAATTCACATTTGGCCGCGCGGTCGAAACGGCAACGCTATTTGAGGGGGAAGAATATATAACTATAGGTACCTATAACCAATAGTGATATAAGTACACTTTACATAGTTATCGCTGTATTTTTGAATACTAATGAATTTGTTACATATTATGTCTAGTTAATTACAGAAGAATGTTAATTATTTTCAGTTTCAACATATGGCTGACTTGTTTAATATTAATGTCAGAACCGGATGCTTTTGTAACTCTGGTTCGTGTCAGAGGCACTTGGGCGTGACCAACCAAATCATGAAAGCCGCTTACAAAGCTGGCCATAAATGCGGAGACGATCACGACCTGATAGAAGGCAAACCTTTCGGCGCCATTCGAGTCTCTTTTGGATATTTCAACACTTACAATGATGTTGATACATTACTAACAATGATTTGCCGCTGCTTTGTAAAAACTACCATAAAAAAACATAAAAGAGTTCCCCTTATTAAAAATAATGTCTTTGTTGAACATACAAACTTGAACATAAAACTTAATCATGAATTTAAGAAATTCGTAAAAGAAAAACAAGTTATTAGTGATCTGCAGAGGAATGTCGAAATAAAACCCAAAGCTTCACCTGAAGTTGTCGATCCACAAATTTTATTAACTGAAATGGCTATTTTTCCTGTGAAGTCTTGTGGAGCGTTTAAAGTTAGCCAATGGAAAATTGGACCTAAAGGCTTTGAGTACGACAGAGAATGGATGATAGTAACGGACAATGGAGTGTGTCTTACCCAAAAACAAAATCCTAGAATGTGCCTGATTCGCCCAGTTATAGATTTAAAGAAGAGAATATTAATTTTAACAATGAAAGGTTTGTATACCTACTATTTTATTTTGTAGTTTTTTATTGCTAACGAAATGAAAAAGGCGAATTACAATCGTTCTACTGCCGTAGACAGGTATAATTTATTTGTAACTCAACTAGCAGGTATTAAAGATTTTTTTGTAAAAGATATAAGTACCTAATTGAAATCTTCATAAATCATTCTATAAGTAGGAGCTACCACTATTAATGAATTCCATAATACCTAGCCATAACAGTTTATATAGACCGATTTATTTTAAAACTACGACGGCCAAAGACTTCATTAAAAATTAAGCAAACAAGTCACTACAGTAAAGACAGTCTTAGATTTATATTTCCGTTTAGTCTCAATTTTAATTTCTGACCTGTCAGTTAGTGACAATCAGGCCGATATTCAAGATATTTTTATAAACAACAACTGGCCCAGAAGGTTCAGAGTTTCTGTTTTCTATTATGTAGTTTTATGTTTACGGTTTAAAATATTCATAATGTTAAAATAATTATAAAAATCATTTCAGATAAAAATTCAATAAAAGTGCCTTTAGACCCTGAACCAGACAATAAGAAAATGGAAACCTCGTTTTGCAGAAGTAAAGTTTGCACAGACAACATCTTAGGAGAAGATTGCGGTGAGAAAGTCGCGAATTGGATATCAGAAGCTTTAGAAATGTCATACTTGAGACTTATTCGACAATCCAGCGCTGATAACAGAAAACAAAAGAAGAAGGGAAATAATGATGCTAGCCTGTTGTCGCTAAGCAACCAGGCACAATATCTTTTAATAAACAAAGCCACAGTACGGTGGTTGCAGAGAAAAATTCAAGATGATACATTTATAGACAGCCTGAGTAAATTAGTTGATAGGTTCAGAGGGAACCTGATCGTTGATATGGATGAACCATTGGAGGAGAAAAAATGGCAACAAGTTGTCATTGGGAACCATAAGTTTAAGGTAAATTATGTTTTAGAATATACCTATATATACAGGGTTTTTTTGTCACCTTACAAATTTAATTATTATGTTCTTTGGCACAATATGAACATACCTGCATATTTATATTAATATCGCTCAGTAGAAAAAAATAAAGATATAAATAACTTTTTAAATAAAGTTATTTTTTTTTAAAGTTATTTATATCTTTAAACTTTTTTACAAATAGCCGCTGTTGATACTACGCGGCATTTCATTGATTACGTTTGATAATACTACGACGTAGTACTACAAGATGATTTGAAGTAGCGCATAGTAGTCTTTATTCATAATGGTTGGTATTCATTCATAATTTTATTGACCATGCTTTGCTCAATATGTTAGAGAAGATATTAATTACCTTGAAAAAAGTTCATACATTTTTTTGCAAAAATTATAAGTACTTAATATGTGAAAAAAAAGTTACCGGCGACTACAAAATATCCCTGTATAGGTACCGGCTCTTTAAGTCATGTCTCTTTTCTTGTATGCACTTACCTACTTCTAGTATGTTTTACGACCACTTTGGCGATGGGGTAACACTGTCTGCCTCAGACGCCAGTGGTCGCGGGTTCGATTCCCGCACGGAACAAGAAAAAGAAAATGTTCTGGATCTGGGCGTTTATCTATAATGTATTTATATTAGGGTGCTAATTAAACAGAATTCCCCTCTAAAAATTTAAGTTGCCTTCTAAATTACTATGTCAGCTACAATCTGTGCCACAAACCACGTCGGGTTATTTAGAAAAGGTCTAGAGTTTATGGCGCTTCGCCGGCCGCTGCCGCGGCAACGCTCGCTCGGCTCGCGCATGTCTATAACTATATGCAACCTAACTGCTCCTCCTCGCTGCGCTCGTCGGCGCACCTAACCGTACCGGCTTCGTCTTCCGGAACGGGAGCCCTTCTTGTCGCTTAATATTTAATTAATGAATATATTAGTGTAAATTATTAGGTATGGTATAGTTATAGCATGAATTGCTTCAAGACACATTATTACTGTCTCGTGGCTAAGTTATGAAAATAGAAGCTTGATCACGTGGCCAAAAAAAAACATTCTGTGGCTGGACTTATTATTTCTCTTTATATTCTAGGTTACCCCCTAGGTCGCTACATGGTATCTCATATCAAAAGCTCTGCTTAGTTTGAGGCCATGTAGTTGGTGTGATTGTATGGGGATTTTATTTATTTTAATATGTATGTATGTAAGGCTCCGTGGTAGCGGAAATAGATATATGACGGAATCGTTGAATGTCGCGCGAGTAAGCGATGCGGACATCGCGCTAATGCCGATACAACATCTATGGCTGCTTGAGATGATCGTGTTATTGTGTCTACTTATTAGGATGATGTCTTACTGTTACGAAAAATCACTGCAGAACTGCCTAGATAAGAATACGTACAAGTTATTAACTATTCCTTTTTTTCATGATTGCAGGTTGAAGGTCAATGCTCGCGTTGCCAAATGGTGTGTATTGATCAGGGAACCGGTGAAAAAACAGTGGAACCTCTAAGAACAATATCGTCTCAATTCGCGGGAAAACTTCAGTTCGGCATCTATTTGAGTTATGTAGGAAATATCGACACTGACTCATACGACAATAACTCTATGTCACTTTATTCTCTTGTCACACCTTCATTTGATGACGAAAATATTAGTAGATGACAAAAGATAAATAATGAAACACTTCGACCGAATGTTTATAATAACCGATTCCGTGAAAATAAATGTGTTCCAGCCAAAATAAAATAGTAATATTTTTGGATACAACTACCAGCAGACACATGTTACACAAACAGGTTATGTAAGACTAGTAATTATTAAGTACTTAAAAGTGCAATATTGACCATAATAAATATGAGAAGAAGACAATGAACAAGAAAGATAGTGAAAATTTATCTACTTACATAAATTTATCAAATAAAACCTGTACAAGTTGTTCAAGCTATGATTCAATATTGACCACTACAAAAATACAAATTGTAGGTAATATAAGTACCTATAACAATAACACAGTATCACTTTTTGATTGTATTGATTTGCACTCTGTGTGCGGGGTTTAATTTATGTAAGGGTTTCTGTTAAGGTTAAGACTTGGATAGTTTAAAACCATTCTACCTCTCATACATATCATACCAGCCATCAATTTATATAAAGACTGGGGGAAAGATCTAATTTATTTTATGAACATAATCAAAAAAAAATATTGAAATAAACTTTGTATTTTATGTAAGAACGAGCTTGAATTGAAGTACCTACATCTTTTAAATTTAGGACTGTGCAAAAAGATCAAACTAACTATTGTTAAAATAATATTTATAACTTTGCACGAAATTCTTAGTTCAGGAACTATACATGTGAAATAGTTATCAAACACGAATTTAAAATGTGATACTACCTACTTAATTAACAAGTATTTAAATAAAAGGGTTAAAAGGTTTAAATAAGTAAAGGGTTTTTCACTAAGAGCGCTCGAACTCAAACATTTCATTGAAAATTCTATTTAAATGGTATTTTATTTTAATAGTCTATGACATTATGCATGGAATATAATTTAAGCCAAATGGCCGCCGCCACGACTCCGTTGAAGGTGATGTATCCTGGTGGACCAATTTTGCATGACATCTTCGGATAAATGGGTCTCTATTTCACGAAAAGCGCTAGTTATATTGGCCTTCAGGGCGGTAATAGATTGTGGTTTGTCTGCATTGACTAGAGATTTCACGTAGCCCCACAGAAAGTAGTCGAGCGGTGTTAAGACACGCGACTTCGGTGGCCAGTTGATGTCGCCATCACGCGAGATGAAGAAGCCTTCGAATTTCTCATCGAATAAATGTAATGTTTCCCATGCTGTATGGCGCTATCTTGTTGTGAGTTCCATTCCATCTATCCTAGGCCACAAAAAGATTTCTAGGATCGTCCGATATCGTTAGACGAAGAGAGCATTTTGATGATAAATTTTAACAATTTCTGCGTGTCGTTGGAAGCGTGTAGCATTCCATAGTAAAATGCCATGACTTGATAGGTGTTCATGCCAAATTTGATAGCTATCTCTAGACCGAGACGGCCGCTATGAGCTGTCAAAGTTCGCGCGTGCCTATTGGAAAACCCTGTACCTATATTAAAACCCATTTTCAGCACCTAACAGAGTACTATTAAGAATCTCTTTTAAGTTAAGAACAACAGAATGTATTTTAAGGATTTAGGATGATAAAATTTCAATTGTTTGTGATTTTACTATGGATAGTTTAACTAATTTGTGTTTGTGTTTTTTGAAATTTATCATGGCTTATAGCCATGTGAATTTTGGTTCATGGGAATAGCCAATCGGCAGAATTAAGTCTGAAATATTAGTTTATTATAGATAAACTGTTATCTGCGGTTGATAAAAAACTACCCCTGGAATCCGTCCCATAGATTAGAGCATGCATTACTGTGATAAGTATCTTATGTGTCAATCTAGTAAGTATATTGTTTAGAAATTTTGTCCAAAACCTTCCATGAAACCATACCATAGTCCCTACATCTCAAAAACTTTAATATCATCTAGTGATAAGCATGGGATAAAATTAATGAGAATTTCTCCACGCCGCGCCGATCGGTCTTGCGCTGCCCACATCCAGCGTTTACCGGCGACTTTGACCAGATCGTCGGTCCATCTCCCGGGGGCCTCCCCATGCTGTGTCACCCAATATGTGTTCGCCACTCGAGAACTTTCCTGCCTCAATTGCCATCCGTTCTACGAGCTAAGTGCCTTGACCATTGCTACTTCAGCTTTGCAACTCCTCTGGCTATGTTGGTAACTTTGGTTCGCCTGCGAAACTCCTCATTTCTCGATCCTTCATGGCAACTCCAAGCATAGCCATTTCCATTGCTTACCAAGCGACTTTGAGCTTCCCAAACACAGCCGATTTTGAGCTACCCAAATGCAGCCGATTTTGAGCTACCCAAACGCAGCCGATTTTGATTGGCCCATTAGCCTCTTTCTACAAGTTGCTAACTGGATTTTTTGGCCAATGTTTCAATGAATTCCTACAACTTCGAGCATAGAGCCTCCTACTACCACAAGAGCAGGTACAACATGTAACATGGGAATTTTACATAATTTTTATCTTGTCCATGGTCATCTTCAAACCCACTAGCTGCAAGGCTCCACTGACATAATTGAGCATTTAACTTAAGTCCTGCAGGGTCTCAGCCATGACAACGATGTCATCCGCTAATGGTGATGGATATTCTCGCTGTAGATGTTGATTCCGTGTCCATCCAGTCCAGCTTGAAGATATCTTCCAACGCGGTGTTAAAAACCTTAGGTCAAATAACATCACCTTGCCTGACGCTCTGCTGCAGTTAGATAGAATTATCAAATTTTGGTCCTGGAGACGGACTGTCGTGATGACATTTTCAAATAAACACTTCCATATATTAGTAGTTGTGGCCCCAAGCCATCAATAGTTAATTTGACACTGCTGCTCATATGTTGCCAAGGCCAAGCTTCATTTTTGGTAGCCTGGTAGACCCCAGAGATCCTTAGCAACCCTGTCCAGCCCTTTCCTCAATTGCTACCTTGGTTGAAACTCTCAGGACCAGTGTATGTCAATCATAAGGGGGGAAATTCCTTAATCCCTTTGCTTTACATGCGGTTTGCGATGGCAGTCTGGCATAAATCTCTATAAAAGGACACTGCTGCCCATCCTCTGGTCGCCCTTTAGTTGACTGTTACAATCACAGGAAGAGATGAGGTAGTGCTATTCAAAAGGGTGGCCCTACAAGAATTTAGATATGCATAGTAAAATGGATGAAAAAAGGGAAAAAAAGGTTTTTTTTGCTTTAACCTTTCTATGCTTATTCACAGAAATATAGTTTGAACCTTTTAAGGACATACACAAATGAGTTAAAACTATCCTTGCAGGTTACTTGCTTATAAACTTAGGAGATACTTTCAAACAAAACTCACAAGAGAATATAATCTTTTTTAATTAAATAAAAATGTTGAATTTGGTGGTGTTTAAACTGTTACTTTGTAGTAACTTTTAAATCAATATATTTTTTTAAATTAATGTTTTAAAACTTTGATGTGATTACATATTTAAAAAAAACTAATGTTAAATTTGTTTACAAGTTTTATTGGGGGACACTATTTGTTAAGGTTTAGATCTTTATTTACATTTATAATTATATCACAGATAATAAAAATAAAATGTTGAATGTTATGATATTGCACAGTTTATTGGTTGTTCCCCTATAACCTTCCTTGGTTCTGCTCCTTTAGATACATCATTAACAACTTGAGTGACCTCCGCATAATTTGGTAAAGCCATTGTTTGCAGTTTTGAATATATTAATTTATCATTAACTGAAATCTCAAAAGCTCCTGTAATTTAAAATAAACCTTTATTATTAACATGACTATCAATAGAATGTTAATGGTGTAAATAGATCAAAATCTAATAAAAATGAAATAGTACTGGATCAGTTGAACTGAAAAGAATTTTCACGATGGTAATTAGCTAAACACTAAAATGGACAAGGAGTTGTGCTTGCCTTGTCGCCCTCTCTGGCAGTTCACAGTAGCAGTAGGTATTTCCCTTCTAATTTGATTTGCTAGAGCTAAGCAGTGTCCACCATAGTCACAAACGCCACTGAAATAAATTTTTCATATAGATTCTTTTAAAACTTACAAGAATACATTGCAATAATGTCAGACTGACCAATATTCTACATGAACACGAGGATTTGCTTTCAATTTGGAATTTTCGACATGACTGTCCTTACTAGCCATATTCTATGATATTTATGTGCTATTTTTTAAACTAGTTGTACATAATATATAGGTCATTGAATTAACTTCAGCAATCATACATAATTTTCGAACTTTAATAAAGCGCGGTTAAAAAGAAAAATTACGTAAATAAAGAGGTGTCCTTCTTATTATTGTTATTTTATTTATGGCCATAGATAGATAGATGATACCACTGACCTCTATATTTACCACTGGACTGGCTGTTCCGTAAGTTTGACAGCTATTTTTTTGTGCCTATTTGAAGCGCCACTAGCGAGTAGCGAGTGTCCGCAGAACAAATTTTGACGTATATTGCAAGTGGCCGCCAGAGAAGTGCTTGCTTATTGTTAAGTGATTTTATATTTTTTAAATATTAATTCGAATTTTATGTTGTTATTGTTATAAGCATTATATAAAAGTTATCAAGAATGAGGACATGTGACATATGTGTAAGCGACTAGTTTTAGTACCACGGACACTCGCTACTGCTCGCTACGTCCGACAGCGCCAAAATGGCGATTATCAAACGGGCACAAAAGCACTTTGACAGCCGCCAGTCCAGTGGTAAATATAGAGGTCAGTGGATGATACAGTTAATATGAGAATAGATGCGCAACTTGTTTTTCTGGGCTAAAAAGAATAATTATCCAAACCATAGATGGCGCTAGTAACCTTATTTAATTCCTAAAAAGACCGCTAGATGCCCTTACTTAATAAGTCTTTCTTATAATAAAAGTAAAGGTTAAAAAATATCTAATCCTGTATTTAACATTTAATGTAAGATTTTATAATTTTTATTGCGATACTGCTTTAAAAATACGTCCGGACAGACGATGCATTCAATAATCGGCTATCCCAGCGCTACCTAGATAACAACAGGAGAATGACATACCAAAAAGTTCGTTCTTCTCTCCCTAGATGGTGCAGATTTCAATTTGTTTGACACTAGAGTGGCATAGGCCTGTTTATGGCAAAAAATTACGTAAATAAGATACACTGACAGTACACAACTTATGACAGTCGCAAAACTTATGGCAGGAACGGGGAGTTTTCTGACAGCTCATTAAAAAAAAAAAACTGTACAAAATTGGTACAAAAGGCTTCGATAGATGGCGCTTTACAAAAGGCGAAGGCGAAGAATTTATTCCACACTGCGTTTTTAAAAGTAAAATAAATTAATTGATGTCTGTATCAGAAATTGAACATAACCATAGATGGTAGATACCACTTACCTACATTATTAACGCCTTCGGCTTTTTAAAAGTGCCATCTATAGAGGTGTTTTGAACTAATTTTTATGAGCTGTCAGAAAACTCCCCATTACTAACGAAACGTAGTAATGGGGAAAATAAAAGTAAAATAAAATAAAAGTTCAGACAAGGGACCGGACGAGCGGTTTAATTTTCAAAAGCCCTTCAAGGGGTTTCCCTTTCATCGGCTAGCCAAAGATTTTACTAACCATTTTAGGAGGAAACCCTTTTTTTTTATTTACCGCATGGATACAAGTCCTTAAGCCTATCTTATTTATAAAATAACATTAATTAAATTTTCTGAACACTGTTATTTATATAAACTTTTGAAAAAAAAATTGATTTAACTAAAAGTTCTTGTATTGTAGCGGTACTTCATCACTTGACACTTCTTGCAATTAAGACGCCAATGTCAATCGCTGATATTAAATTTTTGACATTTCATGATCATATGTTCGAGGTTAAAGATCTCACCACTTGTACAATGTTTGCAATTTCTTTCTGATTCAGGAATTATCTTAAGTAAATAATAAAAAAGTACTAAAAACACAAAACAAGCACTGTCTTAAAAGCGTCCTTTCGCAGTTTTCCGAGGAGCAATGGTGCTCTACTCATGAAAATAAACAGGTAAAGACTTCAGAGGAGGAGTCTGAGCTCTACTCAACGTTCAGCAAACACCAGAGATAGAGAAGAAAATCACAAAACGTTACTTGAAATCATGCGTGCACGCACTACAAAACCACGGCCCGGCCGCCATATTTTATTTTTCTTTTACTCGAGTGACTCGATGAATCGATTGTCAAATATATCGTGATTAAAAAAAACACTCTTTTGCACTCCAACTTGTACTGTACTCAATGATATTATAAACTATAGATATGTTACGTTCATAGTAATTTGCGTTCTAAACTGTTCCGAGCAATCAAAAACTGCATGCATTGACAAGTTTCACTGATAAGTATAACAAAAGATAAGAAAAAGCACGCAAATGAAAGAGATAGTTATAGTTTTAATGATTGCACTTCAATGTTTTCTTGTGTCATAGCTTAATATTTACAGTCGTAGAGTGGACACTTGATTGAAAAGTAATTACATAGGTAAGAAATAATAGAAAATAATATTTATTGAATTTTTTTATATTGAATTAATAATTAAAAATAGAAATACAATGAATATTATGTACCTTCAAAAAGATGTCTTTTTTAATTTATTTCTTTTTTGTCTTTTTGAAAGTTTTTGTATTTCGGGGTTATTTTTATGTGCGGAATGGAGACGAATATTTGTGTATTTATCAATTATGACTTTAATCAGATGTACTCGATGACTGAAAATGGGGATCAAAACAAAGTAAAAATATAGAACACCTGAACTTTAATTGTAGGCATTTTATTTACTATCAATATTCGTTCTGCACTAATTAATCTATGTCCGCAGAGCACGCACCTATCGCTCTCGCGTTGCTCTCGCGTCAAAACTAGATCGCTATCTCTTTCTTCACCTGCATCAGTTATTAGATTTTTTGAAAAAATAATTTACAAATACTAAAAAATCTAAGTACCTTTACATACTAACATGTGGTATGAGATCCCTTGCATTTTGTTTACTTTAGAGTTATAATTGGTACACTTCCGAAACACACACGACGGCATTTTATATTTATTTTGGTGAGGACACAGGAACCTAAAGTGCGTCACGCTTGTGATTGCGCTCGACGCAGACTAATTACAAGACCTACCATTTGGCTCGTATTTGAGTCTTCATAACGCGCGTGCTTATAACATATCTGCTTTTGTTTTATATAATATCATTGACTGTACTAAATAAATACTTGTGCTAAATAAATGATTTTATTGGTAAAATTTCAAGTAAGTACCTAAATTATTTTTGACAAGTTAGTGTATTTGTATATTTACCGTGTAGAGACAAAGCAAATATAGGTAGGTACCTGCAGTCCAGACCAATGAAAAAAATGTTGTTGTTTTTGATACGGCCATTTAATTTAGTTAATAATTTTAAAACTCAAGTGCACCACTATGACACTTTTATAATTTTATGACATGCACGCACGCTATAGTCATCTATCGTAAAAATATTATAACATTCGTTACACCAATAATGCGAGTTGAAACGATTTTAACTTGATAGATGACGTTTTAAGTGCAGCTTCAAAACTGTCAATGTCAAATGTTCTAACTGTAATCCCCCCTGCTTTCGATCGATTTAATAACAAAACAATAAAAAGCTCGCTGTAGGAACAAGAATTAATATCTAATGGTTTTTCATTTTTGTAAATTGTTATAATTATTTGAATTGTTTTATTCTTACAGTTTAACAGTATGGATTACGATTATTTGATCAAATTACTTTGCGTCGGTGATTCAGGTGTTGGAAAAACAAGCTTTCTATACAAATATACTGATGGAGTATTTCATACTCAGTTTATATCTACTGTGGGAATTGATTTCAGGGAAAAAACAGTGGTATGTTACTAATGAAGTTATAAAACACCATCACAGTAAAATAATCTTTTTTTAAAAGTAAATAATAAGTGCTTATTTAAAACTTACCACCAATGTTTGTCAAATTGATCTATCCAATTTGAAGTATCTGTATGCGATTATGCATTTATGATAAGGTATTTATACCTACATAGTTTATTATTACATACCATACCAGCTTATCGAATATGGGTTTTCAATAATAAACTATGTAGGTATTAATTAATACCCACAAATGAATACACCTACTTTATCCCAGTATGCCTTTCGCTATTTTATAACAATTTTAGAAGTAACTCGGTCTATCTATCAGTATCTTTCACAGCCAAACTACTAAATTGATTATGACGAAAAAGTAATGTTCACGGGCCATACAGTCTGTCAACTACTTTTTGATAGGTATGTGAATGTATAAAGATGATATTGCTATAGAAATGCTGCCTGTTTATATCTGAACTATTGGTGCAGACCAGATTCATTTTCTTAGAAATGATATCGGGATTTTTATTTCAAGTGGATGATACTAGTAGTCTATTGAGTAACTTGAGAGTGTAAAATATTAAAATCCTTGCTGCGGTTTCTAATAAAAGTAAATGATTTGGAAATAACTGAACTTGAGCTATTATTATGCACTAATGGCGGGTTTCAATATTATGAAAACTGTTCGTTTTGCCTACGAACAATAGAATTCACTACCAAAATGCCTTTCTATATTCAAAATCTTGACATCAAAACCACTGCTTACGAACTGTTTGACTGTAATGGGTTGCTAGGTTACATTTGACCATTTACAAAATAAGTCATTATATCTAGCCAACGACGACGTAACAAGTTTTTAATTTAAACCAATGAGGTAAGGGTAGCATGGCAGTCTGCTGCGGCCAATAAGAGTTATGTTTTCATTACGTATGACCAATTCTTTAAATAGGTCATTTTATCTAGCCAACGACGTAAAAATTTATTCATTTAACGAAATATCCTATCAAATATCTGTCAACATATCAATAATCCAGTTTTCTCTTTCTAACTTATCTATAACTGTTTTTGAAAAAAAGGACGAATATTATTGAATTACATAATTTTTCTTTTAAATATTTACTTTGACGTCATAAAAATGTGATTCAACCAATGGCAAAATTACTCGAAGGATTGGCGTTTCGTTTTACGTAAGCAGTTAAACGCAATTATTAATAAAAAGCTCTAAAAATATGCTATAATATATTTATCGAATTCTAAAACATAGCAAACATAAATTGAATAAGTTTATATATTTATTTAGTTCAAATATCATACAAATAATATGCGAATGCGTGATATTCTATAAATCACATATCACCTATTTTCTTGGAAGAACGTCACGCAAGGAGGGCCCATGCCAAATTTGAGAACTTACAGCCTGTAGCTAGTAGATATTGTGAAACGCTACTTTTTTCCTACCAGTTTTGTACCTGTACCGGTTACGCATAGAAGTCAGTTAAATATTGAAACCCGCCATTAATGTGGTTTTAATACATTTCATGAGTTGTCAAAAATCTGACAGGTCAGCTATTAACATTACTCTTTAAAATAGAGTAAGCTTGAATGTGACGGACATAGTAATCAAATTTATCCAACTGTAATATCTAATATCCATGCTGACGAAGTGGCGGGCAACAGCTATTGTACAATAATATCCAATTTGAATTCCAGTATGTACTTAATTAGTATGGTAGTAAGTAGTCTCTATCAAACAAATTAAGATTGAGTTTATTGTTTTAGAGGATCAAAGATATGTTTACTTACACCTTCCATGCAGGGACCGGAAAACCCCTTTATTTGATTAAGCCTATTGATAGGGTAACCGTATCAAAATCTTACCATATGGAAGTGTAACCCTATTGACATGGTAAGCCTATCGACGTTGTAACACTTTGAATAAAGTTAACTACTTTCAGATGCGCTTACCCTGTGATAGGGTTAGCCTATTTCTATCTCTTTCCGCGCATGCTGTTGAATTCGGAAGTATAATTCGAAGTGCGAGATTGAATAGATGGTGATATTTTTGATAATTTGATATTCTTAGAGATTGAATTTGCCTTCAATAGGGTTTTCGATAGGCTTACTGCTTACATGAAGCTAACTCTATTGATATGGTAAGCCTTAAATTAGGGTAAGTCTTCGATACGGTTACCAAATTGATAGGGTTTTTTAAAACAAGTCTATGAAAAACCCAATCAAAATCCTCTTTAAGGGTAAGCGGTTCCGGTCCCTGCTTCCATGCTTATAGTTATGCTTACCTACCACATGGCACTGTTGACATTCAAAAGAAATCCCAAATGTTACATTTATTATTTATTATTATTTTATTAAAAACTTTTACAATGCGCATTTTTATACATATAACGCAAAACTGCTTGCGCAGTTTGACTGCAGGTTACAGTCTCTTTATATATGTACATTTTATTTTACAGTAGGAAGTTTACAGTTATAGTTTACAGTTAGGTAGGTGCTTATGCTCTAAAGTAGTTGAAACAGTATTTTATATAATTATTTTTTGTATACAATTTAAGATATTAAGTATAATTAGAGTTTATCTAAAAGATACATTTTTAACAACCTTTTAAATTTACATGAATGTGGTTCCAGTCTGATGTTTTTGGGTATTTAACTCAATAAAAGCTGGCAAACTAATAAAATGTAATTTTCAAGTAAAAAAAAATAATGAAAATTGCAGCAGATAGATTTGTATTGTATTGTTTTGTTGTATTTTTTGGAAATTTGAGGATACATTGCAACAAAAAATCATTGCTGGTAATTTTTTTAAACTTTTATTTCATTACTTAGGTACAGAAGACAGCACATCAAGCGTTACAAATCTGTCAAAATTGTTTACTTGAATCTGAACTCTATGCCCTAAACATTAAGTTAATATAGGTTGTGGAAATTTGACAGGTAATGTAACGCTTGATCTGCCGCCTTCTGTACCAATTTTTATTAAATAATTTGCAGATTTACCAGCAGAATGGAAGACAGCACAGAATACATTTACAATTGTGGGATACTGCAGGTCAAGAAAGGTAATTTAACTATCTTTTACATGACTAACTAAAGGTTAATTAAACAACTTTTACTTACTTCAAAGTATGTAGGTATGTAAAAGCTCATTATTGCAGGCCTATATTTGGTGTATTCACAGTAAACCCTCAATTTGTTTTTCTCTTAATTGATTGTAACGAAAGCTGTAGCATAATGGTTTTTTAAGATCTTATATCATCATCTTCACAACCAGTAGTCATCACAAAGTCACTTAGTGTCTTTGTTCAGTAAATTCTAAAATCTATTTTTTTTATTTCAGGTTCCGTAGTCTCACAACAGCATTTTACAGAGATGCCATGGGGTTTTTACTACTGTTTGATCTTACCAATGAAGCTTCATTTCTTGAAGTAAGAAATTGGATTGAGCAATTGAAGGTAATATTTTGGTAACTTACTTTTTAAAAACAAAAATGAAATACAGTTTTTCTAACAGATTATTATTCATTATTTAAGTTTTATTTGACTGATTTGGTGCAAATGTGGTCGCTAGTTTAATAATCCTTTTGGTTAATATTCAAATCCTAGTAAATTTTACAAGTGGAAGTTACTGAGAGGTCTCATATAGACAATAATAGTCAAATTTAATTTAAAGTGGCATTTTAACCCCTTTGCAACACAACTTAGAAACTCAATGAGACAAATAAGGTTCATCAAAACTATATATAGCTCGTTTGATCGTGCCGCGCAACAACATATAGGTATTGTTTAGTAATGTAATTAAAAACTTATTGTTTAATAGAAATAGATGGAAACGTTTTCATATCTTGCTATGTAGTTGTAAATTACAGATTAAACTAAAATTTTATGCACTTAGAAGAATATTGAAATTTTTATTTATGAAAAATACATATATTTTTTTTTACGTTATATAAACCCACACATCATTCTTAACCCGATTTTAAAATATTACAGACTATTATAAATTGACCCTATATATACCCTGGCAAATAATTAAATAAATTAAATTTAATTATAATGTTTTTGCATTTAAAATGCTTTGAAATCGGTTAATAAATAAAAAGTACCCGACCAGGATTCGAACCTGGACCTCTCGTTTGCCGGACGAGTGCTCTTCCGGTAACGGCCTCGGTAGCTCAGTGGAAGAGCACTCGTCTGGCAAAAGAGAGGTCCCTGGTTCGAATCCTGGTCGGGTAATTTTTATATATCACATTTTTCATTTATTTCAATTTAATATATTCACTCACACAACATTATCTAGCCCAAATTAAGTTTCTTAAAGAACTTGTGTTATGGATACTAGATAACTGATATACTTAAGAAATATATAAACATACATATTGAATAAATACGTATTTTTATTAGAATAAACTTAAATAAACATATAAACACACAAATATCCGCCGCCGCCGGGATTCGAACCCAGGACCTCAGGCATAGAAGGCAATGTGTGTTACTACACCAGCCGGTCGTAATTCAATGCAGTAAAATGACAGTTGCAGTGTGCACACTTTAGGGAAGAAAATAAATAAGGATGGGTTTAAGTTAAGTGAATGAATGGTCTTTTTTATTAAATAATATCGTCAAGTTTTTGGAAAAGAAAATATTTTGACTCACAAAATATTGTATACTGTCACTGTCCCATTCTAGAGTGGGGATGCTTTACGCATCTTATTTTTTCAAGACTTTAAAAAAGTGCGAAAATAAACTAACTTTACTTCTGCTGTAACCATTTATTATTTTCATTAAAGTTACTGTGAAGATAAAGTACTCCCTCAAATTCACGTATTCATGCATTGCGTTAAAATTTGATGCTAAACGAATGAAAAAATGAATGGTTTTCAGACACACAGCCTGAGCAGTGACCCAGATATAGTGCTCTGTGGTCACAAGTGCGATCTTCAAGAAAAGCGCTTAGTGAACCAAAACCGAGCGAGGGAGTTTGCCAAGAACTACAATTTACCTTACTTGGAGACTAGTGCGAAGACTGGGCAAAACATTGATAGAGCCATTGAGATACTGTTGGATAAGGTGATGTATAGGTAGGTACAGAAGAAATCATACAATATTATACACAGGTACTTAAATTATTATTAACGAATGCAGAGCAATTAAAAAACAAACTTCACGTCAAAACTTTGGCTGAGTTATAATGTCAGCAACGTAAACATTCTCCGAAATCATCCATATTCTCTAAAAAAAAAAAACATTTTTCATTTTAGTACTGAATCGATTTCGATGAAATTTATATGGGAACTATGAAGTATCTTCTATCATATGAAACGAATTTTCTAAATTGATTCATAATTGTCCGAAATATCGTGTAACAAAGACACAAAAAAAAACATACAGACGAATTGCGAAACTCCTCCTTTTTTGTAATTCAGTTGTAAAATCAGCGAATTTAAAAAATCCCACCATGGTAACCTCGACTATAGTACGACACATATGGATTAAACAAACATGATAATTGATTAATATTTTTATAAAATTATCGTAAAAAATAACAATATTGGTACTGTCCTATTTTTGATGAAAATCATACGGGATGGATTTTTTAATTGAATTTTTTTTGAAAATTTTTTGAATGGTGGGTAAGTACTCTAAATAATAGAGACTCCAAAGAAATATTCCTTTATTTTGGAAAAGAAACAAAACTGCATTCAAAGATTTTCGAAAATTCGCTCTCTTCACCCGGCAATCGAATCGAATTAAATCTGTAAAAATGACACCCTGTAATCTTATTGCATCGATCATTAGGGTCAATCAAAAGAATGAAATCTCTAACATACTAGGTTAATTTAATGAAAGAAAAACCATGAAACATGAACATGATTACATTTTTAGATTTTGGTTGGTTCGATTTCTGGGTGAAGCAAGCAAATTTTCGAAAAATCTTTGAATGCAGTTTTATTTCTCTTCCAATATAAAGGAATGTTTCTTTGGAGTAAAATTTGCTATCTCTATTATTTAGAGTTAGTAGGAGATCCGAACTTGAATAGATCCTCACCGAGCTGATAACAGAATGAAATCTATTTTATGACAAAATAAGTATATTCTAAAATATGTTAAGAATGGGTTGCCTAAAAAAATCCTGGACAGACGTTGTCTGTAATCAAATTTTACAAGTTAAATTTGATCCATCTCTAGGTTTCCGATTGGGCTAAAATTTGGCATGCCTGTGTCGCATGACAATGCAATATTATTATGACATATATTTGATCTGATGATGGAGGTGGAAGGTGGCCATAGGAACTCCGTAATAAAACGACACAACCCCATCGAGTTTGGGTTCGTTTCATTCGCCTTGACGAGTACTTTGATACTAGATGGTAACAAGGGTCTGATGATAGAGCTAAAAGGTGGCCATAGATGCCAAATACCTTCACTTGCCTGATAATGGAAAAAAAATTTTTCAATCTAAGCGTTGATATAGGTAGGCTAAACTATGCAACATCAATTAAAAACATAAATATATTTAATTTTATATAACTGTCTGGCAGTGATTGACAAACTTAACTCTCTTTCGGGTCGTTAGGTACTTGGATGGGTGACCGCCGACCATTAATTTGTCACGGCGACTTCCGTGTTTCAGAGGGCACGTTAAGCAGGTGATCCCGGGTGCTGTATACATGTATACAGTTGTCGTTAGGGTTCGACAGAAGTCATTTCCGCGCCCTAAAAATTCTACCATCCACCAACCAGCACTGGGCAAGCTTGGTGGAATGTGGCCTACACTTCCTCATCACCCAAGGAAGAGACTCATAGCCATTACAAAGAGTTGTGACGATCATGTATACAGCACCCGGGAGCAATAGCTTAACGTACTCTCCGAAACTTATTTAGATATATTTTTCAAGTGATATACAGTGGAATCCATTTATAATGACATCGAAGGGAAATAAGAAACAAGTCATACTAAACGGACGTCATACAAAGCATAGGTACTGCAAGAATAAATAAACTGTTTAAGTTAGTGTGTAATTTATTTTAATAGAGAGAAATAAAATAGAGATAAATCAAAGTAGATATTAATAAGTAGACTCAATAAGTAAATCTACGCTCTGAGGCTCAAACCAAAAAAGCCTTTCACGCGCCGAAAGTCTTTGTGTAGGTATAACGTGACTCTCCCGAACACTGCCTAAGGTGTTAGAAATCATACGGTCGGTCACTATAAGCGGACAAAATTTGATAAAAAGGGTACTATAGGCGAAGGCATTATATCCGACTTAGTTATATTATTTATATGAAAACCAAACTTCACTGTGTAAACAAGTCATAATAAGCGGTTGGTCAATATAAGGGGAGTCATAATAAACGGATTCTACTGTATAAAAAAAACTGTGTTTCTATTGGTTTTAAGAAACATTTAAAAAGTATTTAATATGTTCCAGGATGGAGACTTCAGTTGAGTACGCTATGCTCTGTGCTTCAGGGCGCAGGAAGCAATCTTTACAAAGACTGCAAGCAAAGCAAGAATCTAAGGTTTGCGCGTGTTAAGATCAGTTATTCATGAATAACTAATTCTTTAAAATAATTGTATTATTGTTCAAAATTTCATAAAAATCTAAATTTGAAAAGATCACAAGAAACGAAATTGCTATATTTGCGATGTTTAATTAGTTGTCATTTTTACGATAACTCGGTTGTGAAGACAAAATCTTCTTTCTTCAAACTTAAAATAACCCCTAAATATTTTATATTTTATAAAACCTACCGTATAACAACCGTTCCTATTTATATCCTTTGGCACAAGTTTTGAAGCACAAAATAGGTACTATTTTTAACTATCTATATACCTAGCTAAGTAGAATATTCAAGCTCTTAAGGTGAGCTTTTCTACAATATAACAAATAAGTTTGAATTTAATTTATTGGCTTTAATTAAAATATAATAAATATCCTAGTCAAATACCAAATAAATCCAAACTTATTTCTCTAGAAAAAAAACTCTCTTTAAAATGGTTTACAAATTATATTAAAACAAGAAGCCATAGTTGTATTTATGTGTATATCAAATACCAAATACTTAGATATATACAATATTTAAGTTTTATACTATTTACATTATATCTACTAATTAACATTTAGTTGTTGACAGAAAGAACAAAATACAGAATATTTAGAATCCTTGTGAATAAGTCTCACTGTTCTAAAAACTGTCCATAGGTGTCTACACCATGGAGAAATATACAGGGTGACTGGTGACAAATTTGCAATATTAAAGGAGAGCACTCGATTTTGATCATAAATATGTATTAAAAATGAGTACTTAATTTTTCACTAGAATTCCCACATAAATAAACTATTTTCTCGCAGCTCCACAACCAACCCACAACACAAAGTTGTATGTAAGCCACCGCATCAAAAGTAGGTAGCATCTACATAACGTCTAATTAGTGCGAGCGCAAGCGCAAGCGCCGACAGGTCCGGGTGTCCTGAATTACCACTTCTGCTTATTTTCCCGCCGCGCCCCGTGCGCTTTCTGACTTCTCTCAGTGTAATCCGCTGTCGTGTGGTAATTTACTTACTTAGATCTGGTTTGTGCGTATGTGTTTGTAATCGTTTAGCAGGTGTCGTTAATGAGTAGGTACAGTAATTGAAATTACCTACTCCCTACCTAAACCTTAACGCTAATCAAATGTTAAGAGACTTCGGACAGTTCAGTGCACCATTGCATGCTAAAGAACGAGGAGGAACGTTATAACCTACCCTGTCACACTCCATGAAGATGAAGCCATTCTCAAATATGATTCCCTTTTTAAAATAAGCCAAATAAAACAACCTAATTCAATAATTCACTTCCATTTTTCACTTTCCATTACTAATTCAGTAACTTAATAACCTACCCAGGTAGTATTGCTTGTTCTAAGCCAGTATTTAAGTATGAATATGGTTGCCTTGATGGAAAGTTCATCTTTTTGTGATAAGGCCGCCATTTGTGCTCTGTTAACTGTATCTCAAAGTAATAATCTCTTAATTATGTGCACAATAAATAATAATATGAAGGGATAAGGATCATGCTTCTTTAAAGGTTACTTTAGTAACGTGCCAAGGTTTTAGCATGAAATGTAGTGCTGGACTGCACGGCGTCTATCTATTACTTGTTTAGTATTAGTGATAGTGGGCCTGAGTTGGGTTCAATTCTCGCCCTACAATATTTCGGGTCTATGTGAGTTTATGCTCAGTCACTAGTACCTATTAGTCAAAAAGAGAAAGAAAAGGTCGATAGATCGAACCAGTCGATTCGATTCATTAAAGTTTTAAAAAGTGCAGGCAAATTTAACCTCTAAACACTCAATTCCGTGACCTTCTTTGTGTATTTCGCTACCAACTTATTACCTAACTTAAGGCTTAGGTACCAAATCTATTCGACTAAATAATTCGACTAAACCTATTTGAAAATCATATTGAAGCTTACCGATTCACAAGGGTTTTAAAAAGTGCAGGCGAATTTGGCCTCTAAGATTTAACACTCAATTCGACTTAATCGCGTGACCGCGCAATATCGCTCGCAATGCCTTGTTAATTAAGTTCATTTTGGTTTGATTTTGTCAGTGTTAGTTTCACGAACGGTCGTGAAGTCGCCTATACCTATCTACGTATTCTCTATTGATAGCGCCTTTCGGGCGTCAGTACGTCCGTGACACAGTACAGATATCTACAATAATTCAACTCGGCCGTTTCTTTGAAATAAATGCCTACAGCAGCGTCGCGGTCCGTTCACATGTGATAGGGCTGTGAAGTGTTCAACAAAAATACGTTTTGTGTCAAAATATCATGTTTACGTTTGAATAAAAAATGGGTCTTATAAATTAGCGACCGAAAAATACTTGCGCCTCGACTGAGACGCACGAAAAGATGTACATAGTATTAAATTTAAAAGTATAAATAATCCTCATATTAACGTAAAGCTCAAATAATAATAAATATAACAGTTTAAACATACTTTATTTACACTCGAGTGCCAAAATTAAATGTGCTGGGTTGTTTTATCCTTGGGAAACTATATGTCCCTGTTATAAGACTTTTGTAAGGGACCACAATTGTGCACAGACATATCCTTAAATTTATTTTATCCACCTGTTTAACATTTTAAATAATAAAATGTTATATAATTAATTAATTAGTTGGAACTTGTCGGTATTTACACAGCGTAACCTTACCATAGTAGAAAGAGGGAGGAAGTAGGTTATCTTCATACAAACGCACCGCGCGCGGCGAGTATGTGCGCGCCATAGTATCTATGCACCGCCGCACGCACACATACACAAAATCTCGCGGTGATATCGAAGCGCCAGTCGGGGCTAACTCCGCACGAGGTTCACGCGCGCGCGCGTCACGGCTTTTCGACACCGCGATGACTGATAATAGTCGCAATAGTCGAAACCGAAGAAAGTATTTTTCTGAAGCTAATTTGTAATTTTGTTATGATAATGAATAAATGTGTGATTTGATTCAATAGATATGTTTGTATTATTTATGTTTGTAATTATTAAAAATAAAAACAAATACTTATTGTCTTTTATGTGTACAAACACTCATAAAAAAACTGACTAGTATATAACTAATCAAATAATTTAAACACAAGCTCTTAGTCTATAAATATTTATTAGCCGTTTGGATTGGACGACAACCGAAGCCGACGAAACATCGGTTTATTTTATCCCTTTTTCATAAATAATACTGCTCTGAATCTTTACAAAAATTCTGTAGGAAAACCATTGTTGAACTTGATTGACTAATGATCACTGAATCAGTTATACAGACATGAGTTGTTGTATTTGGCAAGGGCCGGGCTTTAAACTAATGATCGTGCTCATCACCGCCCCGCGCCGCCGCCATCCGTCTGTTGGCCCGTCGCCCTATTTTTGATCGTATAAAGTTTCATTATCGTTTAGATAAAACTGACCTTACAAACCCAGATAATACAAGTAAAAAACACAACTTTCCGACCCTTGCCAATTTATAGACATTGATTGAATTAAAATTTAGCTAAAAGTGACAACCCTGAGACAGTAGGCAATTATATCGCGGATTGGGCCGGAGTTAACCTACTTCCTCCCTCTTTCTACCATGACCTTACTGTCACGTCGCGTTGGTGACGGTTTGAACTTAAACTTTAGAGCGACCTGTATATTTAAACCAAAAATTAGTTCAGGACATATTTTTATAATATTTTACTCCTCCTCATAATGTGATTTAAGATTTTACATTTTTTTAACTTATTTTAGGTTTACCAACAAACTGCATACTACCAAAGTAAACTAGAGAGTAAATAATACCTATTAAAATAAATAATACCTATTCTGCAGCCTGTTGTACGAAATAAAATACTAGATCAAATATAATAGTTAAAATACACTAGAAAAAACCAAATCTTTTTTTTTGTAAAATGATAGTTTAATGAATAACTAAATAAATAACTATACCGTTAGTCTTTACCAAACTCAAATGGTTTTTGTTTTGCAACGATACCTAGGTAATGTAATCAACGAATGCAGAGCATTAAAAAAACCGACTTCACGTCAAAACTTTGGTTGAGTTATAATGTCTTCAACGTAAACATTCTCCGAAACCATACATATATTTTCGAAAAATTGAAACTTTCAATGAAGTACTCAAATTTTCAAATTTATATGGGACCAACTATGAAGTATCCTCTATCATATGATAAAAATTTTCAAAATCGATTCATAATTGTCCGAAACATCGTGTAACAAAAACATAGAACGTCCTCCTTTTTTGGAAGTCGGTTGAAAAATATACTTCAAAGGAAATTATCTTCACGAGAAAAATTTCAACCAAGAAAAAAAAATAACCCTATAGATAACACTTAATGATTTAGTTCTTAGTTACCTCTAATTAAAACTATCGTTACTCGAATAGATCTGTGTAATGTAAATTGATTTTAAACCATATGGCAGTTTGTTGGTAGACCTAAACCTTAATGTACTTATGTAATATTTAAGAGAATAAAATGCCTAGGAGATTTCTATAAGTATTTAAGTATATAAATATATTTCCTATGAATAAACATTGTTGTACAATTCTAAAATTCACTTTCTCCTTTATATAAATTTTTCAAATAAAAATGTTTTATTAAAATATAAAAACACAATAAAATGTGTAATTGAACGTTAATCGTTATTGTGTCTGTAATATCTGATAAAAACAGACTTTAGTTCATGTTTTTAAAGGTTTCGATCAAGCTGTAACAAAAACTTGTCGGTGTTCTTGACAAATTAAATGAAATTGTAACAATTAAATAGGTAACTATAGTATCGATTTAAACATATATTTTTTATTTCATTGAATAAAATGTAAGGCGAAAATTGTTTTTGTTCTTATACGTTTAAAACGCTAGGAGAATTGAGCTACAACATCGCATACAGGGAGATAATCTCCGGAATAACATTAGTATATTTTTATCCTGATATTCCTACAAGACAGGGATATGTGCAGGTGTAGCCAAGTCACAGCAAAAATATGTCTTGTGCGCTATTTTTAGGAATGACTTACTTAAATTTAATTTGAATCATGGAATACTATGTTTAGTATTTCAGATGTTCAGTAAACATCAGAGCCTTTGTTATAACGTATAATGTGAGATGAATGTAATGTGTACGCTTCTATAATATACCGCATAGGCCCTCAAACAATGAGGTAATTCGACGTCGTCAAAAGTTCTGCATACCTAAGTTGGTCTCCTAGCAACTAAAGTATGACGTAACCAATAGCCGATTCACACTACTATATTGAGTAGTATCTAGTCGGATCGAAGATGAATTAATAGCCAATGCTATGTAAAGTGGAAGCTCTATGATAATTTTATAAAAAAACATGTGTCAAATCTAAATGTAGTATATTATAAGCTGAACTCTGTGGAGGCTGTATGTAATTTGTATTTGTATTTCATAGTGAGATGTTGCTTACTTAATCGAAAATATCTGTTACATTTCCTTAAGCTACTCTAAACTAGTAATTTCTCTCCTACTATTAAGATTTCGGTCTTTTTCGAGACATCTCCAATACCGTCCCTTTTGATAGGAACAACCTGCTTAATTAAGCTTGGGTAATCGTTGACTGTACACGACAACGATTCCTGAATGAAATTGCAATTAATGATCTCAGTAGATGTGTTATTTTTTCAAATAAATAAGTTAAATATTTTTGCTGTATTTATAAAAATAATACAGGGTACAACAATCTAATTTATAAGTCTGAGACTTTTCGAAATTAACATGCTCGTGATACTATAAAACATTATTATTATTTTTTTAGGTTTGAAAGAAAATATAAGTGTAATATTAAATGAAATAAAAATATAAAGTGCCAAACTTTTTACTGGGTCACATCTTTATCGAATTAATGGTTGGAAGTTTTTATTGATTTCTGCACATTTTTTTAACACTATAAAAAAAAAAAAATGATGACGCAAACATTTTTCTTTACTGAATATAAATATTATCGTTTAATTTTAAGTAAAAAGAGAATTGTCTCAAATGTATTTATTAGTTTTAAGTGTCTCTTTTAATAAAACAGTTATTACATAATAGGCCTACTGTTGCCGATATGTGTTTCATATAAACTACACTATTAAAGTAATTACATAAGAAATATTTTATAAATCAATGTTAAAGTAATTTATAACTATCTTATTCGAACGTTAAGTTACTGTTTTGATTCTGCACAACTTTTGATACAGCCGGGCGTCATGAAGTTTTGCACTAAGTGTTTTATTAAATCAGCTATGTCAAAACTTCAAAAAACTTTGGAACGTGATTATGCGTGATGCCATTTTTATATTATTTGTTGCTCTTTTGGATTCTAGTCAAATTTGCGCTGTGATAAATAAATGTTTTGTTTATGCCTTTTAAACTTTTCTATCCATGTGAAAAATGTATAAAAATAAAGATTTTAATTACCTATTGTATTTCATATCAACTTTATATGTCATAAGATTTTGAAATAATACTAGGTACATTTTTATAATGATAACATATTTTCTATTTTTGTCACTTTTGTTTTGGTATGGAAATTCACGTTTTGTAATATAACTCTGTACAAGGGTGTGTTTTATTATTGTACTGATTCAAGTTTAAATAAAATTTTAACGTTTATATTATATGTCTACATATAATATAAACGTTAAAATTTTATTTTAACGTTTATATTATATTTAATTACAACTGCCATTTAGTCATAAATTTAATGTTTACTCTAAGTCAACTTGAGAGATTTTGTCATATTGTATTCTGAAATTGTTAATTGTGGATTTATTAAATATATCATCATACTTAATGCTTTGTTTTTTATAGAGCTTTCGTGTCCATTTTTTCTTAGGTCAACTTGGATAAAGACCACTGTTCCAGTACCCGTGGTTCCCAAGCGTAGAATGAAGCCCGCGCTGGCTTCCACATAAAGCGGATCACAGACTAGGCAGATGCGATAATATTTTATCTGCGTATAATCTTGCCTGATCTTGCCTGAAAGCACCTCACACTAAACAGATAAGATAACATACGAGCTTCTAACAATCCTTAATACAAGATAATAACAATCCTTCAGTTTGCGAGTGAATGTATCGTCTCGTATGTTATCATATACGATTTGTTTTAATGGTCATATTTGTGTACCACCAGATGTTATCTGCAGAGTTCCTAGTGCGAGTTTTTAAATTTACCATCGCGTTAACATTAACTTCGTTTTGTATGGGATCGAAGCAGCGGCAACTAGTGACGAAATTGGAAACCGAATTTGTAAGAACGTAATTGGTTGTTTCAAATGGTTTGCTCGATCAACGCGATGGTAAAGTCATTTGAATAAACTCGCACTAGGCCCACAGATACCTATCTTTGTATACCTAGGCAGATGTGAACTGCAAACATTTGTTGTCATAAATGTCGGTATCCTCAGATGCCGACAGATACCAGCAGATGCTAATTTATATTATTTATACATTAATTAGTTCATACGAATTGTATATAAAACGTTATTGACAGATATCTGAACATATTCCGATATCTTACCGCACCTGAGTAGTGAGTGTGATCCGCTTTAGTCAACTTGGACAAATAGTTCGGGTACCCGCGTGGGGCCGCACGCGGTTCTTGCGCGTTGACCTGACGATTGTAGCCCGCGCTGGCGTCCGTTCAACGTAGTTTTGGCTCTTATGGAGTCCTTGTTGAGGGTTGAATGCTGTTCAGAGATCCCATTTAAAATTGATATGAACTTATTATAAACTTGATTACTTAACGCAGACCCTTATCGATAGATTTTATCCGAAGGGTTATCAGTAGCCAATGTGAAGTGGCATAAATTGTGTAAAGCGGACGCTCGCGTGAACTCCCGTCCGTATACACACGCGGGTACGCCTGCGTAGAATCTTGACTCTAGCTCGTGCTGGCGTCCGCATGATGCAGTTTTGGCTCTTTCGTCATGGATTATTTAGTCAGGGGTGAATGCAGATACAAATTTAATATACAAGGTGGAATTTTTGAATGCTCCCTGGACAAAACTGAAGAGTAAATATACAATTCATGTAGCTATACTTACTATGAAATTGTTGTAATATTGTTATACTTAAATTTAAATAAAATTGATATAAACTAAACAATAAACAACGACTAATTGATATCTTTGCTTCGCGTCGCGTTGCTGCTTTCGTCATTTACCTAGCTTTTTATTTGACTGGACGTAGAACGTGCTGAATGACACTTCCCCGAACGCCTAAGGGGAAATGACGGGGTTAGCGGGGATAATCCTGCAGAAGGCCATTAAAATCCGCCATGTGTACTTCATCCGCCGTAATTGAAGCTGAAGGTATCGCGATTGGGATTACCCGCGTTGGAAATGGTTCGGTACACAAGAAAATTTCCCCACCCATAGCTATAATAGCCGCAACCGATCCCTTCACCCGCAAGGTCTGACTATTAAGTGGGAGAGGTGGTCCGTCCCCCCATCCGCCTTCGTTGCCGAAAAGACGTTATCCCCCCAGGACCACTCTGCCGCCTCCTCCTGGGACAATACCTATGTTTTCGCTGAAGAAGGTCATGGCCATCTAAGCCTCTTGACTTCCTAATGGTCTTTACCAGGCTGGGAAGCGAGGAGGTTTCCTCCGAAGACAGAGGTCAACTCGTGGAGCTATCGACCCCACATCGGACAAATTGCTAAGGTTTGCTCCAGCGTGTCATTGGCTGCCCCACAATGGTGGTTGACACTCTGTTGTCAGTTTGTCGTTCATGTAGAGCAACGGGTAGTAAAGTTTAATGTCAGTGTAAAAACGCCAATTGCACGAAACAGTTATGTCATTCATTCATCCCTGATTGTATGTACTTGCTTGAAATGTTATTTATATACAGGGTTACAGGTTCAGTCGATCCCTTAAGAGCGTATAGTACCCGTCTTTTCTAACTAAGTATTTGGACTAAGAAACACCCTACCCCAAACCTAACCGTTTCGAGAAAAATGACTTAAATTTTTTGCCATTAAATATGGTATTTTGAAAGACGCTCTTTAAAAAGGTTGTTCTGAGTGATTGAAAGTTCAAAAAATCTGTAATTATTTTAAAGTTTACTTTTCTTTTAGGAATATCTAAGGGTTTCACCACACCGTCGACAGACGTATTTTTTGGCCTAGTAAAAACTATCGATCGACGTCGACTGTTCCATTCGTTCATCGATTGACGGTCGACCGATTGGTGTGGTAATACTCTAGAAAGTTATTATGGCAGAAATTTGGAAAATGTGCTTAAAAACATCTTCGTTTTATCAGCTATGCAACAATGTATATCAATCTACGGTTTCAATTCAATTATTAGAAAAAAATCATGGAAGACCATGATTTTCTAAAAATATGTTGTGGACAGATGAATCCAAATCCGATAAGGATGGGATTACAAATTACAACAGCGCTCATTACTTGGCCCCAAAAAAACTCAAAAATCCTAATAAGAAGAGAGTAAAGTGATCCCAAAAAAGATTTAGTGTGAGCGTGTGGATGGGCATCATTCCAACCATGTATTGGACCCAACTTTCTAACCGATAATTTGAATGGGGAGCACTATGAAAACTTCCCGAGAGGAGACCTCGACGATTTAATGGAATATTTGGCACTGACCCTTATTATAGACACTTTCTTCCAGCATGATGGCTGCCCTGCACATTTTCGAAGGAGTGTGAGACACAAACTATGCCCTTAAATGGGCAGGACGAGGAGGAAGGTCCTCCAGCTGAGAGCCAAAAGTCCGGAATTAACCCCCCTGGAGTTTAACGCGTGTACATGAAGAGCCTCGTTTAGGCCACACCGAGTTTAATCTGTTGACGAATTGAAAGTCAGGATGATCAAAGCGGCAAACGAAATGATGACTTCAGGTTTAGTAAAAACTGGGCTTCGCAGAACAATGCGAAGATGTATCCAAAACAGAGGCCGTGCCACGATACTAAATTTAATTTTGTGCAAACTTGCCTTTTGTTTTATTTTACTTTCGAGGGCCAAATAATGAATTTGGCTATAAGCGTAATTATTTTTACGTCCACCATCGCCTATGAAACTAAGATTTTTTACTACGAATTGAAATATAAGCCTAGATTGTTACCTATACCTTGTTTGGTGACAAAACGTAGATATTTGAAGTATATCTGTGTATAATACGATATCACAGGTTAAGCAAAGTTCGGCGCGGTCGGTACTTGGATGGGTGACCGCTGACCATTCATATCTCACGACGACTTCCGTGCTTCGGAGGGCACGTTAAGCAGTCGGTCCCGGGTGCTGTATACTTGTATACAGTAGTCGTTAGGGTTTGTCAGAAGCCATCTAGGCGCCCTAAAAATTCTGGCTTCCACCACCCAGCACTGGGCCAGCTTGGTGGATTATGGCCTATACCTCCTCTTCACCCAGGGGAGAGACTCATGCCCTGCAGTGGGCTCATTACAAAGAGTTGTGATGATGATGATGATGCCAAACATCTGCCATGATAAAATTTTAGATATTCCTAAAAGAAAAGTAAACTGTGAAAAATTTACTGATTCGCTCAGAATTATGTACTTATTTTATAAACTTACGTAGGACTTTGGTTGTGAGGTTCATAGAGTATCTTAATTTGCATATAAAAAATAATATTATAATAATAAAAAGGCGCACCAACTTCAAAATTTTATATTTAATGGCAAAAAAATTGGCGATTTTTGTTGAAGAAATATAAAAGTCGATTATCTCGAAAACGATAAAGTTCGCAGTAGGGTGTTTCATAGTGAAAACAGTTAGAAAAGACGGGTACTTACTACACTCATTTTACGGATCTATGTCGACTTAACCAGTAACTCTGTATTTTCTTAGTATTGTCTTATGTTTTCAAGATAAATAACCTTTTTACCGGATTTATCGCGTATACCCAATTCAATTTTTAATTTTTACTCGACGTTCCAAATAGTGTCACCTTAGTCGCTTATGAGGTATGGACCAAGGGGTCTATAAAGACACTAAATATCGAGTTAAGATGTAAGATTAATCCAGTAAAAAAATGTGCCCCTTTGCAGTTTAACGAAGGCGCGCCTTGTTTAAAAACTTGTTGTGATGATGACGAGGTCTTTTAAGGGAACTTAGTAAAATTAAGAAGGCCCTTCATGGTCAATGGTCATTCATCAGCACTTCAAACAACGCAATTATTCGATTTTTGTTTGATTTAATACTCATCGAATTTTTTATGAAGATCTACTTTATGAGGAGCTTTAGGTAAATCAGGAGCGCGAATATGATAAACAGGTTCATAAGTCGCTAAAGAAATATAAAATAAAAAGTCCGTATTACGTGTATAAAACATCCCTAATCAACTATCACGAAATTAAAAAATGGTAATTATTAATGTGTCCAGAACGAAAACGAGCGTTTGAGTCTATTAACTGATACTGGAACCCACAAACTAGAATTGTTTTTCCTTTTACATTCATGCCTTAGCTCTAATTTAGAAAGTACTTATAGTGACAGAGTAGGTACTAAGTTTCCTTATTTACTCCTTCGAAAAAAGATTAACTGATATTGTATAAGTAATTGTTGACTATGTATTGTTTGTAATGTCTTAGTTATTGTGACTTTATGACTATGTTACTTTTTTGAATTTGACTCTGACTTCCCCATATTCATGTACATGTCTGTGTCCTGTCTGTGTCCACGACTATCTTCATCTCCATTCACATTATCTGTATTTGTCCGGGTTGTCTGAAAGAAATCGCTTGTTAGCGATAAGACCGCCAATTGTTATACAATAAGATACATACAATTCTTCTTGTTTGTATCCATTTTGTAATTTGTATGCAATACAGAGTAAATAAATAAATATTCTCTCTCACCTCTATCGCTACGTCTATCTCTACTTCTATCTATACCTCTATATCTACGTTTCTGTCTAGTACCTGATTGCCTAATGTATAAAATGAACATGAAAATGAAAATGAAAACTTTTTTATTCGTAGTAGGTAATTTTATACACTTTACGAACGTCAAATGCTGGATGAGGGCGGCGCGGGTCCGGACGACATGAAGAATCCAGGGGAAGGCCTCCGTCGAGAAGTGTGCGTCTCTCAGCTTATAAAGATAATGATCGCCCATTATCCACCAATGTCTTGGTGATGTCTACTACTACTTCTTCTTCGGCTTTAAAAAACGAAATGAAAGTAGAACCCTAGGTAGACCGAGAGGAAAAAAGCCGGCGGAAAAAAAACTCTCGGCACTCTTTTGTAAAAAGTGCTTATTATAGGTACAATTTGGCAGAAATACAGCTCTGCTATGACATGAACAAACAAACAGAAGACAGCTATTCGTGCTTGCCAATATCATGTCGCAGCCAAGCTGCTTACATAGTGATTAATGTTTAATATTTGGAAATAACCTGTGGAGACATCAATCCCACGCTCTTTTGTCATCTAAATAATCTTGGAGTTTATAGTAGCCTTTTTTGCATAATGTTTCTTTGATAGTTCTTTTAAATTTATTAAACGTTAGAGATTGAATTGACTGTGGTATTTTATTATAAATACGTATTGACATTCCCATAAATGATTTGGTGCTTTTAGCCAGCCTTAATTTGGGAAACGCTAATTTATGGTCGTTCCTTGTCATTACAGAATAATTTTTATCATGCTTATCTTTCATGGTTTTAAATTTACTACTATTCTTATAAATATACATAATGTTTTCATATATATATTGTGATGCAAAGGTCAAGATACCAATCTCTTTAAACTTTTCTCTTAGAGATTCTCTACTTCCAAGTTTATACATTCCACGAATAGCCCTTTTCTGCAGTGTAAATATCGTGTCAATGTCTGCGGCATTGCCCCAAAGTAGGATGCCGTAGGACATTATACTATGAAAATAACTAAAATAAACCAGCTTCGCCGTATTAACATCAGTCAATGAGCGAATTTTCTTTACCGCGAACGCTGCAGAACTAAGTCTACTCGCTAGCTGTGAGATATGGGCGCCCCATTGCAATTTAGAATCTAAGGTAATTCCAAGAAAAACAGTGTTATCTACTAGATTCAACCTGTTCCCATTAAGCCGCAGATCAGACTCAACTTGTTTTACATTTGGTGCGGAGAATTTTATACATTTAGTTTTTTTATCATTGAAAGCTAGATTATTTACATTAAACCACTGTACTACATTAGAGAGAGCATTGTTTACATCGTCGTAGTTGGTTTTCTGCCTTATCATTTTAAAAATTAATGATGTGTCATCAGCAAACAATACAATATCGTGATTATTGCCTACCATATAGGGTAGATCATTTATATAGACTAAAAATAAAAATGGGCCCAGAATTGAACCTTGAGGCACTCCCATTCTCACAACCGACCCAGCTGACCTTTTCCGGTTAACCTCAACCTTCTGGATTCTATCACTCAGGTAAGAATTCAAAAGTTTGAGGTCAGTGCCTTTGATGCCGTAGTGGTGGAGTTTCCTGATGAGAGTGTCATGCTGAACACAGTCAAATGCCTTGGATAGGTCACAAAATACACCTAGAGCATCCTGTGACCCCTCCCAGGCACCAGCTATTACTTCAAACAGTTCAACACCAGCATCAGTTGTCGAACGACCCCTTGTGAATCCAAATTGTTTGTTATGAAGTAAATTGTTTTTTGTGAAGTGAGCTAATAGCTGGTTGAGAATGATTTTTTCATAAATTTTGCTACATGTTGGTAAAATCGAAATTGGTCTAAAATTAGTAGGGTCCGTAGAGCTACCCGATTTAAATAAAGGAATAACCTTACTATGCTTCATTAAATCAGGAAACTCCCCACTTATAATACAGTTGTTAAATATTTCAACAAGGCAAGGAGCTATTACATCTATGATAGAACTTAAGATTTCAACAGATATGCCCCACAAATCAGTTGTCTTTTTAACATCAATTGTCTTAAATGTTTTAAAAATGTCCCCGGTGTCTATGGGTTGGAACTTGAAAGACTCCTTGCACTCACTTACATGATTTTTCAGCAATGATTCAGCCACCACAGGTGAAGAATTTAACAATTTAGTAGTTGAAACTGGAATGTCAGCAAAACAATTTTCGAATGCTGTCGCAACATTTTCATCTACATTAATGGTTTTATTGTCAATTACAAGTTTAAACTCAGTATTGCGATCCTTAACTTTTCCAGTTTCCTTATTTATTATGTTCCATGTTGTTTTAGTCTTATTAGAACTATTTTTTATCTTATTACTTAGATATATAGATTTGGCTGCGGCACATACTCTTTTAAATAATTTTGAGTAAATTCTAACGTAGTTGCAAAAACTTTCACTTTTGTTATATGATTTCTCATGATAGAGATCATATAGGTGCTTTCTACTTATATGTATACCTGTGGTAGCCCAATCACTGAAGGATTTACAATTGTTTGGAGAGACTTTTTTCGGAATAAATACACTCTCATGTTGTTTATTTATTATACTACTTAAATTACTGTATTGTAAATTTACATTGTTGGAGTGGGCTATATGGGGCATATTTTTAATAATACTACATCTAAATCTCTCCAAACGCTTTTTATTGACCGGAACAACCATTATATTCTTATTAACCTGTATTTTCTTTGAGTATTTAAAAGTAACCAACTGACCGCTGTGATCAGAACTTAGTTTATTTATAACTGATGAACTTACCGGAGTAACATTAGAAAACACATTATCTAGGCAAGTTGCACTGGTCCTTGTTATTCTAGTTGGTTCTAGGAACAGGTTACTAAGATTATTACATTTAAACAAATTTATTAGTTTTTTACTCAATGATGAATTTTCTAATAAATTAACATTAAAGTCCCCGCAAACAAATATTTTCTTAGTTTTATTACATAATTTATCCAAAACTTGTTCTAAAACAAGTTCAAAACTATCATAGTGTGATTTAGGGGGTCTATATATACAAACAATTATGCAGTTTGTCAATTCTACACAGGATATTTCAATAGTTTGTTCAATAGATAGGCTCACTATGTCGGTACGTTCTCTAAATTTTAAAGATTTATTTAATATTATTAAAGAGCCCCCATGTATTGCTGTCTGTCTATTGAACGAACTAGCCACTTGGTGCTGAGAAAAATTTACAATTAACTGGTGGTCTAACAAAAAATGTTCAGTTATACAAAGAATGTCTATATGTTCGGCATTCAAAAACAATTCAATTTCAAAGACTTTCTCTGAGATGCCTTGTATATTTTGATGTACCAGGTTTAAACAATTTTTATTATATAAAGCACTTGAAATATTGCTAGATGCTTTAGTATAAATATAATAGACTCCAGAAGATCACCAACTCGTTCATGGGTCAATGTGTACGCTTTTATAATAAAATACCAAAATATTTAAGATTAAACCATCGATAGATTTAAGGATAAGTGTTATACATATAAAAAGTTTTAGGTAAGTACTATAAGATATCCGGATGCAAGAAGATGGGAATACCTGGTTGTAAATTGTTATTGTACATACATACATAACGTCACGCCTGTATCCCTTATGGGGTAGGCAGAACACCAGAGGTTACAAGACCATCTGATGTCACGTTTGACAAATTTGGAGGTGTTATAAAGATGGAAAGAGACTATTGAAGTGACAGGGGGTCAGCCTATTGCCCACAAAAACACCTTTAAAACCTCTGTCCCTTAACTGACTTTTACAGTATACCCGGGAAGAGAAGCAGCTGTGTGCCAGCTACGTTATTCATTCGCTCCCAGTCCAGCATGGAAGCAAATAATTCAATGCAGTAAAATGACAGTTTCAGTATGCTCACTTGAGGGAAGAAAAAAAATAGTCATGCGGCTTAAGTGAACGAATGATATTTTTTATTGCAATAATATCGTCTAATTAAGAAAAAAATATTTTGTCTGACAAACTTACTTTATTTTTTTTTTATTTACTTTTATGTTTTCATTTCTGGAGATGCTTTACGTGACTTACTTTTTCGTTGACTTTAAAAATAGCAAAAAACTATTATTACCTCTACAATGTTTTTTGGTAACTACTTATTTTTGGTTATTTATTGTTACCACACCAATCGATAGACCGACGACGCGGCGACGGCGTTGATACACGTCGACCGGTTTTTTCTGGCTAGTAAAAACTATCGATCGACGTCGACTTATCCATTCTGCAATCGATCGACGCCGTCGATTGGTGAGGTAACACCCTAACATGTACTTTTTAAATTTGTTGTTGGAGTAAATACCTACAGTATGCAAATCACACTCATGAAAATACTAATTGGTACTATGGTTTTCTTTTTTAATAAGGTGGATGTACCATGGAACGCCACCTTAACGAATAAACAGTTTTAATTCGTTTATTTACGGGATAAATGAAAGAAAAACATTGTTAAGTAACACTTTGTTTTATTTTCTAAGCTAGAATGAAGTTCTTTTTTATTCAAGATGTAATCACTACTGAATAAACGTATGTTTTATAAGGGTCTTCCATTTGGCCTTACTAGGAACAGGGCACCAAAGAAGGCCAATATTAGAAATCGGTTGTTCAACTTAAAAATAGATTTGTAACAATCGAAATATCTGCTTTTACTATTACTACAGAACAAGCTCTATCATTTAAACGTTACATTAAATGCCTTAAATCAGTTAATTATCTAAAAAACAACTCATTGAACTTACCTAGTACACCATCGTACGTATAACTAAGAATGTAATTATGAAATTGATTTAAAATTAATAATTATCAGTATTATATCGATATCAAATAAGCTACCAATAGATTTTAGAATTGAATTTTAATTTTATGTTTTCACCCATAATGGCATTCTTAAGGGTCTGTTCTTTGTTAGGACTAACTGTTCCTTAGAGGGCTAATATTTAATAAAACAGACATTGCCTCATATCTTATATTCTACACTTATCACCTACGTGACAGTAGCAGTTCTTTTCTGTGCCGTTTCTATTTTATACAGTTTTATTTTCATGATTTATAGATGTTCGTATTAAGGTCCATGTAGGTACCATTGCAAGGCCAACCGTCAAGTATAAGGAACCACTGGCCTTCCTGGGAAAACTTCTGATATTTCAAATGAAATCGAAGCAAATTTTTTTTTCTTTAACACCAAAACAAATTCTCAGGTAACAAATAACAGTAAAAAAATACTATAATGTTTGGTTATTGGCTTAAGAACTTAAGTTTTACTGTGCTTGTAAATTACAATTTCAACGTCTATGACAGACAGAAGTGTACGAAGCGAGGAACCTCACAAACAAAATAGCGACTCCAGCAACTTGCTGCTGCTCCTGTGTTCTTAAGTTAAGTGGGTCTAAGGGTAAGTAGAAAGATTTGAGGTCAAATGACACCGACTTTTTAATAGTTGGCCTTCCAAGGAGCATGGCCTTCCATGGGGCACCCACCTTAGTACCTACACTCTCCGGATTATAGATACCGTGAACTGCTGCAACATTGCCAGTTGGGGACAACTTTGCCTAATTTATAAAATGTTGGATTGCTTTAAAACAATTATTATTTTTTTAGTTCTAAGTTAAGGGTATTTTTTTTTTGTTTTCTTGGCAATATAGTTATTTATTTTTCCAATGGGGAGTTTTCTGACAGCTCATAAAAATTAATTCAAAAAACCTCTATAGATGGCACTTTTAAAAAGCCGAAGGCGTTAAGTCTGTAAACTATAATGTAGGTAAGTGGTATCTACCATCTATGGTTATTTATACGTTCAATTTCTGATACAGACGTCAATTAATTTATTTTACTTTTAAAAACGCAGTGTGGAATAAATTCTTCGCCTTCGCCTTTTGTAAAGCGCCATCTATCGATTGTACAATTTTGTACAGTTTTGTTTTTTTAATGAGCTGTCAGAAAACTCCCCATTGCCAACATTGACACACCGCCGTTCACTGTGAAAACCTCAGATCATAAAAACTAAGAGATGTGCTAAGTGGGCGTGTCACGTGCGAACGAATCAGGTAAAAAACATACCTCATTGTGAGTTTTGCTAATAGTCGTGTGTCAACTCGCAACGGCGTCACTTCTAGCGATTTTCTCAAAATGCCGGCTTGTTCAGTGGTTTTTTGTAAAAATACTAGTGCCAAAGTTAATTATAGTAAAGATGGCATCTCATTTCACACATATCTGATGAAACAATGCGTATTTTTTTATTATAACTTGTAAAACATTCACTGGAAATAACACTTTAGTTGTAAAATCTGATCACATAGTAAATTAACTACGTTTGTGAAGAGCAAACACTATTGCTTGCGTAACACAGGAAATTTATGCATGCGTTGTTTTAACTACGCAATGGATTAGTATACCTATGAAAATACTCACTTATTCGGTAACTCGTGGTGCGGCCGCTGGTCATAGATGAATATAAGTACTAAAGTATAGATGACCGTCTCGCGGTTTTTGCACTTTAGCGCCACACAGTATCCACTCTAGGAACTTTTTTGACCAAAACAAACCTAGAATGCAGCCCGGCCGTACCGCCACTTTCAAATTTTCAGAAATTTGTAGTACCAGTTATTACAATTGTGCAAACTGCGCAATACTAATAAGTTGAAATAAACTGCGCAAAGCATGATGCTATGCGAGTTGGGGGTAATAAAACAATATGCATCTCAGACAATTATTTATTTTTTCTTAATTATTTGTGTTTGATATAATAATTATAGGCCATAGATTTGTTCGGGTCGTTTTCGTCAAACTCAATGCTTTTGCCACACAAATTGTTCACCTCCTTGCACCAGTCATTCACAATCAATGCAATTCCTTTTCTTAACTCACTATCTCACTAGAAAGTCAGCATCCTATGTAAAAATATCACTTCACAAAAGTAAAATCTTTGATTTGAGATCGCAAAAACGCGAGGAGTGAACACTCTACTCAACGTACTTTGTAGAAAACACTAACAAAAGAATTCAGCGACAAAAAACACACAGAAAATTAAGCAAATGCAACGAGTGCAAAAAATTGATTGGTTGAATACTATACTATAGATACGCTGCCTGGTACTATAGATATACATATCGATATCGAACGCAGAAAAAAATACAAAAGTTCCAGTAGTGCCCGGCGCGTAGCGCTAGTAGTAATAGAATTTTGGTATTTGTATGGAAGACAAACTAGCATGCCGCTGGTGGCGTTCGTGACTTAAGGATGTGTGATTGTCTACATTTTATAGATAAAATTAAGGCGTATTATCAAATGATAATTTTGTTAAATAAAATCATTTGTTGATTACTTTTAATCAATATTATTTATGTATTTATACTATTAATTACATTGTTATAATTAGTTAGGTTCTTGAAAAATATAACAATTACTTATTTTTTGATCTCCCTGCAAAAAAAATAATTAAAAAATATCCAATGGAAAACCGCCATGATAATTTGGAGTCCCTAAAACAATCTATACGATTGGCAGTGAAGAATTTTCCCATGGAAAAAGTGCGTGCTTCTATTGATAACTGGCCTCAACGTTTAAAGGACTGTATAACAGCCAATGGAGACCACTTCGAATAAGCTTTTTATATTTCTAATTGTTTTATATTTATGTATTAAACTAACACACTGTAAAAGTAAAAATGTTATTTGCAGTTAAAATATTGTTTTTTTTATTACAATATTTATGGCAAGACTAGGTACAACTTAAAGGCGAAGTACTATCTTCGCTTGACGTTTATTAATTGTATGTGTGCTTTACATACAACACATACATACTCAATAAATAAATTGCCTTCCTTTGAATAAGTCGGGTAAAAAAGTTAACTGCTAAAAAAATTACGTCAATTAAATTTCATCGACATTTTATAGATAACCAATTTCAAACCTAGCTGCATTAGTGTGTGTGCATATTATTCGTAGCTACGAGCGCGGGTGCCGCCTTTTTTTTGCATGTGGACTATTAGTTGATTTGTTAGTGCTATAACGAAATTAATAGTGTGCGTGAGACATATTCATATGTGTGCTATACTGTTTACTTTTATTGTTGTGTTAGTATAATTAGTGGGAGAAACTTGGAGACATCGGGACCGGAACAAATTAACGCGCAAGGCATATCTCTGTGTTTGTATGATCTGAGGTGAAAACCTATTAGGCAAAGTTGCAGTTTTATGCTATTTTTGCCTACGACTTTGACATGCTATTTTACAAAACTCATAAACCATTTTGCTAGTTTGAACTCTATATCGTAGAAAGTATGACTTTAATTTTCTTATCAATATGTTGAAATCCATAGAATATAAGTACTTAAAAAAATATAAGCCAGAAACGTCAAATTTCAGGCAATGTTGGAGCAGTTTACGATATATCTACGTTTATTAATGCAATATATTTCTATCTTTACTTTTACTTCAAATTTTTAGTAAGTTATTGAGACCTGCCGTTAGCTGTCAAGCAAGAATTCGAAAATATAATTCACATCATAACTATGGAATATATAGAACCTATCTATCAATCAACGGTAATGAGTAATGGGTAGATTGTATATTCATTCGATGACATTATCGAATCATTACTTATGATTCGATACTGTCGATACATTTCGGAAGCACGCGTTGAGCAGTCGAGCCCGAGTAGGTACTTGCTATGAGTAATACCTGATGGTATTTTCTATGATGAATAAATTAAAATGAATTAAAAAAGGAACCCTGAAAATACCCACATCCACCAACCACCACTAGATCAGTTTGGTAGTTTACGGCCAATACCTCCCCGTCACACAGGGGACAGATCCATGGCCCTTCATTTTGTGCTCATAAAAAAAAGGTAGGAAGGAGTCTTAAATTAAAGAATAAAGTTACATACTCATATTTCAAGTTTTGCTGCAAACATTTGTGTCTAAATTTTAAACGCATAATATTCGTCACAATTTAAGTTGTTTTTAAGTATTTATTAAAAAAAAAATCTTAAAGTCGCGTGCATGCAATAGTTACATTCAATATTTCCCATTTTATTTCATGGTTCATTAAACTTTTTCTTTGGTTTGTAATCCTAAACCAGGAACAGGGGTCTAAAGCTCATCGAGTGCAATCTGCTACCCCTCCGATTGCACCTAACTTATCCGCTTGCAGTATTTAAAATCGGTAAGTATTGTTATTTAATATCTGCTCTATATCCATTGCAGCACAGATCAAAATTCAGTAACTCTTCCGGGTAAGCTTGGCTCTTGGGGTGATAATACGTATGTAAGCTTGTAGCTCTTATAGCGACGGCATAGTGGCTAAATTAGCCTATTCATAGAAGTTACGATTCCGGCGTAGTGCGCAGGCGTGTAATGTACGTGCACGACACACTAGCGCTAATCTAGGCATTATTCTCGGTATTGTTCGAGATATGTCTCACGTATTCTTTGTCATTATTCAATGTTTGTTGACTTTTTAATATAATTATCTCTACATTTTAAGAAAGTTGTCTGGAAGAATTTGCTTATTGGTAAAAATACCACCTTTTGTACATTCCTTTTGTATTTTAAAATTTGTAATTCTTTTATTATGTGGTGTAAGTACAATAAAGTATAAATAAATAAAATGAATCAACGTAAATAATACCAAGTATAGTAACAGTAGGTACTCTTCCCAACTAATGAACAGACTTTCAGACATTTGTATTTGATAGCAATTTAAAAACAATAGGTATACGATTTTTATTAAAGTGTTAATATTGTTATTATATTCGTTACAGTTAACGGTACACACCAACATCGTCTTCTGCTTATTTGGGCCTATGGGAAAAGTTTTCTGTCTAGAATTCCCTCGGAGTAGCGGCAAAGACCTATCTAATTAAGTTGCTGCTTGTTGAAATTTGCGTCCACGACGGTTATATTGCGTTAAAAATTAACAATTACTATAAAAGGCACTGGGATGGCTTACAAAAGCTTTTTACTTATCTTAAATATAACCAACGAAAGTCCAGTTGTCTGTATCGTATTACAGTAGAGTAATTTATTGGGCGTCTTTTTTTCAGTGGAAATGGAATTCTTCTTGAACGAGAGAGCAAGCTGTTCATGAATCTTCCACTCGTGTGTCTCACACATACTTTTATGAGTCGGGCATTTCTAAAAAGACAAAATAAATCTATCCCAAAAACCTCTGACATGATCCAAAAAAGTTTGAACAAGGTGACGAATTAATTTATTACTGTGCAATTAAAAACACATATGCAGACACTGTTATCAACCCGTAGGAAGCTGTTCAATACTGAGTTGTATTGAAATGTATGAATCCTCTCAACCCAGTTTACCCGTTCGCTACCCATTTGTTATATTAACTTTAATAATATTAAATTGTAATTTAAAATTATAGCAAAATTTAATTCGATAGAAATGAAATAAAGAAGTTTCAGTAGGTATGTTTCAGGCCCGCACTTTTCAACTCAATGTAAAATATGCATTTATGGTTCAAAAAATATCTTTGAGCTCATTGTAATTTAACATTAGCAGAGATCGACTTCAGACTAAAGTGAACACCACCATTTAACATTTATGTTAATTAAAACAAAAAAATCTTAACAAACTCACGTTTCTCACGTACGTTAATCTAATTTATGGCAGGATATCAAGAAATCTTATAGAAAAGAACCTATCACCTAAAACTCTGTCTACTAAAACCAAACAAAAAACCCTCAGAACTAAATTTTAATATCGTACACACCCAGAATTGCCTCTTTACGCATCCAAAGCTTCTCTCGTTCAGTTTGTTTATGTATCGAAAGACAAGAGAACACTGCAACCGGTGCGGCGCGCTCGAGTAATACAACTCGCGAATACGCGTATTCTGACGACAAAAACCTGACTTACATGAAACTGTTAATAACTCTTAAGATCTACTCAAAACTGCTCTTAGCGTGATACGTAGTGTGTGATAGAAGTAATGCTGTGGTTTCGTAAACGTTTGTAAACTCATGTGTTGTACCGGGAAGCGGTGGACGGAAGTGGGAATTGTAAAGTTTTGAGGTACGTGCAGTTCTGTTGTTGTGTTTATGGTTTGTTATTCTATTATTATTTTTTACTATAGTGTTATAATTATTTGGATATACATTGAAATATAAATAAAGCTGTTATTTAGTAAATAAAAAGTTCAAAAACATAAGAAATATTTACCTAATTTATTTGAGGAATATATGAGATTTTCCGAACAGTAGTCGAAGTGACGCCTTTGATCACTTTGAATCGTAAAATGTAGAGATTTCTACCCTCACGATCCGCACACCCTCTTGGGAGTTGCAAACATTCAAAAAGGTCGCAGATTTGTTCATATTTGGGAAAACCCTCGAAAAAATCGTGAATTCATGTTTCACGTTATTTGGACAGGTGTGAATTAAGTGGGTTTCCTATTTGTTTGAGATGAAATAACTCTTTTTCAATTTGTACACCTTTTTGTTTTCCATCTCGTTAATGTAGGTATGTGAAACTATTGTAATCTGAAACTTATTTGCATATGAATAAAAACATTTTCTAAAATAATCTCAAAATATCGTCTCAAGTTTTCCACTAATTATATTACATAAAAGAGGTTCTAATCAGGATTTTATCGCGTTTGAATATTTAAATTTTCATTTAGTATCTAAAAAGGCTCCGAAGCGTCGAATTAAAGTGTAAATAATTAAATGAAAAGCGAATAAAAACGCCTTTTACTTACAATCTCAAGGAGAAAAAGAGCAAATTTTCTGCAAGTCGGGTGGATAATTTTGCAAATCATTAAAATTTAAAAATAAACGCGAGCTTAATTTTGCGCCGGCGTTCATACCGATAAAACTAAATGAATTATTACCGCATCATTTTTCAAAGTTGCAACCCAATGTTTACACAACACATATTTACTAATACAAATATATCTTACACTTCCATAGAAAAGTTTACATAATTCCACATGATCGGCGCGTTGTGTAAACATTAATCGGGAATAGTTTATGTTTGAAAAATAGGATAAGGTCGGATGAAACATCTGAGAAAACCAGATGAGAATATGAATCTTTATGTGCAGTATTTTGTCGATTACTTATTATATATTACGTCCGAATTCATTTTTAATCTCGACTAATTAATAATTTTCTGCTCATCTGTGCCATCAACAAACTCAAGGGCAATGTCCTTTTCGGCCCTTGTTTAGGGTCATAGGTACCTACATAACATCATCATCATCACAACTCTTTGTAATGAACCCACTGCATTAGTCTCTCCCCTGGGTGACGAGGAGGTACTATTAGGCCATAATCCACCGAGCTGGCCCAGTGCTGGGTGGTAGTGTCAGAATTTTAAGAGTGCCAAAATGGCTTCTGATAATCCCTAACGACAGCTGTATACCAGCTGTATACAAGTATACAGCACCCGGGACCGACTTGAGACGTGAGAAATGAATGACCGGCTTAACCTGTGATATCGTATGATAAACATTGTAACCACAGTATCACGCAGTAACTTCCCATAACATAACATAAGTGTTCCAAAAATATCTTTGGCGACTGATAAGCCTTGGCATAGTTTAAATGAAAGCCAGTTTGTTTCTAGACCCAAATGCTAAAACTCCAACCTCTTTTTCGATCAGCTAATATCCAGAGCTGAACCCCTTTTTTTATCGGTGACTATACTTGCGTTTAACCTCAATATCACCTCATGGTAAGTGAAGATAAGGTTTATGAGGACAGTTCATTGGTTTAGGAGGGAACTGACTCTTCGTGCAATATTGTTGGCACACAACACAGTCGGATATTGGAGGATGATTTTGTATGAAGTGTGGTCACTAATCATTCGGGCGAACCCTGAAGCGGGGGTCAGTTACGGGATCACACTAAGGCTGCAAACTGGTCGGTAGCGACTGCGACAGCGGCGCGGGCAGCGATTTCCGCGACACGATGGAAAGTATTGAGTTTGTATGAAACCGCGAATCGCTCGAGCGCCCGCTGGTGTCGAGAACGCCCAAGATTCCCCGCGCGCTGCCCGCGACGCTACTGTCGCTCTCGCTGCCGTCCGATTTGCAGCCTTAGGGGATCTTTGACGATTCAGCGTTTTATAAATTAATACATAACAATTCTTGTTTTGTGTATGTTTTTGTAGCTTTTCGTTGTAGCTGTGAAATAATTTTGTTTCTTTCACTGGTCTGCTATGTCTCAGGTTAGCGCTATAAAAAATAAAAGATCTTCCTGTGAGGTATAATAGTTCATACAATGCATTTATTAGCATAGATTCGTTGCTTATGAAATTTGTATAAAACATGAGTTTGTAATAGTACATTATGATATAAGTGCTGTAATTTTCAAAGCGCACGTACTATGTCATACGACGTTTTATAACATATTTACGAGGAAATTAATAAAACTCTGACTTTGTTAAACGAATAAATCTTTAATTAATTGTTAAAGCAGTTATAAAAATTTGAACAATTTTTGTTATATTTTATTTCCCAAAGTTAATTTTATTCATAAAATATTGACCACTTTCTTGACATAAAACCTCTTTGCTAAGATTTTTAAAAGTATCGTTCATTTTTCGACGGAGTATCTTAAAACTTTATTTAAAAAAAACACGTGCGTTTTACATTACATTATCGCACAAGTACGTAATGAGATACATTACGATATTGAAATTGGTGTAATTACAACCACTTTGCGAGCAAATATGTTATAACTTTATTTTTTCCTTGGCGGCAGGCAAAAAAATTGAACAGTCTCAAAATAACATGCATACTGAGAAGCTATTTAATGCAAACATACTGAAGGCCTGTGTGTGTGTAGTTCAAATGGGCTCAGACGTTATTCCCTTCTGGCTGTCCGACGAGATCAAAATTCATGATTGTGCCTTTGGATCTACGAACCGATAGATAACCCTAGATACAGCCTTCGTGGGCGTTATTTATTGTGTACCTACGAATAACACCAACAGTGAATTTGAATTATGCTTGTATGTAGCTACAGACAAGACAATAACTTTTATTGCGCTGTTTCGTTTGTAATGGCTTTAAAACACGCAGGCTAATGACAATAAGTGCTGGCAATCCAAATTATCTACCATTACTTTTTATGTCACAATTTGATTCCAAAAAACGTACGTTATGCCTGCCACGATGTATTTCAAATGTTACAGTACTTACTTTATTCATCGATCTAATTCAAATGTTAAGCATATTAGAAAATACGCGCATGTGTAGGCTTTAAGAGGAGAAATGCCGCTTTAACACGAATTATCGCATATAGGAGCTATTCGGATTCTATTGCCAATCGGATTAAATACACAATCCTGATTTAAGTTAATTCCAGTGCGTCTATAGGTACTTGAGTCTCCGACAAAGAGCTTTATTTAAGGTATTTGTATTTTAAAAATAAATATTCTAGTTAGTTAAGTTAAGCCCGTATGTTTAGAGAGTGCTTTTCCTTGTTTGTGCAATGAAATGCGATGAAACCAATTTACACAGGTATTGCAAAGTCTCAAAACGTCTCTCAATATTTGAAGTCGCTGATAAAAGCCTAAATCAAGTTAGGTGGAAACTGTCAAATAAGGCGACAGTATACATTGAAATTTATGACGTGATCTAGCCGTGATCACGATCTTGATAAACGGGGTCCGGGATCGACGAATTCGATTTGCGGAAAATGTTTCAAAACCTATCTATTGTGCACTGGCCCTCTGTCTTATCTATTACTGACTTAACCCTGCTCAGTGCCACTCTCAGCCTGGCATTATCTAAACGTGCCATAAACAAAATCGTAGGGTACACAGACCTTCGGACCAGAAAACGATAAGTTCGAATTACAAGATTGTTAAGTCGTCGGGTTGGCAGGATTTTGGAGAAAAAAGGTCTTGATTGCGAGAAGGTTTAATATGTGATGATTTGTTATTTTATTTTAGGAATAACATAAAAAGTACAAAATCAAATCTTTTCAAAGATTTTGGTCCTCACGGATTGAAGATTGTGTTCGACGACCACTTTGGTGATGGGGTAAACCTGTGATGTTCGATGGCGATGTTCTGTGTGTGGGTGTTTATCTATTTATGTAGGTATTTATATTCAAGGTTCCCCCCTAGTTCGCTACATGGTATCCAATAACACAAGCTATGCTTAATTTGGAGCCATGTAGTTGCTGTGATTGTCTGGGGATTTTATTTATTTA